>JAWNLP010000147.1:0-2585000 GCA_035042265.1 Drosophila imparisetae
CTCAACTTATTTTAAGAAGCGAGGGCTTTTTCGATCGATAGTTTTGCCCCTAGATCAATCGTACATCTAAAGTTGAAATCGTGATTTTCGGTCGGGAGACTAGTACAAATTATAGCCTGAAAATCGATATAACGATATATGGGCATAGGTCGAAACTTCAAAATGCCATAACTTCGTCCAAAACTCAACTAATTTGAAAAAGCGAGGGCTTTTTGATCATAGTTTTGCCCCTAAATCAATCGTACATCTAAAGTTGAAATCGCGATTTTGGGTCGGGAGACAAGTAAAAATTATAGCCTGAAAATCGATATAACGATATATGGGCATAGGTCCAAACTTCAAAATGCCATAACTTCGTCAAAACTCAACTTATTTTAAGAAGCGAGGGCTTTTTTGTATCTATAGTTTTGCCCCTAGATCAATCGGAACTTTTTCAAAAGTTGAAATCGTGATTTTGGGTCGGAAGACATGTAAAAATTATAGCCTGAAAATCGATTTAACGATATATGGGCATAGTTCGAAACTTAAAAATGCCATAACTTCGTCAAAAACTCAACTTATTTTAAAAAGCGAGGCCTTTTTTTGATTCGACAGTTTTGCCCCTGAGAGTTGACAATCGTAACTTTTAAAAGTCGAAATCGTGTATTTTGGGTCGGGAGACAAGTAAAAATTATAGCCTGAAAATCGATAGAACGATATATGGGCATAGGTCGAAGCTTCAAAATGCCATAACTTCGTCAAAACTCAACTTATTTTAAAAAGCGAGGGCTTTTCCGATCATAGTTTCGCCCCTAGATACAAATCGTGCTTTTAAAGTTGAAATCGTGATTTTGGGTTGGAAGACAAGTAAAAATTATAGCCTGAAAATCGATATAACGATATATGGGCATCCTTCGAAACTTAAAAATGCCATAACTTCGTCAAAACTCAACTTATTTTAAAAAAGCGAGGGCTTTTTGATCATAGTTTTGCCCCTAGATCAATCGTACTTTTAAAGTTGAAATCGTGATTTTGGGTTGGAAGACAAGTAAAAATTATAGCCTGAAAATCGATATAACGATATATGGGCATAGGTCGAAACTTAAAAATGCCATAACTTCGTCAAAACTCAACATATTTTAAAAAGCGAGGGCTTTTTGATCATAGTTTTGCCCCTAGATCAATCGTACATTTAAAGTTGAAAACGTGATTTTGGGTCGGGAGACAAGTAAAAATTATAGCCTGAAAATCGATATAACGATATATGGGCATAGGTCCGAAACTTAAAAATGCCATAACTTCGTCAAAACTCAACTTATTTTAAAAAGCGAGGGCTTTCTGATCATAGTTTTGCCCCTAGATCAATCGTACATTTAAAGTTGAAATCGTGATTTTGGGTTGGAAGACAAGTAAAAATTATAGCCTGAAAATCGATATAACGATATATGGGCATAGGTCGAAACTTAAAAATGCCATAACTTCGTCAAAACTCAACTTATTTTAAAAAGCGAGGGCTTTTTGATCATAGTTTTGCCCCTAGATCAATCGTACATCTAAAGTTGAAATCGTGATTTTGGGTTGGAAGACAAGTAAAAATTATAGCCTGAAAATCGATATAACGATATATGGGCATAGGTCGAAACTTAAAAATGCCATAACTTCGTCAAAACTCAACTTATTTTAAAAAGCGAGGGCTTTTTGATCATAGTTTTGCCCCTAGATCAATCGTACTTTTAAAGTTGAAATCGTGATTTTGGGTTGGAAGACAAGTAAAAATTATAGCCTGAAAATCGATATAACGATATATGGGCATAGTTCGAAACTTAAAAATGCCATAACTTCGTCAAAACTCAACTTATTTTAAAAAGCGAGGGCTTTTTGATCGTAGTTTTGCCCCTAGATCAATCGTACATCTAAAGTTGAAATCGTGATTTTGGGTTGGAAAGCACAAGTAAAAATTATAGCCTGAAAATCGATATAACGATATATGGGCATAGGTCGAAACTTCAAAATGCCATAACTTCGAAAACTCAACTTATTTTAAGAAGCGAGGGCTTTTTGATCATAGTTTTGCCCCTAAATCAATCGTACATCTAAAGTTGAAATCGTGATTTTGGGTCGGGAGACAAGTAAAAATTATAGCCTGAAAATCGATATAACGATATATGGGCATAGGTCGAAACTTCAAAATGCCATAACTTCGTCAAAACTCAACTTATTTTAAGAAGCGAGGGCTTTTTGATCATAGTTTTGCCCCTAAATCAATCGTACATCTAAAGTTGAAATCGTGATTTTGGGTCGGAAGACAAGAAAAATTATAGCCTGAAAATCGATATAACGATATATGGGCATAGGTCGAAACTTAAAAATGCCATAACTTCGTCAAAACTCAACTTATTTTAAAAAGCGAGGGCTTTTTGATCATAGTTTTGCCCCTAGATCAATCGTACATCTAAAGTTGAAATCGTGATTTTGGGTCGGAAGACAAGTACAAATTATAGCCTGAAAATCGATATAACGATATATGGGCATAGGTCGAAACTTCAAAATGCCATAACTTCGTCAAAACTCAACTTATTTTAAAAAGCGAGGGCTTTTTGATCATAGTTTTGCCCCTAAATCAATCGTACATCTAAAGTTGAAATCGTGATTTTGGGTTGGAAGACAAGTAAAAATTATAGCCTGAAAATCGATAGAACGATATATGGGCATAGGTCGAAACTTCAAAATGCCATAACTTCGTCAAAACTCAACTTATTTTAAGAAGCGAGGGCTTTTTGATCATAGTTTTGCCCCTAAATCAATCGTACATCTAAAGTTGAAATCGTGATTTTGGGTCGGAAGACAAGTAAAAATTATAGCCTGAAAATCGATAGAACGATATATGGGCATAGGTCGAAACTTCAAAATGCCATAACTTCGTCAAAACTCAACTTATTTTAAGAAGCGAGGGCTTTTTGATCATAGTTTTGCCCCTAAATCAATCGTACATCTAAAGTTGAAATCGTGATTTTGGGTCGGAAGACAAGTAAAAATTATAGCCTGAAAATCGATAGAACGATATATGGGCATAGGTCGAAACTTCAAAATGCCATAACTTCGTCAAAACTCAACTTATTTTAAAAAGCGAGGGTTTTTTGATCATAGTTTTGCCCCTAGATCAATCGTACATCTAAAGTTGAAATCGTGATTTTGGGTCGGGAGACAAGTAAAAATTATAGCCTGAAAATCGATATAACGATATATGGGCATAGGTCGAAACTTCAAAATGCCATAACTTCGTCAAAACTCAACTTATTTTAAGAAGCGAGGGCTTTTTGATCATAGTTTTGCCCCTAGATCAATCGTACATCTAAAGTTGAAATCGTGATTTTGGGTCGGGAGACAAGTAAAAATTATAGCCTGAAAATCGATATAACGATATATGGGCATAGGTCGAAACTTCAAAATGCCATAACTTCGTCAAAACTCAACTTATTTTAAGAAGCGAGGGCTTTTTGATCATAGTTTTGCCCCTAAATCAATCGTACATCTAAAGTTGAAATCGTGATTTTGGGTCGGAAGACAAGTAAAAATTATAGCCTGAAAATCGATAGAACGATATATGGGCATAGGTCGAAACTTCAAAATGCCATAACTTCGTCAAAACTCAACTTATTTTAAAAAGCGAGGGCTTTTTGATCATAGTTTTGCCCCTAAATCAATCGTACATCTAAAGTTGAAATCGTGATTTTGGGTCGGAAGACATGTAAAAATTATAGCCTGAAAATCGATTTAACGATATATGGGCATAGTTCGAAACTTAAAAATGCCATAACTTCGTCAAAACTCAACTTATTTTAAAAAGCGAGGGCTATTTGATCATAGTTTTGCCCCTAAATCAATCGTACTTTTAAAGTTGAAATCGTGATTTTGGGTCGGGAGACAAGTAAAAATTATAGCCTGAAAATCGATAGAACGATATATGGGCATAGGTCGAAACTTCAAAATGCCATAACTTCGTCAAAACTCAACTTATTTTAAAAAGCGAGGGCTTTTTGATCATAGTTTTGCCCCTAGATCAATCGTACATCTAAAGTTGAAATCGTGATTTTGGGTTGGAAGACAAGTAAAAATTATAGCCTGAAAATCGATATAACGATATATGGGCATAGGTCGAAACTTCAAAATGCCATAACTTCGTCAAAACTCAACTTATTTTAAGAAGCGAGGGCTTTTTGATCATAGTTTTGCCCCTAGATCAATCGTACATCTAAAGTTGAAATCGTGATTTTGGGTCGGGAGACAAGTAAAAATTATAGCCTGAAAATCGATAGAACGATATATGGGCATAGGTCGAAACTTCAAAATGCCATAACTTCGTCAAAACTCAACTTATTTTAAAAAGCGAGGGCTTTTTGATCATAGTTTTGCCCCTAAATCAATCGTACATCTAAAGTTGAAATCGTGATTTTGGGTCGGAAGACAAGTAAAAATTATAGCCTGAAAATCGATAGAACGATATATGGGCATAGGTCGAAACTTCAAAATGCCATAACTTCGTCAAAACTCAACTTATTTTAAGAAGCGAGGGCTTTTTGATCATAGTTTTGCCCCTAAATCAATCGTACATCTAAAGTTGAAATCGTGATTTTGGGTCGGAAGACAAGAAAAATTATAGCCTGAAAATCGATATAACGATATATGGGCATAGGTCGAAACTTCAAAATGCCATAACTTCGTCAAAACTCAACTTATTTTAAAAAGCGAGGGCTTTTTGATCATAGTTTTGCCCCTAAATCAATCGTACATCTAAAGTTGAAATCGTGATTTTGGGTCGGAAGACAAGTACAAATTATAGCCTGAAAATCGATATAACGATATATGGGCATAGGTCGAAACTTCAAAATGCCATAACTTCGTCAAAACTCAACTTATTTTATTTTATTTTTGATCATAGTTTTGCCCCTAAATCAATCGTACATCTAAAGTTGAAATCGTGATTTTGGGTTGGAAGACAAGTAAAAATTATAGCCTGAAAATCGATAGAACGATATATGGGCATAGGTCGAAACTTCAAAATGCCATAACTTCGTCAAAACTCAACTTATTTTAAGAAGCGAGGGCTTTTTGATCATAGTTTTGCCCCTAAATCAATCGTACATCTAAAGTTGAAATCGTGATTTTGGGTCGGAAGACAAGTAAAAATTATAGCCTGAAAATCGATAGAACGATATATGGGCATAGGTCGAAACTTCAAAATGCCATAACTTCGTCAAAACTCAACTTATTTTAAGAAGCGAGGGCTTTTTGATCATAGTTTTGCCCCTAAATCAATCGTACATCTAAAGTTGAAATCGTGATTTTGGGTCGGAAGACAAGTAAAAATTATAGCCTGAAAATCGATAGAACGATATATGGGCATAGGTCGAAACTTCAAAATGCCATAACTTCGTCAAAACTCAACTTATTTTAAGAAGCGAGGGCTTTTTGATCATAGTTTTGCCCCTAAATCAATCGTACATCTAAAGTTGAAATCGTGATTTTGGGTTGGAAGACAAGTAAAAATTATAGCCTGAAAATCGATAGAACGATATATGGGCATAGGTCGAAACTTCAAAATGCCATAACTTCGTCAAAACTCAACTTATTTTAAAAAGCGAGGGTTTTTTGATCATAGTTTTGCCCCTAGATCAATCGTACATCTAAAGTTGAAATCGTGATTTTGGGTCGGGAGACAAGTAAAAATTATAGCCTGAAAATCGATAGAACGATATATGGGCATAGGTCGAAACTTCAAAATGCCATAACTTCGTCAAAACTCAACTTATTTTAAGAAGCGAGGGCTTTTTGATCATAGTTTTGCCCCTAGATCAATCGTACATCTAAAGTTGAAATCGTGATTTTGGGTCGGGAGACAAGTAAAAATTATAGCCTGAAAATCGATATAACGATATATGGGCATAGGTCGAAACTTCAAAATGCCATAACTTCGTCAAAACTCAACTTATTTTAAAAAGCGAGGGCTTTTTGATCATAGTTTTGCCCCTAAATCAATCGTACATCTAAAGTTGAAATCGTGATTTTGGGTTGGAAGACAAGTAAAAATTATAGCCTGAAAATCGATAGAACGATATATGGGCATAGGTCGAAACTTCAAAATGCCATAACTTCGTCAAAACTCAACTTATTTTAAAAAGCGAGGGCTTTTTGATCATAGTTTTGCCCCTAAATCAATCGTACATCTAAAGTTGAAATCGTGATTTTGGGTCGGAAGACAAGTAAAAATTATAGCATGAAAATCGATAGAACGATATATGGGCATAGGTCGAAACTTCAAAATGCCATAACTTCGTCAAAACTCAACTTATTTTAAAAAGCGAGGGCTTTTTGATCATAGTTTTGCCCCTAGATCAATCGTACATCTAAAGTTGAAATCGTGATTTTGGGTCGGGAGACAAGTAAAAATTATAGCCTGAAAATCGATATAACGATATATGGGCATAGGTCGAAACTTCAAAATGCCATAACTTCGTCAAAACTCAACTTATTTTAAAAAGCGAGGGCTTTTTGATCATAGTTTTGCCCCTAGATCAATCGTACTTTTAAAGTTGAAATCGCGATTTTGGGTCGGGAGACAAGTAAAAATTATAGCCTGAAAATCGATAGAACGATATATGGGCATAGGTCGAAACTTCAAAATGCCATAACTTCGTCAAAACTCAACTTATTTTAAGAAGCGAGGGCTTTTTGATCATAGTTTTGCCCCTAAATCAATCGTACATCTAAAGTTGAAATCGTGATTTTGGGTCGGAAGACAAGTAAAAATTATAGCCTGAAAATCAATAGAACGATATATGGGCATAGGTCGAAACTTCAAAATGCCATAACTTCGTCAAAACTCAACTTATTTTAAAAAGCGAGGGCTTTTTGATCATAGTTTTGCCCCTAAATCAATCGTACATCTAAAGTTGAAATCGTGATTTTGGGTTGGAAGACAAGTAAAAATTATAGCCTGAAAATCGATAGAACGATATATGGGCATAGGTCGAAACTTCAAAATGCCATAACTTCGTCAAAACTCAACTTATTTTAAAAAGCGAGGGCTTTCTGATCATAGTTTTGCCCCTAAATCAATCGTACATCTAAAGTTAAAATCGTGATTTTGGGTCGGAAGACAAGTAAAAATTATAGCCTGAAAATCGATAGAACGATATATGGGCATAGGTCGAAACTTCAAAATGCCATAACTTCGTCAAAACTCAACTTATTTTAAAAAGCGAGGGCTTTCTGATCATAGTTTTGCCCCTAAATCAATCGTACATCTAAAGTTGAAATCGTGATTTTGGGTTGGAAGACAAGTAAAAATTATAGCCTGAAAATCGATAGAACGATATATGGGCATAGGTCGAAACTTCAAAATGCCATAACTTCGTCAAAACTCAACTTATTTTAAAAAGCGAGGGCTTTTTGATCATAGTTTTGCCCCTAAATCAATCGTACATCTAAAGTTGAAATCGTGATTTTGGGTTGGAAGACAAGTAAAAATTATAGCCTGAAAATCGATAGAACGATATATGGGCATAGGTCGAAACTTCAAAATGCCATAACTTCGTCAAAACTCAACTTATTTCAAAAAGCGAAGGAGTTTTGATCATAGTTTTGGAATTAGGCAACTGCTGCATTACTGCCTTAAATGACTCACTTGTATTCACTTTAGATTACCCACTTGTATTCACTTTGATTCACAACTACTCAGTGGGGTACTCACTTGTACTCGCTGATGTCGCTGTCGTTGAAGCTGAGGAAGGCGAGGAAGAGGCCATCCGGCGAGAAGACGATGCTGCTCCGTCTGCTCTCCAGCTCGGGTACATTCTCGTACGTCCAGTCGGGCACGCCGTTGTAGAAGACGCCAGCGGCGCCCGTCTGCGTGATGCGGCAGACGAGTTCACCTTGCACCTTGGGCTTGTAGTAGATGTCGTTGTGGTGCACAAAGGCAATCGCCTGGTTCAGAGTATATGCCGCCGCCAACTTGCCACCGTTCGCATTCGCATTCACATTCGCCTGACCGCTGCCATTCGCCGTGGCGCCTCCTGTTGCGGCACCAGTTACGGATCCGGTTGTGGGCGTCAATTTGCCGGCACCGCCTGCCGCAGCCACGGCCAGGCTATTTAATATAATGCTGCCGCTGGGCAGTGGCGACATTGTCGCAGTTGCAGTTGCAGTTGCACTTGCTGCCGCAGCAGCAGCTGCAGTTGCAGTTGGAGGTGGATTGATGGGTGCCCAAACCACATGCTGCAGATGGGGCGCCTCTGCAATATTCTCCGTTGGTCCCAGTGGAAATGTGTTCGCCGTTTGCACCTCGTACACGTGGTGTCTAATTCGGGTCAGTATTAATCCAATTAATCAAATTAATCAAATTAATCAAATTAATGCAATTATTCAGCTGCTCTGATCACTCGAAGATCATCTCATATGAGCTACGTACCTGGAGCCTTCGGCATTGCTGTCCGACTGAAGTAGCACGTACTTCTGATCCGGAGCCACCAGAAATGTTTCAGCATTCAGTTGGCGCTATGTGTGTGAGAGAGGGAGAGGGAGAGAGAGAGAGAGCGCGAGAGTAGATTATAGAGGAATATGGAGGTATATATAGAGAAATATATAGAGGAATTTCGAGAAATATACATATATAATAAAATAAAGGGATATAGAGAATGATAGAGAATATGGAGGAATAAAGAGGAACATAAAAGGATATAGAGCAATGTGGGTAAAATAGAGGAATGCAATGTAAATTAGAGGAATATAGACAGGGGAATATAGAGGAAATTAAAGGGATACAGAGAAATAGAAAGGAATATATATATATACAGGAATTGATAGGAATATGACGGCATTTGGAGAAATATAGATTGATATGCAGACATTGAAAGGAATATGACAAATGTAGGGGAACATAGAGAAACATAGGAATGTAATGGAAGACAGAGGAATATAGAACAATATAGGGGAATTCAGGGTGCATAGTATAGGGTATATATTATATATAAGCTATAGAACCGGCTCAGCGACTACTTACAAATGTGGAATTAGTCATCAGGATGCGAGTGGTGTAGTCTGTCATATTCAGTATTGACAGACCGCCCGTTGGATCGCGATAAACTAACTCGTGATCTGTAGAAGCATAAATCGTTAATTGTTTCATTATATATCATGTGATATATATAGATATGGATATATATTTGTTTGTATATGGCTAAATGACGAACCATTGCTCCAGGTGCCGTTGAACGGCTTCCATTGCAAACTTTTGCTGAGAATGTCGCTGGGCAACATTCGGCGGCCCCGAATTCGGAGTCCCTCATCCTCCGGGGACAGCAGGAATATGGAGAAGATGATCAGGCTGAAGACGGCGGCGATAACCAGCAGGGCTATGAATATGCCACGCCAATTGCGACGCTCCGGCGATATGGCCACCAGTTCCTGCAACACCAATTACAAAATTACATTTTCAATTACCAATTACCATGAATTATATTAATTAATTATTAACAATAATTATATTGTTATTAATATATTAATTGTAAACTATTTTCAATTCAATAACTCGAACTATATCGAATACATTCATCTATATAGTATATATAGAGTATAGAGTAACATTATCGATTCCAGTAACTGGTTCTTTTGCGGTTCCAGTTCTGAATTCAATTGGTAAAGTTGCGGCTCCGATTTGACACCCTATTTTGATTGTTTGTCTAAAATAAAACTATAATGTATAATGCATATATATACATATATATATCGAATAATTAAAATAAAATGTTAATTTATTTGTATGTGTTTCATAAATAAATTCCCAAACTTCCCAAACTTTGTTATCAAAGACGCCCTCAATCGATTGTGCTAGTGGGTTATACATATATATTATTAGAGTGGGTGTGTTGCGGGCGCCGGACTCCCGACTCGACTTTCTCTTAACTCATTTGCCAATTGAGTGCTGCACCTTGCGCCAATTACTAATTAAGCTGAAATTACTTTGTTGCCATTGGCATCGTTGTCATCTAATCAGGCAAATTGGAGTGTTCCTTGGGTATCAGCAATATCCTTACTTATTACGTATTCACTCGTAAGCAGAGACAGTGGAATATTATTAAATTGAGACAATATTTAAGTAGATTTGAGTAGAGTAGTGAATAGTGTATTCTATAGTCGACAACACTCTGCTCGTTTTGTTATTAACATTTTTTCTACGTCTCAAAATATCCGTGTATTTTATGGTTTTTTGTTTGTTTTCCTATTCGGATATATATATATATATATCTGTGATTGATTGCCGTCGAATGGAATGGGAGCGAATAATTGATGATAATGGTCATGATGATGAAGATGTGTTATCTATTTTCTGGTTTTCTTAACTGGTCTTTAATAGGATTTGTGAAGACAGCGTTTATTGATTCAATTCCCATTTGGCAAAGAAGAACTGAAATGTGATTCAATTTTGAACTGAACAGACCCCAACATGTGTGGCATGTGCTGCATGTGCTGCATGTGGTGCACCTCTCTAAATCGCCCAAAAATATCCAAGACAAGAGGCAATCGATTCCTTCTCGCTTTCAGTGCGAACACAAAATGCATTTGGTGTTGGCAACTCAAGTTGATGGCTGAATGGGTGGATGGGTGGATGGGTGGGTTGGTAGCAAAAGTCCTTGATGCAGCCTTAATTGACAAGCGAAATGAATTTAGGACTACAGCACATATACAAAAACACACACACACAAACACGTACACACTCACACTCACACACACACACTCAAACAACAACAACAACTTTAAAACTGAACTAAAACTATTTCCAAGCACTTTGCATGATGGGGGTGTGGCACTGGGACTGCGAATGGAATTTGGACTGAGATTGGGATTGGGATTGGGGGTAAAGTTGTGGTTCAGGGCCAGGGCAATTTACATGCACATTTGCCCCGTTGTCACGCCCCCATTTGAGGCGTACCCATTTTTATTTGGCTTCCATCTGAACAAATTTTGTTAGTCTGCTTTGTTTTGCGCTGAAATTGAATTACAAATTTATATGCACTTGCAGTTTTTATGGACTTCCCCGTAATAGGATTAATTTTTGTATACAGTATATAGTATATAGTATATATATATATATATAGCGCATGAAATGCTAATTGAAATTAGTTACGGTTACTAGCCTTAGTTGTCAGAATTTCAATTGAAATTAATGCTAGAGTGCAGCACTCAAGCAGCGGCTTACTATACATATATGTACATATATAATATATATAACACCCGATTCGAAAGATGAAATCTGGAATTAAATTAATTCAAGTTAAATTCAGCTATATCTATATAGCAGAAGCATAAGAAACTCATATCCTATTGATACAGTTATTGAAACCACAAGATTCAACTATGATTCTTGTGGTATTTACAATTCAGCCATTTTTTATCGTTTGGTGACCTCTATTTGACCATTACATTATTCTATATGTTTTTTTCATGTTTTAAAATTTTTAAATAAAGTCCTGAAATGAATGATTGAAATTTCAAATTTCATTGAAGAACGACCCGAAAGAACAGTATCGTATTTATTCTGCTATTGATGCTGAACAAGAATATATATATGTTCACAGTTAACAGTTTATTATAATATGCAGTGCAAGGATACACCAATTAAGCCAATTCAGACCTTGTCAGTGGATATAATCTTATCTGATGATATCATAATCATTTCATGCTGCTCTCTTCAAAAGTTCCGCACACCCACTCTGCTATCGCTTATATGCTGCATTTTTGAGTAGTTCTTTAGTGTAACAGTAAAATGATGGTTTTTTAGTGCCGCCCTTAACGTTGCGAGTTGCCTTGCCACGAATGGGGGTGGCAAGATATGCAATTTATATTTTAGCACCTAGACACTTAAATTTTGAGTAGTAGCTATATAATCCTTGCAACAGCTTACAACAGTTTCATCGTTTTTGGCTGGATACACAAGACTTGCTTTTATTTAGCCATCTTGCTTAATATTGAGTTCAGTTGACACAGCAATCCAAAAACTGTTTAACAATTCATAAAAGACCGGAAGTAACTGTTCTTTTCTTATTTTATTCTATTTTATGCCTATAAATTGCTCCTGCTGGCCGGGAAAACCCCTTAAGTCTGTATCTCCCACATAAGCTGGATTTGCCAAATTTGAAAAGTACTTTTGTGATTTTTCAGTTTTACTCAACAATATTTCAGCACGTAAAGTTTTTATTTGTCTAATTTATTTATTTTCTTTATTTGTTGTCTATTTACCCAGTCAGTTGATGACATGAAACGTGAACTCAATCAATGGGAGACATTTGACTATCTAGCTGCACGTTTGTGCCACTGTTGAGTGTGGCATGCAGCTAGAAAAATACTGGCTCGTTGCAAGTCTTATGGAAAACACGTTCGGCCTTATACAAATATGGCATCTACATATGTACACAGAGCTCTGCTCCATACGATGCCACACTCTGCCACACTCAGTCTGCAGCAACTATGCATGTGTGTGTGGGGAAATGGGGCAGGCAAACGGTCACAAAGGATTGTTGCTCACCACACGTTGCACCGTTGCACCGTTGCAACGTTGCAGCTGTGTTTGCATTTTACGACTTTCGCTGCTGAGATAGGCTCACATATGGCCAAGGGCGTTAACAGAGGGGCGTGTCTCCAAAAAGGGAAATCTGAACAATTTGTTCTGTTTATTTTTACAAGCGTTTTCCAAGATACATTTTTATTAACATGATTGCAACATTTATCATAAACTACAATTCGTCCCCCCTCTCTACGAAAAGCTTGATACGCCCCTGTGCACGGCATTTGAAGTGAGTCAAGGCATCACTGCACTGTGAGAAAACGATTGCATATAGTATGCAAAATGTGTGCAAAAGTAACTTGAATACATGTGAGAGTAGATTTCCTAGCGGTATTTTTAGGCAATTGTATGAAGAAGAAACAAGTGAAATTTTCAATGCTCCACTTGCCACTATTTGACAGCATATCATTGGATTGAGTTCCACTCCATATTTTCAGTGCAGCTCAACAACGCTGAGCCCGATGGCCAAGAATGTCATTATCTCCAGGACTGCAGATGAGCAAAGGACTCGCGCTGAGCTTCAACAGTTGCGGATCGAAAATTCGAGCATTAACTGCAGGTCTCCCCCTAGTGTCGACTCGACAATGTTGTCATTGCTTGTGGCAATTTTTCATGTTTTTGGTTTGTTGTTTTTTTTTTTACTATGCCATAAACAATGCCAGCCACACACCGAGATGAAATTCGCACTCAAAAACAGTTGAGAAACTTGCGCACCCAAATGTTGCAACTGGTCTTTAATTCTTAAGTCGTATGTTGAGTGTTTAATTGGATTTTGCCTCTTTTTCAGCTATTACAATGCCCCACGCTGTTATATAGTGGCAGTAGCAACTATCTCTCTCTCTCTCTCCCTCTGGCTGCTGCCAACTGATGTCTGTGTGTTTGCGATAAGCTTTCCAACATTTCCAATTGTTCGCACACATATTGTGTGCGAACAGTTTCATTTTCATTTTCATTTTCATTTTTATTTTCTATTTAATGTTGTTGCCAAATGGCCAAATGTCCAACTGGCCAACTGGCCAGCTGGCAATTGAAAAATAAAACAGTTAAAGAGCGCATTTTAACTGGTCAACAGTAAATAAGCCCAAACGATTCTCTTGCGGATTGTATCTATGCAGTAAATGCTCTGCATTCACTTTCTCTCACTCGTAACTGATCGAAAGTAAATCGCATTCCTAATTTCTATATTTATTTCAAAACTACATTCATAAATAAATGAATGAGTGAATGAATGAATGAGTGAATGAATGAATGAGTGCGTACAAATACAAAAATGTAGGCTCGCTGTATACACTTTATGGTTCACTTACGGTACACTTCCAATTGTTACATTGGTTTTATTGTTGATTATATTATTGTTTAAACATTTGAATTTTTCTAAAATAATTGAAAATATTTCTAGTATTGTATCTTATATTTTATAGGGCAAGTGTTGCTAAATGTTAGAAGTATTTTTTGCTAATATTTATAAATTATTTCTAGCTTTCTATGCTTTAGGGCGATTTAATAGAATTTATTATTATAATTGGGGATAGTTAGCAATGCGACCTATAAGGTCTATTGTGCCCCCTTACTGAGCCTACAGCTCTTCCATCAATCCCAACTCCTGCACGAATGCCAGGATCCTTGGTTGGGTTGAGGGTTTCTTTGTCCTTGCGCCTCATGATATGCTGGCCTAGGATGCTGCATCTTTTCCTGGTTAAGGCGACGTATTCTGTTAGGATGTGCGTCGAGGATTCCTCCTCGTATCCGCAAAACCTGCATACATTGCTGCTATAAACACCTAATTTGGTTAGGTGACTTCTCAGTCTACAATGTCCTGTCAATAGACCTGTGAGTATTCGGAGTCTATTCTTCCCCATGGATATCATTTGCTTAAATCGCTTTTGATTATAGCCATCTAGGAGACTTCTGGCTTGTCGGAGTCCTGGTGTCTCAGCCCAGCTCCGTTCCCGCATCAATCTTTCTTCATCCCTGATTTGTAGCCGTATTGTGTGTCTTCCTACGCCACAATACGGTTCAGGGCCAATCATGGGTCTCTCTGCCCCCATTCTTGCTTGCTTGATAGAATTTAGAGCGATTAATTTTCCGAGGGAAATATTGCTTAATGAAATGTGTTTACTGTTCGTTTAATAGAAAGGCGCATTGAGCTGCGATTGGCTTGTTAGCAGAATAAGTTTTGGGCAGCAAGTGAACATGGTTTTGACACGTAATTAAATGTGAAAGGGGAGTCCCCTTTCCAGCTCAGTGGCAATACAAATCGATTTACAACAGCCACAATAATATTAGCCACAAGAAGAAGAAGTAGAAGAATAATAGATGTTCTGGCAATGCCCCATCATTATGAACTTCAGCAGCAGCAGCAGCAGCAGCAGCAGCAGCAGCAGCAGCAGAAGGAACTTCGATTGTTGAACGTGCATTTAATGAGCTGTAGTCGCATTCGCAGAGCTTTGCACTGGCACCTGGCCAAAAGGCTTGCCAACAACAGCAAGAAGAGAAAAATGCTGTATTCGAGTGAGCTTGACTTCGATATACCCTGGATTCAGCTGGAAAATAAACTCTCATGTTTTATGGCTTGAGGAATATTAATCGAGATTAAAACAAAATGCGGAGCATATATATTTATATTATTTCACCAAATCATCGGCTTGGCATAAGCATATACATATATACAGTGACTCGAAGCTTATTCTGATCAGCGGCAGAGAAAAAAAGGAATTGCCTGCCATAAACGAACCATTCATTATTTTTCAGAAATTCCAAAGACCGATGGTAGGTACATATATTAACCACCAAAATTAATATATGACCCCAATACGGTGGGGTTTCCCCACCCGCTAGGTAGAGTTATGTAAAACAGTACCCTATTTTTAGGTCGAAGCCTATTATGATCAGTATAAATAAAATAATATATTTAGCGTATATTAACTTAAATAAGCATGTTAATACTTAGTATTATATCCTTTAGCCTTAACTACTTCCATTAATCTAGTATTCATCGAAGATACCAGCTTCCTGGTAGTTTCTGGGCTGATTTTGCTCCACTCATCCCGCAGAGCATTTTTGAGGTCTTCTTTGCTGGATATGCTGTGCTTCCGGATGTTATTTTCCAGCAGAGCCCACATATTCTCAATGACATTTTAATCTTGCGACTGGGCCGGTGGAATTATCATGTGGGGGCAGTTCCTGATAAGCCAGGACTGTACTATCTTGGCCTTATGCTTGGGATCGTTGTCCTGGTAGAACCGGAAAGTATCTCGGATTCCTAGCTTCTCGGCACTTTGCAGTAAATTTTCCTTTAGTATCTTGAAGTACACATTCTTGTCCATTGTTGTTTAAAAAATCACAAAATTCCCGAATCCGGCTGACGAGATACATACCCATGCCATGTCACTTCCTCCACCATGCTTGACTGTTGTTTTTACGTGTTTGGGATTCAGCTCAGTATTGGACTGTCGCCACACATAATACCGCCCGTCCGAGTCAAAAATTGTGAATTTGGACCCATCTGAACATATGACTGTGTTCCAGACCTTCAAATCCTTGTCCAATTGGTTTTTGGTGAACTTCATCCAAGTCCCTATATTTTTCACGTTTATAAAGGGCTTATTCCGTGATACTCGGGCATTAAAGTCAAGATTGCGCAGAAACCTGGGCACAGTTTCCACACAGCACTTTTTCCCCATTTCATCCTGCACCTGTTGAGCCACTTTTGGAGCCGATAGCTTGGGATTTCCCCTTATTTTCCTGGTGATCCTTCGCTCCTCCTCTTCGGTGAAAATCCAATTTGGTGACTTTCTGCCCTTGCCCTCAATCCGATTTGCGTCGACGAAGCGCCGAATGATGTTATACTCAGTTGACTTGCTCAGACTGACCATATCAGCTATTTTGCGATCTGAATATCCGATTTGGAAGTGTTCCAGGATGAGTTTCCGTTGTGCAATGGTAGTCTGATTGTCCATAGTCCTTGTTGGCTTATTGCACCCGATATGCAGGATAAAACTAAGCTGACTACGAAGTCTTGATCTATTTATACCGAAACTACTTAACTTTGGGTAAAAAAATCCGGGTTTTATGGCACCCAGGTGTCCACAATGTACCTGATCATAATAGGCTTCGACCTAAAAATAGGGTACTTTTTTACATAACTCTACCTAGCGGGTGGGGAAACCCCACCGTATTGGGGTCATATATTAATTTTGGTGGTTAATATATGTACCTACCATCGGTCTTTGGAATTTCTGAAAAATAATGAATGGTTCGTTTATGGCAGGCAATTCCTTTTTTTCTCTGCCGCTGATCAGAATAAGCTTCGAGTCACTGTATGTACATGTATGATTATAGTGCCATCCCTTTCTCGCACACACTGAGTATAAATGGTCGATTGTAACTTTGGTGTTACTTATGTGATCCTGATGAAATTTGTCGCTGAATATTTTACATCGTCTCAGCGCTTAAGAATTATGGAATTTATTGATATCATAAACCGATATGTATCGAAATTCGCGTACCAGGCGCAGTTATCGATAAAATTAAATACGAAAACTTAGATTCCAAATTTGAAACACGCATGATCTAATAGTCTCTGAGATACACGTGTTTATACAGACGGACAGGCGGACATCGCTAAGGCGGACATGGCTAAGTCGACTTGGCTGCCAATGCTGATTAAGAATACATATATATATATATATATATGTATGTAATAGGATCCGATATGCTTTCTTTCGTCTGTTACATACTTGTACACTAAACCGTTATACCCTTCTAACCCATTTTTAATGAGTTCAGGGTTAGCAGAAGAACAATAAACACTGCGCCAACTTCAGCCAAGCAGATTGCCTTCGTCACACACACACGCACACACACACACACACACACATATATATATATATATATCTATATAAATTACACGCACATTTTTCGCAGCTTTTGCCATGGCGATTGTCACACCTTTTATTGGACAAGTCGCATTAGTGGCTAATGAAGGCACAGGCAACAGTCACAATGGTCATAATACGAGGACAGCAGACAATTCACAATTGTTGTCGCTAAGCGCTCGCTTTGTGTGTGTGCGTGTGTGTATGTGTAAGTGTGTGTGTGTGTTTGTGTGTGTGTGTAAATTTATGATGTGTCCGCTACTGTAAAGGTCTTATATTTTTTTGCCATGTGCTGTGTGACTGCAGCTCACAATTCTCACAATGTATCTGTCCCAGGACACAATCTCCCAATTCCCAGCACACACTTAACGAGATACTCACACACACACACACACACAAACACACGCACACAATTATATATATATATATATATATATAGGTAGGCTCAGACAGAGCAATTAATTTCGTTTTATTATCGGGTCATAATTTCTCAACACAGCCCTAAACTGGCCAACGGCCCAAGTCCAGTCAATTGTTCTTCTTGCTCTGCCATACACAATATACACATACGTATATATATATATATATATATATAATTTAATGAGATATTGTCAATTTGGCTGGCATAGCCCAGCAACGATGCCCATTGGCTATTTCCCAATTCAATTTCGTACTTTTTAATAGAATTTCCACACAATCAAAGCAATCAAATATTTTTACACAAATTGCACTCAGAGCCCGATTGTGACTATGGCAACTATATGCTATATATATATGCTTTGAAGTGGGTAGTGAAATAATTTATACATATGTATGTTAATATATTTCGAACTTCAACAAAGTCAGCTTTAAAACTGAAGGAATACAACTTGTGCACAAATGTAGAAATGAGGACACAGCTATCCGCTCTGATCAAGAATATATATGTTTTATAGCTGATACTCCTTGGAGATACTTCCTTCTGTCCGTTACACACTTTAACACAGTTTTATTCTGCCCATTCCACGTTCAACAAGGTCAAAGTGAAAAGTGTATTCAAGTTGAGAGCAGGGTATATTGCAGTCGGATCTACCATGATTATAGACTCATGATTGCATTTAGTTCAGTTTGCATTGCTATGAATCCAAGCAAGCGATTCATTGTTATCCATCCATTTCAATCTTAAATACAAATTTCTAGAAACTAGATCTTAAACTCAAACAATGCATGGACTGCAATTGGCATTCAGAGTCTTAAATGCGGTTTTTCTTTTCTTTTTTTAAGAAGCCATTTCAAATCCTGCATAATACTGATTGTTTTCTCTTCTTCTTGGCATGGGAATGAGAATTGAATTGAATTGTGAACAAAATGCTTGCAAGTGCTCTGTGAAATTCGACAATGTTATGAAATGGGGGTGGAAGGAAGGTAAGTGCTACATTGTTAGGGGTTGTAGAGAGCAAAAGGCCAAACAAATGACAAGGGTCAACAGGAAATGGCCCTCAAGCGGCTGTTGCAGCCAAATGATTTTCAATATTGATGAGCGGCCGGCAAGTTGTGTGCGATAAAAAGCAGAGACAGAGAGAGAGAGAGAGAGAGAGAGAGACAGAGAGAGAGAGAGAGAAGGGCAGACGTATCTATGCTGGAATGACAGAAAGTTGGCAAACAAAGTAGGCAAACACACAGCACTCGTTTCATTGCGATGGTCTCTGGCCCTAGATCATTTATAAAGTGGCCGCACCTAGACGACCCACTCCAATCCGGAACCGAACCCCAACCGGAACCCGAACTCGAACTCGACCTACCCGACTCCGTGGAGCCACTGGAACCACCCAATCTGGTCGAAGTACTTGCCACATATGCGTGCGCGTGTGGGGCAATTATTAATGAAAGGCTAATTCTACTTTGTCCGACAGCAACAAGGAATGCTCTAGTCTAAAAGGAGCTCGACTGGCAGATGCACTGAACCCTGAACCCAACTCGTTATGTATCGTACACATTTTCGATGTGCATACAAAAAATGCAACTCTGCAATAAGTTTGTAAATATTTTCTTTAAAATTGTTCTCGGATATCGATTTTTATCGATACAGTTATCGATGAAAAGATGAACTGAACATGATCTGCAAGAACTTCTATTCCACGTTCTCCCTCTCTCCTAGTCTCTGAGATCGGCCAGTTCATAAGATGTACAGACAGGCATGGTTAAATCGGGTCAGCTGTTAATGCTATTCAAGAATATATATACTTTATAGGGCGGGTTCAGTTTATAAATAATGTAACGGTTTTTTGGTTGCATAACATTTTTAGTAGTAATAGTTTTAAAATTAAGTATACGACTACGAAAAAGCCTAATAAACTATAATATATATGTTTTTGTTGATCCCCAAATCGATCAGCCAATATGAAACTATTATACAAACAATACTCACTCCAAAAACCAAGAGACCAAAAGCCAAAAGTAACAATTAAATGGTAAGGGTAAAGAGTCAACAGTAAAGAGCCAAGTTCAGCTATGAACTATGCCTGGCATGCCAATTGTTTAATAATTTATGTTAAACATACTTGAACAAAATAGTTGCTTGCATTTGATGCACCATTTTCGTTCAGTGTTCTTTCTTATCAGTCGGCAGCAAAGCATCTCAGTTTGAATTTGCTTTTGGCTTTGCCCCGCATGTGCAAAATTATTGCCCACATTAATTTATTGAGTCATTCCTTCCGCTTCTTCCTGTCCGCCATCTTGGCCAGTTTCTTATCTGCACTCAGAAAAAACAATTTTTGTGTACTGCGCTTGTTTTGCCACAGCAATAAAAGTGGGTTGTGGGTGGTGTAGCAAAAGCTAGCTAACATTCAAATTAACATTTAGGGAGCAGGTCATCAGCAGGTTTATTTTTACCAGGGTAGCAAACCAAATATTTCGGTTCCGGTTCCGGGTACTCACAGGTGTAATGGATTATGAATTGGTTTCATTTTTTTTTTTCGGTATTCGGTTGCGTTACTATATGCACTAATAATATCGATTTCTATAAGTGGCTCTTCAATAATGTCGCATTCCGGTTCCGGTTTTTGTTCCAAATTCCATGCGGCATCGGTTCTAGTTCGGGCTCTGGTTTGACACCCTACTGTTTGCCGTTCCATATAATATATACACTGCAATTTAAGTTGCATATTAAACAAAAATAATTCTCAAAGGCGCGAATCCTTTTTCCGAATGAAGTACAAAACAATCACGCAGATAAATTGACAAGTTTCGGCAAAAATAGCATGCAACGAAAAGTTTCAGTGGGGCAAAGGGGGTGCTTAACTGATTCATGCAAAGTTGTCCAAATTGTCCAAGTGACGGACAGTCTGACAGACACTTTATGAACTGCGCCGAACAAAATGAACACCCAAAATGCTCAACCATTTTCATTTCCGGCCTTGTGGGCGGGCGTGGCCTGAGTTTTGTCATTAGCAGGGAAGAGCTCAAGGTCGCTGTAGCTGTGGCTCTGGCTCTGGCTGTGGCTGTGGCTGTGGTTGCGGTGCACACGTTCCGTCTACACTGAGAACAATTTCATTTATAATTTACAGCTTTTCATTTTTGCTCAAATTACAAAGTTTTCGCCATCGGTTGGAAATATTAATCATGAATATATATAGACAATATGTGTAAACATATACATGTTTTATCTGAGTGTATTAGACACCACTTAATTATGATAATTAAAGGGAAATCAGTGCACTGCTGGTTGGGAGTGCCCTTACTGCCTTGCCTCTGCCGCCCTCCACAACTTATCGTAAAGTTTAATTTCAGCAAGTCAAAATGGGATTTGAGCCGTTTCTTTAATGTGATGCTGACAAGAATGATGATGACAGGAGGAGGCGCAGGCGCAGGCGGAGGCGGAGGGGAGGCATGTGGGAATGTGACAGGCGACAATAACGATGAGCAGTGGGAAAAGTTGAAGCATTTTGCAATTACCTTTTGGCTGACAAATTAAATTTAATTTCAAAATAAAAGAAAATAGAGAAAAGCTGAAGAAAAAGCTGAAAGAATTATGAGAGTCGTAAAACATTTTGGCAGGACTGCTCAATTATTTCTCTCTCCTGCCTGCTGCTGCTGCTGCTGCTGCTGAGTTGGCCCTATAAATTTTATTTGTATTTTATTTATTTATTTATTTTGCCTGGCCTGCCAGCCAAACAACTTTTCAAAGGTAATAAAATAGGGGCCATTGGCGTAGCGGGGAAAGGAATGCAAAAGGTGGGAGTTTGGGGGGAGTTTAATTTATGGCCTCAAGATTTGCAGCAAAATGTTTGCTCCTGCTCCGGAAACGTGTCGAGGCGGACAGCCTGTTCTTGATAGCAATGCCCAGGGCCTTAACAGTGGAGGACGTTTAGTGGGTAGGGAAGGAGGGGGAAGGAGCCAAGTGATAGGCAATCGATATGGCGAATAGAGTTTATTTATGGCACGTTCCATAACGAAATGCCAGTCGAAAGTTGTTTCGCCTTCAGCCAGTTTATAATTTGCATTTATAAACTCAAAATCTGTGCAATCTGTGCGCGCTTACCAATTATACCCTGTACAAGCGCAGCGCACAGCCCTGCAGGGTATGCTCGACGAAAAGTAGGCCACAATCATATTTAAACATAGTAGATCCCGTTTAATATACGGATATGTATTTAGTCGAGAGGTGTGACACTCAAATGTTACTGGGTATACGTTTAGTATGGCATACCCCATAGTTCATGAACTTCGCAAGTGAGCTGCGACAACATCATAAGCTGAGCGGACCAAGACAAAGGGAAAGACACAAATGTTTTCTCATTTGTAATTTTTATCTATCATCTCTGAGCTGTGCTCAATGTGTGCCTCCCGGTTTGCAGATATTTTTGGGGCAATTGTTTTCTTCCGCGCATAAAAGCAATTAAATGAGCCTAGAAAAGGACTCCAGTTAATCCTTTTTGGCATGGCCACAGACATAGACAATGGTGCAAACAAAGGACACAGTCAGGCAGAAACATTTCCATACTTTATTAACTTGTCTTCAAAAACTGTACCGCTCTCAAGGACAAGACATACACACATCCATTAAGCCACACACACACACATACGTTAATTCATACATACACACAAACACACACATCCATAAGCACGAATATTTTAATAGCGACGCTGTCGAAATTGGAAAATTTGTACTTTAATGTGTATGTATGCAGATTCACAAATATATAGATTAAGTAAAATTTGTAATTTGGTTTTTCGCTACTTATATTATTATTAGATATTAATTTTCAACTTCAGATATACACAAACACTTCACACAACGTACGACAGCTAAACTTTAATATAAAATCTGAGCAAGCAAATTTAATTACCGGTTTCTGTTTCTGTTTCTGTTTCTGTTCAATTATAGGCAGTCAGCTTAAGTGCTATTAGACATTCAAGATGAGAAGTGTTCATTATTATGGCATTAGTCCGATGTAAGCCAAATAGGCTTAACAATAAGTGAGAAATGTATGCGTTGCCCAGATTATTTCCTTGTATATACATAATTAATAGTCACTCAAAAGGACACTCAAGCTGCCATGCATATTTAAGTGAACTTCTGATTGGATTAGATGAATTAATCGCGTTAACATTTTCAAAAGTTGTCACAAAATATTTCAAAGACGACAAAAAGCGAGACAATATTTGACAGCCACAATTTATGCAAAATCCAAAATGACAGAGAACAAAGAACACATTATGCAGCGCATAATTATGTAATTTACCAGTAATAAACCACCACCCCCACCAACCACCAACCACCCACCACCCCAAACTCACCTCATCCTTAGGCACCAGCGTCACCTTTTTGATGGTGGGTGCACTATTGTTCACCACAACTGTTTCCCGTTTCAACGAGGGCCGCTTAAGAGCCGAATGCGGCTTTTGTATTTCAACCATAATCGCTGATCCCGTTGTTTCTCTGTTATTTTATTTTATTTTGTTGTTGTTGTTGTTGTTGTCGTTGTTGTTGTTGTTGTTGTCGCTGTTATTGTTCTTGCTGTGCTTGTTAATGATGATGTAAGTGGACGACGATGATGATGATTATGATTACGATGATAATAATACTTGATTAGTTTGTGGCTTAAGCTGTTGCTTGCTCACTTCCTCCTGCTGCTGTTGCTGCTGCTTTTACTGTTTTTACTGTTGCTGTGGCTGCCTTTTCTTCTTCTTCTGGAATTCACATTCGCATTCACATTCTGTTTTCAGCGCTCATTAATCACAAAATGGCGCCATTACACACGCATTGCGAATTAGCGCAAAACTTTGCCAGCTGCCAAAAGCACTGAGAAAAAATATGTATGCCCTTATATGTATATATCTATCAAAATAAAATCGCCTTGCAATTTAGTAAATCCCCCTAAAAAATATAAGGTTTTTTGGTTTTAAAAGTAATTTCTAAATATTGTGAAACAAATTAGAAAGAATTAAAAAAGTCTTGCGCTGAATCGAAAATCCCGAAAATATGGCGAAATACAATTGATATAAAAAATATTTATAAATATTTATTATATTTGAATTCTGATTTCAAGGAGTTCTTACATTTTTTGATTGCTTTTTAAATACGATGGCGTACAATGTTATTTTTTCGAGTGTGACGACCTTGTGGGTGGATATGGTGGTGCCACTAAATGAATTAGACGTGCTGATGAGGCCTAAAGATTTTTTGTTGGCATCTAATGAGCTGCTTATGCCATGCATACGACTTAGCATGTTCTCGCAATAAATTTCCCAATGAAATTTACATAATCGCAGCCAACCACTACCACCACCCACTCCCCCCACGGTCAGCCCCCCACGACAGGTCGATCTCTGCGCTTGACTGAAGCTCAACGCAAATATGACAATGACAGTGACAATGATGATGATGATGTTGATGTTGATGATGATGTTGGTGTTGATCCCACAGATGATGCTGCTAATGATTGCTGACAATGATGATGATGATGATGGTGTTGGTTTTGGGGCTGGTTGCTGTTACTGATTCAATTTGGTGGCAAGTTTCTGGTAACGTGTTTGCCACAGATAAACGACTTAGTGTGAAAATGCCAAAAATTGAATAAGGCAGCGTGCAGCGTATGTGGCGAGATGCAAGTTATTAGCATAAGCACTGCCAGGCAAGAGCCAAAAGCCAACAATTGAAAGTTGGGCTAAAGGTGGGGCGAAAAGTTTCGCTGGATTACACACAAAATACTCGACGCTTCCTCCAGTTAAGCCGACAAGCAATCTGTGCCATTACAATTTGCATATTGTTCGGCCCCAAAAACTTTGCCAAATGCGGCGTGGGCGGGAGATGGGAGTTCGAGTTGGGTCATGGCTACACTCACAAAAAAATCTACATACATTTTAGTAAATCTAAAACTTAGAAAGTTTTTCTATTTTTAAGAACCATTTCTAAAATTTTTATACCCTGAACCCGTTAAAATGGATAAAAAGGATACAATGCCTCTGGGCAATGTATGTAACAGGCAGAAGGAAGTATCTCCGACCCCACAAAGGATATATATTATTGATCAGGATCAACAGCCGAGTCGATATAGCCATGCCCGTCCGTCCGTCTGTATGAACACGCGGACCTCAAAGACTATAAGAGCTAGAGACTTCAAATGTGCTTTATTATATTGATGACTGCCTCCGTTTCTCAAATATCGACACATTTCGATTTCCGAGAGCAATAAATGCCTAAATTTCATCAAGATCGGATAAGAAACACCCAAGTTATA
Source organism: Drosophila imparisetae (assembly GCA_035042265.1). NCBI lineage: Eukaryota > Metazoa > Arthropoda > Insecta > Diptera > Drosophilidae > Drosophila > Drosophila imparisetae. The sequence continues at coordinate 25,197 of JAWNLP010000147.1, forward strand.
GTCGAAATTAGGTTCTCATATTGAACTCCTTTCCATCACCAACCGCAAACATTTTCTGTATGTATAAATATACAAGCGCATGTGTGAGAAAGATAATCGCCGCGAGCGTCAATATGTTTTTGTGTGTATTCCGCAAAGCCCCGATATCTACGATTGCGTGTATATATATATATATATATATATATATACACTTGAAGATCTTCGCACATTTGGGTGCAAGACTTGTTAAAGGGAAATTTGCCAATAAAACTAGAATATATTTAACAACTGGGTTAAGGGTATTTCGCAGTCGAGCTCACTCGACTACAGCTTTCTTACTTGCTATGTCTTCTGTTCTTCTATTTAATAAAAATATGTTCCATTATAAAGTGAAACATGCTTAATAAGAAATTAAGAGAAACTATGTAAAATGTTTATATATGTGAAAACATGCAAATGATTATTAATAATATAAGTAACAAGAAATCTAATATTACAATTCCTGTCAATGTAAACAAAAAATACAACACCCTGTATTATACAACTTTTTTCTAAATTTTAGAAAAATGCACTCTTAAATTTAGAAATGCAAGCCCTAGTTTTTAGTAAGCCACAAATATAAATCTTAGAAATTCATTTTCTGAATAAAAGGGTGACTAACCATTGGCGCCAAAAGTAAGGCGGTTTACTAAAATTAAGTTGATTTTTTCTATGAGTGTAGGTTAGCAGTCAAGTGGTCAAGTGCTGGTAGATGCTATGCTTCACATTAGCTCTCAACCGACACACACACACACACACACAGAGATACGTATGGGCTATGCAAATGTTTGGGCCGCACATCAGTGCGTATGATTGATGTGCTCAAAAGGGATGCGGTCGAGTTATTGTGGTTGTTTGCATAGGTCGAAGCCAATAGCAAAAAATTGTGTTCGCTGTTCAAATTGCTCAAGAAACCGCATTTGGACTGCCAAATAAAAAAAAAGTAGAATAAATTGGTAAAATCACTTGTGTGTGTGTCTGTTGGTGTATGTAATTGTGTGTGTGTGTGCTTATAAAAAGCCATTTGATTGATGGCATCTCCAACATAGTGCTGTAGTTTTTTATACTTAATAAATGATGTGCCTATGGGCACGTTTATTTTTATTCTCATTATTGCTATTCACTTTATCTGCCATTTCATCACTTTTTATTTAGCATATATTTATCTATATTTTTTTGATCGTCATTTACTCGATTTTGTGCAGAATCTAATCAATTTTTCTTACGGAATAAAATCTCCATTTATATTTTACCTGCCATGTATGTATATTTATAAATATGTATACTCTTGAAGTACATTGCTTTTCTATATTATTGGTTTAAGTACACAACTTCTTTGACTAAATCTCACATTTTTGATTACCTTCCACAACAAAAGGCTTAACTGAGCTATCGAATAATATTAACTGACGTAGGCAAGCTAAGTGTGGCAAAGTAAGCTGTTACGGTATTCCATTATTATATTATCATACATCATAACCGAACAATTGGGCAAAGTTGAGTTCTTCTATTAAAATCCTGTTTGTGTATATCAACTTAACCTAATCAAACTCCTCAGTTACCCATTTTTTTCTTAAATATTATATTATTTCGACAAAGTTATGGCTATGGAAAGTTTTTACCCGTCGCTGCAAGTCGGGTCGGGACTTTAAATGTAGTTTAAGTACAGTAAATATATATATAGTATATGCAGCTCCCACACGAACAATTGGTATATTTTTTAAATTTATAGGTGGACGGATTCCTGTCTGTATGGAAATGTTCGATATCTTCATTATAATAGCCATGAGGCTGTGGTCAAGGTTGAATTCAGTGCTCTTAATCAAAAATAACAATGGCATGCCTTTGTCATATAAAGTGTCTAGTTTTTCATATTTTTTAGGATGCGTGTGCGTGTGTTTGTGTATGGCGTGTGTGTGGGGTGTGTGTGTGTGTGTATCGATGACAATGGCAATGCGAATTGCGGCAGCTACAACTAAATAAGTGGTACACATACATACATATATCAATGTTTTGCCACATTGAATATACATCACAGTCTAAAGACACAGACCTAGATACTTGCAACAGCAGCAAACAAACACACAAACACACACACACACGTACACACATGTAAAGGCAGCCTGGAGCTGTGTGTGCAAACAAATGCGGGGGCAGCCAAGTTGTCTGCACGGACGGACAGGATGAAAACAAAGGCGATGGCAACTCTTGGCTGCCTCTTCTTTTGGTAGCTGCGAGCAGTGTATGTATGTGTGTGTGTACATATAAATATAAATATTTATATATGTATATATATATATAGCTGTAGTTGAAACAGTTGCTGCTGCTTGCTGCACATTTGACACAGTTTGCAGTCTTTATTGTTGTCGTCGTCTTGGGACGTAAATTAAAAATGTCGAATAGATTTGTGTTTGCACACACACGCACACACATACACACACACAGGCATGCATAGTTGTTTTCATTACTTTGTTGCTCAATTATTTATTTTTTGTATTTTTGTGTTCATTGTTTTACTTTGAGAGAAGGCGGCATAAATGGCGTAACTTTTAATTTCCCCCCCCCCCCCCCCCACACCCACACACACATACACATACACACACGTGCACAACGATAACAATAATAATAATAATAATAATAACAGTAAATGTAACAATAACAGCAACAACAGCTGTTCAACGCCAACAACAACAACAGCAACTTGGCAGCAGGAAAATTAGCATTTTCTCTTCAGCCCAATTTCCAAGCGTCGACTTTGTTTTTTATTTTCAACATATTGCCACCTTGATGTATTTTTTATATTTTTTAGCCCGTTCTTTTTTCTTTTTTCTCTTATGATAACATCTTGTGAAGGAAACTTCTCAACAAACTTGAATATAAATATGTATTTTGTTTTGCTCTGCACACCGATAACAACAAGAGGAGAACCAAAAAAACCAAAAAAACAAAACAAAAAACACGGAACGTGTGGAGAGAGAGAGAGTTCAGAGACAGACAGATAGAGGAGAACGCAACGAACGCTTCCGTGCGGAAGTCAAGCGACGACTGAAAGTGAAACTGAATCTAACTGAATTGAAACAGGCGCTTAACTCGAAATCTGCGTCTGCGTATGTGTGTGCCTTGTGTGTGTATTTGTGTATGTGTGCTCGTGTACTAGTGTGTGTGCATGTGTGTGTCGGCTGCGACGGACCGACAGACGTCTGCTTGGGTTTGCGCCTACAGGCCAATGTAACTAGGGACGCTTTTCGTTGCCATGCTTGTTGTTATTGTTTACATTTCATCATAAACACACACACATACAACGTTTATCAGCTGTTTTGTGCAAGCTTTTGCGTAGCTTTCGTTGGCTTGGTTTCTGTTTCAAATAAAAGCTGCAGTTTATCAGCTTAAATATCAGCTTGGTGTTCGACAGTTGGGAAATAACTTAACTTATTTGGCTATTTATGAAATTAAATAAAAGTGGTAAGCTCCTTTAGTTGGTTTGCTATTACTGCTAGTTTTTATTTTTTTAAAGGAAGCTTGTTTTTTTTACATTTCTGGTTTAGTTTAGTTATTTTATCTTCTTTAATGAAAATTTAGCAATGCTGTAGTTTCCAATTTAGTATTACGAACAGGATTCGATATTGGGCTAAAGATTTTCCAAAATAGTTTCGTTTACGTTCGCTAAAAGAACCAAAGTATTTTTTGATCAACACTCCTAGAGTTGAGCACATTTTAAGTTAATGTGCAGAGCTTTGCAAAAGCTTACCAAAACTGTTTACAAGTTTACCCAAGCTCGTCACAAGCTTACCAAAGCTTTTTCTGAGCATAATTACAAATGTTCAAGGTAAGCCTTAAGCTTTCGTTTACCAAATAGACAAAATCCTTAAGCTGTGCAAAGCTGTGCGGCAACTTTTGTCCGAGTTGTGCCTGACTTTTGCCACATGCCGAGTGCGGCAGCAACAAGAATGAGAATCCATGCGGAATGAAGCAAAATCAGCTAAGTTTGAGTCAGTCAGCAAGTATTTGCTCAGACCCACAACACATAAATTATTCAACTCAAAGCCGAGTGCGTGTTTACATCTGCCAGCTGCTACACTCAGAGAAACATACAGTCATAACAAAAATCAGTCTAAAAAGTGAAAATATTTAATTATAACTTAACAAAATGTTTTTTCTGCAAAACTAAATAATTTTTAAATCCAATTTCAATTCAGTTGGCTATTTCCTTAATTCAGGACATCTCTTTTTTAGCTTTTCACTTACTTTTTTGCCCTTTCGGTAATGTTATTGTTTGCTTTCTTTGCGTGTACGAGTTACAAGTGGGTGTTTGTGTGCGTGTGAGTTTGTTTGTGTGTGTATGTTGTAAGTGTCATTGCCACATCGGCGGTAAAATGCTGCAAAATTAATGTGAAATAAACACCCAAGCATCGGGGATGAGACAACAACACAATCTACTTGGCCAACATTTGGTTTTATTCCTATTTCATTTTTATTTTCTTTTTTATTGTTGTATTTTTATTTTTGAGGTGCTTTTGGATACGGTTGGCGGCTTTCGGTTGATTTACAATAATTGTAATCGACAGTCGACATACAAGATAACAACAACAAAGCATCTGAAAAGGAGCTGAGTGGGTATTAGGAATACCATCGGTAATTCCCAATGCTTCAGCCTTGAAACTGGGTGTTATTTTGCAGCAATGTTAATGAACTCCTAAGGTAATCGAATATTGATTGCATAATTTATTAGATTTAAGTGGATGACTGACTTTTATGATATAATGCTCATTATGTTAACTAATTTTCTTGCCTACTAAGTATTACTTTAAAATTAAACTTAACTTTGCCTAGATCTACATCTGCCTGTCATTAACTTTTGTATTCCATAAAGCAGTTTGTCAAACCGGAACGGAAATCACTATTTTACCGATTGCAGTTCAGAATCACAACTAAAATGCAACATATTTTTGTAAAGAGACAGTAACAGGAACCGAAACCAATACCGTAACGGAACGGAATACCGAAGTACTTGTGGAGAGCAATTCATACTTTACACTTTACACTTGTTATTCCCAAGCCGGAATATGATTTGACATACATACAATGTATATACAACAAATTAATAAATGTAAAATAAATAAATGTATAAATATAAATGATTATCCCGTTTTGTGAGCATTTTTTCATATATTTTAAATAATACAATTTAAATTGTTAATTCAGATTAAAGAAAAAGAAACACCCTGTAAAAAAGACTGAGGCAGCTGGTAGATGTCGCTGTGTCTCTGTGTCTATTGAACGCAGCCTCAATACAGATACAGATACAGATACAGCTACAGATACAGACACAGATATAGATAAAGGTATAAATACAGCTAAGGAGATATTCAGCTAACAGAGACTGGCCATGGCATGCTTATTCGCATTTATGTTCATCGATGAGCACGTGCACGTGTGAGTGTGGGTGTGTGTGGATGTGTGTGGGTGTGTGCGCATTTGTTAACTCTCGTATTGCAATGGAAAATGAGGGCTGCTGAGTTTATTAAAAATGTATCCCATAAAAATGGCGATTTCATATGCGAGAAATGTTTCTGCATATTTACACGCAACGCAGCTTAAATTGTTTCTATGTGTGTGTGCCTGAGTGTCTGTGTGTGTGGGTGTGTGTGCATGCTCGTAAACAGGAAACGGATATCAGCATGCAGGCGCACGCAGCAAAAGCAGCAACAACAACAATGGCCATTGTTTTTGACATCCTATTGCCATAAAATATGGAATAAATCATGTTCAGCCAAGACACCGCATTATCTATTTTTGATTAGATGCAGACATAATCCATTTTGGCAACAGTAATGAACACATCAAACTTGCTACTTAATGTATACTAAAAGTAATATGCTTTGGCCTAGCAACATCAATGCTGCGTGTAGGGTATCATGCAGGCGAGCTGACTCTAACATGCCTTTGTGTTAGTTACCCTTCGACCCGATTTTAACTGGCCACATTTTCGATATGGATGCAGTTTTAAGCTTTGTTTAACATTCCACAAAACACGCATTGCCCAGTAAAATAAAGGTGAGCCTAAAACACAGAGAGAGAGAAAGAGAGAGAGAGAGAAATAGAGGCAGAAAGAGAGAGAGGAAAAGCATAAATTTTTATGCATATTCTACGAGCAGCCGCTTCAATGAGTTTGGGTGCGTGTGTGTGTGTCATATTTTAGTATTTTCACACACATATATACACACACGCACACACACACACACACAAGTAGTAACTGGGAATATGATTCTAATGTGTATTTGAGCTCAAATCGTATTTGCATAAATAATCAATTTCGACTAAACTAAGCCCCAATGAGCTTTAATTATGATATATCCATTGAAGGATGTATTTGGGGAATTCAATCGTATTTACAGTAATCGTTTTAGTTTCAATTTGATTTTCACGATTATACCTTTAACCCTTAATTCGATTTTTTTTTGGTTTTGTTTCAAGAACTGATATTAAAAGTTAATTTTGTATGTACTTCATCATTTTTGCGGAACCTTTATTCTTTAGCGATTCGGCTTGATATAAAATTTGTGATATTATCTTGAATTCAAGAAAATATTTCTTATTGCTTTTTGTAAGCGGTCATAAAAGTTTTCCAGTTTTATAGTGCAGAAAAACCAAAACATAAATAATGCTTTACACTTTATGACCGGAGTCTCTTGATTTTTATACGCTGATGCGTTTCCCTAGTGTGTGACTGCATGTATAAATACATACATACATATGTGCATATACATACATATGTATATTCACATACATACCTATTTACATGCATATGTACAATTATATATACATATATACATTGTGTAGCAGCAATTAAATGAATGCGCATAGAAAATGAAGCACCCCAAAAACAAACGAAACAAGACATAAAACAACAAAAAGAAAATATTCATGCCGAAGATTAAATACCCTTTCACAACGGAGTCCATCTGTGCAGTCACTAGGAAATAAAAAGAAAACCACAGAGTGTTCCAATCTTGTGCGTAAAATAAAATAAATAAACATATAATAAAAATAAAATAGAAAAGATCCCAACTTTTGACCAATTGTGCCTATGAGAGCTATATGCTATGGTAAACCGATCCGGCTGAGGGACTTGTTTGATAGAGACAGACAGGCTCGGGTCGACTCGGCTGGTGATGCTGATTAAGAATATAATCTACATACTCCAATGGCTCCTTCAATGCTGTACAAAGTTCAGCAGAAGCGTAGAGTATCCTCTGCAAGGATATATACTAACAAAAAAAAAATAAAGAAAAGGAAAACGAAAAAGAAAAACGAAAAAGAAAAACTAGGCAACCAAGTTAATTTATGGACCGAGTCGAAGACTGTGCTCAACTTAAAGCTGAGTGTTTTCAAAAGTGTGTATCATGAAAATACAAGTGTCAATATATATATATATAATATATATATATATATACACCATATGTGTGTTCTTTTGTGTGTGTGCGTTAGTGGCTTGGCCGGCCTTCAGTTAAGCAAAAAGTTTTACCACCTGCGTTTTTCATTTACATGAGTAAGTTTCCACATTAAACGCAGCGCAGAAATGAAAATGAAAAGCAAAATTATGCCTTTGCCGTGTTTCCTTTGCCTTTGCCAACTTTCTGAATGCTTGGGCTGCTCTGCTTGCCGGGAGGCGGGATGCGGGAGGCGGGAGGCGGGGGGTGGGTTCTATGCTCAGTCGGCCTTAAAGTTTTTGTGTTTAGCAGAGAACGCGTTGCCCAACTTTAGAAGCAAGCATTCTCACAAAATTCTGGCAATCCTTATGAATATCACATTTTTGCTTGCTGATGAGCACGTGCTTCAAAATGCTGCACAGCTCGATGAGTCGCATTTGTGTTGCACTCTGAAATATGGCTTTTAAATATATATAAATGAATAGCAATAAAACGCGCAATCAGTTAGTCAAATTTACGTTTTAATTGACATTCGGGTTAAGTGACATTTATTAATGTTATTCCATTAAGATTAAACCAAATGCAAATGTGATTAAATGTAAAGTTATTCGTGCTGAACGCAAACCGATTTTCGCTTTACATTTGTTATCCAATCAATTATGCGGTAAGCGTATTTAAATTTAACTCACATTGAAAAGTAGCAATAAATTAAAAGAGAAAAAAAAAATCATTTTTGCTATGGTTAATGTTGCTAGACTGTTGCAATACCTCTATTACGATATACATATATATATACATATATATATATATATATATATATATTTTATATGATATTTAATATAATTTCATAATTTTATTTGTTTATGTTAATTAATAATATTTATTAATGCGAATATCTGGTCAAATAAGATCAAATAAGAAAAGGGAAAGTTGAAATTTTCTAATTTAGTCAAAATGGAATTAAATATAGATACAGAGAGACATAATGAGACATTCATAGATACAGATAGAGAGGTATATATAGATATATATAGAGTTAGAGATATGGACATAGAGATAGAGAGATATATATATATTGATTGCTCATACTTTGACCATATATACTTCTATATACATTGTCAGAAAGTCGTGTTTGCTTACATTGCCATCAGGAACTGACAACACACGACTCACCACTCACCACTCACCACTCACGACTCCCCAGTCATGAGTCAGGACACAAAAAAACGCCCATCACTGTCAGAGTTATCATGGCTTAAGGACATCGCTTGAGCTTGTCGGGCGAATGTGAAACCAAAGTTAAATACATAAGCGCCAGTTGATTAGGCAAACCTAAGCTGGTAAACTGGCAGCTTCTCCTCGTGCAACATGGTTGCCTGCCTGCTTGCTTGCGTGTGTATACAGCTAAACATGCGTGAGGCGCCCGCGGCGGCATAAGGCACAGCACAACCACAGCCAGCAGCAACACCACCGCCACCGCCACCAACACCATTGCCAGCCCCACAGCCACAGTCAGCGAGTAATTCCATTGTGCCCGCCCAGCTCGTTTCCCGTTGGCTAACCAACTTGCCTGACTTATTAACTTAACAAAATGCTTTTGGGACAAGCTTTGACTCGGGGATTTTATTTTTTGACGTTGTGGCACCTGCAACATTGCCGGAGTCGCAGCTGCCGGCGCACTTGAATAATAAGCGTCTATTATCAACTGCCAGGTTGCGTAACGAGCCTAGACAGCTTTATAGATACGTGTTTATACATACATATATATTAATATGTACTGTACAATACAGATGATACATACATATACATACATACATACATATATATATGTATATATATATGTATGTGTGTGTATCCCACAGTATAGCTCAGCTGGCTGAAGCATCGTTTTATTTGGGCTCTGTTCGCCTGCCGGCGGCTTTTCATAATTATTTCATTTTGCTTTGGCGCTCAAATATTTTATTCATCATTATTATTATTGTTTATGATTATTATTATTATGATGGCAGTTTTTGTTGTTGATTTGCGCCTGGCAAATTATCAGCAATTTTATTTGCTGCCGGAAGCAGATTAAATTTAAAATTTTGGCGCACACAAAAAATGTGAAAAGTTTGTTATACATAATTGGTTATGGATGCGGGGTGAGGCATGCTTAATGTTGCATGCAGCCATTTAAAATGTATTTAAATTGTTTTTCCTACTCCTGAAGCGTCCGTGTCTGCGTGTGTGTGTGTGCGTGAGTGTGTGTTCATACTATGCTGTTTTCATTTTCGTATTAAGCTGCAGCCAAATGTGCAGCACAGTTTGAGTTTTGTTTGTTTGTTCTCTTTTCTTTTTGATTTCTTTCATTAGTTTTTTTGTGTTGTTTTTCTTTTTGGTTGCATCCGCTGCGCCTGACGCCATGCAACACTGTTTCGAACTGGGCCAAGTGCAGGGCACATTGACGTCCAGCTGCCGCTTGCGACATGCAACAATTTCACTTCATTTGCAATCAAGTTTGGTTTTTTGCTTAACGGCTTTCTCGACTTTAATTTTTTTGTATTATTTTGTTTATATAATGCAATTAATGATGTACTTTTCTGTCCATAAGAAACACTTTTTTTAAGTGCTTCTCTATCTTAAAACAAAATTTATCAAATGATTCTTTTTGTTTTTTCTGAGTGCTTTTACAGCTTAAGCTTCTGGATAGGCTTAAATGCAATTGAAAGTTTTTCAAAGTGATGGTAACATACTAATACTCTTAAGCACACACACACACACACACACACACACACTCACTCGCACACACACGTGAAATTCAATTAGAGTTTTGTGTTCTTTCATTAGCTCCTTTTACTTTTGCAACTTGGCTCAGGCTTATTCACATCTTCTCATCTCTCTCTCTCTCTCTCACTCTCCCTCTTTCTCGCTGTCTCCATTTCTTTCTGTTGCTAGCACTCATTATCGTCCTTGCTCTCATCCTTGTGCTCATTTTGGTCTTGGCTACTTGCGTGCATTTGCCTCACACATCCCACAAACAAACTCGACAAAGGCTTTGGGGGCGCACGCAGGTTGAAATTGTTCTAGGCTCTGAGTTGTGGGCGGGGTTAACTTATGGAAAGGACAACGCCTGGTATCCTTACCTGCAAAACAACGATACACAGGAGAGCAGTTGAGCAGCAGCCAGTTTTATTTATTGTCGTCCTGTTCTCGTTAGAAGCATAAAGCCAAATTAATCAAGACAGCTCGTCATAAGAACAAGCAGCGAACGACTTTGTTTTGCTGGCTAATAAATTCGAATACGAGTAGTGAAATCACATCTGCGTAAAACTCTATTTAATAGTGATATGACTAACAAGCAGAAGAAAGCATATATAATATATATACTACATATGGTATATGGTATATAGTATATAGTATATGCATATATAGTATCCAGAGCCAAGTAGATTTAGTCATGTCCACATGAATGATCTTGTGGATGTGGATGTGTTTGTGTGTGTGTGTGGGTGTGGGTGTTTGTGTGTGTGGGTGTGTGTGTGTGTGTACATACATATATAGAGATACATGAGTTATGTAATGCAACAGCTCAAGTGCCTGAGGTGTTGCTGGCTAAGCAGTTATGCGGTGCGACTGTTGCGGCTCTCAAACTCTGCCACGGGCAGGGGCGACACCGAGTGGTGGCGCCACAACACAACTTGGTTGCCACTTTGGACCACATGATGGGCGTTGATAGGCAACAAGCAGCAGGCGGCAGACACTCGACTGGAAGATGGCGCAGACGTTTGGCCTTGCATTGGCAACACATACGAGACCGAGTAGCCGATGCGGCAACAGTAGGAGCAGTGGCAGGGCATGTGGCATGCAAGACTGGAGAGCATGCTGTGCTGGGCTGTGTCTCTCTGTGTTGACAGTTGCACTAATTGCGAAATGCTGTTTGCTCGACTGCCATTGTCCCTGTCTCTGTTGCTGTTTTTGGCATACTTTTAGGCAATTTGCATATTTCGTTAAGCAGCCTCAAGGACAGCTCTCTTCTGCCTCTCTCTCTCTCTCTCTCTCTTTCTATCCAGCTGCTGAGCTATCTCCTTTTCTGCTCTGTTCGCTGAACTTGTTTATTTAGTGAGTCAAGCTGCGTTTCGTCTCTTGCAATTTGATTGTGTTTCGTTTTTTTATAGACTGCGCCTTGTGGCTTCCTTATCGAGGGTATTTCTCATTTGACAAGTAGTTTGTTGCGCATTCGCTCTACAAGGATACGCAGTCTTCGTCCTGTGCTGTTCGTTAATTTTACTCAAGCTCATACTCTGAACTATTTTCTGTTTTTTTTATTGCTCTTCTCATAATATGCTAATTATCTTGCTGATAAATATTTAATCAAGAGCCTTGCCCTGATTTCACTCAACTAATTGACAGTTTGATTAATTAATTGCTGCCTATCAGCCCATCAGCCCATCAGGCGTATGCGCAATATTTGCTAGCTGAATTAATCTAAGATCTCGTTGACCTTTCATTTGGATTTCTATTTATTTGCGCAGCCTTAATCGAATTATCCACGATTTGGGTATTCGTATTCGTCATGCACTCGATTTAGTGTGTGAGTGCACTCGTTTCACACTCATAATCTATTTCGACCTATCAATTATATCATAAGCAGCTGCAACTAGAGCTAGCTAACTTATGCAAGACTTTCATTTCTATTTTGTCACGTTTTTGCAGTTTTGCAATTTGTTGCCAATTTCATATTACTGATTCAGTGTGGAAATTGTTCTGTTTCAGGTTGTGATGTAACACCTTGCGGCTGTCAACGAGCAGCATGTGCTCATGAATATAAATATATGAATATGGACATGAAATGAATTTGCATCTGCATCTGCATTTGCATGTATGCAATATACAGGCCACAAAATTTTGATTACTCTTCAACAACACAATTTCAATATGGTTCTTTAATGGGTTTTTCGCCCAACTCAAATCTATTCACAATTTCAATTAAAAAACACAGTGCAATTTGCTGTCTGATGGTTTTGCAAGAGTGTCGCTTGCAGTTTGATTTTAGTTTTAGTTTTCTTCTTTCTTTTGTTATTGGTATTGTGGGTGAAACCCAAATTCCAATTTGCCCAAAAAACAACAATTCATACTACCATAAACAAATACTCTTTGCAAAGTGTGTGTGTGTGCGTGTGTGTTTGTGACTGAGTCGCACATTAAGCCATAAATATCTGTCTGACAATGCCATAAGTCGGCTAAAAGCCCATATCTCACTTATCACTTGATTTACAGTTGGTTCCTCGAGAATCCTACATACTGCAATCAGAAAAAAAGTCGAACAGAAGCTTAAAAAAAACTTCTGGTTTTCAGAAATAATTCCTAAGTGTACGTAATTCTTTTTCTTTTGTTTTATGGGTCTTACTCCAAGAAATCTTATCTATTGTTAACAAAAATATATTTAGTTGTTTTGGCCAAATCAGCTGTGAGTTTGAAATAAGGAAGTATAAATCAAAAATAAATATATTAAATTTAATTTCTAACAAGTAGATATGCGAACTAACTAATGCTGTGTGTAGTTGTGTGTGTGTGTGTGTTTATTTGTTTAATTAATTTTGAATGACATGGCACTTAGGCACACTTACTTGGCCATGGTGCGAGGCTTAATCAAATGTCTCTGTGCATATTAATTAGTTGCTGCTACGTAAAGCAAGCAAGGCAAGCAGCCGACCGCATGTACAAAATGGAATTAATTCAGCGACAGCTGCAACAACACAACAACAACAACAACAACAACTGCAACAAAGAAAAGCAATAATAATAGCAATAACAAGAATATCATTATTATGAACAGGCCCCAGCAGCATCATAATTATTGTGTTTCCTGTCGATTTGGCCTCTGCCCTGCGGCGACTCATTTGCCAAACCCTTGGCAAAGCCAAGCTTGTTGCGGTTTTCGTTAACACGCGGTTGAACTTAATTGCCAAACACACACACACACACACACACACACCAACACACACACACCAAACAATACAGGCCCAGTTCCTGTTCGGAAAGCATGCAATAAAACTTAATGAGGGCGAAAATTCTTATTGACGCGCTTTCTGCAATGCATAAATGAATAGTAGAATTCAGCGAATGGCAACATAATGAAAAACTGGGCTAAGCTGCGCTATGCCTGCCACGCCCACAAAAAAAAAAAATAAAAAAAATGGCTCATCATCAGTATAAACATCAACATCAACATCAACATCAACATCAACATGAACGTCAGCTTCATCCACCGGTTCGTTTTCGATTATTTTATGACGCAGTTGGCCAAGAGATTTGTTTGCTGGCCGAATTGAATTTGATTCGAGTTAGTTCCATTGCCCTCAACTTAAGTGTGGCCCGTTGCGGAATTTGTTTGCACACAAATGTTGTTCGTCCCCTAACTGATGTGGTTGGCTGGCCACTAAAAGCCGCTCTGACATCACCCAAGGACTTGGCCCTGCCAAATGCTTGATTGAATACACGTGTGCATCTTCAGGCACTGTGCTTCCATCATATTTACTACACTCAGAAAACTATATATACTATTATATTTCCTAAAATAAGAAATGTATTTCTTAAGAAAATAAATGAAGTAGAATAAGTATGTCAGAATATAAGTCAGTAAGCAAATCAGCTGAAATTTATTTATTACTTCTTGCTGAAATTCCTCTTAAAATAAGAAATTTATTTCTGTGTAAATATTTGTAGTTAAGCAGTTTTTTCTGAGTGTATATACACGTTCAACTAAATCATTGGGAGGAAAACAAGAGCCATGCCACAATAATTGCATTTGGCCCGTAAAGAGAAGTGTCAACATTGCGCATACGCCACGTGGCTGCAGTTAACTCTAAGTGATATATTGGCTTCGAAGCAGTTGCTGTTGTTGGCATTGCGGAAACAATATGGGTATCAATCCGCTGTGTGTGCTGATTAACTGACTCATTAGGTGTCCTCTTCCAGGAGAAAGCTGAGCTGAGTTAAGTAAGTGCAAGGACATCTTGATGCCCAGCCAGAAATTGCTACGCCTGCCTTGAATTTGCTACCCGTATGAAAGATGCCCGGAACGTGATGCAGACACCTGCGCACTCCTGCGTGTGTGCGTGTGTGTGTATTATGTGTATGTGACTCCAGTCAACACCTGACAAACATTGTAAGTAGGCAGCAAAGAGTCTGTTTGTTCAGTTTTGTTGTTTGTTGGCGTGTTTTGCACAATGTGTCTGAATATTTTGAAATAATTTCCTCCGTCCTCTAACTAGAATATTTATATATCAAGTGATAAAATCTGTAGGATTTTTTTCTATATATAACACATTCATGAACTTCCGTTAACTTATATTTAATTCAATTGTGATATACCTAAAAAAGTAATATCTCATAACAATTTGTATACACTGCTAAGACTTCTTTAAGGCCCGGCTAAAAGTGAGTCTGTGGCCTTATCACAATTGCAATCATCATTTGAGCCTTTCTAAACCGTTTGTGGACTGTAAGTGAGTTGAAAATATACAACTAGAAAATTGTATCTAAAATGTGTCTGAGAATAGGGATTAAATGGACGGCGTCAATTTGGGTCACGAGCGCTTATGGGCTGCGTGTATGGAATTATTTTGTCATGCGTCCTGCCAGCCATGAAGGATGCGAATGCCACTTGGCAACTTGGCAATGCGGAGCGTGCTGGCTCCTCCATTGCGTGGCAATGCCAGTTGCATGCTTCTGCCCCTGCTTAGGTTCTATTTCGGTTGCCGAGTGTCGATCTATTGGCTTTTGAGCACGAAATGTCCCACACACACACATATAGACTCGCAGTCCGGTTGCCACACGTAGCAGCAGCTAGGCAGTTAACATGAAAAACTGTGCTACATACAATTTCGTGCACTTGGCTTTTGTGATTTTGTGAATGGCAACCGACTCAAAAGACGAAAAGCAGTCGCAGCCCAAAAGTTGAAGCTGTGCAGCACCTGTCGCAAATTGAGGTACCGCAAACGTTTGGCAAAATTTTAAAGCGTTGTCACGTTTCAAAATGTCCCGCAATTTCCCAACAGTCAACCATCTTCCCTCTCGCACTCTCCCTCTATCTCTCTCTATCTCTCTCTCTCTCTCCCACACTCTGATTGTTCAGTTAAAGTTTCGGTTCTCTTTTCTGCTACTTTAGTTTGTGTTTTCTCTGTGTTTGCCCTAACAGCAACAATGATGATAACAATGTTGCAAGTTATGAAGCTTGTGGAAGCATCGCGGCATTTTATGCTCCATCCATGCTATCGCCTTTGGGAATTGTCCAAATGAATTGGGTTTATTCCGGTCCTTTCATATCTATTAAATTTCATTTATTTTTATCAAATATGAGAGCAAATAAGAGTCTCGAATTGTGCATACTTGTTTGGCAAGGGACAGTTGCAGCAATGGCAACTTGCAACGCATTGACGCAGGCTCCAACTTGAGCATGTCAAATGGCATTGCAAATGAGCATCAGACAGCTCAGTGGTAGAGGGGGTTTGCGTTGGAGGGGAGGAGGATTGTTGAGCTTAAGCTCTCTCAGACATTCCCCAAAGGATGCAGTAAAGTATTTCACTTGACGAACCTGGTGCGGACCCTAAGAGGAAAGTGCACGAAAATACTGTTAAATAGTTTAGGGAAGTGGAGCAGATGCGAAAAATAGCAGAATGGAAAAATAGTAAAAACCAAACCAAAGAAACGTTCATAAATGGCATAAGCCAAAGCAATAAGTTAGGCCAAGAGTGGACAGTTAAAGAGCCATGGCCTATGCAAAAGAACAACTGAAATAGGAGAAACCACGAGGGAGCAGCGAGAAAGGACATTTATGTAAGCTTGCATACTAAAAAGGAATATATAAACAGGATACCAGCAAATTTGCATCAGCAAAGTGGAATTTGAATTAGAAAAAGAACAAAACACAAAATAGAATTGCTATCTGAAGTACGTTAAAGAATAAATACAAACAAATATTATGTTTTTTTTTTATTATAATAATAATAATAATATATTTGTATATAAATTATTCCGCGTTTGTGTCAGAGAGTGTGTGAGATGATGATACCAAATGTGATTCAACAATTAATCTTTATTTATGTATTTTGCGTAGCAAGCAGTGATCATTCGAGTGATTCTCCCATAGCTGTATGATATAGTATTATTATAGTAGTTAGTCGGATATCTGAGAAGTTTCAACGAGATAGCTTTCAATAGGATTGAATAAAACGAACATGGCTATATCGACTCGGCTTGTGATGATGATAAAGAACATTAAAGTTGATAATAATAGCATAAGGAGATGTGGCCTATATCTTTATTTGAATTAAACAATTACTTATTCATATTCACTCAATTACTTATTCATATTCATTCAATTACTTATGCATATCTATATATAAAGAGGTAAAATAAAATAAGAGCCAGCTGAATTTTGGCATTTTATAATGCGAGCATCATCGCATTATAATTCCCATATTAATATGTGTGTAGTACACACACATATGCACTCATATACACACACCCCCACACACACACAAGCATACTGTTGTTGTTGTTGTTGATGTTGTGCTTATTATACCACTAAAAGTGAGTCTGGCTGTGATTTTATGCGCATCGCATGGATGGATGCCCATTATGCCATTTATGATCGAGTGCTGCGAAGTGCGGGGCGTGCCACTCATTAATTGAAGCACTCACATATGCCTGACGCCTCTCAGTCTCAGCTCGACGACTACTCCCCATTCCC
Organism: Drosophila imparisetae; assembly: GCA_035042265.1. NCBI lineage: Eukaryota > Metazoa > Arthropoda > Insecta > Diptera > Drosophilidae > Drosophila > Drosophila imparisetae. The sequence continues at coordinate 42,378 of JAWNLP010000147.1, forward strand.
ATCCCCATCCCCACCCCCATTCCCAACATGAAAGCCTCCAAAGTAGGCCACGAGTACGAGTACTATTTATATGTGGTTGGCATCGTCTTACATTTTCACTTGATTATAATAAATTTATTCGACTCTTTCGTCGAATGGCCATGCAAATTGACTGTTGCCCCATTACGAGTGTGTGTAAGTGTGTGTGTGTGTGTGTTGAATATTTATCATATGCACATAGATCGTGTATTTGGGTTGAGTGCCTGCTAATGGAAATATTTCTGTCTCTCTCTCCCTCTCTCTCTCTGGAGGGGAGGTGAATGGCAAATGTGCCCTCAAAAGTGAGCCAATAAAGCAATAAAGATACCAAAATGTTAAATCCATATATTTATGACCCAACTGCGAGCGTAGACATCTGTTCGATCCCAAATATACATATGTTTGAGAACAAATTTATTTCAAATTTACTTAACCTTCTCAAAAGAAGGCTGTCTGCTTCTATAAATATTTTCGGAATATTTGTATACCCTGCAACCATTCAAAATGGGTATACTGGTTATGTGCAAATGTGTGTAACAGTAATATATATTCTTGGTCAGAGTCGATGTAGCCAAGTTCGTCTGCCTTCGACCGATAGCAATAAAAGCCATATTCAATAAAATGTAAAGTGCATATGCAAGCGAGCTCACTCGACTACAGCATTCTGTCTTGTTTCAATTATTCTTCACTTAAGGCCGCACATCTGATGTATGTAATATAAATAATATAATTGTTCGGGAATTTAAACAGCCTAAACAAATGATAGAGAGAGAGAGAGAGGGAGTGAGCGACAGAGAGAGAGAGAGAGAGAGAGAGGCAGAGATAAGTGCGCTTATGGATGGATGGGCCGCCATTTAAACATGGGGACAGCTTAATCAATTCAGTTGCCTACCAAGGAGGCAATAACGCCTCTACTTACCAGGCGAGTCGTTCAAGTCGGTCACGCACAAAAAACCAATCAACAGCATCAGAGCAAGCCAAACAGTCCAGGCAAGACCAGACCAGACCAGACCAGACCAGACCAGACCAGACCAGACCAGACCAGACTGGAGCAAACACTGGACAAGCAGCTGGTCAGAAGTGTTAATGAGCTGAACATGTCCAATGCAAAGGCCCCCAAAAAGTGTTTCTGGCTGGGCGTATCTGTCAATTTTCTATGGAATCGTCTATGATGAATTGGTCTGCCAGTTTTGTGGCAAATTTGTATACACACACACATACAGCTGCGGTCAAAATAATAGTAGTAATGCAGCAACGTTTTGGAAACTGTTCAAAATAACGCCTACAAATATAGTTCAAAAATTAGGCAAATTTTATTTAAGCACAAGCAATTAATATTGATGACAACTGAAGATTAAAAGATGGCATAGCTACACAACTTATTTACTAGCAGAATTGAAGTACTTAGGTTGGTTATTTATATATTTATTATTATAAAATTATTATTTGAATTTATCATATTATAGTAGTGGAATGAAAGTAACCTTTTCTCAGCTTTCCCTGTTGCTAAATAATATTTTGAAAAATAGATATGTTGTATGTATTGTACTTACTATTAATTGGGGAAAAATAGTATATTTGAAACATTTCCAGATTTTGTGAGTTATATTCTTATTAAATGATTTGAGAAGTTTGAGCTGTGCTATTATTTTGACCACAACTGTCGACACAAAGGATACGTGTGTGAATGTAAATTCGTTTAAATATGCATTTCGTTTGGTTTCGACACGTCTCGTCCATTTGGCACGAAGCTGGAACGGTCCCCAATTGATGGCATTAAATGGCCGAATAATTGAAAAAGACAGTCAACATTAATGCAAAAATATGACAGCGTCTTCAATTAAAACAGAGCGACAAACAGTGGGGCAAGCAGTACCCCAAATACTCTCTCCAAAGAATTTCGTGGCTTAACGTTAAGTTAAGTATTAACGATTTGACAAGAAGTTGAAGTTCTTATGTTGTCTAACTACTTGTCAATTTAAGTGGACAACAGAGAGACAAAAATACCTCAGCTCTTGGGCGAAGTTCCCTTCAAGTAAGATTCCCCAAATTGGCCAGATTGCTGATATTATTTGTTAATTTGAGTTTAATTTTACATCAAATTTTTTATTTCGACTGACTTAAATAAGTAAATGAGTCTTGGTAAATGTTTGTGCTTAATGCATAGTTAGCTTGCTGTATTGAATTAAGCTAATTAACCGAATCAAAATGCAGCTTGCCAAAATTGACTCTGAAATTACGTGGAAAGCGTTTCCCGTTGAATGTGAGCAATTTGTGTGGTTGAATCTTGACGGATTTCTCGTGCCCACCACAAAATGCCAGTGAATAAAACGAGTTTCCGCTTGTGCGACTTTAAATGCAATTAAATGTAAAAAGTCGTGGTTTGGGTGGGGCAGGGAGCGAGGCTGCCCACTCGCCCCTCTCCCACTTGAGCAAATGGAAAAAATCAATCACTCTTGCAGCACAGCTGCCAAACACAAAATGCTTTGTCACTTATACCGCTTTTCAAGCGTGTGCACTATAGCAAAAGCATACAACTTTTTCGAAAGTCCTACTCCCAGTTGATTATACGAACTGAATTTAAGCCTTGCGCCTAAATCGAAAAGTATTTGGCATTCAGGCAAGTTGAAAACTTTTCTAATAGAAGTGAATACAAATGGCCTTTTTGGCATCAAAGGCATCAAAATGGAACTGAAAACAAATTTGGAACCATTTCATAATTCTGAGCGGAACCATTACACTTTACGTACCAGAACCAGAAACGTAAGCTAATCCGATTGTTTCGATTGTATGTCGACCAAAGTCCGATTTGGAGAGGCGTTTCTTCAGATATATCCGAGAATCGAACATTTTTCTCAACAGTCCAGCAACAGTGCGGCAAGGGCAAAGGCGAAGCGAAGAAAAACAAGAAAAACAAGAAAAACATAGAAAAACAAGAAAAACATGGAAAACGAGAAACACAAAAAAATAGGAAGAACACTTGGCCACCGCTGAAAAGCAGCTTGATGGCCATTGAATCAATCAAATGCCGGCACGCTCGAGCGACTCTTGAAAAATTGTCGAACATGTACAATAATAATGTTTATCGAATGCCATCTTCTCCGCTTTAGAGGGGGTTGAGGGGTGGGAATGAGGGTGGGAATGGGGGCGTGACAATGTCTCTTGCCATTCCTCATGTAATTTCTCTTGTTATGCTGCCTGTCATTGTACTCAGTACTATCTGCCCGTGTGTGTGTCTCTGTGTGTGTGTATGTGTGTCTGTGTGTATGGCAAAACTATGGGCGCGGATGTTGCACGGATATCGGTGGGATTTTGTAGTTGTGATTTGACATTGGTTTTTATAACAAGCGCACAACAGACACAAATTGAGAGTAGAAGTAATACGCAAGACAACAGGCAGCTCGACTACGAGATGCAAACGGGGACAGTTATCGATAAATATATAAATGATTTAAATTTCATATATGTTCCAAGCGCGAAGACCATACCGCTCTGAGATCGTCTCAGGTGTGGTGCTGTTCAAGAATATATATATATATATATACATATATATATGCTCAAACTACATTTAAGTTCAGAACTAATCTTAAAATATTAACCCTCAATAAGTGCTTGTCGGGATGGGTCAAAACTTTCAGGAATTATAACAATGTCAAAGTGATCTGATTTTCAGAAAACACGGTTGTCTTAGCCCATCTTTAATACTACATTTAAAGTGGAAATGGAAATTCCAGCTGGAAAATTCTGATTAAAAAATAAGTTAGGGGGTTGGAGATGCATCTTTTTTTCTGTTACATATTTTTGCGCCACATCGTTATACCCATTCCCCATTTTGATGGGGTTGAGGACATAATGGAGTCGAGGAAGGGGAAGTTGAAGGGGAAGGGCAGGGGGAACTGTCAAACGTCAACGTGCATTTCTAATGGATTGACACAACAGATAAAAAGCAGCTGAGGAAACTGAAATCTTTTGATTTATGTTAACAATTTATTTTTCGCCTTCAAATTGCTGACGCTAGTGGAAAAGTTTGCGATTTCTTTGCTGCCGCAGCTGCAAAGTTTTAAGCCAACTGCTTGCTAATGGCTTGGTAAATTGCTAAATTGTATAAAAATTGATTGTCATTTTGTGTATTTTTTGTAAAGGCCACGCATGTCCTCCATCATTGAAAATGTTTCAAGAGGATGGTATATTGGAAAACAGATTGGGCTGATGACATACTATAAAAGTCAAAATCAGCCAGGGTCACCTTATGTGCCAGTTAAATTGGTAAGAAAGGGGGCGGGAGAGGTACATATATCTAATGTAAGGATATTCAGATAAATGGCGTTAAATATAAATGGAAAACTGCGAGAGAAAAAATTAGAAAAATTCACACAGATGACATAGTTTTGTAAAATTGAAAACTATATTTGCTATCCTTGCTCTTATTTATATGTGTGGCGACTGAGAGAATTCGTGCGAAATTGAGCAAATAATTGGCAATTGCCTCGATGTTAGCTCAATCTGAAGTTGCTTTAGTCCAATTAAACAATATTCAATTATCCGCAATCTCATTCACATCTCGTCTAATGACATGCGAATTGTGCTGCTGTGGCAATTTGAAGTGCACATGTGCCAGCCAATAATTGAATCAAAATACCGTGGATATACTGAGGGATTCATAGGAAGGAGGAGTGGGAGCCATCCATGGGAAGCATCGACTGGATTTCGAGCTTCGTTTCAGACTTTGATTCGATTTAAGAATGCCTCATGGCTAGATGGTTAGATGGTTAGATGACGCCTGGCTGGCGCCACTTGGGCGACAGCCACTTGACTTTGGCGCCCGTCCGAATGTCGCACTCAAATGATAACCGAGTGGGGCATGTTGTATGTCGCATGTGAAGAGTGTGATTGCTGCAGGTGGCTGGGCGCACTTACAACATAAGCCGCCTTTAGGCTCCAGCTCCGCTCTGTTTGCATTTGTGCTATGGAGCGCACTTCATTGCGTTTGCTTTCTCGAGAAGGATGCTTGAAATATATGGGGGCCAAAGGCACGTCTTCCAGAGAGCAACGAGACCCCGAATCCAGCTTAGCTCAAATATTGACTAGCGCACTGCATTTGACAGGCTCACCAACTCGCTGACTGACTGACTGATTGACTGACTGGAACTGACATTAAAGTCAATTTGGAATATCGATGCGCTACATTTAATATGCAGGAGGCAAGCTGCTTGCCTCTTTGGCTGTCTGTCACAAATAAAGTACTTGCTGCAAGCATCAAGCAGCAAGCTTCGTTTCCAATTAACTGTTCCAAGAGTTTGTGCCCTTCAATTAATTCAATTATAGCATCAGTTTACGTAATCACACATTCACATGTGGGTGCGTGAGTGTGTGTGTAAACTGTTATTTGTTGCCAACAGTTCACAGTTGAAAAGTCGGCTAGAAGCTCAAGTCAGCGCTCAGCAGCGCAAGTTTGCTTAAAATGTTTTTCTATCTGCGCAAATTGTGGCATGTGAAAAAGTGGTTGCTCCACTGTGCAACTGATATGTGCATAAGGTGAACGGTTTCAACAAAGCCTTTAAATTGCAAATGCTCAGCTGCAACACACACGCACACACACTCACTCACACACAGAGTGTTAACCTGAGGCGCACAACGTGGCGTATACGTGTTAATTTGTGTATATATGAAATTTGAGAAACATGGCTGAAACAGGCAAAAAGATTGTAAAGTCCCTTATAAGTTAAGCTTCTCAGGAATATTTGGCATACATGTGTGTGTGTGTGTGTGCGTGTGTGTGTGTGCGTGTGCTCATAAGTACAACAATATGTATTTTTCAATTATTTTCACAGGGCACTCAACGTCTTGGCAATTTGATAATCTGATAAGCTTGAGCAACAGAGCCCGTGCAACTTATGGATGCGACTTGAGTTTGACTAACGTAAATATATTTTTGGAAAAGCGAAAACTTCTTGACTTAAATCAACTCAGCAACAAAGTTGGCAACACGTTCCTATAAAAAAGGGTAACAAGTTGAATAAGACATCAAGAATGTGGAGTAGAATGTGCAGAGAAACCCATTTGGAATAAACGGAAAATCCGCTTAGCAAATCGAAAGACTAGCTTTAAAAAACATAATTCAATCAAAAAGGAAAAATGTGTCAAAATTAGAAAATGTCTGCATTATTGGGAAGCTGAAATGCCAATCAAGGATTAAGGCTTAGCCAATGCAAGAACTGCTCACTTAACACTGATGCGTGTTGAATACATTTGAATGTTTGTCAACTTGAGCTTGAACTTGGTACAATGCACGCAGCCTACTCAGCTTGCCACATTTGCCACATGCAACACATTGTACAAATTGAAAACTAACAAGCATATCCATATCAATCATCTCAAATGCATATGTGCTTTTGTCTGTGTGTGTGTTGCAAGCTGCTCTCAGGACTACGGTGTAGAACGAGAAGCTGTCAGACTACCCAAGCATCACATGACACAACAAGCAGTCACCCACACACTCACACACAAACACATATGTACGTAAGTTGCAGGTTCAACAATTTGAGAGCAGTGAAAATCTGTTTTCACTTTAACACATTTTACTCCTTCGCCTGCAATTGGCAACATTTTGCATGCTCTTTTTATTTAGTATATTTGTGTTTTTTTTTTTGCTCTTTAACTGAGCTGAGCGACGACGATGGCTGTTTGATGTTAGCACATAAATCATGCTTCAATCATTCATCATCAATCATGGAATAGAGAGACAGTGGAGCCATTAGTGTTACTCTCCCAACCGGTAACATTGTAGCTCAGAGTCCGCACTCTACTCTGTGTTCTGCGTTCTGTGTTCCCTGTTCAGTGTTCTCGTTATCCAGCAGCTTGTTACATGATATTTACGAGTAATTTGAATTGCCATGTCACTGCGAAGGCACATTCTAATCCTACAGATCCCATGGTGTGTGTGTGTGTGTGCTATTATGTGTCGCATGCGTAACAAGAGGCGCTCATTTGGCTTAACCGGGCAAGTGCTGCAGACAACGCCCGATGAGCTCTAGCCTCAGCAGCTTACTGCCATAAATAACGCAGACACATCGCTGACATCATATATATATATATATATATATATATACATATATATACAGATACAGATAGAGACACAGCTCCAGTTTCAATGCATAATGTCATCGCCATATCAGCACCCACTCCCAATTCGAAGCCCTAGTTTATTGCCATATCCAGTCTGAGTTCTCATCCAGAATTCTCGATTTCTTCTCGCAACTGCTAAGTGCATAATAAAATTCTATTATTTTTGAGCTTAAAGCGGAAATGAATGTCGTGCCGTAAATGTGCAGCACACACACTCATACACCCAGACCCACACACACTTATGAACAAAATGACAAGAATTGTGGAAAGTTGTGTTATTTGCAACTGCAACAAAGCTTCTTCATCACAAATTAAAATTCGATAGTCATATTAGATTCACTGTCAACAAAGCCATTCTAGTTCTTGGTCAAAGGAATTCAATGACCCTTATACGATAAAGCTACTTTGCACTTCTCTTGTGAAGTTCCAATTGTGGAATAGGGATCTGAATATCCGATTCACCAAACCAGATTGGCATCTGTGCCAATAAAGATAAATAAATAGATAAATAAATAGATAAATAAGTAGATAAATAGATAAATAAATTACTAATTATCAGGGTCGGCTTATTCGTGTCACTATTGAACCATTGCTGAAAACACGAGGAACAAGATATACATGCATACACACACACACACACACACACACATACACACACACACACACACATGAGTTCAACTGTTGTTACTGTTTCATTTTTTTATGTCTCAAGTAAACGGCAGCAAATTGCATTTGAATCACCTTGTTATGCTTTTGTGAGAGCAGACATCTGCCGGCGCCTTCAAACTATCGTATGAGGTGTGTCACGTTGTTGGGGGAAGGGGGAGGAGAGGGAGAAGTGGATTGTAGTTACTTCAATTACAGGACACGAATGTTGACTGTTGCTCTGTCTCTCTATGTGAAGTACTGCTTAGGATATCAGAGTTCTGATTCAGTACTTAACCAGTCAACAAAGTTGTCCTCTTCAACAATGCATCCTTGCTGTGAGTAGAATGCCAAGTGCTGGCTGAATGTGTAAGGATTCACACATACACACACACACACACTCAGGCACACAACACTGCACATTGAATTATTTGCTTTTACAATATTTGCAAGGACAAACGCATCAAGTCAAGATGAACGGCAACAACATATTTAAGTGCTTAACTACTTGACTTATTAATGTGGTTAATTGATACTGATGCATGTACTTATATATATGTATATGTATAGGTGCATGATAATAACATATCATAAATATAAGCAAGAGGTTGAATTCTAAGCTGGTAATCAAATACATCTCAAACTATAGTGTAAAACCGAAACTGAAACCGGAAATTCAATTTCACAGATTCAAATTCAGAATCGGAAACTAGGAACAAAAAAGTCAGTTGATGGTCAAATATATGTATATATAAATAAATATATATACAAATATATATATATATATAAATAAGGCTCATCTCAAGTCTCTGTCAGTGAAAATTCGTAGAAAAAGTCTGGTGTTATTTCAACGCTTGATTTGCTAAATTGGATTTTACTTAACTCTGGGTTCGCTGTCAGTTTGAAAATGAACAGAACTATGTACACAAATATATACGCAGCCAAATGCATAACACACACGCGCACACACGCACACACGCACACTCACACACACGATCAAAACGGTGGCAGTGACAGCGAATGCAGATTAGTTTCAGTTTCTTTCATGGCGCACATTGCGTATACGACACGTTGCACGCTGCACCTTGTACGCTGCGCGCTTTTATATTTTAATTTAAAACAGAGGCGAGCACGCACTCGCACACATACAGACGCGCGCACACACACACACACACACACATATGCAATATGCAAAAAGAAAACCGCTGGCGTTTCTGGTGTTTCTTACACACAAAAAATTACAATAAATATGTTTTAAGCTTTGTGGTGACTAGTTCCGTACACCGGACACAGCTGGAGTCGCATAGGGCTAAGCAGTATGAGGGACACCAACTCCCCTCCCCCTCCTCCTCCCCCTCCTTCCATATATGCCTTCTAAATGCTGTTTCTTTTATTATTTTTTGATAAAAGAAACACGTATTTAACGAAAACTTTTCTTTTTTGTATTTGTTTCTCTCTGCCAAGCAGATCTAGTTGGCTTGTGAGGGCGCTTGTGGGGGAGCAGGGGGGGTTGGTAGTATCTTTGCAGCCCCAAGCGGATTTGTAGCATTTTATTTTGGAGCTGGCTTTATACAAGCCATGTCGCTCTGGCTACACTGGGCAAAAAACACACGCATTGCACTGCAATTAAATGTAGAAAAATTAAGAAAAATTAAAAACATTTAATCTAAAACATTCAATCAAGACTTTTCAGAATTTAAGAAATAAAGCTTAAGTCGAAATGAAAGAGTTAAAAGAGATACGATTTTCTAACTCTTAATTCGGAAATGTTAAGTGCAAACTCCTGAAAAGATCATTTAGAATATAAAAAACTAAAGATTAAATAGAATATTCTCTTTCAACTTAAAATATAAAAACTATATAAAAACTATTCCACGCAAGTGGAGAACTAAAGGAGATAAAAAAAGACGATTTTCTCACGTTTAACCTTGGCTTTTTTTGAGTGCAGCTGGGGCAGTGGGGCAGGGGTAGCGGATTTGGTTGTGTGTTGGCCCTGGTTACATGTGCGCTGCCAGAGATTAGCTAAGCAAAATTGACGGCCAAAGCGTGCAGCATCTCAATGTGTGTGTGTGTGGTGTGTGTGGTGTGTGTGGTGTGCGTGTGTGTGGTATATGTGTGTGTGTGTTGTGGCGAGGAGTGTGTGGAGGTATTGACCATGTTGGACATACAGTCGAATAAATGTTGCAGAGATCGCTTTGCAGGCAGCAACATGAAATTAGCCTCGTTAATAAAAAGGCCAGCGACTGCGGCGGCCAAAGTGGCATTTAGGCACTTTTATGGCCACACTGTCTTGCCGCCCAACACCGAAACTTTGACTCGTTAAAATACACTTTTCTTGCGTGTGTCTGTGTTGTTGCCCCACCAGTCCACGACATCTCTGCTCCTTCCCCACCACAATATCTTTGGCTTTTGCGCGCTTTTCGCTTTTAGCTTTTCGCTTCTCGCATTTTCGCTTCGAAATTTACGCGTCTTGGCCACTTTTATGGCACATTTGGGTGCGACTCCCAAGCTGGTGTGTCTGCTTGTGTGTGTGTGTGTGTGTGAGTCTGTGTGTGTGTGGGTATCAGGCAATCTATCTGACCAAGCATTGTTGTCCTTGTTGCTGCTGAGCTGAGCAGCTAACTGAGTTAGTGTAAGTTACTGTGCTTTTGGCCAAGTTGGTCGCCGCTCGCAATTAAGTGTCTGCCAAGTTATCTCCGTATTTTCGGATGAGGGTGCGTTTAAACAATGCCCGCTGATTGAGTTGCACTTGCGTTGAAAGTTAGTTTCAGTCATATTTCCTAGATGCCAACACGAAGAACGCAATAACTTTTAAGAGGTGGTGGCAAGCCAATCAGACAATCAGCTGCAGCATCCGTTGCAACTGCAGCTGCCGCGCCGTACTCCTGGGAGCCATGGGCTGAAAGTTGCTGCTTTTGCGCAACTTATAAATTGTTTTTATTACTATCAGCGGCATTCTTTCGTTGCTCCCTTGTGCGAATTCTTTCATAAACAATTCCTTCTTAACAATCACAGCACAGCCTTTGAGCATTTTTTATGGCATAAGTTTAGTCTGGTCGCAACCGAAAATTTCCATCGAAGTTTCAATTGATTTGTGGCAGCTTATCTAAAGTACCACTGATCTAAAAGTGCTTTTCAAGTGTCTTTTCAGTCAGGCATGCAAAAAAGCAGCTTCTGTCGTCGACCACTTATTGAAATGTTATTGTTGTTGGCCATCTGACATCCGATATGATCCCTTCCCCGCAACTGTTGTTGAAGACATTATAAAATGGACAAATATTTGTCTATCTGCGGCAAAGTCAGAAACCACATTTGCTTGAAAACAGACCTCTTGCAACATGCCACATGCCATATTTACTTTTCACAATGTAATCAAGCTATACTTCAGTGCGGCTAGAAAACTAATTTGTTAATTATTAAAAGCTTGACAAACAGCACAGATTTCTAAATCTATATATGTACATATATATATATATATGTTGTCCTTTTCGAATTTATATAAATGCTATCCTTTTGGTTTGAAATTATAATCATCTGTGCTTGTTTGCTACGCAGAATTTGAATGTATCAAAGTGTTTGTTGCTTTACTCATGCAAATATGTTATTCCATGCCACACATCATACACACACACACACACACACACAGGCACACACAGAGTGTAGATGGCAAGGTCAATTGTAGACCCATTTATTTTGCTTTGTTTTTGGTTTCGTGTTTGGAGATTTGCGCGATGTGCTTGGTAAATAAATTCAAATTAAAGTGAAATAAATTACAAATCACAAAAATGCGCTTTGCATACTCCAAGTGGGAGGTGGCATTGAGAATGGAGGACAGGGGCAGGGGACAGGGGACAGGGCTCTGGGGACAGGGGACAGACAGAGGCAGTGTTGAAAAAGCAACTTTTGTCACGTACAGCAATCGCAATCGCAATCGCAGTCGACGTCGACGTCAGCGTTGGCATTCTTACATCTTTTGTCTTAAGCATAAATCGTCCGAGTCGGCGAGTCCAGCGACAACCACATTTGCAGCCCCTCCCCTGCAGCATGCCCCATTTGAGTGGTACTCCGAGTGCCACAATTGCCACAATGTGTCTGTCTTGTCTGTTAGACAGTGTCTATATCTCCGTCGGTCTCACGATTGCCTCTCTTCTCCGCATTCCACAACAAGTTCAACACCAACAGCCAACATTTTACATTTTTTATTTTATATTTTACATTAATTTTGCGTTTCGCTTGCCTTTTGTTTCGCCTCGCTGATAAGGCGAAAGTGCGACACTTAAATCGGAGAGTCGCAAGTGGAGCAGCCCAGTGGGAGACGGGCCAACAACCGGTGATAGATGAAGCAGCCATCGAGCAACTGACGAACAGACAGCCAGACAGACAGACGACTCGGCTGACAGCTCAGCTCAGTATTCATCTGGCTAGGCAGCTTCTCAGTTGCTGACCAGAAAAAAAGGAAGTGAAAATGCTGCTGTTGAAGAAGCTCAACTGGGAGATACCTGAATTCTACACTTTAAGATTTACGTATGTGCATGTGTGTGTGTACATGTATGTGTGCGTGTGTATACAGAAAATTAAATATATAGATAAATTAATTGAATTTGCATTAATTTGGTCAATATTTAGTGATGAGATGAGAAGGATGCACCTCTCAAATTGTGGTTGTTAGTGCTATCGCAAATCGATTTATATCGATATTTGCAAAACAGAGGGTATATGAATGCCAGAGGAAGACCAAAACGATAGGCGATTAGACAAATGATCTGAGACTGACCATTTTTATGCTCCGTTTCCACTGGTCACATTTGAATAATTCTCAGAATGGGCAATAAACTGTTTCCACATATTTTATTCTGTTGTTTGTTATTATTATTATTATTTTTATTATTCCAAATATTATTGTTGTTGTTCTGCGTCGTTTTCCTTTTAGCTTGATAAATTGTGCACAATCAAAGGTCTGTCACTTGAATTGAATGTTAATGGCTTGCGCCTCCCACAGGGAGTGTGAGAGAGACATCGAGAGTGAGAGAGTGAGAGAGAGAGGGAGGGAGCGGGAGAGAGAGAACTACCTCAAGTTTCAAGTGCAGCAATTTGGAAATGCTGCTTGGTTACCACTGAGGTAATAATAATTCAAATTGGCTTTGAATTGGAATTGAATCGGATTTGTTTTCAGAGCCACGATAAACCAAGCGGAACAGCACAGTGAAACCAAAATAAAATATACGCTTCAAATAATGGAAATACGATTGTGAAAATACTGAGAGTGCTTTTAGAGTGAGGTTGACAAAGAGAGAAAGCCGCAGAGAAAAAAAGGTAGACAAGCAAACAAACTGCAAACAAAATGCATTTTTTTTTTTTAAAGAAAACTTTAATAATGGAAATGCTTCCCTAGGAAAAAAGTGACAGCATGAAAGAGGGAGGGAGACAGCGAGTGAAAGAGAGGGAGGCAATACATATATACAATTGTAATCCGATGGGATTCGTTAAAATGCTGATATATACGAGTCCGTCTCAGACTTTGCCCAACAATATTTAGGTCATTCATCTGTAATCCGACAAAATTTCAAATTTAATTCAATTAGTTGTCAGTTTTTTTCCTGTTTGCTTCCTCAATGGTTGGGGCAAGCAAATAACATATTTAGTGGCACATTGTAAGTACATATATGCCCAAAAGACCGTTTTGCGACCTGCCCTCAGCCGACTCCCCATCAAAATAACAGAAACAGACAAAAAGATGCAGGGGCAATAAAAAAAAAAAAAAAAAAAAGAAAGAAAAGAGAAAAAAAGAGAAAAAAATCGGCGCTCGTAAAGGGAAATTTAACATGTGTTTGACGAGAGGTCGTCGGCCAGGCATTTGCCAGATTGAAGGACGGGGAGCCTGGACATATCTTGACGAGCTCATCTTGTGCCTCTTAAGTGCTCGTCCCACAGTGCCCCAGCCACTGCCACATAAACGATTGGCATTTCTTTGTGTCGGTCGGTTTCCTTTCTCTTATTCTTATTTATGTACTTTTTTGCTCGTTGTAAATTTTTGGTGATTTAACAAAATTGATGGCTCGCTTGTGGCATGACTCGACGAGGCGGCTGGTGACAAAAAGCAGAGAGCCAAGTAGACGCTTCTTGTATTCAAAATGCATAGATGCTATGATTTGCGAAACGCCAAGCGAAATAAAAAGGATTACACAGACAAATTTATACAAAATGTGGAAGCTCACAAGTAATAGTCGAATTTCGCTAAGTTGAGTTGAGTGAAAGCTGCCAAGATGCCATCTTGAGGGGTACGTGTCGAAACACATATTTATTGCTTGTACACATCTCGCATAGGTGAATCTGTGAGTCGACGTGAATGTGATAAATGGTGTCTCTCTGCTCCGTGTATCTAACCCACATTTTACACGAATATCTCAAACACTTACCGAACCGTACAACCGTAGAAATGAGCAACATCAACTGCAAATGATTACGTGACTTGGGCCACATAAATGCCGTCAAACTAGAATTCGATTCGACAACAACACTTAAACTGGCACTGACTTTTGATTCTCTTAACAAGTAAATATATTAATTTAAATTGTATGCACATTTCAGCATAACTTTGAAGTTCTACTCCATCCCCGATAAAGCTAGTTATTGAACGCAGAATTAGAGTATAGCTGGATTAGTATGGTATGGAAAGGTATAGTATAGTATAGAGCAGTGCAGCTCCTCAAGGCATTATTCCACTAATATTATAATGATCAATTTAAATAATAATTTAATAAAAATAAATATGAAAGTGATTAAATTTAACGGCTTTAATTTTTTGTTGTTAATATAGCTATGCCAACTTTAATGTTTAATTGTTCAGAATTTTTAAAATATATTTTAAGAATTATTTCACTGTTGTTCAGTACTATTATTTTGATGGCAGCTGTGTGGCAAGCTGCATCCATTTGCATTTTAAGACACTTAATCACAAAGCCATATATAAATATAGTATATATATATTATTTGGTATTGCGCTGGCCATTTAACTGAATTAATCTGTTTCACAAACACTTAGAAAAGAGGCGGCATAGGCGATTTAAGTGGTAGTTAAAGATGCGCCTAGCTGTAGCTGCCACGAATTGCAAATGAAATCTCAGGCCACAACTCAGGCCATAAACGACCCTTCTGGAAACACTCTGAAAGCGGAAATGAGCTGCCAGCCAGGGGACTCCTTGATTGCAATTGCGATTGCGATTGCGATTGCGATTGCGAATGCGAATGAATGATGGTTGCCAAATTGTGGCTCACCACATCCTCACTGCGACGAATGTCAGCCTTTGGCCAATGCACATTTGACGCTCCCCATTTGCCACGCAACTTCCCTTTTAGTCATCTGGTTGCATTGGATTTGTCTGGTTTGCCTGCCAATCGTTTTTCTATTTTTGGTTTCCATTTGGTTGTGCTACCTGAAGAAAGATCCTTGAGAAGTTATGCGGACTTCGTTTGACATGACTCCTTTGGCTCATCCTGCTTTTATGTATTTTATGGAATTTATCTATTAATTGAAAATCGTATCTGCGGATTTGCAAATCCAATTAAGATTAAAATACTATGACGAGGAAGAGAAAACGAGTGCCAGCTGCCAGTGACAGTTGCGCTCAAAATAATAGTGGTGCTGCTTCTCAAAATATGACTCATTTTATGGTGATCAAATCGGGACCTCTTCGAAATCTTAAATATGAAAATAAATAAAATACTCTTATTTTCCAAATACTAAACGTATTTAAGGACTCCATTTTCTTTAAATACTTTTTATAGTTATGCCAACTTTAAATGTTTACTTATGTTATAATTTGTTAACTATATTTTAAGTATTTGTTTTTTGTTTTTAACAAGTTGCAAGACATATTAGTTTGACCGCAGCTGTGTGTATGTGCATGTGTGTGTGTGTGTAAGCTGTGTGTGTATGCTTGTGTTTGGGCGTATTTAGGTGAGGACTGTCACACCTTGGGCCACGCGCCACATGGCGTATGGGCGACGTGAGAAATCGGTGTCATGCTAATGACCGATTAGCGCTGCGTGTGTGCCCCACGTGGAAGAAGGTGTGCTTAAGAGCCAAATACTTGCCACATGGCCATGTGGCATGCCGTTGCGGCCACGTTTGCATGCCAAAACTATGCCCAGGGCTGTAACACCAATCAGTTGACGAACAAAATGAAATGCAAATATAAAAAAATCTCAAAAATTTTAACGATTTTATCGATTCAAAATGAAAGCAAAGATAAAATGCGTATTTCGGTAGAAATATTTACGAATGCAGCAGGTTAACGCAAGGCTAACCGTTAACGT
This sequence comes from Drosophila imparisetae, assembly GCA_035042265.1. Classification (NCBI taxonomy): domain Eukaryota; kingdom Metazoa; phylum Arthropoda; class Insecta; order Diptera; family Drosophilidae; genus Drosophila; species Drosophila imparisetae. The sequence goes on from JAWNLP010000147.1 coordinate 58,482, forward strand.
TAATGGCAGCACCTGGAAACAGCAGCGTAAGCTGAAAAAAGCACACCCCACTATTTCGTGCTGGTCATTCTTGGCCGCTTCTGCTTCTGGCCAACTGGATTTGGCCTTTTGCGCGCATAACAAATTTAATTTTGGCACGCAAAAACTTGCTGTTGAAATGCGTCAATGTGCCCCATGCGTGGACACTGACTCCACTACTGGCGGGGCGTGGCGAGGCGATTAAGTCCATGCCACTTTGGATCACAAATGGAATTTCGACTTTCTCGCAAAGTGGCTTGTGTGTGTGTGTATGGGTGTGTGGGTGTGTGGGTGTGAGTGTGTGCGTGCGCATACCTGGAAATTGGATTTGGCTTTATGCAAATTTATGCGCACAGATTGAGTGACATTAATGGATGACAAAGTCGTCGTCAACTCCGCTGCTGACGTTGTTGCTGGCGTCATGGGGTAACGTGTCCCACCCCACATCCTCACCACCCGGGCTTGCCCCCATTCCGGAATGCTCTATTGCTTGTAACTAAACTGAGCTGCATTCCATGAACACGACATCAAATGCAGACAAAGCAAACAACCAGCCAGTAATTTAATTGGAGACATTTTGTTGACATGCTCGCTAACTTTTGCTTTTGTCGCTTGCCACATGCCACATGCCGCATGCCCCTTGGCCATTAGGGGCGCGCTTGTGTTTGCTTCTTGTTTTTTTATAACCATTTTAAACATTTATGGCCAGCCATTTGAATGGCAGGTGAGCCTGCCTCGACCTTGCTCATTATATTGTTGTGCCGTCTTTTTCACTTTCCCTCACTCTCTCACTCTCTCTCTTTCTCTCACTCTCTCTGTCTCTCTGTCTCTCTCTCTCTCGCTCTCTATTTCGCTCTTTTGCCTGCTAGGCCTGTTCTTTTCTGAGGTAGACCCTCCATTGTTTGTCTGTCTGGATTTGAGTTTGTTGCTATTTTGAATTGTCTGGGGAAAATTTGAATTTTTGCGCTAAATTATTTGTCTAAGTAGAAAACTTCGCTGGCTTCAAAATTTCGTAACGTCTTCAAAAATGAAATAAAAACGACATTCAAAATTATCAAATTGCATCTTTATTTGTATCTAATTAGCTCATTTCACTTATTGGAAACAGTTGTCTGCCGGTGCAATGCTCAAAAAGATAGTTGGATCACTTTACTTGATTTTTGCCATTGGCTCTGTTAGGAAGCTCTACAATTATGGGCAGGAAAGTGTAATTTTGGCCCATAGTACAGCGTAGACTGTTAACTGCTTGATGTTTATATACGCTGATTGTCACTCTTGGCAATTTAAGGCGCGATTTCACAATTTTCACAGTTGAGTATTTTTTTTGTTGTTTTACGTTTAGTTTGCTTTTTATTTGTTTTATTGCTGTTGCTGTTGTTGTTGTTGTCGCTTCTCAAAAATTTAATTAATACATATATTTGTTGTTGGGGCGCAAATTCTCATTAGGGCCAACTCCTCACTCCAACCCAGAGCCGGGCTCGGGCTCGGGCTCGGGCTCGGGGCAATGAATTCCCGTTGGTCCCTTGTACAATCGTCATTTGAAAAGTACTTTAGAGCACAATTAGCCTACTTGAAGTAGGCAATACACTTTTTATTTGAGTTCAGCTCACACTTTCGTTGTCAACTCAACTGGCCCAATGCGTTCGTCACGTTTCCTTTTTTATTATCTTTTCTCTTTTTTTTATGCCAACTTTCGTTTTCTCGCCCATTTTCTACTTAATGATCTGCAGCATCAAAAAAATAATTCAATCTGTGCCGCTTTTGTCTACAAAGTAATACGGAAAAGGTTAGTCTTTTCAGACATTTCAGTTAATTTGCTGAGTTGCGATTTATATAGATTGCTCCTATGGAATTCAACTGATTTTAAGTGGGATTGGAATACCACAGATTTGTCATAATAACATAATTGAAAACAAGCCCCACACTTGGCATAACATTTAATAATACCCTGCAAGAGAAAGCATCTACTATACGGTATATATGTATATGTTCTTCACCATATATCTATGTCTGTCACAATCAAAGCTGGAATATAAATTATCCCATTTCATCGATAACCGATTTTCGATGACACAACTTAACAGGTATAGCTTAACATATTATTAACGAATTGCAGAACTTTGTCAAGATTGGTTGAGAAACACCCCTCATTGCTTACACAGGGTATCTCGTAGTCGATCTCGCTCTCACTCGACTAGAGCATTCTTACTTGCTTTATTTGAAGTTTGCGTTTATTTTCCTTACTTTGCAGCTAATCGAATTGGTTCATTTTAATTTGTGCCCATCATTTAGTAGCCGCTGCACGTTCGCCTGCCAGCAAATTCAATTACAAATGGCGACACTCACTGGCGGCTGTCTCAGTGCCCAAGCCAAGCCCACTCCTACTACCCACCAACTCAACCTCGAAGAGAATGTCCTTGAAACTGGACTGTGCTCGTCAATAAAAATCAACGGGACACACGGGATACATTGAATCTGGAATTATTTTGGGAGCGTGCACTTTAAATTGAGTATAATTACCTCCATTTGGGAGCCCTTCTTGCCCATGGAGCCGCCACCCGTGTGGCCGCCGCTCTGTGCGGCATTCATCTTTGTATTTGTGGCGTTGTCTCTATATCTGTTATATCTGTTGCCTCTTGCCTCCTCGATCTCCTGGTCCCACTGTAGTCGGTGCGCCTGCTGTTATTAAAAGATCCACACACTCGCGGCAATTGTTAATTGTTGCTGCTGCTGCAACAGACTGAGTCACAAATTATGGCCAACACGCGGACCGCCCAATAAATCCTAGCGGTCTTCGTGCTGCTGTTGATACTGGGGATGCCAATTCTCGGTCTGCTCCTGCTATATCAATTTATGTGTTGCTCAACGTTTCACACAGTTTCTGTTCTTTTCGTTGTTTTTATTTTTTTTTTTCTCTCTTTTTGCTTTGCTTTTATTTTTGTATTTTTGTTTTTGCTTAAATCTTCATTTATTATTTAGTCACTTAACGCCGTAATGTTCAAAACAAAATTCCTATATTTATAAGTAAGCATATACACAAACATATATGTACATATGTATATGTATATATGTATGATACATAGATGCTTTTGGTCGGGAGAGGGTGGTGAGGGGGAGTGGAACTTACTTTCATATTGTTGCTGTTTTGCACTTTGGCACGCGCCCAAATTCAATTTGCAATTTCAAGTTGCAATTCGCTTGTCGGCGATTTTTTATGTACATACTAATAAGCCGATTCTATAACTAAGCAAGAGCGAAAGAGTGCTAGACAGAGAGAGACGGAGAGAGACGGAGAGAAGGGCGTTGACACCAACACTTGAGCATGATCTGGCCAAACAATGGGGATGGGAATGGGAATGGGTCTAACGATGGCAACCAGCTCGAATGACAGGCGACAGGCGACAGGCGTGATGGGGAGGGGATAACGTTAAAGTGACAGCGACAGAAACTGAAGTTGAAACTTAAATAAGACAACGTCAACGACAACGACGACGCCACAAACAAAATTAACAACAGAAACAACAGAACAACAAAGCATAATAACATTCAGTTTTCTTATTTAATGTAACTATATACAGTGGCTCGAAGCTTATTCTGATCAGCGGCAGAGAAAAAAAGGAATTGCCTGCCATAAAGTAACCATTCAATATTTTTCAGAAATTCCAAAGACCGATGGTAGGTACATATATTAACCACCAAAATTAATATATGACCCCAATACGGTGGGGTTTCCCCACCCGCTAGGTAGAGTTATGTAAAACAGTACCCTATTTTTAGGTCGAAGCCTATTATGATCAGTATAAATAAATTAATATATTTACATTATAAAAACTTAAATAAGGATGTTAATACTTAGTATGATATCCGTTAGCCTTAACCACTTCCCTTAACCTATTATTCATGGAAGATACCAGCTTCCTGGTAGCTTCTGGGCAGATTCTGCTCCACTCATCCCGCAGAGCATTTTTCAGATCCTCTCTGCTGGATATGCTGTGTTTCCGGATGTTATTTTTCAGCAGAGCCCACAAATTCTCAATAACATTTAAATCTGGAGACTGGGCCGTTGGAATTATCATGTGGGGGCAGTTCCTGATGAGCCAGGACTGTACTATCTTGGCCTTATGCTTGGGATCGTTGTCCTGGTTGAACCGGAAAGTACGTCGGATTCCTACCTTCTCGGCACTTTGGAGTAAATTTTCCTTTAGTATCTTGAAGTACACATTCTTGTCCATTGTTGTTCCAAAAATCACAAAATTCCCGAATCCGGCTGACGAGATACATACCCATGAAATGTCACTTCCTCCACCATGCTTGACTGTTGCCTTTACGTGTTTGGGATTCAGGTCAGTATTGGCCTGTCGCCACACATAATTCCGCCCGTCCGAGTCAAAAATTGTGAATTTGGACCCATCTGAACATATGACTGTGTTCCAGACCTTCAAATCCTTGTCCAATTGGTTTTTGGTGAACTTCATCCAAGTCCCTATATTTTTCACGTTTATAAAGGGCTTCTTCCGTGATACTCGGGCATTAAAGTCAAGATTGCGCAGAAACCTGGGCACAGTTTCCACACAGCACTTTTTCCCCATTTCATCCTGCACCTGTTGAGCCACTTTTGGAGCCGATAGCTTGGGATTTCCCCTTATTTTCCTGGTGATCCTTCGCTCCTCCTCTTCGGTGAAAATCCAATTTGGTGACTTTCTGCCCTTGCCCTCAATCCGATTTGCGTCGACGAAGCGCCGAATGATGTTATACACAGTTGAGTTGCTAAGACTGACCATTTCAGCTATTTGGCGATATGAATATCCGTTATTGAAGTGTTCCAGGATGAGTTTCCGTTGTGCAATGATAGTCTGATTGTCCATAGTCCTTATTGGCTTATTACACCCGAGATGCAGGATAAAACTAAACTGACTTCGAAGGATTGGTCTATTTATACCGAAACTACTTAACTTTTGGTACAAAATCCGGGTTTTATGGCACCCAGGTGTCCACAATGTACCTGATCATAATAGGCTTCGACCTAAAAATAGGGTACTGTTTTACATAACTCTACCTAGCGGGTGGGGAAACCCCACCGTATTGGGGTCATATATTAATTTTGGTGGTTAATATATGTACCTACCATCGGTCTTTGGAATTTCTGAAAAATATTGAATGGTTACTTTATGGCAGGCAATTCCTTTTTTTCTCTCCCGTTGATCAGAATAAGCTTCGAGCCACTGTATATGCGAAGAAATCTGGAATCTAGCTGCCACCCTGTGCTGCATATAGTATTGGGGCATGATGATGGGACTTATGAAAGACGTCTGGATTTTTGGCTGGCTGACTTGCCTCGTTGGGCTTAGTGGATATGATCTCGAAAGCTCGAAATCAGCGCTTTAAACCTAAGTAAAAGTAACTCTTGACAGACAGACAAGCAGACAGACGAGCAGACAGACAGACAACAACAACAATTTCAAAGTGCAAAGTGTCTGCGAGCAACAGCTAAATATATCGTTTAATGCGTTGGCGTTTTTGGAGCAACTTGAACTTGTTCACTGGACACATTTCGAAATTATCCATTTTTTGTTTTAGAAACTTATTTCAAACTCGTTTGTTATTTACTGTGATCTGCCTATCATCAGTTTGTGTCAGGTTAGTTAATATATGCATCGAATAAGAAGGAGAAATAATGTCTGGATTTACCTAACATATGAATCTCATACTTAAGATTTCTGCTCCAATGTCATGCGGGTTGACATCAAGTATTAATAAACTGTACTTGTAACAGTGCGTGGGTGTGACTGGGTGTGTGTGTGTGTGTGTGATGGTGTGTGTGCGTGTTCTTGACAGTTTCCTGCATAAAAATGTGCTACGGACAATAAATGGATGAACGCATTTGCACGTACCATTTTAAGTTGAATCGAAATTGAGTTTTTAATAACACTAAGCAAGCGAATGAAAATGACGGACAGACATGGAGGAGCAGAGGGATGATGGGATGAAGGGGTGATGGGATGAAGGGATAGCTGGACAAAGAATGAAATTAATGCATTGAGGACATGGGCAGAGCAGCCAGTCAAAGTGAAATATGATGAAGGCAATTTGTTTGCGGGCTGATTCAAGCCTTTGATAAGCACAGCCAGCAACAGCATTGAGAATGCGAATAAAATAAAAACACAAGTCACAAATCGCCAGCAGATGCGAGTGACAATGGCTTGCTTGGGTTTGGGAATGGGAATGGGCCCAGTTTGCTGAGGGTCAGCCATCAGCCAGCCTGGCCATATGGGAAAGCTAAAATTGTTGTTGTGGTTGCTTTTGTAGTGGTAGTTGTTGTTGTTGTTGGTGGTGTTGAAGTTGCTCTTGTTAGCTGCAAATTTGACTAAAAGTTTGCACAGTGATTTAATAGGCTCTTGTTCACAGAGTGGTCAGGGCATTGAGCCAAGATAAAAGCGATAAGGGTAATGGAATGCCTGTTGAGGCCAAAATCAATGAGAACGGAGAATGTTTTGTTTTTATGCGTTTGCTACGTGATTTAATTAATTTGTCTCGTTGCCAATTAGAGGCGCTGGCTACAGGCATTTGTCTACGGCTAATTACCAGACATTATTAACATATTGCAGTCGCTGGCATCGGCCTAAAGTGTGGAGCACGTCCACACGCCCACACACACATACACATACACACACACACACAAGAATAACATCAACAACAACAAAACGAAGAAAAACAACCAAGACAGACAGATAAGCGCAGCATCAACGCTCTCAACTAGTCACTGTGATAATATGCCAGGACAAAGAAGACAACAAGGACAATGAGGCATATCGAGTAAAGCCGAGTTGAGCACTCGACTTCAAACTACCCAATGTCAACAATAGATGACAAAACAAACTACTAAATACAGCTGCGGTCAAAATGATAGTAGCGCACACATAAATTTTGGAAAATGTTACAATGAAATGCTTAAGATATAGTTCAAAGTATGAAGTACGACTTAAAGTAAGCATCAAAGGTTGGCATAGCTTTACAATTTCCTTAAATGTATTATTTTTATATATATTTGTTTTGTATTTATCTATATTATATCATTATTTAAATTTGTCTTTATAAATGTAGTGGAATAACAATAGAGTTTTCTCAGTTTTCCCTTTCTAAAAACTAGATGTGATGCGCGGAATATAACACTAGCACTACAATTATTTTGACCGCAGCTGTGAGTCGCACAGCGGGTCGGGGGACGAGGTTGCATACAGGATATACCCGCTTGGAGAGCAGATGCTGGGCATTTGACATGCCGCAGCATGAAAAAAAGAAGAAGAAAAACCCGAAAAAAAAACAAAGAAGAGAACTTTGAAGCAGATTTCAAACTGGATTTCGGGCAAGACAATCCCAAATAAATAAGGTAAGAAATCAGCATGCAAACGGCGAACTCAGTACTTGATATTGGTTGGGGGATGATGGAGTGGCAGAGAGAGTGGCAGTGGTTCTGAGTGTGGATAAGGCTCGCTTCGTTTCGTTTCATTTTTAGTGCCTGGCAGCAAATAAAAAAAAAAGTAGCATATATAGATATATACCAGCAGCTGCGCGATTTGGGAATCTGGATGAGGCCGGGGGCGGATTTGTTGGCATTGGCAATCAGCATCAGGCAGACCAGGCCAAAAGCCAAAAGTAAAGATTTGGTTGGCTTTGCCACAGGAAACGAAACCGAACGAAATGAAACCAAAAAGAAGACACTCAGATAAAATGCCAACGGAAAAACAACAAACAAAACAAAATAGCAGAAGTGGCAGCAACAAGAGCAATTTGCAACATTTATTTAAACAATCTGTGGCAACAGGCAGGCAGGCAGGCCAAAGGAAACAAATTTTGATTGAGGCATTCTACTTGGATCAGATGGCGATTTGGCTTGATTGTACAACAACGGCAACAACTGCAAGATACGAGGAGACACAGCTTTATCACAGTTCGATTGAACAGGTTTATCTGCATGGCAAAGCCCGTTCTATCCACTCGCCAGTGTCTTTTGCTCTTGGCGGCAACTGGTCGTATACTCGATGTGATTTGTTCATTTGCACAAATAGACCAATTAGCATCAAAGGTTTCTTTTTTCCATTTTTCCTTGCATTGCTTATATAATTTTATATATATGCATATATATATACAAATACAGATTTTCATATTTTCTTTGTTTGCATATTAAATATTTACTTGAAATTTATTTTTCATTGAAATGTAAACGAATTTATTTTTTATCGAAATATGAATAAATATCATAAGAATGTATTTGATACTCTCTTTGAGACATATTTTATTTGGATTCTTTGTTTGTGATTTTCCACATATGTATTTTATATGCCTAATGTATTTTACATGCCTATATTCGTTTGCATTAATTACATTTGGTTTAAGCTAGTTTGTTTTGTTTTAAGTATATTTAATGTCTGTTCAATATATATTTCAACTTTTCCTTTCTTTCAACACAATATTTAACCTATTGCAAATTCAACAAACATCCAACAAATATATTTGTTACTCTCGCTGACACACTTTTTATTGGGATTCTTTGCTCGTGCTGCATTGTGGAAAATTTTACTTTTAATTAATGTGCCACTTAAAATACAAAAAAAAAATATATATAAAAAATACGCGTTAGATTAGAAATTAATTGCGAAATTTAATTTACAGCTAAATGTTGGGCGCGCAAAATTCAAATTGTCAGCCGATCGCCAACGCCGATGCGAACTGAAACGAGGACGAGGGCGAGGACGAAATTATACTACTTGATTCGCGTATTTGTTCGTATCTGGAATCCGGAATAACAATCGCCCGGAATTTGTAGGTGCGTCTGTGCGACACTGCGACTGCAGCAGTTGGCGTTGTGAGCAGAACTGAGAGGCCGCCAGCCGAACGCACATGTCGCATGGCATGGCAAGGCAAGCCAAGGCATGGCAAGGCATGGCGTGGCATGCCACTAGCCGCTCCTTCAGCCACGTCCAGTGGCATGCCAGTTATCATACAGCATGCGGCAGCAGCAGGCTCTTATGGTAGCTTTGGCAAACATCTGCAGGGGAGCTTTTGTGTCTGTGTCCGTGCCTGTGTGAGTGTGGGCGTGCGTGTGTGGGTGTGTGGCATGCAAGCTTCGGTTGCCATCACGTGGCATACGCGCCACAGAATGCGGCGAGCAAAACAGAAAACGCACTACAAAAAAAAACTCGAAACTCAACCACAAGTGCGTATATATGCATATATGTTTGTGTGTGTGTGTGTATATGTGTGCGTGCCACGTACACAAACGTATGCTGTGTTCCACGTGCCACCTGCCACATGTCAGATGTGGGATCCTTGCCAGCGATTTGCTGCTTGAAGTATTCAATGGCCAACCCCGCTGATGATCAAAATACTCGCATTGCGCATACGCCGCGTTCGCATTGTCAATTGCCACTGCAGAGTTGCCCCCTCCCCCAGCAATCCCTCTTCCCCAACAATAGTGAGGTGGAAAACCTTTTATGCTGAACTAAATGAGCTAGGCAAGCTTGAATGGAAGCTATAGAAAATGTATGAATGGATGTTTGACCAGGTGACATTCAATATTCTCAGTCCTATTCTGGTCCTTATAAGTAGTGTGTCGCCTTCGGCTTGTCAACTACGTCAACACTTGCCCCAAGTAAAAATTGAAAACATTTTCAACTGCAAAGTTTGCCAAGCTTGCAACTAAGTGCATAACTTGCTTTTGCAGAGCTCTATTTTTCTTTCATTTTTCTTACTTTTTTTTAGAAAACAGCAGGCGATAAAATTTGTTAGCTCTCTTTTGGATTATGTGCTGTGGTGCAACATGGCGTATGCTCAACGCAGTGCACTCCAAAAAACTAATGATTTATGTGCTCCTAAGGATGCTGTTGCTGGCAATGACACACACACACACACACATAGTTTCTATTGCTGCTGTTGTCGTTGTCCATATTATTCTCAGTTGTATTTTATTCAATTGCGACAAAAGCCGTTAAGAGCTTTTTTGTGGATTGCATTTCAAGCTTGAAAGCTTCAGAGCGCTTTCGGTATGTCACTTGGAACAGAGCAAGCCAGTGCAAGCTTGAACTTGAAGTTTCCCTTCAGCTTTATCAGCTTAAAGCTGTTCAGCTGGATAGGTGTGCCCCAAAGATGGAAAAGCTTTAGTAAAGTAATTATTGCTGTTGGAGTATTTCAAACTGACTTGATTTCGCAGGACTTGTCTTGCCCGTGTTCTAACCGGCTAATCACAAAATCTTTATATCAAATACTTGCGCAAATCTAATATTAATGCACCTCCTCAACTGGAAACTAAGTATTCAATTCAATCAATGTTTTTGAAATGGAACAAACGATATCAGCAGTTGATTTATACTCTGATTAATAAAGCACAATTACTTTTAGGCAGGGTGTCAAACAGAAACCGAGCCGATTGAACGGGAACGGGAACATTCAAAATTTTCTTGAAATCAATAGTCGGAACTAATATTATTATTGTCCAAAATAGCGCTTTGGATCTAAGACATATTTATCCAGTATACATATGTATATAGATATAACTATTTACATTTTTTTTAACTTATTCAAATTTTGGCTTTTACTCAAACGTAATGAAAAACTTAGAATTTACATTTTTTATGGGAACCTTTTCAATTTACGTGGAAGAACAGGAACAGGAACAGGAACAGGAACATTATTTAATTTCGGTTAAAAATCATATTTTTAAGTATGGTGATTTTAAGTGAAATCTATTACCATTTTAATTTAAGCTGAAGCTAGAAATACGTCTGTGGCCTTTAGATACCTCTAGTTAAGAATCAGTGTGAGATCATAAAGACAGAACTATATATGTAGATCGATATTTATTATGTGATTTTAGTGACTTTTTCTGCTTGATTACATGCACTATTGGTAATAGACTTATGACAGCATTGGCTTTCACGGCTATATATTTCCGTATTTCTGTATTTTTACGGAGTGGCTTTGCTGCTTAAACATTTGTGTTCGTTCTGCAGGCAAAGTCTCATGCGGAAAAGTGTTGCAAATTTCAGTTATTATGGTATTTCTTGCCACTTTTCACAAGCTGCACAAATTCCCCAAAGGTGCAACAAGGAATGAATTCCAGCATGAGCCAATGTGGGACACAATTGTGAGTCTGTAAATTATGTATCTGCCTCTGTGTGTGTGTGGGTGTGTGTGTGGCTGCGTGTATGTGAGGCTGGAGATTGATAGCAGTTCTTGTGCTGCGTCTTATGAATTCATCAACAACAGAGAAAAGAAAAAAAAATTGAGAAAAATGGGAAACTAAGACCAAGATGCCCAAGTTTCAGTGGTAGAACTCGTAATGTCAGAACACACAGCAAACCAGCACACACACACACACAAACGCACGCCCATCCAGAGTGTCAGAGACGGATACGGATGCGGATGCTGTGGGCGTAGCCGGATGTGTTGACAGCCAAACGACGTTGGCGTTTCCATTGGACTTATGGCAAAATGCATTTGTTGTGTGCAACAAGCTGTCTAAACATACATAGCTGCACTCACAACGAACACAACAACAACAATCATTAAAATGTTGTCCATCATTTTTGCTCTTAGCTTTTCGCATTTACATTTGCATTCAGTCATTCATTTTGAGCCCGACTCTTCGGACAAATTGATTGAATGTTATTTACTGCAACCAATTAGAAGCCAGATGATGATGAAAACTAATGGCAACTATAAAAATGTGCGATTAAATGTAGCCCGCAATGTGTTGGACTGTAATCAATGCACTATGTTTTGTAAGCTGGCTGAGCTATTAAGGCGATAAGCAGCATTTTACGAGCTATAGGAATGTAAGGCGTGCGTTTTCGTTTTGAGCTTAGTAGCACTTACAACAGATTTCAACTAGAACAGTTGTGTGTGTTTTGCCTCACAATTGCAGTTGTGAACTAAGTCAAACTGAGGTCGCCGAGAACTAAACAAACAATTGCCATGGAAACACAATTGATGATAGCGTTGCTCAGCATTTGCATGTGTCCGTGGCTGGCATCATCAGCTTTGGAATGGGATATGGAAGAACTGGAAGAGAGGGCTAACGAGAGGGATGCTCTGCTGCCGCTCGAGCCCAGTCGTGAGATGGATGCCTCCTGTATTGTGCCCGATAGGAGGGGACTCAGCGCACTTGGACAACAGGGCCGACTCGAGATGAAGCTAAAGTTTCAGCCTGAACATCAGCGGCAACACGGCAAGAGCAGTGCCGTCCTTGGTGTACACTTGCATCGATGTGGCAGCAATGGCAATGGCAAACAAAAGATGATGAAAACAACACCAAAGTATGAGGACTATGATGGTGCTGAAAAAAAATCGGATGACGACCATGTTGATGGTGATGACGATGATGATGATGATGCTGATGCTGATGATGCTGATGAAAATAATGACGTTCATGATAATGACAAGGATTTTACAGCGCGTATCTCCTGCATATTGCGCACCCTAAACGAGAGCACAAAATCCCTGTGCGATGATCTGAAGACACTGTCCGTGGCCCTCACGCCCAACTCAGACAAGTCTTCATCGGAATCATTTAGGAAGAAAAACAACAACCACAGGGCTAAGTTCAAATCAAAGAATCGAGTACTGCTGAAGCAGGACGGCTATGTCGATGTGGATATGGATACCGTTGAGAGAGATGAGGTGATGCCCAAGCATATGTCCAACAAGATGAGACAAGTCGCACTCAAGCAGCAGAAAGCGGATTCGGAATTGCCAGACATCGTTAAGGATCAGTTGTCAGCCGATGGGCCTAGTTTCCAGCGCATGCATAGCCCATTTGTGATGTCAACGGATCGTATGGCCATACTACCACTACTGCAGATGCTCACCCCTCGATCCACACTGCCCCTCGCAATGACACTCAAAGGAGCCTCTCAGCGCGGCTCGCTATCAGCGCCAGAAAAAAACAACATCTATCTGCAGGAACATGTCCAGAAGTTCAGGGAGAACCTGAAACGCATTATGTCGAACTCGGTGGACATCAAGCGACGCGAGGCGGAATTGCTTTCCGGCCTTAGCCGTCATTAAGTCCCAGCTTAAATATATTTTTTAATTAATATTTATATCAGCGATCATGTATATGATATTCGGCTTTTAAGGTTGACTTTGACTAAGCTCTTATATTAAAACTGAATTTTAGAAATTATTTTTCTGAAAATTAAGTAATAGAAAATATAATTTAATCTATGGAAAGCCTTTCTAACACCTTACAAATACCTTTCCTAATATTTAGAAATGATGTCTAAGAAAAAAGAAAAACTTAGGTTCACAATTGTAAATCGCAGCTATAATGATAACTTAATTTCATCCCGCGAAATTTGGGGCGTGTCTTGCTGAAATTGTCATTACCATTTAGGTAATTGGGCCTGATCGCCGTATTCAAGGCACGAATGGGCAGACCAATGGCCTTCCTCTCTGACATGTTATTCTTGTAGTTGCGATCCAAATATCCTTGGGTTATCCCGGTAGTCGTAGCGCAGGCACGATAGCCGCAATAGTTGGCAGTCGAGTTCAGTTTGTAGACACAGGGACCAACCTCATCATTGCACGAAATAAGGATCATGGAGCAGGCAAGCGGACGAGAAACCAAACACTATTATATAAACGTACGGCCTCCTTGCGGGCCATATTCACCAGGGACCGTGAGTCCCCGATGCGAGCGGTCATCACACAACAAATTTGGTTGCTGATGGTAAACATTTGGAAGGCAGTCGCCTCCACAACGAACTGATCCGTCTGCACCTTCTGGGTAGCAACAACGGCACACTCGGCCCCCTGCATACCCACACTGCAGATATTCTCCAATTTAACGGTTCGATTGGTGTACTCCAACTGATGGGGGCGGCCGTGGGGAGAGAAGACCGCACAAGTTTTATCGTAACCAGCCAAAAGTCCTGGAAACATATTTATTGTTTTTTGCTATTTTGTTTGCTTTGTTATATTTTATTTGTTGATTTTACTCTTCGAATTCCGAATTGATAACTTGAAGAGAGCCTAGTTATTGACTTGACTTAGACACAATTTACAAAAGGCACAAGTTTCACATTTGAAATTGTTTGCGCCCATCGAAAATGTAGAGTGCAAACAACGCGAATGCATACAGCTGCGGTCAAAATAATAGAACTGCAATTGTTAATAAAATATACTTCAAATTTGGTTGAAATTTGATTTGAACACAAGCAATCAATACTGGCAATAGGAAAACATTAAGAGTTGGCATACCAACACAATTTATTAACAATAAAATTAAAGTTCTTAAATTGATTGCTTATTTATTTTGTATTTATTTATATTAAATTATTATTTAAATTTATTATTAAAATTATAAGGGAATAGTAAAGTTTTCTAGGCTTTCCCTGCGGCTAAATAATATTTCTAAGGATATGTTTTCAAAATACCATTATGAATAATAGTATCTTAATAGTATCTTTCCCAGATGAGAAACCAAACATATTTTGATATTATATATTGGGGAACCATCACTGCGACCTATAAGGTCTATTGTGCCCATCGATTTTGATGTGCCGAATTGAATTTCTCCCTCATATTGAAGATTTTGAAAAGGTTTCGACTTGATCACAGTCACATTTTTATTAAATGCTTTGAGAAGCAGCACTACTATTATTTTGGACGCAACTGTGTATTAATTTGCTAAGTATATATATTAATATATATATATATATATATATATAAATGTGTGTAATGCTTTTAATCTGTCAGGCTGCTAGCCAATAAGCTGGATGCTGTTAAGCGCACAGTCGGCTCGAATTGGCAAATGTGAATGTTGTAAGACATGTGAATGCTGACAAATGTATGAAGCAGCGCTGCAGGAGGCATTTCCGAGAGTGCACTTTGGTGTATGTGTGGGCGTGTGTGTGTGTGTTGTGTGTGTGTGCAACTGCCAGCGAGAATAATATAAAAGGATTGAAGGCAACGGCGACTGTAAATGTAATAGCCTTGTCAGTGCCACAAATGCGCATGTGTGTAGTGTATGTGTGTGGTTGTAGGTGTGCAAGTGTGTGGTGTGGTGTATTTTGTGTGGGTGGTTGGGTGGTCATGCTTGTCATCTTGTCGCTTGAGTTCTTTGAAAATCGCTCAAAGCCATTTTCAAATTGTTTTCGCAATCACAACAAAATCGATTGGTAAATATTCGCTATTAACTTAAGCTTTACATCACAGCTGCACACACACACCTATACACACACACACGCACACACACACTTGAACACACCCATAAGTGTCACGCCCAGTCAACATATACCCACACATACACACGGACAGACACACATATGACATAAAGTGTTCTTATCGTTCTTTTGTCTACTCGGAGGTCCTTGGACAGATTTGCCTTGCTTCGCCTTGGCTTGTCTTGTCTTGTCCTGTATTTTATGAGCCCTACTCGCATCTTAGCCAACAATTATAGGCGGGTTCGGGCAGCTCAATTCCATTTCATTGTTAACTTCAGGCCAGCAAAGAGGGAGATAGAGACAGAGAGAGAGAGAGAGAGAGGGATATGTTGGCATTCTGCTCTCGGATATCGTGATTTATATTTCTGCTGATAAGCGCAATTTCAAAATCGATTTGGAAACGCAAATGTTGCGCTCCCAGTTCGCTAACCTGCCCCTTTGTTCTTGCCACTTCTTCTCCCAGCTCTCCTCTCCTCTCCTCTCCTCTCCAGCACTCATCGCTGGTCTACTTAGCTTAAGCTGAGGCAGAACTTAAGTTCAGGCGTGACAATTGTCTTGGGTTGCCTGATCTCAGCATGACGAAACACAATCCATAATCGCTTATGCATATCGATTGCTGGATTGGATTCAGCTCAAATATAATTTGACTGATGACAAACATATATATTTGTCTCTGTCTGGAAGAATAATCCAAAATAAAGCAGCATATTGAAATAAGTATCCATGTGTGTGTGTGTGTGTGTGTGTCATATTTGCCCAAAAAAAATCGTAATTAAATTTGGAAATTTCATCTAAACTTGTTGTGGCATGACAGTAAAAACAAATGGATTCGTTTATGTTATGAGTATTTCTTACATTTATATTGCATTTTTTGTTTCTTGCTGGGGCTTGGGGCTTTTTATTAAATTCAGAGAGCAATGAGGGCTTTATCAAATGTGAAAGCATGCGGAGCGTGCGGCAGTTTAATAATGAAAATAATTTGCATAGCCCGGCGCAACGTGGCGTATACATGATTTGTGCTTGTCTGTTAATGCTGCCTAGCTGATGGGCCAAAATAAATATCCTTAAAGCGAGCGCTCACGTGAATTATGAGCTGAGATTATTGTGGACCTCAACTAACATTGCACACGATGCACTTGCCACTTGAGGTGGGCACTGTGTGTGTGTGTGTGTGTGTGTGTATTTTTGTTAGTTTAGCAAGGCAAGGTTGAGCCTGGCAACATTGTGAACTTGAACTTTTGTTGGGCTGCTGCTGCTGCTACGTCTTTAGTTATAGCAGACAGCAGCTGTGGCAACGTTTTTGGCCAAAGAGCTGCTGCACCCACGCGCAATTAAACGCCAGAGACGTGTGGCAAGTGGCAGCAAGGGCGAAACACAAAAATTCTTTGCACGCTTCGCGCATAAATTGTCCTGCCAAGAAATTTGTGTTCACACACTAACTAGCACGCATAATTCTATTCCATTCCTGTGCTATTTGCTTTAGAGGCGCACAGGCTCTTTTTTATGAATTATGCACATGGGCCACGTATCCCCTCCTGCGCACTTCTGCATAGACTCAACTCAGAGTCGACATGACAAAGTAATAGCGCTGCAGGAGCCGACAGGTAGCCAACCAAAGTGAAAGTCGCTTCAGCGCTGCCGGCTGTCCATTAACTAGCTAGGCCAGCAAAGACAACAGAAAACAGAAAACAGCAGAAAAGCAACAGACTTTTGTATTTTGGCACACTTGTGTGTCGCTGCCACACTTTGACACACACTTTCATGCTGCACAGCCAGTGAACTGGCAGCCGCATGAGTCTGTGTCTGTCTGTGGCATGCAGCAGCTGATGAGCTCAAAATATGATTAAACTCTCTTGCAGCTGTGTACCGCATTTGAAATGTATCTCACAATAGGATTGCATTCTCGGTTGTAACTCTCAAAACTATTTCCAAAATCAAGCCAAAAAAGAAAAGTAATCTTCTTAAATCTGTTCGATTTGAACAGTTTTTCCTGTGAAATGAAAGTTCTGCTCAATTTCTGATCGATTGATGCCATGACAGTTACATGTTATAGTTATGGTCGGATATTGAGCGATGAAGCTACAAACTATGAAGTTCAGTTTAAAATCTGTTTCAGATTCAGATTCACACACACAGTTCACAGTTCGTAATTACGAGTGAGACATTAATCACACGACTTGTGGTCACATAAAGTATAATTATTGTACAGATACATAAAACACAAAAGTTGAAAGGGCAACAAATGAATTAAGGATTTAATTAGTTAATGCGATTTCACTTACCGAATGCTGCCTCATTTTTAGTATTTTGTGTACAGTGAGTATTTTATTATTATTATTTGGTTTTTGGTTTTTGGTTTTTTTTGTTAAGTTGTTTTTTTCATAGACACAGATACACACAAGTACATAAAGTATATATTGGATTGGTTGGGTGTTTCAAATGTATGAGTTGTTTTTGTTTGTACATATCGTGGTTTTGTGTGTATGTGTGTGTGTGTGTGTGTGTGTGTGTGTGTGTGTGGGGCGGGAGTAGAAGAGAAAAAGAATAATTTATTTTAAAATGATTACATATTACACGTTTGATTGCTGCGCAACAGCGCTTCAATCATAATAAACATATATATATATATAAATATTATTTATGTGTCCTGTGTCCTGTGTCCAATGTGTGTTTGTCTGAGTGTGTGTGTGTGTGTGAAAGAGTGAGAATAAATATTGTCAGGACATGCACGAGATAGTGAAGATAGATAGCAAACTACATTCAATATAGGCTTACAACATATTATATACATAAATATATATTTGTATGTTTCTGCTACCACTCACCTGCTCCCGTTCCTGATCCTGGACCTTGTTCTGTTCCACAAAGCAAACGAGCAAGAAAATCTAATAAGGCCCAAAGCAACTGACAGTCTCCAGTCTGTTAGCGTGGATGGATGCAGAGATGCGCGGGATGCGGGGTATGGGGAGGGGAGGGGTGGACGCCAGCAGGCATTGGCAACTGTTAAATGCTGACATCTATTGATTCTGACAATAAAATATATATCAGAGCCACAATAGCTGGCAAAAAAAAGGGGTACAAACGCAAAACTTTATTTGATTGTTTGGCACCCGCAACCCCAAAAGAGAAGAGGAAGAAAAATACCAGAAAGGGACCAGAATGGAAAATATGGCTCAAGGGTGGCTGTGAAATGGGTTTCACTTGCCATTGCCATAGCCGCAATCAGCTTTAACTGCTCTCTCTCACATATTGTTCGACATTTTACATGCCACTTCAATCTCTGAGAGTATGTCTCTGAGTGTGTGTGTCTCCGTGTGTGTGTGTGAGTATTAAAGGCCTGCGGGGTGCCTGTCGCCACAGCCAAATGTCACGTTTCGTTTTTATTTCAATTTGCAATGTGAGAGCGCACAACAAATCTGATTTTGAACTCAATCAAGCCTGTCGATTTTCGACAAACGGTTACGCCATATTGTCTATAGGTTCATCATGGAGTGTGCCTTTCTCTCTCTCTCTGTGTGTGTGTGTGTGTGTATGTGTGTGACTATGACAACAACGTGGCCTGCATTTAATTCGATTAACGTGCACAGCCCTTCACCCTCCACCCTCCACCCTCCACCCTCCACTGCGCACTTTGCACCCTGCACTCGACTGGCTGTCAGCCCTGGCTGCTTGACAACATCAACGCCAGGACTTATCGCCCTCATTCTGGCGAGCTCATCAATAATGCGACTGTTGTCGCAAGCGTTGCCGATTTTGTTGACGTTGCCTGCTCTGCACTGATCCATATAGATGCACAACCAGCTGCCAGATCTGCCATTTACAGTTGCGCTCAAAATATCGGTACTGCTGCTTCTCAAAGCATTCAAAATCTTCAATATGATGGTAAATTATCTGGGAATGTTTTAATATACTACTGTACATCATAGTCCTTTATAAACATATCTAATTTTTAGAAATATTATTCAGAAAACTTCACTATTTTTGACTGCTATTATGATGATTAATTTAAATAATAATTTAATAAAAATAAATATTTAAATAATCTATTTTAGGACTGTAATTTTTGTTGTTAATATTTTCATTATTGATTGCTTTGCTTGAATCGAATTTTCCAAATTTTTAAATTGTATTTTCAGTATTTTTTTATGTGAGCACTACTATTATTTTGAGCGCTGCTGTATGTGTGTAGTTTCCTGTTGCAACTGAGCAAATCAATTTGCCAAATTACATAAGTCAACCCATTTTCTATGCCGACGGGTCACGCCCATTTCGCCATTTCCATTTCCCAATTTATCATAGTAATCACAGCGCATCTGATTATGGTTGTGAAGCAACTTTGACAGCTTCAAAACATTGCTGTGATAAGCCAAAGGGGGTTAGCGATGCGCAAGATTAGAAAATTTCGATTACATTTATGCCACACACACCCCCACATACACCCACACATACACCCACACACACACACACTGGTACGCTGCACTGCACATATTTTCATAAAATATACTTTCCATACAAATTTGGCTGCTCACATGAAACGAAAACGAAGCAAGCAAAATAGATAGATTTATAAGACGAACTATGCATACTCTTCCATGCGCGAGGTGCAACCAAATATCTACAAAATTATATGAAAAATTAAAATTCAAGAATTCTTGCAGTCATGAAGATAAGGATGTGTTGGAATATCCATCTTCCAAATAGGCCAGTTAAGGTGCTTAATTAATGTTTAAGCATAGCCCTGGCTTGGTAAGCAAATGCAGCTGACGATGGTGGCATGCAAATGTCCAGTTGCAGTCGCAGTTGCAAGTGCCGTTTTTTGAAGGGAACATGCAACGCGAAAAGCTGCAGCGGTTTTGCCGAATTTCTATTTTTTACATTTATTTTTCCTTTCATATGATTTTCTTTTATTTTTATGGAACATAATCCAATGGCTGCATTTGCCATTTTAATGAGCTTGTTTCACATGTCCCCTTCCCAAAAGTAGAAAAATTGCAATCAGACTGAAATGGAAAAGAAAATTGAAAAACTAAGCGCATCTACATCCCATTATTGGACCGTATAATACTCTGGTGGCTTTTTAATTCTTAATTGTTTTGTTTTTTGTCCCTCTCGTTTGCTTGTTGGTTGGGCTTAATTACATTCGGGGACTTAATTATTAGACGGCACTTACCTGCAGATGTTTCAATGCCACACTTTACTGTACTAGAATTTATTGCATTCGCTGCTGGCAGCCACAGTCAGTCAGAGAAAGTAGTTCAACGAGAGACTCGATTGCAGCACAATCGCGAAAAGATTGCAATCGCTTCTCCTCCTTTCCCGATGTGCAATGAGACGAAAGCTTTCTAATTAACACAAACACAACCAACTGGGAGTATTAATAAGGCCAGCGAATACAACAGCATGCAACAATATGCAGCTCTGCTAAACACAAGTTGGGGGGGGGCAGTTGGGGCGCATCCACGTCTTTTGATCAGAGAAACTTACACTCAAAGTCATAGTTATATTCAGGTCAAGCAGGGCTAATCGCATTTAGCTGCTCTTATGTAATAAACACTCCATTTATTTAAATATACCACTCACAACTGTGCATGCAGAAATGAAAATAACACTTGAACTATTTAGGAAAGGCTGGCTTCATCTCGCTTAGCGCACACATGTGGAAATTCTCGCAGTACTAAGTAAGTAATAAAAGAAAATTACTGATTTCCTCCAAATAGTGTGGGTTAGCTCACTCCTAGCTGGATTGCTTGCTGCCTAGGCAACCTCTGCTGGAAGCACTTGTAGTTGATGTAGTTCGTAATTACCTTTTGCCCAATGGCATCTTCCATGCAATTGCGAAGTCTTAAGACCATTTCACAATCTCAATGAGTTTCACGTCAATTATTTTGCAAAAGTAGCACAGAGCTTAAGAATTATTCCAGTTATTTCCTGATGTGATTAACACGGGCCCTGTTCTGGTGCCGACAAAACCGATGAGAACCAAACGCAAGCGAAGCTTAATCGCAACTGAATAAAAAGACGATGATTGATTAAGATTAACATACACAGACTATATATATACATATATATAGAGTATATATATATATATACCTTATACCTTATACCTTAATATTTTATACAATAACTGAGCAGCTAACAAATCATTATACTCTACGATACTTACGCTGAGCGTGGTGAAAGTTGTTGAAGTTCAAAGTAGTTAAAATACTAAGTAATTAGTTGCAGAGAGTAGCACATATATATATGTATGTGTTTGCTAGTCAACAGCTGCCGCAAGCGTTGAAGAACAAGTTGCAACTACTTTCAGTTAATAATAGTAACGAGTTTTACTTTGGGCACAACCAAAACGGTGGAAGAACAAAACTGAATGCAAAATGGAAAATGGAAAATGCAAAATGGAAATGGTAGAAAAGCGAGAGAGAAAACGCTCAATAAATGCCGAGCCGGTTCTGCGGCTGGTATTGTCATATAAAAATACTAGAGCTAAGTGTGAAATGGATAAGAAAATTACAGAAAAGAACTCAACTGAAGAAGGAGAAGAAGAAGAAGAAGAGGGAGTGTAAGCGGAAGCGGAAGCGGATGAAGAAAGAGGAGAGCCAAGTCAAATATTGGTCTAGCTAATATGCACGCCAAAGAAAGTTGGCGTTTTTTATTGCTATAGATATGAAAAAATATATATATAGATATATGTGTAATTGTATGTCGTATAGAGATGTAGTATGCATATATATATATATATATATATATATTTGTATACATACATATTTTGATCTAGACGTCACGCACTTTGCTACTTAGATAAATGGTGGACTATAGGTGAGGTGAAGTAGTTGTAATTGTAATTGTATTTGTATTTGCTGTATGTTTGTTTGTTTGTATACTTCAATTGAGTTGCAATTGTTTGTTGCTGTTTCTGTTGTTGTTCGTTACTGGTACTCACCCCGATCCGTCCCAGCAGCAGGGCGTCCATTTCACCACCATTTTGAGCCACCGGCACTGTGGTTATCACGGATATGGTCGGCTCCTGTTGGGCACTCAAATCCACCGACATTTTGATATAGCCACTTTATGTGAATGTTGTGATATATATATATATATATATATATATATATGATATATTGAACTCGTTGATATTGTTGCGAAACGCGCGCGTTGTTATTCTACTCGTCGTATTAGCATTAGTTATTATGATATTATTATGATTATTTGTATTACTTTTTATTGTGTTTCACTTGTGGTTCACTCGCAATACTCGAAAGTATCTGCAAAAAACTATCGATATCGATTCAGTGGCTCCCCTTGGCTGGCACCAGAGGGTTGTAATCCAGGGTGTCTCAGAGACCAGCGAAATTTTCAACTGTATCGCTAATTGGTGGCAACGCCAATCAAAACTACTTCCACTAGTTGGCCCCAAAAGTTGCTACATGCAACTTGCCAACCAAACAAATCAACTTTGCCCCAACCATTTGGCTCGATTTGGAAAAGCCCTGTATAAGTGCTCCGAAGTAGTCTTCGTGAGTGCTTCAAAACAATTATATGATTTGTGTCTGTCAGTCTCACAAATCATTTTCCATTAGACTCAAATATATTGCACTCGTGTTAAGATTTAAGAGCACTCAGAATTGAATTCTTTGCAATTTCGAGTTAGCAGTGATTCACTCAACTTCAAGCACTTCACATACACACAACTGCGGTCAAAATAATAGTACTGCACACATATCCTTTGCAAAATGTAAAAAAAAAATACTTCAAATATAGTTAGAAACTTATGAAAATTGGATTTAAACAAAAGCAATACAAACAATGAAAATTGGTATACCTATATAATTAACTAATAAAACAAAATTAAGGCGCTTAAATTTATTACTTTTATTTTCATATTTATTTTATATTTATTGTTTTTTAATTATTTTTTAATTATTTTTTAAATTAAGCACTATGATAGTAGTGGAATAACCTTTCACGGTGGCTCAATCATATTTATAAGAGCTAGATATGTTTGTAATATACTATAATATATAGTATTATACACACTTTTTGAACTGTATGCACATATGTGTACCCAACTCGGACTTTGGGGATATGGCGTTAAGCTGCCAACGCGCTTTCATACAATTCCAATTCCAATTCCAATTGCAATACGCAACACGCTAAAAAACTAAAGTAGTCAGCTGAAAAAGTTAGGCATCTGTTGCCCTCGAGGAGCAACTGACATCGATTTCTCTCAGTGCATACCGGAAGACATATGACAGCTTGATGGGCAGGGGGTTCAATGATTGAAGCTGCTGTTGTTGTTGCTGTTGCTTCTGCTGTTGTTCACTCTGATGTGGTATTGGGGATGCTGTCGCTGACATATTGAAATTTTCATTTTCGGAGTAAAAAAACATATTCAAATATGTGTGTATGTATGTGTTTATATGTGTGTGAGAACATGCCCCACCTTGTCATGCCGCACGCGTCGTATGCGCAATTTGTAAGTGCTGAAATTGGTATTAACGGTATTACACGCGCTTTACGAGCAGTCAGAGCAGAGAACACACACAGCCAAATGCCACATGCCACATGCCATATGAACGCGCCAAGGTCCTGCCCAGGTGACAATCACCAGACAGTCAAATTGTCTTTACAGAGCTACACACATATGCTGTATACACGAGACAGCGTGACAACAACGACACGACAACAGCAACAACAACAGCAACAACAACAGTGTCAGCTAAAATTTGATGTGCCATCAAAGGTAACACAGTGATAAAAAGACAATGTTTATGGACGACATGCTAAGGCGACTGATGTTTGAATTAAACGAAGCCAAATATCGCTGGCAATTATCACGGATCACGCGATTGACAACTCATCCAAATGGCAGTTAAATAGATTTGCCGCCTTGCATTAACTTCTAATTGGAATCGATATTAATCGATAGAAGCATGGCTTGTTGGCTAGCAGTTGGCAAATACGTTTCCACTTGGCAACACAGCAAAAATGCCAATCAATATTTATTTATACTAACATTAACTATTCGAATCGATTTAGGAATAAAAATACAAATATTCTTAATGACCAGCAAAACTATCCTTTTAAATTATCGATATCGAAACTGTTAATTATTGCAAACATATATATCTAGTGTTGTAAAGATAAGACTAAATTATCATACCTTTGGAGATATTGAGGCGAATAGGCACTCTCATTGGGAAAAGTTGTTGTTAAAGATAAAAGTACAAAATCGGCGATTTTTGGTACAACACTTTCACACCCTCAAAATGAAGTGTGTGCGAGTGTGCGTGTGTGCCTGTGTTTACATATATGTTAAAGGACCAATAAGTATCAAATTTTATCCATCAAACTGAACGCACTGAATTTTACGAGGTGCCAAATAAATGAATGAAATGAATGCCATTCACTTTTGGTGTCGTAAAGTGAATAAATTCACTAAAGTTGAGTGAAAGCCACAAATGAAAGCTGGTCGCGAGTACTACTTTAAAATAATAAAAATTTTTAAAAAAAATAGTAATAAAAGTAAAATAAATAAAACAAAAAAATATAAAAAACTTGTGACGAGTAAAAAAAGCAAGTCCATTTTAAAGTCGAGTATTTTTACTTGTATTAAAGTTGTTGTTCGTGTTACTGCTGGTGTTGGCAGATGATTGGCGACGAATTGATAATTGAAACGGAATGATTGCGGTCAACAAGTGAACACGCCTCTGGCGCTCTTAGCGTGGCCAGACTGTGACAGCTCCGTCAAACAACACTCACAGGAGCTGCGCTTAAGGCGCTCCTATTCCACATTCACATTCACATCCACATCCATGTCCACATCAGCATTGGCGCTAATGCAAGGCGACACATATGACATGTGGGAATGGGGGGGCGACAGGGCGGCAGGGTGACGACTGTACGCCCACTTTAGGGGCGTGCTAATTTGTGTTTAATTTGCATTTTAATACGCAATATTCATAACGCACATACATACAGCTGGGGTCAAAACAATAGTGGCGCCCACAAATGTTACTTAAAATATAGCTCAAAATCAATGAAAATTTGATTTAAGCACAAGCAACCAATACTGAGGATAAGTAAACATTAGCATTTGACGAAGCCACAAAATTAATAAATGTTCTTAAATTTATTATTATTATTTATTTTATTTTTTATTTATTTTATATTCATTTGTGTTAAATTATTATTTAAATTGATCATTATCTTAGCAGTGGAGTAATAGTAAAGTTTCCCCAGTTTTCACTGCAGATAAATAATATTTCTAAGAACTAGATTTGTTATAAAATACCATAATATATAATTATGTAATTATCCCAGATGAAAAACTAAACTTTTTTTGTATGGCAGAATTGGGTTGTTCTTCATATTGAAGATTTGAAGATGTCTCAATTTGATCAGCATAAAATGAGACATATTTGTTGAAGTACTTTGAGAAGCAGTGCCACTATTATTTTGACCGCAACTGTGCATACACACATTCACACACGCACACACACACACACACAGTGCTGGCACACAGGGCGCATGTGTAATATGCATAATACTCGTGTCAGCATAAATATGCAAATCAGAGGCCGCAAAACGCCAACGCATTGCATAATTATGCAGCTCGTAGAGCACAGCCTCCGTTTCACATTTACACATGTTAGGACGACCTTGCCGCCGTTGCAACTCCAGCTACTTGCCACTTGCCACTTGCCGCCAGCATTTCATTTTATGTCTGCCACAACACTAATCCAAGTGGAGGGCATATCTAGTTACTGACTTGATTCGAAATGTCACAGCTGATTGCCACGTCGTTGCCTTAAGTCAAGTGAACAAGTCTGCCCTTCGCTATTGGCTGTGCCTCATTTTATTATCCTTCAGTAACTATTTGCAGTTCTTAAATATTTATATAAGTTTATGTTTTAAAATGTTAGCGTAGGACTTACCAAAGTCGTGTTGCTCGACGCTTGACACTTTACTTTATCCGTCTCCGATGCCTTAAGGTGTGCTTATATACATATATAGCCATATCTGTCAGTATTTTTTAATGCCTCATCTGTGCAGCTATCTAACGAAACTTAAAAATATATATATTGAAGCAGGCCGGATCGGATCACCATCTCATATGGCTTTCGGAGGAATAATCGATCCTTTTTTCCGGTCTGCAAGAGTATGTAATCTTCGGCTTGCCAACGATCCTTTTTTTTATTTTTGTTTTTGAAAAAAGTTTGCTGCATGCCAAATGGCAACCAAATGGCAATGGCCACAAACAGTTTGAGAGCAGCCCGGGAATTATGCATGAACGACTGAATGCCCCAGCAAGTGCAAGTGCAACTGCTCTCCCTCTCTCTCACTCTCTTTCCCTCTCCCTCTCTTTCTACGTGGCATGCAACAGCAATCGAAGCACTTTTCGATGTTCGAGGCAGCCTTGGCAACAGCAACAAGACCAGTTGGCGTTGACACATCCAAGAATCCACCGAAACAAATGCAAATAATTGACATGAACTTCAGGTCCTTTAGCGAGGACACCGCCGAAAATGGCAAAAGAGAGCAACCATTAACTAGAGTCCTGTTTGACAGGCAACCGCAGCCGAAGCGCGTTTTGCCAGCTATTGTTGTTGTTGTTGCTGTGGTTCTTTGTTGCCCAGCGGCTTTGTCTCCAAAATGGCCGAACATTATTTCCGCTTTCCATCTTTCCATCTTTCCATCCTCGCATTTTTATTTACTTTTGTGTACATATTTTTCTTTCGTTTTTTTCAACTTGCTTACAGACAAAAGCCACGTCGCAAGAGGCCAAAGGCGAACCGTGGCACGCTTCGTTAGTTTGTAAAAATCGCACCCAGCCCCGAGGCAAAGCTTACCACAAGGTCGATGGGCACGCCCACATTAAGCCGCTACACCAAAGCAAAATATTCCACTTTGTTTTTCTAATTAAATTGCAATAGCAACAACAACAATAAGAACAACAATGCCGGAGACGGGGTAGAAGCACTTAAAGTGCCAAAGTTGTCGAATGTTACCCGACCCTCTGGCCACCGCACATAATTACGGGGCACTCTTTTAATTTTGGGGCACCCTAGCCACACACACCCCACCCTACCCCAAGGAAGCTGAGCCTATGCAGTGATTGATATTTTGTGTTACTGTTTCTCTTTTACTTTGGGCGCTGGCTGTAAAACGCGCAACTTTTTTATTGACACACTTTTGATGCACAAAAGTGAGGCGCGAATTTCACACTGTCTGCAGTAAGTATGCGCACAAGTTAATTTACAAATGGAAGCCCATTAAATTGATGGCCCCAAAGTGATGACTCCAAATGTGTTTTAACCGCTGATTGCGCTTTGCGCTAATGGAATCGTAAACTGTGCAAATTCCGTGGATACAATTAGTATTCTTTGACTAATTAGGAGATGAATACGCTGCAGGCAGTGAGTGTGGCTCAATTCGGCCCATTTTTAAGTGTGGCCTGATTAGGCGTAGACTGTGGCAGTCACTTTAAGCCTACACTGAATTGAATGCAACCGACAAATGCAGCAGCACTTTTTCCAATTGAGTGCTAAAATGACCACTCAGTTTGAGTAGAGAGCAAGAGAGGGAGAGTGAGAGAGAGAGAGGATTAGACAGAGAGAGAAAGAGAGAGAGAGAGCATGCTGAGTGGGGAGGGGGAGGGGAAGGGGGAGCAAACCATTGTGGCAAGTTAATTAAAATGCGCATTTAAATATTCATAGTTTTTTTTTTGTACTCGCCTGTCATATGGGAGATGCATTATTAATACTCCAGTTGGATGTGCGCGTGTGTGTGTGTGTGTGTGTACGGCAACTGCAACATTAATTGCTACGCTGACCTTGAGGCCAGGCCAGGCAACAATCCCCCAGCCATATGGCTCATCCCGCACAAGCCAAAGTAAAAAGCGACCTTCTCCCCAAAGAAGCAGCTGGCAACAAAGCAAAATCCTTGCAACTTCTGTGGCTGCAACACATCTGGAAACTTGTCCTCGTCAATGTGCCCTTGTCTAGC
The DNA here is from genome assembly GCA_035042265.1 of Drosophila imparisetae. Taxonomy (NCBI): domain Eukaryota; kingdom Metazoa; phylum Arthropoda; class Insecta; order Diptera; family Drosophilidae; genus Drosophila; species Drosophila imparisetae. Next base: position 86,726 of record JAWNLP010000147.1, read on the forward strand.
TGGCTGCCAGGTTGCCAGGTTGCCCAACTGCAGGCCATTGGGGCTTATGCGCCGCAAAAAACAGAAAACAGAAAAAGAAGAAAACTGCTGCAATTTGTTGATGGGTCTGCGGGCACTCAAACACACAGCTTCAAGCTTGCCACAAAGTACATCTCTACTTCGCCTGCACCTTACACCGGCTACTACATACTTAATGAATGGCATTTACCTCAAACTCAAGCTCAAGCTCAAACTCAAGGTTCAATTCACAATCAGATTCAGACTCGGATTCACATCTCGGGCTCAGTTCCAACAATTTCATATTCTAATCAAAGACAACAGCAAGGAACCCTAAAACCAGACCAACACACACACACACACACACACACAACCACACACATAGAGAACACACAGAAACCACATAGCTCCGGGGAAACCACAATAGTATGCTGAAACTGCATGCATAGTGAAGGCCTTTGTGTTGTAACCTCCATTTGTAGCCAATTTGGAACAGCATTCGATGGCTTCAATTGATTATAGTTCCTCTGAGGCATGCAGCCAAATTAATCACCACAAGTTTGTTTCAATTTCGTCATTTATTCTCGAATTTCTTAAATACGAAATCAAAAATACCAAAGAAGCATTCCAGAGGCAATTGTAAGCATGTGGAATGGCAATCCGACATTGCCATAAAAAAATCAAATATTTGTGTAAAATATTTGTGAAGCACTCACACACACCCACATAAGTATTCACAGTTTAGGGAATGCGGCAGACATTGGCAAATAGTTTCTTGAATAGCATTTAATAAGATATGCGAATGCATTTATCAATCCAATTTAGCTTAACCACAATCACAGAAAAACCACAAATCGATATTAATCGACTATTAAATAAAAACTAAGAAATTGTGTAATATTCTGACAGACGGATACACTTGCACTGCACTGATACCGATTTGGAATAAATACTTATACTTCATGGCTTCAGCTGTGCCTCCTTGTGGCTGCTGCGTTATTTTCACATAAGGCTTACATTTGCAGCTGTCTAAGCAGTCCTGCATAAATTACTTTGCTCTACTTTTACTGCACTGACTCAAATCAAAAGCGAATTGTGTACAAAAAGGGGCAAGTTGGCGGGGTTGCCACGGGTGCAATTTGAAATTCGCATGTTTGCAATTTAAATAAATAAATATCAAGAATTTTAATAAAATTGCTGCACAAGGCGAACCAGAAGTCCGGCCCGTCATTTGGAAATGCCTATGCGAATTAATATCCACACAACACACAACATACAACACACAACATACAACACACAACATACAACACACAACACGAGAGTGCGCCGTGCAAACCAGACAAGTCAGATGAACTTCAAACGTTTCTGCCTCCAGGGGGTCATCGGTCTGAGTTGAAAGACACGCACACACAAACCCGCAAACACACACACACATACATTGTCACTTCACTTATACATACATACAGTTGCGGTCAAAATAATAGTACATTTTAGAAAAACATGACTCATTTTATGCTGATCAAATCGAGACCTCTTCAAAATCATCAATATGAGGGAAAACTCAGTTGTGCACAACAAAAAATGTTTAGTTTCTCATCTGGGAATGTTTTGAAAAATGCAACCAAGCATTATATCTAGTTTTTGCAAAGGGAAATCTGAGAAAACTTCACTATTATTCTACTTCAATTACAATAATCAGTTTAAATAATACTTTATTAAAATATGTTAAGCAATAAATATGAAAATTTTAAATTTACGGATTGTTGTGCCAACTTTTAATGCTTACTTAGCTTCAGTTTTGATTGCCTGTGCTTAGCTCAAATTTTCATAATTAATCAACCATTTTTGAAGTATTTTTATCTTTCTTTTAGCATTTTCCAAAACATATGTGACTATTATAATTTTACTATCATCATTTTAACCGCAGCTGTATGTACATATATTTATACATTTTTTTTGTTTTTTTTCTTGTGAAACAAAATTGATGAGTGTCTTGTGCCGCTGGCACTTATCGTCATCGTCATCGTCATCGTCATCATTTAGGTCTTGCCCCTTTTTGTGAGGCCCTCTTTTATTGTGTCTCTCTATCGGGCAAATCACTTAAGCGTACTTAATTATTTGCACAAGTTTTGGCCCCATTCGCTGCTGTCTCAGCACGTTTCACTTGCGTTACATTTCAATCGGAGCGGGCGCCCAACGCCGCGTATGAGTGATATGACACGTAATCAATAAATAACGCCAAGCGGCAAGCGGCAAACGGCAACTGGCAACTGGCAAATGGCAAATGGCAAACTGGGAGTAGGCATAAAGCATAAAGCATAAAGCTGGCGGAGTCTTACTTAGTACTTAGTACTCATTAGGCCCGCTACGTGCCCCAATTTGAGTTCCAGTCTCAACTCCAAGAAGCCAGCACCCGCAGGCAGTTGTCTCCTTATTCTATGCTTTATTTATTTATTTATTTATATTTTATTTTCATTTTCATTTTCATTTCATTTTATTTTTTTATGTTTTTATGCATAATTACTTTTTCAGCCGATGCCCGAGGACTGTTTGCTTACTTAGGCATTTGCCTGTAAATTTCTGTAAGTTGCTTTGCAGCCGTCGGTTTTCGGTTCTCCCTTTCGGCTACAGCTTTGGCTTTAGCTTCAGCTTGAGCGTCTGCTTTGATTCGGCTGTCGGCAACGGGGCGTATGATTAATATACGTGAATTAAGTCAAATCGAATCAATCAAGCCAAATGTCGCTCACAGACAGACAGACAAGCAGACAGAGAGACAGACAAAGCGATTGGACAGACGAAGGACAGGCAAATACGCTCAAGCATTGTGCCAGCAGCTGCATGCTGTTTACACAGTGAAGCTTGCCTAACGCACAATAGCAATGGCCAACAACAATACATGGCCATAATCTGCATGGCAAATGGCTAAATATTGCCTTGCTCCAAAGCCTTTCAAAATGGCCTAAGGCACAATGCTGTAAAGTGCCAGCTTCCGGTCTAGGCTAATGCATATGCGGGGGGTCAACAATAACACCAATAACAACAACAATAACAACAACAACGAATACAACAACAACAACAACAACATAAACAACAAGCATTGGCATATAGAACACAATGTGACACATACTAAACTTTTATTACTCTCGCACTAATGCAATGACATTTTTATTACTGGCCAAAACGCAGGCGAGGCCTTTTTACTGCTCCAGCAGTAACTGCAAAACATCCATATACATTTATATGTATATATAAATATATATATATATGTATATGTATATATATATACATATATCTACCCAAGTGGGAGCTCCGTTTAGGCAATGGTGTCAATTTTTATCATGTGCTCTGACCATGAACCTAGACTTGCCGCCAAAACGTAACACCCTCACACACACCCTAACACACACACACACACACCCACACCACTGTCCACCCCAAAATTCGTATATACGCCTACTCAGGAAAAAATGCGCCTATGGGTACATGGACTTCGAAAGTCTATAAGCTACTTGAGTTTATTCTTATTGGAGTTGCGTCTAAACAGCAAATTGCAACTTCTTGCAACAACAAAGAAGAAAATATTATTTATTGCAATCGACGCAAAGCTAGCAAGCTAAAGTCATACGCACATACTATATATACATATATAGCAAATCGCAACTTTCAACAGTAAGCATTGCTTCTACAAGTATTGCTTCTAGGGTCGAAAATATCACAATTCGAAATAAATTTATAAATAAAATACAGAGAGAGAAAAACAATATTATTATTCTCTCTTTTATATATATAAAAAAATTAAAAATAATAAAAATACTTAAATATTTATCAAATGTGAACTAAAATAAAGTTCAAAATTGTTATGAATAAAATCGAAATATGACAGTTACAACTTTAATTAAATAGAATAATAATAGTTTATAAATAATATATACATATATGTATATCATACAAATGTCTGCACCTTCAGTTGAAAGGGTATTTGGTGTGCGGCAACGATGCGCAATTGTTTTCGCTTGAGATTTTTTTTACTTATTCGGCTTAGTTGGCGTTTATTTGATTTATGGCCAGGGTCGTCGTTAAGATTTCAGCACCAGGCCCGATTCCGTATTACCAATCCTAGTAGCTCCTGCAGAATTATTGGCAGTGCGGTGTGGTGGTGAGGTGAGGTGAGGTGAGGTAGGGTGGAGGCTTGTTGTTGATGCCGTTTAATTAAAATCAACATTAAAGCCGCCGCCTGAGCTTGGCCAATTTGCTGACTTGCTGACTGTGCCTTAAGAAAAAGGAGCCTAATTGAAATACTAAACACGCAAATAATAAAATAATTGCATTTATTCGCTAACCACAGTTTGGCGCCACAACAATCTATGAATTTTAAATTTCCAAATTGTATGCCTATTTTTGTGTGGGTGGGCGTGGCAGGGGGAGTGATGGATGAAGGGTGAAGGGGGTGTATTCATGAACTTGTCGCTTCACACTTACCTTTTGGGCCAACAGAATGCAAATAAACTTGAATTTTGGTTGCTGTTTTCCACGACATTGCCCTCCCCCTACCCCACACCACCACCCGTCGACAGATTGCGCTAAAGCTAAAGCTTTTTCTTAATTTGAATATTTTAATATTAATGAAAAATGTTCGGGGCAAAGTTTCTTTGGCTCTGTTGCTACCAATTTGCGGCTTTTGCTAATGAAAATTAAATGAAATTGCTTAAAGAGCGGGACGCGCGTTTACCATGAATTATAGGGTGACAACTCAACCCACTCACCCTTCCTCACACCCCCCTCACCAACACCCATCCCCTCACCTTGCCTCTATTCTTGTACCCCGCCATCGCATTCAAGAAGCTGTGCACACATAATTAAGCAACTTATGACAAACACAACAATTTGAGAACATCTAGAAATATGAAACTTTGGCTTTGACTTTCAGTCTTTGAAGTTAGGACGGGGGTTGCGTAGGAGGCGCCACGAAGGGGTTGCACATCATCTGTATGAACTTCAATTTCCTTTTTTTGGCTCGATTCAGAAGCTTTTGGCTTCTTCTTCTGTTGGCCAGGTGAAATTGAGCCGGGCTTGGGTCAAGGTCTGGAATCCGATATGCGATGCATAAATCAGTTCCAGCTGCTTCCCTTGACAGCTGTCTGCCACACACACGCACACACGCACACACACAGAGAGAGAAGGGGAGAATTAGACGATTAGCATTTGTAGACCACTCGGATTCGACCCGCATAATTGCTTGTTATTCATGAATTGGCCAAATGATTCATGATAAGCTTGTCAAAGCCAAGCGTGCATATTTCAAAATACACTCCTCATGCATATGTAATACACATTATCGATGTGCAAACATACATGCATACGTACATATGTATGTACACTCATCAATATATATTTTATACATTTCATACATAAAAGCAGTTAACATAGGCATTTGCAGACTTCAACTTTCATTTTTTTTTATTTGAAAGTATTTTCCACAAAATTAGGTTTTCTACTTTTTAGAAATGTTCATCTTAATAATAGAAAAGATTTTGAAAAATTTAAAAAATTTTCGTATATTTAGAATTTTCGATTTAGGGCAGGCCTTTCTGAATTTTGCAAATATTTTTCCCAATATTTAGAAGTTATTTTTAGGGAATACAAAAACATAATTTTGATAGGGTGATTTACTAAAATGTAGGCCTTTTTTCTGAGTGTATGTGTGAGTTGTCCCAGCCTTCCAACTTAATCGGCTCAAACGAAAACAGACACACGCACACATTCACACACACACACCCACACACACAGCGGATATCTCACAAAGCCGTGTCCAGGCCATAAAAGTTTTAGCATTCAATTTAAATGGACTTTATTAACAAGAAAAACGGGACTCGAATGAACACCGCAGCTGTTGTATATAAGCCCAGGCAATGGATATCGAATGCAATAATAAAATCCGAATTCAAACATAAAAAATTTAGCGCCGACGATCAGAAAAGTGTCAGTTTATTGAATCATAAATCCTTTTTGGATATCATTTTCCATTTACCTGTCCTTTGGATATAAATGTTTCCAATTGGATGCCTACTTTCAATAAACGATCTATCATTAAAAACAGCTTTGCAGCTGTGAACGGATTGAGCCGTTAACATGTTCGCTTCAAGCCATATACGTATGTCAACATTTATATAGTTAACTGCATTGATTGATGTGTTAATTGATGGGCAAGATTGCACAATGTGCTCACACTAGTTGCAATTAAGTTGAGAGTCAATAATGCCCCTGGCCACAGACGCCACAGACGCCACATTCGCCACAGACGCCACAGAAGCCTTGCCATTTGGTCAGCCTATGGCTACTGGCCAATGGCGTTAATTCGATTACTCGTCGTCGTTGGGCAACTGGCTTAAATATCAAACAAAGTCACCGAGTGGAAAATCAATGCACGAGATTAACAATTACAATTCGGCCAACAAGTGCAGCAAAAGCCACAGGAAATGAGAGAAAAAGACAGGGAGAGAGAGCGAGGGAGGCAGAGTGAAGACGACGAAAATCTATTGTCCATAGCAATTTAATGTTGCCCCAAACAATGGGGCAGCAATGAATTGTACTATAGAAGATGGGCCTGTCTGTTATCGATAGTCATTGTTTGTGGCCCTAACACACACACACACGAGCGCACACACACACACCCACACACACACACGCATGTACTTGTATGGCTTTTAACTTTCTTGTTGTGGATAGCCCCAAACTTTTGTGCGCTACATTTTATTGATGGCGAATATTACGCCAACTAAGCAAATTAAATTGTTTACATTGGCAAGGGCAGTTGCTGCTGCTGCTGCTGCTGCTGCTGTTGCCGCTGTTGCTGCCACAAGCTTTACGGCTTACCACTGTGTAGCCAAGGTAGCCAGATAGTCAGTCGGACAATCTATCGAGAGCACAATGGTCAGGAGTAGACAATGCGAGAATGCGACTCGTCCCACACACTGATGACAAATAGATGCTTCCACCTTTTCATACATCAGCTCAGCGGGAAGTTCGCTTGGCTTACAGTTGCGGTCAAAATAATAGTGCCAAAACAAAAACTATTCCACTACTATTACGATAATAAATTTGAATAATAATTTAATACAAATAAATGTAAAATACATAAAAAAAATAATTCATTTTAGGACCTTTTTTTTTTTGTTAATAAGTTGTATAGGAACGCCAACTTTGAATGCTTACTTATCTGCAGTATCACATTTTCATAATTTTTCAACTATATTTCAAGTATTTCTATTTGTGTACTTTTTGAAAAACATATTTTCTTGACCGTAGCTGTACGTTGTGCAAATGGGAATGACAACAGGGGTTTGGCACAGAATGGATATGCACAGTGGACATAAGCTATGTTGCATTGATGCATATTTGAATAATGGCCACATGAATAAGACTAGTTCCACTTAAACTCCACTCAGAATTCAACTTTTCGATTCAACAATAAAAGCGAAACCATATGCAAATAATTGGGAACAATTATTGTGCAACCTTTGAGTTATTGGACACAACTCAAATTGCTGAGTGTGATTATTCAAAGTGTGTGTGAGTGTGTGTGTGTGTGTGTGATACCAAAGTGTTAACATGCTGCACTGTATCTTTGCAGCACTCAGTCAAAAAGTATGCTACAAAATTCTGCTTGAAATGTTTTATTGCCTGTGTTAAGTTCTCAGCCAGCTCGTAATTGTGTGTGTGAGTGTGTGTTTGTGTGTGTGTTGGGCGTTGGCCCGCTGTGACATATGGCGACACGCACCAAGTGTGTTTCTATACGTGTGTGTGTGTGTGTGTGTGAGAGTTGTGCTTTGTTATTAACTATGACATTGTTCTCCTTCGGTTGCTGTCAACTGACAGAAGCGTTTTAATCAACACGATTATACTTGGAGGAAGTGACAAGTTTCAACTGCATTAAAACTCAACTCCCATAAGTGGCTTATTTAATTACATAAGCAAACACACACACACACACATACATTCACATCATTTTGGAAGCTCGTTTTTTTGCCGTTTATTTTTAGGCGAGAAAACAGCACACAAACATGGACAACAAGAGGGCAATCTTTTAGTTAGTCAAACACTAAATTTATAATATACCAGCATATACAAGTAAACATCTGTGTGTGTGCCCCTCAGTGTGTGTGTGTGTGTGTGCCTTGGGCAAGTCCACATACAAAATTTGTAACTTTAACTCGATTTGCGGTCGTAATAGAAGCCTTAGGTAAACCATCAGCAATACGCTTGTAAGTGTGTGTATGTGTGTGTGTGTGTGTGTGTGTGTGTGTATGGGTGTGTGTTAGTTATTCAAAGATAAACAAATCAAGTAAAGCTCCATAGAAACTCATAAATTGGCAAACGCTTTGGTATTTTAATATTCAGTCTTAAACAGTTTTTGGGCGAATCATAAAAAAAAAAATAAGAAAAACAAATGAGAATATTGCGGTTGGGCGTAACCGACTGCGACATACGCTGACATCAATAAGTAATACCAGCCAAATATATTAGAGGAGGTCCTTAGTAATCTACCTTTCTTCTCTTAAACTTGTGGGAAATATAGACATTTAGAATTTAAAGCACAATTTTGATTCACATTATTACAGACTTCTAGGGTCGAGTTCAAGGGGAGCGACAAGTGTGGGCGTGGTCCGAAAATGTATCTGCCGGAGAGGTGACGAGCGAGCAGCCATCCACATTTGGTGACTGCAGTCTTCAAATTGTCGGAGATATACGGTGTTATCGAATTGCGATTATTATCGATTATGATTTTTACCCGTATATGGTCCAGCTTTCAATGCTTGAAGTTACTACAGTTAATACAGACTGACAGACGGACAGACAGTACCTGAGTAGAAAAATAAAATAAAATGAAATAAAAGAAAAGAGAAAGAAGCGAAATGTGAAAATTTGGTGTGACCAACAGCGAAACTCATAAAAATCCAAATGTGATATGATAATCAAGTTGAGTGCCCCAAAATAGCAACAATGGAAACACACACACTCGCACACACACGCACACACGAAAGGACTGAAAGACAACATTGTTTGGTATCTCAGTCAGTGACCCGCTGGGCAGATCGGACAGAGCGGACAGAAGCGACATAACAACAATGCCACCCCCAACAATGCCCCCAACACCAACCCCAATCCCAAAAACGATTCAAAACAATTTCTTTTGATTTTGCATTGAATTTTGCGGTGTTCGCGCTATTTGCTTAAACGCTTATGTGCAATTTAAGTTGGTCGAAATGGTTTCGATGGCAACGCCGGGGGGCAAGTGGCAAGGGGCAAAGGGCAATCAGGATGCCAATGGCAACCAGATGGCCCCATTTACTTGGCTCTGGCTCTACTACGTGCATTTAGCAGTTTAATAAATTGCTTGATTTTCAGACATCCTTTCATTAGAGCGCTGAAAAGAATTCGCAGAAAAAGTGCAAAAACCTTTTCCAATTTTGTTTATTTATGCAAGTGTGTGTGTGTGTGTGTGCGTGTGTGTGTGGGGGCTATAAGTTAACAGCTCTCTAATAAGACATTCATACTTGATTCGAACATCACTTTAGAAATCAAAACAAAGAACAAATAAACACCACACAACGATTGCAGTTGCACAAATGTTTTCGAAAGGAATTCCAGAAATACATTTGGCATGGGGCAGTAACTCCACCTTGATAAATAACTGACTCTGGGCAGAGCAGGTGAAATTCTGAACATGCCAAAGAGTTCGAAATGTTTTTGATATGTTTGTCTTATTCATTTTCCGCTCGAGATTGGCCAAGCAAAACATTGCTTTGACAAAGCGTGCCTCAAACTACAAAATCCAAATATACAAAAAAATCGACTTGAGTATAGAATACTATAGTATAATAAATGTATATTTTATGGGGACCTATAAGAGCACATTTTAAGCTGAAACGCTGCAAGGAAATGTTGAATGCCCAACGGATACAAATAAGTCAACTGCAGACTTGCCTCAATTCGATTCAGCTCTATTCAATGGCCGGCAACGCAATTGAGGTTGAGACGCCGCAACTATTGCCACTTGGGGGCATACAACCGATCCACCAATCTCTTCCGCATCTGCAACTGCAACCTGAGGCACCGAGGCAATGTGGCAGCGCACTCAAATGAACAACTTGTCCGCATTCAAAGATGCTGTTACTGCAAATTGGCAGGTGTGTTTTGTTTTGCATTCAAGATGAACCAAGTAAAAGTGGAGCATCCACTTCCATACCAGTTTGAACAGCCTTCGGGGCAGCAACTTGATTGGCATCAGCTTGGCATCATTTTCTGCATGCAACAAGCTGTAAATACTTGACCTTAACGGTTCATGGTCAATGTCACGGCGCAGTCCAAAGCCCCTGAATTGATTTCCACTCCTCTCTTGACTTCATGTTAAATTTTTCAATGCGAAATTGCGAAATATATGCAGACATCATTTACCGTTCATATCAGCTCTTCAATCGCCAACCATATCATTATAATTTAATCAGAGTTAAATCAAGTTATATTAACTATCAATTTGCAAATAGCAATTAAAACTGGAAAATCAGAAAATCATTTAATATAATTAAGTTTATCAATATTACATGATTTGCGACTAATTTAGTTTCCATTGCAATAAGTACTGAAAGAGCACAAGTCGAAAACAATGTTTCCCAAATTAAACTTCATAAGCGAATATTCTTTCGAAAATGGAATTCCTTTCTTTGTTTGTTGATATTGAATACAATCTTATTAACTTAACGATGATGGAAGACTAAAAGCAAAATAAAAAAAGGAAAAAACAAATATTACAAACTTGATAAAACTATAAAAGTGGTTCATTAAAATTGTGTCGCTCCCAAACGCATTTAATTTGAATCTCAAGGCGATGTGTCGCAGAATGTTGCAATAAAAATGTGTTGCCCCAAGCGCCGAAATGTACGCTACGAAACTTGTGTTGAATGTTTTTCAACTCGCTTTTTCTCTTGTTTAATGTTGCAATTAAATTAATAGCAAAATGACACGCGTCGCAATATGTGCTAAGCCTTACTTGACAGCTGTTACCAATTCCAAATAAAAAATAACAAAAAAGCAAAAACATAAAATATCATAACATATAATAAAAAGAAAAAAAATATGTGTATAGAAGTGTGTGTGTGTGTGTGTGTGTGTGTGTGTTGAGTTTGTGTCTGACAAATGGAGGCGCAGTTTGGCTTGCAATTGTTCGCATTTAAAATGACATTAAATGGATTTCCGTTTCCGGTCACAGATTTTAACGGGTCTTCATTGTCGCGCCATTGTCACTGTCATTGTTGCCAGTGTCCCATTGCCGAGACAATGTAAACAATTGATATTCACTCCAACACCCACACACACACACACACACACATACAACAGCAACATGTTTATTGTGTGTTAAGCAAATGATTTAGTGGCCTGTGCGCCTGATAAGCAGCAACTCTGGCAACTCTCCTCACTGATAACGGAGCCTGTTTACGCGCCAAAAGAAATGCCGGCACCAACACACACACACAGACACACACACACTGGCAAACACGCCAAATGGCTTTCAATTCTCACGAGTTATTTGATGAGTAGCTCACATTACAAAAACAAATCAAACAATTAATATAATCAAAATGAAAGGATCAAATATTTTAATTACATTTGCCCTTCGTTTCGATTAACATTTAAGCCAAATCACAACGCTAACAATTATAACAATATATACATAGCTAAAAAAAATTCAACAACAACAGCAAAAAGAAAGAAAAAACAACAATTCTCGTATTTGTTATTGTTATTGTTATTGATATTGTTACTATATGATTTGATGCGTTTAACAAGCGAGAATAACTCAAACTTAAAGCGTTCAACGGTAAAAAGAGTCGCGCGTCGCGTTAACCGAAATTCTTCAGCATGTCAACACGCGCCAAAATGTTGCCAGCGACTGACGACAAACGACGACGTCGCCAACTGATGAACACCGCCAACGCCAACGCCAAAGCCAAAGCCAAAGCCAACGCCAACCCACATCCTCTACACTTTAGCCGAGGGCCGAGTGACGAGGGCCGAGGCTGACATTCATTGAGAAAAGCGAAGCGCAGAGAAACAACAAGAATCAGATGGTTTTGTTCTCAGTGCCGATATTCGCCTCAAGTTTCTGTAACGCAGCTGACTGCTGATGCTGTGTCCCTCCCCCTCCCACAGCTTTCGAAAGCTTTCCGGTCAGCTTTCAAAGCTCGGCGGGGCCATTGCGCTTGTGCAGCAGCTGCAAACAGCGGCATGCAGAGGAGAGCGCCTTGCCACTTGTTGCATGCACTTCAGTTGTGGCAGCAAAAGCGTGGCATGCCACATTTAACACTCAAATATTTAAATTATTAATTTTTATTTTAGTTTACTCTCCCGTGAATATCAAAAACAAAAAAAAAATTAATTTCTGTATGTATATATATCATTTGCTGCTTTCCTTACTCCCAACTGACAGCTGTCTGCAAGAAGCTCCAAGTGCTCGAGCTTTTCTGCAGATAACCCAATAAACATTTTTCGACCGGCAACGAATTGTGCTTTTACTGTCAAACACAGATTTAAAAGTAGAAAAGTTTCTTTACAAACTAATTAACGGATTGTCGTTATTTCAATTTCACAGATAAGTTAGCGTTAATGCAAAATTTTTATAAATTTCTCGCTTCGGTGTATGCAATTTTATTGCTTGGTGCATATTTTTTTTAATTTAAACTCATTTTCAATGTGAAAGAAATAATTTTAAAATAAATTTCACTTTAGCTGAAAAATTCCAAAATTGTTATCAATGTGCGAATCATTTTATAAATGTTTCAATATACAAATTCATTTTACAAATATTTCACTTTAACTGAAAAATAGCATTGAATATATATATGGAATAAAAAGTGAAATATACTTTTGATTCACATTCACATAAAAGATATTCATGTGTATTTCATTTATTCAGGTTGGAAATTAAGTTTAGTTCGCCAGCTCATTCTATTATAGTGCTATATGTGTCCTTAGTTGATTAGATTTGCTTCTGCTGTTGCTTGCCAAATTATAAACGTATAATTAGTGGAACGTTTGCATACGCAGCTGCTAGTTGTTACTTTGAAATTAATCATACGCAATGTGTGCCGTAAATATTTAAATGTGCTGCAGAAATGACGCTGCTTTGCCCCGCATGGCTCCAATTAATTAAGCTAGCTCACATATCATAACTCAAATGTCAACATGCCCCTGCCCCTCTTCAATTTAACTAGAGACCACAACAGGCCTGAGTGTGTTGTGAGCTGCTTTAGCTGCAGCAACAACAGCACAAACAAAGTCAATAAACCGGATTCAATTTAAGGACTAAACATTGAAGAAGGCAAAAACTTGTTCAAGTGTAATTAATATCCTAAGGCTTACCAATAAATTTGGGATGCTTGCCGTTAACTGGCTGCTGGCTGCTGCCAGTTACTGCTTACGCTTGCCACAAGTGGCTGTGTCAATTTGGTTGCACTTACCTCAATGGTTATGTGATGGCTACGCGACCGAAAGTTGTCATCGCTGCGAAGGTTCTTTGAATCAATTTGCACATTGGTCTGCATCGTAAGATATTCTCTGCCTGTTGTTGGCCCGTTTGCTCCAAATTATAACGTTGTCCTGCAAAATAAGATGCAGCATTGTGAACTCGTTAGCCAAGTGTATGACAATAAAACACACTCAAACACACACACACACACACAGAGAGAGAGGCAGACAACCAGCTCAAACACAACGTCCACAAGCGATAAGTAATAAAAAATACTCTTCACTTTCATGTGAATTTATGAAATGTCAAAGGACATAAGCAAAATATTCTCACATCCTGGTGCTATGTAGTTGAGCTAGAACGTTGATTGAAGCAGAACGCTCAATGGTGCGTGACCTTGGATAACTTAACATGGACCATATCAAGATGCCGTCATAAATATATAAACGGGTGCCAAGTGGAGAATCACATGTCGTCCAGCATATGGCAGATGCCAGATGCCAGATGGCCCTAATGGCTTTCAATTCATCGACTTGGCTGTCATTTAATTTAAAGACAAGCCAAGCCAAGCCAAGTCAAGCCAAGCCAAACAAAGCCAAACAAAGCCAAATGCAAATGCCGTCAGCCAAGTCAAAGTGACAGACCAAATACAACAAGTAAATGATGTGAGCAACAACAGCAACAAAACATGAAACAAAAATATGCCTAGTAACTAGTCGAGAGTGCTCGACTACGAAATATACTTTAAAAAAGAAAAAGAGGAGAAAAACCAACAAAGTGAAGACAACGAGAGACATACAAATTGCCAAATGTCTAGATACACTTGGATTATTTTTGCATTGAATTAAATTGATTTGACTTTTGAGAAAATTAAAACAAAAAAAATGGGGGAAATATGAGGAACGGAAGTGTTGCAAGTTTTAAACTAAACATTGGCATATAATTCTTGCTTGTTGTTTGGCCATAAGCAAGGTCCTGCTGCGAGACCTTAAAGATCCAGTCACAATGCCATACTCTCTCTACAACAACAACAAATACCAATAAGCAGACAACGAAATATGAAAGGAAACGCGAAATTATGTGAGAAATTTACTGCTGCTGCTGTTTGCTGTTCGCTGTTTGCTGTGTGCCCCACGTGACGTATAAAAAAATAAATACATATACAGCTGCGGTAAAAATAATCGTAGTGTTCACATATGCTTTGGAAAATGTCCAAAAAAAAATACTTAAAATATAGCTAAATAAAAATTATGCAAATCTTATTCAAACACAAACAGTCAATAAAAGTTAGCATAACTATAAAATATATTTATAAAAATAGTTAACATACTTAAATTTTATTATCAAAATTATTATTTAAATTTAACACAATAATTATAAAGGAACATGAAATGTTGGGTGGATAAATTTGACTACGGTTAGTATTTGAGTATTTAAAAAAATCCCAGATGAGAAACCAAACATTTGCAGAATTGAATTTTTATGAAATGCTTTGAGAAGCAGCAGCACTATTATTTTGACCGCAGCTGTGTGTATGTGTATGAGCGTGTGTGTAGATGTATTGTTTCTCTTGCTGCTACAGTTTGTGTATATCCTTCGGCATATGACAGTCTGTTTCCTGCTTATCAGCCAAATTTGCCACATGCAGAACAATGTTTTCTTTGAGGCGGCAATACAAATATAAATACACACATGACACAAAGACAGCAGAGGAGGAGGGAGGGGGGTGAGAAGAAACTGGCTTCTATTAACTTGTTTACTTTGCGATTCAAAACAATCGCAATTAACAACTACAGATGTGGCAAATGCTTTGCGTCTATTGGCATCAGGTGCATAATGTATACGACGCCAGAAGTGGCCAACTGCCAGCTGCCAGTCACATTCACAGTAGCAGTCACAGTCACAGTTGCAGCCACAGTGGCAGCCGCATTTCTCTAACCGCGACGCCTTGGCAACAATTTCAAATTTAATTTGCGCCTCTTTATTTATTCAGCAGAAGTAAAGTCGTCGTCTTCTTGGGGAGATGGCACAACTGGAAGCTGGCAAGGAATGGCCAGGCTTGCCAGTTTTGCCAGGCTTACCAGCGACAATGTGAGCTGCCAGTCAGTCTGCCTGCCCCATAACTGCCTGTCTGCCCACACTAAGTCCAAGCAGCACATGCATCCCATTGCAACTGCCACATAGCATCCGTCAGTTGTGTTCAGCGTCAAGTGACAGGCGCCGTTCTCGCTGGTATCCTCTGTCCTCTGTCCCCTGTCCGCTGTCCTCTGTCAGATGCAGCGTCGCTTTCCATTTACCCAACTTGTCTGCAAGTCCCCAGAGTATTCTAAGTGCTAGATTCTTGTATTACTGCTGCTACTACTCTGAGGTGGCCACAGTTTGTTGCAGCTGCTTGTGGCAAGCACTTCGCGAGCTGCGCTCTACTATGTTAGGTATATGTTTAACATGACTAGAAGTTATCCTAATTAAAGACCAATCTATACAAAAATATGCCATAATCACACGTAAATATAATCATTTATATATATATAATATATAATATATAATATATTTATATATATATAAATTATTATATACATTTGTATATTTTTAGCTGTTCAGATCGCTGGACAACAGTCTTAAAAAGTGGACATTTTCAGGTGTTCTTACCGACAAGTCCTTTTGACATTTAAATCATTTGCATATGCGGTTCGCATGCTTGCCGCATGCAACATGCAGCATGCAACCAGCCACAGCAGCATGCATCATTCGATGGGATCCGTTCGGTTTATCAATCAACGGGCAATGGTTGAAAACAAAAACCAAAACTGTTTGCATATTTCAGTGTGTCCGGCGGCTTTTCCTTTGTGCTGCGTTTACATAAGTAATTAGTTCGTTTGTATGATGAATACGCAAACCACCAGCACGACCCCCTTCCCCCTCCCCCTCCCCCTACCCATCACACAACCACAACTCCGCTTCTCCATTCCTAAGGGAAGGAACCATGGTTTATAATGTTTATTACGACATTTTTGGTACGTGTCTTATTTTTCGAATATTGACTGAAGTTCTGCAATTTATCCTGACAATATCCCTTAGGGATGTGTGCCGGGCGTAGCTGTTCACCAAACTAAAGTTGTCACTCTACGGCCCCGGCTCTGGCTCCGGCTCCGGCTTTGATTTCCCATCGAACCGCAACTGAAATGCCAACAACGATGCTAGCTCAACCCAACCGCTAAAGTTAGCCATGAGCCGGAGGAATCAGCCCAGTTCGTGTTGTCATGCAAGCCAAGTGTCTCTTATCCCCAGCATTGTGTGTGTGTGTGGTTGTGTGGTTGTGTGTGCGTGCCAGGCAGTGCGTGCCGACAACAGAAGGACTTTATCCAAGTCTAACCCAGAGGTGAACAACAACAATTGTGAGCCAAAGCCAAGCGTTTGCCGACTTAAGCAGGCGATAGAAGTTTCCAATTGATCATGTAAATATTGTCCTGTTTATCAACACTTCAGATTTATGTCAGCTAAAAATATAAAGATATTTACCGCTATCTACAATAAATATAAACAGCTAAAATCATAAAGTCAAAAGCAAAATCTCAAATGGAAAATGGAAAATATAAACAAGCAATCGCAATTGAAATCGTGACCAGTTGCCTCATTTGGGCATTCCCTGGGCTTATCATGCATTCCTGCAATACACTCGGAAAAACATTTGCCTTGTAACATTGACAATTTTAAATGAAAATCGACCAGAACATTTAAATTTAAATATGTTTCAAAATTATAACGGATTTTTCATTTATTTGCTAATAATAGAAAAATGCGAACTCTTAGAAAAAATCCTCCCTGAACTACGTATATAGCTGCTATATTAGAGTTAAGATGCTTTCTGTTAAACAGCACTAGAATCAAGGTACGTTTCGGTATTCTATGGCATTCTGTCATTTGGTTCAATCTCGCATATACATTTTCATGCTTATTTTCGGACTCCCTTTAATAATTTGTTGTTGAGTGTTTTTGCTGTGGCTTCAACATAACGTTACGAGCCATCACCATTCTTAACGTATTTCGTATTTTCTAAAGTCATGCTGTAATCCCAAAGGATTTACAAGTCACAGTCACAGTTTGACGCCGTGTCACAATTTCACTTGACTCGTTTTCGAATCACATTTCGCAGCACCAACAATAGTCACAACGGTGTCAGGACTATAAATGTGCTCTTTGCCACAGCCTATTGTGGCTGTGGCTGTGTCTGATTTGGTTACAGTCCTCTTAGAGTCCTCACACCTCTTCTCGCTAATGTTTTTTGTCATTGTCTAGATAATAAGCAGAAGGAAACAACAACAACAACAACAACAATGACAAAAGCAACAGCAAAGAAATGAAGAGCCACACGAGCAAAATTGAGTTTCGCTTCTGGAAGCATGCACCCAACAGCGAAGGACGAAAATTACGAATTCAATTCGCGGTCTATACTTTCGCACCCTACTTTGTAATGCCTTACTTTATAATCAAGAAACAAGAACACTTTACGACAAGTCTTTGCAAACTGGAACATAATAAGAAAAGCTGCGCCAGGGATAGTACAAAATATATATAGATAAATAAATATTAAAAACATAACATAGAAAGCTTAGCACATACATATATACAATTTGATGACTAATTCTACGAAACATAACAATTTCAGATGTAAACAAAACATTATTTTCTACATATTTCTACATTAATAGCATAAACGATAAAAAAAAGTCGGGTAAAACTAGAATAGATTAAGCAGAACCACGCCAGCGCAATAATTTAATATATATACATATATACATTAATTTATATATTAATTATATATATATATATTAAAGTTAAACAGATAAGTATCAGTAAGCTGGTGCTCAGCACAAAAGTGAGGTAATGCATTACATTTGTAATGAATTCAATTTGTATGCAAGCTGAATGCAATCGGCAATGAAGAGGGGTCATTCACTGCTTCGCTGCTGAGCATATGACTGCCAAAAGAGAGAGAGAGAGAGAGAGAGAGATAGACTTTACTTGATTATTTATATTTATTTGTTATTATTGCTGCTTTGTTTCTGCTGTTCATGCAATAAAGCATCGTCAGCACAAAGCAAATCGTAGCATACTTAAGTGGGCGCCAGCCAAGGATGCGCTCTCGATTCGAACTGCAAGCGCCACTGGCTGCTGCTGCTGCTGCTGCTGCCAAGTTTTGCTGCGCTGCTCTCGACTCGCTGGCAACGCAGCATAGACAATTGGATTTGTGCTCAAGTGTCTCAAAAACAATAACAACAACTGCAACTACAACAACAGAAGCAACAACAGGAGCAGTCACAACAAGAACAACAAGTTGTGTTTCCGGCTTGACAGCCACACTCGCGGTGCCACAAATAAAGGAAATTAAATTAAATACGAGTTTTCGCACGGGCCAAGTTATTCAAAGGGGAGGATTGTCTTGCTCCACTTACTTGGCAATGGCAAGCATCCTGAAGGATTCAGGACTCACGCTGCCAGGCAGTGTAAACTCAACTCAACTCAACTTGACTCGACTCGACTCGACTGATTGACAAATGAAGCGAGTGCTTGAAGATGGCATAAAGTTAACAATAGATGAGTTCATCGCAACTTGCACTTGATGTAAGCATGGGCCAAGTGTTATTGAACCCATTGCCAGCTATTGGAGTGAACAGCTCATTTTCAGGCATTTGAAATAAATATTTCAAATTTAAACTAAAAAAGCGTAATTAAAATAAAAATTAAGTAAAATATTTAAATGTTAATCTGGCGGTGTTCAAATGTAGTTATTTATTTATGTGAAACTGTACACAAATTTGTATAATGATGCAAATGAAATTATATAGAATCAAATATGCTGAATTAAATTCAAAATTGAAAACACAAAATGAGGTAAAGGATGTAAAGGATATGCGAAATAAATCTTGGGGTATTCAAATGTAAAATGCCCAAATATTTGATTGCATAGCCTAATAATTTATTAACACAATCACAGCAGCTTACTCCCACAATGCTCTCGCTGCTGCTTGATTTTGGATGTGAATTAAAGGGTATACCCGAGGGTCTTTTAGTTATTATCTTTGTTTGTTCTTATTATTGTTGTTGTTGTTGTTGTTGTTGGTGATTCTTCTTTTCTTTTCGGTTGCTTTCAGTTTGCGTTTGTTGCGAGCAAAGTCAACAATGTGCGGAAAATAATTGAAAACGCAGCAGTAGAAGCCACCCACAGCACAGGTAAGCTATCATATGCATACCACCCAGCACCACTAAACACCACCAGGCACCACTGCAGTCTTACTCCTTATAAATTACGACCCACTTTGGTATGCGTGTGGCAGCAGTCACAAAAGGCCAGAGCGCGAGTACCTCCTAATAACATTAATAATAATAATAAAAATAATAATAATAATAATAATTGTAATGAAAATAATAATAAAAATGAAATCTTAAATCAAATACACTTAAGGATTATGTACATATATGTGGGCCGCATGCCAGCACCGAATCTCGTAAAGAGCAGAGATACATTTGCCACCTGTTTGATGCTCATGTCGAAGTTGATGCCAATATTTTCACCTGTTTGGCTCAAATGAGAAAAACCAACTTTCTGGGCCTGTTTTATTTTTACTTTTCTTTTTTTGCCTTGTTTCTCATTTTTTATGTTTTTGTTTATGTTGTTCTGTGGTTTCTCTTAAGCCGCAATAAAGTTGTAGTAAAGAGTTTCTCGAGTTTGTATGTACATATGTCAACATGTATATATGTATGTATGTATACACACAACAAGTACACGAAACATTTTGGCTTAGGCCACGCCCATTGTGGTCGCGCCTAATCTGCGCATCTCATTAGCATTTGGCATTCATAAGGCTTGCATTAAATTTGGCCCAATAATTACACAGCTGCGGCTACAAAATGTTACTCAGAAAACATTAAACATGCCCCAAAGACTGCGACCTTAAAATAACTGAAATGTATTAAACTGCCACCGAGATAGCAAGGTCAAAATCTGGCTAAGCTTTATTCTATTTTCTTTCAACTTAAAGAAAGAAAAGATTAAAAAACGGGACATCCATCACTATTGGAATGTCCTTTGATGCAATTACGTGTGAGGTAATTTCAAAATGAATGTGCGGTGCTTATAAGAAACTGGCAGCCATTGCATATGTCTGAGATGTATGACAAGAAACTTGCCACAAAGTTCTACTTGTTCAAAAATATGTCACTCGTGAAATTGTTCGACAGTCGACACACGCAGAAACCCAAATAAAAAGTTTCTAATGGAATTCGCTCACCCATGGAACGGGAACGGGAACGGAAACGGGGACGGGGACGGGAAACAGAAACAAGGCCGAGAATGCGAATGAGAATGAGCTGATAAAGCGTAGGTGGAAATGGCCATAATAATGTAACCAATTTTCGGCAACAGTCTGCGCAAATAAAGCGAGCATGACTGCTCTCGTCGCCAGAGTTGTACGCCAGGAGTTGACAGGGGACCATGATGACAGAGTCGTCAAAAGATCATGCCACAAGCCTCATGCCTCACCCGCTTTTCTCATTACATTTGCGAGCACACTCATATGCAAGTTAATTTTATTCATTGCAGTTACTTAACGTGCCTCAACGTGCCTCAACCTGTTGAACTCAGGTAAAATAAAAAAATGAAATTTTAAATAAAAGTTATTAAATACAAGTTGAATTATTGCAACAAAAGCTTAACTTGCCACCAAAAACTATAAGCATTTATGGCAATGCACTCCAAATGGTATTTCTGTCAGCAAAACTAGGTTTCTTTTAAATGTTACATGGCAAAGAGGACGCATCTTCATGGCACATCCTGTTGACAGTTGCCAGTTGCCAGTTGCCAGTTGTCAGTTGGCAGTGCAGTAAAAGTAAATATGGGGAAGCGGTAGATGCTGCCACAGAGCAAGAGCGCATGCAACCGCACCAGTGCATGCAACCGCATCAGTAGGTTGTGAAATTCAGGGCACGCCTACGACCACGCCCACGCGCCATAAAATTACTTAGCTTCTTTCTGTTTGGCGTCGACTAATATTCGCAATTTCCTCAACTGTTGCACTTGACTCCTTTGGCATTCTGGCCGATTATTTGGCCAAATCTACAATAAATACAAATATAAACATAATTTCGCTTTGGCAATGCTAAAATCATAATGTCAAATGCAAAGTGCAAAATGGGAAATGGGAAATGTGAAATGGGAAATGTGAAATGGGAAATGTAAACAAGGAATCGCCATCCAAATTGCAATCAAAACCAATTGTCTCATTCAAGTATTCGCTAGGTTTATCATGCATTCCTGCAGTACACTTCAAAGAAAAGTCCTTGAAATTTAGAAAATTCCTGTTTCTCGAAATAATTTCAAAAAAAATTCAAAGAAAGTTTCATAAAATAAGAAGAGTTGCGTTTTTCTATTTTTTTCTTAAATTTAGTAAGCCGAAACCTTATTTTCAGCAAAAATCATTTTCAAAATTCAGAAAACATTCATAAAATGTTCCTGTTGACCGTTGCTTTACTTACATATAAGTAAACATAAGATAGGGTAACGAAGAAGCCGATAAGCAGGCAAGAATGGGGGCGGAGAGACCCATGATAGACCCTGAACCGTATTGTGGCGTAGGAAGACACACAATACGGCTATATATCAGGGATGAAGAAATACTGATGCGGGAACGGAGCTGGGCTGAGACACCAGGACTCCGACAAGCCAGAAGTCTCCTAGGTGGCTATAATCAAAAGCGATTTAAGCAAATGATATCCATGGGGAAGAATAGACTCCGAATACTCACAGGTCTATTGACAGGACATTGTAGACTGAGAAGTCACCTAACCAAATTAGGTATAGCAGCAATGTATGCAGGTTTTGCGGATACGAGGAGGAATCCTCGACGCACATCCTAACAGAATGCATCGCCTTAACCAGGAAAAGATGCAGCATCCTAGGCCACCATATCATGAGGCGCAAGGACAAAGAAACCCCCAACCCAACAAAGATTCTAGCATTCGTGCAGGAGTTGGGATTGATGGAAGAACTGTAGGCTCAGTAAGGGGGCACAATAGACCTTATAGGTCGCATTGCTAACTATCCCCAATTATAAAAATAAGAAACATAAGATATATGTTGTAATTTTAGAAAAGCTTACGATGCAGAGTGATTTTTTTCCGAGTGTAACAAATACGCTACAAACTTGAAAAGCGCCACAAAGTGAGTCAGGCATGAAAAAGTTTTGCTTGTGAGAAATTTGTGTATTCGTTTCACTTCTTCCGTATTAGCAACAGGAAATGCAATTAATCCAAATTGCAACTGTTGAATTATATATATATATATATATATTTATTTATAGATATATTTAAATATGTGTTCCAAATGCTCCATTTAAATGGAAGGGTATTCATATTTCGGCACTTTGACTCGTTCGTTGCTCTGCTCACATTGTTTGTTATTGTTGATGTTGATGTTGATGTTGTTGTTGTTGTTGTTATTGCTGTTAGTATGAAATGCATTTGATGCGGCATGCACACCATTACTGGGGCCCTATAAGCTTTTACTATGCTCGTAATAATTTATGTTTTAATGGAATTGTTTTATACTGGCGGCATTTGCATAATTGAGGAACCGAACGGACCGAACTCAACCAGTCGAATTCACATCATTTGTTTGTCTTCCTGGCAAACATGCGCTTCTGAAAGTCGGATAAGCTCACACACACACACACATAAGTCCAAAATTATAGATTGGCGAAAAACTTTCAAAAATAATTGCCACACACACACACACAAAACGCAAATCGAAAGCCAAATTCATTTCAACTGACTTCAAACATGGATTGGATGGCTACAAGCTGGCATCAAAATAAATTGTTATTTACATATATATATACATATATATATATATACATATATATATATATAACTGCTTTGATCATAATTTACATGGTTTCTGTAACTGCGAAAAATGAGAGCTTCGTGTAACCATAGAACAGAACAATTGCCAGAAATGATTGATTTTTTGGGAATAGCAAAAACATTGATTTAGCGCTTAAGATAAAATATTCGAAGTATTTCAGAATTGATTATGTTAAGTGTATCAGTAATATTTGAATGAGAACTGAAATATTTTGGTGTTGCTGTTGCTGTTGTTGTTGCTGTTGTTGTTGTTGTTGAATTATCATATCATAAATTACTGCTTGAGCCAGACATTTGTGGCACAGATTGGAAGAAGATTGGATGATTATTTTCATGAATGTATTGTTGCTGTTGAAGCAAGTGTGTTGCATGCCACATAATTTAACATTTAACATACACAATGGGGCATGCAGCTTAAGCGAATTTCTCATCAGAATCTCATTAAAATACCGTTGACAGTTTAGAATGTGCCACTGAGGGCACTAAGTGCCAATATCTTGCATAATCAATCATTGTATTGCAGCCCAGGAATGTATGTGTGTACATATATATATATATATATAAGTATATATGTATGTACTTGGCTCATTTGTAATGCTCTTCACCTACATGAATAAGGGAGGCATCCATATTGTGACCTTTTGACACTTTGCTGTTGCTTTTGATTAATGCCAAAACATTTGCAGTTATTGTTGGCAATTTGAAATGTTGCATAACAAATCAAACAGTTGACAAGTGTCACTTGTCAGCCAGCCAGGCAGCTGCATGTTGAAAGCAACCAACTGGAAAATTATCAGTACACACGCACACACACACACACACACACACACAGAGAGCTGTCTTATTAAATAATAATAAACAATTAAAGTTGAAATTTATTGCAAGCAGCACTTACCGGACAAGGCAATTAATTAATCGACTCCGCAATCATTACAGAAATCATTATGAAACATTTGCAGATTTATTGCCGCAACATCAATGGCTATCAATTAAGCCCCAATGTGAAATCCAGCTACAGGGTTTTATTTGTTAAGCCCAAATATATGTATGTGTGAAATACTACATTTTACATGCCTTATTTACTTCCACTAGTTGTGCTATCGATTTGAAGTTCGCATTTAAATACAATCTAAATGGAATTTCCCTCAACTATAAACTGCTCTTAAATATTCTCGAAATGGTATTCAACATTTTTGATTTAAAAATCAAATCAAATCAAGCACTGTTAAAACCAGGCTAACAAGCCGAAACGAATTTAGATTTGGCCTTAATTTTCAGCAAGGGTTGAATAGAGGGGGGCACACCCCCCGCTCTTTAAGTGCCAAAATGCGATAAAAAGTGTTCAATTGCCTTGGGCTTGGCCTGGCGACAGTGAAGTACGCACTCTGAAGCGATAGCTGACAATGTTACCAACACAACACAACTCAACTCAACTTAGGCAAAGCAATCGCAGGTGATTCACATGTTTGATGATGACATGATATGATTACATGTTACATGTTCGCTGGCTCCTTTCGAGCCGTTGTAAATTGTGCGGCCATAAAATGTGTTCGCAGCGAAACTGCATGTTGCAAAATGTTGCCTAAGTGGATGCTACCTTCTAACACTTTGTTTGCAAATGCTGACTGCAATTGAAGGATAATGCTTCAATTTTTGTTTCCTAATTTAAAATGAATTTCGTATTCAGCTTTAGTCATTCATTGTACTTTTTAAAAGTTCGGCAATCGACTTTTAGACTCCTTACTCCTTTATATACATTCTTGAACATCACGATGAGCTTTGGTGATAATCAGTGGGAAACCCTCGTTTTGGCTTAAGACTTCTTTCAAGGTCAAATCCTTAAAGTCGGAGTGAGAGTAATCAAGTTTTTGTTTAAGGACATGTTTGCAGAACGCAACGCATTTGAAATGAGAACAATTAAACATGGCTTTGCCAGTAAATAGGACTACAATTACGATCTTCTTTTGTCTTAAATGTTCGTCCTTGGCAGGATTTCTCGCTCTCACTTCACGTCCTGCCCTTCGCTTGACATTTCAATGAATATTCAGTTAAAACTGCGAATTTTGTGACACAAAAATAGTTCCTTGTGTATAATTATGAGTACGAGACTTGTGTTTATTAACTTTGGAATTGAATTGACTTATTTAGGTTCGTTTTAGCTCAAATTTAGCTGCCACTTAAATATTTGATAGGTAGACATTCTGGTAGTAGTTGAAGATGTTGTAATTGTTTCGTCTTTGTAATGAAAGAATTTCCTATCAAAGTTGGTCTTCTCCTTGTCTCTTACGTTAAATGGACAATTTTACATACATTAAGTTGACAACTGTTTTGAATGTATGTATGTGTGTATGTGTGTATGTGTGTATGTATATGTGTGTGTTACCAAAATGTATCATCAGTCAATAAGCTCACATGTACAAATGTATCACGATAACTTAGCGATAACTTTAGATTCTCCCATCACGATATCGTCACACAATTTGCTATGCTAGGCCAACATGGCAGAAACAACAACAACAACAACAATCCGTCCTTGAGCGTAATTATCTGCTGCGTACCGACACACGCACACACCTACACATACACATACACACACAGTGCAAACACACAGATACAAACACACGCTTAGGCATAGCCATGGACCAAAAAATAACAAACAAACAAAGCGACCATAAAATATCCGTTAGGATTTGTACAGCTCGAGGATACCCTAATTAAACAGTTATCATTCCGTACAAAATATATACATATATATGACTAAACTTCAACACAATAATAACATATATATACATATGTATATACAAATGGTATTTACTAATATTATATTTTTAAAAACCGAATCCCCCGACTACTTGATGACAGTTGTGTAAAAATATATATATAAAACTCAACTTCAGCAAAATAATAAATAATAACAATGGCTATAGAATCTAGCATTAGTTAATTAAAATAACTAATACTAATATAATATTTTTAGACCCTTATCCCATCCAAGTTGCTTTGTTTACAGGGTATGAAGCAACAAAAAAAGTATATAGGATACGCTAAGCGCTGGGGACGTCGACCACTTAGTTAAACTAAAAGTGTTCCATTGTTTCCAGCACTTCTATGTGTGTGTGTGTGTGTGTGTGTGTGTGTGTGTGTGTGTTTGTGTGTGAGTATGTATTGGTGTTTGCTTTAATCGCTTGGAATTTCAGCTAGATGAAAAAGCAGACGATGCGCATAAGGAAAGCTGCCAAAGCTAGACCAACAACAAGACCACAATAGAACAACAGCAACAACAGCAACGATTGTGGCTTCCCGACTTAAGTCGCCCGTCATTCACACCTGTAAAGTGAAACCTGTCAAATGGTGGAACGTTAGCAGCAGCATCAGCAGGAACAGCAGCAGCAGGAACAGCAGCAGCAGCAGCAGGAACAGCAGCAGCAGCAGCAGGAACAGCAGCAGCAGCAATTGCCGGTGAAAATACTTGAAAATGTTGTAGTTTTTTAATTGCGATACAAGAGCTAAGCAAACAGCAAAAACCGTAAGAAACTGTCGAAGCAGAAGCAGAAACAGAAACAGAGAAGGAAAAGCTAAATTAAAAGGAAAACGGAGTGAGGAGTAATTGTGAAGTTGCTGTGACGAAGACAGGACAATAAAGCTGCAGGCTTTTGATGTTGAAATCGTAGCATAATTGCTTCCACTCCTGAGAGCGACGCTGGTCGAAGGACTACACTAAGCCATTTGATATCATTATCAGCGTGCTCTGAATTGTAAACGTGACTTACCTTCAATACGACTGCGAGAGTAATTTCTATTGATACCGTTATCTTTGATATCAAATCTTATTTATTCTGGTCTTAACGCTGTCAGTGAATAAACCAGTCATTTATAAAGTGGGGCGACCTTAAAGAGAAAACTTGTGCAATTTATTTCAGGTTCATTGATAATGATGCACGTATCGGTTGAAAGAAGAGTATGTCGTGATAAATGCTGAGATCATTGGTAGGGAAAGCCACAAGAACTGAAGCATAAGGACAACAGGATGGTCGGTCAGACATTCAAGTATCCTGTGGAATACCATTTGAGTAGTTTGTTGTCCTTGTTGTTGTGTCTCGTCTGACCAAACTATTTAATACGCTTCAAACCAACAGCTTAACTTTCTCTCTGCCCGCCCCCCAACTCGCTCCCCCCTCCATTGTGATTAGTCGAGAGCTGGGACGTGCTGTGCATTTTTTCTCGTGTTTTGGGGGCGCCAACTAGTTGCTAAAATAGCTGCGACTATTGCAACTATTTAGTTGATGATGGCCACGCACACGCACACACACACACGAACACCAATAACAACGAACAAAAAAAAACGCATTTAGTTGAGTTCACTCAAATCTATAAACACTCAGAAAAAATGCCCTTTAATTTATGTAAGTTGACCTAAAAAGTTGTTATTTATAATTTAGCTAATTTACCTGCCTTAAAAGCCGAGTAGTTTGATGTAAAGTGTTTGTGTTAAGTTAAAAATATTTATTAGTAATTTAAGTACCCAAAAACATAATATAATATTTTCTAAAATGTAGGAAAATCCACCCTGAAATTTGGGAATGCAATTATTAGTTTTTTGAGAGTCACACGCATACATTTTGGAAACTTACTTTCGGAATTACAGGGTGCCCCTATCAACCAAAGGTGTGGTGATTTTTTGTCTTAGTGTATATATGTTTATATATGTATGTATATGTGTGAATATATATATTAGGCAACGTTGGACAAGGCCTCAATTTTCAAGGCAGCAAAATGTAATGACAATTGAAGCGCTGCCAAGAGATAAGCCCACATGACATTTGACAAGGGCTTAAGGCGAACGCAGATGTTGCTGCTGATGCTGATGCTGATGCTGATGCTGCCGCTGTTGATGTTGATGTTGCTGCTGCTGTTGATGTTGCTGCTGCTGCTTTTGTTTATGTGTGTAATGAATGTGGGCGTGAGAGCGTACCCGAAGCCATTGGTATGACTGGTTGGCCATAAAAGCAAAGATGAATTTTATTGGGCACAATTGGGTGGCGCCCTGCTTTATAGGCACATCATTTGTGCTCCATAGATGACCAGTGTAAGCGTCTGGTGTGCCCTCAACACAACAATGGTTCCTCCTCCTCTGAGAGCCGAGCCGTTCCTTAAACCATTGGCACATAAGATCCTTAACAATAAAAGCATCAACCATATTGCTTGCTATAAAGTCACAGTCCAACCATCAGCCATCATCTGACAACGCAGCGGAAACTATCGCAGGCGGAAACGGAAATGCATACAGACACACTCAAACAGACACACACACACACACACGCACTCAACAATCATTCAACATATTTTCCACAGATAAACACGAAACGCACTCTGCAAACAGTTGCTTCAACCTAAGCGAACACGTATGTTAAATAAGAAGACGCACAAACAAATCAACATCAACAACAACAGCAACAGCAACAGCAACAACAACAATATCAACAACATCAAGAATAACACCAACAACAATAACAACAACAACACAAAAGAGTATAAAGGAAAATCACAAAACCGGATGGCATTCGAGTTAGCCCCTTGTTGAGTGTATCTGAAGTTTGTTCTTAAATTTGCAACGCATTTAAGGCGACGTCTGCTTCCCTAAAATATATATATATTATATATCAAGTACATATTAACATTATATATTTAACCATAATGATATTATAGAATATTGGCTTTGCAGTAGGACGCCTTTAAGAATGTACAAATTACAAACATATAGTTATAGTTCAAGCCAAGAACCGACAAGTATATATCCACAGGAGTACGTTGTCAGCAAATGCCGCCCCTAAAAATCGGAAATTACTGTATCTTCCACAAAGTTGTATATTTCAGCAGATTGGCTTCGGTCTGCAAGGGTATGTAATCTTCGGCATGCCTAAGACAATTGTTCAATCTAGTTGTTTTGGGTTCTTATAACTTTTATCTCTTCTCTTGAGGGGGCTGCCATCGGTCAATTAAGCGAGGTGAGTTGTGGCCCAAAGACAAAGCAGACGAGCAACAATATTTAAGCTACGCTTCAATCAACACTCAAAATGAAGGCTCAAAGTCGAGAGTCGTCTCGTCTGGCAGATTCCCTCAAGTGAGTGTCAAAATGTGAGTGGAAAACTAAAAAAAGTTTTAGATTGATTGTGAACAAATGCTGCAAAATACATTCTACGTTCACATTTGACATATGTTCCTGGATTGTATTCAAATCTATTGCCGAATTGGCAAATTTCCTTTTCGGGAATACAGTTTGCGGTGCTTTAAGTTAATTAGGCGGCAATCAAAAGCATTGCCTATTTTTTTGGCTGTTGTTTTTGGCTTAATTCAAGAACCGAAATCGGCTTTGAAGCCAAGGCATTAAAAATGCAAAGCTGGCAACGCGAAGTTGCAAGTGTTGAATTTTTGGCGCTAAAATCAACAAAGAGCTTGCCGAGAAGGAAAAAAAAACAGCACACAGGGCAAATCTCGAAAGGCTTGGCTAATGACAATTTAAGGATTTTGTGATTTTGGTATTTACATAAATTTACCGTCAAATGCGGCCGCGAAAGGCAAATGCTACTTGGAAGTGGAAAGCAGTCGAGGTTTAAAACGGCAAAAAGTGTTTTTATACCCTGAACCCATTAAAAATGGGTAAAAAGGGTATAATGGTTTTGTGCAAGTGTATGTAACAGCCAGAAGGAAGCATCCCCATAAAGTATACATATTATTGATCAGGATCAGGATCAATAAAGCCATGTTCACGCGGATCTCAGAGACTATAAGAGCTAGAGACTTCAAATTTTATTGATGACTGCCTCCGTTTCTCAAATATCGACACATTTCGATTTCCGACAGCAATAAATGCCTGAATTTCATTAAGATCGGATAAGAAACACCCAAGGTGTAGTCGAATTTATATCATATTGAACTCCTTTCTATCACCAACCGCAAACATTTTCTCTAGGTATAAATATGCGAGCGCATGTGTGAGAAAGAGATGGCATGATAATCGCTTTTTGTGTGTATTCCGCCTAGCTCCGATACCTACGATTGCGTGGATATATATATATACACTTGAAGACCTTCGCACATTTGGTTGAAAGACTTTTTAAAGGAAAATTTGGCAATAAAACTAGAAAATATTTAACAACCGGGTTCAGGGTATATCGTAGGCGAGCTCACTCAACTACAGCTTTCTTACTTGTTTTTTTTTCAACCATTTAACATCTGCGGGAGACAACTTCATTGAATTTTGTGCGAGAGTAAAAAGTGAGTAGACACAACGTGCCACAGTGCTACACATGTTCAAAATACAAAATAAAATGTTCAAAATCGAAAAATTCTTTTTTTTATTTGTATATCATTTCATATATTTTGAGCAAATTTCAATGCAACATTTTTTGTTGTTTATTAAAAATGGCAAAAGAAATAATAATAATTTGTGTAAATTGTAGCAGTTTCACTGTTAAGAGGCCAACGAGGTCTTGCCATAAAAAATAATAGCTTAGGCTTAGTTATATGTACATACATATATATATGTATATGTTAACGAGTGGAAGTCGAAGCATATTTGATTCAAAATCACAAAATCAAAGGCTAAAAACAACAGCAATAAAAAAAGAAAAGAAATAAACATCAGAAGAATGGGCACACTTGACCAGTTATTTGCCCATGTGTGTGTGTGTGTGTGTGTGTAAAGAAATATATAGATGTATATATATGTATATACGTATGTGATTCGCACAAAGTCAAGCATACACTTACTTACTTGGGATAAGTTTGCAAAACATAAAATTCTAGCACCTTGGTGACATATGGCCAGCTGGTACAACAACAACTGGGCGACCCGCGCAACGTACACTAGCTATCCAATATCCTACTTGCCAACAACTAGGCTAGCACTCCACTCCTGGAGCCCACTCGTCCTGGAACTGTTCCCGCTGGTGAGATACGCTTGGCGCTGGGGGAACCGTTGCTCCACAGTGGGGGGAAAAGGTACACGACGCGACCGATAGCAATTCAAAGCAAATGTCTCTCTATGTGTGTGTGGGAGTGTGAGTGGGAGTGTGTGTGTGTGGGTGTGTGTGGGGAGGGAGGGTGGAGGCGCAAAGTTAATCAAAGTGTGTTTAAAAAAAGAAAACGAGAAAAAACAACCGCAAATGCAAATGAACTGAGCCAAATGATCCACACAAAAGTTATTACCAAATTTGCCATTAAGTTACTTAAATTAGAATTTGTTTCTACATTGGCCAACCTGAAGAAGCCGATCCATTCTAGAATAAAGAGTTGATGGAACTGCATTTGACAATAGAAGTCCAACGATTGCCGAAACATCTGATTCAAATTGACATCAAAGTAAGACGGATTAAGAATATATATTCTATATGGGATCGAAGATGTTGTCCTCTGCCTGTCGCAAACAATTGCTCAACTTCATCATACCCTTCTAATAAGACCGGAAGTAAAGGGTATTTTGAGATTAAGTGGTATTATCTGCTTCAAACCGAACTCATTGTCAAATTTCAAAATACTTTTTCATGTTTTATGTTTTTTGTTGGGCTCAAGGTTAGTGAGTTAATAAGTTGGCAAATCAAATGAAATACATTGACATAAAGTTATTGAAAAATCGGATTATGTTTTGTTTAGCTATAACAGTATACTTATTGTCTACGCAAATACATTTATTATACACACAGGGAACTGTGAAAATAAAAAACAAAATATTCGCACACACATAAAAAAAAAAAACAAAAAACCCGTGACGAAAAATCAGAATCAACTTTTTACGATTTCATGACCATTTTTGCTACCATTTTTATTCATGTATTCCATTTTTTTTTTTTTTGACGCCTAAGACTTAGCCAAAAGCTAGAATAAACCCTCATAAAACACACGGCAAACGGCTGACACATTCATATATATACACACACACATATATATAGATATATATATATATATATATATGCATATGTATATATATATATAGTTGCGAATGGGAGGCTTGGAAAGGGCAACGAAGAATGAAGGCGTGGGTATGGATGCCCCAAAGCTGAGAGTGGATGCGAGCTGAACTCTGAAGCCACCCAGGATTATTGCTGACGATGTTTGAAGTTGAATTTTTTCCTTTCTTTATTTTGTTTTTTTTTTTTGTATTTTTGATATTTTTTCAGCTAGATTTTCATACTTGGTCATATTTTGTTGCTTGGAATGAGATGGGTTGGGATGGGGAAATGCAATTTGTAAGAATGTCACGCGGCTCGTATGAAATTGAAATGTGGCCAAGCAAACAGCTAAGAACTGAGACCGAACGGCCGATGACGAAGACGAAGACTTCATTCAAATGTGGCAAAGATTTAGCAACAAAATGGCGTTAGGCCAAAGTCATAAAGCAAACACCAACACCAACACCAATAACAACACCAACACCAACGGATCAGGCTCCCGCCCATCAATGTGGATGCGTCCGAGAGGAAATCAAAATGTAAATGTTACCAAAAGCCGTTGCGTAAGCCACAAATGAAATTATAACAGCAAGTGCGTGTTCAGAAGCCATGAGAAAGGGGGCCGAGAGAGGGGGTACTGGAGAACAGGCCATGTCAACACAAAACCAAAGGGAGATATTAAAAGCCACTAAGCACTGAGCACTAAACAGTAAGCCCTAAGCACTGGCCTATGCAAAATACTGACCAACCGAATGGGAATGCTTCTGACCCCGTCTAACCAGAGAGACTCCCCTTCCCACCTCCAACTCCACCTCCACCTCCACCTACACCTAGCCCCATCAGATAATAATAAATAGAGGCGAAGAGGGCCAAGTAAAATGCGAGTGCTGAGGTAATAAAAATTGAGTGCAGTTGCCTAAACAACACATTCGAAAATTCAAATCGAAAATGTTTGCAAGGCACGCAGTGAGGCACATCCGCCTTAAAGTGCCACGCCCCGCTCTGGTCATCCCCTCGAACACCCCTGGAGCCGCAGCACTGCCAAATGGTCAAGCCATAAAACAACCAACCAACAAATCTAAAAACAAGCGCAAGTCGCAAAATGGAAATGGAAATGGAAATGAAATACATTCACATAATTTGAATGCAAAAAAAAAAGAAAAAAACAAAAGCAAAAAAGAAAAAAAGAAAAAAAGAAAACATGAAAATTAAGAAACAGCACACAAAATGTAACCACAAGGTCAAAACAGAAAACCAAACAAAAAAAAAAACACTAACCAAAAAAAAAGCAGCTATAACTTGTTACGGCCAAGTTCAAATTGTTGCTGGCACCCAGGCAAAATTAGCACGGAGAGAAGTTAATTAAAAATGTTTGTTGAGCGCCCAATTGATCCTGTGTATACAGATAACAGTACAGATACGGATTCAGATATTGATTCAGAATAGTTGGTTCTTACAGTACAGATACGGATTCAGATATTGACTCAGAATAGTTGGTTCTTACAGTACAGATACGGATTCAGATATTGATTCAGAATAGTTGGTTCTTACAGTACAGATACGGATTCAGATATTGATTCAGAATAGTTAGTTCTTACAGTACAGATACGGATTCAGATATTGATTCAGAATAGTTAGTTCTTACAGTACAGATACGGATTCAGATATTGACTCAGAATAGTTGGTTCTTACAGTACAGATACGGATTCAGATATTGACTCAGAATAGTTAGTTCTTACAGTACAGATACGGATTCAGATATTGACTCAGAATAGTTAGTTCTTACAGTACAGATACGGATTCAGATATTGACTCAGAATAGTTAGTTCTTACAGTACAGATACGGATTCAGATATTGACTCAGAATAGTTAGTTCTTACAGTACAGATACGGATTCAGATATTGACTCAGAATAGTTAGTTCTTACAGTACAGATACGGATTCAGATATTGACTCAGAATAGTTAGTTCTTACAGTACAGATACGGATTCAGATATTGACTCAGAATAGTTAGTTCTTACAGTACAGATACGGATTCAGATATTGACTCAGAATAGTTGGTTCTTACAGTACAGATACGGATTCAGATATTGATTCAGAATAGTTGGTTCTTACAGTACAGATACGGATTCAGATATTGATTCAGAATAGTTAGTTCTTACAGTACAGATACGGATTCAGATATTGACTCAGAATAGTTAGTTCTTACAGTACAGATACGGATTCAGATATTGACTCAGAATAGTTAGTTCTTACAGTACAGATACGGATTCAGATATTGACTCAGAATAGTTGGTTCTTACAGTACAGATACGGATTCAGATATTGACTCAGAATAGTTAGTTCTTACAGTACAGATACGGATTCAGATATTGATTCAGAATAGTTGGTTCTTACAGTACAGATACGGATTCAGATATTGACTCAGAATAGTTGGTTCTTGTGAGTATCTCGTGTGTTTTTCATTCGCTATTTTCAATTTGATTATCCGCTTGACAGCAATGCAAATATTTATTTTCGCTTACAACATTTCGAAGGTCGTACTTTATTTTGTTGTTCAGATGAATTGAATAATAACACGGATATATGCTGCATACTTGTGTGCATCAAATTGTTGCTTGCTTTTCCAATTCTATTCTATTTATTCAGTCTTGCGAATAGAAATGTGGCAGCATTTTTGCAAATCTGTGAATGGAAATTATTTCAAATCTGAGCCGAGCTGAAGCTTCTAAGTTATAATTTTCAATTTGTATGCACGAGTATGGAAATCGTGCACTATTAAGTCTATATTCTATAGAGGCTTTATTTACATACTTGCAACATTAGTACACAAACACACACACAGATGCATACATATATAGTTGATGACTCATGTTGAATGGAAATTGTTGTTAATAAATGCAAGGAATAACAAAATTGATAATTTTGAAAGCATGCCAAGTACCCAGTTCTTTCTGGGCTCTAAGCATATTGCTGGAATTAAGTTTGGAATTTAAACATAAAATTAAGAACTATATTCTTGAATCAAGACAAGATAATAAGTCTCGTTTTTAAATCGAAAGAAATCAGATTTTGAAAATTTGCATTCTTTTCGGAATCAAAAATATATTTTTAATTTCATGCCTTTGGAAAATTCCAACTCGTTTTCATCGGATGCGGGTCCGGATCCGAGTCCGCGTATCTAAGTCTTGGTTGCGTCAAATTTATGGCTGTTGGCATTGGGCAATGCAAATTGTCAACATTGGCAAACGTCAAATGCTTTTTGTGCCCGCCATTTTTAAGTGCCAGCAATTTTGACAGCGCCAAAAATGCATAAAGCACACAAGCCAAAGGACAAAGGACAAAACAAAAAAAAAAAATATATACATATATATAAATAAAAGGGGAGAGAGCTCGACTTAAATATACTCTGTAACCTGTAGTCCTTGTCCTTGGCTATGATAAACCGTGCAATGTGAAATTTGTATATGGATATCAAATTTTAAATCAAATCTGATTATCGATGATATTGTGAAAGACACTTGTTCTACAAGTGATATATGAGAGGTTCCACATATCCTACAGTATCTAGGATGCTAATCAAGAATGGAGTCGGGGATGCTTCCTTCTGCGTGTTACATACATTCGCACAGCATCATACTACCCTCTTTTACAAATTTTTATTGCGTGCATTTTTTTGTTTTTGTTTTTAGAAACAGAAAACAGAACAAAACAACTGGTGGGATACAAATCATGTGCAATTTGTTGAAGGGGCACTCTCGTGAGTATTGTCTCCAATGCGCGACAAAGATTCCCTTTTTTTTGGCACTCCTTATTAAAATTTACAAAACTAAATCACTGCTAATGGACAAGGACATCAAGGATATGCTATTCAAACTGACTACCATTTCCCGATTGTCGCATTTAAAATATATATACACACACTTATATGCAAGCAGAGGATAATTTAGGATTATTATTGTTGTAAGTCAGTTTCTACTGATGACTGTTTTGCATTTGAAAATGCACTTCTTGTAAAC
Organism: Drosophila imparisetae; assembly: GCA_035042265.1. Taxonomy (NCBI): domain Eukaryota; kingdom Metazoa; phylum Arthropoda; class Insecta; order Diptera; family Drosophilidae; genus Drosophila; species Drosophila imparisetae. The sequence continues at coordinate 123,130 of JAWNLP010000147.1, forward strand.
CCCAAGAGGAATTCGATAAATTCAATAATTTTTAAACTAAAATTGAAACAAGATTTTAGTTATGCTGGCAATTCAAAATGTTTAGTCTAAATTAAGGTTTGTGTGCCAACTTGCATTTGATGTAAAATTCTCGTTTTGAACACATTAAATGATGACTGAGAATCGACACAATGAACTTTAAAATCTTGACTCAATCAGCTTGTTCCCATCTTCAACCATATTTAGAGGAACCTCATAACTCTCTTAAGTACTACCTATAACGACTTGTTTAACAAAGAATGTGCACGTATTCAAAATATACTTTGGGGCAATTCAAAGATTTCACTTCCTGCACAAAAGTAATTCGATAGAAGTTCATTTTTTGGGCTTGGACTGGGAATCAAGTACTTACCGCCTATTCGCCGCTTTTACCTTTGGTACTTGTTAATTAAGATTAAAGTGTTTTTCTGTGTCGACTGAACAAATTTCCTTTGACACCAGACTACAAAAAAAAAATATAAAAAATAATCAAAACACTCGCACACAAAAAATACGAGAAAACACTAAACACAACACAGAAAGTACGTAGTTTTCCAAAGCCCTTGTGGCACTTTTCACAAAACTAACCGTTACAATATTCAAAAGGCGCTTCGTTCTTCGCTTTTTCCGTTATTCGTCGTTTCGTGATTTTCGTGTAGCATTTATAATTGTTACTAAAACGCCATCAGCCCAGCCAGCAAGGCAAGCGAACGCTGGCGATGTCAATGCTGAACTGCTACTTGTTGGCATTCGGTGTCCTCTGACAGGCCGCAGATGCCAACTGCTCAGCTCAGCACAGCACAGCATGGTGAGAGGGAGGGGGAGGTGGGCATGGGTGCGTAAACACAACATCGGTATTACGCATGTGTGTATGAGCGTATGTGAGTGTGTTCATTCTGCGTGTTCATTGGGAGAAGCAAGCGAATTCGCTGCTCTGCACAATGTCTGCTGGGTTAAATGCTGTCACTTTGCAGCAAAAGCTTTGCTCTCTTTTCACTCTCTCTCGCTCTCTCTCTCGTAGCCGGCAAAACTAGAGCTTTTGTTTGCAGCTTAACACTTCAAGTTCGATTTGAAACAGAGGCGAAAGCTTTCTGCTTGGTCTAAATGCCAACTGACTAGTTTCATATGGCAGTTGTGGCAACTGGAATTGATTAAGTATGCCTAAAGATATTAAATATATCGATATCGATTTCTGCTCCTTTTGTCCTTCTAAATTAGACTTGACCGAAGATGTCGTTGTATATTGGCTGTCTGTTTGTGGCGATGTGCTCCAAAGATACGACGCCCACCTCCGCGGCCCCCAAGCCCCCCGCCCATCCAAATTTGAATTAGAGCCTTCAAATTTAAAGGACTTGGCCAGAGGAAATGGCCAATTTACGGCCGAGTGCCGATCGAGCGAGCCCAAAGAGGTGTATCCTTTTGTGATCCTTTTTGGGATATTCCCATCCATAACTATAAATGATGCAACCCAATTAAAATCGCTTTAATAATAAAAGTTTTTATATTTTTCGGTTTTTGATGCTTAGCTAAATAATATAAATTTTTAATTTTTACTTTCGTTTTGTATTTAAATATATTTATATATGTACCATTGTATTTAATTATATGTATATCTACAGTAGTTATTATTATTATTTATATTTATATATATTTTTAAATTTGTTTGCTTGTTTTATATAATTTTTGTTTGTTTGTTTGTTTGTTTGTTTTGCATCCGATTGCTTTAAACATTTTTCGTTTTGTTTAAACTCATAATAAATTTCTTTCATACGCATACGCATACGCATACGCGTGCAGTGTTAGTTGTTGTTCAACGATTGTTTTCACTTCATTCACTTGCTTAAATAAGAAAAATGATCTTCATATGCAATACACACATGCCTGTGCATGTATGCATGTTTTAATATATATATATATATATATATATATATATATATATTTTAAATTCTAGTTTAATTTATCAAAAAAAAAAAAATTTTAATAATATTGCGTAAAAAACAAGGCATGCATACAATTTTCAATTTGAAGAACAAAATAAATACAGTTCGCATTAAAACTAAGAAGCTACTAGAAATGAAGTCCAAGCGGACAGGCGCTCTCGGGAAGGTGTGTGTGTGTATGTATGTGTGTGTGTGTTTATTTTTTATTGTAGAGCTATGATATTCCATTCCTTTTGATGAGGACATATTTGTATAAATTAGCGGTCATTTACAATCTATCAACAAAAATCGGTCGTGCGGCCCACGCTCCTCCATTGGAGCAGAACAATTTGCCACAAAAAAGCCCCAGGAAAGAACCAAAACCAAAGAACCAAAAGTCAAACATAGATAAAAGAGCAAACACTCGCAATGCAATCAAAACCGTCTTTTCTTTCATAGACACATATGCAATATTGTTATAAAAAACCAGTTGGAAAATTTGTATTTGGTATATAGATAAAACGACGTCTTCAAAGTTTAACAATTTTTTTTGTTTTGCACATACAAAAAAGGCTTTGAGACTGCCAAATAGAATACCCCTACTAACGGTTTCATCTGCGGATATTATGAAGGCTAAGGCTAAGCGTGTGGAACACATATTCCCAGTTCCTTACCCCCACGCACTCCTCTCCTTATCACTCTCTGTCTCTATAACAATAATTATATTTTGTATTTTGTTTTGTATTTTGTTTTGTTTTCGTATTTTTGTTTTGCTTAGTTCTTTCGAGTGAAAAAAGGGGATTTATCGAGTCCATCGTCTCCCGGCAGTCACACACTTGTTTGACGTTGTAAATATACATTTTTCATATACTCTATAGATATCTATATATATATACATATCTATATATATATATACATATATATATATATTTATTATATATATATATATATATATATATAATTTGTATATAGTTAAAGTAGCATTTTATTGCAGTTGAGTATACTAGGTTGACTTGGTTTCCTTTATCTTTTGTTTTTTTCTTTTATTAATATTTGTTTTTTTTTGTTGTTGGTGTTTTGGTTTCAATTTTTTTATTTTGTTGTTTCTTCAATTCGATACGAGAAGGCTTCTTTCGTATTGCTTCTTGAATTTGTTTAAATTTGTTTGTTTTTTTTTGTTTTTTGTGTGTTTACTTTAATTTGTTTTTGTCTGTAGTCTCTTCCGTTTAAAATTAGTTTTACAACATTGTTGCGATTGTTATTGTTGGAGCTTGTTATTGGTGTTGTCTCTTAATTGTTTTTGTTATTGCTGGAGTTGTTGTTGTTGCTGGAGTTGTTGTTGTTGCTGTTGTTGCTGGAGTTGTTGTTGTTGCTGTTGTTGCTGGAGTTGTTGTTGCTGGAGTTGTAGCTGGATTTGTTGCTGGAGTTATTGTTGTGGTTGTTGTTGTTTTTAAACAAAAGCAAAATAAGCACAACATTTCCAATGCGCTTCATTGCCCATTTAAGTTCTTAATTACGCATTGCTAATTATAAATTATCTTTTAGGTTTTTGTGTTTTGTGTTTCTTCTTCTCATCATCATCATCATTATCATCATGTCCGTGTTGGTTGTTTCTGTGTGTTTCTGTTAGTTGTTGCTGCCGCCGCTGCTCTACTTTGTTTGCCATCGTCGACCATTTTGAGGGGCAACTGTTTGCCTGCCACGAGCACAGTTGCCCCGTTGCCACAGTCAACCGAGAGGAGAATATCTGCCGTCGTCAACCAGGCAGGATGCACGTGTGATTGTCCTGCCCCCTGCCGCCCCCGTTGATGCTCAGCCCATCATCATATTCATACTGATGATCTGCTGCAGCATTTTAGGGGGGGGGAGCGAAAATTCAAGGGGCAGGGGGACTATCAATATCGTCAGCTGCGCCAAAGTGGGCTCTTTTTGAGCCTGACATACAGCTTGCGATGCACGCGCAGCCTAACCTGCTCCTGATCCTAAGTATCGTCAGACATGAACGCGTTCTGAGTCTTCGACTCCTCAATGCGGCGGATTTGCTGGCGCAGATACATGATTCTATAATAAAAACACACACACATTATATTCGAATATAAATATATAGAAATTGTATATATATGCAACTCACTTCTGTTCTTGCAGCGTAGCATTGATCTCCGTGGTGCGCACCAAACTACGGGCACATTTCAGTTCAGCGCATATCCGTGTGCAGGTAATGTCCCCAAGCAGATGTGTATCTTCGCAGCACTTTTGCGCCTGACAGACAAGGATAGACAGGCAAGGATTAGCGGCCATTCAATAGTTAAGCTCCAACAGAATACATAAAAAGCGATGATTTCTCATATATAATAAAAATAAGATCTTAACAGAGCTAAACCCAAATAAGAGGTTATATAAAAATATCCCTCTACACTCAATTGACATTTACAAGTATTTCAAAGGTAGAATCTATCCACTAACGAGAAAGGAAACCTCAAAGTAACTCGCAACTTGGTCGCTCATCTAATCTAATCAGAAGCTACCACTCCTTCTCTTAGCTATCCATACTTCTGTAGAAATCATTGTATGGGGTTTGGAGCCTATTGGCGACAGCTTGTTACGGATATCGAGTTTGACGACATCGCGCTAATACATTTGATTGCCGCTTGGCTATCAATATATATGTTAACGTTTCAAAAACTAATTTTAAACCTCTTTGAGCAGATAAGTGCTTATTTTACGGCTAATGCTTCTGTCTGGAGGACACTGCAGTGTTTCGGAAGACTGAAGGATAGCTGAATATTAAGCGATTTTCAAGCTTTTAGCCGTGAGACCATTCTTCCCTTAATGGGAAGTATGTACTAAAGGGTTTATTGAGTTGTGCTACTGGCACACAGTAGTCCGTTTTCGTGAGAATCGTTGTGTTTCCCATTAGAGGCGTGGTCCATGCTTTGAGTAACCCATATTGTGGATTCCCTCAGTCATACAGCTGTTGCCTGTTCGATGCCTATTGATTCCAGACATGGAATGTCTAAGGTGGCGTAATAACACTTTAGGTGTAGATTTTTTTTGACATATTCACACATAAATAACTAAATAAATAAATAACTGAATAAACAAATAACTTAATAACTAATTACCTAAATAAATAGAAGAACTGCTGCCGACTGTTAATTAGTTAAATTCTAAACATCTTTCAGAGCTGAGCATATGAAATTGAATCGAGCCCATGAACTGAATATGGAATCGGTTACAAAATAAAGGAAAACTAAAGAAAAACCCAAAAAATATCAAGAGATGCCCATAGACCCATAATTAGCTAATAATATCCAAATATTTGGAGGGCGATAACTCACCTGTCGCTCCAGCACCTCCGCCTGCCAGTTGGTCACGTGCGCAATTAGATCAGCGCGAAAGTATTTGGCCAACTTGGGCGATATTTCGGGGCCGCGCAGATTTCCAGCCTGCACAGAGGCCACACAGCTCTGTAGCGTGCTCAGAGTGCCCGAACCGGTGCCATCAACTATGCAAAGGACAACGAAAGAAGTATAAATTAACTGATTGCAAACATAACAATAATAGTAAGAATAATTATAATTGAAATTGCAATTGAAATTTACGTTTGCGCTGCTGTTGAGCCTGCTGCAACGCTGCCTGTTGCGTTGCTTGAACGGCTGCCATTGCGGCAGCTGCGGCTGCTGCTGCCGCAGCCATTTGTTGCTGATGTTGCTCCAGAAGTGTGCCACTTAAATCTAGTTCCTGTGTGGGCGTCGGCGGACCCTCACCGCCCGCTGACTGACTCCCACACAGACTGTTGCTTCCCATGGAGGTGATGACGCTAATGCCGCTGACAGTGCCCAGACCGGATAAGCTGCAGCTGCTGCCGCTGCTGTTATTGCTGTTGTTGCTGCTGCTGTTGTTGCTGTTGTTGCTGTTGCTGCTGCTGCCGCTGCCGCAGCCAACGATGGTTGCATTACAATTGGCCAACGCATTCGCTGCGTTCGCTGATGAGGAGGACACGCCAATGCCAACGCCAACGCCAACAGCAATCCCGTCGACCGTCTTCAGGCCAAACGGTGCATTGCAGGTGTAGGCATTGTTGCTGCTGGCGGCATTCACATTGTTCGTGTGACTCACAATCGTTGGTATCGGACTCTTTGCATAGCTCAGCGACGGCGACAGACTGTGATGCGCAGCACCATGCGGCATGCACAGCGGCGAATTGTGTTGGTTATCTCTGTGTGGCGATAGAATTATTATTATTAATAAGCTTACAGTTACGGTTCAGCTGACCAGCTGACCAGCTGCTCACCTCAGACTGCATAGGCTGGCAGTAACATTGTTGACCGTGTTGTAGGCGTGGTTGACATCGGTAATGGAGCCGCTGCCGCTGCTGCTGCTGCTGATGTGATGATGCGACACATCCAGACCGCTGAGGGCCAAGTGTAGCTTCTGTCGCATCGATAGCGTCGTCTGCTGATCCTTAACGCCTCCGACGCCGCCGCTAAGCAGTTTGCCACTCGCCACAGAAGCATTCGAGTTCGGATGGTGCTGCTCCTGATTCGCCAGCGTCGGCACAGTTGTCTGCAACACGACAAATATACAATTTAGAGGGAGACGCAGAGGCAGAGAGAGAGAGGGAAATAACTATATACAGTTGCGGTCAAAATAGTAGAAGTACTGCTTCTCAAAGCATTTCATAAAAATTCCTCTTCAAAATCTTCAATATGATGACAAATTCAATTTAATTCAATATTAGTTTAAGGACATTCAATTTTGTTCTTCATTAATTTGAATGAATATTTACCTATCTTCAAAGATAGATTGTGCTCAAATCAAATTTTCATAACTTCTGAACTATTTTTAAGTATATTTTTTTAAACCTTTTCCAAAAAGCTTTAATTTGACCGTAGCTGTATTTTATATACATATATATTATATATATTTACTGGGCCACACTTACGCTGGACGTTGAGCCAATGTGGCCGACAACTGAGTTTCTAAGGCTGCTGCTGCTGCTGTTGGCAATGCTCGACGGCACCGAGGCCAATCCGCTGGTGGGCAGCATTGTTGCGCCGCTTACCGGTCCCCCAACTCCACCACCACCCCCAGCTCCTCCGCCGCCCATTGGCGTTACCACTGCGCTGGAGTTTGGATGGGAGGCCAGTCGCGGCAGAGCATTGCTTAATGCCCCCTGTGGCATCATAGACGACTGTTCGTTGGACTGAACACCACCACCACCACCACTACCACCACCACCACCGCCGCCGCCACCATGTGTTGTGGGCGTGCCGCTTAACGAATAACTGGCCTCCGAAGTGGGCGTTGAGTCGCCGCTGATATCCATATCAGCATTATCGTTATGTCGACCTGCACAATCAATTCAAAACATTAGCTCTAGAAGAAGAATTAATTGAGTGCTGCTGCTGCTGCTGCTCACCATCCAAACGCCTTCGATGGCTGGGCGGGCCACCATCGTTGTCGTAATTCCATCTCAGTCGTGAATTGCTGCGCGAAGAATTGGAATGTTTGTATGCTGTCAGGGAACAAAGAACATTCATTAATGGAGACTGCAAAGAGTAGTCTAGTTAGGTGGCTAGCACTTACTCGATCTTGAGAAGCGATCATCGCGGTCTCTGTCCCGATCCTTGTCGCGATACTCCTTCTCACGATGCTGATCACGAGGCAAATTTCTGAACGAAATTTTAAGAAGAAAACGTCAGAGTTTCAATTAATTATGTTTTGTATTCTATTCCCTAGCCTGGCACACTCAACGAACACTTATCTTTAATAACCCTACACTTTCTCTCTATCTCTAAATTAGTCTCCCCAGCTATCGAATATTTATTGTTTCTATCTCACTACAATTCAAATGATTAGATAAGAATCATAAGAACCAAGTGAATTAACAATTATTACACGAATTAAATACGCATCACTCATTGCTACAATTCTAAGTTCTAACAACTTCTAATACAATATAATATTGTTAATCAAGACAGCTGCATAGAAACAGACGGACTTGGCTGTATCAACAAAAGATTAATCTGCACCTAGTGAATCTCTCTCAAGTCGACTCTCTCACAATAGTCCAATCCTGTGATGGCTTTGATGCTAATTCAAGAGTTCAAAGTTGACACATTTGAGTCGCTCGGTGTGGTTTACCTTTCTCTGTCCACCCATTCCTTAGGCTTCTCCCATTGGGAGACTTCAGTTTTGCAGTTGTAGTAATACATTTTGCCTGTCGCATATAAAATGAGAAGATCGGTTAGCACTCAAGATAGGATTTAGCCTTGCTATTTGTGCCCACTTACCAGAGGAGCTCACATGCTCACTCCAGTCGCCATAACGCGCCACACGTTCTCCGCGATCGCTGCGCTCGCGCTTGTCTGTGAAATAATATCGATTCGAAAATTTCAAGATAAAGTTACAGTCAAAATAATAGTAACTATATATATATATATATATATATTAGTATTATAATAGTAAGACACACCTGCATATTTGTCCTTCTTGTACAAATCCCTGTCCCGATCGGTGCCCCTGTCGCGTTTATCGCGCAAGTCGCGCTCGCGCTCACGATCCCGGTCATCGGAACCAGAACGCTTATCGTTGTCCCGCGATGAGCAGAGCTTAGCGCCACCGCCACCACCACCACCACGACGATCCCTGTCATGGTTCGTGCGATACGATGACTCCGAGTCGCGATCATTGCCCCGACGATCACGTTTATCTAATTAATTTATGCATATTAAATAATTGTATTTAAATGACATTTTTGGCAATTGAATAATTTACCGGAATATTTGTCCTTCTTGTAGGCATCGCGATCCCGTTCACGCATCTTTTGTAAGAAACTGTAGCGCTCGTTGCTGCCACCACGACCACCACCACCACCACCGCCGCCGCCTCCGCCACCACCGCCGCCGCCGCCGCCGCCACCGCCACCGCCGCCACCACCACCACCACTGCTGCGATGATCGTTACGATCGCGCAGATCATGCGATCGAGACGATGGTGAATCTATGTCTGGTGACTGTGATCGATAGCTATTGCCATTATTTAGTGGTGCACCAGCACCACCGTTGCCGCCGCCGCTGCCTCCACCACCGCCACTGTTACCGCCTCCACCACCGTTGCCGCCGCCACCGCCTCCAGCGCCAGGCGAAATGTCACGATCGCGATAGTTGGAGGAACGATCGCGTTCATAGTCGCGCTTTGAACTGCTGTACTTTGAACTCTGTCGAAATTAAAATTGTAGAATTAGAATAAATATTATAACATACACACACGCACACACACACACACCCACACACACACCCACACACACACCCAAACACAACAATTCGCAGAATATATTTGTATTTTTGTTCTTTAGTTATATTGATATTGTTATTATTGTTAATATTGTTATAAGCTTGTTATTTGTTGAAGGCTTGTTATTGTTGTTTACCAATTAAAACAGGAATTTCTTTTTTTTCTTGATGGAGGGGTGGGGGGGGGGGCGGGTTACGGGGCGGGGAGGCTTGTGAAAAACATAAACAAAATACTACAAATAAATAAAATACAGCTACAAATGATTTGTTTGCGCTTTTTGCTAGTCAAATGGATTTTTGAGTTCCTTTTTATTGTGTTGACATGATTTTAATTTTGAGTGTGTGTGTGTTGAGTGTGTGTGTTGAGTGTGTGTGTATGTGTGTTGGGTGTGTGTGTTTGTGTGTGTCTGCTGCTTGTGGTTGTTGGTTCAACGGGGTAAGGAAGGGCGAAGAGGGGGAGAGGGGGTCTGCTGATTATGGGCAACACGAAACATAAGCGAACATAAAACACGAAAACAATATCAAAAGTGAATTTTGTTTGTTATTTGTTTTGCTTTTAATTTGCCTCTAAATTAACACGTTGCAAGTTGCAATTGTTGTTGTTGCAGTTGCAGTTGCTGTTGTTGTTGTTATCAGTTTGCATTTTCAAATTGCACTTGCATTTAGTATGTTTAATCATTTTGGTCCACTTTATTTAACATCTGCTTAATGTTTGTTGTCTTTGATATCGTTGTTGTTGTTGTTGTTTTTGTTGTTGCTGTTGTTGTTATTGTTTTAATTACTTACATCAACGCGGCAAATTCCGACTGAGGCCGACATTGTGGCAGTTGCATGATGAACTTTATTGCTGTGATGGCTGTTGCAAATGTTATTGTTGTGATTATTATTATTGTTGTGGTTGTTGTTGATATTGTTGCTGCTGTTGCTCAGCAGCGACAAATCGAGGGCCATGTTGCTTCTGCTGCTGCTGCTGTTACTGTTGCTGCTGGTGTTGCTGCTGTTGTTGCTGCCACTCGGCGTTGGTGTTGTGCTCGTCCTGCCGCCGCCGCCGCCGCCGCGTGGACGCGGCTTCCTCAATTGTCGCCTCGTTGTTGCCGCCGTCGTTGCCCTTGTTGCTATTGCTGTTGTTGTTGGCGTTCTGGTTGCTGCCTGTTGCAGCAGCAACACCTCAATGTTGCTCAGGCAATGCAGTGTGAAGTTTGTGGCTTCCTTTGAATGTTGTCTATATGGTTATATATCTTTCTGTCTGTCTGTCTCTTCGATCCTCCTTTAGCTCCTGTTATGTTTTTCTTATCCTTTTGCTTTTTTTTAGTTATTTTAATTGTTGTTGTTTATGGCTTAGGCACGTTCGTGTTTGTTGTTGTTATTTATTTATTTTGTTTATTTATTTATTTATTTATTTAGTTATATGCGAGTTTTGTGTTCGATTCGATTCGAATTTAAGGCTACTTTTGTTGATATTTTGTTGTTTTTCTTCGTTTGTTGTTTTTTTTATTCGTTTTGTACTTAATTAAAGTGAAGTTAATTTTTTTTATTGCTTTTGCGTTTTTGGTCTGGCAATCGGAAGTTCGTTTAACATTTCTGTTTTAAGTTTAAGCATTTATGATAAAACAAAAAAATAAAAACTAAAACAATTGTTTTGATATTTTTCTAGCGTTCTATTAATATTAATTCGTTTCGATGTGCGTTTTCGAGTTTCGTTTTTGTTTTTGTTTTTGTTTTTGTTTCGATTTAGAATTTGAATGAGGAATTGTTATATCCAGTGTTAATCGACTTGAGGCACTATCCAAAAGTTACTCTAATTACTTGTAGTTATTTGTTAGTTAGATCAGTTCGTTTGATTCGCTGCAATGCCGCGTGCCCAAAAATGCGGAAATAGGTTGGAAATGGGGGTAATAATATATAAATGAAAGTTGCGTCAGTTCTAAATACAGACAAATACACACAACTACAGCAGATACATATATCATAGATCATGGATCAAACGAATGAAATAATATCTCCATGTATATATATATATATATATAAATATATATCATTTATATATATATATATATATATATATATAGAATATACACACAATATAAATACATCAAATATGAGACTACAAATGATCTACGAAGGACTTCAATAAAATTCAAAAACAATATATAAATTGATTATAGTAGTTTAGCTGAAGATTTTGGGTCTCTGATGGGCAGGTTTTTTTTTTGTGGCTAATTTGGCAATCGGGGGGAATCACTCATCATAAGGCTCACCTGGTAGGATGTGTGACTGGTATGCTTCTCAAAGTACCTGCAAATCAAATAGAATAAAAATTTATTCAATTGTTATTCAAATAATTTTTAATTTAAAGTAGTATATGAATAAATATGCTTATGGATATAAATTTAATAATAAAAAAGCAATCAATTTTAAGCAACAAGTAAGCCGGCTTGATGGTCGTGGGGGTCGTAGGCGTTGACTGTGCAAAAACTCATTCATTTCGCTTATGCGAAAAATCAAGTGGCGGGTTCGAATCCCGCTGCAGGCATGGTTGTTTGGTGTTGTTTGGTGTTGTTTGGTAGTTAAGTCTTCTTCTTCTTATTCTTCTACCAATTCTCTCTGTCTTATCACTCTTTCTTCGAGATCTGCGATATCCTAACGGGCCAAAATTGACCTTAGTCGGCAACTGTTAGAATCTAACCTCACCTAAAGCAACAAGTTAAAGACTCAATTTGAAGACTCGTTTTCATCGTTATCACCCACTTCAGCCTTGTTATGGTTATCGTTATTGGCAACGTTGTCGCCGTCTGAACTGATTCTAATCTGTTTTTATCATTATCGTATCCTTGTACTGCTTCATAACCAGCTTCCTCAAGATATTGTTGTACATTATTGCTTAAAATATCTCCTAGATTGTCATCGTAATCGTCATAGTTATCATAATCGTCGTCGCTATCTGAACTATCATCTGATAAGTCATGGATTATTATGGTACCCAGACATGCCCCCATTACCAGCCTCCTCAAGAATACGTTCTAAAATATCTACTAGATTGCCATCGTCATCGTCGTTTCATTTGAACTATCTATCTATCCTTCTCCTCCATTTTATTTTGGAAATGGAAATTATAATAACTGCCACTGATTTCGCTTCATTAAAATTGTCGTCCGAGTCCGTCTGGTTGACAGTTTACAGGGTCGTGGTAAGAATGCCGATACACATATTATTATTTCCTTATTAATATTATTATTATTACCCTCTCAGTGTGTCCACAATGAATTTTGCCAAGGATTTACATACACATTGAATTGGATTCGAATTAGCTTGTATGGCAATGTTAATAGGGTTTAGCATGCATTGGGCGCAGAGCAATAATAGCAATAATAGTAATAATAATAATAATAATAATGGACAACTTTATATTTAATCTTTGGCTGGTGTTGCTTAGATTATTATTAAAAAGAGCGCAAAAATAAAATTTTAACACTTTAGCTAAATGCAAGCGGTAAACGGTAAACAATAGAGAGGCAGCGGACCAATTTAGAGCGTGTGAGAGTGCGAGTGAGAAGACAATCAAGTACGGTGAATTTTATCCACAAAGGACAGCAGAGGAGAGGAGAATGAGACAAGGCGCGCTATGTGCGAGGACCAAAGAACAAAATAAAAGTTTCAATGATTACAATATTACATTAAAGCATTATTAAATGCCTGGATATTAGTTAATGCACATATAACCAATGAATATCTAACAAGTACGATGTATGCTATTCTGGTATAGGTGTATGTGCGTGTGTTATGTATATGTATATGTTAATGCATATGTATATGCATATGTAAACAAATGTTTAAGTTTTTTACATGTCATGTATGCACATGCATACTTACATTGGCATTTACATTTGTATGCATATGCCTGCATTAAACTAGGAAGTTAGCACAAATTAAGCACATGCATAAATGTTATTGTGTATGTTATTGAATTTGTAATTTACCCATCGTTCATTCGCTGCGGTTTTCTAGCATGCATTACCATCAATGCAAAGTTTTCGCCAATACGCTTCTCTTGTTGATTGCTTTTGTTGTTGCTGTTAATGTTATTGTTATTCCAGTAGTGGCATCAGCTTGTGGACACCCGCGCTGTTCCCCCCTTTTGGGCTATTTGCTTATTCCTTATTCGTGCTTCTGCTTCTTCTTGCAAGATAATGGCAGATAATGCAGCGCTGCCTGGCTGCCTCTTTCTCTGCTCCACTCTCCTCTTCCTCAGACTCCTTGCTCCGCTCCAACTGCGGAACGCGCGGGTGTCTTTATATGTATGTGTGCGTGTCTCTGTCTCTGTGTGTGTTTTACTGTATTTGCGGGTGTATTTGTATATATGTATTATATCTATATGCCTGTGTATGTGTGTGTGTCGCAGCCGTCGTCGGCAAGTGTGCCGTTTACCGTTTACCGTTGAATGTTGCAAGCATCAGCATGTGGATGCAGTAAGAATTGCAATTAATTCTTCATGCATAACTCTTCTTCTTGCTAGTTTTCTTCGATGCTGATCTGCGTTTCACGCCTTCAAAAGCGCTCGCGGCTTGCACTTTTTTCACTCGACTGTGTGTGTGTGTGCGTGTGTGTCGGTGTATGTGTGTATTTGTGGTTGTTGGTCGTCGTCGTCGTCGCTTCTTTGGGTTTTTTGGCAATTTGCTGTTCGCTTTTCGGTTTGGCAGTTTAGCTTACCGCAATTTGTTCAGCGCTTGCATTCAATTGCTTGTTTTTAAGCAGCTAGCATGCGTTTCTTTTGGTTATTTATTAAAAATTATTATAAATCGCCCAACTGCTGCGTTTGCTTTTGGCCTCTATACTTGATGATTTTTTTCAATTCTTGCACATTACGCTTTGTGCGCTCTTTCGTTCGTCGGCACGGTGCGATAGTTCACATATAGTTGCCTCGCTCTTTTTTTGGTATTGTATATCTATCCCGGTTGCTCCACTCGTGAGTAAGTACGCTCGACTGGCGGTCATTAACAGCACTGCACTTAACTCTGTAATACTCAGAATGGCCATGTTATTTACTCGTTTTAACTTTAATTCAAAATGAGTGCTCAAAAATATTTGACATTGGCTTACATGTTATGTCTTGGGCGGATATCAAATCAATTATTTGAACGCACTTTCAATGTTGTTGGCAATTTCGTTTTGCTAGAATTAACCAATTTTAAATAAAATATTTATTTTTATCTGACAACACAGAGCAGTAAGCTGTAAGCAAATATAACAGTGTGCACTGTAAGTGTTGTAAAATACATATACAATTGTATGAAGTTTGGCAAAATACCGATAAAGATATCGTTAACTAAACAATCGAAATATCGGCATGTGAGAGTGGCAACGCTGCAACTTTAGATTGTAATTGTGCCTAAAATCAAAGGGACAGATCAAAACACAACGGATATGGAGCACAGTGCAGAAGACGATGTAAGTACTAAATAAGATGAAGTTTATGTGATAGCATCAAATAAAAAATATTTACAGCTGATCAGAAATCACATATATTTGGCGTCTAACGGCGAATACAGTCGCCATTTGCTGAAGGTAAGCATTAGCTTGGCTTTAAACGATGATCGTCGAATCTCAAATTTCATTGGTCAATTTCTTGCAGCTGTGCGAGCATTGTGTGCAGTATGAGAAGAAGGTGGTGCTGTTAACAGAGAACAGCGAAATGTTGGTATCTCTGTCGGACAGCATGGAGAAGCCGCGCTCGCTAATTCGCATGGAGCGCTGGATGAACATTGTTGCAATGAAAGAGATGGAGAGCGCACCGCGTCATATTATCGAGCTGTTCGATTGTTTGCCCCGACCCCAACTGATTGTATTCGATATGCATTCGATTGTTTCCGCCGAACTCATATCGAATATAAAATTAGAAATAATCATCCGCCACATGGCCAAGTGTGCGGCGGCCTTTTGCAATTACCTGCAAATGCTAAACATGTCCAAGCATGCACACTTGCACGCGCAAACGGTTATCGATGCCATCGTTATTATGCCCACTGCTAAATATCCCTTGACGCCGGCGCACATCAAATTGCTCATCGGTCTCTACTTTAGCACCAATCAACTATATACGAATTTTGCGGCACTCGTCGAAAGCATTCGACAATCTCAATCGCTGCACTGACAGCTGTATATCGATAAATATGCAAATGTGACTACAAACAGTGTCCGTTAACAGGACAGGATCTTTTGTATTATTATTATTGTATTTCATAATTGGAGTCAACTGCTTATTAGTATTATTTATTTTATATATTAGTTTTGGTTATTCTCGATATTAAATATTACACTTAAATTTCATGGTATTTATTTTTTATGTCGACTGACTTTGGTTGACATTAAATAAATTAATAAATATAAATGAACACACAAATTGCCCTGTTTACGTTTAAAATAAGGCATTATTATTCACTAAGTTCACATTTATAAATATGACGATTATGATATTAAAAAAAATAAAAAAAATTGTATTATGTTTCACATAATATAGTTTTGCCGATGTGGATGCAATCGAGAAAACAGTTGAGAAAGGAACTCACGTTAGTTGGAGATATGTATATATACATATACAGCTGCGCTCAAAATAATTTGTAAAAACCAAATTTACAATACAAAATTACAAATGCAATCAATAGAAACTAGATATGATGTGGCGATGTATTATACTACTTTTGATGTAGAAATAACCGCCACATAGCGATGGATTGGATCCACCAAGTTCTAGTCTATTTCTGGAGAAATCGATGTTCAAGATCATCCGTTATTATAACATGTAGGTAACGTTTCGAGATTTCTTTTATTCAATATTGGCATTTTATAACCACAAAATGAGCCTTTTTCTTATAGAATGATTTTATTGTATTATTTTACAGAAAAAACTGCTAATAATCTCGTTAATTTTTAAATACTTTGAACTATTTTCAGTAGCACCACTATTATTTTGAAGAAGATAAACAAAAGGAATATTTCAAATAAAAAAAGAGCTTCTGAAGGAGGCATTATAAAAGGAGCTTGAGTATATTTGCATTGTATAAAGCAGCCCTACTACTATTATCTTGACCGCAACTGTATGTGTATATTGCATATTGCATATTGTATGTGTATTTACATGTGCACCACACCAGCTGGGCTCAGATGTAGTCCAGCATGCCGCTAATTATATCGAAGGCATCGCGCGCGGTTGCCTCAATGGCGCCGCTGGGCAGCAGATAGCCATGGACACCATTATCCGCCAGCTGCAGCGTGAAGCTGAATGGTATCCCAATCTCATATGCGGCAAACGCATCCGAACAGCCTGGCCAGAAATGCAGCAAGAGATTGAGATTGAGATTGAGATTGATACTGGACATGATTGTGCTGTGAACATACCCGAACGCTGCTCAATCAGATCGTTGGAGGAGTCGACCTTGTAGCGTGTTATGCTGCCCTTCTTGCGCAGCACATCGCTGCCCACCATGGCCACGTCCAGAAAATCATCCAAGCGCTCCGTGTTGAACGTGGAATTGGCCTTGACCGGATAGGATACCACCTGGCCATAGGCCTGCAATGAAATGTACATCTGCAAAACGAGAATCATACCTCGGTATTAGTTCCGGATCATAAGGATCATAATGATATAGCGGGAGCAATAAAAAAACATTGATGGCGACAAACAGACAAAGATTGGGAAGACAAGAATAGACGGGGGCATCATAGAGCTGATACCCCAATAATAATAATTATAACAATAATACTAATAATAATAATAATAATACTAGTACTAATAGTAATAATAATAATCAGTTGATGGATTCGGGGATTTTCCGAGTTTCTACTTTGATTTTCATCTTCACCTTGATCTGTGTCCGATAATCCATGAGAAAATCGGACACGGCTTTCGTTTCGGGCTCCGAGAAGGGCGATGGACCGGCGTAGAATTCGTTGCAGGGCGCCTTGGAGCTACCCCGCTTGCCCCATTGATATAGCCAATTGCGATCCAGATCGACGCCATAGCAGATCTTGTCACTGGGCCGTTTCTGTTGCAGCCACGTCATCGCCGAGCCCAACAATCCCGCTGGTGCCTTTGCCACATGCTGTGATCGCGACTTCTTCCAGAAGCGATCGTACTCATGACTAAACGTGTATCCGTCCGGATTTAGTACGGGCATTATGTACCACGTCGTGTTCCGTATAATCTCGTGTTCCTCATCGGTCTCTGCAAAGAAAATCAGATTAAAACAAGTGAAAACTGCGCAGTCGGGCGTAACCGACTGCCAAATACTCTGCTACCAATAACCAATAACTATCATCTTTGTGGAAGAAAATTGAATACCGTCGGCATCAGAGCATAAGAAATTAAAAAAAAAAAAAACTTATTTTTTTCTACTGACTTTAAGATTGAAAAAACCATTTATTGAATGAGGTTGATCTCAAAATCACTGTATCCGGAATATTTGATGAAAATCCGGAAGTTATATATATATCTGCTTTTGTCTCCAATCTAGTATGTATTTATGTATTTGTACTACAGTTTCAATTTCCCAAATTTATCGATGCGGTTATTAGGTGAAAATTTTCTACAATAATATTCGGGACAAAAAAAAGTAACACGTGAAATCTGTGCTGCGAGCTGGGAGCTGGGAGCTGTGAGCAATGGCGTCTTCCAAGTGCCAGTGCATGGCCACAAAGACTGGACCTGCGGTGATGAGCCCGAGCATGGCAACGCGTCCCGCTCCAATGCCCTGTCCATGCAAGAAGTGCCAGGATCAGGCACGTGATCTGAGAAATGCCCGGAATCAATCAACTAATGGGCCCATGGACAACTATATGGGATACGCTGGAAAGGGACCGGGACCGGGACCAGGACTGGGAACGGGAACGGGTTCGGCAATGGGATCGAATTGGGGACCAGACCGAAAGACCGAAAAATGTCAATGCTCTGCCGCAACAGGAATACGACCAGGAATGGCTCCACGCAGGGGTCCAGAAATGGGATCAGGAATGGCTACAGGAATGGGTTCTGGAAGGAGTTCGGGACTCGAACCCAGTGGCTATCAGCCGCAATTCTATGGCGGCGTCGCCTTCGCCTCTGCAAGCTACGCCCGCGAATCGAGCTGGAGCAATATAAGTCGACGGGATGAGTCCGAGTCGCGTACGCTGGGAAGTGGTTGCCTCCGTAACCTGGACTTCGGTGGCTTCGATAGGGATTTTGGTAGGGACACGCTTGGTCTGCTCGTTCCCCTGAGGGGCAACAGGGGTCTACTCAATACCGCCAGCGGTGGAATGTGCAGCAAGCATGCAACGTGTGACACACGTTGCGGCATCGACACCGAGTGCTTCCCCGTCTGCAAGAAGAAAATGAGCAGCGGCAGCGAAAGTGACAGCGACAGATTCGGTGGCACTGTCGGAATTCGAGTTTGCAGCAACGAGCACATTAACATGTTCATCAACTACCTCCTGGAGGTGCTGGGCATACTGGTGTAAGTATCTACGCTCATCACTCATCATTTGGGTCAGTCGATAAGGGCATGCCTTCCTTGTCGAGTGAGGTTAACTACGATATATAGGAATATATAAGGTATACAATTTATGGGTGGCGAAGGTGCTGCTTCAAGCTTTCGCACAAAAACCGTTATATATTTAAATGTATATATATGTATATATACCCTATATATGTATAAATACAGAGTATTCTTTTTTTTGAGATTGTAATAAGTGTTTTTTACATTGCAGCTTCTTTGGCATCTGCACGATAGCATTCTGGCTAACGCTGGGCTATCATTTGGTCCAGCTGTTGATCCGCCTGATCCATGCCGATCGCAGTGTGCACTTGGCCATTGGTATTGTGCTTGCCCTGCTAATCCTGGCGAGCGCCGTTTCGCTGTCCACGCAACCCGGTGGCGTCGCCCAAATCTTCAGTAAGTCAACCAGTGCCAATCAAAGCAAACTGAGCATCTTTGCCAAATTAAAAGCAATGCTGCCAGTCCTGGCCAAAAAACAACAACAATCCAACAATGGCAGATATTCGGATTGTCAGGGGCGCAAGATCTTCAGTAACTCACGTCACAGTGCGATTTTCACGGAAATGAAACACCCGCCAACGTGGATCATCTGCTTGATCAACCGCTTCTTTTTCGGCCAATAAAGAAAGCCATTATTTTGAAACGCATCAAATGTTGATAACTGATTAACTGGAACCCATTTCCAGGTCTGATTTGTTGTTGGAACTACTCTCAGACAATGACACCCTCTTTTTAAGCTAAATACAACAAATTGAAACAGATAAGGATTAAAAGCCCGTGGGACCTAGTAGCCAAAGTCCGTATTTCATAGTATTCTGCTCGAGACCAAGTCTGCAAAATTTGCAGTCAATTTTTGTACGCATCTTCCGAAGATGGTATTCGGAGTACAGTGGCTTTGTGTAATGTTATTCTACATCCTTAAAGCTCGAGCTTGAGTTGATCAAAAATGGGTATTTCTTGGGTAGGCCAACCCTCTGTTCTGTGGCATCTGTTGACAGTCGGTATTCTTTATTGGTAGCAGAGTATATCGCAGTCGGTTACGCCCGACTTGCTAGCAATTTCTACTCACTGTTTGTGCGCATCAGCCGCAACAGCTCGTTGATCATCCATGTGGCCGAGGCGGGTCCAATCCAGGCCATACCCTGGGCACCGGCCTCAATGAAGACAGCATTTGCGCGTCCGGAACGACGCTTGTGCTTGAGACGCTTGTGGCTGGCTGCAGCAGCGGCTGTGGCCGCCGCAGCCATCTGCTTGGACTCGATCTTCACGACAATCAGCGGACGACCCTCGTAGGAGCGCCCAATCTGTATCAGCTCCACGAGATGTGTGTGACGCATTCGTATCGTCTCCAGATACTTGACGATGTCATCGTGATCGTAGTACTTGTTCCAAGTCATCGTCGGTGCTGCCACCGGCTGTTTGGTGGGTCTCCCACTGACCGTGGGCCTCTGATATACATAGTCGTCCTTGTTGCGCTCATACGCGATCGCCTTGCCCACGTCAAAGATGAGCACCTCGTGCGTTATTTTCTCAAAATCGAGCGTGCCCTGGAAGTCAACCAGCATCTTTTGCGGCACGAGAACATCGGTGAGTCCCCTGTTAATATATTTATATCAGATATTAAAAAAATAAATATTTCAAATTTAGGCAAGGAATACCGAAGATAAGTAAACATCAAAAGTTGGGACAACTATCAAACATCTAAGAAACGTAGAGATAACTTTTACGGTGTTTGGTCAGACGTACCTTAGGCTAGGTCCTTTCAGCCATTGCAGCTTGTTGCCATCCTCGCCCTTCTTGAACTCCTCGAGTGCTCGCAGCTGGGGCTCGTCCTGTGGCTTCAGTCGCCAGATCTGATACTTATCGTAGCTGATCCTTTGTGGCATCCCATCCCGATGTGCCGCTGTTGTTGTTGCTGCTGTTGTTGGTGTCGTTGTTTGGCTGGTCACACGCGTCACAAGGGCCTGCAGCAGCGGATTGCTGGTGGTGCTTGAGGCGCCACCATTGCCCGTTGCATTCACAATGTGGTGGGCCAATATGCCAATCCAGTTTTGTGGATTACGCAACGGATCTACAATCGTCAAAATGGGCACCTGCGGCGTCGGTAGTGTTGTCGTTGTTGTTGTCGTCGTTGAGGTCGTCTTTTTACGACGCTCCTTCGGCTTGGCCGTCGTGTCAAACCAGCCAGCAAACCACTCTGCAAGAGAGAGAGAGAGAGCGAGAGAAAGAGATGGGGAGTGAAAGGGCCATTGGTGAGTAGATTTTTATGCTTTGGCTTTGGCCAATAGGCCAACAGGCTCAGACAACAATTAATTAACAACAGGAATGAAAGTCGTGTAATTTAATATTTTTATATTTATTTTATATTTATTTGCATCTAATTATTATTTAAATTTAACTTAATAACTGTGAAAGTTTCTCAGCTCTCCCTTTTTTTAGTAGTTGGAAAATAAAAATATTTGAAAGCATTTCGAGATGAGAAGCAAACATATTTTGCAATGCCCAATTGAATCTGCCTGAACATAGAGGATTTTGAAAAGATATCTCGATTTGATCATGATGAAAATAAGTTTAATGTTTATGAAATGCTTTGAGAAGCAGCACTACTATTATTTGGACCGCAACTGTCGTTAGTAGTTGGTGCTCTGAGTGCGCAGAAAGCGTGAACCGACTTCTAGTCGAGAGTATTGGTAACTCTACTTGACAACTGATCTATTCTAGGGTCTAGACAGAGCAGCTACAGTTAGAAATAATAGATATATACATATATATAGTACATGTAGTAGTATCTACAAAAATATTTAACTTGTCTTTTGCTTTTTAATCTGCAAGTCTGTGTGAGCTATGTATCTGCAAGGTATAACATTAGTCAAGAGGTAATATAGTAGTATATATATGTATATAGCATTATCACAAATCACAAAGGAAATCGCAAATTGAAAATGTGTAAGTTGTCGAAATTAAAGTATATATATATATACATATTCTTGATCAGTCGATCAAGTCGATGCCATCTCCGTCTTACGGACTTAAAGAGCTAGATACTTCAAGTTTATAGATTCTACGCATATCAAATCGATTTCATTTAATCATTAATTCTGAATATCGATAAGAATCGATTACAGATTACGAAAAATGCAACAATTTAAAACATAGAAAAAGTGTTTATAAAGTTTGGAACCTTTGCGACTTATTTTTCAACATCTAATTTCCATGGCAGCTTTACCTTTCAACATTCTCAGAATTATAAAGTTTGTCCAATTTCAGGATTGGAAAGTTTATAGAGCAACTTCTTGAGAATTCCTACGATTTCAATATATGATTTGTATCTTTTGATAATGAGCAGCTTAAACTAAGCACAACTTCTTTAAAAAATTCCCCAAATCGTTTTTCAATATATGATCTGTATCATCTACTTACTGTCATAGTCGGATTCCTCGCTGGATGCTTCAGTTGTTGTTGTCTTGCCAAATCCGAACCAGGACTCCAGCCAGCCGGCTGGCTCCTTGGTTGCCTGTTGAGGTGCTGGCGTTGGCAGTGTAATTGGCATCGTTGTGGTGCTGCCAATCTTTTTGGTGCGTCGCCGCAGCCCAAACCAGGAGCTAAACCAACCGCCCAACATGCCGCTGTCATCATCCTCATCCTCATCGGGGTCGTCATCCTCGTTGGTCAGTGCATTGTTACTGTGATAGAGTGTATAGCTGGGATATTTGGGTTGCGAGGTGGGCACCACATCGTCATCCGACTGGCCCGCGAAGCCATCAAAGATGCGCGCCATCGCCACCTGCACCGGATAAAAGATCATGCGAAAGAAGCTGCCAATGCCCGTATCCGAATATGAATCGGAATCGGAATACATATCCTCCTCCTCGTCATCCTCCTCATCATCGTCGTAGTACTCATCGCCACCTGGTCGTCGTCTGATGCGCTTTTTGCTTATGCTGTTTTTGCTACTTGATTGCGCTTCCTGTGATTCAAGCGATTCCAGTGATTCCGCCTTCGTCGGCTGCTTAACCTCCTCCGACTGCGTCTCCACCACGTCTGTGGTATTTGTGCTATTGTTGCCCACTGGCAACTCCTCCATTGCACCAAAATCGGCGCCCTCCTCCGCCGAGCTGCTGTTCTCCTGGCCAACGCCCGTTTGCTTCTCGCTGCTCTCCTTATCCTGCTCCATCCTCTTCTTCTTCAGCGCAGTTTTAATCCTCATCACAACATCGTCATCATCATAATCGCCATCATCATCATCATCGTCACCAGTTACAAAATCGACCAGATCAAAACCGAAAGATCCGGAGCTGTGCCTGCGACCCACTTCCCGACGCTCGTCGCTGCCATTGTGCTGGCGATGGAGCAGATGGACGGCATGTGGTGCATGATAGCCACTGCCACCAGTGCCGGGAGCAGGTGGAACCGTCACCGTTGAACCCGGCCGCTTGTTGGTTCGTTTGCTGCTGCTGCTGCTGCTGGTCCGCCGCTTGCCACTGCTCCTCGGCCGACCACTGCTGATGGGTCTGGCGCCCACAGACTTCAACTTTCTGACCGGCTCCGCAGAGCGACGTCGTCGATGCACCGCTGGCAACTCAATGTAGCCATGGGAAACGACAAAAGGCTGATCGCTGAATATGTTGTCATTGGTAGCAGAGACTGCAACTGTTGTTGGCTGTGGCATGTGCGGCTTCTCCAGCTGCGTGGCCAGTTGCTGTTGGCCAGTTGATGTTGTCATCGTTGGCCGTTGAGTCGTCGTTCGCTTGCCCAGCACAATTTGTGGACCTGTTGCCGTTGCTGCTGTTGCTGTTGCCGGCAACTTGTGGCCAGGTGGTCGCTTTGGCTTCTTCGGCTTTTTCTTACGCTTACGCTTGGGCCTGGACGTGGTCGTCGTCCTGGTGCGAATCGGGGTCTTCTTGATCGTTGGCAACTTGAGCAACTGATCGCTTATGCTGGACGCATTGCCGCTGACCACCATTATGGGTGGCGGGCGGTGGCTCAATTTGTTGTTGCCGCTCGCTGATGTCGCTGATGTTGCATCTTGTGGCTTCTTTGGACGCTGTAAGCGAATGATCTGTGGACGTGCTGTACTCGTAACAGGACGCTTCAAACTGGGCGTTGACAGCACCGATTGCGATTGCGATGGCAATGGCGATTGGATTGGGATTGGGGCACACTGCTGCTCGTAGCGCTGTTGCAATGCCAGCAGATCGGCATCATATTGCGCCTTGGTCACATAAATCTCAATGGCATCGCTATCGTTGCCACTGCCATGCGACTTTGTGTGGCGACCCACCTCGCTGATGGCATAAACAATGCCAGTTGCCGGATTTGTAAAGAATATGGGCAAATTGCTGCTGTTTGTTGTTGCTGTTGCTTCAGCTGCTGTTGCTGTTGCTGCTGTTAGTGTTGTTGTTGTTGCTGCTGCTGGATTATCATTTATCATAATAAGATTGGATTGCACATGCTGTGCAGGCTGCATCTGGGGCAAGTCATAGACATATGGTTGCTGCTGCTGCTGCTGTTGCTGCTGATCTTGTTGCTGCTGATCTTGTTGCTGATCCTCTTCAGCGTCTTCATTGCTAAATAGCTGAAAGTTGAGCTCGGATTGAGGATTCGCCGGCTCTCTATAGCTGTAGCGGGGCACAAAGAAGTCCCCACGACGACGATCGTTCGCCAGCTGGTTGCGTGTCCAGCTGCGTGTCTCGTGCAGCAGACTGTCGAATTCCTCGGCACTCGGATGATAGCCAAAGTCATAGGCCATGCTGCCTGGCAAAGGCGCACTCGGCACTCCCGACAGAACCGACAGAACCGACAGAACCGATAGACCCGACAGACTGGCCAGCAGCAGGCGCAGCATTAGCAGCTTCACGACTATGTGAAACGCAGGCATATGTAAATATATTTAAATACATATACGCAGACACACATATATATATTACATATATTTATATATAGGCAAGCGAATCAACTTGACTCTTGGAAATAACGCGACCGCTTCACTACGCGTCTGGCTAACAAATGAAAACAACATCGGGCCCACCAAGAAGCCAGTAAATCCACAGACAGCCACACAAACAGACAGACAGACAGACAGACAGACCGAGCTAAGCAGGAGAAACTCAAAACCCAAATCTCCCCCAATAGTGGCGAGTTTCGGCTGCTTGACTTTTG
Source organism: Drosophila imparisetae (assembly GCA_035042265.1). Lineage (NCBI taxonomy): Eukaryota > Metazoa > Arthropoda > Insecta > Diptera > Drosophilidae > Drosophila > Drosophila imparisetae. The sequence goes on from JAWNLP010000147.1 coordinate 148,048, forward strand.
CCCGTAACGTTTGAGTGAAGATGTCGTTCATTGCTGCTGCTTCTCCTCTTAAGTAATGTTACACTCAGAATGCAAAATGAGCAACTAGTTTCTAGAATAAACAATTTCTTAAAACTAGAATCTCTTTGCTCTAAAAATCATCTTTTTTTTTGCTCTTTTGGAATTATCGACTTATGGCAAACGGCTTCTAATTTGAAGAAATTGTTTTTTCTAGAAAACTGTTTCTCATTTGTCATTTTTCAAATGGTATTATATGTATATATATGTATGTATATAGTATATATGTATATAGTATACTCTTAATCTGCCCGATTTTTTCTCAGTTTTAAAGAAATCTTGATATGAAATTCTCGGTGGCAACCGGATCTCACCACTATATCATATAGCTGCCATAGTAACAATCCATAGAAAAATAAGTGGTAACTTGTAGGATCGAGATACGCATAGATATACAGTGGCGGACACCTTATTGTAAGCAGTGGCAAAGAAAAAAAGTAATTGGCTGCCATAAGCTAACCATTCATTATTTTTCAGAAATTCCAAAGACCGATGGTAGGTACATATATTACCCACCAAAATTGATATATGACCCCAATACACTGGGGTTTCCCCACCCGCTAGGTACAGTTATGTAAAAAAGTACCCTATTTTGAGGGGACAACTTATTTGGAACAGTATAAATAAAATAATATATTTGCATTATAAAAACTTAAATAAGGATGTTAATACTTAGTATGATATCCTTTAGCCTTAACCACTTCCCTTAACCTATTATTCATGGAAGATACCAGCTTCCTGGTAGCTTCTGGGCTGATTCTGCTCCACTCATCCCGCAGAGCAGTTTTGAGGTCTTCTTTGCTGGATATGCTGTGCTTACGGATGTTATTTTCCAGCACAGCCCACAAATTCTCAATGACATTTAAATCTGGAGACTGGGCCGGTGGAATTATCATGTGGGGGCAGTTCCTCATGACCCAGGACTGTACTATCTTGGCCTTATGCCTGGGATCGTTGTCCTGGTTGAACCGGAAAGTAGCTCGGATTCCAAGCTTCTCGGCAGTTTGGACTAAATTTTCTTTTAGTATGTTGAAGTACACATTCTTGTCCATTGTTGTTTCAAAAATCACAAAATTCCCGAATCCGGCTGACGAGATACATACCCATGCCATGTAACTTCCTCCACCATGCTTGACTGTTGTTTTTACGTGTTTGGGATTCAGGTCAGTATTGGACTGTCGCCACACACAATTCCGTCCGTCCGAGTCAAAAATGGTGAATTTGGACTCATATGCAAATATGACTGTGTTCCAGAACTCAAAATCCTTGTCCAAGTGGGTTTTGGTGAACTTCATCCAAGTCCCTATATTTTTCACGCTTATAATAATATTCTTCCGTGGTACTCGGGCATTAAAGTCAAGAATGCGCAGAAACCTGCACACAGTTTCCACACAGCTCTTTTTCCCCATTTCATCCTGCACATGTTGAGCTACTTTTGGAGCCGATAGCTTGGGATTTCCCCTTATTTTCCTGATGATCCTTCGCTCCTCCTCTTCGGTGAAAATCCAATTTGGTGCCTTTCTGCCCTTGCCCTTAATCCGATTTGCGTCGACGAAGCGCCGAATGATGTTATACACAGTTGAGTTGCTCAGACTGACTATTTCAGCTATTTGGCGATATGAATATCCGTTATTGAAGTATTCCAGGATGAGTTTCCGTTGTGCAATGGTAGTCTGATTGTCCATAGTCCATATTGGCTTATTGCACCCGAGATGCAGGATAAAACTTGACTGACTACGAAGTATTGATGTATTTATACCAAAAATACTCAACTTTAGGTAAAAAATCCGGGTTTTATGGCACCCAGGTGTCCACAATGTACCTGCTCAAAATTAGTTGTCCCCTCAAAATAGGGTACTTTTTTACATAACTCTACCTTGCGGGTGGGGAAACCCCAGTGTATTGGGGACATATAATAATTTTGGTGAGTAATATATGTACCTACCATCGGTTTTTGGAATTTCTGAAAAATAATGAATGGTTAGCTTATGGCAGCCAATTACTTTTTTTCTTTGCCACTGCTTACAATAAGGTGTCCGCCACTGTATACGTAAAATTTAAAAGTCAGCCGATTAACTATGGTCTACAAGGATATGTAATATAATATTTATATTTTACTTATATTTATGGAAATATTTTGCAATTTTCAAGAAATATATTTCTAAAGTAGAATTTCTCAGCTTTATTTTTTCCAAGTGTACTGCTTCGGCACAAGTTAAAGTTGTAAGCGGTATTCGTACCGCTGCCTCCGTCGCCTCCTTCTCCTTCTCCATCTCCGTCTCCATGTGGAACCAGCTCCAATGTTCTAGCTGCCACATTGCCGTCGACAAATCATCGAAGCATTGCAAATTGTCGATCTAATCACAGTTGACAATCAACGTTGACATTGTTGCACAGCGCACAGTGGTGGCAAAAGTCATTTTGCCTCAGTTTACTCAGAGCTGATTGGCCCGAAAAAGTCGCAGCTTAATTTCAGAATTCCCAGACCATATTTTTCAATTACAACTTGACTTGAAAATAATACTGCATTTATCCATGGAAATACAATTTTGGTTGAAAACTAATGTTATAATTCAAGCATATATCTTTTTGAACGGAGTATCTCTAAGTTCATAGTCATACATACGCATTCGGATCTAAATATGTTTCAAGAGTTCTGATGAATATTTCATTTCTCTTTATCTTATCTTTATCTTTACAAATAGTTCAGATTATAGACATATTATAAGACTATAAATATATATTACATACACAATATATAGGTAGTACTAAAGATAATATGGCTGATTCGTATGTGCTTTGCTTTGACAGGTGTCAAATTATTAACACGCCAACAGCAAGTCCACCCATGAAATGAGAAAGCCTCAAATCTTGTGCATGAAGCTATTCATGCGTAAATTGAGGCGTTACCACCTAGAACATGACATGACTGTTTTGCGCTTCCTGTTTTTCAGTTTTGATTATGGCATTCCATAAATACACACATCTCTCTAAATACTCTAGACCCTAGGCAATACTTTGTGCGCTACTTAAAATGAAAACCGCCTCGTGACAATCCGCCTTCAAAAGATGAAAGTATACGGTATAGTTATATGATGTAAGTTAATCGGAAAGCGCTATTTAATTTAGGCATTAAATTTCATGTTCACGTCGCAGCAAACAACAATTTGAATATTTATTGAAAATGGGTATATTTATGGGTTTTGTGCAAATGTATGCAACAGGTAGAAGATATTCATGATCGGGTTCTACAGCCGATTTGATATCTGGTCTCCGAGATCTCAGACACTATAAGAGCTGGAGACTTCAAATCCAAGTTCTCGTATATCCAGCGCTGATCAAGTTAGCTTTACTTGATCGATAACTGCCTCCGTTTTTCGAATATCGATACATTTCGATTTCCGATAGCAATAAATGCCACAATTTTAAAGGCGGGACAGAAGCTTATTGATATATAATATTCAATGACATATTGTTGATCAACTGGGCAAATTTCATCAAAATCCTCTAAGAAACACCCAAGTTATGGTCGAAACCTAATTCTCAAATTGACCTCATTGCTCTATACATAGAAATGCGCTTTCATGTGTGGGAAAGAGATGGCACGATAATCGACTTGTGTGTCTTCTGCAGATCCCCAATGTATGTATGCATGTGTGTATGCATGCATGTGTGTACGTGTGCGTGCGTTTGTCACAAGCCAGTTCAGTTTGTGTTTTTTTACTTTGCAGACCTGCTCAGATCTGAGTGTGCAAGTGTTTTTAAAGACAGATTTGCCAATAGTAATAAATGTATTTAACTGCTGGTTGCAGGGTCTATCGCAGTCGAGCTTACTCGACTACAGCATTCTGACTTGTTTTTCGCTGCGCAAATGCAACGCTCAATTTGGCTCTATTGGTTCTTGGCTCTCTTCATACGCATCCCAGGAACTCGACGCTAATTTAAAATGAGACTTGTTCGAAGTGGGTCACTTGGTGCGGATTGAGGATTAAGATACAGGTTGTACTTGTCTTGTTTTTTGGACTAGTATTTACGGAAAGATCTTTCACTTTCTACACATTCATTCTACTGTTACGGTGTTGGGGAAGGGGGGGGCAGAGAGGCGGACACCTTTTGACTTTCGCCATTGACGTAAATCCCCGCTCCTCACGGGGTTGGGCCAAAGGTAAGCCACAGGTGGTTAGTTTAGAAAACGCCGCAAAAGAAGTTACTGTCACCACACAACAACAAAAACAGCAAAAACAATAAAACAACAGTAAATAAATAGTATGACAACTATAACAATAACAATAAGCAGCAACTACTGACAAAATTAACTCGAGCGTCACTAAAAAACGTTTAAGTCAACGGCAAATCCACAGCGCAAGTTTTTAGCGATGCGCAAAGAGACAGCTTTTTTCAACACGACACGACTAGACACGACTAGACACGACTAAACACGAAGCACGGAGCACAACAGCATGCAATTGTTTGCACAAATCTTATTTATTTTTTAATCTAAATTAATTTTAATTTGTTTACTTTTTGTTTTGGTTGACATTAAATAAATAATTTAATTAACAAAGATTAGTAAGAAACTACATATTGTTAACCACATTTAACGATTTATTAAATCGTGTCACGCTTACATATCTAAAATGGAATAAGAGAAGAAGAGCCAAAGCCAAAGCCATAGCCAAAACCGATGCCAAAGTCAAGAAGCATTGTGAAATTGGATAGTAAATAGATAGTTAGAGGATTGGGGTCGAGGTGGAATTCTAGCGTATACATATAAGCAGTAAGTAACCATAATACGTATACCTAATTATATAGCAGGTAATACTTACAGATAATAGCAGAAAGATATACATTTTAATTTCATATTTTCTTTTTAGGCAATTGGCAGATGTATGTATATATATATATATATATATATATATATATATATAAGCTAATAAGCTAAGTACACCCGACTCAACCTTTCCACTCAAAACCATGATCTAGGTGTATTGAACGGTATATGACTTATTCCACCAGGGGGCCACCGTAGGACACTGCATCGTTGTAATTTATATGTACAGTGTCTCGCACCTTATTTGGATCAGTGTCAAATAAAAAAAGTAATTGCCAGCCATAAGCTATTTTTTTTAATTTTTAAAATTAAAAATAAAATCTGCCCCTCAACGCAGGCAACATTTTTATAATCCTACCTAGCAGGTGGGGAAACCCCAGTTTATAGGGGTCATATATACATTTTGGTGGTTAATATGTGTACCTACCATCGGTCTTTGAAATTTCTGAAAAATAATGAATGGTTAGCTTATGGCAGGCAATTACTTTTTTTCTTTGACAATGCTCGAGTTGAACTGTGAGCCACTGTGTATACATAGCTTTCATATTTTTATTAATTATATATCTTCCCCTTTAAAAGAATACTTTGTTTGTCTTATTTTCTAGAAAACTATACTAACGATGTGGATGTGTTTTTTCAGTTAGTAGCCTTGGCCTAAACAAATCGCTTGACACAGGACTCGCCAGGATCCGTAATGATATGGTCGAGCTCTGACAATTTTTAAATAAAAAAAAATCCGATATTTCCTTTGAAGAATTTTCGTCCATTGCATTGCTTTAGTCAGCTCTGCGGGGCATCCGGATAGACCTTCAAATACGCAAGTTATGACGAATCAAGGAAATCCCTAAGTTTTTAGCCGAATAATAGCATTACTTAGTAGTTATAGCCTACTGGCAACCGCCAGCAGAGTGGCGCCATCTTTTGGCTGCAACAGAAGGTTTTCTTACACACTGCCTATGGAAATTTTCACTCAAATATCAGAGCATGCACAAAAGTATGCAATGCTTCAGATGTTGAGAACCGAACTAGCCCCAATCAGAAAACCACGCTAAAATGAAAACAATTTGGTTTTTTCTTTTATTTTTGTAACGTTTTTATTTTAATTGCTTATCAACTTAAGATTCGCCATAAACTAAATTGTTGTTTCTTCACATATGTATTTAATTAACTAAATAAGAATACGCACGCATATAATTAGTGTTTAATGGAAGCATAACTGTTCTCATCATGAGCAAAATTCATAGTACAGTAAAATGTATTTTTGATACGAATTCCTCTTACATTTTGTATTTTTCGATGTTTTTTTTGTTTTAGCATTGTTTGTACATGGAAAGTGTATTTAAATATAGGCATGTATGTTGTGAATTGTATACAAAATAATAATAACATAATTTATCAAATGAAAAACGAAAATATTTATATATATTTAGGAAAAATAGAATAACTGGCATTGAATTAATCGATTTAATGATGCCGACACTTGATTTACCATCGATATGTTATCGATCAAGTTGTGGGAAGACGTCGTTTTATATTTTTCACTTATTTCGCAAGGCCGCAGAATTTGTTTTTATTTTTTTTGTTTAAAGTTCGCTCAATTTTTTTTTTGTTTTTTTTTTTAGAACCAAAGCACGAACTTAAATAATGTTTTAAAATTAAATTGAAATATTTGCATATATATGTATGTATATATGGTATATAAAATGAACGTACTTGTGCGTGTGTGTGCATATAGCAGTAAATAAGAGATAAGAAGAAGAGTGTAAAGGTAACCTTTCTCATATTTAAATACACACCAAAATATATATATAATATAGTTATAAAAAATAATAATAAGAAAATAATATAATAAATAATAAATATGCTGCATGCACTTTTTTCTTTCTTTCCTTTTCGTTTCGTTTTGTTGTTGTTGTTGTTGTTTTCTTACTTAATCTATACATGTGCATTTCCTTTTCTTTTTTCTTTTTTGTTTTTTTTTTTTGTTTGATTTTAAATTTTTTTCTGTATAAAATTATTATTTAAGGCACTTTGAGAATTAACCCCCATTTTCAAGATGTTTTCTAACTTAGTGATTCGTCATCTTCATTATTTTGACATAAATATTAATAAAAAAAAAACATAAAAAAAACAATAATAAATTAGGGATTTAATATTTGAATTAGTTATAGAGTTTTGCGTTTCTTTCGATTTGTTGTAGTTTGTGTTTTGCGTATGTTATTTTTTATATAAACTAATTTAACAGATTTGTAATTCACATTTATGTATATGTATGTATGTGTGTGTGTGTTTTAGATAATGTTTAAAGGCAACTCGCAAAAATGTGTGTTTACAGAAAGGTAATAATAATTTAATTAATTAATTAATTGATTGCTTTACGATAGCGCGTAACATAGTTTGTTTAAGGCTTTAACATTGTCTTATGCGTATGCAAAACTCTTAATTATATTATTATTATTATTATTTATTAACACTGTACTCAGTTTGTTTGTGCTTTCCTTTTTCTAAGAACAATAAGTAAAGGGCAAATGCAAATCGACGATTTTCAACACATTTCGCTGTCATTTATCGTTTATCGTAATCGTTAATCGTTAATCGTTTCACTTTGCCATTATAAATAGTTTAAATAGTTGCTGTTTTATTACATTACAAAATATTGTAAATATTTGTAGATATAAATATTGTTTGCGTAAATCTACATAGTAATAACTGCACCCCGAAGAAAAAAATCGAATATATATATATCATATAGAAATGTACGCTTAAATAAATTATAAAAATATATACATACGTGTATGTATATGCATAAACGATATTATTATTATTATTATTATATATTCGTACCACATACACATTCATGTATATGAATATGAATATGAATATGAATATATATATATATATATACATATAAACATGTATATCAATAGCATATTAAATAAAATTATCAATGGTCAAAAAATGTGTGTGTGTGTGTGTGTGTCTATGTATGTGTGTGTATATGTGTCTATGTGTGTGTGTCTATGTGTGTGTGTCTATGTGTGTGTGTCTATGTGTGTGTGTCTATGTGTGTGTGTCTATGTGTCTATGTGTATATGTGTGTGTCGGTTTCATAAATTATTAACAGTAATTGTTTGTATGCATATATGAAAATAAATTATGTTTTAGCTTTTTCTGTTTTTTTCTTTCTTTTCAAAAAATTCAATTTAAAAAAAATGCAAACAATTAAGTAATTATAATTATTTAAAAAAAAAAAAACCATATTAATAATTTCATAAAATTTTGTTGTTGTGTTTAGTTTTGCGGCTTGTTGTTATTGCTGTTGGTGTTGCTGTATTTACAACAACTTTAGAGGTATATCATATCATATCATATATATCATTCGTAACGTTATCGCTATCGCTATCGCTATCGCTAGACTTTTATCAAAAATCAACTCAAAATATATATATACACAACATTTGTTTATTACATAAAATGGAGTAATAAATTAAATTTTTCTTGTTTTCCTTTTTTTTGTCTTTTTTTCTTTAAAGATTTTTTTGTTGTTTTTTGTTTTTTTTTTTGTTTTTGTATGCAATGGAAGACATGCCACCAAATTCCATATATATATATATCGATTATATATATATATAGAATATATATAGGTTTGACTTTTTTAAGGTTTCTACTATACTTAGAATTTGTTGTTGTTTATAAATATTAAACAAAAGCGACAAGTGCATATGGAGGGGTGTTGGGGAAGTGGCATCGATAAGTTATCGATAAATGCAGCAACGTTTTTATAGTTTTAGTGTAACTTTTTTGAGCATTGGATCCGATTGGATCCATGTATGTATATAAGGTATATTGAATGTACAGTCCAGAAATTTCATTGTCCAGTTTTTTTTTGTTTTTGTTTTTTTTTTTTTGCTTTTGGTATATACCATACAATGGAATATATATATATAAATATATATATATATATATATTGTGCGAATGCCAAAGATCTTGTTGCGAGAGAGTGAAAGAGATGGGGGGTAAGGTAGAAAGGGGAGGGTGAGTTTACAAGAAATTCTCCTGGGGAATGTTAATGTTGTAGCGATGATTAATTGTTGTTGTTTGAGATTTTTGCATTAGAATTGTGGCAGCCGCTACTTTTGCTGCTGCTGCTGCTGCTGCTGCTGTTGTTGCTGCTGTTGTCGACGAGCTGAGTCGGTTGAAGACGGGCAGTCGAGGCGCCTCCTCATTCAGCTGCTGCTGTTGTTGCAGTGGCGAACTGGCACTCTTCTGCACCAACAGCTTGCTGCAGTTTTTGTGTTTGCTCTCATAGGGCGGTGGGGTATGCACCGGCGATATGGGCGCATTTGGGCTGTCGGGGGGCGTGGCAGGTGCCAGCCCACAGGCAGACGAGGTGGACGAGGCCGATGAGGAGCCGCCACTGGAATTCATTTGGCCAGAATTAACCGTGCTGTTGTTGTTGTTGCTGTTGCTGTTGTTGGGCATATTTAAATAGGCCGTTGCATCGTGAAACGGAAAATTTGTCAACGAATTTGTCGGCGAAAGCGAGAGCGAACCAGTCGGCGATTCACGGTCGGAACCAGTGCTCATGCTTAGCGGCGGACTCAATGGCAAAAAGTATTGATTCATATTGTTATTATTGTTGTTGTTGTTGTTGCTGCTGCTGTTTGTGTTGGTTAGCTGTGTGGGCTTTGAGAACGTTTTGTTGGCTTGTGCTGCGGCTGCTGCTGCCTGTTGCTGCTGTTGTTGCTGCTGCTGCTGAGCACGGGCCTCGTCCGCATTGTGCACAAAATGGCAACGTGGGCCATAGGGACAGAAGCCAACGCTGTGGAAGGTGCGACAGTATTCGGTCTTGTACTTTGGATGACGCTGCAAGTTGCGCAACTCGTGATAGCCATGGGCGAATTGACACTTTTCGCCGTATTTGCACTCGCCGGCCTCCTCATACGGACGGCACAATTCCGTCTTGTAACTGTATCGTCATCGAAAATTGAAATAGAGGAGAGGCAAGGAATTAACACATCAATTTTAGTTTCAGTATTTAAAGAGAGAGGGGCATGTTATAGCAGGATTGTGCGTTGCGGCATCTACATATGCGCAAATCTGTGCTACTATTTTTATTGCATTGACATTTACAACTAACTCAATTTGTTCCTAGATGAGATTGACACAACGCCATCTATGGGTTGTTTATTGACATTTGAAGAGCTTAAAGCTCAAAGCTCTAGCAGGCGCGCTTATCGCCTGCCTAGTTGACGAGGATCACTTGTGGCACTTATTGGGTGGCAGGCTAACTGTTCTCTATCTTTTAAAATTTGAACTTCGGCTTTAGACTTACCGTGATGTATTCATTGGCTGCTGCGGCGGCAGCGGCTCCGACTGTGTCCGCTCCAGCTTGCGATGCAGCGTTATGTTGCTCAGATTCTCAATGATGGTCACCAGCGAAGGCACTTGCGGCTGTTGTTGTTGTTGTTGATGCAGTTGCTGTTGGTGTTGATTCACTTGCCGCTGCGCTGGCTGTGAGATTGTGCGCGTTAGCGGTCCATGCAAGCGGTGATGCTGCAGTTGCTGATGCAGGAGTTGCTGCTGCTGCTGCTGATGGAGATCCTTTTCGTTTGGGTGCTGCTCCATGTTGGCGTCCAGGATGTGATCCGCTGGCTGCTGCTGCTGCATATCACTGACAACCTGCAATAAAGCCAAGCAAAAAAGCAAACAATTAATTTTTAACTGAGCTTTCGCATATTCGCCGCTGCCACCGTCTCTCCCTCTCTCACACACATACACACGCATACAACCGCTAACGAAAGGCCGAGCTCATTTCGGAACAACAAAAAAAACCAACAACAATCACAGCGACAAATGTGCAAAGGAGCAAAAACAGAGCAGCATAAAAGAGACGCGCTCAACTAGGCACCACTACACACAAATGCAAACACACGCACACAAAATACTTTTACTTTTAACTTGACCTATAAGTAAATAGTAAAGAGCAAAAGCAAAAGGCGCTCACTCAATTTACAATGGTTGTTGTTGTTGTTGTTGTTGTTGTTGCTGCTGCTGCTGCTGCTGCTCAGCTTGTCTAGCATTGATGTTGAAGTTGACGTCGACGTCGGCAGTGCAGTCGTTAGAAATAAATTTTGGTCTATCAGCCGCCACTTGTAATGGTAATGATATTGCAAAAAAAAAAAACCACAACAAAAACATAACCAATAAAAGCCAAATGCTATTTTTATAAATATATGTAATTTTCCAGCCATTAACCAATACAACAATCACATACAGCAACAACAACAATGGCAACGTTAACAACACGCACACGGACATAACGTCGTCGACTGCGGCTGCGACTGCGCGGCCAGCGTCCAAAGATCCCAGCCACACAGCTGCTCAATCCGGCATGCCTCCCACCCCTCCCCACTTCTCTTCTCTCTCTCTCTAACAAGCAGTTCACTCGAATCCGACTTTGCGTGTGTCGTCATCAGTTTCAGTTTTTTTCTTCTTTTTTTTCTTTCTTTCTGTATTATTATTGTTATTGTTGTTGCTGTTGCTGTTCAATTTCGTGCGATGCTGTAACACGTTATGCAACCAACAACGAACAAACCAACACGCAGACTTCCAGAAAGAGTGCGAGAGAAAGAGAGAGAGTGGCGCAGGCAACTAATGGCAACAACAATAACAACAAGAGCAATTACATATGTATAGAGCTCAAGTTCAAGCCAACAACACACAACACACTTAACACACACCACACACAGCACAACACCAAAAACAGGCAAGCAAACGAAACAGGCCGCAAAGCGAAGCTGCAGACGAAGTCACCATCGCGGCCAAAAAAAAAACATTTTATTTTTGGAGCCCAGCAGCCGTTTGGAAAAATAGCAACAACAAGCAAAACTGGTTGGCAGTTAACACGCACTTACACACATACACACGCACACACACACAACGAAGAGCGGTCGTTGAAAAGAGACGCGTGCGCGGCCGGTGGTTGTGCACACAGCGTTGCCAGACTGACTTTGTAGGCGTACAAATATGTTTCATTAAACAGCGGTAACTATGAATCTATGTATGAAGAGTGCAATGCATATAATTCACACGAATTTTATTTACAACTCTAAAATTTAAATATTACATTTTAATTTACTTAATTTTTATTTTTTTAATTTTTAAAATTCACGAATGGCAACTCTAATTTCTGCTTATTTAATTAATAATCGTATCGTGTAATCTTTGATTGAATAATTTGACTATCGTTGCAATGAGCTAGCTGCCAGTTGCTTATCGGTTGTATTGATTCATGCTTGATGTTTATATATATATTTATTTTATTGTATCAAATGAATTTGCCGAGCCGGTTTCAAGTGCTCCGAGTAGCTTCACACTTGGCGATTTATCGCATTTGGAACGGAACTCTCGCACTCTTATTCCAATATCTGAATTTTATTCGTCATTCGACTTTTCTATTTCCCCACTAGATAATAATTCTATGCAAATTTGCTTCGTTCTTCATTTTTACTCAATATTTCAAAGCGAAGTCGACATCAAGCTCAGCTGATATTTGTCGACAGTCTGGCAACGCTCAGAAGCAACTAGTCTGCGCAACAAGTTGGCAAACTTTTACGATTGTTATGACCAACTTTGCGCTTACGGCATCATCGCCTGCCGCTTAAGCTTGCATAAAGTACCACTACTACACACACGAACACACACACACATACAGGCAAGGCAAGGCAAGGCAATCACTAGCGAGAGGGACACAGAGGGAACAGATACGACGGCGACGAAGACGACGCAACACTTAAACGTGTTCAAAACAACTTCAAGTTGGCCGCGCATTCATCTCTGTATATATATAATATATACATTTATATATATATATATATATATATATATATATTGTGTGTGTATATGTGTGTGTATGCACGAAAGACAAGATAAACAGGAGTACAGCCCGGTATACCCTGTGCCCAATTCAGCAATCAGGAGCGGTTGCGGGGCGAGTGACACTCCCGTCGTACAATGAAAACAGAGACAAATAGATCAGAGCAGCGACGTCGACTGAGGCCGATGCAAAACTCTAGTTATGGCTGTATGTGTGGCTTTTATTTATTTTGCTTTTGCTTTTTGCGCTATATACGCAGACATCGTGTGCATGTGTGTGAATGTTTTTATGTATTTATGGCTAACCAAGAGACTACAAGTTTCTATGCATGTGTGTGCGCCGTCTTTCATCTAGGTGAGAATTTCCCTTTCATTTGAAAATGAAAATAAGTTTACTTTTCTTAGCAGTCTGGCTTTTGCGTGTTGTTGCTTCTTCTGCTTCCTCGTCTTTTTATTTGGCTGACCGATGTTGGCAACATTTTCCTTATACACATGTTGCTGTTACCATTATGCATGAAGCTTAGTCTTGATTCTTGTCGCCTTTTACCATTTGTTTCTAGAGAGAGAGAGAGAGTGAGAGAGCGAAGCAAGTGCTTTGCTAGTTCCGGTTGGATTTGGCACATCAACTCTTAATTTGACATTTTATGCATACGTACACACATACATATGTAAATTTTTTCTCAGCAAGCATAAAAATCAAACATATGATTACAATACTTAAATGTATGTTAATATGAGTGTATGCGTGTATTTATGTAAATAAGTATGTATTAGGCGCTGTTAGGTAAGATTTTTGTTGCTGTTGTTGTTGCTATTGCTGGGTTAACGTTGGCTTGGCCTGGCCTGGCTTGGCTCGGCTTGACTTGGCTGCTGTTGTCTCGTAAACACGTTCGCACACATATATATATATATATATATATGTATATATATATATATTTATTTATGTGCATGTGCCTGTGTGATGCTGAAGACTGCTTGACTGACTAACTGGTTTATAAAGCCAGCAACAACAACCACGACGACGACGACGCAATATCCATAACCTCGATGAGCTAACACCAATACACACACACATACACTTGCTCTGTAGCAGTGGCAGAGGGAGAGAAAGAGTAGGACTGAATGAGAAACTGAGCTAGAGAGAGAAAGAGAGGGAGACAGAGTCGCTCTTTATTCTGCTCACACAGATTGAAGCACAAAGCTTTGGAACAGGTAGGTTTGGGGGCGTCTGGGGGAGTCGTCTAAATGTATGTACGTATTTAGGTATGCATGTATGTATGTATGTGCACATATACTACATATACGCGGATTGAAAATGAATACATAGTTATTATAGGTGTTATTTATAATGCCAAAGCAAAAAAAACAACAACAACCTGCACGAACAGGTAACAAAGTTTTTGTGGTTTTCAGCGAAAAGGGGGAGTGTTTGGGGGTAGTATTGGGGAGCTTATTTATGCATGTATATATCTCGACATCTACATCTAAATATATACATAGAGTTATGTACATCCATTTAAAGCTAGATTGGAGAGGGAATGAATAAAATTAACAATTAGTTACGAGTATTTGTCAAAACTGGAAGCCCAGCCTGGCCTGGAAAAAAAAACAGCAAACCGCCGCTGCCGCAGCAGAAGCTACAAATTTTGCGGCTAATTATCGAAATGAATGTGGAAATACCGAAACCACCTCATATCATATCAATTAATGAATTAAGCTGATTGCAACAAAGTTGAAATCGATTACTTTGTCGTCTGATCAATTGCAATCAATTCAAAGTTCAGAGCAATCATCAATCGATAACCTACCTTTAAATAAACTTACAATCGACATTCAAGTTATCGAAACCTGTCTTCCCCCCCCCCCCTCTCTCTCTCACAGCAGCGATCAGCAACAACACAATTTTCTTTCAACAACAAATACATACACCACTTTACAGCAACCCCCTTAACCCCCTTAACCCCTCTTCCCACCCAAATCCTCCACATCACACAAGTCGATCGTTTTAATTGTCACAAGGCGAATTTGACTTGGTAATTAACACATGGAGATCGCCGACGACGAGACGACGACTGAAGTCAAGCAGCCTAATGCATACATGCGTGTTTCTGCTTCCCCTCTCCCACCTACCACCTACCACCCCACCCCACAACACTGCACTCCTCCCCATCACCCGTTGCAAGAAGAAAAACAAAAACTCAACTGGTGAACAGTTTGTGTGGGGCAATCAAATCGAACTCAAAATACACAAAGTAGAACCAAAAACAAAAAGAAGTGGGAGGAAGGAAAGGGAGGAAGGAAAGGGAGGAGAGGGGGGGGGGGCGCAAATAGGAGTAGTCTACGTTGTTAAATCAATCGACAAACGTCAAGAACCCAATCGCATGATTCTAACTGTTGTTGTTGTTGTTACTGTTTTGCTGTCATACAGCTGTCAGCTGTAATCAATGCACTCATTCACACAAACACACACATACACACAATTCAAATGAAACTCAGTTCGAGCTGATAAAGCACACAATGCAACGTGAGGTTTGCCAACGTACGTGCACCGTGCCGCGTACAGCGTGCTTCGTGCATCGTGCACAGGATCGATTTGAAGCGCAGCGAAGCAATCAAAAGCAAAAGCAAATCTAAGCAAAAGCACACAAGGAAAGGGAGAGGGAGAGAGAGAGAGCGAGAGTATTTTTGGATGTAACTGTAATATATTGGATATACAATACATACATATAAATATATATATATATAATAGTTGGACTGCTGCTTCTCAAAATATACAATTATTTTCCAAATAATAAAATATAAATATATAAAATATTTAGTTTTTATTCACTATTATTCCACAACAATTATAACCATAAATTTAGGTAATAATTTGCAAAAAAACAAATATAAAAGTAAGCAATTAACGGACTTTAATAATTATTTGTTAATAAATTATACGGCTAAGCCAACTTTCAACTATTTATTGCTTGTGTTTAAATACAATTTAACATTTTCGAATATATATGTAAGCACTACTATTATTTTGACCGCAGTTGTATAGACATAATATGTACATATATATTTTGCAATGACGTTTGCAACTTTTGTCGCTGCCGGGTTTCGTCAAATGTAAAATCCCCAGCTAAAAATCAGAAAAACCAGCCAAGCAACAATTACCACGTTATTATTTACATAATGTTGCCAAAGGCTTGGACTCAACTCAACTCAACTCGACGCAACGCAACAAATCACAAAAACAGAAAATGCGAAGGGTGTGTGGAAGGGGGAGAGGGGGGTGCTAGGTAGGGCGACCAACTTGGCCCAAGCATCGATTGAGGTCTAGGTCGATTTAAGCATTTCACATTTTCGTGTCGTTTTCATTGTGCGTCCGTTGTTAATATTTGGTAAGCGCAAGCACAAGCACATCGAGACACACATACACGCATAAGCGAGAAGGTATGGCGATGGCACCGTAAAGGCAGCGCATGCGCAAGCGAGACGTAATCGTTAAGCAATGACGCGAAGACGCGCCGACGCATGCGTCGCTGCTGACGTCGCTGTCGACGTCGCGTCGTGCCAGTTTCGTTTCATTGCCAATCGTTGACGTTGACGACGACGTCGACGTCGATGTCGACTCTTAGCTTGGCTTCCTCTTTCGAAGTCGTTGTTCGAACCGGCTCCAGCAGACAGACACACACACACATACGCATACACGAAATACACACAATACATAATAATAACACAGCACCGCACACATAATAAAATACAATAAAAGAAAACTTCACAAACATTAAGCAGCAACAGCAACAACTTGGCCTTGCTAAATTCGGAGCACAACAACCATTAAAAAACCCAACAACAGCGACTAACAAATAAAAAATCAAAAGAGCAGAAAAAGAAAAAAACAAAATAAAAACAAAAAGCGAATCCGCCACAAAGTCGAAGGGTTTCCATACATATAATAAATTAAATAATATCTTGCTGCTGCTGCTTTTGTGGTTGTTGTTGCTGCTTATTCTGGTATTGTTTCTTCTTCTTGCTGCTTACAACAACGCTGCTGTCGCAAGTCAGGGCGCACATTTGTTGCTGTTGCGTGTGCGCAGTTTTCGCATTTTACCATTTGAATTTGCCCTCTGCGAGCAAACGCAAAAAAAAAGAAAGAAAAAAAATGTTGCAATTGTTGATTGCTAAGCAAAATAGCAAACCAAAACCCAAATACAATTAAAACTGTAGGCTAAAAAAAGCTAACCAAAGCAAGCGTGATTCGTACAAATTTCTCTCCCACTCTCCACTAAAGACACGCAAGCGCGATTACATTGAAATGTTGTGCAATCGATTGCAGTTTCCGATTTAAAGTTGTAATCGAAATTGTAAGTTGCGTGCCAGATAATAAGTGAGAGAAGCAAAGGAAACAACAAATTCGAAAAAAGGGCACGCAAAATGGGGACACACACATGTATACACATACACATATACATATTGTAATAGAGAAGGCTGTGCAAGTATGGAAATGTTATGGAGAGATGTCAATTTCGTTACGCTGATGCGTGTGTGTGTGTGGGCGCGTTTGTATGTATTTATGCATTTAGGTTAGTTGCATTTCAAATGGGATGCTAATGCCGAAATTGTATTAATCACATCTCGAGCAGAAACTATTGTCGCGATACGATACTATATGTCACAGTGCACACCCCATATGACGAGCATTCTTTTTGAATTAATGCCTTATTTCATAGCCTTCGACATTCATATGTAGACATAATGTAAATATAATATTTTCAAACCCAGATCTGTTAATCAATACAGGAAATATAATGCACATCATGCACAACAGTTTGTCTGTCTTTTTAACATATTTTTAAGCAAATATTACTGGTCGTGTGAAATTGTGTTTCCGTTCTTAATATATTATTTGCATCGGTTATCTGTTTTCTACTGAAATGATCTAAAAGATCATTTGTACGTAAGTATGTTCGTGCGTTGCTACTTTATAGAGATAAAACCAAAATTGTGTTATTTTCTGACAATCTCTTTAATCACATGTAGCAACAACTTCAGATGATAAAAGTAGTAAACAGCAGCAGCAGCATTTCTCTGTTTTGCTTTCAAAATAAATACACACAACTGTACAGTAAGTATGTATGTATGTATGTATAAATATTGCCAAACTGATAAGCTGACATACATATTATGTGTAGCCTACAGCTGATCTACATAACTGTTACTATATGTATACTTATACTTATGCATGCATGCATTGAACTTGTCATCTTCGGTGCTTTTATCGATTATCAGTTTTATCTTAATTTGCTTCTTTGAGTTTCCCTCACCACTCACCACCAATGGCAGACAATGCTACTCTGTCCCTCTTCAGACTGTTCTTGTTGCCCGCTGGCTATCAGCGCGCCGTGGCAGAGTGTCAAAGCTTATCGGCGTTCCTCACTCTCTACGCACTTACATATTTTGTATGTGTATGTGTATATATTTACTTATGTGTATACAGCTATACAGCTAGAAGCTACATATGCGTATTCTGTATTTGTGAATGTTTCAACTCGACGAATTTACGACATCAATATATTATCGTCATCGTCATCGACTTCAATTTCATTATGGTGTTCTTGTTGTTATTACCGTTGTTTGCATTTACATTCTTAAAGGTTAGATCTCTAACTCTCTCTCTCTCTGTGCTTTACATCTCAGTTAATAATTTAGCTTTTTGGCTCGCATAACAAGTGTTTTTAGTTACAAGCCATAATACGCAATAATGTTGTTTTAAGAATAACGTCCTCCTACCCATGCTGTTTCTGCTCCTCTCTCTCTCTCCATCTCCGCTTCTTTGACGAAAACTGTCAGCTTGACTGTCATTACAATATCCCTTACACATGCTCTTTCTGCTACGCTCTTTCACTCACGCACTTACTTACACACACACTCTCTCTCTCTCGCTCTGTCTCTATCCGCTGATCCGGCACCTTTCCACTCCTGTCATATGCGCGACAGGCAGAACCACTTGTTTATGTGCTGCTTGCGGTTGTTGTTATTGTTGTTCTCTTTAGCTGCTCTATATCAAAGTTCTTAGTGCTTATCAGTAAACAGCAACAACAAAAAGAAGAACACAAACACTTTTGACGTTTCGTTAATGTTCGAGAATGCATATGTATAGATGTGTTGTAGTTGAAAATTTATATATGTGATATATGGCT
Organism: Drosophila imparisetae; assembly: GCA_035042265.1. NCBI lineage: Eukaryota > Metazoa > Arthropoda > Insecta > Diptera > Drosophilidae > Drosophila > Drosophila imparisetae. Next base: position 167,002 of record JAWNLP010000147.1, read on the forward strand.
GATCACGGTGCACTCCAAACTCAAACAAGCAAATGCATTACAAGAAGTAATGAAGCACATTCGAAAAAAATAACAGAACATGTGCACATGTTGCTTTTGCTTTTGTTTTTTTTATTGCTATGACAACTCTTATGGCAACCCCTGCCACTTCCCTTCCCCCTCATCCTTCTAATCCTACACCACTTTATGAGCTGCTATCCGGCAGCTCCGAGACCCCTTGCTGACAGTTTTTTGTTTGACATACACACATGCACAGTTTTCCTCTCTCTCTGTAACTCTCCCTGGCTTACTGTGTGTGTGTGTCATTTAATTAGATAAGAATACTTATTATTGGGTTAGTTAGTTCACATAATAATAATCTTTTTTTTGTATTTTTTCTTTTTTTTTTCTTGTTGCTTTCGGACGCGCGATAAGCAAAACTGAAAACTGAACAGCGCGAGTAGTACAAAAAGCAGCAGCAACAACAACAGTGGAGCAAAGAATGGTACCAAGGAAACAACGAGATCATAAATTGGATCCGTACAACATATATATTTATATATATATATATATATAAATACATTTGTATTTACAGTGAAAAAAATAAGACGCCTACAGCTGGAATTACAATCGAATTCAATTTTATATTTTTTTAGTAAATGTTCAAATCAAAATGATGCTCAACAATTTCCAATTCATGACATTTATTTGGGAATTTTGGAATACATTCGAAAAAACACTTAATTTAGAAACCCATTTCAAATCGAATCCATTGAATCAAAACAAAACAATTTAGAACATCAAAATGTTGATCTTTCAAACACATTTCACATTATTTATTATGCAGTTAAAAACATTAAACAAATAAAATATTTTTAGTTGTGCATACATTATATACTCAGGAAAGCAACAAGGTGCACTTGATAATAATAAGAGGAGGGGAGGTGCAGTGGATACAGGGGTAGGGGGTAGATTAGGTTGGTTGCCTGAAAACACACACACAAGCACACAAAGTGGTCGCTTTGGTTTGTTTGCATTTCTCATGTACGTTTTGGACTCTGTTTCGTGCTGTTCCTCCTTCTTCCTCTTGTATCCTACCCCGCTCCACAGCTTCTTGCCAGTTGCCTGCGCCAATATATATCGGCAATGTGATAACCCTCAACCAAAAACTCACAAGGCAAACAACAACAACAGCTAAGCCAAAGGCAGTATAATAAAAATAAAAATAATAACAGCAAAAAAGTAACACAGTGCTAAACAGGCTATGCAGCAGGCAAGGAAAGGGAAGGGGCTGCAGGCAAACACATACACATACAGGCAGACAGACTCAGCAGAGTTGAAGTCGGGGCCAACATGTTGGGAATATGCTGAACACGTGTTCGCAAGACAAGAGAGAGACGCGCGGGCTGCGTGTGTGTTTGAGGGGGTGGGGGTTTGGCTTACAGTTACAAGCAGGCAGTTTAGAACGCAGCAACAACAACAACAAGCAGCAAATGCACGCACTCTCAATCCCTCGTTCGCGCTGGCAAATGCGATCTGCGTGCTGGCAAATGTAGTCGTTTCTTGCTGTTGTTGTCCTGTAAAACCAGTTGAAAGAGCAGACGACGATGGCGACGCCTGCCCGCAGAAAAGCGAATCAGCCGACGACAACTACGACTGCAACAACAACAGTAAGTAATCAAAAAGCGACAGTGAATGTGAATGGAAATCTACGAAACAAACGGCGACCGCAAAAGTCGCTGCTGCCGTCGACGTCTGCGCAGACGGCGGCAACTTCATTATATAATAGATTCGATCCGAACTCGAATTCGATGGCGATTGGATTTTTAGCTGTTGTTTTCTGCTTCTTCAATTCGTTGCCTTTGTTTTTCTTGAATTTTTTTTTTTTTTTTGTGGTTTTTTGGAATTACGAGCAAAAGGAAATGGAAAGAAAAAAAGTGATGTTGCAAGCAAAAACAAAATGCTAAATAAGACAAATTTGTGTTGCCTTCTGCGTTGCGGAAATTTCGAGCTGTCCTCCACTCCACTGCCCCCCTTCACCAACTGCTTAACGTGCCCGCTTATCACTGTTTTCTAGAGCCCGCATTAAAAGCCGAAATAAGCGTAAACATTTGCTTAACAAAATTTCATCCACAAAAAAAAAATACCAATAACAATCATAATAAATAATCGCATAGTGTAATAATAACTGCAACGGAAATATGAATTGAAAATAAGACTGAAAAACAAACAGGGTCAACACTCATGTCACATTTTAATACACACACACACAATTCTCAACTTAACTTGCGTCATTAGAAACTTCATCACATACTATTATATATAATACAATATATTTTTGAGGTTTTGCATAATGAAGGGTAACCAAAAAACATACTTCTACCAGTAATTTATTGAAATATTAGCGTTATTTGTAGAAATTAATTTGTGATTTGAAGATTTACTCAATAGTTGGCTCTAGCTTGATTAATTTGCGGTTGGGTCAATTTCAACGTCAGCATAGATCCAATGCCAAGAGAACAAGATTCATTAAAGTCGTCAAATTTAAACCGTTTTTAATATAGTCATGGGCATAGTCAGGTATAAGCAGGAGCAGGCTATATGTATGTATTTGCTCTGTTTAGCTCGAGATTATATGAAATTTCTTGCCAATGTAATCAATCTGTAGTTAACCTCTAACACCCTGTATTTCAACACACAGTGATAACGGTGTATTGACTACAAACTCACATTTATACATATTTACATGCATATATAAGTACAATAAACCGTTGTTTATTTGGAATAGTCGCTACTTTAGTGCTTATCATTAAATTATTTTGCAAGTTAGCATTTAGGTTAAAGATTTGATAATTTATCATAGTTATTGTTATTGTTACTATTACTGTTATTATTGCTGGCCTATCACTAGCTCTATTTCTCCGTCTCTGCCTCTGTCCCTGAAGGCGCCCAACGAGCCGCGTCGACCCCACCGCAAGAAATATAAGACACGCACACATACGCATACGTACACACACACACACATACATATGTATGTACTTTGCCACTCAATTGAGCGGCCATTAGCAAGGCAGCAGCAGCAAACAGCAACATAAAGCGCATATGAAGACAATTTTAAGATTACAACAACAAAAACAACAACAACTGCGCCAGGCAATGACAATAGAATATGAAGTGGATGGCAGGCGAGCAGGAGAGCAGGCGCATGCTCGACTCCTCGCTCAATAAGCGCGTCGCAATCAAGATCGTGAGAGCCACCAAGTAAGTGCAAGCGAGAGGGCAAGTGGAGCTGATACATAGCGGTTGACGCTGATGTTGTTGCTGTTGTTCTTGGTGTTGGTGTGGGAGATAGCGAACGATGAGCGACGACATCGCACGAGTGCACACACTCAACGGCTGACAGACAGACGTAGAGACGTTCACGGTATTGATACATACACGCAGCCACAGCCACATGCATAACAACACAACTCATACATATTTATTTATTTATTTCACTCAGCTCGTTTGCCCGTTCGCTTTTTTTTTCTTTATTATTTTTTTTTTATTTCTTGTTTTACAACTCAACGATAATAATAATAATAAGCAACAGCAGCAGCAATCGTCAGTAACTGGCACGCAAATAATTTATATACATACATATATATTTTGTATTTTTGTTGAATTGCATTATTAAAACAGAAAACAGCAACAAAAAAAAAACAAAATATAAATATAAATACAGAAAAAAAAAAAATAAAAGCTTGCACATTCGGCTGCTTGCTTTGCCAACATATTGCTGTGTGTAGATCTACATGTGTGTGGGTGCACGCAACTCCATCACACAAAGCATACAAGTTGACCTGCGAACGAAGGCTTGGATTGCATATTAATCGAATTGTGTTCAATCGTATCGCATGAAATGAATTGACGTTCCAGGCGAGAGGAGCTAAAGAAATTCCCCTTCTCCTTCCTCTTATATTGCTGCTTCTTATTAGGTAGGTAGGTAGTCGAAGTCGGAGTCACAGCAATGGCGACGACGCGACGTCGGGACATGCGCACACATTCACATACACATGTGCATGCATACATGCATATGCATATATATGTATGTGTGTGTTTGTTTGTTTGTGCGCATGTCTACAATGCAGCGGCCGCGACTGCGTTGTTATCGCCTTGGCAGGAAATGGAATTATATTCGTAAAAAGTGGTCGTTCGTTCGTTCGTAAGTAAGAAAAAGTGCCGCTGTCCCTTTGGCCTCGCAGTCCGCTGCTTTATTTAAATGTGTGTGCATACAAATGTATGATTATATTGATATACACGAAATTTAATTACGATGCTATGAGGATTTGAATTAAGAAACTAAGCATTTTGCTTTTGGGCGCAACCAAAAGGCGGTAGCAGTAGTAGCAACAACAACATCAAGCAAACTAACCAAGCAACCACACAACAACAACAGTGCATTTAAATTTCATAATAAAAGTAACGAAACAACAACATCAACAGCAGCAGCAGCAACTACGAGACGACAACGAAATCAAAAGTTATGCGAAAAAGTGAATTTCAGCTGAGCAACCAGCAGCAGCAGCTTCATCCACCTGACAACAAACACAAAAGTGAACGCATTTTGCGAGCACAAAAAAAAAAAACATTCGACATGCAAAGAAGCAGTAGCAGAAATTATGATACAAAAAGTTAATACATACAAAACGTGTTTTTGCATTGCGATATCGTTACGGACAAACTTGTCGCCTGCGCAAAACAAAAGCAGCAACCGCAAGAAACAAAAGCAACAAGCGCTGATCGCTCGCTTGTTGCAGCAGTTTCAATTTCAGTTATGCTTGTGTGTGTATTACATATATGTATTAATACATATATACATATATATATATATATTGTGTGTGAGTCGAGTTGCGCCCTTTCGCTTTCAGCGGCAATTTGTTGCTATTGCTTTGCCTACTGCTGGTGCTGCCGTTGTAACAGTTGCAGTTGTCAAAATAAAAGAGAGGAGAAAAAACTGCTGCGTAATGACGAGCGATTGCGATTATGAAAACCAAATATTTTCCATTGCATTGCAATAATCGGTTTGCAGCCATTCAATAACAATCGATAACAGGCCAAGCAAAGTTCAGGCAATCAAACAGAAAAACACAACACGCGACAAAATTAAAAACAAACGCACAAAAAATAAAAAAAAAACAAAAGCTTTGCAAATTTTATCGGACATCAACCTGTTACAAATGTGTCCGACTCTGGTGTGTGTGTGTGTGCCGTTTATTGTCGCTCATTGTACATAGTTGGTTCTACTTGACCCGTCCGGCATTGCAGTCAGTTATACGTTGCTGTTCTTGTTGTTGTCTCACGCGAAAACAAAATTAGCCCCTTCCAGTGTTCCCCTTCCAGCCATCCTTTCTATTCGCCTACCACCAATTTGCCGCGTTAAGAGCAACAATTTTGCACGTAACCGCAATCGAGTCACGGCAATAACTTTAAACTTGAGGCTCTTTTGCTCGGCTCAACTCAGCTTAACTCAGCCTCTCCACAATAAAAGCAAAAGGCAAAAAAAAAAACAAACAAAAAATCACTAAACGAAAATCCAAACCCGGAACTTACTGACTTAATCGAATTTGTTGTCGATCAACAACAACAACAGCTGTTACTGCTGTTTCTGTTGACGCAGACGCAGACGTCGCAGCAGCAGACACTTAAATATGTGTAGATGATCATGAGCTTTTTATATATGTATGTATTTTTAATGATGACCAATGCAAACTGTTTTTAACAGTCAATTACAGCTGGTACTAGTAAATGAAAGAAAGACAGGATGCTTTTGCCACCTGCCCACTTATCAACAATAAAAGCAACTGCCTTATCAGTTGGTTGTTATTTATTATTATTCTTGGCCTTTTTGTTTTTGTTCAGCTCGTAAGACTTGTGAGTGTTTTGCTACCAAAATAATTGTGAATCAACTCAACGAGACTAATAAAAAGAAATGTTGACAAAATGCATATTGTATTTGTTTATTTGTAGATCCTGAGCATAGTGTAGAATTTTTTGTAGACTTACCACCGTCTGGAATATGTCATCGCACTCGAAATAGTGTGAATTGCCGCCGCCGACGATATTTGCAGTTGGTAATGATTTTTGAACAATTGTCGCAGACATTTTGGTTGCTTTTTTGTTGTTCGTTCTTCTTTCTGCTCCGTACTGCACTCGCCTCTCTCCACTCGGCACTCTCGTATTTCACTGGACAGCGCAAAAAACGACGAAAAACTCTTTATCTTTGTTATTAATATTTGCTGGACGTTTGGTGTTTTTTTTGTATTTATTCTTTTGCTGACTGTAGAATTTTTTAGAATTTTTTTGTATTTGCACTAGTTGAACGTTTGGTATGGCTTCTTGAAAATTTTGATATTTGCTAGTTAAATTGTAGTTCGTTTTTGATGTTGATTTTATTATTGCGCTGCGCGTGTTGCATTTCAATCAACAAGCTAGAAGAGGAAGAGAAACGAGAAAAACAACGACAGCGTTAGAAAGAATTCCACTCCGAATTGAATTGAGACTCGCGGAGCAGGCAAAAAAAAACACAAAACATACACAAATACATCTACACGTGTATTTCTCGTGTGTGTGTGTGCGCATGTGTGTTTGAGTGCGCGTGTCTGTGTGTTGGTGTGTGTGTGTGTGCTACGATTGCGCTCGAATGTAAGCCGGCTCGGCTCTCAAAAAAGGATTTTCACGCACATGTGTCAAACATAAAATAGGCGTAGAAGCGAGAACGAGAACGAAAGCGAGAGCAAGCAAGACCGACTTAAAAATTCAACGCGTCTGTTTTGTCCCTTTTTTATTTGTATGCAGTAGTTGGATTTTTTTCTGTTTCAAAACAGGCGATCGTTAGTATTATTGTTGTTGTTGGTGTTTGCTTTGCTCTTGTCGTCTTCGTTTTCGTTCCCAGCGGCAACAGATAAGCTTGTCGTCTTGTCGTTCTTTCGTGTTCTTTACTCACACGGCGCAACTGCGATTGTGTACGTTCTGTGTGTGTGTGTGTTTTTGTGTGTGTTGTGTGCCTTCCAGTGGTGGTCGTATTTCAGCTCAAATCACATGTCTGCCTCTGTTAGTGCTTGTGTGTAATTTTGTTGCTGCGCAAGCAGAACAAACGCAGGCAGCCAGTCAAAGGCAGACTTTGCTATTATCGTGGATTCTTCTTCTTTTTACTATTTTTTCTAATTTCTTTTTATTTTTATTCTGTTTTCGCTTTTTTCTGTAAGCCTCTTTGGCTTATTTTACACACAGTCTGCGCAGTTCGGTCCTTTGCCGACATGAATTTGGGCGCGCCTATTTGAAAAATTAGATTTTTATTATCAACTAGGAACGTTCACAGCAGAAACTCGTTTCAAAATTCCCGCGCACTCCACACACTATTCAATTTCAGTATTTTGGCTGGCAGAACCAACAAAAAACAAAAACAAAACAAAAATGAAATAAATAATTTAAAACAATTGGCAATTGAAATTGCTGTTTTTTTTTTTAAGTGTTTCAATAACAAATTTGTCGCCGCCTACTCTTGATCAATTGTCGATCGCATTTAAAATCAAATTAAATTAAATTTAAAAAAAATTTGTTTAATCACAACACAATCACACTTTTGGCTTACTTTGCTGCTGAGCACAAAAACTAACTTAAATACGAGTTGCAAAATATCCTGGCACGTTTTGCACCTTAGTTTTTGTGCAGCAGGCAAAAAACACGTCCGCTCTCAATAATGAATGTTACAAATATGAACTGTTATCCCAATGTAGCGATGATAGCGCATCGACGGCAGCATTAACAATATCGAAAATACTTTCGATCGTATGCGGTACGATCTTATCGATAGTTAGTCGCCTACCGTTTGCACTGTTAAACTCAATCAGCACTGTTATTTGTCTGCGCCAGTTAATGTTACTATTACAGTCCAAATGACCATGTTATATTTTTAAAATTAGCTATTAAGAATCAAAAAATCAGTTAATATGCTTCATTAGCGTTAATTAGTTAGCTTAAATTTAGCTGCATTTAAAATCATACTCCATTGGCTGCATTAATTTTGACTCGAAATGGTACTGTTCCTGGTAAAAGTACCCATCAAAAAATGCGATATTTGAAATTTGAGTTTCCTTTATTTAATATTTTTTTGTTCTTTCCACGGCGTTTGCGGACTAACAACCGACTGTATTGGCATTGATGAACTGAACAAACAACTGCGGCACCTGCGCCAGAGGGGCCGGCGTTGTCTGGCTCGCCCGACACGTGCTCGTGATGAACTTTTGCCGCAAGCGATTTAGCTGCATTGCATTCATCGATGTGGTCACCTTGACCTTGACGGTGCTTCCCCTAATGCGCAACTGACCAAATGCCCCAATTTTGGCCGCACCCAGTATTTCCTTAATGATCTCCTGCATAATAATGTCCAGCTCAAACAGGTAGTTTGTCGCGCCCAAAGGCGGCTAAAATGGACAACAATAATTACAATAATCGAAATCAGTAAAGTGCAATAAATATAACAATTAACATACGTTTTGTGTGCTCTGATTGGGCGGCAATGGTTGCGTCTCATACAGCGATTTGTATATGGCCTCCACATCGAGGGCATCCTCGGGCAGTGCCACTACCAATGGACTATCCCAGCGACTGCTGCTCTGTGGCTCCTCGTAGCGCATGCACAGCGCATCGAATATTTCGCGGGTATACGGCACATTTGAGTTGTTTGGCAGACGCAGTTGATCCGCTTGCGCATCCAATTTATCCGGCTCGTTGCGCTCTATGTTGAATGTCCAGGCCTGCTCCAGCGGTATGCAAGTAAAAAGTGTACATTGAGTCGTCCTTGCCGCCTTGGTCATGCAGTGCAGCTCATAGCGAAAGCCTAAAATGGATGTGGATCAAAATATGTGTCAAGTGCTACAAATTGGGACCACAACAATGTGTGTGTGTGTGTGATATAATTGCACCTTTGATATAATTGCCCGCATCGAGTATGACTACATCGTCTTTGTTGAGTTGTCGCGATGCCTCCGATTTAAGATCGCTGCGCACAACCTTTTCGCTTTGCGAGCTGTTAAAAAATGCGTTCTTCTCGTAGAGCGCTTTGGGCACCGCCTCGTTCTCGCTTATTAGATGCACCCTTTTGCCTTTGCCCACTAAGTAGTCGTGCAGCTGGCGAGCTCGAGTGGATTTGCCGCTTGCCGGTAGGCCAGTGATTACTACAATTGGCATTTGAACCTGTCCAGGAAACTGTGTTGATTGCAAAATGTTTCCCCAATTGTTAATGTGCTGAATGCTATCGATATTGTGTGTCGGGTATCGATACTATCGGCACGACACTATGCCTGTGACAGTGTTGCTCAGCGCTTTAAAAATGTAAAATAAAACAATTGCCGCACAATTCACAGCCAGCCTGACCTGGCCCAGATTCCATTGCTTCACTGCATCATCGTATCATTTGCACCATGGCGGAGAGCCGCAGGCGTTTCCGCAACAAAAAGCGGGTGAGTTCGCACCCACACACACACGCACGTACAGTATGTGTATATATGTAGTCGATATCAAGGTTTCAACTATGAATATGCGTAGGATGAAGAGCGTCCAGGTCCATCATCCTCAACACACGTAACAATTGCGCGTCGCGAGAATTTGGGCTCACCCGTTGTTGTGTGCGTGCAGCCAAAGATACTACTGAAAAAGGAGCTCGATGCGAATACCGGCAGCAGCAGCAGCGGCAGCAACAGCAACACCGAGCTGCCCACATCCATCAAAACGATCATCGTCAATCGCAGCGAGGTGCCAACCCAGCAGCGCAACAGCTGCGAACGTGCCACCGGTTGCAGCTCCAGCGTGTCAACAACCACAGCTGCTACTACCACGACGACGCCGACGAACACTCGTGCAACTACTCCTACTCCTGCAATTACTCCTACTCCCACAAGTACAGCAACTAGCATACCCATATCCGCATCCTCATCCAGTGTATGCCCGCCACTCACCTCAGCCAGCAAGGAGAAGGCGAATGGGAACACATCGGCTGCCGGCATGCAGGATGCCCAGATGGGGCCGCCGCGCATGACGCGACCAACGCCGCTGCTCAATGCGCACGCGCGAAAACTGTTCCACAAGAGCAACACAGACTTCACCGTCATCGGTGTGCTGGGTGCGCAGAGCGTGGGCAAATCGACGCTGCTTAATCTACTGGCGTCGGAGCGTCCCAGCGACTATGATTACTATCAGCATCTGTTTGCGCCCAATGCAAACGATTGCATATTCCCCATTAGGCATCGATCCAAGTCGCAGCAGGCAGCCAGCTCCAATTCTGCGGCCTCCGCCGTTGCCAGGAACGTGCTGCATCCACGCACCGATTGCCTCCAGTTCTTCATCACACGGGAGCGATATGTGCTGCTGGACTCGGCACCGATGCTGGCTGGCTACGGCACAGCCAAGGATGCTGATCACTTGGATCTGCATACGCTGTCCAGCATGATGCAGCTGCTCAGCGTCTGTCACGTCCTGCTGCTGGCAATCGATGACATCAATCTGGAGCAGTTGCGTCTCCTCCACGCCGCGTTGCGTCTCCGCCCTTGCATCCCCTGCAAGAGCTATGTACGCGACTATCTGCCCCAGGTGCTGTTTGTGAGGACGCGCGCCCAGCGCCAACACTTTGACCCCATCCATCGCGAGCGCCTGGACAGGCAGCTGGAGCTGCTGTACTCCGGCACCAATCTACCCATCTATCGGGGACGGGGCGAGGCCCGCACAATTAACACAGTGCTGCTGCCCCAGCTGAGCAGCAATGCGGCCACAGCGCATCATCCCAATTTGGCGGAGCTGGTGCGTCAGTTCCGTGAGCGCGTTCTTGGCACAGTGCGACTGGCGATGTGCCAGCCCAGCAACGATTTCAGCGAGATGCACTGGTTCGACATGATCGCGGAGATAGCCACCAAATGCAACGCGGCCAGCCACCACTTTCAGCAGATCTATGCCGAGGACAAGCTGAGTTTTCTGGAGATGCGCACCAAGCTGCCAACCGACTCCAGCTGGCGCAACGACTCCTGCTGAGCAACACAGGCAGCGTCATGGATTAGAGTGGGATAGCTATAGATGAGATTATTTGATCATGTTCAGCCGATTGTTTTCTATATATCTATATACATATATATATGTATATATCTGATCGCCTTTTGGAGAGTCGGACTGATCGAACCGAATCTTTCTTGCACAACTTTTTACAGGGTATGTAAACTGACACTGCCTATCTGTGTGCTTCCTTCCAGTTCCAAATTCAAATTACAATTTGTACTTTTTCAATTTTGGAGTAATTCAAAGAAAAGCATTTGGAAAATACGTTTAATGCAATTCGAAGAGAAAGGCTTAAATTTAAGTCAAAGGCTATTTGTGAATAAACTAAAGACAACAATTTATGATTGTCCAGCATTTGAAAGCGGGTGGGTGTGGTGTCTAGTGTGTCTAGATCAAGGTGTACCTTTTGTTTGGTTATGTTTGATATCACGTTGGCTTTGGTTCGCGTTCAGTCTCAAAATCAACTTCAACATTGAGATTGACATTGGCATCGTTGTTGCTTCGGTGCACTATCCAATCTGGGGGCTCCTTTTGCTCCTGCTGCTGCTGTTTCTGATCGAAGTTCGTTGGCGGCTTGCGGCAGACCCAGAAGAGGCTTTTGTATTTGCTCTGCTTCATCGATAGCGGATTCTGCGCATATTTGGTGCTGATGCCGGTGCGTGAGCTGATTATGTCGAAGCCGATGCTCTCCATAATGATGACCAGATCCTCGTACGTCGGCTCAATGCTGTTCTGCCCGCTGATGTCGCTGTAGTGGTACAGCAGCGGTCCGAGATTCACCCAAATGCCACCAGGCACTAGAATTCTGCAAGGAGAAAGCTTTTTTTGGGATTTTGGGCCAGGATTGAAGATGTTGCTACTCACTTGTAAATGGTGCGTATAAAGTCAATCACATTGTTGGCGCAGTCGATGAAGAAGCATGTGGCGACACAATTATAGGCATCCGGCGTCTTGTACACCTCGAGGAAGTCACCCGCTGCCATCTCAATGTTGCCCTTGGGCGGATATTTAACGGGACAAACGTCTGGGAAGCGCACGGGTGCCACCTGATCGGCGCGACGCATATTGTTGACATACTGATGCACCCAAGGATACAGGACATGCTTGTCCTCGTAGTCGCACAGATTGAGCACGAAATTCGATGCGATCAGCATGAAGTAGGAGAACTCATTGCCCTCGCAGGAGTAGCCCCGACAGGCGAGCTCATAGGTGAGCCTGCCCAGACCAGCGCCGGGCACCAGAATCTTAACCTCGTTCAGTTTGCTGCAAAAGTTGACAGTTAAATGCTAAATATATATATATATTTGATGTATATTGTGGTTTACTTACTAATCAGTCGGCTTGTAATACTCCTCGATGCTGTCGATGATGGGCTTGTACGATTGCTCACGCTCTTCGGCGCATTCGGAGCTCCAGTCGCGCGCTATCAGTTTGAGTGTCGATTGAGCCTTTAAAATTTTGAGAGGTTCAACAACATCATCATCATCTTGACCATCAACAAGAAAATTAGTCTGAGATAGAAATATTTGTATGGTTTATGGATATTAGTTTTTTGTCTCCTTTTTTTGTTGAAGGCACAAGAAGATATTAATCTCAAAATAGACTTGAAATGCAGACCAGACCTTAATGTCTGACTTTGGACAGGATGATAAATGAATAATCCTCAAATATTGCGAATTATTATTGCAAGTGATGAAACTAGTGCAAGCATATGTAAGACAGAAATGGGAATAGCTGCACTGCAGCTTGCTGTCTCTCTCTTTCTCTCGCTCTCACTCACTTGATCCATGTCACCATGTCGGACATGATCGGGCGTCTCGTCCTGCTGGTTGGCGTCGATATCTGCGCCATTATCTCCCGTAGGATAGAGAAGACGATCCTGCAAAATCTCTCGAATCACAGCCTGATTGCAGTCGATGCAGTTGCGCACATTATCCAAGTGCGAACGGTATTTGGACAGCAGAAGCTGATCGTCCGCAGCCAAACTATTCAGGTAGTCTTCTGTCTTGTTCACCCTCAGATATGCATACCGTCTGTGGAGTATTTAGAAACAAATGTAGTTATAGCGCGTGTTCCAAACACACCCACACCCACAAATATCTATCCGCATGCCGCCTAAATTGATTTTCGTTATCAGCAGTTGGACAAGCGCATGCATGCACATACAGTATGTCAAGAAAGTATTTGGATTTTGCAATTCCCTTTTCGGCATATCCCGTTAGGTTAGGTTAACGGTTGCTAGCTGGCCTAAGTGCAGCTTTGGCCCGTTGTGTTACTGTAGATCTCAAAGAAAGAGTGAAAGAACAGAGAGGGAGAGATTAATAGTAGAAGAATAAATAAGGAGGTAGTACAGACTAATACTGGACTAAACTACCAAACAACCATGCCTGCAGCGGGACTCGAACCCGCGACTGATTTTTCGTTTGAGCGATATGAATGAGTTTTGCACACGGAATAATTGGTAATTGTCCGTGCAACATCACTTTTGCATAAGTCATAACATAAGAAATAACGGCATTTGATATCGTCATTGGTACATTATATCTTAAAATTTCACAACTGTTCAAATTAAGGAATCTTGTTTATTTTTTGTTAAATAGCGTTAACAAGTCTACTTTGTAGTAGAGAAATAAGAAAATAAAAAAAAACCTCAATAATAAAATACTTTTTTTGCAAAAGAAATGAGAAAATATGAATTTTTGCGGTGTTCAAACACTTTCTTGATATACTGTACATGTACATACATGCATTCATTTAATCGCAGCACATGTTTGTGTGGTGGGTGGGTGGGTGGAAGGAGCTGTGTGAGGAAAGAGTCCCGGGTAATAAGCTTTTCGTGTAGTTGCATTATTACCGTTTTGTTTACAATTGCTATACAGTACCTGTAGTACTGAAAGGCATTCTGCACTTTCCGTATGTGTCGTCGCTCCTCCTCGTCCTCTTTGGCCGAAAATACCAACGTCGGATCCTCATGCATTTTCGGATGCATGGGGAATGGCAATGATGGCAGCATATCACTCATGTCCACAACTGAAACAATTTTCAATTTTCTAGCCTAAAGACGCCTAAATGCCAATAAATTGTAACTAAACTTATCGATATTTTACATATGACATATATCGATAGCTGGTGTGATATTTCGTCCATTGAAAATCGATGCATCGCTTTTGAATTATCGATGCAAAATGACAGTTACTTTGAAATATATATATATATAATACGCTAGAATTAACGATTCAGAAATTGGCGTACATTTTTTTCTTTTGACTAAATAAGTACCATGCATATTATAAATTTATTAAGTGTATTACATATAACAAAGACGTGTGTGCATTAGTAAATTAAGTTTACGGGTTAAACAAGTGGCAAACATTTTGGATTTGAACGCAATATGCGTATCAACAGAACAGCATCAACAAAATCTTAAAGTTAAAACCGGTTAATTAAATATATTTAAATATTTGTACAAACATTGATAAGGACACGTGACATTGGGATTCGATTGCGAAACGCTTCTTTCTCGGCTGGGCTGCTGGATATCATCCGATCATGTTGATTATTATATAAGTATATGTACATACTCTAAGCATAAGTAGAAATAAAGATATTGCTTATAAGTAAATTACGCTGACTGACAACCAACAAATACAAACATATTTAAAAGAATTGCCATTTCGTGTTTGCATCTAAAAATTTAAGTAGCAGCGCATTTGACCACAGGAGTATTTCGAGTTGCGACATATACATAAAATGTATAATTAAAAAAAGTACGAGTGCAAAAAATGTTTATGATTTTTTAGCCTTCAGCGGGATGCCGCAACGGCTGCTCCACCTCAATATTAAGGTCCAGGAGCGCCGCCAGTTCGTTGTCCAGCTCTCTATCACGCTGTCGCTGAGGGGATGGAGGTGTGGACACTGTCTCGGCGGACCGCGCAGGCGAACGCGTTGGCGTTGGTGTTGTCGAAGGCGTTGTGGAAGCTGAACCCGGTTTTTCTAGCGGCATCACGTCAGCATCGGCATCAGCATTGGTGTTGGGCGGCGCTATTGAATGGTTTAACCAGCGCGGCAAGCTGCTGGAGCTGGCTGCTGGAAAAACGACCTCAGCTAAGGAAAGGGCAGCTGCTGCACGCGATGTGGACGCAATGTCATCGTCCTCTTTGACCTGCTCCTCCTGCGCTTCCTCCTGAGATTGGGCGCGATCGCGCTCCTTCTGCTGTTCAGCGACCCTCTTGAGGTAATTTTTGTCCTGTGTGGGGCACTCGAGATGAACGCAGTGAAATATCTGCAATGCAATATATTCAGAATTGAGAATCGTTTGGATATGCGTATCCAACTGGCTGTACACACCTCATTTGCTGTATTCCGCGTGCCCACAATGCGTATGAAGACAATGGGGCGCGGGGAAAAGTGAAAGTTCTGCCAGGAGCGCGCCTTGTCATTGCGCTTGTCAATCACCATTTGCCAGTTTTTGCGGTTCGTCGAGGTCTCAATGTAGAAGCTGTAGGTGCGATCGTCACAGTCCCACAAGAGCAGACGCATCGAGCCCACATGGTACGGCTGGCCTAAGCGCACAACAATCTCACCGCTGCCGAGCTGATGGCATGTGTAACCCGAGTCCCAGTCATAGTGCGCATGATCGCCATTGATCAGCGCATTCCGTGTGCGACTGACGCCATCTGTAACAATTGCGCTCATCTCAGTGGTGGCCACGTTCGCTTTGGGCGCGACAAATCCATCAATTATCGTTGGCACCTTTGACGTGTGCATGGCCTCCAGCCCGACCACGTGAAACACCTGGATTAAAGATTATTATGATTATTTTATCTATTTATTGATTTATTCTGTTAACTCACCCGATTGACTGTGTTCTGGGTGCCCACAAGGCGTATGAAGCGCACTGGGCGAGCCTCAAAGTACAGATATTGCCAGGAGCGGCAATGGTATTCACTGTAGTCAATGACGCGCTCCCAGTGCTGTTGATTGCCAGATACCTCCACAAAGTAGGAGTAAGCGCGACTATCGCGATCCCAGAGCAGCATGCGCAGGTGATTGATCATGCACATGGTGCCCAGTTCAATAACAATACCAGCGTCATTGATGTCCGTGATGCAGTGACGCGTGTAGCCATGCTCCATGTCATACGAGGTAACATCCCCATCCAGCAATGAGGAGCGGCATTCGCCCTGAATGCAGCGCGATGAATACTTGGCGGTGGCCACATTCTCCTCCGGCCAGAGAGCTGCCCGATATGGCAGCGTTTTCGATGTGCTCCGCTCGTCGATGGCGTCCAGAATTTTGTCCGGTTCGAGGATGCCAGATGGGCGCACCACTTGCAGCAGATGCTCGAGATTCATCAACGGCAGTCGGACAAAGGAGACAACTGTTTTGATATCAACATCGGGATTGTAGCGACTCCATTTCCACACAGCCGAAAAGATTTGAACTTCTGGCGCAAAGAAGCAATCACGGCGCAGCACTTCCTCCAACGATTCCTAAACGAATGGCATATTTTAATATTGATATAGTCTCCTCTCTCCACAAGCAAAATCTCTTACCCTTGAGAGGATCTTAAAGGTATCATGCTGTAGGAGATCCGCTGCATTGCGGTCCATGAACATGAGACACACTTGCGTTAGCTCATCGAGATTGTAAAGACGTGCAGCGTCTAGTATCATGCAGACATTATTCAATGCCAGATACTGACGCAAATATTTGGAAATGGCTATTTCCAGGTCCTGAAAGCCGTATTGATTGGCCATGCCCAAGACATCGATGACAGCATCCTCATCCAACGTGGCCAGCGAGAGTGAACCAGAATAGATGTAGCGCAATAGCACCTTAAACGGATCCAGTGGCACTTCTAAAGAAATTTGGCGTTGTGTTGCCTCCGACATGCCGCCGTAGAGTAATGCTCGAAAGTATTCGCTGCGTGCGGCGAGGATGGCGCGATGTGCCGGCAAACGTTGCTCTTCGACTATGAATTCAACATCCGCATAGCGATCGTTCATGCAGAGGCGGGCAATGTCCGCTGAGAAGCGATCGCCCAGATCGATTTCGTCTGTGTATTCCGTGGGGGAATCTGTATTGCTTTTGACGCTTGCCAATGTTGCCAAGCTGCCGCCGCCACATCCGTGCATCTTGTGATGCCCTTGACTGCTCATTGCGTTTACTGTTCCGATAAATTCTTGCATTATTATTGCATTTGTGCAATTTTGTTTTTCGGTTTGCAACTCACCCACTTGTTTAATTAATTAGCGGCAGCGTTTTGATGAGTCGTCGTTTGCTTAATTATTTATTTCTTTTTGTTGTGTGCGTTTAACTTTTACGGTTACGGTTATGGCTAACCCGTTGGACACAATGTATTATTTGTCCATGCGCGTACTTTTTGGCGATGGTGTGACCTGTATGTGGTCGACTGTGTACAAATTAAGTACACAGATTTAATTTGGCTGTCTTATTATTATGATTTTATGCATGTGAACAGGTAATGTTTTCTAGTCGGAAGAATTTATAACTTAGAGATGGGAGTAGACGAATTTATATTATATCGATATATTGATATTTGTAAACTACACAATATATTGCTGAAAAAATACTGGTTCTAGTGAAATAAGCAAATCGAATTATTTATAACTCTGATCGTAAAAAAATCACAGTCAGCAATGGGCCAGCCTACTTCTGAGATATATAATACAGTAAATATATTATTAAAATATTTGTTTTATTTGTATTAGAAATCGATAGCTTGTAACAGGCATTGCAATCAGTATCGTAGCAGTGTGATAGGCACATATCGACTGTCAACTCTCATCCCTAACAGACTCTTTTCGTGGTGCGGAGGCAATCTGGAAACTCGTGGCGAAATTTTGTATTCGACTTTCGTTGTCAATTTGGTCAACAAGAAAAGGTTAAAAAACGCGAACGAAGATCTGTTGTAGCTGCAAAACAATATAACAGTTTACATTTATCAATTTCAGATGCCTGGCGTTGAAACAATCAAATCCAGTTGGGCCGATGAGGTGGAGCTGGACTACGGCGGCCTGCCACCAACAACGGAAACGGTTGAGAACGGCCACAAATATGTTACCGAATACAAATACAACAAGGACGATAAGAAAATGAAAGTGGTGCGATCTTATAAAATATCCAAGCAAGTGGTCCCAAAAACCGTTGCCAAGCGCCGTACCTGGTCCAAGTTTGGTGAATCAAAGAATGACAAGCCCGGCCCCAATTCGCAGACAACAATGGTATCTGAGGATATTATCATGCAGTTCCTCAACTCCAAGGAGGACGAGAAGGCCAACGATCCGCTGCTGGATCCCACAAAGAACATTGCCAAGTGTCGTATTTGCAACGGCGAACATTGGTCGGTCAATTGTCCATACAAAGGCACCGCCATGGATACGAATCTTATGGAGAAGAAGGCCAATGCCGCTGCCTCCGCGGCCGTCGATGCGCCCAAGTCCGGTAAATATGTGCCGCCGTTCCTCAAGGACAGCCAAAAGGGTGGCTTGGGTATGCGTGGACGCGATGACACCGCCGCTATCCGCATCTCCAACTTGTCCGAGTCGATGACCGAGGTGGATCTGGAGGAGCTGGTGAAAAAGATTGGTCCACAGAGCAAAATGTACCTTGCCCGCGATAAGAACACCGGTCTCTGCAAGGGCTTCGCCTACGTTCACTTCAAACAGCGCAAGGATGCGGCCGCGGCCATTGAAATACTAAATGGTCACGGCTACGACCACTTGATCCTCAGCGTTGAATGGTCCAAGCCGCAGACCAATTAGATCAAATAGTGTGGGTGCGCAGTGGGTGTGTAACTATAAAAAGAATTGCAACTTGAATTAAAAACGTACATTGTTAAACGCTTTTAATTATTTTTTGTTTGTTTGATAATTCCTGACTTGGGAAACCTGGTATTAGAGCTAAATAAAGATTTCCTAAACTATGTAAAATAAAACAAAAATAAAAAAGCTTGGACGGGGCTCCCAAAACGATTTCGAGTTCCTTGCACCACATCCGTTATTTGAGGACAAGACAGCGCTCTCTGATGGCGTTACCATTTTTATTTCAATTTTTAAATACCATAAATATGCATAGATGGTATTTCATTAAGCTATGGCTATGCACACAAAAAAAATAACTCCCTTACGCACAAAACGCAAGCAGTGGTATGTGACGTCACGAGTGTGCTAACGAATTGGAGGCGCTCTCACAGCGTTGCCAGTGTGGAGAAGAAATAATAATGGCGTGCTCCGCCGTTAACTAAAGAAAACATTTTCATATATCTTGATTTTTTACACAGAAATCTATTTTTTCCCATCTTATTTCAGTTCATTTTTTATGCAGGAATATCACTAATTTTGTATTTAATTTGTTTGTTTATTTTTGTTATCAGAAGTGAAATGTATGCATATTTAAATATTTGTGTAGATAACACGCATAATGACTCGAAAAGATGAATTTGCTAAACATTGCTACTCCAAATGTATTCAAATGAAAAAGATGCACACACATTTGAAAGTTGTGTTTACAGATAGGGTAGCACTGAGTGCGACCACAGCGGCCAGTGTTATTTCTGTTTTGCTTTCGTAAATAGAATTTTGTTTTTGTGTGAGCCGCGTGCTAAATATAGAAATAGGTGCCGCAAAAACATTAAAATTTGAAATATATGAAAATGCAATATTTCTAAGTTGATCGGCAGGTGTTTTTGCGTATGTGCGCTCATTATACTCCAAGCAGTGGTCGCAATGGAATCATCGCCCACCACAACAACCGCATCCAAACAAGGTCTGAAAATTAGGCGTGGCACGCGCATTCTCACCGAGAAACCCTTCGCCTACGTTCTCAAGTCGCAGTATCGTTTGGAGCGCTGCGACAATTGCCTGGAGGCGTAAGTAGCGTTGGGCTGGCTATGGGTGTGAATAAGTATATGTATATGTTGTATGCGTTACACGATGTGTTGCAGGGTGCAGAAGGTGCTCAAGTGCTCGAATTGCCGTTATGTGTCCTATTGCAATCGCACCTGTCAGCAACAGGCGTGGACGCTGCACAAGCACGAGTGTCCCTTCCTCAAGCGCGTTCAGCCGCGGATCGTGCCCGATGCAGCCCGCATGCTGTGCCGGCTCATCTTACGCTTGGAGCATGGCGGAGATCTGGAGCGCGGCTACTACACTGAGCATGGTTCACGCAAGTTTCGCGATCTAATGTCGCGTAAGTAACAAAATCATATACATATATATCTATATATCCATAAACAAGGATCAATTGCAGACTATGCTGAGATGAAGAACGACCCGAAGCGAGGGGAGCATTTGGAATCGTTGCACGCCGTGCTAACGGACATGATGAGCGACAGCAGCAGGGGCAGCAGCATAGTGCCCAACATTACCGAACTGATGAGCATTTATGGCCGTGTAAGTGGCAAATGAATCAATGGCGAATTCAAATTCGAAGCGAAGTTGGCACTTTTTGTGATTAACAAGCTCCTCCCAGTTTGAATAGAGAACATGGACTTATACGCTCCTTAGTTCTCCTCTTTCAAAACATATGTATATCGTCTTTGTTACCCGTCAATCCTACTCGCATCTTGATTGCTTGTAATATTCCTTTCCATGCATAACATCTGCGCATACCAATATATCTGCTGGACCATAAGCAATGCTAGCATCGGGGGAATTCCCCAAGTGTTTGTAAATCAGATCAAATGCACTTTAAGTTAAGAAGAAGAATATATACGTTTTTGGCACAGATCAATGTTGGCTGCTCGTTTGCATGTTGGGCACGCTGCCAGAGGCTGCCCAACTAGCAGCTGCAGCCAGCTGTGCAAATGGTGACAACATATATGATATGCAATTGCCACCTGACCTGCTCAACTGCTCAATTGCAGCTCATTACGAACGGCTTCAATATACTGGATGCGGAGATGAACTCAATAGCGACTGCCATTTATTTGGGCGTATCCATAACGGATCACAGCTGCCAGCCGAATGCAGTTGCCACCTTTGAGGGTAACGAGCTGCATGTGCATGTCACTGAGGATTTGCCATGCTTGGACTGGTCAAAGATCTACATTAGCTACATCGATCTGCTCAATACGCCGGAGCAGCGACGTGCCGATCTCAAAGAGCATTATTATTTTCTGTGCGTGTGCAGCAAGTGCATTGATCCCCAGGAGATGCACGAAATGACCGCCGGTGTCTGCCCCAACGCCAGCTGCGATGCCAGCGTCAACATTGAGCTGGCCAAGTGCCAACAATGCGATGCCAGCGTGACGCCCCAACTGCGCGCCGCCTACAATGATATTATGACGTTCACACAGAGCAGCCTGGACAACATGAGGGAGGTGGCCTGTAAGTGATCCCCTAAAAGATCTACATTTATTTGTCCAACATTTCCATTATTCCATTCGTTTCTTCCGGTTGCAGATTTGGATGTGTGCAATGTGTGTTTGGAGAAGCAGCGAAGCGTACTGCATCCGCTGAACGTGTGGCATGTGAAGACACTCGATGCGGCCTTTGAGGCCGCCATTAATGTGGGCAAGTGGACGGATGCACTGGCATTTGGACAGCAATTGTTGCCGGGCTTTGGCAAATATCATGGCGCATGGAATCCGCTGGTGGGTTTGCTGCACATGAAGCTGGGCAAGATTCAGCTGTACGAGCGCAACTACAAGCTGGCCGTGCATCATCTGCAGGAAGCGCAGCGCATATTGAGCGTCACCCATGGACATGATCATCGGCTGCTCGTGGATCAGCTGCGTCCGCTCATGCTGCAGGCCCGTCACGAGATGACCTGAGTTGAGCCATGTTTGTGTTTAATGTTTATGTTTAAGCTCAGAATCTGTTTGTTTATCATTTGTTTATTTCAATTAAACCGTAGACTAAATGTAAAATAATTTTATTGGTGCATTTAGACAATCTGCGTAATGGCCTTGGCGCGTCGATCCGTGTCCTGGAAGAGCGCCCTTATTAAATGCTTTATCTCGCCGGCCTGATAGTTGGCCGTCAGCGGGCCGGCACCATCGCACCAGAGTTCGCTGAACTCCTTCAGCGATGCGTTCATCATGATCTTAAGTTGCTGCAGCTTAAGCCAGGAGCGTACTTGCACCACATCGTTCTTATCGTGGAAGAGCAGTGGCGCCTTCTCCAGCACCACATCGATCAAATCGCTCAGCTCACTGGCCATCGTTGCCGAAATGTCGCGCAGCCTGAAAACGCGCTGCACGAGCTCATTGATAAAGGCTTGGAGCAGGTCACAGAAACTGCTGTTGTACACATTCTCCGGCAGCACCTGCTGCCATACGTTCTTCAGCAGCTCCAGTTGCCGCAGGCACTGACGTACCAGTCGCAATGGTGCCGTACCCAACGTGTGCGGATTCTCAAACTCTTAAAATACATATTGCAAGAAGCAAAATAATCAGAATAGGCCAATGGAAGAAATATAAGCTTCTAATTAAGTTTCTATTCCAGAACATCTTTAAAAACATATAATAATAATAAGAATAATATTAATAAAATTAAAACCTAACAAAAGAGCTCACCAAAGCTACTCATGATTTCCATGAGTATGGACTCCTGATAGCTAACTTGAACGCGCAGATACTTGTTGCCTGTGGATTGTAGTATTTTGACCAGCGATGGGAAGCCATCGATATTGTCCTTGATATGCTGGGCCACCCAGTGGGTTAGGTACATGCAATTGTTGTAAAACAGCGCCGATTGCTGTGGGATGCTCTCCAACAGCTTCTTGTGCACTTTGGGCACCTCATTGATGTACGCTTCCAACAGAAGCCCAATGACGCCGCCCAGTGGATCTGGTGTACCCTCCTCGGCCTTCTCTGGCTGGCGCAGCACACGCTCCATTAGCTTGACAAAATCCTGGAAGACGAATACAAATATCAAGTAAAAAGCGTTAGATATACAATAATCTGTTGGATCTCTTACCTGTACGCTCTTGGAGATCATGCAGCGTGGAAATAGTAACGGATCACTGGCCACATTAGCCGACAGATTGCTGGGGGCCACCAGCGTCATGTCCTGCAGATCACGCTGGATTATCTCACGTGCGGTGGCCAGAACCCGAGCGGAGAGTCGATTGCGATAATAGGTGTCGAAATGCTTGGTAAACTCGGTCAGCGTTGTGTCCAGCTCGGGATTGATGAGAAACGTGTCGGCTAGCTGATGCTCAAATTGGGCAACATCTTCGCATAGTGTGGAGCTGTTATACTCATCCATAGTCTCAGGCACCGCCGGTATGAGGCATTCATCGAGGAGCAATTGGAGCATGCGCTCCTTGACATGATCGCCAATAACGGTGAACACATGCTGTGTGCCGTTCAGACTGCAGTTGATACTGCCCAGCGTCTGCAGCAGCAGGCGGAAGTGCTCAAAGACATCCTTATAGTTGGGACGCAGTAGCGACGATGTGTCGGGCTCCTTGATGGAGTAGGAAAGCGTTAACTGTATGTGGCTACCATCCTTGGCATTCTCGTTGTATTCGACAGAGACTGGCTTCTGGATGAGCGGCTCGATGCAGTTCTGCAGCAGAAAGGTGCATAGCTTGGTGGGATTGTAGCGCTCCTGGAAGAGCGCAATCCCAATGTCCTGCAGCTGCGCCTCATCTTTGCTGATCAACAGCGTCACACACTTGGATGTGGGAAATAATTTGCAGCTCAGTTGAACAAGACGATCGAATCGCTCCTGCAGATTCTGCTGCAACAAGTGCGCCTGCACCTGGTACTTCACCTTGATGGACTCGTAGCACTCCAGCGTCTGAAAGACGCGCTCTACATCTGGCGAGATGTCATCGCTTGTACCCTCACCGTAGATCAGGCTGCGCAGCCTGACCATCAGATCGAGCACCACCAGACAATCCTTGGTCGCTTTGGCCTCCTCTACGCACTGGAACAGGTCGTCCAGCTTCAGGATATGTTCGCTAACACGCAAACCGAGTAATTTCTCGCGCAGATCGCGACTCACCGCTGCCAGCTCAACGCTGGCATCACTTAATACGGAAAGACCCTCGTTACCAACAGTGGCAAGCAGATCGCTGATCTCGTCACACAGTGTACTCGAATTCTCCAGAAAAATGTCTGGCGATGTGTGATTGGGCATAAAGTCGGTGTAGTTCTCATCTATGTGCTTGCGTACCCGTGTTTGAAAGCGTTCGACGCGAACCAGCATTTTTTTGATTGCCGCCTTTGTAGCTTCAATGTTGGTGGCATTATTATTGCCTTGCCCGTGATAGGTATCCAACAGCACCTGCGTTTCCATCATTGTGGCTTGCGAGCGGTGTTTTAACTTGAAATTTAAAATGAATTTTGTTGAGCATACAAGTCAACAACGACGCTTGCCAATTTCCTGCATCTATCGATAACATTGTGATTAGCATTGAATGATCGAAATTGCCAATTTTATACGATAGTTCAGCTCTATTATGCACTGTATGAATTAAGAACTTCAATAAAAACACTAATTATGTTTTACAATAAAGAAAATTGTATAACAATAACAAAACATTGCCGTTTACTTTCGAACTTGTTTACCTCTTTCGAATTTTCTTAATTTATTAATTTTTCAGCACTGGGTATTATGGGATTTGTATTTAAATACACATAGGACATTTCCAATAATAATCGACTCCATTTGGCTGCCCTTAGGAACACGTAGAACTCACTGCTAAGAAAAACTTCCGATAGCCGTCATAGAGTAATGGCATTGGTAACCAATCATTTCACTTCCTCTACTTTATTAACTTATGTTTTAACACAAATTCAGAAGATTATTAATTTCTAGAAATTGAGATAAATGAATTTATTTTTGCCATTTTTTAATATTGTCAACTATTTATTTAATATGGTATTCTTAAGAACTCTTTAAAACTGTTTAATATAAATCATTAAATTGGAGGCAAAATTGAATACATTCATTAATTTAGAATTATAATTATTAGCGAATAAAAACCAATTTAAAAGGGATTTTTTAAAGTGAGCGTAATAATAATTTTTTTTTATCGGAAATTACTTGATTGCACTTGTTTTGGGGATTATTTGTATATTTTACTTTATATTGTTGAACAAGTAAGCTAAATCTTTAAATGATTCTACTTAAAATAGCAAATGGTACAATAGATTACTGGTGTCGGATCAGTATCTAAAAGAGTGTGTTCCATTTAATCTGACATATATTCTTCGTTCTACTTTACTTTATTTGTTTGTATAAATTGTTTACATTATTTGTTTAACACGATAACCGCATCTTAAGGGACATTCCATGATAGACGTGGGCGTGGCGGATTCACAACTAAAGTATAATTCGTACACGGTTAGTACATTTAATACAAGACTCTTGACTTGAAACGGAATTGTGTTTTTGTTTTGTTTAGCTTGTTAAAATACGACGTCTAAGTTTTGCTAGTGGGTAGTCTTGCAAACGCACGTTGCCTGTTGGCCTGCAGTTTGCGTTTCTTTGGGCACAGCTAGGAGGCACTCGATTCGTTGGCGATGCTCATCATGTCCGCATCGATGTTCTTTAGCGCGTTGTGATATTCTGTGATCTCGAGAGCCTCCCATTCGGCCTTGAATGCCGCCTTGGGATCCTGGGGCATGGTCATCGCGGCGCCAGTCATTGCATCTGCCTGTGCTTGGGTCTGGTCTGCATGGTTATTCTCGCCCAGCACTAGGGTGTAAATGGAGCGCAAGCCAAACACGTTCAGGAAATACCATGATGCCGATGACACCCAGGCGGCGTCCAGTGAGGCCAGCTCCACGCCACGCTGCAGCATTGGTTTGAAGCGCAGGGTGAGTGGGAATGGTACTTTGGTGGTTACAAACCCGGAGAACATCCAATTAATCCAGCCACCAATAACTACCATGGGCAGCACATTAATAAAATTACCCTTAACCATGTCCGTCAGCATAGCCGAAGAGTTTTGTGCAACTGGAGCGCGCTTCTGGGTCTTGAAATAGCCCGTCTCCTCGTTGTTGAAGAAGTTCTTTCGCATGGAGAAGGACTGGGCACTCAGATATTTACCATTTTCACGCAGCAATCGAGCACGAATCATGGCTTGACTGTGACCACAAGCATAAAACAATTTAAAACATTAAAAATAAAATTTTCATAATTTTCATATGAACTTCGTTCACCTGTCCATGATTTGGGTCATCTCAGCCTTTTTCTGTGTCGATATCAGAATGGATACGTAATGGCGCACGATGCCGACCAGAAATGTGATAAGCACGATGGGTAAAAACACCCAAACGCGTATGTCGGGATCTATAAGCAGCTCCGTCATATTGCACTTATTAATTAAAGAATATTTTCTACAAATCTATTTTGCACCCGCAGAAGACTGTCCGGTGCTAGAGATGGATGAATATTGAGCGTGCGAATTATCGATTTAATTGAGTGACGATGACAGACAACTATCGAGAATGACTAAGTATTTAATTTGAGCTCAATTTTTGCTGGTTTCCATTAAATTAATTATATTAAAATTAAATAATAAAGTTTTGTCCGAAAATGGGCTAAAATTTCAACCAAATTATGTGAAGCCAGCTTTTAGGATCGTAGGTTTTTCCTGTCTTATTTCTAGACATATCGATAGCTTTGGCTTGTCTTAATCGAAATAGCTGCAAAATGTCTTATAAAAATATTTGGAATATGAGCAATTACTTATATTTATATTTGTTTGTAGGTATTATTAGCCCAAAAATAGTTACATCGATAGAGCCAATCAGCATTGGTGCTGCTGCTATTTTGGGCTCTATTGGAGTTGGTTATTTCAAGAGTCAAACCGTTTGTCGGTTTTATGAGTGCTGCGATGACGGAAACATTCCGGCTGACATGGACAGTAAGTGATTGATTTAATTTGTGCTAACAACCACCAGTCACAAATCCATTCCACAGAGCTTTATGATTCGCTGTCCACAACTCTCTTTGGACAGCATTTGGTGAGCCAACACGTTCTTCCCGCTCTCGTTGCTCATCTAAAAGCGAATAGCCCGTCCCGCAAGCCGCTTGTGATGAGTTTCCATGGGACGCCAGGCACCGGCAAGAGCTTTGTTGCCGACCAAATAGCGACAGCGCTTTACAAGGAAGGAACCAAAAGCAAATTCGTTCACAAGTATTTGGGACGAGCGGATTTCGCGCATCCCGGCCGCTTGGATGAGTATAAGGATCGCATAAATCGGGAGGTGCGTGGGAGCATACGGGATTGTCCACGTTCACTGTTCATATTCGATGAGGTGGACAAAATGCCGATTGGCGTCTTTGATACACTCACATCTTTGGTGGACTACGCGGGCAATGTGAGGGACGTAGACTACACCAAAGCCATTTTTATATTTCTGTCCAACACAGCGGGCGTACGCATTTCAGATCATCTGGCCGATCTAATGAAAAAGGGAACACGGCGGGAGGACACACGACTCTCCGACTTTGAGGAGATGCTCACCAAGTCTGCCTACAATATGGATGGCGGACTCAAAAAGACACATATGATCGAGGCGCATGTCATTGATCATTATATACCATTTCTGGCGCTCGAAAAAGCTCATATAGTGCAGTGCGTAAAGGCAGAATTTAATCGGTGGCACATAGATCCACAGCCCGATGCGATAATTAATATTGTTAATAGCGCTGTTAGCTATGATCCCAGGCACAATATGTTTGCAACATCCGGTTGCAAGACTATTGAAAAAAAGGTTGCTATTGTCGCCAACGAGCGTCGCACATAAAGTTGATTGTATTATATGTATATAAGTATGTTTTTATTAACGAACGAATATGTTTTTATATCCAATAAAACTTAAATGAATGCTAGTTTTACCATGGATTCAACCATTTAAGTCGCGAGTCCTTTCGCAGGAGTTCGGTGTCCAGGCGCTTGGCCTGCTGGTCAAATGCATCGCGTGCGGCGTCGCGCATTTCCACAGGTCCGATGTCCCTTGTCACCAGGCACTCGCCGTTCTCCTTGAGTATCGTGTGCTTGATATCCTTGGCCGTGGGCTCGCCATAGGGGAACGTGACAGGCGTTACTTTAATTAGATGCTTTATTTTCCACAGACGTGCATTGTTTTCGGGTATGTTTTTGACGACGGCAAAATCGCTCTGTTTGCCATCTAGGCCCAGATCTTTAAGTATGCGTTTCTCCCAGAATGGATTACCTTTGACGGGTTTAATACGCTGCACTCGAAACAGCTTGGCGGGTTCCACGGGCGGATCTTGATGGTCGGGCGTTCTAAAAGTGCTTTTTTTTATAAAAGTCAATTTTTTTTTATGCCGGTTTAACACTCACCTGGGATAGTAAATAATACCCTCGTATTTCTTACCATCTTTATACAAGAACTTCTTATTGTGTTTGCCATAGCTGCGTGCCACTGTCAGGCTAAGTTGCAGTGGCGTCAGCAACTTAAACGAGTTCATTTTATTTCAAAAATATTAACAAAAATAATTGAAAACAGTGGCAGCAGCGAGACGAGCAGCTGGTTGGTTATGAAAGCGTGCCAGGGCTGCAAAGCAGTTTTGCCATTCACACAATACTGATCATTTGTAAGCCTATCGATAGTATCAGTACCGATAATGTTATTGAAAGCGCGAAAAAAAGTTCCTCACATGCTTTACTTAACAAAAACAACGGTCATTTAAATTATATTATATTATCGGTCTGGTTTATGTTTATCATGAAATCTGTTAGCGAACTGCTCTAAAAGAAATGAACTTTGTAAATTATTATGATATGCTTATTATTTCTTTTATGTGCTTTACTAGAGTTTTTGCCCATGGGACAATACAACAATATTCTCGATTACCAGATGGCAGCTTTGTGTTGTGGGCGGAACTACTTTATCACAATGTTGGACGCCATTTTGTTGTTTTGATTGGTTTTTCACTGCAAAGATGTTGCGCTGCCATTGGCTGTTCTCGTTCCATCCGCACAGGGGTTGCAAGTCCTTTGGACTATAAATGATGCTGCAACATCCTCACATCGATTCAGTTCGGCGGCAAAGCTTTGCGCGTACAGGAGTTAATTTACCGTTATAAAAACCAGGATATCGTCTGATTGCGATTCTTGTAAGCAGTCCAATTGAATTAACGAATTGATTTTATATATACAAAGATATACACATATATATATTTTTTAAAAAGTTGTTTCAAGTGTGCGTAGGCCTCATATCTGATGAATCGCAATCCATACAATTGTTACGATTCAAGACTTAAAAATTGTTTGCGCGCATCCACTTTCAAAGAACACTTTGATCTTAGTGCAAGTTGTTTGAGTTTTTTGTTGTTGTGAAGAATAGGCCCATAAAACCGCAAATCACATAAGGGTTCGAATGCTCAACTCCCGGGGGCCAAAATAAATACAAACGTGACGATTGTTCAGTTATTTGTGTAGGTGAGAAAATATGTTGCAAATAAACGAGAACAAAAACAATAAATACACTAAGCACAATAAAAACAAATGAAAACGCATAATAGGAAACGCAAACAGGACACGTGACCAACGTGAAAAATGGGTTGTGCAGAAAAGGGGTCGCGTCTATCGAGGGGTTGCCAGCCGTGCACCCTTTAATACTCAACACCGAAAACCATAAATAATGCATCTAAAATTCGCGCAGTTTGCTTAATTTGCGGTTAGGTGGGTGGGCGTGGAACATTGGATGAGGGGATGACATCTTCAGGAATTGTTGTACCTATGGTTTGGTCTCTATAATAATACTACATTTAACTTTATAAAAACGATTTGAGGACGAAACTAACTTGAGGACGAATCAAAACTTTCCACAGCATTGTCAAAACTAAATGAATTTTCAAAGCAATGCTTTATTAAACATGGTTTGGCCTCTAGTTTAGTTCTGCAGTTACAAAACTCTAACTTGATTGATTGCTTGTGGGGACGGGTCAAATCTTTAAGCAGCCACAACTTTATCAGAACTGAAGCTCAGTATTAGTAAAATGCTTATAAGACTTATAAGACATATAAGATATATCCTATCTAATTAACAGTGTGCAGCGCAGTGGGAGCAAGTGGATCAGGAGCAGGAGCAGGATCAGCTCAATATGGTATACGATATGACGCATTTGGCACCGGCGCCGCCGCAGAGCATCTCACTGAGTCGCTACTATATGGACCAGGATGATGAGTTGGCTGCCGCGAACAATGCGCTTTCGAATGGTCATGGACATGGACATGGCCAGCATTCTGGCGGCGATGATTATGCGGCGAGCACCACGTTGGACATTGATCAGCGCTTTCAAGCGCGCATCGCCTGCGAGACGGCTGCTCAGCCGGCACCACCGCCGCCACCGACACCGGCACCACGTCGCCGCACCGTGCCCGTTGCCCACCTGGATCCCTCCGAGCTGGTGGGTCTGTCGCGGGAGGAGCGTCGCCGGCGTCGCCGTGCCACGCTCAAATATCGCACGGCGCACGCGACGCGCGAACGGGTTCGCGTGGAGGCGTTTAATGTGTCCTTTGCGGAGCTGAGGAAGCTGCTGCCAACACTGCCGCCAGACAAGAAGCTATCCAAGATCGAGATACTCAAGCTAGCCATCTGTTACATAGCGTATCTTAATCATGTGCTGGAGACACCCTGAGACGCCGCCAACGCCTCCAGCTGCAGCCAGTTGCCAGGCGCCATGTTTCTCACTCTTCCTTCGACTAACAATTAATATATACGTACATACATTTACACATAGTCTCTATCAGAAGTCTTAGATTAGCTCTAGTATAGCACATACAGTATTTTTTTGTCTTTTTTTGTATAGCATCTAATACGTGATATTTGTTTATGTGTCTATCCAATGCGCAACAACAATAAATTAATTATTATATATGTATATTGTACAGTACATAAACGAGTTCCTCTTTTTCCTGTTTGCACTTTAAATACCCTACGACAGATGCTGAATAACTGGGGCACTTAAGGCTTGGAGCAGACACTCAAGTGGACTTATTTTATATATATATTGTAAGCAAATTTTACTCTCTACTTGAATATTTCATTCTAATTGCAAATCTTGACAATTTGTACAACAATTATTTCATTTCAGTTTTGTACAATCGTATTTGTCTACGCTATGTTTTAATATATATTTAAGATAATATACTCTTCCTTATTGTGCAAATGAACAGGGTATTTGATGGTCGCTTAGGATGCGCATTGCAGCACTTTTATTTGTTAGCTTGGTGGCTCAGCTGGCATTGGCAATTTATTCATTTGCTTTTCTGTTGGCAAGCAATGCGCCAGCTGCTGCCCACAGCTCGGACCCCATACCCCATACCCCATACCCCGTACTCCATACCCCAACAGCTTGCAACCCCCATAAGCATATTGCTGTACTCTCTGGGCATGATTGTATGCCTCGTCCTTTGGCTGCTGTGCGCAGTGAAAGCCACGCCCATTATGGATCCAAGTGAGTGTTGCCTGTGATGTGAATGTGTTTTTTTTCTCTGATTCCAAATTCGATAAATTGTCAAAATATTTATTCCGAAAATTGTATTCTGTTGTCATAGCTTTCGCCTGTATTAGATGATTTCTTCCCCATTTTGTGCCATCCAAATTCGAAATTATTAGACCGAAATGTCATTCAACTTTAGCGCCATGCAGGTGAGCAATTTCCAGAATATTGATGCTGTGCGTGTTTTTGAGAGAGAGAGAGAGAGAGAGAGGGATGGACTGCGCTGCTACCAGTCAAGCAGCTAACTGTAAATGTAACCCAATTGAAGACGCCATCTTTGCCATCCGTTCGGTCTATTTTGGCGCCCTGAGCAATACTTATTGAGCGGGCGGTAACCGAAATTCGCTTGGTACGGGCACTAAAGTATTAAATTTAGCTCAACAG
Source organism: Drosophila imparisetae (assembly GCA_035042265.1). Classification (NCBI taxonomy): domain Eukaryota; kingdom Metazoa; phylum Arthropoda; class Insecta; order Diptera; family Drosophilidae; genus Drosophila; species Drosophila imparisetae. Next base: position 198,915 of record JAWNLP010000147.1, read on the forward strand.
TGGAGTACGTTCATTACGTGATCGACTTGTGCATACTCTGTAAAGAGACTTAAGATGTTTTTGGTAAATTTTTCATTTGAAAACTTTGCAGAAAGTTTACCAAAAGTTTGAACTTTATAATCCTACACATATAGAAATATATGTAATCATCTGGCATACGCCCACAACAGCAACATTAAAGGGAACAGCAACAACAACAACAACAACATCAACAACATTAACATGGCAACCAGAGCAACTCAGCGTGGCCCCAATCTGTGCCACGAATAAGCAGAACAACAGTCAAAATAGCGACAGGACCCAACTTATATGTTCAACTTGTCGCTGTCTCTGTCCCTGAGTACCAGGCTCTACTTCTATAAATAGAGAGCACGGCGGAACAGGCGACAACAAATACTGATTATTTAAAATGCTAACTAATTTTTGATTTGATTGAGGTAGGCATAATACACATACATATACTTGGGGTATTATAGCTCTGTTTTGATTTCAAAGTCAAAGATTAATGTGGCATTAATTGAATGGAAAATTCGTTAGTCAACTAAAGGATAATCGTATGAAATTTCACTCTAAGGTGTAAAGTTCGTTTTGATTTGCATATTTTCTTCGTAGTTTTGCACAATTTGGACGCTTTTGTCGGCAGTCAGCTTTAGCTGGATTCCCGCTTCCATTTGCGTTTCCTTACCCATTTCCTTGCCGCCCGTTCTTGTCACTTAGGAGTGGCACCTCTCCCCTCCACCCTGCCCTCCTCTTCGGCAAGTTAGCCAAATAGCGACAGTAAAGTTTTATTTACTTGGTAACGGTAGGTAACGGTACACCGTGTATTCCGACCAGGTCCGATTGCCACGCAACTCGTTTACAGTTATTTTTCATACAATTTTTCGATGTCCACAAACAAGGCGAGCGAAAACGGTCTAACGGAATTTAACGCTTGCACAGTCTTAACGGGATTTGAGCGGTTTGTGAGAATTGTTGTTGCCTCTCATCTTCTTTGTGGCATCGATAAGGATATCAATGATATCAAGCATCCCCCTTCGATGATTGCAACAGTATACATTTAATGGCATTTCAATTGCAATTCTGCCACTGCCGCAGACGCACAAATTGACAGCTGTTTTGAGAACGCCCACGCCCACGCCCACGCCCAGTAAAATTGATTGGAAAACTGCGCAAAGCTGCTGTAAATGGAGTTCGAATTGGAATTGGATTTGGAAACGAACAACTCTCCAACTGTGCTGCAGCAATTGTGGAGTTAAGCGGCTGCAGTGCGTGAAATTACCTTAAGTGTCGCCCACTCAGCCCACACTGCCTCCTCCATCTCCACCTCCTTCGTCTGCTTCTCGAGCCGCACGAGAGTAAGTGTGTGTGTGTGTGTGTGTGTGTGTGTGCAGAGATGGACAATTCAATTTATTTCTGTTGTTAACATTTTATTTTATTGGTTGTCATTTATTTGACACTTTCAGAAAAAAAGAGACTTAAAACAAAACAATTTTCATCTATTCTAGTCTCGACAATTGATTTAATAGTTCATCGTAATAACAAATTGCATCAGCATCTTTTTACCTGGAATTACCAATGGATCAAACTCTTTGATGCCACACATTTGGATATAGAATTTGTCCTCTCAATTCTGTTATCTTGATTGCCAAATTTCCTTGTCGTGAGTCACGATAAGGAAAACACGAGACGCGCCCAACTCTAGGTTGGTGTGGGACACAAGTGGCAAGTGGCAAGTGGCACAAGTGCAGTACCAGCAGTCACAGAAGCCCGCTCGTCAGGCTGGTTCGAGTGCACGTGCAACTTGGTAGCTTTTTGACTGTCTAATCCTGCAGAGGCAGCATGTGATAAATTGCACCCCAGAGGGTTGACATAAAAATCATCGCTTTAGCTGCCTGCCCGGGCTAGCAACGCATTTGAGTCCGGGGGATGGGGCATCGTTTTGGGCTCGCCAGTGGTAGTGTTATCTGTTTGCTGGGTGCTGTTCATCCTATTGTGGTGCTAACAGTTGGACGCCTTCCGTTTTGTTGCTAATTGAGTTTAAAATCAATTTGTATTTTACGCTCGGTCAAGTATGCTTCACACATACTTCTGGCTAGTAGGATTGATCCGCTCTTCCGCGTCCCTCCGTCCCTCCGCCCCTTCGCACTCACGCCTCGTTGTGTAATTGCCGTGCAAATTTAATTACAACAGCAACAATGTCCTTCCACCCACCCCTCTCTCCCTCGCGTCTCCCACTTGCTACGCCACGCGCTTTGTGGTCGCTTGCGCGTGTCGGCAGCATGTGCAAAGTTCCTGTTCCTGTTCCTGTTCCTTTTCCTGTTCCTACGTGCTGCTCCTGGTTCGCACGCACTCAATCAAGCTCTCCAATCATTCGCAACTCCATCAAGTGTTGACAACTTGCCACGTGCAGCATCGTGGGCGTTGTGGGCGTGCCACTGCGTATTGTATTACCAACACACACACACACACACACCAACACACAATTTGCATTCGATATAATTGAAATTACGTTTGCGTGGGAAGTTTCAGATCAAAAACGCGCTCCAGCAAACTTTTCCTTCTTTTTGGCGCTCTTGCTCATTGGAGGCCCGGGTAGAGGGAGTGAGGGAGGTAGGGAGGTGGGCTGAAGCAACAGCTGTTAAACTTAAAGCCATGCTGATAAATGATTGCACATGACTTTGATCCATGGCTGAAGGCGAGCCAAGGATTTAACAAGGACTGGCATCAATTGCCAGTTCCGGTTTTTTCTGCTCGCCTCTGCGTCTTTTGATACCCTAGGGTGAACGTTAACTGGGGTATACGCATTAATGCTAGAAAAAAAATACAAGTAGTCAGTTTCAATCGTGTCTGATGCTCTTTGGTATCCGAGCAGACAAAACGGTAGTCAAAATAGTTGTACTGTCCAGATATAAAAATAATTCATGATATCATGAATGAATTTAACATAATATTTGCAGTTAAAATACAAATTCAACTTACTGTAAAATATATATTTGAGGGATGTGTTCTAGTCGAGTATTAATCGGGCTTATGATTTGTATTGTTTCTGTTTGCCGTCTGTGCTGTCTGTGTTTAAAAAGGCAAACACAAACAAGGCATTAAGTGGCATTAGAGAGAATTCGTTTTTTTTTTTTACACATGTTGCAACACGGAGATTACGATTACGTCGTGTAATCGTCGTGCAATGGGCGAGGGTTGGACTCAAGGGGAGGGTTCCGGTTCGTTTCGGTTTATCTTCGGGTCTTGTTTGGCTTTTTATCAATTGGCTTGCTTAGCGCCCATAAATAACGGTTTTAGTTTTGCAATTGAAGCAGGTGGCTGACTTGGCCTGACTTGACCCACCTAGCTTTAAGCAACTGCAATATGCTTCCCTCCCTATCTCTCTCTCTCTCTCTGTCTCGCTCTCTCGCTCTCTCGCTCCATCTCTCGTCATCTCTCTCTTTCTTTTTTGATGCAGTACGAGCGGGATTTTCGCGCCAAGAGCGTCAGTAACTGGGAATATCCTCGCTTCTCTCCGCCCCGTCCACGCAACCTGCACAAGAACTCGAAACCCATTGCCACAAAGAACGGACATCTGTTGGCCACAGCATCCCGGTGAGTTCATCATCATCTTTAACTTGACTTCTTCCCGTTGACTTCACTTCAAATTATTGCTAAATTTCACATTTGTAGATTCAATTAAAATATAAGATATTTATTTTAGTCAAGCTATTGATTCCCGCAGGGACGGCAACTTCTTGGGCCAATATCGTGGCACGTATCATCTGCCCCTGAGGATCACAAGGAGCTTTGCCGAGTTATACAACCAGTGTTTGAGCCGACGGCACAAGTACTGGAAGTATCCTCGGGATCTGTGCTACTGCCAACGGGTGCGACCGAATCCTTGTGACTTTCGGGAGACTCTTGGCATAAAGAACGATCCATCCTGGCAGCGGCCAGTCGACTGCCAGACCAAGTGTGAGGGACTCCAACAGATGCTGGCCATCAACGAGCTGCACAAAAAGTGCAAGCGTACGAGGTGCCACCCAAAGGTGAGTCAAAACGAATTTGGAGCACGACACGACACGACACGATATAAACCATATATAATATATATTAACCAAGCTCACGAGAATAGTCTTCCTGTAGTTGGAGCATTTTTCAATATTTTGTATATTTATTTGATTTTTTTTGTAGCAAAAGTTGCTGTCCGGTTTCTCGTTTGACTTGTCGTATATTTTTCCGGTCAAAACTTAAAACAACCATAATTTTATCATAAGTGGCCCGATTTGCAATAGCCAGAGCGTTTTAATCATGGTTTGATATCTAAATTAATACTACATTCACAGTTAGAAACACGATTCTGAAGCTAGAAATTATACGATTAATGTCAGGGATATCAATTTGATACATTCCGATTTTCTAAATACATCATGTTGAGTCGTATTTTGTGTTTGGTTGTGTCATGCTTAGAGTAGAGTAGAGAATTTAAGACACACCCCTTGCACCCCGCACTCATTGCACACCACCCACACCCCTGCCCACAGCCCAATGAGAAACAGATTCCACGTGTGGGCGAGGCCTCCTCGAAACACAGCAAGAAGCTGCGCAAGCGTCCTGTTACCGCCTTTGAATATAGTCGTCGCGCCACTGTCATGCTGGACCAGCCCCAGCAGGACCAGCCCACCGATAAAAGCAAGCCCACGAAGGACGCAGTTCCAGCCAAGTCAGCAACCAAGACAAAGCCCAAATAAATTCACACATTTGACCCAATTGTGTAAACAGTAAATTGCAGTTCAATAAACCGATTTGGTGCTCTGATAAGGAATGCCTGACTAGTGGATATCCTGTAGCCTGTCTCTTTAAATGTGTTTCTATGTTGATATCCATTTCACTCGCCGATCTCAAACACTATATAGCAAGTATTCATATAACATAAAACAATAAAAGCCGCATTTTTGATGATTTGCCTTTCAAAATTTGTGCAAAATATTCCAAAATTCCAATTTCGAGGCATTCAACTTTTGATCTGTTAATTCGTAGATTGCTTGGGTATTATTTCATTTTCATTTACTCAGAAATTAAATTTAAAAAAAGTTAAATTGATTTGAAGATTTCATACAAATCTTACAAAACACATAATTGAAAAAGTTTTGAGCAACACAAACAGAAATTGACATCTATAAGAATGTACAAACACTTTCATGTGCATCCATCATCAATCATCCATCATCCATCATCAATCATCAATCATCGATCCAATTATTCTCACTCACAAAACCACCAAAAAAAAACAAAAAAAAAAAAGAGAAAATTTTATTGAGTGATCATTGTGACTCGAAACTGAAACTGAAACTAAATCCTGGATAATAACCACATCGTCAACCATGTCGCAAGCAGCGGTCGCCAGCAACGGCAATTACAAGCTACCTGATTTGAGCTATACGCCGGGAGATCTCACCGAGCCGGAGTACCGTCTGCCATCGCATCAGCAGCTGCTGCTCGACCAGAAGCGACCCGAGCATGTTCTGCAGCGCGATTTGCCACTGAGCCGCTTGTATTTGAGTGAGCCGGATTCGCAGCCGTTGGACAAATATCGGGCAACGGCGGAAGCGGCGCGTGAGGTTACCTCAGCAGCGGGACGACAGTTTCCGGCGCTGGCTGCCGCACAGGCCAAATACACGGGACAGCTCAACAATAGCCACAACAACTTGGACATTTCCGAATTTGAGTTTTCACCCGGCAAGGATCTCATCTCGCTGCCCATTTTAAGCACACCAGCTGTAGCTGGCAGCTCCGTTGATCAGGAGCAAATCCGTAAAATGCCGCTGCACTCGATCACCGAAAAGCCCAACGAGCGCTGCCCATCGCCGGTGGTGCCGGCCTATGCCAACTTCGAGCTGGCCAAGCGTATGCATCAGGACAATCTGGATCATCAGCCGCTGCCGGATTGCGTTGCTGATCTGGCGTATCGCAAGGCACAGATAAGTGGCGGTCATGGCGGACTCGCCCTCGAAATCGATCCAATTGCGACGGGCGTCGGCGTGAAGACCCACAATGCCGGCCCCACCCACTGCACCAAGATGCGAGTCTATCGGCCCAAGACCGGCAGCGGTGTCCTGCCCAAGGCATTTGGCGGCGATCATTTTCGCGGCATTGGCTCCGCGCCCAGCAAAAAAATGGGCGCCATGGATCTGGCGATTGGCTGGGACTTTAAGCCGGCGCATCCCGGCGACGAGCCACGTCTGGCCAGACACATCGACGGCTCCAATGACTCGGCCGGACCGGCGGTTTTCACATGCGTGAAGACACCACGCGAGGATCAATCAAATGCGGAGCTGGGCCGATCTGCTGGCGTCTTTACCAGCACCCTCGGCGAGCCAGACTTTTTTGACAAGGACATTCTGCGCCGCAAGTCCGACTTTGCCGGACGCCAAATGGATCGTGACAATAATTGCGCCTGCGACTATTCCCCGCCAGCGGCACGTGCCCGGAGCGTCTCACGCGATTCCAGCGCCTCCCATTGCCGGCGTGCGCCGGCCTTGGGCGGCGGCTCCTCCGGCGCTGGTGGAGGCGTCACTTTTGGCCTGCCAGGCAATCGCCTGGCCAAACAATATCAGTCATCGCCCTTGCTGGGCGACAAGGCGTATCAGGCGCTGCGCGAAAAGTATCTTGGACCAGATAATGATTGCTCCGGTGAATCGGCGCCACATGGTTGCACCCATGCCACCGGTCCCAGCTGCAAGCGGGATCAAATGCTCCGGCGTCCGGCTAGACGACTCTGCCACAAGGTGGCGCCAGCGCCAAAATGCTGCCCCTCAGCACATGGTCATGGCCATGGACACGGACATGGACACGGGCATGGACACTGTCTGGGGAGCAAGGCTGCTTTTCGCGCCGGCATGCCCAAGTTGAATGCATCCGGCGACTTTGTGGGCATCTCAGCTGATTGTGGCATGGGCGGCGCTGGCCGCGTCCTCGTCGTGCCTCGTCCTCGGCAGCCATATGCCAAGAAGAACTATGACATCGATACGTTGGTGCCGCCATTTCGCAGCCAGGGCGGCGGCGCTGGACAGGGCGGCTATCCGGAACACTGGCGCCTGGCCAGTGTCTATCAGCACGCCTACAAGCCGATCGATCAGCGTAGAAGGCCGCTTCTGCAGACCGTCTACAAGTAGACCCCAACGCAAAGTTGTCCAAGACGAGAATTCCCTGAAAACCTTTTTCCACACCTTTCAAAATCGCCTTAAAAATTAGCAAAATAAGAATTTTTTTCTTAGGAATAATTTACTATCTTATAAGATTGTAAACATATCTTTGGGATCGAGAAAACCCAAAAAATATCCTATTTATTTGTACTTTTTAAAGATCTTGAATTAATTTCAATTTGTGTAATTTGAGTCTAAATAGGTTAATCTAATCGGGTTTTTTTGTTGCTGAACCGATATATATATATATATATATATACATACACATGCATCATTATATTGCCTCTAACTCGGTTATAAATCCTATAGAATTGTGCATAGATAAAAAATCAATTTAATAAATATTTCTCAAAAGTAGAAAACGTTGAATATTTTGCGAAACTATATGTCTAAAATTCGAATAAGTAACGGTTGATGGTTTTCCAAATTCCAGAGAACTGGCTTCTCTTTCAATTTGTTGGTATAGTAAGTAATCAAGTTCATTCCAAAATAAGCTGAAAAATAAATATTGAAATACCCATATCTAATAAGCCCACATTTCAGTAAAATCGGACCGAATTGCGTATATAACATTTATGTAAAGAAAAAACAAATGTATAGATTGAATACACATACAAAAATGTATAAATAAACGTGCAAAACATATGTAAAACTTAACTTAAAGTGCATTTCAAATTGCAGTTCAAATAACTGGCGAAATATATCAAATACTAGCTTATGTCTCTGAAGTTCATCCGGTATCTGGTAAGATATTTAGAATTAGTTTCCAATATATAAGTCTAAGGTTCTTCATAGCTAAACTGCGTTTTTAACGATATAATATATCATTTTTGTATACGATATCAGCCGATTTAAGAAGTTAATGAAATTAAATGCCAGAATTTTGCAAACCTATTTCATATAACTGTAGTATATGAATTTAAAGGGATTTTTTTTTACATTTCAATATGTTTTGAGAGAACCTCTTTAATTAAATTTTAAGAAGATATTTGCCAGTTGTCTGGCACTAAGTAACTATCAGATCTGTTAAAATCAGCTGCCTATATATAAATAGCTAAAAAAAAAACTTAATTTGAATCAAGACGAGAAAAAAAAGGACGAAGAACCTACTTCGGTTGGATGATGCTTTGTAGGCAATCTTTGGGTGCTAAAGAACTTGTGGTGTGAGTTGTGAGTGAAATAGTGTGGTATGCGGTGGTGAGCGGCTCACTTGGCCGTTGTCGCATAGGCATCCTGGCTCTTATGGAACACATGGCGCAGCACGTCGCGTGTGGAGCGTCGGATGGTGTTGCGCAGCGTGTGCTTCTTCTCGTTGGTCAGCTGCTCGATGCGCATGTAATCGGTTTGTGGAATGCTGGAGCGAAGCTTCATTGTCCGCTCGCTGCTGTCCACAATGGATATGTCTGCTTGGGTGTACTCCTCGGGCTGCAGCTTCTGCGGGCGACGACGCAAACTGTGCCGTATGCTGCTGATAAGTTTGCTGCTGCCATTTTGTTGCATTGCCGGCTCTTCGGGTGATGATGTCGCCGCCACCTGAGGATCCTGCTGTTGTTGCATGGGATGCATCAGCCTGCGAATGGATTTGCGTATTATGTTCCTAACGCCATGGCCAGCACTGCTGGGTCTCAGCTCTGCGGACTTGGATGATTTACTCGAGGCAATCGAGTGCAGAGATTCCTTGCTACCAACAATGGGATTGAAGTGAGTAACTGCAACTGTAGCAGCTGCTGGGCGATAGGAGCGCACAAAGCGTGCGGGCGCCTTAAAGTCCAACTCCTCTTCTGCCTCTTCTGGCTCCGATTCGGAGGCATAGGCTACATCGCCACTTTCAAGCTCCAACTCGGCTGACTTGGCCTCTGGCTGTTGTACTGGCTCTTGAGGCTGCTCCTCCAGTTCCGTTTCCTCTGGCGCCTCTGTTATCTCTGTTAGCGTGCGCCTACGCGTAGTGCATACAATGCGCCGCTCCAACTCCTCCTTGGATTGAATCTGCTTTTGATCAATCACCACTTCCAGCTCCGTTTGTGTAGTCTCCAGCATAACGCAATTTTTGCGGAGCTTTGCCTCATTGATGCTGTTTTCCAGTTCCAGCTGGTAGCGATCCAGCTCCTTGCCAATATCCATGCTGCTGCTCTCCTCACTGATGGCGCCAAGCGAGCGCTTGGCAGCCACCGGCACCGGCGGTACCGGCGAGAAGACCAACTTTTCGGCCAGCAGTTTGCTGGGCGTCAACTGGCACAGCGACATGCCATTGAAATCGATGCGACAACCCAACGTGGGCGTAAATGGTAGCCCAATTTTTAGTGTGGTCGGCAGTGGGTCCTCGGCGAGGGCGGGATTCGCCACGCCCGTTGGATTGCTAGCTGCTGCTGAGATCTCGCTTTGTCGATGGATCTCAAAGGGATTCAGGGATGCAGGTGCATCGCTGCCGCGTAAATTGAGCGCCTCGTTAACAAAACACTTTGTGGGCGTGGCCACGCAACGTACCACCTGCAGCATAATAAATAACACTCAATAGACATATATGTACACACATATTGACAAATTCTCAGACTCACCTCGTACGGATTAAACTGCCGCTCGGGTAGTTCAAGATTTAGGCCTGGATTCTCGAAGCAAGCGTGCTCGCGCTTCTTTTTCTTGGAGGCTTGGCGCACCACCTCGAAGGGATTAAGTGGTGGTGGTGGTGATGCTGGTGACGGTTTTGGCAGCTGTTGTTTCTGCTGCTGCACTGTCGCCAGTTCAGCAATGGATTTGATTTCAAGGCCAGGATGTGCCCCAAATGGATTTAGATTCTGATTCGCCTTAGGAATGCGACGACGCCCGATCAGTTTCTTTGGCGTTGAACTGAATGCAGCGTTAGTGAAGCATGACGCAGTACATGCAACAGCAGCAGCTGCTTCTTCGTTTTTTAAGGGTGGCTGAGGAGCGCAGCCAGTTCCAATTCCAGTGTCCCTTTTGCGTTTGCGCGGCGTCTCATTGTATGCCAATGCAGCAATGCTCTTTGTTTCCAGCATCATAGATAATTGATGTCTATTTTAGAAACACACCTAATAGTGCATTAATTTAATCAAACCAATTTTTATCACTTAGACAAGGCGAATAGCTCACAAACGAAATGTACACAACAGCCAATTGTACGTCCTATGCAATGCGCACCATTTTGAAATTACAATTAAGTGTTGCAAAACGATTGACGATTGAATATGCGAAAACCACATCGATAGGTGAATATTTTTTTCATTGACCCGTACCATTGTGAATGCAAAATTTTGAAGAAGCAGCACGCCTATTTTGCCGCAATTTTAGGATTCAAATAAAATAAAATATATTTAAGAACTTTGAAAAATATATATGCGACAGTTCATGCACCTCTATTTAAAGCGGATCCTTCATATCAATAATTTTTTTGCACTTATATTTTTAGCTATCGATACTGTTAATACCGATGTGTAAGACATCGAAAATTATATTTTTTTCGCAGTATAAGAACGTTTTCAACGCTTATCAAGCAGAACAAATTACCAAAGTCTATTTAGTTTTATTAATAATAAGTAGGCTTGATTGAAATATAGTAAAAAAAACACAATAATATATGTATTAATATATATCGATATTTAGACTCACACAGCGATTGCCTGCTATCGATTATTTCGTAACACGTGTGCGGCGGACAAAACGGTAAAAGGCAGAAAAGTAGCAGCACTTTTTGCAGCTGCTGTTGGTGTGTGTGTGTTAGGTGTGTTCCTGTTCCGTTGTAAAGCAGCAGCCCGTCTAGCAGCAGCCCCCTCAGAAGCCCGGACCAGCATTAACAACCCAACAAATGCAAATTGGTTTCAATTCTTTTGCGTGACACGCTCTTTTTTTTGTTAAAATCAGCAATTCAAAGGTGAGACTTAGTGCTAATAATCATCTGTGGAAAATTCAATAATGTGCACACACATACCTTGGTATGTTATATGCACAGATGTCTCTGTGCATATGTGTGAGTGCGCGTGTGTGCTGTAACCGTCAGTCAGTCAAGTGTTAAAGTGTTGTCTAGCGCCTATATATATATGTGTGTGTTGCAATTTCACCCCTTTTCCCTGTCACTTACTACACTTCTGTTGTTTAACCTATCAGCTGCAGCGAAATTCCTTTGTGCATTTCTCATTGAGCGAACGTGCGTCGGTGTGATTCATAAAAACGCGCTAACGAAGGCGAAATGTGGCTCAGCAACAGCTAGCAGAGAACAAAAAGAGAAAAGCATCAGTTGACGTCGCAAATTGTTAATACGTATGAAAAATCGTAACGCGTCACCTTGCCTTCGTTACAAAAATTGGCGTTATGCTGGAACAGTTGTTTCTCTAACACACAGTGGTAGCGCCATCTTCTGTCACCAAAACAGCGTGTTCCCTCTCTGTTCTTCCTTCGTTTACTTCATGTTCGTTTCCAGCATATTTTCTGCCTCAGATCTTACATGCTTTCTTTTTATTCAATATTATTTGAAACTGGATATAAAATCGCACACAGCACAATTCACGCAAAAATGTGCGTTTTTATTGCTGTGTCCTCTTATTCCTTTCTTCCAAGCGTTTTGCCTTAATTAAGATTTTGAAAACATTCAAAGTTAGGTTGTGACAAATATTCATTTTTGCTTAATGGGACCAATTTCTTGATCAATTTATTTGAAGTATTTAAAGTTAATATTTATGTTATTTCAAGTAATTTTCTTTTACTGTCATTTTTCAGCTCATATACACACACACACACACACACAAGCACACAGTTTTAGACAAACAGCCACGCACATACAGGAAATATAATTATATATATATTTTAGGCAAAACAAAAAACACACATTTCTCTGGGAAACAACAAAAGTATTGTAACGTAAATTCAACTTAAAAGAGCAAAACAAAAAAAAAGAGCAGAAAAATGCCATCGGACGCTAAGAAACGCGATGCACAACGCAAAAAGGATGCGCGCAACAAGAAGATTCAACAGATACCGTCGACGAAGAAGTCAAATGGCGTGAACGGTGTGGATCGCGAACTCACCGAAGAGGAGAAACTGTGCGCCAAACTGGAGGAGGAGGCACGGATCAATGCCGAAGCGCGATCCTGTACCGGCTCATTGGCTGTCCATCCAAGATCGCGTGATGTGAAAATTGCCACCTTCTCGATTACGTTCTTTGGCTCTGAGCTGCTGCAGGACACAATGCTCGAGCTGAATTGCGGTCGGCGCTATGGCCTAATTGGTCTCAATGGCTGTGGCAAATCATCGCTGCTGGCTGTGCTTGGTGGTCGGGAGGTACCCATTCCACCACACATTGATATATTTCATTTGACGCGCGAGATACCAGCGAGCTCGAAGAGTGCGCTTCAGTGCGTCATGGAGGTCGATGAGGAGCGCATCAAGCTCGAGAAGCTCGCCGAGGAGCTGGCCATGAGCGAGGAGGACGATGCCCAGGAGCAGCTAATCGATATCTATGAGCGACTCGATGACATGTCCGCCGATCTGGCCGAAGTCAAAGCCGCTCGCATCCTTCACGGTCTTGGCTTTGACAAGGCCATGCAACAGAAGCAGGCCAAAGACTTCTCCGGTAAGTCACATGCTACATGACATTGCCAACTGGTTTGTGTAGTTTCTAATTTGATGATCTCTTTGCATCTGTACTAATTGCTGACATTCATTCGCCTAGGTGGTTGGCGCATGCGAATCGCGTTGGCACGTGCTCTATTTGTGAAGCCGCATCTGCTGCTGCTGGACGAGCCGACAAATCATTTGGATCTGGATGCGTGCGTGTGGCTGGAGGAGGAGCTGAAGACGTACAAGCGCATTTTGGTGCTTATTTCACACTCGCAGGACTTCCTCAACGGCGTGTGCACGAACATCATTCATTTGACTGGCAAGCATCTCAAGTACTACACGGGCAACTATGAGGCATTTGTGCGCACCCGTATGGAACTTCTGGAGAACCAAATGAAACAATACAACTGGGAGCAGGACCAAATATCGCACATGAAGAACTATATTGCCCGATTCGGCCACGGTTCCGCCAAGCTTGCCCGCCAGGCTCAGTCCAAGGAGAAGACGCTGGCAAAAATGGTCGCCCAGGGCCTCACCGAAAAGGTCACCGACGACAAGGTGCTCAATTTTTACTTCCCCTCGTGTGGCAAGGTGCCGCCGCCAGTCATCATGGTTCAGGTGAGTCTCCGGCATCATTGTTGTCAAATTTTGAAAAAGAGATTTAATTTAATTTTATACTAATTTGAACTTGAATTTCTTACACGCAGAATGTGAACTTCCGGTATAACGATGAAACGCCATGGATCTATAAGAACCTCGAGTTTGGCATTGATCTGGACACGCGCCTGGCACTGGTGGGTCCCAACGGAGCTGGCAAGTCGACGCTTCTGAAGCTGCTCTATGGCGATCTGGTGCCCACATCCGGCATGATTCGCAAGAATTCGCATCTGCGCATTGCGCGCTATCATCAGCATCTACATGAGCTGCTCGATCTGGATGCCAGCCCGCTCGAGTACATGATGCGTGCCTTTCCCGATGTCAAGGAAAAGGAGGAGATGCGCAAGATCATTGGACGCTATGGCCTCACTGGCCGCCAGCAGGTTTGCCCCATTCGCCAGCTGTCGGATGGTCAGCGTTGTCGCGTTGTCTTTGCCTGGCTGGCCTGGCAGGTGCCGCACCTGTTGCTGCTCGACGAGCCGACCAATCACTTGGACATGGAGACCATCGATGCTTTGGCGGATGCCATCAACGATTTTGATGGCGGCATGGTGCTAGTTAGTCACGATTTCCGTCTCATTAATCAGGTACATTTAAATCAAATTCGTTTGTATTTGTTATTGACTGTTTTTCTGTTCTTTCGCGAAAGGTGGCCGAGGAGATTTGGGTATGCGAGAAGGAGACGGTGACCAAATGGAAAGGCGGCATTTTGGACTACAAGGATCACTTGAAAAACAAAATTCACACCGATAATGAGAAGAAGGCCAAGGCGGCAAATAAATAGATATGATGGATTATACAAAGCACAATACACACACAGGCACACAACATACACACACACATACAACACACATAACACACGCACATACACATACACTTGCACTCACATACACACAGTATACAGGCAAAGGTTGATCCTCTCTCTCCCTCTTTCCATCTCGTTCGTTCGCACTGCTCGCTCTTTCTTCAATAGAGGCGCTGTGTAACGCAATGTGAAATTAGTTTTGAGTTTACACTACGCTATAGTCAAGTCATGTGAACTAGATATTAAAAACAACAATAAAAAACAAAAAATATACACACACATATACACACACCCGAAACACATCCATATGCATTCAACATAAACAAAAAACAAATTTATAGGTGAATTTTTTTCATTTTCTGTGTCGATTTAAAATTAATAAAATGTGAGAAAAAACCAACAACCAACAACTACTACAAAACAGCTTGTGATCTTAAGCTTAAGCCACATTTTCAACATTTTGTTAAACACACTCACACATACACAAACACACACACATACACATACACATGCATGAATCACATCGAAATATTGTGTACAAAATGCAGAAAACGTGGCTTTTGCATTTTTTTTATAAATTATTATTATTATTTATATATATAAATAATACATAATTATATTTTCAAATAAATTTTTTGATTTAACACTCTAAACTATATAAAAACATAAAATATAGTGAATATATATATATATATATAATTATATATTAACACTTTGCAAGACCAGTAAACTATACTGATACTGCCTCCACACTTTGAACCCCGCTCCAAGTCGCTCAGGCCAGACGCTTTGGTTAGACCGAGACAGAAGTTGCTTAAAAATTCGAAACACAAAACATACGAAATGAAATAATAACTGACTTTGTAGGTTATAAGCAATTGGAAAATCTATGTTGTGCTCGAAAAAATGCAGCAAGGATTTTTTTATATACACAACAAAAAATAAAATTAAATGGAACAAAAATGAAACGATTCGTTTAATAGGCTCAAGCGAATATATATATATATATATATATATATATAAATGCATACATACATATACAATACATGCGAAATAAAGAAAGCCACAAAAAATAAATAAACAATTGGAACTAATAAAAATAGATAAAGCAATGCAAATGTGTTTTTATCTAGATGAATCGGAACATGTCTAGAAATATATTTCTAAATCCGAAATTATTATCAAATTGATGGCAGTGTTGATACATTCACTTAAGGTGTACCTATTTGTTCATAAATATTTGTTTTATTGATTCTAAATATAGAAAATTGGAACGCACAACAAGTTAACCGGTTTTAAACAGAATTTTATTAATTATAGATGTTAATATTTATATATATATAGTTTTATTTCTATAGTTCGTTTTTGAGTGTAAGTTGCATCGTGTAGGCACGTTGAAAGGTTAGGTGGTAGACTTAGCCACACTTAACCGATAACTTAGTATGCTATATTATACAGTTTGTCTTAGACGAGGGTTCTCTAGTAAACCTTCGATAGATCGGAATAAATTGTTTTTAATAGATGGCGCTCTTGTTGGCTAATCGAGCTATTCTCAGCGCCAAAATCTCTGAGCAAATATTTTAGATCGCACATTTTGCGCTCCACCCAGGCGCAGATGATCTCGGCTAGCCCATCCTGTTGCTGGAGTGGCACAAAGGCGCCTGGTTTTTCCACCGGCTCCTGATTGTAGTCCACACATGGTGTAGCTAGCGGTGACTCGAACTGGGCCAGCGAATAGTAGTACTCGATAAGCTTTATATGTGCGGGCGATTGGCGCGAAGGTGGCAGATTGAGATGCAACAGGAGCAGCAAGCGCATTACCTCAACGCGCCGCAATAGATCGCCGTACATCAGCGGCACCCGTCGCTCATAAATATTATCCACAATGTCGTCCAGTTGGAGCAGTGCGCCGCGATAATCCTTCCGTTGCATGCTCATCTCGGCGCTCATCTCCAGATCGTTGATTCTATGTGTGGGCGACGCAAAGCTGCTGGTGCGATCCATCTGGCGCTGCAATTGCTTCAGCTCGCGCAGCACGGCCGCCTTGAAGACGCCGCTATCAGCGACACGCTCCGCGGCCCGATTATAACAATGCAATGCGCCCTCCCGGAAGCTGTTGTGGCCGGTACGCAAGTGCAGCAGCGCCGACTCGTTGTGCGCCTGCAGAAAGTCGCGTGCCGCGCGCACATACGCTTCGGCCTCCCGTTGCGCAGACCCGCCATACGATTCACATTTGGCAAAGCCAATGTGGCACATGGCCGCATATTGCATGATTCCCGATTCCTCAAAGCTGTAGGCCAGCCGCTGGAAATCCGACTGCACGTCTGCCACATTGGGCGCAAAGCGTCTGTCGGGATGATGACAGCAGATAGTTAGGAATTACACGAAAATAGGTCGTTGAACGGATGCAGCCAAAACTTACTTGAAGAAAACGACACGTTCAATTTTCTTAATTTTTGTTGAAGCACGTAAATATTGCTCAATACAGTTCTTGGGATATTGCTCGAGCTGTTGTTGTTGCTGGTGCTCTGCCGGATGCCCGCTGATGGCGCTGTTGCTGCGTCGCCTATCCATGGTATTTAAGTGCTATACATTATAAATAATTAAAAGTATGATTGAATTGGTCAAAACAAAAAACAGCAACAGCTTTGTAAGTGTTGGACAACGCCGAACGAAAAAGTAATTACAAGTAGTAAATAAATGTAGATACCGCCATGCACAGGTAGTTTTGACGTAACTCGTCACAACCTGTTGTCTATTCAAATTAAAATCCTATATAATAAAAGTACTACTATCAGTTAGCTTTCCAATTTAAATACATATTCCATTTCTATAGAGCTTACTGCGTATGCTCAGCGCAATTAATATTGGTAATTATTGGGCGTTACCTGATCATTTTACTATGCCTTGCTTTTCGACGTTAGCCAGCACTATGCAATTCAGCTGTTTACACCTATACTCTCAGTACCATTTTTTTTGCACAATCGTAGAACAGAACGTTGAAAATTATTGCAGCGCACGCCACGTTAACGCGCCGCAACGCATTTAGTTAAATAAAAATACATATACAAAATTATTTTATCTTAATCATTGACAAGAACGGTATATAAAATGGCCATTGCCGAGCACGATAACGTTTTCATTTTTGTGCCGAATCTGATTGGTAAATTTCGTTTAGTAAACAATTGTGCCGTCGCGTATGGTGGGGCAAAATCTATTGAGAACAAGCCAATTTGTTTGATTTGAGTAAATTAACACAAAACTAAAATAAATGTAAAAAACCTTTAAAATGTAATAAGTGGTAAACTTGATTAGATAAGACTATATTTTGGCGGCTTGTGCTTTGATCATAGCCAACATATTTTGCATATGGGTCCACGGTGCAGCACATAGTAGCAACAACAATCTGTATGCATACCAATGTTGTTGTTTTTTTGTTTTGTGAGCTTAATTGAATTAGTGGACGTAGGTGGCGCTGCAACCTGTCAAATGCAAGACATGTTCTGCGCCTCACTGCTAACAACCCCAAACATAATGGCAATGTCACCCACAGCAGCGCCATCTATGTGTGCGAATGTGAATACATACACACATTATCGATTGGAATTGCATTTGTTGATGTTGATGTTGTTGGCTTGTGTGTATGAATTTTGATGTGTATTTGAATTATTTCCATTTTGCAGGTTATGCACGCATTGTCTTGGCCCTTATTGCTTTCTGGTTTATGTCAACGAACTACGTGATCGCCGGTTGGTGTTATATAATCAGTGCACTACTGGATGCAGTCGATGGACATGCCGCCCGGGCCTTCAACCAAAGTACGTCTCTTTCCGCATTTACCATTTCACATCTCCATTGAACATCATCATTATCATCATTGACGCCGTTTGGCTCACGTCAATCGTCAAATAATCAATGACTCACTCACGCCGGCAAACTGTGCGTCTCATTTTGTTTACCCAAAAGTACATAGTTCCTTGTATGTAGATGTGATTGCGCACTTTGTTCACATACGTGTCTGCATTGTGTGTAGTACGATTACCAGATACCATAATTTACATATTTTAATCGCATTCCAAAACAGCACACACACGTACAATGTACATATATCTTATATATCTATTTGTACAAATCTAGCCAGTACATTGGTAATTTTCTTAATTTCAAAGTCTAAGAATTTTAATAGATATGCAATCGTACTTATCATAAGTTTCACAAAACCTTACACAAATTTGAAGATCCCTTTAAAGTGTTTCCTTTTCTAAAATTAAATTATTTATTACAATAGTTATTAAAAACATCCAGTCTATTTTATGACTTTGAGGCCCTACTGATTGTAAAAATGATTGATTCTAATTTGTTCGTTTGCTTGCAGGCACACGTTTTGGCGCCATGCTGGATCAGTTGACAGATCGGTGCGGCACGACGGGACTGCTGGTTACCCTGGCCTATTTCTATCCAAGCTACATGTTCTGGTTCCAGTTGTCGATCGCTATTGATGTCGCCTGTCACTGGCTCTACATGCAAACGTAAGTTATGAGCTGCATGTAGCTTGTAGTACATTATACATATTTATAGCTAATTCAAAATTGCAGGAGCGTTGTGGTTGGACGCGTATCGCATAAGGTGAATGATAATTTCGTGATGCGCATCTACTATCAGAAGGATGTGCTGACCTTTATGTGCTGCGTGAATGAGCTGTTCTACGTTTGCCTGTATCTCTTGCATTTCACCTATGGACCCTTGAGTACGTTATGGTCAGGGATGTATAGTGGCTTTCTAAATCGCATCTTTATTTGCAGTATTCGGCGCCTCGCTGTTCAAAATATTGGCCTTCCTCAGCGCACCGTTTGCGGTGATCAAGGCTTTGATCTCTGTAATGCATGCCTATGTGGCTGGCAGCGATTTGGCTGCTGTCGATGTGCGTGAGCGCCAGGAGAAGCGCCAAGGCGCTGAGCCTGTTGTCGCTGGCAAGAAGCTGGAGTAGGCTGGAGAGCTGACTCCAAAACAAAAACGAAACAAAAAAAAGTACGAAGAAAAACTCTTGATTCCAAATAATAATAACTAAAAAAAAAAAATCAAAAAAGAAAAAGAAAACAACTAAGTAATGATAGTCGAATTTTAGTTAATATTAGTATGCTTTAAAGCTATTTGTTGACTTTATTTCGTATTTTTAGTTCTAAAATTAAAATTTGAAGTCGTGGGTGATTCAAGCATTATATTTGTATACATATTTATTTGCCTAAGTTAAAGTTAATTTTTAAATTTTGTGACGCTTACACACATACACATAAAGATTTGTATCCACATATATATTATATATGTATAAGCTATTTGCAAAAGTTGTTTAAATGGTTTTTGAATCAATGTTATCCATTTTAAATCAAGTTCTTCAAATAACCAAACTAATCCTATATGTACATTTAACATAAGCCGTAGCCACAATTGGTACCTACAAAAACTTATTACAAGGCGAGACCTGCAAATGAAGAAACCAACAAAATTAATATTGATGTTAGAAATCTGTAGTAGCATTATCGGAATAGTCGAAATGCAGGGCGATATTAGTCAATGTCGTTATAAAATACAAACAAAAAAAATGGACAAACGGCCAAAAAATTAACAGTTTGTTAGTGGTGTACAAAAGAAATAAATTGTTTTTGTGTGCAAATCCAAATTGATGAAAAAGTTTTTTCATACGTAAAATTAGTTTGAATGTAGCGCCTCACCAATGAAATATCAGTTCACATTAAACAAGCGCAGCCCTGGTTAATAAACCGCAACGCACAGCTGACGCAAATTGTAGCGCTGTGTAGCCCTGGTAAGACGACCGCTCACCAAAAAAGCTCTGGCATCAATTTGATACCATTTTTGTTTTTTAACATGCGTACCACCTTGGCAGCGCCACAAAGCAGCAGCAATTAATTAAACAGTGTTCCAGTAGGATAGGAATGGGCTACACAGTCCTATCGCGATTGCGCACCCTGGCACGGTATACAATCGCCTACGCTTGTATAACCCACTGTACCTTTGAGTATGTGGGTGACTTTGTTTTGGTAAGCGAACTATTTGTATCTCTTTTTTTGTTGTTGGTTGATTTGATCTGATTTGTTTTTGCAGTGCAATGGTCCGTCCATGGAGCCAACGCTCTTTTCAAACAATGTGCTGATGACGGAACGCGTATCTAAATACTGGCGTAAATATAAGTCGGGCGACATAATTATTGCCGTTTCGCCGGTTAATGCCGGACAGTATATTTGCAAGCGTATTGTGGCCGTCTCCGGCGACAAGATAACGACACTCAAGCCACATCCAATTGAGGCCGAATCACAAGCGTCAAAGCAGCCAAATAAAATGTCTATGGTCACGGACTATGTGCCGCACGGATGCGTTTGGATCGAGGGTGATAATAAGGGCAACAGTTCCGATTCGCGCTATTATGGGCCCATACCTCTCGGTCTCATACGCAGTAGGGTCATCTGTCGCATTTGGCCGCTCTCAGAAATAGCAGGCCTATAATAGATACAAATCACTAGTTGTAAACTTCATTTTAATTGTGAATTAATGACAAATAGCCAAATAGAATATTTCTTTTTAAATCGATAAATGGCTTTGACTTTCAACGATTGACCAAGTCGAGTTAAAACAGTTAATATTCAACAATTTCATTATCAGAATACTGTTGAGCACAAAGTACTGTTATCGATATACGACTTCGATTATCGATTGATCGACACTCGGCTCGTTCTTAACTGCATTTCGCAAATTAAATGCAAAGCTTTGCATAAAATTACTTTTATCACTAAACATTTATTTGTTATATTCAACGACCAGATATAGAAATTGTATAAAAATGTCTTATCGATAAATGTTGATTTTCGTATGGTTCCTTCAACCAATTACTTCGAAAACAAGAAACTACAAATTAATGGAAGACAAATAAGGGATAAAATCATAGTAATCGATAAATGGTTTTAATTATCGATATTGATCAAGACAACACTTGACTGAATTTGAGCTAGAATCGTTTGTACAAATTAAAACTAAGCATTGTTGTATGGAATTGCACTACAATTTTGGCACAGGTTGCTTGTCATCCTTTTCCGGATCAACGTAATACAATTGATATTCCTTATTGAGCACCTGGTGCACCAGATTGTGGCAGGTGAAGTCCAGGCCGCGCTTCTGATAGTCCAGATAGGTGCGCACAAAACTGCGACTCCCCTCGAGCACCAGTGGATTATCTAAATACTCTGCCAGTGGCATCCAACAGGCGGACTCTATTTCCCGCTCGCACCGCTTAATGTCCAGATTGAGTGGCTTCAGGCCAATGACTATGTAGATGTCCGAGCAACCGAAATTGCCGCCATGCGAATGCCGCAAACAGACCATCGATCGAAACTCGGTCCGTATGCCCGTCTCCTCGAACACCTCTCGCACTGCCGAATCGATGAAATTCTCGCGCGGCTCCACATAGCCACCGGGCAGCTTGCAAATGTTCTTCGCTATCGCATACTTGTCGGAGACAACCAACACCTCGTTTTGATCGTTGATCACCAGACCACCAACGCCCAGCAGCGTGTGCGCATAGCTGGGCAAGTTGCTCTCCTCGTGGGTGGGCAACCACAGATACATGGTGACAACGCCCACCCGGGCATGATGGAAGTCGAAGCCCGCCTCTGTCAATATGGGCACCCATTCGGATTGATCCCTGTACACGCGAAACCATATCGCACGATTCTTGTTCGCTCGCCAAAATTCCAAAGATTCTAAAAAAACAAAAGACATAAGTGTATATATAAATATGTATGTTCATAAATGGTCATGTCGTAATTGCAGTCAGCATTATAATTTCCAGTCAGACTCTAAATAGTTGAATATATATATATACATGTATATTACATGCAACTCGATTCTATTGGTTAACATTTACTCTGCAGCATTTGTCGGAATTGCGTTTTGTCAGTAATCTGCTCAGCCTGATCCTTGCAGTCGACTGTGACGCCCTGGAAGCGATCCACCACACCACGAAAGACATCCGGCGGCGAGTCCATGTTCTTATAGCTGTGTGAGAACATGCAACATGGTTGAATGCAACACGTGGTTGACTCTTCAGTTAAACTTGACTTGATTCGATTGACTTACCCCAGATAGCTGCGAGAATAATGCCGTTGCGACCAGGCAACAAATTTACTAATTAGCCTTGATGTTGTTGGTTTTGTTGTTGTTGTTGTTGTAGTTGTTGCTGTTGTTGTTGATGCGGGAACGGATAGTTTACGCCATGAATTGAGCGCGTTTGACAAACAATTACTGCGGCGGCACAGCAATGCGACTGACGACATTAAATTCCAGTTGCGCAATTAGACCAGGTGACGATGACGATGGAGATGACGATGAAGCTGCCTGCCTGATTCTCTCACGTTGCCCGCTGCAAGCAACTCGTGGCAACTTTGCAACTTGGACTAGCTACATGCAACAAAAACAAAAACCAACATTTTGATTATGATGAATTAAGAATGAGGTTGATGCAAATGCTCGATTAACTCAAATGTGCCATGAAATTACAATTTGCAATCATGTCTCGAATTGATAACCGCAAATCTAGCCGCAACCTTCAGTGATTGCCTCTGTGTGTGTGTGTGTGTTTGTGTGAGAGCTTTGACATTTCCGTATTTGTTGTTGTTTATCAGCTGTTATCAAAATTATATGCGCCTTTTATGTAACACACAATTATACACTCGCACAGACACACACGCACACTAATACATTCGCTATTGTCGGAATAATTTGGATAGTTCATAGTTCAAGTACTGCTTCCAGCGAGCAGCACCAGTTATGGTGCTTCTGAAAATATTTATTTATTTACACTTGCAATTTCGCGCCAGTTTCTTGCTGCGTTACTAAAAGTTGACTGCTTTAAGCGCAATGTGGCCGTTTGTGTGCACGTGTGAAAATACAATATTTCATCAAAATTTTGAAAATTTAAATGATTGCTACATTTTCAAAAACGACACATATATAACGTACTTTTTGGACTTCTAACTTATTGAATTGCCCTGATTCCAAATGGCAAAGGGAGCACAGAATACTTTGAGAGAAAAGAAAATATTGACTGTGGTCACCCCATTTTAACAGTGCTGCCCATAACATTTTATCATGCGCATGCATGTTATCATTTATCGATAGACTAAATTATAGCGCGCTTTCATTTCGGTTTGAATATTGATGATCTGTGTTGAATTTGTTATAAGCGTAGCTGCATGTTTATTTTTGTTTGCGCATAAACAAATCAATTTGCGATCGATTTACAAAATACATTTGTCAGTTGTAAGAAATTGGATCCATTTAGTGAGCTGATGCAGACACTTGCCAGACACGGATGATGTTGTCGGAGTAGCCGGCGAACAGAGTCTGGCCATCGCTGGACCAGGCCAGGGAGAGGCACTGCGGCTGCTCGGCCTTCGACGAGGGCGACACGACCTCTAGACGCAGTTCCTCGACGGTCTTCCTGCATGCCAGATCCCAGATCTTGATCGATGAGCCACAGGCGATGCACAGCCAGAATCGGTTGGGCGAGCAGCACAGCGCATTGATGATGTCATTGTGCTCCAGTGTGGACAGATTCTTGCCACCATCCAGATCCCAGAGCAGAGTCTTGGAGTCCTTGCCACCGGAGGCGCACCCCGAGCCATCGGGGAAAACGGTGACGGTGTTCAGATAGCCATTGTGGCCGTGATAATTGTTCCTCAACTTGCAGTTGGCCAAGTTCCAGACCTTGACGGTGCGATCCCAGCCGCAGGACACAAGGGTGGGATTGGAGTAATTGGGCGAGAAACGCACACACGACACCCAGTCAGTGTGGCCATCCTCCTTGATGGTGAACATGCACTTGGCCAGCGTGTTCCACAGCTTGATGGTCTTGTCCCGAGAGCCCGAAACGATCTGACGATTGTCAGGCGAGATCGCAACCGACAGAACATCCTTGGTGTGTCCCTCGAAGCGGTGCGTTGTTTTGCCGGCAGCCAAATCCCAGAGACGCAGAGTCCGATCCCAGGAGCCGGACAGGGCGTAGTTGCCATCGGCGGAGAGGACAACGTCGCTGATAAAGTGCGAGTGGCCGTAGAGACGCTTCAGGGAATAGAAGTAGTTGGTGTCCTCATCGCGAGTCAATTTCCACACAATCAAGGTCTTGTCACGCGACGCCGAGATGATGGTGTCAGGATTCTTGTAATTGGTCGCAATCTGGTTGACCCAGCCATTGTGGCCGATCAGCGTGCCACGCAATTGGAATGTCGCAGACATTTTAATAAGTTTTCAATTGAAAATGCAACGGGAGCGCTGTTGACACACGTCCAGGCTGCAGGCAGTCAGAAAATTTGAATGTGCGACAAATAAACAAAATGGCGTAGTGCTTCGTCTTCTTTTGTTTTCTCTTCTTCAAAAAGCGAAAATATTACAACAAATCAATCAGTTTTGCTCTGAGTGCTCAAGTGAGTAGCGAATTAAATATAGAAACCATTTAGTTGTTGCTGCTCCAGATGCCGATTTTTATTTTCGTGTTCTCGTGTTTTTTTTCTTCCCTTTTCTCTCTTTTTCTATGCATACATATTTCACTCGTTTACAGTTACAATTTCGCAATTAAATGTGGAGAATGGATGTAATGGAGAACAAGATAACTGCTGGGAGGAACAACAAACGTGGAAAGAAGTATTTTGAAGCGGTTGTCGAAATCATCAAGCTTTCGAATATGATTGATTGTTCTTATCCAATTGATATATACATTGATATATATATTCACCGCTTTGCTCTTGAATTTCTTGAATTATTTGCATTTATATAGTGTTTAATGTTCTTCTTGAAATACATTGCTAAATATGACAATAGTAAGTTTTGACATATCCCCGTTCCATTTTGGACTTCACAAAATATAACTTCTAGAATTATATAGAAAATGCATTTACAGTTCATATTTAAGTTGAACATGTACTTTATTAAAATTACTTAAATACATTTTATGCAAGTTTTTATGGATGTGTAACGATATGGAAAATTCTATTTTAGGAAGCACAGAGCGAAATTCCAAAATTAAATAAAATAAAAAAGGGATTACAAAACGATGTTGCCAAATGCACAATTTAACAAAGTCAGTTGGTTGCCATGCGGGGGGTGTGGACCTTAAACAGGCCCAGGACCAGATTCCATCTCATTCAGTTGCCTTAACTGGCGTTAATAACAAAAGCCGCCGATTGAGTTTTATTTTTGTGCGTGCTTCTATTTTGATTGGCAGCTTAGTTTTTTTTCGAGAGAGAAAAGTGAAAAAAGTTGGAAAATATATAAAAAATAAATAAAATGATTACCCTTACCCCCGTATTATGACAGGGGCTATTTGCACAGTTGCTTAAATAAATTTTCCATTAAGGGTTGCGATCGGTTTTCGAATGTTTGGATTCCCCTTCATTGGACGCTGCTGCCTGTTTGGCTCTTTGACTGAAGTGAAAATTCCACTGTAAATATGTATTTTATTGCGCATTGAGATTGATTAGCGTCAGTATTCCCAGGAAGAACACGGCGGAGGAGGAGGCAAGCGACCGACAGGCATTCAAATTGGAGAACCCCTTTTTTGGACTACCCAACAATAATCAGAGACTAAGCACAATTGTTTCACTGTTCTTGTGTGCGTGTGTGTGTGTGTGTTCTAATTGATCTTATTTTGATTGGTCAGGATTATTCTCTCAATTCAACAATCTGGCAACCATATGCTTGCGATTCCTCTCTTAAGGTTTGCTTTGTGTTTGCATATTTCTAAAAATGTTATTAGAAGCAGAATACATGAATATGTGTGTGTGTGTGTGTATGTGTGTGTGGGCGACGCTGCACAACTGATTTTGATTTTAGCATCGTTTTAATTGGCACATTAACAGAAAAAGAAAAAGTAAAAGGAAGGCGCAACAATACGCAACGGCAGCTGATGCAAGCACCACACGCACAAACACAAACACCAACACACACAAACACAAATACACGCAAACGGCACATGCCAAAACACCGCTACGACAAACAAAAAAACCCGAAGATGGGAATGAAGAAACGAGCGAAGACGCAGACGACAAAAGGGCAGGGATAACAATAGAAAAGTGGCAAAATCACTGCACAAATAACACCCAAAGAACAGCTGTCGGCGCAGCCAGGGACGTCATCATCATCATCAATAAAACAACAACAAATGTTGCACAGAATTGGCGTTTTATATAAAGGCTTGTGCGGTATTTGTGCGAATATCTAAATGCTGGAATAAACAAATTAATAAAATGCATTCTGGCAGGTCACTTGTCAGCTGTGACGTCATCTAAGCTGTTCCGGCGGATTGCTTATTGTGATTTGGTCGACTTTCTTTCCAGTAATGAAAACAATAAATTGTGCACTTTTCATCGGGGTAAGCTTTAAAATACAATTACAATCGAAACTTCCCTAGAAAATCATGGTAAGCCATAGTATCCGAAATATCTGATGAACTTTTTTAGAGAACCACACAACGGACTTAACAGAATTTAGTATCGAGTATTGAAACTGTTGACAAACGTCCCAAAGATGATCGACCAGATCGAGCTAGATAATTCAAAGAAATGGATAAAAAACCACTTTTCAAATCTGCCAAGGAATATTTGAGGAAATGGATGAACTTGCAGTTGTCTGGCGATTTATATAAATGCGATGCGATTGAAGATGGAAATGCTTCGATTCGAAAAGTTGTAAGTTATATACTCTTATAAAGTCATTGCATATACATATATTCATTACTCTGTGCTCTGATTGTCTTTCAGATATCACATAAAGACAGCTTCTAGGGGCACTCTATGAGCAGTTCCTTGCGGCGTGCAGCGTGCAGCGGACAACTCAATTCGGAAAGCTGGCCAAAGCTGTTTACACCAAAATTGATGTCACAAAATCAATTGTCCGACACGAAAGCAATAAAAACAAGGCATTCAGGCAGGCAGAAGCTATAGAATCCGCCCTGTTTTCTAAAAACAGGGGTCAGTTGCGCAACCCGGTCTGCTGCTGTTGCTGCTGCTGCCATCATCCATCCACAGGACAATCGAAGGCAAATCTTAATCGTCGCCGTCGTCGTCGTCGTTGTCGTCGTCGTCACACGGCGCTAATCCCCACGGCGAGCGTTGCATAATTTTCCAGTTCAGTGAACCGCCGGAAACGTTGATCCTGACCCACAAAAGATTGTCGTACTCGTCGCCGACATGCCATAATGAAGAGGTCAGTTTCGCACGCTGGCTGCCAAGCCGTTGTTTGTTTGTTGTTTGTCGTTGATGTTGATGCCGTTGCAGTTAAAGGATTACAAGAGCCGCAACATGGGCGCGAACTTGCGGTCGCCTCTCTGCCGTTCTGCTGCCAGCTGCACATTTGCAGTTGCAGTTGCAGTTGTAGTTGCAGCTCCTGCGCAATTTGTTACGCGTTTCATTTGCACTTTTATTAATTTTCTTTTGTTGTCTATGTCTTTTTACAGGACACAGGATGCGCTGGCTGGCCACAACAGCTATCGCTTGTGCACAGTCACATCCTGCCACATCCTGTGGCTCATGTAGCACTTGCATGATTAATGAATCGATTCTCATTCAGCCCACAACATTCCCAGGCTGCCAAAACGGGAGCACAAATTGTGAATGTTAACCATTGAAAATGAGACTTGTTCCCAGATCGGATGTGGATCCTGCTGAACCGGCAACTGGATCTGATTTGATGCTGCTTCTGATTCTAAGTCGAATTGAGCACGTTGCACGCTGAAAATCTAAATGTTATGCATAAGATCATGTATATAAAACATATATTTATATACATATATATTTAGTTTCTATATTATTATTATTTTTGTATATATTTAATTGTGTTTGAGCCTTGATTTCATTTACAAACTGCTTAATTTGACGGCTTCTTTGTATTTACATATTTCAACAAAGTTGCACAGACAAAGCTGCATATAAAGTAAATATATTCAAGCTGATGGCTAACAGCTGATGGGATCAGTCCATCAGTCCATCAGTCCATCAGTGCGGTCCACAACACAATTAAGCCCAATTGTAAAGGGTCACACAAGATGTAAGCCTTTAAATGCTGAGTTTTCATTTTTTAAATTGTTTTTTTGTTTTTTGTTTTTTGTTTTTAGTGTTCGCTGTTCGCTCATGTGCATTTAAATAGCTGACATGTAATAAAAATCAACCTTCGTTATGCGACATTGAAACGGGACGGCGCTGGGCAAGTGGCACAAGGGGCAAACGTTGCCCGCGGGCTTTGTTAGCTCGACTTCGGCTTCGGCTTGATGGAAAACCTCAGGAGTTGCGTTTCTCTCATTGCTCGTCCTGCAACGCAACGTTTTCTTAATTCATTTCCGCTCTTTTCTTTCGGGCAGCATCATCACAAAAAGGGGTCCATTCCGGGGCCGGTTCCTTTCCTCGATTAGCGCACATATATCTGTGCCCCGGCTGCGATGAGCAGCGGGTCAAATGGGGTGGTGCCTCATCTAATCCAATTACCAATTACCAATTGACCGCGCCTCACCCATTGCAATGCCACAATCAGTAGGGGTATTCGAGCTGCAGGCTGCAGTCTACTTTTTTCGATCCGATGCTTGTATAGTTTGTAATTAGAATATATTTTTGTATAGAATATATTTTTTTATTATTATTATTATTATTATATAATATATATATTATTATACTATATATCAAATGAGGAAATGGAATGTATTTAGTTCAATTTGATTTAATGTTTTAGTTATTAAATTGATTTGAATCTTTTAACCCATTAAAGACACAACAGGAACTGAACTGCCACAAATGTGCGCCTAATGAAAAACTGTCACCGTGCAACTTGCATCAACAACAATAGACAATGAATAAAAAACGACCACAATTGGAAATTAACCCGATGGCAACATATGCAATAAGCGGGGAAAACAAATTTTCATATGTCATAAAGTTAAGATCGACATGAAAACAGCAGCACCGCCCCCAACTACCCCCTTCCACGTCAGCCAAGTGGGTCTGTGTTAATGTGTTGGACGCGTGGGTCGGTGGTTGATGGTTGATGGTGGTGGTGGTGGTGGTGGTGGTGCAATTGGCGATATGCATCTAGTGCTGCAGTTTTGACAGCTTACCATTAACATTCCAAGCTTACCTTTAGATGCTTGGAGGGGTTGCTGCTAAGGGTTCAGGTTCAGGTTCAGGTTCAGGTTGAGGTTCAGGTTCAGGTTGAGGTTCAGGTTGAGGTGCCTCGGTTGTTGGGCGGTCGGTCATTACATGTAAACATTTTAGTGTTTTTTCTTTTTGTTTTGTGTTTTTATTTAATTGATTTTCTGCACTGACGTCATTAGCAGATCAGCGACTAGCGATAAACTCAAACAAAATATATACATGTACTTGATCCTTGACTAATTCCCATAAGCGTTGCATGCCCCTTTGTCCTCGCGTTCTCTCATCGTTCTTTGTTTCTAGTTCTGTTTTTGAACTTGGTCCGTTTTAAAGGCATACCCCGAGTAAAACGCTTAAAAAGCATCGATATTGGATCGTTTGGTTTTCAATGTGACCGTTCCATCTTCCGGCATCGATTCTGCTAAGCACATTTCACATTTCTAAACTATTTTAGTTGACGAGTTGAACATCATTGGATACACGCAATAATAATGGCGGATTCGAGCAATGAGAAACCTTCGCAAAGCAACGGGGTAAGAAAAGGTTTATAGCGAAAAAAAATATTAAAAAAAATTGTGAATTTGCAAATTGACAAAGTCATTGTTAGCGTGTTACTAATTTTCCATAATGTTCGCATACAATTTTAGCAACAGGAGAGTGGCGCGGAAATGACAGAATTAGGTATGTCTTTATGCAAGGCCCAGTTATGATGAAAATAATGATGAAATTATTCACATCGCACATTTTTCAGGTACGGTCTGCCCCCGTTGCGGCCAACTTATCACCTCGTTATGCGA
The DNA here is from genome assembly GCA_035042265.1 of Drosophila imparisetae. Lineage (NCBI taxonomy): Eukaryota > Metazoa > Arthropoda > Insecta > Diptera > Drosophilidae > Drosophila > Drosophila imparisetae. The sequence goes on from JAWNLP010000147.1 coordinate 229,126, forward strand.
CGAGTGCGAACTGATGAAATTGGCCCTTGGCGCTGGCTGTCCCTTGCATTCGCATTGCTTGATGAAATTGCATTATCATTGCTTTCTTTTTGATATTTATCTAACATCAAATGGTGAAATGTAATACAATTAAAACCAAATTTGTTGAATACAAAATAAAATGATATTAATATGATTGTTCTTGTTGTTGCTGGCTTTGTGTTCCATCCCGCCAAAATGTTGCGCAAACTCTAAAGAATTATTGGCAAATACACACACACACGCACGCACACACACTCATAAATCTCAATCTGTCCAAGTATGGCATGAAATGTGTATTCGGAAATGAATTCATATTGTGGCGAAATCAAAAATTTAACCGCAAATTAGGCAATAAACAATGGCTAAAGCGGTCATGGGTTAATACGTTTCAAATCAGCTGACACTGTGCTGACTGCGCAGCCGCATCGAGCCGAGGGCAAAGGTTATAAAAGTATATATACCCACCAAACTACCTACACATGTGCATAGGGCAAAGGGTTGCTCTTCTTATTTGTTCTGCAAATAAACACGCACACACATGTATATGTACACATGTATAAATGTGTGTGAGTGTGTCTGTGATGTGTGTTGTCCCGTTTGGGAATGTGAAGGAATGCTTTTGCTTGATTCGCATTTGCATTTTAACCCTCTTCTTATACCCTGACCTCATTAAAAATGAGTATATTGGAGTCATGACAAAGTATGAACAGGCAGAAGAAAGCAGAATATGTAGTATAGGTATATATGTTCTTGATCAAGATCAACAGCCGAGTCGATAAAGCTAGAGACTTTAAGTTTATTTTATTTTATCGATTGAAATAAAAGCCGCAATCTTAAAGGCATAGCCTTCCAATTGAGGATTTAATATACCCTAACAAATTATTGATCAGTTTTAAGAATTTCATCAAAATCAGGTCAAGAAACATCCAAAATGCAGCTCAGCTGTGGATTTTAAGAATAAATGTTGGCAACATAACCAATTTAACAGGGTATCTCATAGTCGGGCTTCTAGACTAGAGCATTTGGGCTTGCTTCTATTCTTTCTCTCTATTTGTTACTTTGTTGCTTTGTTGCCTTGCTTCGTTCTTTTTTACATTCGCCTGGCCAATGGCGCTTGTGGTCGGGCTGCCCGAGTAGCGTTAGTTTTAAGCGGCAGCAGCAACAACAACAACAATTGAATAGTTGAAAGTGGGTACCACAACCACACAGCCACGCCCCTAACGCTTAACCTCCTCGAGCATGCAAAGTGAATAACAAATTAGGAGCACATTTTCGCGGTGAAAAGCCCATTTTGGGTGAACATTTGAATTGATTTCTTTGCTTTTCTTTATACAAATGCAAATGCCGCTAAACGTTTTCTCTTGCACGTATACATATATACATGCATACATGCATACATGCATGCATGCATACACGCATTAATACATACATACATATCTATACACACCCATACGTATGTAGAGCTGTTCAGTGATACAACTCTGAGATCCAATTGGAAAATTTGCTCTACATTCAATTAGAATTTGACGTATGTTTTTTGCAAGCTGGCAATGCTGACATTGCTAGTGCTGCCAATTGCCAAAACTATTGATTGACAATTAATTTCATCTAAATTTCAACTAAACTCTGGCAATATTCTCAAGCGAGACTGCGTGGAATTTTCTTCTGCTGCGAGTATTATTATTACTACAACTAATGCAAAATAAATTTAATTGGCGATGGCACATGGCTCAACATGATGCCGATGGAAAACGCGCGCCAAGCACAGGCAATGGAGCAAGTGAAGCAAGTGCAGCATGTGCAGCAAGCGCCGGTGTATCTAATGACGGATGCTCCGATGCCGTCGCATCGGATACCATCTATCCAGTGTTGCCATAGGGACAGCTGAAAAAACAGTAAGTGAATCTATATATAGTCAAGTTGGCACAAAAGCCGATTTGCATCGACTCATAGCTCACAGATAGCTGCGATAGAGGTGTGGCCAGCAGTAATTAAGTGTTGAAAGGATTAACTACACCCAATTGTGTTTTGGGTCACAATTGATTCAGGATCCGAGCTACCTGCTCATTAGCACCAGAGCCGAAACGATCTGTTCGACTGGCTGTCCGACTGTGTCCGACTGGCTGTGCGTGTGGCATATTCATTGAGGACAAGGCAAGTGTTTCGCATTCGTTCATTGAGCTATTCACGCACTCATTCATTCTCATCCATATCTCTCGGCGTTAATCTCTGCGTATTCTAATTTCCGAAACTGGAAACTCATTTGGCTTAGCTCGTTTGCTTTCGTTTTGCCGCAGTTTGCGACAATCTTGCGACAATCTTGAGTTGGGTGCAAAAAGGTGCCTCACAAAGGTGTCGCAAATCCTTTCCTTACCTTTTCCTTTAACCGGGCAGGCAGCTGTGCGGGTGTTTATAATTTACGTACATACAGATATATATGTATATATATATATAGATATAGATGTAGATAAGGATTAGATGCAATTGTAGTTGGCTTAGCTGCCCCTAATGCAGGCATTGTCTATATGGACTTATGTTACAATATCCGTTCTCTGATCCAACGCAAAACTGTCATAAGCAACTGAGAGAAACTGCAAACTGAGATCTGCAGTTTCCTTCTTAACTCTCTAATAAATAGTTCTTCAAAAATATAGAAAGAGAGAGAGAGGGAGAGGGAGAGGGATAGGAAGAGAGAGAGTTTATTCAATTAAGAATATAGAAATGGGTTTTAATTGTGAATGCAAGTCTTTACTTTAGATGTCTTTATTTAGGGTCCTCCCTGCTACTGCTGCCAGCTGCGGCTTGTGGCCACGTGGCCACGTGGCCATTTACCAAGTTGCACCTCAATTTTTGTTCACATCAAACGGGCGACTAACTCATCTAATTACCCCCCTCTCGCCCCTCACCACTCCTCCTCCTCCTACCACACTCCGTTTAGCCTTTTTTGGCTTGAGCATATAGCTACTTTTTTTTTTTTTTTTTAAATATTTGTTTTTATCTTATCGGCCTTATCGTAATTGCATCAAAGCTGCTACGTTTTTTGACTACGTCATGTCACATGTTCATCCTTAAGTGCTCGCCATAAGGAGAATTACAAAATTACAATACGATAAGATATATAAAAACAACAACAAAAACAAAGACTCGAAAAACTCACGCGTATCGATGTCGCTGCTTTCATTCAGAGATAAGACTGACTGCGTTCCGACTGGGTTCAACTCGAAGAATGAAAAAAACGAAATTGAAAAAAAAGGGGGCGCGGCTGGGATTGATTCTAACGCCCGACCCGAAACCCTTTTCCCAAGAATTTATTGCTCAATTTATATTTGCTTAGACTGGCAATAGTTCAATAATTCATAATGCCAAAGGAGAAATAATCAAAGAGAAAAAACGATCATGTGTCCTGGGAAATTTGCATAAATGACATTTGCATGCAGACGTCTTCAGGGGTACTCAGTCGGAGTCGGAGACGGAGTCGGAATCTGTGGCTCTGGGGTGACAGTAACTTAAACAGCTGCCAGTCTGCCAGTCTGTCAGTCTGTCAGTCTGCCAGTCTGACTTGCCCCTCGCTCCTCGCCGCGATGTCCTTTGGCGCGCGAAAGGTGTGAGCGCATGTAATAGCAGAGATGCAAATGGAAATGTTTTCACAAATATGGTAATGATAACTGGCTGGGTTTTAGCTCGGTTTCGGTTTAGGTTCCTCTTGCTGCTGCTGCTGCTGTTGCTGTTGCTGTTGCTGTTGCTGGCACTGTTTTTGTTTTTCCCATCTTGTTTTGATATGTAAGTTGATATATGATATTTGATTTTTGGCTGTCGCCCCGCAAGGACTCCCCTCTTGCTGCTTGTTGCCCTTTCAACTTCAATTACCGAGGCGACAGGACGGCAGAACTCCCTCTCCCTCTCTTTCTGTCTCTGTCTGTCTCTGGTGTGTGTTTAATTTTTTGCATAGCTTTCGCCAACAGCTGTCAAACTCTGACTCAGAGTCAGAGTCAGAGTCTGAGTCAGGGTCTATGCAAAATAGTAGTTCAAAGACTGGCTTCGTCGGGCCTGTCGGCTTTTGGCATCGCATATGGCGATCGGCGAAGCGTAACACACGCTACCTGCAACACTCTCCCTCTAAAATACACATTCGGGCCAAACCATGCCACTTCACTTACAGACAAAGAGACGGACAAACGGACATGGATGGATAGCTTGTGTTATGAAAGTGCAGCGTTTATTTGTTTGCCAAATCAATTCACAAGTCCTTATTTTCTCTATATCCTTATCGAAGATGTCCTTTAATAATTCCCAGTCTATATATATTATATATATATTCATATATTTAAAACAAATTGTGCCAATTACTACCAATATTGTGCAATTCAATATATATATATACAGTGGCGGACACCTTATTGTAAGCAGTGGCAAAGAAAAAAAGTAATTGGCTGCCATAAGCTAACCATTCATTATTTTTCAGAAATTCCAAAGACCGATGGTAGGTACATATATTACTCACCAAAATTATTATATGACCCCAATACACTGGGGTTTCCCCACCCGCAAGGTAGAGTTATGTAAAAAAGTACCCTATTTTGAGGGGACAACTTATTTTGAGCAGTATAAATAAAATAATATATTTGCATTATAAAAACTTAAATAAGGATGTTAATACTTAGTATGATATCCTTTAGCCTTAACCACTTCCCTTAACCTATTATTCATGGAAGATACCAGCTTCCTGGTAGCTTCTGGGCTGATTCTGCTCCACTCATCCCGCAGAGCATTTTTGAGATCTTCTTTGCTGGATATGCTGTGCTTCCGGATGTTATTTTCCAGCTGAGCCCACAAATTCTCAATAACATTTAAATCTGGAGACTGGGCCGGTGGAATTATCATGTGGGGGCAGTTCCCGATGAGCCAGGACTGTACTATCTTGGCCTTATGCTTGGGATCGTTGTCCTGGTAGAACCGGAAAGTATCTCGGATTCCTAGCTTCTCGGCACTTTGGACTAAATTTTTCTTTAGTATGTTGAAGTACACATTCTTGTCCATTGTTGTTCCAAAAATCACAAAATTCCCGAATCCGGCTGACGAGATACATACCCATGCCATGTCACTTCCTCCACCATGCTTGACTGTTGTCTTTACGTGTTTGGGATTCAGGTCAGTATTGGACTGTCGCCACACACAATTCCGTCCGTCCGAGTCAAAAATGGTGAATTTGGACTCATATGCAAATATGACTGTGTTCCAGAACTCAAAATCCTTGTCCAAGTGGGTTTTGGTGAACTTCATCCAAGTCCCTATATTTTTCACGCTTATAATAATATTCTTCCGTGGTACTCGGGCATTAAAGTCATGTTTGCGCAGAAACTTGCACACAGTTTCCACACAGCACTTTTTCCCCATTTCATCCTGCACATGTTGAGCTACTTTTGGAGCCGATAGCTTGGGATTTCCCCTTATTTTCCTGATGATCCTTCGCTCCTCCTCTTCGGTGAAAATCCAATTTGGTGCCTTTCTGCCCTTGCCCTTAATCCGATTTGCGTCGACGAAGCGCCGAATGGTGTTATACACAGTTGAGTTGCTCAGACTGACTATTTCAGCTATTTGGCGATATGAATATCCGTTATTGAAGTATTCCGGGATGAGTTTCCGTTGTGCAATGGTAGTCTGATTGTCCATAGTCCATATTGGCTTATTGCACCCGAGATGCAGGATAAAACTAAACTGACTACGAAGTATTGATGTATTTATACCAAAAATACTCAACTTTAGGTAAAAAATCCGGGTTTTATGGCACCCAGGTGTCCACAATGTACCTGCTCAAAATAAGTTGTCCCCTCAAAATAGGGTACTTTTTTACATAACTCTACCTTGCGGGTGGGGAAACCCCAGTGTATTGGGGACATATAATAATTTTGGTGAGTAATATATGTACCTACCATCGGTTTTTGGAATTTCTGAAAAATAATGAATGGTTAGCTTATGGCAGCCAATTACTTTTTTTCTTTGCCACTGCTTACAATAAGGTGTCCGCCACTGTATATATATATATATGCGTTAAAAGTGTACAAGGGCATTTCATCATCCTTTTGGGTTTTCATTTGGAACCCTTACTTGACAACATGCAACGTGCAACGTGCAACGTGCAACGTTTTCTTCTTCATTAGTGCAAATGCGGAAAATTGCAAATGAATCAAATCTAATCCGATCGCAGTTGAATACAAAAAAGAACAGATGAAAAACTGAACGCGTCTCAGCTTCGCACTTATCCTGCAAGGATGTCATTTACATTTTTGCGCACTTCAAGCGCACAACGGGGAATCAGTGCTGTGGGGCAAGGGGTGCGGGGTGAGCGGTGAAGGGTTTAAACTGTTTTCTTTTCTCTCACGACTCTGCCGCAAATCCTATCGAAAAGGTTTACGGCCTGTGTCAAGTGAGCCGCACGTAATGAACTAGACAAAGATGCACACCGAACCCAATACTGAATACCCAATAAACTATGATCTACACATCTCACTCTCTCTCTCTCTCTCTCTCTCTCTCTCTTACTATCTCTCTCACTATCTCTCTCTCTCTCTGTCAGTCACTTTTGCAATTGTTATAATAATATTTTCAGTGACATGACATTTAAGGGTAGTGCAAAAAATTGTAGCACGGCAAAAGCTAAAAGAAAACCTCGATTTGCATTAATGATATGCGTGTCAATGTCGATGTTATTGTTAACATCTCTCTATCTCTCTCTCTCTCTCTCTCTCTCTCTCTGTCTCTCTCTGTGTATACTCTTTATCTGTACTTCTTGGCTATCTTTGGTCTCGATGTCTGCGAAATTCATCTCAGCAATTATGGCAACCCGTTGATGCCTGATGATATATGTATATCCATAGATATAGATATAGATATAGATATAGATACAGATATATATGCATAAATGCATATGAGAATTCAGTCCACATGAATATTTATATCCTTGAGAGAGATACAGTTACTTTTCGACAGCTTGATCATCATTTATCATGGGTCTTGGGAACACGTTCAATCAGATAACAATTCAATTAAATTTTGACCCAACTGAAGTTGGAATCATTTATTATTATTACTATAATTATTAATAAGAATATTTTAGTTAATATTATTATTATTACTATTATTATTATTATTGTCTTAGCTGAATAATAGTTGAAGTATGTTGCACACACTTTCTTTAGAGGCAATTTTAAAAGGTGCAACAAATCGCATTGTCGATGACACAAATTGATAATTGCTTTCTTGAACTTACACTCAAAAAAACAAATGTATATATGTCATCTGACTAGATCTGTATTCGAACTTGTGCTCAATTTGTGGAATGGCTAAATTGAGTGGTCGTTGAGCCAGTGGCCGAGTGATCTGTACACCTGCTGTCCAAAATTGGGTCTGATGATTGGTTTGGAAACAAAATAACATGTTGTACATAAGTATATATGTGGCACGAAATTTTTGGCACGCACCAAAGAACAACAGGTGAGTTTTGTTATTTGTTGTTGCTTGCGAAGGATACGGCTGGTTAGAGCCTTGCACAAAGTCCTGGCCAAGAAAAGAGAGCGAGCCCAAGAGATTGGGACATGGATATTTAGCGCCTTCGTCTAATGGGCATGCAGACATAGAGGTGGCAGGCGACCCGCAGGATATGCAGCAGGATATGCCAATCTAAGTTGACTTGCAACTGTTGAACTGTTGAACTGCTGAACTGTTGAACTGTCGGGCAGCGTCTGCTCAACAGTCCTTGTTGTACCCTGTTCGCAAGTGAGCTAGGAGTATATCGGTTTACAGCAATGTCAATCTTTGAGCTAATCTCGAGAATCTTTACTGTAAACACTTTTATATTTATTTGCTGTATCTCGTAGAAATTGTTGATCATTGCTTTTATTCTTGTAAGCTTCTCAATAATAGTTAATAAATCACTTTTCAGTGTTGTACACTGGAAACAGAGTATGGCAGAGTCGCAACTCTCTCATCAGTTGTTAGTTTGTTTGAGTGTTTCGTTTTTTTTTTGCACATGTTTAGACATTTGCACGGCCCGCCATGCGGCGACTTTGTGACAGGATATGCAGGACAAACGCCCGCTCCCCTCCGTCCATATACCCGCCTCGATCAGCGTCCATTGTTTCGCTCATTTTTGCAACTGTTTCCCATCTCTCCGCCGACGATCCCCGAGCGCCGATAAGCAAGGCACGCGTGCGCGGCCAGCGCTCTCAAGCGGGCGTACCCCATGGACCAGGCGGCAGCCAGTACGACGGACCTGCCAACTGGCTAAAAGAAAGCAAGCGCAGAGAGAGCGAGAGGGAGAGCGAGAGGGAACAGGGGAGAGAAAAGTGCGGGTCGAAAGGTGTGCGTTAAACGCAAAAAGTGTTTTTTTTGTCGACTTTTGTCACTCCAAACGAAATATTAAGCGGGTGCTCTGTGTGTGTGTGTGAGTGTGTGTGTGCGTGTGTGTGTGTGTTATTTTGTCATGTGTAGTTGTGCCGTGTTTCAATTGACAATATTCGCCACTCGACAGGAGCGTTTAAATTGCAATTAGAGCCAAAAGTGTGCCCGCTTTTCATTTCCACTTTTCCACTTCCACTTTTCCACTTTTCCACTTTACAAGATTTTACCCATTAAATTCGATTTTCAATGAATCTGCGCGCTGGAAAATGAGAATAAGAGATCATCGTGTGTGCCATTGTTAACAGAGATAATAATAATCGCACTCTATTAACTGGAAATTGTAGGGGCATTGGAATGGTGGCCAAATGAATTGCTTTGTAAGTGCCGTTTGTATCTTTTGATGAGTCCATCTGAGCGGACTGCAAATTAATAGATACATTTAGGGCATTTCGATTTGAAGTTCTTTTCGATGTGGAGAATAGATTCTTGAATTTATTTGAAAGCAATTAATGTCATATTTGAAAATAGGCCACGTTTTTTTTCGGGAATTCCTTATATCTTATATCTTAATAATTAAAAACATTTTTATTTGTAAGGCAAACTTTTTACGACGATTCCCACAAAGCTGTCGAGCTGAAGTGTTGCGGCAACCGAATCCATTTCACTTACAATCAAAATAGAATTAAGGAGCTGCATGTTAAATGAGACGGCAAGTCTAAGTAGACATGCCCCCGGGAAAATAGAGACCGAAACCGAAACAGATGCACTTACAGACGCCGACATGGACATGCTTGCCAACATGAACAATGACAGGAACAAAGGCGCATCATTACGGAACCAGATAATAATGTGCAACTGACCAAAACAAAACAAGTAGCACAGAAAGCAAAAGTAGTTCTTCTCTCTGCAACAAGGAAAGGAGAGCTCATAAAAAACGATGATGGACGCGCGACGGGGCGACCTTTGTCAAGTTTCACTGATTTTACTGGCCCGCTAGGCGCTAGACCCTAGGCTGTAAAAACTACCGCTTGTTCGCTGTTCAGCTCAGTTCCTTTTTTGTCCCGGAAGTACAGAAAAGGGTATGACAGGCCTACACAGTAAACTATTTTCATGTTCTATTTACGGCAATGAGGGTTCTTAGATTATTCTTCGTAGTATCATAATGCCTAGACACAGTTAAATAATCTTAGGCGAAATTCCAATTTCCAATTATATGTTTTTGATTTTGTTTTTCGTTCAGTGTACTTGAAGGAAAATGCAGGGCAAATAAACGCTGTACTTTGATTTCGATGGGATGTCTGCTTGACCTTGCCTTGACTGCCTCGCCTCGCCTCGTCTAGCCTCTCCGCGCCTCTCTTCGCCCCGCTTCGGGGTAAGGATTCGGGTGTGCAGGGACCTTATGGATACGCTGAATGCAATATGAATAATAGTGACGTCCAGCGATGTCCAGACATATCACATCATAAGCTATTTACATTGTGTTGTCGTCTGTCAAGCCGCATAAGGACACAGCACATGCCCCTCTAGCCCAACCCCCTCTCCCCTGTCCAGTCTTGCTCTGTCTACTTGGAGATGGGCGCATTCCTAAGCAAAGTTTTACGCTCTGCTGGGCAGACGAGCCTGGGAAGTCGACAAGATGTTCAACAACAGTTCAGCAACAATATCTGAAATGGGCCCTGTGAAATGTGTTAACGGTTTGAATCGGCTTAGTCCAGCTCGCTTTTGACCAGCAGATTCAGGCGATGACTGGCCACAGCGAGTCCACAAGGGTTGGACCGGCTGCCATCAATGAATTTGCATAACTCTTGGTCTCGTCCTTAATGTTATGACAGCTCATTTAACGCTGAGTTTAATGACCGTTGCAATCGAACACCTATACTTGGCCCGATGTCCTGAGAACTTGACCAGCTAATGAGCCATGGTCAGCCAGCATAGCCAGCATAGCTAGCTTAGCCAGCAACTTCCACTTGCTTATCCTAATAGCAATGCGCACTCAAATGTAGGCCTGTGAAGTGTTGCAATTTGCAAACTGTGGCAAACATGAGAAAATGTTCTCATGCAACAAGCAGAAGCTCAGCGGGATTTGCTCACCTTGAAGCCAAACGGATTGTCGACTAATTGGAACTGTATTTCAATCAGGTTTCCAGTTTCTGCTTTTCTTGAATGAAGTATTCATTTCAAATCCAGAATTAATCCAGGGAACAAACTGAAAGCAAACTATTGGAAAGTGGTATAGTTTGTAATCCAGTTAGGACATTTTGTGACTGAACCATATTTAATAGATACTAAGTAGTCATGAGTACAGTGTAGTACAACTGTCCATATCTTATACTATATTCATATTATCATGCATATATTCTTGATAATCAGCACTAGCCAAGTCAATATAATCAAGTTACTATATCATATAGCGACTTATCCAATTCAACCCAGTTATTATGCTTGTTATTATACGCAAAAAATCAAATAATAGATTAACATCGGATCACTATATCATATAGCATTGAAAGGAGCAATCGGTCGGTGTTTCATACATAGAAAACAATTTAGAAGTCGGAAGATTGACTCCAGTCGTAATGTAATCTAATCGGTGTCAAATTAAATGAGTTAGCAGCAACAGTTGTTGTTGGGGCCCACATAATTACAATTTACAACTAACTCAGTGCCCTGTCTATGGCTTTTCGCTCTCTCTCTCACTATCTATCTCTGTCTCTGTGTCAATCTCTTCGTAAGCATTCCTTGTCTTTCTTGGTAGCTATCAAAGCATAAAAACGCCCATTAAGCAAGCAATGTGGGAAACACTTGCAACAACAAATGTGAATGTGGCCCGTGTGTTATTTTGTGGTTTGTTGCTTGTTGCTTTGTTGCTTTGTTGGTTTGTTGTTCACTTCCTTCACCTTCCCGGGAACTTAAAGACTTGAAGCATTGAATAACATGCGCCACGCTTCGCTGGATCTGAAGTGGTCTTTAGCATTAGGCTGGTTTCTACTCTGGACTCTTTTGTGGGTTTCGCTTAAAAGGCTGCTCATCAAAATTGGAATGAATAAAAATAACAAAAATAAGATTATAATTTTCATCTTTAATTTGTTTATTCTTTACATATACCACAAAAAAGTCAAGTCTTAATTTAAAATAAAAAAAAATTGTTTCTAAATAGTATTCAGTAATTCCATCAAATGTCATCGTTCAGCGAGAAGCTCAAACGCCGCTTAGTCGCGTCTCTCGCTTCCGGCTGCATCCAGATTGCATCCAGCTTACACGCAGCCTCCAGCTCCTCCCCACCAAGTCCCAGTTCCAGACACGCTCCTGCTCTTAGGCCCAGCTCGTCCTCCAGCTCGCAGTCGCTGGTAGAGTTGTGTCCGCTATCAGGACTTATGTGGCGGGAGCGGGAGTGGGGCAACTTCTGAGCAGAACGCGATGCGGCTGCAAGAAGCTTCTGCGCCGACTGCCTAACGCTCGACGAGATCTTCGTGGTGATCTTCCGCTTGCGCCGCACCACACGCTGCCTGCGCAGCTGCAGCTGCAGCGAACGCCTCTTCACACTTCCCCCCATTCCACATCTAGATCCAGATCCAGATTCAGGTCCAGATGGAAGCTGTATTTGTGCCTGTTGCTGTTGCTGAGGAGAGCGCACTTCTCGCTCCTCGTAGCCATCTGGCTGCCAGTACTCGCAGAGGTCGCTGGCCGGATCGAAGGCGGGTCGATAGGTGGGCGAGTGGACGACCGTCCTTGTAGTCGAGATGAGACGCTGCTCCTGACGATGCTGTTGACGCTGGCGCAGGCGTTGGTAACTGCGAAGGGAAGGAGCAGCACCTGGTCGACCTGGTCGACTGGGAACGGGTGCCTTACGAGTGCTCTCTAGAATGGCATCGATCATGCGCTCCAAGGTGACATCGCCCATTTTAGTCGAGCTGAGCGTTGTCTGCTCGAGGAGAGTAACAGCAGCAGGAACAGGAACAGGAGCAGGAAGAGGAACAGGAGGAGGAGCAACAGCTGCTCCAACAGTTCTCGCCTGCAGCAGTGGCTTCTGTTCCAGGTAGCGTGGCTTCTCGAAATAGCTGTCCGGGATGCCCATTCCACGCAGCGCCAGCATTGGGCCTGGAATGATGTTGTTGCTGTTGTTGTTGTTCCCATTGAGTCCGTAGCTGGGCGAGAACTCCGCCTCGAAAGTGGGCAACGTGGAGGCATAAACTGTTGTTGGCTTCAACTGACTCCGGCCACGGTGCAGAGGAGCTGTTGTGCTGGGGGTGGGAGTTAATGTGGGCGTGGCTGGGGTCATGATGTTGCTGAGATCCCGGAGCAGAGGGGTGCGCGGACACGAGGAGGCGGAGTAGGAGACTGTAGACTGTAGAGCAGCAGCGGGCAGCGGCGTCGACGTCAACTGATTCTCCTTGCCCAAATTCAAAGCAGGCAGCAGAGAATTGCGCTTCTTCAGCTTGAAGCGCTGTTGCGCTAATCCTGCAGGAGTCGCCTGTGGAGTGGGGAAAGGAGTCCCCATGGGAATGGGAATTGGGGCTGCTGCATGAAAGTCATTGTAGTCGATGCCACTGCCAAGGACAGCTTGGACTGTCTTGCCCTCCAGGTAGGAAGGACGCGGCTGGTTGACAGCCCACTTGAGCATCTTCAGATGCTGCTGCTTCTTCTTTTCTGGCTGGTTTTGCTGCTGATTTTGCTGGTGTCTGCAAGTGCGGGAGGAAGCAAAGTTGTTGGGTTAGTTTTGTCGGTTGCAATATCGCTGAAAATATATATGTGTGTGTGTTTGTGTGTCACATTCCTCTGGCTGGGTTCTATATATATTCTGTGTATATTTTTATTTTAGCTTTTTGGCTTTGTTTGCGCCTCCTTCGCAATTCGCCAAGTTGTCGGGTGAGTTTTTGGCGCGCTTTTTGGTTGCGAATTTCGCGAAGGAACTGTGAATATGTGCGTAGATATGTACATCTATAATTACAGTGGTACAAAATGCACCGTTTGAATTCTTGCTTTCAAGTCTAATTTCTGCCATTTACAGTTTTTTGCCATTCCCAATTTTGAACAACCCATATTTTTGAATTATTGTTAAATGAGGCAGCAAAAATGAAATCAAAAAAGAATTTCTGGAGACGCTGTCGCTGATGCTGCAGGCACTTTTGGCAGAACTCCTTTAGCGGGCAATTAAATTCTCCATACATAGCTACCCCTGGGAACCCCCGCTGAACAGCTTGAACTTGAAAAGAATGCAAATAAAAAACTGAACTGCATATGGAGAATATTTATAACATGCAAATATGATATGCATATTAAAGCTCAAGGGAGGAATGCAAAATCCATTCAAAATTCCACGAGATTAATATGAATATGAGTGTGAGTGTAGTGTGAGTGTGATTCGAACAGTTGATTCATACTTTGCTGAGCTTTTCGAATTAACTTTGGCTTGGCATCCATTTTCAATACACTTTTAATTACCTTTTCACAAGAATATGCGCACAGATTTTTCAAGTTTGCACCAGAAAAAAATAAAGAAATAATTTGTTGTTTAGCACAGCGAGTTGGAAATATTTTCAAACTCAATTTCGGTCTCGGTTTCGGTTTCGTTGCGAAGCGAGCACGTGCACTCCGACCGGCTCGTGTTTGTGTACTGACTCGGCTGACTGACCTGGCTCTGGCTGCAGCCGTCGCGTCGCTGCTTCAGCTGAGAACGGTGAACGAAAAGCACATTAAACGTGTTGCGTCGATGCAGAGCGAGCGCGCGCAGAGAGAGAGAGAGGATAGAGTGAAATAAGCAACGGCAACAGTCTTGCTTTCAATTCAATCAAACTGATACTGAGGAATCCATTGAATGTGAGCGTGCTGGTATTCAATTAGTTACTAGGCAAATACAACTTCCATTATGCAGCTGGTGGGAGGCAGGGGCGAGGAGGGACTAAGGTGAATGCGCACAGAAATATTAAAAATGATGAGGTGAAAAATCTGTTAAAATATATATACAATACATACATATGTACAATATATATGCAAGTAAATGTAAAATATAAATGTATATAGTTTTAAAAGTTCAAAACTTGTTGAAGTGCGCATCTCATATTGAAAGTAATATAATATAATTAATACAAATATTTTGTTCAAGTACAGCTTGCTGTTCTTGAAGGTATTCTGCATAATGGGATTAAACTCATTGATATTGCTAATTGATTTCTATAATATCACAACTGATCCGAGTGGATCTCAAATGCATTGCGACTTGCTTCAGATTCATTTAAATTGTGCGAAGTGGAAAACTGGAGCAAAATGATTTAACAGGATTGAAAAATTCAAATTGCTCGACTAGCAAGGATTGCCATGTAGAAAATATGTTTGTGCATCGGCAAGGTAAGGATATCAGCAAGGATAGAAATCGCGTGTATGTGTGTGTGTGTGTGTGTGTGAGTGCGTGAGTGCGTGAGTGCGTATGTTTAGCTGCTGCCAGCTGCTGCTCCTTGGTTATTGCTCCTTTGCCCGCTGCCCGTTCGCTGCTTACGCCACAAAACATAATTTTCAATTACCTTTCTCGCAGCGTGTGGCTCCTTTCACCTTGAATTTTCGCCAAGAAAAGGACAACACACTCACACACACACACACACACACAGAGTGAGAACCTTTGTACAATTTAGCTCATTGTTTATGGGACAAGCGCCGCTGTCGCTGCTGGCGTCGCTGTCGCTGCTGGCGTCGCTGTCGCTGCCAGTTTGAGAAAAAATATGTTGTGGAAAATTGTGCAATTGTTTTGCAATTTATTGGTTAAAGGGCTCGGGCAACGGATGCCTGAAGCCTGATGCCTGATGCCAGAATCCTGATTTCTGATTCCGGACTCCTCTGCTTGAGAACTATGCAACATCCTGCGCTGCGGCCAACGCCAACGCTGACGCCGACGTCGGGAGCGCAAATTTATGAGATTTGCCATAAGGAACTCCTCAGGAATCGAGACTGGAGAATCAAGTAAAGGCGACAGCTGTTCCAGCCGCTCAAAGACAAGAGAAGGATAGAGAGAGATAGAGAGAGATAGAGAGAGAGAACATGTTAAGACAGATTAAGAAAACTCTCACTGGGAAAATTTCACTGGGAAAATTTCGTGTACTCATTATTTTATTTGTTTTTGTTACCCAACAAAAATATATTTGGCCAATTCGACAGGATTTGACATGAGCATCTACCAAAGATTGTCAGCATTTCCGGAAAGAAGACCACCGCGTGGACCACTTGTCAGTGGCCGATTGAACTGAGCTCTGCCAATATATATATATATATACTTATAAAATGATATGTTGAGATCAGATGAAGACAGTTTTATAGATTCCAAAACAGTATCCAAAATAAACTATTTCCAATGAGGAGTATGTTTACCATTTAGATTTAAAGCAAATTACTTTTTGGCCTTAATCTTTTAGAATTTGCTGGCAATACTTTTGGATGGATCAGTTCTACTAACATGTAACAATTGCTTAGACATTATTTTTTTTTTGGTTTAAGCTTATATTTAAAAGAATCCAAAATATAAGACTCTCAGATAATAAGTACATTCTACTTACTCTTAATTTAATTATTACGTTTAAACACGCAAAATAATTGCATTGTTAGCAAGCTGATTCGGTAGCAAATTTCCAGCTGCTGTTCCAGTTATCCAGTTATCCAGTTTTCCAGTTTTTGTGGTAGGCGCAGCAGAGCTGATTGGTCAATAAATAGATCGACAAAAAAGAACAAAAATTGTTGCAGATAAATAAATCAATAAGATGAAAGAATGATTGTCCTTGGGAGCGCGCGTTCTTGCTGCTCCGGCTCTGAAGGGGGCAGCTGCAACGGGAGTGAAAGGATCTTAACAATAATCTGTCGTCCTGTCAGCCATTGAATCAAAGCCAATTTAACGCATTGGTCATTGCAACGCCTCTGATTGAGAAAGACAGACAGAGAGACAGAGGGAGAGAGAGAGAGAGGCAGAGAGAGAAGGATCCAGGGAAGATAAATTAGGGCATAGGCAACGCCTGGCTGAGGATCATGATCAGGATCAATTCGGACGTCCTAACTTTGCCACTAATAAATTGCCCAACAATTGCGCAATTTCTCATAGCTGAAAATTGCGAAAAAAGGAAAATTCTTGATGCAAACACTTCACGCTCAGATTTGCTACTGTTTTTGTTTTTTCTTTTCCTGTGCCTTCTTTTCCTTAGCCTAAACGGGCGTTATCCCTCGTAGCATAGTCACACACACATACTCATACATATACGCAGCAAGGACATCAGGCAGGCAAAGGAAGAAGAAAGGTAGCTAATCTTGAATCACACACCGATAGCGCCAGGGACCCCTCAACCTCAACCCTGAACAGCTGTGTGGGATTAGACGCTCCTGCTTCTGCTCTTGCCCCTCCCTCCCTGCTGCCCTCCTGTCTCCCCTACCACCTTCTCCTTCTCAGCAATCTCTAACTCTGAATGATGGCCCATAATTTTGCATTTCATCACTCGCCTCACAAACTCAACTTATCTCATATTTCCCGATTTCTGCTGCGTATTTATTATATTTTAACTCTTTTCAACAGATTGCTGCCATGCGAACTATATAAATGATATGAATTGCTGATACTTCTCAAGTTTCACGGATAGCTTTAGATAATGGGACTTGATTATTCAGATACGAATCCAGAATATATGTATGCACACTTTATGGCATCCAAGATGCCTCCTTGAATGCATATTCATATTCTGGTTGACTTTTAATTAACTTAATCGATCAGTTATTGAATGATTTAATGACTCAGTTCAGCTGAATCTAGAAAAAGCAAGTATTACTAAACAGAAAATATATTTGTTCATGTCAATCAAAAAGAGATCAATCTTTAACGTTCAACAGAGTTGAGTATGCATGTTGCATTATATTCGGTATAACACCATTCTACATCAGGGCAGGTTAATATCTGGAACGCTCTCAGTAATATCGCTCAGTAATATCATTTCACACATTGTCTGTGTGTATTTATTAAGTAATGTTGCTTAATTATATTCTAATTTATTGCTCTCAGTACGTTTTATAATCGTGCAAACTGAATTGATTTCAATCAGCAGCGCTTACTTAAAACATGCTCTCTCTCTCTCTCTCGGGAATTCCAGCAGGCGAAATGCCAATGCAAAAGTATGTAAATGAAATTGAATGAGAGTGAGCATAAGCTCGCTCTCTTTGTGGTGGTTGATTCTGGTCGTGTCGAACGGAGCTGAGCACGCAACATGACGTGCCTGGCGAGAATCAGTCACATTCCGTCTGCGCATCTGAGAGGACCTTGTGTTCCGTTGTCTTCGGTCTCTTCTTCTTCTGTTTCAAACGCGAGCAACGAAATATATATTTTTTGAATTTTGACTTTCGACTTTTCGGTTTATTTATGTGCTGTTTTTTGTTGTTTTTGTGTTTGGTTGTGAAAACTCTGCTTGGATAACTCAACAAAGCAAACACTCAAAGCTTCGCTTGGAAACAAGAAAAGGTAATGAGGAGACAAGTGCATTAATTCATTAAAAATGCAATAAACTTGTGCAAATGTGCTAATGTAAATGGCAGACTAAGAAAACTCAGCCAACCATCCAAAGACTCAAGCACGGAAGTGCATCCGACTCGAGTGCTCTGTGAGAAACTTAATTATAAAACACCCCATTCAAAAATCATCGCACATAACATTTTCATATTATATTCAAATATTCACATCAAAATTGTGCGCGTGCGTCACGTTTAGTTTTATTTTTATTTTTATTTTTTCTTGTGGGTTCCCAGTTCCGCATTGGGATTCGAGTTGGGTTAAAGTTTTTTCCGCATTCGTTTTCGATTCGATGGGATCATCATGTGAAGTGCGCTTGAGAGCAAAACGAGGGGCAGAAGGGAGGCGGCCAAATGCGCAAAATGCTTTCACATTTTTCGAGTGCTGCTGAAATATTCAGAGAGCATCGCATTTCGCGTTTGGGCCACTTGAGTGGCCCGATTTAAATGGCCAGCGAGTGCCGGAGTGCCGGAGCGTAGAGTGTGCCACCATTTTGAACCACCCAGAAACACACACACACACACACACACAGTCACACACATCTATCGAATCCAGACACGCAGCTGGAAATTGCCTCATTCTGAACTTGCTTTTCTTACATTTAGCACTTTCTGCTTTTGCGCGCCGTTTCCCGTTTGTGATGCCTTTGTTGCACGTCGGCAGCTTTCAATTGTTGCCTGCCCCTGAAGCAGGCAAAAGCTGCCTGCACGAGTGTGAATTTGAAATCCTTGCGAAAATCCTGTGCGCAGCAAACTTGTTTCAGCCAGCCTAAGGACCTAAGCACAACCCAGCTACAAGTTCTACGAGTTTTGTTCATCCTTTTTTTGCAATTTTTTTGCAAGCAGACAATGGCAATCTGTTTCTTAACTAGCCAGTTTCATCCGTACTCATCGCTAACTTGATCCTTTGCTACTCTTTCAGATTTGCAACAGCTGCCAACATGCTCAAGTGGGCTGTCAACCAGCCGCGTCCTTCCTACCTGGAGGGCAAGGCAGTCCAAGCTGTCCTTGGCAGTGGCATCGACTACAATGACTTTCATGCAGCAGCCCCAATTCCCATTCCCATGGGGACTCCTTTCCCCACTCCACAGGCGACTCCTGCAGGATTAGCGCAACAGCGTTTCAAGCTGAAGAAGCGCAATTCTCTGCTGCCCGCTTTAAATTTGGGCAAGGAGAATCAATTGACGTCGACGCCGCTGCCCGCTGCTGCTCTACAGTCTACAGTCTCCTACTCCGCCTCTTCGTGTCCGCGCACCCCTCTGCTACGGGATCTCAGCAACATCATGACCCCAGCCACGCGCACACTAACTCCCACCCCTACCCCCACCCCCAGCACAACAGCTCCTCTGCACCGTGGCCGGAGTCAGTTGAAGCCAACATCAGTTTATGCCTCCACATTGCCCACTTTCGAGGCGGAGTTCTCGCCCAGCTACGGACTCAATGGGAACAACAACAGCAGCAACAACATCATTCCAGGCCCAATGCTGGCGCTGCGTGGAATGGGCATCCCGGACAGCTATTTCGAGAAGCCACGCTACCTGGAACAGAAGCCACTGCTGCAGGCGAGAACTGTTGGAGCAGCTGTTGCTCCTCCTCCTGTTCCTCTTCCAGCTCCTGTTCCTGTTCCTGCTGCTGTTACTCTCCTCGAGCAGACAACGCTCAGCTCGACTAAAATGGGCGATGTCACCTTGGAGCGCATGATCGATGCCATTCTAGAGAGCACTCGTAAGGCACCCGTTCCCAGTCGACCAGGTCGACCAGGTGCTGCTCCTTCCCTTCGCAGTTACCAACGCCTGCGCCAGCGTCAACAGCATCGACAGGAGCAGCGTCTCATCTCGACTACAAGGACGGTCGTCCACTCGCCCACCTATCGACCCGCCTTCGATCCGGCCAGCGACCTCTGCGAGTACTGGCAGCCAGATGGCTACGAGGAGCGAGAAGTGCGCTCTCCACAGCAACAGCAGCAGGCACAGATACAGCTTCCATCTGGACCTGAATCTGGATCTGGATCTAGATGTGGAATGGGGGGAAGTGTGAAGAGGCGTTCGCTGCAGCTGCAGCTGCGCAGGCAGCGTGTGGTGCGGCGCAAGCGGAAGATCACCACGAAGATCTCGTCGAGCGTTAGGCAGTCGGCGCAGAAGCTTCTTGCAGCCGCCTCGCGTTCTGCTCAGAAGTTGCCCCACTCCCGCTCCCGCCACATAAGCCCTGATAGCGGACATAACTCCACCAGCGACTGCGACTTTGTGGAGGAGATTGGCCCATTTGGCGGTTGCCTCGTGGAGGCTACGACCAAGCGGCGCCTGAGCTTCTCCTTCCACGAGGACACCTCTGTGGAGAAGTAAGCTGAGTTCCTGCGCCTCAAATGGAAACTGGAATTCAACTAATTTTCGGCTGTCAAAATAATTGTAAACAAATCTTTTTTTTTAATTGTTTTTCGCTTTGTTGCTTGTTGCGTGGAGAAATGTGAAAATTGTGAAAACTCTTGTTTAATTTTTGAGTTTAGCAAATTTGTTGCTAAAAGCTCTCAATTGCCTTCTCTAAACAGCAGCATTCCAATCTAAGATTAACTAATGAATTATCAACTTTTTTTTATCGAAATAAAATTGCCAAGATTTTGAAATTGATTTACTTTTTTTCTGATTACGATTCTGAGGTTATTCCCAAAATACCGTAAGTATGCATTTAAAAAACATTTTGTTTCAAGTTTGTTTGCCAGCTTGGAGAGCCGAGCAATTTGTATTAAGGCCAGTTTAAGCAGGCGTTATCCAATTTGTCTGTGGGTTGAGAGAGGTGTAGGGGTGTGGGGTATAGGGGTGTTGTAAAAAGGGAAACGGTAAAGTCGTTGAACTACCCTGTTGCCAGTTGTTGCCAGTTGTTGCCAGTTGTTGCCAGTTGTTGCCAGTTGTTGCCAGTTGTTGAGCAGCCACTAGTTAAATGTGCGCGTATCCTGCATATCCTGCATATCCTGTATGTTCTGCATGGAGCATATATCCTGTTCAGGCATTTACATGGCATTTATCAAACACCTGTGCACCAAGAGTCCTGCGAATTGGTCTGTTCCTGTGGGTGTCCCTTCCCTTGTTGCTACAATGCCGCAACAAAACGTTGCACAATTTGCATAAATTTGAATATTTGCTGCCGGACGAAACAAATGTTTTGGTATATGGTTTTAAGGACATGGCTTGCTGGCTGGCTGTATGACAGCAGATACGTACACAGTAAGAAAAGTAGTAGAAGAATATTCCAGCGAAAGTTTTTAGTATTTCAATTTTACATATTGATTGAAGTATGATATTGAATACTTGTCATTTTTTGATGCAATTGAATTAAATTCTCAAAATTGTTTACAAAAAAATATTCGAATTGAAGCGAAACATTTTTCTTGCAGTGTGTAAACAGTAGTAGTTGGGAGGCAAGTAGTATAATATGTGGCACTCTGCGGCTTGTTAGGCCTTGTTTTGGAAGGCAACCAGCCCGAACAAAGTTATGCAAAGGATATGCATGCAACGCATATGGAAAATTGTTGAGGCCACAAAATAAAAGAACCAACAAAAAGTTGAGCAAACAGCTGCTCGGGCGCAAGATCTGGCGATGCGTGGGTCGTTAGCTTCTGGCTCTCCTTAAATGTTTATTAAATGCCTTTCAAGTAAAATACCGAGGCATTGCCATTGTCCTGTGTGTATGTGTGTGTGTGTGTGTGTGTGTGTGTTGTTGTGCGTTTGTCCTTATCCTCCTCCTGGCTACTGCTGCTGCTGCTGCTGCTGCTGTTGTCCATTGTTGCTGTGCGCTCAATTGAGTTTCCCTTGGCGCTGCAGCTGCTCCGGCTCTGCTTTGCTCTGATTTGTCACATAAGAGCCTGCGCTGCTGCGTCGGCGTCGACTGCTGCTGCTGCACACCTTGCGGCAATTGCGCCAAAAATTGGACGAGCAAAAATGAATTGTAAGAAAACACAAACCAAGCCCAGGGGACAGATGTCGTCGCGACTCTGTGTGTGTGTGTGTGTGTGTGAGGCTGTGTGGCACGTGACTGCATTTGCAACACCAACGCAATGCAACGGCATGCAATGCGTGGCAAGTTCTCAAGTGTCGGTTTCAATTGGTTCAAGTGGCTGCCAGTTGCAGATCCCGAGAAATGGGTTAAGTGCCGGAAGTAGCCCAAGCAGCGGCGGAAGGGGAAGCAAGGGAAGGGAAACTCTTAACTGCAAATTGCAACTATTTCTTTGCTTGCCAATTGTATAACTTATCGGATCTCGTATTTATACAGATACACATATTAATCGATAGTTAAGTTGCTTATCAATGGACCTTAACAACAATCATAATAATATTTGGAAATGATTAACAAAGTTGTGATTTCGGTTACTGGGATGCCTTTCCAGCTATGCGGAAATCAAATACATACATATATATATGTATATATACACTTACTTTTTTTTACCTCTTTATTTTGCACAGATCCGAGTTGATCCGGGCAGCTGGATGGACACACTATCGATAAGAAGATGAGCTGCGCAAGGGATAAGGTTGGGTCGTTGTGAAGACGCAACTCAATCAATGTCAGTGGCAAGCAGGCAATTGCAACTGTCAATAAATGGAGCACTCAGGAACAGGACTAGAGCAGGACAATGCGACAGAGGGGCGAAGGGGGAGGGGCAAAGAAAGCGCAGTAATCCCAAGCGACGTGCGACGTAGGAACCGTATTTTGCCAACTATTTGTATTTGTCAAAGGATCTGATTTCCAAAGAGCGCGAGAGAGAGAGAGAGGGATAGAGAGCGAGAGAGAGAGAGAGAAAGAGAGAAAGAGAGAGAGAGAGAGAGGTAGAGGGGCGTAGAGAAGACGAGACGATTAATCAATGTGACGTGTGCGCATTTTTTGTGCCTTGTCCTCAATTCACGCTTCTCTTCTTGGTTTTATATTTTTCTTATTTTTTCTCCCTCTCTCCCTCTCTCTCTCTCTCTCTGTCTGTCTGTCTCTCTCCTGTGTTTGGTCTAGTTTTTGGGACATCTTGCCTTGCCAGTTTCGGCGTTTTGCGCGCCAATGTGGAAATATGTCCTTGTCATTTTTGAGATTCGGTCTTACTGATTGAGTTTGGCCTGTGTCCCCTGACGAATGTCCTGTGCCTTGTGCCTTGCATCGCTCTGCTTCTGTCCGAAACAGGAGCGCAACGTGTGAAATTGCATTTTCATTCAGCTCATTTGGCTGCGTATGGAATCCAGTCCAAGATCTCTTGCACATATACAGAGAAGTGAGATCTCTTGCCTGTTTATTTAGTATAAGATCCTTCGTTCTTATTGAGTCACAGACCAGTTGTAGTTGACTAACATTTACTATATATTAAGATATAGTGTAAAAAGTAAAAGATCTTCAATATCAAAAGATATATTAGACGAAGGATCTAAATTACACGCACCAGTCGCCCACTCGCCACAAAAGATTCTCTTCTAGAGATCCTTGGGGTTACACATTTCCCAGCTAAACCGAAAGATCAAACAAGTCAATTGATAAGCAAGACGAGAGAGCGAGAGGAGATAGCGAGAGAGAGATAGCGAGAGAGAGATAGCGAGAGAAATGAGTTTATGTAAAGGGTTGTCCTTTGTTGTAGTTTTCGATTCTAAATGTAAATGTTGTTTGCACGACAAACTTTGAAACTGACAATGCCAAACGCAAAACTAATAGATACATTTCTGCAGATCTGTTACAGGATAAGAAAAGGTCCTTGGGTAATTAAAAATCTTTACGGTCAGCATTTGGTAGCGTTGAAAAAAGGGGTCAAAGGTGGTTTCCAGATCTCACTTTACTCAGCCTCAACCTCAACCTCAGCATCATCATCAGCTACTGTGTTTGCATTTGGGCTTCGGCTTGGATTTGGGTTTTGGGTTTGTCTAATTGCTTTCCATTAAGTGACCTGCATTTGGAATCCGGTTCTTATCGCTTAAACCAATTTCATATTTGACAGCTTTCAAGTTGTTTACTCTGCGTCTTCTGATCCTAATACGATAAGAGTAACCCCTAACTTTTACACGGGTCAACCTCAACGCAACGCATGACTAACGAATCTTGATCAACAGATCACCCAGACACATAGAGCTGACATATCAAATTGCTGCTATTGACTGAAATTATATATTTTAGAAAGAGATATAGTTCGGGATGAGAATTGCCTCGAGACTATCTACTCTTTACTTAATATTTTCTTTATAACAACCTTTGAGAACTTTGCATTTCTCAATCCCCTAAAATCGAATACACTCGAATCAGTTATAATAGTAATCGATTATGAATATCAGTGAGTTTACGAGTAGTTCCATTTTGCCTGAGTTATCTGCTCAATTGCGGCCTACCCATAAGCTGCATTTTGATGAACCACCCGGAAAACTGAGTTTTCCCCCTGGCCAAGCTCGAATGGACCACAATATTTACACACAATGATGTCACATGAAAAACGCGTAAAAATCTTTTGATATTTTTATGTGCATAATAATTTCTTAAACTGCTCGTAAAACTGTATGAGACGAGTGACTACTTAAGGACATCTACAGGAGATGTATCCGATGCATTTGCAGTTTAAGGATTTCACAAGTTTTATGACCCGCCTATAAATCGCGCCGACTCGCGACGATTTCGGAACATAAACACAATTGTAATTAAAATCGACAAAACCTTCTCAAAGGGCGTGTGTCGAGAATGTAATGACACTCAAGCACACACACACACACACACACAGCACACACTATACAGGCAATCGAGAGTCAGAGAATCGAAGGCGAACTCATCGCAATCAAATTGCACCTTGGACCCGCATCATCTGTTGTCCTGCCTACTTACAAATGGTTTTTTTTTTTTTTTGGCAACGACATGTGCGAAACGAAGGACACTATTGGAAATTAGCGTATGCAGCTCCCAATTAGCTAACGGCAAACTACCAATGAAATCCAACTGCTGACGATCTGGTCACATGCAGCTGAGGGTTGCCTGATTATGCTGGCGGATTTGCCAACTCCAACAACAGTCTGTAAAATTCGAACTTGGATATATAGAATTGATTCCTAGACTGAGTGAATATACACAAGCTTGTGTTCCAAATTAATAGTCAAGCGGTTATTTATTCGATTTTTTCGATTTATTCGAAAATCGAACAAAAAAATTCATCACAGTAGAGAAATTTTTGATGAATTGATCCAACTTTGATTTTCTGCTTGACATTGAGTAATTAACATTTAAATTATTATCAATTATTTTCTTAAAAATTCATAATAATAAACATATTTTTTAATTAATTAAACATTTATTATTTATATATTTAATTTATCAGTCAGATAAATTATTGTTTTTGCAACTTTGTTGTTGATTTTGGAGCATTTCTTCAGAGTCTCGTCGACCCGTTGGATTTTGAGTTGAGTTAAGGTTAAGCTGAGGTCCTTCTGTAGTGCTAGCTTTCTTCTTCTTCTTTTTGTTTTCCCAAGATGTCGCAGCACCTGTCTGCGTCTTCATTAAGTAGCGACGAGTGCGGCGGGTGCCCAGAAATTCGGGTCTGCTCTCGTTTAGAGTCATCGTTCGGCACTTGTGCGGCAACCTGGCCAGCGACTCCTCGATAGGCATTCAATTGAGTGCGCGGGAGGGAAGGGAAGGGAGGGACGAACCTCAATGGCTGAGAGCAGTGGCAGTGGCAGTGACAGGTCCCTTGCGGCAGGCTAAGCGATCGTCAATCGTAGTGCGAACAGGTGCAATCTTTGTTTATATATGTGGCAGGCGTTGCTTCAGCTTTTCATTTCTTCAATTTGTTGATTGGCTCCTTTCGATGCTTAGTCCTGTTCTGTCCTGTTCTGCTCTGTTCTGTCCTGTTCTGTGGCTAGTCACAGTTTTGCATATATTTATATGCATTTGCTGGATGCTTATCTATATGAGTTGCAGACTGCAGAATGAATGGGATCTGAGGATTAGCTGCGCCTCAGAAACTGCCGCCTTAACCCTAATGGATGACAGGCAAGCCCATAAATAGGCCGACATCTAGGCTTGGGCTCTATGCTCGTGGAACACTTGCCGGCGTGCGGAAAGGCGGAACAAATGTGTCACAAATGTCGAACAGGTAAAACGAATCCCACGAAAACAAAAAAAGGATTTTAGTATAGGAGTAGGTTACTGACCAGGCAGGTGTGTTTTGCTTGCTAATCGGTAAGAAAGGATGTTGCGTAAAGACATAGACAAAGGATATCCAAATACAATATCCCTTTATGAGACGCGTGACCATTTGCTCTCAGTAAGTGCCGATTGAATGGCGCACAGTTATCCTTTGAGGATTTTAAGGAGTCGTGAAAATTCTAAATAAAACACTCTAAACTATTTGAGCATATTAAACACATATCCTTTTATCAATTGATCTACGCGATTTAGCCATGTCCTGCTTTTAGAACTATACTATAAAAGCAGATGAAAGCGAAAGTTTCTCTCGGTTAATAATACTCTCATGAATTTGATAAATTAGGAGTTCGCTGAGTTAGAACGTTGGCTATGAGCCTGAGACTGGCAGCCAGTCCTAATCCTGCCCAAGGAGCTCATTTCCTGTATCGAATGTTTAAATGTTGCGCACAAAGTTCGAGTTTCCCGAGTTTGCGAACCAGTTTTCCGCGTCGGTGCAACTGACGCATTAATTGCCTGCCCTGTTTCGAGTTCCTGTTCCTGTTCCTGTTCCTGCTTCGATTCCAATTGCTACTTCTTGCGCCCTCTTCCTCATTCTTGCTGCTCGCCTCGAACTGGATTCGGGACACTTTTCCAACATTTGCCAGGCAAAGCAGCAACTATTCAAATGGTTGTTTGCCATGCCAATCTAAAACGGTGATTTTTCATTTTCTCATTTTCACATTTCCTCGTTGTCTCTTTGCTCATCTCAGTTTGGGCCCTGCCATGGCCATTAATTAGTTACCCTTGCCCAATAGTTGGTCTCAGCTCAATGTGTTCTTTTACTTGCCTGTAGAGTATTATTTATTTATAGCAAGGCACCTGCAGCAACTGAATTGGTTATCAAACTGAAGTCCCGATGATATCCCGATTAACCATTCCCATCCCCATCCCCATCCCCATCCCGCAGGTGCTTGTGGCTCCCCCGCTGGCATTTACATAAATGGCGCGTGGCTGCCAGGATGATCACAGATCGAACAAGGGATCAACCTGTTTAGCAGATGCCTCATATGCTAAGCAGTTGCCTATGCCTCCGTCTCCGTCTCTGTTTCTGTTTCTGCCTCTGCCTCCGTTACTTGCCACTTGCCGCTTGCCGCTTGCCGCTTTTATGTTGACATGTGATCGACCCTCATCAAATGCGTCGATTTTAATGTTTTTCTCATTTTTCACGCTTACCCAACGCACATTTTCCGCTGCTGCTGCTGACCAACTGCCAACTGCCAGCTATAAACTGCAAAAGGGTTGCACAAATGACCGACTGTTTGCTTGTCCGTCGGTCTGTCTGTCTGTCCGTCCATTCGTTTAGTATTTTTCCCAGTAGCAAACATTTCTTTGTTCTACTAAATGCCACGCGGCACGCGCTTTTCTTTTGGTCAGCTTTCCATTTTATAATGCCCTGTAAAATGTGTAAAGCGGGTATCTCCAATAGCTGACGTATTTTTCAATGTTGATCTGTTATTATTGCAGAATGCATAGATCTAGGGATCTTTATAGATTGGATACACAAAAGTGGTATAATTTCAATGTAATTAGAAGCACTTCTGTTGCATGTAAGCATGCATTCCAACACATATAATAAACAAAGTTAGCCTCAAGCTGAATACAGGGTATCTTTTAGTCGAAAATTAACCCCTTTGAACCGTTGCGATCAGATTGTTTTGACATTTTGATTTGATGCGATATGAAATGCAAAATGCAATGCATAAATCATAAGCCCGGACCCAGCAACAAAGACCCAATCCCAATAGCAACCTCAAGGCGTGTCCGCCTTTGGTCGCCTCTGGTCAAGCCAAAACAAAGGCAACAAGAAAGAGTGCAACAAGAGAAAACAAACCGAAAACAAAGCGAAAACAAAGAGCAAAGAATGCGAGAAAAGGCGCTTGGAAGCGGTGGCAGCTTTCTCATTAGGGAAATGCGGGAAAACTTCTCCAAAAGGGAGTTGCGAGAGAAACCAGAAGCGAATGGACATAGCCTGCCAGGGGCAAACGGATACAGAGAGAGTGAGAGAGAGAGACAGACAGAGAGAGAGAAAGAGATAGGGAGTATAAATCAAGTTGGCGGCAAATTAATTTGTTGAGCAGCCGCATCTAACAGAGAACCGTCCCATGTGACGAGCACAGGACAGGGACCAGTAACGGGACGGGGACCGGGTCCTGGTTCCATAACAGGACAAATGCTGATCTATCAAAATCGTTTGACAACAGAAAGGGTTGAGCCGCATTGCACCTTCAAGTCTGTGCCAGGACATGTCCTGAACGTCGCCTCAAATGCTTGATTTTCCACGAAAAAAAAAAGTTTTTGGACCTTTTCCTTCATTTGCATTTAACCCTTGAACGCCCCTTGCTAGACGCTGCGGGACGTCTTCCAATCGCCTTCGTCCTTGCTCCCTGCAGCACTTTTCGTGTTGCCTTGCTGCCTCAATTTGATTTTGTCTATGTTTTTATTAAAAAACCCCAAAAAGAAATGTGAAAATTGTTGAAAACAATTTTTGTATTCTAGATTGTTTTTTTTTTTTGTTGTTGTTTTTTTGGTTTGTTTAGTTCAATTAAATATGCAAATTGCCTGCATGATGCTGCACAAATGTCAACTGCAAGCGATTCTCCTGTGATATATTTCCCAAAACGGGACACTTCAAGTTGCGCTTAATTAACTAATTGCTTTCCGAGGTAGATATAGAGGGAGAGAGAGGGGAGGTGCGCCGAAGAAGCTGACGCAACAGCTCCAGCAGCTGCCGAAACTGTTCGCGCAAAGTCACTCTCCCATAAGACATCACTTTGGAACTGTGGAACTTTTAGTTATAGCCAACAGTAAGTAATTCCCACACTCTATGATCATGTGATCGATATCGCATAGACCATTTGGAAGCATCTAAGATAATACCAAAATTAAGTTTGTCTCGATTCTGAATCAAGTAAATGTTTGATTTTCAATATCCATTGCCTGTATTTGTCAAGGAAGCGAATCCATTTCCAGATCTTGAATTATTTTAATCTGTTAATTGTAATTTGCAAAAACTAAGCATGAAATCTGTAGTTTCCACGCCAAGGAGGAGGGGTGTGAGAAAGGAAACGAAAAAAATAATACGGTAAGCTAAATAATTATAAGGCTCGACGGAGTGCAGAACAAGAAGAATCAGAAATCAGAAGCAACAACAACAACAACAACAATAAGTTGGACAGGACACAATGCTTGTAACACGCATGGGCGAAAGGACAGTACCACTCACCCCTCACCCCTCACCCGTTACTCGTTCACCGTTACCCGTTGCGGCACCCGTTGGTGGCGTGAGGCAAAAAAGGACGAAAAAAAACACACACACACAAAATAGAATAACAACACCCAAAACGAAATTGAAATTGAAATCGTAATCGAAAATGAAAATGAAAATGAAAATGAAAACTTCGTGTAATTGCAGTTGCTTAGTGAAAGGACTTAACAACTGGCAAAGAAGCAGGAAAATAGGAAAATCAAGGAAAACTAGAACATCGCCTTGGTTTTTTTTATGAGGCACCTTTCCTTTGTTCCCTTTCTTGTCCTTGTGCTTGTGTGGTGTTGTTTTAAGGGGTGAGCGGTGAGGGTAGAGCACTGGGAGGGGAGAGTTTGATAAGGCAGTTTTTTAGGGCACTACTACCCCTTGCCACAGCGATGTGGAAGAAGTCTTGGGAAAGTCGTAGCGGCGCTTTCTTTTTGCTTGATTAGATTTGATTTGTGTTATTTGTGGCATTTCGCTACTCTCCTCTCTCGCCACTCCTCGCTCTTGTCCTTGGTATTTGCCTTTGTCCATTTCCTCCTCGTCGTTCCACGTTGCAAGCTACATTTAATTTCTAAATTATCGACACGGCACTGCGATGGGCGTTACAATGGATCGGTGTTTGGGTAGCAGTGAAAAATCTCCTGCTCCCCTCCGACCTCTTTCAAATCCTTACCATGCTCCTACTGTGCGTTGCTGTTTTTGTTTTGATTAAGGAAATTATAGTTCGTGCAACTCCAAAATCAAATGCAGTGTTGCAAAGCAGCTTATGAAATCAACTCTTTGGCCGACTGTTGCATGTGGCAACATGGAAAAGTGCAACGTTAACATTTGCCTGTATGGCTAATGAGGCAATTTAAATGCTAATTCTCTTACTTTAAGCGAACTCAACAAAATATCAAATTATAATCCAACTCATGAGCCGACATATATGAGAGCAACGCAAATTTAGGGGGTGTCCTTTCCACATCCAGGATATCTGTGTGTGTGTGTGTGTGTGCCTGCAGCATCAGGGAAGGGCTTACAAATTATGAATATGAATATGAATATGAATATGAATGCACCGAATGCTTTTATTATTTAAATGCAAAGCGCATTTAAAGTTGCCTAATACGATTCAAGTTTAATGGACACACAAACCCAAAACGAATAGTCCTTTAAATCGATTTGGGAGTCGCATAGAAATTTGATAAGTTTTACAAACTTCTACATCTACTCAATTAGTAATCCGAACTGCAGAAAAACGATTCAAGAACCTAAACTTGAATTCAATATCAACAGAACTGCTAAAAGGTAGTTTCGCACTCCTCAGATTGTATCTATAAGAGCAAAGTCACAGGAATTGTATATCTGAGAACTATCTGTGAGCAACAATTGTATATTGTAATTGTAATATACTTAAGTATCTGTAAGATGCAAATGCAGAATTATGTGCAAGATATTAAAGTATCTGAGAGATACAAATACATTTTTGAGATAGAAACGCATCTGTAAGACACCAAGTTATCTGTTAGATACCAACTCAAAATACTAATCCAAGAATGGATTATTAATCAGGCTGTTATAATATTGTCAGCAAGTTTATTCTGCACTGACAAAGACGTCGCCGACGATATATAATCTTGATCAGCTTCACTAGCCAAGTCAATATGCTATCCGCAGAGGACACTAAATACGTTGATGATTGAACTCGCAGCAAGTAACTTATAAATATAATCTGTTTAACAGGCACAAAAATATAATAATTTCTCTTAATCCCGACTAAAATTTCGATGTTGACAGATCTACGAGGATTACCTATCCTAGTCGTATTTGTTTGCCTCATTTCGATATTTCACGTTTGTTTGCACCTCAGTCAGCTTGGGAGTTTTCATTTATTTTCTTAGCGCTGGAAAATGCCATATGGGAATACTACCCGTTATGAGTGTGTTTTTTTATTTTATTTATTTTTTATATTTCTCAATGTTTGTGCTCGCATCATTTGGTCAACGCATAACGCAAGCCAGCAACAACAACAACAAAAGGACTCAGGACGCGCTGTAACCTAAACAAACAAAAGCTGCGGCTGCTGTGCACTTCCATTTGAGGCGCGTGCGCCACTGAGTTGACCCACAATATCAACCTAGAGCAGCACGAATTGGAAATGGAATTGTAACCGCAAAAGAACCTGATCCTGGCACGATTGACCGCACGCGCGCCTTCTAGTTTTGAAAGGTCAGCAGCAGCCGCACGCAGCTGACTTTTCCCGAGCAAACAATGGAAAAGCCTTTAGCTTAACCCAACTCCCCCCTTCTTTTTTTTATTTGGGTTTTCTTTTTTAATAAATAAAACAAATAGAGCACAAAAAGTGCATTTCATATTTATTTACTTTTTGATAATTTGAAATGATAAATGTGTTTTGGGAGAAGGTTGCTAAGCCGCGACAATATGAGGCGATTAGGGTAATAATTTGAGGGATTAGTGTTTTGGAGCTGCAGCAACCACCCAGCACCACCAGCAGCAGCAGCACCACCACCACCACAGTTGCAGCTAAGAAGTTTAACTTCAAGTTGAAACTACTTCTGGCGCAGCGGGTCGCGGCGGTTCCTGGCGCGAACTACTTGCGGTTTTTGTTTTTTTTTTTTTTTTTAAATTATAACGAATTATGACATATTAAGATTTATATTTAAGAAGCGCGCTGCACAAAGAACTTTTTGCCAGGATAAGAAAAACAACAACAAAAAAAAAGAGAAAAAAATGCTCACAGGAGGCGACCGCAAGATGCTGCGATCCGCTGCCTCGCATCCTTGTTGCCTCCTGCGCCTGCTCAAATTTCAGCCTTTTGTTAAATGGGCGCCGGACTTGAACTTGGCACAGCTGTTCGGCGGCAAGTCGCGTCCTGGGCGAGTCCTTGCGCCGTTTGTTCATGTCTTCCTCGCTCTCCATTTGCCTCGGGCGCTGCCTTCGTATTATGATTTCATATTTTGATTTATTGTTTTGCTTATTGTTTTGCAATACATTCACAGCATTTTTTGGCAATGCCTTCGGCTATTGTTTCCCTCAGTCTCGGTCCTTTTGCCACTGATCCTGTTCACCATGCGGTTTCTTCTTTCTCGCAATATTTATGTTAATTTCGGCTCAACGGTTTCTACCAGCTTTGTGCGGCCAAGTCAGAAGCCAATAACACGGAGCGCTTTAGTAATGACAGTTAACTTATGCTGAAGTCAAACTACTGAATCTTACATATACTGAGCAATGTGGAATACAGAGCTTATACACATATAAATTAGTTTTATTTTCCTTTGAGGGAGTGGGGAGGTCACATGATAAAGACCAATAAAGATGATAAAGGAATGTTCAGATAACTTAAGCGCGTAGTGAATGTTTAGTAATTAATCAATTAAACAAGTTGTAAACAGACAACAAAAAGATCAATTTATAAACAAACGCTCCGTGTACCAAAAACGAGTTCTCTTATTGGGTGGGATACATGATCACTCTACATAGTGTCCTTTTGCATTCTGGTGTATTTAACAAATAACACAAAAAACTAAAGCGAAACAAAAATGCAGCATACTTTTAGGCACGCCCGGACGACGAATTAGGCTGCTGCATTTTCCGAGTTGCGAATTGCAGGGCAAAGTTTGAGGCATACTTTTAGGAGGTTGTGAATTTCTAAATTCTTACTGATGGATGATGAGCCGGCTTGATGGTCATAAGCGTTGAGTCTTTGTATTATTCCGTGTGGAAAACTAAAACTAACGTACTGATGGGGGAACGGGGTCATCTAAGAACCCAAATGTACAAACTTCACTCGCAGGTTGAATTGAAATAAGCTTAATGCTGCTGTGGATTCATTGTCAAAATTAGAGCTCTGCTATACTAACCTGCCAGATACAAATCGAATAACCCAGAAACATTAATTTTTGAAGGACAGGTCAAGCAATAGTAGTAAATAATGGGCCAGATAGTCAGCCGCGAGCTAAGCGAGAGGCAGCTACGCGCACACAAGGCAGCGACAGGACTGTCTACTGAGCAAGTGGAACAGCTGCATGCCCGCTTCTTGGCCCTGGATCGACGTCAAAAAGGCTATTTATTGCCAACGGACCTTTCGCGCATACCGGAACTGGCAAAGCATCCAATGCACTGCCAGATAATTGATGGCTTCTTTACGGATGCAAGCAGCGACCGCATTGATTTTGATCAGTTTGTGCGCACCTGTGCTGCGTTTCTGGTGCCGCCATCTGAAAATTTACGTGTGGTTGGTCGCGCCGAGAAGCTGCGCCTAATCTCCCATATGTTTGATACACAGCGCAGTGGTCACAGCATCGAGCGTTCCGATTTTCGGCGTGTGATGAATTGCGTGTTGGAGACGTATCCACCAGCGGATGGGGTTGCCATAGACCATCTACATTCAGAGGGACATGAAGCGGAGTTGCTGCGACTGGAGCACCTGGCGTTTGGATGTAGTGTAGAAGTGGACAATCAAAGCATCGTGTACGAGGAGTTTGAGCAGCATCTGGACAGAGACGTTGTCGACTCCAAATTGGCGATCAGCAAGTGGTTGGAGTAGCCCGTCAAGCGTTCAAGTTTGAAATTATGGTTGGCATTGATTTCGCATGTTTTCAATAGTTTTCTTCTTTATTCATGTCCTCAAATTGCAATAAAGTTCTTATTTTGAATTCACTTTCACATATGTGTGTGTGATCCGTTCCGGTTTTTTTTATTTTTTCTTTTAGTATTAAATATTTATTATTTGTAATATTATAATAGATTTATCTTTTATAAAAGTGCGTTTGGATAAGTATTTAGCGAGATTCGTGCTAAAAAAAAAATACAATATATGATAGAAGATAATACATAATAATATAATAATCAGAATATAAATGTTAATAATGAACATGACTTTTCATATGGCAGGCCGCAGGCGCCTTTTTAACTCGCATTATATAGCATATAATATATATAGTACTATATTTTGTATAATTCATTATGATTATGTCGTTTGTTTGTTAAGTTTCTTTCCCCCTTGTGTTTTCTGAGCATATTCCAAATTTGTAACGTCTTTTGTTTCATGCTTAATTCTTTATGGAGCACTATTTATATATAATAAGTTTAGAGTTAATTTTTATAGTTAAATCAATTTTCCTTGCAATAATACAAATACAATTTGGGAAGGTACGCTACAATCGGTTTTCTTTTTTCTTTTTGCTTTTTGCTTTTTCAGCGTTTATAACATTTTTGTTTT
The DNA here is from genome assembly GCA_035042265.1 of Drosophila imparisetae. NCBI lineage: Eukaryota > Metazoa > Arthropoda > Insecta > Diptera > Drosophilidae > Drosophila > Drosophila imparisetae. Next base: position 263,718 of record JAWNLP010000147.1, read on the forward strand.
GTTTTCATTAGTTTACAAATTAAATGTAATATTTTTGCATTTTCTTTTAAGAATTTGGTTTGACGCGTTTCAGTTATAAATGTATATATATATATATATATATATATATATATAATATAATATATATACAACACATGATTGTGTTGCTGTGAGAGAAAACAAAGAAGATACATGCAATAGCAAACAACAGTATAAAAAGAGAGGAAATACTAGCGCGCAAAAGAGAAAGGAAAACATTCTGTTGACTACAGTAATAGGTGAGAGTAGCAGCTACAAGTAATGTAGTTCCTGCGGGAACACGTGACCGGGCCAGGCCAGGCCGTTGTCGCCTCGCTTTACTGCCGTCTCACGGTCCGCTCGCGCTCGCGACCGCTCTCCTCGCGCTGCAGGCTGCCATGGCGCGGCGGCGATGTTTGACCACCGCTGCCAGCGGCGCCGGTGCCGGTGCCGGCTGAACCGTTGAGAACGCGGGCCTTGCGCGACCGCTTAAACTTGGCCATGTCCTCGCCGAAGACATCGCCGGTGCGCAGCGCCGAGATCAGATCATCGAACTCGCCCTTGTTGTCGCCCTTGGCGTTGGAGTCGCAACCGGGGGCGGCATTGCCGCTGCCATTGCTCGAGGATTTGAGGCCCAGATTGCGGGCGACGCTGCTCATAAGGCCGGTTTTGTTTTTGCGCTCGATGGTGCGCTTCTTCAGCTCCGCCTCCTGCTTGGCGCGCTTCTCCTCCTCCTCCTGGCGACGGCGGAAGCTCTCGTTGTCGTGTCGCGCTTCGCCAAACGCGGCCAGAAATGAATCGAAGATGCCAAAGAACTCGTCCGGCTGCAGCACAGATCCATCCTCGCCGAATAGGCGAACGGCGCGATCGAAGCGCGTCTTCATATCCTGGAATTTATCCTCGAGCTCGGCAAAGCGCACCGAGGCCTGCGCATGGAACTCTCGCATCACGGGCAAAAAGCGATCGCCTTGCTGTGCGGGTCCCGAGCTCCGATGGAACTCAATCTCACGGGCGACATCCGCCAGTCCTGTGCGCAACATCTGTATATCCTTATCCATCTCGCCGAGCGACACCTTGGACGCCTCGCGCACATGCGGTATATCGTCCTCCAGCTTCAACAGGTCCTTGAACTTCTTCTCAATCACCTGGACGAGGTAGTGCAGCAGTGTTGTTCCCTTCGCCGCACTCGACTTGGTGTCCGCCAGACGATTCAGCGAGGCCAGCCTAAATCCAGACGCATTTCCCCGTGCTCCACGATTCATATAGTTGCCTGCAAAATGTATATTTGCATCATAGTCTCGGCTCGGTGTTGATTAATATGAATCTATGGATAAATCTTACCCAAAGCCAGCACCAATTCGAGCAGCTTGCGGAGTCGTCGGGAGCGAGCAACTTCTCGGGATGCCTCCATGACGCTGGTAATGCGCGGAATGAGGTCATTCACTGTCAACATGAAGCGCTTCTTGTAGTGCAAGCTCTTCAAGCGTTGCTCATAGTGTGGAATCCTAAATGCGAGCAAGTATAAATGACAATGACAATCCGATTAATCCGATTAAGTGAATAAACTCACTTTGAAATCTCGTAGAGAAAACGATCCGCACGTGCCAGCGACTCAATGTCCTCGCTGTGCTCGTCCAGCAGTGCACGCTCCTCCGCCGAGGGCGTAAACTTCAGCAACTGCTCGACCATGTCCAGTGCCAGCTGCTCATTGCTATCCATCGAGAGTATAGCTCTAAGGAGCACAATAATTGATTAGTTCAACGATCCTGCCTCAATTTTTGGGTTTGGCATTGGCTTTGGATTTGGGTTACTCACTTGGATATTTCCATGTCGCTCATCTTCAGTTTGCTCAGCAGAATTGTGCAGTTCTGAGCACGACGCCCATCAATGACGGAGAGCACCTTCTGCTTGTTCTTGCCTGTCGCGCGCAAATCCTCATAGGAGCCATCGGTCGCCTGGATCGGGGCAAACATGCAGAATATAGAAAGAAAACAAAATTGATTTAATGAGGCTGACTCTTCTGCTTGTTCGGCTTGCATTTGATCTCTCTTTCTTTCTCTCTCTCTCTCTCTCACTCTCTCTTCCCACAAATAGCGAATTCCATACTTCTTTTCTATCCAATCCTATCCAATCGTTAATTTTACAAATTTAGATTTAAATTTTCGTTCTTGACTTTTACTGGATCTTTCCGTTTTCTAACTCACTATTTTCCGTTTCTGTTCGTAAATATTTAAGACTTTTGCTTAATCGAATTATTCAAATATTTGACATTATTTTTAGCTGACTTTTAGTCTTTCCTTGATTCGCTTTTACATATATTACTAGAATTATTGCCTAGCATTTTGAATTCGCAATTTCTTCTCCTTTTTTATGTGGTTTTCAGTTCGCATCTTCACTTTCTCGTCGACAAGTGTCGACTTACCGAGACGCCATTCTTCTGGTAAGCTGAGAATAGCTTATCGATCGACTCGAGCTCCATGTTGTTGTAGAGTTTGCTCTCGTCCAGCTCGCTCCAGACGGTGCCCTGCAGTTTGGCATCGGGCAGCTTGGACCAGTTGAAGCTCTTTAGGGGATTCGCTGGCTGTGGCACGTTCTTCTTTGGCAACTCCACTTTGGGTGGTGCTGGTGCTGTCATTATATATATATAGATTAGCTGCGTTCCACAGTTCAAATTTTGCTGAGCTTACCCATTGCTGGCGCCATGTTAGGCGGCGGCGGTGGGGCGCCGGGACAGGGTGGCGGTGGTGGCGGCAGCATGGCGGGAGCCATGGGCGGCGGAGGCGGTGGCACCGTCTTCAACATGGGCGGCGGCGGTGGAGGCGGCGAAACGGCACCATTGCATCCAGTAAGGCCGGCGACCTTCTGGTCATCGGGTATGCTGCCCTCGGTGACGAGCCGTTCGAGCCGGGCGCGCTCCTGCTGCTCGCTTTGGAGTCGATGCTGTAAATCCTCGGCCTTCATCTCGGCGGTCTGGGCGCGCTGCACCGTCTGGGAGTGCTGGGCGGACTCCTTTTCGAGGCGTTCGCGCATGCGCGCCAAGCCCGTCTCCAGATCCTCCTTCTCCTGCATGCGCAGATCGAGCTCCTGCTCTTTTTTGGCCAGACGCGACTGCACCTCGAAGTTCTCGCGTTCCAGCTCATCGGCCCGTTTGCGCGCCAGCGTCAGCTGCTCCTCCTTGACCAGCAGCCGCACCAACTTGCCAACATCGATCTGAAGCGGCGCCACATCCGGATCATGCACCTGCGACTCGCTGGCCAGTTTCAACTGCTTGCCGGGATCATCGGGATCCGAGATGAGGTCGCTGCTGGGCCGCTGCTCCACCTGCAGCACAATCTGCTGCACCACGCGATCAATGAGCAGCCAGTGCTCCGTGCAGTGGCCCGTATCTGGGAAGCAGTCAAATTTGGATTACAAATTGCAAACTACAAATTATATAATAATAATAATACTTACAGGGCAGGAGTAGCATGTGCTGCAGCAGGGATAGCATGTGGGGGTAGGCGGGCGAGTGGCTCAGCTTGCGGCGCAGCAGCTCAAACATGGAACCGGCGCTCTTGGTGTCCACATGCTCCTCATTGAAACGGCGAGCGAACTCCTTTTCATCCTCGGCACGCACCATTTCAAAGAAGTCCTACGCAAAGACGGTAAGAAACAGAGTTCAAGAGAAGATCGATATATATATATCTGTATACTCACCAGATGCCTGTCGAGTGTCTCATTCTCGTGGGTGCGCAGCTTGTCGATGACTGGCTGAATGCCGAGCATGAGGAACTCGTAGCGCAGATGCAGTCGAAACTCGAGATTCTCCTGGCCGGGACCATAATTGAGCACGGCATTCACAAAGGACATCAGCGCAGTCTTGAGGTTTACATTGTCCCTGTAGGCGTACGTGGAGCGATCCAGATCATTGACAATGCTCTGGAAGCGTGTGCGCTCCGTGGCAAATTCCTGAAAATGCAGCATCGCCTGGAGAACCTTCCGATGCCCGCCGGGTACCAGACAAACCGCGCCCAATATCTCCAATGCGGAGATCTTCGTTCGTATATTGTCCGCGGCGAGGGATCGGGCAATCGTATCAATCGCCGTGGGATGGGCGAGCACATGGGCGCGTCCCATCGAGTTGTTCATCAGCGCCTTGATGCAGCCAATGAGGCTGGTGTGCAGCGAACTGTTGGCCACCCGTATGTCCAATTGGAGCAACAGATTCAACAACGCCGGCAGCCCATCCAGCTCCACGAAGCGCAGCACAAAGCTGTGCGTTGAGGTGCGCAGCGCTGTCTTCAGCGCATCGACAAATGCGGCATGGTTGTCCATGCGATTGCTCAGCTCGTGGCTGGGCGAGTCCTCTGGCGAGAGGGAGACGTGCACAACCAGATCCTTGAGTCGTTCAATGTAATGCTCAGCGGTGGGTGGCTGCGTTATCGCCGCGGGTCCATCGGCTCCATCTGGCGCATCCAGTGGCAGCTTGCGCGAGCAATAGATTTGCCATTTCTTTTGGGCCGGCAAACTGAGCATCGCCTCCTTGTTGGGCGCCGTCAGATCCAGCTCCTCGACAAGCTCCGCAAACTTCGAATCCAGCTCATCCACCGATGGCATCGGCTGCGTCGGCGTCAGCGTTTGCAGCGTGAACGCACCCTCCACCACACAAATCTCCGGCGGCTCATCATCCTGCACGGAAGCGAAGCAAAACAGAAAAAAATTAGTGAGTGAGAAGAACGCGGCAACAATTAACAATTAACAATTAACAATTAACAATTAGCAACAACAACAATATTAAATTGCAATTGTGAAGCGAGGTGCCCAAGCGGAGCTACTGCTCCTCCTCCTCCCCTTGCTCCTCCTCCTGGTCATACAAAAAAGTGGAGGCGTTAACAGTGCATGTCCATTTACAAATACAAACACAAACAGTGAGCTCTGTCCATTGCCCAACCTTGTCGGATTGCATTGAAATGGAAATGAAAAGTTTGTAATCGATCCATTAAAACAAAAAATGAAGAAACTTCGTTCAGCTGGTGGGAGCTGCTAGCAGAGTAGCTATCGGTTCCACTTCTATTACTATTAGCTAATTACAATTGAGAAGACCTTTTTCGACTTCTAATCCAGCAATCCAAGTTGAACACTTGAGGTTCACTTGGGTTTCACTTTGGGCCCCAATTCAACTTTGTCATTGGCAATATTCTCAGCATATTGCCGGAGTTTATTGTTATTGGACTAGCAAACATGATAACTAGCATAAGTATAGAACAGTTATATCAAGTGTGCCTGACCCCAAGACCCCATCTATCAGCAATCATTCTCTCTCTCTCTCTCTCTCTCTCTTTGTCTTCCTTGAGCTACTTCCCAGTACATTTTTCGCTGACAATCTGCAATCTGTGCATGTTGTAGAACCATTTGAACGCTTTTGCTCTTTCGAGCGAAGCATCGTTTAACAATCTACTAACTGTACTTGAGCACAAGTTCTGTTGGGTTAGGCACCTTAGCTAGGCACCTTAGAACACAATTCTCTACCGATATCATCACATGCAGCTCAACTGCTCAACTTCTTTGTTTATTTGCTTTTGTTTCACTGTACACTAAGAAAAAAACCGAGTAAGTTTGTCAAATAAAACTGGATATGATTTGGAATTCTTTTTCAAAGTTAGTAATTTGGAAAAAAGCAAAAACCTTCTTGATATAGGAACTTCGTTGTAAAGGTTCGAATTTTAAGGTTTTAATTCGCTTCTTTTTTTTCTGAGTGTAAATTTAATTTGTTTTTTGTTTTTGTCACTTATGCAATTTCGTGCACAATTTGATACGAGGAAAATCGTTGACTCGAATTACAGAGAGTGAGATAGAGAGAGGGAAAGAGAGAGAGACAAGTGGGTCAGGCGGAGATATGGGGAGCAGCAGTTGTTGAGCTATGTTAACAATTGGCACGTGACTTTAGCTGGATTTTGGCCTCTTTTGGTTTTTTGTCGAACGTCACGATTGTATGTGAGTATGTGCGTGTGTGTGTGTGTGTTGATGTGTTGTTGTTGCCTCGATTGGTGGCAACTGCGCTTACCTTGAAGCAGCCACACCAGCCGCGTCTGCCCCGAAAGACTGGCATCTTCTTCTTCTGCTGCTGTCTATAGTGCTTCTGCAGTGGCGTCTCGCTGGCGGCCGCCTGCGACTTCTTGTAGCTAACAACGCTGCCCTCGTCAACGTCCTCCTTGCTCAGGCCAAAAGGATACCCAAATGTGTAGCCTAAGATATTATGGGTGTAGAATGAATTGGCCCCGCTGCCCAAACTGTTGCCCTCATCTGCATGTTCAATGCCCAACTGTGACTGGCCGTTGCTGCTGTTGTTGTTGTTGCTGTTGCTGCTGTTGTTGCTGCTGCCGCCGTACTGATTCCAATAGCGATATAGGCTATTGAAACAGCTGAAATCACTTATAATGCTCTTCCAGTGTTCAAAATCGAAACGCTCCTGAAAATTAGCCGAACTGGTGTCGCTGGCATTTCCGTTTGGGCGACTATTGCTGCTGCTGTTGATGCAGCTGTTGCTGCTGCTGCTGCTGCTATGACTATTGAGCGTTAATGTGGCAGTGCTGGCGTGGCTTAAATCACTGCAGCTATTCAAGCTGGTGATAGATATTAAGCTATTGTTGTTGTTGCTGCTGCTGCTGCTGCTTCTGATATTGGCGCTGCTGTTGTTTTTGTTGTAGCTATTGAGCACTATGTTGCTGCTGCTGCTGTTGCTGGGGCTGTTGTCACTGGTAATTGTTATCTTAGTTACACCAGCTGAGATGCTGGTTGTAGCAGCTGCTGTTGCTGTTGCTCCTGTAGTTGTTGCTGCTGCTCCTGCTGTTGTTGCTGCTGTTGTTACTCCCACTGTTGCTGGAGTTGCTGCATTGATTGTTATGCAGCTGCTATTGTTGCTGTTGCTTGTTACTTTTGCTGCTGCTGCTGCTGATGCTGCTGCATTAATTTTGGGCTTCTCTAGTGTGCTCTCCGGCGTTGTTTGCAATATTTCCGTATTGGTGCTGTGCGTATCCGGCTCATTAATGCAAGCAATGGGACACGATTGTAGCTTCTGCAAAATAATAAGAGAAACACGAATTGCCATCAGTTGTAGTTGGAGTATTTATTTAAGAGATCATAAGCCACAGCCAATGCCCACTTGCTGTATTGTCACACACACACATTCTTCGCAGATCCCCTCACCCTCACCCTCCCCATCCACCTTTCGCATATGCTGCGCTTGGCTGGCTGCGTGAATGGTTTAAGCCAACAATCTGACAGGGCCGAGGTGTCTGGCCAGACAAATGGCTGTCAACTCGCATGCCAAGGCAAAGAGACAAATGCAATTGCAGTCAATTCATTGCTAGCGACAGTTGGCACAGCCTACTACTGTGTGTATGTGTGCATGTGTGCGTGTGTGCGTGTGTGTGCGTGTGTGTGCGTGTGTTCTACTCTATACGATGCCATCAGAGTCTACTGCTTCTTATATGCGGTGTGTTGCGGAGTTGGAAATGAGCCCATTACAGCTGCAACTTTTGATAACGATGTTGCACCAACATAAGCCAAATAATCATGTAAGACCGGAAGTGGCAGTATCCAGTCATTATCTGATTAATATTGTTGAACCTATTCAAGAAAAGTGTTGCAAGTTCCGCTGTTTTTATGTGAGCAAATAAATAATTATTATTAATGAATCTCTCTCTCTCCCCCTCTCTCTCTCTCTCTCTCTCTCTGAATTGTTATCAATTGTTTAGGGTATTGGCTTGGCGATGGGTTCTACCTGGTTGGGAGGGGTACACATACATGCTCCTATATCTGGCATTATGCACAGTCTAATCGAGCTGAGATTTGTGTATTTTGTGTCGTGGGTTTCGGCTATGCTTTCGTGTGGGCAAAATGTAAGGTAAGGAAAAATGTGGAACTCTCTGTGGCTGTTGTTTTCCAGCTGTCATAAATGTCTGACAATTGTCGGGCAATGCATTTTGACATGTGTTGAAAATTGTATATATGATCGGATCAAACGATATTATTCAGGTGCTGCGTGTGGGCCAAAAGCCCAGACTTCAACTCAGAAGGGAAAATGGATTTCGATTTGGATTTGGGTTTTGGATATATGCATAGGTGGTATGGGAATGGCTATGGGAATGGGAATGCCCGCTCTTTGTTCGCCTTATGCATTTTTCACTCAATTAGCGATGCGAAAATTGTTGTTATGCAAAATGCAAATGCAAATGCTAAAAATAAGACAACAATCGTATCAAAATCAAATCTATGCTAATTCATATTTAATGCCACAGACCACATAATAGTATTAATATGTAATGGGAGTATTATTTATGTGGAGCACTCATTGTTGGATAACAACAACAACAACAACAACAACAACAATCGGACAGCAGTTCCAGGCGATTGGCCACATGTCATCATGCAATCATCGTTCAAGCAACATCGTCTTGCAACATCCATTAACCAGCACCAGCCACAGCTGCCAACTCAATTAAGTTAAGTAACTTTCGGGCGACTGCTTTCTAGCCTTCTCAAGTTGGGCAACTACTAACCTAGCTGAGCTGCGAGCTGACAGCAGTTCAATGGCCAACAAACAGCTGGCAACGTCGCTGGGCCGATATGCAGTTGAGGCAGTTGCAAGCACGACGACTCCCGCCCCAGTTGCCAACTCAACGCCGCCGCCAACTGTCGCCGCTTTGTTTTCTGCTGTTGTCGCTATTTTCGCTGTCGTCGCAGACAGATAGCAACAAGCGCACAGTAAATCAGGTCAATGCTTCAGCTTCAGCATCGGCTTAGAACTGAGCTGTTAGCTGATGTTAGCTGATTTGCCTCATAGGCCGGCAATTGAGCCACTCAACGTGTAGGCGGCGGCGTCACGTTGCGTCGTCGATAACTTGGCAAACGACTAATTAAAAACTGCCTCTTTCCTTTGTCATTTGAGTTATGATATTTTGTTTTGATATTTTTGATTTTGTTTGGCTTGCGAGCGTGGGACCTAATTAAGCGTTACGGCCAAATTGCTGGCCATAAACAGTGAGGGGGCGCCCTTATTTGGCCACCATTTAGAGTTCAGAGCAGCATGTGTTTGCTCATTAGAAGGGTCAATAGACAAAAGCGAATAAGGTTTGCGCAATTTCAAATAGTTTCACTCTGCAAATAAGTTCACCTCAGAGACTTTAGTGTGCTCAGCAAACCCAAGCTCTGAAATTAGATGATCTGCCTCGTAGATGATAGATGGCTACAAATGGCTTAGCCAGAAGATCACCAGCTATATTTTGGGCTTAATCTGAACGGATTTGATGGCAACATTAAGTTTCCCGAAGGCAAAATCAAGTTTGAGCAATTCAAGCGAAATATCTCTTCAAAGTTGCTGCAAATTTATTCTCTTTATAAGAAAATAAAACTATCTAAAATGATATACTGCGCCTATTAATGCCTAGTTATTATACAATACTTAAGAACTTGGTGTTTCTCCACTTAATTACTCAAGTTTCAAGTTGTTGCATATGATTAGAGCAACTTAATTGAATCCAATTGCCAACTGTGATACAGGCATACTTATGTATTTCCTAGCTATTAAGTTAATTGCACTCATTACATAGAAAGATATATATATATATATATATATATATATATTGAGCCCTTGTTGTCCTTGTGGATCTACAGTCGTATCTATGTGTCTACCTGCTACTCCTACTCCTACTTCCTACTGCAATCAAGTAATTTTCCGCACGGCATTGCACAGAATGCTTAAAAATGAATAATCAATTGTTTTATTATAGCCAATTGAGTGCGATTGGTCAATTGGAGTTGGCCTATATCGAGCCATCGAGTGTGAGTGTGAGTGTTCATAGTTGAGTAACTGAACCGAGTCGGTCTGTTGTCCGTGGTTGTCCGGACTCTGCACTCCGGACATTGGCGCCAAATCGAATCGTAAGATCGTTACATTTTTCACACTTGTCTGGCACGCCCCAAGAGAGGGAGAATCGGGGGAGATGGGATCGACCCCGCAGCAGTTCCGAGTACACCCACTCATTCAGTCATTTCGTTTCATTTAGGCAGCCAGCCAGGCAGAGTTGTCTCGATTGTCTCGTAATAACTTCATAAAGTGGGCGCCGAAAAGTGAAATGGAAATGAAAATGGAAAAAAACTATGGAAAAAACTATCAAAATAAAATCGTAATCATGCAGGCGGCTGGCTGGCTGGCTGGCTGGCTGGCTGGCTGGGCAGGAAGTGAGAAGCAGGCGCTAACACATTAAGAAACAGGCACACACACACACACACACACATATATATATATATATATATAAGTATATATCAGCAGCCGCTGGCAACGGTTCACATTTTGGCACCAAAAACAATGGGAACAAGCAGCAGCAACAATGCGACTGCCCTTAATACACAAGAGACGAACAATCAAGTGGCGCAAATGCGGCATGAAAATGAAAACTTGTTTTTCCGCATGCCAGGAAAAACGTACATATTCATATGTACTTATGTATGTATGTTGAAAGCGCTGCGCAAACTACTGGTAGCTGCTGTTGCTCATGTTGCTGCTGCTGTTGTTGTTGTTGCTACAGCAACAATGTAAAACTTTTCCTTTTCGACTCGAATCGTTCATCAGCTGACGACGAGTGTCTGTCGCTTGTCGCTTGTCGTTTGTCGCTTGTCGTCTGTCAAGTTTTAGGCGCATCTTTACCCACATTTTATGCATTGCGACGTCACATCAAATGGCAATTGGTGCGTCAGGCAAGGCAGGAGGCAACTGATTGAGCCGCTTAAAAAACACACAAACACACACATACAGCAGTTAGCCAGTAGCTGATGTGTGCATTTGTCAATCATACACCGCATTGTGCAGCTTTCCTTATGGCAACTAACGTGGGGAAGAGCTGTGGGAGCGGGAGAGACGAGGCATAGGGGGAGGGGGAGTAGGACTGGCAATTGGCCAATTGGCATTTTGGTGTTGTCGCACGATCCAAAAATAGTCATTACGACCAACTAGCCAAAGCAGCAACTAACTAACTGTCTTTGCATCTGGCAATCTGACAGTTAATTGCCTGCATTTTCAGCACATTTTCAGTGCATTTGTCAGCAACACAAAAAGAGTAAAAAAAAATATAAAAAAAAGCCACAAAAAAAAGGCAAGCGCTCTTTAATTGCATTTTGCCGGAATTTAAATCCCGTAATTTGCAATTCACAATTCACAATTGCTGACTGGACACCTTAAAGTGCTGTAATTCCAATTTCAACTCAAATTGGCAGGCTTAAGTTGGCCAAAAGTCAAAGAAATTACAGTTTTCAGTTAACATGTAAATAATTAAGATAATTAAGTCGAAAAACTTGAATGGATTATTGTGATGTGTAAATTTCCAAAATAAATCAATTGAAATCAAAATGAACTCACGCAATTAACGGGATACATATATGAAGTCAAGTCAACAACATATCGAGTGAAACGCTTCTTGATTTAAGCCAATTTGAACTTAACTAACGGAATACTGTTCATATGTTGTATTGTATCGGAACTAATTAGCCAAGCTCAATAGCGGAAATGGGTTTTGTTGGGAATGCATCCATCCAAACGCCCCCCTCTAAGCGCATCCAAACAATGTGAACAATATTGCAAGTGCTGCAAATGCTGCAAGCAACAATTGTTGGTGTCAGCAGGTGAAGAGACTTTTGCATTAAAGTTGCCAAAGCGTTAAGCAGCAACAATGTGGCAAAAATTATCTTGAATAGAAAGACACACACACACACACACAACAACCCCCCACCCCCCCTCCATACTTCTTTTCCGTTTCCCCTCCCTTACCCTAGCTCAATGCACACATCATCAAAATGCGGAACCAGCAACACTATGAAAATAGTTAAGAAAACAACAAAATATCGTTAAAAACTATCGTATATCTAATTGCACAGCAGCAGCAGCAACAGCAGCAGCAACAGCAGCAGCAGCAACAGCAGCAGCAGCAGCAGCAGCAGCAGCAGCAGCAGCAGCAGCAGCAGCAGCAGCATAAAGTACAAGACAATAAATTTGTTGCTGCTTAAATTATGTGTATTATGATGTGGCTATTTGGTTTCATGCTTTCGATTTGTAGTGTTGTCTTTTTATTTATATATATATATATATATATATATATATATGCAACCAGAGACAAGCCACCACAACAGTAACAAGCAACGAGTAACAAGTAACAACAACAATTGGCGCTGGACCGTGATGAAGGTGTTGTAAGGTGTTGTTTACATGCAACAATAGCAACAACAAAAACTCAACTGAACTGAACACAAGCACAAAAGTAAAGGTAAACCGAAACTGAAACCGAAATCGAAATCCAAATCCAAATCGAAGTCGAGTAATCAGACATGCGGGTGTTAAAATTATTACACAAGGCAATTGCCTTCGTCCTCCGCCTCTCTGTCACTGCTGCAGATCCCCCCTTCCCCATTCCTCCCCACCGAACAGCACAGCACCACCTGCTGACTAACTATTCCAAAACAAAGCGATCCGAATTAGCCTAGTCTCAAGTTTCGGTCTCAATTTCAGCTGTGCATGTTGGTCTCCAAAAATAAAAGCAATCAAAATAGGCACACGGGAACTGGGTAAAAATAGGGGACATACGGAGGCATGTGGAAACCATGCGATTGCCAAAGATTCTTCGAATATCCTATACGAACTCAAAATGAGTCGCAAACTTTGATTAATTAGAACCAGCTTATCAAATGCTTCTCAAACGCAGACAGAGTTGAGAGATACGCTCGCAATCTTAACTCGATATTTTGACGTTCTAAATGCCAAAAGAGTTAAGATGGAAAATAAAACAGAATACCGAAAGTATCGCTGCCACATGCCACATAAATTACAAGCAAATGCAAATGCAATTTATGTGGCTCTTAACTGCTTTTGGCCGGCGCGTCTGAGGTGTGAGGTGTGGAGTACTTGTCGAATGGCTCAATATCTATATCTATGAGCTCGAGGAGTAGTTCTGGCTAACAGCTTTGGGCCGTTTTAGTTTTTAGCTGTGGTGAGTTAGCTACTTGGAGCGACATTTACGATCGTCGAATGGGTTATCTAAGTACCATTTGATATTTAGCCAAATAGGCGTCGGACAGGCTCAAGAATTTATGGCTGGCTGCAACGATTCGAGAGTTGCGAGCTGCGAATTGATTGGGTGCAGCTCCACATTTAAATGAGCTAAAAGCTTTTTTTGGGGCAGGTCATTTTGGTGGATTTGTTAAATGCCACAACGCGTTCGCGAAATAATTGAAATTATGGCACAAAGATTTGCGTTTCGCATGGCTGATCTCATCTCCTGGGCCCCCAGGCAACAAACTCTGGACACAACTTTCACTTGGATAAATTTGTCGTCTTTGTCGCTGTTGCTGTTGATGTTGCTGTCGATGTTGCTGTTGATGTTGTTGTCGTTTCTGCTGGCCTTTGCTTGGTGATTTGGATACTTAGCTCTGCATGGTGGCCCATTGTGGGGCTGACTCCACCAATCTACCACCTGCGCCTTTTAAAGCGAACGCATTCGTCATGCCAGCAGCAATAAAAATAACAACAGCAACAAGCAACAAGCAGCAGGCAACAGCAACAAGTAGCAAGCAGCAGGCAACAGCAACAGCAACAACAAGAAATTGGCATTATATGCGCTCGGCTTGAACTTCATTTGTAATTATCAACATCATCATCATCATCATCATCAACAACAACAACAACAACAACAACAACAACAACGATAAAAAGATCATCATCGATATTATCATCTTCATCGCTGCAAACGAGCCAGGCCAACAACAACCAGCTAAACTGTTGCCAAAGTGTTTTAAATGTTATTTTAAGTAAATTTTAAGAAAATAATTACGAGAAATGAGTTGGCAAATTGCTGCCATATTTTGATGTGGCAAGTATCCTCATCGAAAATATGCAAAAAATACAACAAGCAAAAAAAAAAAAAGAGCAAAACGTGGAAAGAAATTAAATCAAAAGTAGACGACTAATAGATACTCTGCAGTTTATTGTTAAACAACAAAATATTCTATTATAAGAAGAACATGTTTCACTGAAATATTTTCGAATGGTCTCAAATAGTTACAATGTTAATGCAACCCCAATAAGCTACAGTTTATTTGGCAGGGTATACAAAGTTTGTAGGAAATATACCAGATGATATAACATGTGAGATCTGCTCAGATTTGTGTTTATAGTTCAAAGATCTACAAACAATTTGATGAGCAATAATCTCAAAAGCCACCAAATTGAAAGCTTGACCCAAGAAGAACGAAGAATGATGGGTGGGTGGGGTGGGGTGGGTTAGGGGGTGGCTGGGCTAGGTGGGCTGAGTGGCATTCCCATTCGCATTTGAATGCTTGGTGGTTTTTGGTTTTTAGTTTTTAGTTTTTGGATTTTGGAATTGTATTTTGGCATTTTTCTATTTTTGTTGTGCACTTTTTAGCCGTGGCTGTTGATGTTGCTGACATTTAAAGTTTATGAGGCCAGCGCGCCAGAGTTATGGCAGCAAGTGCTGTGAGCCAAAAGAATTGTGCACAGTTATTATGCATATACTTGGATCCATATATTTGGTATATACAGTAGATAAGTATAGCTGTACAGCGAAATATGCTTGGCTAAGATCATAATTGCCGACTGCCATTAGGCCAAATTGTTTAAATGGAGCTGGCTACAATAATTAGCAGAAGGCCCAAGTGGCAGCAACCTTCGGCTGCACACGGAAGAACTTGAAAAACGTGGCAAGCAAAACATGAAGACTTGGCAACACTTGCAAGTGCAGCAAACGGCGACTTTTACTTTAAATCTGATCTGATCTATTGCAGCAGCATATACCAACTAAATGGCAATTAATTATTATTTTAACACATTTTTCATGTTTCTTTTCTTTGTTGTTGTTGTTGTTGTTGTTGTTGTTGCTGCTGTTGTTGTTGGTGTTGTTGCCTATAAATGTTTTCTAATGAGCTCATTTTATATATTTATGCAGAACTCGTTTCTGTCTTTAGCTGCACAAGTCATAAATAACCTGGCGCATTGTTTGTTGTTGTCAGTTGTTAGTTTCATCCCCCCCCCCACCCCTTGCCGATGGCAGCCAACAGCCTCCCTCGCAGTACGCCCCCAACTTGGTTGCACCAGTTGAGAGTATTGGAAACATGTTTTTAATGCAATAACTAAGTATCTGGGCATATCGAAAGATACATAAATGTATCTTAAAGATACGCGCTGCACAAAGACTTCAACTCCAGCTTAAGCGGCGTTTAGCGTGTGTCGTTGCTGCTGTTGTTGTTGTTGTTGTTGTTTTTGCTGTAATTGTATTTTTTTTATTTTGTTAAGCATTTTTTTCTGACTTTTTGCTTCATTTTCATCATGACATTTATTCCGCATTCTTGCAACTTGATTTAGGCTTGGTGTTGTTGCTCTTGTTGCCATTGCTGGTGTCGCGGGTTCAGAGAGTAGTCTGGCTGCAGCTTAGCTGTAGACTTAGCTATAGCTTATGACTATAGCTTTAGCTATAACTACAGCTCTGGCTCTAGCTCTGGCTCTGGCTCAGTTGCAGTCAACGTCTGCACTTTGCTTTTGTTGCCCCATGCCGCACAGATCACCAAATTCTTCGATAAAATCGTGCATAACACTGTGGCATGCTTTTAATACCCTGTAATTCTGTAATCATTACGACATCACCGACCAGCGACGTTTCTGCTTATAATACTCACTGTTATAATTTCATTCTAGTGAGCGATAAAGATGTGAACTTTGATCATCCACAAAGTCTACAAATGAAAACTTGGCTAACTACTAGCAACAACATCGAACATGAACTGATTACAGGATATTTACTAGGCGAGCATTGTTCGTTAACGCATTCGCACATGCCTTTTGTATCTCCACATTCAGCTGCTTTTAAACGTTTTTCTTTTTTGTCTCTGGCTCACAAATAAATATTTAATTTTAAGTTTACGTTTCAGTATTGCACAACATAATCCAAAGCTTTAGCTTTGAGCAGATTTAAGATGAAATCATCAAAGCATCATTCCATATGTCTTTCAATGTCACATTGAGTAACTGTTTCATGTCCTCCAGGGTCACTTTAGGCCAAAAGTAGTTCCATTTAGAATGTGGCTTAATTGTACATGGCTTGAGCAGTGTTTTGTATCATTATCTGGTCAAATCTCTTGGTCAAATAAAGCCCACGTGCCACGTGATCTGTGCATTGAACTTGTTGTCGCTGCCAAATATAATAATGAAACTTTGTCATCTAGGCTTCTTCATGAGCAGCAACTTAATCTGTATCTATATCTGTATTTGTATCTGTATCTGTATCTGTATCTGCATCTGTATCTGTATCTGTATCTGTATCTGTATCTGTATATGTATCTGTAACTGCATCTGTATCTGTAACTGCATCTGTATCTGTATCTGTGTCTGTATCTGTAACTGCATCTGTATCTGTATCTGTATCTGTATCTGTATCTGTGTCTGTAACTGCATCTGCATCTGCATCTGCATCTGCATCTGTATCTGTATCTGTATCTGCATCTGTTTGAATGCATTGGCCTTTTCTTTGACGTGTGAAGCCAACGGCCCGTGCTTTGTTATTTTGTTATTTTGTTATTTGGTTATTTTCTTATTTTGTTATTTTCTTATTTTGTTATTTTCTTTCTCTCGTTTCTTTCTTGTTCCAAGCGCCAATCAACGATGAAAGCGCTGAAATCAAATGAAATTAAATGCTACAACATCAAGTCAGCACCTCAGCGACTCTCAACCTCAACTGTATCTGTGCATCAACCTCAAGTCAAGTGTGCTTTTTTCTCTCTCCCTCTCTCTCTCTCTCTCTACATCTCTCTCTCTCTCTCTCTCTTGACCTTTTTACATTATTCGCCTTGGTGGTCACCACAGCTGCTATGCTTTGTGTCAGGCCAAATGACTTTTGACACTCTTTTCTATTGTTTTATCTAAGCACTTTCAATGATTAGAGTATTACACTGCCCGAAAAGTCTGATCAGATATCTGAGTTGAGAATATATCTCAGATATCTCAAACCATCTCAACTCAGAGAATAGAAATGAAATTTAGTCATTTGTTTTAGCAAATCTTTTTTGTTTGGTGTTTTTGTCAAGCTCAGGTTTCATTTCATATCAGCTATTTCTTGCAGTGTATAAGTGTGAGTAGAAATTGTCATTGAATACCTTTTAGTTTAGGCGAAAACTTTTACTTTTCGGTCAGTGGCCAATTTGGCTGTTTTTCATTTAACAATATTTTATCAATTTGTAAAATGTCATTCGAGTTGTGGGCGTGGTATTTACAATTAAGGGCGGCATTTGGCATTTGGCACTTGGCACTTGGCATTCGGAACTTGGCATTCGGAACTTGGCACTTGGCATTGTTTTACATGTGTTTTTTGTTTTCTGCATTTTTGAAATTTTTATGAGGCTTACGTAAACAAAGCTGAGACTGAGACCTGAGCTTTAGTTTCAGCTTCGACATGGGCTTGGGCTTGGGTTTGGGTTTGGACTTGACCAGCGTTGCGCTGAGCTGAGCTGAGCCAAGCGGGGCAGACAACAACAACAACAACAAGAGCAACAAGAGCAACAGCAATTGTTGTGCAATTTATCTTTATTTAATTGAACTTTTACTTTCGTCTCGATGGTGATGATGATGATGATGATGATGATGATGATGATGATGAAGTTGTTGTTGTTGGTGTTGCTGCTGTTGCCGTGAACGCGTTTCATAAATTGCAAATAATTTTTCAGCCAAAATCAACTTGTAAAGTGGAAAGAAAAGAAGCAAAAAAAAAAAAGCACAGAGAGTAGTGGACACGGGTTGGACATCAGCTTGGATCATACGTAAATACATATACGTATTTTTATATATTTATATATGTATGTATGCGTGAGTGTTCGTCTGTGTGTATATATGCTAATCCGGTAAATCAATTGATGTGCGCCGCGGGCGCTTATAAAAATCGATATAAATTATTAATTCAAAACAATGCAAAGCAAATCAACAAAAATACTGAGGGGAAAGAGGGGAAGGAGGCGTCAACAAAAGCCAGCTTCAATAAGCGGAAAAGAAAAGTTTAAGAAAAGTGCCAAACACAAAAACAAGTTTCATTTGTTCGAACTTCTTTTTTTTTTCGGTGGTATTTCATTTTTTTTCTTTTATTATTTATTTATGTTTTTTTTCTCATTTTTTATTTTTTGGCCATTAAATTGACTAAACGAGACGTATTGTTGTGCGGCTCCGCAGGGTTCAATTGGCCTTTAATTGAGCGGCACTCTGGCATAAAACTGATCAGTTATGAGATCATTTTCACTCACAAATGCGAAACTTATTACGATCAAGCACACTTTTTTCCTATGCCAAAGTGACAATCGAGTTTGTGTTCCAAGTCTTTTGTTTTTTGTGTAGCCAATCCGGAGATAATACCTATACATAAGTGGAGCTTGGCGTAAGCGATCATTAATTAAGTTATTTTGAGCCGTGCATGCTATGAACAAGAATCTCTGGACATGCAACTCCCTTATTGTGATTGATTGGAAGTATCTCCTCAAAGTAACTCAGCCACTTCCAATGAAGCCAAACACAACTGTTTACAATGCAGAACGCTTTCGACTCTATCGCGATTATAGTCTAGTCTCCTCTCCAGGTTGCTATCCGTATCTCTCTATTCGAAGTAGGATCACTCGCTAAGGAGTCTCTGTCGCAGGCAAGGTCTTTCAGACATGAAATCTGAAACGCGAACGCAATTAATCACAGAACAAGCGTTGCTAATGATACGCCGACTACTACTGCAACTACCACCACAGATGGCTACCACACACTCACACACACACAATTACAGTGTGCACGCACACACAACAAAAGCACTAGACTCCACAGAGCTAAATGTAATGCTGATTACTGGCAACAAAAACGGTTAAGAGAAGAAGATAAGTGGGCTCATCTTGGCAAGAAAGCGTCTGGCAGCAGTGGAAGAACAAGAGGTGCCCCATAACAGCGATTGCTTTAATAAGAAATCTAGATACATATATATATATATATAGATATATATTTAGATATTCATATTCAAAATAGCCAATAGCTAAGCAAATTAAGATGGCAGCAGCTGAAATTGGTTTTGCAAGGGTATCTGAACTTCGTCGGATCAAAATAATATAAATAACTGTTCTTTCTATCATCATCACACACACACACACAAACACACACACACACAGGCTCACATCCATTAGCCCTCAGCTGCTGTAACCCACACCAGCCTCCATTTATAGTTACAGCTGCTATACCAACTTAAGCTGGGGCACCTGCCGCAATTTTCAAGGTGTCGATAAAGCTGATGATAATCACACTGCTGCTGCTGCTGCTGCTGATGATGATGATGATGATGATGATGATGATAATGATCAGGGCGGTAATGATGAAGTTGTTGTTGGCAGCAACAACAGCAGCAGTAGAAAGCCAAAGCCGTCAAGTGTCTTGACCCTCATTAATTCAAGTAAGCCGCAAGTTGAATTCGCGAAAAAACACAAAAAAAAAACGGTTTCAGTTTCAGTTGGGAGTTGCTTGATTTTTATTTTCTTCTTCTTTCCTATAAGTAGAAGGACGGTGGGGGAAGGGGAAAGGCGGTAAGGGGGATGGGGAGGGGGGGGGGGGGGCAGTTTTCTTGGCGGCGGTGTGCAATTAACATACGTAATTTATTTAAATTCAATTTTGATTTCATTTGGTTTTTGGCTTCTTGGCGGCCGTTTTCACTTTCGTTCGGCATCCGAAAATTCCAAGCATCCGGCCAAGTGTTGGCAACCAGTTTGCGGGCCGATCTCTCGGCTCTCGGCTCTGGGACCAGGCCCGGTCTGACTGACTGCCCGCTTACCACGATTATTGTGATTATTGGCCCGGCTAAGAGCTGCGCTGCGCGAAACCTCAAAACACACAAATTGAAAACGAAAGTGAAAATGTTTTAAAAGGCGCTGGCGACAAAAATGCAACAAAAAGAAAAGGCCACCAAAGACAAGACAAGACACAAATTTAAAGAGCAGAGAAGAGCAGAGAAGCGCACAGAAGAGCAGAGGGCGAAGAAGCCAAACATAAAGCAGAAGATTGCATAGATCGTGCTGGCCACGATCAATGCTGTAAATTAAGTTGGCGATTTCATATTGTTGTTGTTGTTGTTGCTGTTGTTGTGCTTGTTGCTGTTATTGTTGTTGCTGTTGTTGTGCTTGTTGCTGTTAGGTGAAATCAGCATGGCCTCTCTTCACTTCGCATCCATTCTCTGCATTTCCATTTTTGCCTAGTGCATCTTTGCCTAACATCTTGACTGTTGACACACACACACTCACACACACACTTATACTCACACACACACTTACAGCTGAGGAAAATCGCCGAAGACACGCCTTGTGGCGTGCAACTTTTACCAATTGCTTTTTGGCAATTTTTTGATATTTGAAGGCCAGCAGGTTAGATGAATTGACCCCACAGCAGAGCAGAGCAGAGCCAACGGGCTGGGAGGGGTGGTGTGGGGAGGGGATGGCAACTGTTGCTATTGGCATTCCAATCAATCACGATAGCAGTTTGTCTCTTTATTTCTTTCTTCTTTGGCAAATTGAATGTGCTTTTTAACAGCGCATTAAACTGTGACCCAGTGGCCATAAAACATAAAACATCACATTTGGCCAACAGCAGGCAAATGGAGATTTGGCCAACAGCAGGCAAATTGAGATTTGGCCAACAGCAGGCAAATTGAGATTTGGCCAACAGCAGGCAAATTGAGATTTGGCCAACAGCAGGCAAATAGAGAGTTATGTACGCAAATCAAATGTCGACCAAGGTTGGCCAGAAAATTGATCTTTTTTTGTGATGAAATGTGACATCAAAAATCCATTAAACAGAAACAGAAACGGCAATTGCACAAATTGCTAAGTAAATGCAGTATTAGTTTGGAGGAGCAGCAATCCTGACAAGCTCAGCAACTTTCCCAATTGTGAGCAACTAGCCAACGAATGGAGAGAGGCTGAGCAGAAAAAAACCAAAAAGCAAATAAATTTGAATTACGCTTTGCATGCTCAAATTGAAGCTGCAACCAAGTAATCAAAAAATAAGTTAGTGTATGCAAGTGTTGCATGAAGAGATTAACAACATATTCGTTAGTTGCAGTTGCAGTTGCAGTTGCATCTTTGGCTTACAATTGGAATGCGGCGATAACTAGTTGCCGGGGCAAACAAGTTATGCACAAACTATACTTGCCACAGCAACGGGAATAGCCATAAAACACTTGAATGAACTTTGATACACGCTCCGAAAGATGACTGAAAAACCAACAGCAAAAAGTCAAAGAATTATCCGTGATTTAAATGCGCTCGACTAGCAGTTACCCCTTAAGCATTATATATATATATATTTATAACCCTAACTAACTAATCAAGTCAACCTTGTGATTAGTGCTTGTTTATTTGACTGACACCGCGTTGAACACAACTCAAGAGCTAGCAGCAGATAGGAACATAGATAGATAGAAAGAAAAGGTCTGAAACAATATATATCATATCTGACGACTGCTTAGCTTATCAGCCCAAACATCAGCAGTTGTGCAAATAAAAAATACAAAGTAAAAAATAAAAAACAGTTCATAAGAAGATACACTAAGCACTGCGATGCTGTCAAACTGTATCTGTTGTCTTTCTTTTCAGTTGTGTTGCCCAAGATATATATATTCTGAGTCTAGAGTATTGCCAGCAGATACCCTGTAATTAAATTACAAACATTTCAATTGTGGGCTAAGCTGGCTTTCATCGCAAATTTAGTCAAGCGAGCTCATATAGAAGTTGAAATACCCATTTTCCTATATACAGCTATCCTATAGTTCTTGAGATCGTACAAGAAAATGTATATATATATATCTATGTATGTATATGTATATGTGTTTTATACGTCTTATTTTAGGAACTATATGAAATAAGTTTCTGCTTTTAGAATTGCTGAGATAAATGAGAACAAATAGACGGATCGTATAGATAGCTATGGACTCTGACTCCTTGTGTGAGAAGGTATCTCTCTATATATATATATATATATATATGTATAGATGTATAAAGTATATATAGACACAGTCAAAGTTGTCATCAGCACAATTTATAGATACCTTTTACCATATTTGATGCCAAACTGGCAGCTGTCAACTCGCGTAGGTGGTCAACTCCCCCCTCTGCCACCCTTCACCCTCCACCCCCATTTCACCGCTGTGTCTGTGTGGCAAAAAAAAAAGTAGCAATGATTAAGTGTGTTTAACAAAACTTGCAGCATGCAAATCAGAGGCAGGAAATTATTATTACAACTTTTTAACAGCGTTGTCAAATGTTCGTTTTTTTTTTTTTATCTTTTTCTTTTCATTATTTTTTATCTTTTTTTTTTGCTTTCTGCATTTTTAACGGCCGTGTTTTATTTTTGGACATGTTTGTTCGAGTTTGGATTTTCAATTTTTAGTTTTCGTTTTGGTTTGGTTTGGTTTGGTTTTCAATTCATTAGCATTACATGGCTTCCGTATTTGGCACCGCTGTCCATAGGCCCCCATAGCGCGATGGCCAACTGGCTTTGGCTTACGATATGGGTCAGAGTCGCACCATAAATGGGCTTCAGGCAGTCAAAGCATTTTACAGCTATACTTGAACAAATACTCAACTCAACTTGGCCTGAACCCCCAAACGACGAGTGCATGCAGCCAGGAGAAATATTTGCTAAATCAGCCAACATTTTGGGATCGGGTAACATTTGCTGGGAAACGATGCGACTTCGACATTGCCGCAAGTTGATTTTCTTTGCGGTGTCTCGAATTGCCACAAGTCGGGCCTGATTGCCTTACGCAATCAGCTGCCTCTCAGAATGAGCAGCTAGACAATTGATTTGCTATTGCTTATCAGCAGAGAGCAGCCCTCGATATATATTTCCAGCCAGGTCTATGATGGATGAGGAAGCGCCTCTGATCTAAGAGTAGAGCATTTCCCATTGGCATTGGCGGTTTGTCTTTGGTTACACACATCTTACACACACACACACTCACTTGTATATAAAGCAGCTAAATGCGCATTAAAATGATTGTTTTAACTGAGCGATTTATGTGTGTGGATAGACAGAGTCCACAATTTAAGTTGTTTTTATCAGATAAAGTGTATAATGCCTTATTAGGAGTTGGCTAACTGTGGCAATAGCTGCTTGAGCTTGTGAACTCTGCTCTACTCAGCTGCCTCTAAGCATTCAATATTTATTCATTTTATAACTCGAATAATCACAGTTTGCTAATTGATTTATGTTGCTCTTCATGCAACCCACACAAATGATTCTGCAACATCTTCGGGCTGCCTCAGCTATGTCCAACTTCAAGTTGTTAACTAGAGATTTAATCTGAGGTTTTTCTTTTCAAAATTACATTATCTAATGGAGCAGTACAGATAATGCTGCATGAATATATATATCTATATATAGTATATATATATTGGAAAAGTTCCTGCTCGGGCGCTACAACTGAACGGCTTTCTATACACATACATATTATTGTACATTAGTAAGTGCACTTTAAGCCAACTTCCTAGTGGCTAACAGACATTTCTGAGGGCGTGTTAACGTGTTAACGTTGTGCCACGCACTTGACACTTTGCTAGCCAATTAATTGCATTTATTGCATTCACATTTTCAAATGTGAGCATTATAAAAATATGCTCGTAATTAGCCAAAACTGCCTCACCTTCGACGGCGATCAGCGCGCAATCAGTAACCTGTTCGCCTGGCTAACTCACTAACTGACTAACTGACTGAGTGACTGGTTGACTGGTTGACTAGTTGACGGACTGGTTGACTGCCTGCTGACAGTCTCGAGTGCATGTCGCCCACTTGAGGCGAAGAGGAGTACTGCATTACTGCTGTTTGGAGTATGCTTTTGGCCTAGTAACTCATCGTTTTAACTGGTTCTCGTTACGAGTTTGGGTGTTAATTTCAATGCTTGGCCAATTGCATAACATGATCTTAGATGACTGAGTTTGTGAGTAGTGAGTTGTTGTGTGTGTGTGTGTGTGTGTATCTATTTTCAACAAAATTTGATGACTTAACTGCCGTTGGGTGCCTGTGTCTATCAATTTGGGTGCTTGTCTGATGAAGCGCTGCGGCTGCTGCACAACGGCTTTAACGGCATTTGCAAATGCCCCGTTGGCTGGCCACACGCACAAGTTTGTTGCCTAAGTCATTCGTTTCATGACGTCAACTACCGCAACTTGTGCTAGAATTTAACACCCGTAATCTAACCCTCCCCTTTCCCCCCGTCTAGTTAGCCTAGTCTCCTGCCTAGGCTGGCTGCTTTCTCTCTCCTGCCTGCACATGTTTTGCATGTGAATTTCGATTGCATAAGCATAAGCATCCGTTGCGAATACTGGTTGCTCCCCACTCTCCACTCCCCTCTCCACACAGCAACCACAACCCCAACCCCAACCCCAGCCATCTTTCTCCAAATAACTGGTTCAGCTGCCCCAAGTCGACAAGTGGCCACTTAATGCTCAAGTGACGTCAGCTCGGGCGGGTTCTAGACAGAACCAGCCAATAACTGGCATTGACCCAGAGGCGATGATTATCAAGTATTCAAATATTTATGCATTTTTCGCATATTCATTTGAGTTCATCTCAATTCATGCAAATAATTATATGTTATCGATTGGCAATTGAGTGGAAAACTGGGGGAACCGATTCATAATTCTATCTAGCCTGATAACAGTTGTTTTTTAGCTTAGCTTTGATTCGATATTTTTCTGTGAATTTTCGTATTTCATTCACTCACGGCTGGAATTTAGCACGCTTACATTATGATCGATAAATTTATCGATTCGAAACTCACAATAAAAGTGGACTTTTGCACACATTTACTCAATTTGAAAAGTGAATTCTTGAAATTCCATTTGCGATTTGTGTGGATGTGCCCGATAACTTATCGAGCATGCGCATTGGTCAATTGGGCAACTCTCACCCCACATTTACACACCATGAACATTACTTATTAATTATTGTTGCATACAAATAGCAATACAAACAATAAACAGCAACAACAACAACAACAACAACAACAACGGCTGCATAAAATTGTTAGCCACTTCTTTTGGACGTCGTTTATTATGCGGTGCGCAGCGTTTCGTCAGTCATTCAATTGAGGCTCATTGAAGCAGCCACTTGTGCGCAACCACACACACACAACACACAACACACACACACACACACATCGTGTAGACCAAACACTTCATTTGAAGCGCATTTCACTTTCATTTTGTGCGTTTTTGTTGCTGTTGTTGTTGTAGTTGTTGTTGGGCAGCGGCAATCAAAATGCGACGACTGCTCGAATTTGAGCGATTGGAAAACTAAGCGCAAAAATTTCATTTTCAATTTATTGATGAGCTGACACAGTCAGCACTGAATGCAAATGACAAATGAGCCGACTCATTTTCCCCCAATTGTCTCTAGTCAAACATGAAGAATGTGAAACTAATGAAGACGCGGGAAACTCCGCAAACAATCGACCATCCATGGGAACCAAAGAACTCTTCGAGTCGAGTGTCTATCTAATTATATCTGCAACTAGCTGCAAATTTATAAGAGAAAATACGAAAAGAAAAACAGGACACAAAAATATGTTTTGCGAATATGAGAACTACAATAATGTATGGGATTAAGCACAAGCTGATTAAGTTGAACAAGTGCCAGATCAAATGGTCGAATCATGAATTCCAAATGTTTGGAAGAGTTCAGCTGCAAACTAAAAATAGAATCAACAAGTCAACAAATCAGCTGGCAACTCAATCAGGTAGATCATTTCTAGGAGAGAAAAGATGTAGTAATTCTCAGACCTTATACACACTAGGAACAAACCCTTGAAAGTAAGCAGCTTCTGGAATATTTTACAACTGCAACCAGATAAGGCTGATGAGAAATAAGTTGGCATAGCCAAAAATATCGATAGGAGGATATGAGAAACTTCAAGAAGTAAGATAAGTTGGACTCGCTACTTACTTTGAAACAAGTTAGTTTTAAAAAGAACAAACTGAAATGCAAAGCAAGTTTCGAATCATGTTTAGCCAAAGAGTAAAGTTCATTTTTGAAACAAACCCAAAACTATAAGTAAAATCAAAAAAAAAAAAACATGTTTGCAATGCTTGAATTGGAACTATTCTTGATTTATGTTCACTTTTTTAGTTAGGAGGCCTTCGCCTAGTAACGGCGAAAATTGCTCAAGTTTTACCGGCCCAATTGGTAAAGTTCGATTTGGCCACATGAATTCACTTACCGTATTTATCTTCTCCATGAAGACACTCATTTGATTTTTCGCTGACATTTTCACAATTTGCTTCTACAACACTTGTTAATAGATTTTTGCTGGTGGGTGCGACACCTGGCGGTCACAACTGTCACATGACACAACAACAAAAACAAACAATTTACAGTTTATCAGCCATAACAGCCATAAGTAATCAGTATCAGAGCACAAATGAAATGCTCGTCAAAACATTCAAGCAATTGTATTTCGCAATGAATTTCGTTTTTCTTTCAAAAACAAAAAAAATATTTAAAATAAATCATTTATTGGAGCACAAAGTGCTCACAAAACAAAATTGAACACGCGCGCGCGAGATTATTTTCGATTTTCTGTACAATACTTGCACGACTCTGCACTGGTCTGCTCTGCTCTGTTCGGGACGGGACGGGTCGAGTCGTGTCGTGTCGGACTCTCGCATGCGTTCTTATCGACGGCTGGCAACGCATTGAAAGCTTAAGACGTGCCCACCGCAGCGCCAAGCTGTGGTTTGGTCAAAGCAGCGACAACAACGACGACAACGACAACGACGGCGATGACGACGGCGATGCGAGCCGAAGAAGTTAGCACGAAAGACAAAGTTGCAGCGACAGGTGCTCAGCGGCTCAATGTGGGCGAGCAAGCGAGCCAACCAACTAACAGAGAAAGAGCGCAACTGAGAGCACTACACAGAGACAGAGCCAGAGCCAGAGCCAGAGAGCGTGAGAGCGCGCTAACCGGCACTGTATATGCACAGCGAGACTAATTCACGAGACACCACTGTAGGTGTGTTGCCAAAAAAGAAGAAAAATACGAATAAATAATAAACTACTCAAACTGAAGAGTCTGTGACTGCAAAATTGAAACTGTCTAGAGAGGCGCAGCTAAGGTCAAGTCGGAATATATTGGTTTTAGCATTTTTTGTTTTCTAACTTTCAGTTGGATTATTTAGTTGAAATTCTCAAGTTTTTTTTGCGAGGTTAATGAATCTCAAAAATCTTTGGCTTTCAAAACTTCAGCACTGTCCTCACTCGAGGTCAATTTGTTCTTTTTTAAAAGTATTTTTCAAATTTTAGCATTTTTTCTCTGGCCTTATTTGAGACTGAGGCTAACTGAAAATGTTGTCGCAAGTAATTAATTATTCTTCTTGCATTGTTATTCATTCATTGTGCACAATTGTTGCCACCTGTGTTGGCACCTGTGTTGCCTCATCTTAAATCCTAGTTGAGCTTTAACCTGTATTTCGTTCAAAGTTGCGTTCAATTTTCACAACTCTTTTTCACAACTCAACTGAACTGAATTGAACTGAACTGAATTGAACTGAACTGAACTGAAATGTGTTCGATTTGAATTGCGTTTGCGTTTGCGTTTGTCTGGGCCTTATTATTGACACTGCATTATACGATTT
The DNA here is from genome assembly GCA_035042265.1 of Drosophila imparisetae. Lineage (NCBI taxonomy): Eukaryota > Metazoa > Arthropoda > Insecta > Diptera > Drosophilidae > Drosophila > Drosophila imparisetae. The sequence continues at coordinate 291,438 of JAWNLP010000147.1, forward strand.
CTTTGTTGCATTGTGTTTTTTGAGAATTAAGAGCTTTGCGCCGCATGACTAAACAAACACAACGAGTCAAATAACTTAATTAGCTTTGCAAGTCCTCAGACAACACAACGGGCAAAAAGTATATAGATAAATAAAAAATATGAAAAATAATAATAATATTGCGGGCCAGCCAATTGGCGGGGCAAAGCCAATGAAGTCAAAGTCAAAAACCATTTAAGGTCGACGCCGAATGCGACGATAACCAAAAAGAAGGCCCAAACGACGCGAACGGCCCAAACAGCCGCCGCTCGATGACAATTGCTCAAATATATTTACGAGTGTCATGCAAGAGCCAAAAGCCACCAAAATAAATGAAAATATAATCGCAACTAATTGCACGACTATGAAATACCCTCATATTAGCACTTCCTGTATGCCAGCCAATAGATGGGTAGACGGATCTACACTCAAGCCAACAACTGTTCTACCTTTATCAGGCAATCAGTCAGAGAACCTAGCCGATTCAAATTCAGAACCAAAACTGAAATTCAACATTCAATGATTCATGGATAGGGAATCAAACTGGAACAGAAATTAATCGATTGCAACTCCGATAACTTCGATATGCAAGGAAATCGAAACTGAAGCAATTGACTTTTACTTACTCAGCATCGAACCCGTTAACAGATTGAAACTGAAAACCACAGCCGTAATTTCAAATGGACTATTCGATATAACGTCAATTCCAGACCGATCGCTATTTATTAGAGTAGTTATAGCTCAACGGTCATCCTACCAAATTGGATGACAAAATTCGAATACCCTTTGCAACTGCCTATAGATAATAATCATCAATATATCTAACAAGGCAAAAGCCGAGAGAGATAGTAGGTAAAAAGTATTACAAAAACAATAAAAAACAATAAAAAAAAATAATAAAAAAATCATGGAATGTGGTTACTTTATGTAACGGTCCTTGTTTAAATCGTTGTCAATGTCTCTGTCGCTTGATCTGCGCCCAATTCCAATTCCTACTCAGCAACAATTAACGGTTTGCACTTGTTGTTGTTGTTGTTGTAATGTTGTTATATTTTGGCAATTCATCAGCGCATTACAGGTTTTCGTATTTTCGTCTTTTATTTTTTGTTGTAATTTTTTTTTTTTTTTTTTGCATTGCTTTGGACAAAAACTAAAGACTTAGGCAACGAACTTGCGCGTATGTGTGTTGAACTTTGGATGCACTTACCTCTTAGCACAGTTCATTAAATGTAGTCATTAGCTAGGCATTGTCTAATCTTTGGCTGTAAATACATGGTAAACAAATAAAAATCAAGTTAACATTGCTTGCCATATAATTAAATGAATGCATCGAGTCGTAGTCGTAGTCGTAGTCGTAAAACGCATTTGCAACACAGGTCATAATTAGGCTTTTTACTTTTTGTTTTTAACATCGAGTTGTGCCTACTCATCGGAGACAGTGGAAAGTCATCAGCAGAGATCCCAATCGAAATATTGCCTTATTACTTGTTGATCCACGCGATCCAAGTTTCCATTAGCCGCTGCCTGCCGAATTGCCCAAGAAAACGTGGAAAACTTTCCAGCACATTACACAGAACCGATAGCCCTACCCATATATATATATATACGGTCTGCCGAACTAAAGCATACCCTGTATGTGGGGCACAAGTACACCAATTACATCGCTACCAACCCAGAGAATACTTAAGGTATTCCTTGCACTTGCACTCAATGAAAATGATTTGGGGCATTTCTGCATCCGCTTCTCGATTTCTGGATTTCTGGATTAAGTCTGTAAATATTCAACTGTAGCATACCCTGCTTTAGCTGTTCGACGATTACGGGGCATATAAATATAAAAAGGGCTCACCAAAAATATGGAAACAACATATTTTCTGGTTCATTTGCAGCAGCCAAACACTTTCGTTAACCTCCTAAAAAAAAGGCGGTTCCGACTAATCAAATTTTCTGTTATTGTTGCAGTTGTTTTTGTTGCTGTTGTTGTTGTTGTTGTTATTGTTATTGTTGTTGGCGCTCCCCGTCAATGGCGCCGCCGGCAGCATTTAAAAATTTGTTATCGATAATCAGAGAAGCACTCATCTCATTTGCTTGCCTTGTGAAATTTGATTTATACATCTCAGGTTGCCACCACCAAAACTTAACCACAATTTGAACTCTCAAATCGGATACCGATTTCGATGGTGATATTCCATTACCAGATGCCGAGACGACTACAAACAACTTTGGCCTGAAAGATCCCACTTGGCACATTGTGCATGCGCCTTGCTGAAAGTGAAATTTGTCAACAATTTCGGCAGCTTATTTATGTTGACTTCTTGTTGTTGTTGTTGCTTTTGTTGTTGTTGTTGTTTTCTTTGCATTTCAATTTGGCGTTGTTATTAAATGCGTTTTCAATTTCACTAGAAAGCCCCAAAACAGCCTTTTGATATTCTTGCTGAAGAAATTGAAGCGAAATGAAGAAATAAATACAACATTTTCGCTCGCAACACGCGTCGCATAAGCAACAACAAATATATAATAAACAAATTTACAGCTTTATTTTAATCTCACTACACACACACACACGCACACACACGCACGCATACACTTAAGCACACACACACGTCGTGCATTACAAGTGGTCCCCAAAGCCGGCAGTTTGGTGACAAGTTTGACAGGCGATGAGTCTTATGGTCACAGCTAAAGCGATTGACCGACTGACTGATTGACTGACCGACTGACTGATTGACTGACTGACTGACTTATTGACTGATTGAATTGATAGAATAAACTTGCCAACAAATAAATAATATAAATTGATATTTGAAACTCTTTCAAGTGAACAAGTTTGCCTTCGAGCTCAAAATTATCATCATTTTAGTACAGTTAATTATGAAAAAGTACAGTTATATAAATTAAGTATAAATATATATATATATATACATCTATCGTTTTCTTCATTTTTGGTGTACTATCAATAGTAAGTCCAAAGCATCATCTGAAAGTTAATACTTTTCAAGTTTTGGATCCGTTTAGCTTGAGCACTTTAGCCAAGTGTAAGCGATAAATGTAACGGTATAGATATAGATATAGCACACCAGTTCTAATATGATGGAGCCGTTGGCATGAAGTAGAATGATGTACTTTCGCCAAGTATTAGCGATAAATGTAACATAGATTGAAATAAGTTGAAGATTTTCATTAAAGATCAACATAACGGTAGATCTTCAAGCTGTTATCGATAAATTGCTATCGATTTGCAATTAAACTCAGGCAAAGCAAATTTCACTCAAGAATTACTCATTCATTTATGCTCGCACCTCCCACAACGCATCCGTCACTCGCCTTTCCGGCTTGGCTTGGCAAAAAACGAAAACACAAACAAACAAAAACATAAGCAACAAAATGAACAATAGCAACAACAGCAAGAAGAAGAGAGAGAAATAACTGTAGACTGGCTAGCTGGCCAGCTGGACATTAGCATATGTCGCATGCGTCAATTAACAATTCTGCTCAGCTAATATCGGTTTCACCCACCAAAAACAGCAACAACGAAAGCTCCTTTTACCTTGGCCCCGGAACCCGCCCCCGGCACCCGGCACCCGCCCCCGCACCAGCACCTGCACCCGCATGGGCGGATGGCGGACTCTTGTTTGGATGGCGGTATTTCAAATTTGTTGAAGAAAGTAAGGCGTCTGTCTCTGCATACACACACCACACACACACCACACACACACACGACACAGACACACAGGCTGGGTCTCTCGCATATGAAAGTTGTGCTCGCGGCCTCTCGCACGGGTTGAATGACTCAGACGGGGGCAGCAGTCAGTTGGGTGGGCAGGGGGGCGGCGGGTGTGGGAGGGGGTGTGGTGAGCTCACTTGGTGACCAGAAATCAAATTAAAATAAAATTCGCTTTTAAGCGCACAACCAAAACCAAAAAGTGATAATGATAAATAAAAGCAAAACATAAGTGGACAATAAATTGGGAGGCGTCACAACTGAACATAAACGCATACCGACTACACCCCATTCCCTCCCCCCCCCCTCATACATACACACACACACACACACTACACACACCCTCCTACAATGAGCCATGACTAGCCCCTGATTGTCCAGTTGGTAAGTGTGCTTCTGTCAAAGTTCAAAGTAAAAGTTTTCTAGCCTGATGCCTGGCACTGGGCGTGGGCATGTGGGCGTGCCCCATGCATTTGCCATTGACTTAAAACTATGCATAACCAAACATATGCATATAAATGCGATTCAAGATGTGCCACATTGCGACGCTGGTCATCGCCACAAAATTTATGTGCCACTGACTTTTTTATTTGCAATTAAATTTGCGCACAATTGGTTTTACTTTTATTATTATTGTTGTTGTTGTTGTTGTTGTGTGTGTGTGTGTGTGTGTATACCCTGCAGTCATAAAAGTAGTGGGCACATACAGAGTCAGCAGTGCAGCAGAGTTTAGCATCACGATCAGAATCCACACATATAGCCTGGGCATTAACTTTACTCAACTTGGTCAAGATATAACTCTGATTTTGTTGTTATCGAGATCGTGTCTAAACGCTTGATCAAAATATAATTTGTTGGCTCTTGCATATATACTTTAGCCGGGCATTAGGTTTATTCCAGTTTAGTTACAGATATAACTCTGATTTTGTTATCGAAATCGTTTAAGGGGCGTCTCGTAGTCGGACACGGGCACGGCGACGGGCACGGGCACTGGCAAGTTAGTTGGTTATGGTTAAAGTTATGGTCTTTAATGATCCGTACACTCGCCAACTGCATTCGGTCAAAGTTCTGCAAGGCGCTAGGGGAAAGGCGTCATTAAAAGAAATCAACGCAACTTATCGTAAATGCATCGTTAAGTTGCTTGGACAACGCATTAGATGCCACACACATGCCACACACACACACACACACACACACATATGTTACGCATATTTGTCATCTTATTAAAGAGCTTTACTCATCACAGGCCGAAACCGAAAGCGAACTCAAACTCGAACTCGAACTCGGAGTTTGCCTTATGCAAATGCAAGTGGCAAATGCAAGTGGCAAATGATAAGGTTGAATAATGTGCCGCAGAATAAGACGCGAAGACGCGAAGACTCGGTTCGCATCGGCACCAAAAGGTCATTCCACATTCCGCATTCACTGCGAAAAGTTTGCGCAATTTCAGCTTATGTTTTCCCTCATTTTTTACTTCTTCCGTTTCTCAAGAGATTCGCACGAATTTTGGGTTGCGATTCATGCTTATATACATATATATATATATATATATATATGTACATACCCTGTACCCCTTGAATGGCAATGGGGTGGCTACATTTCTTTTTGCCAGTTTCCATTTAAATATGTTTACGCGGTTTGCCTCGATTCATTCTGCATCTGAATAAATAATGATATTTGTTTGGGGTCTATTGTGGTACTTTCAATTTCAACTTTATTTGGGTTCAGGGCGGAACCGGAAGCGCTTTACCAATTGGCATTCACACCCGTAATTAGAACCGCACTTGAACATTTTTGAGAAACCAATTACGTTCGTCGGTATTACTACTCCATTTAAAACATAACAAAATTTTAGCCAATTCGTAACATTTACCGGAACCGGAACCGGAACTGAAATTATATTCGGTTTGACAACCTGATTTTGATTGATTCCTGGCTTTGCATTTGCTAAATTTCCATTTATTTCTTTTTGAATCTGGCTAGAACTAGAAAACTGTTTGCTCTTTCCCCTTCCGACTGTTTGATTAACTATTTTTGGACTACATTTTACAGGGTATCTTTTAGTTGGCAAATGTTTGGTTTTGTCATTGGTCATCCTGTTATTTCGTATTCTTTGAATATTTTCTTCTTCTTCTGTGTTGAGAAAGATGTGGCAGGCATCATTACGGATTTAGGGAGGAGTCCAAGAAAAAATGATCTACATCGAAGTTGATAGTTCCCTAAAAGGATTCTCTAAAGGATCACTTTTTATATTGCCAACTTTTGAAGTTGCTCAGATGGAGCAGCAAGTGTACTCTCTTTCAACAAGAGCATTTAAGTCTGTGGGACTTGGCCAAGAGAGCGGGGGAAGTGGCAGTGGGAGCGGGAGAGGATGGCGGTGTTAAGTTGCGGCTTTTGCGGCTTTTTTATGTGTACGTATTGCATGGAAAAACGTGAGTGCGTCAAATATGTGCAACAAAAAACAAAGGCCGAAAAGTGTTGTTGTTAACCATATATAGGGAAAACCCAGAAGGAGAAGAAGAAGAAGAGGAAAAGCCAAGATAAATTGATATAAATATGTGTAGATAGGGAGAAAAGGCTGTAAGCGGGACTGGGGCAGTGGAAAAACTCTTGCAACACTTGCCGCTTCTCTCTGTGCTTCTCACGCCGCATAAATCAGTAAGCCACATCGTTAGCCAAACGACACGCCCCCTCCTTTCTCGATGGGTTGGCTTACAAATTAAAAAAAAAAAAACAAAAATCTATTACTTAATTTCGCTAAAAAGAAAAATCGACACAACACACACTCGCACACACTCGCACACTCGCACACACACAAATGGAACAAGCTAGAGAGGCTTTGGTTTCTTTCTTCGACAAGTTTTATGTAATCCCCAAAGACATCATCATCAGTTTATTGTTTCTATAGCCAAATTAGAAGCTCACAACAAAAAGAGCTAGTCACGGAGACAGAGAGAGAGAGAGAGAGAGAGAGAGAGAGAGTGAGAGCGAGAGAGTGAGAGGAGAAACAAGAAAAATCAAACGCTTTCGATTTCTATTTGAATATGTAAACGAACTCAAAGACCGGCAGCAGCCCGAGAAAAAGAAGAGAAGAGAAAGAAAGAAAGAAAGAAAGAAAGAAAGAAATTCCCATAAATTAATTGCCTTTCTTCCTCTTGTTCATCTTATATTTTATATGGCCGCCTTATGCTTCTTTCCGATCTTCAATAACATCATCAACGAAAAAACTAAATTTGGAGCCAGTTTTTTTTTTTCGATGCAACAAAATTTTGCAAAGCAAGAAAGAGATGCAAACAGAATGAAAGAAAGCAGGAAAAAAGAGGGGGGGAGGGGGAGGGGGGAAGCGACTTAAAGTGAAATAAAATTTGAATGAAAATAAATTCAAATTGGCCATAAATTATTGTTCAAAGGCGTTGGGCCGTTTGCCGTTTGCCATTTGTGGTATTTTTGTTTGTTGTTGTTGTTGTTGTTTTTCTTGTTGTTGTTGTTGTTGTTTTTTTAAATCTTTTTTGAATTCCCAGGTTTATAATTTGATAAAAATGTTGTTTTGGTTAAATGTTTTCCAAATTTGGCCACTAATTTGATGGCTCTCGCTTGTTGCCATTGTTGTTGTTGTTGCTGTTGTTGTTGTTGTTGCTGTTGTTGTTGTTGTTGTTGTGCGAACGTTGGCGTCTGTTTTGATTACCATTTTGAAGAGCGTAACATTTCATTTGTTATAAAACAAAGCAAAAGCAGCTCGAGAATCTGGCTCAAACGCACTCAAAATTAGACCAACAAAAAATTACTTTTAAAGCGTTCAAAACTAATTTGAATAACGTTTGCGAATGGCGCACAAAGCAGACAAAGCAAAACAACATAAGTTGTTGGCTTGGAAAGTATTTTCAAATTTTCAAAGTACTTCAAAGAATCGAGAAATTAATTTCAAATTTGTTATCAACACTGATCGAAGCGTTTTCTCTTGCCCCAAAAAGAGGCGGGCATAATTGCGGCTCAGGCATGTGTAAAATGAGAACAAGCCCAGTTTTAGTTTTAGGCCCCGTTCAGATGTATATTCTTTGTGCCCCCACTCGTTGCAAGTGATCTACCATTTGCTACGTGAGCTGAGGCAGCACTTTCGGTTTTCCCAGAGATTCCCCCGATTATGGTTCCCATAGTCCAAAAAATGCTGCTTTCTAAGCGCAACGCTTCACCAGAACTGCACAACATTTGGTGGCAACTACAGCTGCTTCTGCTTCTGCTTCTTCTGACAGGTGGCCACAAATCAAATTGCTGCAGTTGCAGATCTTAAATCTTTTTCTGTCACATTCCCTGGCCATGTGTCAAGAGCGCTCTTAACGCCTTTTTCCATATACCCTTACCCGTTATGGATACCATCGATTCCGTCTCCAATTTCGGTATCCAATAATAAATTTAATCAATCGATAAATTTGCGATTTCCGATCGGGTTTGGCACCCTGATAACCACTAATAAAATCGGTTCAGATTTTCGATCCGTGAACTATCCGAGTTCTGCATTCAAGTGACTCCAATTGTAGGGTATACAAACTGTAGTAATTATTTCATTTGCTGTTCATTTTTAATGTATTTCTTTTGGGCAGTAGACTCGCTGTTGCTGCTGCTGCTGCTGCTGCTGCTGCTGCTGCTGCTTTCACCGTTTGCTTATCGATGTAACTCTGCAAGTGTCAACAACAACAGCAACAGTAAGAAGAAGCAACAATTGGCTGGTGGCGACTCACGTAGACGCAACGCCCGCCGCGCCCAGCCTTGACCTAGAGCATTACTGCTTTGGCTTTTGGATTGGGGTTTACGGTTTTGGGTTTGGGTTTGTGGTCTATGTCTGGGTCTTACTCTCTCTCTCTCTCTCTCTCTTTCGCTCACTCTCTCCTTCTCTCTTTCTAAATAGACACATGTGTGTGTGTGTGTGTGCACACGTCTTGGGAAAACGTGCATTAGACGCATTTGATGGAAAGCCCCTACTACTGCACACATGTTTGCCAGGTACTTGAAGAGCGGCACTGAGCTTTCTTTAGGCCAGGCCCAAAACCAAAGGCACTTGGCCAGTGGGCCACAAACGCGCACAAACACACACACATACACACATACACACACACTTACACACACTGCAGATATGCAAGTTGAGCAATGATTTTGCTGGTGGAGTCTGGCGGTTTGGCCAGGCAGTCATTAGTTGCAAGGAAAAAAATGCAAATTTTCAGTACGCAAAACTGGAAAAAAAAGTGATGAAACCAGAAAAATGCGTCGCTTTGACAATTGGCCAACATAAGTGAGTTGCCGGCTGCTGTGCCACAAAAAAGATGACAAGCAAATTTGTACAAAAATGCTGTTAATTAAGCAGACTACCCAGTCATACAGCTACCCCCCACCCAAACCAACAGATCCAATCCGCCACCCACGATCCCGATATAGCGACGGCGAGACGCCTCCGCGAAATGGATAGACTACATAGCATACAATGCTGCCACTTGATTACAATCAGTGAGCAACAACAAAGCAATCAAAACGAAACAAAAAACAACAAAATGTTTGCATTAAATATTTATAAACTATTTTGTCAGGTGCTAAATTAAGTGCGTTGGCGTCGCTGCGTCGCTTTGTCGCTTTGTCTCTTTGTCTCTTCGGAATACCCAAAAACAACAGTTACAAAAATTATCTCTCCCAAAAGACGAAAATAAAATGAGCATTATAATTGTCTGCACTTTGTAGCTGCAGCCAAGTTGAGCACAAGTGCTCGACTACCACATACCCTCGAAGTTTGCGAGATCATTTAACAGTTGAAACTGGATAAATAACCCACTTTGCCTACAGCTGACAAATGATGGTTGATCAAGGAAAGTTTAAAGCAAAGTTTTGTAAGAGGTGCGTGATTAACGGATACCCTGTAAGTAGTTTTAGCAATAGTTGTGTCTCTTAACACACGAAAGCTAACCGAAAGAATTCTAAAATTGAGGCCTACAATTTTCTACAGCTCAACTAAAAGATACCCATTACCACAAATGTTGGAAAAGCCAGTTACTGAAACCGATACGCTATTACTTAATGCACCAGGAACCGAAAGGAAATACGATCCGGTTTGGCACTCCAGTACATTATTCAATACGTCGGAGCGATTTGAGATATTCCACATCAAGTGCTCAACTTCTGCTGGCTTAAAGTTGAAGTATTTTATGCTAAATATTCAAAGTTGATGATGCCCCTGAAAGGTTTAACTTTCTACTCTGCAATTGTTCAAAAAAGTGTTGCATACTTTGTGGCTGCTTTGTTAAATTGCTGTGCAACTGAATGTGTTGCATACTCTTTGGGGCGTTGGCAATTTGAGCTCCGCTCGTGCGACAAGCCGAGACGCTTCATCAGTTTCACCAACACACACACACACACACACAAACACACACATCGCTTTAATATTTATGCGCCTGCGAAGCGTTAATAAATAACAAAAAGGGGCAGCACAAGGCAAATAGATATTTTGCAAAAATGGGGGTTGAAAAAGCGTCAGACAACAAGCGAGGGATACTGGCTAAGATATATGCTGGTGTGAGTGTAACAGATGGGGTGGGGATAGGGGTAGGAGGATGAGTGTCTGAATATGGGTGTTATAGAAGCCTCGAAGACATAAAAATTACAACAGCAGCAGCGCACAGCAACGACCACTTGACAAACAGACTAACAATGTGTGTGTGTGTGTGTATAGGTGTGTGTGTGCATGTGTGAGCCATAAGCTAAAATCAAAATAACCGCAAGCATTAATATGCGCCAGCAGAAGCAGTCAAACTCCGAGGCAAACTAAGCCAGCGAAGGGTGCAGCGAGTACAGTAGCGTCAGGAATAGATGGCCCCGATCGAGAATGAGCGTACAGCAAATACTACATAGATATACAGTTGCGGTCCAAATATTAATGACACCGTGGTAAAGGATTGACAATTTAGTCAAACATCATTTGAAATGCAACTGTTTTTAAATAAATAAATAATTTAAAAACATTTCTTAACAAAATTCAAATTCATTTTCAGTGCACATTAAATTAATTCATCAATTTTGTCGAGAGATCTTTGGACACTGAACAAATTTATCTAAAGTTATCTAAATGTGGATCATGTTTATCTGAACGTTTTTTGTTTAACTTCTATTTTTCTAATTGAAGCATGTTCTTAGCTGGCTTCAAGGTCCAAATCATATCCCCTCAGATAAATATATATATGTATATGCCACAGCTACAGAGTGTAAGGAGAACAATGCATTCGCTTTGGCATAAGGGTAGCGGGGGGTGGGCAGGGAGTGGTAGGCAGAGGAGTCCTGCACCCCTTTTAAGACACGCTCAGACCCTGTAAGTGCTCGCCAAGGTACGTTGGCATTGTCAAGACCAATCCACCCGGCTCCTCGCCCTCCCCCCACTCACCACCCCCAAAAACCTCCGCCCGCGTGCATTGCACTTTCACAGACTTCTTTCCAAGGCTGGCTATTAACTTACCTTAAAGTTGCTGCTTCTGCAGTTTTCCGTTCAACGTTGACTTTGGCACCGCACACAAGGCGAAACTACAAAGAGAAGGATTGAAAAATAGGAGAAATTAAATAAAGGAGGTAAGAAAGAAAAGAAGAATGAATAAAAATAAATAGAAGTAATTCATTATGGTCAATTTGATTAAGGGTAGTCCTCCTCTGAGGGTGAACAAATGACTATCGATTATTGTTTGTCAGCATTCACCACAAATGGGATTTAAGGAATTAAGTGAAAAAGGGTCAGCAAGGGTCACTTTTCCCATTTTTCCATTGAATTTCCATTTGAAAAGTTGGCTTACTGAATGCTCAATCGAATTGAGCTCAACACTTGTTTAGCAATACTTCAAAGAAACGATGCAGATACTTGTCTGGTTTGGCCGATCTCTTCAATCTATATATATATATATATATATATATATATATATATATGCACTGATAACATTTAATAAATACAATTTGAAATTAGGAACGGAACTGCAACTTTATCGATACACATAAGCTTACGAGTGCAGAGATCAAGAACAGAACTGAACCGATTTAAGGTGAACAAATAACTTATATGGAGAGGGAATTACTTTTTATACATATATATATATATATATATCTGTTCCCTTATAAAACTCTATTTGAAAAAGCTGCTTGCTTAGCATATCGGAATTATATATATATAGACAAGTTGGACAAGTCATTTATACAGCTGTTTAATCACAGCTGAGTTGTGGTCTAAGAATGCTTAGAAAATCGAACACAAGGTCAACCGAACAGCAGATGGCAACAAAAGCGATGACGATGACGATGACGATGACGACGACGATGACGATGACATTGATTAAGAGTTCCAACTTTGACTGGGGCAAGCATAAGGCCAAAACACAAAAGGGAACTGCTAACTATAATTAGGCAAATGCATGCGTTAAACAGCGAACAAGAGGCAAGTTGGGAAGTGGAAGTGAAAGTGGTGGCGAGGGGAGAACGAACAAGTTGTGAGCAAGCAAATAAAATTATGTTTGGCAGCCGAGAAGCATGCAACGCTTTCCTTTGCTCAATGAGCAACTGTCACGCAACATGCCAAGACAACGGGACATGCTGAGGTGGCAAGGATGATGCGCTAATTTAATGGATTGAAATGGAATGGAATGCAAGGAAAATGTTTTGGGGCACATCCATAACACATAACAAATGCGAACCTTGAATGCCAAACTGAACAATGGCAACAAATCAAAGCAAAGCACACAAAATATCTAAAGCAGCTCTTGCCACACTTTTGGGCAGCGGCAAGTCACCAGTTGAAAGCGCAAACCGTTAACAATGTGGCAACACATAATTATTGGTGGTTATTGGAAGTGCGCGAAATGGAAGGTCTTTTGATGTGGAGAGTTGCTCGAGTCGTAAGTGCTTTGAATACCCTGTAAACGCGCCGAGCATGCAAGCGGGATAACACACCCAAAATCCACACAAAAGAGCGTTAATCATATTGTCATAGTTATGATCATCATTATTGATACATAATGGATACATTTCCTGATCCAATTTAGTTTGCGATTTACAAGGTATCTCTAAGTCTGTCACTCGCTCTTGGCCAGCTCAAACTTACGGTATTTTCGTTACTATTTCTTTTCTTGTCCAGCGAAAGTGACACATGACAATAATTTTATTGAGCACTTTTATTGAGATTTTTTTTTATTATTATTTGTTGGTATTTTTGGGTATTGTCATCGAATGGCAATTTAAATGATTTTCAATTTTGATCAGCAATTAAGCTGTATGTTGTAGTAGTTGTTGTTGTTGTTGTTGTAGTTGTTGTGGTTGTTGTTTGTGTGGTTGTTGTTTGTGTGTTGACAAAATATTTGCATGACGCAGCCATTGACCCGAAACGTTGCCCGCATCTGCAACTGCAACACTGTAACTGAGACCTTGTCCCTTAATTGCCTAAATCAACTCGTTGCAACACTTTGAAACAAGACAACAACAAAAATGCATGCTGCAGCTGCCGTTGCAGTTGCAGTTGCATCTCGGGGGTGGCTCTGGCTCAAAGGTCATTGCTTTGCTGCAGGCTGCCGAGGCAGACACAATCAAGAGGCACGTCAGCAGGCCTCGCTGATAAGGGGCCAGTTGCCGTCTGTTGCATCCTCAAACACGCCCAGCAGCAGCAGAAGCAGCAGCAGCAGCCAGTGTCAATGACAGCTACCCCTTCATGAAGCTAACTCTCTGCTCCGCCCAGCCCCTAACTAAGCACAGAGTGAATATGCTGACAGAGTGTCAACTGCCCAGCTCCCTTCATTAGTGCAGCTTTAACGCTATGCAAATACACACACTCATACACACACAACACACACACACAACACACACATCTACCTTTTCTCCCCTTGCACATTTGCTATTTCATACGCAAAAAACACAAAAAAGATTTAAACATTTGCTTGCGATAAGATTGTAAGCGTATGTTGTTGTTGTTGTTGTTGCTCCTGTCGCTGCTGCGTGATCTGGCGCTGCCTTTTGGCCAACAACGCGTACACTGCTCGCAAATATTTGTGCAGCGTAGCCTGCTTTTGTTCGTGTGCAAACAGATAAGGCCCAAGCCAAAAGAGTTGAATAACACTTGGAGGCAGGGGCAGGGGCAGGCATATATGCTAATAATGGGGAGAAAAAAAACAAGAAACAACAATTGTTATCGATAAATTTATCGATATGCCAAGTAAACCTTAAGTGGACAGCATAACTTAACTTTCCGCTTTCAGTTTAACAGTCAGTCGGAACTCAACTATATATTGTTCACTGATTGATTTAAGGGAATATTACCCGATGAACGTTTTATCGATAACAAAATTAATCGAAATAATTCGTATTCAAGCAACTATATTTAACAATAATAAGAACATTAAAACTTGTGGGTAAAAAAAAGACAAAAAGAGCAATTTTCAGCGATTGTTATCGATTATTGTGATTGATGAAAATTAACGATTAATGCGATCGATTAATGCGAACTATTAATTTGATCAAATAATCTACAAATTTGAGTACATATCAATCCTCAGATGGTTTAACAGTTTCCATTATATTTAAATCGTTACATTTAGCGACCTTGCTATCGATAGCATTTGTCGATAACTAAGCCCAAACAACAACAAGAAGAGTGTTCAGCATCTCTGTAAACAAATTTCGAGACACAATTCGAACTCGAACTCGAACCCAAAGAAAACTAATTGCAGCATTGCAGGCCATTGAACACGTCTAGACGGTAACCAAAGGGCCATTGGTAACAATAAAACGTGTGTGCGTCTGCGTGTGTGTGTGTGTATGTGTGTAAGTTGCCCCACGGCTCGTGGCCATGTCAAACAACAATCAATTCAAGTGCAACAGCAGCAGCAACAACAATGCTCAGGTTTATTGCGATTGGCGCTGAGGCATTTGAATGTCGCTTTTGTTGTTGCAGTTGTTGATGTGGTTGTTGTTGTTGTTGTGGTTGTTGTTGCTGTGGTTGTTGTTGTTGTGGTTGTTGTTGCTGTGGTTGTTGTTGTTGTGGTTGTTTGCATGGCAATTGGCGCACAGGCTTTCAACGCGACTCCAACGCGATCACGATCGCATTTCTCAGATATAGACGGATCGAACTGAATCTGCAGATCGAACAGTTCCAAAGTTGCCCTCCCACTTGACGGCGATTGCTAAAAGGCATGCAAAAGACACTCATGTGTGTGTGTGTGTGTGTGCGTGTGTGTGCGCGTCTGTTTGTCTATTTTTAGCCAGCCAGCTGGACGAGTCCCTGCCCGGCCCTTACTCCCTCGCTGCCACACAATTGTCGCTTTGGTCGCTAATAGATCGTTGCAATAATGTAATGGAAGCGGCAGCAGCCCGCTTGCTGCCTCAATGCCACACGTTGCACAGCGAAACGACTTCGGATACGTATTTGGTGCGAGTTCAGGTTCCAGCTGAAGTTCGGGTTGGGGGTTGGGGTTCGGGTTGCGGCACATATGGCGCAGATCGGGGGCATGACTTGGTTTTATATTTAGTTCGCTTCCTGTTTCTGCCACTTGAGCAGAAGAAACGCGAAAGAAGTTCCCAAGAATTGTGTTCTCTGTTTTTGTTGCCAATGCTTGAATACTCTGCAATGTTCGCATGTAAATACATTGGAAACCCTAACAGATGATCAATATTATGTCTGGGTGTATACAAATCCGATTAGAGATAAATATAATTAAAATTGTGACTTTATCGATTTTTATCGATATGCGCGAGACGGGCTAAAATATTGATCAGATCCTCAGCATATTTAAATATATATATCGAAGATTACAGGGTCTGTCACTACTCTTATGAAGAGTTCGTAGGATTTGAAATGACTACAAACATCGAAAGACAAATAAATACAGTCGAATCTTATGGCTTATGCCTCTTGTGGCACAAGTCAGAGGATCCTCGGCAAGGGCATACAAATTGGAGATGCCACAGCGAAGTCAACTTGAAAATTGTATCGATTGCACTTTATTTTTTGTTGATTATTTCTTTAAGTCATTTTTTTCGAGTTGGAAATGGGGTTGGATTTAATAGAGGCAGCGGGAGTATCCCTACTCGAATTGAGGGCATTTCCACATTGATTTATGTTGACTGAAATGCGTCGAGCACTCTTCAGATGCCAAATATTCTCCAAATACAAACAGCTTTGGTGCCACATTTGCCTATTTTGTTGCCTCGTTTAAGTTGCTGTTTTTGTTTGGTAAAAGCTAATTTGTTTCGTGGCAGCCAACATGGATTGAGAATACTTTCAACAATGCAGCTGTCAAAACTCCAAACTTTGAACTAAAATTAGTCGCAACGGAATCTTTTCATTTTTCATTCTTTTTTCTTTTTTTGGAGGGGAAAAGTCGGAATATGGGAAAGGGGGAATAGGGGGATAGGCGGGACGCGGAGCATGCCCCAAGGCACGTATGGACTTAATTATAAAGTTACATTTAATTGTTGAGAGCGCGGAAATCTATTTATATTTATATATATATATATATGTATATATATACAGTGATCGCTCCCAAATACGAACTCTATTATGTTACGTGAAAATCGACAAACGGCTTAGGCTCCACTCCAAACCCCAATTGCTTAAGTGGCATCCACTTTTCCATTTTGACAGACGCACATGGATTGCATGTGTATCGCTCATAATGGGAAATAGAATATATATATATACATATATATATATATATATATATATATATATATGTGTATGTATATGAACAGATGTTGGCCAAAACCAAAAACCAAACTATAAAACTGAAAACGAAAAGGAAAAGGAGAAAAAACACAGTTTGGAAAGTTGTTTTTCCATGGCACGACATGAGCAGACAACACAAGCCGCAAGATCACTCGCTCCAAGGTGGTGGGGATGGGGATGGGGGAATGTACTACCTCCCTTGCAGATGCGCAATTAATCAAATCATTTGAACGCGAGCATTTTTCAATTAAAGTCGTTTGCAATTTGAATGCTAAATTAATCGAGATGATGGGAAAAAAAAAAACAAACAAATATAATGTGTAACCCCAATGCGACGATCCCAGAGCCAACCCCGCCCACCACTCATAGGGCTTCTTCAGCCAGTCGAGATGCCTCAAATTGCATTTAATACTAAGTGGCTGAAGCCGCTGCCACACGTTATCTACAGATAAATCAGTCTCTCAGTGAATCCATCTGTCTCTCCCATACAAAGATAGTTAGATGCACATACGGAAGGTAAGGAAGCCAACTGCAACTCCAACTCCATTCTATATGCGTACACTTATGATTCATAGATATAGATACAATCTGTATTATCTATTATCCAAGCTCTTAAATGTTATCTAGCACCTCATAGCCATATCTATATTTATATCTAGCTATGTGGAATTATATTATGTATATACGATATCATCTATATATTAGCCACTATCCATAATCCCCACATACATTTAGATATATATATCTATATTTTTAGCTATTCATATATTTACCTATATCTAAATATATTTATCTATGTAATCTACTTAGTCCAAAAAATGCTATCTTATCTTAAATAAATCTATACTCATATTGTTATCTATATTAAGTACAATATTCGCATATAAGCTTAGTCTGTATTATCTCAAAAGTTAAACGATTATCATCCAAAGCCGCATTTGAGGATTCTTCTCTGTTGTTCCCTCTAAATAAGAACACTCCCCAGATTTATGGTTCTGCTAGCTAAGCTGATAACACCATCTACTATCTTCAAATGTTTCCATTCACGCGCATGAGAATGCGACATTTTATCAAAAGTTTCGCAGCCGATTAAAATGATCTGCATTACGTAACGCTTGACCCCAAATCTTATAGACTTGATCTATTGTCTACCGCATTCAGTCATAATTCATCAGCCGTTGAATATTCATAGTTTGCTAATTTTACATAACTGCAGATATGCTTAATTTGCACTCAGACAAAGAGAGAAGAGACAGAAAGAGAGAGAGAACACTCAACTACTTCTGTCTTTCGCCACCCTCTCCTAGTACTATTTAGTGGTATCCAACAGCGTTTTCAATTTAGTAATTTATGTTTTATTTCGCCCCTTTGTGTGTTGGCGCAAAGAGTTACGACTATTTTATCGCTGATTACAGATTGCTCCTCTTTGATTTGGCGCTGGAAACCGTGCCACGCAAATGTGGAGCATGTGGAGCAATAAACTTTATGAATAGATGCGACGGCGACGGTGACGGTGACGACGACGTCGACGACGACGACTCGTCTCTGCTACGGGTCGTTCGTTCATTTGGTCAGTTAGCATTTATTATTTTGTCGCTGATACGCTGGCCAGTTTAGAACAGTTACTTCTTTCTGCCTCCTCTGCCTCCACTGCTTCTTCTGCTTCGTCTTCTTTGCGTTTAATTTGCAGCCCATCCGCTTATGCTAATTGTGTTTGGCAAACCAGAACACTGCTAAAACGGAATACCAAAAATAGAAAAAAAAGAAAAAGAAAACAAGAAAAAAAAACGAACGGTTTCTGGATTCGTCACTGTTAAGAAATCAATTTTTATGGTGCTCTATTATTATCGTGAAAACATCGATAAGCCATTTATTATAATAATACCCAAAATCGGCTCAGAGATGAGCATAAATTGTGAGAAGTTTATGAATTTACATTCATATCTCTTTCCAGATGAGAAAATATTATTTTTGTACACTAATATTTAACATTCATTTACTTAAATTCAGTCTAGATTCCATTGCTATGAATTCCATTGAGATAGTTGCAAGAATTCCAAGAATTCTAAAGCCGAGTCTTTTGATGACATGACAGAAGACAGCATCTGCGACCCCATCAAATATGTATATAATCTTGATCAGCACCTAAAGTCGAAAAGCAACAATTTTAACTATATATCTTTCTTATCGAAAGTATCTTGACATAAAATGGATCATCTACAAAAGCAAATTATCCAACAAAAAAAAAACAACAAAAATAAGAATTGATGGAGGGTATCTGTTAGTCGAGACAGCTCGACTAGCTCATGCTTACTTGTTTTCCTTATGTTGACTCGCGCTATTTGCCAAGTCAGCTGCCTGAAAGCAAATCCCTCAATTTGCGGAGCGCCAGATGTGGTTCCAGTTTCAGTTATGCCACACATACACACATAAACACATAAATATTTATATGTGTTTACATATCATATGTCTATATATTTATACTATATATAGAGCATTTTTGGAGCGTTTGTCGACATTGACAACAAGCCCATAAACAAGCTCGTTAAAATGCAACAATGAGCTGAGGAAGAACCGAAAACACTTAACGAAAATCAAGCAAAAACTTCAAGCTGCACATCGATAAATCTGAGCAGCAGCAGCAGCAGAAGCAGCAGCAGCAGCTCCTTGGAGCGTAACGTGGCGCACGCGCCGTTTCCCGGCAAAGAAACGATGCTGAGGAATTTGCGCAGGCGAACAACGAACGGCAGCCCAAAAAAGGGCAGCGCACTTTTGCCCGTAGGCGGAGTGGAGTGGAAAGGAGTGGAGTGGAGTGGAAAGGAGTGGGTAGTCGATAGGCGGGCAACGGGTTTTAGTTAGTTGTTGTTCTCACAATCTGATGCAGCAGCAGCAGCGCGTTGACTGTGATTGCTTGGACTCGGTTCCCACCACACACACATGCACACACACAAGCACACACGAGTCTGTCAAGGCTAAGGATAAGTGCGAGGCATTTGCAATGCAAACTACTAAATACCCTAACAAATGATGGATAAGCAATTGAAACTACACTATCGATATTAATATGTAAGTAATGATAATAATTATAATAATAGTAGTAGTAATAGAAGTAACAATAATAATATAAGTAATGATCATAATAATAATAAACAGTAATAATAATAATAACAGTAGTTATAATGATAATAACAGTAATAATAAAAAATTATTATTACCCGAGCTGGTACCGTTCTTTACTCTGAACCACTCTGGAAACGAAATATGGTCAGCTTAACGACCTTTAACGAACTTCATACAGTAGCCGAGCATATTAAAAATAAACCGCAATCAACCGCAAGCTGCTCTCCTCTCCTCTTCCCACTCTCTCCCACTCCTGAAGCAGCACACACTAATAAGTTTCGTTCAATGTCAAGTTCGTCGTGAGCAACTCACTCAAGCAGGCCAATTGTTCTTATTCTTCTGCCTCTTGTTCTTCAGCTGCTGCTGCTGCTGCTGAGCTCATCGTTTGGAGTCGGAATTTTGTGAATTGTTGCCTGCCACGCCCCTTTAAAAGTGACGCCATAGGCGCCAAAAAACTTCTGCTTGAGTTCTTTCATAATTATTGTAGTTGTTGTTGGTGTCGCCAAAAAGTTAAGTTGGCAATTTGAGATATTTATCTCGCTGTCAAGGACGACATGCACTGACCTATGCCTGCCTGCCTGTATGTGTGTGTGTGTGAATCACACTTTTGACGCGTGACTCAGCGTGAGCCCAAAAAACGCATAAGAAAAAGCTTACATATTTGAAATTAGGGCGCAGCAGGAAGTTCAGTCAACCAAAAAAATGGTATATATGTTGATAAATAATAAGCAGCGTAGACGAATTGCAGCTCAAGACATCACTGATAACACACATATACACATACATGCATACATACATGATTATGTATGCTTTTGCAGCGCATAACTGTCCTGCTTATCTATGTCAAAGTATTTGCAAGTTCAAAATCTGGATAAAAGGGAAAAGTTGTCAGATATTATCAGAATGTGTCGCATTCATTCTTATCATCATCTATGCTCTCTCAGCGCGCGCTCTCTCCTCTCTTCCGCTCTCACACTCTCGCCTTCGTTAAGTTGAGCGGAAGCACCGCTAGAAGCATCGCATTCGGCGTTATCGCTTAATGTTGTTGCCGTCTGTTGTACTCTTCGCTTTTGCTGTATTCTGGGTGGTTGCAAAAATAATAACAACAAGCGCAACAGCAGCATTTAGTTAAATTAACACGCTTTAAACTAATTAAACACGCAAGCCAAATAAATAAAGCAGCGCTTGGCTTTGAAAGTTATTGAGGTAGAATTTATTGTGTGTTGTTGTTGTTATTGTTGTTGCTGCAGCAGCGAGTCCCCAGGAGCTGCCGGCTGCTGCACAAACACAAACAAACACACACATATGGCTGTTTATATTGATTTTTCACACACACAGCCAAGAAAAGGAGCAGGCGGCAGATAAGAGTGAAGCGAATTACCAAAATGCATTAGAGAAATGTGCAAGAAAGCAAAAACAAGAACAGCTGCAATTGTTGTTGTTGTTGCGCCGCTGTTAAGCGCTCCCCCTCCCTTTCCTTTCCTACCTTCTACAACCCACCCGAATAAACAGATCCAAACACTTACTGCAGTCCTTGTCTCTCTATCTCTGTCACACTGGTCGTGACTCCTGCGCCCGTCTCCTGTTTACAGCTGCACACGAGTAGTTTTTTTTTTTGTACACACCCTTTCTGGGCACACCAACAAAATTTTACACACAAAACAAATCAAAAAAAGGAATAGTTGCAGGCATAGACACACACAGCCAAGTTCAGCAAATGACAACTATTTGTGGTGCAGCACAATTCTGCAGTATGACTTAAATAATTTATAATTTTTTATTTATTTGTGCTTTTGATATTGTAACCGCGCAAAATTGATTCCCAGCAATATTGCAAACGCGCCGCCCGGACGTACACGACCGCATTCAACGAGTTGTCAATTCAAAATAACATTGCACCAACAGCTGTTAATGATCTGGGGTCCTGCTGGGTCGCCTCATAAGCAGGTAACAGTTTTCTGTTAAACACCTTATGAAGTTGGCTGCGCACTAAATGTTGGTCACCGCAAATGCTAAGCCCAGATTGCGTCTATCGAGAGATAACATAGCTCACTATTGCGCTTCTACGTCACATAGGACGCACGATGTGAAGTATTTCAAAAGCTTGGTGGAATGTTTAACGTTAAGAAACACATAATGTTGAAATGCTCCCGGTCCCGATAATGGTAACCTCCAGCTTAATTCCGATTCCTGATTCAGATCAATCCACCGAACTGATGCTTGGGGATTCTGCAGGAGCTGTCGAACTGAATACTACTACGATGAATAGTGTGGACACGGATCCGAAGAATGAATTTATTTTGGATCAACAACAATGCGTAGTACCGATCGACTTGGGCTATGATTTTGATGAACCCACTCTGGTCTCTTTATACCACAATAATTTAGAAAACTTGTAATTTGATTAAGACGTTTCAAGATAACTTTAAATAAACATAAACATATGAGGATTTACGATTGAATGACTTAACAATCAATGCAAGTTTTGATATAAATAAAATTATGGCAATGTTTTGGTCCAGATTGACGTCACAAGAAAAGCTAAATTGTTAATATAGATGAGGGTTCTGCACAATACGTTATCTTCTTTCGTTGGATGTAATGCGCATCATGCAAATGCTAAAGTTAACATAACGTAGGCGCTACGAAATATTTTCGTAAACTCTTACATTTTTGTAATTTTTTTGAATGTGCGCATTAAGAAATAAATGAAAAAAATGAACCACTAATCACACAACACTGTAGGAAATAATCGTCGATCATATGAAGAGCAATTAAGAAAGTATAAAAACATTAAAACAATTACGTTTAAAAATCGCGCTACTTTTTCTTTACGTATTCATGGAATGAATGCAGGTACATAACGAAGAGTTAACAGTGCAACGTTAACGCAAACTGAGTAACGCAGGCGCATAATGCGCACGTATGCGCGTTGACAACTACGTAAGCGAAGAACGAAATCAACTTATCGATATAACAACCCTGTCAACACACATATAAGATACATTTTTTTGTCAGCAGCAGATTTTTTTGGTGGTAAATAATTTTCGCTGATATATTGCGCATATTAATAATATCAACAAACTAGTATTTTTAACTGCACGTTGTGTACTTATACATCAAATAAAATGACAACAATGCCGACCTAAAGTGCCTAAACAGAAAACAACCAAAATTGTGTACCATGAAAAAAAGTGGCGACGTTTTGCTGCTGCTGCGTGTGGAATGAAGTGGAAGCAGAGCATTGAAAAATTGACGATAAACGAGAAATAAGAAATCTAGTGCTCCAATATATATTTAATTTGTTTAAACATTTACAGCAAGTGCATCATGTTTTTTTTGGTTTTGTTTAACTCTAATTGCAGCTGGCGAATATCGAATACCTGTAAAGTAATTTAATCTGTGTAAGTTGACAAATATTTATGGCCAAAACACAAAAAATATGTTGCAGCAGGCATATAACAATTCATGGTATGCTGTTATACGATCTGTTATACACAACAAAACTGTAGCAAAGAATTATGAAAAAAGCGGCTCTGATTTCCAAGAATTGTTCAAAGCTGATGCATGTATGTATGCGTGTGTGTGTGTGTGATTGTATTAAACAGGTTTTCATTCGCTTTTTTTTTTGTTTTTGCGCTGCCTTTAATGCGCTTTGTCCGCATGCAGCTAAGTTAATACAAGGCACACACACATAATTGTGTGCGTGTGTATTTTTTTTTTTACTGAAGGTCAGCGATGCTTTCTCCAGTTGTTTTGGCTGCTGCTGTGCAAACATAATTATGGTTTTATCTTTAAATTTTATTGCCCACTTGAAAAAACAGTTATTGTAATTTGGGCTTCATTCTCAATTTGCGCAAATGGGAATGCACCGTTCACACACACACACACACACTTACCAGCGGGAAGCAGCGTTTGTCGTTGAGTTTTCAGTACGCAGGTAACTTTTTGCCCTTACCCCCACCCCTGGCGTGTGTCAGCTGCCCGCTGCTGTCCCTTGTCTCTTGCCCGTTGTCCGTTGTCCGTTGTCCACTCTCACAACCACCCACACACCGCACACACACACTCTTATACGCATACGCACGCATTGTCGTACTTTTTGCATACAAACACAGGGCTGCAAGCGGCATTTATCTTTGCTGTCGATGCTTGAATGACACTTTGCGTATTTATTTGTCACTCCTAAAGCTCAGAGCGTGGGAGTGAGATGGGCAGTGGCAACGCAACAGCACTTTATCTTTTAGATAACATAAGTTTCCCACCCTTTTTTTGTAGATATTACTTTTATTAGTGAAAAGTTTTGAGTTTATAACTCCATTGGAATTTTTTAGTTTGAAAATGCAGATGCAATTCAATTTCGAATCAAATTTAAATCGGATCAGATCAGATCAAGGCGATGTGCATTCAGTTCAACTCGGATTATTAACTATCAAGATAATGAAACTAAAATAGCTGCATACTAAGCTACTTCGATGTGTCGTCGAGTTATCGACGCAATATAAAACGCAAAACCCATTTACCCATTTCGATCCTTTTGCAAATTCATTTTGCTGCCCACCGGCACACTCACACACATACACACACGCACACACGTCCCTCTGTACAGAAGCAGCGGCAGACTGCTGCAGCAGCCGACGCCCATACACCCATCACAAATGCCACCAAACCTCCTTTCCCGCCCACACCCCAAGCTAACTCCAATTGCCGCAGTTTGTTTTGCGTTTCGTCCCCCGCCGCCAACGTCGTGTTAGCAGCATTCTTTGCACAGTGCAACGAAGACAGCGTCGAAAGCAAACGAAGACGACATTCACAGTCGGATTAACTTTGTTCGGTTTGCCTGCGTTGCCAGTGTTGCCGCTTAAGCCTTTTTATAGCCGGTACAAGCATTTTGAAAATCATAAGCATGCCAAGAATTCTATGTTGTTAGCCATATAAAAAACTAGAAGTATTGGGGTTCAAGCCTAGGCCTGGCTGCAAACATACTTCTCAAAATTCACTTGTATTATTTATTAGATATATAATACACCCATACCTCGTTATGCGGCCACTCTTTATACGACATTTTGCTATAACGGCCCTCTTCAATTAAGGCACGTTTTCGATTTGCGGCCTTAAATGTTTCGCTATAACGGCATAAAACGATCCTGACGTCGAACGTAGAGCTAAAGTTGATCGAGGATGAACGAAATAGACAAGAAAGCAGGCCCAGGCCCATCCTTACCAGTGAAAAATGATGACGACAGTGATACCATTTACCATACTATAGGATACCATTTCTTCATCATGAAGTTGTTTCATTTTTGTTCATAGATTATTATTGGTTTTTGGAGTCTGTTATTATTTTATGTAGAAATGTATGTGCTTGTTATGTATGTATTTTTGAATGATAAACCATGTTACAAATTTGGAGCCGATCCCAATGAATTTGTGTTAGAATAATTGATTCCTTATACGATTCCTCATACGTGGAACGTGTCAATAAAACTCACGTAAAAATAGTTGGCTTTTTCTAGCAATTTGATGTTGTTGTGTTTTACACGGCTGGCAACACTGGTCGCTGGCCAAACAGATAAGCAGAGCAGAGAGCAACAGAGAACGAAGGAAGTCGGCGAACAACAGACAGAGCTGCCAGCCAGCCAGCCAGCCAGGGCAGAGCCGAGCCAGTTGGTTAGTTGGCAACGCGTTGTCGTTGCGTGCGGACGTTTGCGCGCGCTTAAAGTATCAGAGAATAGGAGTTTCGAACAGTTCACGACAGAAATCAAATGAATTCGTTTAATTAGTCATTGTCTATATAGTTGTGTGCACTTTTTTTTTGCGTTGTTGTTGTTGTGTGTACTTTGTTTTTGCCTGTTGCAACATGTATTAAAATCCCATTTGGACGTGCTTTAACGTGATTATTGTGATTGCAGTGTGTTGTTGTAGTCGTTGCTGCTGAGAGAGGGAGAGAGAGAGAGAGAGAGAAACACACACACATACACAAGATGGAGGATCGCATGATGGCCCACACTGGGGGCATGATGGCACCGCAGGGCTACGGCCTGCCCGGCCAGGATGATGGCCAGAACGCTGGCAACGAGAACGAGGTGCGCAAGCAGAAGGATATCGGCGAGATCCTGCAACAGATCATGAGCATCTCCGAGCAATCGCTGGACGAGGCGCAGGCCAGAAAGCACACACTCAACTGTCACCGCATGAAGCCGGCCCTCTTCTCAGTGCTGTGCGAGATCAAGGAGAAGACCGGTAAGTAAAACTACAACAAATAATATAAATAATTATATATATCGTTATATATCGGTTATATATCGTTATTTTCTCATATAACGGGCATTTCCTCGAATCGTGAAATACAATACAATTTTAAGTACAGTGAACGCTTGCAAATGCGAATTTTGTGAAATGAAAATCATTATTTTCAATGCACATTTGCAATGGGGGCATTCCCTCAGGACTTGATTTAAAATACAATTCAAATTGTTATTTTCACAATGGGGTATTCCAGCAATCACTTTTCACATATTTAATATACACAGTAAACACTCGCATACAGCAACTCTCCATTCAACTTGAATTCTTTTAGTTTGAAGAACTTCTATATATGTATATAGAAATCGTTGAAATTCATCTGGAATTCATATAATTTTAGTTTATTTATTTGAAAAGAAAATATGAAATTTCAAAAATAAGAATCTGTTCGATGTTTGGCTTAGCGCGTGTCCACTGTACAACAAGGGCCTGTCCCCCTCTCCCCCAGCTCTAAAATTCCGGCACACATCGCAGCGTGTTATTATCCTTGAACGCACCTTCCAGCGAGAATTTGAAATCGAGTTTGCCTTAATTTCATCTGCTGTTTGTTTTTTTCTTGTGGGTTTTTTCTTATGTTTGCCTCAGCTTTTCTTTTTCTGTTCTTTTTTCCTTGCTCCTTTATATTACACGCCCACGCAGCGACGCAAAATGGGCAATAACAGCGCGTTTTGATTGTGGGCCAGATGTTTTGAATGGCTCCAGCGTTGGCATTGCCATTGCCGTTGCCATTGCCATTGCCTAACCCTAAAGTACAACTCCCCAATCGCCCTCTTTGTACAACCCATCCCCCAACGGCCTAAACCCCCCACACAAAATGAGCACCGTTGCGAAATTGCCTTTTGGGCAGCGTTTTGGTTTTCAACATTTTCGTTTGTCGAAGGGGGAGGGGGAGTGGTGGGGTGTGGTTGTCCTGCATACCCATTTGAGAACGTAAAAAATAAAGAACAAAAAAAAAACTGTAATTTTTGAATGTGCTGTGTAAAGTTGGATATAAGCTGCATTTAGATCTGGCCGATGAAAATCCCATGATTTACTCAATGTTTCAAGTGAATTCTATATATTTATTTATTAGTTTCGGAACCGTTTTGAGTTGTCTTCGAAGCCCGCCCCTCTGCCACGACAACCCTTGCAACATTATCAAATCAGATCAGATAAGATCATCTTTCTCTACTTTGATAATCTCTGATGTCCCTGAGATCAATCAGATAACAAAACTGGAATATATATGTTCTGCTCACTTGCGAGTTCATTAGTTTGGCCTACTCTTGCTGACTTGTTTTTCACTTACAGGGTATGCCTTATAAATATACATTTTTTTCATTTTTTGTTGAATGTTTTTTGCCTGATGATGTTTAAGAAAAGGTGTTTCATGCTCTAAAAGCTCTGGTTACACACTTTCCAATCAGGTGTGACTAACACGACGCATTACAAGCAAAAGGAGTGGTGGGGGGGTTGGTGGGGGCGGGGGAACGTGTGTCGCTCTACAAACTAAACAAATCTAATCCTGGCCAATTGCCGCAGAGCCGCTGCACAAGTCAACAAATTAAACCGCTTTAAGCACATGCATAAATATTATATATACAGTTACTTCATATAGGTACACATTTTATCTAGGCCCGTGTGTGTGTGTGTGTGTGTGTTGTGCTCTTGTCTACAAAGCGATAACACTTCCCCTATCATCGATGGGCGCCGACAAAGTAAACAAGAATAGAAACATTCCGAGAAGAACACACTTGACCCAAGGCAAAAGAGAGAGAGAGAGAGAGCGATAGATGGGGAGGGGTGGGGGGTCTACTTTATGATAAGAGGGAGCTTATGGGGTGTATAGATAGACAGAGAGAGAGAGAGAGAGCTGCTGCTTCTTCTTCTGTTACTGCTGCTGCTGCTGCTGCTGATGAGCGAAACAAGTATTTTAAAAATACAACCAAAATAAAAGAAAACAAAAGCAAGGAAAAAAAAGAGTATATGCCAGAGAGTGTCGAATATTGAATACCCTCGCCGTTGGCATTACATATATATGATTTTCTTTTGTGCATTTCGAAAATATATTAGAAAACTGCAAAAGTACTTCAAATAATGTGTCTTCTGCCTCATTCCGTTAGCTATATATATATATATATATATATACAGAAAATTTCATTCGAATCACACCGATCAGTTTGCCTGTGTACAAAAGAAAAAAGAAAAAGAAAATATATATAGAAGTATGTAGATATATAGAAGAATCAGCTTTAACAACTGATCTGAATGCATAAGACACACTTGGCAAATACCCATTGCAAGGGTATTTGAAAATCGTTTTCAACAGTTTCTCTCGCCTTGTTTAACATATTTTATCAGCCATGTGTGTGTGTGTGTGTCTGGAAATTAGTTTGTGAAAAGAGCAAACCTGTTCGACAGGCATGCAAAATACTACGCACACGTATTGTTCAAGTGTTGTTGAATATATATATATATATATATATATATATATACAGATATATGTATGTGTATATATATGCATATTTATATACATACTTGTATCTGACGAGTACAAGAACAACCCCTTCACTCCCCCCTCGCAGTCGCGACATGTTTATTACACGGCTGTTGTCCTTTCTGTTTCTTGCTTTGCCCCATTCAAATTTACGAGCTGGAAATGCCATTTAGCCTCCTCCTCCTCCGCATCGTCCTCCTGCTGCTCTATATATATAATATGTATATATATATATATACCATATATACCCCCTACACTATCTGTGTATTGTATCTGCAATTTGGCTGGCTGCTTTTAAATGCTTCATTAGATACGCAAATGATGCGACCTGTGAACCAACTCCCTATCGCCCCCTATCCCCTCTTTCGCAACTACTTATCCCGCCTCCATTTTAAACAAAAAGGATTGAAATTTTCGTGTCCAATTTTTGGCACAAGTTTCTCTTTAAATTTAAGAACTGACCATGTTCCGTGACAAATATTCGATTAGTTTAGTTACTAAGCTAGTCGCGATAAAAACAAAATCGATTTGAAACTCAACTCAAAACCCAAACCTGGGTAGTCAAATATATATATTCTCGACAATTAGTTTAGGGTGCAAGTAAGCGAGAACGTCAATAATGAAAGTTTACGGCAGGGAATGGGAAATGGGAATACCTTTACTATTGACTGATGACTGATTTATGATTGACTTGATTTATTAGCTTTCAAATTCAAATTGCACTAATCAGCGAATACTTGCACAACTTGCCAATCAGCTTTTCTCGCTATAATTTAATTTATCCATTGATGAATTTTGATCGAAAATTTCGATTCCAGCTCCGTTTCTCGATTCCCCTGTAATATATGCACTACAAATTATTGCTTGCTGTGACTGATTCTTACAAATTTGAACATTGCCTTTTTAAAAGAAAATTAATTTATTTATTTGATGTAAGTTAACAAAATAATAATTATTATAATATAATTGTAGTAGTTGATCCAGTTTTCACACGAAATCTGTAGGAAATATGGTTTCAGCATCGCTGGAAATTGCCAAATTGCGTTTTCTAATGTGCAAAAAAAAAAGTAAAAAAAAACACTCGGAAATACAACTCTGCAAATAATATTATGATGATAGGCAGAGGCGCAGACACGCCTCATTTGCCCAGACACTCAAATGTCACACACCCTCCCTCCCCCTCCCACAATTCCACCTCCAGAAAAATGTCTTGCAAAACTTTAGCAATATTCTGGCTAACCTTAACCGAATAAAGCAACCACCGATGTCACCCAACAACAACAACAACAGTAGTAGCAGCAGCAGTCACCAACTCCCCCACCTTTCCCCTCCCCCCACCAATCTCACTCTCCGTGTCTTGCCTGTCTGTGTATATCCTTATAATAACATTATCCAACATAGCGCACCCCTCCCCCGCCCCTCTTACGCTGCCTATCCGCTTGCATCTACATACCTTTGTCTTTGGCATTGCCTAGCTTTCATTTGGAATATTGGAGCAGCTGTCGCCGCTGGCGCAATATGTTCTAACTGTATTTCTCGTACTCTCTCCCTCACCATTTTTAATACCCACACACACACACACACACACACAGACACTTTAATTACATGAGCAACAAATGTTAATGGTATCGCTGTTAATGTTAATTTACGTCTTTGCACCTTTCTCTTTAGTGTGGTTTTCCTGCCTCTCTCTCCCTCTATGTAAATGCATTTATGTGTTTATTAACAGCTTAACATATGAAATTGAATTCCTCAAGCATGTTGATATTTTGATGTCGCATTCTGTTAGTTGGAGCTTTGCGCTAAGGGTTAACAGTTAACTGAACAGAGAAGCTGCAAAGAATTTTTCAAGTCTTCTTCTTTTTTTTAGGTTTATTAAATATTGATTTAATGCTAATTGATTGTCGGTCTCATGCTTAAAAATTAGATTAAAAATTAATAATTAATATTGATATGATTGTGGGAGCTGCCAGATAAGTGCAGTTTTCGCTCGAAATCTTTAAGAATAGTTGTAAGAATTTGTTTAGCTTGCCATCTCTCAGCTTTATTTGCTAGATGAAAGTTGAGGCACAACTTTTATTTTAGTTTTCGAAAGTTTTCGCAAGTTGGCGTTTCTGAAAATCAACTGGGAGTTAACGAAATGTTTTATTCAAAACTTGCAGTTGAGCTAAGCTGAGGGGTTGCTTGAGGTGGGATGGGAGGGGGTTGCTAGGTGGTTAGATTTCATTACTTGCGTTGTCGTTGTGCGTGTTGTATGCCTTATCCAGTTGCCTCAACAATTGTTTTGTCTGCTGCTGCTGCTGCTTGCAACATGTATACATAATACATAGGAGAAAAGAAGTCGTGGCAAGAAGCGATATTGTCGTTGTTGTTGTTTTTCTGGGAACGCTGTGGCAATGCTGATGAGCTCTGTCACGAGAGGGGTGGTGGTGGGGGTAGTAGGGGTAAGTCAATTGTTCGCATTCGCGAAATGTTTTCAGCTAGCGATTTTTGCTGCCGGACTAACTCCTTTGGCAAACGTGATTAAGATTCAACAACAGTGGCAGGCAGCAGCAGTGGCTTGTGGCATGTGGCGCAAAATCTAATTCATGCATAGCCATGACTGGCTGCGAATATAATACAAGCTAAAAAGGAAGCAAGGACAACAACACGCATTTCCCTAGACAATATGCCAACTCAACAAATACATGCACTCATAAGGATGTGTGTGTGTGTGTGTGTCTGTGTGTGTAGTGAAAACTTTCTTCGAGTTTGAGTTTCGTTGTTTTGTTGGTTTTTCTTTCGCACGCCTTTTCTTGCCACTTCGTCGTCGGTGGTGCATAATAAAATTTGATACGTTTTGCGCCCCAAACCCCCGCTCTGTGCGTGTAGCTTGGCAGGATAACTGAAACACACACACACACCGAGGATTTTTGCAATTTGTGTGTCGAGGAAGAAAAGTTGAAAATGTTATTTTGCTGATTTTGTTGTCGTCTTTTTCGCAGTGCTTTCAATTCGCAACACGCAAGAGGAGGAGCCGCCAGATCCGCAACTGATGCGCCTGGACAACATGCTGATTGCCGAGGGCGTGGCTGGTCCCGAGAAGGGGGGCGGTGGCGCCGCCGCTGCATCAGCCGCAGCAGCCAGCCAAGGCGGCTCGCTGTCCATCGATGGTGCGGACAATGCCATCGAGCACTCGGACTATCGCGCCAAGCTGGCCCAGATCCGCCAGATCTATCACCAGGAGCTGGAGAAATACGAGCAGGCCTGCAACGAGTTCACCACGCACGTCATGAACTTGCTACGCGAGCAGAGTCGCACCAGGTGAGTCCAGGCTCAATTCAAATTTAGTTAAAAATTATGCAAATTTTATTATTCATTTTCTTGGATATATAAAATAATTGAATTTGCCTATATTCACCACACGGCAGCTTGTCTTGCATTCCCGTTTCGCAGTCTTAATCTGTTGTTGCCTGCGAGCAACGGTAATTGCAAGTTCCTTATGATCATGACCTCCTTCGATGGTCCATTTCAACTGCTTGCATTTGGTTGGAAGCAGTCGCCTTTTGTCGCTTGAATTGCGTAGTTCAAGTCGCATGAAGGGGAATAAATGAGATCCGCTTCTAATGTTTGGGAAATAATATTAATTATTTTGTATAAGCCTTGCCACTAATTTAGTTGATTCATGCAGTTAAATGTTGCTTTCGTTGTTCGTTTGGCCATTCGCAGACCGATTACACCCAAAGAGATTGAGCGCATGGTGCAGATCATCCACAAGAAGTTCAGCTCGATTCAGATGCAGCTGAAGCAGTCGACCTGCGAGGCAGTGATGATATTGCGATCCCGTTTCTTGGACGCACGCCGCAAGCGTCGCAACTTCAGCAAGCAGGCATCCGAGATACTCAACGAGTATTTCTATAGTCATTTGAGCAATCCGTATCCATCCGAGGAGGCCAAGGAGGAGCTGGCGCGCAAGTGCGGCATAACGGTGAGTCGAATCATATCCTCCATTAACTGTGGCATTAGTTGCTCATCATCGGCTGCATCTGTTGTTGTTGTATTTGGCAGGTGTCGCAAGTATCGAATTGGTTTGGCAACAAGCGCATCCGTTACAAGAAGAACATTGGCAAGGCACAGGAGGAGGCCAACTTGTATGCGGCCAAGAAGGCAGCTGGCGCCTCGCCATATTCAATGGCCGGTCCGCCCAGTGGCACCACAACGCCAATGATGTCGCCCGCACCGCCACAGGACTCGATGGGTTATCCGATGGGCTCCGGCGGATACGATCAACAGCAGCCCTATGACAACAGCATGGGCGGCTACGATCCCAACTTGCATCAGGATCTTAGCCCTTGAGGATAGGCTTGCCAAAGCTAAAACAACAACAAAATAGGGTCTATTTTTTTTTTTAATTTTTTAATAATATCTTTTGTAATTATCAATATATATATCTGTGTGCAAGGTGTGTGTGCACAGTATATATACAGATGATATGTATGTATCTGTTTGCGTGTGTGTGTGGGAGTGTGTGTGTGTGTGTGTGAGAGTGTGTTTGTTTGTGTGTATGTAGCATACAATCAATTATGTATACGATTATGTCTTAATTAATATTATGTACTGAAAACAAAAAACAAAACAAAAAAAAAGCAAAAACAACTAACAACAAAACACAAAGGAAACAACAACAACACACAGCACACAATTTTGTACATTTGGTCAGCAACAACAATTTACACACACACACACACGCACACGGATGATGTACATACATATGTGGATATACACACATACATATATATATATATATATATATTTGTGCATGCACACACACACACACACTTATATACAAATACATACCACATAATGAAACCAATTTGCGTTGCAATATCAATTAATTAATAAAAAACGAACTAAGCTAATTTTTAAAGGAAAAATAAATTTGTAATTTGCCTGCACAATTTTTGCCTTGTTTAATTTTTGTATACATTCATTTTTGGTTTTGCTTTTTGTGTGTGCTTAGCTTAAGTGAAAATCAGTTTTCCATATTTTCTTTCGCTTTTAAATCCAAATTAATGACGCCCCGCCCCCTACCCGGCCATAAAAAAAACACACAAAAAAGAAAATGAAAAGAAAAGAAATGAAAATGAAAACAAAAGAAAAAATAACAAATTTTTTTAAGCTTTTTGCGCTCTAATGTTAATTGTGAACCTCAAATACGTAAAAGTCACACAACTATTATTAACAACAAAACAACAAAAAACAAAAAAAACTTTTGAGAAAATTATAACGAAGCAGAGATGAACTTTCTACTAGGCATTAGTTTAAATAGTTATATATTTTTTTCGTAGTGTCTAAGCCGCAAAAACATAAAACAAGAGCAACACAACAACAACACTAAACAATTGTATACTAAAATTAAATTTACAAAACAAACGCATGTATACTATGAAATACGATATATAAAGAAAATGAAATGAAGATCAAAAACTCTATTATCGGTATATATATACTCACGATTGCAACTCAAAATTGTATACCATGAACAACAAATGTATACTGGAACGAAACTCCCATTTATCAAACATATATGTAACTATACAAACAAACAAAAAAAAAAATTAAGAAAAATCCTTAAAAAAAAAACAAAAACTTTACAAATTGTATACCAGCAAGCGCAGCGTTTGCCACTGTTATACGCCGTATAACAGTTCAGACGTAACCTAAACAAAAATTGTCAACAAGTATTACGAATAACTAAAAAACGAAACAAAACAAACAAAAAAAAAAACAACTTTTTATTACATATTTATGGCGAAATTAAACAAAATACAAAATTATGAAACAAAAACAAAAAAAAAATGTATACGATGTAAATCAAATTTAAAGCAACACTTTTTTTTTTCTTTCTTCAACTCTGTTACAATTGAGAACACTCCAGAAAGCAGATTCTCCCCGAGACTCCGTTATTTCCAATTTGTGTGTGAGTACGAACACAAAGAAGAAGAACTAACTAGAAACTCCAAAATATTGATAATTAACTTCCTTCCTCTTAGTATTCGATGGAAAAGTATTGTAATAATGAATAACAGCAAAAACACAAAACACATAAGCAAAACTTTCGTCTAGCTGTTAACACAACAGATCGGTATATATACTTACTTATATATATATATATATATATATATATATAAACATAAATATGGAATAAACTATAATTATTTTAAATAAATACAAAACAACAACAAAAACAATGCTATATTATAATTAAATAAACAACAACAACAACAAACAAATTTGGCGATCTCTTATTGGGATATATTATATATATATATATGAAAATGTGGTGTTCCTTGTCTTCTGGCTTCCTTCAGTAAAATGCAGCTTGGGTTGTTTTTAATCACTTTTGATATTTTATTTCACTACGAAAATATTTTCTCAACTTATTGCGTTGGTTGTACTACAAAGATTGGTTTTATGTTAATATTGTAACATTTATGTTATTGATAACAGCGCTGAGTGCGCTGTGTGGAGGTTGCATTGCAAAGAGAGAGGATATGGATCGTAGGTTATGTTAAGCCAAAATGACACCAGCTGATAAAGCCTGGCTTAACATAACCAACATAAACAATATATATATATATATATATATATATCATATGTAGGAATGAAAACACAAATATATTCATTTTTCATTTGTTTAATGCATTCAAGTTTATTTAATTTATTTATTGTATGTACAAAGCCTAAAAAACAGTTTCAATTATTTATCTCTGACTCTCGATGACTTTTCGACTATAACTGGTTAATCCATAACTGATTATTATGTGAACAACGGACAATTGTGGCAACTGGCAAATTCGAAGCAATTTCAACTGTTTTTTGCTGCTATTTGGATTTAACGGGTTTTTGTGTGTTTTATGCTACTTTGTGTCTACTATTCCTGAGGCTATATCATAAATGTTGGGCATTGGCCACAGACTTGACCCTTTGAGTGCTGAACCAATGCAGTCGAGTAAAACCAAAAGCCACAGACGACACAAGGTGCTCAGATTGAGGACTGGCTCTGGAGAGTATAAGTGGAGATCGAACCACATTAGTATCTGGTCACGGAACGAGCCCCAAAACATCATCCTCAGTACCTTAAGTCCAGTCCGTTATTGGCTTTTAGTTTTTCCGACGCTAAAGGTTCAGTTAAAACTAAAAAAAATAAAAAATAAATATATGTATAACAGGTTTAAAAGAATTCTTTTAGATACAGATGAAGTTCAGATTGAATACGTAGAGTATATATAACTATATAATATATATAAGCAAACTATCAATTGGGTATATATATATAGTATCACATTGTACGATTTCTAGCTTGAGCTCGAAGGCAGCCGTGATGACGTATTGACGTAATGACGACGTATCTGACGAATCTAACGCTTGCCTGGACACTTGGACCAGATTGTGACTGCTCTGTTGGATTGTTGCTGCTGTTGCTGCTGCTGTTGTTGTCTGGCCGCATGGGCCGCGTTTCATTCGGTCTTCGCCTTGGCATCATCGCTGATATTGCTATTTATGTTGCCATTGGCTTGGCGATAATCGGTGCAGCTGTTTCGCCTGTTGTTGTTGCTGCTGCTGCTCTGATTGTGATCGCTGCGACGCGGGTGATCCGCACTGGTTGCATCGCTGCCGCCATTGATGGCATCCGAAATGGCGCTGGAGATGCACTGTTGGCTGTTCGATGCCTGCGGCACACACGCGCATGAATCGCACACACGCACATCCGTTGGCCAGCCACGCTCCAGGACAGGCATGCGCCGCTTTGAGCAATTGCTGCAGACGGCCTGACCACAGCGCCGGCAATGATGCCGATGGCAATCGATGGCTACTCCGTTTCCAGTTGGATTGCTGATGCGTTTGCTCTGCTTGCTACTGCTGTTGTTGCTGTTGCTGCTCCTGCTGCCGCTGCTGCGTCTTTCATCCGTCGGCTGCAGATGCTGGCTGGACAGCTCCTCGGCACGGCCAAAGACAGACTTGCAGATGAAACAGTTGGGCGACTCTGCATCTGGCACCCAATACGAGGGTCGTGCGCTATCCTTGATCATCTCTGCAAATGCAAATGCAAATGTGTTGCTGTTACTGTTGCTGTTGGTGTCAAATTGAGCAAGTGAAGTGGTACTTACGCTTGGGATAGTCTATCAGCACGGAGGCATAGCTGCTGATTGTGTTGTAGATGGTCTCGCCACATTTGCGCGCCAGGATGTCGCCCTCATCGTTGGTCGGCCTGGAGCCTGTGCAGGCGATAGTCAGATTTGAATTGCAATAAGTAAATTCAGCTTGATCTTGAGCTTGCGCTGTGTGTGTAACAAACAAGGAAACTTTTACAGACCAATAGACACAGCCAGATAAAGATAAAGATATATATAGAGAGAGAAAGAGAGAGAGAGAGAGAGGAGAAGCAGTGCAAGTAAGCGAGAAGCGAATGGGTCAGTCAACAACTTAACAACTTCGAGTTGACTTTGATTTCGATAAAACAAAGAAAAACTTGATGTTTGTGGAGGAATAGGTGACTTCTTTGATTTCTCTGATCTCTTACCCGGCGTCACATCCGATTTGCGCCGCAGCTGCTGGTGGCAATCGTTGCAGACGCGAACCGGCTGCAACCAGCCACGTGCCGGAACCGGCACCTTCTGCTGGCTGCACGTCTGACAGAAGCCCTCGCCACAGCCGCGGCAATGGTGCTTGGACAGACCCGTCTGCTCAAAGTTGCGCCTGCAAGCGTGGCACATCTGTAGATAAATTACAGTAGATTAAATCAATGTTCGATTCTACGAGCACCAGTTACGTACAATGATCTCATGATTGGGTCGCCAGTAGTTGGGCGCCACCTTGTCAGCAACCAAGCCGCTGATGGCCTTCGTCCAGGGTGCCGATATATTGGTGATGCCCTCGCTAATGCTGCTGACGCTGTCGAGGACCATTTGGGCGGAGTGCGCATTGGCGCGCAGTGCAGCATTTCCGCCCTTCCACACATGCACGATTTGCACGCTGCAATAATTGAGATTGTGTGATTGAGTGATTGACTGTTTGGCTGATTGATTCGATTAGAGACTTACTGAACCACAGATGACTCGGGAGACTTGTTGCCATACCAATATTGGCGGGTTCGATAGATTTCGCCGCAATAGGGACACTCGATGACATCGCCCTTCCACACGTATTTAGCCAGGCCGGACCAGGCGGTGTCCGTCTGGGATTGGGTGCGTACGCTGACGACAATCTCCTTGCCACTCTTATAGCAGGCCTTGCACAGATACAGCTTGTTCTCGTACTGATGCTGATAGTTGCAGGGCTGCGTATTGAAATGCGGTTGACCATCGCTGACGTGGCCCATGGAGCGTTGGCAGCGACGACTGCATGACTCACAGTGGGCACCGCAGGTGAAATACTGCTCCGGGAACGGATTGATCGCCTCCTCAATGATCTCGCCAGCGAATTTCTGATTCAGCAATTTCATTGCCTTAAACACAACCGACGGCTGGCGTGGCGAACGCACCGATGTATTCTCAATCTCGAGACGCAGTGCATCGCTAATCTTCTTGAAATTCGTTGAGCTCTTCGCATCAGTCTGGATGCCCACATAACGCAGTGAGCTAAACGCGTTCGTCTTAAATTTCTGATTGGCAAAACTATTGCGCAGCTTATCCTCAGCACTCTCCTCCACGGCTGCAAAATACAAAATTCAAATAACCATAAGATTCAAATTTAAATAGATATATATATATATATATATATATATATATATATGTATAATATACAGGTCTTGGCTTGCAAATATTGAATATACAAATAAATGGTTGTTGCATCCATCTGTTGTCAAATGCCAACTATTGTTTCCAAAAGGCCTTCTACAAAATACGAATCCAATTGATGGATGATGGATGAAATATGAGATTTTTGTGAGCGACTACTGTACCAGTCTTAAGATGACCGATGATTAATCTAGTACGTACAGCTCTCTAGGGGCTTCGTGTAGTGCGTCTCGTGGAATATGATCACAGCTGGTCCCAGGGTGCTGCCATTGCCCATGGCCTGCAGCGCTTGGGTAAAATGCGTGTCGAACGCCTCAGAAGCGGTGCTCAGAAACTCATACATATCGCTGTGCAGACGCTCCGATCGAGTGCGATAGACGACAATGTCCGAAATGGCGAGTACCTGTCCGTAAAATAATTGAAGCGGATAACTCAATGAATCTCCATCTATATATATGTTGCATTTACCTTTAATAGCATACGCATGCGCTTATTGCTTTTGCACGTGATACCCAGCAGTCCCTCGGTGTCCAGACAGAGGGCACCCTGCTCCCGCTGCATGGCCGCATAGACGCCAATTGTGCAAGAGCTCTGCTCCGGGGATGTGCGAAAAACGGACTCGCCATCGAAAAATACTTGATTCATCGTGTGTGATTTGCCATCGCCAGTATTGCCAAAAATTGAAATCACCTTCAGTTTGTCCGATTCCTGGCAATTCAATTTCTTGCAGAAGAGTTCGGGCGTGGCGATCTGCAGATTCTCATCCGCATCGATGAACAGAAATGCTCGCATTGCCGCATCATTTACGTTCGAGTCCATCGAATCGTGCTCATTTGTGTTGATGAAAGGAATCGACTTGAATTCGGCTTCATTTATGATTTCCGGTCGCAGTGCCTCGTCCTGTGGCATGCAACAGAGATAGAGAGAGATTAAATTTGATTTGACATATTTGATTAAGTTGGGTCGCACACCTCCGTTATGGACACTAGAAAGGCCATTGTCAAATGGAAATTGAGCGAATGAGAAAATCAGCAAATTCAACGAAAGCAGCAACAATAAATTTACAGGTGCCGTTGGCCCTGCAATAACAGCTGAGCAGCGCCGTATTTCATGACTCAACGCTTGCTTCTGATGCTACTGCTGCTGCTTAAATATATAACGACGCAATTTGTAAAAAAAACGACTGGCATTTCTTTTGTTATTACTCGCTGTATGCATGAGTGCCAGTTCATGTGTGTGTGTGTGTGTGCAAATGCATTAACAATATATTATACATTATAACAAAATATTGTTATTTGCCTGAACGTTT
This sequence comes from Drosophila imparisetae, assembly GCA_035042265.1. NCBI lineage: Eukaryota > Metazoa > Arthropoda > Insecta > Diptera > Drosophilidae > Drosophila > Drosophila imparisetae. Next base: position 330,882 of record JAWNLP010000147.1, read on the forward strand.
ACAGACGGTTAACAGAGTGAATGCTGTTAAAACGGCTCTGGCGCTTTTAACATCTTTGTTTATGTGACGGATCTTTGCCTGCTGCCAGTTCGACAAATATATTTTTGAACTTTTAGCGTATGATTGTTGTGGTTTCCGCCTAGCTTATCAAGCGCTTATCAGCTGAATTGCATTGTAGTGGCTGCTCGGAATAAGGAAATTTCTGGAAATGTTCAGGGAATAGGATTTTTTTTTTTGAATAGTTTCGAGAACTTTTCGTTTGTATTGAATTACTACTATAATATTAATAAATGAGAATTAATAAGATGTCCTTCACTGTGGAAGCGATATGCTCGCATTTTGGTGATCAATGTATTATTTTTGTAATTAATTTCACAATACAGGAACTGAGTGTGCGAGCGAGATAACAAATGCAACAATAGTGCCGAAGACTGTCAAATCAGCTTAGCTCTTTTGAGTCAGTGTTATTATTGTTATTGTTAAACAAATGAATTGCTACTTGTAAACACTTGTTTATGTATGTGCACATGTGTGTTTGTCGTGCCCCTTTTTTGCCCCTTTGCGTATGTAAAGTGCGACGCAGCTGATCTGGGGCTGGGGCTTCAACTATTCAATATTATGAGTCAAAAGCCTTGCTATAAATTGTATATATATATATATATATTTGTATGTATTGCGAAAAACAGCTGCCGCTGCCTACGTCCATTTGTTTGTATGTTTGCAGGAGTGTCTGTTGATATTTGCGTGCGAATGTGTTTGTTTTTATCAACGCGCGATTCATGAGCAATAATGATTAAACAATGCGCAGTACTTTTGTAGCGAATGTCAATTAGAACTAATCACTTGCACTTATTGTTTCTGTCGTTGCCCTCTAGGCTCTTACCTGAAAATACGGCAACGGTTGCATTATCGACGATTGCTTTTTATTCGTTGTGGCCAGATTTATCATAATTTCGATGCTACGCTGCGTTGTTAACGTTTTTCGTTGCAGTTGCAACCTGCAGCCAATTATGGTAACTATATATGGTAACTATAAATGTGACTGTAACAATGTTTCGTCTCTGTATGTGTGTGGTTATTTGGCTAAAAGTGCGGCTAGCTGTCAATAGTGGTACACATAAGTAGCTGCTTATCTTATTTAAGTATCGTGGTGTGAGTGTAGTGCACTTATATTGCGTATTTTTACTTTGTTTAGCTTTATTAATTAAGCTATATAAGCACACTAGTCAGAACATGGCAGCATTCTGCGAAATCGCGCACGCATTGTCAAACAAAAAAAAGTAATATTTTGTAATAGAGATGAAACTTTACACATATCGATATATGGTTGCAATTGTCTTGCGCTATCGCGTAGAGCGTTGCACGCCTATCGATACTAACTACAACAGCTGTGAAGCAAAGACATCGCAAACATAAAATGCATTATTGATAGGACACAAAATGTTAGTAGACGGGGAACAATTTCCAAATATTTCAAAATTAACAGTTAATGCACATGTCAGACACGAATAGTGACTAGTTTCGTGCGTGTGAAAAATTCCGATACAGACTGCAATTTATATATCGATAGAGCGACTGTAATGTATTGGTGCATAGCAAAAAATAACCAATGTATCGATACGCGCTGATATCAACATCCCCAATGTGTGTGCGCCGCAAAACAAAACGCGTATTGTACGGGCACGGTGCGGGCACACATAGCACACATAGCTGAAGCGATCCGAGTATTTCCGAATTGGCTGTGCTACCAAACGACAAATCAGTGAAATAGTTAACGAAATAAAATACAAACAAGTCGTATTCGAAATGTCCTGATTGTGTTGCCCTTTCTTTTTGTTCGAGTGCGTATCGTGTGTCTCTGTGTGTGTCGTCGTCTTGTGTATGGTGCTAAAATTTACACTTACCCACCTACACATATACACACACACACACAAACACACTCGCGCATACACAGACGTATACATTGTAAGTGTAGAAAATTTCTGCTGCTTTCTTTTGTTGCCTTATTCGTTTGCATTGCTCCGAGTGTGTCTGTCTTGAGTGTATTTGTGTGTGCTTGCCTGAGTGTGTGTGAGTGTCGCATATTGTCCGTGTATCTGAAAGGGGTGGCCATACCCCAAGAGGGTGGAGTCCAATTTCGAGTACGTACATAAATATTTTTTTGTGTTGCTTTTTGAACATTAAGTCGATCACGCACACAAATACATGAATAACAGTAAATTGAAACGGTAACGGTATTTGAATGTGCGTTAAATAGCCGCAATTGTTCAGCAATTACGAAGACGTACACTGGGTCCAATAAATAACATGCCCTCATAGTGAAACCATAACGCATCAGAAAAAGTTACTTAAATGTTAGTGGTGGGCTGGCCAGGCCTGGGTTGGGCTGGCCAGGCCTGGGTTGGGCTGGTGTGGGGTGGGTTGCGCCAAAACGGAAACGAGAAATTTGTATTCCTTTTTTTTTTTTGTCTTGGTTCCATTTGATTTTTATTGTGCCATTGCTCCTTGTTTGTGTATACACACACACATACACATAATGACGAGACGGCGGCGCGACGTCTGCACTGCTGCTGCGCTGTTTGCTTGCAATTTAAGTTGCATGCTTTTGCCGGCACACACACACAAACACACACACATGCATACACATATATGTATACTTACATATATTTATTCATTTATGGCAGTCATGCATATTGCACTTTGTTTGTCACGAATTGCTTGTAAATTTAGTAGCTCATTAACGCCACCCACACATACAGAGAGCCTCAATGTCTCATGGCTCTCACACGCATGCACAGTCGGTGAGAGCCGTCAGTTCACACACATACGCACACATTTACATCATTGCGCTCTCACTAACTCATTCCTTCTTACTCGCTCTCATTGCTGCTTACGTCTATTTTGCATTACAGCGCGACGCATCACCGGCACAACAAACAACAACAGCAGACCAAAACTTATACCACATTATCTCATTGTGAGTTAGGCGCAGCGTGCGCGCTGCTGCTGCTGCCAAAACAACAACAAGCGAAACAGTAACAGCAAGAACAAGGCTCACATATGCACACACAAACACAAACACATACACACACACACACGTGCATACATTCGAATATAAATACAAATTTCTGCACAGCTGCTGCTTACGCACAAAGCGCATAAGAAACATACAAACTACATACAAACATACGCATTGCATTTGCATTTTTCACCATACAACAAGCTAGCCAAATAATACCAAATCACACATAAAACAAAAAGCAAAAAAAAAAATCAAAACAAAACAAAAAATACCAATCAATGGCAGATCTAATGCGTTTGGGTAATGTGGACGTTGTCATACAGAAAGATAAACTTGGCTCGCCAACGGGCGGCTCTGATGACGGCAACCTAGCAGCATTGGGCGGCATAACGGGTCTCGGCGCCATGATGGCTGCTGGTGGCATTGACTTGGCCGATCTGGCACAGGAACTGGATCAGGATGAATTCGATGGGCCGCATATGCTAAATGGTGAGTATTACTAACTCTAACTCCTCGGACTGAACCAATTTTTATTTCGAAAGTTGCTCGTTTCCCTTGCATATGGAACCGGTTCGGTTCACATTTGAGTCGTGTACTCTTCCCTTATTTAAAAACCAAAAAAAACCTATAATTTTGCAGCACACATACACACATATATATGTGTATATATATATATATGTCTATGCGCATACATTAGGTGACTCATCAGCTGTGAGCACAGCCTTGCGACTGGCTTCTAGGCATTACCACTCTGGCTCTGATTGGCTTTTTCTCAAGGTGCAATGCACTGTCACTGCTACTGCTGCTGCTGCTGCTGCACTGTGTCATGCGCGCGCGTGTCCATGCGTCATGCAAACAGCTTGGCAATTATTGCGTCTGCGTAGCCGTCTGTGAGTCACGAGCCTGCGCTCTCTCACTCTCACTCACTCTCTCTCTCACTCTCACTCACTCTGTTTTTCTCCCCATTTCGCTAAAAGTACGTGCGTGTGTGTGTGTGCTTATCGCATTACATTTGTGTTTGATAAACAATAAGCGACGCTTTTATCTGTGGACTATTAATCGCCGTAAGCATTTCTTATTCTTCTTTATTTGTTATCGGTTATCAATTGCCTGCTGATGGCACACAAGCGCACAAATGCATTCGCTAACATAAAACATATATATACATATTGTATAGATTATATTTGTTATATTATATATATATATTTATTTATGTATACATATGTGTATATTGTATAGATTATATTTGTTATTTTATTAATGTTTAATGGCGCTGCTTGGGGGCAGCGTCTTCTGATTAGAAGCGGCGCAGCTTTCGGCTACTTTAGTATAATTCTTGCTGCTGACGCGTTTCTATTTCAATATCAAACTCGCAGCCAGCAATTCATTTTATTGTTTTACTGTTGTTGTTGCTGTTGATGTCATATAGCAAGTACAAACAGGAGGAAGTACATTTCTCGACTCATATTCAAATGACGACCAACGTTTGTAAGTCGTTATCTATTTGTTTCTGCTTATCGTTATGATAATTTCCAAATTTATTTATGCTTCGATATCTTATATGCAAAATGCAGGCCATCCGGTCAGTCCACTGAATATGTCATTAATCGTGAAGCTATTTGCATTTTTTATATATTTTTTTTATAAAAATTAAAATTTAGCTTCTGACTCAAATTTGCCCTTTCGTATTAATAGTTTACTGATTACTTAAACGATTTTTATGCATTATTATCGATTTGCAGTGTATTTCGAAAACTTAGAACAAATTACAAACAACTAGGTATTTTTCCGTGTGTAAGTTAAACTTTTTGCCGCCAAGCTTGTTTTGCTCCAAAAAAGTTTTCTTACCATTTTTTTGCTATTTTTTATTATTTTATATTTGGGTTGTGGCCCGAGTGTTGTGCAATGCAGTTAATTTGGCACATTCTCCAACATTATTTGCTTGCAGGTGAGCGCCCAGCGATAATTGCACCACCGGAGAGCGAATGGTATCATGGTCGACTGGATCGCTACTCCGCGGAGGCGCGTCTTCGTGGCAGCGGCAAATTGGGCAGTTATCTGGGTGGGTACTTCCTACTTGCCACAAATGCATCTCATCTTCTTATTCTTCGTCTGTTCAATATTGGTATTCTTCTTGTGTGTCTTCTTGTGCAGTGCGCGAAAGTGATCGAAAACCGGGATCCTATGTGCTCAGCTATTATGGACGCACTGGCATTAATCATTTTCGGTAAGTTTTCAGCAAGTTCAGCACTACAGTGGGTATTGGCTATATAAGAGAACCTATATAAGAGAACCTACTGAAAGGCGTATTGCTGAGCAAATTCGAATACAGTTAGTTGTTGCCTTAGAAAATCAGCATATTTCAAATATAATATTAATTTATAATTTTTGTAAAAGAATGTTTGCTCTCTAATGAGATTATATGAATAGCTTGACTTAAATTAAACGATTCTCAATAAACAATGTATATTGTATTCTTTAGCATTACGGCCGTCTGTGGTGACTTTTACATTGGCGGGCGTCAGTTCATTTCCCTCAGCGATCTCGTTGGCTACTACACCTCGTGCAGCGATCTGTTAAAGCGTGAGCGTCTCGTTATTCCCGTCGCCCCGCCGGAGCCGGTCAATGATAAGAAGCGCGTTGTGGCCATTTTGCCGTATACAAAAATGCCGGAAACGGATGAGCTGAGCTTCCAGAAGGGTGACATCTTCTTTGTGCACAATGACATGGGTGATGGTTGGCTGTGGGTGACAGCTCATCGTACGGGCGAACAGGGCATGATATTTCGTGAATTGGTCGATGATCTGGATGTGTCCATTGATCCCAATACAGTGTTTCCCTGGTTTCATCCCAATTGCACTAAAAACGAGGCTGTCGACATGCTGGTCAAGGGTGAGTACCGCAAATAAAATGTTTTCATCATAATGAATATTATATGTTCGCCCTCTAATGTCTGCAGCTGGACCTGGCAGCTTTCTCGTGCGACCCAGCGACAATTCTCCGGGAGATTATTCGCTGTTCTTTCACATCAACAATCAGATCCAGCGATTTCGCATTGAGAAGAAAGGGGTTCGTTATTTGATGGGCGGCCGGACGTTTGAATGCTTGGATGCAGTTATCAATCGGTATCGAAAGGAGCAAATTGTCGAGGGGCATTCACTCAACCATCCGGTGGTGAATGGCACCCAGCCGGAATTCAATCAGCAGTACGTTGTGGAGAAGGCGGCCGAGAAGATTTATGCAACATTGCGTGAGTGTCGCGATCAGATTGGCCTCAAGAAAATCAAGGGCATCAAGCATCATGGCCATCTCAACAAGAAGTCAGACAAAACGACCAAATGGAAGCAGCTATATTTTGCGCTAATCAATGATGGCACCGAGACCCAATTGTGCTTCTACGACAATCCCAAAAAGACTAAGCCGAAAGGCCTTATAGATCTGTCTTGCGCGTATCTGTATCAGTGCCACGATTCGCTCTGGGAGCGACCCTATTGCTTTCAGATCGTTGAGCGTGCGCTGCCCTGCCTGGCCACCGTCACCTATTTATGCGCGCCCAGCCAGGAGAGCTACGTTGAGTGGATTAATGCGCTGAAGGCCCAATGCGACTCTCAGCTGAGTCGCGCCCAAAAGAAAGTGTCGCGTCTGCGTGAGCTGCGCTGCCTCAATTTGCATGTGCTGGAGGCACATCGATTGCCATTTAAACTGGTGCCACATCCCTATTGCAGTATTTCGCTAAACCAGGTCAAGGTTGGCAAGACGCGCGTCAAGATTGCACCCGAGCCCGTCTGGGAGGAGGAGTTTGTGCTCGAGTGAGTTTTCAATTTCCATCACAAAAGAGAAAGCAAACAAATATATTTCTGTCCCTTTCAATTTCATTTCAAGTCTGCCTTTGTTTCGAATCTTTTGTTGATTATAAAGGTGACCTGGTAATCTTAGAATTTACCATAATCCTGTCATACTTAAACACATCCTTATCCTTAGCATTCTGGTGCACTTCCAGTCGCTATTTCCTGTCAGCAGTTGCTTATTTTTTATTCTGCTTCAAACTTTTATTGAGTACAGCAATTTAATTGCATTGTTTTGCCTTGCAGCGATGTGCCTCCGGATGTGGTGTCGTTGACCATAACGGTTGTGTCGCGTGGAAAGCGTGGCAAGGACTCGGAAGTGGCCGAACTGACCATCGATTTGGCGAGCCTGAAAAATGGACAGGAGACGGAGGACTGGTACAAGCTAACAGGCATGACACCGATGGGCGAATGGGGCTCCCTGCGACTGCGCATGCGATATCTGGACGATCTGATAATGCCATGCGAGGAGTACAGCCCGCTGCAGCAGCTGCTGCTCGAGCCGGAGCTGTATGCGGTCAAGGCGCTTGCGGAGCTCTGCCATAATGATCGGGTGCCGCTGGCGACGGCGCTGTTGCGCGTCTTTCGCCATGAGAAACGGGAAACGGAATTGATACGCATCCTATGCCAGGCGGAGGTGGCGCGCGAGAACGAAACAACGACGCTATTTCGTGGCGCCTCGCTGGCAACGACGCTTATGGATTTGTATATGCGGACCGAGTGCAGCGGCTTCCTGCAGTCGGCCGTCAGTGAGACGGTGCAGCGCATATTGGAGAGCAAACAATCGGCGGAGCTGAATCCAACCAAAATGGATGTCAACGATGACGCGTGCACAAATGCTGAATTCCTGCTGCAGATACTCGATCTGGTCACCCAATCCATATTTACATCGCCGGATGCCTGTCCGCGCAATGTGCGCTACATTTGCAACTGTCTGCAGAAGGCGGTCGTTGCCAAATGGCAAACGGAGCGTTTGGTGCGCACGCGTGTCGTCTCCGGTTTTATATTCCTGCGTCTGCTCTGCCCGGCACTGCTCAATCCGCGCCAATTTGGGCTAGTCAGCGAGACACCGCCAACGGCGGCCACGCGCTCCCTCATCATGGTGGCGAAGTGCCTCCAGAATCTAGCGAACCTCATCGAATTCGGCGGCAAGGTGAGCGCACAACGAGCACACAATTTATTATTACTGAGAAATGTATATTTATCCGATTGGTATTGTTATCGCTGTGCAGGAACAATATATGGAGGTAGTCAATCCGTTTATACTTAAGAATAAGGAACGCATGATTGTCTTTTTGGATCAGCTTTCGCTGGTCACCGATCCCAATCCGCCGCTGGGCATGTTTGTTGAGCAGAATCCCAATCACAACGCACAGGACACGGGTAAGAATGATAAGACAAGGACTTCTCGATATATATCGATAACTTATTTGCTTTGTACTTAAATACAGGTCGCGAATTGGCCACCTTGCATCACATCTGCGTATCCTATTTGCCAGAGTTGCAGGAACTATCGAATATAATCTCGATTAAGAAGCTCGTCACCGTCACCGATATGCTGACCAAGCACAAATTGAAATACCGCGAAATGATCAGCTAAGAAGAAGATGCGATAACAGCAACAAAAGTCAAGTCTATAATAGTATATACATTTTTATATAGATATTTACATATATATATATATAGTATATACACAGTTGAAAGCCCAAAAAGAAAAAAATACCAAGAACATAAACAGAAAAACCGAAAATCAACAAATTACATAGTGCATATTGTGAGAATAGTTTTAGTAGTTTAGTCCAGCTTTTCTCGCGGCATTCTTTGGGTTGTTTTTTGTTTGTTTATCACTACTCCTTATGTTCTCTTCCACAACTTGAATATTATTATTACTATAGTATATATGAAGCAAGCGATGCGGCGAGCATTTTTACATATATACATTTATATATATATATATATATTTAGTATATATGGTATGTCTTTTTTTTTATTTTTATACAAAACATATACATATTTATGAAAGCAGCTAAAACAAATTATTGTAGTATAAGCCAGGTCGAAATGTGTTCAGCAAAGAGTTAAAAAACGAACAACATCAAAGTATTTATACATTTTGTTCAAAATGTGTCTTTCAAATAATATAAAACAAAAAGACAAAGAGAAAATAAAACACGCGTGGCCATTAATTCAAAACAAAAGCAAAAGTAAACTTAATGAAATCAATCTTTACAAAAAAAAAAACAAAGAAAAAAAACCCCCCAAATAATAATGCAATATTATGAAAATACTTTTCGTCTTAACCATTAATTTTAGCTTATACGAATATATAAATGCATATAGTGACATATTAAACGAGTCTATTTTAAAGCACGCATACATACACTCACAAACAAGTAAATTATACTATATTATTCAACTATTATCAATCTCTATTATGTATGCTATTATTATGTATATTATATGCGGTATTTTATCGATAAGCAAACGCATTTTCAACACTTTTTCTTTTTATACATATTTAATTACGCTACTTTGAGTTTGTATTTGTTTTTACCTTGTATGCAGGCACAATTGACTTGTTTATTACCATGTATGTTTGTCGCATATATATCATCTACTTTATTTTGGCCTAACATCTCGTCTCTATATGCAACCTCTCACTATCTATATCTTTCTATAATAGCAACTACAATTCGTATGTATGTGAACATTGAAGAATGAGAAAACAAAAAATAGTTGAACATTGGAGAAGCGTTTAAGGTCATATTGTAATTTGTAACGGATCAAAATTAAAATGAAAATAAGAAAATAGTTATCTATTTATACATGTATAGTATATATATGTATATGTGTAAATATATATATATATATATCTATATATACAGCATCTGCATCCTAGTCAAAAGAAAAGCAAACAAAACAAAAATAAAGAAAACTTACGAAAAATAATAAAATCGAAATCAAAAACACATCTTGTCTTGAGTTATTGGGTTGGTCTGACTTCCAGATGAGTCCAACGTAAACAGTTTATACAAAATAACAGACTTATGATATTCTTAACTCACTTTTCAAATTTCGATACGTATCAGCGGGCACAACCTATCGATATCGACAGCAAAAGAGCTAAGCAACACTGCCTGAAGTGGTTGTAAGTGTTGGATCTAACTTTTTTTCTTATATGCAACATCGAATGTGCTTCAAAGGTGCATTGTCAAATAATGAAAATCAGATGCTTTACAATACATACAAAGTGCACATTTTCATATTTCACATTCAGTCATGCAACAACAGGCTGTTCATGCACCTGATGCACACCAGCTGTTCGATAAATACCAGTGCTTACAGACTTGCGTTTGTAATCGAAACTGTCGCAGAACTTCTGAGCAGTGATATTTGCTTTCCATTTACGTGATAACAGACGTAAGGTACAGAAGTAAAAAGTCGCTATTGAAGAATAATCATGGCCGTAATACCGCCGGTAACACGCCTAACATCCTCCATAATACGCATACTGGGATGCAATCCCGGCCCGATGACGCTTCAGGGCACAAACACCTACCTCCTTGGAAATGGTAAAAAGTGAGTGCGCTATCCAAAGTTCAAACTATGAATAAACTTTTGATCCAATAAAAAAAAATATAGACGCATACTTATAGACACGGGCGATGAAGATGTGCCACAATATATCGAACATCTGAATGGTGTGCTGCGGCAAGAGCAGGCCTCCATTGCCACCATTATACTGACGCACTGGCATCACGATCACGTTGGCGGCGTCAAGGACATTGTTGGTTCCACGCTGGCGGATAAGGGTTTGTAATCTCACTTAAAAAGTTGGACGATCTAAAATTGTGTTGTGTCTCTATCTATTTGTGTGCTCGTTGCTTCGTCATTTCCATTAAAGTGCTCCTCAATGCAGATTGCCAGGTCTACAAATTTAAACGTAGCGATGATAACGATCTTTGTCCAGAGATACCAGCGCATATACCCGTCCGACCTTTGCTCGATAGCCAGGAGTTTTCGGTCGATGGCGCCAAGGTGCGCATTGTCCATACGCCCGGACATACCACTGATCATGTCGTACTTGCCACAGACGATGGCACGCTCTTTAGCGGTGATTGCATACTTGGTGAGTGCCCAGTACTGAGTACGGAATACCACTACTAAAGTCTAAATATACTTTTTTCTCGTCACACCTTGCAGGTGAGGGCACTGCTGTATTTGAGGACCTATTTGAGTATATGCGCAGCTTGGATAAAATACTGAAACTACGACCGGAACGCATTTATCCCGGCCACGGCAATGTCATCGAAGAGCCTAGTGGCGCAATCGAATACTATATACAGCATCGTAATCAGCGTGAACAGCAGATAATGCAGTTCTTTATGGAACGACCCGGCCAGCGCTATCAGGCCATCGATGTCGTTAGAGTGGTGTATAAGGAGACACCCGAACATCTGTGGCCAGCAGCTGCCTACAATGTCGGGCATCATCTGAGCAAGCTGCTCAAGGAGCACAAGCTGCACCTCACCGAGCAGGACTCCGAGAAATACTATGTATACCAGGCTAGTAGTGCGCTTTGAAAATCATCATCTGTTATTATATGTTTTTAATTGATGGAAAATAAATGTAAAATGTATATACTTGCTCAAGTTATATAGACCTAGTCTTGTAAGTGAACAGAAAACGATTTATTATCGGAATTTGACATATTTAAATATTAAAAGCTGATTCTAACTGTTGTATCTAGACCACTTAAAGTAAATAGTAAAAAACAATCTGAGGAGTTAATTAGTCTCAGATGAAAAATACATGGAAAATATGGAATGAATGAAATGTCTAAAATTTTCAAATCCTTGATGGCTGGGAAGCTACAGAGACGATTTCGATGTACCTTGACCAGTTGATGAATCTTATTAGGACAAGTCGTATGTCACTTGACTTGCAAGGATACACAAGAATAGGGTATATAAATTACAGTTTGTATTTTTACTGAAAAATCCTTTTATCTTGGTTGCTTGAATTACTTTCGTCCTTTTCAATTCAAGTCAAGTCCTATTTGCTACATTGCGGATTGTCTTTAAGATGACACATTTACTGCCTTTAAATGTCCTTAAGGGGTAATTTTAAACCGCACAAATATTTCATATATTAACTCAACATTGGCCTTCCCATTTCTTCGGTTTGGCCAAACGCTTTTTCATCACGTTCTGAACCTTGCGTGGCGTGGCTGAAAAAACTATTTAGCAGGAATTTGATGTATATTCAAATTTCATATTAAAAACTATATTTATAAATATTTAACTTTAACGTAAGTTTGATTAAATTTTGAATGGATTTTGTAAAATGCAAAATGCAAGTGTTTCAAAAATGTATAATACATTAAAAATATAGAAAATAAAAACAAAACAATCAAATTTATTTAATTTTGTAGATGTTTACCCACATGGCGAATTCGCGCTTTTAACACCCATATCCAATCAAGAACTTCGAAAGTTTTTATGGATAACTTGCTATAAGCTGCTGCTGTCAGAAATGCTATAAGCTGCTCCTCATAGAAATGTGACATTTGAATTTCTAACGGTTTCCAGCACTAATTGAGATTCATCTTTTTGCAACACTGCTTGTCGAAAATGAACAGTTCTCGGTCTCCACAGAAATAAAAGTGCAATTAAAACAAATTTTGCTGTCTGTCTTGAAACACAGCAAAATTATTAGGACGCTAAGCCAATAGGCTATTTCTGTATTTTTATTGTATCAACATTGTTACCAACTGTATGTTGATGATGAGCGACAGCGGCAGCGACACAGATACATCTGAAGAGCGCAAGCGGATCATGCAGCGCATTCGGCGCTTGCAGCGCATGCAGCGCATTCGGCGCAACATATTCGTCGCTGCAGATGATGGTGATGATGACAATGATGATCAACCATCAACATCCGAACGAGCACAACCTGAACAGCACCAGCAGCTGCCAAAAGAATCCTTAATAAATCTCGATTCACAATCGCCACCAACAAAAAGGAAGCGTCCATCGGATGTAACCAGTGGTAATATGGGCACACCGCTGGCCAAGCCAAACGTGCAGCCAAACAGTGAGGAACTGGACACGCGTGGGGAGCTGGAGAACTCATCGGTGCAGACGGCTTGACCTGTCGATGTGACCGAATACTTCGCCCAAGTCTCGTTCAATTTGGTCAGCAAGCGTGTGCATCTGAAGCCATTTCTGCACCTGCGCGAACAGGTCACTCACCTGGTGGCCGAGGCGATAGCTAAATCCGAAATATAGTGATCCATATTGTGTTTTATATATTATCAATTAAAAATAAAGTATAAATAAAATGCAATTAATTATGGCTGCTCCTCATCATCATCGTCGACGGGCAGGGCACTCTGATCTTGGTCAGATAGATGGGAGACAACAGCGCTGCTGGTGCTGATCAAGAGACGTCTGGGCATTTCCCCAATCGCTCAGGCTGGAGGGCGAACTGTAGTCGTAGTCGTCGTCGTCCTCCTCTTCGCAATTCAGGCCAGAGTCGCTGCCCGTCAGCTAATGGGGCGGTGATGGGGATGGTGGTTGATTATTATCCCCATTGTGTTGCTCTTGCAGCGCACGCTTCGCATTGCTATCCTCCTTTTGGCCATCGTGCCGAGCACGGCGCTTGGCCTTCTTGCCCAGGAGCAAGGTGGAACGCTTGTTGCCGAGCACATGGACACTTTTTTCCTTAAAAACTTTGGCTAGATTGTCAAGATCATAGTTTTCCTCGTCGTCATCCTCGACTCAGCCAAGCCTGCGCGCGAACGAACGCCTGTCTCTTTGGCCAACTGATAGAATTTTCCAGCTTTAGATATTTTTCCCATTTTGTTGTTCGTTTTCCAGTCCAATGTCAAGCACAATGAAGTCAATTCAAATGTCGAAAGCAAAGAGATACCTTGACAGATAGTAGCAGTACTCTGCTTTGTTCGGGGATTAACTTTTAAGCGATTTTGTAATATTTGCAGCCGTTGTCAAATTGTTGCATTTATCGATAGTCAATTATCGACTGCCGCCACCTTTCCAAAATGTTTTAAGCGACGCGAGTCTGTCTACTGTGACTGCCACAAGAAGGCGCTAACGAGGTTAGAAACGAACGTCTGACGAAAAATTCAAATATAAGTTGTATTGAGATTTCTAAATTACCTAGAAAATTTTGCTAGATATTTAAATAAGTGTTTTTTAATCTCTTAAATTGGGAACATTTAGAGCCACCGCTTAGGCTAGTCCGAGTTAAATTCAGGGCATGCGCCACACGTAATGGGAAATGCATCATGCTGCGGTACTCCTTTCAACATCAGCTTTAGTTCAAAATATATATATACATTTATTTTTAACATTAGGATTTACATAACTGACTACAAGCTACTGTGTTCATCTACTAGCGCTTGCCTTTACCACTCTTGGTACCCTTGCCACCCACCTTGGCGCCTTTGCTGCCTTTTGCACGTCGCTGCTTGGCCACAATGGAGCGCTTGTCCTTCTTCTCGCGCGGATCGACGACACGATAGCGATAGGCCAGCGCCAACTCTTCCTCGTTCAAGTGCACCTTCTTCGCTTTGGGTTCTGTGTGTGTGCGGAAAAAAATGGAATTTAATATTTTAATATAAATAATATGAATATTTTCTTTCTGTTTATTTATGTTTACAGTGCCTCAAAATTCTTTCCCTTAACCATCCTCTGCACTAGCTGGCCCAATCTTCAGGTAGTTATTAACATGAATTAGAGTTTTTCTTTTCTGACTGTTACTGTTTACTGTTTTCTTTTAGGTAGTAGAACTATGGTTATTGAATTTGTTTGCCTAATTTAATGAAGAAGGAACTAGAAATACTCTCCCAGTATTTAAACATATTTCTAGTGTGTGCTCTTCGCACACACTGTTTCTATTGCTTAACCCTAAACTAGCTTTGTTATTCGCCATCTCACTCTAACGTGTGCACAACTTGTATGCTTACCTTCAGCCATATCTCCAGCAACTTTGTCCTTATCGCCTTCAACTTCCTCCTCCTCAATCATCCCTTCCTTGTCGGTATTGAAAAGCTTCTTCTTGATATGTTCCACCCACTGTATCAAAAATTTGGCAGTATTGCTTCCGTACATCTTCGGGGTCGTCCTTTTATGATTGGCTGCCGGAAGCGCATTCTTTGACTTCATACATGTCGACGCAGCCAAGCCTGCGCGCGAACGAACGAACTGATAGAGCTTCGATATTTTCCCCATTTTGTTGTTCGTTTTCCAGTCCAATGTGAGGCACAATGAAGTCAATTCAAATGTCGAAAGCAAAGAGATACCTTGACAGATAGTAAGAGTACTGCTTTGTTCGGGGATGCCAGTTTTGATTAACTTTTGCAGCCGTTGTCAAATTGTTGCATTTATCGATATGCTATAAGCTGCTCCTCATAGAAATGTGACATTTGAATTTCTAACGGTTTCCAGCACTAATTGAGATTGGTTATTTTGCAACACTGCTTGTCGAAAATTAACAGTTCTCGGTCTCCACAGAAATAAAAGTGCAATTAAAACAAATTTTGCTGTCTGTCTTGAAACACAGCAAAATTATTAGGACGCTAAGCCAATAGGCTATTTCTGTATTTTTATTGTATCAACATTGTTACCAACTGTATGTTGATGATGAGCGACAGCGGCAGCGACACAGATACATCTGAAGAGCGCAAGCGGATCATGCAGCGCATTCGGGGCATGGAGCGCATTCGGCGCATTCGGCGCAACATATGCGTCGCTGCAGATGATGGTGATGATGACAATGATAATCAACCATCAACATCCGAACGAGCACAACCTGAACAACACCAGCAACCGCCAAATGAATCCATAGTAATTCTCGATTCACAATCGCCACCAACAAAAAGGAAGCGTCCATCGGATGTAACCAGTGGTAATATGGGCACACCACTGGCCAAGCCAAACGTGCAGCCAAACAGTGAGGAACTGGACACGCGTGGGGAGCTGGAGAACTCATCGGTGCAGACGGCTCGACCTGTCGATGTGACCGAATACTTCGCCCAAGTCTCGTTCAATTTGGTCAGCAAGCGTGTGCATCTGAAGCCATTTCTGCACCTGCGCGAACAGGTCACTCACCTGGTGGCCGAGGCGTTAGCTAAATCCGAAATATAGTGATCCATATTGTGTTTTATATATTATCAATTAAAAATAAAGTATAAATAAAATGCAATTAATTATGGCTGCTCCTCATCATCATCGTCGACGGGCAGGGCACTCTGATCTTGGTCAGATAGATGGGAGACAACAGCGCTGCTGGTGCTGATCAAGAGACGTCTGGGCATTTCCCCAATCGCTCAGGCTGGAGGGCGAACTGTAGTCGTAGTCGTCGTCGTCCTCCTCTTCGCAATTCAGGCCAGAGTCGCTGCCCGTCAGCTAATGGGGCGGTGATGGGGATGGTGGTTGATTATTATCCCCATTGTGTTGCTCTTGCAGCGCACGCTTCGCATTGCTATCCTCCTTTTGGCCATCGTGCCGAGCACGGCGCTTGGCCTTCTTGCCAAGGAGCAAGGTGGAACGCTTGTTGCCGAGCACATGGACACTTTTTTCCTTAAAAGCTTTGGCTAGATTGTCAAGATCATAGTTTTCCTCGTCGTCATCCTCGACTCAGCCAAGCCTGCGCGCGAACGAACGCCTGTCTCTTTGGCCAACTGATAGAATTTTCCAGCTTTAGATATTTTTCCCATTTTGTTGTTCGTTTTCCAGTCCAATGTCAAGCACAATGAAGTCAATTCAAATGTCGAAAGCAAAGAGATACCTTGACAGATAGTAGCAGTACTCTGCTTTGTTCGGGGATTAACTTTTAAGCGATTTTGTAATATTTGCAGCCGTTGTCAAATTGTTGCATTTATCGATAGTCAATTATCGACTGCCGCCACCTTTCCAAAATGTTTTAAGCGACGCGAGTCTGTCTATTGTGACTGCCACAAGAAGGCGCTAACGAGGTTAGAAACGAACGTCTGACGAAAAATTCAAATATAAGTTGTATTGAGATTTCTAAATTACCTAGAAAATTTTGCTAGATATTTAAATAAGTGTTTTTTAATCTCTTAAATTGGGAACATTTAGAGCCACCGCTTAGGCTAGTCCGAGTTAACTTCAGGGCATGCGCCACACGTAATGGGAAATGCATCATGCTGCGGTACTCCTTTCAACATCAGCTTTAGTTCAAAATATATATATACATTTATTTTTAACATTAGGATTTACATAACTGACTACAAGCTACTGTGTTCGTCTACTAGCGCTTGCCTTTACCACTCTTGGTACCCTTGCCACCCACCTTGGCGCCTTTGCTGCCTTTTGCACGTCGCTGCTTGGCCACAATGGAGCGCTTGTCCTTCTTCTCGCGCGGATCGACACGATAGCGATAGGCCAGCGCCAACTCTTCCTCGTTCAAGTGCACCTTCTTCGCTTTGGGTTCTGTGTGTGTGCGGAAAAAAATTGAATTTAATATTTTAATATAAATAATATGAATATTTTCTTTCTGTTTATTTATGTTTACAGTGCCTCAAAATTCTTTCCCTTAACCATCCTCTGCACTAGCTGGCCCAATCTTCAGGTAGTTATTAACATGAATTAGAGTTTTTCTTTTCTGACTGTTACTGTTTACTGTTTTCTTTTAGGTAGTAGAACTATGGTTATTGAATTTGTTTGCCTAATTTAATGAAGAAGGAACTAGAAATACTCTCCCAGTATTTAAACATATTTCTAGTGTGTGCTCTTCGCACACACTGTTTCTATTGCTTAACCCTAAACTAGCTCTGTTATTCGCCATCTCACTCTAACGTGTGCACAACTTATATGCTTACCTTCAGCCATATCTCCAGCAACTTTGTCCTTATCGCCTTCAACTTCCTCCTCCTCAATCATCCCTTCCTTGTCGGTATTGAAAAGCTTCTTCTTGATATGTTCCACCCACTGTATCAAGAATTTGGCAATATTGCTTCCGTCCATCTTCGGGGTCGTCCTTTTATGATTGGCTGCCGGAAGCGCATTCTTTGACTTCATACATGTCGACGCAGCCAAGCCTGCGCGCGAACGAACGAACTGATAGAGCTTCGATATTTTCCCCATTTTGTTGTTCGTTTTCCAGTCAAATGTGAGGCACAATGAAGTCAATTCAAATGTCGAAAGCAAAGAGATACCTTGACAGATAGTAAGAGTACTGCTTTGTTCGGGGATGCCAGTTTTGATTAACTTTTGCAGCCGTTGTCAAATTGTTGCATTTATCGATAGTCAATTATCGACTGCCGCCGCCTTTCCAAAATGTTTTAAGCGACGCGAGTCTGTCTATTGTGACTGCCACAAGAAGGCGCTAACGATGTTAGAAACGAACGTCTGACGAAAAATTCAAATATAAGTTGTATTGAGATTTCTAAATTACCTAGAAAATTTTGCTAGATATGCTATAAGCTGCTCCTCATAGAAATGTGACATTTGAATTTCTAACGGTTTCCAGCACTAATTGAGATTCATCTTTTTGCAACACTGCTTGTCGAAAATGAACAGTTCTCGGTCTCCACAGAAATAAAAGTGCAATTAAAACAAATTGTGCTGTCTGTCTTGAAACACAGCAAAATTATTAGGACGCTAAGCCAATAGGCTATTTCTGTATTTTTATTGTATCAACATTGTTACCAACTGTATGTTGATGATGAGCGACAGCGGCAGCGACACAGATACATCTGAAGAGAGTGCCGGCATGCAACGCATTCGGCGCAACATATTCGTCGCTGCAGATGATGGTGATGATGACAATGATGATCAACCATCAACATCCGAACGAGCACAACCTGAACAGCACCAGCAGCCGCCTAATGAATCCTTAATAATTCTCGATTCACAATCGCCACCAACAAAAAGGAAGCGTCCATCGGATGTAACCAGTGGTAATATGGGCACACCACTGGCCAAGCCAAACGTGCAGCCAAACAGTGAGGAACTGGACACGCGTGGGGAGCTGGAGAACTCATCGGTGCAGACAGCTTGACCTGTCGATGTGACCGAATACTTCGCCCAAGTCTCGTTCAATTTGGTCAGCAAGCGTGTGCATCTGAAGCCATTTCTGCACCTGCGCGAACAGGTCACTCACCTGGTGGCCGAGGCGATAGCTAAATCCGAAATATAGTGATCCATATTGTGTTTTATATATTATCAATTAAAAATAAAGTATAAATAAAATGCAATTAATTATGGCTGCTCCTCATCATCATCGTCGACGGGCAGGGCACTCTGATCTTGGTCAGATAGATGGGAGACAACAGCGCTGCTGGTGCTGATCAAGAGACGTCTGGGCATTTCCCCAATCGCTCAGGCTGGAGGGCGAACTGTAGTCGTAGTCGTCGTCGTCCTCCTCTTCGCAATTCAGGCCAGAGTCGCTGCCCGTCAGCTAATGGGGCGGTGATGGGGATGGTGGTTGATTATTATCCCCATTGTGTTGCTCTTGCAGCGCACGCTTCGCATTGCTATCCTCCTTTTGGCCATCGTGCCGAGCACGGCGCTTGGCCTTCTTGCCCAGGAGCAAGGTGGAACGCTTGTTGCCGAGCACATGGACACTTTTTTCCTTAAAAGCTTTGGCTAGATTGTCAAGATCATAGTTTTCCTCGTCGTCATCCTCGACTCAGCCAAGCCTGCGCGCGAACGAACGCCTGTCTCTTTGGCCAACTGATAGAATTTTCCAGCTTTAGATATTTTTCCCATTTTGTTGTTCGTTTTCCAGTCCAATGTCAAGCACAATGAAGTCAATTCAAATGTCGAAAGCAAAGAGATACCTTGACAGATAGTAGCAGTACTCTGCTTTGTTCGGGGATTAACTTTTAAGCGATTTTGTAATATTTGCAGCCGTTGTCAAATTGTTGCATTTATCGATAGTCAATTATCGACTGCCGCCACCTTTCCAAAATGTTTTAAGCGACGCGAGTCTGTCTATTGTGACTGCCACAAGAAGGCGCTAACGAGGTTAGAAACGAACGTCTGACGAAAAATTCAAATATAAGTTGTATTGAGATTTCTAAATTACCTAGAAAATTTTGCTAGATATTTAAATAAGTGTTTTTTAATCTCTTAAATTGGGAACATTTAGAGCCACCGCTTAGGCTAGTCCGAGTTAACTTCAGGGCATGCGCCACACGTAATGGGAAATGCATCATGCTGCGGTACTCCTTTCAACATCAGCTTTAGTTCAAAATATATATATACATTTATTTTTAACATTAGGATTTACATAACTGACTACAAGCTACTGTGTTCGTCTACTAGCGCTTGCCTTTACCACTCTTGGTACCCTTGCCACCCACCTTGGCGCCTTTGCTGCCTTTTGCACGTCGCTGCTTGGCCACAATGGAGCGCTTGTCCTTCTTCTCGCGCGGATCGACACGATAGCGATAGGCCAGCGCCAACTCTTCCTCGTTCAAGTGCACCTTCTTCGCTTTGGGTTCTGTGTGTGTGCGGAAAAAAATTGAATTTAATATTTTAATATAAATAATATGAATATTTTCTTTCTGTTTATTTATGTTTACAGTGCCTCAAAATTCTTTCCCTTAACCATCCTCTGCACTAGCTGGCCCAATCTTCAGGTAGTTATTAACATGAATTAGAGTTTTTCTTTTCTGACTGTTACTGTTTACTGTTTTCTTTTAGGTAGTAGAACTATGGTTATTGAATTTGTTTGCCTAATTTAATGAAGAAGGAACTAGAAATACTCTCCCAGTATTTAAACATATTTCTAGTGTGTGCTCTTCGCACACACTGTTTCTATTGCTTAACCCTAAACTAGCTCTGTTATTCGCCATCTCACTCTAACGTGTGCACAACTTATATGCTTACCTTCAGCCATATCTCCAGCAACTTTGTCCTTATCGCCTTCAACTTCCTCCTCCTCAATCATCCCTTCCTTGTCGGTATTGAAAAGCTTCTTCTTGATACGTTCCACCCACTGTATCAAGAATTTGGCAATATTGCTTCCGTCCATCTTCGGGGTCGTCCTTTTATGATTGGCTGCCGGAAGCGCATTCTTTGACTTCATACATGTCGACGCAGCCAAGCCTGCGCGCGAACGAACGAACTGATAGAGCTTCGATATTTTCCCCATTTTGTTGTTCGTTTTCCAGTCAAATGTGAGGCACAATGAAGTCAATTCAAATGTCGAAAGCAAAGAGATACCTTGACAGATAGTAAGAGTACTGCTTTGTTCGGGGATGCCAGTTTTGATTAACTTTTGCAGCCGTTGTCAAATTGTTGCATTTATCGATATGCTATAAGCTGCTCCTCATAGAAATGTGACATTTGAATTTCTAACGGTTTCCAGCACTAATTGAGATTGGTTATTTTGCAACACTGCTTGTCGAAAATTAACAGTTCTCGGTCTCCACAGAAATAAAAGTGCAATTAAAACAAATTTTGCTGTCTGTCTTGAAACACAGCAAAATTATTAGGACGCTAAGCCAATAGGCTATTTCTGTATTTTTATTGTATCAACATTGTTACCAACTGTATGTTGATGATGAGCGACAGCGGCAGCGACACAGATACATCTGAAGAGCGCAAGCGGATCATGCAGCGCATTCGGGGCATGGAGCGCATTCGGCGCATTCGGCGCAACATATGCGTCGCTGCAGATGATGGTGATGATGACAATGATAATCAACCATCAACATCCGAACGAGCACAACCTGAACAACACCAGCAACCGCCAAATGAATCCATAGTAATTCTCGATTCACAATCGCCACCAACAAAAAGGAAGCGTCCATCGGATGTAACCAGTGGTAATATGGGCACACCACTGGCCAAGCCAAACGTGCAGCCAAACAGTGAGGAACTGGACACGCGTGGGGAGCTGGAGAACTCATCGGTGCAGACGGCTCGACCTGTCGATGTGACCGAATACTTCGCCCAAGTCTCGTTCAATTTGGTCAGCAAGCGTGTGCATCTGAAGCCATTTCTGCACCTGCGCGAACAGGTCACTCACCTGGTGGCCGAGGCGTTAGCTAAATCCGAAATATAGTGATCCATATTGTGTTTTATATATTATCAATTAAAAATAAAGTATAAATAAAATGCAATTAATTATGGCTGCTCCTCATCATCATCGTCGACGGGCAGGGCACTCTGATCTTGGTCAGATAGATGAGAGACAACAGCGCTGCTGGTGCTGATCAAGAGACGTCTGGGCATTTCCCCAATCGCTCAGGCTGGAGGGCGAACTGTAGTCGTAGTCGTCGTCGTCCTCCTCTTCGCAATTCAGGCCAGAGTCGCTGCCCGTCAGCTAATGGGGCGGTGATGGGGATGGTGGTTGATTATTATCCCCATTGTGTTGCTCTTGCAGCGCACGCTTCGCATTGCTATCCTCCTTTTGGCCATCGTGCCGAGCACGGCGCTTGGCCTTCTTGCCCAGGAGCAAGGTGGAACGCTTGTTGCCGAGCACATGGACACTTTTTTCCTTAAAAGCTTTGGCTAGATTGTCAAGATCATAGTTTTCCTCGTCGTCATCCTCGACTCAGCCAAGCCTGCGCGCGAACGAACGCCTGTCTCTTTGGCCAACTGATAGAATTTTCCAGCTTTAGATATTTTTCCCATTTTGTTGTTCGTTTTCCAGTCCAATGTCAAGCACAATGAAG
Source organism: Drosophila imparisetae (assembly GCA_035042265.1). Taxonomy (NCBI): domain Eukaryota; kingdom Metazoa; phylum Arthropoda; class Insecta; order Diptera; family Drosophilidae; genus Drosophila; species Drosophila imparisetae. Next base: position 353,425 of record JAWNLP010000147.1, read on the forward strand.
TCAATTCAAATGTCGAAAGCAAAGAGATACCTTGACAGATAGTAGCAGTACTCTGCTTTGTTCGGGGATTAACTTTTAAGCGATTTTGTAATATTTGCAGCCGTTGTCAAATTGTTGCATTTATCGATAGTCAATTATCGACTGCCGCCACCTTTCCAAAATGTTTTAAGCGACGCGAGTCTGTCTATTGTGACTGCCACAAGAAGGCGCTAACGAGGTTAGAAACGAACGTCTGACGAAAAATTCAAATATAAGTTGTATTGAGATTTCTAAATTACCTAGAAAATTTTGCTAGATATTTAAATAAGTGTTTTTTAATCTCTTAAATTGGGAACATTTAGAGCCACCGCTTAGGCTAGTCCGAGTTAACTTCAGGGCATGCGCCACACGTAATGGGAAATGCATCATGCTGCGGTACTCCTTTCAACATCAGCTTTAGTTCAAAATATATATATACATTTATTTTTAACATTAGGATTTACATAACTGACTACAAGCTACTGTGTTCGTCTACTAGCGCTTGCCTTTACCACTCTTGGTACCCTTGCCACCCACCTTGGCGCCTTTGCTGCCTTTTGCACGTCGCTGCTTGGCCACAATGGAGCGCTTGTCCTTCTTCTCGCGCGGATCGACACGATAGCGATAGGCCAGCGCCAACTCTTCCTCGTTCAAGTGCACCTTCTTCGCTTTGGGTTCTGTGTGTGTGCGGAAAAAAATTGAATTTAATATTTTAATATAAATAATATGAATATTTTCTTTCTGTTTATTTATGTTTACAGTGCCTCAAAATTCTTTCCCTTAACCATCCTCTGCACTAGCTGGCCCAATCTTCAGGTAGTTATTAACATGAATTAGAGTTTTTCTTTTCTGACTGTTACTGTTTACTGTTTTCTTTTAGGTAGTAGAACTATGGTTATTGAATTTGTTTGCCTAATTTAATGAAGAAGGAACTAGAAATACTCTCCCAGTATTTAAACATATTTCTAGTGTGTGCTCTTCGCACACACTGTTTCTATTGCTTAACCCTAAACTAGCTCTGTTATTCGCCATCTCACTCTAACGTGTGCACAACTTATATGCTTACCTTCAGCCATATCTCCAGCAACTTTGTCCTTATCGCCTTCAACTTCCTCCTCCTCAATCATCCCTTCCTTGTCGGTATTGAAAAGCTTCTTCTTGATACGTTCCACCCACTGTATCAAGAATTTGGCAATATTGCTTCCGTCCATCTTCGGGGTCGTCCTTTTATGATTGGCTGCCGGAAGCGCATTCTTTGACTTCATACATGTCGACGCAGCCAAGCCTGCGCGCGAACGAACGAACTGATAGAGCTTCGATATTTTCCCCATTTTGTTGTTCGTTTTCCAGTCAAATGTGAGGCACAATGAAGTCAATTCAAATGTCGAAAGCAAAGAGATACCTTGACAGATAGTAAGAGTACTGCTTTGTTCGGGGATGCCAGTTTTGATTAACTTTTGCAGCCGTTGTCAAATTGTTGCATTTATCGATATGCTATAAGCTGCTCCTCATAGAAATGTGACATTTGAATTTCTAACGGTTTCCAGCACTAATTGAGATTGGTTATTTTGCAACACTGCTTGTCGAAAATTAACAGTTCTCGGTCTCCACAGAAATAAAAGTGCAATTAAAACAAATTTTGCTGTCTGTCTTGAAACACAGCAAAATTATTAGGACGCTAAGCCAATAGGCTATTTCTGTATTTTTATTGTATCAACATTGTTACCAACTGTATGTTGATGATGAGCGACAGCGGCAGCGACACAGATACATCTGAAGAGCGCAAGCGGATCATGCAGCGCATTCGGGGCATGGAGCGCATTCGGCGCATTCGGCGCAACATATGCGTCGCTGCAGATGATGGTGATGATGACAATGATAATCAACCATCAACATCCGAACGAGCACAACCTGAACAACACCAGCAACCGCCAAATGAATCCATAGTAATTCTCGATTCACAATCGCCACCAACAAAAAGGAAGCGTCCATCGGATGTAACCAGTGGTAATATGGGCACACCACTGGCCAAGCCAAACGTGCAGCCAAACAGTGAGGAACTGGACACGCGTGGGGAGCTGGAGAACTCATCGGTGCAGACGGCTCGACCTGTCGATGTGACCGAATACTTCGCCCAAGTCTCGTTCAATTTGGTCAGCAAGCGTGTGCATCTGAAGCCATTTCTGCACCTGCGCGAACAGGTCACTCACCTGGTGGCCGAGGCGTTAGCTAAATCCGAAATATAGTGATCCATATTGTGTTTTATATATTATCAATTAAAAATAAAGTATAAATAAAATGCAATTAATTATGGCTGCTCCTCATCATCATCGTCGACGGGCAGGGCACTCTGATCTTGGTCAGATAGATGGGAGACAACAGCGCTGCTGGTGCTGATCAAGAGACGTCTGGGCATTTCCCCAATCGCTCAGGCTGGAGGGCGAACTGTAGTCGTAGTCGTCGTCGTCCTCCTCTTCGCAATTCAGGCCAGAGTCGCTGCCCGTCAGCTAATGGGGCGGTGATGGGGATGGTGGTTGATTATTATCCCCATTGTGTTGCTCTTGCAGCGCACGCTTCGCATTGCTATCCTCCTTTTGGCCATCGTGCCGAGCACGGCGCTTGGCCTTCTTGCCCAGGAGCAAGGTGGAACGCTTGTTGCCGAGCACATGGACACTTTTTTCCTTAAAAGCTTTGGCTAGATTGTCAAGATCATAGTTTTCCTCGTCGTCATCCTCGACTCAGCCAAGCCTGCGCGCGAACGAACGCCTGTCTCTTTGGCCAACTGATAGAATTTTCCAGCTTTAGATATTTTTCCCATTTTGTTGTTCGTTTTCCAGTCCAATGTCAAGCACAATGAAGTCAATTCAAATGTCGAAAGCAAAGAGATACCTTGACAGATAGTAGCAGTACTCTGCTTTGTTCGGGGATTAACTTTTAAGCGATTTTGTAATATTTGCAGCCGTTGTCAAATTGTTGCATTTATCGATAGTCAATTATCGACTGCCGCCACCTTTCCAAAATGTTTTAAGCGACGCGAGTCTGTCTATTGTGACTGCCACAAGAAGGCGCTAACGAGGTTAGAAACGAACGTCTGACGAAAAATTCAAATATAAGTTGTATTGAGATTTCTAAATTACCTAGAAAATTTTGCTAGATATTTAAATAAGTGTTTTTTAATCTCTTAAATTGGGAACATTTAGAGCCACCGCTTAGGCTAGTCCGAGTTAACTTCAGGGCATGCGCCACACGTAATGGGAAATGCATCATGCTGCGGTACTCCTTTCAACATCAGCTTTAGTTCAAAATATATATATACATTTATTTTTAACATTAGGATTTACATAACTGACTACAAGCTACTGTGTTCGTCTACTAGCGCTTGCCTTTACCACTCTTGGTACCCTTGCCACCCACCTTGGCGCCTTTGCTGCCTTTTGCACGTCGCTGCTTGGCCACAATGGAGCGCTTGTCCTTCTTCTCGCGCGGATCGACACGATAGCGATAGGCCAGCGCCAACTCTTCCTCGTTCAAGTGCACCTTCTTCGCTTTGGGTTCTGTGTGTGTGCGGAAAAAAATTGAATTTAATATTTTAATATAAATAATATGAATATTTTCTTTCTGTTTATTTATGTTTACAGTGCCTCAAAATTCTTTCCCTTAACCATCCTCTGCACTAGCTGGCCCAATCTTCAGGTAGTTATTAACATGAATTAGAGTTTTTCTTTTCTGACTGTTACTGTTTACTGTTTTCTTTTAGGTAGTAGAACTATGGTTATTGAATTTGTTTGCCTAATTTAATGAAGAAGGAACTAGAAATACTCTCCCAGTATTTAAACATATTTCTAGTGTGTGCTCTTCGCACACACTGTTTCTATTGCTTAACCCTAAACTAGCTCTGTTATTCGCCATCTCACTCTAACGTGTGCACAACTTATATGCTTACCTTCAGCCATATCTCCAGCAACTTTGTCCTTATCGCCTTCAACTTCCTCCTCCTCAATCATCCCTTCCTTGTCGGTATTGAAAAGCTTCTTCTTGATATGTTCCACCCACTGTATCAAAAATTTGGCAGTATTGCTTCCGTACATCTTCGGGGTCGTCCTTTTATGATTGGCTGCCGGAAGCGCATTCTTTGACTTCATACATGTCGACGCAGCCAAGCCTGCGCGCGAACGAACGAACTGATAGAGCTTCGATATTTTCCCCATTTTGTTGTTCGTTTTCCAGTCAAATGTGAGGCACAATGAAGTCAATTCAAATGTCGAAAGCAAAGAGATACCTTGACAGATAGTAAGAGTACTGCTTTGTTCGGGGATGCCAGTTTTGATTAACTTTTGCAGCCGTTGTCAAATTGTTGCATTTATCGATATGCTATAAGCTGCTCCTCATAGAAATGTGACATTTGAATTTCTAACGGTTTCCAGCACTAATTGAGATTGGTTATTTTGCAACACTGCTTGTCGAAAATTAACAGTTCTCGGTCTCCACAGAAATAAAAGTGCAATTAAAACAAATTTTGCTGTCTGTCTTGAAACACAGCAAAATTATTAGGACGCTAAGCCAATAGGCTATTTCTGTATTTTTATTGTATCAACATTGTTACCAACTGTATGTTGATGATGAGCGACAGCGGCAGCGACACAGATACATCTGAAGAGAGTGCCGGCATGCAACGCATTCGGCGCAACATATTCGTCGCTGCAGATGATGGTGATGATGACAATGATGATCAACCATCAACATCCGAACGAGCACAACCTGAACAGCACCAGCAGCCGCCTAATGAATCCTTAATAATTCTCGATTCACAATCGCCACCAACAAAAAGGAAGCGTCCATCGGATGTAACCAGTGGTAATATGGGCACACCACTGGCCAAGCCAAACGTGCAGCCAAACGTGCAGCCAAACAGTGAGGAACTGGACACGCGTTGGGAGCTGGAGAACTCATCGGTGCAGACAGCTTGACCTGTCGATGTGACCGAATACTTCGCCCAAGTCTCGTTCAATTTGGTCAGCAAGCGTGTGCATCTGAAGCCATTTCTGCACCTGCGCGAACAGGTCACTCACCTGGTGGCCGAGGCGATAGCTAAATCCGAAATATAGTGATCCATATTGTGTTTTATATATTATCAATTAAAAATAAAGTATAAATAAAATGCAATTAATTATGGCTGCTCCTCATCATCATCGTCGACGGGCAGGGCACTCTGATCTTGGTCAGATAGATGGGAGACAACAGCGCTGCTGGTGCTGATCAAGAGACGTCTGGGCATTTCCCCAATCGATGGCATTGAGTTATTGGATGACAGATCGCTCAGGCTGGAGGGCGAACTGTAGTCGTAGTCGTCGTCGTCCTCCTCTTCGCAATTCAGGCCAGAGTCGCTGCCCGTCAGCTAATGGGGCGGTGATGGGGATGGTGGTTGATTATTATCCCCATTGTGTTGCTCTTGCAGCGCACGCTTCGCATTGCTATCCTCTTTTTGGCCATCGTGCCGAGCACGGCGCTTGGCCTTCTTGCCCAGGAGCAAGGTGGAACGCTTGTTGCCGAGCACATGGACACTTTTTTCCTTAAAAGCTTTGGCTAGATTGTCAAGATCATAGTTTTCCTCGTCGTCATCCTCGTCGTTGCCAACAACGACATAGCTGATCTCTCTTTTATTCTTCTGCGCCTTCTTGTACACCTTCTTCAGCTGCTTGGCTTTCTCCTGTGAGGTTGCATCCGCATTCTCCATAATCTTCTCGGCCATTTTCTTAGCCTTAGCCAAACGCTTTGTGGAGCGGCGCTTCCTGCGCGCCTTCGCCTCCATCACCTTTTTGATGGGGCGCTCATTCAACTCTTGCCCCTTGCGCTGATACTCCTCCTGCAGCTCCTTGGGCACCGACTGTGGCTTGGTCATGTGCTCCAACTCGTCCTGTGCAAACCTCAGAGGCAGATTCTCATCATTGAACTTATCGCGATTCCAGCCGCCATCGATGAGATCCGCATACTTGAAGGGCTGAGGTTGCTCGGCTTCAACTTCCTCCTCCTCAATCATCCCTTCCTTGTCGGTATTGAAAAGCTGCTTCTTGATATGTTCCCACCACTGTATCAAATATTTTGCAATCTTGTTTCCGAACATCTTTAGATTCGTGCCCCACTTAAGTATCTTCGGGGTCATCCTTCTATGGTTGACAATGCGCTCGTCATGCATGCTGATCGATTGAAGTGCCGGAAGCGCATTCTTTGACTTCATACATGTCGACTCAGCCAAGCCTGCGCGCGAACGAACGCCTGTCTCTTTGGCCAACTGATAGAATTTTCCAGCTTTAGATATTTTTCCCATTTTGTTGTTCGTTTTCCAGTCCAATGTCAAGCACAATGAAGTCAATTCAAATGTCGAAAGCAAAGAGATACCTTGACAGATAGTAGCAGTACTCTGCTTTGTTCGGGGATTAACTTTTAAGCGATTTTGTAATATTTGCAGCCGTTGTCAAATTGTTGCATTTATCGATAGTCAATTATCGACTGCCGCCACCTTTCCAAAATGTTTTAAGCGACGCGAGTGTCTATTGTGACTGCCACAAGAAGGCGCTAACGAGGTTAGAAACGAACGTCTGACGAAAAATTCAAATATAAGTTGTATTGAGATTTCTAAATTACCTAGAAAATTTTGCTAGATATTTAAATAAGTGTTTTTTAATCTCTTAAATTGGGAACATTTAGAGCCACCGCTTAGGCTAGTCCGAGTTAACTTCAGGGCATGCGCCACACGTAATGGGAAATGCATCTCCCACGGTGTGGAATGGACTTACTCGACGCTGCGGTACTCCTTTCAACATCAGCTTTAGTTCAAAATATATATATACATTTATTTTTAACATTAGGATTTACATAACTGACTACAAGCTACTGTGTTCGTCTACTAGCGCTTGCCTTTACCACTCTTGGTACCCTTGCCACCCACCTTGGCGCCTTTGCTGCCTTTTGCACGTCGCTGCTTGGCCACAATGGAGCGCTTGTCCTTCTTCTCGCGCGGATCGACGACACGATAGCGACCCTTGACGCCAGCTGGACGACGAGCACGACGAGAGGCCGTGTGCTTCTTGGCGACGACATAGCTGATCTCTTTCTTCTTCTCCTGCGCCTTTTTGTACACCTTCTTCAGCTGCTTGGCTTTCTCCTGTGAGGTTGCATCCGCATTCTCCATAATCTTCTCGGCCATTTTCTTAGCCTTAGCCAAACGCTTTGTGGAGCGGCGCTTCTTGCGCGCCTTCGCCTCCATCACCTTTTTGATGGGGCGCACATTCAACTCTTGCACCTTGCGCTGATACTCCTCCTGCAGCTCCTTGGGCACCGGCTGAGGCTTGGTCATGTGCTCCAACTCGTCCTGTGCAAACCACACAGGCAGATTCTCATCATTGAACGCATAGCGATTCCAGGCGGCATCGATGAGATCCCGACGCGTCTTCTTGCCACGCACCAGCAGCGCACCCAGCGCCAACTCTTCCTCGTTCAAGCGCACCTTCTTCGCTTTGGGTTCTGTGTGTGTGCGGAAAAAAATTGAATTTAATATTTTAATATAAATAATATGAATATTTTCTTTCTGTTTATTTATGTTTACAGTGCCTCAAAATTCTTTCCCTTAACCATCCTCTGCACTAGCTGGCCCAATCTTCAGGTAGTTATTAACATGAATTAGAGTTTTTCTTTTCTGACTGTTACTGTTTACTGTTTTCTTTTAGGTAGTAGAACTATGGTTATTGAATTTGTTTGCCTAATTTAATGAAGAAGGAACTAGAAATACTCTCCCAGTATTTAAACATATTTCTAGTGTGTGCTCTTCGCACACACTGTTTCTATTGCTTAACCCTAAACTAGCTCTGTTATTCGCCATCTCACTCTAACGTGTGCACAACTTATATGCTTACCTTTAGCCATATCTCCAGCAACTTTGTCCTCATCGACTTCTAGCTCAGAATCCGAATCGGAGTCCGAGCTGCTATCCTCCTTTTGGCCATCGTGCCGAGCACGGCGCTTGGCCTTCTTGCCCAGGAGCAAGGTCCCAGTTTCGTTGCTGTCTTCCGGGACAAATGTGGAACGCTTGTTGCCGAGCACATCGACACTTTTGTCCTTAAAAGCTTTGGCTAGATTGTCAAGATCATAATTTTCCTCGTCGTCATCCTCGTCGTTGCCAATATTTTGGAGATTATCCTTTTCGTACCACAGTTGCACGCGCTGCTGACGCCTGGTGTCCTTGTCCCGGAAATCACCCGATTTAATAAGCGGATGTTCGCCGCGCTTCTTCTTCTTTCCCTTGCCTTTGGATTCGGTCTGATCCTCAGCATCGTTGTCACTGAGTCCCAATCCCTTTTCATCATAATCGCTCTCGCTGTCCTCTGCACTGACCTCAGGCTCATCATCGTTCTCATAGTTGGCATCGTCGTTCATGCATTTGTCATCCTTGTCGTACTTTTTGTACTTGGGCAACTTGGGCAGTTCTTCGGCGTCGCCTTCTAAATCAAAATCCGGATTAACGTCCAGAACCTCGTCCAGCTCGTTCAAGCTTTTGATGTCCTTTAGATCGAAGATCTCATGCTCAGTCTCCTCGACGGGGCCATCGTCGCCCTTGATGACCATGTTTAGGTTCATTTTGTCGTGCAGCTTTGCCTTGGATTTGAGGGTCTTTTTGCGTTTGCGCTTCAGATCTTTCTGCTCTTCATCGGCGAGCAGTCCAATTTGCTGCTGCAGCTCAGCATCCTCCATATCCTCAATTTGTTCTTGGGTCAAGGGCTGCGGTTGCTCGGCTTCAACTTCCTGCTCCTCAATGATGCCTTTGTCTGTATTGAAAAACTCCGCCTTGACCTGTTTCCACCAAAGCAGCAAACCCTTGATGTCCCTGCGTCCTAGCACCTTAAGATCCTTGCAGCACTCAAGAATCTCCGGGGTCGTTCTCTTATGATTGGCAATGCGCTCATCATCTATGGTAATCGATCCAATCCCCTGAAGCGCCGCAAGCGCATTGTCCGACTTCATAAATTCTGATGCAGCCAAAACGTTGCGCAGCGACATGTCCTGCTCTGTATAACCTTCGGCCTTTATGCGCTTCTGCCTCTCGGGATGGAGCAGACTGTTGTTTTTGCCAGTGCCTTCGAGATCGAGCTCTTCAAACACATACTTTGCATCCAGCAGACGGGGATCGATGTGATCGGGTGCCAAATAATATTGGCACACAACGAATATCTCGGCTGACTCCTTACGCGATGCACTTGGTTTGGTGGCATGCACCTTCTTGAACAACTGCTTGAGCACCCAGAGCAGAGAATTGTAATCTTTGGAGCGGAACACCTTTGTCACAAACCAGCCGCTCTTGCGCATAAACTGTGTGGCCAGCTTAAGGGCATTCAATGTGAGGCAGATCTGCTGATAGGCGTCGTACAACCAGTTGCGACCCACATTTGGTGCACCGTCGTGCAGGACGACATCGACTTTCCACGATTGCAGTTCCTGGGTGAGCGACTGACGGCACTTTTCCGTTGTGATGTCCTCGACAAGGCTAATGCAGCCGGGGATTGCCCGTATGGGAAACAGATCAACGCCGATGACAATGCTCGAGACGGGCATATTCTGTTTGGCCACCTGCATCCAGCCGCCGGGGGCAGCGCACAGATCGACGCATACCTGCGACTCTTGCAGGAAACCATATTTGCGATTCAATTGGATCAGCTTGAAAGCGGCACGCGATCGAAAGCCTGTCTCTTTGGCCAACTGATAGAACTTATCCTTGCGTGTCTTTCCAACTTTCGATTTTTTTCCCATTTTGCTGATGTCAAGTCAAATGAAAAGAGAAACTGAATTTTAGATTTAACGCACGCCGTCAGCGCGTTGCACGTGTTTGTCGTTTCTAATTTAGGCGTTGCCAGATGCCCTGACAGCTGATGGCTGCTGCTGCTATGCAGTGTTGCCAATAATCGACTACAAGAAGTCGAACAGATCGAATACACAGAATAGTATATCGGAATGATTTGTGCATATGATTTTTTACATTAATCATCTACATATTTTGTACATACACCAAATATTGATCCAAATCATGTTAGTTGAATATATAGTTTGTGTTGAATTAAATAATTATTAATTTAATAAGCCTGGCTAGTAGTTTTAAGATCACTCTTAGTTATTCATAACTTTTGCCTATCGATATTTCATTGGTCCGTGGCTGTCGCTGCACATCACTAAGCTCGTGCTGTGCGCTGCATGTTGTTATTTATGTATTTTTAGTTGATTTTTGTATTAAAAATTATATAAGTAATATGCTGCGCACTGTTATATGTGATTTAGCACGCCTACGGTATGCATATGCACAAAAATATGCCATAAATCGCAGCTATAATATAATTTTCTCGATTTCGCAGACTGAGTGGCAGTGCAAGTCCGGCCGCCGTTTTGATTACACAAGTGCGCGAAAAGGGTCATCTGAGCCGGCCCCGATTGCGGAATCCCTACTGGCTTATACGCCAGCAGCGTACGGTATGTGAAGAGAGCGATTAAATTGGAAAGCTGTGACTGAGAACCCATCATATACTTTATTTATTATGTCTGCCTTGCAGCGAGCAGATGATCTTGTCACAGGCGAGAATCGCAGTTTCATCAAAGAGGTGGTCCACGACACCTACGGTGTACCGGCGCTGATTAAAGGCACACAAACTTATGAACAGAAGCAGCTAATTCAGACGACCGAAGCACCCACAGATGCCGAGCCCTGGACGCCTGCAGTGCGTCGCTGCGGTTTAATCGCCCGAAAGATTGGCCAATATCCACTCTGGCTGAAGAATGGCGAACGCGTGCGCACAACTCTGCTGCAGGTGGCTGACAATCATGTGATCAAATATATATCTCCGGAAGACTATCGTCCCACCCAGCAACCAAATGTGCACAATTTAAATAAATACGGTTGCGTTTTAGTCGGAGCGGAGTGCACAAATCCGGCACTGTTGACCAAAGAGTATTGCGGCATCTTTCGTGATTCGGGTGTCATGCCCAAGAAGAATTTGGCGCGTTTCATCGTCTCGCCACAGGCGGCTCTGGCTGCGGGCACGCCCCTTAATGTAGGCCACTTTCGGGTCGGCGATTTTGTCGATGTGCGAGGCAAGACGTGAGTAATAACTTGGTATTGTTGGAACTCATCTAGTTCAAGTGTATTTGCAGTGTGGATCATGGCTTTCAAGGTGTGGTGAAGCGGCACGGTTTTAAGGGAATGCCTGCTTCCCACGGTGTGACTAAGACGCATCGTCGTGCCGGCAACATTGGCGGCGGTGGAGAGAAGGGACGCGTATGGCCGGGCACCAAGATGCCCGGTCACATGGGCAATCGATGGCGCATCATTAAGGGGCTGCGCATATGGCGCATCAATATCAAGTACAATGTGATGTGGGTGCAGGGCAGTGCTGTGCCCGGATCAACGAATGGACTCGTCTATATCTACGACACAATTCTGCCATTGCGCAGGCCAAAGGATGCGCCACCATTTCCCACACTCTACGACAATGCTGATGCCAATGAGCCGGATGACATCTGGTACGACCAGGTGCACAGCTTCAAAGAGGAAAGCATTAGCCATAAACCGGAGTAATCACAACTTAGCTTAAAGCTTTCTTTTTTTACTATATGTGTATGTAAAGAACTTTGAAACTACTTAGATAAACAAACAAATGAAAAAAAATCACGAACAAGTCTTGTTTAAGAGTTTCAGAGAGGTTCTGAAGGTTTGATACATGGTTCAACATATTCTAGGTACATCTTGAAGAAATAACAATATTATAATTTGTATAGGATTTGCAACAGGCATTTAGAGAGAGACTTCGAGTCCACAGTGTATATAAATTGGACGATTGCAAACACTAAATTTTGAAACTATGCTAAGACTTGGAATAGACACTATGTAAGTCCGAATCAGTACGAAACTTTGAGGAATCGTGCCGCATTCGATGAGTCGACTGTATTTAGCTTTAATAGAGCTTAGGTTAAACTATAAAGCAAATTTTCAAAGGCCAACAAAACTCCACAAACGAAAAAAGGTCATCAGGCAAAACATTTTTGTTTTAATTGCGCTTTCACATTCACTTACATTTTGTATATAATTTTAAAGTTATAATTACAATTCGCTAGTTTGGCAATAACCCAAAGATATGCCAGGTAAAATAATAGCTGATCTCATTTCAACGTCGGTTTCAATAAATAACATGCTTGGCTAATCTGTATACTAATTGATCGATCGGATGGATCGGATGGACAACAAAACAAAGTTCAAAAAAAATATATAGTTAATTTATGCGTATATATAGATATATACATATATATATAGTACATACGTCTAATATATAGTATATATGTATATGAAAATTATGACTCGCTGCTGGAGCAAGCACGGAAGTTATCACAGCAAAATTAAAAAATGAACTACGAAACATGCCAGACTCGTGTGCTCCACGTGGAGAGCGCGCTTATTGAGTTCACCCACATCCACATTGGCAATCGTTGGACACACATAAATTTTGGAAAACTTAACCGAACCGAACCGAAGTAGCTAATCGAGCGAATTCTGTCCCACGCTGTTTCCGTCCATGTCGGTGCTTGAAATGCTCGGCGATATGGTCGTTGAATTTGAGTTGCCAGCACCGCGATCCAGATTATAATACTGAACGATGCGGGCGGGCGGTCGATTTGAGATAACTTCCGTAATTTGTCCGACAACCCATTTGGTTAGCTTAATGACGGCCAAATGTGCGGCGAATTGTAGAATCATTGCTCCGAATCCCTTGTATAGGCCACCAATGCCCTCGGTTAGCATTGTGGTGCGATAGCAATCGATGGCACCCTGATAATTGGTCAATATGGGCACCACAGCATAACCATTGTCCAGATTGTCAATAATGGTGCGCGTACCCTGCAGCTGCAGTCGATGCAATATTGTCTCGACCGGATAGAATAGCACCTCGGTTGTCAGCATGGCGATCAGACTTGCATAGATTTCCCCATTCTGATGCTCCAGCGTATCGTCGCGAGTCTTCGCGCCACGCTGCTCCTGCCTCAATATGAGGCGACTACGCATAATTCGCGAGGAGACGCCGCGTATAACCAGACCAAACAAATACTTGGTTATCCCCATAGAGACACTGGGGCCAATTAACGCCCAGGCCGGCAGCATGCGTCCCTTTTGCGGCGAACTCCAATAGAACAAGCGCAGACTGCCCTCGCGAAAGACATCCAGCAATCCGGGTTTCTCGCTGGCTATGTCACTCTGCACGGTCTCCACCAGCGAGGCCGCATAGAAGGGCACCACCAGGCCAATGCTGATGCTGTCAAATAAAACAGAAAATGTAATATAGTAATAGGTCATGTTCACGTTGATTTTAAGGTTGATCGTCATATATCGGATTCGTTTTTCATACTTGAAGCAGATTTATTCCCTCTATTCCAAATTTATGACTACAACCTGATCTTTTACATCGAAGATCGACCGGTTTACATTCGAAATCTAAGGAAACGTACCGACAGAGCATCGTTATCATTTTAGTCATTACAAATGAGAATAGCTAGGATAGGCATTTATTGGATTTGCCATTCATCTTTTCTATGTTTCTCACATTTCCCAAATACGAAACGCGCATAGTTCCAGATTTAGTTGAAGCAGATGTTTATAATTGTTATACACTTACCACTTGAGTAAAATATGTTGACCGAAACGCTTGAGCGTGGTGCGGCTATCTACGTCTTTGGGCCAGCTGGTGAACTTGCAGATGACATCGTCAATGGCCAAAGTCATGCCGCGGACGAGGAGACAGCTGCCCAGACCCTTCCACAGCGTTGTGACGCCCTGTCGGCGATGTAGATGCACAATGCTTGGCAGCAGCTGAAACGGATGCAAATGATATCGCGTTGAGGCATTATAAACTTGACACTGACGGCGCAGCACTATAAACGGATGACTCAGCAGGTTCTCCGTCACGAGCGAGACCCACTGGACGCCAAAGACGAGATATTTGCGCAGCGATACATCTGTTGATGTCAAGTCTTTGATTTAGTTTTAGAATATAATTATATTACGCTGTGTTTTGCTCACCCTCCTCCTGACTATCCAGATATTTGTCCACCGCCCTGCTCGGCTTTTCCACGGGCAGCGACAGATCGCGTTCCGAATTCATATACTTCAAATGTGTGACGACACTTTGATCCGCATTCATATTGTCCATAATGCATTTCTCGCGATCATCGATGCTAAAATCAATTGTTTTACATAATTATTAGTCTACTAGAATAGCTATCAATTTCTGTACATACCCGTGCCCTATCTGCATGCCGGGATCACCGACTACGTTATGCGGCACTTTTTGCATATTTCTGAGTGCCTCAACCTGTGCCAGGGTCTGCGATTGTTGGGTATGTTCGCCGTATCCACGATTCGTTGCATGCCTGTATTTTTGTTATTATTTTTGTTTTTTGAGGCGGGGTTCCATATTTTTATTGGCGGGGTTTGCGATATGTGAATGTCTACTTACATTTGAGTCGTATAATTGTTGAGGCTGCCTGACATAATATAGTATTCTGTTTGTATTGTGGCGTGTGGTTGACTTCCCCTTCTCTATTCGTGTTAAATAAAAGCCTCTATTTTGAATGAGTGTTTGGGCTGCTGCTGCTGTTTCACAATCTTATTTTGAAATACTAAATAACTTTTATATCCATGTAGCTTGAACTCGCTCAAGCTAGAGATGGGCGCGTGACACATAGAACAAAATAAAAATGAAACCAAAAACAAAAGCAAGTAGAGCTAACAACAAACTTACAAAATAATGTAACAGATTCAAGTAAAATCGTCTATAATGATTGGCAAAACGCCAGCACATAACCAAAAATAAACAATATGTACATGTACCGAGACAATTCCGTGCATTGCGCGATACTTGTGCCGATATGCGTGCACGCAATATTATTGCGATTGTTGTGGATGTATCGAAAGCAAGAAGTTATCGGCTCATAACATCTGTTCGCGCTTCTTGGCATTGATTCGCAATTTAAATGCACTTTTAAATGACGAAACCCGTAACACAAAGCGGCATATTACATCTGGCCGCCAGCGTTTGCGATCTGGAGCGTACCCTGCTAGGAGGCCAAAGCTTTCGGTGCGTATTTTGTAATATTTGACAATAGCTAACATAAGGATCTAATTTGTATTTTAGCTGGCGCATGTTATGCGATGCACCGAAAGTGAAATATGTCGGCGTTGCCTTAAACACTTACTGGGTGCTGACGCCAGAAAGCGAGCACATTGCCTATGAGGCACATGCAGCCGTCAACCAGCCTCCCAATTTCAGCGCACTGTTGAGCGAATATCTGCGCGCTGATTTTGATTTACTGGAGCAGCAGGCCGCTTGGATAAATGCGGATGAACAGTTTGGCAAATTTGTGGGCAAACCAGTGCGCATGCTGTCACAGGAGCCGCTAGAGAATATAGTTTGCTTCCTGTGCAGTCAAAACAACAATATTAAGCGGTAAATACAATAACGTTAAAATGACTTATTCATAATTGTAATCTTTTAGCATTTCATCAATGATCCAGTGGTTGTGCGCCGCTTATGGTCACAAGATTGGGAATTTCCATGGCCAGGATGAGTACACATTTCCCACACTTGAAGCGCTCACTGGCGAACGCACTTGCAGTCAATTAGATGAGGAATTGCGCGCCGCTAAGTTCGGTTATCGCGCCAAGTTTATAGCGCGTTCACTGGTACAAATTCAGGAGCGTGGCGGCAATGCCTGGTTTGAGAACTTGCGTCAATTGCCTTACGTAGATGCGCGGGAGGCTTTAGTTCAACTGCCTGGCATTGGCTACAAGGTGGCCGATTGCATTTGCCTGATGTCCCTGGGCCACTTGGAGGCAGTGCCCATTGATACGCATATTTATAAGCTGGCACAGCGTCACTATCTACCGCATTTGGCTGGCCAAAAGAACGTGACCACAAAGATCTATGCTGAGGTGGCGCATCATTTTCAGCACCTCCATGGCAAATACGCTGGCTGGGCGCAAACGGTGAGTGCTGTTATTCGGCATATTAGAATCAGGTAAAAAGTTATACTTCCTTCTTTTTACAGCTTCTATTTTGTGCAGACTTGCCCCAGTTTCAGACTAAATCCGAGCTGGGCAATAATGATAAAAAGCCCAAGAAGCGCAAAAAACAATGATTTAATGAGCTAGCTTAAGATTGAATTATCCTTGTGTCACATCGTCCGCAACTTGCAACTTGTAGTTGCAAAGCTGAACCTAGCTAAGCATTAAACTTTTGCTTTACATACCGATGTTCAAGTTTTAAATTGTAGAATAAAATACAGATTTCCAATTAGGTTACAGAAATCTTAGCAAGTGATTGTCGGTACCAAATTGATATGCAGAATGCATGATTAAAATAACAGATCTTGTATATTTCTTATAGAGAGTAGGGCATCTCTTTTCTCGATATATTGTTTACCCATTAAAGAAAACCTTTTTTCCCGTTTCCATTCCAAATTGTTGTATGCAACTAATCTGTTTCTAGGTGTAAAATATTAAATAAATATGTATACTTGCTATGTTACTTTGTTGTTTTGGATTGAGGAGTGCATCACTTAATCCACTTGCTTTAATTTTGCAAGCCGAGCTGTAAGTGAAACTTCAATGGGATAAACCTTTTAACGTCACTTTCAGCAACGCAAACAAGCACCAGAAACGCAAAATACTTGCATGGAGGGCACATTGCGCGGTTGCCAGCACTTCAATGTGTTTAGGTGTTAAGGTTGAGTTAGGCCATGGCGGAATGCAGGCTGGAAGTTACCTAACCTAACCCCAACGCTCCCCACGTGCCCCGCTCTTTTGAGCCACTGGCATGCCTGGAACTGGTCCGAACGCAACTACAAGCCGCTGAAAGTATTTTGCCAACACTTCGCTAGAGACTAAACAGCTTTTCAGTGGTTTTACTTTGCACAAAATAAAAAGCAATTTACTTATAAATTTTGCACAGCAATTTAACGGCTTAAAAAAAGAAGAGAGCCAGGCAGACAAATGTAAGCCGCCTACTCACCTTGGGTTAGGCAACACACAGGATAACCTTACTCATGCTACAGATCAGTACTGAGCGCGTGTCACGAGTTCGTCCTTCGTGATGCGTGAGACATCTGCATAATAAATGGGAATTTGGGCTGAGTGCGTGTTTTCCCCAATGGGACACTTAAAGGCACCACTTAAGCCTAATTCCCTTTAATTGGATATGATTTACGTATCGTTTTTCGTAATTGTTGTGCAGACGTTTTCTATTAAAGTCCTCTAAGCATCCTAAATAATCAATTCAATTGTGAAATTAAGAAGTTAAAAAACTCTTCAATATAGAAAATGAAACACACGTAAATCAAATAAAATAATTTGAGACACGAGCTCATCCGTGAGGCCAGTCTCTGGTTTTTTAGACCTGTTCGGGGGTCTGCTTGGTGTCAGGTATAATTTAATTTAGACAACAGCCAACCGCAGCCAAAAAACACACCTACTCACACACACACACACACACACACACACAAGCACACCTAAACAAAATTTCGGCACCGGAAGCAGACACCACACACACACACACACACACACACACCCTATACACAGATTGAGGTAACTGACTTGGACGTTGGCGTTGTTGAATGGCTGTCACAGTTACGAGCGACTTTTCACACCTTAAATTATTTATTAGACAGTTTAATTTTCAATTCAAAACATTGCAAAATGCGTTGCACGACGCACACCTGAAAAGTTTCCCACTGCAAATCCAAATTGCCAGTTATAGAAACGTGTATGTGTGTGTGTGTGTGTGTGTGTGTCGGGTTGTGTGTATAAAACAGAATAGTCGAGTATTTGGTGTCTCGGTGGGTGAGGTGTGTAATTTGCAAACTGCTGTTTTCATGCATAATTACTTAAGTAATTAAGTTGTTGGGGCGGAATTAGTTAAGTAACGGTAATTGGCAGTGAATACAAGTATTTAATTACAGTGAAACGATTTTATATCAGCAGACGCATGCAAGTGAAATAGATTTCTTGGATCATCCACGTAATTCTTGTGTACCATAATTGTGATACATCATTGGCAAGTTATAATTTAGAGTTGACAGCTCTGTCGTGTGAAACACATTAGGAATTAGCAATGATAATTAGAAGTAATTCAAAATTAGTAATGATTACATATCAGCGGCAACACTGCTGTACACCCAGCTCAAACGTCAGCATCTTGTCACGCGTTCATTTTAATGAGGTACCAAAATGTTGTAACCTCCATTGCGAGTTAGGCGTAAAATTCTTAACAAAGAAATTTCGAAACCCTAATCTGGTTATATGTATGTGTCTATATCAAAATGCTTTGATTCCCAAAGTTGAACCTTGAATGAGAATTGAATGACCTTTTGCGTTGCCCCAAAAGACCAAGGTGTAAACTTTTTCGACAGGCACGCAAATATTGGCTATAAATGCGCCGAGAACATAGTGAAACACAACAAGAGACAAGACAGTGAGAGAGAGAGAGAGTGACAGAGAGAGAGAGAGAGAGAGAGAGAGAGTGAGAAAGAGTTGAGCTGCAGGATGAGAATGTGGAGATAGATGGAGTGCTTGCCAAGGTGCTGCTGTTTCCTTCTGGTGATGTTGTTGTTGATGTTATTGCTGTTGCTTGTGTTTTTGTAGTTGCTTTTGTTGTAGGTTGGTGGTGCAGGTTACACATAAATTACTACGTCACATGCAACGAGTTTTCGGCTTCTCAGCATTAGCCGCGTAAAGCGCAAAAGTTTTGTGTTTGGGAATGGTCGCAAAGTGCGAGCTGCGAGCTGCGAGTTGGTGGCTATTATAGTAGAATCAGGGAATGGGAGTTGCTTGCTTGGTTCAAAAGTTGCAAGTTTGCATAACCAAAAATTGTTGTTAAGTTGCCAAAAAGTTGCTGCTCCAAAAAGTTGGCCGAGTGCTGTAAAGCGCCGAGTTTATTAAATGGCCAACCAAGGGGGCCAGGAGCACAAAGCACAGGGCACTGCAGGTGAAAAGTGAAAATGAGCATAATCCTGAGCACGAAAGCCAAACACACACACAAAGAATGTAAAAAGCAAAAGAAAAAGAAAAAGAAAAAGGACGAAGAAACGCAATTAATAGCAAGAGGGCAAATTGGCAAATTGGAGCTAAGCTGCCTAATAGGAATATCAATTAAATGCCAAAATGGATGCATTTCACTAGAGTTCAGATGATATGATAGTAAGATGACTCATATAACTGTGTGGGTATATATACTCGTAGTAATTCTATTTGGTATAACCGTGTACAATATGGTAAATGCCAGTGGGCAATAGCCATATAATTGTAGAGTTCAATTTGAGCAGACTCTGGAAGGGGAATACCTCACTGACGGTATAATAATAGAGAGTAAATTGATAGATTAGTTAGATAAATGATTAGGTGAAAAACTAAATTACTTAAGATCTTATTAGTTACGAGTATTTTGATTAGCATATATATTTTTCATCTAATACCACTAATATCAATATCAATTCATCTTTTCAACTCATCATTTCAGTCTCTCTTTAGCTGTAGTTTCTGATTATTGATCTACCACCACTCTAGCAATATGTATGTATGTGTGTATATCTAGTAATTAATATTTATTTTCCATTATTATTTTTGTCTTCTTTATTAATGCATAATTATCCATTGAGTTAGCCATCTATTTATTCTACTAATTAATTTTCTTATTTTGCTATCTTTCCATCTGAATTTGATGCTTTCGTTGTTCGCCCCAAGCGATTGCTCTTTCTTTCCCTTGCATTGGTTAACTGGAAATGATGCGTTCATCCCCTATCTGTTGGCTTCCCCCACACCTCCTCTCCCAGTAACCGCCCAAAATTATTTTCAATTAGTAACTAAGGCTCCAATTGAGGGCACTGTGACTTATTAAAAACTTATACCCATAATTGGTACCCAGTCCAGCAAAGAAAAAAGTTAGCTCGAACTGAAATTGATACAGGGCTAGAAGGGCTGGGCAAAAGGGGGTGGTGTAAATGAGAAGTAGTGGAATCTATACATATAGTGCTTATGTACATACGTATGTATGTATGTGGGGCAGGCGGTAATACGGAGTGCCTGCAGATTGCCTGCTGATTTAATTCAAATGCAATTTCAGCTGGGAGACAATCTCCGCTTTGCTCCATTTAACCCAATTTCCTCCAAAGTAGCAAGTCAATATTAACACACACACACTTCCACACACACTCGCTTAGTGGGCGGAACTTGAGAGTGTTGAAAAATAAAGAAAAAATAAACAGATTGGAAAAGGAGACAACTGCGGACTGCGGTGGTGCGCACTCGATTTGACCCGATTGTGGATGCTACATGTGGTGAATGTGGATCCGCTTGTGGTTATGTGGTGCATGCCTTGGCAGCGGCGTCTGTGTTGGCATTTAATTTTATGCACATGCGGCCCACTTCATGTAATTTTCAATATTTCGCTCGACTGAGCATCCGGCTTCAGTTCTCAGCTTTAAGCTAAGGTCGAAATGTTTCCCATTCAAACGTATACGCGATAAATATGCAGGATGTATTTGAAGGATTCGAATTCAAAGAGAAACTTAATTTTTGTATATAAAAAGATGTTAACTAAACTGCATTTTTTGAGGGGGGCGTATTTTTAGTGGACTCTTTTCAGCGTCCAGTTGGCGGCGGAGGCGTCGCCGCTGCTACCAACACTAACCGAATCAACACATCAACGAATCATCGGTGCCCCCAATGGATGTCGTCGCCGAGGAGGAGGATTCCCTGACGAGCAGCGGGACAATCTCCTTGAAGCTCTGATCCGGTGGCGTAATGACCAGCATATTAATGGAAATTGACAGCGGATACTCCAACAGTGTATCGAGCTTCATCAGCGAGTTCTCCTCATTCGGCTCCAGACTCAGAGTGATGATCTCCGATTGTTGCTGGAAGTTTTTCGAGGTGATCGTGGTGCGCAGCATAAATTCCCGCTTTGTTTCCAGGCTGAGGATACGTTCTTGTTCGTAACGATGATTACGGCGGATGTTGAGTCGCCCTGACTTCATGATGAATATCAGATCCACGGCAAAGTTAAAAATGGGCCAGCGCCACTTTTGATAGCTGGGCTCGTGCAGGTGGTAACCGAAACGCATGCAGTTCTTCAAGAACATCTTGTTGTCCACCTGCTTGGGACGGCTATTGTCCTGGTCATGATCGAAACGCAGCAGGGCTTCCCATTGGCTATAGGTGTGGCGATAGATCCACTCCTTGGGTATGATATTATCATTGAAGATGATATTGATATTCACAGAGTGATTGGTCAAATGCTGAGTACGCAGCAGCTGGAAGACGGGCACATAGGGCTGACCCTCTGGTGTGGCCAGAAAGCAACACTCGCCCACGCGGCGTGTAAAATATTGCCACTCGAAGACGTCAACGCCGGGCATGTAAGTTTTGTCGCCGGCATTAACTAAACGTTTCTGTTGGGCCTCGGCACGTTGCAAAGGATCTTCGGGATCATAACGAGGATTCAGCTGAAGGAACATCCAAGTCCGGAGTAGGGTATATAATGAGAATTCCGTTGTCAGATGCAAATCTGGGCTGGCCGTGAGTAGACACATTAAATCGATGGTTATATGTCGCAGCAGATTCGGCTGTCTGCTGTAAACGATGTGCAGATTGAGCAGGAGCCACTGGAAGGCTTTCTCCTTCACCAGAATGATGCCAAACTCGGAGGTAGTCTCATAATAGTTTATGGCTGTCTCGGCATTAATGTTGTCCAGCATCACCTCGGCACACATTTCGATGATGCCGTCCATAAAGAAGAAAGCCGCCGTTGCCAACACAGCAATCACATTCGTCACTTCAATCTCAATTTCAGCGGAATACATTGAGCCAAATACGGCATCCACACTACTTACAGTAACCCGATCGTCCGGGATTTGGATGTGCACGTAGTTCTGTTTGGATTCCTTCCACGAGCCGTTGAACATCTTAAGGAAATAGGCACTCTGACTGAGGTACAGTTTGTGCAGATGCCACCACTTGTTCAGGACCAATATAGCCACATCCCAATTATTTTTCTCCTTGAACAGTGTATTATATATATACTCTGTCGATGTCAATAGCCTCTTTCTTCAAATGATTTCGCATGAATATCGAATATAAATTCTCTAGAAGATTACTCACTTTTTTGCGGGTTGTGCCATGTCTGGTTCATCCTCCAGCCTACGTTTCAGATTGCCCCGCACACCGTCAAAAACATCAGCGACATTTTTTCGCATTGATCCAAAAACTTGGCCCATTGTTCTTTGCCTTTTTCTTTCTCTTTTTGCCGTGTGAAATTGGAAATGGAAGTTACAGTTATGTCTTTTATGCCACTGCAATTGTCACGTGACTTGCTATTTTTTGATTGATTGATTGAGTAATTGAGTATGTGTCTGTGAATTTCAACAAAACAATTGCACTTTCAAAATCCAATTGCAAATTTCGCGTGATTCCATTTTCATACTCACATTTTCTTGCCAAAGACTTTTCTCTTTGCCAACACTTTCAATTAACTTGTATTATTTGCCAAACACTGCGCGTGCGCCAATCGCTCAGCTCCGTCGGCTCCGTTCCGCGAACGAAAAGCAACTCTCCGGCACAAAAAATACTAGAATCAAAAGTGTTTAAGCTCCTGGCATCTTCTGACAAGTGTATCAAATGAACGCGTGATATTTCCCAGTGGTGACTGCCATGACTTGGCCAAATTTCGACATATTTTCAAAAGCAGAGTTGATTAATCGAAATGAATGTTACATTTGGCAACCGTTTTTCAAAATTGTATGTTAAGTCTGACACAATAATTCGCAGCAGAGTTTGGGCTCTGAATACTTCCAGAATACTTCCAGAATACTAACATAATACCAACATAATACTAAAAGCTCTGTCACACAAAAATGAATCGATTTCTTTTTAAATACATAAATAAATATTAATATTATGCACTTATTAAATTATTCAATTATTAATTATTTAATTCGTGCTGGAATTCTATCAATTTCTTTTTGTCCACCGTCCAAAATCTGTACAAATAATTCCGTGCTGAAGTGCTGAAGTATGTTTTACGAAATTGCCGTTTGGGTTGCTGACTGTCGAATTGTTGTTTAATTTTGGTGCTGCTGTCGTTGGG
Organism: Drosophila imparisetae; assembly: GCA_035042265.1. NCBI lineage: Eukaryota > Metazoa > Arthropoda > Insecta > Diptera > Drosophilidae > Drosophila > Drosophila imparisetae. The sequence continues at coordinate 376,659 of JAWNLP010000147.1, forward strand.
GGCAGGGCTCAGGAGTATGGGGTCGTGGGTCGTGGGTCACGGGTCGCGGGTTAGGGGTTAGGGGTTAGGGGTCAGGCACTTGTCGCATATCTTAAATGCCAGCAATTTATGATCGTTAAGTGGCGCAGCGCATGAAATGCCGGCAACAGCAACAATAACAGCAACAATAACAATAACAACAAAGATACAAACAAACACTTTTGTGAGGCAACGCAACGTCCGGGAAAAAGTGGCAACAACTATTAAGCGACAAAATACAACAAACAAAACAACAAAAAAACAAAATACATACATATGTATGTACACATTCAAAGCGTCAACATTTGTGAGGCCAAAAGGCATTAAGGGCCAAATGTGGCAATGCAGTTGGGAACGAGGCGAGGGGTGTGGGCGGTGGTGATGGGTGGGACGGGGGGGGAGGGGTTGCGAGTGTTTTGGTGTTGGCACGAAGTCGACGCCGCGTGTCAGTTAATTTTGCACTTTAATGTTTTGACACAAGGCGGTTGTTAGACGCCACTTGACACCGCTCGCAACGACGCTCGTTTGTGTGTGTGTGTGTACGAGTGTGTGTGTGTGTGTGTGATGTGTGTGTGTGTGTGTACGAGTGTGTGTGTGTGTCGTCTCTCTTACTCACTCCTCCACACACTCTGACTGCCTGCACCTCTCTCTCTCTCTCTGTCGCTCTCTCTCTCCCTCTCTCTCTCTCTGTCTCTCTCTCTATCTTTCTCTTTCTCTGTGTCTAATGTAATTAACAGCTCTGCGCGGCTCTTCTGACGATTTTTGCATATTTTCAAGCAAAAACCCAACACACACAGGCACAAGCACAAGGGCGGTGCCCCTATGCCCCAGGGGTGCGTTTATGAATGTGTGATTGGGGTGTGCGTGTGTGCCACACACACACACACACACACACACAAACAGAGTTGCGTAATCAGCGCTAAAAAAAAAGAAAGCGTTGCTGCCATCTCAGCCATCAAATGGCCGCTAGCTTCAAAAGTGCTACTCGTTGCCACCCGCTTGACGCTCACTTAATCCGTTTAATTATATGCCATGGTAATGGTGGAGGTAGAGATGGGTGGTGGGTGGGAGGGTTGTAGCTTATGCTCCTCGCAGGCAACATACTTAATATTACCATATAATGGGCGCAAGTTCTTTATGACATACGTGTTCGCATTATCAGCACTTATTATAGGCTTAATGTGCATATGTGGCGCCAAGAAGAAGAAGAAGATGAAGAGGAAGAAACTTCTTAAGCATTTTTATTTATATACTCGTATAGTATTTCTTTCAAGGGTAACAACTATCTAATCTCTTTGAATATGATACTCTGTTTATGGCAATAAAAGCATCTGCTTCAAAATTATTTTGAATGTTTTCACTTTAAAAGGCTGAAATTTGGGAAATGGGAAATGGGAAATGGTTGAAAGTTGAAAGAAATTAAATGTTTATACTGCAATTTATCACAATTATTTATTGGCTTGAAAAAGTGTTGGCTTGGTTAACAAAACTACAATTTGTTTTTGTTAGCTTACATCGATTGGAGTTCGAAAGTAATTAAAGAACCTTTCGAAGGCCAATTGAAGTTCGCAACTAATTAGCATATTCAATAGTTGAAGGCATGTTCAATTATTGTAAAATCTGTGGCAGTCAAAGACATGCCACCAAGAGCGTCTAACTTAGATTTGCATCTGAAATTCTGGTTGTGGTACTAGTTACAGGCAGCTGTTGTTGGCCTGATTTGTGCTCAATTAACAACACTTGAGCCTGACAGCGTCATTACACACAAGGAAAGATAGATTGGTGAAAGCGGGAGGGGGAGGGGTAGTGGATTTGGGGTAAGCAGATGACATATTGCAAGACAACAAAACATGGCCAAAAACAATGACAAAATTAGGAATTAGAGACAAATTACAGAATCGAGGCGATTTTCTTGCTGTAAACAAAAAACAAAAACAAAAACAAAAACAAAAAAAAAAGGCTACACAAGAACAGCAAGGAAATCTGATGAGGATAATGAAGGAGCAACAGCCGTTGCCGTTGCCGTAGCCATCGAAGTGGCCAACAACAATAACAACAACAGCAAAATGGGAAACATGGCCAACAGATGTTGCTAATTGGTTTTTAATTTAAGGCCTCTGGAGCAATAAACGGTCTCGACTAGAGAGAGCTCTAGCCTGCAGTGTGCCTATTCTTGATTGCGCCGCCCACTTATCGTCCTTGGGTAGCCGCTCTCTCTCTCTCTCTCGCGCGCTATCGCTCTCTGCTTCTTTCTCTACTCTTTTGGCCCTTTTCGTGTCCCTGAGTGCGTCTACGCAATATGCCGGCCAGTCTAAAACAACCAACAGGCAACAACAACAGGACAGAACAACAGTTTTTATGTGCCTCCGGCTAACTGAATTGCCTCGGCCAGATAGCCCACATAGGCACATAGACAACCGACAACCGACAGCCGACAGCCCGGCAAGATTGGCAGGCATGGCAGGATGTGCACACAGGATGCATGGGGTTGGATGCGGCGAGGGGTTGGGTGTGCCAGACAACTTTTGCGGCTATTGAATTTTCTTTGAAACTTGAAGTAATTTGTAAAGCGTTTAACTTGAGCCTCCTGCCAAAGCTGATCGTGCTCCAGCCAACCCATCCGTTATGGTCCGCCCGAATTCCCCTGGAAAGTTCACTTGCTTCGACAATTTACATTTTCGCCCACATCCGCAAATAATTGCGTTTTCTAAAATTTCAAGTTTGTTCATTTAAAGCGTTGACAAACGCAGATGCGAGGCGCGTCCTTCCCCACGGATTATTATTTGGAATTAACCAACTAAGATCAAATTACTATGTCCCCCATCCAGGCACAATCTTAATATTTATAGAAGATAGGCTAATTAGGACATTTAATCAAGTCCAGCTCACTTCAGACTTAAGATTACTTTCTTCCTCTACTCATCATCAAGCATCTTGTGTGAGAAACACTTCAAGCCAACAATTAAAGGCTTGAAGCTAATCAATGTCAGGCAAGAAAGTAACTCTTAAAGCTTAAGTTATGCTATAAACTCGATTAGCTCTCACTTCAGGCTTTTGAGTTCTCTTAACTACTTAGTGCAATGCTATTTGATAAAACCGCATTAAGTGGGAGTTAAAGTAAGCTGAATTCTGAAGTCATTTAGCCACTATATCCAAGTTATCTATGATTTAAGTACTTTGTTGTGTGTGTGTGTGTGTGTGTGTGTTTCGTACCCACTTATTACATGGTAGATTTTATATATTCAACGATTATATTCAATCGCAATTTATCTGTGGCCATTTTTGCAGGTCACGCAGCACAAATTAAATGCGCGATAAATCAGGCGGCTCCACCAGAAGTCGCCATAAATCAGCGCTGATTTAATACCGCAAATGTTTGAAAATTCATTTAAGGGTACAACACAAAAAAAGGATCCGAGTTTGTGGGCTGCTCAAAACTTGAAGCTCACTTAGTGAATGGCGAATGCGGCAAAGACAACTCAGTTGCGGCTGCTGGAATGGAGTGGGTCAATTAACTCGCGGCCAAGTGATAAAGCCACAAAGCAAGGCGCGAAAATAAAATATGAGCCCAAATGTGGGGCGGGGCAATAAACAAGAAATTCCAGAAGGGACCCCAAAAGGTGTTGTTCTCTAAACATAATCAATTAATTTACCGAGTGCGCAAAATGTTGTGCGACGACTTTGTCGTGTACTTCATAAACTTGCCCCACACCATCCCCTCCCACCCATTCCACCCATCACGCCAAACATTTGTGCGTGGCCCAAAAACCAAATAATTACTTAACGGGTTTTATGCTGCGTTCGCATTATGTAAACATTTACCCCAAAAAACCCGACTGTAGACAAGGGCAAGAAAAATATTGCGGCCAAAGGCTGCTGCTATTGCTACTGCTGCTGCTGCTGCTGCTGCTTGTCAGAAGCCCTTGAGCCACGTGCCACAAATCAGAACAGATGCCCGAACCACGAACCACGAACCCCGAAACCAGGAACCCGAATCAACTCTTTTATGCGTATCTCGATGCCCCCTGCGAGCGGCGCATATTATAATTTCGTTAGGGAATGTGCAACGCATTCAAGTCGAAATGAAATGTGCTCTTCAAATGAAAGCTGAACTGATGACATCGGAAACCACATTGCATAGTTCTCGATGTCAACAGATGTTTTCGATTTTGGAATAGAATATGCAATATAACGGTAAATCATATAATATCGATTAGCTGAGTCGAATCAACTTCTTGTTCTCAGCTTGCACCAAAGCATATTTGATATAGTCTAGCAGACCGAATGATACTCCAGAATATGCTCAACTTTTCTGTATACATACGTACATAAGCGTATTTCATTTCGGTCTTTTATCGTATTTCTTTCTCATTTATGTATATTTCCATTGTTTGTGTGCAAAACATGAGTAAAAAGTTAAGGTTGCGGGGCACGAAGATCTGGCAAATGCTTAACATTTCATTTCTGTTAATAATTATGTCAAAATGTTGCTACGCAATTCGTATTTGTCTTCTGCTTGTTGTTGTTTTTGTTGTATGTGTTGTATGTGTTGTATTTGTTGTTGTCGTGCTGTGCTCTATACGGTTGTAAACTTGTATTACTTATTTGTTGTTGCTCTCCTAAGTAAAGTCACACATTTTAATGTTTGACCCAATTAAGAATTCTCTTCTTTTTTTTTTTGCCTGCCATTTCCCATTTCCCATTATTTTCTTCCTTTCTTCTTCCCCACTGAATTGCTGGACGTCTAATTGGTTTTCCGAAGTGCGAAAATACCATTTCTATAATTAACTGAATATGTAAATTAAAATAATTATAATTTGCTTAGCTTTTAAATTAAACTCGCATCTCCAAATTGCTCTGAATATGATAACAAATATCTCAAATAGTCAGAGCTGTGGCATCTATCCTGAAGAGGTGTCTGCAGCACAGTTGCTGTGACCATCAGCTTGAACAATATTATACAAATTGAAGTTCGAAAAAATCACATTTTGCGAGTAAATTCAATTTAAATTTTTAATTTTTTAATTGTATAAAAAATGGAAGATGTTTACTGTCTGCAACAAAATCGTTTTAATTACACTTCGATTGGGCTTGACAAGCTAACGCCTCATTGAGAGTGGCTTGTAAACAGTTTAAAAGGTTTTCCTGTACGGGAATCGGTTAGGCTGGGGTTGCTCGGATTGCTTGGGTTGTGATGAGGCAAAGTGATGCCAAAGTGTTGGAAATTCGAGTAAATGCTTAAAGTGCTGCTGCAAAAGTTGCTGGCCATAATCACAGGCGTTGTATGACCCAAACGGGGGATGCCCCCCCCCCCCCCAATAAACACACACACAGAGACACAAACGGGGGACAATTGCTGCTGAGTTTTGGACAACATGTCTGCCATTGTTGGTAGCCCCATTGGCATTGCCCACACCAAAGATGAGGTGGCTCTGCTGTCCTTCCGTCTGTTGACTGCGGGCACTGCTTGGTTCAGGTTGTCAGTTTTGGTCGTTTGGTAGTCATGGCCAGGCAGTCAGCCCTTTTTGGCAATGCTACGTGGTGCACTTCTTGGCCAATGAAACAAGAAGAAGACCGAAACAGCATTGCGTGGGCGCACACAAATTGTGGCATTGCCTTTTGTTTATGATTTCACGTAGAGCCCCAAAGCGAGTGTGTGTCTGTGTCTCTCAGTGTGTGTGAGTGTGGGTGTGCGTGTGTGTAGGTTATCGTGTATGTGTCTGTGTGTGTTATGGCTTAATCTCGATACATTGAATTTCCATTATATTTTAATGGAAATCACGCATCTGTTTATGGCTCTATCTATGGCTCTATGCCTGGGCGCCATTCGCCATTCGCCATTCGCCATTCGATGCTGACACACATTTTTGTGTGGTTATTACAAGATATTTGCCGGAACCCACTCAACCACTCAGCTAGACTGGGTCACGTGTCGTGACACGATCAAACATGATTTTCAACAGACACTTAACGAAGAGAGCGAAAAATATATTCAATTTGCAACATTTTCTTATCAGTATTATCAGTGATGAAAATCCCTATTTCAGATAAAAAACAAAATTATATATATATATATATATATTTTAAATTCAAAATCCTGACACTTCATGTCATATCCATTTATTTTAAATGTAATATATTAGTTTATATATATGCATATCCAAGAACTGGAATTTTCAAATATGTAGGAAAAAAGTCGTGCTAGTAAAAAGAAAGTGTTAGATGAGTTCATCTCTACAGTGAAGCAAAGGTAGGGGTGTCCACACGTTGTGTGTCCCTAATGTGCACACGTTTCGCAATGACCCCTCGTCGTCTGTGCCGCTTCGGCTTGCCGTGACCCGCCTCGGAGCGTATATCAGTGGACTACTTATTCCCAAAATGACGCTATCAGCTCTGGCTACGTGAACGTTCTGGCCATGTCCTGTCATAGCCATGTTTTATCCTATCCTGCCCAGCAGCGACATTAATAGCTTTTGATCTCTAATGGATTTCGTGCTTTATTGTTGCGACTGCAGCCACAAATTGTTACCTCATCATCAAACAGCCGTCGAACTGCAATTGCTACTTCTTCAATTTGGAACAATCTTGTAGATCTCAGCAGGGGGTGGTCTGCAGGCTGCAAGGCGTGCCAAATGACATATTTCGACTCATAATTAGAGTAACTTCATTGTCTGAAACTAAAAACGGGATCTCGGCATTATTGCAAGCCATGTGTGTGTATGCCTCGAAAGGTGTGTGTGTTTGTGGCACAATTGGATATGCGCCACACGGATGAAAGCGAACAAGGTGGCTGGCTGATTGTATGCATGTTGAGGTTTACCTTAGACAAAAAACTTGTGTAATTGTCTCAAGTCGGCAAAACGAAGCGACTTTGGCAGCAAACCCGTTTTTTATTTCGTGGTTTGCGGCTCTGCTTTGTGCGAATAAAAAGCCGCAGTTTTGCGGCGCGCTTGCTGCGGTATTCAAATGAGTTTTTAAACATTTGAATTGCTTTTGACGCCTGATGTTGAATGCAAAATTATTTCCAGTGATTTGTGGGTGTTCACCTATCTGCCCAACCTCCTCCCATGGATAGCAAGCCCCATACCCCATACCACACCCCTCACATCCCGCATCATAATCTCCCTTTAGTTGCGGGCTGGAATGCTGATTTTGTTGCTGATTCGATTTCAATTGTTGAGCTCTGTTTTTACTAGATGCCTTCAAGCTGAGGCGATACGCCTCCAAAAACGTGCGACTATCCCCGCATTATATCTCGACCCGGCTCCCCTCCTCCCCCCTCCCCCCACGCACTCATCCCTCTCCTCATCTGCCTTTCCCTCAATTTGCGGCGCAAGTGAAGTTCGAAATGCAAATTATTTTTATGCAAATGCCGGCAAAAGTATTTCAACTAGGCAGTCGCCGCCCCAAATATCTGCCTCAGCCACCCCCCACCCCACCGCATCCCCACACTCAGCTCGCCACAATGCTGCACGTTTACTATTTGCTAGCTTTCTGCGTAGAGTTTTCCAGATATGGTTTTGGTTTGGGTTTTGGTATGGGTTTGGGTTTGGGTTTGGGTTTCAGATTCAGATTCATTTCAACATTTTGCACACCCATTGCTTGTTTTTAAAGTGAATGACAGTGCTTGCCGCCCGTCGCTTGTCAATCAACTGAAATAAGCCGCACCCCTCGGAGTCAACCACCCAACCAGCCACTCTACCACTCTGTCTGCCTGCTTACATTCTTTCAGTTCATCTGCTGCTGAATAATCCTTGCATTAAAATAGTTTTGGATAATTTCAAGCTGAAATGTCTGCGCTTTGAACTTTAACACTGATCGCTCTCTTACTCCTCTCTTTTTTTGGGGTCAGCCTGGGTCATGGTTACAGTTGAATGCGACTGTCGTTGGTTGTTGCACGTATAACTGTTGCACTTGCCAGTAGAGATTGCTGCATTTATCATGCACCGCACAATAGGCCACGTGCAATGGGCAATGGGCTATAAATGAACTCACATTTTATACGTGTCATGCAATAGAAAACGGTTTGGGCTAAATGACTGACTGGCTGAACGACTGATTGACTGATTGACTGAATGATTGGTAATCAACCCACTCGAACACAATGCATGCAAAATGGTAACATGCAATTCGTTGTTAGCTTGTTCGCCTGAGAGATAAATAATGCCAGCAAATATCTGCTGATTATAAATATTTAATTTCCTAAACGATTTCCTCGATTGTGCCATAATCAGTTTACAATTGTTACTAGAAATATCACTTTACGTAGCTATGTGTTTGCCGGGAGGTATTTCCTTTTGTTGAATAGTTGCAAAAGTTATTTGTTGTGTGTGTTGCAAGCGTGTCTGTCCTGAAACATACAATTTGGGAGCCCATATAATTTCAGCATGAGTTTTGGTTTCAGTTTTTACGAGCAGTCCGAACGCAGTCAATTGTACATATTTTATGCAACGTGAGGTGGCCACGCCCATATATAAAAATCAGCAGCAATAAACTGATATTTAAGCTGTGATTTAATGGCGCGATACGCAGGCCACGCCAAGGGGCTGATTGATTCGACTTGCCCCCTTCCCCTTCCGATCCCCCCCTCCCCCTCCCCACTCTAAGGAACCTTTTGGTCAATGCAGACTGGCTATTTGATTGATGGCGCTGCAAGTTGATACCTTAAAGCGTCTGCTCCAACACCCATTTGCCATAAATAAGGGTAGCTGTTACACAACCCCACCCGCCCCTGCTCCAGCCCCTGCTCCTGCTCCTGCTCTCACTCTCTATCCCCCTCTCTGTCTCGTTTCACGTCAGAGCATTTATATTACTAGACTTTGTAATAAATTTTTAATTTTAAGCCACAAACAAATCGGGCAGTAAGAAAATCAATTCATTTTCCCATTTTTTTTTCCTTTGTGGAGCAGAGTTTCCTTTTATCTTTGTCAACTGGCGCATAATTTCAGATTTGCACTTCCATTAATGGATTTCAATTGAAACTGATGTAAATATTTTATGCTTTGGTTCATCTCACAGATTGATAAGATAATAAAACTGATTGATTTTATGTTGAGCATAAAACATAAACATTTCATCGCTTGCATTTGAACAATGGCTAAAATCTCAAAAGGTAACAATTTCATTTTCATTTTATTAACATATTATACATCTGGTCGAATACCTGATTGAGTATAAATAATATATATTTTGCAGTTGCAGTTCAAATTTCTTGATTTACCCCTAGCAAATATGCAGAAGTATTTCTGCGATTTACTGATGTTTTTCTAAATACCGTGTTTGGCGCTTATTTTTCATTGGCTTCGCCCGTCTCAAAATAATAAAAACTTAGATTAAACAAAGTCAAATGAACTTCACAAATCCTAACCGATACAAGAACGCACTTAATGCGAGGACTTCGCCCTTAGTTCAGATGTGTGCAACACTACTACTTTAAAAGTAACAGAACTGAAAGAACTTTGCGAGAAGCGAAGAGGAAGAGCTAGATCTTCTATACGAGTGTGTGTGTGTGTGTTTGTTTGTGGCGTGTGCTGTGTGTGTGTGTGTGTTTGTGGCACATTTGCTGCTTGGTTGCATTTTGTGTGCATGTTTCTCACTTCCGCGAAATGTTGCAACACTTCCTGCAATGCAATGTGAAAGTTTTGAAGCCCAGATACCCCTATACATATTTGTCGCCACCCACCCATCTGCCATTATCCACACACCACTGAGGTGTTGTGCTTGATGCCGCATGTATGTCGCATGCCTTGGTCACGACTCGAGTCCCGGCCCACGTTGCGTATGTGCAATATTTTTGTTTGGCGCAGCGACGCAATTAAGCAAATTTGCTTCATTACAGGCGACGCGATGCCGACGCCAATGTTGGCGTCGCTGCCGACGCTACTTTATATATGCATCTGCGTGTGTGTGTGTGTGTGTGTGTGCGACCCAGTGTGCGGCTGACGCCTGACAGCCAGGAAGCATTCAGTTGCGTCGCTGCTGCAGTCTGGTGAAAGTGCAAACTATGTTGCATTATACGGCACAATGTTGTGCGTCTTTCTGTGTGTCTGTGTATATGCGGATGTGTGTGTGTGTATGTGTGCGTGTGCGTGTGTGCGTGTATGTGTACTTATGTGGGCCTGTTCGTGCAAAAGAAAAATGTTGTTTGCTTGCAATTATTTTGCACTGTTGCGTTCCAACATTTTCGTCATATGCATGTTGACAGTTTGTTGTCGCTAGAGATGGACGTGCGTGACACGTGAACTATCGCTCAGTTCAATTGGGATTTTGGGTTAGATTGCAAGAGCCAAGCTAATCGATAAGCACCGATAACCGATAACCGATAGCACTGAAAGAATCTATCAAATCGGCAATTTAGATGCCTTGACGCATTGCTTTGGTAATTTGTACATTTTTCAAGATTTCGAAAGTTAACATTTAACTTTCAATCTTTTGCAATTTTTACAGTTTTTGTTTCACTAACTGCATTTTCGTGATTTTGAGAATCACGCGTGATGTAGAAGTTAATGGCACTCACGACACTTTTCTGTGAATTTTGCCTGCTTTGCTCCACACAGTTGCTCCGTCTAAGCTTCTGTGTGTGAGTGGGATGTGTGTGTGTGTGTGTGTGTTTGACTGGTGCGCCTAAATGGCTGCATTTCCATGTCAAACACACACACACAAACGCACAAACACACACAGACCCACACACTCGCATACAGAGCGCACGAGTTTATTGCATTCAACTAACTCATAATTCTTACCACTCGCCCGGCCAACTTTTGTCTCGAAACAAAACGCCCTGCACAAGCACACAAATTCAGCTCATTTATGTGTGTGTGTGTGTGCGAGTGTGTGTGTCTGTGTCGCAGTAACTTCCTTTCAATTTCATGTTTTCAGAATGCAAACAAAAGTCGATAGCGCAATAACAATTTTTCGCAGCTTGAAAAAAAAACTCAACATTAATGCACATAATATACACACTATGTATGTACATACATACATATATGTATGTGTTGCTACGTGTGTGTGTGTGTGTCTGCGTGTGTGTGTGCTCAAGTACTACATACAGGCACGGTGTTCCTGGACGCTGCCACCTTATAGTCGATGCCAAAAAGTAAGCAATCAAAAACAACAACCAGAAGACTTGCTTACCAATATTTCGTTTGAATAGGCTCGCAGCGAATTTAAGTGTACACTATAATTTACATATATCCAATATACTCTACAAAAATCAATAAAACAAACATTCCACGCTTGCAGATTAGCAAATTGAATGTATAAAAATGTATTGATCATTTGTTGAGACATTTTTTATAACCTGAACACATTAACGATGGTTAAAAAGGGCATAATGGTTTTGTGGAAATGCATGTAACAGGCAGAAGGAAGCATCTCCGACCCCATAAAGTATATATATTCTTGATCAAGATCATCAACCGAGTCGATGACCTTCTGTTTGTATAAACACGCGGATCTCAGAGATCATCAGAGCTAGAGTCTTCAAATTTGGAATACTTTGCTTTGCTTTATTTGATCGATAACTGCATCCGTTTGTCTAATATCGATAAATTTCGATTTCCGATGGCAATAAATAACACTAAAACTAATAAAATCTAACTTATTTATGTTAAATAGTACTGTTCTCGGCTGCTTAACTCTTAATGAAGCGTTTATAGAAGCCTTGGGGGGATTAAAGCTGCATGTTGCACGCTGCACGCTGCATGTGGCATGCTCTATGCCACTTGCCCGCCCAACTGAAAATGCATTAAACTGTCAAAAACTTCTCAACTAGGCAGGTGTTTGGGTTCTGCGTCCTCAACTCGTCTCGTCTCGTCTGGTTTGGTCTGGTCTGGTCTGGTCTGGTCTGGTCTGGTCTGGTCTCGTTTAGTACCTTAACAGGCTGCAGTGAAAGCCAAAAACCGCAGCTGAAAGGATATCAAGTATGTATAATGAAGTCACTGGCTAAACTCATATGTGATGTGCTCGGTAGGCTACTGGTTAGGGTATATGTAAAACAAAATTGTTAGCAGCTGCTGAAATTGATGTCATCCTAAGTGCATTCGCCTTTACCCGAAGACAACTATGCACCGTGAATCTCAATTGAATATTTTCTAGCTCCAAAATATTTACTTAAATAACTTTTTCCACTTTGATGATCATTTTTATCGTGGAAAACGCGTAAAATGTGTTTCGTGTATCTGAGCTTTCTTTAACCAAACTAAAATACAAATTTCCGTTGTGTGTAAGTTTTTATCATAAATAAAGGCATAAGTCTAAATATTATTTTGTAAATTATATTATTAAATTGTATTCACAGATTAATGTTGAAATAACGGAAGAGATCATTTATAAGGTACTTTTAGCAAATGATTTTTTTTTATTTGGTTGTTGATAGATTTGATCTCACTGTGCGACGCCTCAACTGCCAAATGCATCTCTCAAGCACACTAACCCCCAATACGACGACAAACACACACACACACACACATACACAGTCACACCAAAACACACACACACACACACACACACACATACACACACTTACACTACCACTCACACCAAGTCACCATGTTTGGCTGGGCTTCTGTTGTTGTTCCTCAAATGCGTATGCACTTCACCGGTAGCGGAAGACATTCGTTTCTAAACAGCGTATGCATGAAGTGATATCATCCCACCCCATCACCCTTAACCTGCCCCCTTACGCTCCGTTTACAAACTGGCGCAGTCAAACAACAACAACAACAACAACTGGCACTGAGAAACACGCTAAATTCTCTGGCAGGAAGCAACTGGCTGCCATCGCTGCAGTAGTTGCGCTGCGTCGTTTGTACAAAAAGGGACAGATATATACGTATATATATATATATATATAGATAGATAGCGAGAGAGGGAGAGGGAGAGGATGGGGATGCCATTCACCATGGCTCTTAAGGCATTCAGCATCCACACATAATGAATAAACTCTTGGCAAATTAAAGTTTAAATACCCTGTAGCTGGAAACTTCGTAAAACGGGTGGCTTTCCGTAAACAGGAAAATAATCCTGCTTGAATTCAATACTGAAGAAAAGATATGTTCATTAATAATATGATAAGTGTATGTCAAGTCAGGATAACTCTAGGTCGAGCACCCCCAACTGCATTGGCTGACAGCCTATTGGCTGTTCAACGTATTGGCTAATTCTAGTTTGGCCTATCCGCTTTGACCATGCAACTAATTTGAAAAGTTATAAACAGTATTCATATTGGACATATCGGGTATAGATACTTCAACGAAGTTTGAAGGTTATCGAATTTTTGGTTAGAATTGCAATTTGTTCATCGCAGCCAGAGCTAAAGTTGAAAATTGCCTTGATTAAGGTAACTCTTAGTTAAGCACTGCCAACTAGAATTTTCGAAAATTGTATATATTTATATATACATATATATATATGTATATATCATAAGATATTTTGTGGAAAAAGCTCAGTGATTTTTGCTGTTGTTACTCTCCCCTTTTTATGTCTTATTTTTGTGTTTTCTTTTCTTTCTTTTTTTATTTTGGCACTTTACTCATTTTGCTTTTACCTGAAATTTCCACTGGGGCACAATTGTCTATGTGTCTATGTGTGCGTGTGTGTGTTGCCTCTTTCTTAAGGTATGAGTTCAAGTTCTTGATGAAATCTGTGTGAGACGAGAAAAACTATTAAAGCGGATTAAGTTGTGTGTACGACCGTAACTTATAAACTGTACACGGCAACTTTCCACCGGCAAGACAAAAGATGCTGCATAATAATTGTCAGTGCTGTCCTTCCTCCTCTCTCCCCACTCCCCACCACCATTCTCATCGTCCTCTGTCCCACTCTGAGTTAAGTTATAGGGGTTGTGTGCTTGTGAGCTATATTTGGCGACCTTCTGCCTGAAAGCTTTCCCCAACTTTGTCACGGAGCACAACATTTATGAAGTTGCGTGGAGTTTTGTACTAGATAGGTACATTTGTGTCATTCGGGTGTCATATCATGTTCCATCATGCTGTGGCAAGCATCATTCCGGCTGTAAGATAAATTATTTATTTACAGACGTTGCTTAGCTTTTGCACATTTATTTTAGTTCTGCTTGAGCACTTGTTAAATCAAAAAGTTACATCAGAGCCAATTTGTGTTTGTGTGTAATGAATTCCTGATAAAAATAGGTATTCAATAATGTGAACTAGTCGTCAAACTAGTCATCAAAATGAAAATGAAAATGAAATAGCATGTTTTCCTTCATCGCTTTCGATTAAGCAACTGAAATATACATCCTGCATTGCTCCCTCCCAATTGGAATCAACAAGGAGATACGACAATGCCAAACAAAAAGCTGTTAAGCCCAAGAACAATGGCTCAAGTAAACTGTGAAATACACTCTTTTAGTGTGAAGTGATGCACAGAAAGGCAGGCGATAAAAATTAGCTGGCCAAAGTGCCGCAAAACTGAATCACGTAGATAAACAAAAAGTGTTGAGTGGCAGGCGGGCGAAGGGCATGGCAAAAGGGTAAAAGGACAGCCAGCAAAAGGGACAGGACTGGACGGCATTGAAACGGATGGACGCTCGAGTGGCCAAATCAAGTGACAACAACGATTAATTACAGGCAAGATGCAGCAACAGCAACAGCCACTGCCACAGACACAGACACAGCCAAAGAGCTAAAGAACCAACGCCGAAGCTGAAGCCAAAGGAACACCCAATAATGATGGCCAGAGATGAGCGAGTGACGGCTCACATTTTGAAGGGATTATAAATAAGTTAGTATCAGAAAATCTCGAGCTTTACCAGCTCCTTGCCCTAATCTAATCAGTTGCAATGCATTTTTTATTTATTAACATAAGAGAGACTTGGTTTTTACAAGTTGAGTTTTTGAGTTTTCCATAAATATTTGCCATTCGATTAGTAGTTTTATGCAAAGATATTTGGTTATTTCGATTTAGTAAGTAACATATAAGCCCTATGGATGGTATAAAGTGCTTTCCAAAGTTCTTTCGAGTATTTCGTGAATCACGCTGCCATTTCTAATGATAATGACAGCTGAGAGGATAAATGCCAAGAGCCAATATGTGGATATTATCGCAAACAAGTCCAAGCGAGAGCCAAGTTGCCAAGTTGCCAGTGACAGAACCAAACAACAACAAGCAAGCACAACAATAACAATAACATTAACAAGCAACTGTTTTGCATCTTAGCCAAGCTAGCCAAGAGCCGATGCCACATGGCCACTGCCACTGCTGGGTTGCTGTCAGCAACTAAAGCTCATAATTTAAATGGATCCTATTTATCCTATTTTTGTTTTTTTTTTGGACTTTGACAACGCAAGTATCATAGTATATTAATTTTGTGTAATGTCCGTCATGCTGTCTGTCTGTCCGTCTGTCTGTTCGTCTGTATGAACGCAACCTTTTCGACACCCTTAGAGATGGAGAGTTGAAACTTGGAACATATACTGGTCTGTGCCCGCGTCAGATAAAGTATTAAAATTGCAGTGATACGTCCACAAGGGGATAGAAAATCGATCAAATCGATATCCGCAGATCGATAACGCCACATATCTCCCACAATTTAAGGGCTACAGTCCCCCAATTTGGTTGGTGTGTTGTTGGCAATGTCCTTCAAAGATCGCCTACTCCGACTCCCTAGTCCGATACACTTGTTTGTGTAAATCGATAAGACCATATATCTCACAGCTAGAGTCACCAAGTTTGAAGGGTATATTGCTAGTAACACGAGGAAAAATTGAACCACACCCACTCCCGCCCCCAAAAACGATAAAAGCCGAGATATATGTAGGCAATTTAAGAGCTACAGTCACCAAAGGTGGAAGCTAGATTACTAAGATCGTTGTCCAAACATTTTTTATTTCCACGCCCACTCACGCCTCCAAAATTCCCAGGAATTCACGCTGTTTAATATCTACAGTTACCAAACTTGTAAGGAAGATTACTAGGAACTTTCTCCTTATTAGGAACCTGCTCCATAATTTGTTTCAGCCACAAGTCCCATAATTTAAGAGCTACAGTTACCAAACTTCTAAGGAAGGCGACTAGCTTATATCTACAGCAATTTGAAAGGCAAATTTGGGTAGCATTTCATCCTGCCACTTGCTACCTGTTATCAGCTGGCATTACATATGGTATCAAAGTATTTCGCAGTCGGTAACGCCCGACTATTTTGTTTTAGCCTTGTATCCCATAAACGTTAGAATGTTGAGAATGCAGTTTATTTAAATTAGAGAGAGAGAGAGAGCAATGGATAGAGAGAAAGAGAGAGAGAGAGAGAGTTAAAATAATTTTTGGATAATTTTAAAAAACTGAATATATTTTTTCTCCATATCCCGTTCGGTTTTCGAATTCAAAATATTTATATTCTGCATAAAGTGCAACTTTTTGCTTGGATTTGTTGCTTACGGAATAATTTCTTTATCGCTTGAGTTTTATTTTTGACTTCGAAGGTAAGGCCCGTTCGAGTCGGGCAATCACAGCTAAGGCATGCTCACTTGTTACACTAAAGGTGACAGACATCAGATAAGTTCACCTCGAGTATTTTCAGACTGGCTCCTGTTTTTTTGTCGCCTGCTCTGTGGCAAGAGGGGCTGCACCAAGGTGCCCGAGGTTAGGCTCGAGAAATGACGATGTTTGTTTAGCGGTGCAGTCGGAGCCGGGTGGTTCGTAATGGAGTTGCTTCAACAGTACACTCGGAAAAAAAAAACCTATTTTAGAATGCTTCAATAAGATGGGCTGCTCTTGGCAACACAAGTATGGGATTTTCGTTCATTAAAACCAGATTTTTTCTGAGTGTAATAGCAACGGCAAACCACAGCGAGAGCTATTGGTATGCATTGTGGTTTTTACCGGCAAAGCAGCTGCATTTATGCACCAGCTCGACTCGAAGTGCTCTCGTCTTCGTAATGATGATGATGATGATGATGATGACGATGGTGATGGTGATGGTGTTGATGCTGGTGATGATAATGATGCGGATGATGGCGCTGCCAATGTCGCACCATTTGCTGCCTTGGTCTTAGGTTTTTCGCTGCCAGCGCGTCACTTGCGGTTGAGCGAACCGTGCGACTGATGTTCCGATTTCAGCAGCAACGCCCCAAAGTACCCCGCCACGCCCCGACTCGCGCCATCTTTTTGGCCTGGCTTCCTGGCACTTAAGCAGATTTTATGCACGGCGTGCGTTTGGTTAGCCCCCCCTCCCTCTAACCATCCTTCATCTGGTTTGCTTTGTGAGCTGATCTTGATTTTCATAAGCCGCTTGGCGCCCGTGTCGTGGGTGTCGTTTCTGTTGCATGGCATAAAGCTTTGCGGTTGCCAACAAGCAGCTTAAGTAGCTTCTCCTCTTGCTCCCAATCACTCTCGTCCTGTTAGTCCTTTTAGTCGGGCTGCCACATTATGTATCGCACTGTATTAATGCAAATACCAAAGCATTTTGTCCCAGTTCTTTGAACTCGTGTCACTTTAATTAATATTTGCCTAATTACCATTTAATAGCATAATCTCGCCTTTCAGCCATATAATCAGCTCAAACATATGAACTGAACGGGAACTTATTATTTGCACAAACTAATGAATATCCTCACCAAATGTATACTGACACTTATCACTGAATAATTCTCTGCTCAATTGTTTATCCAGAATTTGAATGCCATCGATCTTGGCTAACTTTAAGGTTTGAATATTTGTTGTGTTGCCAAAAGATGCCAAAAGATTTAACCAATGTCATATTATATTTATGCGTCAGTTATTTCTTCGAATTGAAGCGACTGTTTCGTGTGCGTTTTGCTGCTGCTTCTAATTGTTTGTCATTGTTTGATGTTGTTGTTGTTGTTGTTGTCGTTGTTGGTGTCGTGGTTGTTGTCGCAGTTGCTGTTGCGGCAGGCAGAATAGTCTCTAATTAAAACAAGCTTTGCTTAGTTTTGTCACGTAATTTACTGTTGCAAATACAATGCAGATACACGGACACACGAGCATACTCATTTAATACACATGTGTGTCTAAGAAACGTACTAATTAGCCCAATGGCCATTACAAATTGTTGTCTCTGCCACTGCCACTGCCACTGCCACTGCCCCAATTACTGTTGCTATTGTCATGGCAACAGTTTTTGTGCAAGTGCATTTTGTTGTCTGCATTAGCTGCTTTGATTCATTGCGCCACAAGAGCATTATTCAATTCACACATTCACATACACCGTTAAATATAAAGTACACACACTCACACACACACACACACACACATGTATATATATGTATAAATATTTTAACATTAATTGCCTTGGGCTTGATGTTTATCGCCTGCCTGGCTGTCTAATATTGCCTGCCAATGTATTTGTCTCTTTTCTATTGCTGCTAACTATGTCTCTCACACACGCACACACACACACGCACACACACACACACACACACAACTTCCAATCAAAATCGCTTGCAGAATTACGACAATGTCCAATTATTTTTGCCATGCTGACGTTAATAGGATAAAAATGCGAAAATTATTATGTAATATGTCACACATTTTGTCGCTGCAACAAAATTATTTAATGGACACTCGGAAATGGCCAAGCTCCGCTCCGCTCAGCGTTTGCTGGGGCGACAATGCTCGACTTGAGTATACCATTCTAAGCATCTGTGCAACTATCAATTTCCAACTCAGCATTCATCTTAACTTTGAATTTTGAGCTCTCAGCTTTCGCTCGAAATATTTCGAATAGATTAAATTTCCAATCCGGAATGTCCGAAGCTCTGAAGTGCTTTCAAAGCCCAGAATAATCGATAATATGTATCGGGTCTCAAGAGCGATAAAAGCCTGCTAAGCCCAATTATGCATACGTTTATTAGTTTGCTAATTTTCCTCAAATGCAATTTTTGCCTGACAATTAAAATGGTTTTTTTTTACTTTTAGTTTAAGTTTACTTAATTAGAGTTTAAGCTGAACTTAATTAGATGGAAATGAGTCCTCTCCAAGTACTTATCTTGCTTCCTTTGGTCTATTCATTATTTATTAAATACCTTTCGGCATGAAATGCCTTTGGGGCCATCGAAGTCTGAGTTGAACCGTAGTGGAGCATACCTTAGCCAGTAGATGCACTGCCTTGGTGCGGGTATAGGGAACAAAGTCGTTAGAGCGTTGAGCGCTGCGGGTGCAGAGGGTGGAGAGGGGAACCGCAACGACTGGAAATAGCCGCTGAATGCGTTAAAATATATATTTACTTGACTGTGTGACATGGCGAACAATTCATTCTGAGATGTTGACTTTACGCAGAACAAACTGCCACCCACAGTAAAACGACCACAGTCTGTCAAAAAGAAATTGACACTTTTCAGCGGAAGTGAGGAAAAACTGAGATGGGGATGTGTGTTTGTGCTTGTGTTTGTGTGCATGTGCATGTGTGTGTGATGACCAGTGTGTGTTATTTGTCATCTCTATGCAGAGGCAATCTCACAGCTTTATTTATGATGCACGATCATAAAGGTTTCATAAAGGCAGTTGGCGGGGAGAGAGAAGGGTGCGCCGAGGAACTGCTGCTTGTCACTGAGAATTATAGTTGAGGCCATTTGCATTTGACATTTAAATTGGGCATGCACTTTTGTGCAAGTTTTTGAAGAGATTTCTCATATTGCGTACACGCATTTTGTGTGGCCATTGCACGGCCCTCAACCACAACCGACGGGTGTGTTTCTGAGTGTGGGTAACTGTGCGTGTGTGTGTGTGTGTGTGTGTAAGTTGAACATGGGCCATCGTTTATCATACGCATGACACTATTATGGCTACTTAAGTGCACAACAGGCTCAGTAATAACGAGCAAGTGTCCCCACTCCACACAGTAAACACCCCCATTAAGGGTCGCAGCACCCAACCCTTAACCAAAAAACTTGCCAGACGAGGCGAATAACTCTGCCGCAATAAACTTAATTAACAAGTGATTTGAACAACAATCTTGCTGCCTTTTCTCTAGCTCTCTCGCTCTCTATCGCTCTCTCTATCGCTCTCTCTATCGCTCTGTCTCAATTGGTGTTGTTTCAAGTTGGGGTCGTTAGCTTTTGGGGAGAGCTTTGTCTTAGGAACTACGTTTAAATAGAATTTAATAACTGCTGCTTGGTTCTCGACCCGTTTCAAGGTGTCCTCAATAAACGAGTTTATGATGATAATTTGCCACAATATGTGGCAAGCTTTGCACTTGGCTTTAAGTTTGTCAACAATTCGGTTACCGTTATCCGGTGCCAGCGTTGCTCCAGACATCGTCTGCAAAGCTGCAAAGTGCCATTAAATGTGAATAAATTCGATTCAATGGGTTTTCCTTCCCAAAACCCAACCGCACCCCGTTCTCCTCCCCCTCTTCCCCTCTTCCCCTAGTAACCGGCAAATGATTTATCGCAGAGCTCAGCAAAAATACAAATATGAGTCTTACATATTTGCATTTTATAGCACTTAAATGTGCAACATAAACACTTAATTGGTTTTTAGTGGGGCAACTTAAGTTACACATTTTAAAGAGCTTCTGCTGAGTGATAGACACTTGGCTATAACCAAGTGCTTATGCTCACTGAAACTTCAGATTGAAATGCCTATGTATTATGACTTACTCTGAACATAGTTTTTACACTTATTATGTATTCGTAGCCCATGTCTGGGAAACAGTAGACAAATCAGTGAATATTCATGAAAAACAGATGTACGACTTCTAATTGACAAAATAATCTTTTTCATTATTCAAAATTTGTGATGTACATAAAGAGTCATTATAAAAAGTTGATCACAGATGGTATAAGCTCCTAAATGCTTACTAAATAAATGCTGGCAACTAAATAAATGAATAATTATAAGTATATATATAATACATTTACCATTCTCTCATATAATGAACTCTCGATAGCTTGTTTCCCAACTAAAAGTGGGGAAACGAAAAGTTTGATGCTAAATCTTCTGGGAACTGCAATAAAATAGCAGGCTAATTAATTAATCGTAACTGAGATAGAAGGAGACCTGCTAATGGAAAACTCTTAGCCAACACCAGAGGCTACTAGATAGATACATAGACAGATAGATAGATACGTAATACTCTAGGTAAATGACATGACAGCGATAGCAGAATTCAGTAAAATTACATCAGCTATTCATAGGATGCAAATTGTATTAAATATTGAGCAATTAAATACTACAAATTAAGAACACTCTTTGAACACAACAGTTGTTGAAAATATAAGCCAAATGAAAATCGAACTTTGGATTCAACTCAATTCGCTTGTTATGAATTCCACTTGTGTATTATCAGTTCCATTAGAAGCGATGCGCTGGTCCACCTGTTGATTGAGTGCGGCCCGGCTCAACCCATGGGGGCGGCAGTTTAGGGGTAGATAGAGGAATGATAGCACAGTGACACACATCCAGGCGGGCGGGCGGTCAAAGCCAGACAAATTGTTGGGCCATTTGATGGCAATTATGTTAAAGCCTTGGCATCCTCTTAACTGGCCCAAAACCAAAGTGTTTACCAAGGAAAAGAGAATGAGCGAGAGCGCAACTGGTTCGAAGCCGCATCAAACCACGTTCGAGTTCGTGCGGCCATGTCCTGCGGCATGTTAACAGGACAACGGTTGAGTGGTGAGTGGTTTTGGGGATTGGCGCAACATTTTGTTAAAAAGTAAAGGCCACTGCATACAAGCAAAGCCGCAAGTTGGCACACTTTGTAAATAAATATTTAAATGATTGCATTTGCTGTAGTTGTCGCATAAATTGCAAAATGCAAATACATGAATCATAAACAAAGCTATCAGAGAAAAGGCAATAAGGACCAGAGCACCTTATATCCTGTAATCGGGCAACAGACAGACGCAGTCAGCTGGACACATCAAATCAATCTGACTAAGCTCTGCTCTCAGCATACATCAGCAATAAATTGAGTACTATTATCAATATTATTGGCAGATTTCTCAACTTGTCTGCGACATGTGACAGACTAATGTTTGGATCCATGATAAACAGGTCATCAGCAAGTTGGGCACGCCTTGCAAAGCACTCAGCACTTATCTGGCTGAGCTGAGGCGGGTTGTTGTTGATTTTCCCATCAAAGAGAGTGCTGAAAGATTCAAATCATAGGCCAAAATACATTCTCGAGTTCAATTGGGAGTCGGAGCCCAATGGAAACAAGCAACCCAGTAAGTCTGAAACCAAATTCCCAAAAACCCACATGAAAAGCCCATTGCATATTTGTGCTCTGCAACTGCAATCCAAATAGCCAAATAGGCAATCCAAATTTGAGGGAAGCTCATGCCAGGTGTCAGTTGCCATCAGACTTTGCAAGTCTTCTTATCTACACAGCTTTCTTTTATGTTTCTCGTTGTGTGTGTGTGTTTGTGTGTGTGTGTGTGTGTGTGGGTGTGTGTGAGTGTAATCTAAATGAATCATTTCTGCTTTGTGTAAACTTTAAGCAATAACTGATGACAAATCTGGCTTTTATTTTTGAAGGTTCAAGACATTGCTGCTTTGAAGTTTGGCATGCTGATGACGGGCTCAAATAGGCACACTTACTATGTAAGTTTATTCACACATGCACACACACACGCACACAACCAGGAAATAGATGTATCTGTTAGTAGTTGGGAACTTTCCAAAGAACCAGCTTTATTTTGAGAGTCACGTTCAAATGTTATCACTTCAAGAATAATTACTGAGCCTTGAATGGAACCAAGTAATAAACACAAGCTTTATTGATACACATTTCGTTGTGGTCCGGAGCTAATCGCTGAATCGGGCAGTCTGCTTGTCTGGCTGCTCAATGGGTGGCAAGTGCAGGGATTGCTTTTGCCTTCTGTGGCAGTTTACCTTTTGCCTGCAATTAATCAAGCCGTCGGGGATATTCTTGTAATTGCTGGCCACATTGTAATCATGTCACTCTGACTTTCTCTCTTTCTCTTTCTCTATCTCTCTCTCACTCTCTCTCTCTATCTCTTTCTCTCCATTGCAGGCTCTCTCATGAACATGGTTAATGACCAGTTACAAAGCCTTTTTATTATCATTTACATCTGGACTACTGCAGACGTCCCAACCCATATCTAACAGGGAAGGTGAACCTGTAATATGTTTCAAACCTGCATATACCCTGTATATGAATGGAAAGTTCATCGCATATACATATGTATATGTATGTCGACTATTGACTATCGACTGTTGTCTACTCTGTGACGTCGTATATACCATGCACAGTTCCATTTGCTTACTAATATTATATACAAATTTCAAAATTCAGAAATAGTGCCCCAAATGGTCGCATATACATTTGTGAACGCCCTTTGATGCACTTCTTTGCGACAGGGTATATTAAAAACAAGAAGCAAAAACCGAGGCAAACTGTTCTTTTGGGCCGTCGCTTGGGTCTGGATGGTATGAAGGGTTCTCAATTGGTTGTTTGGGCTTGATTTATATTGTCACATGGTCCTTTACCTAGCAGCCTAAAAGCCAGCGGCTTTGTACTCTTTCACGCCGAGCGATTATGCGGTTAAGGATTTCATAATTGTGGCAACCACTTGCGGTAATTGTGTGGACAACAAGGACTGGCAATTTGCCGTGAAGGAGACACTGAATTTGGTAAACGAAGGTGCTAAAGCGAAATTTCTCTTATTAATAAATTTTAATCCAAGACACTTTGTGTCTACGTTAAAGCCATCTTGCCCCATGCGTATGTCCTTGCACCTGGGTATGGGCATGAGAAGTGTGTGACATATTTCAGCAACATCATTAGCATCGTATTAGCCACATCATCATCGTTATCATTGTTCTTGCCGTAATTAAAAGCAGGCGCATCAGCACAACCGAATTAGAACCGAATTTCGATGTTGGCTCTGGCCCGCAGAAACCATAATTAAGCCACATTTTCACACTGATTTTCCGTTCCTTGGTTTGTGCTCAGTTTCCCACTTATTTTCAGCTTTTGGCCAAAATTAAAAAAAAAAGGAAAAACAACAACCAAGCATATACAAACATATCTAAAACCTGATGTTGGGCCCTGTTATTTACAGTTTGGCTTGGCAAAATTCTTGGCCTTTGGGTCCTGCCTCAACACTGTTAACAAGGCAGCCTCGACGAGCGAGCATAGAAGAGCGCCGAGTTTGGCCTTAAGAGAGCGGCGCCAAAAAATGTTGCATGCAACATTTTAATTGTTCAGTTCCGCACAAGCATCAATTTCGACTCCAACATGAAACTTACTGAGTTTGCCTGTCAATCAATGGTTTCAATTATCAATTCATATATATCTGATACTACTTTCTCCACTTCGATTCTGTTCCAAATTGATTTTCTTAATTTTTATACACATTTCATTTATTTATTTATTTGATTCATTTAAAGTCGATGAAGATTTTGATCGAAACAGCATCAACAGCCATTAATCAGCAATCGATGCTAGAACTGTTTCAATCCAACTCAGCTTCATTCTCATACCCATTAGCTTTGTTTTTTGTGCCATTTGCCTATCAAGATACAGATATTTAAAAAGTGCCTCCGGAACTGGCGATTTGTTTCCGTTAATCACACGTTTTGTGTATACAACTAAAACAAAGCATACAAATAACATATATGTATGTATATAGCAACGGAAGCAACATGGTCGCTTAGAAATATGAACAATAAATGGCAACTGGCGCAAATAAAAGCCGCATTGAAAGAATCAAATCAAATGAGCTTAACTCATTCAAATGTTGCACAAACACTGTAATAACTGGGTTAGACGACAACTAAAAAAACAAACAAAAAAACCGGACAGAAAACTTTCGATTGACGAAATTAAAATACCCTTGCCAGCAGGGCTCCAAAATGAGTTCCATCTTTTACAGGTTAACCTTACTCAATGTGTGACATATTACCGATTATGTGTTCCTTAAGTGATTGCCAATTTGTTGTATGTATATACATATATATGTATATGTATTTGTATGATATCAGTTAGCTGTTGGCCCAAACAGACACACTGAACTGTGTAGGCTGTCTGACAAAAATCGAGTAGCCGTTTAGGAACAGTGTATTAAATTACGCAAGCAACAAACTTGGGTTAAGACACACACACATTCACACATGTGAACAAATGAATATACACACATACACACACATCTATATATATTTATATATATATATATATATATATTAGTGTGTAGAATCATATACTAACTGACATTTGAGTTCTGCTTATGTATCTCTGGGGATCGGGTTGAGTCGGGCGACTATGGGTCTGGGCACTCGGGGA
Source organism: Drosophila imparisetae (assembly GCA_035042265.1). Taxonomy (NCBI): domain Eukaryota; kingdom Metazoa; phylum Arthropoda; class Insecta; order Diptera; family Drosophilidae; genus Drosophila; species Drosophila imparisetae. The sequence continues at coordinate 401,902 of JAWNLP010000147.1, forward strand.
TGGAGGATGGGGGATGGGGGATGGGCGAAGCAGGAGAAGGGGTCATGGAAGTTTGCTCGTCAACTTTCTCAACTTTTGGTAATTTTTGGTAGCTATGTGCTGGCCACAAAAGTAGTTAAACTCTTTTAGCAGTACCATGTTTAGAAGCTAAAATCAGCAAACTTTTTGCCGTATGTCGAGAGAGGGCACGCCTACACTACGCAGGACGATGAAAACTTTTACGCCCAACTCATGGACTGAGCGGAAGAAATTCAAAAAAAAAAAAAAACTAAAACAAAAAAAGAAAACACAAAAACTTAACCCCAAACCCAAAGGCAAACCCAATTGGAATCATGGATCCCTTAGTAACAGAAGAAATGTCCAAGTTTTTCGCCCTAGCGACCCAGTCGAAATACTCTGAAAATGCAATAAAAAATGATGTTGAACATTTTAAGACGATGTCACTTGTTTGTCCTTGTCGCCAAATGTACGAGCCATGGGCCACATGTTCTCATCCAGCACTCACTAGTCCAATATATGTATGTAGCTGACTCTCTCCATTTAACTGATAGAAATATCAAGACATTCCGTTTGTATACATATGTGTGTGGGTTGCGTGTGTGTGTCTGTGTGTTGGGTGAGGCATTTCCTAATGGCCAATTGTGTTCAGTACGTGCTACAGCTAACTCAATACGTTAATTTGTCCTTGTTTGGCGACAAAATAGTCGACATTTGCAGAAAATGCAGCATCTTTTTCCCAGATGTTCTATGTTGTTCTCAGCTTACATTGTCCCATTTCCCATTTCCCCTTTCCCATTTTCCATTTCCCCTTTCCCATTCCCCATTCCCCATTTGCAATTTCACATTTTTTTCTCCACTTGATGCTTGATTTGTTGAGAGTTTCCCCTCTTCATTTATCCAGTTACTATAAAATAAATTACTTCGAGTGCATAGCTTTTCATGCTACCTTGCCAATCGGATCGGACAATACCTGTAAGTTGTATCAATTAGTTGGATATAATTAGCCACAATTGTTATGGTTACTTTTGTGGTTGTGGTTGTGGCTGCTGGCTGCTGGCTGCTGCCTTCGTGCTGTGCGTCCTTTGTTTGAGCGGTCACATCAACAATCGACAACACTTTTGGCACGCCCCGTAACACGCCCACATAAGAGGCGCTTGTGTTGCACATCATTTGCTTCTTTGTGCCACATCCTGTCCTGTCCTGTACTCGTCCTGGTTTTCGGTGTGTGCTCGTTGTCCTATTCCCCACTCAACTACATTTTTTTTTGGCGCTTGTTTTTGTTTTGCGCAATTTGTTGAGCCATTTACAACAAATGTTGCCTGCGCCACGCCACGCCTGCCTCCGCCTTGCCACCCACCCCTCGCTCTCTGACCCTGCACAAACAAAGTTGCCACTCGACGCTGGACAACGGAATCCTTTTTGTGCACAACACGAACGAGAGGCGGCTGGGCAAAGGGCAGGCGTGGCGGCTACAAATGGAAATAGCTGCCCAGTGACAAACGAAACGAAAAGCAATCTGAGGAAGGAGGTGCATCAAGTGACATTTGTTGCTACTGTTGCCGTTGCCGTTGCCGCTGTTGCTGCTGCTGTTGCTGCTGCTGTTGCAGCAACTTTGTTATCGTTGCTGCAGTTTCATTTTTGGGCCGCGTAACAAAGCTTATTAGTGTTAATTTTAATGAGTTTTCACTGCCTGGCCTTGTTTTCGTTTATTTCTTTCTCTTCTCTCTTTTCTCCTTTCTTTTTTTCTTTTTTTTCTTTGTCTTGTGTGCTCCTGTTTCGTTTTTTATTTGCTTACTCTATTTTTTTTTCTTTCCAACATCCTTGCAGACGGACATTGCTATTTTGTCAAGGTATGTGCAACGCATTGCATAATTTCAATTATTTTATTTCTTTCCAATTTGCAAATAATTAGAATAATATTCAATTAATTCAAAACTGATAAATCGAGATCAAATAAACATATTACAAATAATACAAATCTAATAATTGAGATTCATCTTATTAAATAAGAGCTTGTCAGGCCTTGCCATCTGTTATCTGCCTATCTAACTATCTATTATCTGTTATCTAACTGCAAGGGTATTTGATCTTCGTCAGTTTGAAGCTTTTCATTTTCCTTTTCCTTAGGAAAAGGGGGCGGTGGGGTTGGCTTACGCTGTTTTATGCCCCAAATAATGCTTCTTAAGGTGCTGCTGTTGTTGCTAATATGGTTGGCTGGGATTTTAAGGTGCTTGCCATAAACTTTTGCTCCAAAGTTCACCACACACACACACACACACACACACACATACACACACACACACACACGAGGCATACAGGTGGTTATGGTGATGTTTATATGGGTGTTTGTGGGGGACTTTACCATCATCTTGTCATGTGGAAACTAATTGATTTACGTTGTTACCGTCATGCCAATGCCGTTGCATACTTTCTAATCAACACAAGGATTCTGGCACCACACACAGGTGCCACACACACACACACACACACACACACACACACACACACACACACACACACACACGCACGCACATGGCTTTGTGTGTGTAATGTAGGCCGCGCATTTACTTATTTATTGGACCATCACATGGACACAGCGTGAGTGGCAGACAGCAAAGCGCAGATAGGCAGCCAGGATTGAGCAGGTGCTAAAAAGAAAAGAAAAGAGGGGGCACCGAGTGGGGAGGGGGCAGTGGTGATAAGGAGACGCAGGTGGTGGCATGTGTGAGCCACTTAACAACAACCGCATCAACACCAACATGGAACTTTTAAGCATATACATACATATATATACATATATGTACATATATTATATATATATTTATTATATATTATATATACTCATCTAAATTTGCAGAGCGAAAGTCAAGATTGATTTATCATCGAAAATTATATACCCTAGAGAAACACAGGCAAATCCAGATACATTCTCCTGTTAACAAGATATATAGAAGCCTGCTGAGAATTAAGAATTAATAGAGAGTTATGCACGATTTCGAGGTGTTGGCCACGGGAGCACAGCTGTCTAGGATTGCAGCGGCTGCGATTCTAATAATATACTTGAGGTACACATGAAACACAACAGCAAATTGGATCTCCTTACTAGAGCTGGGCATAAGATTGGGTTATCCACCCACCTGATCAGAAGCATTTTTGGAATCAAAAAAAGGTTTAAGATAAATTCTTATCTATAGAAAGACAACAAAACTCACAGGAACTCAAAAACAGAACAAAAATAACTATATATTTGAATAAATATATATATATATTTATATATATATTTTACATTACAAATTTTGTTGTGCAAAACTTATATGCCGCCTTAGGGTATAATAGTCAGGTGCAAATTTATGTAACTGGGGAAAGGAAGCATCTTCGAACCCATAAAGTATATATATTCTTGATCAGGATGAACTGCCGAATCGATATAACCTTGGACACGCGGACCAAAGAGACTTCAAAGTTGGAATATTAATTATCGTATATCCGATATCGATAGCTGCCTTCGTTTCTCGGATATCGATACAATTCACCAAGATCGGGTAAGAAACACACAACTTGTAGTCGCAAATATATTATATAGTATACGATTGCATGTATGTATATATACATATATATATATATATAGAATAAGGAAAAGAGAGCAGACGTGAAAGATATTTCAATTTTGACTGCCACACAGCTGGGTTCAGGGTATATCGAAGTCGAGCTCGCTCGACTGCAACATTCCTACTTGTTTTGTTTGTTTTTGATATGGTTGCTTTTGCTGCTGTTGTTGTTGTTGTTGTTGTTGCTGTCTCGAACATTGTTTTGCATTTTATAATCGTGATATTTTATGCCTTAGTGCGCATTTTGAAAAGCCCACAACAAATCGCATTCAGCCACGTGTGGCACCTGAGCGGCGGCTGCGGCATCATTTGCTACAGCCTTCAATATACACTGAATGCGGAATTTATCCTTGTCGAGCTGCCTTGTGCTGCTGCATTGTGCGCAGAGAGTCCAGGGAGTGGAAGGACTGGAGGGAGTGGAGGGAGTGACTGGATTTACGGCCTTAGTGTCAACTAATAAGCATGAAAAGCTTGAAACAAAGTTTGATACTGTGTGTGTGTGTGTGTGTGTGTGTGTGTATGTGTGTATGTGTGTGTGATTATCAGCTCTGTCCAATGAGCTAGTTGGTGTGCGCCGGGACTCTAAATATTGGATTTATCTTCCATATAAATAAAATAGCAAATATCAGCATTGTGTCGCTGAACAACGGATTACAAGTAGATTTATCAACTCAATTTTCACTTACCATTGAATGTGGGCCCAAAAGGCCAATGGACCAACTAAATGAAGTTAAGTCAGTGTCAAAATGCTAGATGACAATCCAATTTTGTTGTTTTCTGATAAATTCGAAATAACTCCATGGTTTATGGTAATCCGCTGAGTCGAGTTCTAATTTCGAATTATGTTGAGTCGAGGTCTATAATCGAACTGTCTCTATTTCTGAAAGTCCTAGCCTTATATATTTATATATATATTTGTATATATATTATTCAATATTGAACACCCTCAGGTGAACCATGTACGCAACCTGGGTAACTTGGAAACTTACCTGGCGCAATCACATACAGATTTCGGCAGCAGCGTGTATATCGAAAAGGGCGAAACTCAACTGGTTGCTGAGGCCATCCAGCAAGCTCAGCTTGAGCAACAAGCTGCTGGTGTACAGGTGTACATCATCGTGCCCACATGGACACATGGGATTCCATTTCGAGGCACAGCTGCAAAATCGTGGATTCACCAAATTCAAGTCTTGCAGAACAAGGTGCTCCATCCTATGTGAGCAATATGACGCTGCACAATGACTTCGGTGTACCGACTGTCTTGAGGCAAATAAGTCGCCATACAAGTCGTTATAATGACCGGTTGCATAACCATGTCAACCCATCGGCTCACTAGGATCAAACACAACCCGCAGAAGTTGCTTTAAGCCTAAATTGAGTTCACAATTTCATATATTCTTCTCTTTGCAATCGTCGACATCTTTGTCGATATTCTTGCAATCGGTATGTTTTCACTTATAGCACTATTTTGGAATACACAAACAAATTAAAAACAAATTGTTAAATGGCATATATGGATAATGTGACAATAATATAGATAATTCAATTAATTTGCCTACCTTAAATGACTGTGTCTCGAATGCCAACGCCAAACGCTCGTTGAACTGGCTTCCAGGCCTTAATTATCTTAAGTCAAAAGCGCAGGTTCTTTTGTCATAAAAATGAATGTTATTTAAGGATGTGTGCATATTTATTACGTATGTAACAATAATGACAGGCATCCAGCTAGGCAAGCACTGAGCACCGAGAAAGAGACTAGAGACACACACACACAGAGAGAGAGAGAGAGAGAGAGACTAAAAAGAAACGATGATGATGCCGTTTGCAGCTGATGCCGCGTCAACTTTGTCATTATTTTTATGCTCCTTTAAATGTCAGTCGCCGACGACGGAGACGGTGAGGCTTGATGAGAACGTCAACGTCGTCATTTTGGCTGTCCTACTCCACATATTCCTAGTACACAAGCGCACACACACACGCACTCACACACTAACACACACACGCAGGCATGCACACACTTATGAGTAGGATTTTAAATTCCAGCATAAAACAAGTAAGAACGCTCTAGTCGAGAGCGCTCGACTAGCAGATACTCTGAACCAAAAAAAATACACATCTATTTTTATTGTCGGTTATTGATTTTTATTCTGCAGGCTTAAAGACTTGAGCCGTTACACTCTCGGAGATCGTCGAGTTCAATGGTTGATGCTAATCAAGAATATATATATGTATATACTTAATGCTGCCTTCTGCCTGCCACATACCATTGTACAACTTCAAAATGCCATTTGTAGCCATTGTCGATGGGCTCAGGCTAGAAATGTGCACAAAAGGTGCGCACAGAGCAACTGTTTTCAATGTGTCAAGCACAAGCGTTGGTGCCACGTGTGGTGTGTGGTGTGTGGCAGTTGCGTATGTCTAAGTTGCACCTGAAGGCGGCGTAAAAACTTTTGCAATTCGAGGCCTTTGGCACACTTGAATAATCGTTATGCATTTAGTCACGTTTTATTTGCCATCGTCACAGAAAACGGAAAGAAGAACCTATTGAAGAGCAGGCCAGCCCACACCTATGCGTGTGTGCCTGTGTGTGTGTGTGTGCGTGTACAGCGCTACCCAACCCAAGGGTGTAGTTCTACCCTATCATATGCATTTATCACTCATCTTGTCAAAGGGTGAGCATCAAACTGTAAAGTGAGTGACAAGTTGTCGTCAAGACACAATGCGGCGTATGCGCTATATATATATACATATATATATTTGTATATATGCCAGGCATATTGCGTAAACGCCGCGTTATACTTTAATATTCAACACACACACACACACACATAGACACCCACATCTGCTTTTGTTGTTGTTATACATTTGTAAGCCGTTGGGGCGGCTTCAAACGTTTCGGAACATTTTGGGGTTGGTTGCTGGCTGTAACAAATTTACAGACTTTTCATTCAAGTGGCATATTTTGTGTGTAATATTCATAAAACCCTGTGCGTGTCAGCATGTGTGTGTGTGTGTGTGTGTGTATGTAAGTGGTTATGGTTAGTAATCGGGTTTTGTTGCCATTGTTGTTGTTCGAAGGTTAGGCGGGAGGTGTGGAGGTGGAGATGGAGGGGTTATGTGTCTCGCTTTGGGGATTAGCAGCAAATGTTGCACGTCGCATATTATTTACATATTTGAGGCTCATCCGAAGCTGGCAGATGAAAGCAACAAGTTGCCAAACAGAACCAAGCACCAGTCAACGCTTTCAATACAAATGAGTTAAGCGACAGGCAACAACAGCAACAACAGCAACAACAGCAACAGCAGCAACAACAGCAACAGCAGCAACAACAGCAACAACAGCAACAGCAGCAACAGCAGCAACAACAGCAACAGCAGCAACAACAGCAACAGGAAATATTCGACATTTTTTATATCATTTGCGGCCTTAAAGCTGCTAAGACTTGCGATGTGGGTTCTGCATCTTTTTCTTGTTGGCTATTATATTGCGAAAATTCTGGGGAAATTGCTCGTATTTATTCAGCGACTTGTTTTCACACACACAAACACACACACACACACACAAACACACACACACACTTACATACAATTATAATCCAAGTGCTCGGAATGTTCCTAATCCTCTGACCATGGAGAACACTCAAATGTTAGTAGATTAATGTGATAATGCAAGTGAGTGTGTAAAGAAAGTAACTTCAGTGATTCAAGTTGATCAAAGAGGAATGAGGCAATAAAAGTATTTATTAATAAATAAAATAAATCAATCTAGGAAAAAAGTGAAAGCAATATGTATTTGCCAGATTTGTGATTACTTGAAAGAACTCGTCCAGGGACAAAGGCAACCACACATTGATGTGCTGAAAATATGTCCTTTTTATTTGCTTCCGTCAAACGCTGCATTTGTCTTCCAATTAGTATATTAAAAAGAAGAAGAAGAAAACAAAATCATAAAAAATTAGAAGCCAAATGAGAATTTCTTGAGTTGGGCGCCCAAAAGTTTTCGACGATACAGCGCAAATTGAGTGAGCGAGTGGAAGAGCTGTGTCCATCTCTCTCTCTCGCTCTACGTTAATATATGTGGGTTCCTCTCATGTGGCTCCCAGACGTACATACATATACATATCATAATATCCGAGTGGCTTCATATAATAGATTCTTAACAGCTAAGTAGATTCCGGTTTTTATTGCTTTTGTTTTTGGTCGTGAAGCCCGTGAAGCAAAACAAAAGAGCCAAAACGAGGCAAACAAAAGGGGAATTTGGGCAATGGGTAGAAGGGTAGAAAGGGGGCGGGGTTGGGGAGGGAGGATGAAAGAAGCAGAAGATGATTTTCGTAGAACTTTTGATGGAAAAACGCCTGTGAAACGCGGAGGATGGCGATGGCTTTTCCAGTGTCGGTACAAAACTCCATGACAAAGTTGATCACTGTGCTTGAAGTTCCACTCTTCCGCTTGTGTCACACCAGCAACCATAGCAAATAACAACAACAACTACAACAACAACAACAACAACAACAGCAAACAGCGCAATATGTAAGGAATTAAGCAGGCAGAAACTGCAAGCCTTCGAGCCTTGAAGCGCTCCCAAAACGAAATTTATGAAATGAAATGTTGAGCGCCTTGGCTTGGATTTAGCGATAAGGCGAGCGACAGACAGCTACAGCTTTAGCAACAGCTACAAAGCGATGCGACTCAACAGGACATGCGACAGGACACACATGCACACACACACACTCACACACACACATGCACACACATACACATATATATATCTATATGGACAACAACGGGGCACGCTTTATCCATATCCGCTTGCTGCGATGCCTTGTGGCGCCTCCTCGCCTAGCATGATTGCGTCCCGCAGCGCTCCACTTGTTTACAGCTGTCCTTTTGGCTTGGGCTAGAAGAGTATAACAAATGTATCTGGAATCCTTAAAGTTATTTACAAACAATTAATAACCAAGCAACAGCTCTATATATATATATATATATATATATATATATATGTATTTGAATATCTTAGTAAGCCTTTGTTCTGCGGCACAAGTTCAAAATTTGTACAACTTTGTTAAACAAAAAACAATTTTCGCAATGTTGGCTTCAACTCATTCGCTTACATTTATGTTAATATCATAATATAATTAATAAATAAATAATAATAAATAAATTAATAAATAATATATTACAATATGTGTGCAACAATAGTTAATATATTTAAAAAATCAAAGTACATCAATTAGTAATCATTTGTTCAAAATATTTTCGAGTGAAATAATTCCATAGACCCAAGATAAAAGATAATCCTTAACTCAAGGCATTGCTTCAAATCATTTGAATTGTGTAATTGTTGAATAATAATTGAATAATTTAGCATTTTATAAAGTCGAGTGGGCTATGCAACTTCGAAAGGGTATTTCGTATTCGGTATTTTGATGACACTGAAATCTCATTATTTGGTTTCATTTGAGTTCGCACTTTTTTAATTTTTGCATATCCTGCAGCCATTTTGCTGCTTCATCGGTAGTTGCTACGTTGCGCCGCGTATTTTATGCTTTACCATTTTAACTTTTTTAAATGCTACGCCCCCTCCCACTGCCACATCCCAGCTCTATCTCTGTCTCTCTCTCTCTCTCTCTCTCTGTCTGTCTGTCTGTAAGTTACTTCGTTGATTGCTGTACGAAGTGAAAACAAATTGTGTGTTAAAAGTGAGAGTTAAATCAAGTGAGATGCAGCAAACTATGAAAAACACTTGAGCGACTGGTATCAATGTCCTTTCATATGTGCCACACTCCTGCCTGATGCCCTGTGTGGCTAGAGCATGAGACAAAAGGTATATGCATTCGCAGGCAATATAATCATTTGTTGACTGATTATAGTGATCAATTGTTTTCTTTTCTTTCCTATTTTGTTTTATATGATATGCTCTTGTGTACACCCTGTAGACAAGCTCTTGTAAATACCCTGTAAAAACTGCAATTCTAATATGCAAACTGATGGTTGATGATTATTCCAAAATATAGCTATTTATTTTTATGACTTGATTACAGGTTAACTGCGCGTCGTTTTATGTCCTATTTTCAACTCTGCACAGTGTAGAGGAGTCGATTTCTGATATGTCTCAATTAGAACAGTTAAGTGCCAAGTCCACAGTCACCAACAGCAAACACATTCCCGGCTCACATGTGGCAAGCGTTGCGATTCATTGCAGTTTGCACACAAACATCAATAAAAAAAAATGGCTTTAAATTTGGTTTATTTGCACACGTCACAACGACTGCTCGAAGAGGTGTTACAGAGCCGAAAAATAACGTGACTATTTATGGGAACTGTGAGTGGGTGTGGGTAAGGGTGTGTGTGTGTGTGGGTGTGTGGGTGTGTGTATGGGAATGGGGAAGGCGATTTGTTTGCCAAAAGAGAAGAACCCTAAAGAATTCTCTTGCACGCCGCAGAAGTTCAACTTGGCGAGTAAATTGTTGACGTCACAATCGAAGGCGCCAGAGATGCCAATGTCAGCCCCCGCTTGACTCCCCCCTCCCCGCCCCACCATCTCTGCGACACTCTCGCTGCGTGTACAAAATGAGCCAATACGCAAAGCAGCAGCAGCAGCAGCAGCAGCTCCAAAAACAAATTCCAGTTGGCAACTTCCACCCACGTCTGTCGTCAGTTGCCAGGAGCTGCAAGCAGATAGCTGCATCTGCAGGCTGCAGGCTGCTTGCTCGCCTGCCACATGCCCCAAGTATTCCTTGGGAATGACTGCTCATTCATGTGAAAGCGCCAGCTACAACAACTAGAATGCTGATGATACGACACACAGAAGCGCAACCAGGCAGTAACAACGATCCCAAAGAAAGAAGGAACGGCACTCCTGCCTACACCGAATACAACATACCCTTACAGACCTGATTCGCCCTGCTTACATCTAAAGAGACTCAGAGACGTCTCCTTTATGACAATGAATTCAATATTCTCTGCAACATTCTATAGACAGAGCCGTGCCAGCAACAGAAGTTTTTCTAGCTGGCGGCACTCGACATAGAGATACCCTTTATCAAATTTTAAACTTTTCAAGTAATTTTCATTCAATCTTTATTCAATGCTCGGCTCATAGATTAATCAAATGCAAATTGCTTGAAGATTACCTTGTTTTAAGGAATTGCTTCTGCATTCCAAGATTATTCTGCAATCTAACCGATTGAGGTAAATATTCGCAGAATGCCCCATTGGAGTCCCCTTATACGTGTAGGATATTAAACAACAAATTATGTGGGCATTGGAGACCAACATTTCTTCCACTTTTTGTTGCAGGCAACGAGGCAAGCAATTTGCAGATAGTTGCCAGTTCTTCGTACAGCATTGACCTTGTCAAATTCCCTGCAAATGCTTGCAACATTTGTGCCATACTCTGAGCCGTCGGAATTGTGTTCATATTTGCACTTGTGGCTTGATTGAATTTCAAATGAATACATATCATCTGATGATGCATTTACCTCCATTGCTTTTGGAAATAAAACTTTCTAGGTAACCACTCAATAGACATATTGTGGCACATAATATATAATGTAATATATAGATACATACTATATATATAAATCCATATAACATGCGTACAACTCTTTTAGCTAGTTAATTTGCTGCTTAGTTAGTTAGATATTTTTGTACTGCCAGCAACCTATAGATAAATGTACTCTTTCATCCTCATGTAGCAGATACACTTTGTTGATAGTTCAAGTTTCCCTCGTGATCAAATTTAAAGGGAATTCGTCAGCAAATTGATTTCATGGCTTTCGCATAATATGGCGACTTGTTAAGAGTCTAAAACAAAGCAACACTCAAATATTATTGTTACCACAAGCGACTACCCGAATCGCACTCACAAAACACTCACCCCTCCCCCCACCCTCGATTCTTACTTAGACTCTTGTCCTTAGTTATTGCTGCTTGCTTTGCTCTTTGCTTCCGCTTTGCCATTTCCCATTCCCCATTCGCTGTTTGCCGTTTGTCGTTTGCCGTTTGCCATTTGCCATTTGCATGCCGAATCGAAAGCACGCTTTGATAAGTACGATGTTTAAGAGGAACACCCCCCTTGCACCATCCCCTTGCAACCTCAAGCCACCCCCCAGCCCAGCCTGAGGTCTTGATTTCCCCTACACTTTTTTTCCGCATTTGTCGACTTGCGGCTCATTTGCTGCTCTCCTTAGCGCATCTTCAAGTGGGTGAAAATAGTTTTTGGCATTGCTGGCGTGTGACGCGACGCAACGCGACGCCCGCCAGCAGAGTGTCGCCCCAACCACTTGTCCCCATCCCCATCCCCATCCCCATCCCGTTCCGCCTTCATTCCCTTTGGCACAATATCAAGTGTATGCATAATTTGATTGCCTGTGCTAATTCGAGATGCCAGGAAAAGTGTGTGCCAGCCAGCCAGCCACCCAGCCATGCTGGCGGGCTGGCAGACGGGGAGACGCCAGTTAATAATTCACACATTTCTGCAAATGCTAACGCGGATCGCATATGACGGTTGCCTTCCACGCCCACAAAATACACAAAATACAATGCTTGCCTTCGACTGTCGGTCAAGGCTCCTGCTCAGCCTATCTCTTTGTGTGTTGCTTGTGTTCACCGATGCGTGTGTTGACTGTAAATTGGCGCATTTCGCTTGCTAAAACATTTCACACGCTGCATTTCAATCATCATTGTTTTGCTTAGATACACATGCCAGCTGGGCGACCCTCTCTCTCTCTCTCTCTCTGTGTGTGTGTGTGTGTGTGTGTGCTACCAGCATAAAGACATCAATCGCACACACACACAGTCTATGTGGTGCACAGACATCTGATGCCAGGGGCCACAATCCGCGGAAATGGGCACGTCTTTGGCCTTTCAACAAACATATATTCACAGCTGCTGCCCCAGAACTGAAATCGGCCAACACGATATCCTTCATCTCCTTTTCCTGTACATATGCTGTTGATTCTTAACAAAAATCCAAATATTTTTAAAAGGTTAATTTCTTTCTTTATTTTCGCTGATTTACATGTGTCGTAAAAGTATGTCTTAGAAATGTTTAGTATAAAATAGTCTCTTCTGGCAAACATATAGCAAGCATAACTTACAGATATAGACTTAAACATACATAAACAAATATAGGAAGATATATGTATATATATGTATATATGACTTGTGGTCAATTATGAAACTTATTAATGTAGTGCAGATGATATCAGTTCGAAAAATGTTAAGCATATAATGATCATAATATAGTTGCAAACTTTGTTATAGTTCCAATTAATAACATTTAGAGTTGGTCATATGATCAGATAGCTAAAGTACTTAAAAAGTGCCTATTGTAGTTCCAAGTAATTATATTTAGTCTTTTCCATTTGATCAGATAGCTAAAGTACTTTTTCCTAGGGCAAGGAATGCATTTATCACTTGATTTGTTGGTTCGTCAAGAGGTTGAGTTTTTTTCTTATCGTTTTTTATCGCCATTGCATTGCTCTGAATGCACAGCATGTTTTCATTTGCATTGTCAATCATCTGTGTCCGCAAACATACAATGCCCACATCCCTTGGACCCACACACAGCACACTCACAACAGTGTGGCGTCGAATGGTAAATGGTAAATGGTAAATGGCTTCAGATTATCAGTTTCATTCATAATATTTACTCAATTATGCGGCAATAAACGCGACCCCAACTTGGCCAATAAAAATGATACGTGTACCGCATGGCAAATCAAGCTGCCCCCAAAGAATTATGGGACCCAAAAAACAACAACTGAAAAAACACACCCAGTATCTAGCTTAGCAATCCGATACTCTTGGCTTGGCTGGCCTGATGGAAATCTTTTTGGCTATTGTTATTGACCAGCAGTTTGATGACTTTTGCTGAATTTGCACTTGATGAAGGTGGAAGATAGAGAGAGAGATAGAGAGAGAGAGAGAGAGAGAGGCGGAAACGTATCAAACCACTTGCTTAATTTCCATGTGTGCGTGTGCCTAATAATCGAAAGTCCTTCGTCCAGTGTGCTCAACCAGAAGAATTGTACAATTTATTGATACTGCCTACGGTTTCTATAGCCTAGCAGGGAGTATTCTCATTATATATATACATATATATTCTTGATCAACATCAGTAGCCGGGTCAGTATGGCCATGTCCTTCTGTCCGCCTTTCGGTCTGTCTGTCCCTCATTGCTAAAGATATATAAATGGTACTCTGAATCAGCAGCCCAGCCATAACTGGCCGGCCATATCATATAGTTATTATATTTCAACTATTTCATACAACTTCCTGATAATGATAATGATAACTGAAGTGTAGAGGGTCTGCAAGGGTATGTTATATTCGGGATTACCAAGATAGTTTGGTTTTGTGTTTTGCCTTCTGGTATTTCGTGCATTGTATGCAAATTGTGCAATTATAATCAATTTTGTGCAAAATTAGCAAATATATATTTGAGGCTAATAATTGTGCAAGCGGTGTGTGTGTGTGTGTGTGGGGAGGAAGCTCAAAGGACTACAAACTTATACCAAACTCTTTTTGAAATCAGCTGGATGGGAAGACAGGCGTAGAAGGAAGGGATAAGCGAAAGTTTCCATGAATTAGCAATGAAATCAAATTAAAACTTTAAGTTAGCAAATATTTGCACTTAAATATGGTTTTGCTGTGTGAAATGGTAAAATGGGGTGTTTGGTGTTGGGTGTGGGGTGTCTTTCAAACTGGAAGTCGTAAATTTGAACATGCTTGGAAATTACACTCAAGCGTCATTATCATGGCCATCAGTCGTTCGCACGGCGGCAGAAAAGTTTTAACTGTTTCAATATTACGCATACGCCCATGCGTCCCTCATAACCAGTAAGCAGCAACCCACAAGCGCCTCCTTTGGCACTTTTACGATTGATTTGCAGCAGTCGCTGTCTTGACACTGCCCAAGTTAAGCAGTTTAGTTTTTGATCAGCGGCGATGAGAGTGGCGGATTGGCGGATTGGTGTATGGGGTGTGTGGGGTGTGGTGTGATGTGGTGAGTGGTGTGATAAGCCAACGTAACAGCCAAACAGACCAAACAACCAAAGAGACCAACAGACAAGTCAAACAACACAAGGCCCAACGAAATGGCCAACAAAAAGTTGAGAGCCAAGTCAAAGCCAGAGAGGCGGCCACATTCAGCCTCCGACGGGCAGTCAAGCAAAGTCAAACAGCAGTCAACACACACTCACACACACACACACACACACTAAGCAAAAAACACACACTTACACAAGGAAGCTGGAAGCAATATAAATTGCGCCAAAATACTCATACGCACTGTGGTGCCATGGAAATGCTGGTGCGTCTCCTGCGTTGTAATATGGTGCGCAGCGTGAGGTTTGATTGAGGCCAAAATGTCTGCGACTACTGCGAGGGCTGCGCAACATACAGCAATCAACTACCCGGCTCTAAACTTGCATTAAGCATCAATTTTGACACAGTTGCTCAAAATAAGAAGAAGAGCTATTTGTTAGACAAATCTGAGCAACTGAAGGATTGCAATTGGCTTTGTTGTTGTTTCTGACTGTATATATAATAAAATTTGATCAAAACTTTTAAAATACGCATTTACTTGCTAAATGCGTTTAAAGAAACTTTTTTTTTGTTGGCTTCTCGGCGAACTTGCGAACTTTTGAAGACGTAAGCTGATCAAAACAACCATGCCAAAAGTTGACAATTTTTGAAGACGGAAAAATCATTCGAAACGACAAACAAGCAAAGTAACTGAAGAGTGTGCAGCCCTGGATTTTGAGCATGATATGCCTCAAAAGGCGACACCAAGTCAGCAAGAATCCAAGAGTCAGGTTGAACGAGAGGTTGGGTGGGGGAAGGGGCGAGGTGGCATAGAAAAGGAATTGATGTGATCATAAGCACAAACAAGCGCGCTACGCAGCGGGATGGATGCTTCTGAACTGAATGGGTTAAGTGGTATGGGTAGAGTGAGAGGAAGAGGGAGGGGCAGAGGGAGAGGGAAGCTGGAGCGTTGCAGACAGCTAGACGCATAGACGAGGCCAAAACAAAGTTAACGATATGCCAAACGTATGTAGGCCAACAACAATAATAAGTAAGCGACAGAAGAAGAGCAGGAGACAAAGTTGGCAGTTGAAGAAGAGAGGCAGAGGGACACCAATTCACATAGGGAGGCAGGCTGAAGGACAATGGGACTCAGTGGGTAACTGGGCATCATTATGAGAGTAATGATGATGATGATGATGACGGTTTTTACAATCGTTAGACGAAAGTTGGCCAAAAATTTGCGAAAGGACAAACAATATGATGTGTGCTTGTTTTGATAACAATATTTGGTAAGTTGCGACTCGAACTCAAAACCTAAACTGAAACTCAAACTCAAACTCAAACTCAAACTGAAACTCAAACTGAAACTGAACTGAAACTGACAACGCTTTCCTATAATACTTCTATGATGTGCTGTGATGGATGCGAGGCACTTGATTGGTTGGTGTTGCCTATAAATAAACAATTCAAAAGTGTTGCCACAGTGAATTATGCCACAAGATGCTACAAGCAGTGCCCCGCACGAAAACCCTTTTGTGGCAATAACACAAACAAACAAACAAACAAACAAACGCAAACACATATTGAAAATACAGAGACCCTTGTCTGAGCATCGCTCAATATCAGATTGTTGTTATTATGACTATTATTATTATTATTTGTCTGCGTTCGAATTTCATCTTCTGCTTCAAATCCCAAATCCCAAAAGCCAAAAGCCCAAATTGCCAACAACTGCAGAGCTCTCTCCTCATTCATCATTGCTATTATCATAATCTAGCGTAATGCTGTCTTTTTCCTTTCCACTAAAAGTACTAAAAGTACGATTAGAAGATTGTTGTTGAAGTCTACACAGCTTGAAGCTCCACACACACAGAACACTTAATCCGAGTTGAATAATTCAATAAGCGAACTCTGCGAATCATTTGTTCTTCAAATATATTAATCGCATGGAAATAAAAGGGATTCGTTCATGAAATACATTTGCCATTTGACAATTTAAAAAGAATTTATGACTGAGAGCAAAGTGAGAATGTTAATTAAGGGCACTCGTAACTAACCCATTTGAATAAGTATTCATGTGAAGTCGAGGGTATGCGATCGGATGATTACATTTTTGGCCGGCAGGCCATTTTTGGAAGCTGTCGATTGAGTTGAATGCTGAGATTGGGCCAATGTCAAAGCCTGTTCTAGGCCACTGAAGTGGCAACAGTGGCACGCAGAGCAGCAACGACGTGGCAAATGGATAGTAGGATATCAGAGAGAACGAATTTCTCGTTTAGGGATTTAATTAAAATGTCTGCCTGAAAATGGAGCAAACGTGGGCGTTGTGGCGAAGAGCGTTTGGGGGAGAGTTCTCCTGCTCGACGCAATGAAACTGCATCGGTGTCTCCCCGTTGCTCCGGCATGGGACGGTCCGGGACTGTCACTGCTTGTCCCATACGCTTTTCAGGTTGTGTCTGTGTTTGTTTGTTTTTTTTTTCGTTTTTTTTTTTTTGGTCGCTTTTACGTTAGTTGCTTTTTCTGGGCGACACCTGCAGCGCTTCGTCACAAAGCAGTCATTAAATTGTTGGACGTGCCGAGCGCAAAGTAAATACGACTGAGCGGAAGGGAGGGAATCATTTGGGATGGATGAATGTATTTTTTTTTTTTTGGGTGTGGTGAGTAGTGAGTGTTTTGTGAGTAGGAGGCGTGTTTGTTGATTGAAAAATAATTAAATTTCAACCGTTACATTCAAGTAAACTGTTTGTAAGTGGCTTAAGCAAATATTGTGTATCCACCACGCAAGCCTTTTGTTTTACACAAAGATACACACATAGGCACACACACACACACACACACACACACACACTATCTGGCATGTAAGTGAGTGTGCGTGAGTGCATACCAGCTTATTATGATAATTACGAGGCAATCGATGCCACATTTATGATACTGCCGCACCGAAATCCATTTAACAACGCATAATTCATTTAACCAGCCAAACTTAATACAACAGCCAACGTGACGACGAAGCAGCTGCTGATTGCAGATAAGACGAGCAGCGTTTATTGTCTGAATAAATGCAATAAATACAGCAATTATTCCATATCCATATCGACTTCTGCAATCACTTCGTGAACCAACCAATCAAACATACAAATTTCTGGTTTAATTGCAATTGGTTTTACAAGTCTTCAAATAATGAAAATACTCAAATTATGCAAAAGGCAGAAACCGATTTATTATTGCTGATGAAAAATCGAATATAGAGGGATTTCTCGAGATGCTACAAGAGATTACCAACTCCTCATTTTGTATGGCCTCTCTCACTCCTTTGAAAGTCAACTTTTGATAGAAAAGCAATTTCAATTTAAAAAATATAAAATTTTATCAGTTTGCATAAGTTTGCAGAGACAGAGATGGAATAGTCTTCTCTGCTTATATATATACATATAAATATATATATATATATATATATATATGTATATGTACAGTGGTACAGTGTACATATATGCATATGTATGTTTGTGGTACTCTGAATGCAACTATTGGCATCTCCATTTGTGTCTAAGCCAACTAACGTGTTGCAAGCATTAAATGGCGGTGCTGCATGTGGCTGCCAAAAAGTATTTCACTTTTCAAATTGCAGCAGGTAAAAGGCAAGGCAACAACAAAAAGCAGCCTGATAAAAAAACAAAAATAAACTTCTTGTTTTTTTTTTTGTATTTTTCTCAAAGATATTGCGGTTGCTGTTTGTTGTTCGGTTTGCTGACATTAATGTTATTGCAGTTGTTCTTGGTGTTCTTGATGATGTTGTTGTTGTTGTTGTTGCTGTTGTTGTTGTTGTTGCTGCTGCTTGTTTGTCTGGGAGAAGCAGTAGCAACAACAACCTGTGGCAAGCAACTTTTGTCATGATTTCAAGCAATGCCAAAAAGTGGGCAACAAGAAATCAACTGTCACGGCACATGTGCCTGTGTGTGTGTGTGTGTGTGTGCGTGTGTGTGTGTGCGTGTGTGTGTGTGCGTGTATAGTGTCAACTGCTGTTGCAAGCGCACACCATTTGCGGGTATTGTTATAGTTGCTGCTGCTGCTGCTGTTGCCGCTGGCGGCGACGCCAAGCTAAAGCGGAAACGGAAGCGGCCAAGCTGCCAACTTGCACTTTACACACTGCTTCTTTTACAGCATGCCTGCTCTTTCTCTCTCCCTGCTGTTGCTGTGTGCACACAAAAAGTCAAAAACAAAATGCCAACATGCATGCCACATATTGCACTTATGCCTGTGTGTGTGTGTGTGTGTGTCACACAAAAGGCGACAAAAAGCAAACAACAATAGAAACATGGCCCGAAAGCTGTTTACACCACATGCCCATTGTATTTTTCACTTTTGTTTTTTCTTTCGTGTTTTTTTTATTCCCTTGTTTTTTTTTTTGTTCTTTTTTCGTTGGCATTTTTCTCGTGTATTTTCTCGCATTGCCCAATCCTTTTACAATACCCTAGCGAAATGCTCAACTATTGGCAATTGTCATCGCAGCTCCTCTAAACAGGCAGCGGCGAAGGCCAAATCAAAAAACTCACAGCATCCGAATAATATTATGTTTGACAGCATCCAAATATTTTTGGTAGGTTTTTCTCATTATGTACTCTTTATTGGATTATGTCACTTTGAGTTTATTGTGTAAATCCTGGACAATGCTCTTAAGTACTTATCTTGAACAGATTATTTCGTTAGGGAATAATGCGATATACATTTTTCACTAGTTCTGATTAGAGCATATCTAAAATATGAATAGTTATTCATATATTGAATATATACCGAGAAGTTGAGCCTTAACCGATAAATATCAATCAATGCGTTGTAAATGTATAACTTTATATTGAGACTTGATTTGTGTTCCGATTGTGCAAAGGTCCAGAAAAATACATTCAAAAATAATATTTTCGCTTTGAGGAATGAATTTTACAGTCTTTTGTCTTTTGTAGCTGCAATAGAGTATTCAAAATTCGATGGGACAAAGTGTGAAGAAAATGTGCATTCTGATTTTTATATACACTTTGGATATAGTTTGGCATACGAAACAATAAGTTGACAAAGTGACATTGAAAACAGTGCGAGAAGCGACAAAACCAAATAAGACAGCCAGTGTGTGAGTCATAGAGAGAGAGAGAGAGAGAATGAGAGAGAGAGAGAGAGAGTGGGAGAGTATGATGCAGGGGTGTAGTGGTGCAGGGGGGTGAAGATTGTGTGCATTTGCGAACTGTGACAATTGAATGAATGAACGGGCGTAGCAAAGTTGACGCCGGAAAATGACGCCAAGTGGTAACAAGCTCCAGCAAAACACACGCAGAGAGAGAGAGAGAGAGAGAGGGAGAGAGGGAGGGGGGGAGATAGAAAAGAAGTTGG
Organism: Drosophila imparisetae; assembly: GCA_035042265.1. NCBI lineage: Eukaryota > Metazoa > Arthropoda > Insecta > Diptera > Drosophilidae > Drosophila > Drosophila imparisetae. The sequence goes on from JAWNLP010000147.1 coordinate 421,926, forward strand.
GTTTGGGTGGGTTGAGTGGATTTTGGGTGGCTTGGGCCGAACAAACGTCATGAGTTATAGCCTGTGGTCATGTGGCGCCACCAAACATCGGCTCCAATTCAGCGACCAGGCAAAACCAACGCTGGCCACGCCCCTGCTAGGAGCTTGCAGGGGGCTTGGTTGGTCACAATATGAAAAGTGAATGTCACAATACCAATGCGATTGCAATTGTGAAAGTTAAGCTCAATGCTCTGCTGCAATGTTTGGCAGATTGCAAAGGACAGCCTTCGGCTTTTTCGGCAACATTTTCTGCCTTTTTGTTGCATCTTCTTTATTGCTGCCCCATTTTTTTTTTGTTTTTTTTTGTTTTGTATTTCGCTTAAGTACTTTGGCAACATGTTAAGTAATTGGAGCGGCAGCAGTCGTAAACGTTGGCATGGGGGTGAGCCTGGTGGCGAAGGATAATCAATGCGAATGTGTGTGCCAAAATAATGTCCATTAAATTAAGAGTGAAATTTGATGCCAAGCACAGAGGGACGCTCAAAATAAATAAATCAAAAATTATAAGTTCTAAATATTGATTATTGATATCAGGGATGAAGAAAGACTGATGCGAGAACGGAGCTGGGCAGAGACACCAGGACTCCGACAAGTCAGAAGTCTCCTATGTGGCTATAATCAAAAGCGATTTAAGCAAATGATATCCATGGGGAAGAATAGACTCAGAATACTCACAGGTCTATTGACAGGACATTGTAGTCTGAGAAGTCACCTAACCAAATTAGGTATTCATAGTAGCAATGTATGCAGGTTCTGCGGATACGAGGATGAATCCTCGACGCACATCCTAACAGAATGCGTCGCCCTAACCAGGAAAAGATGCAGCATCCTAGGGCATCCCAAGGACATAGAAACCCTCAACCCAACAAATATCCGGGCATTCGTGCAAAAGTTGGGATTGACGGAAGAGCTGTAGGCTGAGTAAGGGGGCACAATAGACCTTATAGGTCGCAGTGCTAAATATCCCCAATTATAATAATAAATATTGATTAAATATTTTCAAGGTATCCTCAGAATGATCGACATTTGAAAAAAAAATAATATCGAGCCAAAAAAATGTATTAAGGAAACAGAAAACACAGTTCAAAAACATGCAACTTGCGGCAGAGGCAGAGACTTATGCTATTTGATGTTTGAAGTAAAGTCAAATGATGTAAATTTTCTCTTGGCAACATAACATGAATGTAGATCAGACAGGTCATAAAATAATTATATTATATACACGTACTTATATAGCAATATACAGTGGCTCACAGTTCAAGTGGGTCAGTGTAAGCTAATAAGCTAATTATTTATTATATCGAGCAGTCTTAAAAATGATCCACTTGAACTGTGAGCCACTGTATGTAGGTATCTCCGATAGCCTGCTGCGTGTATTTAAGCCATTTGAACAAGTTTTTTAACTTAAATATTATTTTGAATGCAAATCGTATTAGAATTAGAGATCCACAATCATATTATCTGCAGGCTAGAGAGAGAAAAAGCTGAAGTAAAATTACCAAGAATTGTGCTATTCATAATTATAAATGGGAGACAAAGGAACAAAGGACTCACACACACACATACACACGTACGGTGTGCGGGTGCTGAAATCCATTCCTTTTATAGTGCCTGTAAGTGTGTGCGTGTGTGTGTGTGTGCGTGTGTGTAAGCTACGAATACGAGTGTTACGATTGTTGAAATCTATTTGGGGAAAAAGCACATGGCGAACAAGGGAGGTGTGTGGAGAGAGAGGGGGTGCGTTGAGGAGGGGGTGAGTTGAGGAGGGGGTGAGTTGAGGAGGGGGTGAGTTGAGGAGGGGGTGAGTTGAGGAGGGTAGGTAAATAAAGCATAAACAAGACTAAACAAAAATCCCTGACGAGCTGTTATTTGCATTTTGTTGATTAAGCAAATTTAAAACTTTGCATGCATACGAGACAAAAGACAAAGTGAGAGAGACAGAGAGAGAGACAAAGAGAAAGAGGGAGGAAGCATCGTAAAATGCCATCTACGAACGACAGGTGGCGCACACAGCCAACGAAGTTTGCCTGTGTGCGTGGGTGTGTGCGTGTGTGTGTGTGTGCGTACACGTGTTTTTATTTTGTCGGACTTGTATTTTTGGTTGTTACTTTGCAGGTTTTTGCTTGGGTTTAGTTTGGCTTTTGAGTTGTGCGCAGCAAACCGAGCGACCTCCTGCAGCTTAAAGTTATTACGCTCCTGCACAATTGAAAAGAGCAACCCACGAAAAAAGGATACAACATCGTATTGTCGAAGGACCAACACGCTTCCAAATATTTAACTGAATTTTCACAGTGATGTTAATTTTGTATTATTCCCATATATAATATAGTAGTAGTCAGGTAAAAGATATTTGCTTCCAATTGTTGCACAATTGCTAACAAAATGAGCCAACCCTTCGAAAGGGTATAAGCAGAATAGTAACTACTAACTACCGCAACACCCAACCAACTCACAAAACCACCACACCCACAATAATCCAGGGAGCGCAGCAATGTTTCCTGCGACTTCTGCACTGATTTTGCCCTACGAAACTTTCGTCTGTGTGCTTGCATGTGTGTTTGTGTGTGTGTATATGAGTGTGTGTGTGTGTTAGTGTAGAGAGACTGTTGTTGGTCAGTCGAAAAGTTGTGGGACTCTCGTTGCGACTGTGTTTGCGTTTGCCACTCAAGTGCAAGTTATTAAGCGAGTTAGTTTTTCGGATTTTCCTATCAAATTTATTTGTTGTTTGCTTTTACCTACATCCACGGACTATCTCTCTCTCTCTCTCTCTCTCTCTCTCTCTGTCACCCAGTGCTGCTGTTTGGCTCTCACACTTATGGCTTAAAGCAATTGCTGGCCGTTTTCTGTTCAAGCATTTGGTCCATTCATTGGACTCATCAGCTCATCGCTTGCACTCACTGCATTCATTCACTTCATTCATTTAATTCGTTCGTTTCGAATTTTCATTCGATTATTTCATTTACTTCAGCTTTGGTATTGCCACTTTTAAAGTTGGCTCAAACGTATCCGGATATTCAAATAACGCTTCCTTTTCTATTTCCTCCTATCTTATAGGAGCTATCTATAAGTGTTCAAGAAACTGAGAGCAAGTGTGTAGCAAGATATATATAGATATATATAGATATATATAGATATATATAGATATATATATATATATATATGTAGCTTAAGTTTCCTAAATACTTCTCTTAATTTGTTCAATTTAATAATAATAATAATAAAAATATTAATAATAATTTCTGTCGATAGAAATGACTGCATTGAATGAAAGGAGAGTCACGCCAATAACGCGACTCTCTTTAAATTGTACATTTTCGTCAATGCAAAGTGCTAAACTGGCAAATGTGTTTTAGGACGCCCGGGGGTTGGGGTGTGGGGCATTTGGGTCCTTTTGGGCCTGACAGATTTTCCGCACAAATGCGGCTTAACAAATTTGCTGCATACTTTTAGCCGTTCGCGTGCCATGCAAGGCTTAAAACTTCGGCTGTGGATGTCGGAGAGGGTGTGTGTGTGTGTGTGTGTGTGTGTGTTGTTGGCTCGTGTGTGCTTTGGCGAAGTAATTAAACACACATTCAAGTCGCTGTACAAATATGATGATACGAGCATGCATTATACGATATGTAAATGAATTTAAGCTGCCATTATAAAGGTTGCCAAATGCCGCACGTTGCACGCCTCGCCTCACATCCAAGGTCAACACATTTTACATGCAAAGAACAGGGGATGTGCCGCTGGGGCGGGGGTTGCTTTAAATGGGGTGAAGGGCAGCAGAAAGTGGCGCAGCAAAGCGAATTGAACACTGGACGCGCTCACTTTGTGTTTGTTCCATCAAAATCGTTGGCAAGTGACGAAATATATTGAACATATGCATATATACATATACGTATATATATAAGAGAATAAGAGAACCCGAAATTGTTGTAAATAACGATTAAGGATTATATTAATTATGCGTGAGTGCGTGTTGACTTGTTGAAGGATTGCGAGCAACTTAACTGGGAAGATTACAATCCGACAGAGAACACACAACACATGTGTGACCAGAGATTAGATATTAACCGATGTAGCGATACATGAGTATTAATCGTTGCTGTTGTATTCAAACATGTGCATGCGCTCAGAGCTGTGCCACACTGTGTGGCAAGCTATGTAGGATTCATAATTTGAAAAATATATAAATAACATTGCATAAAACTAGAGGTACAGGAAGGGGGCGGGCAACATGATGAAAATAAAGTGAACTCTGGAAACAAACACACACACACACACACAAAATACAACACATACATTTACACATCAATAAAAACTAAATAAATCGGACAATGAAAAGAAATATGTATATTGAAAAATGTGGAAACATTCAGTGCATTATTTGGTGTCCTTGCGACTTGTGCAACACTTTAAGCGATAAAGTTGTGGAAAACAGCTCAAATACAAAGTCAACTTTATTCAAATCAGTTTGACATTAACTGCTTTAAACATCCAAGAACACAAACAGCTGCACGCATGAAAAATCATATCCATCCCCACCTTACTCACATTTGTTTATTTTGAGCCCCAGTTGTCATGAAGTGCTTTAGAGGCAATATAAAACCAGCTGTGCAGTCAACTCAAATGCATTTGTGGCATGCGACTTCTTGCAATTAAGTCTGTAACAATAAACTTGAGCGCAGCTCATGGTATCTCCAGCTGAATCGAAAATTAAGAAACAATATTTCAATTTTCATAATTGCCAACTTTTAATCATTGCAAAATACTTATAATAAAAACGCAACAAAGAAGAAGAGAGATGGAGAAAGAGAGAGAGAGAGAGGGAGTAATGTTTAGCATATCTTAAATAATTTATTTCCGCTTGATTGGAGATAGGTCCAAGGGCCATTATAGTATTGGCAGGCTGTGACCCAGTTCTCCTGTTTCCTTTTTTATGATTTACATCACTTTGTCCACTCCTGCTTAGTGTCCTTCTGTCGTTCTCTCTCTCTCTCTGTACATCTGATCCTCTCAATTATTTTTAACTATGACAAACTTCATCGAGAAGCAAAGCTAAAGTTTCAATCCAGAAAACTAGAAATAATTTACTATTTTTATTATCTGTGCTTATTTTGTAGTTCCTTGAATGGTTCAGGGCGTAATGATGTGATATTTGATATATCCCATTGTTAGACTGAGAATAAGGACACGAGAATAAGGACACGCAATCCAATTAAATCGCAGATGGTTAAAGTTAACTTCGAGTTCAGTAATGGTAGTCGCTTTCAAATTAAATATTTAATTCTGCAGTTTTGTTTGTTCTTATGCTAAAAATGCTTTTCGATATTTCTATTTTTGTGCACCCATTTAGATATGTATTTAGTTGTACTCAGATGTGCTTAAATTGTATTTAATATGTGTGTGTGTTTGAACATGGATTTGTTGCATTGTTGACAGCATGTACATATATGTATATATATATTTATATATATATATATACGATCCTCGAGGCTTTAACATTAAGTTCATGGCGTGCAAATACTCATGGCAAACCCTTTCTGCCAGATTCACATAAATTTGTGCCTGCATTTCTGTGTGTTTGTGTTGGCAGCCACGAGTTGGCGCCAGTGATATTGAAAAATACAGACATTTGACCTTATTTCTATAAGTACATGTGTGTATGTGTGTATGTGTGTGCTGTGTGGCAACAACTTAATGCTACAGCTGCACAGAAAGCAAAGGGCAGTAAGCAACACCATCAGCAACAGCAGCAAAAGCAGCAACAGCAGCATCAACAGAAGCTGTCGTTGCCGCCGCATAATGTGCTGCAAAAATAAATTGTGCAAATAAGAAAAATAAACAAAATATGCAACAGCAACAGCATCAGCAAATAGCAAATAGCAAAGAGCAAGGCAGCATCAAGTGCGAAAATGCAATTTGCATTTTCCTCATTTGTGGTGCCGAGACTGGTGCGAACAACATGTAAGTATCTGTAGCTGAAACTGTAGTATCTATGTACATATGTATGTATCTGTGCAACGTATCGATATGAAAATCGCAAAAAAAATATATGAAACAAAACCACAACAGAAAAGAATGGTGCAAAAGTGGCTTGCTTGAACTTGATAGCCAAGGAAAATTAAGTTAACAATCTGAACAACTTATGGTAAAGCCACGCCAGCAGAAGTCTTCAGGGCTAGTGCTTGGCACTCTTTTTGTGTTCAAAATTATATATTCATTTGCAGCTTTCTTATCACATTCGTAATCGATGGTGGCAGCAGTCTTTAGATTTGCTTTAAGCCAACTTTTACTCCTAAATGGCAGATGAACTCTGTTTGAAGTCGGTCTCAACTCATTCGCACACATTTTACTCCACATTTTATATTCTCGCGTTGCCTGTGTGAAGTTCGCTCCGTCGAGCAGCATTTTGCAGATAGGCCTGGATGTGTGGGGCAAGATTTATATTTATGCAAATCAGCCCAAAATATGAGATGTGGCCTAATGGAATTTCAATTATTACAGCAGAATACACATGATTACATTCTTAAAAGAAAAAAAGTTGAAATAAAAACATTCAGCTCCCCAAAGGGCAGCTCGCAGGTAGCTCAAAGGGCAGCTTGCTGTTTGGCGGTCCAGTTCCAGTTCCAGTTCTAGTTCCAGTTCCTGTCGCAAGGCGTCTCGTTGATTTTCATATTTTATGCCTCTGTTACAGGTCCGGCGATTGTCGCCCCAAAAGGTGGACTCCCTCGATAATTTCTGCTCCCTCTCCGCACAGCCCGTCTTGTTGCTGTCCTGCTGCCACTTTTAACATGTATTTCCAATTGGATGCATGAATCGCTTCAACGCCTACAACGGAAAAGCATTCCGTTGCCTAAAAACAGTTCTTGGCCAAGTAATTAGAATCAATTGACCCTGAACGCTTTTTCCAGTTGACCTGTTTTTTGATATCTCAGTCCAACAGTGCTCGACTGGTTCGCCTCCAGTCCCCTGTTGCTTGTAGTTACATACATATAGTCCAGTTAGCCAATGGGCCAAGCACAAAATGAATAAATAAAAATAATAACAGAAGCAACAAAGCAAACAGTGAAATAAATTCAAACTTGTAAAATATATTTCAAATATTTATAACATCTAAATGTCAAGCTGGACAAAGAACGCACCCAATTGAAAGCCAATTGGGATCACCAAAGAGAGAGAGAGAGAGGGAGAGAGAGAGAGAGAGATGGAGCAATGTTTAGCATATCTTAAATAATTTATTTCCGCTTGATTGGAGATAGGTCCAAGGGCCATTATAGTATTGGCAGGCTGTGACCCAGTTCTCCTGTTTCCTTTCTTATGATTTACATCACTTTGTCCACTCCTGCTTAGTGTCCTTCTGTCGTTCTCTCTCTCTGTACATCTGATCCTCTCAATTATTTTTAACCATGACAAACTTCATCGAGAAGCAAAGCTAAAGTTTCAATCCAGAAAACTAGAAATAATTTACTATTTTTATTATCTGTGCTTATTTTGTAGGTCCTTGAATGGTTCAGGGCGTAATGATGTGATATTTGATATATCCCATTGTTAGACTGAGAATAAGGACACGAACGCAATCCAATTAAATCGCAGATGGTTAAAGTTAACTTCGAGTTCAGTTATTTAATGGTAGTCGCTTTCAAATTTAATATTTAATTCTGCAGTTTTGTAAGGCTGTTGCACACAAATCCAGTGTGATGGAAATGTTGAAATACGCTTACCGTTTGGTAATCCTTCACTTTTTTTCATGGGTCTTCATAAAGTCTATGATGAATGGCAACTTTGCGCTTTTTTTTTTTGCTTTATTCACGTTTTAAAATGAGAAATGGAAATTGTCTGAAATAATAAAGAGAACAGCTGTTGTAGTGGCAATTGCCTTTTCTTTTTTCGTTCAGTGTATTTGTACTTTTGTTTTTTTTTTTATCATTTCTTGTGTGAAAAAGTTGTTATCGTGAGAGAATCAGACTCGGAGCATTCATAACTGGTGCTGCTGGTGTGCTGGTGCTGGTGTGCTGGTGTGCTGGTGTGCTGGCAACTGGTTTTATGTATTTTTGTGTGCCCTTTCGCACTTTCGCACACAAACTCTCTTTCAGCATATATGTCAACATTTTCCTGCGCTCGCAACTCATTGAGCAATTGAGTTGCCAGAATACATAGACAACCCTCCCCAACCAACCCCAGTGGCCCCTGCTCCCCTGCTCCCCTGCTCCACTGCTCAAATGGTCCGAGTGTGAATTTTGGTGTCCGAGTCCAATGGGGAATTCCGGATGGGGATTCGTAAGGCAGCTGAACAAGGAACGTTCCTTTTCCATTTTCCTGCCACTTTTTATTGTTGTTGTTTTTTTGGTATTCTTTATTTCTGCCTTTTGTTCACATGTTTTGCTGTTTTGTGTTTGCAAACTGTTTATTATTTTGTCGACAAATGTGTGTTTCAGCGTGGTGCAGAGTCCAAACAATCTTAACACAAAGCATAACAATATTGACGTGACGTGTTTCTCCCACTCTCTCTCTCTCTCTCTCTCTCTCTCTCTATCCCTTTCTCTCTGTCTGTTTGTCCAGTTTGTCCACTCGGTTCGGTCTGCCAAAGGCACATAAAATTCGCATCATTGATTTCTATTTCGTTCAGAGCTCATTAAACAATCGGATAAACTTTAAGAATCAACAACGATAACAACAACAACAACAGCAACAACACCAAACACAACGACAACAAAAACAACAATAACAATAGCGATAGCAATAGCAATACCAATACCAATACCCATAGCAACAGCAACAGCACAGATGGAGTGACAGCATTTAAAGGAGGGGGGCGAGGTTTGTCAAGGGACTGGTGTCGTCTTGGGATCTACTACTAGTATGAGTTTTCGAGTGAGTGCGAGCCCATGTTGATTGTGCGTGAGATACGCCTACACACACTCACACACACACACACACACACACACAAATACACACACACGTAGCTTAACACTGCCTGCCAGAGGTCAAGCCAAAAAGTTTTTCTCACATTATTATACCCTGCAGCTATCAAATGAGTGTGTGAAAGGGTTACTAAACCATACTCTATTATAAGATAATTTCCATATTATATTTTGTGGGAATGTATAGGTGTCCTGGGTTATGTGTGACCCAAGGAAAGAAGTGAAGCAATACTTTATATATATTTGTGGAGATTTGTAAGTTCAACCGACGTATTCCTTATTCACATTAAGATAAGAAAAGTATAGTTAGGGTACAGCAGCTTCAACTTATCACTGGGTATCTCATAGTCCAGAAGTTTCACATTACATTCTTCTGAAAATCGAATAAAACCATGATTTGAATATTTTTACTTTTGGCTTGCTTAAAGCTAAGATGCTTGCAGGATATATTCCAGTCGTAATGCTGTAAAGTATGTATGCGTAGTAAAGGTCTGCTTACAGGGTGACATCCTGGCATAGACCTGTTTCGGCTTGGCTTTAAGGTCTGCAAATGGCATTCTTCTTCTTCTTTGGACTATGTGTTTTTTGGCAGTCGTAAAGCAACGAGGCCAACTGCTGTTGCGCGTTGACAAAGGGAATGCTTGTGAGAATCGCCGAGAAGGGCGCACCAAAATCATTGAAATTTTCGTGTAATTAGCCGTTATGTTGGCTCTCTCTCCCTCTCCCTCTCCCACCCACTCTCTCGCCCTCTCACTCCTTCTCTGTGTGCGACTCTGTCGCAAATGTTGCTGCTTAAGTACGTGTCGTGCCACATTTGCAAATGCGCTTCAAATTGCTCATCCGCAACGTGGCGCTCCCTCGGTGTGTGTGCGTGTGTGTGTGTGTGTGTGTGTGTGTGCGTGTGTGCGTGTGTGTGTGTGTGATTTGCAAAATCATTGAGTTGTAAATGGGATTCGGGGCTTGCACGTTCGTGCATACAAATCGTTGCCTTAAAGCGACCCTCGGCTCGTTGGCTCGTTGCCTCGTTGACTTGGCCCAAATCGAAGAAATGAAATTTAAATTTTATGCAAATACCAAGAACACACACACACACGCATATACATATGCCCACCCAGCTGTTTTGACAATGTGCTAAGCATCGCATTTGCCCATTTTTGTTTTGCCATTTGCCGCCCAAGCTTCTTTTTTTGCCAACGCCAACGCCAAAAAAATGATAACACAGAAGCCAAAGTTAATTTTTGGTTGTTGTTGTTTTTGTTGCTGTAGTTGTAGTTGTTCTGTGATTAGTTTTTGTGCACTTGCTGTTTGTCCACCCAGTTGCATGTGTGAATAAATAAATAATGTTTCATCAGTGCTATTTTTTCAACCCATTCATTTAAGCATTAGTTTGCCGCGAATATTTCGAGCATTTAATGCCTCAGCGACATTTGCGGGTCGCACCCAGAACAGATAATGCCAAAAGTTGGACTCAATAACAAGCTTTGAGCTGTTGTTGTCTTCTGGGTCCGATTGCAGTCTGATTATTATTCAACATAATAAATGCAAATGTATATTAAAGTTTAAATATTTAATTTTTTTGTATATTTTCCAGCTGCATAGACAACAAATCTATTTAATCGGGTGCATGGAAAGTGTGGCATTGCTACCACAAATTAATGGTAAATGCATTTAAAAAGTGTAATCAAAATCAAAAATTGGACCGAGTACACATTTGAGATGAGTTGCATTTGCATTTGCATTTGCATTTTGTTGCCATTGTTTTTTGTGCAACACAATCGCAAAAATGTGCAACAAATGTTGACAGATAGTATTCGGTAACTAAATGCGGAAAGGGATATGCGATTGTGTGGCATATGTAAACTTCCGGAAGCATCAATTTTTAGCACCATGCATGAATGGCCGCCCAACTGAGAACAACTGAATTCGACACAAATAGATTTGGCTAACTGGAAAACTGGTTGCATCCAGTTAGCCAGTTTGCCTTTGCTTGTCGTGTTGATGAATCACCACGCTGAACCCAACAATAATCCTAAAAACAACTCAACAATTTTGCTCTCTTTTTTCACTTTCTGTCTCTCTGGTATTATTTTATGTAAATTTCATTGAAATGCATACAAAATACACCAGACTGAATTATGGAATATTTTATGTAATATATGTATGTATGTATTATACATATGTATACGTATGTGTAAATATACAAATAGACACATATGTACATATACACTTGTACATATTATTTTATCCTATGCTTCTCCCAAATATTGTTGTTGCTGGTCGTCGTCAAAGCATATGCGCATTTATAAATAAACCTAGGATCTGTACTCCACCAATTTCCACCCATTTCCACCCATTTCAACCAGCCTCCCACTCGTTTCTTCATGCTCCCTTCACCAGCTGACTATCTCGAAAAAATGTTGGGTGTGCATTAATATTTTTGCACTTGGCCACAAAAACAGCCGGGGAAACAAAATATTGCATGGACTGACTCTGGCACACCCAACAACAACAACAACAAGAACAACAACAACAACAAGGATAACAGGCATAATGCAAAAAACTACGCTTGCAAACGGGTATTAAAATTTGACTGTGAAACAAGCAATCCACAGTGGGTATTCTATAGTAGGTAAGCGTAGCGAAACAAATGCAAATGCCTCATAAATTCAACACTTACTGACCGACCCACTCTGCATTCCAGTTAAAGCATGAAAAACTGTTGAAACTGTTGGCGTGTTTTGCTGGACTTTGGTAGCTGTCATATGCAATCATTAAGCCTTTAACGCATTCGATTGTGATGTGCATCAGAGTAAGTGAACTTAATGCTGTGCTTCATTATATACAACTATTAACAGGGAATAAAGCACCTGAAGTAGATGTGAATAGATGTGCACAGGTACAGGTATTTTAGTAAATTAAGATGTGACAATACTAATGTAATCCAATACAGATGCAGCTCACACAAAGAACTATGTGCAAAGATGCCACAGATACGATGGCAAGTGCAGGCAGGGATAGATGGATACAGATGCAACCAAAGATGAATAGATACAGATCCGACAGATAATACATATTATAATACAGTTACATGCAAGACAACTATGAATGTATATATATATATATATATTATGTATATATATAGTTTTGGGTATTTACAAACACAAATTGCTTGTGCATTAGAGCTTAAGATTTCTGTAATGTTGGTACACATGAGTCCCAAATTTGGCATCACGATTTCCTTTTGCTACGAGATTTATGTGCAACTCTAAGTTGGCTTTCACTTGCAGCACAAACAACTTCAGATGCAACCGCTCCCCACCCCCCAAAAACCCCAATCTACACTCTATAGATAACCTGAAGTGCCACTGTCAGTTCAGCTCTGTGCAACAACAGTCGAATCAACGGCTCTGCTTCGTTGTTGTTCGTTGTTGCTTTTGGTCGTTGTTGTTGTAGTTGTAGTTGTAGTTGTAGTTGTAGTTACAGTACTTGAACTGCGCAACTGACATCTGATTAAACGCTTCTAGCATATTCATCGCGTTGCAGCAACTACTTAAATCAGACGGAGCAGAGTTTGTGATATAAATTGCTGTTCATATCTCTGCTACAAGCTCAATATTATCATCTACAATGGATTCAAACTTATACATCTTATCCTGGAAAATTATATATATATATATATATATATATATAATTGGAAAAGTCATGAGTATATATGCAAAATGAAGGGTGTACCTAATTGCAGATATATAGACTCATTTTAATGGTTGCGGGGCACACAAATCGGAAAGAAGTGCAGAAAGCGTAAGTGAAAAGGGCAAAAGCGAAGAGCGAAAAGCGAAAATCACAAAACGAAATTAAATAAAGCGATATTAAACAATGTTGAAAACAAGGACGAAAACTGCCAACAATGAGTGAGTCCTAAAAATGCTGGCGACCTCCACCGACGAGTCCGCTGCGAGTGCAGAAATTTTCATAAATTATTTGAAAAATGTTTGAAATGATTTATGCTCATTAATCTTGTCTGTGAGTGTGTGTGTGTGTGTGTGTGTGTGCTTGTGTGTATATTTTGCGGCTGGCCTGCGTTTGTTTTGGGCCAACGCATTTCTGACAGCTTTAGTTTTTGGCAATTCAATTAGGCCAAGTTGAAAGCATGTTGAAAAATTGTTTTGCTGCATTAACCCATTGCTGACCCCCAAAAACCCCGCCACAAGGCCAACAGCAACAGCAACAGTCGCCGTCTGATGTGTGTGTCTAAGCCAACAACAAGTCTTTCTCCCTCAGTTAACACTCTCCAAACACAAAATGTATCCTGAATGTATCGTGCCCCATGCCACGCATTCTTTGACCAACATTTACATTTTGTATAAATGTTTTTTCTTATTACAATATTTGAGGAAAACTCGGAAACTCGTCCAGCTTGGCGCTTGGTTTGACTAACAATTGCAAATAAATATTTGTGCGGCACTTGCATTTCGGCATTGGAGAGGGTATTCAAGTTTCGGTTTGCCGAGCTGGTATTTATTGTCTTTTCGATTCGCTTTGTTTTGTTTATGTTGGCCGTCTAACGAGCCGCACAAATGCCGAGCAATTAATCATTTGTGGCGGCGACTCTCTTTTGTTTCTTTTGTGTTCTTTTGTGTTCTTTTTTGTTGTTTTTGTTTAGTTTTGCTACGTTTTCTCTGTTTGTTTGCTGTCGTTCTTTGTTTCTTGGCGTCTCATTTCACAACTCATTTCCGGTTTGGCGGCGGAAACGCATCTTCGACATTTGGCCATGGCTGCGTCCGGGTCTGCGTGCGTGTGCGGATCCGGATGCGGGGTCCGTCTCCGGGGTCCCAAACTGGAGCCTCGCTCTGACTGTGGCTCCGGGTGCGGTCGTGATTTATGGCATTCAAATTGATGCAAAGGCCGCAAACGCCATGCACAGAAAAAGGTGACAACTTTGTTAGTGGTCAATGGCCAATTTCCAACACATATGTGCGCAATTCAGCTTGTATGTATATGTGTGTGTGTGTGTGTGTCGGGATAAGTCGTACAAAAACTAATTCAATTTGCATATTTGACTTTCGGGGGTCTAAAGTCAATCAAACCAAGCGATTTTCAATCGCAACGGTCATCAGTTCCCGCCCAGCCCTCTCCCACCCATCCCAACCCGTCAATGAGTGCCTCTCTCGTTCCACGAAAGGATCAGCAGTTTATCCAGTTAGCCAAATTGAACGGGCCCTGCCTAGCAGCAAAAACGGACTGAAGAATTGTTGCCAAATTTGGAGTATATTCCAAAATCAAATTGCGAAGCTGAATCAATGTGGTGGTGTCCAGGCAAGTCTTTAAAGGGATTTCAAAGCCACAAACACACCAGGTATTTACTGGCCCTCTGATATTACCATTCCACAGCTGTGCCCCAAGGCATGCAACATATGTCCAGGAATGCTGAGCCAACCACATAACTTTATACAGTTAATCAATGAAAAACTATAAAAAAAAGCAAATCCGGAAACGGCTTGCTGAATCCTGGAAAATCTTACTTGAGTCTTTGCTGAGACATAAAAATCAAAATAAGCCAAATTTTTTTTTCCCAAAATACAAATTTTGAACTTACTTTGAGCTGACTTTTACTTCAACTACAGCTACATACAGAAAAAATTCCGCTAGAGATTCCGATATTTGTTCAATCTTTTTACGGTATATGGTTCCTAGACTTTTCCGATACTCTCTTCTCAAACTTTTGGAAAAATAGGTGAGTACATTCCTGACAGGCATAACTGACTGTCCGCCATAAAGTATATATATTCTTGATCATGACCTGCAACCCAATCGATCCAGCCTTGTCAGTCTGTGTCTCGGATATTATATTCGGAATATTTGTATGTTCTCGTATACTGGGTTGAACGACCATTAAAATGTTTGGCTACAAATAATATCAGTTAAGAAAAATTTCGAATTTATATTCTGATTCTGATGCTGATTCCTGTTCCCGTTGCAGTTGCCAAAGAACATAAAAATATCCTTGCATATTCGTAGAGTATAATCGAATTCCTTAAAGATGGTTTCTATGAGTTTTATGCGTATATGATTACGAATATATACTTCTATACATATATATAAGTGTGTGTGTGTGTGTGTGTGTGTATACATCAAAAGCTCATAAATGAGTGTTTGAATGTGTTGCACGTGGCGTAATAAAATTATAATACTCTCTTCAGACAAGGGCGTATTGAAGCCACTAACGATTTCAAGCAGCTGCTCTGAGTGTGTGTGTGTGTATGTGTGGGCGTGTGTGTGGTTGTGTGTGTGGGTGTTTGTGCCAGGTGGCAAACAATCGCACACAATTTGAGCAACAACAACCACAACAACTCGTTGTAGAAATATGCATGCATATGCATTCAAGCGCGCATGCCACAAAAAGAATAGATTTTTATTTTCTATTTTGTGGCAGTTGGGATTTTTTGCACTTCTTTTACTTGCCACATATAATCCTCTTCTTTTTTTTTGTATTGGAGGGGTTCGGCTTTGTGGAGATTTCGAGCAGAGCACAAGTGTATTAGGGTAAATAAGAAAAATGCAGTTGAGTTTGTGTTGAACATTGCATCCAAACAAACAGCCCAAACAGTTGAAGGCCGCCTGGAACGTGGCGTGAGTGGCATCGACTGTCCAGCGTCCGATATCCGATGTCCGATGTCCCATTGTCCCGGATTAGAGCCGACATGAAACGTATCCAGCAGATTTATGAAAGCGCCAACGCGCATCCACAAACACAAATGATGCATGTGAGAGTGGAGAAGGTGCACAGAGAAACCCTCAAATAGAGCTGATGATTTGGATGCATTTTAATGGATTTATTGAATTGAATCTGCTATCGAAATATTCAAACTAAAAAAGGATGCCACACAAAGTTATCTGTGTGTTGCACACTTGAGTGGTGTTGCCGGAAGTTGTAGCAAAAATGCAATTAGGCCAACGACTAGTCTAGATTTTGATGCAATTACTCTCTTCAAGTGCTCTTCAAATATTATCAAAATATATACAAGTTGCTTCAGCTGTTCCAACTGATGTAGGACACAGTTTGTGAGTGAAGGATGTGTGAAATATTTGCTCTGGCATTGATGTGGTCGCAGCGTAGCCAAATCCTTTTATCCTGTTTTGACTTCGCTTCATAATGCCGCCTAATTCCATCACACTAAATCCGATTAGAGTGACAGCATTTTAATACACATTGATCAGATGTGTGGCCAAATCGGACAGCGGAAGTCGGAGATCCTTTTTAACCAGCGACTAAATCGAAATCAAAGCAATAAGATTGCATGGGGTTGGGGACACGGACTGGGTTTGGGTTTGGGCTGCGACTTTGACTTGGAGCTGGGCAAGCAGATGCAAAGCACAAAGTACAAATCACAGATTACAGACAGACAGCGAGAGAGAGAGAGAGAGTGGGAGAGGGAGTGGGAGAGGGAATGGGAGAGGCAGACAGAGAGTAAGAGAGTAAGAGAGGGGAGAGGCAGGTGAGTAGTTTCAGTGTAGGTACATAACTCACGTGAATACAGCAATTGGCCAATGGCCAGTGGCCAAACCGAGCTACACTGAGCGCAAACAAATGTACAAAAGGTAACAAATTGACTTTAATTATATTAAAAATACAATTTAAAATTAAATAATAACAAAACTCGAGTTTGAAAAATGATTTTTGTTTGAAAATAAGTTCATCTCCTGCCTTTGCAAGTCAGTAAAGCATCGATTCTTAAGATGGTTCCAAATTGTAGTGAATAAGAATAATTCCAGAATGCCACTATAAAACTAAATATCGAACACATCAGCTAACATTTGCTTAGCGATTTTTTGTTTATATATCTGAATATATTAATGCTTTGCTTACTTCGTATATCTGTTTTTTGAGTGTATTCTGTCTATGCAAGTCATGCAGAGTTTATGTGTTAGATTTGGCAATGCAGTTGTATGCGTGCCTATATGTATATAAATATATATATATATATATATATATATAAAATATGTATATATATATATGTATGTGTGTGTGTGTGTGTGTGTGTGTGTGTGCGCTCACATGAATGCCAAGTGCTGCTGTTGCCAATACCGCAAACGCCATCTTTTGTGGCCGTGGTGTATAAAGTGTGTGCACTGATAAGCAGGCACCACCCGAAAAATATTTGAATCTGTGTTTCTGGTGCATGTGTGTGTGTGTGTGTGTGTATGTGTGTGTGTGTGTGTGTGTGTGTTGAATGGGAATTGGGCGGGGAACACTGAGATTAGGAAAGGAGAACGAAAAACTCTTCTTTTTTCGGTGCTAGCCAGGCGATGCTCCGACATAAATAGAATGCTAAACAGCACACGCCTGTGGGCGTGTCACTGAAAGAGACCCATTGGAATGGGCAACAGCAGCAGCAGCAGCAGCAGCGCCAGCAGAAGCCGCAGCAAGTCGCTTTGGCATTGGATACGTTGCTGCGTTTCGCTTTCATGTAAAAGGTTCGTGGGGCAGCTAATGGGGGGGTTGGTGGCGAGTCGGTTTGCCGGACAATGTTGCATAAATCATGCATAAAACTGAAAATTGAATATGAAAGCAGCATGCCACGTATGTGTATGTGTGTATGTGCGTGTGTGTATGTGTGTGTGTTGTGTGTGTGTGTGTTGTGTGTTGCGTGGCTTACCAGAGGACTGCAGCGTAAACGCAACAAAGGAAACAAGTCTCGTTTGTATTAAAAATTGTGATTGCCAGTTACGTAACGGTTAAAGGCCTGATGTGTGTGTGTGTGTGTGTGTGCCTTTGTGAATGTGTGGGTGTTGGTGTGTGGGTGTCCGTCACACATATACATAAGTAAACGCATTTGACCAATCATAATGAATTAATGATAGATTGATCAGATACTTTATAGACTTGTGAACGACTTGTGCATAGAGAAAGGCGATAAAAACGCGATAGCTTTATATACATATATATATATATATACATATACACATATACATATATACATTCTTATACTCCATGTGCTATATATAGTATAAATATGCTATCAATTTATAGCATTTACAAATTTGTTGATCGAAATTGCTGCTTTTTGTGGTCACTTGAGTCTTAATTGATGAATATGAATGTTATTGAAGCAGGAGTGTTGAAAAATGTTAAATTAACACAAATCCACTTCAAATAAGCAGTTGAATCTTAAAACAATGTAAAGGGCAACAATCGACGGTTAATTAGCTGACTTGGAAGTTTAGTGGTGCTTTGCGCTGCAATCATCTGTCTTTGCTGTTTATTTCTCTCTCTCTCTCCCTCCCTCTCTCTCTCTCTCTCCCCCCTTCCCTCTCTCTTTTCCTCCCTTCCTCTCTCTTTCTCTTTGTCTCTCTTTGTCTCAGTATTCATTAGTGACCCCAAAAGTGGGAAGCAATCACAAAACGCTTAAGGGAAATGCGGGCGAGCTATTTGGGCAGCTAACCAGGCTAACCAGGTTCTGGCACGCTAGCGACCAGGTTAAGCTGTTTAGCTCAGCTCACCTGGTTCAGGCCAGGTCGTCAGGTCCCGCGGCGAATTATCGCCAATCACTTGAGCAATAAATGAACCAAAAGTCGTTATGTGACTACGACAATAAGAACAAGAACAATAACAAGGATGATAACCACGGCAACAGCAATGAGCTGAGTTCACTCGAATCGAGTTAAGTGCTGCACTCAAAAAAATAAGTAAAGCAGTTCACGAAAATCGGAACAAAATATTTATAGAACGTATTTGCTTGCACAATATGAGTTTGCCACAAATAAACATACAATATTTGTGCAACACTTGAAGAATTGATTTGGACACTTTCTAAAAATCCTCGAAATAAATTTTTCAGTCAACTATTTTTTGATTTCTATAATTTGGTGGATAAATTGTAGCGATTGGCAAGAGTTGTGAGTCATTTGGTTGAGTGTACGAAAGGTGTCCTTGATAAAGTGGCAACCAACAATTTTCGTAGCGCACTTTTTGGCGCTCCTTGCGATTGCTGCAGCAGCATCGGCAAATAATGCTGGGTCATAAGTTGTGCTGCAGGCGTGATGTCTATATAGACAGAGAGCAGCAGACCAGAAAACCTCCAGCCACGTCCCAAGGCCACCAAACGGACAGACTGACAGCCAGACAGCCAGACAGACAGACAGCCAGACAGATAGACAGAGAGGCGAACGCATTTATTCAGTTAACCTTTTACTGCGTTGGAGCGACGGTTACGCGTCACAAGTCAAACCAATACTCTTATGCTGTTGCTGTTGATGCTGCCACATGGAAGTTGCAAACGTGCTGGGTAAGGGGGTGGGCGGGGAGGGGCGGAGTGGAGTGACACTAAGCGATATCACGTAGCAGCGTAAAGTAAATGGGAAAACTTCCAGCCAAATTCTGATGAAATGAAATTAGTTTTCGCTTGAGTGTAACTTCCGTCGACTGGACTGGACACAAAAAAAGCGAAGCCACACACAAAGTCATGCAATATGTGTGTGTGTGGGGTGAGTGAGTGTATTGGTGCTGATGCAACTTTATCTACCGGCGAGCGTGGCAAACGACGTATATGAATGACGGCAAAGGGACATCAATTCGCCTTCAAAATCGTTATCCCAATAGCTTGCTATATTGCTCACTCTTTGCCTGTGTGTGTGTGTGTGTGTGTGTGTGTGTGTGTGTGTGTGTGTGTATGGTGTGTGTGTGTGCGCACGCGACAGCAATCAAACCACAAGAAGTCGCTTATAAATGACATACTTTTAACCACCCGCGTTCACCAACAACAACAACAACAACGACAACAATGACAACAATGACAACAACGACAACATTGAAAACAACAACGACAACAACAATGACAACAACAATTACGGCATCATGTTGCTTTTGCCACAATGTTCGCTGTGTGCTTTCAAGTGCGCAAAGGGCTGAGATCAAGTAGTAAATCACATTTAACTTTAATGAGATTGAGAGATAGAGAGAGACAGAGTGAAAGAGAGAGAGAGAGAGAGAGAGAGAGAGAGAGAGATAGCACGACAACAAAGTTGATATAAACGCATTTAATTAAATTTTCCCACTTTAAAAACTGTCGCAATAAAATATAAAAAATCACACAAAATAAATAAATTAAACGCAAAATATGAAATAAAAAATGAAATGATTTATAATTATATATAATTATAAATAATTATATATAATTAAATATATAATTAAATATAATTCGATATACAAAGACAGCTAAACTGCATGTGCAGAATTGAAGGGAATAAATTCAAGTATTTATTTATATTTATTTTATTTATGTGTATAAACAATTTATTTATTTTAATAATTCTTTTTTAAATTTTTGCATAATAATGATAATAATAATAATGTGTGCAAAAAAAGGCTTAAAGTTCCACTGTGCGGCTGTCGGTTTTTGAAGCGGCCCGCATTGATGACTCGGCACACAAACGTAATGACAGGCACACACACAAGCAAACACAAACACATACACACCCACACACACACACGCACACACACACTGAGACAAACAAGTTTGAGTATCAATCAACGACGGTCAATCAATCAAATATTGGAACAATGAAGTTGACGACGCTGTCGATCGGAGACTGAGAAAGTAGCATCCAATCAAATTTTCCACTTTTGCAGGACGAGCGCGTTTTTGTTTTGGTTTTTGTGCATTGGTGTTGTTGTTGTTGTGGTGTGTGTGTGTGTGTGTAGCATGTTTAATTTAGGTCAGGTTTTCAAGTGGTCAGTTTTCAATTTACTGTGGAAGCAACGAGCATATGCAATTTATAAATTTTGTAATTGCCACTTTTGGCAACTGTGTGTGTGTGTGTGTGGGTGGGTGTGTGCTATATTTGAAATGTTTGAAATGCATCATGCCACACAGATGCCATTGGAAAGTTGACGTCGACTAAAAATGTTGCTGGAGCATTTCGAATTATTTACAACTGGCAAAAGTAGCTGCCAGGGAAACCAGCCAAGAAGAAAACACAACAACACCACAAAAACAACAACAGCAACAGCAACACCAGCGGCAACAGCAACAACAATTTATGTTATTAGCCCCGTGCACAGTTGGGGCACAGTTGCAACATTTGCTACAATACAGCACCCCACGTTGCACCCACCTCGGTTCCAGTAAAATGCACTTCAATGCTTAAATGACAGTCGAGTTTTTTGGGCTTCCACAGAAAATCATTTGGGATGCGGCAACAACAATAAACACAACACAAATAAAAGTGTTTTTCAAAAACACTCCATAGCTCAACTAGCAAATACTCTAGCATTGCTAAAAAAAAGTAAGCATGAGTATATAGCATATAAAGCAGCCTAAAAACGAGTGTTAAAAATGGAAATAAAGTTGATCGGTTTTCCTGTAAGATATGAACAAATCTTCTCAGATATCTCAGCCAAATGTATTGTTATTTCGATTATTTTCGTGCAGTGTATATTATGGATATATATATATATATCAGTCGATGCTTGTGACTGTTTGATAATACCCATTTTCGTTGTACATCATTTTCACGAGGGTATCAAAACTTGAGGTACAAAATGAAAATGAGCAACTTTAAGTGCAAGGAGAACGTAAAATGCATAACAACAACAACAACAACAACAAGAATGTAGCTTAAAAATAGGATGAAAAAAAAATAGACGAAGCAGAAGCAGAAGCAGTAGCAGAAGCAGAAGCAGAAGCAGTAGCAGAAGCAGAAGCAGTAGCAGAAGAACCATCGCAAATTGGCGAGAACTTGAAGAAGTGCTTAACTAAATGTACGACATGAACATTATAATACCCGCGGCTATAACTATGTACATATATATGTATATACATGGCTACTAAGTGTAAATATACTCTGTATATGTACAGTGACTCGAAGCTTATTCTGATCAGCGGCAGAGAAAAAAAGGAATTGCCTGCCATAAACGAACCATTCATTATTTTTCAGAAATTCCAAAGACCGATGGTAGGTATATATATTAACCACCAAAATTAATATATGACCCCAATACACTGGGGCTTCCCCACCTGCTAGGTAGAGTTATGTAAAACAGTACCCTATTTTTAGGTCGAAGCCTATTATGATCAGTATCAGCAAAATAATATATTTGCATTATAAAAACTTAAATAAGGATGTTAATACTTAGTATGATATCCGTTAGCCTTAACCACTTCCCTTAACCTATTATTCATGGAAGATACCAACTTCCTGGTAGCTTCTGGGCTGATTCTGCTCCACTCATCCCGCAGAGCAGTTTTGAGGTCTTCTTTGCTGGATATGCTGTGCTTCCGGATGTTATTTTCCAGCAGAGCCCACAAATTCTCAATAACATTTAAATCTGGAGACTGGGCCGGTGGAATTATCATGTGGGGGCAGTTCCTCGTGAGCCAGGACTGTACTATCTTGGCCTTATGCTTGGGATCGTTGTCCTGGTAGAACCGGAAAGTATCTCGGATTCCTAGCTTCTCGGCACTTTGGACTAAATTTTCTTTTAGTATGTTGAAGTACACATTCTTGTCCATTGTTGTTTCAAAAGTCACAAAATTCCCGAATCCGGCTGACGAGATACATACCCATGAAATGTCACTTCCTCCACCATGCTTGCCTGTTTCCTTTACGTGTTTGGGATTCAGCTCAGTATTGGACTGTCGCCACACACAATTCCGTCCGTCTGAGTCAAAAATGGTGAATTTGTACCCATCTGAACATATGACTGTGTTCCAGACCTTCAAATCCTTGTCCAATTGGTTTTTGGTGAACTTCATCCAAGTCCCTATATTTTTCACGTTTATAAAGGGCTTCTTCCGTGATACTCGGGCATTAAAGTCAAGATTGCGCTGAAACCTGGGCACAGTTTCCACACAGCACTTTTTCCCCATTTCATCCTGCACCTGTTGAGCCACTTTTGGAGCCGATAGCATGGGATTTCCCCTTATTTTCCTGGTGATCCTTCGCTCCTCCTCTTCGGGGAAAATCCAATTTGGTGACTTTCTGCCCTTGCCCACAATCCGATTTGCGTCGACGAAGCGCCGAATGATGTTATACACAGTTGAGTTGCTCAGACTGACCATTTCAGCTATTTGGCGATGTAAATATCCGTTTTGGAAGTGTTCCAGGATGAGTTTCCGTTGTGCAATGGTAGTCTGATTGTCCATAGTCCTTGTTGGCTTATTGCACCCAAGATGCAGGATAAAACTAAACTGACTACGAAGAATTGATGTATTTATACCGAAACTACTTAACTTTAGGTAAAAAAAATCCGGGTTTTATGGCACCCAGGTGTCCACAATGTAACTGATCATAATAGGCTTCGACATAAAAATAGGGTACTGTTTTACATAACTCTACCTAGCAGGTGGGGAAGCCCCAGTGTATTGGGGTCATATATTAATTTTGGTGGTTAATATATATACCTACCATCGGTCTTTGGAATTTCTGAAAAATAATGAATGGTTCGTTTATGGCAGGCAATTCCTTTTTTTCTCTGCCGCTGATCAGAATAAGCTTCGAGTCACTGTATATGTAGATAACGCAAATTTGTTGGACTTGTAAATTTGATGTTGGGAAAAACGAACTTATTTGGTTAACAGACGAGTTCTGGTCGAGGTCAGAGCTCAAGCAGGCGAAAAGAAATCACAAATTGCGCTCAAAAGTATGCAATAGCAATGGGAAAATAGTGTGCTTTTGATTGTGGCTCATTTGCAAGCTGCTATTATTTGTTTCGCACGCTGGCAACTCGTGCGCCGCGCTACATAATTACACCCAACACACTGGGGCACAACGTGGGGTGGTGGGGTGGTCGGGGGAAGGAGTTGCTCGACTTAATCGTGGCACCTGTCCAGCTGGTCAACTGGTTTGCCGCTGACACGCTACGCTGGGTGGCATAATTAAAAGTTAAGGACCTGACCGGGACACACACACACACACACACACACACAGAGCTAAAGGACCCTAGACGCAGTCACAACAAGAATTCGGGTGCGAGTCAAAGGGAGTACAAGAGAAGCTTTAGTTTTACTGCATAGATAAAACTTGACGTTGACTTTGCTGTCGCCATTTTATGAAGCACAGCAGAGAGAATTAGAGAATGTGAGAGAGAGAGAGATGGAGATGGAGATGGAGATGGAGGAAGGGAAACAGTGTATCTGGCTGAATGCTTGTCTGTTACATTTTTCACAAAGGAACTCAGTGCAAATATATTTTAATGAGTTGCCGCTTTCGCATCTGCCTTCATATACCCAAAGAAAGGGTATTATTGAGATGCCAAAGCACTTACTATAATTATAATTAGTGCTGAGCATTTATATATATATATATATATATATATATATTATTCGATTTGTGTTTTGTTTGATTAAATATTTAAGGCAACACGACGTATACGCAATATAATTGCGACTATATGTGCTTTGCTTGAGCTCAAGCCCAGCTATAATATTTTAGCTTTTTTGTTGAATCTAAACTTCTTTGGATAATCTAATCTAAACTTTGTCAGAAAATGGAAAAGTTGCAGTGTCAGGAATATTAATTTGCTTATGAGCACCTTTTGCCGACAAGTGCAGCCGGAAATTGGCGATGTCGCTGCATGCTTCACTTAGAGTTTTATGAGGTGGCAGCTACATTAAATGCTAACCAACTAAACTATTGAGCAGTGGAAAGGGTGGTGTGGGGGGGGGGCAATTTGTTAAATTAAGTGGCATTCCTGCAACTGCAACTGGCAACTTGTCGCAAAATGCCAAGCTGCTTTTTTCCATTAAGCCTGTGCTAATTAGAGGAACCTTGCCAGTTGAGCTGCAACATACAACAAATATTGAAGACTGACAGTGTTGAATACCAGCGGAAAATTAGAGAAAGTTTAATGGAAAAGCAAGAAGAGAAAAGCTGAACAAATATTTTGATCACACACATAGTTCGTTAAAGTCTCACTTATCAGAGTAGGCTTGCTGCTTCAGTTTGTTTGTGTTTGTATTTAGTTTAGTTTCTCATTGCAATCATAGAGCTCTCTGCAATACATCGTTCCCGTACAGTTCATTCAAACTCAACAGCTGAAGCAGAATACAAGAGAAGAACAAATCACGTGACAATCTATAAACTTTTCAGACTTTTCAGACTTTTCAGACTTTTCTCTTGATCATGGCGTTTATGGCCCGCATCGATAAGAACGGCAAGAAGACAATGCGCATAATGATTTATCCGAATTCCAGATCGACAGGCTATGATTACGGCCGGTAAGTCTGCTCTCTTTCAGTGTGCGTGTGTCTCTCACTCTCTCTCTCTTATGGAATTGGTTCTGCAGTCCGGGTCGCTTTGATCAGTACAATCGATTTCACAACCTTGCCTACGACGATCGTTGGCCGGACATACGAACGTTCCAGGCACAGCATATGGAGCAACAGGAAAAGCATCCTAGGAAGCGGAAACTTTTGCAGGTGCACCCGAAGAAACCGGAGAAGCCTCAGCCGGAGAACGCACAGTCGGAGAAGCTAGAAAGAAGCAAAAGCGTCGAAGCTTCGAAAGACTCGCCTTTTTACACCTGGCTGGCAGCCAAAAAGTAAGGACTTCGTCATCAATAACTACTTGCACATCTGACTGACATACTTTGTGCTTACACAATACCTTCTCGTATCATGCTTACTTCTGGCTCACTTGCTAGCTTCTCTCTATCTGACTATATGATTACTGCCTAGTTTCGACCTACTCACAGCCCATGCCTTACTTAATTCCAATCAACTACGGGTTGAGTCCCATCCACGCCTAATTTAGTCTAGATGTCTACAATTTATTGCAACTTCTGTCTATTTTGTACCTACTTCTTTGTACTTCCTTCATACTGATTATTTACTCAACTTAGTTCCCTCCTGCGTACGTTCTTCACTCTTACCATGCTGTGTCCTTGCGTGCACTAACTCCTTAATTACTCGCTATTAAATCCCTCTACACACCTACTCCACCAGTGAGGCACAGCAGCAGGAGGCATTTGATCGCCGCTTGATCGCCCAACTGGACGATCAGCGTGCATTGGAACGCGGAAAAATGGCGGAGATGAAATACCGGCTTTGGTATCAGACCAAAGCCAAATTGCGTCGCTCCAAATCCGAGATGAACTCCACGTCGGATTCGATCGACGGGGACGCCTCGCGCCAATCGATATCCACAGCAGAGGCACATGGACGCCTGCTCGTCTGGGAGCGTGAGAAGCTGAGCGAGCTGAAAGCGAAGCGCTTGGAACGTGAGGAACGCCAGACGCGACAGGAGCTCATTGAGGCGACTCGACGCGAGCACAGCAGCGGGGCCTATGAGCAGTGGAAGGAAGCGGCACGCAACCGGCCCAAGCCAGTGGCCATGGGTCGTGGCTTGGACTCGCTGCGCGCCACGAATGCGCCCCACTACACCAATCCCAAAGAGTGGCAGTCGCTGGTGTCCACGTCGCTGGCGGAACCCATTCCCCTGGAATCGATGGAGAAGACGCCGCGTTCGATCCCAGACTACGAGCGCCTGCTTCGACTGTCGCAGCCGCGTCGGCCCATCCAAGTGGCCAACAAAATTGGGCACAACGATTGCCTGAAACAGGTGCGTAGTTCTCCAATCAGAATAGTAGGAGCTAAACAGGAGCAGCTGCCGAGTATTGGGGAGGACCAGAAGGAGTCAATTCGTAGTGCCATTATTGGGAAGAAGAGCAATACTCAGCTAGTGCGCCAAGCTGTCAAAGCAGACAAGGATCAGCTCGAGGAGGAGCTCAAGGTGGACAAGGACTGTATGCAGCAGGATGCATCCAAAACGGAGCTGAAGAAAGAACAGCAAGGTTCGATCAACAATGGAGTAGAAGTAAAAGTGAAAGTGAATGTGGAAGGAAAGGCCAAGTCGAGTCGCCCTGAATGTGTCGAGACGCAGACTCAGTCGGGCCGTAGGATTAACGGAGGCGCCAGCAGGATTAAGGTGTGCAACTTCAAGGAATCAAGGAATCAGCAAGCAAAACCCTGGCGTTAAATTGAATACGATTTCAGCACAACCAACTTTCCATCAGGCGACATATAGACATTAATATATTTTCTTATACGCAAAGACTGTTAAATTGAAATAATAATAAAAAATAAAAAATAAGTGGCAGAAAAGAGCAGAGCTGCAAAATGAATCATCAATGCTTTCAATATGTCAATATGTTTGTATGTGTGTGTTCTGCAGATCACGTTACCTGCGATTGTCTGTACGTATGTGTATTGCAGACTGTAACTTAACAGCAGGACTGTAACTTAACACCTGTAAGCTAACATGCAACTGTGTATTGCAGCAGGCTGACCAAGACTGTAACTTAACAGCTGTAAGCTAACATGCAACTGTCTATTGCAGCAGGCTGACCAAGACTGTAACTTAACAGCTGTAAGCTAACATGCAACTGTGTATTTAACATTAACATTAACATAGCGTTGTCGATCCATATCAATTCTTTGATCACCAACAAAAAGAAGAAGAAGAGTTAGGATCAGTTCGGACTGTGAATAAAAACATGTGATTAAAAAACTGCGATTTTATTACTATTCTCTTCTTCTTCTTCTTGCAGAACTGCCCACATTTTGGTGGCAAACTTTTTGAGAAGATTTGGAATTTGCCAATGAAACCAGAATATGTTCAACAGCTGGGCGCAGCAGGGTATATCTCAGTCGAGCATTCTTACTTGTTATAATTATAAAACAGTGCTCTAAGGATGCCTGCTATTACTGCATACTAATTGAAAGCGTGTCGCAATAGACAATTACCACATGGGAGGGAGTTGGGCGTTTGGATTTGGATTTGGGGAGTGAATTGCTTTGGTTTGGTTTTGTTTGGCTTAGGTTGGTATGGTTTGGTTTCATGAATCGATACGGCTTAGTCATTGCTGGGGCTTCCGAGCGAGTGGCCAGCTAGTTGGTTGGTTGCCTTTGCCTTTGGCTTTATCTTTGCATTAGTCGTCGGAACGTTGTTTGGTCATCATCAACAGCAACATTAACAGCAATATCAACAGCAACATCAACGGCAACATCAACAGCAATGGAACGTTGGCACAACAAAGTTGCCGTGGTTAGCGGCGCCAGCGCTGGCATTGGTGCTGCCTGTGCCCGGGCCCTGGTCGGTGCCGGTCTGGTGGTTGTCGGCTTGGCGCGGCGCCACCAACGCATCGAACAGATGCGTTTGCAATTGCCGCACGCGGAACAGAATCGGTTGCATGCTTTGCGCTGCGACATAACGTCCGAGTCCCAAGTGCTCGAGGCCTTTGAATGGACGCAGCGGCAATTGGGTGGCGTCCATGTGCTGGTCAGCAATGCGGGCATCATGGCCGCCAGCACAGAGCTGAGCGGCGCCTCGAATACACAGGGTATACGCGACACCATCGACACAAATATCATGGGCAGTGTCTACTGCATACGTGAGGCCTTCCAATCGATGCGCAAGCGGGAGACGGAGGAGGGTCACGTGATCATCGTGAATAGCGTCGCCGGGCAGCAGGTGCCCAATTTGGGGCCGCTGTTGCCATCGCTCAACATCTATCCGGCGAGCAAGTTTGCGTTGCGCGCCATGCAGGAGACCTATCGACAGGAATTTCAGCGCCACAAAACCCGTGTACGGGTCTCGGTGAGTCCTCGAATTTAGCTACATCAAATACACAAATGTCTCCGTTCAACTCACATAGCTATCGTTCCTGCAACAGCTATCTGATATAGTGAACCGATTCCTTGCCTTGTCTGCAGCAAAAATATGCTTCAATATTGTTCTAGTTTCAAATTGGCGGACTGAAAGCAGACAGGGGAAGACAAATCACAAGAAATCTGTAAGGTTCTCTGAAAAGAGGTCAATGATTCGCCTTCACCCTGCCTGTTGCTACTCCTCCGCCACCTCCACCTTCACCAGCCCCGCTGCTGTTGTCACGTGTCACATTTTTCGCTATTGCAGACCATCAGCCCGGGCGTTGTCGACACGGACATCCTGCCCGAGCAGCTGCAAGGCATCATCAAGCAGCAGATGCCGATGCTGAGCTGCAAGGATGTCGCAGATGCCGTACTCTGGACCATCGGCACGCCATCCACTGTGCAAGTGAGACCTTTTAATGGACAATGCCTGGCATTCAATACTTACAAACGCCTCTTCTTAATTACGACAGGTGCAGAACATCACCATCAAGCCGCAGGGTGAAAAGTTTTAATCGCATCTCCAAAGCATCAATATGAAATACCACAGATTAAATGCAACTTATTCTTAAACAAGACTCAACACTTTATTAACTGGGCCAAGAAATGGATAGTAAATGGGCCACAACTATTAATAACTCTGGCCTTCATTTCTGTTCCTTCCGCCCAATTCGAAAACCCAACAGACCTGATTGACTGGCGACGGCGAATGAATCTTATTTGAGAACATTCAGATGAGTTTTGAGTGAGTCAGCCAGTTGGCCAAGCTCAAAAGGTTCGTGTACATTGTGTTGGTCTTAATTTGGGGCTTGGTCAATATGATCACAACAACAATTTCCCCATCGATCTGTGGCCATTGCTTGGTCCCTGGAGATGAACGAGCATTGTTGCACTCAGCTCAACAAATGAAGCAGGCAGCAAGGAGTTGCAAGCTGCAGCTGAAGTCAGAGCTGGTGCTGAAGCTGCTTCAAGCAGCTCATTGGGCTGGCAAACACAAGCAAATTCGTTGGCCAAAATACCGAAAACAAAAACAAAACAAAACAAAAGAAAAAAAGGGGGAGAGTGTCGAGGGAAACATTGCAATTTTTGGCTAAAATGTGGGTTCCCTTTTATCCGGCTCTCAAATCAGCAGCAGCAGCTGCTGCAATCGTTCGCCCTCTCCCTCTATCCCTCTATCTCTCTGGGGCATTGAGGCATCGATTCGACACAGGTAGTGTGTTTAGGGCAAGCAGTTTAGGCAAGTTGTGTGTCCTGTTTTGCCAGACCAACAAATCTAACTGAGCGATACAATGAAAATGGATTAAAAGGATAAGTGGGCAACTGGGCAAGTGGACAGGTGGAACCGGTCTTGTGGATCATCCTTAAGCCACCTCCTAATGGTCTGGCCTAGAACTGCGCCTGGGGCTTGCCAGCCAACCAGCCTGCCGACAATGTCAGCGGCTAACATCAAGTTGCCTCAGCTTTTGTGTCCCTAATTGAATTAACCAACAAGCAACATGCAACAAGCAACAACTGGAAGCTGATTTTGATTACAAAAGCAGGCAACAGCTTCACAAAGCTCCTCACCTTATCTATGGTTGTGTTTAAGCTGAACTCGCACCTGTTCGCCAACATTGTTTCAGTCCAGCTTGCTTAGATATTATCCACTAGCTGCTACACAGCCTGGCAGCCAATAGTCACAGCCCAACTTAATGCCAAAATCAACCTTTTAATTTAATTAATCTAATTTAGTTTAAGCAGCTTAATCTTCAAATTGCGGGACTTAAGTCACAGCTATCGATCACAGTTGAAATTAATAAGTGAAATGCATTAAAAAACAATTTAAAGTAAGTTAAATAAACTTCAACAGAAGCTTTACAAAACGCGCAAAGCTCCTCGCTGAGCTTTAAGCAAAAGCTCTGAAATTTTATTATTATTTCTTAAACATTGTTTTTTTTTTTGGTTGAAGCAGAAAAGTGAAGCTTTGCGATTAATCGAAGCTTTGTGGCGCTGTGCCGCGGAGAGTGGCATGCGGAAGGTGTCGGCTGCCAGATGCTGCTGCAGCTTGCGGCGCTGTTGCTGGGTCATTGGCGGCCCAGCAGCTCCTCCAGCTGACGACCTGGTCCTGCCCGGTTGCCCCGATTCGGATCGTGGCCGGAGGGACTTGACCGCCAGCTGGGCGAGCCAACGCTGCCAGGCTAGCTGGGAGAGCTGCTCACGCACCCGTTCGTCCATTCGCTGCTCCTCCCTTGCGCGCAGCTTCTGTTTGCGTCTCTGCTGCGACTCGTGCTGCTTGCGCTGCTCCCACTGCCGCAAGCAGCGGCGCCTCTGCTCCGACGTCGTTGCGACCAGTGCGCGTTGCGACACAGACGCCGCCTTCGACGTCGACGTCGACGCCGACAGTCGTCTGCGGCGCTTCTGGTGCAGCCAATCCGCATAGCACTGATCCGACATCTGTTTGCGCAGCTGCCTCACCTGATTCTGTTCTTGCAACTCGCGCCGCAATCGACAACGACGCAACAGCTCCTCTTTCCTGCGTGTGCAAATTATCCACATTTAATTATAAATTAATTAATAAATTAATTATAAATTACAGCGGACAAGCAGACAGACATGGGCCATATCAAATCGGCTACTGATGATGATATGTATATATATATATATATACACTTTATGGGATCAAAGTTGCGTTTTGCATGCTTCATGAGGAATATACGTATATTTGATGGTATCCAAAGTTGGGCTCACTTTTTGGACAGCAGCCACTGGTCAAAGGTCAAACGATGCTGCTGCAGACTGTTTGTCACCAGCGTGTCCAGCCAACTGCTGATGCGTCGTGGTTGGGCGACAGCTTGCCGTGTTTGCTGGTGGGTGACTGGCGCTGGGCAACTGGCGTCCACTTGGCCGCCCTTCAAATCACTGCTCCGCTCGAGACGTTGTCGCAGTGTGGCAAATGCGTTCGGATGTAACCCAGACCCAGAGCAGCTGAGTGCAACTCGCCGAGGCCATTAGCTAAACGGATTCACAATTACTGCTGCTTACCCCACATTCAGATGCTGGAGTCCAGAATCTGTTGATCCGGGTTGGATCCCAGCTGCAACCGGTGTCGAGGTCACCAGCCTGTTCTCTTTGGCCTCCTCTGTCTCCCCTGTCTCCCCTGTCATTGCGTATTTCGAGTTCAAATAGTCAAAACGGAAATATAATTATTCAATTTCGAATTTTGTGACAGTTGACCTGAATGAGAGTTTAGACAGAGCTTATTATTATGATTGGGGAAGAAGTTAGTACTGCGACCTATAAGGTCTATTGTGCCCCCTTACTGAGCCTACAGCTCTTCCATCAATCCCAACTCCTGCACGAATGCCTGGATCTTTGTTGGGTTGAGGGTTTCTATGTCCTTGGGCCTCTTGACATGCTGCCCTAGGATGCTGCATCTTTTCCTGGTTAAGGCGACGCATTCTACCAGGATGTGCGTCGAGGATTCCTCCTCGTATCCGCAGAACCTGCATACATTGCTACTATGAATACCTAATTTGGTTAGGTGACTTCTCAGACTACAATGTCCTGTCAATAGACCTGTGAGTATTTTGAGTCTATTCTTCCCCATGGATACCATTTGCTTAAATCGCTTTTGACTATAGCCACCTAGGAGACTTCTGGCTTGTCGGAGTCCTGGTGTCTCTGACCAGCTCCGTTCCAGCATCTGTCTTTCTTCGTCCCTGATTTGTAGCCGTATTGTGTGTCTATAAGGCACAATACGGTTCATGGGTCTCTCTGCCCCATTCTTGCTTGCTTGTTAGCCTCTTCGTTCCCCGCTATGTCCTTGTGACCCGGAAGACAGAGCTTAAAACAAGTCAAATAATAATTTATAAATACAGTTTTCTTCTGACTGGAAGATATATCCGAATATTGTACAAATTGTTTCATAATTGAAATATATATATATATATATATATATTCCAATATATTTGGAATCCCGTCAGGATTCTTGTTCAGGAATTATACTTGAAACTTACATTCAAAAATATTTATATATTTGTGCTCAATCAATAAATAAATAAATGGACTTTTATTGCTCTTTATTTGTTGCTTTACTCCCCTTTGCTTTGCACTCAATGTTTTCTCATCTTGTTTGCTCTGCCTCATCT
Source organism: Drosophila imparisetae (assembly GCA_035042265.1). Lineage (NCBI taxonomy): Eukaryota > Metazoa > Arthropoda > Insecta > Diptera > Drosophilidae > Drosophila > Drosophila imparisetae. The sequence continues at coordinate 454,650 of JAWNLP010000147.1, forward strand.
GGCCGAGTCTGTTTTGGCCAATTCTGGGGGCAAGTCAAGTGTTTACTTGGACGCAACACTTAGCTGGTTAGCCAGGTGAAGGTCGCAGCAGCCATCAAGTATTTGTCGTCGTCTTATTTTAGCTGGCAACAACAACAAACAACAACAAACAGCAACAAAAACAACAACAAACAACAACAACAACAGCAACTTTATTGTTTTATTGTTTTTGATGAATTCGTGCCGAGAACCCATCGAAAATGTGTTAAAAGGTATTTACATACATATATGCTCTGAATATCTAAGATGTGTGCGGTTTATGATAGGTGGTAAGCACTTGGGTGCAAGGTGAGCTCTCGCAACATGGGGTGGATGCAGCAAAGCTGCCAACAACAAGTGGCTGCAAGTACAACAAACAGCAGCGACTTGTAAGTCGGCTAAAGCTGCAAATATTTCATTGTAATCAGCCAGAATGTCAACAAAAAAAGACACACCTGCCACACACACATGCCACAGACACACACACGCACGCACACACATAGGCGATATTTTTTTAATTTTTATTTCAACTGTTTTTTGGAGTGTGCGAGGGGAGGGGCTTTGACTTGGCATTTAACTGCAAAACTATGAACTGACTAACTGTCAACTGTGAACTGCCAAAGTGTCGCGAGAGAGAGAGAGCAAGAGATAGAGAGCGAGAGAGAGAGAGAGAGACGCAGCATAATAATGACATTTTAATTAAATTAAAGCAGATTTTGTTTTTGTTCTTTCTGACGGGGTTGCGCTCCAAAATTATTTAATGTGTCATTTTCAATCTTACACAGGGGAACACACCCCTCACACCCGCCTCCCACCCACTCAGAACATATATATATGTATATATCTGATATATTTATCTCAACTTGAAAGTGTGCCATCATTTGTCTAGAGACTTGAACATATCTCACTTGCCAGCTGGAATTCGTTGCTGAATCACAGAGAATCAGTTAAGCAAATAGTTAAGTGATTAAAGCAAGAAGAAGAACTGCATAATTATTACGCATTATGTGAATAGCAAATCTCAAGTTGAGTTTATTTACTTTTTCGGCTTATTACACTCAGTTATTTTGTTAGCACTTTTCGCATTGAACAAAATTGCGTTGCATACTTGTAGGCGTGATTTATAAAAGCGATGCGCATTGAGTGTCATTTAAATGAGCAGTTGCACCTAACAGAGAATCAGTTAAGAAAATAGTTAAGTGATTAGAGCAAGAAGAAGAACTGCATAATTATTACGCATTATGTGAATAGCAAATCTAAAGTTGAGTTTATTTACTTTTTCGGCTTATTACACTCAGTTATTTTGTTAGCACTTTTCGCATTGAACAAAATTGCGTTGCATACTTGTAGGCGTGATTTATAAAAGCGATGCGCATTGAGTGTCATTTAAATGAGCAGTTGCACCTAACAGAGAATCAGTTAAGAAAATAGTTAAGTGATTAAAGCAAGAAGAAGAACTGCATAATTATTACACATTATGTGAATAGCAAATCTCAAGTTGAGTTTATTTACTTTTTCGGCTTATTACACTCAGTTATTTTGTTAGCACTTTTCGCATTCAACAAAATTGCGTTGCATACTTGTAGGCATGATTTATAAAAGCCACAATAAGAACAGCAGCAGAAAACACGAACAAAACGGAAGAAAAAAGAAGCGAAAGCAACAAAAAGAAGAAGCAAAAAAGAAACCCATGTCAATTGTTGCAAATCTCAACTCATTTCAAAATTTTGCTTGGCTCGATTCTATCTTTTTCATGTTATTCAATTGGATGCGATGCGCATCGAGTGTCATTTAAATGAGCAGTTGCACCTCATACAAAATGAAGGAGCTGCGCTTGCCTCCCCTCCCCACCAAAGCACTGTCCCAAACCGAAAACCACATAAATTGTCGATTGCAATTGCAGAAAAGGGAAACAAAAAGGAATTTCGCAGCGTTGGCAGCGTCATAGCATCCACCTCCCCCTCACAGCCACGCCCCATTTGCAGGATGCCCTAGAAAAGTAAATTGCCAGCGAATTGTAATTGAAAAAAATTGCGTTGCATACTTGTAGGCATGATTTATAAAAGCAACAATAACAACAGCAGCAGAAAACACGAACAAAACGGAAGAAAAAAAAAGCGAAAGCAACAAAAAGAAGAAGAAAAATGAAACCCATGCCAATTGCTGAGACAAACAATTTGCGTGTTGCTCTTGCTCTTGCTGTTGTTGTTGTTGTTGTTGTTGCTTTTGTGTCAGCAATTTTTGGTGTTGCTGCTGCTGCTGCTGCTCTGCGGGTATTGGCAAATGCGTCGAAAGACAATAAACGTGGCCACATGAATAAATAAAAAAAACCAAATAAGAATGTTATAGTCGAGTGAGCTCGACTACGAGATGCCCTGCACCCCGTTGTCCTGCACCCCATAAAACATCCTTGCACACCCAAATGTAAGCGGTTGGCGAAGAGCTTTCATTGCGCATAAAATAATAGTGAATTCATATATGTGTACATATATATATATATATCAATATACATATATACATATCGTCGATATCGGTGCACTGCAGAATTAACCCACACATTTTCCATCTCTTTCGCACAGATGTAATGAGATCCATATAAGACTATGTTTTCGACTTTATATAGGTTGGCGAATATTCTGTATAAATTGGGGAACTATATGTATATCGGAAATCGATATGTATCGAGATACGCGAAACGGGTGCAGTTATCGATCAAAACAAAAGAAGTCATTGATCAGGAATATATATATTAATATATATTCCCTCTGCTGCTTCCTTCTGCCTCACACACACACACACATTTGCACAACTTCATTATACTCCTTATGCCCATTTTGAATGCGTTCAGCAGGCAACAACAACAACAACAACAATAAAGACAGAAATTGTCGTTAAGCGAACTGTGTGTGTGTGTGTGTGTGTTCTGCCAACAAACAACAACAACAACAACAATATTAATAAAAACAAACGCGTTAACAGAAACAATGAAAGCGAAAGCAACAAGGCCTAAACACCGAATTGCAGTTGCTCTTTCTTCAGAGTGAGAACAACAAATCAAAATACATATGTAAAGAGAGAGGCAGAGACAGAGAGAGAGAGAGAGAGAGAGAGAGAGAGCGAAAGAATTAAGAAAAATAAAGTTGAAAGTTGAATTTTTTTCTAAATATTTTAAAGGCAAACAGAATCGAAATTGTTCAAACAATATTTTGTATCCAGTTGAATACCCAATAATTAATAATAATAATAAATAAATAATAAATTAATTGATAAATAAATAAATAATAAATAAATAAAAAAAAATAAATACATAAAAAAAATAAATAAATCAAATAAAAAAATTAAAAAAAATAATTTTAAATGTTTCCTTTCGCAATCCTTTCGAACAAAGATCTGAAGGGAATATTTGAATACCCTTTCCGACAACAACAACAACAACAACAACAACAACAGCAACATAAAATGTTGTCGCTTGGTTTTTTGCCGTCTCTGTTTCAATAATTTGGAATATACGCGCACATAAAATGTATTTTTATTTATGCCACACTTTGGGGCAGCTGCCCCTCAGCCTCTGCCACAATTGCAGCGGATTCTGTTTGTCAGTTTTGTAACTTTATTAAAAGCATTTGGAGCCAAAGGAAGCGCTGCGTGCCACACAGGTACACAGGTACACAGGTATGTGGCACAAACATATAAATGATGACGCTTAGACAAGTCCAGCGTCTACACTGAGCGAAACGAGGATCAAAAGTAAACACAAAATGTGGTTCAACACGGGCATTCAAGTGATTAATTAAGAAGCATGCAACAGGCACTCAAAAAAGTTGCCAGCTTGATGCGCAAATAGTTGCAAAGTGGTTTCGAAGCAGAAGTTTCGCAAGTGGTTCGAGAAGGTGTCCGAATTAATTCCAAAAACTTATTTAAAAGTGTTGCATGATTGTTTTCGAATTATTTTGAAAAATGTGGCACGTGTCGCGTCGACTCGCTGCAGAGAATCAGCAGCTTTTCAGCAACACATTTGACGAACCGGTTTTCCCAGAATGGAATTGGAACTTACAAATTGTATTAATTAACACATAATTAATATAATTTAGCGCAACTCATAATAATTAAGATAATTAAGATTTTTTGTAATTTTTAATTTTATTTTTTGCTTTAAGGAAACTTCAATTCTGCATTTAATTATAATTAACATAATTATAATTAATATAATTAAGCGCAACTCATAATAATTAAGATAATTAAGATTTTTTGTAATTTTTAATTTTATTTTTTACTTTAAGGAAACTTTAATGCTGCATTTAATTATAATTAATATAATTTAGCGCAAATCATAATAATTAAGATAATTAAGATTTTTTGTAATTTTCATTTTTATTTTTTACTTTAAGGAAACTTCAATGCTGCATTTAAATATAATTAATATAATTATAATAAATATAATTAAGCGCAACTCATAATAATTAAGATAATTAAGATTTTTTGTAATTTTTAATATTATTTTTTACTTTAAGGAAACTTCAATGCTGCATTTAATTATAATTAACATAATTATAATTAATATAATTAAGCGCAGCTCATAATAATTAAGATAATTAAGATTTTTTGTAATTTTTAATTTTATTTTTTACTTTAAGGAAACTTCAATGCTGCATTTAATTATAATTAACATAATTATAATTAAAATAATTATAAAAATAAAATACTTTAAGGATATAAAATATATATCTAGGAATAGGATATGGGAAAATACTTTATGGATTCTTCAGATCTACCCATCTATATAGGCTACCTGCCTCAACAGCTTATCAGCTGATCAGCTGATCAGCTTATCAGCTTTTCTCATCTCATATCAATTTTGTCGTTGTTGTTGTTTCTCTGTGTGTATCTTGGTTGGCAAACATTTGCGGCATGTTTGCGTATTTGCCACATTTCGACATTTTCATAAATTGACAAATTTTATGACGCCAATAGGCAGCGCAGCGCAACACCAACATTACCGCTATCGACGTGCCACATAAAAAAAAATCAAGCAAAAAGGAGCACAAAAAATTGGAAGGTTGCAAATTTCCGGTGTTGCTGCAGCAATATTTGATAATTTGCTGTGGCACTGACAGGAAGTGCTGATATGACCCCGCCCTGGCGCACCTGTCACTTCTGCACCCCCCATGCCCCCAAGCCCCCCCAACAATAATTAAAGATGAAAACGGGATTAATTATGCAATTAGTTAATGGCCACCGAGAAAGGGAAATTGTTTGCCTGGTGCTCCTTTCGATGAATCCTTTGTGGCACTTGCAACTGCTTGAAGCTTCTCTTGTTGCAGCTGTAGAGTTTTTAGTTCTTGAATCCTCAATTTGTGCACAAATTTAAAATGTGTATGTGTGTATGTGTGTGTGTGTGCATGTGTTGCATGTATTACTCTCCTTGGGCAATTGTGCAACACACTCGACCAACAAATCAAGCGAAACCGCCGCAGCAATTTTTACTTCTGTTGCCAATTACGGTTAAACAAAACTGATAAATTGCTAAGAGAAAACAGCGAAAAAAAAACCACAACAACACACACACACACGCACGCATAAATCACAGTTTATCCTCGAGCCGCTTGCGTTCTAAGAGCATGGAGCAATGCTCTCTTACATCATGCTTGTTAAGAGAACGAGTGACAACATGTGCTTAACAGGTTGCGACGCGCTTAACAGCATGGTTGGGAGGGCCACTGTTGCCGTAACAGCGCAGCCGCATGAACATGCCGACTGGAGTGGCCAAGCGCGGCCGCTTAACAGATGCAACTGTAACCGCTATGTTGGCAGATGCAAAAGCAAAGCCGTACGACGCGGACGTACAGCGGGTTCGGGTTCGAGCGAGGGTTGAACGTAAATTCCGTAAATTTTTGTGTGAATCTTGTAAAATCTCCGTTTCGTTGATTCGCCGGCAAAGCAGTTAACTAGCTTAAGAAAATAACGAAAAAGATGATGAGGAATACCAATTCCAACTCCAACTCCAAGCACTAAAGCGAATTCGATAACAGCAAGTGCCGCAAAATGCGCGGGTGTTTTTTTTTGTTGCTATTGACCAACGATTGTCAAGTTCCAATTAAATGCAATTATTCTTTTTTGTTAATGTTAATATCTAGAAGTGAGTGCGAAATCAAATGCGAATGCAGCTGAAGCAAATGCCAAATGCCAAATGCCAATTGCCAATAAATTATAAATCATAAATCACAAAAGGCAACACAAAAAGCAAAAGCAAAAGCAAAACCAAACAGCAAAATTCAAAACAGAAGCTGCGTCAAGCGAAGAGCGACTAAGGCAAAAGGTAATCAAGCAAAAAAATATATAAACACATATAATAAAAGGAATTAAATTAAATTACAACGTGTGTGCGTGTGTGTGTGTGACTGCAGCGTTAACCCGTTGAACCGGTTAAGCCAACAAATGCAGCAGCAGCAGCAGCAGCAAAATGAGCATAACAAATAGAAAAAATAAGCAACAACAACAACAACAACAACAATAGCATTATTATATTTTGGCTTGCAGTCTGTGACTTATGCATGTGTGCATGAGTGTGCTCTCCTATACACAGCTTGCGATCGCGCTCTCTCCTCTCTCAAGCGCAGCATCATCAGCAGCTATCTGATCTGCCTGCTCTCTCCAGCTGCATTGCGATCGTTCTCTCTTACAAAGAGACCAACTGCAACAACAACAGCTACAACAACAGTGCTCGTTCTTTAACTAACAGCTGCTGTTGGCTGCAGCTCGATTAACAATCCTCGTTTATCTGTTCGGTTCGAATTACAAACAACAATAAAAAATGCAAAAAAAAGGCAGCAAAAGTTCAAATAATAATTATTCTCAATACCCGTTCAACCGGTTCATGTCTGCAAACAATAACAAGCAACGCAACAAACACAACAACAACAACAACAAATTAAACAGAACACAAAAAAAATAATTTAAACTAAGCAAAAACCGCATAAAATGGCCAATTTAAAAGCCAATATGAATCACAATGAAAATTGCATTTTGCATGGCCAAAATCCAAAATAAAAAAAAAACAGAAAAAACGAAAGACCAAAAATCGAAACGCAGCGAAAAAATATCAGCAGCAGCGACAACAACAACAACAGCAGAGTTTCAATGACGAAAAAACAATGCTGCAAAAACTTGTTCTTGTTGCAAAAGCTGCGACGTCGACACCGACGTCTTTGCGTGTAATTGACGTTTGCCAAAAAGAAAAAGAAAGCAGCGACAGCGGCAGAGACATCGACAGCGACGTCGCGACATGAGCTTAATGTTGTTCTTGCTGCTGCTGCTTGTTTCTTATTTGGGAGAGTCAGTACAGTTAGCCGAAAAAGGACAAATCCCCACTGCGCCCATCTGCGTATGTGTGTGTGTGTTTGTGCTTTTAATGAAGTTGCGTCTGTCAGCAGCAGCAAAAGAGACAAAGTCTTTTGAGGGCAATGAGAAGAGCAAGAAGAAGCAGCATAACAAAGGTGATTAGCACAGCACAGCATAGCTATGTAAAGTGGGGTTTGGCTTAGGATCCGTAGGAGGGAGAGCAAGCAAAAATAAGCCAAAGAGAAATTAAAATTGCTGTGAAGTAGCCAAAAGGAATGTTAATATCCCGTGTAATTTGAGGTGAATTCTATTTAGAAATGACATGCAAATTTTTTTCAATTGGACCGAAAGAGAGACTGCGATAGGTTGATGAGGGGAGGAGGTGGAGCTTTTGTCCCAAGCTTGCAATGGAAATGTAAATGCCACAAAAGGATGCAATTTCTCGGAACTAATCACAAATAATGCTCAATAATTGAAGTGAATTGTGAATTAATTATCCGCATTTGGGATTCGATTGCGAATGCAAATTCCATCCACAACCACAATTTAAGCACTAAAACTAAACTAAGCAAATTACAAAATTTGCATATTGTGTTGATGGGGAACTAATCGCTGACTAACAGCAAAAACAGAAAATAAAATGAGAAAAAGCCTTGCTCATAATTACTTTTTATCTGCTGGCCATTTCGATCAGGCAGGTCTATTAAAAAACTGTTTTATGAGTACTTTTTTTGTTGGTCGAAACCATACGAAAGCTCTTCACACGATTCACTTGAAATTTGCCCATTTTGAAGACCTTTGCTTGAACTCACTCCTCGACTAAAAAAAAGTTTTCGTCTCTTGCTGTTGCTTCTTCTTCTTCTGCATCTGCTTCTGCTTCTGCTTCTCCAGCATCTGCTTTACAACTTCTTTGGCTTCGATTCGCATGCGAAAAGCTCTTTTCGCAACTTTTTATTTGTGTCTATGTGTGTGTGTTGGGTAAATTTAGGCTCAACTATCGCTTAAGCGACTCTCCTGTTACAAACAAACTCACTCACACACACACTCACACACACTAATGCACGTGTGCGACTGAAAAGGAAGCAAAAAGAGAGAGAGGGAAAGAGAGACAAAGGCAAAAATTAATGTTTTCTTAAAAATATATATATATATATATATAATATGTATATGTATATGTATATGTATATATGTATTTTTATATATATAAGATAATATGTATATAATACAGAAATTCAAACAACAACGGAAATGTTTCTGGAATTGTTTCTGCTTCTTTCGTGGTCAGCGCCAAAAATGGAGCGTGAGTAACAACAACAACAACAACAACAATAAAGCTGAATGCAACAAGCGAAAAACAAAACAACAAAAAGAAAAAAAACTGGACTCTGGGCATCACACAAGAATACAGAAAGATGAAGAGAGCGACAGAGAGAGAGAGAGAGAGAGAGAGAGAGTCGTGACTGCATTGCTGGAGTTTGAAGTTGGAGTTGGGGGTTTGGGGTTACGCGCTAAGCCAAAGACACAACAACAACAACAAAGACAACGACAACAGTCCAAACTTGTTTTTGGCGATGATTAAGGCAACAACAACTACAACAACAACAACAACAACAACAACAACTTGTGTGGATGCCCAGGCTAAAAAGAAAAAAAGGCAGCTGACAAAAACTGAAGCTGAACCTGAAGTCGTCTGTTGTTGTTGTTGTTGTCGTCATCGTCGTCGTCGTGCCTCTTAATGAGGCAACAGCACACATTTCTTTTTCAGCTTCTTCTGCTCTTCTGCTTCTTCTTCTTCTTCCTGCATCTGCTGCTCCATCTTAGTACACGTTTATGTTGTTGTTGTTGTTGTTTTTGTTGTTGTTGTTGTTGTTGTACAGTTGTCGTCATTTTTTGCTTCGCTTCCTGATCGATGAGTTCGAAAAGATATAAAACAACTTCAAAGATACAACAATTAAATGATGAATTTAAGAAACAAACACAGAAAAAGTGTTGCCAAAATCTGTGGCAAATACAACTTGTAAGAAGTGGAATATAGAATAGAGATGGAGATGGAGATAGACGCAGATCGATTTGGGTCTTGACTGTTCATAAAAAGTGAATTCGATTAATCAGAAATCGGAAATCAAATGAAAAGTAATTTTTGCCCAACACTGCCCACAAATATTCATTTTGCACATTTTCATTTTGTATCTGTGACTTGCACTGCGTATCTGTCAGATACAAATTCGAGTGAGAGACAGAGAGAGAGAGAGAGAGAGAGAGAGAGAGAACGAGATTCACAGATAATTGACAACAAATTCAGTTAATAAATCGAATTGGAATTCTTGTCTCGACAGACATTAACCATTTGTTCGTTTGTTCGTTTAGCCAGACATCAATTTCGTCTGCTTCTTCTTATTCGCTCTTTTTTTCGGTTTGCCTAAATTAACGTATTTTTACTTTACTTTTGTGCTCTTCATTTTTTTCCCCCATTTCAATTTCAGTTGCTGTTTTTTTTTGGGCTTTTGATTCATCGCTAAACATTTTTCGTACTTATTTATTATTATTTTTTTATTTCTGTACTTTTATTGTTTATTGTTCTTCAGCGCCTACGCGCCAGTTACTCTCCTCTCTCTCATTCTCTCCCTTGGCATATTCTGCCTGCTTTGTGCTGCTATCTCTGTCGCTCCCAGCGTCGCACTACGTTTTGTTTACTCCGTCGCTTACCTGGTTCTTCGTCGTTTACCTGGTTCGCCGTCGCACCACAGTTATCTCTACTAAACGTAGCTAACTCTCTCTCTCTCTCTCTCTCTCCTCTCTCTTTGAAGGTGATCAATCAAACTCCGACGCAACGCACGCAACTCAAACCGCATCGAACATGACTGTTTGTTTTCATTGTTGTTTGATGATCGCTCTCCCACTTCTCTTTACTCTTACTCTCTGTCGCTCTTGTTTAATTATTTCTCCTTCTCTTTGATCGTTGCAGCTCATAAATATAAAATTGTGCATCCCTTAAGAGGATTTGGTTCATCCATGGATTTCAGGCAATTGCCACATACAACAATTATTATAAGGTGAGTTCAGCTCAGCTCAAAAAACTTGCCCCACGTATTTTTTTTTTTGTATTTTTTTTTTTTTGTATTTCTCCATCAACACCGAAAATATCACAAAATAAAAAAATGTGACTCCAAAAAATTTTGAGTGCCGCTTATTTGCTGAGGGCGTTAATTATTTATTACAACAACAAGTGTAACAAAAGAAACGAACGATAGTGAATGAGGGAGAAAGAGAGAGAAAGAGAGTGTGTGTGTGCGTCTTTGTGTGTGCGAGCAGGAGACAAGATGCGAACTGCCAACATACGTTGAAAATGGCCCACATATGTTTTTTGTCGACTTCTTCTTCCTCTTAACATATCAAATAACGCGAAATATGTAGTCTAGACCCAGGCAGGAGTGTGTGTGCGTGTGTGTGTGTGTGTGTGTGTGTGTGGCTATTGAACTTTACTTTTGGGGTGCACAACTCGAACTCTAGCAGGAAAGTCGCATTCATTCAAAATGCACTCAAGTGTTACTCTCTGTGTGTGTGTGTGTGCGTGTGTGTGTGTGTGTGTGTGCGCCTGTTACTCATATATCATTTGCTCATAAATTTAAACGTCATTTGACAAATACGGCGTCACACGAAATGTCTTCGAAAGCGAGTGGAAAACCAAAACGGAATTCAAATGATTTATGCTCACATGCCACAAGCAACAAGAACATGCAACATTAACAACAACAAGAAGAAGCAGCAGCAGCAGCAAGCAATAAGCATTATATTATTTTAATATAATAACAAACTTTAGGCACGACAACAACTAAACAACAACAACAACAACTAAACTATCAACAAATTCCTGGCCAAGAGTGGGCGGCAGCAGGGGGTTTGGGGGTGGTGAGGGAAGGTGGAGTCTATTCAGTCAAATTTCTCCTTGAGCTCAACTGGCGTGCTTGGCTGTCATGATTACAGGGCTTAGAATTCAGAGCACAGCCCCCAGCCAACCCCCCCCCCCCCCCCACCCCCGTCACTCACCCTCACAAATTGAACCTTAAATTTAGCTCATGAAACCAAAGAGCTGAAAATTGATTTTCTAACTATTAATTTGAGGTTTGCATTTCCAGTGGAAATTCTCAAGACTGAGCAAGATGGATTGAGATAATTATTATACAGATAACATAGATAATTGTTATCTAAACATATATTTATATTGTGTATAAGATTTCGGTAAATTCATTTTAGAACCATTTTTGCTTAGTTTGCTTTCAAAATTCGAAAACTCTTTAAATGTGGCAAGCTCAAATTTGAGTGCGAGAAGAAATGAAACGAAAATAAATAGAAATAACAATAAATTAATAAAAAATAAAGCATAAAAAACTGAGTAAACATTGTTCGAGAGGATTCCAAATGAATGCCAAATGAATGAAAAATGTGAAATTCGCCCTTCAGATAAAAGTCAAACGGTTGGCTTTGATCATTGGATGGGAGAGAGAGAGAGGGGAAGCAGAAGAACTTCAGCTCCAACTTTATCTGCTTGTCGTCTTCTTCTTCTTTGCCGTCGTCTTCTTCTTCTTCTTTGTCTTTGTCTTTGCCCTCAGCAGCACTTGTTGCTTAAAAACTGTTAACAGAACACAAAACCAAATGATGAAAAAAGGCGTCTGGGTCCGGCAAGTGCCGTTAGTCATAAATCAAGTGCCAAAAACTGCAGACTGGAGACAAGTCTGGGAGCAGGGGGGAAGGGTGTATGTGGAGTGGGGGAGTTCAAGTGCAGATAGGGAACACGAGAGAGAGAGAGAGAGAGGGATGCAGATAGATATACCGTTGTGTCAAGTGGCAGTCAAGCGAGCACCGGCAACGAACTAGAAAAAAACACAGTTTGCCCCAAGGCAACAGCCGATATATACCTATATATATATATATACATATATATATATATATATACTGTTTGTTACATATGTGTGCTATACACACACACACACACATTTGCTGAAGAAGGGTTTCGAGTTATGTCATTCTGATCAGAATATCTGCATAATCTATATATGTTCTCGCAATTATATTGGAAATATAGCGAAATGTTTAACGGTTTCATATATATATATATATATATATATATATAACAATGCTTAGAATCCAGTTCAATTGGACGTATTGCATATAATTAATGTATGTTCAGCTGACTTGAATTTCCATGGCAATCAATTCAATTATTTTCCGCTTTGTTCCCAGACCTTTTTTTTGTCGTTTCTATTTATTTTTGGGATTGGGGACTTGAATGCATTTCATGACAAATATTTCGATTTCGATAAAGGAGGAAAATACGTAAAGATAAACACGAATTCACAATGGAATCATATCTGAATTGATTTCAATGTTGCGCTTGTTAAATGAATTCGATTTGGAATTTGATAATCTTATCTGCTCGTCCTTGGCTTCATTTGAAATCAAAGCAGTAAATGCCACAAGAGCTGGGCGCCCTGTGGCCCACTCGAGATTGAGATTGGAATTGGGATACGATTCGAGAGGCAGATAGTATATCTGATTATCATGCCGCTGACAGTAACTGTACACTTGCCACAAATCAATGCGGCATACACAACAGCAACTACAGTTATTTCTGTATCGCATTCACATACCCGACAAATCTTTCTTGCTGGGTATATCATTCATATAGTTGGGATATATATTCTTTGCGATTATCGATAACAGTTCTTCAACTGCAAATAATCGATTAGCATTCGAATCTATGATTAATGGCGTTTGTCGTGACTATCTTGTTTAATTGAGCTTACAGAGCATCTGCTAGTCGTGCATGCCTTCTCTCTCTCTCAACTATGTTATTATTATTTGATTTTATATTTTCTATTTTCTTTTGCTCCACGTACTCCGGGCACAAGACAAAGCCATTGCCGTTGGCGTCATCATCAGCGGTTTACCAACTCCACTAACTCACTCCCTCTCCCTCTCTCCCTGTCCCCTAGCACACTTTGTAGTTGCAAGTTGCAAGTCGTGCAACACGACGCGCTTCAATTTTAAACGTATAAAAAGCGAGACAAAGTACAAAAAAAGTAAATAAAAAAAGAAAATGCTGAGATAGCAACAATCTTTACGCTTTGCCGCCTGTTGCCCCTATTCCATCCCCTCCCCCCCTCCACCCTGCACCCTCGCAACCACTCAGCGCTCTTCGCGACCCTTATCAGTGAGTGTGTGGTTGGAGGTGGGGGTGGGTGGGGGAGGTTTCTTTAAGTGTAATGAGGCGCGGGCCGTTTGGCTCCAAATGGAAATGGGAATGATAACGATGAGAAGGGGGAGGGGCGAATTGGCGTATGCAAGGTGGGTGGTTGGAAGGGGTGGGGTTGTCGGGTGCGGCGTGCGAGTCTTAACTCTTGAGGGTCGTCGGCATCTTCTTTTCAATTTGCTCTTCACTTTGCTGGCGCATAATTTTCTGCTTTTACCGTTCTTTTTTTTTTCTTCTCTTTTCGTCTGTTCTGATTATTTTTTTCGAGCTTGGGAAAAAACTCGTCGTCGACGTCGTCGCCGTCGCCGATAACACAAAATCAATAAGTAATAAGATAGCGGTAACCCCAAAAAGTAAACATGTTCAAAAGAGGGTGTGAGTGTGTGTGTGTTAGTGTGTTGTGTGTGTGTTTGTTGTGCTTGTCTTCTGATAAGCACTGCTCCAGCAACAACAACAACGACAACCTTCGCAACAGGCACAAAGAAAATGCAAGTTGACTTTTCCAAATGACAATCGCAATGAAAATGTTCTGAGGCAACACTCAAAACAACAACAAAAGGCCGGAGTTGTCATTGTCATTGCTGTTGTTGTTGTTGCTGTTGTTGTTATCGATGGTGTTGCTGACGCTGATAATAATGATATCGACGATGGAGATGATAATGATGATGACGACGCAGCTCAGCCAGTCATGCAATAATTGCATAGCTGCACAGTGGCACAAACTGCACTTATTTGTTTGTTTTCAATATAAGTCAAAAAATGTGCAAATATATCGAAGGAGCAACCACATTGTCCAAATGCTGAATATAACAGAAATAAAGACTCAATTCAATGTATTTGGTATTATAGATGACTAAAATCGGTTCAGTTTTGATTGAGTAGTGTAAAGTTGGGATACGTCTGAAAATGCGATTGTTTTGGCCAACTTAATTTTGCAGTTCCGATCAGAACTACAAGGAATTTTCTAACTCTTTCTCTTCAGACTTGTTTTTCGAATTATGCTATCCATAAACCATTCCGGATCTTACGCATTTTGTGCCACTGTGCGTTGAGCTTCAATTGCAGTTTGCGACACGCACTCCATTCGCTCTTCTCTGCTGCTGTTTGCCGTTTGCTGTTTCCCGCTGCTCATACCCGATCTCTGCCCATCCCCCTCCACACTCCATCAATTCACTGTTGCTCTCCCCCTCTGTCCTTCACACTGTTTGTTTGGCGCAAGCAATTCGATTCGCATTCCCCTTTTGGCTGTCATCATCATTGTCATAATAACCAGCATTGATTGTGTGCATCGTTCTTCTACAATAGTTGGCACTTATGCTCACCTCTCTCTCTCTCTCTCCCTCTCTCCGCCTTACGCAATACCCCCCTCCCCACTCACCGCTTTGAATTGCGTGCTTTACCTTTTGAGTGGCGTTCTGTTGTCGAGGCTTGACATTGCTGTTCATCGCCTTTGCTCATAATGGGCTCTGTTGCGATTGAGGTTCGTTTGGGGGTTTGGGTTTGGGTTTGGGTTCGTCTTCAGTTGCGTTTCTTGGTTTCGTTTGCGATTCGCCTTTGGTTGCTGTGCGTAAAATCGTTTTGTCTGCTTGTAGTGTTTACCGTTCTCTTCTTCCTTGGCAGCTGCGTTGCTCCCTCGCACCTCCCCCACATTCCGCTCCACTCAATTTTCCTTTGATAAGCATTGCATTTTGCAGTTGAAGGTAAATATGCAGTTTATTGCATTTTGTTGATATTTGTATTTGCTCAGTTGTCGCAAATTTAACAGGAAATGCAACAAACACAGATATTGCCACAGATTCAGATACAGATACAGATACAGATAGAGTATATATAGAGCGTGTATTTTAATATGTTTGCAAATATTGGTACAACGAACAAAGAGCTACCTTTGTATCTGTGCTCCCTCTCTCGTGGCATTATAATCGTGCCACTCAATGCCTATTTATTAAGTTCTTCGCTTGAGTTGATGCAGGTAACTTAAAAGTGTTCGTCTAATCAAAGTTTGGCAAATTTGATCAAAATCTGACCAACATATCATATATGTAATATCCCTAGGGATATTAAGACAACATTTGTGCTTTCAACTAAAGTCTAATTAAGATTTAGTCAGAGAACTGTTTTCGTTGTAAGAGTATCAACACTTCGACACACTGAACATTAATGTTGATATTTATTGGTGCTTGTCTAATCCGGCATTTGGAATTACTAAGGCCATGAGAAGCCTTATCGGCAGCTGGATTGTGAATATTTCATCGTAATACTAAATAAACGAAATAATCCTCAATACAGTAACAACAACAACAACAACAACAACAACAACGACAACAACAAGAAGAACAAGAACAACTAAAGCAATAACATTTACGCACAATTAAAGCAAACAATTTAATCAATTTTCGCAGAGCAATTTCTTAACACTCATTCCAGTGCAAAACTTTTGGACCACTAACAAACATCAATAGACAAATTCGAGAATATGCCTAAAACTGACAATTGGCAACTGGGAATCCTAACTCTATCCATCTCCATCTCTCATCCTTTGTGTCTATCTCTATCTCTCTCTCTTTGTATATTCTGCCATTAAACATTGAGCAGCCATTAACAAATTTGCAAATCATTTTGGCCAAGTCCAAAGCAGTCTCATTTACAACTTACTTTTTGGCAGCAGGCATTCAAAGGGGGAGTGGAGTAGGAGGTGAAGGAGTAGGAAGGGACAGGGTAGAGTAGAGTATATAATGCTTGTGTTTAGTAATTGGTTCCAGCAACTTCAAGTAACATTTGTCATTCAGAGTGATTAAGCAAAATTGTTCAAGTTTTTCCCACTTTCCAGTTCGAGTTTGGCAAAAAAAAACAAGAATTTTTCAGGCAACTACAAAAACAAGGATTTTATTTCAGAATCATATCAATAAATTATGTGCATCATAAATTTGGTAATCATTTAATATACTTTTGGCCATGTTATATCCTGTCGATTATTTCTGCATCGATAATTGATGCAGTTGCATTATTTGGAATTTTGGGGTTTTCCATTCAAGTTGAGCAGAAGCTAGAAGTGCCCTTCCGGTATCTCAACTTTGTCGAAACCAAGATTGAAATCAATTAAATTTATCGATAACTGCTTCCGCTTCGTCATTAGGGTTACAAATCGATTTCCGATAGCTATCAACGCCACAATGGGGAATACAGATTTGAATTTGAATTTGATTTGGCAATATCATAAATACGATGGCAAATCTTATGCATCAGGCGATTAACTTGGTTGCAGGGTATCCGCTAGTCGATATCCCTCATTCGTACTTGCTGTTTGCAATCTGTCGGATATGAAAACTGCTTTTGAACTTATCAAATATTTAAGCATTGAAACTTAAGTAATTGTCCTGCACACACACACACACACACACACAAACACACACACACAATGCATGCTGTGTAATGTTTATGTGCGTGCTGTGTTTTCTCTCACTCTTTCATTCTCTTTTGCTCTTAAACTGCTTTTATTTTTATTTATTTACGATTTGAACTAAACGCACAAGAGCCGCTTCACACTGTCTGTGTGTGTGTGTGCGAGTGTGTAAGTAGTGCTCTCCTGCTCTCCTGCACTACACTCTCCACTCTCTCCCCCCCCCCCCCCCCCTCTCTCACTGTCACACACGTCTCTGTGCGTGTGTTTTATCTATTGTCCTTTTAATTTCAATTCTCATGTGGGTTTTACGCTTAGTGCACATTATTCATTTATGCTTGTCCCCCTTCTCCCTGTCCTGCCCTGCCCAGCCATGCCGTGCCAGCCCAACCAGCTCAACATCCATTCCACCATCCCCTCCCATCCCCATCCATCCCATTCCTCATCTCCCTCATTTTTTGGCTCGCCCGTTTTGTTTTACGCTGGGCTAATTTTTGTTTTCTTTTGCTCTGCTTCTGCTGCTGATCGCTAATCTTATGTTAATTTATCATACACACATGGAGCGGGCATGCATGTAAGCCTCTCTCTCTCTCTCACGCTGTGCGTGTGTGTGTGTGCGCTGTCAGCTGTTGGCGTATAAAAGCGCAAGCGGCTATGAGACCCAAAGAAAAAAATTAAAAACAAAACACGAAAATTTTATACACTCAAAGCAAAACACGCAAGCATTGGCGCTATCCGACTAATTTATCACGGCGTTTAGTTCCCGAACAGACACACACACACACGCAAACACTCACACTCACACACACATGCTTGCAAACACCTACAGCCATACGCATAGGGCAACGATGCTAAATACTTCATGCAGAATAAAACCAACACTCAGCAATTAGTTTGTGCAGTTTGTATTTGTTTAAATAATTTAATAATAAAATAATAAATTTTATTGATTATTGATTATTGATCAATTAATCTATTGATATCTGGTATATATCTGGTATATTTAGCATAGGTTCTTCAACGCCAAATTTCTTGCAAAGCTGTCGTCAATTTGCTTCACAATTCAATCGATTGTTTCGCGCAGTGTCGATGATTTTCTTACATTTGCTTACATATGTCGGCTTCTGTGATTTCTGCAACAACAACAACAACAATAATAGAATACATGCCTCCCAGCATGCTCCTCCCACTCCCAATCTCACTCCCCCTTCACCTGCCCTTGGCCATATCGAAAAGTTGTCGCATTTTTCTTATTAATATTTGTGTTTTGTTTTATTTGTTGTGTAAGCATGTGTGTGTGTGTGTGTGTATTGGTGTGTGTGTGTATTTTCCTTTTTCTTGTCCACATGCAAATTTGAAGAGTTTTTTCGCCTTTGCAAATATGTCAATGCCAAAAGTGTCGAAGCACCTGGGCGTAAAATCTGCATTTCCTAAGGGTTCCCTTTTAATTACTCAACACACACCCACACACACACACACATACACACTCGCGCGCGCACACACACACATACATGTGTCCTCGTCATCAATAAACTGCGATTACTTTTGTTCGTCAAATCGATTTGGTTATAATCCAAGAATGTCAAGTTTCAAATATTTTCGCACGTAATTTTATGCAATGCATGGAAATAATTTTCGCAATTTGAAAACATAGAAAATCGTGCCCCTAATTTCCATATGCTTATGTTTCCCACTCAAAAGGAAAACAACAATTATTTGAATGCTTTCATTGGTTAAATTATGCATTTAATGTTTTTGTGTTTTCCTTTCAATTGTTGCTTTTTGCCGTTTGCCGCTAGCTAAGAATTCTCCCGAAACTCTCAACTAGCTGAATTAGCGCAAATAAATTTACGTAATTGTGTGTGTGTGTGTGTGTGTATGTGAGTGTAACCTGTAGTTGATCAAACTCTGCTCAACAACAATGCTCTCGCTCTGCTCTCGTTCCCTCTACTATTGCTACTATTGCTCTTGCAAATAACGGAGCAGAGCAGAGCAGAGCAGACGATAGCAGAGCAGAGCAGACCATAGCAGAGCAGAGCAGACGATAGCAGAGCAGATCAGCGCAGAGCAGAGCAGACGATAGCAGAGCAGATCAGAGCAGAGCAAACGATAGCAGAGCAGAGCAGAGCAGATCATAGCAGAAAAGAGCAGATCATAGCAGAGCAGAGCAGACGATAGCAGAGCAGAGCAGACCATAGCAGAGCAGAGCAGACGATAGCAGAGCAGAGCAGACGATAGCAGAGCAGAGCAGAGCAGACGATAGCAGAGCAGAGCAGACCATAGCAGAGCAGAGCAGACGATAGCAGAGCAGAGCAGACGATAGCAGAGCAGAGCAGACGATAGCAGAGCAGAGCAGAGCAGACGATAGCAGAGCAGAGCTACTTGCGTAGCAGTTGCATTATTTTTATAGCGCTTCCTGCGACGGAGTTGTAAATTCAAAAACTGTACAAAATTCATAAAAATTACTTAAATACACTACAGCAAATACAAATGCATTTTCTGTATACGTGTGCACACACACACACACACGCACACACGCGCAAAGGAAAGACTTGTGTAGAGGGTATCTGTGGGTCTGTGCTACGGATTGACTTGACTTTCATTTCGTTCTGTTCAAGTTGTGTTTATATGTTCTATATATTAACATATCATATCTACAGCCGTTTGTCGCTGATTATTATCTCTTCAGTGCTGCGTCAGCCAACGCTAGATGGCGCCAGCTCAAACCCCAGTTTGCATTTAATGAAAATATTGGCTTAATAAATCAATTAAATAATGCAATATGCTCAATACTATTAATGCATTTATATATTTGCTTAAATCAAACACAAATGTGTGTGCGTGTCTGTGTGTGTGTGTGTGTGTGTGCACATACTTAATGTATGTGCAAATTTACAGTTGTTAACTGTGGAGTTGACAATTTATGCATTATGAGTCTCATTTCATGTTTGTAGTGCGCACAAATTAATTGCCACAAGCAACAACAACTTTATTGGCAAAGGAGTAATTCAATTTAAATATTTTATGCTTTTTTTATGCACCACATACATGTGTGTGTGTGGGTGTGCATGTGTGTGTGTGTGTGAAATCAATTAAAAGTTTTAATTGAAAGATTTAAGTGAAATTAAATACACCCGCCTCGACTTGGGCACAGTTTTGGTTCCTTTTTTTTTGTGGGGGCGATTAGGAGCATGACTTTGGGCATCCAATTAGATTTGTCTCTTTTCCCATCCCCATCCCCATCCCCATCCCCCCACACCAGGCGTTGATTGTCTATGATTTTGACAAACAACAAATTTTCAAGCAATTTTCGAAATAGTTATGTGCGGTTGTTGATGATGATGGATACAGCCACGCCCCCTCTCTATCTCTTGTCTTTTGAAAATAAATCGAATCAAAGCAAGCTGAAAAGCCATGGCAACAACTAAGGCCAGAGAGGGAGAGTGAGAGAGAGTGAGAGAGAGTGATAAAGGGATGAAAGGATGAAGAGAGCAAATGGTCTTAGTTACCTAATTTAATTAACGCAAAATGTAAACATTTTTGAAGCGTTTGCTGTTTGCAAATTTTCTTGAAATTACATGAATAAATTATCTATCCCTCTCTCTCGCTCTCGCTTGTGTATCGTTTTGGCCCACTCTGTCATAAGTACATTGATGTACTTAATTTGATGGCTCGCAAGGACAAACAATCAATGTAATAAACGAACATTTCGGCCAAGTTAAGACACACACATGCATGTCTAGCATGCTTGCTATTTAATTATGCAACTGTAACAACAATTTGTGTTCGACTTGATGCATATTTGATTTAGCCCAGTTAACATTTTATGCATTATGAATACGGTTTGATTTTGTTGATATTGTGATTCGATTTACTTCAGCAAGTTGCAAATGATATGTGTTTGCTTTTATGGCAACTTTATAAATGTATATATATATATATATGTATATAGTGCGAAGATAGCACTAATTTCAACACATTTAAGCCGTAAATCGACTTGGCTAACAAGTATCAGACTGATAGGCTCGCTAGTCATCGGGCTATCCCTTTGAATCGTTGCTATTTGTTTATTTAATGTCAACTTAAATAACTAACAAACTAAAATTTAAAATAATATATATATATGTATATATATATATGTTCAACTAGAGCTCAGTTTCCCAATCACTCATCGTATAACAATGAATAAAATGAAATAAATAAATTCAACTTATCTCAAGCCAGTTACTGCTTAAGCTGTGAGGAAGCTGCCACAGCAAGTTGCAGCATGATGGCTATACTAAGGGAGCTCAGTTTGCTTCTGTATACCCATTTCTGGGGTTACTTACGAATAGTGTCTTCTGTGCTCAGCTATTTTGTGACACCTGTCTGTTATCCTTTCTAAATACTTTCCCCATCAGCAACAACAACAGCAACATCAACAACAACAACAACAACAACAGCAACAACAACATATCTTTGGCATTCTAAAATTGTCATTCTCATATTGTGTGCAGTTCATTGGTCTACAAATGTGGCAACTTTCACTGTGCCACATATGTATGTCAGCCTATACACATGTGTGCTGCAAGGACCTCAATCCGTTTTTCTTCTTTTTTTATTGTCCTCTTTTGATACCTTTTAATACCTTCCCCCCTAGTCCAATATGTCCGTTGTTGTTTTTCTGCCTTTAGCCTTGACAATTGTATCCCAACAGCCAGCTTGTGGCACTACACACACACACACACACACACACACGTAAACATTGAGAAGCCCACTTAGTGGCTAGACATATACGTCAAACCGCCCGTCAGGATCCGGACGGAGCCGTTCCACATTGTTAGCTTGGGGCTAAGCTTTACATTTGTGTTGCAATTCTCAGTTTTTGCTGCTTGTGGTTGTTGCTTGTTATTTTATTGTTGCAGGTGTTGCTGTTGCTGTTGCTGTTGCTGTTGTCTTACGCTCGCTATCATATCATATTTTTGATATACATGTGTGGCAAATCGCCTCTTCCCGTATGCCCTGCACACGTTCAACACTGGCAACCCCCAACCCAATCCCCCGTTCAAACCTCCAACTTCAGATTCATATATCGATTTTTTTTTTTAATTTATTCGCATTTTAAATGAATTACAAATAATTTATTTCGGTTTTCGTGTCTGTTATACATATATATATATATATATATATATAGGTCTCTGTAACTGCTCCTCAAAAAATGTTTAATTTCTAAATTTAATTAATTGAATGTCAATTAAAAGTTGATTTCTGCCTTTTGTTCGTTTGATTTCATCCACTTTTTAGCCATTAAATTTACTAATCATTTGCTTTCTCTCATCTTTTTTTACAGGTAAGATAAAAAATGAAAACTGTGTCATCATAAAAAAAGCATCTGTTTGGGGTTCGTAGCACATTTTGTTCCTTGTCTTATATATATATATATAGTATTATCGAAGAAGACGACAGATTTCAGCATCGAGCTTAACAGGGCATCTGGTAGTCGAGCAATTTCGCTTCATTTTATTCTGTTAGTTTTTTAGTAAGCGCCAAACTAAGCTCTCCAAATTGGTTTTCATAGTTTGGTTTGTTCTGCTCGGTTTTTTTCCAGCTTAACCCTTGTTTATTTATTTATCTGCGGTTGTGCATAATCTCTAAGCGCAAACAACTACAACAACTCTTTCTGAATACCCTGCGTACCGCTGAGAAACGGGTATGATCTGGCATCTTACGACTTAACTCAGCTTTTGTTTTGGGCAACTTATTAACGAATATGTGCGAGTGATTTTGCATAGTCTCTCATCTCGTCTGTCATCTGGTTACAGGGTATCACGCAGTCGGGCATGCGCGAGTGGTGCGAGTAGTATTTTGTGTGTGGCCAGCTGGATGATACACCCACGTTCACGTTCCGCTTAAGCCCCGCCCATCATCCGCTTCGCACCTTTATTCAGTTGGCAGCAGCTTAGACACTTTGAGCTTTTAATTGCTTCACTGCCTCACTGGACGCACACATCTGGCAGTCAGTGTAGAATTATGGCTAAATTGCACAGCTTGGCAATTAAATAGTTTTGCATAATGAATCAAATCACTTTTGTTGCATATGCTTAAAGATTGATGTTGCTGCTAACGATTACCTTGAATTCCCCATTAAATAATTCATTTTCATTATTATTGCCAACTGGCCGAAATGAATAAAGTTAACTAATCAGTTGTGGAGCAAAGTTCAAGTCACAGAACTAAAATCTCCCGCTTCGTTTTTAGTTGCAACACTCGAAACAATATTATTTATCTTCGTTAAATACGAACAGTTTGCAGAGTTTCAAGCTGAACTCAAAACTCAAAACTCAAAACAAATCAAAAATGAACACGTCAAAGTCAAAACTGACAGATTCAGCTTCAAAATTAAATTTATTGCAACAAATAAAAGTTTGAATTGCCGCTTAACTTTTAATTGCATTAAAGTTAACGGCAAGTATTAATTAGTCGAGGCCGATGACGATGACGATGACGATGACAATGACAATGACAATGACCATGACGATGCCGATCTTTGAAGGACATCGCCAGCAATTTGCCGACCAAATATATAGTTACAGATAGCCTTAAAATAGTTATTATAATAGTTAATTTATAGTTACAGATATATACTTTAGCTTTAAAAAACAGATATGTGCAGTTATCGATTTGAAGTGGTCGATTATATCGATTTGAAGTGATCGAAATATATAGTTACAGATATATACTGTAGCTTCAAAATAGTTACAGATATGTGCAGTTATCGATTTGCAGTGATCGATCTTTTCGATTTGAAGTTATCGATTTGAAGTGATCGATTTCATCGTTTATATATATTCTTATCTGATTATATCAGAGTATAAAAATGATTACATAGGAAAAGAAAAAAACGAAAACATTCAAAATAAAAGTCACATTTCCAACTTTATCTGTCCTATTTTAAGGGCTTATTCGTATAAGTATTATATCAAGGTTCATGCAACTACCTTCTCTCTCTCTCTCTCTCTCTCTCTCCCATTATCTTCCTCTCTCACTCTCCCTTTGTGGCTGTGCATATTTCCCAGCGTCGCACATGTGCTCGCCACATGTTTGTCGTCGCTGCTGATCGATGAGAGCGATTTATAGACTTTGAGAGTTTGAGTTTCGACGCGGCTGCAGATAACATTTCCAATTATCGCACTTGCCACAAAATGTGGAACATGTGCTTATCAAATATGAACCAACAAAAAAATTGAGAAAAAAAGAAATACAAAATGTAAACATCAAAAGGAAGCGGCGAGAGCAAGGCCAAAGGGCAGATGGCAATCCAAATAGGAAAAAGAGAAGAGAAGAGAAGAGAGTAAATGTGTAATTAAAGAAAAATACACAGAAAGAGAGAGAGAGAGAGAGAGAGTGAGAGAGATAGACATATATGGCTTTATGGGCCTGGACATTAGGATCGTTGGGTAGCAAACAAAGCAAAACAAATTGGTTGCTGTTGCCACAATTATTGGACACGAAACGCAAACAGACAGACCGAGACGGGAGCGAAAGAGAGAGACCGAGAGAGAGAGAGTGAGCCCAGGGACTGACTGCTGACCTACCTGGAGCGTCGCTGTGTGTGTGTGTGAACTGTGCAGCTACCTGAGAGCCAAGGGAGAGCGGCTCAATTTCAGTTTCAGTTAGTGCCGTCTGCCGTCTCCTGGCTGGAAGCCAACCAAGCGTGCCATGAACTGTTACCCCCTGTTCCTGCCACTGCCTGCTTGGCTGACTGCCTGGCTGACTGCCTGCCTGCCTGCCTAGTACATCATGCCACATTTTATCGATAGGCAGCTGTTGTTGTTGCACATTTTTGAGATACTTTTAGAGGTAAATGTTGTGGCTGAAAAACAGCTGCTTACAATTCTCGGGCCACATTTTATTTCGCATTTTACATTCCAATTTGAGTTGCCACGGCGCTGCTGTTGCCTGCCTGCCTGCTTAGCTAAGTTTTTAAGTGGAACAAATGTAGAGGTTTAATAAACCGAAGCAAACATGAATCGGGCGACAAATAAACTCTGCTAGACTATTGACTCTTCGGATCGGATCACTATATCATTTAGCTCAATTCTGCTTAGCCAGTTATCCGAACCAAACACTTGATTTGAAAGTCATCCATATCGTATTACGAAATCGTATGGAATATGGAATATATATATATACATATATATATTGACAAAGGGTATTCACACTGTGTTGTTTTTCTTTCGCTTTGTGGCATATAAATTACTTCCACACATGCAGTGGCTGGAGACTCTTTGCCACCTACTCACTTAACTTGTTGTTGCTGTTGTTGTTGTTGCAGATGTGTTTTTTGCACCTTTGGCATACATTCGGCGCTCGTGCGGGATACGTTAGCAGCCATTCACAGCGCAAAAGGAGTTTTGGTCCCAAATGATGGCCCAAGGCCAAAAACTGTGCACTAATTACGCGTATTTCTTCACTCTTTCCACTCTTTCCACTCTCTTCTGTCTTCTGTCTGCTCTCTTCCTCCGTTTTGCACTTTCCTTCGCCTGTTTTAACAGTTATTAGTTAAAAGCTCTACGACCATAAAAAGTCGCAATTGCCATTTAAAGCCTCATTTCGGAGCTGCTTTTTTTCGTTGTTTTTTTTATCAACTTGCAAATGCTGCAAATGTTGCTGCCACAGATTCGGGTTCAAAGTGGAAACCATTCTAAATCCTTTCACAGCCGCAGCATATTCGAAACTTTTTTTTTTTTATATATTTTACTCTTAAATTTCAAAAGAAAAAATTCAAAGATTTTTCAGCTTGGAATTTCTTCTACTTAACTTTGGAAAATCATTAATTTTCCTTTAAGTTTTCCAATTGAGTTTCTCTGATCTTGGAAAATTGTGTAAATAAAAGTATTTCATGTGTGTGTGTACGTGTGTGTGTGTGCGTGTGTGCGTGTGTGATGATGAGAGTCAAATAACTTTTCAATTTGTTTACTTATTGATTTTGAATGCCTTCGCAATACTCTGTAAAGTGGCTAGAATTGGATGTGCTTTGGCGATGAAGTTGTTTGTCACATGGCTAAAATCGAACTGAACTTTGAACTCTGACCTACTATTTAACCGCTTGTATTTGGATTTGGCCTCCACTTTTAACTTTTCGGGCATTTGTTGGTTTTTCGCTTCGCCCAGTTGGAGTCTTGTCAAATATTCCGTATGGCAATCAAGAGCAATTAATTTTCTAATTATTTGATGTGCGAGACAGACGCCCCTCCACCATCTCCCCCTTACTACACTCCCCCTCAAACATCAACCGGCAAAGCTATTTGGTTTTTTTTTTGGAGCGTTGATAATGGATTAGATGCAAGCACGACAGAATGAATCTACATGTAAATGCATGCATGGGATAGTTATATGTATGTGTCCTTAAGCAGCATTGGTTCATCAAGCATATGTTGCTGCTGCGAGAGAGAGACAGAGCGAAAGAGAGAGAGCGAGAGAGAGAGAGAGAGAGACACGTAAGGCATGTAAACATTGTAAAATTTGAATTACGTGCTCGGGTTGCCAAGTGTGTGTTTTTCGACTCTGTTTTGGCCTTTTTGTCTAGAAGTGGCTACGAAAAAATGTATTTCAAGTCCACCTTCCGCTTGCCACGCACGGCAGGTCCTCAAGGGTAGGGCGTGCGGGGTGCAGGGTGCGGAGTGTGGAGTGCAAAAAGCTTCGCAAGAGATTTTTCACAGACGCGTCTAAAAAAGCCAAAGGGCCTCTTTAGGAATATATACAACTCGATTTCGCTTACCATTCGCATGTCCCCTAAGGGCCGGGCCAACCGTGTAGGGAGACGACAGGCTGTGTTTGGGCCTGCTTTGGGGTGGGATGGGGTGGGGCGTCTTTTGATGGCAGCGCCGCCGGCGTCGCAGCTGACTAAGCAGGCAGCAAGTTGAGCAACTCTTGAGACGAGCAGCTCAAGAAAAATTACAAAATTTATTAAAGTGTTGCACAAGTGAGAGACGGAAACGGGTGAGTGAGGGGGTGGGGGGGGGGATTGTTACACACACAAATAGACACCCACACACACATACACACACATACACATATCAAATGTAATTGACTCGGAAATCTAAGACAAATGTGTTAAAAACAGAAGACGAAGCAGCCAAAGGGCAAGGCGAACAAATGTGACAGTTTGTGTGAGTGTGTGTGTGTGTGTGTGTGTGTGTGTGTGTGTGTGTGTGTGTGTGTGTGTGTAGCATATGTATAAGTAGGTGTAACCTTGATGCGTCACCAAATTACAGAGCATAGCAGAATATCCGCTGCTGCCGACGGCGCCCCACAAGTTGAGATGTTTCCCCCCAATTGATATCCTTGCAGTCGCTTGAGAAGTTTGTAACGAATTAAAAGTATATATACATATATATATATATATCTGACTATTATTTAGCATGTAGCTGACATAGGCACAATTAAATTTAGATGTCAGCAGTTTCACTTTTGATCAAGCAAGTGTATTTAATCGTCGGTTTGCCTCAGGCAGCCGTTCCTTTTCGGGCGCAGCAAGACGTAGTTGGTGGTGCATTATTCTAAACCACCACCACCACCACCATCAGCAGCCTTAGCAGCAGCCCACCCACCCCAAGAGCATTAGCAACACCACCACCACCATTAATAGCATATATGTATGTATATATCCGAGCATGTTTTTGCCGCCCCCTTCGTAATAACCCCCGGCGATAAAATACAAATGCGTCTCTGCATTGTGCATTGTGCAAATGTCAAAAGCAAGAGACGAGCAACAACCGAACGAAGATGAAGAAGATGGAGAAGATGAAGATGATGAGAAAGACGAAGAACAGGCCAAACAGAAACGAAAGAAAGCCGACTTTTAGATAAGATATAGCGTATATAGTATATATATATATATAGCTGAATTCAATTTGTTGAAATTCCTATGGGAATCCAACTTATTCCTCTGTATATATCTCAACTTTACTGCTAAGAATCCAAACTTGACTTTTTCTTTAGTATTCAAAATGCATAAGTCTGGATTGGAGCTGAAAATATGTTGAGAACTCGAAAATAATAAATCGATTTTCCAGTTTCTATATAGTTTTCATATTCACATTACGACTATTAAGAAGGCGTGGCAAATCTAATCACTGCTGAGCAACTAACGAACCGGTTCAGCGCTGCCAGAACCGTTTCGTCTAGCTAAGATTTTGTACAAGATATTCTGAAAGAATGGCGATAACTATAAAGGCGAAGGGTGGCTACGATTTGGAGAGGGGTGGCAGTTGGGTGGGTGGTTGACTGCTTGCAATGCAATATATATATATATATATATATATATATATATTGAGGGGGTGGTTTTAATGCCAGGCGATTGAAAATGAATGAAATTTTATATGCGACTTCAATCGTAATGAATGAATGAATGAATGAATGAATGAATGAATGAATGAATGAATATCTGGATGGATGAATGTGCCAATGAAAGGCGCACGGCATGTGCGAGGGAAAAACCAAACCAAAGCAAAACCAACCGCACACACCACTCCCCTCCCCTCCCCCACCCAGCAGCAGCCCCTTTTAGTCGCAATGCCAACCCCCAAGGACAGCAACTGGCCCATTAGGGGACAGGTCGAATATGTTCCCCATTTTCAATACTGACTGCAAAGAAGCAGGCAAACCGAACGGCATGAACTTCATTATACAAACACACACACGCACACACACACACACACACACACACGCACACACACACAGCACTTGAGAAAACCAAATTCGATTTGGATGCCGGCTAATGCGAAATTTGTATGCAGGCCAAACATTTGGCCATTTCTTTTGTTTTGACGCCTCGCCGCACTCCTTGTTGGGATTCCTGGCCGGGCAATTGGCGCTCGAGGAAATAACAATCAAATTAAATGGCAGACAAAAGTAGGCAGCCAAGCAGGCCTACAGGAAATTAGGAATGCGCCTACATCTAGCAATATCTAGCAATATCACACCCCTCCCCCCCCCCCAGCTCTATTTCCTATTCGCACTTCCACAAAGGAAAACAACAAAAAAAAAATGTGGCGATTGCTGCTTTTTAACACTTTCAGTGCATAAATTTCTTTGGCATTTTATTGACTTAATTTGCTGGGCGTGAAAAAAATAATGAATAAGATACACAGATACACAGCAGACACACACAGGCACACAGCAGACACACACAGATACACAGCACATACACAGTTACAGTTACAGATACATTTGGCGAAGCGAGCCCAGCCTGACAATGAGCCAAAAGCATCATCATAAAAAAGGGTTAACATTCGGGACGCACATAATTTAAATGAAAAACTAATTTCAAATGTCATAAAAAGCAAAAAGCCAAGCAGAGCTCGCTTAAGCATCTGAAATTCATAACATAATAAAAGCCAGAGGAAAGCGAAAAGAATGCCATGGAATACCCATAATGCAAATGCTCGCCAACTTATACACATACACATACACATACACATTTATATAATAACTTAATATTGTTCCCCGTTCCCCGTTCACTGTTCACTGTTCCCCGTTCACTATTCACTGTTCTCGGTTCACTGTTCTCCGTTCACCGTTCTCTGTTCACAGTTCCCCGTTCACCGTTCACTGTTCACCATTCACTGTTCACCGTTCCCCGTTTACTGTTCCCCGTTCACCGTTCCCCGTTCACCGTTAACTGTTCACTGGCGAAACTTAATACTCTGACTTAGAACAATGCAATTGTTATTAATTTGTCTGCGCTTCTTTTGTCAACCAAGTTCGTTCAGTTGAGGGGCTCTCAATTGCATTAGGGCACTGCTCTATAGATATATATATCTCAATATATATAGATATATATAACTAACTAACTGAAGTCTTGTGTTCAATGCAATCTGATAATCGATCTCCCTCGACTAGATCATTCTTTATTTTAAATGTTTTTAGCCTTTTATCGTCAGTTATCGTTATCGTTATCGTTATCGGCTATCATAAGTGGATCACAGCTCTAAAATAAGCATGCTGATGTGGACTTGCCATATCTCACAATACGTATCAGGTCAACTTGAGAGCTTTGCCCAGCCAATCGAAGTGACTCAAAATGTTGATAAAAGAAAAACCTCAAAGCTACCTGGCTCAATTTATTACTTCAAAAGGGGGTTAACGTTCAGATATAACACCTATCGATCGAACTGTAATATTTTCATTAGATGTTTTTGTATAAGCAGCACTATTATGTTGGCCGCAACTGTACATACAGAAGTGCACAAAACTGAGAGTTGAGTGTCAAAAGGAGCTCGTAAGCTGATTAGTTCGCCCCTTCAGATTTAGGGGCTCAACTTGAAGCTATATCTTAACTGCCCCTCTCTGATGCAGCTGTGGCATGTTCGTCTGTGCTTCACCCCAGCAATACGTCAACGTCTAAAGAACGCCACCCCAGACACAGTGACGCACATATGCCAATTTTAGTTAGCTGCCTTAATGCGAAGGCGGCATTAAGAAACCAAGCTGCTGCGTCGAACCGACAATCAAATACCCTAACTAAGCTAAAGCATTTAGCATGCCACAACTCTGTTAAGCAGCTCCCTCTCTTCCACTCTCCTCCTCCTCTCTCTCTCTCTCTCTCTTTCTCTTAATGAGTTGTTTTTAATTGATATGTTCTTCAGGGCGTCACAAATGGTGTGCTATAATTGGAGCTACCCCATTCGGAGTTACGGTAAATCCTTAATTTTTGAACTCTCTCCTGCCTAACAAATTTTTTTTCATTTTTCATTTTGTTTTTTTTTTTTTTTTTTGTCTCTAGAGTCGAGGGTAAAAGAAGAAAAATGCGATTTTTATGCGCAGAAAATTACAAAAGACTGTCGACTGTCGGTTGGGTTGCAGCCTGTGTCGCAGACCGACCTCTCACTCCCCTCATCTACCCCCCCTCGGCCAGTCCTCGTCCCTGCTCCAGCTTGCACCCTCTTGTTGCTGCAGCTTCGTGCTTGCCTCTTGTGGTTGTCAGCTTGGCATCAGTTGTCGCCCAGCCGTGTGAAAGGTGTCTCTGTCCGCCCCTCAGTTGCTCCATTTCCATCTCCATCTTCGACACAGTGGGTTGATGTCTTCTTATTCATGTGTATACCCTGTATTTGCAGATATTCGAGCTTATCAGTGTTGTACACATTTCATTTAGTTCATCCACTTTCACTTGGAGTCTGACAGATTGGAGCACGACTCGCCTTGGGAGATGCAGCAGATCGTTGATAATATATCGCTTATCGATACGGAAGCGATAACATTTTATCGATAACATTTCACACAAAATTTTAGCATATATCTGGAATATCGATTCCACTTGGAGATGGCACAAGAAACGTTATTCGGTTGTTCGTCTATCGCCATTTGCAGGGTATTTGGTAGTCGTGTATGCGCTCGCTCCTCGATATTACCTTCTGATTTGATGTCATATGGGGATGCTTATGGGATGCGATGGTCTCCAAAATGAAGAAAAATCGCATTATTATGGCATGCGTTTAATTTTGCTACAAAAAACCAACTAAACACACACACACACACACCTACACACACGCACACACACACACACACAGAGAGTGAGCGAGAGAGATGGATAGATACGTGATTGTTCTGCGTTGATTGCGTTCAAGTGGCGCGTCTGCTGCTCCACCTTCTGCTTGCCCCCTCTTCCCGCTCCGAATGCTGCTTCATTATGCTCAGCATGCGCTTGCATAGCACCCCTCCCCCCCCCCCTCTCTATCGCTCTCCTCTCTTTTTGTATTGCCTTCTTCTTTTTATGATTTGCTTTGGCACTCATTTATTTATTTATTTTTTGCGTTGTTGTACTTTTTTTCTTCTTCTTCCCTCTCTTTTAAATGTATTTTGCATTTAATTTTGCACATGTGTGCGTGTGTGTGTGTGTGTGTGTGTGTATTTTGCACTTTCCCTTTTCATTATGTTTCGCTCTTGCTTTTGTGGCTGCTTGTGCTACGTGTTCGCCCGCTCCAAGTGGGTTTGGGGTGGGCTGCTTTGGCTGCGCCTCGGTGGCTACATGAAGATCATTAAACGGGTCGTCTAGACTTTATTTTGTGCCGTTGATTGACAGCTGCCGCCGCAACCCACAACCCCCCCCCCCCCCACTCCACCTGCTCCTCACTTAATACACCTTAACCTTAACGGTTCTCGGTTGGGTTGCTTGAGTTAGGTTTGTGCGGATTTCGGCACTTTGTCATTCATTTTTATGACTGCGCGAGCTTCCCAAATTGTTCGACATGCGTGTGAGGTTAATTGGCAGGCAAATCTGTTTCTCTGCTCTATAGGGAGTTGACTATATGTATGTATATATGTATATACATTTACTGTTGCATACCTTGAGGCGTAGCAAAAGCGCCTTCGCACTCAATCGGAAACTCAACAATGGCCTGAAATTGCACAAGAGGCCAGTTTAATTAAGCAGCCCGCCTCAGGACAGCCTGCCATCCAAAATTGCCATATACATACGTATATATATATATATATATATATATTGTATGTACACGCGATGAAAATGCTGAAATGTCGATTACAAGTTGCTTTGTGTGTACTTTCAATAGTTTCCAACATATTTCACAATGCCTTTAAGCTTGGCAATCGGAGAATGCCATTTAGAGAAATGAGGCCAAAACATTTACTTTAATCAGCTTCGAATAGCTTCGAATAAATGTCATCATTGTCGATTTCTATGTTTGCCCGGCTTCATATCGAGGAGTTAAGGACCAACTTACGATTTGAGTTCAAATATTATGACATTAAATTTGTGTACTCGGTTTTCATACATAACTTTATGAATGGGCTCCAAATTTCTTTCGGTATTCGTTTCCGCTGTGCAACCAATAATAATAATATTAACTTGGATCCTAAATAATATTTCAGCTGAGACACTTTTATAAGGTTGCTTTTGTTTGGTTTTCATGGCGCTTTAATAGATTTCACCCATCTGAGCAATTTCTACTTTGTGGCTTTTGGTATTAATGACTTTATTATAATCTTTTCGTGGTGGTTGTTGTTGTTGTTGTTGCTTTTGCTTTTGCTTTTGTTGCAGTCATTTGGTGCCACGCGTCCTCTGCCATTTTAGTGGCAGGCATAAACCGCATAAGCCGCGACATCGACGCCAACGTTGACGGTGGGGTGTGGTGCGGGGGGCGCAGAGTGTAAATGCAGTTACGCCCCCCGCCCGGCAAAAGCACCCTGCAGACCCATGAATACGAATAGTGAATAGCAAAGGCGAATAGCGAATAACGAATAACGAATAACGAATAACGAATATAGTCGCATTCATTCACTTTGTGTATTTCCTGTCAATTTTTCTTTTCCTTTTTGCCATTCTTCTTTTTTTTTGTGTTTTTCTTTTGCTTTTCGCACTTGGCAAAGTTTTTTGCACCTTTGTCGGCTCCCTGGTTTCCCTGGTCTCTGCCCGGCTTTTATTATCGTCCCACAAACATTGCGACAGTTAATAATAAACGCAGCAAGTTGGTAGCCCCTCGTGGCTTGCCCTGCCCCTACCCACAAAGAAGTGCGGGCCCCCAGATGTGAATGGGCCCATAAAAATCCTGCAGGCAAAAGAAAGAGAGCGAAACAAAAGCGAAAGAATGGAAAATATTGTCGAATAAAAGTCTGGCTAAATTTATACAACGCATTTCATGCGATCAGCACATAAATATTATTATATATACAGTGCGTATGTATTTATAAATACCCATTCGCAACATGTCTCTGTGTGTGTGTGCGAGTGCGTGTGTGTGTACACCTCCATTCCATCCACCCATCTGGTTGTATACATATATATTTTTTACCTCATCCATTTGCCGATTCCTGGCGTGTCGTTTCTTTTCTTTTCTTTGTTTTTTTTTTGTTGTTTTTTTTTGGTTTCTTTTGTAGGTTCTCCATGTCCTGAGTTAATGCCCCAAAACTGTTGACTCATGCACTGTGCAAAATTTCACGATATATCCTTGTGGCAGCAAGCTAGATAATACAGAATCGCTCTCGATTCCTATGGGAATAGTTTCATCTTTAGGAATAGGAACTTCTAGGCTCAGGAATCGATTTTCATGTAGTTTTCGCTTTTGCATAGCCTTAAGAAGATCGTTGCCATATTCAACGGAACTCGATCGGAGAGTGGATAATGCGATTAATGTTAATCTGTGCAAATAGTTGAGTCCACTAAGAAAATCAGACATTCATATTTGTGGCAGATCTGACAGTGTTTGGCGCTAATCTAGAGTTGCCTCGAGCTGCCTTACCACCACAGAGACAATTATTGTTAGTGTGTGTGTGTGCAGCATAAGTAGATGTGATGTGTGAGTTTGATGTGTGTGCGTGTGTGTGCGTGTATGAGCGGATAATGTATGTGTGGTGTGTGTGTGTGGCACATACAAATTTGATGGGCAGGTTCTCTGGCGCCGCAAAATAAATTGACGAGGGCAAACGGAAATATCTGGATGCGAAAGCTATAGACTAACATGTGCTAAGAAGGGGTGAGAGAGAGAGCGAGAGAGCGAGAGAGCGAGAGAGGGGGAGGCAGGAAATAGAAGTGAAAAAAGAAAATTTGCAATGTCAATGGCTTTTCCGAATGTGAGCAAAATACAATTGCGAGCGAGTCGAATGTGAATGTGAGCAACGAATGTGCGGCAACCCTGGCAGAAATGTCTAAACTGTCGATTGCGGATGGGTGGGTGGGCGCAGGGTGAGCAGGGTGCGCAGGGGGCACAAGGGGCGGCAACTGGAAATGGACTACTGCGGTTGGGTTTGTAAAGACGCAGTAGACATAGCCAAGGATGTCGTTGACAACGACAACAACAGCAACAACAACGGGGCCAACAAAAGGCGGAAAAGCAAAATCAATTTGAATCGATAAACCGCAAAACAGAGTGGGCTGCCAAAGGGGGCGTGGTGGCGGGTTGTTTCGTGAAGGTGTGGTGTGCTGTGGTGCGGCGGTTTCATTGAGCAGAGCAGAGCGAGTTGAGCTGTGGTGCGGCAACAGCGGAAGAAAGCAGCTCAAGTTCAACAAAATGTGTGAAGTTTGATTTAGCTGGGGCTTTACTTCGTTCTTTCTCTCTTTCTCTCTTTCTCTCTTTCTTCATTTTTTTTATGACGTGTGTGTGGGGCACATTAATACAAATGACTGTCACATGAGCGTCATAAAAATGATGAAGAGCCGGCAACAAACGAAACAACAGCAACAACAGCAACAACAACAACAACAACAATACTGCAAAGGCAGATCGTTTGCCACAAAAGTCGAATGATGAAGTGCACAAGCACGAATCAGCTCAGCTCAAAGCCCCAGCTGTATGTGTGTGTGTGTGTGTGTGTGGCAAGTAATAAGCGGAAATAGCAGCTAAGAGGCATAAGACTCGCCCACTAAACGCCCACTCCTCAAAAGCAGCCATTGAAAGCGAAAGTTTCTTCGTTCCTTTTGTTTTGGGGCTGAAGCCATTGTTGACGCCCACGCATTTTTGGAGCCATTTCTGCAGATATTAATCCATCAATGAAATACGTTGCCAATGGGTGTATGGCTGTGTGTGTGTGAGTGTGTGTGTGTGTGTGTGTGAGGCTTTCCAAAAGGCTGAATGTCAGCGAGTTGCGGAAAAGAAGCGGAAACAGGAATTGAAACCAAAAATGTGCCTTGAAAGTTGACACAAGAATGTATTTATGTGTGTGTGTGTGTGTGTGTGTGTGTGTGTGTCTGACTTGAGACTGGAGACTGGAGCAGGGTGCAAATAGTAATGGTAAATGAGACACAGACAGCACTTGCCGCAAGTTCAACTTTGTGTGCAACTTTGTAAATGGATTCCTGATTGATTACAAGCAA
Source organism: Drosophila imparisetae (assembly GCA_035042265.1). Classification (NCBI taxonomy): domain Eukaryota; kingdom Metazoa; phylum Arthropoda; class Insecta; order Diptera; family Drosophilidae; genus Drosophila; species Drosophila imparisetae. Next base: position 490,464 of record JAWNLP010000147.1, read on the forward strand.
AAGCACAGAGCAAGAAATCGCGCATTATAAGATTGATATATATAGATATATAAAAGAAAGGTGAATAGGGAAAGTGGAATAGTAGTGAAATGTGCCTCGCATAATTATCATTAAAAGGCGGTTAAGCACGACATGAAAGTTGCCAAACCAATTTGAACTCCTTCGCAAAATAAGAGATTCGTAATGAGTAAAAAAGTAAGCACATTGTGCTGCTTACATATACATAATGAGTTTGTTAACGCTCCCAAACAGAGTGAGAGAGAGAGAGATGGAGAGAGAGATGGAGAGAACGGGAGAGAGAGAATCGACTGCTGCTGCTCGAGTTGAAAGTGAAAACTTAACACTAATAGTGCAATATGGGAGGAGGTATTATAGTATTTATATACATATATAGTAAATATGGTGTATATAGTACAGTTAAATATGTAAATTTCTCTTATCAGCATTATGTGCCAAGTCGATATAACAGTTAACAAGTCGAAAATTGTATAAAATACTTCTTACGAATATTTCTGATTGCGAAATTACTAGAAGCAGATTGTGTACCTTGAATTAAATCTATATAATGAAATGTGCATATTGAATTAACCGTGAAGATAAAGTCGAAAAGTCGAAAAGTCGAAAAGTGGGAAAGTCAAAAAGTCACAAAGTGGAAAAGTCGAATCAGAGCCATCAACGAGTAAACAAACGAAAAATCAGTTACATTGAGACGCATTGCGCATTCGCCGCGTGACCCGCTTAACCAAGTTGATTACTCACTTTCTCTCCCTCTCTCCCCCTCTCTCTCTCTCTCTCTCTCTGTGTGCTTCTCTGTCACTCTCTATCTATTTTGCATCGACTACTTTACGTATGTATGTTGGCCTGGCTTTTGCCTGTGCTTACCTCACAAAATCAACGAAAAACTCTTGTTCCAAAACTGGCAGCCGACAACTTGGCTAATCTTTGTGACATGAACGCTTAACAGCGGAGGGGGGTATAGGGGGATGGGGTGTAATCTCTCTCCATCTCTGGCCTGCTGGAACTACTGACTGACTGACTGACTGACTGACTGACTGACTGAGCACTCACTCATTGAGTGGCTGACTGACAAACGTTCGACATGATAACGTGAGATTGCCTGTGGCTCTGACTGGTGTGCAGCGCCTCGATTTCAGTTTTTGGTTACGGTTTCACATTGCTTCACAAACAAAACGCACAACAACAAAACCAAAAACAAAACAATCGAAAACAACAATAAAACCTTCATCGGGTAGGAATCTTAACATGTTTTTCGAACGCTTTTTGTCGTTGCGCTTCTCACAGACCAAAAAGCCAAAAATGCCGAAATATACCGCATCGAGCATCGAGCATCGAGCAACGAGCATTTACCCCGTGCCCAATTCACGGTTACCCAACTCAGCTCCCATAATACTCAGCGAGCTCCTTGCTGGACCATCTGCTTCTATTTTTCTGTGTCGTGTTTTTTTTGTTGTTGTTGTGTCGGTTGCCCGGGGGCAGCTGTGGCAACTGTGGCAGCTGGCAACAGGCGGAAGCCACTCTTAATAGATTTTGGGCTGTCGTTTGGCATTTGACAGATAAGCTGCCAGAGAAGGAGCGAGAGGAGGGGGGTGTTGTCTACATGTCGCAGCATATTTGGGCTTTTCGTGCCTCTGCACCACTCTCGGCTCAGCTGACAAATGTGTGTCGACTGTCGGCTGATTGAAGCTGCCAACTGGCAAACAGCCGAAAGACATCCAAAGCAAGACAGCCTACAAATCTCAGCTTAAACAGTGTCCCAAAAGCATCTCGACAGCGACAGAACTTGTTGAAGTACATCAATCTGTGATTGCAAACATCTTCGATAGTTTTTAGCTATTTGCTTAATTTCTCTTTGTGTGTGTGTGTGTGTGTGCGTGTGTGTGTGGCAAGCACTCCAGGCCAAAATGTCGAATCAATTAACTAATGAGAAAGCTGCGCAGATATCGGTATCAGAGTGTGTAGGTGCTGAAATTTGGCAACAGTGGACAACAAGAGCTTGCAACTATATATGCACTATTTGCGCAACAGTGAGTGAAAATTGGCAACAGCGCAGGCTTCAAAATGTCTTATCGGAAGTAAAATGAACATTCAATCTTTCCTCTCTTACCTGTGAAAATTGGCAACAATGCTTGGTTAAAGTTGGCAAGAAAACATTTGAAAATTGGCAGCACAAATTAGGACTGCCTTCAAAGAGCACAATTACAATTATATATATATATACATATACGTATATATATATATATATATATATATATATTCAGTATTTGTCACACACGACAATCTGATAATTGGCTGTTACCCGCAAATATTGAATACGGCAATGGCTTCAATTGAGCAATGGTTTCAGCCATAAGGCTGACTTGCAAACTGAAGCGACAGCCACACAATTAGCCCTCTCAAGTGTGAAAGTTGGCAGCAAGGCGTAAATGATTGTGCTGGCCTGGTCACATTTAACAGGCATCTTCCGGAAACCCAACCAAATATTGAGATGTAAACCACTGACAGACTTTGGTGAGGAAGAAGGGGGGGGGGGGGGGGATGTGGGGCAGGCTAACAAATTAGATTGGAGAGAAGCCCGTACTAAATTAGAGCATAAATACAAATTAATATTTCGACCATAAATGTCAATAGATGTTGGCAGCAGCAGCAGCAGCAGCAGCAACAACACACACAAGTCAAAGATGCGGCTAATCAGCCAATATCAATATCTATGCATATGCCATGTGTGAATGACAACACACACACTCACATACACACACATCAGCCCCCCTTTCACTCCAAACGGGGCGGCATCGAAAGCGATTAAGATAAACAATTTCCAACATTTGCCGCTAATGGAAAAACAGAAGAACGCTCGCTGGCTTCTCTCGCTTCACTTTTCAAATGAGGCGAGCGATGTGACACGACCACGAAATCTCAATTTTCCACACACACACCCCCTCCCCCCGCCCCCCCCTCCATTACAAATTAACCACCCCCAACCACCATTCCTGCGCCCCTCCGTTGGCTGTCAGTGTCAATATTGGTGGCGATAAGGCAAAGAAAATCCCATAAAAAAGTTGCTCGTTGAAAAGAAAAAACCAAAAACAAAAAACAAAAAATTGAAGCGAAACGAAACGAAACGGGAAATTCATTAATTTATTTAAATGAGCGCTACGTGTAATGACAGTGGGCGGGTTGTGCAGTTGTGCAGTTGTGCAGACCAGGTCTGGCAGGTGGGCGTGTCCGCCTAATTAACCAGTCGATGGCCCATTGATAGGGCTTAAGGCCCCTTCAATATGCGAAGACTTAATCAACCACGGAACACCACCCAACCACCCAGCCACCCAACCACCCATCCAGCACCACAATCTCTCCTACACCTTGCAACAAACTTCATTTTCATTGACATTTTTTGTTGTCTTTAATTAAATGTCGTTTGGCATTTGATTGTTTGTTTGCAGCACATAAAATATTCGAATTATACTTAATATTAGAATTAGATTAGATTAAAATTAGATTAGATTAGAATCAGATTATATTAGAATCAGATTAGATTAGAATCAGATTAGATTAGAATCAGATTAGATTAGAATCAGATTAGATTGATTCCATTCAATTCTCTCATTTTTATAATTTCTGTATTTTATTTAATATTATGATTATGGCGAAATTAGTTACAGATAAGAACAGCTGCGATGAGGAAATGGAAAACCGGAAATAATGCAAAAAATACAAATAAAATTTAAAATAAATAAATGAAATAAATAAATATAAATAAAAGAAATAAAATAATAATAAAAATAAAATGATTATGCCTTTGTTGAGATTTTCTACAGCCCACTCTAATTCAAGTGGACTTCGGGGTAAATGTATTATCATACTGGGGTTAAGTTCTAAAGTTGACCTGAACCCTTCCCAGTTTGTCTTCCTGGGGTTGCGACAGGGTACACTGCTCCCTGTATTCAATTCTACTCCGAAGAGAATGATTCTATGATCAGACATAGATTCTTCCTGAGACACATGCCAGTCCCTAATGTGCGGCTGAAGGGACCGACTGATGAGGGTGATGTCTAGCACCTCCTCCCTAATTCTGGTTACGAATGTCGGTATAGATCCGACATTTGCAAGTTCTAGATTATATCACCTCTCGTGTTGATGTCGCTGCTGCCCCATATGGTGTGGTGCGCATTAAAAGGCTTTGTAAGCTATGCGAATAGTCGAGCACTCCCCATTTATGTGTTATGCAGGGTATGTACGAAGTTTACTGAGTGCTTGAGAAATGCATTAGAGGGTATCTTCAAGGAAAAACCTTTGGTTTCATAGTCTCCAGTTGTTGTTGTTGATTTGTGCGGATTCTTCGCTTTTCCCTGTTTGGTCGCGGTCCATGAAGCACGACGCTTTGTGGCAGCAGCAACAACAATAACAGCAACAACAACAATCGGAGGCAGGCAATCAGCACGTGCTTAAAATTGCATTCATTCGGAGTGAGAGAGGCAACAACAGCAACAGCAACAGCAACAGTCGTATCAAATTTCTGCTGCTTGGCATGTGTGTGGCAGAGTGTGTGTGGCAGGCAGTCTGTGTGTGTGCCTGACTACAGAAGGAGAGCTGCTGCTGCTGCTGGTGCTGCTTAATTCGACTATGTAGTCATTCAACCGTGCAGCGAGTTTATTCGTTTCACTGATTCATTCATTCATTCACGGCTCCGTTCTTGCCGCGTTGCACGCTCATCGCGCTTGCAGCTTAATTCCGTTTCAATTTCATCTTAGTTGCCTCTCTTCATCATTTTCCTCCTCTTTTTTTACTTGTTTTTTATACAGTATATTTCGGATTGCAACCAATTAGTCAGAAGCTTTGAATCTGAACTCGAATACCAGATTCCAAGAAATCAGAGATTGAGAAATGGGCGAATGAGGAAATCATCTCCGATCAATCAATATATAATCTTGATCTAGACACATCCGTCTGAGACCTTAGGAACTGTTCAAATTTGTTATCGATAACTCGCTCTCTCTCTATCTCCCTCGAGCATATCGATATAAATCGATTAAAGTGGCAACCTCATAGTTCCTTAAATATATCAAGTCAGAGTACAACATCTTCGTTCATGGCGTGTGGGCGTCGTTGATCCTTATGCAATTCTGTGTCTTGCATCGCGTTGCATATTTGGCTTTTTTGGCAACGCTTCAATTGAAATATTTATGCCGCCAGCAGCCCTAAGGCGAATGGAATTACTTATGAGTAATTAATTATGCTTGCAGCACATTTCCCTCTTCTCCTTTACCGTTATTCGCGACTTTCTTTCTTTCTTCTTTTTTTTTTTTGTTTTTGTTTCTGTTTCTGTTTAAATTGAGTTGCACTTGCAGATGCCGCTGATGATTTTCCCTTGCCACGCTGCTGCTGCTGCTGCTGCTGCTCTTGTTGCTGCTGGGTAAATAGCTTGTAAACTGGGGGCATAGCCAGACCTTGAGCCACGCTGCCCTCAATGTGCTGCACTGTGGGGGGCGGGTGGTATAATTCCAGTCTGGCCGTGACTTGTTGGCCACTTTGAGGGCTGCTTGCCTTGCCATGCCTGCCTGTGTTTGTGCTGCAAACACTGCGGCCAAAAGTTGTGGCGAAATATTGAAATTGGGCAGCCAGCTTCAATAAAATATAAATCTTGTGGCGACGCCAGCAGCAATTCTCAGCAGCTGGCAATTACCAATCCAGTCAGCATTCATTCCGTTACCAGTAATTGAAAAATGTATTACTCAAGTAATCTATCGACTGCGGGTGGAGGAGATATGGGCCCAGAACGGGGCACAGTAGAGAATAGGTCTCCCAATAGGAATAATATTATTAAAAATACTATTAAAAATTATAATAATAATAATAATAATAATAATGTTAATAATAAGAAGAAGAAGAATACTAATAATATGAATAATAATAAAAATAATAATAATAATAATAATAATAAAAATAATAATAATAATAATAATAATAATAATAATAATAATAATAATAATAAAAATAATAATAATAATAATAATAATAATAATAATAATAATAATAATAATAATAATAATAATAATAATAATAGTAATAATAATCTATCGACTACTCTCAGTTGAATTATATTTTGCTTCCGGTTTCTTGGCACTTATTCTAGTTTTTTTCTTTTGAATTCTTTTCTGCCTGCTAATCATTTGTTTTCTTTGATCTATCTTTTTAGGTAAGCTGATAGCCATAAAACTCAACTCTTGTCTGCTGGCCATAAAAAAGTGCCATGGCAACTGCATCTGTTTGGGGTTTGTAGCACTTGAATTCTTTAGTGTCGCTTATACATATATGTTGTGTATGTGTGTGTTTGTGTGTGTTGTGTGTGTGAACTCTTCCGCATGCCTTTTGAAGGCTGTCCGACTGATATGCGTATAAATAGAGAGCTGCCTGATGCTGTTGAGGATCGCTTGATTTATGCTCGCCATCATCGTCTCTATGAAAAGCTAAATAGACGCACAGCATGCAAATGCACTCTTCCCTCCCCCTTTCACTCTCTCTTTCTCTCTCTCTCTCTCTCTCTCTCTTTCTTTATCGCTCTGTCTCTCAGTGAGCCAATTAAAATTCCAAAGTGTTTTTCAAAAGAAACAGCTTCTTGCAACAATTCACGATCTGCTGCAGCGTGGCAGCATAATAATTTATACTCGTGCAACTCATAGATACTTTCTATTTTCTATCTTCTTCAGCTCCAGCTTCTGCTGCTTCATTTTCGTTTGCTTTATTTCCTACTTAAAGTTTGATTGTGTTATTGTTGCCGTTGTTGCCGTTGTTGCCGTTGTTGCTGTTGTTGCTGTGCTATTTTTGGGTCGCTCTCAACTCGCGCGCCACTTACAATAACAACGCAAATGACTTCAGCCGCCTTCTGTTGCATTGTTCCAAGCAACCAAGCAACCATGCAACTGCAACCAGCCCATCCACCAGCAGCAGCACTCTCCACACTAAACTGCACCACACTACAGTGTGCACCACAGCACAGCACACCACTCCACTCCACTCCACTCCACTCCATACATCCACTTGATGGCGGGTCAAATGAACTGAACGGTTGCCCCTTGTTATTGTTGCCGCCGGGTGGCAGCTACGATTGGGAGTGGGGCAAGTCCCTGCAATTGTGCTCGTAATTGTTTATCTAAATTGACTGCAGACTTCAGACATTAAGTTACAAACACACACAACTCTTCATATATATATGTACATACATATACATATGTATGTATGTGTGCATATTTATAAATGTATTTTAATTTACTAGCACGGAGACAGTGGGCGCGAGAAGTTAATGCCTGCCTGCTGCCTTTGATTCCATGTTCCATTTACCATCATATTCAATCTGAATAAACATCAAAATAGCAAAAGAGCAAATCAAATATGCAATTGCTGTAGCAGTAGCTTTGCTTCCGTTACTTCTGCTATTGCTACTCGTACTGGGAGCATAATGGACAGCTTTGTGCTATCTATGGCAATAGCATTGGAAAATTGCTATAGCTCTGGCTGCTATTTGCATTGAAGAACTTGCGAGCAGTGCGGCAACTTTTGGCAGTCAGTGTTGCACACGCTGTGTACTTATTTTTATCTTAACTCAATCGCGAGAGGGAGAGCGAGAGCGAGAGCGAGAGGAGAAGAAGTGCAGACAAAAGCTGGTAAATGTTGAGCTATGAACTATTGGCATGCAATAACAGTGCATAAAGAAAGTTAAATTCCAGCAACAGCAGCAGCAGCAACAACAACAACAACAACAACAGTAACAGTTGCAGGCGCAACAACAACAGCAACAACATGAACAAAAATAAATTGCTCTGAATAACTGGGTAGAAGTTGTTGTTGTAGCTGTGTGTTATGATTATAAAAGTAATTGACCCAAATCTTACAACAATCTTCTTTTTCATTTTTTGTTGTTTTTTGTTGTTGTTGTTGTTGTTTTGGCCATTAAAATTATGGCACAGAATGAGTATAATCAAGGTGTGCAAGTGTTGGCCTCAGGCGGAAGTCGAGCCTAATAATTACAGCCAAAACTTGAAGCAAAGAAGAAGCTTAGAAAAATAGGCTTAAACAAAATTGGTTTCGCTTCTGGCCAGCCAACAACTGTGGTCCATATATGAAACGATGTCAATTTATTGTTAATTCAAAAATGTATTCATATAAAATGTTGATTTTGAGCAAGGAACGAGTCAATTCAAAAATTGATTATTTGAGATTTAGTTTTACAGGGTATCTTGCTGCGCGGCACAAATGACAACAGCTGTGATCCTTTTTTGCTGCTGCGGTAAAAACGTTGCAAAAGAAAAGCTCATTAAACTAAACACTAAACATAGTGAAAACGGTCGGCTTACATTTGTTTCGTTTTGGCCACGCAACTAGCTGCTTTGCTGCCTCTCTGCCCGAACTCGTCTCCGCTTTAGACCAATTCCACTTCCACTTCCACTACCACTTCCAATTCCATTTTCATGTTCACTGGCACATTCGTTGCCCGATTCTTTTGCAGCCTGCTATTTTTTATGTTTCATATTTTTTAGGCTCGTCCTACTTCTGTTGCTGCTGCTACTAACTTCTTTTGCTGCCATATTGGGGCGCCCCTTTTTTCCTCCTTTTTTTTTTGCGCACTTTTTGTTCCGTTTTAAAATTCTTATTTTTTTGTTGTTTGTTTTTGTTTTTGGCATGTGCGAGTGAAATGCAAAGTAAACAACAATTTGTAATTTCCTTTGTTCCTCCCCCACACACACACACACACGCACACACACGCACACACGCCACACACACACATAAGCTACAAGCAGAACCTAGCCCAGCTCCAAAATCCAATCCCTATGCGAAGCACCTAGTTCAAGTCCAAGTCCCTACTTCGAATCGTAGTTCCTCCATTTGCCATGTGGCATGTGCGGCATGTGGAATGGGTGTGCTTTTTTGTGGTTCGGGTTGGCTAGAATGGGTTTGTGGGAGTGGGAGGGGGGGGTTCAGTGGTTTGGTGCTTGGAGACTCGCAAAAACTTTTACACGCTTTGTTACGTGCAATTTTCTGCTTCAACCGGGTGAAATAAATCTTTGCCCTCGGCCAGGCAGCCAGCCAGTCGACCCGGTCGACCTCTCTCTCTCTCTCTCTCTCGCTCTCTCTCGCTCCCTTGCACACTCGCTTTCTCTTTCGCGCAGCCATTTAGCCATGCATTTTTGGCTTATGACAAGCACCAAAAACCAACTAAAAATCAACAACAAAAACAAAAAGTGTAAGAAAAGAAAAATAATTCCTTGCCGGTTTTTTGAAATCCGTCCGCAGGCAGATAATTGATAAGCTTTGAGTTTTTGGGATTGTGGCATAGCTTTAAATTGCCTTTGCGCTTGTGGCTGAAATTCAAAATGCACTCTATGGGTTTGCAACATGCACCTTGCAACAACAAAAGCAGCTGTAACGGAAGCCATCTAACTGCTTTTTCAGGCTAGCTTCAAGTGCCTGACTTTTGTTGGTATTCACATGGACTTCTTTTCTCTCGGGTAATAGAGGAAATCATATTTTCAACATAGGATTAACTTGTTGATCTCAAATCGAAGAACTCTTTGGAGCAGCGCTTTAAAGTGTACTCAAAGCCTGAGTGCCACTTGGCTATGCAACAAATAAGAATTTAATATCAGAATCTGAGTAATATTCAATTAAATTTTGATTCGATTCATACTGCGATGAGTTCGAAGTCCACTTAAAATATTTGCTTAAATGTTTGAACCAAGACTAAGATTACTTCATTTCACCTGCAACATTTCCTTATCAATTTGCAACGCAATTGGTTTTGTTTGTGCACTAATTAAGAGCCACGACTTAACATTCCCAGAAATGTACATTCCATTTTGGGTGCAAACAGTTGCAATTGTTTCCAATTTGGCCGTGATTTGTCGGTTAAGCTAAGCCATCCACAAAAATGAATATGTCATGAGCGTCTCTGAGTTGATCGCTTTGTAGGTGATTGTTGCATTGCTATTTACACAACAAATGTGGGGCAAATGCAAAATGCTTATGCAAGTATTTACGGCCTGGCTGGGCAAACCTATCAAAAATTCAATTAGGCCCGAAGTGTAGTTGACAGCAGGCACTCAAGTAATATGGCCTAGGCAAACATCGAATCAAATGGAGTCCACTCCAGATGCCGACGAGGATGCCTCACTGCCTGCCTCACTGATATTCAGATGCAGCTAGAGGTTGAAGTGTTGACAAAGATCAGATACAGATACAGATACAGATACAGATACAGATACAGAGGTACACAGGTACAGAGGTACAGAGGTACAAAGGTACAAAGGTACAGATACCGATACAGATACAGATACAGATACAGATACAGATACATATACATATACATATACAGATACATATACAGATGCATATACATATACATATACAGATACAGATACAGATACAGATACAGATACAGATACATATACAGATACAGAGGTACAGAGGTACAGAGGTACAGAGGTACAGAGGTACAGAGGTACAAAGGTACAGACGTACAAAGGTACAGAGGTACAAAGGTACAGAGGTACAAAGGTACAGAGGTACATAGGTACAGAGGTACAAAGGTACAGATACAGATACAGATACAGATACATATGTAGATCTTCAGATACATAACCTTTAACTTGAACTTGAATGTATCTTGTGTATGTGTGGAAATGTGCTAATAGAGATCGCAAGCAAGCAAGTTTTTCGTTTATTTTTTATTGACGCATTAACAGCGCGACTTTAGTTTTTGATTTGTTTTTTGCTTTTTGCTTTTGCTTTTTGCTTTTGCGTTTTGGTTTCTGCTTCTGCCTTTTGCTTGCATGCCACAAAGCATTCGTCTTCAACTGTTCAACTGTTACTTAGTTCTATTTGCACAGACAAACATGAAAACTGTGCAAAGATACCCTCTATCTCCCTCTCTCCCTCTCTCCCTCGCTATCTGCCTCTGTCTCCCTCCCTCTCTCTCACTCTGTCAGCCTTAGCCTTGTTGGGCAGTGCACAAACAATGTAAAACGCAAGCAAATATTAACACGGACCATAGACGATAGGCCATCTATCTAAATGTATAGACACACTCGCACACACACACTCGTACGCACACACACACACACACACACTCAGCTGCAGGTTCAGGTTCAGCTCAGAAATGCACGGCTCGTTGCATGCCTGATGGGCCCCACTATTTGATTTAGTGGCACTCAAGCGTTTCCACTGCTTGCTGCCCCGCAGACAAGGAGAAGGAAGCGGGGCAAGCAAGCAGGCAGCCATCTTCTGGTCTGTGCTCTTTGGAAACTCTGAAGACAACTGGCGCGCGCCTCGTGCATAAATCATGCTGCAACAATAGTGAACTGCTGCAACAAACAACAAACAATAATTAACAAACTATGGCAATTTGCTGAAGCTGTTCGCATCATGATCCATCAGTTTTACCAGCTAATAGTCCAAGTTTTGATAACTCTTTTTTGTTTATCACTTAAAAAACTTGTTGTTGAATCAGAAACTTTTGCAAATTTCATTTCAATTGTTTGCCTAATAAGTGTATCCAATGTCTTAGAAACTTGCCACAAATTGTTGACATGGACATGGATCACATAGCAAACCAACCAACCAACCAACCAACCTTTTAAACACCAATTTGACTTTATATCTGACATCTAAAAGAATAAAACTTTTCCATTTGTCAAAACGAAACGAATTTCGTTCGTTTGCTTAAAATTGTTTCACAATTTGATTAAGGGAATATGCTTAAGCATCCACTAACAATTGATTGTGCCCGAGGACAAAGTGGAAGTGGCATGTACAATGTGCGATTGTCTACTTTGATAAAGGCTAAGAGCATGTGTTATTAACTTGGCTTAAGCACACACAGAACTCGTAACTTAATTAAAAGTTAAAAGAGCTTTATGCATTCGTTGCGACTCAACTCAACTCAATGACTAACGGAGCGACTAACTGGAAAGACTGACTGTCTAAGAGCCAACGCCCTGCGGCTGTCACATTTCTGTGGAATTTAATGTTCCTGGTGCTAACTCGATATCTCCAGTGGCACACTGATACGATGTACATGTGTGTTTGTGTGTGTGTGTGTGTGTGTGTTTGTATGAGATATGCATTTGCATTGAAGTGCCACGCCCAGTTTAGGGACTTTGGCGGGGGCACTTCATTGATTGCATTCGAGTGAGAATGCTTAAAAAGGGTATAATAATGTTGTGCAATCTAGTGCAGCAGCAAACCGATAAAGTATACAAATTCCTGATCGCTATCGATAACCGATCAACGATAACTGTTAACCGAGCTAAAGAGTTCAAATTTTCAATATATGAGATGAGATAAAGTTTATTTCATTTTAGCGATAACTTAGCACATTTTGTGAAATGGATTGTTTATCGATAACAACTAAACCGATCATTTTATCGATAACAATTAAACTACTGATTTTGAAGACGTGCCTTTCGATTAATCAAGATTAATTGAGAATCAGGGCACATATTTCTTGACTTGGCTGCAGGGTATCTGCAAGTCGTGCTCTCTCTCTCTCTCTCTCTCTCTCCCCCCTCTTTCATTCAGTTAGATTTACAGTTAGAGTTGCAACGCCATTGCCGTTGCAGTCGTTTGTGTCACTTCGTTTGCAAATACGCATTAAATATACAACATGGCGTATGCGTAATATGTTAAATGCTCCACCCGTCGAAGCCAATTTGAATGGGCAACCCAACCAGGCGAAGGGATCTCGACCCAACAGCTGCACCACAGCACATATACATAAGTAATGTATTTACTGCTTGACTCGAGGCGTAAATTAAACGTCCAGCAGATATAGATATAGATGAATGTATATATTTACACTTTTATATGTATGTACATATGCACATATGTATACACATATATAGCTGAATGCACTGTGGCCCCGAGTTGACTGCAAACGTGCCACAACATTCTAAAGAGCTGCCTCTTCGACTTGGTTTATTTAAGCTTAATATCTGCACATTATCTATATAAAATCGAGGCATTATTTTGGAATACAAATTTTATGGCAATCGAGATTTGAATTAGATTTGATTTGCATATTTATTTTTATTTTTTTATTTATTTTTTATTTTTTATATTATGTTATTATTCAGCTGGAAACTGATACTTTGTTAGGCCAATGACCACTGTAAGCGTATCAATAGAGTGAGACACACACACTCCCCCCCCCTTCTCTCTCTCTCTCACTCTCTCTCTCTCTCTCTCGCTCGCTCTTAGTCTATCTGTACGATATATTGTGGCCTCGTCGCGTGGTGTTATTTATTTGTTGTTCTCTGCACGGGCCAACATTAAAAAGCAATTTCAATGACCAATGCACACGACTGCACAAGCGTCCCCTGCACCTCACTCTCTTCTGTCGTATATGCCAATTATAAACAATGCGCAACTAGCTCCCCCCCTCCCCCCACACACACACACCGCTTAACTCCATACATCTCCTGCGCCTCGCCAGACATTAATGAGCTCTAATTGAAAGACTGGCTGGCTCAAAGCCAGGTCGATAGCTGGACCATTGCGTTTTGATAAACAAAAACAAAGAAACAGAAACGAAACAGAGCATAAGAAACAAAAAACAAAATAAATATACATGCATGTATATACATGTATATAATAATATATATAAAGAGCAGGAAGAGATCAAATGTTTTTTTTCTTCTTGAACAAAGAGTTTATGAGCCAAGTGGATAATTAAACGATGTGGCCTGATGATGATGCAGATGGGCAATTGAGTAGATGGAGAACCTGAGAAGGCAGATGGGAGATGGGAAATGGGAAATATGTGTAGTTGATTGGAGGCTGAGGAGCAAACAACTGAAGCTGGGAAGCTGAGAACTGGGAACGGGGAACGGGGAACGGGAGGCAGGAGCAGCAGAAGTTGTAGCGGATATTGAACTTTTCTTGTGCGTTCGTGTAAACAACACATACAAAGAAATTCACACACGACACACAACACACACACACACACAGATGGTGCGGAAGGCAGACAAGCAGGCAGGCAGGCAGGCAGGAAAACCCAACAGGAAAATCAAAACGAATGTAAACAAAGCCATGAAAATGTCGTCGTTATGTTTTTATGGCGCCAATGGACACAAACCAGCAAGTATCAAACATTCTTTCGACCCTCCAACAACAACAATAACATTGATAACAACAACGACATTTTGCGCAACCAAGCGAATTGCTACAAATACCAAAAATTATGAGCAAAAAAAAGCAAAGAAGAAGAAGAAGAAAAGCGGCGACAAAGTTGCTCCTCAAGAAATGTGTCCGTTTTCAATGTTCGATGCGATATTGGGCCTACTTGAGAAACACTTCAAGGCGATAGAACAATAGCACCGATATCCTCTGTTGGGATTCATTTCAACAGCTTATAGAGACCCGATATGTACATATATATATAAACAAACAAAAAAATGTCAAAGAGGCATCGCAACTTTACCAATTGTATCTATTGTGCCCCCTTAGAGGCAATAGCTATATATGTAGTTGCCATAAAGATTTCTGGTCTGTTCCATACCTGGCGCATCTGTCAAGATCAATCGGAATCGCAACATTATCTTAAGATATTATTGGCTAATACACCCAATACGGCTGTGGTCCTCTTAGAGGCCTCTCTGTTCAATCGATATATGCATGTATATATATAATGCCCAAAAGTTGATTACTTTTGGCATTTGAAACATGCCACAAACAATTGGTTGAATTGGCATGGACTTGCAATCTCTACCGTTAATGGCCAATAATTGGGTATTGTAATGTTTTAATAAAGTGCAAATTGCGTGAATTTGAAATGGGCCAGCGAAATGGGCATAAAACAAATACTAATTAATAATAACACAGACAATTGGAACTATAATTGTCTAATTGATATTAGAGTCGGTGCAAAAAACCAACTACTCAAAATTGCATGTTGCATGTTGCATGTGTGTGTGTGTGTGTGTGTTTTGCAAATCAAATGTCCGAATTTGTAATGAGTTCTTGTGTTTTGTTGCGCAATTTCAAATAGATAGATCGAAAAAACAATTGAATGAGACAGTGGCTGCAAAAAGTAAGCGAACAACTGCAATTAGCAAGCAACAGTTTTTGCAATTGGGTCAAACTGATAACACAACACTAAAAATCCAACGAAACAAATTATATTTGCATGTGAATACATTTACATGCATTTATATATATACATATATATAGACATATATATATGTATATATGTATATATGTATATATATATTTTGTGGATTATAATTGAAACTGTCATCAGATTTGCGCCTCGTCGCCTTGAATGGAAAATGCCGGCGAACACAAATGTCACACGCAGACTGCACTTTTCTATGCAAATATATTCAGGTTGTTCCCACATATATATTATATATCCATATATATATATTTATATTATATTTATATATATATGTATCTATTTGCATTTAATCTGTTCGAATTGTCAAAACCGAAACCGAAACCGAATCCAAAGCTGACTGCACATCAAATTTCATCAGTTTAAAGAGCTTTGCAATGGAATTTTGGCAGCATATCTTTTATCTTTGCTAAACAGTTTTTTTATTTCTATTTTGAACGAGTTATACGAACCAAACTTGATTTATTTTTAGTTTTGGATGTCATTCAGTTCTGGAGAGGGCTATGTAAGTGGCGGTCGCTTCAGTTTGCCAGTCAGCCTTGAGGCTGAAATCATTGCTCAATTGAAGCCAATATATGCGGGCAACAGCCAATTATCAGTTTGTCGGTGGTGACAAATACTGAATATATATATACATATATATATATATACAATAGGCAGAAGGAAGCATCTCCCCGACCCCATAAAGTATATATATTCTTGATCAGGATCAACAGATCTGAGAGACTATAAGAGCTAGAGACTTCACATTTGGAATATAGCTTCTCATATACCAGGCGCAGATCAAGTTTGCTTTATTTTTATCGATAACTGCCTCCGTTTCTCGAATATCGATACATTTCGATTTTACCAGCGATGCGCTTCCTTAGTTTTTTTTGGTGTACTCTGTAGTCCTTGGGCACTTGAAGACCTTCGCACATTTGGGTGCAAGACTTTTTAAAGGGAAATCTGTCAATAAAAACAGGGTATATCGTAGTCGATCTCACTCGACATGTATTTTGCTATAAATATGTACATTTTTTCATAATTTGCAAACTTGTGAATTTTGTTTGCCTTAAAGTAGGCGACTCGCTTTCAAGATGGACATGGCAAAGAGAGAGATTCTTTTAAATTGCAGAAGATGCGCAGATACGCAGGGGGAGGCGGGGTGGTCTGTGGCAGGAACACACAAAGTGCACAAGAAACGCTTTTAACGAGTTTTGGGACTGTCGAAAGCCTGTGCCCTGTGTCTCATAAGTTTGTACGTGCCCGGGCCACTGTTGTACGCTGAGATCGGCTGCCTGCTGCTGCTGCCTGCCTGCGAGCAGCGATTTACGGCGTAGCGTGGCAAAGACAACAACAACAACAGCAGCAGCAGCAGCAGCAACAGTAGCCACCAAAGATGAGCAGCTGCAATAAAAACAGCAACAAATATGTTGCTGCTGCTGCTGCTGCTGCTGCTGCTGCTTCAACTCTGGCCTGGCTTGCCACGCAATCGAATTGAGAGGCTGTCGTCGTAGGCCGAGCATAAAGTTCACAGTTGTCAGCTGCTGCTGCTGCTGTTGCTGCTGCTGCTCCTGCTCATGCTCTCTTAAGTCGTCCTTTCTGGTGTGTCCTTGTGTGTATAGTTTTTTTTTTCTATTGTATTATTGTGTTGCGCTTACGTTACGTTTCAGCTCGTTACGTTTTGTTTTTGTTTGCGTCTTTGCTTTTTTGGGTCTGTGCCGCGTTCTTGTTGCTCTGTAATTAAATTGGTTTTGCTCTCTTTCTCTCTTTGGTGTGTGGCGCCGCTACAATTATCAAGGGCAAAGATGGAGTCCCATTTTTGTGGCTGCTGTTGCTGACGCTGTTGCTGCTTGGCACGTGACTCACGACACAGTCACGTCACTCACACGTGAAAATCGCCGCTTTGTGTTCTCGCTTACGGCAAACGACTCCAATAACTTATGCAATTAATATTATGTCATATATATTTATATATATATGTATATATATATGTACATATATATGTATGTATGTGTATAAATAGTTGCAAGTTTTAATTGGGTAAAAGTTTGCCAAAATGAAGAAATATTTTTATATATCTATCAAGTACTTTTTCAATGAGTTTTTTGTTGTGATGTGCGTGTGTGTGTGTGTGTGTGTGTGTATGAGTATGAGTTTTTTTCCTGCTACACATTTTTTTAATAAATTTTGTTATGCCACATTTTGGCCGACTTTACAATTAAAAGTTTTTTTTTTTTTGGCATGATTCTGACAGGTGACAACAACAACAACTGAAAAAGTTGCCCATGGCTGCGTGTGTGTGTGTGTGTGTAGCTTAAATTACAAAAGGCACGTGAAAAAATGAGAGATAAGGAGAGAGAGAAAGAGAGAGAGAAGGCAGCTTACGTTGCAAAAATATAAATAAAAAACAAAATCAAACGTAAGCTGAACGATGTCGACAAGGACAAGCGACAAATAGAAATTGAGCTGAGCTTTAACGAAAGCCGCTGCCCAAAGCGAGCGAGCCAGATAGAGAGAGAGAGAGAGAGAGAGCGAGAGAGAGAGTGAGCGCTAAAGAGAAGAAGAGCAAACATATAAAGTGTGTGTGTGTGTGTGCAGCTTAGAATGCATACTCAAATGCACATCAAGCTCGAATGTGTGCCTCTGTGGATGTGTGTATGTATGTGTGTGTGTGTGCGTGCGAGAGAGAGAGAGAGAATGAGAGAGAAGCAATGCAATGCAAATAACATTCAAGCCCTAAATTTGCCAGCTGCGTCTGCAGAAATATAAAATGTTGAAAAGTGTTGAACAAATTATTCCAGCAAACTCAGCTGCCTCTCTCCCTCTCTCTCCCTCTCTCTCTCGCTCTCTCCCTTTCTCTCTGTCTCTCTCTCTGCCACACATATAGTGACACCTATTAAATGTCAACGCGTTGTGACAAACTTTGTGATAGTCTTTCACACACAAACACACAAACACACACACACACACACACACACACAGGCACACACACGCACACACACTGCTTGCTTTTTTAGCAGTCGAATATTTTTCTGCATTTCAGCACCTTTTTTTGGTGAGCATTTTATCGATGCGCCACAAAAAATTGCCGTGTGCTGATGCTGCTGCTACTGTTGAGCGGGTGGCACTGTTGGCTGGGTGGGGTTGGGCAGGGGAGGGGTCACTGTGAGGCAAGTGAATTTTCATAACGCAGTTTTTATATTTTTGTTTTTTTTTTTTATTTTTAATGCGTGCAAGCGAGGAGATGGTGCAGTAATGCCACTTACGTTTTACACAAAATATTCCCATGCCCAATTCACTTATATAACACACACACACACACATATATATATATATATATATTTATATATTTATGTACACATATATATGCATAAACATAAACCCGACTTTCGTGCATATTTTAAATGCAATGGAAAAGTTTGTGGCTCAACTTTAGTGTGAAAATTGTGAAAATATTTGTGAAATGTGTTTGGCAAGGGTTGCGCAAATTGAATTTTCCAACGGAAGAATTCCCCCAGCCCCTTCACACCCCCACACACTGTAGCAGTGACAGGTCTATCCCCGCAACTCCCCTCACCAGCCCCCACAAATGGATATCAAGTCGGAACAGATTGAATATGGAAATTCCATTAAGATGAGATGCGGGTGGAAAGTAGTTTGTTGTGCGGCAGTTTTGCTATTCATATGCTAAGGCAATTGTAATGCAATTTTCAAACACAACAATTCCTGGCATATCTTATCATTTTATTTCCATAATATATATATATATATATATAGAGAGAGAGAGAGAGAGGAATAACTTTTTGAAATGGAAAACATATTTTGATTGTTGCTTTTATTGCATTCAAAGTGACTTTGAGAACCATTTAAAAATCTGTCACTCTAACTTTATCTCCCACTTTCTCTCTCTCTCTCTCTCTCTTGACATTTAATTAGTCAATGTCTTCTTTGTTCTGTGTCCTTAAACGTTCATTTATCATTTATTTGTTTGCGTGCTTTGATAATTAATTCAAGCGACATTTTGTCTGATCTGAACCAAAGCTGACCATCAATCATGATCCACATATAAGCCATTTATATGAGTTTAAGTAGGAATTTCGATTTGCTTTTTTCCCTCATCTTGTTCTCGAACGTTGCACTGGCTGCAATTTGTCTCGCTTGCTGTTGGCAATTGAATTAGTTTTGTAGTTTTACGCAATGTTTCTTCAGCTTTTTATGTCCTTAAATTTGCTGCACAAAGAGCAACAGTAGAATGTGAGCAAGGCAGAAGAAGAAGAGCTATGACAGTGATAACACTCACAAAGGGTGCGGGATGGGGCGGGGGCAACAGCAGCACAAAAATGTCATAAAACATAAAAGCGACGCCTGCAAAGTGCTTGACTAAGCAATTTTCTTAGTCATTTGGTCAGCGAAGGGGGGTTTGCGGAGGGAGCGAGAGGTGATGTGACGATGTGGCGATGAGGCGATGTGGCGATGGGGAGGGACTCTGCGGTACAACAAAGTGTGCAAGAATGACATTTTTTTTTTTATTTTTTTATTTTGCGAGGGTTAGGATTTGGTCAGCGCGAGACTTGGCGCTGGTTTTCTTGCTCTGCTTGTTGTTGTTTTGTTCCCTTTTTTGTTGTTGTTCTGCTTTTCTTCTTCTTTTTTTTGCGCTTCTTCTGAGTAATTTGTTGCACTAACAAGCAGCTCGCTTCCATTTCATTTCATTTCTTTTGCTCGACTGCCTGCCGCCTGCCTGATGGGTTAGGTGTGCAGCCAGTCGGGCAGGGGGCAGGGGGCAGGGAGGCAGGGGGGCAGGCGATTCATATTCACCGCCCTTTTTCGTTTGGTCCGGTTTGGTTTGCTCTGTTGCTCTGGCGAGCTAATAAAAAGTTATTTCATATCTCTTTGGCTGGCGCTCTGCGCTCGGTTCGAAATGCATTTGTTTTCATTGTTGTCCCTTGGCTCGCAGATGAAAAATGCTCCCAAAAGGCGGTCACTGATGTGATGGGCGGCACTAGGATTGGGGACTCATTGGGGGGGGCTCAGGGTTCGTAGTTCGTAGTTGTCCAGTGCCTGTGACAAAGATCAAGATGACAAAGTGCAGGTCATGCGAGTGTCGCATTTTTCTCCTTCATAAGACAAACGGAGCGCAAAAGGGAAGCCGGGCCAGCAACGAAATCTGGCATAAAATGACTCGTTTCCTTTTATATATGTTTTTTTTTTTTTTTGGTTTTTTATTTGTTGCGCTCATTTTTCGGTGGATGCGTCATCATCATCATCATCATCATCATCATAATCATTAAGAGGAGGCGAAGCAGCCAATGATGTTGATTATCAGTCAAGAGCGCTGTCAACGGGTTCTGCTCTTTACTGTTCAGGCCTGAAGAGCCTAAAGAGCGCACTCAACTGCTGGACACATAATCGAATCGATTTTTACCATGACTTTTACACCTTTGTAGCTTTTACTTTTATTTTTACTTTTACTTTTACTTTTACTTTTATTAAATTGTACTAATTATCATTTGAGAGGTTTTCGCGCTTAAGCTACTTTTAATGGCCGCGCAGCGTATACAAATTAAGTTCAAGTTCGCTCAACTCACCCCTAACCCCTAACCCCTCGCCCCTAAATGCCACTCGCAGAATGTAGCATTTGTTGTTGTTGTTGAAGTGCCTTGTTTCGTGTTCCGTTACAGCACAACGCTCTGCAAATTGACCGCAGAGCGGTCCATGCTGCAATTTGTTGTGGAATGCGAGAGGAGAGAGCGAGAGAGCGAGAGAGCGAATAGTTAGTTAGAGCGAAGAGTTCATTAAGAGACGTATGCTGAAGTGCATAATTCAAGAAACAATTTACACTTGTTTAAGAGGTACTCCCCCCCCCCCTCCCCCCATCACCCAATCCACCTCTGTGGTTAATATTTCACGGCGTTGGCAACAGTTTGACGAATGAGTTTTGCCATTGTTGCCGCTGCAAACATTATCAACTGGTTAAAGTCCAAAAAGAGTAAGAGCAAAAGTTGAAGAGACAGAGAGAAAGAGAGAGAGAGAGAAGGAGAAACAAAGCGAAAAGGAAATGCGAAAAGTCGCCTAATCACAGTTCAGTTCAGCGTCAAAAGTGTGCGCTGAGAAGGTGGAAAGGGGGGGAGCAGAGAAACACACAATGAACCAAAATGAAAAGTGTTGCCAGAACAAAGAACACAAGCAGCAGCAAGAGATTAACAACAAGAAGAAGAAGAAGCAGAACAAGAAGAAGAAGAAGAAGAAGAAGAAAAAGAAACTGTGTTTTGGGTTAACCTCACAAATGAACACAAAATATTTGCATGCAATCCATAACAAAAAAGAAAAGGGAAGAAGAAGCAGCAAAATGAATGAGAAACAGAACAAAAGACAAAATTTTCACCATTTTTTTTGTTGTTGTTGTCGTATTTTTTTCATATTTGTTTTACTCACGTGCAGGATTTGATAAGGGCTAAGGATATACGTATGTATGTGGCATAACTCCTCCCGGTGACTTGTAATTAGCTGAAGCGAAAACTTCCGATTAATCCTTTCAAAGTTGTGCTCACATTTGCACAGCTAAGGCTTAACGCTCTTTCGAACTTAACGCGATTATAAATGACTTTTTCCAATTTACCTACTTGGCTATTTGGCTAAAATGATTTCAGGCTAAAATCCGCATTTCAATGAATAAAGTGAACAATAGAAATGCTCGATGAATGAGACGTTATACAAAATGAAATAATGAAAATGAAAATTTGAAGCTAATTCTCGATTATTTTCCATTTATCTTTGCAGGTCAGTAAATTGGCAATTGAAGGAGGCAATGAATGGAAATTGAGAGAACCTCCCTAAAGAGCATTTGCCTCGCAAGTGCAAACTATTATTTGAAAACAGCGTGAGAAAGAGAGAGAGAGAGGGAGTGAGAGAGAACTAGCTTGAGTGAGCGAAAGCGAAGATAGTTGGAGAAAATTTGATAGCTTGCTCGTCAGTTGTCGCTTGCCGCTTGACGCTCGCCACTTGGATTGGAACGTGTCGCCCACGTATCCTGGTATCCTGAGCCAGGCGGGCAACCCCCACCCCCACCCCCACCCCCACCCCCACCCCACCCCACCCCACTACACAGGCAGCAAGCAGCAACTAGCTGGACGCTAGCCGGAAAAATTTGGTATGCGTGCGTGTTACACATTTGACGCTGGAGCTGCCTACAAGCAAATTTTTTATGTTCTGTCAGCAGAAAAAACAAAGTGTAACAGCCCCCCCCTCCCACCCACCACACGATTCCGTTATTGGCGAGGTGGGTGGTTTAGGGAGCTGAGGTTAAGGGGTGTGTGCGCAGACAGTTCCGGGCTGGGCTTCGTTTTGATTAATCTTGTCATGTCGTTAAAATTTTTGCAAATGTCATTTCAAGTTGGCCTCTTACCACGCACCACAACCCACCCACACCCCCACCCTTTCCATGCCCCCTTTCGCCCAGTAGTCCTTTGAGTCGATTGTCGATTTAGCTGACTGCTAGGCCAGCGGCACGCACCACCTCTTGTTACCCTGTAATTAAGCTGTACACTCGACTGTTCATCGAACGCAAATGAACCGAAATTGATAGCAGGTAGAAGTTGCGAACTGGTTTCAACATTTTGACTATAAATAGTATTTCCTGTTCCGATTCCGATAAAATGTAAAGTTTCCAGCTGAGCCTATGAATTGGTTCAATAATTGTAACGGTATTCAGTTGCGCATATCCTTTGTTGCACAGTTGCCATTGCTACAGGGTAGCACTTGGTGGAAAGGAAATTCCTGAATGTTTCTCAATGTTTTCTCGTCATCATCATCATCATCATCATCATCATCATCATCAACAGCAACGAGCATCGACATCAACCATTCCACATTGACATCGACTTACGACTTTGACGGGCAACTAGATGACTGGCCACCCCCCCACCCCACCACGCCTCCACCCCTCTCTCATTTGGTGGCGCCCCCCTTTTTCTATTTGCTCCTTAAGTTATGTCTGTCGCCAGCAATCGCAGCCGTAGAAATGGCCCCTGGAATTTCTATAATTTATAGGCTTTGAAAGCAATTTACATTTGTCATTTATGCTGTGCTGAACGGCCACAGGAAGCCAATACAAAAACATATAAATCTATAGAAAAACATACATATACACATGTATATGTATATACATATATATATATATATATATATATATTTATACATATTTATTGTGTAGCTAGCTTGGAGAAAAGCCATAATAAAATCATTACATAACATTTCGTTGACTTGACTGCTGCTTACTACTTCCACTAGTACTTCTACCTCTAGTATCCCCATTATCCCTATTATCCCTATCGCAAATACCCCTCTGCGGCCTTGTCTGCCTTCTGCGATATTATTATTTTACTTTGGGCAACTCGAGTTGATTTTATTACATGTCAATCATTTATTACACACAAAAGCCCAATAAGCCCACTTCAATCAGCCAATTGATGACAGTTGGTAGTCCCCTCCCCCCTCCCCCCCGACTCCCCACACCCCTCCGTCCACCTAGAAGGAGCAATTCCCGTGCGGTCGATGGTATCAATTAGCATTTGAAGGCATTCTGGGAAATAGCGAATTGTATTTAACGAGCTGTGCTCATAACTTTCATTTGTCATTTGTCATTGATTTGACTTGTGTTCTGCTTTCAATTTCAATCTCGTCGACATTTCGGATCCTCAACACATCCATCACTGACCACCACCAAAAGTTAAACCAACTGCAATAATATCAGACTTAATGATTATTTCTCCAGACTCCTCCGCAGAACTCAATCGAGTTCAGGGCGGAAACAATTCTCTTGCCATTGAAATTAATTACATTTCGTAAATTACATAATTTTGTAAATAATTTTATAAATTTAATATAATTTCAAATTTTTATTTGATACATTTGAAAACAATTGAGAAATTTCCTTAGAAGTCATTCATTGTTATGCGCTGAGCCCCCCATTCAAAATGGCTGAAAAGGGTATTACGAAAGAAGAGGAAACAGCCAAGAGCGAAGCAGCTCCAATACCCATCAAATGTGTAAATATATTCTGGATCACCATCATACGCAGATCACGATTATATTTCGTGATATCGATAACTTATCGATATATAATATTGATTATCTGCGAATATAGTCTGGATCACCACCATACGCAGATTAAGTTTCTATTTCGTGATATCGATAACTTTATTATCGATATATTATTTGGAGTAAATATGTAAATAAATATGTAAATATGTAAATATTGTAAATATATTCTAGATCATCATCATACGCAGATTAAGTTTATATTTTGTGATATCGATAACTTTATTATCGATATATTATTTGGAGTATCTGTAAATATATTCTGGATCACCATCATACGCAGATCATGATTCTATCTCGTAATATCGATAACTTATCGATATATAATATTGGTTATCTGTAAATATATTCTGGATCACCATCATGCGCCGATCAAGTTTCTATTTCGTGATATCGATAACTTTCTTATCGATATATTATACCTTGCCATAATTTTGATTATCTGTGACAACTTCATGCAGATCGGACTGGGTAAAGGGTATTTCCTAGTCGATTACTCTCTTCTTCTTGCTGGTCCTACATGCTGTGAATGACTATAATTAAAATAAAGAGAAAAACCTGCTTATATATTTGTAAGTACCACTATTTGTTATGCCAAACGTAAGTTTCTCCTCCCCTTCAACTCTGCTCCCCGCTCCCCGCTCACCTGCTTAAATTAGTTCAGAGGCGGAAGCGCCTGTCTCTGAAAGTCAATGTCGGTTTGTTGTTTACAGTAGACAGGAAAGCAGGACACGAATAGCAAGGACGTCCTGTCTACGAAACAAATGAACCCAAACAAGAAAAAATGGAATAGCCAAACGAGTGGGAAAAGAGCGGGAAAAGAGTGGGGAAAGAGTGGGGAAAGAGTGGGGAAAGAGAGGGAATTCCTTCAGCTGTGCTATAATTAAAGGAAACTGGCCTGGCTGTCGATTGGCTTATTAGTTTTGACATTTAAAGTAAACAATGGCCCAAGTAAATATATAAATAAATGTTCATAAATTATGTGAATTACAGCACAGCCTATTGCCTGATTGGGGGTGTGCAGGGGGTGTAGGGTGTGCAGGGTGTGCAGGGTGTTTAGGTGGCAAAAGACAATAAAGGACGCAAAATTAGCTGTCAATTATGAGGTAAGTCCCCTGAAAATCACCAAAACCAGAAGCACAGCAAACAATACCAAGAAAAAAATAGTACACAAAACATGAGGGGCTGGTCAAGCGCCACGGGGCGTGACAGGTCAGCGAGTGTGGATTGTGGAGGGGGTGGGTGGGGGCGTTGTGTGAGGGAGTTAAAGAAAGATGTTGCCACACAGCACGCGATGTCTTGCACATATAATATTATGCCGCATACTTGCCACTCTATGCCTCCTCCTCTACTTATTATTATTGTTGTTAGGCCCATTACACGTTCCATCCAGCAAGGAGGGGGTGGGTGGTGGTGGTGGTGGGGGTGGGTGTTGTAGTTGTGGCTGTGGCTGTGGCTGGTGTCTGGCCCAACACTTCTTCAGCTGGTAAATTGCTGTCAATTAGTGAAAAAAGCAATAAATAAAGCAAACGCCAGCGCTGAGCCCAGTCACAATACACACACAAACAACACACACACACACACAGACACACACACACATACGCAAAGTGAGCCTTAGTCATGTCTTAGGCTGTATGCACAGGTGTCCACAATTTAGTAGGCTTCCTTGCCATGTGTGCCATATTCTCAATTGCAATACCCTAATCAAAATAAATATTCCAAATATGTATATACATATATATATATATATTGAAGTTGATACAGATCTGTCTGATCTTGTTAATCAACCAAGTTATCATAAAGTTATATATGTATATAGCACATATAGATACGGTCTACAGGACAACTTTGCGTCGAGCACTCTCGCTTATTACTTCCTTATTTGCTGCGGGGCTTCCACCTACTATTAGCATGTGAGCTTTTATTACGCATTTTCGCCTATTTTTATTGACATTTTCACGTATTGTCCGGCATTTCCTTATGCTGTGTGTGTGTGTGTGTGTGTGTGGGTGGTGGGGGGGGTCAGGTTCTATTACATTGTTATTGGCCGCATGCTGTAATATGTTATTGTTGTCCGGCATTTTTATTGGCTTGCTACAGGTGAACCATTGCCATTAACGCCATTCGCCATCTTATCGCTCAATCCTTAACCATATACTCCCCATATACTCTCCTTATTCCCTTCCTTCTTCTCCACTCCCTCACAGCTTGTGCCTGGCTCTAGTTGCTGCTCCCCAAGGAGCAGCTTACATTTTTAGTGAAGTTATTTGATTTTGGAGGCAGGTAGAGCTGCCACATGTGTCGATTGCCTCGTAAAGTGTCTAACAAAATTGTTACCGCTTCCTCTCTGCCTTTATCTTAACCAGGACCCTCCACCCAAAAATAAAAACCCTTCTCCTTTTTCCCCTGTGTTCGCTCCTTGCTTGTTGTGGTGGTTGTTGTTGGCCACAAATTGTCTCGCTCAGGTATTGGCTTGTGTGTGGAGGGGAAGGGAAAGGGCAAGGGGTAAGAGTGGTGGTATGGAAACACTGTCCTAAAAAGAACACGAACAAAAAAACACGGACATAGATCACAGTTAGCTGGCAGATGGCAGATGGCCTAATGGAATCCAAAATGCCACGCATGCCTCCGAAAGTGTATCGAATGGCGTGTGACATGCCATAAATTATATCAAGTTTCGTTTATAGCTTATGGCTTATGGCCTATAGATTATAGCGATATTATATCTTCGTTTTGGGCGCACATCCTTCATTGCAACGCCATCAACTTTGATCCTTAGCGTTTCGGGAATCATACGCTTGAGTTCAGCAAAAATAGAATATAATAAAAAAGAAGTAGCTTAAATAGTTAGACCTACTATTCTGATTTGATCTAAGCTAGGATTTAAACAAAAAAAAACCCATAAGCTCAAAGCTTGTTTTGGCTTTGAGCCAACTACGCATTTAAGTAGAACTTTAAGCCGAAACTGAAAGAAAGGTTCACCAATCGATCCCACCAATCATTGCCAACTTGTAAGTGCAGCTAGCTCAGCTTGATAGCTTGATAGCTAAATAAAGCAGCTACACCAGCTTTACTCTCTCAACTTGAACTCTAAACTCTAAACAAGGAGCTTTAAAGCTCATTAAAAGCTCTCAAGCTAAATCAGGTAATTGTGATTCCGGCAGGAAGAAGAGCAAGCCCCCCAGGAAATGACGAGGAAAGCCCTTGACAAACGGCGCCCACAACACAACACAATACAGCCAAATGTCTGGAGAGATGCTCTGTGTGTGTTCGTGTGTGTGTGTGTGTGTGTGTGTGTGGGAGTGGGGAGGAGGGGAGTGGGTGGTGCTTGAGATATTATTCAGTGTAGCACTGACTGAGGCGAGAGATCATTAAATATGTACAAATAAGTTTACTAGCTGGCAAAGGGGGGGCGATGCTAAATGGGTTGTCTAAGCGTTCTGCCAACTACAAATACAAGGGGGAGTGGCAGGTGGCAGGTGGCAGGTGGTAGATGGTGGCAAGTATACGAATAGTATATGGTATGATATGGGAGAGAGATACAGAGCCCAATGGCGATGACAAACCGAGCGAGAGGCTATGTTTTTTGGGTAAAGGTAATGCACAGACAACAACAGCTGTGGTTGTGTGTGTGTGTGTGTTTGCGTGTGTGTATTTTAGGGTGTGTGTGTGAGTGTGTGGAGCCCAAAGTCCCATACCCAGCGCTTGTCGGGGCGTGACTTTTGCACGTCTGGCGGCGACCCTTGACTTGTTTTCCTTTTGGAACTTGTGGGCCAGTCAGACGACGCTCGTCAAGAGCACGTTGCAGCCACAGTCAGTGGCAACTGTCGCAACAACACACGCTATATATTTCACACACACACACATACCCACACACACACACACTTAGTGCATGGTCTACTCTTGAGAGAGCAGTAAAGTTTACGACTGCATCAAAGGATTTCGACAGCAAAAGCTGACATTTGTGCGAAACTACAGCAGCAGCAGCAGCAGCAGCAGGAGCATCAGGAGCAGTCCTTGTCCCTACCAGCTAACCCTACCCCTAAGCACAGAGCCAACCCTTGGCGCTGCTCTGGTGGCAACATGAAACTAATGAGTTGTAACAACAAGCCAGAGCACATGTCAAGCAAAAGGGACCGGTAAAATATAGAAAAAAAAGGACATAGCTGAAGGTAAAGGGGGGGGTGGTGCATAAAGTCAGTCAACCTAGTTGAGTGTGGCTGTGGCTGTGCGTGTGGTTGGGGTTGACGGGGTATTTTGTGCCACGTGCCACGTGCCGAGCACATAATTTAATTGTCGTTTCTTGGTCCCTCCCTTTGGCTTGACTTGACTTGATTTAGCAATTAGCACACGGCGAAAGCCACAAAATCGAGCCAAATTTATGCCAGCTAACAATCAGCTAAGGCTCATAAAATGCCAATTTTCGTGTTTTTCACAAATTTGCGCGCATTCAAAATTCGTAATTCGTAATTCGTAATTCGTAATTGTCACGTGTCTGCATTAAAATCCAATTATATATAATAGCCTACTTCGAATAAAATATGTTAATTTGCAACTGAACACAAATGCCATACGGAAATTGAGCATTTGAATTGGGCAACAACAGCAACAGCAACATGTACAACTGTGGGTGGCAACCCAATCAACACAATCATCGATGCATCCAGGGGATATATGTATCTGACGATACCTAAACTCAACCCAAACTATCCTAGCCAAAACATAACAATAAAGTTTTCAATTTTTCGTTGTCAGTTTTTCAATTTGGAGTGCCGCTTAACCAATTCCAATTTGTTTCGCTCTCTCTTTCACACTCTCTCTGTCTAACCCTTTTTTTTTGTTAGCCAAATGTGCATTTGTCGCAATTATGCAATGAAGAGTTAATTATTTTAATTGGCTGGCTTAATGCTAATTCAATTGTAAATATTAACTCGTATCTTAAAACAAGTAGATGTGGCATGTGCGGCATGTGGGGCATATTGCAACGATTGCAAATCCTCAGAGGGGCTTTCGACTAATCTTCTTTAACAGCCACCAGTCGTTTTGGCCGAATGCAATTAACTTGTTTTTCAGCTCAAAAGAAAATCTTTTTTCATGTTTTTTTTTTTTTAATGGTTCGCTGATTGAGTTTTCATCGAATTTTGCATTTCTTTCATTTGTTAATTAATCGAAATGCTTGGCAAAAGTTTCGACTTGCAATTTAAAGTTGCGCTGCTGCATAAGTGGATGCGGCATGCGTGCGTGGTGGCGCAACGCGTGGGTGGCAAAGTGGTTGCAAAATTGTGTTATTCGCTTGTGGCTTGCGGTCATTTGTCGCAGTGTTCATTGTCGCACACGGCGTGGCCGTTGTGTCTCCTGTGGTTGCAAAATCAAAGCCAGCTTATTAAGCTACATGACAGTCCATGTCCATAACTACATATTTATATATCTATCTCCCTCTCTCTCTCTCTCTCTCTCTCTCTCTCTCTCTCTATACATATATATATATATACATATTCATATTCATATTTGCATGCTCCTGTCTACCGACATTTCCTGCATGTGTAGACTAAGTAATTTGTGGCTGCGATTCGAGCTGCATTTGTATGCCCTCTCTCCAAAGCTAGAGAGAGAGATATGGCCATAATATGCCATATGTACACTGAAAAAAAACATACATTTACTCTTCCATTTCTCATATTTTTTCTTCTATTTTTAAGCATATTTTCATCTCAAAAATACACTTAATAATTGCGACTATTTCAAAGTCATTTCTGATATTCTTTCAACTCACATTAGCTGGCTTATTATGCCTGCTATACCTTGTCACTTTAATTACAGGGTATCTGTTGGTCGCTTTAAACGACTTTAGTCCTATAACAATGATTTTCGATATGAACAATTATTAATATGCATAAGAGAGAGAGAAGAACATTTTGTTAGTCAGTAATAACATCTACGTCACATAGAGAGTATACCTTAGTCGTGCATACCCATTGCATGCCACTAGCCTGTTTGTTGTTTGCTTGTTTAAACTGGCTGTGTGGTCGCAGCGATAATAGCTCATGGCATGTAGTTCCCATATACATATATATTCGCCTGCTGCCAACATCGCCCCCCCTTCCCCGCCCTCCCGCACAACCCTTAGGAGGCAACTGTGGCAACAAACATATATATGTGTGTGAGTGAGTGTGTGAGTGTGTATGCGTGTGTGTACAAGCATTTTTACGAGCATAATAACATCATATAACATCAAAGTGTGTTGCATGGCATACGAAAAAGGAAGCCAAGGACTACCGCCACACACACACACATACACACACACACAGCGAGAGGGGGGAGGAGAGTGTGTAAGGTCGGGGAGGAGAACAGAATCACCTGCCATCACCTGCGCATTCGTTAATGGTTTGGCCAGCTCGTCACATTTGCGCTTGCCGCCCATTTTTTTCATTTGTTTTGCTACCTTTTGTTGTTACACACGCACAGCACACACAACATACACACACACACACACATACACTCGCATGCACACATCGAATTGGTTAATTTATATTATCAATTTATCAATTTATTTGCAAAGTGCTTTCAAGTCCATTTCTCTATCTCTCCTCTTTCCCTATCTCTCTCATCCTTTTCCCTTTTCTTGTATGTTTTTTATGTTAAAGGATGGGGCGGGGGGCGGTCTGTGTGTGGGGTGTGGCATAGTGCCAGTGGCCAAGTTAATGTCAGTTGTTCTTTGGCACGCTAACGTTTGTGGGTGTTACTCCAATCCATTGTACTTGTTGGACTTGATATCCTTACTCGTTACTCGCTACTCGTTACTTGTTCTCGTTACTCGCACTTGTTTCTCCACTTTGTTCGCCCATTGCATCGATGTGCTTTTCGAATGTTTGATCACTTCGGCCAGACTTATGACTGACTTTCTTTTTCTGAGGGCGTTTTCCACTTGGAACGTAATATCAATGTAGAGGCGAAATTTTATAGTTTATATAGTTTATTCTCTGAAATTGTTGACAACCTGATAAAATAATAATAAATTCATTCATAAATTCAACTCTGAACTCTTTGAACTCTGAACTGGAATCGGCTTCATTCCAAATCGAATATTGAGCTAGTAGTAAAGTAATAGTCAGCCAGTTTTCTTTTGATTGTTACAGCTATAGGGATATATCCAGCATTGTTGATATTTGATAATGATGGGCATATTTATAGCATTCAAATTGAGAGAGAAGCACTCAGCGCAACTCCCTTTAGGTCCAAATTCGGGCGAGTAATTCGCATTAGTTAATCACATTCGCTGGATTCATCAAATTAGTTTATTCATCAGCCATATTAGCAAATCTATATATATATATAGATATATATGGATAATGTATTCTCTATATGATTTGTAATTTCTTTGCTCTTCTCGCTTCTCGCTCCTCGTTTCTCGCTCCTCGTTTCTCGCTCCTCGCTCATCGCTTCTCGCTCCTTGCTTCTCGCTCCTTGCTCCTCGCTCCTTGCTCCTCGCTCCTCGCTTCTCGCTCCTCGTTTCTCGCTCCTCGCTTCTCGCTTCTTTGTTTTTTAGTTTAGCTTGTTTTTATCATTATTCATTTTTATCATATTTGTTTTAACTTTAACTTAAATTTGATGCCTGTTGCTTTGGGCCACTTCTAAAGCTTCGCCGTTGTCTGTTTGAGTTACTTATGAATTCCCGCTGCACGCCTTTCTACGACTTCAGTAACCAAGCGGACCCAGCTCCAGCACCAGCTCCAGTTCCAGCTCCAGCCACAGCTCCAGCCACAGCTCCAGCTCCAGTTCCTGCCGCTTATCCCCCCGTCTAGCGCCTGATGCCATCGGGTAAACCCAACCAGAACATAATAATTCTTGTGGTAATTTGATATTTTTTAGCGCTTCTGTGTGTGTGTGTGTGTGTGTGTGTGTGTGTAGAAAAGTGAAATATGCCAGCAACCTATTCTATTTTATTTCATTCTCTTCTATTTGTATCCGCTTCTCTCTCTTCTCGCTCTTCTCTCTCTTCTCGCTCTTCTCGCTCTTCTCTCTCAGGCTGTCTCTGGATAGTCGTGTCCTTTAAGTAGACAAAGCAAATAAAGTGAAATATTTTTATTATTTACAAGAATTTTTCTTTCCCATCTTATGTGGCAGCTGCCTCTGCTGCCTCTGCTGCCTCTGCTGCCGCTGCTGCTGGTGCTCCTGTTTTTCAGCTCATTTTCGCAACGTGAAAATAAATTAGAGCACGCCTTTGCCACATTGGCGTCCCCCTTTTTGGAATTATCTGTTGGGTTTTATGCATGCGAGTGAAATTCATTTTAAACAAAACACTGCACGCCTTACTGGGGGCGTGGCATGCGTGTTATATACGCCATATATTTAAGGTAGAATGTCAGGCAGAAAGACGGCAAATTGTCGGCTCATTTTTCGTGGGGCGCAAGTCACCGCAAATCAGAAATAATGAGACGCAGCTGAGAGTTGGGCAGGGCAACGAATGGGTGGTGCCTCCATCACTAGCAAATGTAATAAGTATACGACTTACAGATGCCCTGTAACCAGCTCATTTCATTTCTATTTCAAATTGTCATTTCTTCATCCACAAACGAATGCAAATTGTGCACGCAAATTCCAAGCGTATTTGGATATACCCCATTCGTGGCTGGACAGGGTAGCAAAACGGTAAGGGGAGACTCCGCCAGTGTCGAGAGCTATCCAATGTTAGACTTGCGTTAAAAATACACCCACGCACACCAACACACACACACCCCCACACACACCAACACACACACCAACACACACACACACACACCAACACACACACATTCACTTCTATTTACAAACGCATATTTAAAAATAATTGAATTTTAAAGTCCTATCTCAGCACATCTTCAAATGTACACGTATATATATGTATGTATATATATATATATATATATCCCGTTATATTTGCAGGTTCTGCATGCATTTTATTTTTACCCCAACAAACACATTTGGCATTTGAGGCTCTGCCCCTCCTCAATGTGATGTGTGCCTCGTTCTGCCTGGTTCCCCAGGGTATGTACACACACACACACACACACACACACACACACACACACACACACACACACACAGACTAATGCGTAATTGTGAAGCGAGGGTGGGTTTGGGGGGGGGGGGGGTGTGGCACACAATATCGGAGAGATTAGGGTGCCGTTTAAAAAGTGAGCACATGTCCAATTTCATTGGATGCATCATAAATTGGCTGTCGCATCGAATTATGAACTAGAACTTGCCTTCAGGGCCAGCGTGAGAAAGAGCATGTGTGTGTGTGTGTGTGTGTGGGTGTGTGTGCGCGGGTGCGGGCGCGCGAGTGTATGTGTGTGTGTCAACATAATGAGAAAAGTTTGAACATGTTGATGTAATTGAAATTAATAAAGAAAGTCTGAAAAAAAAAAATATGAATTAAGTTGAACTATGGAAAAAATGAAGAGGGATCAAATTGAAGGTGAGCGAATATAAAAAAAATCTTAAGGATAAAACCAATCAGTTATTATTATTATTATTATTATATTATTATTATTAAATATAATATTATTAATATGAAATTATTATTTCTGCTGAGAAAACGAAATGTCTGCGAATGAAAGAGCTTTGAATATGGTTGAGAAGATGCAGAAAAAGTTCTTCTCTTTTTATGTATACTCTGCACACAAATAATATAAGCATTGCGATTAAAGTAAGCTTAAAGTTAGCTTAAAGTTAGCTTAAAGTTAGTTGGATCACACTTCAATTGTAGTTGTGCAGCTTAAAAGTACTGAATTCAGTTGCATCCATAAGCAAGCCACTCGGGTCTTAGTTTGACAGCTCACTTCTCTGCTCCTCTGATGGCATTCCCATGGAATTGGAAGCGGGTGTGGATGGGGCAGCGGGATGGGGGAGTGTAATTGTCTCGCTGACTGACTAACCGACGACTGACGGCCCACATCATCATTCAAGGCGGCTGCCTGAAGACAAAATAACATATCTCTGGCACTTAAATATATTGTGAGACGCTGGCGGGAACAGTCGGTGGGACGGCAGAGGGGGCATGCCTCCTTTGTTGGGGGGGCGGGGATGGGTTGGTGGGTGGGGTTGGAATGAAATATGTTTGTCAACTTGTAAGTTATTTCCGACATTGTCGAAAATGCGCGTGAAAAATTGAAATTATTGTTTTCCCTCTCCCATTGTTGGCAGCATTTTCCGCTTGTTGTTGTTCGCTGCTTGCTACGTGCGGCTTGCAACTTGATTTTAACATGAGTCATTGTGGCCATGAATCAGCTATATAATATGCAAGCAACACGCTCGCTCCTTATGTATCAAGCATCAAAATTACAACTTGCGACAAGTTGTCAAGGCCATTAGAAAAACAACGTGAAAAAAACACAATGAAGAAGCGGAGTGGAAGCGGAGCAGAGCAGAGCTCCCCCTCCACCGATAGTCTGACAGCAGAAGAATTGATATATATATATATATATACATATATATATATATATATAACACGAGAGTCAACTTCCCAAGAATGACATTTACAATTTTCGACAAGTTGTGCGTGAAACTTCAATTGATTCTGAGTCATCTGCCACAGCTAACAGTTGTGAGACCCAAAAGAATGTTAGGTCATGGGATATTTGACACTGTGATCAGATCATGGGAAAGTATCACACACGCACACACACACACGCACACCACTTTGGGTGTCATCAAGTTGAGTCATTCAATTTTATTTGTAGTTCTTTCCCCATCATCATCAACATTATCTGTAAGCGAAATTCCAAATTGAAACACTTCATTTCGATACGTATTTCAGTGTATATAGTTCAATCGTTGAATGAACTATATAACTGTATAACTATATTCCCATATTCCTATATTCCTATTAGTGCTGGAGTCAGCTCAGACTCAAGGTTCAGCCAAGCTTCACTCTATACTTTTGCATATAGAATGTGTTTAACTTTTCACTTTGAACTAGTCGTTGTGCGTTCAGCTCGCTGCACTAACTCATTGTTAAGACACTTATGACCAACTCTTTATGGCTGAAATACTTGAAATACTCTACTCCAAAGTTTTTATCACCCACGAGGCGAAGCGCGTAAATCTTTGGACTAGGGTCTAATCAAAAAACCACTTAACAGTCTGTTCGCAAAGCAAGAGTCGTGTTGGAACTGGAGCCAAGCAGCCAGGCAACCTTAACACACACACACACGAACACACACACATGCACACATGCACACACGCACACACACAGCCATATGTATATTGTTCTCGGGTGAAAGGCTCGTGGCTGTGCTTAAAAACTGAAAAATATTGTTCCCACAAAATTTAATTTATGAAAAATAGAAGACGCCAGACGGTGCACGGAGGTGCCACTAGGTCAAGGGGAGCTGGAAAAGGAGGAAAAAGAAGAAGATATATATGCGTATATATATGTATGTGTTAGTATGTATGAGTATGTATTGTCTCATGTGCATAGCTATAGTAGATGAAGAAGGAGAAGCAGAAGTCATGTTAGCAAGCATTAAAATGTTGTCCACACACACACACACACAAACCACTTGCGGTGGGTGTTGTAAGTAGCAAAATTGACAAACTGCCCCAGCGGCAACAACAATGTAAAGCAACGAGAGCAAGAAGCGAGAGCAAACAACGAGTAAACGAGCGAAAGAGACAGAGGCGAAAGTTGGGTGCGTCGTTTTAGGTTAATGTAGCACCGTCTAGAGAGGCTCGTGAAATATAATATATGTATAAGTATCCAAATATGTATATGTATATATATATGAATATATGTATGTATGTAAGTGGTCGCTAAGTAAGAAAGTCACGCAGTGTAATTAATTAGGAAATGCAAACACTCGACTAAATACGTTGATAAAAGCAAAGGCTCGTCTAAAAGGCCGACATAAAGCATGAAGCATGCCCAGCACGATATAAGACCCAAAAAGAAATGCGACTAACATTTAAATGTCAGCCAAAGACACACACCCACACACACACACACACACATGACTGACAAACTTGCCTCGAGTGAAGTTACTAAAAGTAAAATACTTAAATATGATAAATTAGACCTGAAGATAGCTGCACACTGGTATATATACGGTATATATATATATAGATATATATATTCTTGTTCTAGTTCGTGTGTGCATATCGAAATATGCTAATCCATTTCAATAGATAACAACTTGGGTGATGAGCAGCGCACTCAGCACTAGAATGTGTGTAGCTTATCAAAAAGAAGTGACGAGTGTCACAGCTACTCTTCAAATATAGCGAGTACTCAAATCTGAACGAGTAACGGCTTCTCCACTTTTGAGCATCTTCTGTCTGACTTGTAATCACATAACTAGTGACTGAAACATATTCGATTAAGCCATCTTTAAGTCGATTTTAAGCTGTTAAATCAATGCTGTCTCTCGACTTGATTTTTTTTTAGCATTAAACTTGCGTTTCTCCATAATTTGTTGTGCACACATAACCTATACACCCAATATATACCCAAACTACACACACAAATATTTGTTGTAAATATTTAGCATACGTAAATAGAAGCGTGTGAACCAAAAATATATTGCCACAGAGCAGCGGGCGAACGAGCAAGTGCACCCACACTGCCTTTGCATAACTAACCAGATACATCTATCTATATACATATATGTATATATCTATACATATTCCGTATTCCGTATTCCCATTGCCATTTGCCATTTGCACTTTGCATGTGACAGTCGAAATAAAGAACAAAAAAACTGAACGATCGAGCAGAATGAAAAATAAAACAGCAATTTAATTCGACAGCAACGACTGCGAATAGTTGGGAATGAAAACGAAACAAAGCTGCATGAAGAACAATGCAATTTACACACACACACACACACACACACATGTACACATTTCATTTACTACGTAAAAGTTGACAGCAATTTGCAGTTTTTAATTGTTGTTATTGCATGGAAAGTGACAGCGGGCGTCACTTTCAGCGTCAACTGCCATTTCACTCTCGTTGCACACACACACACACACACACACACACATTCTCCCTCTCTCTGCCTCTCCCTCTCTCTGTCCGTGTCTCACTGGCGGGTGGCAACCAGTGGAATTCCGCAATCGTTATTCGCCCATTCGTTGCATTTATGATTGAGCTCTGAAAGTGCAAATAAATAACAGATTAAAAGCCAACAGCAAGCAATCATGCTCGACGTGGAGATACCCCTTCAATTTTTTTTTTTTCTTCAGCTGAAACGCTTCAATTGATTTGCAACTGATCTTTGCAACTGCAGCAACTCAACTCCAACTTTTAAAAATCATTTCTTTGACTATTAGTTATCGAGTCGGGTATGCTGATGCACCGCACTCATTTGCCACATTCGTTTGCTTTGCCAACAACAGCACTTGCCACATGCCCAAATATTTATACATCTATCTATATACATATACATATATATATATATATATGTATATATTCGTGCCCTTGGACTATTGCCTCGCATCTTCAATTTGTATTCCCAATTTGCGCTCCTCCAACTTGCCCCTCTTGTCAAGATTAACGTTGCAGAGTGTCACGTGACTTATTCAAATTAGCAATTTTATGTTTGCACTTTTCTTCCCTCCCACTCTCTCTCTCTCTCGCTCTCTCTCTCCCCCTCTCTCCCTCCATCTTTCTGCCTCTGTCTCTGCCTCTGTTTGTTTTGTTTTGGTGTCGCTTGTGTAAGTTTGTTGTCATACATGAATTCAACAGCAACACCCAAAAAATGTTACCAATTTTGTTTTTTTTATTACACGCTGAAATGTGTGTGTGGGGGGGAGTGTGTGTGTGTGTGTGTGTGTGTGTGTGTGGGGAGCTTGTATTTGTTTTTGTGCTGCCATGTGGGCAGCAAGCAGCGTGTTGAATCTGTTAATAAGAGGCACGCGCCCAATCAGCAGTTGGCTGTGGTTGCCTCTCCACTGATTGCTACACTGCACCCCCCCCCCCCCTCTCTCTCTCTCTCTCTCTCTCTATATCTCTCTCTCTCTCTCTCTCTATCGTCTGTTTATCCAGCTTATTTAGTACTCACTAATTTCCGCTACTTCCTATTGCCACACAGTTGCTGCACACATTTGGCATTGAATAAAACTTTTGCTCCAGCTGCAAGAGCACTTCCCCCCTCCCCTTCTCGTGCTGGTAGTGGCCTCCTCCACATAAAGTGCTGTAGCGTACTTCAAGCTGCAAGTACGCAGAGTAGCCATGTGTACTTTGACCATATGTAGGTCAGCGGCAAGTTGCTCGTATCAAATCCGTTAAACTGCGGAGCTTCAAGCGCAGCTAATTAGCCAAACTTGTTGGCAACTGGGTGCGTTAAGACCCAACGAGCAGAGAGAGAGAGAGAGAGAGAGAGAAATGGGAGGGAGAGTGAGAGAGACAAGGCACAGTGACAGACAGAGGGCGGAGATGAGCACAAACAGGCGTCATAAATATGGTGTGGCTTCGTCTGCGGCGGCTGCTGCTGCTGCTGCTGCTGCGGCTGCGGATGTGGCAAGTTGGTAGGAAATGTTGCCTGATTGCCCATTAAGCAGCAGCGAATGTGGCGCTTAAAACCACTTAATGCCCGCATTTCTATGCTTGTGATTTTAAGCCCTCAAATTGCTGTCAACCCAACGTAAAATTCAACAAACTGCGAAACTGAGTTGTTGGACATTCGTTCATATATATGTATATATACTTATATATATATATATATATATATATATATATATGTATATATATGTATATGCATGAATATGTCAAAGCTATGTCTAAATAATTGAGTCACAACTGCCATTTGAAAAATCAAGATATTGAAATGAGTTCACAGAAGTCAGCTATTATTCATGACTTGAGCAAACACGTCAAGAAGTCTAAAGAATGCGGCTTAAAATGGGTAAGCTTTTGAGAGAGAAAAGGCCAAATGTAATTCACTAAATCACAAAAACTTTTAATCCATGTCCAATATACAATTCATGCGTTCCTTCATGCCACACATTGTGTGGGTTGGCTGATATCGTTTTTGTTTTGACCAAATCCCATTTGAAAATCAAAATTTAATTTATGGTCAAGGGCCGTGTCATCCGTCAAGCGAATGGCCCAAAGGGCCACTGTCACAATTCGAGTTAAATATTCATGTGTCCATTGTTCATTGTTCGCTGTTCGCTGTTCGCTGTTCGCTGTTCATGTTGCATGTTGATGTTGATGCTGATGTTGATGTGACACAAAATATTATAGAAACCATACATCATGGCTGTCACTGGGCCAAGCCCCAATCCCCAAGCCCCAAACTCAACCTATCTATCTACCTACAAATAACTACACCCTGCCGTGGACGGCAGTTACATGAGCTGATGAGCAGCTGAGCAGATGAGCAGATGAGCAGATGTGCTGATGAGCTGATGAGCTGATGAGCAGCTGAGCAGCTGAGCAGATGAGCAGATGAGCAGTTGAGCAGTTGAGCAGATGAGCAGATGAGCGTGTATCTAACAGATATACAACAGCTAGTCGCATGTGCCGAGTGCATGTGCTGTCAAAAGGCAGAGGCACAGCGCCACGATGATGACATCGAGAAAAGCATGTGTCCTGGACATGACCACAGTTCGCCCGCACAACACACACAGACACACTGAGAGAGTGTTGTGTGGTACGAGAGTTTGCCCTAAGCTAAAGAAAAACATGTTTTCCTTTTTTTTAGCTCGACTCACAGATCTGTTCAGCGTTTTCAACTGTTCATATTTCTAATTATTATTATTGAAAATATAAAGAAGTTAATTCAATGCAAGCTGAGATCAATGATAGAGATAAGTCAACTAAAAAGTCAGCCAGATTTATGCTCTGTAAGCATATACCCTTTAAGTGTACTTTATGGCCACAGGGTATATGCGAGCAGTTGCATATCAAATTCTTGAGGTTTGGCCATAAATGGAGCATATTGTTTCTGTGATCGCAGTGCGGCATGTGTGACTAACAGCTCAACTGTAAATGTATCTGTTTGTCTGGCCAAAGCACTTAAATGTACGCCAACGAGTACTCACACTCGCACTCGCACTCACACTTGCACTCACACTCGCACTCACACTTGCACTCACACTCACACTCGTTGTTTGCTGACTGTCTGCGTTTGTGTGTCAGAAGTGACAAAAATCTCCATGTGACTGACCATAAACAAGCAAATGCAAAATGTTATGGAAAATATATTCAGCTCGAACAGATACAACAGCTCCTATCTCTTGGATACACGCATGGATACCATCTGACTGTGTCTGTGTGTGTGTGTCTCTGTGTTTAACTGGCAGCATAAATTCCCTTATTGCTCTTTTACTGGCCACTAGCAACAGCCACAAGGATAGTAAGAGGAGCAGCAAAGATAGTCCACAATTGTCGACGTTGTGTGCAACTTGGGTTATCCATTAGTAAATTTCTTGCATATTTCATGGAGAAGTTTGCGTTTACGGCTTGCACAAATCCCCATTAAAAATGCACAATGTTGCCAAAAATCTTAAAAGTCAAAAGAGGCCTTAACAATTTACGCAGCAGATAAAAACAAATGCAAATAGCAAACTGCCAAATTGGATCAGATTTACAAAAAGCTAAGTTTAGCAATTTGGGATTATTAGCAAGCTGACAAATAAGAGCATCAATGAAGAAATGAATAGTGCAGTAATCCCACTACTCATATAAATTGCCAATTGAGCAGCAACGAGTAACGAGTAGCATGACTAAACAATATAAAGCAACAAATTGCATATCAAATAAACTAACTGAAGAGAGAGAGAGAGAGAGAGAGAGAGAGAGCGAGTAACAAGAGTAATCGCACTGTTCATATAAATTGACAGGCTGGCCACTCAACGAGCAACGAGTAACGAGTAGCAACGAGTAACGAGTAAGTTTACATTTAAAAGTATCGAACCGCATATTAAAAAAATTCACGGGAGAGAGAGAAAGAGAGCGAGTCACAAGAGTAATCGCACTGTTCATATAAGTTGACAGGCTGACCACTCAACGAGTAACGAGTAACGAGTAGAGTAAGCTAACATTTAAAAGTAACGAATCGGATATTAAACAAGCTCACAGCATAAAGAGAGAGAGAGAGAGAGAGAGACAGAGAGAGAGCGAGAGAGACGGAGAAGAGTAATCGCACTGTTCATATAAATTGACAGAGAACGATGCGGTTTCGTCAAAGGCAATGTTGATTTGCTGGTTTAAGGCACGTATTAGGCATTTGCCAGCTTACAGCCAGATAAAATGAAAATGAAAATGGAAATGAAAATGAAACTAAGCGACTGCTGCTCGGACAGGCACTCAGAGGTACACAAAGGACGAACGGTGGTGGTGGGAAGGGGGGTTGGAGGGAGGGTAAAGAAGAAGATGAAACGTAAAACGTAAAACCTAAATACAATTTGAAGGCTCTTTGCATTAGCCACCGAATGCAGGAGCAGTGGCTGAGGCATGCCTCAAAATGTGAGCAGTGAATGCCAGTCAGAGATGCGGCTGCGACTCTAAAAACGCAGCTGGAAACACGTTGTCCAAGCGGTCAACAGGATGCCAGCCATATATATGTACACATATACATATATACATGTATATAAATATATATATATACATATTATTGTGATATCTGTGTGCGGAACGGATTTGCTGTCTAGTTTTCATTTGCGTTTTCTTATCTTTTCTTTGCTGTCCCTTAGTTTTTTGCTTGTGCTTTTTGTGTGTGTGTGTGTGTGTGTGTGTGGATTTTGGGGATTGCCCCCCTGCCGGCCCTGCTTACTCGCTACTCGCTCAAGTATTTTTCATATTTTATATTGTTTAAACTTTTGATTAAGGGTTTTCGACAGAGGTTTGCCGAGTTTTTGGCTGCTGCTGCTGCTGCTGCTGCTGCTTTTTGCCTCTGCATTTATTATTTATGCAAATTTCGCTGTACTCATTCTGCTGGCGTTGCTGCTTCTTCTCCAACTTTGGTTCCCTTTGAATGCGTTGAGCTGCACAAAAATAAAGAACTGCGAACAAGTACATATATATATATATATATATAAAGGCAGAGCGATAGAGAGAGAGAGAGAGAGAAAGTGCGGCAAACAAACAAATAAATGACAAACATGGCATGAAAGGACTTTCTACGCACGGCCATGAGCCATGAGGAGCCGAGCATAAGTATGCTGGTTGCGGGGGCTTTGGTACGAGGCCATGTTGATTTTGAGGTTATTATCATTTTAATAACCGAAAACAAAAACCAGCCAGCCACACAAACAAACATACAGAGAGAGAGAAAGAGAAAGAAAATGATAGAGAGAGAGAGAGAGGGGGAGAGAAGGCCCAAATGCATGGCTTTGCTAAAGGCATTTTTTGGGTTTTTTAATTAGAAACTTTTACTACGAATAGAACTAAAATATATAGTTGGCCAAGTCTTCCCTCTCTCTCACTCTCCCACTCTCAATCTCTCTCTCTCTGTGTGTGTGTGTATGTATCTTTGGCTTTTTTTGTGTTTAGCTCTTAAATTGCTAAATATTTGTAAATTGGAAAATGTTTAGAGACAGAGACAGAGACAGAGACAGAGACTATCTATGCAATTTTACGCAACGTAGTTGTTATTTTATTTGACACACTACAAACAAAGAGGCAATCAGAATTTGAATTAGAACAACAACAACACAGTTTGAAGCATAGCATATACATATATATATATATATATATATTGTGTAATCTTTTGCTTAGTCACGTTCTCAACTTGTTTTTGAATTGGGTCAGTGTTAGATATGAAAATAAATACGGCATTCAAATGGTATTAGTAATCGCCTAAGCAGAGTGCAGCATTTTGCATATCTAAGCAAATTTGAGATGCATCAGAAGGTTGGAGCTGAAAAGCGTGCCTCAAATGATCAGCTTTGGTCTGCGTGGGTGGATGGTCAGCAAAATAAACACCTTTGTTTGTATTTTGGTAAAAATTAAACTCGTTAAGTTAAGCAACAAGTATTTAGTAAAAGTTAATTCTCTGAGTAGTGTAAAGCTATCGATTAAGTATGTAGCGAGTTCGCTTAAACTAACGAGTAGCTTAAAATAATGGCACTCGCTACTTGCGAGAGTTGTTTGTCCACACTTATGCGCTTTATAGCCACACAATGGACATTAACTATTCATTCAGCAAAAGTTACTTCTCTGAGTAGTGTAAAGCTATCGATTAAGTATGTAGCGAGTTCGCTTAAACTAACGAGCAGCTTAAAATAATGGCACTCGTTACTTGCGAGAGTTGCTTGTCAACACTTATGCGCTTTATAGGCACACATTGGACATTAACTATTCATTCAACAGAGGTGTTATGCCTGGCAGACAGAGAGGCATCGCAGGAGCCCACAGACTAACTAGCTGAATGGTAATTACACAATCAACTTGCAACAATTGGCGACCGTATGCGTGTGGCTTAGCCATCGAGAGTCCCCAGAGAACACTTGGTGAGAGTTTATAATTGCATTTGATTGATGGCATTATGCATGCGCTCGACTTGCCTTCGGCGTGTGCGAGATATCCAATTGATACTTGGGTTAGATCGCTGAGTCCCTGAATCGTTGAGCCATTGAGCCAATGAGCCAATGAGCTGGCCAATCAATCGAGCCAGCCATTAAACAGATTAATTAATTCTGATAAAAATATATATGTACAAAAAGCAACAAAAAAAAGCAAAAACAAAAACAAAAACAAAAACAAAAATAGAAATAATTACAGTTAAATGGGAAAGCATTCAGCAAGTAGAACAAAGTTAAGAAATTGATATGGCCACATATATATATCTATATACGAGAGTGCCCCTAATCAAAATGGATGAGGATGAACAGTCGGGGGATTGGGAGAGTGGTGGGGTAAATTAGGGGGTTCAACGTAAATCGAAGCGTTTACCAAAGGCCGATACAATTAGCAGCCCGCTTTAGATGAGATATAAAAGTTGCGTATCACATTCGCATTCACATAACATAACTAAACTGAACTAGGGCAAACACACTGACAGACTGACAGACAGACGGACGGATGGACGGACGGACGGACGGACTCTATGGGAATTGTCATGTATTTTTTCCTGTTTTTGTTTTCTTCTCTATTTTTTTTTTTTTGCCTTTCAGCTTTGCTAAAAGCTTTTTCTAATTTCCAAATGCTGGCCTGGCTTTATGGGGATGTCACATTTAATTATGACAATTGACATTTAACACGCAACTAATAATCATTCTCAGACTCAGACCAGACTCTGTGTGTG
Source organism: Drosophila imparisetae (assembly GCA_035042265.1). NCBI lineage: Eukaryota > Metazoa > Arthropoda > Insecta > Diptera > Drosophilidae > Drosophila > Drosophila imparisetae. Next base: position 534,957 of record JAWNLP010000147.1, read on the forward strand.
TGTGTGTGTGTGTGTGTGTGTGTGTGTGTGTGTGTGTAGTAGTTGTAATAGATCCGATGTCTGGCCTTGCACATTTGATATGCCAACTGTCATGATACAATAAGAGCATTTCCGGTTGAGAAATGCTAACGCACACATAGCCATACATCCGCACCCACACCAACACACACGCACACGCAGTTGTAATATTTACTTCCGCTCTCTTTGACGCTGTCATTTCTTAGCCAAGCAGCTTAAATAGTTGCGCTTCTCGCCGAGCCTCATTAGCTGCGTCTATAAATAGTTCAGACCAGAAAAGAGAAACAAAAACAGAAAAAAAAACAAACGAAAAAACGAAAACAAACAAACAAAAGTGACAGAAAACAAGAAACAAGCCAAGGCAATGTCTCTTCTCTCAGAATTCGCAATGCTGAGGCAAGCGTGCAAAATAAACATTGCAAAGTGCTGCGGAAATTCAGACGAACTCAACCCAAGCTGAGACGAGGTGGTAAACAAACTCATTCAGCTAAATATAGCTGAAATAGCTAGCGAGTCCTGGTATCGTGCTAGGGGATTACCCGATGGGGCCTGCTTGCAACTAGTGGCACAATTTAAGCGAGTTCACAAATGACAACAGAAACAGACAACTGAACTGAACATAAACCAATGATGGGCAACTGGTCGTGAGTTGACAAGATGTAACGATTAATGTAATGACAAAGTAACGAGTGATTATAGATGTGAATGAGTAGGCGTAAAACTAATGGACCTTATATTGTAACGAGTAAGTAAATGAGTGTAGAGTAGAAAAGGCGAACTTAAATGTTTGTCAGCTGTGACAACTTAGCAAGATACTCAAAACAGCAACGAGTAATGTGTGGCAAGTGTCTTCGTTAACGTCAAATCACTCAGCGAGTAGATATACAAAATAGTAGCGAATAGCGAATAGCTTATAATAATAACGAGTAACTGGAAAAGACCACACAGAAAACAAGTAATGGAGAAATCAATAAGTCAACTTTACAGACTCAGCTCATCAGCAATTATTGAGCTATTAATAATGACGAGTAAACTTTAAAGCCTGCTGCCAAACAATGTGTGTTTGTGTGCGTGTGTGTGTGTGTGTGTGACTATTAAGTCTATAAGCTGGCAATGCTGTGTCCTTTTATTGACACCAACGGACAGACAGCCAATTCTCTTTGGGGTGTTAAGTGTCTGGGGAGAGGGGTGGGGCCAAGACGGGTCTCTCTGGGCAGGGCACACATCTGACACACGTAATCCTGTACGCTAGTGTGAAACAATAACAAAAGGAACAAGGCACAATGAACTATGACCCATGCTTAACCCCAACTTAGACGCTGGTAATCACAACAACAACATCAGCCGACAACAGAGTATCGCAAAAAGGACGACGACGCAACGTCGCCCCAGTCAATCTGCAAAGCTTCAAAATTAATTGCCTAAACAACTCGTATTTTGTGCAGGGTCTCAGTCTCCCTCTCTCTCTCTCTCACTCTCACTCTCTCTCTCTCTCTTTCACTCACTCTCTCGTTCGCTCACTCAGTCAGTGAGTAACTCATTCGGTAAGCGGGTCGGCGCCCAACAAAGCCACATAAGTAGTTGGCATATAAATAGATTTGCATAATCAGACGCTCGTTTATATTGTATGTATGAGCGAGTCTAACCTGATGTCGGCCCGATTTATTCACTAAGTATAGCAGCTGGATATAATCGGGGTGATGATGATGGCAACCAACAACCAACGAGAAGGAGGAGCAGGAGGGTGAGGCCAATGACTTTTAAGGATAATGACATCAAAATGCGCATAACAAATTCGTTTGCAATCCTTTTTCAACTCACTTTGCATAATCACACACACACTCACACACACACGCAGAGAGAGAGAGAGAGGGAGAGAGAGAGAGAGAGACTCACTCACGCATTAAACTTGAAAATCTGAAGACAAACCGGTGAAAAGCACACCTTCGCTTAGCTTAGCCTAGCCTTTTCCCAAGTGAACATTTGCTGTTCGAATCTGGGGCAAAAGGCATTGAGGCACACAGCATTTGAGGCATGCAACAGCAGCAAGAGTAAGCGAGTGGGAAAGGAGAGGGAAAATTCATTCGCTGGCGTCCATCAGCTGCTGTCTAAATGACACTTATCAACACTGTTGCTGCCACAAGTTGCTCCCACTTTCTATTGTCGCAAATCAGACACTCAGAATCATGTTGCTGCTGCTCACTTTAAGCAGCTTTCTTGTCCACTCAGCAGCTTTGCACAGCACACTAGCTTCTGCTCTTAAGCAAAGTGCTTTGATTAATTTCGTAAGCTTTGCCCTCCACACTCACACCCATCAAGATAGGACGCAGCTGAGAGCTGAGCTATTGTGGATCGTTTATCTTGTCAGCTAAGGTCAGTGACACTGTACATACACACGACGATACAGCAAGTAACAAGTTTAATTAAATTATATTCAAAATTAAATTTAAATTAAGAAAATTAAGATTTAACATTTAAATAAATTGCATGAATTGGGAAAAACCCCAGATAAAACCCAATCAAGCCCCACCAATAACGAATTGAATTAAATTATATCATAAATAAAATTTCAAATTAAAAGTTCGGTCTGCTGGCCATCTCCAGTTGCACTGGCTAATGAGGATGTGCTGATCTTGCACCAGTTGCAGTGCACCCGCCCACAATGCTGACTGCTTCTTTCCGGACAAAGGAAATATTTGCGGCAAAGATTGCAAGGGGCAAATCGAAACTGGCACAGCAACTGCCACTGACAGACCCAAAAAAAGGAAAACAAAAAATAATCATAATATACATACATATATAAATATGAGTAAGCGCAAAGAAAAGAAAAGCGGAAAATAAAGAAAATTCCATCAACTTGTGCAACGCATGTGGCACGGTTCGGTTGGGTTCGGTGCAATGTGATGCGGTTCAGTTCAGTTCGGTTCATTTGGTTACAGTTTCTTGACATGAGTTGTGTGCGTGTGTGTATGCGTGTGTGTGCGTGTGTGTGTGCGTGTGTGTGCATGTGTGTGCGTGTGTGTGGTCGCCCTTCCATTTATTTGGCTCAACAAGGAGACTCGACTTCTTCGTCTTCTTCTGTTTCGGTTTCTGTTTCTGTTTCTCTTTCCAGCTCGTCTTGGTCTTTGGGGCTAAATGACATTGGCAAAAGCAAACCTTGGCTTAATCAACTGTGTTGTGCGACTTTGCCAACTTTCTAGCCATGTTACACGCATTGCCCAGCGGGTATTCGAACAACTGACTAACTGAAATTGAAATTCAAATTCAAATTCAAATGGAAATGGAAATTGAGCCTTTGACCCAAGCGAACTGTTCGCTTGATTAAATCTGCCCGAGCTGCTGTTGATAATACGAAACCAATCTATATTTATGCATTTGATATATGATTTCCCAACTTGATGCCAAATATCGTTTATCTCTAGTATTATTATCTCTATTATATATACGTATAATCGTGAGAATAATTACATTCTTCACTATTCGACTTTGGGACTGATTTTTGCATAGACTTCACATACCTGTGAGTTGAGTTGCGCACAATTTGATTATATATTCAAATATTACTCTTGTATTCATATATATACATGTATATATTCACATATATTCATATTTATTCATATTTATTCATATATATTCAGATTTATTCATATTTATTCATATATATTCGTATTTATTCATATATTCACATTCATTACTTATCTGAGCTGATATATATTCAGGCAGGGTATTTTAGTTTCGCTCGGTTACAGATAATCCCATTTGCTGCTACAATTTTAACATGCCGCCTATTCATGTATATGCATGTATTGCTGTGTGTGTGTGTCAGTTGCATGGTTTGTCGCTTGGTTGGCTGCCAGCGTCGTTGATTGGGCGCCCAAGTAGAAGAAGACCAGGCCAAGGGGCATAGTAATCATTGATTAGACTATGCAAGGCGAAGGCGTTGCTGCAACAACAACAATGAGCCATGCTGTAAGTGGGGCATGTGTGTGAATGTGTTGCAAGCATTTTCCATTGTTGCCACATCAAGTTCCACTATTATTTCTAGCATGTTATAAATATTGTTTGCCAGCTTCGACGGCCAGCTAGCAGCTTGTAGCTTTTGTATTCACATGCTAAATATTTATTTACCCGTCAACCAAAGTGTTAATTGTGTGGGCGTATGAGTGAGTCTATCTCTCTCTCTCTCTCTCCCGCTCTCTCTCTCTGTTGTATTAAATCTCTTGAGCTCATTGCCTTCTCAAGGGGAGCAGCAGCTGCCCTTTTTTGTCGTTCCCCTTCTTTTTATTTTTCAATTTCATTTTCTGTTATTATGAGGCAACGCTGTGTGACTTGTTGCGATTTCTTGCCCCAAAGGCACACCCGAGGGAGCACACTTGCCACAGCCACTCGATTTAACTTTGTTCTGCCTGTTATTGGCTCAACGAAGCTAATTCTGTTTACGAGTAATATCGTATGCATTTTTGAAAGTGCCTCATTTGATATTTACCCGAGGCTGTTATCAGTGTGGCAGTTGCTGGAAACGATAGAAGTACCCCTGAGTGTACTCATGAGTGTGCCCGGCGCACCGTACCCATTGTGCAATTAATGCCTCATAAGTAGCAAATAAATAAATGTTATCATTAATCAAATCGCATTTGGAATGCCAACAATGCCAGCCAGCTCGCTCTTCGTACTAATGTGAAATAAATTCATATGGCTTTCATCAGCCACGACTATCAATCACTTAAGCTATGTATTTAATATTCTGGCAGAATAACAAAGTAGATTCATTAGTTGCCACAACTCATTGCCTCAACGTGTATCTCCACAAATCAGAAATGCATTTTCTACAATTGCAAATTGACTTCAAGTTCGTCTTAGCCTGATTTCTTTGACAAACTTCTGTTTCGTTTGAGCCATAACAATCCATTTTAGCTGCTACATTTGGGAATCCCTCAATATATGCAATGTGGCCAAAAAGCGACTGAAAAATATTTAGTTCGATTGCTTCTCGATAGTTGATTATTGTTGTGCTGGCGATATTTCAATTGTTGTTTATGACAAGGTCAGGCAGCCGCTGACATAGAACGAGTACCCATTCATTCACTCACACTCGCACTCGCACTCACAATGGCCCCGCTCATTCATTCATCTAATGGCCATTGCAATGGCCAGTGGAGGAGGTGTTGGTGGGTGGGTTTGGGGTTTGGGGTTTGGGGTGCGATCATTTACACGACACTACACAGAAATGTTTTATGTTTTCTGACCGTCGCGGCGCGGCTGGGCAATATGTAATTTATAGCCGGCAATTTTCACAGAAAATTAAAATTTCCTTTTTCTACCCTGTGGCTGTAAAAGTGCCACAATGGGTATAATCAAGTGTGCAACGATATGAACGAAAGTGAGCCCCAAATACCCATTTATTCATGAGCCAAGTCAGCCATGAACCACCTGAACCAAGGATCTGTGTAGCCAAAATGAATCTCAAATCGAATACTCTGCAAATACTGAGACTGAAAGTGATTCAAGTATCTTCGATTAGTTACATCTTATTATTATTATTATTATTATTAATTAATATAATTATTATTATTACAGATTAGCACCGAGTCGAGCACTTTCGACTCTTACTCTCGTATCCTTATTTTTTTGTAGGTATTTCGAAGCACGTTTTGAATTCGGCCGAACGTAAATAACGTGATTCTTGTTGTTGTTTTTGTGTTTTAATTGGCTTTTACTGTTGCTTTTGTTGTTGTTGTTGTTGTTGTTCCCTTTTTGTTTTTTTATTTATTAATTTAGCATTTTATATTGCGTAATTGGCAGTTGCTGGTCGCGCCGTCTTGTCTAAGGTCAGAACAGGCCGGCCACTTCACTGCACCAATGTAACACGATACGGCCCAGTTACCAATACCAATACAAACAGACAGATACAGTATAATACAGTAGAATCAGCCGGGAACTGGGTCTGGGGTCAGCTCAGGCTGAGGTTTCATGTCCACACACAAACTAACACACAAGGCAACAAAGCAACAAGGCGGCAACAAAGCAGACATGGCTAACCTTTCAAAATAATCGAAGCGAAATTGTTCTGGTGTACAGACGAAAGGTAGTTATGAAAGAATATATATATATATATATATATATATATAGCTTATAAATCGATGGAGAATAGCAATTGAGAGGCCAGGGCAAATTTAGTTAGGCATAGTTAAAATTTAGGCATACGCAGAGAGCAGCAGCTCATCTTGTGGCTTAAACGTCGTTAGCTCAGTTGCTGGCCTCTCATATTGTGGGCGTGTACCAACTGGACGCCTTTCATAAGTCCATGTGTGTGTGTGTGTGTGTGTGTGCGTGTGCTGGGGCATGGCGTGACGATGCCGCGTGAACCTTTTGAACCCTGCGATACGGATTACGTTTACGGTTACGATACGTCCGTCATAGATGACCTACATACACACACACACACGCATCTCTCTGTGTGGCGTCCGGTCGTTTGTCTTTTGATTACAAATTCCATAAAAAAAAAATCAAAAAACTAAATTGAAAATAAAATCGAGAAGCTTTGAAAATATGTACATATATATTGTATGTTAGACACTACGAACAACAAGTCCATGGAGCACGCTTGCCAGCCCATACATAGATTACATTATTTTCCAATTTAGCATTTCGATTATGTATACCCTTTAATCATAAGCGCGAGCCCAAAGGGTTGTTAGCCAACAGACAAGAGATGGCATACACCCTTACAGGAAATACACCCTTATCTAAATGAAATGCATTTGCATTTGCCTTCGCATGATTATTAATAATCATTGCATTCTAATGTTTATTATTCAGTTGAGTTCGAAGATCATTTCACATCCAAAATCACAAAGTATCACATCGTTCGTCAGTCGTATTCCTCATGATTCTCACTTGTTAGTGGCTTCAATTTGTTCGCTCTTTTTACAATCCCAAATCAAATTACATATTTCCGCCTCAGCTTATCTGGCCCCTGTTTAATATTCTATATTATATTTCTTCTTCTTCTTTTCATTGCAGGTACGAGTAACGAGTAACGAGTCTATTTCGAGATCTGTCTACAGCCCCTCGCTGGACGCCTCCAACAGCAAACAGCGGAGCAGCTGCTGTCGTAGGTTGGAGCACTTCTAATCGCAGATCTGCTGCTTGTCAATGCATTTCAGTTCATTATTTGTGTGTGTGTGTGTGTGTGTGTGTGTGTCTGTCTGATGTTGTGGCTAACCTTCGCCTCAGCTTGATTTGGCTTAGTTCAAACTGACGGGTTAAATTGATTTCAAAATCGTCGCTTTGAATGGTCGAAATTGAAATACACTTACACTTACTTATAAATTGGTTTATTTATCGACCCCAGCTCCCGCACGAATGCTGGAATTCCATGGATGCTGCATCTTTTCCTGGTTAAGGCGTCACATTCTGCTAGGATGTGAAATTAAGGATTCCGTCTAGCTTTCACAAAACGTTCGCTGCCCAAAAATATCTATTTTAGTTAGGTGACTTCCTAGTCAGACTTCTCAGTCTGTCAGTAGATCTGACACTTGCAGCTATAACTGTATACATAATCCATAATCTGTTCCATATATGCATTGAAAACTGACTTGAATCTTCATTATGTTTCACTCCTATCGTAGAGCCCGAGTTTAATAATAGTTAACTGGTAAGGGTATAAAACTATAGCTGCTCTCAGAGAACTCAACTCTGGCCTCCTGCAACATGAGGCACACTTTGCAAGACAGAATTAGCATAGAGCAAAAGAGTATATTTGGATTGCGAGACAACACTGGCTGCCACTTGCTGCACGAATGGAAGCTTTGATTGGAGTTGACTCGAATGGAATTGCACTCATCTGCACCGAGGCTATAGCATCTGCAACAGAGGGAGAGAGACAGAGAGAGAACTGATTTTGTGGGTCGTTGCACTCGTCACAAAGTGATTCCATTTGTGGAACGAACCAGTGAACCAGCGAGCGAACCAACGATTACCATTAGCATAACCATTCCAAACAAAAGCTATGGCTATAAGTATGTGTTGTGTGTGTGTGTGTTGTGTGTGTTGTGTGTGTGTATTGCTATTCCCGTTTCCATTCCTATTTGGCTATTATGCCAACCCATTTAATGACCATTAAATTATACATAATAGCCCCAAACTACAAGACATTTACACTGAAACTGCCAACAACAACAAGCAACAAAAAGAAGTCACAAACAACAAGCAACAATAACAACAATGCGTCGCAACATCGCATAGCGAAAGCGAAATTAGTCAGGCACAATCAAACAATTGGAATCGCTTGCTCTCTTGGGGCACGCATGCGTGGCGCCCCTCATTGAAATGCTTGCGGTTGAACGTTGAACGTTGAATGTTGAATGTTGATGTGTTCGCTGCATGTCGCGCATTCCCAATGCGACATGCACCAGCATATTAACAAATAGTTTCGAAACTCTGCCCATCAATCACAGCCAGCTGTTGCCACGTAATCAATTAATACATATGCTAAATACTTAGTTAATAGTGCTTAGTTAGTCTCTAGGAATAATTAATAATAATTAAGGACAAGAAACAGTTGCAGTCGCAACTCATCTTTACACTCAATTCTCAGTATGAAATGCTAAAAGTGAATTTGATTACGAATTGAACAAGGCCCAGCAAAACCCTTAGTTTTGGACTGTAACTAAGGGGTATACCACGTATGTATATGTATTTGAAGATGGAAGAAAGGAAAAACATATAAATATGTTATGAGTTCCATCTGCAGCTGAAGTGTGTGAACGATTTGGTTAGCTTTGTGTCATTAAGCATTAACCATTTCTGTGCGAGTCGCGTAGTTGGCTGTTAATAGTCCCATTGCAAGCAATTAAGTTCATTAGCGCGACGAACCCACAAATGTTCGACGAAGAGGGAGAGGGAGAATACGCACGTAAGATACATAAAAATACAGATATTGAAATGGAAATGGAAATGGAAATAGCTATATATATATATGGATATGGCCAAAGGCATATAGATGGGCTGAATGGTTAACAGGGCCAGCTAGCCAGGCAGCTAACTAGCCCAGTCTGGGCTGGCATTGATCATAATCAACCCAGGCCGAACAACAACAACAACAACAATTACAACAACAACAACGAAAATAACAAGAGCAACACAAAACACAAGAGACAAGCGACTTTCATAACAAATCAATTTTCATTTCGCTGCGTTGTGTTGCGTTGCGTGTTTTCCTGTGTTTTCCCATGCGTTCCCATGCGACACAGCCCCTGCTCCAAAAAAAAAATAGCTAACAGAGCATGTGTCTCTCTCTCTCTCTCTTTCTCTGCCTCTTTCTCTGTAAGCCATTTAATGCCATTGTTTGCATACCCTGTAGAAATTATAATACACTTTCAGGGTGTAGCAGAAGCGGCACAGTTAACAGCAGATTATATAGCTTGATTGGAGATATCTGTTGATATCTCATCGATAAGAGTTAGTTTCACATATAAACTGCTCATATATATAGTATATGTATATATATATATAACTATGTCATACTTTTATTCAGATTATATGAAATCGTGCAGTAAGTGATCTCTGTCCTATATGGCCAAGAGTAGATTATATTATATATATATTTATAAAGATTTTTAAACAATCCAATGTGAAAACTACATGAAAGTGCTTTTACAGGGTATCTATTGCAAGCATCATCATTTTTTTTCTTTTTTTTTTTTGTCGTGTTTTTCGGCTAGATTTCAATAACTGTCCCTTGTTGCTGGTGTTGCTGGTGTCCGCCTGGCTGCCTGGCTGCCTGGCTGCATGTGTAATTCAAAGCAAATGCCTTGTAAATGCAACGCCTGCAGTCCCTCAATGCATGCCCCGACCTGCCCCTCTCTCTGCTGGGGCGGTCGTCGTTGTCGTTGCCGTCGTCGTCGTCGTCGGCGCTTTTCTATCTGCGTTGCATAGACAAAGTTCTTTGTTGTTTGGCTTAAATGGCTCGTTTTGGCTCGTTTTGGCTCGTTGTGTGGCGCAACATGCTCTACATGTGTTTGTTGCTACTGCTGCTGCTGCTGCTGCTGCTGCTGCTGCTGCTGCTGCTGCTGTTTTTGCTGTCTGCTCCACTTAGAGGCCAAATGTGTCGCAGCATGACGTTTGATATGTATCATTAACAACAGCAACAGCAGCAACACCAACAGACAGCAGCAGACAGCAATCGTCATCTATGCCATATGTGTGCAACAGACTCCAATCATACTTTTGTTCGGGCCAATCATAGATATCTATCTATGTATCTGTGGGGCCAGCTGATAGGCTTCTTGATATGCTCCATGCTGGTGTGACTCAATTAAATCCATCTGTCGCCCCGATGAGGAACGCTTTGGGGGCACGCTTCAAATTGCCAAATGAGTCATGCATTCATTTATATGGAATTTATGAGCCGATCTAGTTAATGGAAACAATTTCAGTGTTCAAATTCGAACGTTGATTCTGGACTGGATTTTAATTATATTTATTATGATATTTCACTTGTGTGTGTGTGTGTGTGTGTGTAGAGGTGTGTGTGAGTGTGAAGGATAACTTCATCACATTCACTTTAATAAACTGTCTTGCGTTTTTTGCAAGTCATTGCCATTTCATCATCATCATCATCATTATCATCATCATCATCATCGTCAACATAATCAAGAACATCATTATAAATATGCTCATTATCATCATTGTGGTGGCTTCTTTTCAATGCACAAGTCCCATTGGTGGTGCTGCCTCCTTGCGTCCAATCATATTTCAAGATTAGTCTGCTCGGCAAACTTGGCTTATTGGCCAGGGACAAGCGACGGCAAAAACAATTTGTTGGTGTTGTTGTTGATGCTTAGCCAGCCACAAAGTCAATACCCAAAAAGCCCAAATGCAAGCCACATCCATTTGGAGCTAGTAGAAGACGCACATTTCATTCCGTGCTGAAAGTATTTATCATTTTTTAATGACAACACCTTTGCCGAGCAGCAGCCGCCAACAAAACCAGTATCTGCTATGCCCCATGCCTCATGCCCCGAAAGGGAAAGCAGACGTAGGCGAAGCAGAAGATGCACCAAAAGATGGAGATGGAGATGAAAATGAGGATAAGGATGAGGATGAAGATCACGACTGAAAATGGTTTTGCTCGTAAGTCAGTTCGAGCAGAAAATACTTGAGGCCATAAGAGGCGAACGCTGCTCATTCCGTGTGCCGTCAACAGCTATTAACAGTCCACGGTCCATCACGGAAACAAAGATGGTGAGAGTGACGTAGAGGGAGAGGGAGAGGGAGACGTACCACGTGACAGTTGCCCTTCCCGTTGGAGTCCAAAATTCAGTTAGTTGCCACACATTTTGCTGTCATAACTTATTTATTAGACTTCAAATGTCAAATTAGCTAAAAAGCAACTTAAAGCAATGACGCCTAGTTGACGCACCCTCCCTCCCCCCCCCGCCTATCCCCAACTAGTTGCCACTGCTGCGCTGCCGCTCCTCTGTTCATCATCGCTTGGGTAAATTGAGGGCCATTTTCTGCTCTCTGCTCGTCTTTTTTTTTTGCCTGCCTTGCATCTGGCAACTTTGCGCCGTTACTTTTATTATTTAATGTAATTTCATTTAATGTAATTACATTAAAATGCGTCCAACTCAACTCAGCTCAAGTGCGTTCGCTGTGTGTCTTGGCGTGACAGTGGCAACAATAGCAACACTAATACAGCAAATGCAGAGTACTCCATAGTTGGCACAGGTATTGGCTCGACTTAATGTTACCCATCTCCCAAATGATGCATAAGTTAGTTATAAACTCTAAGCAGAGAAATATTTAATATCTGTGAGTCGTGAGTCGTGAGTCGTGAGTAGGCTTAGTAGTTTCGTATATGAATGAATATTTATTTATTAATATGTGAGTTTAAACTGTAACAAACACTGCTTAGAAGCTGGAGTTCGTCTGTATAGATATATTTTGTAGACGCTTTATGTGTCCAACCAATCAGATAGTTATAGCTGGCTATTCTCGGAGTTGAATTTAACTAAACAGTTTTAATTTTGGGATATTTCGATTGCTTGGATTCTGGCTAGTGGCCGTATTTCCGTGTCGCAGTTAACAACATTGTTGTGCGAGGTGTACGCATACTGCCACACAGCACTGTCTGCGGCATTTGATTGACAGAGCGCTCTTAGCGGTTTATGCTCTTTCTTTTTTTTCTTCTTCTTCTTTTTCTTTTTCTCTTTTTATTTTTATTTGTATTTTTTGCTCTTGCAAAAAAAGTTGTTGCACGCAGTTTTGTGATTGTTTTGGTTGCCTAGTTCTAGATTTTTATGTGGCGCGTGCGTGTGGCCCAGCCCCAAAACGCATTCTCAGTCTCTAGTTCTAGTTAGAGTGCGAGTGCGAGTTCGAGTGCGAGTCAGAGACCGAGTCGACCCTCCATCAAAACTTGCCCGCCACCCCTTCACCGCCCGTGTGGTAGTTAAAAATGTAAAACTAATTAGTTGTTCACAAGCAGCGAGAGAGTGAGAGAGATGGAGAAGAGGGAGATAGAGGAGGGGGGGCATGTTAGGCGTAGGGAGGCCTGGACACGACATGCTCTTGCCCCACAGGCTCATTTCTTGGCCTTGATGTTTGTGTTTTATTTCTCTGGCTTCATTTTTTACTCCTTTGTTTTATGGCTTTGTTTTTTAGCAGTGACATGAAATCTGTTCGTGATGTTTATGTAGTGATCAGATTCAAAGACAACTTGATTCAAATACAAATTCATCACTTTAATATTGCAAGTTTCTCAAATCCAGATCCAAATAGTTTTCAATTGATTTTGCAAAATTCCGTTCTTGATGGTTTATCCCGTTTCAAGGATTCAGATGCTTAATATAAAATATTACAATTATCTATTCGAGCGTAAATTGAATGTCCTGTTTTTTATGATGGCAATAAAATAAAAATTACAATTTATAAGAATTCAGCAATGTAGAAAACCAGGCAAAAACTTTTTGAGAAAACTCGCTTGATTTTCAAATGGGTGGGGGGGCATGCGGCACTTTATGTCTGACACAGCAATTTCATTTGAATAAATTCTCTTGAAATTTTCTTGTCTCTGTTATTAGCTCAAGCTACGTGTTGTTCCTAAATCTCAACAACATACAATATGTATGTGTGTGTGTGTGTGTGTGCATGTGTATGGATTTTATGACTGGAGTTAAGTTGAGCAACTCTTTCAACCGCAATGTGGACAACTGTGGGCATTCCACGGAAACCCATTCGAAATGCCCATAGAAACTGAAAATATGGGCCTATAAAAAAGCCATTCGAAAACTTTTGGCGGCATCCACCCAGCATTTGTTTTCTTTTTTTATTATCTTCTGTTTCGGTTTTTTTTTTTGTTTGTTCTGTGTTATTGTTTTTTTATGGTCATCAGTCGACAAGTCGGCGATTCGATTCGGCGACTCAACGGCTCGGACGACTGTTTAAATCAACACAAATTAGACAATTTGATGAGCTGACGACTAACGCACACCCAGCCAGACACCGGCCCCTCCCCCCCCCCCCCTCACTCTGGCATTTGAGTGACCAGGCCCTACCCGCACCGCCCCGCCCTGCCCCGTTCATTAAAAGCTGAAAGCGCCAGAAAGAAGAAAACAATTAACGGCAAATAATTTAAATTGTTTACTGCAAAGAACAGTGCAACAACAACAAAAGGAAGCAGCAGCAGCAGCAGCGACAACAACAACAACAAAATTCAGCGCGAACAAATAAAATTAAATTTTTTATAGCCACGCATATTTCTATTGTCCCTCCCGATTTCATTCAGTTCGTTTTCGTCTTTAGTGCGATTCTCGCTCGGCTCGGTATGTTCCTCTTGATGTTACTTATTGCTGAGCACACACTCACACGCACATACACACACTCATATATATAAATACAGTGGCGGTCAAAATAATAGTCGTACCTAAAATATAGTTAAAAAAAAAAAGTATGAATCAATACTGAAGACAATAAAATATTGAAAGCTTGCATAGCTATGAGAATAATTAACAACAGCAAAATTAAAGACCTTCAATTTAAATTGTGTTCAATTATTAATTAAATTGATCATTATAAAAGTAGTACTACTACAACACAACTAGAATGATGGCTGGCTATATTTTAGTACGTTTAGTATTTGGAAAATATTAGTATTTTAAAACATATTTGGAAGAGATTTGAGATATGAGCACAATCAGATGAGGCATATATTTGAGAAGCAGCACTTCTATTATTTTGACCGCAACTGTATAGCCTAGCCTCGCCCACCACTTCTTCCATTTCTTCCACTTATCATTCGCTGCTGCTGCTGCCGCTGCTGCTGCTTACTGTTATTTTGTTGTTGTATTTGCTTTTGCTTTTATTTGTTTATTTTGTTCACGCATTGCTTGCTTGCACACACCTCCCCCTCAATCCCTCCCCACTTCCCCCTTCATCGTTCACCTTTGCTTCGACAGTTTGGAGTTTACAATCTCTACCCACCCACCGCACCCCGCCCCTGCCTCATCAGATTGATGCGCTTGAACGCGCCTTTGTCGTGCATTTTATTTATCTTTATCTAATTTTTAAGCAAGTTTGACAGATTTATGCGTTATTGCGGCGTAAATTATTGCATACTTCCACAACGGGAATGGATCTCTGGACCCTCAGCAAGCAAACAAACAAACAACACACACAACAACAACCACAACAACAACATCAAGTTGGGTGTGTGTATGGGGCGCAAGGTTGAAATTAGCCAGCGTTTTGATAATGCTCTTGTTACGTCCCCCTCTCCACCCCTCCCCCGCCAGTTGCTGGGAAAGTTTTTGGGGCTATGGCACAGTAAATCGCGCTTTATATATATGCCAGCAAATTGATGCCCCAATGTTGCCATTCTCGCTCTCTCTCTCTCTCCCGCTCCTTAACTCTCTCTCGCTCTCTTTCGCTCTGTCTCCAGCGAAGAGCACAGGCAATCTAATTTAATAAGGGGAAGAGCCTGGCTAAGAATATTTCTGTTGCCGCTGCTTGGCCAGCGAGGTTATTGTTAGTGCCGCATAAACGTAAAATTTACTATTTATTCCAAACCCCCCTCCCCACCCCCCCTTCCTGATTCTCGCTGTGCACATGGAATGCATAAAACGTAGCAGCGGGCGAAGCGAAAAATAAGTGCAGCAGCTGTGTGTGTGTGTGTGTAGGGGTGTGTGTGTGTGTATGCAACCTCTAAGAAAAGGGCCGTCTTTCTGCATCCATAACATAACATGGCAAGTGAATGTGCGGGTGTGTATGTGTGTGTGTGTGGATTATATAAGTGGGCGTGGCCAAATCTATGTGGGCTATGCCATATTCACAGACAAACATTTTACGATGTTAACGGCATAAACTGCAATGTCCGCCCGCCTTCCTTCATCCACCAAATACATTTCGACATGGCAGGTAAAGAGTACTAAAGAATAGACACACTAAAAGGGGCAGGTGTGTGCAACTCTGTATGTGTGTGCATCTGTGTGTGTGTGTGCGTATGTGTGCCTTGAGCAGAGTAACCTGAATCAATACGTATACGTAATATATGCTTGCATTGACAGCAACAGCAGCGATAGGGTCAAGCATCTGCATGCAAACTGTGTACAAAAATGGGGGCAAAGTCAAGTCACTTTATGCCACAAAAATCACAAAAATCCGATGCAATATAAAGCAGTGGAAACCTGCAACAAATAACAAGCTTAAAGTAAATCCAAATTTATTCAACTATTTTTTTTTTTTTGCAGAGAAACATGAACAAATTAAGAATCCCTTTTTATTTGTGTATTTTTCTGCTCATTTGATTTATTTTCTGTATCGAAACTGACAAATCTTATATATTTATCTGATATTAAATGAAAAGAATTAAAAAATAATGCAAACAGATTTAGTGCAGAAAGTTTTTTGCTCTCATTTTAGCATGCTAAGCAAATCGAAAGTTGAATCTGAAGTTGAGTGTGTTCCCAAAGTGCTCTCATCTCTTTGGATGCATATATATATATATATGTATGTTGTACTCGATATTGGTTGAGTTCCGCTGATTCTGACAGCAAGTGCAGCCAAAGGAAAAAAGTGTTTTTGCCACACAGAATGGCGAGCATAAAAACTAATGTGCCACAGCCTGCTCTGGCATACCCAAGCAGTGCCACTAAATGCATAAATGTATGTTGCGTATTAAATGTGTGTGTGTGCAACATATACTTACACACATACACACATACAGTGTGTACACATATCGATGGCATCATCCAAAAAATAAACAAAACGAATCTTGAGAAAATTCTGCAAATAAAGCGGCTGAAGAAACACAACAGCAGCAAAAAGAAAAAAGCAAAAAGAAAAAAGCAAAAAACTGAAATCAAAAAGCAAAAGCAGAAAGCAAAAGGCAGAAAGCAAAAGGCAGAAAGCAAAATGCAGAAAGCAAAAGGCAGAAAGCAGAAAGCGATACTTGAGCTTTAGAGTTGCTTCGTCTAGAAGACCTAATGTCGCACAGCCGCACAGTAGCAGCCTCCTTTCCACGCCCCTATTGCAGCGTCTAGTGTCTGGCTCCCCTTTACCTTTGTGGGCTTCCAGCTCCCAGCACCCAGTTCCCAGCTCCCTCAACGCTCATGTCTGGCTGTGGGAGCCAAAGCCAGAGCCAAAGCCAAAGGAAATGAAATATGCGCATAAATTTCATATCGTTTTTATGATTTTTCTGTTGCGTCTTTTGCGTTTATTTTTCCACTTTTTTGTTGTTTTTTTTACACTTTTATTGGTTTCCCAATGGGTTTTGGCGTTTTTCTTGCGTTTAGCAACACACACGCACACCAACTAACACACATACGCACACACGCACACACATATTTAAGCGAATTGAAGGATGAAAGCTTTTGTAGAGATGTGAAATTTGGGTTTGGGTTTGGGTTTGGGCTTGGGCTTGGGTTTGGGGGGTGTGTGTTGGTTTCTTTGGGCATAAGTTTGTTTCGTTGATTTGAGGCAAATGCATTTCATTAGTGGCAACATCACTCGTTGGGCTGGGCTGAATTAAGCTTTAACATTTCATTGCATTCGGCTTGATGGTCAAAAGCAGTCGGTTGGGTAATCAAACCAAATGACGATTCTATTTACGGCTCTTGTACGTGTGTTGGCCTTCATTGGATTGTTGTTGCTGGCTTGGCTGGTTTGGCTGGCATCCTGGCGTGTGCCTAATAGATCTAAGTGTCCCATAAAAATGTGAATGGAAGCGAGGCACCTAAAACCAGCCGCAAAGAGGACCCTTAAATCTTTATAACTCATAACTATAAAAATTGGAATGTCGTCATGGGTTGCAACCACAACAACTACAACAACAGCACTAAAAATCATAAACATTATCTGATGAGTAACTAATCAAGTGAGTTGTCTATGAAGAATATGCTGCCGAAAATAATATGATACAAACTCTGCTCAATTGAGTCCACATTTACAATTGGCAAAAGGATTTGAACTGACCAAGGAGAGCACTTGGCCCAAACTGACTTGGCTCAATGAAAATCAAATCAAATCAAATCAAGTCAATCTGATCACAGTTGTGACAGCAAAACGAACAATAAATAATCAAATTTCCACGATTGCATCCAAATCGAATTGTAGCTGAAATTGGCTACAGCGAAACTAGACTCACATTTATTTATACATTTATTATATATAACTACATATATAAATATATATTTATATACATATTATTTAAATAGCATTTGTCGTCTATGAATATGCCCAACAACTATTTTGGTATGGAATATCTCAAAATTACTTGTGGCTGTACATTGTCTATGAATGCTGTAAATTCTTAACAGCCTGGCCAAAGACATGACAATCTGTCAAATTGGATATTGATTATGACACAGCACAACAAACACAAAACACAAGACACAAAATACGAGACACAAAATACAAGACAGAAGACAAAAGACAGAAGACAGAAAACACAGAACACAACACAACAAAATAGACAACAAGCAGCACTTAATTGACAGCAGTCAAACCTAATGATTTATCTTGTTAGTGAGGGCAGCAACCATAAAACATAACACCCCACCCCACCCACCCACCACCCACCTTAGGTCAGGTACCAGCATTTTTGGAGTATATCTGTGTATATCTGTGCAGACTTATATCCCATTACCTGTCCTTCTGCATCGCTCGGTGTATATTTGAATGCCACCACAAAAGTGACAAAAGTTTCCACAGCTCTTGCGGAGAATAGTGGCATAAGTGGCAAGTGGCAAGTGGCAAGTGGCAAGTGGCAAGTGGCATGTGGCAAGTGATGGTGGGGTGGGGCAGGGGCTTGTTTTACAACTAATATGACAAACTGACGATCTCTGGCAACTGGCAACTGGCAGCTGTCAACTTTCAACTCGCAACTGGCGCACTTTCAAAAGGTGACGCTTGAAAGGAAAGTCTCCGCGAGGAGTCGCTTATTGAACGAACTGGCGAAAACACGAAAACATGCCCCAACCCCCCTCCCCCCCCCCTCCAGCGGGGTGGAGTAAATAAGTTATTTTTAATGCCGCGCTGTCAAAGGAATTTCCCATTTACGCTGTTAGCCGGCTGGCAAAAATCCCTTTAGGTTTACAAAGCACGTCTCCTGATGTCTGCTTTGAAGGTTTGCCCCTGAAGAATTGCCCGGACAGACTGGACGACGACCTGGACGGGCAAAAATTGTGTATACACCAAAGTCACGCACTAATTAGAAACGGACAAGGAACAAGGATGCAGAGCGAGCAAAATTCCAAATTCGACTTCTGGTATTATCTCTGAATTTGGGGCATCCAGAGATAGTCGCTCCTATTCGTTTCAAGTAGCTCTCTCTATAAGCTTACTAGTACTTATTATTATTATTATTAATTATTTATTATTTTTATTTTTATTATTATTATTATTATTATTATTCAATAAGATAAACTTCAACGTTTGCTGATCAAGTCGATGCTGCCCCATTTGGATTCATGTTACGCAGGGTGCACGCAGCAAACAGCAAACAGCAACAGCTTTGTATCCCCAACAATAATTGGCAAATGGTTTTGTGCTCATCCCAGCCAAAATGCAAAACTGGCCCAAACAAACTGTAATAACTGTAATATGCATGTGTTGCGGTCCGTTTATGAATGACAGCTGATATGGGTGCTTCAAACTATCCGCAACTCGATGTATATAGACTTTTATAGCTCTATCTTCCTCTCCCCCTCTTTCTTTCTCTCTCTCTCTCATCTCTTGTGGTAAATGTTTTGTGGGGCCCTCTGCTGCTGTCTCTGTCTGCCGGTTTCTCTGTTTGTATAATTGATGGGCATTCATTTATTTGAACAACAAGACCAACATTTGCCACATTTATTCAGTTGAGCAACTTTTGCTATGCTGCATGCAACACAACTACGGTCCCGTATTAACAGCCGTAACAGCGCTCTTCTATGCGATTCTCCCCAACAACAGCTGTTTGTGACAGACACAAAGCAAATGAATTCAAACAAGTTTAGTTCCATCAAAGATAAACGATATATCCGATATCAACTTGACATATGTATATCCGCATATATCCATCTGCTGCAGATATCGTCTATGTCAGAGCCAGCCCGATCGAATAACTATATTTATTATTAATATTATTATTATTATTTACTTATTATATAAATATATATAATATTTTTGAGCCATATTATTTTGTCTAGTTTTGCTTGATGTCTGAGCATTAGTTTTGGACTTGAGGTGGGTGATCTGATATCTAGGCGGCGGCATTAACAATTGAAGCGAAGCTTTATACAAATGCGCTCGAACTTAAATGAGTTCAAACTTGCAACAGCAGCAGCAGCCTGCCCCCTTCTTTGTGGTAAGCGGTAAATGTCGAATAAGGAATGACATAAGTACACGACTAAAGCTATTCTACTAAGACAGTAATCCGCTTAACAAACTGTCCCCCGTGTCCCATGCCCCATGCCCCCGTTGGACCCCCTTTCCGACACCTGCCGCAATTACCCAGGTAGGTTTCGGGTTGGGCGTAAGCCGCATTTGTGTTAGGGTTGCTGGCAAGCTTATAACAATATTTTCTCGCCTGCCAGGATAGTAAACGTGTTGCCTGCCGCAAAGCAAACAAATTAACTAACGCATCCAACTGCAACTTGCAACTTGGAGCTTGCAACTAACAACTTACAATTTGCAACTGGCAACTGGCAACTTGAACTCCATACTGTGGCAGCCAATCGCAAAGTTGCCGCAAAAGTTAGCTGCAGCTTGATATGAGAGTGCCTACCACACACACTCACACACAAACACATATATATATATATATATATATATATACATCTGTATAGTCACAGACGCGACATTATATAGTGAGTGGTATAACGTTGAGATGATGATGTTTGCGCTTGCAGCAAGTTTGTGGCAACTGCTCCAAATACCCTGCTTTTAAAACACTCGGCAAAGAGAGTGAGTCCGATTTGTGGCAACATTATGAAGCTCAAGGAATGCAAGGATCAAAAACAGCAGAAAAGAAAGGAGCGAAAGCGATTTGCAGAAAAAGGACAAAGGACAAAGGGCAAAAGGCACAACTAGCCATAAATATTGAGGGAATGTTGAAGGCATCTGCTAAAGATATTTATGAAACCTTCACTCTACTTTCAACAGAGTGGTGCAGGGCATCTGTCAGTCAACAAAGGACTCTCTCTCTCTCTCTCTCTCCCTCTCTCTCTCACACACTCTTTGTCTGTTTTTGCTGTTATTAGAACTGCAGTTGCCAACTGCAGCGCGTGGTAAAGTTAAGTAAAGACAAAAGACAAAGGAGACAAAAGCCGGCAAAAGTTTCACTTCGAGTGCTTTGTTTGCTATGCGATGCGCCTCCACCAAAAGGGGGGTGTAGGCGTTGTGTGTGTGTGTGTGTGTGTGTGTGTGTGTGTGTGTCACTCCTATGTGTGTGCGTGGCAAAAAACTTGGCGCCCGTTGGCAATGCTTTTCACTTTGTTCACGCCAACTGTCATTGCAGGCATAGTCATTCCACTCTGCTTCCTCCTCCTCCTCCTCCTCCTCCTGCTCCTTACACGCTCCTCCCTTCCACTCCCACTCCCAATCGCTGTCCCTCTTCCCCACCTCCAGCTCCAGCTCCTAGCCGCTTTCAAGGCAATAAAAAAATAATTTAGCAGCTTTTTTGTGGGTTCCACCTTGTGGGGTGACGGGCTTTCGACAGAAAAGGCATTTGAGTTATAGACACTGTTCAAGCGAATCCCTCAGATCCTTAGAAACAGTCACCCCCCCCCCCCCTCCCCATTCACTTGTAGTCTAGGGTCCATTTTGAATTATGTCGCTTATTTTGTGCGTGTGCAATTTATAAACCATTCGCGATGCCCATTTTCCATTTCCCATTTCCCATTTCCTATTTCCCATTTTTTTTTGGCAGGGGAGCTGATTGCGGTCCTGATTTTTCACAATGTGCGAAATGTGAATGTGTCTTTGTTTTTTTTGTTTTTTTTTTCCCATTTTGTACGAGTGGAGGAGGGGGAGGGGGGAGGGGGGAGATTCAGTCCTGATTTTTATGCGTATGCATAAAGAAAACTTTTCAAGGTCAATGGATAAAGTTTTGCTTTTTTTTGCGCCGCTCTTTATTTATTTATCTATGTGTTTTTTCGGGGTTATTGGGAGCGCGCATCTCTGTTTTGTATTCGCACTCTGTTCGGACTGAGCAGTGCCCCTCCGCTCCCTTCCCTCCCCAAAGCTGGTGGGGTCTATTCTATAAATATTGCAGACTTTTATCTGCTCGCAGGCTCTGCTCGTAAAGCTAAAGTTATGGGTCAGCACCGGCGGCCAACAAAAAAAAAAACTTTTCACTTTTATTGCAAAAGCCCTCGAATTTTATTTCCAAATCCCCCCCCCCCCCTCCGGTCCCCATCTCCTACTTTCCGGCTAAACAAATACTCGAAAACCGCAAAATAAGTAAAATCGCCCAATTGGTTTTGGGTCTAAAGTCTAAGCAAATTTTCCCAAATCGGTTTCAGTTGTAATCGATTTTGAAGCTGTGGTTCGACACATTCAATAAGTATTAAGCAAGAATTTCCAGGAATCGAGTTCGAGAATCTTTTAATCAGTCTTTAAAGGTGAATTTTTATCATATTATCATTAAATATTGGCGATATAACTCGCTATATAAGTAAAGCTAGATCGAGCAAAGGCAAAAGCTCGCAACTTCCAACTCTTAATCGATATAGTCTTATACCCATTCCGATCGATACAAATATCGATAAATGTAGATATTATGCTAAATATATATATATATATATATATATAATGGTTTGCAGTGGTATGTTTAAGCTTATTGATTATGAAGTTCAACTTATGCCGGTCAGATATCGTTACTTATCTTTTATCGGAGCTGACTCGATTACCCGCACTCAATAGTAACGGGACAATGGCAACAAGATTGCCAGATTGCTTCGATCGCTACGTGTCTGTTTATCTTCTATAAGAAATCCCACATAACTGTACAGATAACATAGATTATGATTCTTAATCCATGAAGTGCTGTTCAGCTGTTTTTAAGCCCTTTTCTCGCCTTTAAAGTACTTCATCGTGGCAAATGATGAGTGAATCCAAGCAGAGTACACACATACACATACGTTAATTTATTTAAATATGTATACATGTGTACATATATATATATATATATGTATGTTCAAGCAGAGAATAAATAAAAAATGAAATGAACGCTAAACTTTTTACAAAAGTTGGTTGCAGTTGACTGTTGCCAGTTGGAGCTGCTTCAAGTTGCGCCACGCTGCATCATGTTGCTGAAAAGTCTTGCTGGACACTCAAAGTGTGCCAAACGAGCGTGGCACTCGCCACTTGCCACTCGTCGTTGCTGCCACAAGCCACTTAACCCTTTGATGGACAGTCTCCACAGCAGCAGCAACAACAGCAGCAACAGCAGCCACAAATGAGGCTGGATGCATGCGGCAAATGGGGCCAAAAGTGCTGCGAGAGGTGGTCTAAAGGGCAACAGGGTTGCAATTGTTGTTGTTGTTCTTGTTGTTGTTGTTGTTGTCTTGGTTGTAGTTGTAGTTGTTGTTGCAATGTTTACACAACTTTTGGGAGGCAACCGCAAAATCTGTTATTAGTGTCAAGTGGACTTGTGAGAGACTTTTGTGACCTGACCGCCACCATGGCGCTATCTCGCTCGCACTCCATCTAGCCCCGACTGCCGACTGGCGACTGCCGACAGACGACAGACGGAAAACAACTTTTGTGCCGAGAGATGTTGCAGAAATATTAAATTTGTGGTCCAACGACTAGAAAACTGTACTGTGAACAACTCAACTGACAGCTGAGCAAACGAAAGCAATGACGACAGAGCGAGAGAGAGAAAGAGAGAGAGGGAGAGATAGAGAGAGTGAGAGGGAGAAATGCTGTGCGACAGTTGATATCAAATTGCAACTCTAAGTTCAATTTAATCGCCGCTCTTCACAACTCTTGGGTTTTTAGTTGTCCAACTACCCATTGACAGAGTTGAGTAAGAAAGTTTAGCAATTGCACTGATGCATATATATATATGTATGTATATAGTCATATATATGTGTGTGTATGTGTATATAAATCAATTTGTGACCAAAGACAAAATGTGCAACTTGTGACAAAACAATGTAATCTAATCGACGCCCATTCAAAACAAGTCATAAATAACTGGAACAGTTTCAAGATATATTAAAGTTAGAGTATATACATATATATATACATATACATATACATATATGTATATACATACATGTATATGTGGAAGAATACGACATGATTTTGTGGCAAAGCAGCTCAGATGTTGCCAATTAGATATGCGTGCTGAAAGAGTGATTTCAACGTGTGAAAATCCTAATTCAGCTCAATACAGTTATTATGATTGATATTTAACAAGATTCGAGATTTATTATCATTATCAATATTATATAGTATATATATTAATCAAAGTCAAAGCAAATGGAAAACACTTTGCTATTTATAATGTTTTCTTGACTTTTCTGCTGTCGAAGTCATATGAGGGTCATACTAAATGAATATCAAATTTGATGACTATAACAAATATGTTTTATGAATATATATATATATATATGCTCTTTTGAATGTTTTATGAAGTTGCCAACCCGTTTCACAAAGGTATGCCAAAAAGGAAAAAGGACTCGATTTCAGTTCGATTTCAATTGCATATTGTGTAAGCTGCTCGGCATTCAATCAAAATGCGCCTAAGCCGATGACAACGAACGAGACGTAGTCGTCATGAAAAACAGGTCCAACAATCAGCGATGCCAATGCCACTGCCACTGCCACTGCCACTGCCACTGCCACTGCCAATGCCCAACATGATTCTTGCCACAGACATAAGCTGCAATAAGAATAATGCCTAAGACGAAAATCGAACGACGAAAGAATATCAAATATGTGTATTCAATGATTTGTCGAGTTCAAGGCGCATTGTTGTGGTGTCGTCAACAAAGCACTTTGAATGGATTGTAACCAACCCCCCCCCCCCCTACCCTTCCCACACCCCCTCCCCTCCATCTTTAACCCCACACAGAAATGGGGGAGAGGGGTGCGGGGCAAAGACCGCTTTGAGCTGCTCTGAGCCGCTTTTACTCAAATAGAAGTAGAAATGCGAAACCATTTTGCTTGGCCTTTTCTGTGGTCTCAAATGACGACGACGACAAGCGGATGATAGCTACACTTGAGGCGGTGAGTAGGGAAGGGTGGAGGAGGAGAAGAGGGGGGTGCCAGCTACGGCTTTTGAATTTATGAGCGTATTTAATTAGCCAACAGCGCAGCGGCAAAAACCTCTCTGGCAACACTTGGCCACAATTTGCTGTTGTAAAGGACGAAGACAAGGATGTGGATGTGAAGGAGAAGGAGAGAGAGAACGGGAGCGGGAGCGGGAGCGAGAGCGAGAACCGATGGCAGCTGTTGGCTTTGATTGATTGATTGAGGCATTGCCTGAGTGGCAGCTGAAGTGCGGCATATTTGATTTGGCCCTCAAACACTGACGATGACGACGACGACGATGATGCTGCCTAGCATCAGGCCTCCAAAAAGCAAGTCCAGGCTCATGAATCTGAATAGGAATAGGACTGGCAAGCAAGCCAGGTGGTTGGTGGGCTTGGATTTGGGTTTGGGTTTGGGTTTGCCATTTGAAATTGTGGCTGATTTATTATACGTTAAGACAACAGATTTTCGTGGCTTGTGCTACTCCTCCTCTATGTTAAGTGTGTACACTTCAATTTATTTCGAATATGCCACACAGAACTTTATATATATATATATATATATGTATATAGATCCATCTTACTATCGAGCAAATGACTTGTAGTCATTTGGCTGGCGTCGCGGCTTAAGCCTCTCAAGTGGAGCTGGAGTCCTTGACTCCTGGCAAGCTATCCCTATAAATTCCTCGCTCAAGCAGCACTCAAATAAAATAATGAAATAAGCCCAACGATCTCATGACTCCTAATACGGGTAATACCGAAAATCATGACTAACCAATTGCAGGATATGCCTGCTGTCGGTCATTGGATGAGCTTGCTGCCGCCCAGTTAAATGTTTCCTTTGAGCAATTGCCGGCTACAAGTAGGCAATAAAGTTACTTATTAATGAGAAGCACCAATCATATTCTAATTCTATTTATTAATGACTTGTGTGCGTATTTTAAACAAATTGATGCCCTCTCTCTCTCTGCCTCCCTCTCTCTCTCTCTCTCTCTCTCTCTAAACCAATTACTGACTGCCAACTGGGCTTATGCTGTAAGCCTGTTCTCATCTATCTTTGACTTGTTATCTTAGTTAATTTATATATTATATATATAAATATATATATATATATATATATATATATATATATATATATATATATATTATATATATATATATATCTTCTTTTAAGTCAGTGATCCGTTCTTGGCAAGCGCTGCCAACTGCCAATCAATAGTCAGTTTATAGGAATTCCCTATTGCGCTGTGCTTTATCACATCGAGTGTCCTGTCGCGCCCTCCCCACTCCACTCCACTCCACTCCTTGCCAGCGTCCTTTGCTGTCTGGCGCTGTCCACTTGCTGGCGCTGCTGCGTGCCACCATAATTTTGTATTATTTATGTAATTTTTGTGTTTTATTTATGAGCAATTCCCAATACGACAGTGGCCACCCCCTTCACACACACACACACACACACACACACACAACCCCCTCGCGTCACCAGTCGCACTTTTCGCAGCCTACTTTAGCAAGGAAGAGGGCGTTGGGCGGCAAGGCGTGGCATGCGCCTTATCAATAGCTGCGGCAGCCTTCTTAAACTGACTCTGTTGGTGTGTGACCTCAATGTGTGTGTGTGTTGTGTGTGTGTGTTGTGCTTCAGCTCGTTTTTCACAATTTTTGCCAAGAGCAACAACGTTGCAAAGAGGTTATTTAAATTAATTTCTGCGGTTGCAATAAATTTGTTTTGTCTCTTTGTTGCCGCTCGTTGATTTCATTTTTTATTTTTATTTGCGTTTTTTTTTTTTTGGTTGTTGTTGTTGTTTTATTTTGTGTTTTTCCGTTTGGCAGGCAGCTGCATAAACCGTTATTTACAGCCTCTTTTCGTTTTCTGGGCAACGGAAAGGCGCACGGCGCCGAATCTTGTCCCCAATATCTGGTGTCTGTCTGCCTCTCTGTGTGTGTGTGTGTGGGTGTATCGATGTATCGATGAGGGGTGGAGGTGGTGCAGGTGGTTGGTTGGTTGGTTGACTGGTTGGTTGGCTTGGCTTGGCTTGGCGGTTGATTGTGTAGGTTATTACTTTATTTATTGGCCATCAATATTTAAAGGTTTAATATTTGCACAACGCGTTCCTTTTCTGGCTACTGTTGAACGCGTTTTCAGTTAAATGAATTTCATAACTTCATTTTGTGCATGCGGAGTGAGTGGATTTGATACCACTTTTTGAGCCCACCTCACGCCCACCGCCAACCAGCACCCAAAACTTCGAACTGCTCTGCCAAAGTGGTAGGCAGTTCAAACTTTTTGGTAAGCCATTCGCAGAGCGCTTTTAATGCCATTTAAAATAGCACACACACACATCCGCACACACACACCCGCACACACACCCGCACACACACACTCGAAATGACCGCAAAAGTGAAATTAAGAGCAAATTAAATACAATTTGCAGAAAATAAATAAATAAATGAATTAATTTGGGTTAGCTGTTAGTTAGTGAGCTCCGATATAAGCCAATTAAGCATTATATATATATATATATATATATATATCTACTTATATATATATATTTATATTCATTTTTGTTCATTTGTTTCTATCGAATGGAAATTGAATTGGAGTAGCCTTTAAATTTCGATTGTGGCTACATTTTACTCACATTGCTATAAACTCAACAAATAAATACATTAAATTGTTATAAACATATGTACTATATATATATTTATCTTTCTTTTGCTTGCAGGTCAGTTGAAATCATCTCGAGTCAACAGAGAGAGGGGGGCAAGGGGCAAGGTAGGATAAATCAAAGTGGGCACAGTTGAGATCATGAACTGAATAATAATGAATAATTATCAAGTGGTGTTAAGTGCATATTAAATTCAATTGAATTTCAATTTGAGTTGATCTGAATTGCAATTGCGTTTGTTGTTGCTTGTTGGTTGTTCGTTGTTGCTTGTTCGTTGTTGGCCAGAAGCGCTTGCCAACTCAAAATCAATGGCCATAATCCAATCAAATAAATGCGGAATGCAACAATAAATGCATTCAATTAAATGCACGCAAATTGAAATCAACACTAGTCGACATAGATACATATATATATACTCTATACATACATATATACATATATGTATATATATATCTATATATACATATACAGTTACATATAGAAAAATACACATCCAGCTACAGCTGCAGATACAGACTGACCACTTGGCACTTGGACAACTTAATGCAAATATTGAATGCATTTAATTTGATTTTTTTATTTTTGAATACCCTGTAATTTTTGATTACAAAGAGTTGAGAGTATTGAGAGCGTATAAAAATGATATTACCAAAAATTGTATTGACTGAAATGATTCTTCTTTGAGCTAATCAAATGTTTTCCATTCCAATTTTGTTAATAATATTTTTGATTTACGGACATTGATGCATTTATAAAGGGCATCTGCTAGTCGTGCATCTAAAGTGCTCCACTTTTCATTGCCGCCATTCAGCAAGTAATGTTCAACAACATTTGGTTAAACTGATTTATATATTTTGTTTTATGCATTTGTTGTTTTTCAATATCAACAACATCGACACCAGCAACAACAACAACAACTACAACAACAACAACAACAACCACAATACACAAATGTTGTGCGTGTTGCAAAGAACTACAATTTGTATACTCTTCGAATGTTATAGTTCGATTCCATAAAAAACAAGGCAAGGCATTATAATTGGGGAACCAGCACTGCGACCTATAAGGTCTATTGTGCCCCCTTCTCTGCCCTAGGATGCTGCATCTTTTCCCAATTAAGGCGACGCATTCTGCTAGGATGTGCATTGAGGATTCCTCCACGCTACCTGCATCGCTACTATGAATACCTAATTTGGTTAGGTGACTTCTCAGTCCAATGTCCTGTCAATAGACCGGCGAGTATCCTGAGCCTGTTCTTCCCCATGGATATTACTTGCTTACATCGAGACTTCTGGCTTATCGGCGTCCTGGTGCCACTGCCCAGCTCTTCGTTTCTGAGTTGCAGCCGTATTGTGTGTCTTCCTATGCCACAATACGGTTCTGGGCCTATCATGGGTCTCTCTGCCCCCATTCTTGCTGCTTGTCAGCCGCTTCGTTCCCCGCTATATCCCTGTGACCCGGGACCCATCTTAGGGTAAGCCTATTATGTGTCCCGAGTTGGTCAACCTTGGATCTTACTTCGTGGACTACTTTCATATTGCTTATATTAGATTCTTTCAACTCAATTACTCAAGCTTCATCAGCAAGTTGTCTGATCTAGAAAAATATCTGAAGAAACGAGTGAATTTAGCTGATGAGCTCAGAATCGTAGGCTGAATCGTAGTTGCTTCCATGCGTTGCATAGTTGATGCTAATTCGTCCAAACTCTACCGAAGTCGCAAACAATTCCAAATGGATGTTTTTCAGCACACTCCAGAATCTGGCCAGGGCTTACATATTATATATTATATATATATATATATATATATATAAAGCTGCGGTTAACGTCATTAACAACACGCATTCAAGCTTACACCTTTTTTTTAAACATTTTCAAATTTTGCTTCTTTTTTTTTAATATTAAATTTTTTTTGGAATTTTCTTTTTTTGTTTTGTGTTGATTTGTTGCAACATTTCTTTCTGACTCTTTTGTTGAGCAACAATTTGCAACAAAAGTTTGATTTTGCATCGTTTTAATATTATTATTTTTGTGCAAAAAAGTATGCGGGGTGTGGGGTGTGGGGAGATGGGGGGGGGGGGAGGTGGGTTTGAGGAGAACAATTGTTTGCTTCTGTTCGAAGTTCTTCTCGAAGTTTTGAGCGCTACGCAACGCTAGGTGGCGCTTTCAATGTTATTTGGAAACACCTGCTTCACAGTTGCCTTACCTATCGCCTCCACCACCTCCCCTCCGCCCATCGCTTTCTATTCACTCACACGCCACAATAATCAAATAACATTTTTTTGGTTTTGTTTTTCTTCTTGTTGCTGTCTTTGGTGGCTTTAATGAAAATGGCCGAAATGGGAAATGAAAATGATAAAAATATATATAAAAGATACACGCACACACACACACACGCACAGGCACACGCAGAAGCTCTTCCTCTGTGCCTCGCCACATGGCTTCCCATGTCTACTAAGTATCGCCATATTAAAGTGACATAAACCGACAGCATTCACGTGAGCATACCACATTTTCGACATGCCATTGAGCCACACACACACACACACACACACAGATACAGATACAGCACACACACACACAACAGAGGCAGAAGCACGTACATTGTGACTCATAGATAAAAATGTTGTCTGAACTGCACTCTTGCATAAAGACACAAAACTGAAAATATGCGGCAGGTGCTCAACTCTTGGACTTTCCATAAATTAATAAAATTAAATACGAATATTAATTAATAAATAGGTTATCATCAGTGCAGCCTATATATGTATATATATATTTACTTATATTATATATATATATATTATATTTAATGAAATTAATCAGTTTTGCTGCAAACTAAACCTTTTTGCAAATAATTTGGGGAAGTCAACAATGCTGAAGGCATAATTGATGAGTAAAATTAAAATTGATATTGCTGCTTCTGATGGGATTCAGCCAACTGCAAACGCATCTAATTTCAGTCAACACTTTGTTGTTGGCCAACTATGAAAGCTATGGCGAAGAATCATAAATCGAAGCTGTCGCCTCGCTGGTAGCCGGGCAAACTCAGCATGAGTTGTTGATTGGGTGGCATATTTGAAATGCGCTCGTCATTGAAGTCCTTAAGATGCGCACTACATACCAAGGGGGTGGGGGAATGGGTTGTTGCAGGTGAGGCAACCATGGAGTTGCCTGCAGCAGCCAACTCGTTTACTTAAATCATATTTTTTTATGCATATTTTATCTAAGTTTTCGCACTTTCATCAAACATTGCGCACGCAAAAAGAAACAGCTAGAAAGAAAGAGTTTATGTGGGTGTGTGTGGGTGTATGCTGGTGTGTGTGGGTGAGTGCGTATATGTGTGTCTATCTGGCGCTGCTTCCGCTTGCCCGGTTTTAATTAAATACAGCTAACAATGTACATTCTCATTCATTGCAAGAGTTTTTGCAGCTAGTTGGTTACTTAGTGCCTGGTTGGTTACTGTTTACCCCCACCCCCACCCTCACCTCACCCTCGCCCCATATGCCACTCCCACGTTTTCAGGCCTCCCCCTCTGGGCATATCACTCCCCCCACACCCCCTTCGACTGCGGTTGTCGTTTTGCGTTTCCATTGGCTTGCATTGCACGCCAAAAGCACAGTTCACTTTTGCTTCGTTTACACACACTCACACACGCGCACACGTAACCCAAGCCTCTGGTTGTGTGTTACACACACACACATATACACATGTACACACTTGCAAAGTTTGCTTCACTGCTGCTTCTTAGCAGCATCGTATCCTTGTAGTCCTCGTTGGGGTTTTAATTAATATTTTTCTGCGTTGCATACTTGCCAGCGCCGCACTCTTCCGGCCATATGCAATCATTTCACAACACTAGCGCCAGTGTTGCAGCTGCAACAGCATCCCGTTGCCTGAGCCCACACACACACAAACAGCACAGGTAGCATTGGTCAGGGCCCAGGCGATATAATTTCAGTTATAAATAACCCAGCCACTAAGTACAATTTTCACATAAATATCGCTTAAAACATGGCAAACAGGATGGCCAAGAGGATGCCAGGCTCAGCTGGGATCGAATGGTATGAAAACAGCATAAATAGATTTAACAGCTCACTTTTGCTCTAAGCGAAAATATAGGTCGAAAAGTTACTTCAAGTAAATACATATTTTTCAACTTGTAATGCGTATGGATAGAAACAGTTTTGGTGACTTACTGCGTCTCGTTCTTCTTTGTCACTCGTCAGCGATTAGTTACTCGCTTTAGCTACTCGTTAGTCACGCTAGCTAGCGGGGGTACGCACCTATGATCGTTAGGCATTATTATTTTGATATATTTTATTTATATTTGACTTTAGATGATAACATTTTGCAGCACTCGCTAATCTGCGTGCCACAATCGAAGCCAAGCAATCGAAGTGAGATCATTAACTGTACAATGTGGCACATATGGCCATCATTTGAAGTGGCAAATAGATGAGCACCGAGATTATAGACACCAGACTCGTAAGCCCCATTACGTTAAGCGAGGCAACTGGGTCAATGCCTGTCGTGCAACACTTCTCGCTATATTTTTTTAAACATGCTGCAGCTGGAGGCACGAGTGGCATGTTCTATTTTTTATTTTTTTGGTTTTTGTGTTTTTTTTTTTTTTTTTTTTTGTGTATGTTGAACGTGAAATATGAAATGGCCAATTGGGGGCGCTGGGCTGGATTGGGCTGGGCGTGGCACAGCGTCAAGTGTGACTGTAACTGTAACTGTAACTCTAACAGTAACGGCGGCGACGACGACGACGACGACGATTGTCACGTTTGCAACAAATGGCGCATGGCACGCAAAGTGCAAATGTAATTCGTGTATTTTACTTAATTTCATGTTACGTGCACAATCGTCCAAATCGCATCCAATCGAAACTCGCTCCCTCCCCTCTCCTCCCCTTCCCTCCACCTCACCCCTTTCGCATGCTGGCAAACCACCCCCTGGCAGCTCTTTTTGTTAGCTTCTTTTTTTCTCTTTCTTTCTTTGATGTTGGGCAAGCATTTGGCAGGCAGCAGCTGCAATTGCAGCTTTTACCTGGCCACAACCCCAACAACTACAAATGCAACTGCAACTACAACCAACAACAATTGCAACTAAAACTTCTTTTCCACGCCCCCCCCCCCCCGCCCTCAACTTACCCCCCTCAGTCTTGGGCCGCTTCCACGCATTTATTAGCATTTTAATGCTGTGCCATTTTTTTGCACATTTCGGCAAATTTTGAGGCGAGAGTTTTAATTAAGTTTCGGTTTGGCTGAAGGGGTGGGTGGGATTTTGGGTATTTTGGCGGCATTAGCGGTGAGCGTCAGCAAAAACTTTTATAATTTTACTTGCCTCACTTTATGGCAGCTTATTCCCAGCTTGCTGTTGCTGGGCAAAATTGCAATTTGATATGCGCTGCGGAAAAAGAATTTTTCATCATTTTTTGTTTTGTGGACGTCGATTTTCAAGTGGCAGAAAGCGCAAAAGCAATAAAAAACTATAATCGGACCGCACTCATTGCTGCACTCACAATTCACTCAATAATAGCTGCCATGAATCATCGAGCGGCATTCGTTCAAATTGATACAATTTCCAATTTGATTTGTCAGCAAAGCGCTGAATTCGCATTTCCATACCGAGTTCGCGCAAAATCTAGAAACATGTTGTCATTGTTGTCATTGTTGTTGATGTTGATGTTGTTGTTGTTGTTGTTGTTATTGTTGTTGTTGTTGTTGTTGTTGCTGTTGCTGTTTGCTGTTGAACTGTGAACCCAGAAACACAATCATCAATATGGTTTGCCATTTAAGTGGCGTATTCAGCATTCATTGCGGCCATTTAACAAAAAGTGATTCGCATCATTATATTTAATGTTGCGTTTTGGCCAGGCTAGCAGCCCGGCAGCCCAGTAGCCCAGTAGCCCAGCCTGTTCGTTATTTTTATTTACATTTGGCACTAAGAGTCGTTGCGCTTGTTATCTGCTACTCGTTGCATTTGCCAGGCACGTGTTCTTCTCAGCGTTACTCGTTGCTTTGTTCATTTATATTCGTTGTCTATTTACTCGCTCCTTTATTTTTATTATATATATATATATATTGCAAACTTGATATTTATTACCTGTTTCAACACCCGTGTGGGTACTCGTTACTCGTTATTCGTTACTCGTTCATTTACTTTGTCACTCGTCGGCAACATTTTGCCATTTTGACACTTTGTAGCAAACATCTGGGGCAAGTAGTTTTGTGGTTTATGTGGAAACTCTTCACATTGATTGCGCATAGTAAGATGAGCCGGGGAGTACGGAGGGAATACGGGGGGAGTACGGGGGGAATACAATATAGCGGAAGCCATTCAAGTGCCTCGTTTAGCATAGATTCAGGTCAGGCAAAAAATGCGCATTCACCTCAAAGCTCAAATTAACAAATTTAAATGTGAATAATTGTGACGGCACACAACAACATAAACAACACAAACAACAACAGCAACAACAACAACAACAGCAACAGCAACAATTGCCGCTTTGTTTGGAATAATTTTTGCACGTTCAGCATTCGAAATTTGCGAAAATATTTGTCTCCATTTTCATTATAAGTGCTTAACCGATATCGGTTCAAGTCTATTGTGTGTGTCGCAGATGTGGTTGCCGTTGCGGTTGCGGTTGCGACTTATCGTTGATTCAGTTGCATTTGTTTGCCTTGCCAGTGCCATTTATGATAATCAGGCATCAATATTCAACGAATCGACAAATCAGCTGGTCGACCGCAAGCTACCCTGTTATCCTAGTCTGATCTAAAACTGAACTCATTTTCATGCTTCTCATTCGCATTCTCTATTGGGCATTCTTCTGGTTGCTTTTTGGTAATTAAGTTAGTTGCTGCTATATATACCCATCAGAGCACACATTTACAGGGTGTAAGCATAATGTTGACATCAATTCTGTGGTCATTTAATGAAAATTAAGTCATTAGGCCGCTTATTGGATATACAGTGTCCGATGACATGCTGTCAAGCTGACACAACACACACACACACACACACACAGTCAGCAAACACACACACACACACACACATTCACTTATATACAAAAGAGCAGCATAAAAACTATCGCAACAATGTAGACAAATTGATTTTCACGCACTTTTTGTCATTTGTCTATTGGCCATTGTTGTTCAAATTTGATGTCGCTTTTTGTTGTTTTTGTCGCTTTTTGTTGCTTTTTGTTGCTTTTTGTTGCTTTTGTTGTTTTTGCGTTACTCCTGTTTTAATGGCCGAGCAATTTGTAATGACCGTTCAGTCATCCAGTCATCCACTCATCCAGTAGTCCCTCAACCGCAACACAACACGTCGACTATTTGCCAAATGGGCATTTGAAAGAGAGAGAGGGGGAGAGAGAGGAAGAGAGTGAGATGGGAAGAAAGAGACAGCTGCAAATTTCTCTGAGCCAGATAATTCACACCGAAAATTGAACTAGATTATCCTCTTCGGACATGCTGTGCGTACACATATACATATATACATGTATATATGTATATGTATATATATATATATATAAATAAGTATAAGAAATTTGGAAAAATTGAGACAAATTGCTCATAAGGCGTCAGCTTTCAAGAAACTCATCAAAAATCAATTGGCCAGCAAACGAATTGGAAATGAATTATGTTTTGCTACACGTGCTGGCCTGGCTATTATGTATGCCAAATAATGTATTCGCTTGGCAAACTTCGAAGATATGATGCTTAATGTTTACAAATTGAGCGCAGAGTGTTTGTAATGAAGGACTTTTATTCTGATTGGCATATTTTCTAATTGGGTTTCTGGAATCCTTTCTTTTGGCATTCAAATACATCTGCATTTTGTTGAGATCGTTTTTTGTTTATATACATATATTGCTAGCATTTCTGTTGCACCAATGATGGACCGAAGGGGGGGGGAGTGGGGGTGTGGAAGTTGTTTCACATTACGTATACGTAATTTAGAGGCATTTCATTTTATTTCCTGTTTCCTTGCCCGAGCACACAAGCAAAACGGTCATTAGTCTAAGTCTGATTTAGTTATAGTCTCTCTCGCTCTGTGTGTGTGTGTGCGTGTATGTGCGTGTGTGTGTCCTTATTAAGCAATGCCAACTGACAAACGACAAAACGGTAAACGTGGAATTTCAGTTATTACCCCCCTCCGCCCCCCTTCAGCTTGCAATCCCTTTTTGACATGCCTTCGCAGCTGCTTTAATTGTTTTTTAAACACATTTTAAGCACTTTTTGAATACCCGTTGCCAACTCGGCAATAAACAAAACGTCAAGCATCAGCAAACACACACACACACACACACACACACACACAATAATCTTAAGCACAACAGCAACTTGAAGCAACAACAACAGCATCAGCAGCAGCAGCAGCAACAACAGCAACATTCAACGCAAGTCTTTGTCGTGAAAATGGAGCGTGCGCAAAATGAGCGCACACCCACACACACACACATACGCACACACACAGACACACACACACAAGCATAGAGATACATGCTTAGTGTAGGAGATTTACCTTGAAGTGAGCAGCTTTTAACACTTTTGCTTTTTAGCCAACACAACACGAAGCAATGGCAACACATTCATTTAATTTGACGTCTCGCGCCCTATTCTAACAGCAGCAACAGCAACAGCAGCAGCAGCAGTAGCAGCAGCAACAGCCTAATTGTCGTCTATCTCAAGTCGACAGCAGTCTTCCGTCCCCCCCCCCCCTCCCACGACCGCCTTTCCATCCCCATTCCTTTTGTCCTTAGCTAACCCACCCCGCGCTCAGCTCAGTTTGCCGTCTGTTTGCTGTCTCAGCGCAAAATGTAGCTGCTCTAATTAGAATGAAACGATTTTCATTTTGCATTTTCATGTTGTCGTTTGCCTTTGCTGTTTGTTGTTGTTGTTGTTGTTGTTGCCCTGGCCCAAAATGAATAATTTACGCTGCTTCGCTGTTGCTGTTGCTGTTGCCGTTGCCGTTGCTGTTGCTGATGCATGCGAAAATTCATAGAAATTTCCATTTCCATTTTAATTTTAATCGCAAGTGTAATGCCAGTCAGGCCATAAGCACTATATAGACTTCAGATGCCTCCTGATTTAATTGCTTTGCCGCCGTTGACGTTGCGCCAGCAATCAGTAACATAAAGCAACAGCAACAGCAGCAGCAACAGCAGCAGAAGCATGGAAGGCGCTTCAAGTGGCAACAAAAGTGAATTTTGTGCTGAGGAGGCAAGTGAACAGCCAAGCTGAGCGAGCGACCCACTGAACCATATCAAGTGCATTATCTGCTCAGTCATTCGTTGAACCACTCAACCACTCACCCACTCAGTTTGACCATCTTTATTATGCTTATCTGCTGCTGCTGCTGCTAGCTGGCTCTTGGCCCGATTGACTGACAACTGTTGGCTCTGAGCAACTGTTGTTGTTGTTGTTGATGCATTTAGCCATTGCTGCTGCCAAAAAAAAATAGTGTAATCTAAACAAGTGCTGAGAAACTTGACAGCTGCTGGCCAATTGAGTGCTGTTGCTGTTGCCTCCCTTGTATCATGTTGCTGTTATTGCAGCTGGTGTTGTGACTCATGTGCACAAGCAATTGCGATTGCTATCGGCAACAGCAGCAATTGCTGGCCCACAGCAGCAACTCTTTAAGTGTGCTTCTTGATTATCCAATCTGTCGGGTCAGCAAGCAAATTGTTTCATAAACCAGCAATCAGTTGCGGCTGCTGTTGCAGCTACATATATGTATATTCTGTCCATTTTATCCATACATAGAGTTCAATTGATTTCAATTAGTTGCCATCAACGAATTTTGTATGTTACTTCGATTATTTGACTTCCTCCTTCGCCTGCTGCTGCCCTCAAAATCTTGCTGTTGCTGTTGCTGTTGCTGTTGTAACTGAAGCTGCTGTTGCTGCAGCGACAACTATTTTTCTTTTATCATAAGTAAACGGATTTCGCTCTTGTGCGCTTTTGCAATCTATGAAAAGATTTGCCCAAGTGTTGCTGCTGCTACTTTGAGAAATCAATTCCGACATCAACGACAATACAGCCCAACAATCTTTTTCACTTTTTCCAGGTCAAAGTTCTAAATGTTCATTAATTTTATCAGGCACAACGAGCGCAACGTCACCAACGAAATCAAAAAGAAAATCATTGCAACTGTCAGCAGCAGCAGCACCAGCAGCAGCAGCAGCACCAGCAGCAGCAGCAATACAACTTGGCAACTTGGTAGTATTTTTACTTATTTACGTTGTTTGCAAACATTGAAATTGCATTTTGCTAGCAACTGTTGTTCGCCCACCGATTCCCCCATCCCCATCCCCATCCCCTTGAGTCCCCAACAAGAGTCTTGCCACCCGATTGGTGGCGTAACCTTTCTGCTAAGTGTGTGTTGCAAATGAAACTGCCATCGGCAGCAACAACTGCCACTCATCTAAGGCACATTGCTAATGTGTTTGCGATGCAGCTACAGATAACAGCAGTGCCTTGCACCTTGCCACAATGCAACTTGCTGCAACATGCCCTACATTTGCGAATCAGTACTCCCATATTCAAATATAGATGGACGAATATATGTTTTTCTATTTATTGTTGAATCTACATCTACATCTACATCCACAATCTTTACTGGGAATTTGCATTCCATATTCAAATTGATTGAACATTCTCGAATAATACCTATTTGGACTCTCTTGAACAAATTGTATATGTGACTAATTTATTTTCCAGTCAGGATTGCTTTGTCATTGTTGTGCCAAACGATGCTTCCCTAATTATGTTTTTCATTTTGAGAAGACTGACTTTATAATGTCCATCTTAGTTATACAAAAGTTGTAGTCTTGTAGGTAAATCCCCTGAGTCAAGTTCAATATGAAATATTTTCATATTTGCCAAATTGGATTGTTTGCTCCATTTTAAAAGGGTTGCAAAAGTTTCCCCAAAGAAAACAATATGTTAATGTTAAGTTGCTCTGTTAGCGGTAAGCGGACGCTGTTAGCTAGCGGATTCTGTTAAGTTAACAAGTCGGTTAACATTACATTATCTGAGTTCATTGTTTCTGAACTAATTACGTAAATGCAAACAGACAAATCCACACTGTCTCTCTCTCACTCCCACTCGCACTGTCTCTCTCTCACTCCCACTCTCACTGTCTCTCTGTCTGTTAAGTGGAGATGTCAAACAGTTTTAACAGTAGCTGATTTATGTTAATGCAAGTCGCTTCGTTCTGCACGCTTTTGAAGTATACGTTTTTTTTTTATGATCCTGCGGTTTCTCTAAAGAACTTCTAGACGTGGCCAAAGTCTGCAATTTGGCGAGCACTTGACCCTTACGGAATGGCCCAAAGACTTAAAGACCAATGTAAATTAAGTACTTCAGGCTCGCCCTTCAATTTTATGAATACATTTCACTTATTTTCTACTTTTCGTTGTTGTTGCTGTTGCTGTTGCTGTTGCTGAGCTACTTCTGGCTGCCGTGACGAAGCCAATGACCAAACACAAACAACAATACATACACACAATGACCTGGGTTAATAGATTTATGACATTTACATATTCGCTCCAGCTGAACGCCCACTGAGTATTTTTTCTTCTGCTTTTTTCATTTTTCTTTTATTACCTACATATATATTGTGCTGCTGTTGTTGTTGCGGATGTTGCTGCTGTGAATGTTGCTGCGTATTAAATGGGAATGTCAGCAAGTCGAGCAAACAATAAATACTCTGCTGAAACAACCCCTCCCCTCCCCATCCACTTCCACCTCCACCACCCCTCGGTCGACTATTAACAACAATCATTCACGCCCCATAACAGAGCCTACGATTTTTCTGCTTGCTGCTGCAAATATATGAAACAAAAATTTGCCTATTTATGGCCAAAAGTAAATATATAAATATATATATACATATCTAAATACATATATATATATATATATATATATATATATATTTATATATATTTCAATGAGCCATGTCGCCCGCTTAGCAGTGCCTTTTGTGTTAATAAACAAATAATCTACTTAAGTCCAACAATAAAAAGGGAACGACAAAGTCATAAAATGCCTTAGGCAATATATATATATATATATATATATATATATATATGTTGGC
The DNA here is from genome assembly GCA_035042265.1 of Drosophila imparisetae. NCBI lineage: Eukaryota > Metazoa > Arthropoda > Insecta > Diptera > Drosophilidae > Drosophila > Drosophila imparisetae. The sequence continues at coordinate 574,496 of JAWNLP010000147.1, forward strand.
TGTCATACACAAAAAAAAAAACAATTCACAGAAAAAGCAAAGGTTTAACTAAAAAATGGAAACCAAATTGCTTCTCAGCTTGATGCTTGAATTGCTTATTAATAGAAACATGGCTTGACTGAACCGAAATATGATTTTAATTGCACATAGGTTTCGCTCAGTGCATAGCACATAACGCACACATAAATAGCGAACAATGCGCAAACAAACGCCCAAGGAACATAATAAAAACAAAAATTATTTCCACATAATTTATTCGCACGCATACAACGCCAATCACTGCATAAATGCTGCCCAATTCAGAAAAGAGACAGCGATAGAGAGGGACAGAGAGAGAGATAGAGATACAGAGAGAGAGAGAGAGTGAGAGCGAGAGAGAAAGGGTCACATTTACGCAAGTAAATAGTTGAATGGGTCGGAGCGAAGACGAGTGTTTACTCTCTCGTCCCATAATCTGCCACCCTCCAACTCACTGTCTCTCTCTATCTCTCTCTCACACACTCGCTCTGTCTCTGTCTCTGTCTGTGTTCACCTTTTGTTGGCTTTGCTGATTGATTGGCCATCGGCTTGAACGTTATTGTGCATTTAATTGTCGCTTATTAGCCGGCAAGAGTAGCTGTGGCCGCAACTTCAACACCTGCAGCAGCATTAACAATTGCCGTATCAGCAACAGCAACAACAGCAACAACAACAACAGCAACAACAACAGCTGCAGCAATTCTTAAATCTTAAGCAATATCAGAATGGGAACGACTTTATCAGAGCAAGTGTTGTGAGGCAGGAAGAATACTGTGCAACCAGTCCACAAAAAATAACAGCATAGGCAGTAAGAAACAGCAACTGGTACAACATGAGCAATAACTGATTAAGTAGCAGCAGCAGCAACTGCAGTAACAAAAACAACACAAGCCAAACAATAACACAAACAACCCCAAAAGCCAAGTCTATATCAATCAGGCTACAAGCTACATTAACAATAATACCAAGCGTACCAAGAGTAACAACAGCAATTGCTGATTCAGCGCCAACAGTAATAACAGCAGCTGCAGCACCAACTACCTACCAACAAGTTAAGTCAGCAGCAATGGCAGCGAAAGCAAGTTAAATATCGGCAGCATTAGCTGCAGCAATATATTTTGCAGTAACAGCAGCAGCAGCAGCAGCAGCTGCAGAAACAATAATTTTGATATCAACAACAGCAGCAGCAATAAATAATGTTAAAATAACAACAGCAGCAGCAACAACAGCAGCAGCAACATCAGCAACAACAGCAGCAACAAGAGCAGCAACAACAGCAACAACAACAGCAACAACAACAGCAGCAACAACAGCAGCAACAACAGCAACAACAACAGCAGCAACAAAAACTGATGCCGTGTGATCCTCACCTGAGTGCTGCATTTAGTGGCAGCAACATCAAACACGCCCACACATCGCTTACACCAACAGCAACACCTCAACACCTGCTGCCTCGACTCAGTCCTCAGCTAATTGAGCATGCATTCAACGTCACAAATGTTTTCATGTTGCATTTGGCTGCTCTTCTTATTTTTATTTTTATTTATTTTATTTTATTTGATTTATTTTTTTAATTTTTTAATTTTTGTGGCATTCAACGTATTCGTCTTGTCTAGATTCGTTTGCTCTTTTGCGGCTCATTTCTCTTGATTTATGTGTTATCAGCTAATGTATGCGAGATAAGCTGATGTGCTGTGTGTGTGTGTGCTGTGTGTGCTGTGTGTGTGTGTGTGCCTTTTATCAGTCGATTTAAATATTATCACAGCGTGGGAAGCATAGAAAATAGCACACACACACACACACACACACACACACACACACACACACACATAGAGAGAGACATAGAGACACACACACACTGAAAGATAGAGCCTATCTACACTGTATTTTTAGAGTCATTTTCCTGGGCTGGCTGTCGACATTGCTTGCAGCTAGGATATCATTTTTATGGCTCTCTGATTTATGGTCAGCGATTGCATTGCGCTGGCAGTTAAATGGTTTATGGCCCGTCGACGATGCTCCTACTTCAGCTGCTGCTGCTGGTGTTGCTGCTGCTGCTGCTGTTGTTGCTGCTGCTGCTGCTGTTATTGCTGCTGCTGCTGCTGTTGTTGCTGCTGCTGCTGCTGTTGCTGCGAAGCCAAATTAAAACATGGACCAAGACAAGAATTACAGCGCCAGAAACTCAGACGATCTTTGATAGCCATAGCTATAGCTATAGCTTATTTTGTAAATACACAAGTACCACGACTGATAATTAAGGCATCAGCTTGTCGCTCAAATCTGTCTGTCTGTGTGGCTGCAACAGATGTTTTCAATTGAAAGCCAAGCAGCTTGAACAGGGCAAACAGGCGACTTCAGTTTACGATTTATTGGGAACTTGTGAACTTGTGTGGCATTCAAATATGCTGAGCAGACGGAAAAGCGGATTAGTTTTGATACTTTTGAAGTCAGCATAAAGAAATAATTTCGCTTGGTTTTTGATTGTTTTTTTTTTGTTGTTGTTTTTTATCTTTCCTCAACATATGCAGTAAAAATTGCAGTTGCACTTTTGGGCATTGTCTGAGGTGCTATTCAAAACGGTGGATCCCAGCAGCAGCAGCAACAGCAGCAGCAACAGCAGCAACATCATGTCTGGGAATGCACACAAATGTCTAACTTGACTGTCGCAAAAGAAATGAAAATAAAAACAAACTAAGAAGAAGAAGAAGAAGAAGAAGAAAATTCCGCAAATTCAGCATTTATATAAAAAATGTGTGTTTTTGCTGTTTGCTGTTGTCCCGGAACACTGTTGTTGTTGTTGTTGTCGCTGTGAATGTCACATTGCAATCAATAAAATAAGACTTTTATATGCTTGCTGTACTTGGAACATACATATATAGACCATATAGCAACTCCTTCACTCCCCCTCCCACATGACGACTCCTTGGCTTTGTGCGAGTTGATTGTTTGTAGAGCTGTGGCATCAAATGCTGATGGCTGCTGCTGTTGCTTGTTGCTTGTTGTTGTTGTTGTTGATGTTGTCAGTTGTTGGTTGTTGGTTGTTGACTGCTGCTGCTGCTGCTGCTGCTGCTGCTGCTGCTGCTGAAGTCGTTTACTTTATTGTTGTTACACGAATGCTAGGCAAGCGAACGAGTAGGAAGCATTTTGTCTGGCAACAAACAAGTTGCGCAGAGTCGAGTCGTGATTGCAGGCAGATATCCTATATATCAGATATAAGGAGTGAAATGAATCGTACATCACGAAAGTAACAGAAAACTCCTCACCTGCCTCATTAGTGCTTAAAGTTGAGCATTACGCGAAAGATGATCATTTTAAAATGAAATATTCTCTGTGGCAAGCAGAAGTCAAGTCCAGAATGCGTATGAAAAGTAAAGTTTAAATATATATATGATCTTGAGATGTCTTGAGCCAAACTTGTAAGCTCTCCATACGAAGTTATTAGCTTTTCAATTTGTAGTTTTTGCCAATTTGTCACATATATATATATATATATATATATATTATGTTTAATGGAATGCGCTTCAAATCCAAAAAGTACAGGGTATATAAGACAACAAAGCGCAAGAGTCGGCAAGTGCGCTTGACATTTGTAACTGGGCGTGTCTGGGAATAGGAATGGATGTTGGCATGCCTGTGGTAATAAGAATTGAGAGGGGGGAGTGCGGCGGGTAGAGGAGGTGCAGCAAACGACTAAAAGATGAAAGCGAAACCCAACACAAAATGTTGACTTTTAGTCACGACAAGCGAGCAACGCTCAACGGGGTAACAGAGAGAGAGAGAGAGAGAGAGAGAGAGAGAGCAATACAGAGCAAACAGACCTCGTGGCAACTCTGACAAATGTCAGCAATGTTGATTTATTTGCGTTTACATTTATTTATGATATGCAACATTTTTGTAAATGCAATTTCAGTATTGTTGTTTCATTCTTTTCAGTGTTGTTGTTTCACTCTTTTTTTATTTTCTTTCCCCTTTTTTGTTGATGTTTGGTATCCACGAAACGACATTTTGCATTATGCAGCATCACATGTCCTCCTCGCGTTCGTTGTCCTCCTTTGCTATTTGTTATTACTTCTGTTGGCTTTGTGTGGAGTAGAAGTTGGAGTAGAGTTGGCCAAGTCTGTTATATGGCCAAGTGCTAGCATAACTCATTTTGTGCACAGCGCTTCTTGGAACTGCATCAGAGGCTGCACAAGCAATGGCAATCCCTTCACTCCTCTGTCATCATCATGTTGTCTTCCCCTTGAGCAAAAGAAAAAAAACAAAATAAATATAAATCATCTTTAATTCGCAGTAACGAATTTTTTGCAACTTACGTCATCAATTTTGAGACAAAAAAATGTCACCTCATTTGTACAAAATATCCCTTTGTGTATTGAATATGGGCAAAAGAAGCAAAGTTGACAGCTTTGTGACTATAAGTATATGCTTGATATATGTAAATCATCAATTTATCTGTCTCAACAAACCTATCGACTCACTTTTGATATCATCATTTTTCATGTGGATTGTTCAGTTCAACTGTACAATTAATTAATTACTTCAACTTCAAATCAGTCATTGTCAAACTGTACCAGCTGGCAGAAGATTTAACAGTTTGCTAAACTGTTAACAGAATGTTGAGTTGCTCGTGTGAAATGTTAATTACATTGCTGATTTCAATTTAAGGTGTCATTTCAGAGTATCTAAAATATGTATATATTCTTCAGAGCTGTTCTTAGTTGTATTATTAACTTTAATATTCATTTGTGCATAAATAAATAATATATTTCTCTTTTCCATCTCGTTGCAGGTATTGAAGCTGATTTCGATTGCAACAGTTGCTGCCACTCCATGACAAAAGAGGGCAGCAAGTTCCACATTTGGTGTGTTTGTGCACGGAAATGAAATGTAATGTTTTGAAATTACATTTAAACACTTTTGCCATCTCTCTCTTTCTATCTCTCTATCTCTCTTTCTAACACACACATACCGTATCTCCCTCTCTCTTTTGCTCCTTTTTGGTTGCAAATATTTTTGTTTGTCCGTTTCGTTCTCGTTTTCGCTTATGTAATTTCCAAAATGGATTATGTCGTTGTCCTGTGACCTGCTTCCTGCCTCCCTCTGCCCTCTTCTGCTTCTCTCCGCCCGTGCCTTCCGCCTTTCATGCTTATCGCTCTGTGCATTGTCCTGCCAGCAGGCTGCGCTGTACTTTAGTAGGAAAACATGTTTCATGTTCCATTTTGCATTTTAGTCTGTCAACGTGGCAATCCGAGCATATTGGGAAAAAACCCCCCTCCGCAGTCAACCAACCTCCACCCCAACCCTTGCTGATGCTTGCCCCATTTGGTCTCCACAAAATGTCACTCTTTCGACTCCCTTTTGCCGTGTTAGTGAGTTTGAAAGCTTTTGCTTTTCACTATTGACATGTGTCTGTGTGTGTTTAACATTTTGGCAAAATGCCATTATAATTATATATGTACATATTGGTTCTACATATGCACTGTGTGTGCTTTATTCCCTATCAACAACAACAGCAACAACAGCAACAAGAAGACATCGTTTAGTTAACAAAAAGTTCTCCTTTACGACCGCTACTATGGGATATATGTACATATATGTACGATTCTACGATCGTTTCCTTTTCCACTTACGATTCTTAGATTTTGTTTAAACTCACATATCTTCCACATATGCCCACTCTTTGAAAGTGGAATATAATGAATGCTTGACTCGCTTTTAATTTGTTGCTTTGTGTGAGGCACAAACAAAATAAACGGAATTGCTTTTATGTGTAGCAAGTAGCAAGTAGCAAGTGAATGAATAGCAAACAGCGTTTTCAAGCGTCCCCAATCGACAGAACAGCAGATAAGCAAACATACCGTGTTATTTCCAAATTAAAATGAAAAAACAACAAGAAACCGCAGGAAAAACACAATTTAACAACAAATAAAAATCTGTGGAAAACAAGGTTACAAAAATGTTGTGGCATGAGGAAAAGTTAATGACCTCAGCGGTGTGTGTGTGTATGTGTGTGTGTGTGTGTGTGTGTGTGTTATGTGCCCCATCGCCACGCCGCCACCGCCAGACTAAGCCCACTGTTAACCCCTGCAGGCGCGGCACAATCTGGATTTAGTTGGCATCAAAATGCGTGACTTTCAAATGCAGCACATGCCACTTGCGAGATGCAATTCTGCTTGCGCCTCCTCTTCTTTGCCCTCTTATTCTCCTTCTTGGCATTCTCTATCTGCCTCACTCTCGCTCTCTCTCCCTTTCTCTCTCTCGTGCTCACTCACTTGCATTTTGACAAGCGTGGCACGAACTGACTGTCTGTGATTTGGGGTCGAGTTTGTGGCTGCAACTCGAACTAGAAAGCACCCCCCCCCCCCCCCCCCCCCACCCCACTGACAGTGGCAGCTGCTGACATGCCCCGGCTTGCCTCGTGCACCATATGAATATCAATTCTTGACGCTGACCAAGCCACTCGGCTGTTCCACTTTGGCTTCAACTCAAATGCCACATTTCGAAGATGCGAAAAAAATATGGTCTGCTTTTCGTGCTAAGATTGAATTATAATTGTCTCACAGAAGTAAAATTTAATTTAACAGACAGAGAGAGAGAGAGAGAGAAAGTATAGCTAACATGTTATGTCACTGAATGAGAGAAGAATGATAATGAAGGTCCACTTGAGAAAGACAGCTTCAAATGTGTCAAGTAAAAGCTCCTAACTTGACTGTTGGAAATAGCAATATAACATTCTCTTGTACCTATGTTAATAACATACTGTTAATGTTAATCGATACTGCGATCGACCCCAACTAGGTGTAAGCAAGCGCATTATACTTTCCACGCGCAAACCCAACAGCGACAACAAAACTTAACCTAAAAATACAACATTGACCGTAGTTGAACAACCGAAACCGAGTTGAGCAATTATGCTGTTCAAGCTAACAATTGAAATATACAGTTCGCATTGTTAGCTTGCTTGTGGGAAGAGTTGTGCCTGTTAAATAGTAAATACAAAAAATAATAAAATAAACTATAAAATGAGAGCTCGATGTACGAATTAATAGTAGTTGTGCGTTGTGGCATCTTATCACCCAAAAGCGGCAAGCTTCACAAAGTAGTTTGCTTTATCTAAACAAAAATACTTCAGTTTATAGTGCTGCCTTGTCTCCAATATATTTGATATGTGGCATACGACAAGACATCACATTAAGCGTCTTTTAAGAGGCGCCTCTGATCTGTGCGCCATTTCATTTTATACTCTCACTCACTATGCCATTTTCAACTTGGCCCAGCTAACTTATTGTGTGCTCCTTTTCATTATGTATCCTGTATCCTGTATCCTGTATTCTGTATCCTGTGTACTATGTCCTGTGTCCTATGTCCTATGCTTTGCTCGCACATTGTAGCTTAATTTCATTCGTGGGATGAGATTGCGAGCACGAGATGTTTAATTGCCCACAAAAACGCAGCAACTATAAAAATTATATACAATGCGATTTACATTAATTTCCTTTCGTTTCGTTTCGTTTCGTTTCGTTTATTAATTGGAACGTTATGTGGCTGCGCATTTAGAGGCTCTAACTCGCAGCTCGCAACTCGCAGCTCGCAACTCGCAGCTCGCAGCTCGGAGCTGGGGATTGAAAAACAGCCCTCAGACTATACCCACTTCGAAGGACGCGCCCTCACACGCAATGGGCTGTCGTCCCCCCAGCCACTGGCTGAGCCTGGCTTCCCCAGCCCTCGAGTCCTACTTGATTAAATCGAAAAATCCATAGTGCCCCAACTTTTTCCCCACTCGACGTCGTCGCCCTCGTCATCATCGTGGCGCGCCATTAAAACTTACATAAAGCACAAAACTTCAACGAGTCGCTGTCAGATTTTAATCTATACAAACGCCTATATATAACACACACGTACATATATATATACTGTACTGTACTGTAGTGTATATACATACAATATTAATGACTTGTTGGTAATCAGATATTTTGTTTTTTTCGCCTCAACAACATTTAAAGTTGCCAAGTTTTGCTTAAAGTTATGCGCCCATTTCTTGGATTGATGCTAGAATTTGATGTATGTATGTGTGTGTGCCAAGTGCAAAGCTTCTGCTTTAAATAAGTTGGCACGATGTGGGCAAATAAGTCAATAGAAGCTAAGGTAATTTGAAGCTTGTCAACGATTGCTTAAACAAATTTGCACTGAAAGCCACAGGAAACGTGTTCGACGTGAACAAACATGTCTAATGCAATGTAACATTCTGTTTACAGCCACACACAATGTTAACATTAAATAGTTAACAGAGCCACGAACACGTACGTGTTAACAGTCACAGTCACCGTTAAACACCTGCAATTTACAAATTAAGACTTTCAATTTGGAATGAAGAATATTATCGATTGCTGCCTTCGATTCTCGAATATCGATACTTATCGATTAGCGATAGCAATAAAAGCCAAATGAAAACATGCGCCGCCTTCGTTTTTTTTTTGTTGCTTGCTTACTTTCAGTAACTGTGCTGGCCTTAAGCAATTAGCTCAACTCCACTTGGCAATAATACCGGAATATATTTACCAGCTGGTTGCTACTTGTTTAAATATCCCTATTAATATTACTATTATTACCCTATTGCACAGTAAAAAGAGCTATGAATAGATTAGGGCACACTTTAGTTCGCCATTTAATGACTTGATAGCTGTATATTTCTCCATTTCTCCATTTCTCCATTAGTGCACACATACATTTAAGTGCCTCAAGGAATTGTTGAAACCGATATGTAATATTTTCGCAACTCACTTGCAACATTGCCACATTGGTCGATACCACATCGAGGACGGGTAACATTTTCAGCTGACCAGAAGGACCAGCAACCGGTTGTGCCACAACCGTTCAGCCGTTCAGCAGTTGAGTGTAACTAACGCTATCGCTATGTTGGGCTAGGTCATTAATAGGGGCTGCACCTAACGAGCGCCAACTCCTCTAATGAAGTTTAACTGCCTCTGCCTCAGCCACTGCCTCTGCCACTGCCACTGCCTCATGCGCTCCCTGTGGTGTATCGGTTCGACTTTGTCGGCTTGTTGCACACATTTCGCTTAATAGATTTTTCGTAATATTTTCTACCAACTTTATTCGTGTTTAATTTTCGTTTTTTGTTTTATTCGCTTTTGCATTTTGCTTTGCATATTTTGAGGCGCCGACAAAATATGCAAACTAGCGCCGCATGTTCTTTGTTCTTGTTGTTGCTGTTGCTGCTGTTGTTGCTGTTGTGAGGTGTGCTTGCTGGGCGGCTGTTTGGAGCCGGTGGGCGTGACATTGTATAATATTTTGTGCTATTTTGTAAATTCCAAACGGGTGCCTCCTTCCCACACACCACGCACCACACACCCAAAAGCAAAAGGTCCTTTGGGCATCTAGCCTGAGGCAAGCCTTTTGGCCCGATGTGCGGCCATAAAAGTCATTTGGTTTTCACCTCGAAATATATTTATAAACAGCAACAACAACTCAAACTGAGAAAATTGTTGGCATAATAACAATTTAGTTCGCCGAGTTGCTGTTTGGGATGCAAGTGGCGCCTTAACATGCCACACGCCATCCCACACGACACGACTCACCTGGCGAAGCATTTAGCTTAAAGATCCTCCGACTGCACTAAGTACATATACATATATATATATATATATATACATATATATCACCAACACGATCCCAAACGCTAAATACGTTTTGCTTATATATATATATATATATATATATATGTAAAAGATTAATCATGATATGAAAACATGTATGAGCATTTTTCGAAATTTATTACAAGACGCTCGACGCACGAAAAGTAAAAGCTGTTCTGTCTTCTTTTGCATAGACACAAACGAACGCGAATAAACACGCATGAAGTTGAAATATTTATCTCACCTCGCATGCACTGCACGCTCTCCAGCTCCAGCTCCAGCTCCAGCTCCAGCTCTGGCTCTGGCTCTGGCTCTGGCTCTTTTCGGTGACTGAACGTGTCCTTTCGTAGGGCTTCAATGTCTTCAAATCCGCTTGGATTTAAACCGTTAAGCCCTACGTTGTCCGCCCCCCATCAGCATCACTTGAAAGCAGATAAACTTGGAGAAAAGCTGTGCGAAATCTGTAAACCGCTCACAGGCGCCCTCTTTGGCTTACACCCACCCCACAAGCCCCTGACCCAATTTTGTCGTTGAAGAAAATGTCCTGTGCCCTTGCCCTTCAACCTTTGGCCCTTCCCATTTTCCAGCTGCTGCCTTTGTTCATCTTTCTGCCAGTCCAGAGCTGCTGACTGCATATGAGTGTGCGTGTGTGTGTGTGTGTATGTGTATGTCCTGTGTCTGTGTGTGTACTGTCCGAGCCCGTCCCATCCTGTCCTATCCTGTCCTGTCCACTGTGCAACTGAAGATTTTTAATGGCCTTTGGCCACTTTTGGCCTTACGGCAAAATGCATTAAAAGACTAACGAAAAATGTTGCATTTTATGTGCGCATTTTTATTGTTTTAAATTCGCTCCTATCTCCCCCCTCCCCGCCCTCTCTCTCTCTCTTTCTCTCACCCTCTCCCTTTCTCTCTTTGTCTCTCACTCTCTACCTCTCTGTGTGTGTGTGTGTGTGTGTGTCGCGATTTCAGTTCCGCTTTCCCCCGTCGCCGGCCAATTGTGTTTTTGTGCCCCCGCAACTGGGCCATAAAATGTGCTCCTTTCTGCCACTTTCGGCTGTCGCCTTTAATGCTAAAAGTAAACGTGCCTCTTGCCAATCGTAAAAGTCTTCAGCAAATACCAAAATAAAATGCGACACCGTCTGAATGGGTGTGTGTTCTTTTGTTTCACTGTATCTCTGCCACTTCAAGTGTTCAATTTCTCCACACGCCACACTCAAATTGTTGCTCATATTTCGATATACACATATATACGTATATATGCACATATATATGTGTGTGTGTGTGTGTGTGTGTGTGTGTGTGTGTGTGCATTGGGCGCCATCTGTACGATTTATTTCCATATGAATCTGAAGCAGCAATAAAACAAAAATAAAAACAAAAGTTTCACAGTTGAATAAAGATGACATTGTAAGCGCTTCTGTTCTCAAGTTAAAAAATAAACAAAAATCGAATTTAATTAACTGGAATTCGATATGCTTTGTGAAGAAGTGTGGCATGATATGTACAACAACAAGACAAAAAAAAAGGAGGATGGACAAAAAGAGACTATTTAACGAAGGGGAATCCAGTTGCCTCAAATATTGATCGTTTATTTGAATAGCTATTCAATTCCATTTCAAGCACAAGCAAGCCAGCTAAATTTGAATGCCAAGTTGCCACTTAAGTGTGCCTGCCACAAAACTGTAACACCTGAAGTTGAAGCCAGCCACTCGATTTGTTTGTGGCTTGCAAAACAAACCACAATTTGGACAGCTACAGCGATTTGAATGGTCGCTCAATTAATAACACTTGTTATCAATAAATTATTTACAGAACCAACAGCGAGGCGTAAACCCAAGACGTGGGCCCCTTTCCGCCCGTTCCGACAGTGCCAGTGACACGAGCAATTTAAGGCAGCCAAAGGCAACCACCTCGCACCACCTCAGAATTGATCGGTTGTTTGTGCTGCCTTTGTCACCTCAGGCAACTGTCAATAATAATAAAAACACTCTCAGGCCGCCCGCGGGGACATATGAATTTTGCAATTTACAGCAATTTTGCCACTTTTTGGACTGAAGCCGCCCCCTGCCAACTCTGAACACCAGGTGGCGCTTTACGTTTAAATGGGCCATCAAGTGTTTAATTAGCCAGGCGGCGGCGAAGCAAGCCTGTCGCTTATTTATGCCTTATTTATGCACAGACTCGACTCTCTCGACTCGGCGTTGGTGTGGGGTGATGGTGGGGGAGGGGGAGGGGAGTCAGGAAGGGTTGGTTTAACCCCTTTGACCCCTTGAGCAGAGGGTAGACTGTGTGACGATGCCCGTTTGTGGCGTGTCTGGCCGCCTGTTAATATGCAATACTGTTTCACTCATTGCAATATGCCCCGTGCCAGCAACCCACCCTGCCACGCCCTAAACGCATGTGTGTCGAAAATATTTGGCTAATTTCATATGCAAGCCAATCTCCCCAACTCCTAACTCCTAACTGCTAACTGCTAACTCCTGACCCTTATCCCCAAAGCCATCACCACTGGACTGACTATTCAAATGATGTCAATCCCCTTTTGGGTTTTCATGTTGCCAACAGCTGCCACACTGGACACACTGGCACAACAACTCCAGACATACCCCTACCCCTACCCCTACCTACCTCCAACTCTCTTAACAGGGCCCAAATCTAGAGAGGCATGCATTGCCGAGGCTATTGCACAAATTATGAACTGGCAATTGGCTGGGCTTAGTCCCAAAATTGTTGTGGATAGTTAACTATCCAGCAACCAGCTACGCCCCTCTTCTGCGACCATTAAGACCCAAACACCCATGAAAATTTATGAACTAGATTGGGTTGTGAGCCTTCATCTGGCCATTAAACTAACGTGTTTATAAAGTAGCATTAAGTCTGCTAACGATTCGAATTTTCTATTAGATGAAACTCCCATGCAGATTATAAACTATGGATGGTAAATTGAGGTATAAACTCAATAGCTGTATATATATGTATATATATGAAATATATGCCCATAGATGTAGATCATATTATATATATATACGTATATGGTATAGTATGGATTCAAACACATATACAAAGATAAAAGATTTATTCTGTATAAAGAATGAATAATATAATTATTATATTATAGCCGACATTTTGGATTTTATTTGAGTCTTATTTCGTCCATCCATTTCCAACGCGTTGTCCTCTTTCTGCAACCAACTGCAACCATATAAAGCGAGTCCTTTTCGTGTGGCGCTGCCAACTTGCGTAAAAGTGTTGTCAACATTTGAAATTGTATATAGAAAAGATTCTTTGGGCTTTCGTCAAGTTCCCTATTTTGAGGGTTATAATGGTTCTCTGCAAATGTTTGTAACAGGTAGTATATAGTATATATATTCTTAATCAGGATCAGCAGTCGAGTGGATAAGGCCATGTCCGTCTGTCCGTCTGTTGGAACACGCGAATCTCTGACCTAGAGACTTCAAATTTGGAATATAGATTCTCGTTTACTACTCGCAGATCAAATTTATTTCATTTTATCGATAACTGCCTCAATTTCGCAAATATCGATACATATCGCATCGCGATAGCAACAAAAGCCACAATTTCAAAGGCGACTTGATAGTAAGTATACCTTGAAATATGTTTGTGTCCTACTTGTCCTGCTTGTCCTGCTTGTCCTGCTTGTTCCGCTTACTCACTTGCAGTCCTGCGTACATTTTAACAACTGGGTACAGGGTATATCGCATTCGTGCTCACTCGACCACATCATTCTTGCTTCCTGAGACTAGTTCGCACGCAAGTTAACAAATGTTATTTTGCATGCAAGTCACCAGCGCTTTTTCCTCATCTCTCTCTATCTCTCCCTTTCTCTATTGCTGTCTCTTTCTTGAACTAGCATTTAAACTGTGCAACTGATAGCCCAAAAGCAGCCCATGTTGTCACTTCACGTTGCACTATACTTTTGCCCACGAGACTCTTCTGGCTGCCTCCGCTCGACCCCAGCTGTTTTCCAACCAACTGATGACCATGAAGTAAGAAAGAGTGTGGCGGAAAGAGAGAGAGAGAGAGAGAGAGACAGACAGAGTGAAATGCGCTGTTGGTCATAAATCAAGCGCAGCTGCGCTGCCCACGCTGTCCTTCACAGGACATGCTTCGTCCTCCCTCTGCCCTGGCTTCGCTTACGCCCACATTTGTCCATAGACAAGTATATAAAAAATGGCGTTAGGCGTAAGAGAAGCCAAGCAAACCAATGAATGCAGTCAGCAACGAAATGGTTTTAACTTGAACTTGCTACATTTTGTTGCAATATACATATGTGCATGTGTGTTTTTAAAGCAGTCTAAAACCTAGCTGACCAAACAGCAAATTGCCAGTGCTACACAAACTGTACAGCTTTGAGGCCTTTTTAGCTCCCGATGGCAAGATAAAGCACATCGCCACCAGGACATTGCCAAATGAGTGGCACAAACTAAATGAGGGTATGCTCGATTAGCAGTTACCCTAATCGCAGTCAGCCAATCTCCAATCTTTTGTCTTTGTGTTGCTGCTGCAATGCGATGGCCATTTGGCTAAATTCAAATGCAATTGAACTCCGCGCTGCGAATTATTTTATTATTTGTGTTGCACGTTGAGAGAGAAGAAGAAGTAGTTGAAGAAGAAGAAGCATGGACAAATTGAATGCCACTCTTAACATGTATTCATAAAGTTATGCACTCAACCTGTGGAATTTCAGTTGCTCGCAAACATTCATTCCCAAAAAGTCGGAAACTTTTCAAGTTTTTGTTTTTGTGGCTTATCAGGAATTTGAATTGTTTTATGGCACACAGCGGCATACACCCAATGTAGCCAACGAGTGCATCACATACAATTGCAATGCTCACACACAAAACACACACACACACACACACACACACACACACACACACACACATCCAACACACATGCTCAAGCAAACACATTTTATTATGCAAATTTTCGTGTAGGTGAAATTTGCCTGACAGTCGTCGCCAAAGAAGCTGCTTTCTTTGTGTCACACACAAATGACACCCCCAGCCCCACACCCACACCCACACCCACACCCACACCCAACCACCCCTATTCTATCTCTATTTCTTTTTTGTTTTGTGTCCCTGCTTTCTTAAAATTGCAAGTTGGAATTTATTTTAATTTTTAGCTCGAGCGCGCGAAGCTTTTATTTACATTGCTTTAATTTGTATTTGTTTTGCACATTAACATTACAGCTATGGGTGTGTTTTGGGGCTGCTTCAGGTGTGCACGAACTAGTGGGCAGAGGGGGGAGGGTGTGTCAGAAGTTGGGGTGTTTTCTGCAAATGCATTTCGTCCCTATGCAAATGCAAATGCTTGCAACACGCGACGTTGACGTTGACAATGAAAATGGTGGTAAAGCGTGGAGGGATGGAGGTTTGCAGGGATTGCTGCCCGAAGTGTGTGTGTGTGGGGGGGTGAGGCAGCAAGGTAAGCTTTTGCTTGCCAACAAAACTCACAGCCAAAAAGATGCAGTCAAAGACAAATAGCAGAGAATAAGAATAAAAATGGAATCGAGTTGAGGATGGAGAGTTCATTTGGGGGAAGAGGAGCTGAGTGATGGGGTTGGGTTAAGTGTTTGGTGGGAATAGCTCCTGGGTGCCACTCGACTGCTGACTGCCGGGAGGTACTTGCAACTGTGAAATTTGCATAAGCAATTACGAGAGCGTTGCCAACATAGAAAAACAGAGTGCGTGGGGGGGGGGGGGGGTGAAAGGTTAGTGGGAGGGAGTTGAAGAGGTAGGGATGGGGAAGGAAGTAAGGTAAAACAGAGTCAACAATGTCGCCAGAGTTGAGTCTAGCCTGCACAGCTCCGGTCTGATCTAATCTGCTCTGGTCTGTTAACGAATGGAGCTGGGGTTGAGGTTGAGCTTCCGACGATTTTAGGGGCGGTCGGCGGATAAGTGCGTTGCACAAATTTGCAATGCATCAGCAACACCAACAATTTCAAGTGCAACATCAACAGCAACAGCATCGTGAAGAGTCGAGCCGCTCTGCGACTCTGTTGCACCTGAGCTCAAAACGATATGCATGCAACACAGCAACATAGAAAAAGAAGGAGAAGTAGTAGAACTAGAAGAGGGATGCTCAAGCTGCACATGACAAACTCAGCTAACTCATGTGCATGCCAAGCACGCAATTGCGGGCAAATATGCACGTACCTAAATACAGCAGATGCCAGATGACTGATCCTAAATCAAAGCTTAAAGCATCGCTAATCAATTACTGAGATGTTTTTAATAATCAATGAAATGTTAATCAAAGTGCTGTTAGATAAAAATGCTAAACAAATAATAAGTTAAACAATAGCAGAGTAATGGGAAATAATAATAGATGAAATACATCATCAGGTCGAAATATGCACAGAATGAAACAGCAATAGCAAAAAACACAAATGGCCTAGCATTACGTAATACTGAAAGTAGTAGAAGAACAGAAAGACAGAGAGAGAGAGAGAGAGAGAGAGAGAGAGAGAGAGAGGGAGGGAGCGATGTTAATTTCAAGCGTTTGCCGCACAATCATTAAGTTGAAATCTTGATTGTCGAATCTTAACTGCCATCCGTTTCGATTTCTAATGGTTCTCATTCAAGTGTGTTTGTGGTTGCTGCTGTAGCCGTAGCCGTAGCCGTAGTTGCTGGTCTGTCGCTCATTTAAGCAGCAACAACAAGCACAAGATAAAAACCGCAAAAGCCAGCTAAATAAATGCTGGCAACTTGGGCTGCGTTGCTGGGGTTCGGGGAGTTCAGGAGTTTAGGGCATTGCCAGAGCGAACGCTGACCATAGGCGAAAACTCTTGTTGTTGCTGCCCAACGGGGTGGTTAGGTTAGGTTGAGCCTTGCTATTGTTGTTGTTGCTGTTATTGCTGTCCGAGCAGCTGCTCACGTTGCATATTTGTAGCATGTTTTGTAGAGCAAAAGAAATGCAGCAGCAGCTGTCAAAGGGGGGTGGACTCGAAATGTCCTGCATTCCCTGTAACACTGTGTCCCCTATGGCTATGCCTATTGGCAGCTGCAAAATGTTAACCAATACATTTGCACACACACACACACTCACACGCATGCATACACACATGCACATGCAGACGCTGCGGCAAATGCAGGCACTCATCAGCTCATCACATCTCTCTCTCTCTCTCTCTCTCTCTTTCTCTGTCATCCGTGTTGCTATGCAGAGACGAATTTGCAGTCGCAACGCACTCAGTGAACGTTTAATTGGCTGCGGCCGACAATCAACACGAATCGTTGACGCGTTCGCTTCGTTTCTTCTCATTGTGTCTATGTGTGTGCGTGTGCGTGTGCGTGTGCGTGTCTGCTGCTGCTGCGGCTGCTGACGTCGTCTCGCTTAACAGAGTTCTTTAGCAGTGCATTTGCTCTCCGTTCGCTCACTCGCTCATTCGCTCATTCGCTCATTGAGTCGATTAGGCGCCTAATGAGCGAGCACTAACAGTTGCACTTAAGTGCTATCAACAAGTTTGAAACGACTCAGGCTCAGCGCAAAACTCAACAAGTTTGCAAATTAAATTTGATTTCGCCGCAAAGCGCCTAAAAGTGCTGATTTTATTTCTTTCTTTCTTTTTGCTTGCCTCTTTGTTGATGCAATGTAATCGAATAATGCAGCATAATATAATTATATTATTATATATATATATTTATATATATATATTTGAGCATATTAATTGAACATTTTATACAAATTCGTAAACATTTCGCTGAAATCGAATTGCGCAATCACGCTGCCAATCATCAACTATCAATGAGCGAATTTAATTCATTTTCCTCATATATATATACATTTTTTCGCACGCTTTTCAGATCGCCATCAGCAGTGCCGCCAAAGCCAACGTCATCGCCATTATTGCAGCTATCAACAGTTAACGGTAAAAGTTCAAAGTGAATAACAACAGCAACAGCAACAGCAACATCTGCAATAGGAGCAGCAGCAACAAATTAAAGTAAATTTGAACCCTGCGGCCATTGAAGAAGCGGCAGCAGCATCAGCTACCAATTACAACCCCCACCCCAGAAGCAGCTTTTTGGGGCGGGCGTTGTTTTAAACTCTCATTCACTTGGCCAAATTCGACGGGCACTGAACGTCAGCGTCGGCGTCAACGTCTGCGTCTTCGCCTGCGCTGAATTCACTGCATCAGCAACAAAACCAGCTGGTAAGTTTTTACGCCAGCAAACTTTAACGCCTCCAAACCTATACTTTTAGCAATACAATACTTACGCACAATTTATACATATACATATATATATATATATATCGTAGGCAATATATATATTAAGCGATTTATATTTATAAATGTTAAATGGGCTTGAGGATGGCTTGAGGATGTCTTGGTGTGAGTGTGTTTGTGTGTGTATACGTATTTTTATGAGTGTGTGTCATTAAATGCTTGGCAGCCCCACAGCTAATCCATCTTCATCGTCCCATGTCTGTGCCTCTGCCTCTGCCTCTGCCTCTGCCTCATCCTCTCCGGTCAGTGTTTATTTATTTGTTCTTATTGTTGTTCCGAGTTTTCTGTTGGTGGTTCTGTAAAGAGAAAAAGAAAGAGAGAGAGAGAGATAGTCAGTGAGAGGGCGATATTAGATTAAAATCAAATGAATATATGCATTAATATTGAGAATGATGATTGACTGATTGACTGATTGACTTGCCAGCACCAGCTAGAATATGCTTGATTATCCTCTCTTAAAGAGAGGCGACTTTTCTTAAATACTTATCTAGATTCTAGTCTTTCTATGCTGTATTAGAGCTCAGAGTTTTCCCTTTGCCCTTTGCCCTTTGCCCTTTGCCCCTCACTGTTGTTGTTTATTGTTATTATTGCTGCTATCGTATCGATTGCTTTGATCTTTTGCCTACGCGTTTGCCTTGCTACCATATTCCATATCACAGTTGGCATCGCACGTCGCAGCTGAATGAATGTCCGGTTCCGGTCTTGGTTTTGGCTTTGGTTTTGGGTTTATTTTCCCAATGACCTTGAGCCTGTTGCCTGTTGCCTGTTGCCGACCCAACTCCGACTCTGGGCTGCCAGTTGAAATCCTTTACACAGCAACAGACAACCAAATGTTTTATCGCTCACCCACCCCTACACGAGTACACCCCATCCGCTCGTCTGCCCCCGCTTGAGGGTTAAAGTTGATCAAGGTCAAGCCTAAATTACGCTCATTTTCAGATTCATTTAAACACCCAAAAATCATTGTTGTTGTTGTTGTTATTGTTGTTGCTCGGGTGCGTGGCATGCATTTAAAATATGCTCATTTCAAAATGTTTTCCCCTTTACACGCTCACACCCACACCCACACCCACACACGCACCCACACACACACACACATACAAGTCGACCTTTTTCTAGGGTTCGTTTTGGACCAGCGAAACATTTTTGGCATTTTATTAGTAAATTTATTTTGCAGTCACTCACCAGTAGCAGGACCTACTGATTGCACCCCCTCCTCTTTTTAGAACTAGCCCTAGTGTAGGCTTATATAGCTGGCGAAAAACTATTTCCGGCATTAAATTGTCTCTCAGATCCCTCGACATTAAGCAATACACGTAACCCTCCCCATTTACAGGACTTTGCACACTCTGTTGTCCGCTTTTTTGGACCATTTAAATACTCTTTGCATTTCCACACACACACACACACACACTCATATATATACATATATATATATATATATATACATACCTAAATATGTACATAGCTTAGTTGCAGTTTGTTATAGAAGAAGGCTGTCTGGCTTGTAGAGTGCAGGGGAGCTGGCTATGTGTGTGTGTGTGTATTTGGCAAACCATTCTATTTTAAGTTAAAACTAAATCAGCTACAGAAATCTGAGCATTCGCTCGGCACACACACACACACACCACTCACACCACATACACACTCTCACTCACACTACACGCGTATCAAACAGAGGCTAACCTAAAACTCATCAGATTTCGTTAACTTACGAGTCGTTGTCTCAAGTACGTTGAGAGCGGTCACCAATCCCCCCACAAAGCCCAATTGAGCCGGCGCACCCATGGGGATTGTTATTTCTTGAGTTTTAATATTCGCAACGTTCAGTTTTATTATTATTGGTTGTTGCTTAGCTTCAGCCGGAACTGGAACTGGTCCACTTGAAATACCGCGTTTTCCATTTTTATTGAAAAAAAAAAATTTTTCAATTGATTTTAGAAAAAAAATTTGTACTAGGCACTAAGCTGAAAACTTAGAATTGGGAAGTATTGATTGTAACTATCAAAGTAGCAGACGATTATCGATATCGACTAACGACTATTGGTTCAAATAACTCGCTTGCACAGTTCACCGATAATTATAATCGATAAAAAACCAAATGCTTATTTTATTTTTTTTTCTATTTTGACATAACTTTGCCTTTAAAGCAAGTTGTGTTCTTTAGACCATTCAACATATGTCCTCTTAAAAAAGGTAGATATTTTTTAGTTTACCAATTTCAATTACTCACAGAATTGAAGTAAAAGACACGATTGGAACGCGAATTGCAGCCCTTAATTTGATACAATAAATTGTTCGCTTCGCTTTATGATTTTGAGTTAAAAAATGATTAATGCATAATTATGAATATTCATCGTCGAGCTATAAAGCGATTAAAAAAAACAGATAAAACAACAATTAGTTTCCCGGAGGAGCGATTACTTTTTGAAAGTGACCAGGGACGGAAGCCAAGTGGAGCCACTAAGTTAAGTAACGAAAGGGAATGGCTCAAATTGATATATGTGAATGACTTAATTTTCAATCAGACAAAAGCGCGCAAGACACAGGCAAAGGTACAAAAGTTGTGTGGTTCTGTGGTTCTCGGATCTGGGATCTGTGATCTGTTTTTTAAGCATAATACAATTATGGCCTTGAGTGCGCCCAAATCCAGCTGAAACTCGAGATATAGCTGCAGCAGCTGAGCTGGCAGAAAAGCTGCTTCTGAGCAAACATCTTGAAACAAGACTTTTGTATTTTTCACTTAAAATTATTAAATTCCAGCATGTGGTGGATGTGGATGAGGTGGATGTGGATGGGCGGGGGCGTTTTTGGATGATGAGTGAAATGTGCGTAAAAAAACAAATATTATTTAAGAGCTGGAACGAGTGAAATGTGCGGCACTCGAACGAATAATCGCGTCGAGTGGAATAATGTGGAGGAGTGGAGGATTCGAGAGTAGTGAAATCACTCCACACTGGCAAGGAAAAGCACAAGCGTCGGAATCCAACTGGGAATCAGTGGCTGTCACCAGGTGGAGCAGTGGATGCTTCGCCTTGCCCGCAGCCACGTCCCCAGCAACAGCCAGACCAGCAACTTGATGAGTTCTGCAAGGTGCCAGGGGAGCGTGCAACATTGGCATTGGGAACACGCCAAATGCCTGAATATATGCAGCTAAAGTATCTAAAAATACACACAAAAATGGTCAACTTAATTCTCCAAGTCGTGTTGGTAACTTGACCAAGATGAATGCGGCAAGTGGAAAACACATGCAACAATTCAAAAAGATGCAATTTCTCGATATTTTTCTTAAATTTGTATTCACATTCCACATTCTCTATATTTATTCAAGATCCAAAAACGGGAATATCAAAAGAGATCAATTTAATTTAACAATATACAAATTTAGTTTTATAGTTTCGCAACGGAATGGAAATGAAATGGAAATTTAGCTATTATGCTTATCTGCTTATCTTATAAATATTCAGATATAATATATATATATATATATGCATATATATTACAGTCTGAATACACCTTGAGTGTCGCTTTCTCTAGGGTATACGAAACGTAATGAGAAATGGAACAAACAACTTAATTTTGCCTACTTCAGCTGAGTGGACACTCAGAGGACACTCCCCACGTGTAGTCAGTTCTAAGGCTAGGGTATAAGAGGAACGCTTAGCATTTTTTTCATTACTCTGCCTTCGTTTGTGTGTGTGTTGTGTGTGTTTTTGGGTCAGGGGAGGGATGGGGAGGGGTGTTACCCCTTGGGGGAAATGTTTGTTGAGTATGTGAGGTCCGTTGAGTGGCTGAGCTTGGAAATGTCACAACTGATTGAGGCGCGAGGCGCGAGGACCAGAGGATTGAGGATTGTGGATTGTGGATTGAGCATTGTGGATTGAGGGTTGTGGATTGAGGATTGAGAGACGGGACCCGATTAGTTGTGTGGCAGTTGTTGGCAGTTCATTGTCTCTCATGGGAAAACAACAAACAACAAGTCGCCTCCAAGGAATTAAAAGAAAGCCAAATAAACAAACAAAATGACAAATTGGCGAATTGGAATACTTTAGTTTTGTTAGCGGGGGGTGGGCCAAGGGGAAAGTGGGTCGAAGGGGGCAGTTGTGTTAATCGTATAGTGACAATATCGGCAAATGTTGCAAATGCCATCTGACAACTGTCAACGGGGCGAGCTTAAAGCTACAAGCTGCAAGACCTAAAGCAGCAGGCCTAATGCTCCAACCTGGCTTTCGTGTGCCCCTCTATGCGATTCTCATACTCATCTCCAGCCTCGAAAGCAACTTATAAACAAAATTTATCACTGACAGTTTTTCTTACTCTCTTTTTTATTTCGCTTTTTTTTGCAAAATAAATAAGAAAACGACAGGCGACAAAAGCGACAGCTGCTTTCAAGTGGATTAAAGAGCAGCGGCCAGGTGAGAGGAGGGCGAAAAGTGGGTGGTGGGAGGTGGGAGTTGGAATGTGGGATGTGGGTTGGGTTAATTGCAGGTGTAGGTTCAGGTGTTAGCAGGTAGATTTGCAGCCCTCAACTAATTAGCGAGCATTTGCTTTTTATTTATTAGCGAGCATTAGTCCTTAGAATCCTGCTTGTCCTCCACTCCCAGCCTCCCCTCTCCTCCCCCCTCACCAAAATGCGAGCAGCACTCTAAAATAATTCGTCGCTCAGCCCTCAGCTCAGTTTAGGTTGACAAAACAAACACGACAAAGAATCGAACAAGAAATGTGGTTTGTCAGTTTGTCAGTTTGTTTGTGTTTATTAAATATTGCCATGGATACCCTGTATACCCTGTAAGTACAGTGAATACAAATGAAAAAGCAGCAAAACACAACAAGCCAAAAATAAAATAAAACGCGAAAATACAAAAGAAACTAAATCGACGAGCAGCTGTTTTCAAATACTTTGGCTGACAGCTAATCATCGATGAATGAATGTTGGCAATTTCGACATCTTAATATATATATATATATACATACACACACACACACACCTACACACGCATGCCTAGAGAGAGCTTGCCTCATGATATATGTGATAAGAAGAGATCTCCCATTCCAAGCTTAGAACAAGTAGGAATGCTTTAGCTGTTGATCAAGATGATAAATACAGTTACTCTATGGGGTCGGAGATGCTTCCTTCTGCCTCTGTATATATATATATATATACTATATATGGTATTAAAGAGAAGCAGGGAGAGAGACAAGAAATGCAATAGGCATAAGCTATAAGTAAGTTGCACTGAATTCCATCAAGATATAAATCGAACAAATATTAACAAATATTATGGGCCTCAATAGACCTTATAGGTCGCAGTGCTGGTTCCCCAATTATAATAATAACAAATATTATATCTTAAATGACGCCTTTCACCTTCAAGCTATCCAACATTTACGCTCTTGTTAACTGTCGTGGTTCTACTTGTCACTACATGTATGTGTGTAGATAAACATGTGTAGCTCTATATATATACATATATATATATAGATATATGTATGATATGCATGAAGTGGAGGATATATTCATAACATGGCGTAATTGACAGGGCGCGTCCAATCACCGAACTTTGACCTGTGCACACAGCCATTTTAGAGTTGCTGCTGTTCCCACCATTAAATTAAATCTATAAAGAAACTCCCAAGCATAACTTGCACACACACAAACCTACATACACAGGTGTGTGTGTGTGTGTGTGTATGTGTTTGCCATTAGTTTCGATATCAGTTTTCTATATTTGTTTCGCATCGTATCGTTTGGCATTTGCACATTCATGGCATTGTTATTGCTACACACCGCAGACATGCAAGCAACCACCCTTTCTCAACCCACACTACACACACTCCACACACACACACACACCACACACATCTGCCACAACTATAACACTCCTATAATTTGACTATAACTCCAGAAACCCCCCCCCCCCCCCCCCCCCCTCTTTTCATGCCCCTATTCCGCAGTGTGTTTTTTTGCTTGTCTGTTTCTGTCCGTCTGCTTCTCGCGTATTTATGCCTCAAATTCCAGAAAAATAAACCGGGTATGCTGTGACGCTCGACTAAAAGATATCCTGTATAAAATGCATTTCAAGGGTTGATCTTATTGAAACTAGATATCCATAAAGATAGATATCTTTGTAATTAATCAGTAAATCGTATCATGTTTGACCGAGTATAAATCTACGCACCTTAGCCACTTCAATGCGTTTGCAGAGTATTCAAAACTGGAAAGAAGAAGAAAACTAGAATAATGGAAAACAGAATAACGAATAACGAATAACAAATAACGAATAACGAATAGCGAGAAATCGCTGATATTGCGCAAATAAATAGCTCGACATGGCGGATGGTAGCATCTACCTGACAATAAGTATTAGCCTCATGCCCCATTAACCCTCCACGGAGGAGGTTTTGGGGGTGGTTAGGTGGTGTGGCAAGTTCCGTTAGCCCTATTCAACTACAGGCAACGAAAAGCAATTGCAAAGCTGCACTGCATTCTGCGTGTAATATTCGATATTCAATGGATTTGCAGCTTTAGATTTCTGCTGTTCCTTGTTGTTGCTGCTGTTGTTGTTGCTGCTGTTGCTGCTGTTGCTGTTGTTTGCCCTTTTTGCTGCTCGTTGTCGTTGTTATTGTTGCTCGTTATTGGTTTATCTGTTATGCGTGTCCTCGTTGTTGTCCTCCACATTTTTATGCATCGCTGCTCTTTGCTCTTTTGCACTTGCATTCCGCATTCATTCATTCAGCTTCGGGACTCGAACTCGAACTCGAACTCTGATTCGTATTCGTATTCGTATTCGTATTGGGACACTCATTTGTTTTGCACAATGAATGTGAACGGTCGTTGTGTATTTGTTCTTTATTTGTTTAGGAACTTTTCGGTAATTTGTCACCATGCGTCACGTTACAACGAGAGCTTTGCTTTCCCCCAAACCACCGCTCTAAGCCAGCTCAACCCATCCGACCTCTCTCTCTCTCTCTCTCTCTCTCTCTCTCTCTCTCTCTCTCTCTTTGAAATTGCGAAATACATACATACATATATCTGACACATGCAACAAACAAAACAAATATCGATTTTATGAACCTTTTATTCCACTAATTTGTCGGCGTTTTTTAATTGAAGTTCGCTTAAATCGCTTACATATGATACCCGCAATAAGTTCATTGATTTCAAATGAATTCAAATAATCGTTATATAGTTATATAGTTAATCAATATTAGTTAATGAGCAGCCAGCCTGCCAGCCTGCCAGCCTAGTTTCAACAATTAGGCGCGCCTCTAATATCCATATTTATGGAACTTAACAATCGATTACGGTTAACGCTTATACAATATATGTATGTTGTGGAAGCGCCCACATTTTTACGATTCCTATCCGAATCGTCGACATAATTTATGACTGCTGCCTGAACACATTAGGCGTACTCCGCGCATATCGACAAATTGCCAAGCCAACGGAACATTTCAACTTCTCGATGCATTATCTGAGGCACAGCCTAATCGCCATGCTCCCCCTTCTGTTCCCCCTTTCGTAGCCCATTCCCCATTCCCTGTTCCTTTGGGCAAACAGGAGTCCACACACACACACACACACACACGAAGACTTGGCTCATCCTCCAAGTGTGGCAGACATAATGTGCAGAGCGTTAAATCGAAAATAAACTTCACAGCAACAAATAACAATGTACAAGAATGTATATCTATATATGTATATATGTATATGTATATGTATATATATATATATATATGGGCAACATACAAAAATAAGCAAAAAAAACAGCGTGAATAATTTTTCAAATCACTTCGAGTGCAGAAATACTTGCTGCTTGCAAAAAAAAAGTTAAGAAGAATTGGAAACCAAAGCGGAACTGATAATAAAAAATAGGCATAAAAAACGAAAGTTAAATGCAAAAAAAAAAAGAGCAAAAGTTTTCAAATACAAATGGAATTCCCCAAACAGTAGGCCGAGTAGGACTTGGTTTGGTGTGCGGGGTGTGCGGAATGTGCGGGGTGTGCGGGGTGTATGTGCTTGTAGTGGGTGTAATATAAATCTAAATGAGCTTAGTCTGTGTAACGGCATTGCCAAAAAAGCGACCAAAAAACACCAACACGCAAAGATTTATTGTTTGATTCGGCATGTGGCAAGTGGCAAGTGGCAAGTGGCAATGGTTGTGCCACAGGCAGCAAACGCGCAAATTCCTGTCGATTTTATGAATTTTTGAAAACCATAAAACATTCAAAATACCCAAAGCGAAAGCCATGTTACAAATTTGCGTGTGATTTCGCTGAGGATTGAATTCGCTTTTTGCCTACCCTGGCAAATGGAAACGAATTGGGTATATTGAACAATGACTATGTTATGCTGGAAGAAGTAAAGCATCTCTAGCCTATATACTGTATATATAGCTGATATCCCCAGTATGCTTGTGGATATGTTCAGCAAATATCGCTTGTCACAGGTGTAGGGTATGTGCTAGTCGCGCACGCCTTTGCTTCACTACTTCTACTTGTTTCATTTTTATGATTATAAGGCCAACATAAATTTACCCACGAGAATCCGCTTAATACACCACCCCCTCCCCCAAGAGTTTACATTTTTATTGCGTTGCTTTTTTGTACAATTGTTCAAAATGTAAGCAGATTGGGAAGTCGGGCACAATGGAATGATTCTCACGTTATACTTGCCTATCTCGTAAGTCTGAGCTTTGCTCAACTCTTTTCTCTCTCTTCCCCTCTCTCTCTCTCTCTCTCTCTCTCTCTCTCTCTCTCTCTCTCTCTCTTTCATGTTGTTCATGTCAAATGTGTAAGTTGACCACATTTAACACCCAACACTAGACTAGCCGCTCTCTCTCTCTCTCTCTCTCTCTCACTCTTTGGTCAGCCATTGTTGTTTGGTTAATGCTCCGCATTGTTGCTGTTGTTGTAATTGTGTTCATTGAATGGCTCAAAGAACTCGTTAATCGTGCATTTAGCATTATGCTTAACCCATTGTATTGTGGGGCTTTTGTTGATGTTGCCACAGCGTGCGAGTGAGATAGCAACACAATGACTTATACTCGAAAGTGCCCTCAAGAGTGACCTTTGTAGCCGAAAGTACTTGCCACAACTTGTGGCAATGTTTAACAATTGAAATTGATTGGTCCGCAAACTGAGTGCAAACTGAAAGGCTTTCAAGTTTGCAGATCGCAGACTGACATATACATATACATATAATGACACTAATAACTGATAACAATGATAGATGTGATGGGCAAGGGATCATTGCTCTGCTTGCCACATTTACGAGTGGTTCTGGCTCATAGTTCTGCAAGTAGTTGAGCCATGCCAATTAGCCAATTCACACCATTAATTGCATAGTACAACTCGAAATGCTTCAGCACTTTTTCAATCCTTTCAAAAGTATTTTGAAGCAGAACTTAACTTGAACTAACTGTATTATTGGCTCTATAAAGGTCTCTCGAATGTTTGCATTGCGTAACATTTGAATGCTTTTAGTTGCCAGATAAGTAATTAAAATATCAATCTCCATGTTGGCCCAGCACCAACAAACAACAAATACTCGAACCATTTACATCTATTTCCCTTTTCTTATTCATGCCATGCCCAATGTGTGAAATCTAAAGTCTATTTGTAATTTGGCCTCAAGTTGCGGCATCTCGACTGAAATTCCATGAAGGCATTCTCCAAAAAAACCAACAAAAATGTTTTCAAATGCCAAAAATATGTTGAAAATCCAAAAAAAAAAAAATGAGAAAAAAAAACAAGAACAAACAAATTGCATTTGGCTTAAAACACAATCTGTGATAGAGGCTGAATACCCTATGATGTCGATATACATATGTATCTGCTCAAGAGCAAAGAAGAGCAATTCGAATTCGTAATACCCTGTTCATGGCCAAGTGTGTTCGCTGTTGAAGAACATGGTTGAAATCGCAGAGCGTTGGCTAACTAACCACAGTGTTGTGGCATAGTATGCGTACACACACTCATACATTTTACAGCTTCTGGTCACTGGCATGGCTAATGAGCTGCGCCTGCTACTGCCACTTCCAAAAGGACCCCCCCCCCCCCCTCCTCCAGCCACTGCCCCTTCTGAGAGTGCTGCTGCTCCAGTTCGGCTGTATGCAGCTCTCTTGGTGCCACTTTGCATGCAAATTGCACTCGATTTGCATACTGTTCGCATGCACTGTGTGTCTTGCATATATACATAAGTATATATATATATATATATATATATATACGCATTGGTATGCATGTATTTATTTGAGTGGCTCACATTATGTGCAGCCATGAGCCATGAGCCATGAGCTGTATTGTGCCATTGGCCACTGAAGTCACTTTATTAAGTGCTCCACAGAGAGACTCTCAACTCTCAACTCTCGACTCTCAACTCTCGACTCTCGAGTCTCGAGCGATAGCTGAACAGACAACAGTGTGCAAGAACTACAGCAACAGCAACAGCAACACAAACAGCAGCATCCTCAATCCGTATAAATTTCCTATATACCTAATCAGCTCCCCTCGAATCGAATCATATCAAATCAAATCAAGTCTACTATGAATGCCATAAACAAACAAACAAACAAACAAACAAACAAACAAAGAAACAAACAAACACAAAAATCAGTCATTCATTTCAGTCCTTCGCATTATTGAAATTTCATATCTTATCCATAAGAAATGCAACGTTTTTCCTGACTCCCCCGACTCCCCCCTCAATTATCTTACATTACTTCTATGGACAACAAAGTCCCTCCGACAAAAGACGTCTTTCTGATTTATACTTTATATTCATGTTTTCTCCTCTTGATTTCTTTTCGATGCATATAATAAGTTTATATATATATATGTATATATATAAATATAGAAAATATATATTTTTGAAGTCAGTATATATGTATAATGCTTTGTGTGTAAATCGCAAAGAAGACTCAACTTTTTCGTTAAGTGCATTTATCAAACTCAGAGACGCTTGCATTGTTCCCAAATGCAGTTGATAGCACTTGTATATATATATATATATATATATATAGTACAGTTCTGTGCGTTCACTGAACAAATACGGAAATTGTTTGGAAGCCCCAAGCGAAATTCGAAGAATGTTTTCAACTCGGCTCGTTTGCCTTTTGCATACGTTTAATGATGACAAACTAGTTTTTGGGATCGCTAAAAACTTTAAAGTCAAATAACAAATTTGACTAGCTTTAAAAGAAACACTGATTAAAGTGAGCAGAACATAAAGTTGAAGTTGACTTCAAACATGTTTGTATGATTTAAAGTTATCCCAAAAGCTTAGGATTCAATTCATCTATTGTTGTTTTCGGTGAACTACTTGAGTCAGCTTTAACAAATATTCTCTTCGATTATTGTGCTGAGTAAATGATGCCATATAGAAAAGTCGTATAATGTATTAATCGTTGTAATGGGAAAGGGGGATGGATCCCTTGTGATGGTTGCACAATGTTGTGATTTTCAGTACAGCTGACAGTTCAGCTATTGTCCTTTGGGCACTTTAGTCGATTAATAAAAATGTGTTGCCTACTTTTCAGCTGATTGAATTGACTTTTGGCCCGTTTACAATATGATGGTCTGCACCCCTCAGCCCCCTCCCTGCCAGCCCGGGGGTTTAGCAAGGAGAACTGCCAACTCATTATAGGCTTGCCTCTGGCAGGTGCGTGGCCTCGCCTCACCTCGCCTCGTGCGTGAATCTCATGCATATTAAACAAGACTCATGTAAACAAAGCCTAAGCATTGTAACGCCCACATACGGCCAAACTTCCAAACACACAGACACACACACACACACTCGCTCACTCACTCGCCAAGATAGAACATGGAACGCCCACTTAAATTGTGTGTTGACTACAACGCAACAAAGATACGCAACTGAACCGGATGCCACATTTGTAGACAGACAGACAGACAGACAGACAGATACTCAGATGCACAGATACACACATAGAGATACAGATAGATATTTATGTGTGCACATGTATCGCGATTTGATGTCTCGCTGCTACGACTTGGCAAACTGTTCGTGCCACATGCTGCATGCCACTTACATCAACGACAACACTCAACCAACTAACAGATACCATTCAAACGGCACTCGATTAACCGGATATTAAATATCCACTATGCGCCTCACGCATATTAATCGATAAATCAAATATTGTACAAAGGGAGACCCCAACTATATGTGATATATATCATCAGACAGATCAGAAGTCTGTGAGTTATATGTACAATAATCTGCTGCATTATCTTTCTTTACTTGAACAATTAAGTAAATAAGCCCTCATTTGCTTGCCACACAAATTGATCTATTCAAATTGAGCTGACTCTGGCTTATCAATGTTATATATATATATATATACGTATGTATATATATACACTTTTCACTTTTGAAATTTGTTTACATTTTCAATTAACATGGGGTATACCATGGACTGGAATCGTCACAACTGTTGTGGCTTTTCCAATTACGCTGTCAGCGCCGGCTAAGCTGAACATTCCAAAGCTCAATGTTCACTGGTCACACTGCAAATGTCGCTGGCTAATGGTCATTTTGTCATTGGCCGATGCCTCCTGGGGTCGTAGGTCATCGGTCAATGGGCAGTGGGCAGTGGGCATTGGTCATCGAGCATCGGTCAATGGTCATTTGGTCATTTGGTCATTTTGTCATTTGGTGATTTGCGAGGAGAATGGAATCCACCAACTAATTGCATCGCTTGTCACCGTCAATCTGCGGCGGCACAAACTTGACGCAACTTATGAGCGGCGTTGTGCAGCCAGTTGCTGCTGCACCACTTGACGTATTGAATTTATGCGTTGCCACTTGCCACTTGCCATTTGCCACTTGCCAAGGATATTTACGAGGCGTGCACCGCTCGTTGTATTTTACAGCTGAGTGCTTTGTTGTGTCACATGCCGGAGATGACAGCAACTGCGAACCGAACCGAACGCAACCGCAAACTGACAACTGAAAACGCTTCACTCTTATCTATTGGCACATCCATGAAATTCCCGAAAATATGAATTTATTGATTGGCACTCATGGCATGTGCCACAAATGTTGAAATCAGCAGCCAAGCAATGCAATTCGGTTCGCGTAAATGTCTCTCAAACACAATCGCATTCCTTGACTTGAGTTAGCACTTGAAATGTTTCGATAATGCGACAAATGCCACAAAGCTGACTCAATCGACTCAATGTTCTGCTTATGTTGATAAGATATACAAATTGCTGCTTATATTTTCACATTTTTAGCATCAAATATAATTTATTCAATAAACACAAGTTGTTGGGGTTCGTGACACGACTCTTAGTCCCATCCATCTGATCCCATCCCATCCCGTCCCATCCTCAGATCTGCTTGTTTTTTGCAGAGTTGGAAACGAGTCAATTCCATTATAATCTATGGCAGTCTAAAAAAAGCGACGCCTACATGCCGCTCAAGGCTGCAACACGCCAACACTGGCACAGTTAGCTGGTGAGTTGAGGCCACAGGCTAACCAAGCTCATATATTTGCCTGCTGGACAGTCAGATCTGCTCTTCTGTCTTCTGCACAGTGTCAAAGGAGTTGGGCACATCAAGAATACGACGAAACACAGCAAACAACAAACAGACAAGCAACGGCAGGGGGATGGGTAGGGGTAGGGGTGGGGTGGCGGTGGGGGTGGGGGTGGGGCACGTAAATGCAGTCACATTGTTTGCTGCTTTGACTTTGGCCATAGCCAGGCCTTAGACAATGTTGTTTGGCAAATGAACTCTCAGCGACTGCTGCCTCCTCTCCGCAACTGTTTTCTAACTAGCCTGGCTGCTGTTTGAATACAAAGGGAGAGGCCTCAAGCGGGGGCAGATGTGGGTGGGGGCTACATTTTTGGATTGGAGCTGCTTTGGCAACAGAAGTTTTTGTAGTGCCTGCCACATTTGTTATACTCATGCGCTGAGGCAACTTTTTCTGCGTCGTTTTGTTTCCATTTGTTTGGTTTAGTTGAATTCTTCTTATGCTTTTTATGCTTGGTTTTCTTTTTTGTTTTTCGGTTCTTTCGGTTTTTTTTTATTTTTTGTTTTTTGTTCTGTGGCGCCAGCATATACTTTGCTTTGAAATTTATTTGTGGCATGATGAGGAGTCGCCTCACACTCTGTCTATCGCTGACTGGCACTCATTTGTTAAGTTTGCTGGCACTCGGAAGACAGCCGGCGCTTCTTCTTCTCTTTCTTGTTGTTGCTGCTGGTGTTGTTGTTGCTGGTGTTGCTGTTGCTGGTGTTGTTGTTGCTGGTGTTATTGTTGCTGGTGTTGTTTCTACAATATACCAAATGTTAATGCATATGCGCATAAATTCCCAGCAAACTCGTTGTGCAAACTCAACTCAATGCAGGAGGCAGCATTGTCAAGTTCTTTCAACTTGTTCCCAAAGTGCAATTCCAAGTATATTACAGAGCCATAGCGTGAGAGAGAGAGGGAGAGCGACAGACAATGAGAGAGAGAGAGAGAGAGGAAGAGTCACATCTGAGATTTTCTATGAATTGCATTGCTATGGTGTCTACATATAACCTTTCATTCTCCCTCCCACTCGCTATCTGTCTCCCCCTCCCCCTCCCCCTCCCCCTCCCTCTCTCTCGCTCATGAAAATTCTTAGAGTTTTGACCTCATGGCAAGATGAACGCTTCCCACACATCTGCATTAAATTTCCTTCCAATTTACTTCAGTTATTTCGTTGTTGTCTTTTGTATAACATGCGATTATCGATTATCGATTTCAATCGATAAATTATCAAAATTTCAACTCAAATTAACGGAACTATTTAATTATTTGCGAAAATACAATTTGGGATGGCTAAGCCTGTGTAAAGCTATCCTTGGCATCAGATGTGTCCGGCAATATGCCGAAATGTGTGAGTGGTGCAAGTTGTTGTTGTAATCTGTCAGCTTGCTGCTTCTTCTTGCAGTTGTTATCTGCTGCACACTCATCGCGGGCTATCAAAGTATCATGACACATGCAACATGAAGCACACAGTGTGTTTGTTAGCCTGGCAACTGTTTTTTTAATCAAAAAAATCCAATCAAATAAATTTAAAAATTTGAACTCCCCGCTCCCCCTCGCCTGTTTGCCACAACTAAAGTAATCCGGTGTGCAAAATGTAAACCAAAAACAACAACAGCAAAAAAAACGCATTCAAATTTTTTTTTAAAACTACAACAGAAGTTGACAGCTTGGCAAAAAAAAAAAACCATATCGGGGAGCAACAGGGTGGTTCATGTGCCTGTCGCTCCTGGCTGCAGCACCTGGTTGCCACAACTGGCTTTTGCTTCTGGCTAATAAGCCTGGCTGTTACTGTTATCGTGAACTCTATGCAACTGCCTATTAACGTTTTGAAACCCCAATTTCAATTTGATAGGTAGACTTGTGCCACGTTCTTCACACTTGCCCAAGCATTTAAAAATTGGCCATTTACCAATTGCTACGCTTTGTTGCAGTGTATTTTCTGCAGCTGTTCCACTTTACTCTGACTCTGACGCTATAGCTGGGATCCGTTTCTGTAACAATTGCTCTCACATGTTGCACATGAGGCAGCCACAAAACAGATCTAGGACATTTAATCGACACTCCTCATTCGCAATTGTTTCATCTCCCCCCTCCTTTTGGACAGGAGCAACAAGCCGCAGGCCAAAGGTGAGCAGCAATTTGGGCAGTTTGTCGCCGGAGTCGTCCGGTGGCTTGTTGACTTGGTGGTCTCGTCGCTTGGTCAATGCACTTACCGGATACCCAAGACCCAAGACCCAAGACCCGTGACCAGTGACCCCTGACCCGCAACCAATGACTGCCACAGTCTGTGGTTATGTCCATCGTCTGCGGCTACAACTTTTTGTCTGCTCGCCCAATAAGTTTTTTATGCCATTCAACGAAAATATTTTGATGAAACGTTTAACTTACTTGGCCAAGCCAACAGCAGCAGCAGCAGCAGCAGCAGCAGCAACGAGTACTCGACTCGATCCACATCCTGCCCCGTTTTGCACAAGGCACATAAATTACTTGAACGGTTTCTTCTTTAGCGTCTCGACAACGACTCAATTGCTGGTCCTTGACTTGGCCAATGGCTCCTCTCCAGAGTTGGGCGTTGCAGCGGCGAGCTTCATATTTACGCTCTGCTGCTCTGCTCGTCTTTGCCTAACATTTGCGGTTGTGGCACGCAGTCCACGCAATTCCACACAGTGCTCCACCACTCTATATAGTTCTTAGTCTGGGCATCCTTTGTTTCCCTCCCGCCTCGCAAATCCTTAAGCCCCCCCGTCTCTCAACCCTTTTTGCCTAGCTCAAATCTCGAGACAATAATTTGTATGGCATAAAATTTAAGTTCTACTTTTTATAGTATTTCCGTGCTATCCCACTGCCTCTGCCTCTGCGCCTCTCCTTGCCTTTGCCGTTCTACTCCTTGCTAGGACCTCGGCTCCTGCCATGTTAAACAAAAGTAAATTGCCATTTTTCTAAGCACTTCTGTTTTACAGCTGCCCGGGGAGGGGCAGCAACACACAAGCCTATATAACGACCAAACACACATACTTATAAATATATTTATAGATATATGTACATATATATATATATAGTATAAATATATATATGTATATATATGCATTAACTCAGCTTGCAGGCGGGTACAGACAACAGCCATTTGTCGCGTCTCTGCGGCGCTACTTTGATGTGAAGTCATCCACAAAAGCTGCACAGAAAACAACACACACAGCACACACACACAGCACACACACACAGCACACACACACAGCACACACACACAGCGCACACACACAGCGCACACAATATCCAAAAGCTAAACCCAGCTTGAATTGTGTAAACGAGACTAGGCAACACCCTCTCTCAACCAACATCCACTCAGTTTAAGCCAAAAATTCAGCTTCCTTTTTCTGCGTGAGAAAACTTTTGCCAGTAAAGTTATTGATTCTGAAATTTGAACAGTTTTTCACTAGTTGTTCGCTAATCCTCGATATTAATTCGGGAGCACAAGTAAAAGTTGAGGCAACTCGTGCCCGCAATACACCCTTGGGCTCTGCATATGAATTTATAGGGTATAAGTAGAGGTACAGGGTATATTGCATTTGATGATACGATTCTGGTGCGGGTATTAATAGAGCTCTGGCGGTTGCATTAATTGTGGCCGCAACGACAATGGCCCGAACTGTGTGGCAAAGCAACAATAAAGGCGGCAACTCTGGCAGCAACAGCAGCAGCAGCAGCAGCAGCAGCAGCAGCAGCAATAAGGCAGCAGGCAAAGTTGTTGTGTGTGTTTGAAGCTGTTGCTGGCAACTTTACCCGACCTACTCTGGCTTAGACAACAAAGGCATTTGAAAGCCACGCCCACCGCCCACCGCCCATTGGCAGCTATGGCGTTAAATGCTGTCTTAATTTCACGCAAAAGTCTTCTGAGCAAAATTTCAATTGAATTGTTTATTGGCGCCAAGTTGCAAGCGATGAACAACAACAACAACAACTAAAAAACTCAAAGCTAGACGGGAAAAATGAGACAAATGAGAAAACTAAAACCCAACAACAATAAACAGATAAACAAAATACAAAAGACAAAAGACAGCGCCAGACAAAGCGAAAACAAAGCGAAACAAATAATGCTCTAAGCGATGCACAGATATGTGAATATATATATATATATATATTTGGATAAATAGGCTTTGGCCGAAGCTATTGTGTGGCTCACTTTTGGCTTTCATTACGTGAATGACTGAATGAATGAATGACTGAATGAATGAATGAATGAATGACACGCGACTGCGATTGAAACTGAGGCACTCAAATGTTTCCTCATTGCGATCGCAATTTGCTCGAAAGCTTACTGTAAATATGTATATATATATGCATATATATGTATGTATATATGTATTATAGGAGTATATAATTGGGTGCTTGAACGTTTAAGTATAGCACCTAGAGCATACAAAAAGACCATTTAAGAATATAGAACAAGGAAGAGTAGACACTAAATATAACTAAAAGGAAAGATGCAGGATTGGGGGATGGGGGGATGGGGGGAATGCAGAGAGATATAGTAAGCTTAGACTAATTTTATGTTGCGCAAACTAGTCCAATTTGGGAAATAAATGAAGTTGACCGCTTCTGTTGTGACTGTTGTAATTTTCATATAAAATGGAATTAACACCAGGCTGCTTTGCACTAAATCGTAATGCCAGATCTGTTGCCGGATCTGATATTAATATCAATTAAGTTGGCATGCGAAAGCAGGCGAGCCTGCGAGCCGGAGAGGCAGCCGCCTTCTTTTTTGAATGCATTTTTGGGGCATTCTCTTTCCGGCTGGGTGCACGAACGCTAACGAAATGCGGAAATTACAAAGATACAAAGATAAAATGTGGCACACTAATTTATATCTATGGCAAGTGACGCAACCGCTCACGGCTCACGGCTCACGGCTTACGGCGTATGGCTTACGGCTTACGGGTTGTGGCTTATGGCGTACAACTTACGGCTTGAGCTGAATGCAGATGCCTGCATATTGCATTAGTCGTCCTCCAACCTCCTTCCTTCTTCCTTCATCCTCCTTTTCTTTTTGCAACACGAGAGGTAGCAACAACTCAGCTCGAACAGACTGCCCAATTTGTGGCACGTCACAATGCAACCAAAAAATAAATAAATTCTAAATGTAGACAACAATTTGTTAAAATTGTTAACATGGTAAAGAAGAGAGAGAGACAGAGAGAGAGAGACAGAGAGAGAGTGACAGAGAGAGAGTGACAGAGAGAGAGTGACAGAGAGAGAGCGAGAGAGAGAGAGAGAGAAAGGAAGAGAGTCCTAATTTGCAGAGATAAGCAAATGCTTATTTAAGACCCAGTTGCAGTTCGAGAAGAGAGGAGGAGAGTGATACAGAATAATTGTAAGCTTAGTTTTGACCCCACCACACCCTACCCCCTGGCCCCCTCTCACCTTCACCGCTTGCCAGGACACGCGACCCATTTGCTTAACAAGCAAACAAATACGATTAACATGTCCCGAGACAAATTATGGAAAATGACAGTGGAATTTATTAATTTTATTTCGCGTGCTCTCCCATAATGTCGAGCACTTAGCGAACGTGCAGCCGTTTCGCTGCTGGTGCTACTGGAGGGGGCGGGTCAATAGGGGAGTGTGAAGTGGGGACTGGGGAGTGGGGGCTGCATTTTTGGACACAGACACAGTCAGAGTCACAGACACAGACACAGACACATGCATAAATATCATAAAAATTGGCCACTCGCACATACAAATGATTAATAAATAAATTCATAGGGCATGTGCGGCATACATATGGGGCATGTGGCATGTGGCATGTGGCATGAAATTATGCTGTCCATTTCCAATATGATATGATTGATGAACCTTTTGTGGATGATTGGACGATTGGACGATTGAATATATGCGTCGAACGTGAGCAGCTTCAACGCAAACCGATCAACTTCAATGGGGGCGAGTGTGGCGTGGCAAGGTGGGTGTGGAGGGTGGGGGTGGAGATGTTGGGGCAGTGCTCCATCACTTTCAGTAGCACTTTTTATTATTATGCATATTAAGCGCGTGTCATGACATGTTACCTCACTCTACCAGACTCACCTCCTCCTCCTCCTCCTCCTCCTCCTCCTCTCGTTCTTTAGGCACTGCGGCACAGATGACGTATATACGGAATATGAAGTATACGCCATAAAGGCCACCCCGAATACGGTTTATGCCAAACACAAAATAAAAGAAACAAATTAAAGTGGACTGCAGACAACAGTTCAGAGAGCATCCGACTAGGAGATACCCCTTAACACTCTTCACGTGTTGAAAGTATAGCTGAAATCAATACTTTTGCCTGCAACAATGCACATCGACATGTTGAAGCCCCGCTTGGCCACATTCCTTGCTTACAGGGTATACGAAATTGGCCAGCGCGTGTGGGGAGTGCGCCAAAAGGCAACGCAATTGCGTGTAACAGCCAACAAGCAAGGGGATAGTGGACATTGGAGATGGTGGGGGCGTGGTCTGTGGTCAGTGGTGGTCGGTAAATGCAACATCATAAATATGAGGCAAAGCGCAAAAATGATGGCCAAATGCTTGTTGACAGGTTAAGCACACAGCAGACGAGAGAAAGCCCCGATGGCCCGACGAAAAAAAAAAGTAGCCAGGCAGGCAGGCGATTTGGGGCAGGTTGCGGTTGCACGGAGGTTGAGGTTAATGGTAATAACTTCGTGGCTGGCAGTTTGTGTACTCGTCTCTGGCAATCTTACTGTATGGTGCCATCGCATGTCCATCTCGCATGGCCCTCTTGGTCATCAATCAATCAATGCGAGGCACCCGCAGAAAGATCTCAGCTCGTATTCCCACCTGACCGAAAGCGACTATTTCACCTACTTAAACTGATTGCTTTCGCAAATACATAGACTACTCGAAAAACAGTTACTTTCATTTCGATATATTATCTCGATTCCGACCCCATGGCCAACTGTCTTATAGCTTGCCAACAATTTATACAGCGATCATCTGCAGAGATAACTAAATACGTCCAAAAGTATCTTAAGTTCTCAGTGAATTTGCATGGGAAAATGCTGTCTCTCTTTTATCTCTTTTATCTCTTTTGCTGTTACATTGCTGTTACGCAACTGTTAATCATAAAAGGCTCTGTTAACATTATTAATTCTCTCGCTCTTTCCTACAGTTAATGGACACTTGCATAGATCTTTGATTTGAATAGTGGCTAAATTATGTTAATGCGGTTCAGTTGGGTGTTCAATTTCGAATTATTTACCTTAACTTGGCTGAAAGCAAGCTCTGGATAAAATTGCCGGAAAAGAAAACAATAATCATCAATGCACACCGCCGCCATTTTACAACGCTTTTCTCACCTTTTTTTGGGATTTACTCTGGGGACGTGTCCTTAACGTCGACTAGCATCATAAATAGCAGCAATCAATGTGGAGGGCAGCTTCTGATATCAAACACGTGACGTGTTCACCCTGTTCACCCTCGTGACCAACAGTTGGACCAAACGACAGGACAAGACTGGACAAGACAGGCCAGGACAGCACAGGCCAGGACAGCACAGGACAGGGCAGGAAAGGACAGGACAGGACAGGACACAATTCCAATCAATTCGAACCACGTAGTTGAGTAAAAACATAAAGCAAACTCACAGCTCGCAGTGCGGAGAGTTGTCTAGACAAGCGCCAAATTAAATTCAAAGTTTTCCCGGCACCTGCCTGCCCCCCACTCATCCCTCTCTCCACCTCCTCAGCAGCAGCATCATCTTCATCTTGTCGCTGATCCTTGCCACCCTGCGGCGGCCACTTCAATCACTGGACACGCTGCATGAGGGCGCGAACTTAACTCAAATGAAATTTACGCAAAAGTAAGTTGGAAGCCAAGGCGAAGAAACCACCAGCAAAGCCACTGCGTCAACACCCACCCTCCAAACACTACCACACACCCCTCCTTAATGTGTCCAAGCCCTAGCAAGAAGTGCTTAAGTGCGTTTCGGTTGGGGGCGATTCCTCGAAGCTGCGAAGCTTGGCGAAAGTGAAAGTTTTCTCTGCTCCGTTGCAGTAAATTGCCCCCACCATTTTTGTGGATACCCAGCAAATGAGATTGGCAAACGGGGGCATACACAACTATTGCATGAACATGTTCAGACAATCCAATGTGCTCTACATTTTCCCCTACTTTCCAATAGCTATCATCGTGTACGGGTATAAAGGAATGGTCTTGATATTTTTTATTGAAATCTTAATTCATCTTAGTGCGTGGAGGATATCTCAAAGTAAGCATTATCCTTTTCTTCTTCGTCCTGTTCTTTTTCGATTACTTTTCGGCAGAGTTGCCAGCGCTATACATGCAGCGGTAGACGCACATTGAAAAGGGCGTGTCCAGCGCCCACATTTGTTGTAGTAGTCTTCACTCTCTTCTTGCAGGAGAATGCGAAACACGAGGCTGTGAAACATTTTTAGTTTGTGTTGGCAACCCTGGCAGTGGCAGGGGCAGGGGCAGTGGCAGTGCTCGAAATTTAATATTTGATTTGGAATAGTCGGTGTGCCAAGCGCGCCACATAAACAATTGCTCGGAGGGGAACAGCAGCCAGCAGTTGCTGCCAAGTTGCAACCAGTTGGAGGCAAGTTATCAAAATACAGCAATTCTGGTCGGTCATTCTGTGATGAATGCAACAATGGGGTAGCGAACGAACAAACAACGGGGTGACTATGGTTGCAGCGACCTGGCCGATATGTTGCGCCAATGATTGCAATGGGCATATAAGATGAAGATGAAGATGAAGATGGAGTAGGAGGAGGAGGTGGAGGTGGAGGAGCAGGTTGGAGGAGGAGATTGAGGTGCAGCAGTACGCAAATATGGGACAGGGCCGCTAGATTCAGATTCCGTTTCAAAACTCTCTCTCTCTCTCTCTCTCTTTGTCTCTCTCTCTCTCTCTCTCTCTCTCTCTGCAGCTGCTGACTGATTGGTTAATGTTGTTCAATGTTGCCACACAGACAAATGTTGTTGTTGTTCCTATTGTAGGTTTCTAATTTCCGGCATGGATACTCAAGCGAGTTAGCTTTTGTGGCATACAGAAGATGCTTGGTCTGGCTTGAAGTTACCTGTGTAATTTTCTTGGCTGCTTCCGCTGTTTTCTATAGAAAGCCAGAAATCAATTCAGACAGATGGCATAATAACAAGCAACTGCAGCACCTCATTTATCTCAAGCTGTTTTCTCGGTTTCAAAACTCGTCTTGGTTTGATTAAACACACTTCATAAACTTCAGCGCAGATATAGAAACATATGCCACATATAAGGAAAACTTTTCAATACTTTTGCTACTTCTCGAATCGGTTATGTTTGCCAATTGGTAGGTGTATTCTCTGCCACATTTTTCTAAAGTGGCAATAATTATGATGTCGTTTGCGATGATTGATTCTTAATTGTCCAATTACAAATAGTGCGAAAGATAGTGAAACCCATTCGTGGATTGTCTCAGCTCATTAGCTTATAGATATCGTATGCCCGCAACTTGAGCTGCCACTCGCCGCGCTCTTCCTCACTCTTTCGATTTGACCATTGCCCACCTGATTCAGCCGAGCGAAACGAAGACAGAGAGAGAGAGAGAGGCACATATAGTGTAACATGAAACAATTTGCAAATAGGCTTTTAGCTTACAGTTATGAGTTTTTCTCTTTTGTTCTCCATCATCTCCTTTACTACTTTCCTCCTTCTCAGCTTTCCTCTCAGTCTCGAGTTACGGT
Source organism: Drosophila imparisetae (assembly GCA_035042265.1). Lineage (NCBI taxonomy): Eukaryota > Metazoa > Arthropoda > Insecta > Diptera > Drosophilidae > Drosophila > Drosophila imparisetae. The sequence continues at coordinate 615,700 of JAWNLP010000147.1, forward strand.
TGGGGTTACGAGTTTTGCACTTTTCGGGTGCTTTATAAAAAGCAATAACCATATTCTACGCATTGTTAAATATTTATGCTGGGCAGCCATAAAAAAAGTATTAAAAACAAGTCGAAACAAAACAAAAGAAACACGGAAAAAACTGTGAAAAGAAATTCGCTTCATTTGGCAACAAATTGTTGTGACGACGGCTTCGGTCAATGGGAAAAAATGTAATGTTGTTGTTGTTTGCCTTCATTTTTTGACGGTTCAACAACTTTTGACGCACACACAGAGAAAGAGGGTGGAGGGAGAAAGGGAGAAAGGGAGAGACGTAGGGAAAGCAAAGGCGAGGGGAAGTGGAGAAAAACGACACTTAAAAAGCAATTGGCAATTGGCATACGACAAAAACATAAAAACAAAAACCAACAACAAATACCAAATGCAAATAATAAAAACAAACAAAAAATGCAAAACAGAAAACCAAAAAAAAAGACAAAAAACAAAAAGAAAAAAGCAAAAAGAATAAAGAAAACTGTAACCAAAACCAATGCAATTAAATTTGTTCAAATCGATTTAAGCTGGCAATAGACAGCAGTAACAGCACTAACAGCACTAACAGCAGTAACAGCAGCAGCAGCAGACCTATGCAAAGCAACAGAAGAAGTGGTGGTGGTGGTGGTGGGGAAGGGAAGGGAAGGGGCCTGCAGAATAGGCGTTTGGGCGTGACACTCTATATAGCAATTACAACCGCAAATGGCAATAAAATGACAGAGTAAAATGTAACAATCGTTACTCTGAATTGCTTGAAATGGAGATACACAGAGACGAAGAAATCAAGTGGTGGGGGGTGGGGGGGGTTTGGCTGTCGGGGGCGTGTCGAACCGTGGCACATGGCAAACTGTATGAGAGATTTGGAGAGACTGGTAGCTAGAGGGCGCCACAAACAATACACAAATTGGGACATTAGCAACTGGCAACCCCAAATATCGTTATCGCAAATTGTCGCCACAATTAGGAGGGGTGGATTTTGGGGGTTGTGGTTGGAGTGCGATACGAGTGCAAATACCCAGGTCGAATGGCGATATAAACTGTGCACAGGATAAGTAACACGCAGGGAGGACTGGGCCAAGGGGGACAGAGAGAGAGAGAGAGAGAGAGAGAGAGAGAGAGAGAGAGTTAGAGAGGGACACAGCAAAAGCGCCTTTAATGTGTTGCCAGTGCTGCCAGATAATTCTTATGTCATTTAATAAACATATTAACCGACAAGAAACACTTGAATTAAGTAAATATTTAAACATAGAATGAGAGAGAGAAAGAGAGAGAAAGAGAAAGAGAGAGCAAGTGAAGAGGGTGTGAAAGCAGAGCTGAGTGCTTTGAAAACGATTTTCAAAGAAATAATTTGGTCGCCGCTTTTACTATAATATGGATAAAGTGCAACACGAAAGGAAAGAGGGTAAGGGGGATGGGGGATTGGAGAAGGGGCAAGGGAGAGTTGCAAACAATGCAACGCCCATAACAAATAAAACAAAAAATGAGAAAAGAAATGAAAGGGGCAACAACAAAATACAAATGTGATGAGAGACGGCAAAAACCCATTGAGCAAATATTTAACAAAGCGCAAAATTGCAGCATTTCTCTTTTATTTGCATATTTAATTTGTTTTGAGGTTCTTCCTTTGGCTCCAGCTCTCCAGCTGTCCAGCTGTCCATCTGTCCATCTGTCGGTTTCGCAGTCCGTAACCGAAAACAACGCTGATACCAGCCAAACAACAAAAAATAACCACAACAAACAAAAATGCAAATCGGCTGTGAAAAACCAGTGAAAATCTTTTCGAAATTATCTATCTTTATATACTCATAAATATGCGGCAGTTTTGTGAAAACTTTAAGATGAACAGAGGTGATCAACATTTATCTACAGGTACTACTGACCTGTAGCACTAGTTCCCAAGCGATAACCATATCTGGGAATAATATATCAAGGAGTATGCATATGTGAAAATAATACACACTCCGCAGTATGTAAATCCGTGCGTGTCTGGCATAAATACAACTGACCAGTAGAATACAGATAGGGAAATGGAGGCAAGTGAATGAGTTAAAGAGAGAGAGAGAGATAGAGAGAGAGGGAGAGGGGCACAAAATGTATATGTTGCTATCAAGAGTATATTGGTTTGATGCAATGTCCAATGATTTGGTTGGTAGAGTGTTAATGATGTCCTTTAAGGATCAGCATTGGTATTTAGCAGAGTATTTCGCAGTCGATTACGCCCGACCTCAACGCTCTCACTTGTTTTCTGTTATTGTTTTTTGCTGGCTGGTGATTTCCGTTTCCGCTGCGGTTTTCATGCATTTTCCAACACTTACTTGCACTTTTGCGTGCGTTGCTGCTACTGCAATTTTTAATTAATAATTCATACATCATTTGCCCAGCTATTTGTGCACTTTAATTTTCAAATACTTTGTCTCTTTTGTCTCATGCCAAAGGGGTGGCACCCTTTTCGAAATCTTTGTGGCAACAAAAGCAGCGCGTTTAATTAAGGCCAAAAAAAGAATCGCATATACATTTGTAGTGTTGAGTGTTGAGTGTTGGGTGTTGGGTGTTGAGTGTTGAGTGTTGAAGTGGGTCGACGGGTCACAGATTGTTTGCTGTCTTGTTTTGTGTTCGGTCTGTCCCTTGGTCTCTTGTCCTGTTCACACTTTAGCGCCAGAATGTAGAAAAGCGGCAGTGAACACAAAAGGTGGCCGCCCACTCAATTTGAAGGTTGAAGTACGCCCAGCAGGTGGGCGTGGCCAAGGCAGTTAGGCACCGCAAAGTGTCACATTTTAACGGCATTTTCATTAATCAAGTCGCTAACACACACCCACCCACTTCCCCCTCCCCCCCCCAAGGCACACCTGAGCAAAGCTGAACTAAATACTTGAGTTCAGCCTAAACTGAGCGCAATCCAAACAGAAGCGAACTTTCATCCTTTGTCTCTCACATTTTACTAGGGGTCCTGCGGTCCTTTGTTTCCCACCGTCTTATTCATCTTCTTCTTCCCCTTCGTCTTCATCTTCGTCTTCGTCTTCTTCTTCTTCTTCTTTTCTTCTTTATCTGCTTGCTGTAGTTGTCGTTTCGCGGTTTTGCACCATTTGCCGTTGCCTTGAACCCCGAACCCCATGTTGTGCGCTGACTCCAGATCATTCACAGCTCGGCATGTGACATTAATTGAATAACGTAATGAATAACGTAATGAAGCACGTAAACTGTCTTAATGACAATCGTCACAATTAATCAAGTGAAAAGGTGCAAAGTACGCTTGGTCGGTCTTCCATTTCAATTATGTCCGCATTTCGCTTCGTGTGATGTAATGAAACTCACAGCGTAATTAACAGTCGCTGATACGGTAACGGTACTCTTACAATAAATGCACTATATTGCTACGTAAGCAAATGCAGAACACTTTTGAATATAACGCCTGGCGTTACGCAACGTTGTTTACTTACGTAACAACTAACAGCTACTACGTTAGCGCTAACATATCAAACTGGAAACTTTACGAAGCAGCAAAACTTTCACATATGCAAATTTCGTTAGGTTAAAGGATGTTTTCCTGAAGCACTTACAATTTTTAATTCTCTTTCATTCTGTTGCGCTCGCTCTCATCTCTAGAAAGAAACAATTTCAATTCGGTTGTCATTTTAATTTAATTGCATGCTTTTCATGTTGAGTTTCCAGCTACTTAGCATGGAAAATGCGTATTATGCGTACTATTAATTAATTAGGTTACACAGCGTCGCAATTTGGTGGATATGTTGTATATAAATAGCTTGTGCACAACTATTCGCATTTTCTGTGGAACACAAGCTCTAATCGCTGATACAGCTCCATTTTGCGCAAAGACCGAAAAACCATGGCAACATAAGCGCTCACACACAGCGCGACCTCATTACGTTGTAATTCACATTAATTGAGCGCTAAGCGCATTGTCCGCCTCTGTCTCCCTCGCTCTGTCGCCACTGTAGGTGAATGATATGAAACTTTTGGCAGCGCCGGGATAAATCCTTTCTTTCGGTATTTTTGTTTATGGCGCTTGTGCAATTGTTCAGGTGTTCACCTTTCAGACAGCCCCCGCAGCGAACTTTACGCGCACCACATCAACAATTATATATATATATATATATATATATGTATATATATATATATATGTATATATATATGTATATAAATATGTATGTTTTTTGTATATTAATATATCCATCTCACTCTTACGCAGACCTTTACTAATTCCACCTTTTTTGTTTTGCTTTTGTTGCGCATTTCTTTTCAGGTGGAAACTGCACTGCTAATTGCGAATTTAAATTCACCGCACAACAAAATCAACAACAATAAGAAGCACAAGAAAAAGTCGAAAAGGAAGAAGAAAGAAAGGCAGGCAGAGAGAAGAAGAAAAAGGGACGCATACATTAATCACAATAGTGTCTGTCGTCCAACAAAAACAAACAAACAGTGCACAAAGCTAAGCTAAAACGGAATACGAATCAAATTAACAGCGTGTCGAAAGGATTAACAGCAGCAAACAGCTGGCTGGAGAAGAAGAGCTTTCATTACTGTGAAAACCAGAGCTAAGCAGTAGCAGAGGGAGCGAGAGAGAGAGAGAGGCAAAAGCACAAGCACAAGCACAAGCAGTCAGATTAACAGTTGCCATGGAATCGACAGAGGAGCTTAACAGACCAAGGCAGAGAGCGAGGCGATCGATGCTGTTGCCGCTGCTGTTAACATGGCTAATGCTAATGCTGCTGATGCAGGAGTCTGTGGCGCATCGGGATTGGATGCAGAACTGCAGCAATTGTCATTGCCACTGGAATTCAGGGAAGAAGAGTGCCGACTGTAAGGGCAAGAAGTTGACCAAAATACCGCAGGACATGAGCAACGAGATGCAAGTGGTTGATTTCTCACAGAATCAAATACCGGAGCTGCGACGCGAGGAGTTTCTGGTGGCGGGCCTGCAGAATCTGCACAAGATTTATTTGCGCAACTGCACTATCCAGGAGGTCAATCGGGATGCGTTCAAGGGCCTACCCATACTGATCGAGCTGGACATGTCCAGCAATCGGATACGCCAGCTGCATCCCAACACCTTCGAGGGCCTCGAGAAGCTGCGCAATGTGATCATCAATAACAATGAGATCGAGGTGCTCGAGAGTCGCCTGTTCGTCGATCTGCCCTTCCTGTCGCGCGTCGAGTTCAACAACAATCGATTGAAGCAGGTGCAGCTCAATGTTTTTGCCGGACCACTAAGCGCCATCTCTCTGGAGCAAAATCAACTGACCCATCTGCACAAGGAGACGTTCGCCAATCTGCCCAAGCTGAATTATCTATCGCTGCAGGGCAACGCTTGGAACTGTAGCTGCGAACTGCAGGAATTCCGTGACTTTGCCATCGCCAAGCGACTCTACACTCCGCCGACCGACTGCCAGGAGCCACGCCAGCTGCGCGGCAAGCTGTGGAGCGAGGTGCCCTCAGAGAACTTTGCGTGTCAGCCACGCATCCTCGGCTCTGTGCGCTCCTTTGTCGAGGCAAATCATGACAACATTACGCTACCCTGCCGCATTGTCGGCACCCCACGGCCCAATGTCACCTGGATCTACAATAAGCGACAGCTAAATCCGGGACCCAGTGACCAGCACATACGCATCCTCAACTCCGTTGATCAGGTGAGCGGGCATCAGCAGGCGGCTCAGGTGATGACTTCCGAGCTGCGCATCTACGGCGTGCGTAACTCCGACAAGGGCGTCTACATCTGTGTCGCCGACAATCGGGGCGGCAAAGCAGAAGCCGAATTCCAGCTCCTGGTCAGTGGCGTCTATATGGGTGGAGCATCTGGCTCGGATGGTCTCGGCGGTTTGGGCATCAGTGGCGCCATTGGCGCCTCCACAAGCGATCCGCAATCGAGTATATTTCTTGTCATTTGCGTTATTGTGACGACATTTCTCGTCCTGCTCATCTTTCTGGTGCTGACGCTCTTTTGGTACTGCCGTCGCGTGAAGACCTACCAAAAGGACAACACCATGATGAGTGGTGATGGCCTGATATCGTGCAAGCTCGACAAGACGCACAACAGCTCCATGCTGGAGGGATCCGTCATTATGGAGATGCAGAAGAGCCTCCTCAACGAAGTGAACCCAGTCGAGAAGCCCCCCCGTCGCACCGACATCGAGAGCGTCGACGGTGGCGACGATGGACATGAGATCAAGAAAACCCTACTGGACGAGACTGCCTACGGTAAGTGAGAGAAATTTGGAGTCGAGCAGGCGCTAAGTGATTAAGGTACTTTCTAGAGGCATCCCTAATAGATATCAGCTTTTCAATTAGCTTCTCTATGCTACCTACCCCTACCTCAGTTCTTGGAAACAACTCTGAATTAGGTGGAATAGATGGAATCCCAGATAATGAATACAATAAATACTATATATGTATATATATATGTATATATATGTATATATATATATATTATCCTTATTCAAATTGAGATTTGTGTGAGTTTTGCAATTTAAGATTAGAGTTGAATTTATCGGATCGTAGTGCAATATTGCACTCAATACCAATGAATACCAATGAATCAATAGACTATATAGATTCATTCACTCAGTAATCAACGTCATTTGCTGCAATGTGCATTCAATTTAGCCGAAAGTTCCTTACTCTTATTCATCTTACTCCATCTCTTTTTTTGCGTTTTGTTCTTTATTTTTGTTTTTCGAAAGAGCAGGAGAGAGGGAGACAGAGAGAGAGAGAGATGGAGATGGAGATGGAGATTGAAGAGAGACATGTCTATTGAACGTGTGCAACATTTTAATTCGAAATTCCCCTCGCTCTTCTTCCTCTCTCCTCTTCTGCATTCGTTTGTCCATTCACAATGGATTCGCAACGTGTTGTCTATTTGCTCAGCTCCGTGTTTATGTGTGTGTGTGTGTGTGTGTGTGTGTGTGTGCGTGTGCGTGTGTGTAAATTCCACATTTGATCTATTTGTCGAATATTTCCAGTTGAGTGCAGAGCAGCAGTTCGACAATTTAGCTCGCATTTTTCGCAGCAACATTGCAGCGTTAATACAAATACAAAACACTCACACGCGCCCATATCTATTTGAATGTGCATTTGTTGTACACACCCACATACACACACACACACACACACACAGAGAGAGAGAGAGAGATGCAGATACAGATACAGATACATTTGTATCTATTACTTCCGCCGCATTTGGCAACATTGGCCGCCAGCGCGTTGGTAAACACGAACAGAAACACAAACACACACAGCACACACAACACACACAGTCGCACACAGTCGAACACAACCAGAAACACACCCATCGACGGATGTTTGCTTTAAATTTGCAATTGGCAATTGAATTGCAATGACAATTGGAAAGCCAATTGAACGCAATTGATGCACTGTCCATTCCCTTTCCCAGTGCCGTTGCTGCTTATTGAACGATTTGGCCGAAAACAATCAGAGTGACATGTGCCAAAATGCAGACAGACAGAGAGACAGACAGACAGCAGCACCAAAGCAACAAAGCACAACAACAATAACAAGGATAACTCAACAATCGACTTTGATTTATCAATTGCTTAGAACATCAACAACAACCGATTCGATTCGATTCGATTCGATTCGATTAGGCCAACAAATAGCATGAAGAAGAGCTTAAAGTATGGCTAAAGCCATTGAAAAGTTGTAAAATGGGGACTATGGGAACTATTACTCTAAATTGAACTGCATACAAAATACATAACAATTTCCAGCTGAATATAAAAATTGAGAAATTTTTATTTCCAGAATTGAATCATATTTAGATGCCCAAAAACAATATAGGCAACACACAGCAAGCACTAAAAGGTATAAATCGCATGACAAACCCCTCGAGTTTTTGATTAGTTATGGTAGTTTATAGCGCTTGGTCTTACCAAAAGATTACAATACGTCTTTTGGCCAGGGGATTGCCTAACGAAGCTATATGATAGCATTAACTACATATTAACAAGTCTTCATTTTTTATCATTTTTGGCATGCGTTTTTGGTAAAACACAAAAAAAAAAAAAAAAAAAAAAAAGATTAGCTTTCATTTTGAATGTTAAATCTAGAAAAGGGGAGTGGAATTGAGTAGCGGTTGTAGGGAAAGTTAATGGATTAGTCTTGGAATCGAAAACGCTTCGGTGAACAATATATATCTAAAAATTAATATCTTTGGAATAACTTGTTGTAGAAAGAAAAAAAAAAGAAAAAAAAACACAACCATAAATGAAAATGCTCGAGTATTAGGACAGTTTGAAGAAATTCATTTTTGACGGACTTTTGAAACGTTTATTTTGGTTAACTTTCGCAAAGCTGTAGGAGCATTTAAATATAGTCGATACTCTTCATAAACTAATGTTTTATTCACTTTCTTTCGCCATTTCTCCATTGCTGCGTTTGCCCAATGGGGAACCTGTAGCCAACCACTCGCGGGACGATGAGACGCACTCTGTGGCGCTATCGGATACAACAACCACGCCCCGTTCACGACACACCTATGTGGATGATACGTATGGAAATAGTTTGCCGCCCGATCTGTTGGCATTCCCAGCCCGTGTGCCGCCCACCTCGCCCTCAATGCAGTCCTCCCAGTCGAACATACCCGACCAGGTTATCTACGGCATTCGCTCGCCCCCGCCCCTCACAAGTCCCGTCTACGCGCACATGACACCCCATGGTATCTATGGCACCACAACGATTGCGGCAGCCACACACAATGGCTTCATGACCCTCCAGCATCCCAAGTCGCGCAACTTGGCGTTGATTGCGACGGCGAACAGTCGACATCAGCAGCAGCAGCAGATGGCTGCTGCACTGCAGCATCAGCATCAGCAGTCCTCGTCGGCATCCCCCTTTCTGCCAGCACCCGTTGTCTACTCGCCCGCCACTACTGCGGTGGTGATGAAGCAGGGCTACATGACCATTCCGCGCAAGCCGCGTGTCCCCAGTTGGGCTCCAAGCACATCGGGCGCAGCGGCGGCGGCGGCAGCGGCTGCAACCGGATCCCATCATGGCACACAGCTTAGCGAATTTCAATCGCCCACATCTCCCAATCCAAGCGAAACGGGTACCGCCACAACTGCTGAACTCCAGGCGGAACCGGTCTACGATAATTTGGGACTACGAACTACAGCTGGCGGCAACTCGACACTAAATCTGCACAAGGCAACGGGCGGACAGAGCAGCACACAGGGTGCACAACAGCAGCAGCAGCAGCAGCAATATACAATGCGAGATCGTCCACTGCCTGCCACGCCCAGTCTCACCTCGGTGGCATCGGCCGCCAATGCGAGCAAAATCTACGAGCCGATACACGAGCTCATCCAGCAACAGCAGGCAATGCAGGCACAACAACAACAGCAGCAGCTGCAGCAGCAGCAGCAACAGCAACTACAACACTTGTACAATTCGGATACGGAGCCACTTTATGGGGCATCATCACGACATCATGGCATCACGATATTGCCCGGTTCGAGTATTAGTGGCATCGGTGTCGGTGTCGGTCTCGGTTCGCCCTCGTCTGGGTCGCTGGGTGGTGCGAGTGGTGCGGCTGCTTCGCCAACGCATAACAGCGGCGATTCGCCAAAGATAGCAAAGATACCACCAAGGCCGCCACCGAAGCCCAAGAAGAAAATGTCGGTAACAGCGACGCGCAGCGGACAGGGTAGCACAAGTCAGCTGTTCGATGATGAGGGCGAGGATGGCACCGAGGTTTAGTCTAGCAATTGCAAGCAGCGAAAGTGATTGCAATTACAATTAATTCCAATTGCCTTTTTTAGCAACAGCAAATGATGATGATGATGATGAGCATGATGATGATGAGCAAGCAGCAGCAGCGACAGCAACAGCAGCAACAACAGCAACAACAGCAACAGCAGCAACAGCAACAATAGCAACACAAATTAACTAAGACACCGAGCAATAACAGTAACAGAAAACAGCAGATGGTTAACAGAACGCAGCCATGCTAAAACGCATTCAGTGTATGATCGCTGTTAAGTTGCTACTTGTTGCTCTTAATGTTGACCGCATGTTAAGTTGAACAGCAGCAGCAGCAGCAACAGCAGTAATTAGTTAACAGTCGCTGCTGCTGCTGTTGAGCACGACTCGCCATTTCTGTGTCTCGCCCGCGCAATTTGCGTGACTTGTGTGCCAAACCGACTGATGTAGAATTTAGTAATTAAAACCGATGAAAATACGAACCGAAAAAACCACAGCAAAATCCAACAGGACGAACATGAAATACGCATATATCAGATATGCAGCATAGGGTGGCGATCAAAAAAAGAAAGGTAGAAAGGTAGGACAGTACGACGCTGCACAGTATGGCAAGCAGCTAAGCATTTTTTTTTAGCAGCTAGCAAGAAACGTTAAAACCCAAAATGAGTACATATTAGCACAAGAGTATGTAAAAATCCCATTTTAATCATAAATAAACCATATTCTACTCCAAATTTTTTTTTTCCGTAGATTTAGTTAGTTTGGTACAAAAATGCGTAAGTTACATATATGTATATGTATACAAAATTATATAAAACAACAACAACAAAAAACATACACACACACTTAAAGCTAAGCAAACTATATATAAAGATTATATATATATAAATTAAAAAAAAAAAAAAAAAAAAGAACAAGCCAACAAAAAAAAAAGAAAAATTTTAAATTCAAAACATGTTTACCCAAAAGACGCAACAAAACATTTAAGCAAGCAACAAGAAAAAAAAAGAAATACAAATATCGAAGTCTAAGTAAACCCACTTTACATAATTGCATATTGTTAGAAAATTTTATAAAATTGTAAATTATTAATACATACGTACACATACGAAAATATACATCTAGCGTAAATATATATTATTATATGGCAAGTAATTACTTAGGCATAGATCATACAAGAAAAATCCCACAATATATATATATACGTATATGCGCATGTATATGTATATACAAATATATGTATGTATATAATATAAATACGATTTTTTTTTTAGATTTTTTTTTTAAATAAATGAAATGAAATCTGAGCATGATTAATACTAAATACAAGCACTAGTACATGTATATGCCCAGAGCCAGAGCCTAAGTGTGTTAGTCTTAAATAGTCATGTACTGTTCTGCATTCGCAACTAAAAACAAACAAAACAGATAAATATATACACATATATATATATATATATATATATATATATAGGTATACAGTATCTAAATACATATATGTATATGTGTAAGCATATGTATATGTGTTGAGCAAGAGAATATTAATTGCTAGCTATTAAAAAGAATATATATATAGATATATATATATACACATAAATACTAAATAAATTTACATTAAACTATAACAATTACAGTTACAACTAAATACCAATTTAAATGTTTAAACAAGATCATAAGGCGCAAATACAACTGCATATTTGTATGTCTAGGCACTAGCTGTACATGTTTGACTTACACAACACTACACAACGCTACTCAACACTACACGACACTACACACACACTGACTACTAATGCTGTACAACTGCAACACTGCATGTATAAGGTATATTTCTAAACAAAACACAATTCAATATATGAGCAAAACAATGTTTAAGCAAATTAATTGATAAACTTAATGTCTACAAAAGAAAAACAAAAAACAAAAAACGAAAAGAAAAATCGATATGAAAATAATAGTAATATATGCATAGCTAAAGTAGTTTCAGGTACAGTTGTAAAACTCAGTTCCCAAATGTTAGCAGCACGAGACACCCTGTGTATTGTTGTCTTCCCCCCCTCCAACAGCTTCCTCCTCTGCTAACCCAACAGCATTCTAAAAGAGCTTAACAGACACACACACACACAAATAAACATTCATACATTGACTTCTCTATATCCTTGTAGGGTCAATTATAGTTTTGTCATATATATATATATATATACTCACCACTCACACGTCATGTCCGTCTGTCTTTATTTCGGTTTACCCCCATTTGAAATGGACAGAAATTCGTCAGTTTTGAAGATCAGCAGAAAGATGAGACGAGATAGGCATAGGCCTGGGCATATATGCCACCCTTTCAGATACGATCCCAAAATTGAAAATATTCAGTTCACAGCCAGTCGTAAGACCCTACAAAGATAACCCATCTTTATTTGTTCTTCAAGTTATATATCATTTCAATTGCTGTAAGTGACATAATGCAAACGCTCCGAAGCTAGAGACACATGGGTAAAGCTCAGTAAAGAATTTCGATAAATATATTATTTGACATATGTTAATATTATTTGTATTAAATATACTATATATAATTAGTTTTGTGTATAAACCAAGGCACTAAGTAGCTTAACTGGACCAAGTTAAGCCCATGCGACTAGTGCATCCATTGTGTTTACCGCCACATACTTGCCCCTGAATCCGTACCCCTCAGCTGCGGCAAAACTTCTCCCAATACAAAATAATCAAAGCAAAAAGGAAATTTGATTCGCATCAGCATCAAAAAAGTATTAAATATTTTATAAACATTTTTATGCATTTTTTTTTCAAGTAATAATTTAAATTTTAATGTAATCAATTTTTTTTTACACACCAATTTCTTGTGAATTTCGTTTGCAATTTTTTACAAGCGCGCCACAGAATCGAAAGGCAAGATCTCGACAAATGCAAAATAAAAAAATAAAAAAACAAAAAAATAAAAAAAATATTCTTTTGCAAGCATAAGAATGGTGAAAAAATCAGTTGCTAAACTCATAAAAATTAGCAAACAAATCAAAATCGAAAATAACAAGAACAACAAAAACGAAAACAAAAACAAAAACAACAACAAAAAAACAACAACAAGCTAAAACATAATACATCAATTAATTTTAACACAATTTTAACTAACTGTAATCTGTAATTTGTAATCAATTACGATCGATAAAAAAAAGAAGAAGAAAAAACTAAAAAGGGTTCTTATACATAAGTTTCATATTATTTTGCATTGTTTTCCTAACACATAAAATATTAAACTAAAATATAAATATAAATAAAAAGACGAATTCAAAAAAGAAAAAACTGCATTTTTATTTCAGAATTGAGGAACCACATAGCTTTGGCAAATAAATGTACATACATATACATATATACATTTATTGCTTTATGCGCCCCTCACAAATAACTGCACCTCAGGCAAATTCTGAAAGTGCAACAACCTCAGTGTGAGGCAACCGCTGAGGGCAGCGATCACAAAAAGCTAGTGGAGAACTACCAAAGATCACGCCACTGAGGCGACCAGATCAATAAAAAGCGCGTCGCAGATACGGAGGTCAGTCAGTCAGAGGCAGGCAGTCCGTCAGAAGTGAGAAACGAGTGCGAAACTCACTGTCGGGCAAGAGTAGGTCTGAGACTCACCGCAGTCAGTGCGAAATCTAGGAGCGAAGTCAGTCAGAGAAGGTCTGATCGCCACCCAGCTAGTACATGGAACGCCGGATATCAACGGGATATCCATATGGCAGTTCAAATTGTACCATAGTAATAAGTGAAGCCGAATAAAACCATTAGTTAATATATACATATATGAAGGATACGTGTTATTAATTATCGCAGCGCAATCAAATATAAATTTGTTGCTCGAACCCATAGCTCGGCTGACAAGCAAAAACATAAATGCAGACTCAGACTGCTGCGTAATCAGTATTCAGTATTCAGTTTTCAGTATTCAGTTTTCGTTAAATTTCTTATCTCAATGAAGCCTGAAACAGAATCTGAAACTGAATCTGAAACAAAATCTGAAACAGAATCTGAGTGCCGACCTGTCGCGACAGCTTTGTGTAAGTCCCTTTCAATGACCGCAAGGATTATTTAACTTTGACGGACAAAACTCGCATTTCGGTGACAGTACGGCCTGAGTTCCAAGCGATTGCTTTGGTATTTGGTTTACCTCGATAATCAGTCAACCGTGGAAGCCGGCATTAAGCGCTCGGCCGACTAATATCAGCGCATTATATTTGCCAATAGGTCGTGGCGACGGGGTGGGGCGGACTAGGGGCGGTAATAGCACATTACAAATTTTAATAAATACGCAACAAGCTTTAAAATATGACCAAATTTGTTGCTGAGGGCCGTAACCCGCCCCCTTGGCCGAGTGGAGCGAGAACTTACCAAAATGCGGTTAAAACGAGGTGCCAGCGCGAATGACAAAGGGTATGGTTATGAAGTAGATGGTGGGAGGGGAGGGGGGGGGGGAGAGAAACCAGGGAGAAACCAGCATTAAGCTTTAAGCATCAGCAGCAGCAACCGCAGCGATACAAATGCGCATAAATTCATTTTGAAATCCATATTTTGCATGACACAAATTTTCCGACGACCACGACCCGAGTACATACACAGATTTGTATGTATATATATGTGTGTGTGTGTGTGTGTGGGTGTATGTGTGTGTGTATGTGTGCGTATGTGTCTGTCTGTGTATAAAGAGCATGATAATCAAAGTTTACTGCTTATAATTTGGCGATGCAGCAGCAAAAGTGCCGCTGGGCGTCGACCATTTTATGAATGGCAGCTGTGCGACGCTCTACACCCAGTGCTCCCTTTGCGATTTGGGGCATATGTCTGTGAGTTTGTTGGGCGAATATTCCATAGATTTGGCAACAGTGTTTTACATGTTAAACGCTAGAGCGGTTAAAGATCGGAGCGCACACAAAACGGTAATTAATACTTCAGCTAAGTATTTTCAAACTTGAAAGCAAGTTGAGCAATACCAGCAGCAGCAGTAGCAGTAGCAGCAGCAGCAGTAGCAGCAGCAGCAGCAGCAGTAGCAGCAATATGCAGAAGGACTGTCCATCTCGCTCGCTCGCTCGCTCTTCCAATCCAAACTTAGTGTTGCCTACTTTTGAGGGCATTGCCCAAATTACTGAAGTTGTGGCAGCAACAGAAGCAGAAGTTTGGCCGAAAACCCAAAACCGTTGCTGCTGCCAACTTATTGAAAACGCTTTGCAAACTTACGCTAATAATGAAATATTTTGTTCAGAGTCCATGCGCAGAGTATTATAAGTCGTTACTTTCCCAACCCAACTTCATCTCTTTCAGATTAGAGCTTCTTTTGACTCAACTTGCTAAAGTTGATTTTTTTGAAGGCTCTCAACAAAGATCAAATTTCCACATATGTGAAAATCTTAAGTCCTAACGCATGTGCTCAGCATGTAAAATAAACTTCAATGATTTAAATAAATTTCAACTGTTAAAGAAATTTTGGCCGATTTTTTATATATTCTCAATTGCTGAAAAAATAAAATATAAAGTAGAAGTAGAATAGTTTTTCTTTTTTTCAAAATACCTTATGCGTTAGGTTACTTTTATGGATAAAAACATAGTTAGGAGCTCAACTTGTAAGCAACGAAAGGGAAATCTTTCAAGCTATTGAGTGTGTGTTAAATGCAAAGATAAAGATGCCTTTTTGACTTTAAGTGATAAGTGCACTCAAATGCGGATTTAATATACTCTTAGGGGGGGGACGTATTGGCCGAGGAGGCGGACAACGAAGGAGCTGCTGGATCAATTTGTGCCACCCATTTTAATCTACAATAATCTCAACACTTGCAAAACTACTCGGATCAAGTTGCGAAACTTTTAATAGCTGGCCCCGACACGTTTAATCATGTTTGGGAGTTTAATGGCAAATAGCTAGGAGTGTATACGTGTGGTCCTCTCTCCAGCAACTCCACCTTTCCTCCGCCACCCGATCAGCAACCACTCGCTGTCGATGTGCCTCATTACATGCAACTTAAGGGGCAAAATGTTAAACTTATATTCAAATCCACTTTTCGCAAAGCTTTTCCATAATGTTACCGCTACACGTAAGACGCTTGTGCTCCTGGGTGTGTGTCTGTTTGTGTGTGAATGTGTGTGTGGGTGTGTGAGGGTAGAGGTCGTGCGCCTAAAAGTATGCTGCTTCTTTTTGGACAGCGTGTTGCCCCAAAAACTTTGACATTTCGCCTTAAAGACACAAACCTTAAGCATGCCACACACACAAATAAAAGAAGGACAAAAAAGCGAGAGAAAAAGTGCAAACTCAAAAATAACAAGAAGAAGCAGATGATGGGTAACAAAAGTGAACTAAATGAGAGCTCAAGCAGCAGCAGCAGCAGCAGCAGCAGCAGCAATGTTGATGGGTGTGGAGAGAGGGGTTGTGACGGTAATGTGGCGCGTCGCAACTTTATCTACAAATTGGACAGTTTGACAGTTCAAAGACTTTTTCATAAACTAGCGTAACTTTTCGTGTTGCGCTCTCAAAATGAAAACGTACAAAAATATGGGAAAAAAAATCACAATAACAACAGTAGCTGTAAGAGTTGCGAAAGTATTTTTTAGTGCACATTTCATAGATTTACAACTTTATATAGAGAAACATAACAGCAACAACAGCAAATCGATTTCCCTGCGAACTCTTCTTCAGTTTTTTCTCTCTCTCTCTGCTCAAGAGCACGCAGCAACCCGCAACACATTAGGGCATTTATTACTTCGGATTTAGTTCCGATCGGCCAGCCTGTGATAAAGAGTATCTTTTGTCGTTCCCTTGAGATCTTTTGAGTAGAACTGTTGTTGTCCATATAAATTCTTATTTTTCAGCAACATTCTGTGTATACAATTGAAAAGATTAATTTGCATATATTGGAATTCTTACCAGGTTTGAAGCCAACGCGTTCTTTTCTTTGCGTCAGGCGAAGGAGCACTGCTTTAGCCAAACCAGGTTCGGATTTAAGCTCTTTCAGTTCCTAATTCAGTCAAATTGGCGAATGGCGGCGACAATTAAATAAATATGAGAATTTCCGTTCAGGCAGCGAAACGCTGGCATGCAGACTGTCGGAGACAGGGAAAAGCGGTGCGGGGGATGGTAGAAAGTTGGGTGGAGTTCACTGAATGGGCCTCTTCAACTTTGCTTGGTGGGTCAGACAGACGGTCACTCATTGCACTTTATGCGTTAAAAATAAATTCTCAAGTGCTTTTGTGTGCCAGCAAACGCCGACGGCGACGGCGACGGCGACTGTGACGTCAACAGCAAAGGCGGCTCCTTTTGGGTATGCAACACTTTTTTGTATTCACCAGCTTCTGTTCTGCTTATGCGTGTGTGAGTGCGAGTTTGAGTGTGTTTTGTGTGTTGAGTGCCACTTGCCAACGTATTTATGTGTGTGCAGCTCTTTGGCTTTTGGCACACACACACACCCTCACACATATGCACACACACAGACACATTAACACATTACACTTGTGTGTGCAGACGCGCCACTTGAATTGTTGTTTAAAAATGATTAAAAGCTCAAAAAGAAAAAAGTAATAACGGCAAACTTTAAATAACAAATGACATGGACAGGTCTACTGTAAATGATAGAAGCGATACATACCCCGCACATCCAGCCTAATGATATGCTCTATTCAAAAACGAAAACACTGAGGCACGCAAAAGTATCTGTAGGTGCAAGATTTAAAAGTATTCAAATGCAAAAGTATATGTTGAATATAAATGCATTTCTTGGATTTAAAAGCAAATTGCAGCAAACTATTAGTTTCAAACAGCCGACAAGAAAAAACATGTCCAACTCAGACACATCCTTACTTAGTTTCGAAGGACATTTCACTGGTAGAGCGAACGGAAATGAGTCGACAAACTAAAGTTCTTGGTTTCTCGGAAACTACAAGCATGATTTTGATGTCCTTTGTCCAATTCCCATGCCATGTTTGCAACCAAGTTTTTGACATAGGACTCGGCAATATTATGTCTTATTTATTGTGTTTTTTTTTGTTCGAGTTTATTGCAGCTGCTTGAAGGACTTTCGTCATGGATTAAGTTTTATGTTTTAATCGCCATACTAAGGACTCTTGCATCATAACATGAGACATTTTTTAATTTTGATCATTTTTTCTGGGTAAAAATAGCCCCTTAAGATTCTTAAGAATAGGCAGAGTTATAGATATTAATAGTATAATTTAATCGTATTGCAAAAGTGCTCGTGCAGTAAGCTAAGCATTGTCCAGAACATAGGGGCACTCACGCATTTGCAAAGCAAAATATGTGACGATACATTCAATATGATGATATGTGAGATAATCCACAATAAGAGATTCAACTTGAATTGGTTTAGCATTATAAATGTAAATTGGAACAATATATGCTAAAAACGTATAAGCTGTATATTTATTTTGATTTTATTCCTTCTTTGGCGTATGCACCTCTACTTTTTGCGGATCCTTTTGAGCTAGTCCAAGTTACCCGTTGCAACCGTCAACAATTTTCGTGGGCTCAAAGTATATGAAGCCGGGACGGATGTGGAACTGGAGTAGCTGGGGAGAATGAACCTACCACAGAATCCACCCCCGACTCACCGCAGGCTCAGCGGTGCAAAATGAGTGCCACTTGCCGCTTGTCGCGCGGCCAACCGACTATATAATTTACAAGCCATGCAGAACAAAATTCCGCACAGTGCTTCAAATGTTAGCCTTATTGTTTCTAACCTTGGCAAATCTCTATCATATTTTTGAGGAAATCAAGAATCTTCCTAATATTCAAAAAAAGAAGAGCGCGGTTTGGCTATACTAATCAAAAAGCACCATGATTATATGTCGACACGCAAATAAGTCTCGTTCCACTGTGCAGTGGCAACTTTTGTCGTCGTTTGTGGCACGTGTGCGAATCATTTAGTGTTTCATATGCTTAAAATGCTTTTGTGCATTGCTGCACCTGTTCTTTATTCCTTCCAGTTGCAACCGTCCCTCCTGTGGTCTTTCCCCAAATAACACTCATCCTGCCCAGGACCCTTGCGAAGGGTATTGCAGGCATTTTTATTGTCTTCTCATTTCTTATATTTAAATATTTATGCTTGCAAACAAAAGAAAAAAAATTGTTTATATGTTTCTTTTGGAAGAAAAAACATATTTTGGAATTTTTCGCCCTTTACTATGAAATATGTGAAGGCATACATTTCCCAACATGTGTACCATTTAATACCATTCTCCATAAGTATCAACAGCCGATAAGCATCAAATATTAAACCATTCATTACCAAATCGATATATGAGCGGGTATGTAATGACTGAGATCTTGCAACGGCATGGTTCTCATACTTGACCTTGGATTCATTTCGATGATCTAGCGAAGCTTAGAAAATTACCGTTACGCTATAAAAAATCGGAATGATTTTGCAACATGTACATTTTTATTCAAAATTAACGATTTAATTTCCAAATTTTCCCTCAAGATAGGAACATTTTTTATAATCTGAATACGTATTTTTGTAGTCTTAGATTAATCAAAAATGTTTGTAATCATCCGCGTAAAATAGTACTCAAGCAATTCTATCCTGACTAAAGAATTTCATATTTTATTCGCCGTGTCAAACATATAAAGTATTTATATTTTAATCGGAAATTGTAAACTATTTTACCAAACTTTGCTCTCTCTATTTATGTATGTATGTGCGAGTAAATATATCAAGCTATAAAATCGTATAAAGAAAAAGAAAAAAAAGCTGGCATTCGATATATTTACAAATTCGAAACTAGAATTAACCTGAATATAAAACTGTGAATTGCATTTAATTCGATCTTTACTCTGCAACAGGAATATTTCGATCTGATCAATCTGTAAATCTGTAAATGTGCCGGCAATAATAATGTCTTCAAACCGTGAGTTCTCGACAGCTTTCGCCAATCTGAAGAGTTCTCTCATAGGCCAATTGTAAACAGTTTGATCTGGACTCGAACAAAACTGCAGTCGTATTGCTTAAATCGCTACAAACGTTCCACTTAGTTCATAGATGAAGTGCCAAAGTAAGCAATGCGAGATGATAATTGTTAAGATTGCCTTCAAATGCAAATAACTAATGACTATCCTTGCGGAAGTCGCCCGGAATGCGGCCCCATTAAAGTAAATATTGAATACGTCATAGTCATGGACACCATCCATCAGATGTATTAACTATGGAATACGTTTGTATTGGATATATGCGTCTCATCTCATCTTTCTTCCATATAAGTTACTGTTACAATAGTTGTGTTCATTTTTTGAATATAATTATAAATCGTTATATATATATATATATATATATAAAAAGCAAAAACAAAAAAAAAAAGAAAACAGAAAACATAACAAGTTTTAGTTTTTTTTTTTTATTATTTTTTAAGCTTTTATGTTTCCTTCCTGTTTCAGTTTCTAACTATACATAAAAGTATGTATGCGTGTGTGTGTGTGTACATGTTTGTTGTATGTGTGTATGTGCATGTATGCACAAAACAAATTCTTCGCTCTTTTCTATATGACAATCTTTAGACTGTTCTGGGTGTGTGTGTTTGTGTGTGTTTGTGTGTGTGTGTGTGTGTGTGTGTGTGTGTTTGTGTGTGTGTGTTTGTGTGTATATATGTCTGTATTTGTGTGTGTGTGTGTGTGTAAAATGATAATCATGATTGATGGTTTAAACCGAATTAAGGTCCTCTGGAGACACCCACATAAGGAATCATAAGGATGATTCAACCAACTCTCTCCTTTGTCATTCTTTTCTTCCGATTGTTGTTGTTAATAGTGTTTTTTTATTCATGCTTGTTGCTGTTGGTGTTATTCTTTAAAGAGTTAAGCTTATTGCTGTTCTTCTGGTTGCTGTTGGTGTTGTAATGTTTGTTGCAGTTGCAATTGCTGTTGTGGTTTTTGTTGTTGTTGATATCGTAGCAGTCTTTTTTGCTTGGTCGCTTTTAAGATGCTGCCATAGCCAACACTGGCGCAGACGGCGCTGACGTCTCATGCGAATCGAGATGATTGAGCTGCTGTTGCTCCTCCTCGGCACGCAGCTTGGCTGCCTCTTTCTCCTGCAGCTGTGCCTCCAACTCCTCGATATTGCGAAAGATGCGAGCGTATTGGAAGCGTTGCTGGCACTTCAGCTTATAGTCCTCCGCCTCCTTCTCGCAGTCACCAAACACATCGCCGTCCCGCAACGCCGTATAGATCTTGATTGCCTCCTATACAAAAGATATAAAGATTAGGAACAGAGCAAGCGTTTAATTGATGTTTCAGCTTGCACGCTTTTCAATACGCACCTCTAATCGCAGCTTGCTTAGATTAAAGCCGGTAATGAGCTTGATTGCTGCGTCCTTTTTGCTGGGATCCAGCTCGTAAAGGCCACGTGCGCCTTCGTATAAATGCAATATGGAAGAAGCATGATGCTTGGCAATGAATTCATCGTTCAGCTGCTGTGGCGTCTTGGTGCCTATCAGTTCTTTGGTGGCCTTATCCAGCACCTTTTGCACGTGCACGTTGAACGGCTGCTGCTTTTGGGCGCTGGCCAGCACCTTCATGAAGCGTATAATACAGCTATGTAGCACCGGATGCGCCGGATTCAAGGCCCGCGCACGCTGTATCGATTGCAGCATTAGCAATATCTTATTCTTCCGAATGTAAACCTCGAAGGCCAGTAAATGCGTCGCACTGATCTCTTTGGCTAATTGCTGCAGCGGCTTTAGAAACTCAATGGCCTTCTCCAGTGGCTCATCGGTCCGCTCCAGTTTCTCCGGTATTAGCTCATCCAGTTGTGGGGCATCGGGATCGGATTCCTGATTGGCCTGCTGCTTCGATTTCTGATGCTGTTCACGCTTCACCTGCGCCTGCGCTGCCTGTGCGCTCTCCAACTCGGCTTTCTTCTTGGCCTTGCGCTGTTTACTGCGCAGCTTCTTCAGCTCCGATGGCGGCAGGTTCTCTGCAAATTAAACATACAATATACAACTGTCTTCCTGTGTTCTTCTGTTTGATTTATGTGCGTTTACTCATTTACTCACCGATATCAATTTCCTCAATCGTTGTCTCTGATTTGAGTGGCTTGTCGTACAAGTGAATGTAGACCTCGATGGCGCACTTGGCCGCCTTGAAGTAGAACGGATGACGACGTAGCACATCCTCCAGACGCAATAGACCCACATACGCGCGCAGCGTCATCTTGCGCATGCAATACGTGTGAAAATCGAACTGATCCTCAATGATCTCAGCAAAATGACGATCTACCTCGTGGCACTTCTTCAGCGCATCGCCCCATCGTCCCGTGCGCTGAAAGGCCATAGCGCATTCCGTTTGAAACCACATGCACTGCATCTCATTCAGATTATCCATGGGGGAGACGCCCTCGCGCGTAAACTTGGCGCACACCTCCTCCGCCTCAATCACCATATCCGCACGCAGCATATATTTGGCGCACTTCGAGTTGATGTAGCTGCAAAATATATATCACATTATTGCATGTGTGTGTATGCATATATGCATGTCGTATGTCATACCGATCCGCCGTGTCCATGCTCTGTGCCTCCTCAAGCCAAACGTATGCCTCCACTGGATCACCGGCATGCTTAAAGATGCGACCCTTCGTGATGAGGAGCTCAATCAGCGTTGGTGTATGATCGATGGCCGCGTTGATGTACTCCAAGGCACGGTCTGTATCACGCATATAATCATAGTGCTGCGCTAGAAATAGCGCCGTCCAGACCAACGCCGAGGCCGGTTCGACGACCACACCAGCATCGGCATCTTCGCGCGAAAAGTGGCCGGAGCGCGTCAGATTCTCAAAGTACTGCAGCGTCAAGGACTCAACAACGGCCGCCTTGTCCGCCTCCTGATGCAGTGTACGCACATTAACAAACAGCGGCGGTACACCCTTGCGTAGGCCACGACGCAAATACTCATCGGCAACCACACGAAATTCGTCGCCGTTGGCAATATTCAGGGGCAGGCGACGAGGGCAGAGGGCGTGCGGATATTGCGCCTGGAACTCGCGATAAACGGCGACAATATCGCTGGAACTGCTAACACGACGCGCAACCATATACTGCTCATAGTAGAGCACATTCTCCGGATTGCGACGGATGAGTGACTCAAAAATGGGCACAGCCATCTCGTGCTGATTCAGCTTAATATACAAATCGCCAAAGGTTTCGCGCACAGCCAGTTTGTCGACGATTTGCACCTCGTACTTGAGCAGATGATCGAGAGCCTTATGCAGATGCGACGATTCGATGAGTATCTGGTTCTGGTACAGCAACAGCTCCGAATGGCGATAGTCGTGGGGCTCCTGTTCGACAAATTGTATCAAAATGATGAGTGGTGATCAGAGCCACAGTCATATTAAATGTGTTACGATTTACTTACAATCGACGTCTGCGACTGGCTAAACGTCTCGAGCATGTTGTTGGCCATCTCGTAGTCGCCCAGGAGATGATAGCTCATGGCGAAGCCAATCCACGAGGCGTGCTGCGAGGGACGCAGCGCGAACAGATGATGGCGCGTCTCCTTGTAGCCCTCAAGGTCGCGCATTTGTATTTGCAGCAGCGACAGATCCTTCAATATCTGCAGATTATCCTTCTCCCATTTCAACGCATTGCGATAGCACTTAATCGCCTCATCATACTTTTTGTCACTGCGCTGCAGCAGGCCATACACATGCCAGCAGACATGGGAGCGAAGATCGTTACGTAGACCCAGGCGCACATACTTGTAGGCCTCGTCGCGGCGACCCAATCCGTTCAGCGTTAGGCCCTTCATGGCCAGAGTCTCGCCGTGTTCCGTGAACTTGGGATTTGAGAGTATCTGCTTGGCCAGCTTGAGGCCGTTTTTGTACTGCTTCATTTCGTAGCATTTCTGTGAGGAATGACAATTAATTATTATATACTTATTTATAAATCATAAATTGCTTGTGGCGTGTTCTTTAAAGGTGATTGGATTGATTTGAATGACGGGAGTTGTGGTCTTCTTCTTCTTAAAAGTGAATGGAATGGTGAAGTTAATCCGATGTATTTTTTGGCTTGCAATTTAGAGCAGCACTCTTGTGGATAATATTGTAGATATTGGTCTTCCATGCGAGACAGAATCTCAAATATGAAATACCGAATAAAAAACAACATATATATATTTATGTATATATATATACATATATAAATATATATATATATATAACAATTTGATGGACATCTTTGACTTTTAGAAATTGCAATGCTCTCAAATTAACAAGTGACAGTGCTTTGTGGAAATTTATCAAATGTCGATTAATTGTGGGATCGAGCGAACTATTTTTACCAATTACCAATCAGAGTAAAAAGCCCGCCGGACCAACCAACTAACCCCTCTCGTCACCCGGCCCACTGGCTCTTTCAATCGAAGTTTGAGGTTATGCGACGAGCTTAACAACAAAAACAGACAATTGTTTTTGCATCGGCGAAACCATTTTGGGGTAAAGAGTAGCAACCTTTAATTGCACATTACTAATTTCAATTGGAATCGTAACCAGTGATTTCCATTGCTGTTGTTTTTCTGTAATGCCAAAAATAGGAGCAACGAAAAAGCACATGATAACCTGTGTGTGCGTGTGTGTAAGTGTACTTGTATGTGGGTACGTGTGTATGCATGACAGCAGTAGTTGAAAATGTAGCCGGCGATTAGGAGATTGCAGATGGAGATGGTTATTACACATTTACATATCTGTATTTGTGGGCTTACCAGTAATTTACGGAAGAGCGCAGCCTCCTTGGGCGGCAGTGGTTCGCTGGAAGGCATCTTCAAAGTTTCCTGCTGCTACTGCTGCTTCTTCTTCTTCAGCTGCTACTTTTGCACCGGATTGAAAATTCTTCCGTTCGCTAAGACAGGGAGCTATTATTGTTATAAGTGTAATTACTACAGCGCGCAATTATAATATTTAGCCCAGGCACACCGCACAAAAAAAAAAACACACACACACGGCGTTAAAAATATATATATATATATATATATTTTCTATGGGTAAAATATACCGCGAGCACGAGCAAAATTTCGTCTTGACGGTGAGACAGCAACATTAACGCAATATACTCAAGCAGCATGTGTTCGCGCACCGATTTGAATGGCAATTGAGGCGATTCGATTTATATCATTTGCACAGAATTCAGTTTGTCAGTTAGACTCAACGATTCCGCATATTTGCTAGATTCAATGCAATACTTACTTTTTAATTAACTTAATGGTCAATTTGATTTTATAAATTGTTCGTGTCGCTCCGCACAGGCAATGGGATCACAGCTGTGTGCCACTGTCCAAGTGGAAAGAAGCAGCTGCAACAGCGGGCAAGCACTTGTTATGTAAAACGTTTGAATTATTACTTAAACGAAATTTAATAAGTTAATGCGAGACTTCCAGTCTAAATATTTAATGTATAAACGCTGTCACACACGTTCTTTTGCTTCGTATATTTCCAGACTCGACGAAAAGCTCATATTATATGTGCTCACCCAAGCTGGCATCAGCTGTCAAAGAAGAAATATCATATAGATAAGGCTCTGCTCGAATATCGAAACATTATATGTGCTCACTCAAGCTGACATCAGCTGTGAAAGCAGAAATAGAATATCGATAATGCTCTGCTCGAATATCGAAACATTGACTAAAAAATATCGGAATCGAAGCAAGATATGACCGTTTTCTAAGCAATACCGGAGTAAATAGTAATATGAATTCTTTGGCCAGACTTGGGAGCTATGTTTGCCAAAGTGTGCAAATCGCCGGCTGCGGCGTGAGTCCCACTAATATAAATATTATATTATAAGCTTACAAATATATATATTTATATCTTTTTGATTTTTGCAGTTGCAGCAAGTGCGCACAAAATACGCCGACTGGCGAATGATTCGTGATGTGAAACGGCGCAAGTGCGTCAGCGAGCATGCCAAGGAACGTTTGCGGGTGAACTCGCTACGCAAGAACGACATATTGCCCATTGAGCTGCGTGAGGTGGCCGACACAGAGATTGCCGCCTTCCCAAGGGATTCATCATTGGTTCGTGTGCGAGAACGTTGCGCACTTACGTCACGTCCGCGCGGAGTGGTCCACAAATATCGGCTTAGTCGAATCGTGTGGCGTCACTTGGCGGACTACAACAAGCTGTCGGGTGTACAGCGTGCTATGTGGTAGAATTAAGCAGTTTCGTTTCATTTAGCATTGTGACAAACCATACAAATAAATATATAAATTTAAATGAATAACGCTGGCACAGCTGTTTGGATCGCCTATCGGCTTCGATAACAATAGGCTTTCGGCAGCTCAGTTTGTTTACTTAAAAATGAGCAGCAGATCAAGCAAAGTAAGCAATAAGTGCCGCAAGACCACAGGACAGTCGCTCAATTTGGTTGAGTTTAGTTTTCTGGATCACAAGGCGACGCTCCGCGGGTTGCTGCTGACGAAAGGCCGCCATCAGCTGAGCCTCGCCGAGAACGATTCAGATTTCTGGAGGTTTGTCAACAAATATGAATCCATGCTGCGTAGCATTGGGCAGCCCGGGCCGCCGCCGCTGCTCACTAATTTGGAGCACACACAGCCGCAGCCATATCACAAGGGCGAGTCCCACTCACTGCGGCTGGACGAGGAGGCGCTACGGCGTGACAACAACGGCTGTAGCAGCAGTTGCCGTTGGTGCTTGTCTACCTGGACTTTAAACAAAAGGAGAAATTCAATCGCATCAAGAAATTGCGTCAGGCCCAACGTGCGCTGCCTATTGCACGCTTCAAGATGGATTTGCGCAGCTCGCTGGACGTGTCGCGTGTCCTCATTGTTGCCGGCGACACGGGCTGCGGCAAGTCCACGCAGGTGCCACAGTTTCTCTACGAGTTCGGCTATCGCAGCATAGGCAAGTTGAAACATAAGAAATCATATTCAACTCTACGCAGTTTAACAAATTATAACTACTGCATTTCCTAGCAACACTAGTCAATCATAAGCATAGCTTAATTAAATGAAACAAAGGTATATCAATTAAATGTATTCCTGATATGTATTTTGCTATACGAGCTAATCCCTCAGTTTGAAAGCCATCTTCATCCGTCGGTTTGTCATGGCTAAAATACGAATTCTTTGACTCCTTATCACTTAGAAGTATCAGATTGCAATCCTCTCTTTTTGATAGCCTGCACCCAACCACGTCCAGCTTCTTCAAGGAGGAGGGCGCACGCCTGCTGCAGTTGCCCGGAAGACGGTTTCCTATCAAGCTGCGCTACATGCCGCCCCCGGCGCTGGAGCTAAAGGCGGACAGGCCACAGCCACGTGCAGCAAGCGTTCGCAAGGTGCACGTTTCGATCCGGCGCCTTTTGTTCAAGTGCTCTCGCTCATCGACCAACAGTATCCGAGTGCGTAGCCCAAATTAATAGCAATATCCCATTTAAATAACGTATACTCAATCTCAATCTTTATCTTTCAGCCACGGAGCGTGGCGATGTGCTCATCTTTGTCAGTGGCGTCAATGAAATAGACAGTGTTTGCGAGGCCATTAAAGAATATGCTAAGGAACAAAGCTATTGGTTGGTGCTGCCGCTCCATAGCGGACTGGCACTCGCCGAGCAGGACAAGGTCTTTGACTATGCGCCAGATGGTATGCGCAAGTGCATCGTCTCCACGAACATTGCCGAAACGTCGCTGACCGTTGACGGTGTGCGCTTTGTCGTTGACTCCGGCAAGGTGAAGGAGATGAGCTACGATGCCAGCTGCAAGGGCCAGCGGCTCAAGGAGTTCTGGGTATCTAAATCATCGGCGGAGCAGCGCAAAGGTCGTGCCGGACGTACAGGACCAGGCGTAAGTCTGTAATTTGTAATCTCAGACTTGACATATCTATTTTCGCGCCATTCATTTCAAAAATTGTCGCTTATGAGGCCTCCTTAAACACCAATGTTATTCAAAATTTGCCACGAGCCTTAAGTTGTTCCTTTCAATTTACAAGAAATAGTTTGTATTTTGAATAACATTTTCGAAAGTATTTTGAAATGCTGAATTTATAATACGCTGGGCTTACATTAGATTTGATCACCTGAGGAACAGAAACCTTTCAAACTGGTTAACCACACACTTCTCGCATGTTCCGCAGGTTTGCTTCCGTTTGTTCACACATCAGCAGTTCGATGGTTTCGAGGCGTATCTCACGCCGGAGATCTATCGCGTTCCGCTGGACACAATGCTGCTGCAAATGGTATCTATGGGTCTGCCGGATGTGCGCGCCTTTCCCTTTGTCGAGTCGCCCGAGGAGGAGCGCATCGAGCTAACGATACTGGGACTCAAGCAGCATGTAAGTGACAAGGAGTTGCAACTTGCAACACTGAATCACTGAATCACTAATAAATGCAATCTATCACTGCTGCAGTGCGCACTCAGCGTGGATAAGAAGATAACGCCGCTGGGCAGCTCGCTAGCAAATCTGCCCGTGGAGCTGCCCATTGGCAAGATGCTGCTGATGGGCTGTGTCTTCCCAGAAGTGGAGCAGCTGCTCACTTTGGCCGCCATGCTGAGCGTACAGAATCCATTGACGACACGTGCCCACATAGATCAGCGCTGCGAACGGGAACGCCAGCCGCTCGAATCGGATCAGGGTGATCTCTTCACGCTGCTGCGTGCCTATCGCGAGTGGCTGCAGGTGAAGAAGGGCCTGGAGAATACGCGCAAGTGGTGCCATCGTCTGGGCATTGAGGAGCAGCGCTTTTATGAGGTGTGCAAGCTGCGTCACCAATTCCAGCGCATACTCGAATCCTGCCGCATGGCGCCGCCAACTGCCGCCAGCTCCTTGACCAGTGCACAGCGCGCCCAGCGCCATGGCGAGCTACGTCAACTGAGGGGGCTGAAGCGTCGCCAAAGCTTCGAGTAGCCCCGTCAGCGCAAGCTGCTCAAACAGCAACATCATAACCAGCTGGATGAGGATGATGGCCAGGGTGACGGGGATCCCAGCGAAGATATACGCGATGTTGACTTTTGGCTGCGCCACGATGCCCGCCAATTGGCGCTATTAGAACGCACATGTGGAGCGTCATCGGGATGTTATGCTGCTAAAGTTGCTGCTCGTCAGCGGCTTCTATCCGCAGCTGGCCATCGCGGATGAGTTCAACTACTGCAAGGGCGGCGGCCAGCAAGTCTTTCACACACAACTCAAGCCGTTTCTCTCGCTGCATCCCAATTCGCACTTCGCCAAGAGCTATGAGCTGCTCAAGCTCGCCGACAGCGATCTGCATCCGAAACCATCTTAATACACGCCCAAACAACCGCTCAGCGAACGCCATCAGCTGCTCTGCTATCAGTGAGTAGTCAGAAGACATCTCCGATATGGTCCGATGTTGGACAATCTTAGTGCTATCTTAATGCTTAATGCTATCGATACCAATCTGGGCGTCTCGCGCATCGTCTGTGACGGCACAGCCAGGCAGTGGGCTCCAGCTGCTTCGCCGACGCTGGAGCAGCCGACTCTACGCAAAACTAAATGGTGCGTAAGGATACCAAATTGGGATTAGGCAATGCTCTGAATGTCATTACTATAATCGTTATAATGTCAGTTTGCAATCAATAATCTCAATTTAACAATAACATATGCCTCCCAGCCAGCGTACTCTTACTTTTTTTAACACATCTGTAAACTCCTTTTGGTCAACAGAGCTAAACAACAGCAAGGAGTCGGCAACAACGGGATCGGATCAATCGATTGGCTTAAGTGATGGAAGCGACACACTCTGGCATGATCTGCCTGCCGATCGGAAGATAATGTATACCCGTTGCCCTCCGCCGGAGCGCTTAGAGGCGCTGCCAACGTGCGAACAAAGAGGCGGACTGAATGTCTCTGAGCACGTCGTCTACGGCTGCCTGGCCGAGTTGCCCTGGACGCTGGCCATGGAGGCAGCATTGCTTGAGCAAGCGTGCCACTGTGCCCAGTGTGACTTTCAGCTGCAGCAGTTCAATGTGCCCGATCAGCTGGAGCATCGCCTACATTGTCCAGGACGACACAGCAAGGAAAACGTCGACCGCCCGCGCCCGAACCGGAAAGCATGGAGAAGGCGAGCTGTTCACGTGATGGCGCCAACTATCACTGCAACAGCTGCAGCGGGCATCTGAAACTGTCACAGATCCAAAAATTAAATAGCTTCGTCATATCAATCAGTTTTAAAGTTGTTCTTTTTTTATTAACTATTAACACAAAAATTTCTTATTTACTAAAATACTGTCACAGATCCAAAAAGCAATTAGCTTCGTCATATTAATCAGTTTTAAAGTTGTTTTTTTTATTAACCCAAAAATTTCTCATTTACTAAAATGAACAGATTTGGGTTTTATAAACGCGCTCTAACAGGCTCACCCCAGGATACTCAACTGGCACCCTACAAGGAGGCCATTCGGCGACGTTCTCGATCTGTTGAGGACAAATATCGGCGGCATTTCGATAAGGATAACTGCATAATGGAATTCGCAAACAAATGCCACACGGCATTCAATATTTGCAATCATTCCCCCGATAATTGGGATGACAGCCATCTGCTGGAGTACAAGGAGAGCTTGGCGCGCATCTCATGTCTGGATCTGGATAGCACGCTAGACGATGAGCATCCCATGAAGAATGACTGGCAAATATCAAGTGTAGGAAAGTCATCACACTTCAGCTTAAGCGAAACATCCCATTATAAATTTTAGTGCTCGTACTTGAGCAGATGATCGAGAGCCTTGTGCAGATGCGACGATTCGATGAGTATCTGGTTCTGGTACAGCAACAGCTCCGAATGGCGATAGTCGTGGGGCTCCTGTTCGACAAATTGTATCAAAATGATGAGTGGTGATCAGAGCCACAGTCATATTAAATGTGTTACGATTTACTTACAATCGACGTCTGCGACTGGCTAAACGTCTCGAGCATGTTGTTGGCCATCTCGTAGTCGCCCAGGAGATGATAGCTCATGGCGAAGCCAATCCACGAGGCGTGCTGCGAGGGACGCAGCGCGAACAGATGATGGCGCGTCTCCTTGTAGCCCTCAAGGTCGCGCATTTGTATTTGCAGCAGCGACAGATCCTTCAATATCTGCAGATTATCCTTCTCCCATTTCAACGCATTGCGATAGCACTTAATCGCCTCATCATACTTTTTGCCACTGCGCTGCAGCAGGCCATACACATGCCAGCAGACATGGGAGCGAAGATCGTTACGTAGACCCAGGCGCACATACTTGTAGGCCTCGTCGCGGCGACCCAATCCGTTCAGCGTTAGGCCCTTCATGGCCAGAGTCTCGCCGTGTTCCGTGATCTTGGGATTTGAGAGTATCTGCTTGGCCAGCTTGAGGCCGTTTTTGTACTGCTTCATTTCGTAGCATTTCTGTGGGGAATGACAATTAATTATTATATATTTATTTATAAATCATAAATTGCTTGTGGCGTGTTCTTTAAAGGTGATTGGATTGATTTGAATGACGGGAGTTGTGGTCTTCTTCTTAAAAGTGAATGGAATGGTGAAGTTAATCCGATGTATTTTTTGGCTTGCAATTTAGAGCAGCACTCTTGTGGATAATATTGTAGATATTGGTCTTCCATGCGAGACAGTCTCAAATATGAAATACCGAATAAAAAACAACATAGCATGTACACATATATATTTATGTATATATATATTTATGTATATATATATATATGTATATATATATATGTATATATATATATATATAACAATTTGATGGACATCTTTGACTTTTAGAAATTGCAATGCTCTCAAATTAACAAGTGACAGTGCTTTGTGGAAATTTATCAAATGTCGATTAATTGTGTGATCGAGCGAACTAACAATTACCAATCAGAGTAAAAAGCCCGCCGGACCAACCAACTAACCCCTCTCGTCACCTGCGACGAGCTTAACAACAAAAACAGACAATTGTTTTTGCATCGGCGAAACCATTTTGGGGTAAAGAGTAGCAACCTTTAATTGCACATTACTAATTTCAATTGGAATCGTAACCAGTGATTTCTATTGCTGTTGTTTTTCTGTAATGCCAAAAATAGGAGCAACGAAAAAGCACATGATAACCTGTGTGTGCGTGTGTGTAAGTGTACTTGTATGTGGGTACGTGTGTATGCATGACAGCAGTAGTTGAAAAAGTAGCCGGCGATTAGGAGATTGCAGATGGAGATGGTTATTACACATATACATATCTGTATTTGTGGCCTTACCAGTAATTTACGGAAGAGCGCAGCCTCCTTGGGCGGCAGTGGTTCGCTGGAAGGCATCTTCGAAGTTTGCTGCTGCTACTACTGCTTCTTCTTCTTCAGCTGCTACTTTTGCACCGGATTGAAAATTCTTCCGTTCGCTAAGAGAGGGAGCTATTATTGTTATAAGTGTAATTACTACAGCGCGCAATTATAATATTTAGCCCAGGCACACCGCACAAAAAAATATAACACTCACGGCTTTAAAAATATACAATATCTTCAATACAATATCTTCAGATCGGCAGGCAGCAGTCGCCTTATAATCAAGTACGAGCACTAAAATTTATGATGGGTTGTTTCGCTTAAGCTGAAGTGTGATGACTCTCCTACACTTGATGTTTGGCAGCCATTCTTCATGGGATGCTCATCGTCTAGCGTGCTATCCAGATCCAGATATGAGATACGCGCCAAGCTCTCCTTGTACTCCAGCAGATGGCTGTCATCCCAATTATCGGGGGAATGAT
Organism: Drosophila imparisetae; assembly: GCA_035042265.1. Classification (NCBI taxonomy): domain Eukaryota; kingdom Metazoa; phylum Arthropoda; class Insecta; order Diptera; family Drosophilidae; genus Drosophila; species Drosophila imparisetae. The sequence goes on from JAWNLP010000147.1 coordinate 648,202, forward strand.
TGCAAATATTGAATGCCGTGTGGCATTTGTTTGCGAATTTCATTACGCAGTTATCCTTATCGAAATTGCGCCGATATTTGTCCTCAACAGATCGAGAACGTCGCCGAATGGCCTTCTTGTGGGGTGCCAGTTGAGTATCCTGTGGTGAGCCTGTCAGAGCGCGTTTATAAAACCCATATCTATTCATTTTAGTAAATGAGAAATTTTTGGGTTAAAAAAAAAACAACTTTAAAACTGATTGATCTGACGAAGCTATTTGCTTTTTGGATCTGTGACAGTTTCAGATGCCGGCCGCAGCTGTTGCAGTGATAGTTGGCGCCATCACGTGAACAGCTCGCCTTCTCCATGCTTTCCGGTTCGGGCGCGAGCGGTCGACGTTTTCCTTGCTGTGTCGTCCTGGACAATGTAGGCGATGCTCCAGCTGATCGGGCACATCGAACTGCTGCAGCTGAAAGTCACACTGGGCACAGTGCCACGCTTGCTCAAGCAATGCTGCCTCCATGGCCAGTGTCCAGGCCAACTCGGTCAGGCAGCCGTAGACGAGGTGCTCAGAGACATTCAGTCCGCCTTTCTCTTTGTTCGCACTCAGCGGATAATCGGCGGCAAAGGGGTTCGTTGGCAGCGCCTCTAAGCGCTCCGGCGGAGGGCAACGGGTATACAATATCTTCAGATCGGCAGGCAGCAGTCGCCTTATACTATAGGCCACATCGAGACCCATACAATTGAGCAGATCATGCCAGAGTGTGTCGCTTCCATCACTTAAGCCAATCGATTGATCCGATCCCGTTGTTGCCGACTCCTTGCTGTTGTTTAGTACATGATAACCTGTTAGTACATGATAACCTGTGTGCGTGTGGATATTGCAAATTGAGATGGTTATTACACATATACATATCTGTATTTGTGGGCTTACCAGTAATTTACGGAAGAGCGCAGCCTCCTTGGGCGGCAGTGGTTCGCTGGAAGGCATCTTCGAAGTTTGCTGCTGCTACTGCTGTTTTTGCTGCTTATTCTTCTTCAGCTGCTACTTTTGCACCGGATTGAAAATTCTTCCGTTCACTAAGAGAGGGAGCTATTATTGTTATAAGTGTAATTACTACAGCGCGCAATTATAATTTTTAGCCCAGGCACACCGCACAAAAAAAAAACACACACACACACGCGTTAAAAATATATATATATATATATTTTCTATGAGTAAAATATACCGCGAGCACGAGCAAAATTTTCGTCTTGACGGTGAGACAGCAACATTAACGCAATATTCTCAAGCAGCATGTGTTCGCGCTTTGAATGGCAATTGGGGCGATTCGATTTATATCATTTGCACAGAATTCAATTTGTCAGTTACACTGAACGATGCCGCATATTTGCTAGATTCAATGCAATACTTACTTTTTAATTAACTTAATGGTCAATTTGATTTTATAAATTGTTCGTGTCGGTCCGCACAGGCAATGGGATCACAGCTGTGTGCCACTGTCCAAGTGGAAAGAAGCAGCTGCAAAAGCGGGCAAGCACTTGTTATGGAAAACGTTTGAATTATTACTTAAACGTAATTTAATAAGTTAATGTAAGACTGCCAGTCTAAATATTTAATGTATCACACACGTTCTTTAGCTTTTCGTCGAGTCTGGAAATATACGAATTCCACACTCGACGGAAATCTCACATTATATGTGCTCACCCAAGCTGACATCAGCTGTCAAAGCAGAAAGAGCATATCGATAATGCTCTGCTCGAATATCGAAACATTGCCTAAAAAATATCGATATCGAAGCCAGATATGACTGTTTTGGAGCAATTCCAAAGTTAATAGTAATATGAATTCTTTGGCCAGACTTGGGAGCTATGTTTTCCAAAGTCTGCAAATCGCCGGCTGCGGCGTGCGGTGTGCAAGCTGCGTCACCAATTCCAGCGCATACTCGAATCCTGCCGCATGGCGCCGCCAACGTTTCGAGCAGCCCCGTCAGGGCAAGCTGCTCAAATAGCAACATCATAACCAGCTGGATGAGGATGAAGGCCAGGGCGACGGGGATCCCAGCAAAGATATACGCGATGTTGACTTTCGGCTGCGCCACGATGCACGCCAATTGGCGCTATTGGAACGCACATGTGGAGCGTCATCGGGATGTTATGCTGCTAAAGTTGCTGCTCGTCAGCGGCTTCTATCCGCAGCTGGCCATCGCGGATGAGTTCAACTACTGCAACGGCGGCGGCCAGCAATTCTTTCACACACAACTCAAGCCGTTTCTCTCGCTGCATCCCAATTCGCACTTCGCCAAGAGCTATGAGCTGCCGACAGCGATCTGCATCCGAAACCATCTTAATACACGCCCAAACAACCGCTCAGCGAACGCCATCAGCTGCTCTGCTATCAGTGAGTAGTCAGAAGACATCTCCGATATGGTCCGATGTTGGACAATCTTAGTTCTTGCACTTGTTATAGTGTTATATTCACCTTTATTGCTTGCAGATCCCTACTGGAGACGGCCAAGCCGTACCTGATGAACTGCATCCGGTTGCCGGCAGCACAGACGCTGCTGCTCTTTGGCTATGCTATCGATACCAATCTGGGCGTCTCGCGCATCTTCTGTGACGGCACAGCCAGGCAGTGGGCTCCAGCTGCTTAGTCGCGCCATTGAGCTTCGCCGACGCTGGAGCAGCCGACTCTACGCAAAACTAAATGGTGCGTAAGGATACCAAATTGGGATTAGGCAATGCTCTGAATGTCATTACCATAACCGTTATAATCTCAGTTTGCAATCAATAATCTCTATCTAACAATAACATATACCTCCCAGCCAGCATACTCTTACTTTTTTTAACACATCTGTAAACTCCTTTTGGTCAACAGAGCTAAACAACAGCAAGGAGTCGGCAACAACGGGATCGGATCAATCGATTGGCTTAAGTGATGGAAGCGACACACTCTGGCATGATCTGCCTGCCGATCGGAAGATAATGTATACCCGTTGCCCTCCGCCGGAGCGCTTAGAGGCGCTGCCAACGAACCCCTTTCCCGCCGATTATCCGCTGAGTGCGAACAAAGAGGCGGACTGAATGTCTCTGAGCACGTCGTCTACGGCTGCCTGGCCGAGTTGCCCTGGACGCTGGCCATGGAGGCAGCATTGCTTGAGCAAGCGTGCCACTGTGCCCAGTGTGACTTTCAGCTGCAGCAGTTCAATGTGCCCGATCAGCTGGAGCATCGCCTACATTGTCCAGGACGACACAGCAAGGAAAACGTCGACCGCCCGCGCCCGAACCGGAAAGCATGGAGAAGGCGAGCTGTTCACGTGATGGCGCCAACTATCACTGCAACAGCTGCAGCGGGCATCTGAAACTGTCACAGATCCAAAAATTAAATAGCTTCGTCATATCAATCAGTTTTAAAGTTGTTCTTTTTTTATTAACTATTAACACAAAAATTTCTTATTTACTAAAATACTGTCACAGATCCAAAAAGCAATTAGCTTCGTCATATTAATCAGTTTTAAAGTTGTTTTTTTTATTAACCCAAAAATTTCTCATTTACTAAAATGAACAGATTTGGGTTTTATAAACGCGCTCTGACAGGCTCACCCCAGGATACTCAACTGGCACCCTACAAGGAGGCCATTCGGCGACGTTCTCGATCTGTTGAGGACAAATATCGGCGGCATTTCGATAAGGATAACTGCATAATGGAATTCGCAAACAAATGCCACACGGCATTCAATATTTGCAATCATTCCCCCGATAATTGGGATGACAGCCATCTGCTGGAGTACAAGGAGAGCTTGGCGCGCATCTCATGTCTGGATCTGGATAGCACGCTAGACGATGAGCATCCCATGAAGAATGACTGGCAAATATCAAGTGTAGGAAAGTCATCACACTTCAGCTTAAGCGAAACATCCCATTATAAATTTTAGTGCTCGTACTTGAGCAGATGATCGAGAGCCTTGTGCAGATGCGACGATTCGATGAGTATCTGGTTCTGGTACAGCAACAGCTCCGAATGGCGATAGTCGTGGGGCTCCTGTTCGACAAATTGTATCAAAATGATGAGTGGTGATCAGAGCCACAGTCATATTAAATGTGTTACGATTTACTTACAATCGACGTCTGCGACTGGCTAAACGTCTCGAGCATGTTGTTGGCCATCTCGTAGTCGCCCAGGAGATGATAGCTCATGGCGAAGCCAATCTACGAGGCGTGCTGCGAGGGACGCAGCGCGAACAGATGATGGCGCGTCTCCTTGTAGCCCTCAAGGTCGCGCATTTGTATTTGCAGCAGCGACAGATCCTTCAATATCTGCAGATTATCCTTCTCCCATTTCAACGCATTGCGATAGCACTTAATCGCCTCATCATACTTTTTGCCACTGCGCTGCAGCAGGCCATACACATGCCAGCAGACATGGGAGCGAAGATCGTTACGTAGACCCAGGCGCACATACTTGTAGGCCTCGTCGCGGCGACCCAATCCGTTCAGCGTTAGGCCCTTCATGGCCAGAGTCTCGCCGTGTTCCGTGATCTTGGGATTTGAGAGTATCTGCTTGGCCAGCTTGAGGCCGTTTTTGTACTGCTTCATTTCGTAGCATTTCTGTGAGGAATGACAATTAATTATTATATATTTATTTATAAATCATAAATTGCTTGTGGCGTGTTCTTTAAAGGTGATTGGATTGATTTGAATGACGGGAGTTGTGGTCTTCTTCTTAAAAGTGAATGGAATGGTGAAGTTAATCCGATGTATTTTTTGGCTTGCAATTTAGAGCAGCACTCTTGTGGATAATATTGTAGATATTGGTCTTCCATGCGAGACAGTCTCAAATATGAAATACCGAATAAAAAACAACATAGCATGTACACATATATATTTATGTATATATATATTTATGTATATATATATATATGTATATATATATATGTATATATATATATATATATAACAATTTGATGGACATCTTTGACTTTTAGAAATTGCAATGCTCTCAAATTAACAAGTGACAGTGCTTTGTGGAAATTTATCAAATGTCGATTAATTGTGTGATCGAGCGAACTAACAATTACCAATCAGAGTAAAAAGCCCGCCGGACCAACCAACTAACCCCTCTCGTCACCTGCGACGAGCTTAACAACAAAAACAGACAATTGTTTTTGCATCGGCGAAACCATTTTGGGGTAAAGAGTAGCAACCTTTAATTGCACATTACTAATTTCAATTGGAATCGTAACCAGTGATTTCTATTGCTGTTGTTTTTCTGTAATGCCAAAAATAGGAGCAACGAAAAAGCACATGATAACCTGTGTGTGCGTGTGTGTAAGTGTACTTGTATGTGGGTACGTGTGTATGCATGACAGCAGTAGTTGAAAAAGTAGCCGGCGATTAGGAGATTGCAGATGGAGATGGTTATTACACATATACATATCTGTATTTGTGGCCTTACCAGTAATTTACGGAAGAGCGCAGCCTCCTTGGGCGGCAGTGGTTCGCTGGAAGGCATCTTCGAAGTTTGCTGCTGCTACTACTGCTTCTTCTTCTTCAGCTGCTACTTTTGCACCGGATTGAAAATTCTTCCGTTCGCTAAGAGAGGGAGCTATTATTGTTATAAGTGTAATTACTACAGCGCGCAATTATAATATTTAGCCCAGGCACACCGCACAAAAAAATATAACACTCACGGCGTTAAAAATATACAATATCTTCAATACAATATCTTCAGATCGGCAGGCAGCAGTCGCCTTATAATCAAGTACGAGCACTAAAATTTATGATGGGTTGTTTCGCTTAAGCTGAAGTGTGATGACTCTCCTACACTTGATGTTTGGCAGCCATTCTTCATGGGATGCTCATCGTCTAGCGTGCTATCCAGATCCAGATATGAGATACGCGCCAAGCTCTCCTTGTACTCCAGCAGATGGCTGTCATCCCAATTATCGGGGGAATGATTGCAAATATTGAATGCCGTGTGGCATTTGTTTGCGAATTTCATTACGCAGTTATCCTTATCGAAATGGCGCCGATATTTGTCCTCAACAGATCGAGAACGTCGCCGAATGGCCTTCTTGTGGGGTGCCAGTTGAGTATCCTGTGGTGAGCCTGTCAGAGCGCGTTTATAAAACCCATATCTATTCATTTTAGTAAATGAGAAATTTTTGGGTTAAAAAAAAAACAACTTTAAAACTGATTGATCTGACGAAGCTATTTGCTTTTTGGATCTGTGACAGTTTCAGATGCCGGCCGCAGCTGTTGCAGTGATAGTTGGCGCCATCACGTGAACAGCTCGCCTTCTCCATGCTTTCCGGTTCGGGCGCGGGCGGTCGACGTTTTCCTTGCTGTGTCGTCCTGGACAATGTAGGCGATGCTCCAGCTGATCGGGCACATCGAACTGCTGCAGCTGAAAGTCACACTGGGCACAGTGCCACGCTTGCTCAAGCAATGCTGCCTCCATGGCCAGTGTCCAGGGCAACTCGGTCAGGCAGCCGTAGACGAGGTGCTCAGAGACATTCAGTCCGCCTTTCTCTTTGTTCGCACTCAGCGGATAATCGGCGGCAAAGGGGTTCGTTGGCAGCGCCTCTAAGCGCTCCGGCGGAGGGCAACGGGTATACAATATCTTCAGATCGGCAGGCAGCAGTCGCCTTATACTATAGGCCACATCGAGACCCATACAATTGAGCAGATCATGCCAGAGTGTGTCGCTTCCATCACTTAAGCCAATCGATTGATCCGATCCCGTTGTTGCCGACTCCTTGCTGTTGTTTAGTACATGATAACCTGTTAGTACATGATAACCTGTGTGCGTGTGGATATTGCAAATTGAGATGGTTATTACACATATACATATCTGTATTTGTGGGCTTACCAGTAATTTACGGAAGAGCGCAGCCTCCTTGGGCGGCAGTGGTTCGCTGGAAGGCATCTTCGAAGTTTGCTGCTGCTACTGCTGTTTTTGCTGCTTATTCTTCTTCAGCTGCTACTTTTGCACCGGATTGAAAATTCTTCCGTTCACTAAGAGAGGGAGCTATTATTGTTATAAGTGTAATTACTACAGCGCGCAATTATAATTTTTAGCCCAGGCACACCGCACAAAAAAAAAACACACACACACACGCGTTAAAAATATATATATATATATATTTTCTATGAGTAAAATATACCGCGAGCACGAGCAAAATTTTCGTCTTGACGGTGAGACAGCAACATTAACGCAATATTCTCAAGCAGCATGTGTTCGCGCTTTGAATGGCAATTGGGGCGATTCGATTTATATCATTTGCACAGAATTCAATTTGTCAGTTACACTGAACGATGCCGCATATTTGCTAGATTCAATGCAATACTTACTTTTTAATTAACTTAATGGTCAATTTGATTTTATAAATTGTTCGTGTCGGTCCGCACAGGCAATGGGATCACAGCTGTGTGCCACTGTCCAAGTGGAAAGAAGCAGCTGCAAAAGCGGGCAAGCACTTGTTATGGAAAACGTTTGAATTATTACTTAAACGTAATTTAATAAGTTAATGTAAGACTGCCAGTCTAAATATTTAATGTATCACACACGTTCTTTAGCTTTTCGTCGAGTCTGGAAATATACGAATTCCACACTCGACGGAAATCTCACATTATATGTGCTCACCCAAGCTGACATCAGCTGTCAAAGCAGAAAGAGCATATCGATAATGCTCTGCTCGAATATCGAAACATTGCCTAAAAAATATCGATATCGAAGCCAGATATGACTGTTTTGGAGCAATTCCAAAGTTAATAGTAATATGAATTCTTTGGCCAGACTTGGGAGCTATGTTTTCCAAAGTCTGCAAATCGCCGGCTGCGGCGTGCGGTGTGCAAGCTGCGTCACCAATTCCAGCGCATACTCGAATCCTGCCGCATGGCGCCGCCAACGTTTCGAGCAGCCCCGTCAGGGCAAGCTGCTCAAATAGCAACATCATAACCAGCTGGATGAGGATGAAGGCCAGGGCGACGGGGATCCCAGCAAAGATATACGCGATGTTGACTTTCGGCTGCGCCACGATGCACGCCAATTGGCGCTATTGGAACGCACATGTGGAGCGTCATCGGGATGTTATGCTGCTAAAGTTGCTGCTCGTCAGCGGCTTCTATCCGCAGCTGGCCATCGCGGATGAGTTCAACTACTGCAACGGCGGCGGCCAGCAATTCTTTCACACACAACTCAAGCCGTTTCTCTCGCTGCATCCCAATTCGCACTTCGCCAAGAGCTATGAGCTGCCGACAGCGATCTGCATCCGAAACCATCTTAATACACGCCCAAACAACCGCTCAGCGAACGCCATCAGCTGCTCTGCTATCAGTGAGTAGTCAGAAGACATCTCCGATATGGTCCGATGTTGGACAATCTTAGTTCTTGCACTTGTTATAGTGTTATATTCACCTTTATTGCTTGCAGATCCCTACTGGAGACGGCCAAGCCGTACCTGATGAACTGCATCCGGTTGCCGGCAGCACAGACGCTGCTGCTCTTTGGCTATGCTATCGATACCAATCTGGGCGTCTCGCGCATCTTCTGTGACGGCACAGCCAGGCAGTGGGCTCCAGCTGCTTAGTCGCGCCATTGAGCTTCGCCGACGCTGGAGCAGCCGACTCTACGCAAAACTAAATGGTGCGTAAGGATACCAAATTGGGATTAGGCAATGCTCTGAATGTCATTACCATAACCGTTATAATCTCAGTTTGCAATCAATAATCTCTATCTAACAATAACATATACCTCCCAGCCAGCGTACTCTTACTTTTTTTAACACATCTGTAAACTCCTTTTGGTCAACAGAGCTAAACAACAGCAAGGAGTCGGCAACAACGGGATCGGATCAATCGATTGGCTTAAGTGATGGAAGCGACACACTCTGGCATGATCTGCCTGCCGATCGGAAGATAATGTATACCCGTTGCCCTCCGCCGGAGCGCTTAGAGGCGCTGCCAACGAACCCCTTTCCCGCCGATTATCCGCTGAGTGCGAACAAAGAGGCGGACTAAATGTCTCTGAGCACGTCGTCTACGGCTGCCTGGCCGAGTTGCCCTGGACGCTGGCCATGGAGGCAGCATTGCTTGAGCAAGCGTGCCACTGTGCCCAGTGTGACTTTCAGCTGCAGCAGTTCAATGTGCCCGATCAGCTGGAGCATCGCCTACATTGTCCAGGACGACACAGCAAGGAAAACGTCGACCGCCCGCGCCCGAACCGGAAAGCATGGAGAAGGCGAGCTGTTCACGTGATGGCGCCAACTATCACTGCAACAGCTGCAGCGGGCATCTGAAACTGTCACAGATCCAAAAATTAAATAGCTTCGTCATATCAATCAGTTTTAAAGTTGTTCTTTTTTTATTAACTATTAACACAAAAATTTCTTATTTACTAAAATACTGTCACAGATCCAAAAAGCAATTAGCTTCGTCATATTAATCAGTTTTAAAGTTGTTTTTTTTATTAACCCAAAAATTTCTCATTTACTAAAATGAACAGATTTGGGTTTTATAAACGCGCTCTGACAGGCTCACCCCAGGATACTCAACTGGCACCCTACAAGGAGGCCATTCGGCGACGTTCTCGATCTGTTGAGGACAAATATCGGCGGCATTTCGATAAGGATAACTGCATAATGGAATTCGCAAACAAATGCCACACGGCATTCAATATTTGCAATCATTCCCCCGATAATTGGGATGACAGCCATCTGCTGGAGTACAAGGAGAGCTTGGCGCGCATCTCATGTCTGGATCTGGATAGCACGCTAGACGATGAGCATCCCATGAAGAATGACTGGCAAATATCAAGTGTAGGAAAGTCATCACACTTCAGCTTAAGCGAAACATCCCATTATAAATTTTAGTGCTCGTACTTGAGCAGATGATCGAGAGCCTTGTGCAGATGCGACGATTCGATGAGTATCTGGTTCTGGTACAGCAACAGCTCCGAATGGCGATAGTCGTGGGGCTCCTGTTCGACAAATTGTATCAAAATGATGAGTGGTGATCAGAGCCACAGTCATATTAAATGTGTTACGATTTACTTACAATCGACGTCTGCGACTGGCTAAACGTCTCGAGCATGTTGTTGGCCATCTCGTAGTCGCCCAGGAGATGATAGCTCATGGCGAAGCCAATCCACGAGGCGTGCTGCGAGGGACGCAGCGCGAACAGATGATGGCGCGTCTCCTTGTAGCCCTCAAGGTCGCGCATTTGTATTTGCAGCAGCGACAGATCCTTCAATATCTGCAGATTATCCTTCTCCCATTTCAACGCATTGCGATAGCACTTAATCGCCTCATCATACTTTTTGCCACTGCGCTGCAGCAGGCCATACACATGCCAGCAGACATGGGAGCGAAGATCGTTACGTAGACCCAGGCGCACATACTTGTAGGCCTCGTCGCGGCGACCCAATCCGTTCAGCGTTAGGCCCTTCATGGCCAGAGTCTCGCCGTGTTCCGTGATCTTGGGATTTGAGAGTATCTGCTTGGCCAGCTTGAGGCCGTTTTTGTACTGCTTCATTTCGTAGCATTTCTGTGGGGAATGACAATTAATTATTATATATTTATTTATAAATCATAAATTGCTTGTGGCGTGTTCTTTAAAGGTGATTGGATTGATTTGAATGACGGGAGTTGTGGTCTTCTTCTTAAAAGTGAATGGAATGGTGAAGTTAATCCGATGTATTTTTTGGCTTGCAATTTAGAGCAGCACTCTTGTGGATAATATTGTAGATATTGGTCTTCCATGCGAGACAGTCTCAAATATGAAATACCGAATAAAAAACAACATAGCATGTACACATATATATTTATGTATATATATATTTATGTATATATATATATATGTATATATATATATGTATATATATATATATATAACAATTTGATGGACATCTTTGACTTTTAGAAATTGCAATGCTCTCAAATTAACAAGTGACAGTGCTTTGTGGAAATTTATCAAATGTCGATTAATTGTGTGATCGAGCGAACTAACAATTACCAATCAGAGTAAAAAGCCCGCCGGACCAACCAACTAACCCCTCTCGTCACCTGCGACGAGCTTAACAACAAAAACAGACAATTGTTTTTGCATCGGCGAAACCATTTTGGGGTAAAGAGTAGCAACCTTTAATTGCACATTACTAATTTCAATTGGAATCGTAACCAGTGATTTCCATTGCTGTTGTTTTTCTGTAATGCCAAAAATAGGAGCAACGAAAAAGCACATGATAACCTGTGTGTGCGTGTGTGTAAGTGTACTTGTATGTGGGTACGTGTGTATGCATGACAGCAGTAGTTGAAAAAGTAGCCGGCGATTAGGAGATTGCAGATGGAGATGGTTATTACACATATACATATCTGTATTTGTGGCCTTACCAGTAATTTACGGAAGAGCGCAGCCTCCTTGGGCGGCAGTGGTTCGCTGGAAGGCATCTTCGAAGTTTGCTGCTGCTACTACTGCTTCTTCTTCTTCAGCTGCTACTTTTGCACCGGATTGAAAATTCTTCCGTTCGCTAAGAGAGGGAGCTATTATTGTTATAAGTGTAATTACTACAGCGCGCAATTATAATATTTAGCCCAGGCACACCGCACAAAAAAATATAACACTCACGGCGTTAAAAATATACAATATCTTCAATACAATATCTTCAGATCGGCAGGCAGCAGTCGCCTTATAATCAAGTACGAGCACTAAAATTTATGATGGGTTGTTTCGCTTAAGCTGAAGTGTGATGACTCTCCTACACTTGATGTTTGGCAGCCATTCTTCATGGGATGCTCATCGTCTAGCGTGCTATCCAGATCCAGATATGAGATACGCGCCAAGCTCTCCTTGTACTCCAGCAGATGGCTGTCATCCCAATTATCGGGGGAATGATTGCAAATATTGAATGCCGTGTGGCATTTGTTTGCGAATTTCATTACGCAGTTATCCTTATCGAAATGGCGCCGATATTTGTCCTCAACAGATCGAGAACGTCGCCGAATGGCCTTCTTGTGGGGTGCCAGTTGAGTATCCTGTGGTGAGCCTGTCAGAGCGCGTTTATAAAACCCATATCTATTCATTTTAGTAAATGAGAAATTTTTGGGTTAAAAAAAAAACAACTTTAAAACTGATTGATCTGACGAAGCTATTTGCTTTTTGGATCTGTGACAGTTTCAGATGCCGGCCGCAGCTGTTGCAGTGATAGTTGGCGCCATCACGTGAACAGCTCGCCTTCTCCATGCTTTCCGGTTCGGGCGCGGGCGGTCGACGTTTTCCTTGCTGTGTCGTCCTGGACAATGTAGGCGATGCTCCAGCTGATCGGGCACATCGAACTGCTGCAGCTGAAAGTCACACTGGGCACAGTGCCACGCTTGCTCAAGCAATGCTGCCTCCATGGCCAGTGTCCAGGGCAACTCGGTCAGGCAGCCGTAGACGAGGTGCTCAGAGACATTCAGTCCGCCTTTCTCTTTGTTCGCACTCAGCGGATAATCGGCGGCAAAGGGGTTCGTTGGCAGCGCCTCTAAGCGCTCCGGCGGAGGGCAACGGGTATACAATATCTTCAGATCGGCAGGCAGCAGTCGCCTTATACTATAGGCCACATCGAGACCCATACAATTGAGCAGATCATGCCAGAGTGTGTCGCTTCCATCACTTAAGCCAATCGATTGATCCGATCCCGTTGTTGCCGACTCCTTGCTGTTGTTTAGTACATGATAACCTGTTAGTACATGATAACCTGTGTGCGTGTGGATATTGCAAATTGAGATGGTTATTACACATATACATATCTGTATTTGTGGGCTTACCAGTAATTTACGGAAGAGCGCAGCCTCCTTGGGCGGCAGTGGTTCGCTGGAAGGCATCTTCGAAGTTTGCTGCTGCTACTGCTGTTTTTGCTGCTTATTCTTCTTCAGCTGCTACTTTTGCACCGGATTGAAAATTCTTCCGTTCACTAAGAGAGGGAGCTATTATTGTTATAAGTGTAATTACTACAGCGCGCAATTATAATTTTTAGCCCAGGCACACCGCACAAAAAAAAAACACACACACACACGCGTTAAAAATATATATATATATATATTTTCTATGAGTAAAATATACCGCGAGCACGAGCAAAATTTTCGTCTTGACGGTGAGACAGCAACATTAACGCAATATTCTCAAGCAGCATGTGTTCGCGCTTTGAATGGCAATTGGGGCGATTCGATTTATATCATTTGCACAGAATTCAATTTGTCAGTTACACTGAACGATGCCGCATATTTGCTAGATTCAATGCAATACTTACTTTTTAATTAACTTAATGGTCAATTTGATTTTATAAATTGTTCGTGTCGGTCCGCACAGGCAATGGGATCACAGCTGTGTGCCACTGTCCAAGTGGAAAGAAGCAGCTGCAAAAGCGGGCAAGCACTTGTTATGGAAAACGTTTGAATTATTACTTAAACGTAATTTAATAAGTTAATGTAAGACTGCCAGTCTAAATTTTTAATGTATCACACACGTTCTTTAGCTTTTCGTCGAGTCTGGAAATATACGAATTCCACACTCGACGGAAATCTCACATTATATGTGCTCACCCAAGCTGACATCAGCTGTCAAAGCAGAAAGAGCATATCGATAATGCTCTGCTCGAATATCGAAACATTGCCTAAAAAATATCGATATCGAAGCCAGATATGACTGTTTTGGAGCAATTCCAAAGTTAATAGTAATATGAATTCTTTGGCCAGACTTGGGAGCTATGTTTTCCAAAGTCTGCAAATCGCCGGCTGCGGCGTGCGGTGTGCAAGCTGCGTCACCAATTCCAGCGCATACTCGAATCCTGCCGCATGGCGCCGCCAACGTTTCGAGCAGCCCCGTCAGGGCAAGCTGCTCAAATAGCAACATCATAACCAGCTGGATGAGGATGAAGGCCAGGGCGACGGGGATCCCAGCAAAGATATACGCGATGTTGACTTTCGGCTGCGCCACGATGCACGCCAATTGGCGCTATTGGAACGCACATGTGGAGCGTCATCGGGATGTTATGCTGCTAAAGTTGCTGCTCGTCAGCGGCTTCTATCCGCAGCTGGCCATCGCGGATGAGTTCAACTACTGCAACGGCGGCGGCCAGCAATTCTTTCACACACAACTCAAGCCGTTTCTCTCGCTGCATCCCAATTCGCACTTCGCCAAGAGCTATGAGCTGCCGACAGCGATCTGCATCCGAAACCATCTTAATACACGCCCAAACAACCGCTCAGCGAACGCCATCAGCTGCTCTGCTATCAGTGAGTAGTCAGAAGACATCTCCGATATGGTCCGATGTTGGACAATCTTAGTTCTTGCACTTGTTATAGTGTTATATTCACCTTTATTGCTTGCAGATCCCTACTGGAGACGGCCAAGCCGTACCTGATGAACTGCATCCGGTTGCCGGCAGCACAGACGCTGCTGCTCTTTGGCTATGCTATCGATACCAATCTGGGCGTCTCGCGCATCTTCTGTGACGGCACAGCCAGGCAGTGGGCTCCAGCTGCTTAGTCGCGCCATTGAGCTTCGCCGACGCTGGAGCAGCCGACTCTACGCAAAACTAAATGGTGCGTAAGGATACCAAATTGGGATTAGGCAATGCTCTGAATGTCATTACCATAACCGTTATAATCTCAGTTTGCAATCAATAATCTCTATCTAACAATAACATATACCTCCCAGCCAGCGTACTCTTACTTTTTTTAACACATCTGTAAACTCCTTTTGGTCAACAGAGCTAAACAACAGCAAGGAGTCGGCAACAACGGGATCGGATCAATCGATTGGCTTAAGTGATGGAAGCGACACACTCTGGCATGATCTGCCTGCCGATCGGAAGATAATGTATACCCGTTGCCCTCCGCCGGAGCGCTTAGAGGCGCTGCCAACGAACCCCTTTCCCGCCGATTATCCGCTGAGTGCGAACAAAGAGGCGGACTGAATGTCTCTGAGCACGTCGTCTACGGCTGCCTGGCCGAGTTGCCCTGGACGCTGGCCATGGAGGCAGCATTGCTTGAGCAAGCGTGCCACTGTGCCCAGTGTGACTTTCAGCTGCAGCAGTTCAATGTGCCCGATCAGCTGGAGCATCGCCTACATTGTCCAGGACGACACAGCAAGGAAAACGTCGACCGCCCGCGCCCGAACCGGAAAGCATGGAGAAGGCGAGCTGTTCACGTGATGGCGCCAACTATCACTGCAACAGCTGCAGCGGGCATCTGAAACTGTCACAGATCCAAAAATTAAATAGCTTCGTCATATCAATCAGTTTCAAAGTTGTTCTTTTTTTATTAACTATTAACACAAAAATTTCTTATTTACTAAAATACTGTCACAGATCCAAAAAGCAATTAGCTTCGTCATATCAATCAGTTTTAAAGTTGTTTTTTTTATTAACCCAAAAATTTCTCATTTACTAAAATGAACAGATTTGGGTTTTATAAACGCGCTCTGACAGGCTCACCCCAGGATACTCAACTGGCACCCTACAAGGAGGCCATTCGGCGACGTTCTCGATCTGTTGAGGACAAATATCGGCGGCATTTCGATAAGGATAACTGCATAATGGAATTCGCAAACAAATGCCACACGGCATTCAATATTTGCAATCATTCCCCCGATAATTGGGATGACAGCCATCTGCTGGAGTACAAGGAGAGCTTGGCGCGCATCTCATGTCTGGATCTGGATAGCACGCTAGACGATGAGCATCCCATGAAGAATGACTGGCAAATATCAAGTGTAGGAAAGTCATCACACTTCAGCTTAAGCGAAACATCCCATTATAAATTTTAGTGCTCGTACTTGAGCAGATGATCGAGAGCCTTGTGCAGATGCGACGATTCGATGAGTATCTGGTTCTGGTACAGCAACAGCTCCGAATGGCGATAGTCGTGGGGCTCCTGTTCGACAAATTGTATCAAAATGATGAGTGGTGATCAGAGCCACAGTCATATTAAATGTGTTACGATTTACTTACAATCGACGTCTGCGACTGGCTAAACGTCTCGAGCATGTTGTTGGCCATCTCGTAGTCGCCCAGGAGATGATAGCTCATGGCGAAGCCAATCCACGAGGCGTGCTGCGAGGGACGCAGCGCGAACAGATGATGGCGCGTCTCCTTGTAGCCCTCAAGGTCGCGCATTTGTATTTGCAGCAGCGACAGATCCTTCAATATCTGCAGATTATCCTTCTCCCATTTCAACGCATTGCGATAGCACTTAATCGCCTCATCATACTTTTTGCCACTGCGCTGCAGCAGGCCATACACATGCCAGCAGACATGGGAGCGAAGATCGTTACGTAGACCCAGGCGCACATACTTGTAGGCCTCGTCGCGGCGACCCAATCCGTTCAGCGTTAGGCCCTTCATGGCCAGAGTCTCGCCGTGTTCCGTGATCTTGGGATTTGAGAGTATCTGCTTGGCCAGCTTGAGGCCGTTTTTGTACTGCTTCATTTCGTAGCATTTCTGTGAGGAATGACAATTAATTATTATATATTTATTTATAAATCATAAATTGCTTGTGGCGTGTTCTTTAAAGGTGATTGGATTGATTTGAATGACGGGAGTTGTGGTCTTCTTCTTAAAAGTGAATGGAATGGTGAAGTTAATCCGATGTATTTTTTGGCTTGCAATTTAGAGCAGCACTCTTGTGGATAATATTGTAGATATTGGTCTTCCATGCGAGACAGTCTCAAATATGAAATACCGAATAAAAAACAACATAGCATGTACACATATATATTTATGTATATATATATTTATGTATATATATATATATGTATATATATATATGTATATATATATATATATAACAATTTGATGGACATCTTTGACTTTTAGAAATTGCAATGCTCTCAAATTAACAAGTGACAGTGCTTTGTGGAAATTTATCAAATGTCGATTAATTGTGTGATCGAGCGAACTAACAATTACCAATCAGAGTAAAAAGCCCGCCGGACCAACCAACTAACCCCTCTCGTCACCTGCGACGAGCTTAACAACAAAAACAGACAATTGTTTTTGCATCGGCGAAACCATTTTGGGGTAAAGAGTAGCAACCTTTAATTGCACATTACTAATTTCAATTGGAATCGTAACCAGTGATTTCCATTGCTGTTGTTTTTCTGTAATGCCAAAAATAGGAGCAACGAAAAAGCACATGATAACCTGTGTGTGCGTGTGTGTAAGTGTACTTGTATGTGGGTACGTGTGTATGCATGACAGCAGTAGTTGAAAAAGTAGCCGGCGATTAGGAGATTGCAGATGGAGATGGTTATTACACATATACATATCTGTATTTGTGGCCTTACCAGTAATTTACGGAAGAGCGCAGCCTCCTTGGGCGGCAGTGGTTCGCTGGAAGGCATCTTCGAAGTTTGCTGCTGCTACTACTGCTTCTTCTTCTTCAGCTGCTACTTTTGCACCGGATTGAAAATTCTTCCGTTCGCTAAGAGAGGGAGCTATTATTGTTATAAGTGTAATTACTACAGCGCGCAATTATAATATTTAGCCCAGGCACACCGCACAAAAAAATATAACACTCACGGCTTTAAAAATATACAATATCTTCAATACAATATCTTCAGATCGGCAGGCAGCAGTCGCCTTATAATCAAGTACGAGCACTAAAATTTATGATGGGTTGTTTCGCTTAAGCTGAAGTGTGATGACTCTCCTACACTTGATGTTTGGCAGCCATTCTTCATGGGATGCTCATCGTCTAGCGTGCTATCCAGATCCAGATATGAGATACGCGCCAAGCTCTCCTTGTACTCCAGCAGATGGCTGTCATCCCAATTATCGGGGGAATGATTGCAAATATTGAATGCCGTGTGGCATTTGTTTGCGAATTTCATTACGCAGTTATCCTTATCGAAATGGCGCCGATATTTGTCCTCAACAGATCGAGAACGTCGCCGAATGGCCTTCTTGTGGGGTGCCAGTTGAGTATCCTGTGGTGAGCCTGTCAGAGCGCGTTTATAAAACCCATATCTATTCATTTTAGTAAATGAGAAATTTTTGGGTTAAAAAAAAAACAACTTTAAAACTGATTGATCTGACGAAGCTATTTGCTTTTTGGATCTGTGACAGTTTCAGATGCCGGCCGCAGCTGTTGCAGTGATAGTTGGCGCCATCACGTGAACAGCTCGCCTTCTCCATGCTTTCCGGTTCGGGCGCGGGCGGTCGACGTTTTCCTTGCTGTGTCGTCCTGGACAATGTAGGCGATGCTCCAGCTGATCGGGCACATCGAACTGCTGCAGCTGAAAGTCACACTGGGCACAGTGCCACGCTTGCTCAAGCAATGCTGCCTCCATGGCCAGTGTCCAGGGCAACTCGGTCAGGCAGCCGTAGACGAGGTGCTCAGAGACATTCAGTCCGCCTTTCTCTTTGTTCGCACTCAGCGGATAATCGGCGGCAAAGGGGTTCGTTGGCAGCGCCTCTAAGCGCTCCGGCGGAGGGCAACGGGTATACAATATCTTCAGATCGGCAGGCAGCAGTCGCCTTATACTATAGGCCACATCGAGACCCATACAATTGAGCAGATCATGCCAGAGTGTGTCGCTTCCATCACTTAAGCCAATCGATTGATCCGATCCCGTTGTTGCCGACTCCTTGCTGTTGTTTAGTACATGATAACCTGTTAGTACATGATAACCTGTGTGCGTGTGGATATTGCAAATTGAGATGGTTATTACACATATACATATCTGTATTTGTGGGCTTACCAGTAATTTACGGAAGAGCGCAGCCTCCTTGGGCGGCAGTGGTTCGCTGGAAGGCATCTTCGAAGTTTGCTGCTGCTACTGCTGTTTTTGCTGCTTATTCTTCTTCAGCTGCTACTTTTGCACCGGATTGAAAATTCTTCCGTTCACTAAGAGAGGGAGCTATTATTGTTATAAGTGTAATTACTACAGCGCGCAATTATAATTTTTAGCCCAGGCACACCGCACAAAAAAAAAACACACACACACACGCGTTAAAAATATATATATATATATATTTTCTATGAGTAAAATATACCGCGAGCACGAGCAAAATTTTCGTCTTGACGGTGAGACAGCAACATTAACGCAATATTCTCAAGCAGCATGTGTTCGCGCTTTGAATGGCAATTGGGGCGATTCGATTTATATCATTTGCACAGAATTCAATTTGTCAGTTACACTGAACGATGCCGCATATTTGCTAGATTCAATGCAATACTTACTTTTTAATTAACTTAATGGTCAATTTGATTTTATAAATTGTTCGTGTCGGTCCGCACAGGCAATGGGATCACAGCTGTGTGCCACTGTCCAAGTGGAAAGAAGCAGCTGCAAAAGCGGGCAAGCACTTGTTATGGAAAACGTTTGAATTATTACTTAAACGTAATTTAATAAGTTAATGTAAGACTGCCAGTCTAAATTTTTAATGTATCACACACGTTCTTTAGCTTTTCGTCGAGTCTGGAAATATACGAATTCCACACTCGACGGAAATCTCACATTATATGTGCTCACCCAAGCTGACTTTTTTTTTTTTTTTTTTTTTTTTTTTTTTTTTTTTTTTTTTTTTTTTTTTTTTTTTTTTTTTTTTTTTTTTTTTTTTTTTTTTTTTTTTTTTTTTTTTTTCGATTTTATGGGTCTCGATGTGGCCTATAGTATAAGGCGACTGCTGCCTGCCGATCTGAAGATATTGTATACCCGTTGCCCTCCGCCGAAGCGCTTAGAGGCGCTGCCAACGAGCCCCTTTGCCGCCGATTATCCGCTGAGTGCGAACAGCGAGAAGGGCGGACTGAATGTCTCTGAGCACGTCGTCTACGGCTGCCTGGCCGAGTTGCCCTGGACACTGGCCATGGAGGCAGCATTGCTTGAGCAAGCGTGGCACTGTGCCCAGTGTGACTTTCAGCTGCAGCAGTTCGATGTGCCCGATCAGCTGGAGCATCGCCTGCATTGTCCAGGACGACACAGCAAGGAAAAACGTCGACCGCTCGCGCCCGAACCGGAAAGCATGGAGAAGGCGAGCTGTTCACGTGATGGCGCCAACTATCACTGCAACAGCTGCGGCCGGCATCTGAAACTGTCCCAGATCGATATATTGCGCCATCGTCGCATCTGTGTAAAGCCAGCTTGATTTTTAGATGTATCTCAAATGCACATCTTGTCTGTAAATCGATGCGAATAAATATTCAATATACATCTCATTTCAGTCAATACACGCAAGCAATTAGCCAAGACTCGAACCAAACACTGGATATACATACATACGTATATAGTGGTATAGCTATCTCTCTCTATCTAATGTTACAGTGGACAAGCTTCACAGTTAATTTAAATAGGAGTTTCGTCAGCTGCAGTTCACATGTTTTTAAATCGTTTCAAAAAGAGGTCAATATCTCCATTTTTTCTCCGATATATTTGAAATCTGATCATGATCCGTCTGTAGCTTCACGGCGTCCGCCCACTTGGTTTGAATTAATAGTGATGCAGCCAACTGAAATAAAACAGAAAAATGCTGACCTCTGCCGTGACATTTTATCCATAATGTTTGCATTAAAAACACTTGAAAAGCTGGTTAAAACATTTATTCTCTAAAACCACACAAAAAACGTACACACAAAAAACGGGCAATATTCTTTTCGTATTCTCATGTAAGAGAAGAGTTGCCGCCCGATAAAAATATTACTTCGGCTTCACGGCCGATTTCAATTCTGCAATAATTATGCTTTCCTGTGGGAATGATTAATTCTTTCCCTCTTTGCCTCTTTTTCAGTAATTGTTCAATTCCCTTTCTTTTTCCAAAGGGTCAAAATTCATTTCGTATTCTGTTCGAGTAGAGGAGCTTACATCTGACAATTGTATTATGTCGATTATACTGCTGATCTCAATTCGCCAATGAATATATACATGTTCTCCTGCAGGAATGATTATTTCTCATTCGATCGCTTTAGTTAATGCAGGTTTATTTTATTTTGAAGCCAATGTTGTTGCCTCTTATAGTATATTCATTTATAGACACGCATAAATTGTTTAAGCACACATATAACTCTACATTATTTCACATTAAGATTTCTGGTTCAAAATTTCAATTTTCTAATAATTATGTTTTCCTGTAGGAATGATTCATTTTCTCCGCACCTCTCTCTCTCTCTCTCTCAGCGTACATATATTTCTTTAGTTAATGTATAATTAGTTGGCATTCTTAGAACAAAAAGTTCTCATTCATTATTTTGTTGCCTTTATGTTCGCTTAAGATACATGTATATATATATATATAGTATTTTCATTTATAGACACGCATAAATTACTTAAACACACATATAACTCTATATATTATTTTTCTTTAAGAACCAATCACTTCAATTTCCTTCCTCTCCTTGACTTCAAACCAAATTTTGCCCTTCACATCTATATATATTTAAATGTATTTAAAACCAAAAAAAGGAACATTTAAATAAAGTTTGAAATTGCTTACGAGTAAAACTATTCGATTATATTATTTACGACAAGAAAGATCACATCTTTCTCTCCACATCTTTGCACGATCTTTTACGTTTTTGACACATTCACCGTTGATATACATATATAGATCAACAAAATTTCAGAATACTTGAGATCATTCTATCTCTTTAGGTGCGACCTTTTCCCCTTTTTTTTTATTAGTTAGTTTTAATTTAAAATCTTGATTTCAACGGATGGACTTGATTAAGTTCACGTGTTTTCTGTAAATAAGGCTCAGGTCAAAATTGAAAACGAAAATTACAAGAAATATATAAATAAAAGTCTTGTTTTTCTTTAAGAAAGATCACGTTTGTTGTCTGTCTGTCCGTCTTTCTTTCCGTAATTTTTATTTGAGTCGAAACTAACTTTGCTTTCATTGTTTGGTTTGCTTCACAGGTCCGACTACAAAACGAAAATGTGTGTATATATTCGCTTTAGTAGTATATATATGCAAGAGTATATATAAATATACAGTTAGTGCTCCATATAATACTAATCTCTAATATTACATGCTATAAGATGCATCTTCAGGAAAATATTTAGCAACGTGGAGTGATTCATTTTGTCGTCATATTGTTCTTTAGTCCAACATGTAATCCGAATCCAATGCGGGGATAAAGAGAGAGAGAGAGGGAGAGAAAGATACATAGAGAGAGGTGATATTGATATTCTTCAAATTTAAGTTGAAATCTTCAACTCACGATTCTTTCAGGCATCCCCTCCGATTTGGCAGCGCTGACACTCGTGCTGCTGGGCTATGTATTTGTGGGGTAGAAAACAAGTTATTTACTTTTTACAATATATAAAGGAAGCTAATGCAAATTACCGTTATTTTAAGAGTTCTCATTAACTCAGTGCTGGCCTCATCGCCAGCGCTCCGAGCCGGTGCATTTGAGCAACATGGCTGTTCGGTGTCGTCAACAACAGCGTTGTCGCTGAAAAAAACGTCCTGTTTGGGATTGTTCTAGAAAAAATAAAGATAATAATAATAAATAAAAGAGTTATTAGGAAAAAAACTCAAATAAGATCGCAGTTAATTAAAGGTGATATATTAGCCAAGATCGCTCATCAGTTCACTCAACAAAATATAAAAATCACATCGCTCTCTGTTGATATCTCGACAATCAAACGAACTTCTTCAATTCAGAGTTGACTCTGATTTGAGTAACTGCATCATCTCATTCCTTAACTGGAATATGGAACTACTCTCAGCTTACACCAATCTCTAGCAGGAGACGCATTTAACTTGAAGATTTGTCTTATAATGAATCTCACCTTTTGGACATCACTGGGAAAATAGACCCGTCTGGAGTTCTTTGGACGATATGCCTGTATCGGCACAAAGTCCTCAATGCTTGTGGTGTGTGTCCGACGATAGGGCGGCGTCTCGTTGTAGCTCTCTAAAGTGGCAAGGTTGCTGTTGCCCATGATGCTGCTATTGTTGTTGTTGCCGCTGCCGCTGGCGCTGTTGTTGTGGTTGCTGCGGACGCCGAAAGTGCTGTTCAAGTTGTTGCTATTGTTATTGGTGGCATAAAAATCGGTTGGGTCGCTCTGCTGACAGTAGCTGTTCGGATATGACGAAAACAACGATGAATGGTTCAAGCCAAAGAATCCAGATGACGATGGCTCGGACTGGATTTGGAACATGCTCGAAGAAACTGGCATCTCTGACTGCATCTCGGACTGCATCTGTGGATGCATCTCTGACTGCATCTGTGGATGCAACTGTGCCTGCATCTGTGGATGCAACGGTGCCTGCATCTGTGGACGTATCGCTCGAATGGCCGGTGTATGCATCAGTGGATGCATCAGTGTATGCATCAGTGGATGCATCAGTGTATGCATCTGTGGATGTACCTGTGTCTCCTCTCCAGCCAGATTACAGGACATGTGCTGGTTGGCAAAAAGGTCCGATTGCAGCTTAGCCTGCGCTTCGCGCTGCCAATACAGCGGCGGCTGCGGCAATTTCTTGCAAATTTAAATGAATAATGAATTAAGCAACATTTTCTATTAGTGAATAATACTTAAATTTGAGATAAGCTGTCTTGATGGACTCTTGACTTTTGATGCAGATCATCAAATACATCAAAATACGTTCGAAGCATTATCAAAATTATAACTTAAAACTCACCGGCATCTGACTAGGCAGCTGCGATGCCAGCGGCTGAGAGCCAAGCTGGCATAAAACATTTCCTGGCTGCTGTTGCAATGGTTGTTGTTGCAATAGATGCTGTTGCAATGGTTGCTGTTGCAATGGTTGCTGTTGCAATGGTTGCTGTTGCAATGGTTGCTGTTGCAATGGTTGCTGTTGCAATGGTTGCTGTTGCATTGGTTGCTGTTGCATTGGTTGCTGTTGCATTGGTTGCTGTTGCAATGGTTGCTGTTGCTGCGACTGCTGCTGCGACTGTTGCTGTTGTGAACCAGACATTGACTCCGACTTCGGTGCGACTTGCTCGACTGTGTTCAAGCCCAGCAACGAGCGAAGGGCCATTGTTTGGTTATCGGATATGTTGACGCCGTCTGTGGCGACACCTTGCGATGAGCCGCTTTGATTGCTGGTCGTCTTAAACAACGATGACATTAGTTGCATTGGCTGCTGTTGTTGCGGTTGTTGTTGCTGCGGTTGCTGTTGCTGCGGTTGCTGCTGTCGTGGCAGCTGTTGTTGTTGCTGCTGCGGTTGTTTCTGCTGCTGCGGTTGTTGCTGCTGCTGTCGAGGCTGCAGTTGTTGTTGCAGCTGTCGTTGCTGCTGCGGTTGTTGTTGCTGCTGCCGGCGTTGTTGTTGCTGCTGCCGCTGCTGCTGCGACTGATGCTGCGACTGATGCTGCTGCCGCTGCTGCTGCGGCTGATGCTGCTGCCGTTGCTGCTGTGGCTGATACTGCTGTCGTGGCTGCCGCTGTTGTTGTTGTTGCTGCTGTTGCTGCTGTTGTTGCTGCTGTCGTGGCTGCTGCCGGCGTTGTCGTTGTTGTTGCTGTTGTTGCTGCTGCTGCTGCCATGGCTGCTGTTGTTGTTTCTGCTGCAGCTGTGGTTTCTGCTGCTGCTCATGTTCCTGCTGCTGCTTCTGCAGCTTCTGTTGCTGCAATGAGGGCACCGTTGACAGGAGACGCCACGCTTGCACCTGCGACAACTGTGGCTCCTTCGAGGCATACTTGGCCTCTGCAATCGCTGCAGCAGCGGCCGCAGCCGACGTGGACGCTATTGGATGGTCGTCGGCAAAGGCGGCAGCGGCTGCGGCACCGACTGGGGCAACGGCTGCGCCGGACAGAAAGAATTCCTCGGAAACGCGAGTTTTCATTGTGATGGGATTATGCTCGGTGGCAGCAGCAGTCATATAACGCGTCTCATTCTTCTGCTGATCGCGCCAATCCTGACGCACTGCATCCGGTTTGCCCCGCCCCTGCTGCGGCTGCTTCTTTTTCTGCTGCTGCTGTTGTTGCTGGGCGTCAGCTTGCCCCTGTTTCTCCTTGCTCCCTGCGAAAGAACGATTTCGACTTAGTTTTTAGCAAAGCAACAGGTTTGTTATATATATATATATATGTATGAATCAAGATAGTTGAAATTTTACGGGATTAGACGGACATGGCTGTATCGACTCAGCTAGTGAACATAATCAGAAATACATATGTTTTATGGGGTCGAAGAAGACGTCTCCGTCACAGAACAAAAAAAGAAAAGAAAAGAAAAGACAAAAAGAGATGAGCTCAGGCTAACTGATGCCATTTACCATTTGTATAGACGTTGATCAAGGCGCTCTCGGGTATCTTGCAGACGCGACCTTCGGCAATGCCATGTATGTTCTGGTCACAGTTGGGGATCACCTTGTCGAACAGCACGTCGCAGAAGGTATCGACGGCATTCACGCACTCGAGTCGCACCGGATTGGGATCACTGACCGGGTAGACACCAATCACAGTGCCCGTCGCCCCAAGGGGCACCATATAAATGGTGCGAACAACTGCGACACGATCGAAGAGATCCACTTCGTTCGGCGAACGGTAGATGTCGGGCAGCGTCACATTTGGCCTGACGATCAGATGGGGCTTCACCTGCAGCTTGATGTCCCTGATGGGATTGTTGCGCACATCATCGACGGCGGTGATTAGCAGCTCAATGGTCTCCTTGCAAACGGTACGGGAACCGCAGGCGATGCGATCAACTTGAATGTGCGGCTGCTGGCGCACCCAATTGGCCATGTCCTCGATGAGATGCTGGCCAACTGCATTAGGATAGATGTCCTCCTCGTAAGCGAACTCGCCTGATCGCTGCTCCTGGTCAGATAATCGATGACGTCCGGATATAGATCGCAATAGTTACATATTAAATCGACAGCGGCACTCGAGTAGATCCACTGATTGTTCATATTGCGACAGAATCCGGCACGCTCCTCGTTCAGTCGCGTATACTTCAGCTGCAGTCCAACATTGTGCCTTGAGGCATTCTCCATTCTCTGGCGTCGCGGCCCGAGCACCACCCAAACGGTGCCAGTCAGCCGACTGAGACACTTGCTGCTCAGATTCAAATCGCGGCACACCTGAAAGTGGAATACAAAGTCCTTGTCCTGACGCGCATGCTCCGCAATGGCCTCCGACATATCTGGCTGTGGACACACGCGTATATCAACTGTGGACAAGGACATTATGCAAAGGAGCACTTCGTAATTTGCAAACTTGATGCCCATGCGATAAGAGAAGCTACAATGTGAATAGATCATGAATTAATATACTTATATATATATATATATAGAGACAGAGAGAGAGGGAGCGAGGGAGGAGAGGGAGACTCAACTGGTCATCAAGCATTCTGCATTCGGTTTCAAAGTGTCGCTGATCGTTGGATGTGATGCCGCTCTTATCGACAATGTGGTGGCGTGTGCAAACGCTGTCCACCTTGGCCTTGATCAGATGCGGCCATCCAATGTAGACCACCTGGTCCAGATATTGATTAGCCACAGTCTCGACTTTTGGCTCCTGAAAAATTAGCTTCTTCGGCTTCAGAATCAAGTTTTGATTACGGCTCCGCTGATCAAAGACTTTGACGTGACCGCTGCGCATCTTGAACTAAAAATACAACAATTAAATGAAAATCAAATCAAATGAAATTAAGAAAAAATACGTAAATGCATTGAAAGCTCTGCGTACATCGAAGTTTAGATGCTTCATTGTGGGAAATCCTGGAAAGAAGACATGACGTGCCGCATTGGGCAGCTCCGCGCAAACAGTGTACGGCATATGGAGGACAATCTCGTTGGCCCGGCGTGTGGTCTCCGTGCAGAAGACATTCTGCAGGGATTTCAACGGTGGCACTCCAGGTGGTCATATTGATACATCGGTCCATGCGTAAACGCTCCTCCACGGTTAGCTGCGAATCGCATTCTGCCATGGCGTGCAGCAGGCGACGCTGATCGATGAAGGGTATCAGGACAACTGCTTCCCATTCGTGCATCTTGCCATTGAGATCGGTTTCGAATTCAGTCGGAAAGAAATCTGCCAGGGAACTGTTGGGGCTCAGCATCAGATCGTGATATACCTCCGGCAACAGGCTTGAACTGGCCGATGGCAGTACAGCCAGCAGCTGCAAACAATAATCAACAATTGAATAATCATCCAAAATAAATGCTTTACGCATTTTCGTATTTGGTATAAGATTTGGATTATTTACCTGCTGGAAGGGCAGAAATGGTTTGCCCATTTGAAAGTTGAATTTAGTAGCCTCAATATCGGTCATATCACTGATGAAGGGGGCATAGTGATAAGGATAATACCATTCCCACGACTGCACGCCACGATAATAATAATCGAGTACCCATTGCAGGGCCGTCAAATAATGATGTCCGAGCTCCGCAATCAGACCGTTGTGCATCTCGTTCTTGAACTTGTTCCGATAATAGTTGCGCTTGAAATTCTGGAATTCGCCATTTAAGGATGTCCCCTCATCGCTCAGATCCTCATCGCTGTCGTCCTCATACAGCTGTGTAGTAGAGAAGGACATTAAAATAAATTAAACGGAAAATTTCAAATACTACAATCTGTTCAACTTTGAAATAGCGTTTCATGTTGAATGGAAATCGAAAGGGCCAAAAACTATCAATTAATTTAGCCTTTTTCGAACATTTCGAAAATATTTGAAGAGAGATCAATTTAGATGATAAACCAACCAAAACTTCAAAATTCAACATTTCCGATAGAAAAACAAAAGGAAAACAAGTAAGTCTGCAGTTGAAGAGTAAAAAAAAGCTAAGCGCATAATTTAATTCAAGGCCGAAGTGATCAGAAGTGGCTGGCGACAAACGCATGCTTATATATACATACTGTTCAAAAATGAACACCCTATATAAATATAACGAATGAACACCCTTTATATATACATATAACACATGTACTAGTACTAGCTGATGTCTGACCCATGCAGGCCAGCCTTGTTCATCGCGGTACCTACCTTCATGCTGTTATCGATGAGTGCTGCGAGATCCTTGTCTCGATTGCGCAACTCCTCCACATCCACATCGAATGCCTCATTTTTGGAATTGGCATACTTCAGCTTATCGCTCTGCTCGTCGAACATCTGCAGCTCGATGTCTCTCAGGGCGTTCATGAACAGCGCCAAACGCTTCAGATTCAATTTGCCCTGCTCATTGATGTTGCCGCCCATCTGGGGATACACTCGGATGTAGGTCTTGTATAGCAGCGGCAACGCATTGGTGTTGATGTGCATCAAGGGCAGACTCGGTATGAAATCGTTTCCGACAAGGAAACCCATTAGCACCCAATCGTCAATCAGTTGGGCCACATCCAGTTTACGTTCGGGTGTTGACAGCTCAGCAAACTCCAATTCGAGATACTCGCGCAACAGACCCAGATGCAGCAGAAAGAAGCGCGTCTCCTCGATGGCGGTTCGCTTCACATTCTTGCCAAACGTCACCTCCTCGCGCAGCACAACAAAGTGCAGCTCGTGGGTGCACAGGCCAAGGATTATGAGATCGGCGTCGAGGCCATAGAGGCAATGGCGTGTATTGGGATCATAGGTTGGCTGTGCCTTCATGAAGCGAATGTAATCCATGATCTTGTGCTCGCCCTCGCCGGGTGTCTCCTCGCCGCTCAAAATGATGCGGCACTTCTGCCACAGCGGATCCGTTGAGATCTTGGTGCGCAGAAAGCAGCGCAAGCCAATCTGCAATCGACTCATAAACACGGTGCCGGGCGTAATGCAATTGCTATCAAATCTCGCGTGCTCCCGCTTCTCGCCACGCTGCAGCGCTTTCGCATCAACCTGTTCGGCCTCGCGGGCCGTTCTGAAGCGGCGACTCCGCTGCTGATTCATTTTGGCTCGTGGCGCAACGCCATCAACAGACAGAAAGAACAGTTTCTGCGGCTTGATCAGATAGAACAGATTATCGATGTAGTTGTAAATGTCCTGAAAGATTTGTGCCTCCTCCAAATGAAAGTGTATGTTGGCGTCATCCGGATGCGAACAATTGTGCACAATCCCATTCATGTCCAGAAAAAGATTATCGAACTCGGGTATCTATCGATAAACCAGAAATATATATATATATGTGTAAAATATGCAAAAATGCTTATTGTCTTGTTCAAAAATGAACACCCTATATAAATATAACGAATGAACACCCTTTATATATATATATAACACATGTACTAGTACTAGCTGATGCCTGACCCATGCAGGCCAGCCTTGTTCATCGCGGTACCCGCCACTGAAGTTGGATGCGCAACTACCGTTATTTGCTGGCGACGGGTTGCTGGCAGCTCGCGGCGCGACGGTCGCCGCGAATCTAGCTGCCTTCATCGACGATCGCCGTGATCCGGTCGCTTAGGCGCCGATGCGGATCCCTTCGCGACAGTCGCCGTTACACAGCTGCATAATATTTCTAAGAGGCCCCGATCCAGCCGCTGCTGCTGTGAACCAACGAGCGCTGCTGCTGTGAGGCCCGGATCCAGCTGCATTTTACATACATTTAGACTAAGCATTTTTGTATAAATAAAGAGCCAGCAGTTCGATTTTACACGTCAACTCCGTA
Source organism: Drosophila imparisetae (assembly GCA_035042265.1). Lineage (NCBI taxonomy): Eukaryota > Metazoa > Arthropoda > Insecta > Diptera > Drosophilidae > Drosophila > Drosophila imparisetae. Next base: position 677,708 of record JAWNLP010000147.1, read on the forward strand.
TGTAAGCATTCGTTAAACAGTCTCATTTCTTTTGCAAAATATGTATTTGATTATTGACTTCTTATTCTTATTGTTCTGTTGAAATTTGTCAGTGCAAGATCATTTTTGATTTTTTTTTAATGAGTGAATCTTGTTAATGTTTTGTTAAATAGTGATCCGGTCGCTGTCAGGCGCCGATGCGGATGCCTTCGCGATCAGTTGCCGTTATCCAGCTGCTGTTAGGCGCCGATGCGGATGCCTTTGACAGTCGCTGTTACCGAGCCGCTGTCAGGCGCCGATCCGGATGCGTTACCCAGCCGCTGTTGAGCACCGAAGCGGTCATCTTACAAGCAGCTGCATACAATTTCTAAGTATTTAGGCGCCATGCGGACAGCTGCACAATATTATATATGTATTTAGGCTAAGCATTTTGTATAAATAAAGAGCCTGCTCATCAGAGCGGGCAGTTCGATTCTAAACGTCAACTCGGTTTAATCGTGCATTAAACAAATAGTTTAAGAAGTCCACTTATTAGTAGCGAAATAAGAAAGAAAAAGTAAATGTCAATAATGTAATACTGTTTTTTTTGTCAAAGAAATGAGAAAATATGCATTTTTCCTGTGTGTCTGCGTGTGTGTGTGTGTGATTGTGAAATTGAAAGGACGTCTTAATCTACGCCCACTACACACTGCCCACAGGAATAGACACCCTGTACTTACGCTGTGCTCACGCGCCAATTCACTGAGACACGGATAGCGTTCGCTGATATAACGAAAAAATTTTGGTACTCCCATGTTGCAATGAGGTCCTGGAGAAAACTTGTTTGTTAGTTATGCTTCCTTATTTGCAGGGCTGTCCTTGCTACACGTCTATTGCACTGCAGCAACGACACTGACGCTGTTTTCGCACAAAAATTTTTTTCGACTTGTTTTCAAGCGTGACTGCACTCTGTGTGTGCATAAATGCTCATATTGTGCCAACCTTCCTCCAAAAAAAAATCAAGAAAAACACCAACGAAAAATACTGACTGAGCTACAAATCAAAATGTCAGCTGTTTGCTCTGTCACTCGTATCACTCTGCTAATTTCGACTTGTTTGTATGCAGAGTGACCGTAATATGTGTGTGTATAAATCACCAGCCTACCAAAAAAAAAAACCATCATAAATATGATGACCAAGCTGCAGATGAAAATGTCAGCTGTTTGCTATGTCACTCGTAGCACTCAGCTAACTGTCAGCGCAGCAAAATCAGCTGTTCACAAAATAAAAAAAACACTGCGAACGCTTCCAAAAATTTTACGTAATTTTTGATTGTGATTTGCCGTTTATTGGCCGCAATTGTTTATAAACAAGCGAAAATGTCACTAATACGCCAAGTAATGTGCCGCGCTGCACCCACTATGCAGTTGTAAGTACACACACACATTTCAATTGCCCGCACACAGCACTTCTAGCTAAGTTTACCATTCATTCCGCCAAGCACTGCACGCTGGGCATCTAGCCAGGGTGTTGGGCCAATTGATCCGAGCACGGCGCTGGCCCGTCCCGAAGAGATCGAGCAGCGCAATAAGCTGAGCGGCAAAATAACGGTGCCCGTTGCCGTCAATCTGGCTCCCATTTCGGGTGTGCCCGAGGAGCAACTGAAGGAGCGACGCGTCCGTATCCACATACCACCAAAGAATGCGATGCAGAGCGGCACCGACAACATCGGCAACTGGCAAATCGAATTCGATAATCGCGAACGTTGGGAGAATCCGCTCATGGGCTGGGCCTCCAGGTGAGTAGTCCAGCTGCCGTCCTCTATAAAGAGAGGGAGCAATACAAAAGTTGAGCATAAGAAAGAAGCCAACAGAAATATTTATAAAATTAATATAAAAATATTCTCGCGAATTTATTGAACTCTTTTTTGATAAAGATTAAGTAACTTTCTGTGATTGCAGCGGTGATCCTCTGTCGAATTTGAATGTGCAATTTGGCTCCAAAGACGAGGCGATTACCTACTGCGAGAGGAACGGCTGGAAATGGTACGTCGACGGCGAGCTGAAGGCAAAGAAGGAGCGCGTCAAGAATTATGGCGTCAACTTCTCGTGGAATAAACGCACGCGCGTCTCCACCAAGTAAACAGAATGCAACTGCAACTGCAACATCAACATTAACCAAGTTGCTGCCAGCAGCAAAATATAAAAAAATTACGTGTTATAAATATGTTAATTTCTTTTTTTTCGCTACAATTAAAACTTATAATATGTGAAATTATCCAGCGTTATTTTCTTCTACGTGTCGATTTACGTACAGCTACAGTCGAGCTTGCTTACAGTGAACTAGTATTTTCTTTGCCTATTATTTGTTAATAATAATAAATAGATTTCACAATCAGTTGGCACTTTAATTTAGAGGATACAAACGTTTCTCTAAGAGATTACTGTGAATTGTTTCTCTTGTATTAATTGCAATGAAATCTCCTGTTGTGATTGCTATGGAGCGGGGATCGGGAGCGGGAATGTGCCCGATTTGAGTGTTGTTTGCTCGTATGCCTGCTGCGACTGGGACTGCGCTCCTTGTATCTCCTTCTGCTGCTGCTACTGTGCCTGCTGCGCTGATCTCTGTGTAGGGAATCTCTTGTCCGGTCGCAACTTCGAGTTGGAGTGCGTTGCCAGTGGTTCGACTCCGAATTGTCAGACTGATGCCTTTTCCATTCTCTAGTTGCGACTGGGAGCAGTTTCCGGCGTTGCTGCGCCATCAGCGCCTGCATCTGTAGCTCAACCAGCTGATGCATCTCCTCGTGGAGAGTCGGTTTGCTTTTGCGATGACGTCGCTGTTTCTTGTGCTCCTTTTTGGTGTCGGCAACGAGTTGCGCAAAATTGGCATTCTCCTCGAAGCTCTGGCGGTTACGTGGTGTCTGCTGAACAACATGCTCATAGATAAGCAGCTTCTGTGTCCCTGTGAAATTCACCTGCAGATCCTCAAATGTGCCGTTGACCAACTGCGTCGGTCTCGTAGCTGGTCCGAGCAGTTGCTGCAACAATCCAAGATTGAGCTGCACGCTATGCTGCGGGGCTTCCAAGCAACTGCTTGGTAGTTGCTCCACAGCCGCAGCCACATCCACATCGACTTCGACTTCATCTGCGAGACACGCTTGCTACAAGTGGAAATTGACAAAATGAGAAAGCCTTTTGCATAATGCACACTTGCCTGGCGCACGCCCTTCTCTGTCCAATGCAGGCGCTGCAGCATCTGTTGCAGGCGCTTCCTGCCACTGGCCACATAGAGACGCAGTGCTTCCTGCGTGGCGGACATTATTCAAAATTGCAATTGCAATTCTAAATTTGTGTATGACATTTGTGTGATGCCGGCATTTGATCTTTTGGTTTTTCTCTTTCTCAGCTACGGTCACACTGGCTGAGCAGCAAGGCGAAATGCACAACGCAACGCGAATAAAAATCAAAATATTTTAGGTTTTTGTAGAAAACATACAATTATTGTTTAGCTCTTTGATTTAAAACTACTTAATGTAACTCTTGCAATTCCGTAAATATTCTAAATTTAGCTCCAGAACAGCACTGTGCAAGCCATTATCAAGCAGGCGGCGCCGACCCAAGGCGATTTTCGTTCGCCAATACGCGCCATCTTCCAAAAGGTGCCCAACAAACTGTAAATGTGTAAGATTGACATGTGATAGACATTTCATATATTTTCTATATAGCAGATATAACTGTCTATTACCCAGTTTTGTTCCGATCAATGATGCTGGGAAAGAGGGAACGCAAATAGGCGCAGGTACATATCAGCAACAGAATGACGGACAAAAGACTTTGAAAGTTGAAGAGCGCACTCTGGAACAATAACAAATTTCGAATGTTAATTAATTGTGTGATTGTTTTTCTGTTTACCATCGATAACTGAGATCTTTACCATTTTATTGTTTCTTGCGTGTTGGCAGAAAATTCAACTGTCTGCAGCAAAAACAACAAGCAATGACGTGAGTGTGGCCGAGCTTTAAAGTGCGGCAACACATCTATTGCGTGACGTAGCATTCAGCTTACTTTTTGCCACCAAAAACTCAATGGAATATCGATGTGAAATTAATCGCATTTGTTAATGTGGTGTGCTATATCGATATTTTTTGTCATTCCTTCAGCTCCGTGTCTAATACTCTGCGGGATTTCTTTTGGTGTATTGCTACTTTTTGTCGTAATTGTAATTTGATCGTTGAATAGAAAACTCTTTTGAATTGACGCAGCAGATACTTCAGTTTAACTTCAGTTGACGGCTCAGTTCAATTTCGGAACGAATTTCAAGTATCCGCCAATTGCATCAAATAAGAAGAAAGAAAAACTTTTTGCTTTCTCAACTGTGTGTGTGTATATATTCGTATGCGCTGCACAGAGCGCAGCGTTGAACTTTAAATACAAACACAATACACAAAAGAGAAGCAGAATTGTGCGATTTGCGCAAGTGCTGCATGTAGATTAATAGATGAGCAAAAATAACAAAGTTCAACTGCTGTGGAACGAGTGTTACTCATTGCGCATTGTGCCTCGGATTGCAGTTGCAAGTTTCGCTTGCAAACTCATTTTTTCATTCGGTGATTCGGCTCGTTTTTCGTGATTGAGTGTGTATCAGTAAGAGTTCTAACCGCCGAAGCACTTGTTTTTTTGTGTGTGTGAGTGAGTGAGCAAAACTGACAACAACAACAAAACGAATCACAACAACTACAACTACATATATATAGTTGCAGCTCACATATACATTGCATATACATTTGGCATGTGTGGCCTCTTGCGGATTTGGGTTGCACTTGCTGCATAGTGTCGGTAAGTGCGAAAACATATTCTCATATGAAATACTACGTTTATAGGTTTATGAAAGGGAACAGTAATAAGTTTTAATTCAAGTATGGTCACACTTAATCATTTCCAAGCAATTTAAAAACATATGTAAAGACCGCGCCGGCCCACAAAACATGCATGTTAATTGTCATTGGCACTGGTCCTGTGTACATTGTCTGTTGTTTCTAACGGCACAATAACAGTCATGTTTTTTTTTTGGTCTCTGAAAAGCTGCGCAACCATTGGTGGCACTTCTTGCTGTTCCTGGTGCTTCTTCTTCTGCTACTTCTACTGCTTCGTAGTTTCATCGTCGCATTCTGTTTAGCGCCATCGTCGTGTTAAGTCGGTACGTTTCCAGCAGCGGAGGCAAAGTTTTTGTTGTCTCTCCTGCAGCGTGTGTGTATATCAGTGCGTTTAAAACAGCGTTCGGCTGTGCAGAAAACGAAAAAAAGACAAGGTAAGAGTTGCATTTTAAATTCGTTTATTTTGCTGTTTTTTTTAGTACTTAGATACACATACATCACACACGCACTATGTACATTTTGCATATATATATTTTTTATGCACTAAGCACACAATATGTACATTTTGCATGTACATATTTTTTGTGCTCTACCCACGCACACACATACACACAAAGCTTTAAGTGCACAACTCGGATTTGTGTGCCACTCTCTATTTTACTTTTTATCGTTGCTCTGCTATATGTTTTTGCATCGTTGTCAAATGCCTGGTTTGCCTGATCTTCCTCCAGCATTGGCATTTACTACGCACATTTATTCGCCTCGCCTTTTAAACAACATCCTTTTCAAATTTATTTTACACAAGCTTTTAACATTTCCTTTTGCGCTGCCCTCTCTTCCGGCCATCGTCTTCGTAATCTATCTCTCTGTCTCATGCTCGTTGAAATTAACACAGCTGCATAACGTTTACATTGAGAGCTTTGACGGTGTTGCATTTAGTGGGTGTGCTTTTGCGTTGGAGCGCTTATGTTAAATTTAACATGGCAGAGAGCTCTGTTGCCTTATGAAGAGTTTAACTCGCCGCTTAAACTAGTTTTGTTTATTTTTATTTTGTTAACCGTAAATATATGCCAATCGTAACGGAAATTTATAAACTGGTACCAGGGGGTAATAGGTATTTTCTGGTTTCATTCAAACCGAAGATTTCATTTCGTCAATGCAAAATTATAAATATCAATGTCAACAAACGATTTCTTACAACTGTAAATTACCGTTTAACACAGGTGAAGAATTTTTAATCAATTCACAACGCCGTTGCAACATACTTTCGCGTCGCACAGCAAATGTATCGAGTTGGGTAGAATCAAATAAAATTGCTTAACTCGTTATTTTTATCGCAAACAAACAATTAGAAATTTCTGTTAGAATTGTTGGCGTTTTGTCTTCAAATTTGCTAATTAAATTAGGAAGAACAAATTTTGTTTTCCTATGAATATATTTATTTGTATATTGCACTTGCAATGGTTGTTATTGTTTTATGTTTTGTTTTTTCTTTTGTTATCGCTCGCTTATAACATTAACGGTAACGACGACTAAGTCGGTGACAGCGATGTGCGAAAACCCTCTCTTCCGCCAAATGTTGCTTATATTAGCTAGATTTTGTTGATTTATTAAAAGCTGTGATCGTTATTTGAAATGCATTAAATTACCATAACACACAATTAAAAAAAGAAGAATTTACTTAAGACTCTTGTCATTTTGGAGAAAAACAAGGTGCGAAAAACCGCATTGCTATGTTTCATATTAAATGTAGCTTTTTCCCATGAAAACTTTAGCATTTTATAGCTAGCCCGTGGGTCGCTGTCACTGTCGCACTGTTGCTGCTTTGACAGCGACGTCACTGATTTTCGTCGCTCGCGTCCGGCAGCGATCGCTCGCGTGCCGTTTTCGCAGTTTTTTTTTGCTTTTGCTCATTCTTATTTTGACATGCAATGCGAACTGCTGTCGACTGATCAAATTTCGTTGGTTTACCTTTTGTGCGTACACCTGCAATCAGCGATGCCGGCTTCCATACTGCTATGTTTGTATTCTTGCGCACCCTGAATTTAACACACCAAGCGCACATCACAGAGACCCACGCACACACACACATCGACATGAACTTGCTCTTGTACTTCAACTATTGATGGCACTTCTTGCAGTTACTGGTGCTTCTGCTACTTCTACTGCTTCGTAGTTTCATCGTCGCATTCTGTTTAGCGCCATCGTCGCATTTTGTTTAGCGTCATCGTCGTGTTAAGTCGGTACGTTTTCAGCAGCGGAGACAAATTTTTTTTTGTCTCTGCTGCAGCGTGTGTGTATATCAGTGCGTTTAAAACAGCGTTCGGCTGTGCAGAAAACGAAAAAAAGACGAGGTATGAGTTGCATTTTAAATTCGTTTATTTTGCTGTTTTTTTTTTAAACGTAGATATACATACGTCACACGCACTATGTACATTTTGCATATATATTTTTTTTTTTTGCACTACCCACGCACACACATACACAACCTTTACGTACACAACTCGGATTTGTGTGCCACTCTCTATTTTACTTTTTATCGTTGCTCTGCTATATGTTTTTGCATCGTTGTCAAATGCCTGGTTTGCCTGATCTTCCTCCAGCATTGGCATTTACTACGCACATTTATTCGCCTCGCCTTTTAAACAACATCCTTTTCAAATTTATTTTACACAGGCTTTTAACATTTCCTTTTGCGCTGCCCTCTCTTCCGGCCATCGTCTTCGTAATCTCTCTCTCTGTCTCATGCTCGTTGAAATTAACACAGCTGCATAACGTTTACATTGAGAGCTTTGACAGTGTTGCATTTAGTGGGTGTGCTTTTGCGTTGGAGCGCTTATGTTAAATTTAACATGGCAGAGAGCTCTGTTGCCTTATGAAGAGTTTAACTCGCCGCTTAAACTAGTTTTGTTTATTATTATTTTGTTAACCGTAAATATATGCCAAACGTAACAGAAATTTATAAATTGGTACCAGGGGGTAATAGGTATTTTCTGGTTTCATTCAAACCGAAGATTTCATTTCGTCAATGCAAAATTATAAATATCAATGTCAACAAACGATTTCTTACAACTGTAAATTATCATTTAACATAGGTGAAGAATTTTTAATCAATTCACAACGCCGTTGCAACATACTTTCGCGTCGCACAGCCAATGTATCGAGTTGGGGTAGAATCAAATAAAATTGCTTAACTCATTATTTTGATTGCAAACAAATTAGAAATTCCTTATCAATCCAGCAACAGCAGACACACATACAACATTTGTCCATCTGTACATACAAATATATACTCATCGGTTCTGATTGCTTATTGCTCGCCCGACATACCGCAGTGACGTCAAATGTAATATTTGAACGAGAAAATAGATGAACAATTAAGTCAGCTGCTGCGCAGCAGCATCAAGTATTGAAGATTAACATTAGCATTAACATTAATAAACATGCACATACATACACACACACACACATGCACATACATGCGCATGCACATACACACACATGAACACACACACTCTGATACATTCATATGGACTAGGTGCATACGAAATTTCTGTTGTAATTGTTGGCGCTCTGTTTTCAAATTTGCTAATTAAATTAGGAAGAACAAATTTATTTTTTCGTAAACATATATTTATTTGTAAATTGCACTTGCAGTGGTTGTTATTGTTTTTTTTTTTGTCATGAGACACACGTTGCGAAAATTCTTATCGCTCGTTTATAACGGTAACGGTAATGACGCACATCGCAGTCAGCAACTCAGTGCTGCCTCGAAACTCCTTTCTTCCGCCAAATGTTGCTTATATTAGCTAGATTTTGTTGATTTATTAAAAGCTGTGGTCGTTATTTGAAATGCATTAAATTACCATAACACACAATTAAAAAAAGAAGAATTTACTTAAGACTCTTGTCATTTTGGAGAAAAACAAGGTGCGAAAAACCGCATTGCTATGTTTCTTATTAAATGTAGCTTTTTCCCATGAAAACTTTAGCATTTTATAGCTAGCCCGTGGGTCGCTGTCACTGTCGCACTGTTGCTGCTTGACAGCGACGTCGCTGATGGCGTTTCGTCGTTCGTGTCCGGCAGCGATCGCTCGCGTGCCGTTTTCGCTGTTTTTTGCTTTTGCTTTTGCTCATTCTTATTTTGACAAGCAACGTGTGTGGAACGCAATGCGCGCTGCTATCGACTGATCAAATTTCGTTGTTACTTTGGTTTACCTTTTGTTGTGCGTACGCGGCGAGTCCAATCAGACTAAATCACATACACACACGCACATATACACCTACCTTTGCCTACGTATGTGTAGCGTGTGCCTCCAAATTTTTTTTTCGTTTTGTGTGTAGTGTGCAATAAGTGTGTGTGTGTATATTGAGTTGTTGAAAAAAGGAACTCGGAAGCAGCAGCATAAAAGGTGATAAGCACCTCTCCCGCGGCACGCGCGCTCTTCATTCTCTGTCAACAGCAGCAGCAGCTGTGAGACAACAACAACAGAAATGTCCTCCTGTTTTGGCAACACTGCCAGACAAGCAGCGATGCCGGCGTCCACATTGCTATGTATGTATTATTAAGCACCCTGAACTTAACACAAACGAACATCCACACAGCCACACACACATCAATGTCAACTTGCACTTGCACTCCAGTATTTTATTGTTGTCAAAAATGATGCTGAATGCAACAGCAGCAGCAGATCTCATTCTATTTACGCTCTACTTAAAGTCTGGCAGACATCTGCGTGTCGCGATAAGAGAACCATGACACATGATTTGTCTAAATCGCATGTTTTTCTTACTTTCATTAACTTGTAGAACATTGATTTGATGTTGATTTTCAAAGCACAATTATTTTGTCTGCTGCTTATTGATTTACACGCAAAAAAAAAACTCCCTTTACTCAGTGCAAAAATGTGTGTGTGTGTGTCAGTGTGCGAGTGTGTGTTTTTCAAGATGGTAGTATTGGTCACACTGATGCTGGCTACTGTGGTTGCTGCGCTCTTGTTTCTTATTTTATGGGCAGAGAGAGAGAGAGAGAGACGAGACCGCATTGTTGTGCCTGCATTAAGCAGTGTTGTTATTGTTACAGTTACGCCTCTTACGCGATTTGTTGACGCCTTGACATCAACATCATCATCATCATCAACGAACATTATTATTATCGTCATTCGCATAATATCAAAACAAAAGCATACAGAGAGAGCTTTTTTTTTTGTTATTGTTCTTGTTGAATGAATATATTAGAATATTTTTGCTTGCCTCTTCTGCTGAATTTCCGCATTCAGAGATGCTTTGGGTTTTGCGTTGTTTTTGTTAGTTTTTAGCAATTTGATGAGATTTTTGACGAAAAACGTTCTACAATATATATATATGTATGCATTATATACTTTCTATAATTTGTTGTGTGCGAAATTCTATCTGAACAAACACTGATAAAAATAACACTCGAATGTTTTTGGCCTTGAAGCAGCTTTCATTCATTTTGTTGTTGGCTTATATTGTTTTTATTAGTTTATTTGATTTAAGTTTAGCTGCATTTGGCAACATTTTGAACAATGAGCAAAACGTTTCAATGGAATACCTTTTATAGTTTCAACAAGTAGCTGTATTTTTTTTGCCCTCTGTTTTGTTTCTATGAAAACACTACGGATGAACGGCACTTTTGTTAGTGGCTCAGTTGTCGGTTATTGCCTCGTCTTCGTCTTACGCCAATTTTTGGGTGAAAGTTTAACCGTAATGTACCTATTCTCCTCCTTCCCCTTGTACTGCTCTGCTCTAGAGAGAGAAAAAGTGAGAGCCAATACTGTGTTAATGTTTCCCAGGGGGAATTTACACGCTTACTTCTCGATTACTTACCGGGAAGCTGTGGCTGATTTCTCTTCTAAGTAAACTGTGCTTGGCAACACTGCTTATTTTCATTGTTTTTATTTAAAGCACTTGCGGGACTTTTTTTGTTGATGCTTTGTTGTCGCTGTTGACGTTCTGGTTGAAGAATGTTGCCAGACCCCCTCTCCCTGTCGGATGAATCAGCGACAAAGTTGATTGTTACAAAACACTTGGCACGTTTTGCTTAAAAGCCCTTACAACAAGTGCAATGAAACTGAAAGTGAAGCGATTCAATGCGATTATACATCTGTATGTATGTACTAATGCATGTTGTTACTTGTGGGTGTGTGTGTGGAGACATTGAAATAATGTCAATGTCAAGGTGCATGTAGGAGGTATATACATCATCATCATCATGAATTTGTTTTGTTTAAGCCAGAATAAAACATATATAAGTTAAATGGTTATAAAATGTGAGTGATCACTGTATCATCCTCATTGTTCATCTCGGAAATTCTCATTTAGCTTATCAAATTCTTTCTTAATAATTTGATTAGATTAGATTACATATTGTAAATATTCCATATATATAAATTAGTCAGACGTGTTGTAATAGTCATATTATACCTACCTCAACTTTCTTTTTACGTCTAATTCCAATATGCATACTTCAAAGTTTTCCACATATTGTATTGTGAGCTCATTAGTATTGCAGATGGGGACATATTTATGGACGACAAGCTAAACTGTTCTGACTAATAACTTGTTATTACAATGTTTGACAGAGATAACGGAACTGTTGGCAATCAATATAGACGAACAGTCAGAAACACTTGTTGAAATTGGTAAATTCTTTATTACCACCTATGTTGGTAGCAGCAATGGCAATAACAATGCGATTAGACAGCACTATTAGTGGTAATCGGGGGGGAAGCTCCATAAATGTACATTGATTGCTTTGTTATATACAGTTTATTCCGGCAGGATTTTGATTGAACATGGATGGTTATTTATTTTATTTTTCCTTTTTTTTTGTGTATTATGCGACTCATTAGACTGTCTTATCAGTAATTTCGTTTTTGCGTTCTTGTTGGCTAACTGGCTTGGCTCTGCTCATTTGTGTATTTATTTATTTATTTTTTTTGTTGATAAGTGAGAACAGAGCGATTATCACTGGAAATGGTGTTAGATTGTGGCCGCGCGTGCCATTCAAAATAGATTGGCCTGGCCTGGCATTGCCTGACCGTGTTTAATTATGGCCAGAAGACGACAGCAGCAGCTGTGAGAAACGGTTAATGAGCCTGCCTAGCACACAGCGAGCTGTGTGAATCAAATAAATACAACAAAAAAACAAAATAAATACAAAAAAACAAAATTGTTATCAGACAGCGTCAAAATGTAATCGCATTAACATTTTTTTTTTATGAACGAGTGGCGATAAAGGCGCATTGACAAAGACAGCACAATTGTGGTCACACTGGCCACGCGCTCGGCGAGTGCATGCCACATTGATAACACAACGCAGCTGTTGTGTGAGCGCAAGAGAGATAGAAAGAGACAGAGAAAGAAACAGCTGTTTTACTACGACTGCTGCTTAAATAAAAGCTGCTGCTGCATAAAGGACTTTCAGCAAAGTTGCGCATGCCTTTCTTCCTCATTCTTCGCTGCTGCTGTTGCTGCTTTTGCTGCTGATAGCATTCACCTTTCTTCTTTTTGTTTTTTTTTTTTTTGTCGCTTTTCATCGCCTATCGCCATGGGTCAAGATCGTTTCTGTGACGCATTTCGTTGGCGTTGCCATAATCTATATGTATATATATACATACTGTCTGTGTACTTGTATTATATTCAAACAATAAATATGCAAAGTTTCTTTCATATTTGTTGTTCTGGCATTTGCTCAATTGCACTTGGAATCAGTTAAGCGAGTTGCGCTCCTCTCACTGTACACCTAACCACACCACATCCCAGTATGTATAAACATTTTGCATACGGACAATTGTGAATTAGTCTACACACACACACACACACACTTACACATATATACATACATATGCATAAAGTGCATTTTGCTGCTGCTGCAAAAGCTCGGTCGCCGCTTGTTGCTGACGTCGACGCTGTCGCCTCAGCCCAGCCAGCTGCAGTTGCCAATCAAACAAACTCGCTGTAAAAATCGCGCCATTCGATTTTTGCAACGTTTTCAAAACACTTTTGTATACCCTGGTAGTTGTGGATAGATAACTAAAGGAAGATCCCATAATGTACAAATGCATCACTAGCTGAGTCGATATAGCCATCTCGGCTTATCCGATCTTTGCGTCCAGTTTCTTTGTTTTGTTTTTAATAAACAGAGCTTCCTCAGTCTTAAAGCAATCTTGTTGAAACTTGAAATATATTCGTCTGTTTGCTGAACGCGCGCGCAGTACATGTTTCAGAGTCTGTCGATTGTATCTAATTACTATATTATATAGCTGCCAGAGGATCCAAATAACTGCTCAAGTGTGGAATAATTCACATACAAATAATGTACAATTTGCTAAAACTCCTCCGTCCTGCAAGAGTATGTCATCGTCGGTGTGCCTAAGTTAGCTGTTCGTCTTTCATTTGTTTATTTTTTTTTTAAATTACTTATTTAGTTTGTTTTGTGATTCTGTTTATTGGTTTTGTTTTTTTTTTGTGACCTCTGCTTGCCGGCAAATTGACAGTTATAACTGCGCTGCTGCGGTTGCATTCAGGCGGCGCAGCGTCAATTTGCTTCGATCGGTTTTTTATTGTTTTTTGCATTTAGTGCACAATTTTTAGTGTTGGCGCATCGATCGTTGTGACAGTTTCACAATATTATTTGTTATATTTTGTTTGCTTTTCGTTTCTTTGTTCGCATCTCTCTTTAATTTATTTTGACTATTCTTTCTGTGGCTCGCTGTCTTACAACTTTAAACTTGGCCCAGGTAATTGCAACTGCACACATACACACACACACAGTGGTTGTCGTCAATTGTTATTTTGTATTACAAAACTCGCCTATTGTTATTTGTTGCTAATGCGCATTTATATTGTTGTTGCATGATTCAATGCGGTTATTGAAATGCATAACTGGTTTAATTCCAATTGGATTAATCAGCAAGAATAGGTGCACACTTGAGCCATGTTGTGGTTGTTGTTGTGCGGTGATCGCCGGTTGGAACGACAGTGGTGATTCTAATAAGCCAACTGAAACCCAATTCAACAAGTGTTGCTTGCAAAATGAATCAATTTCAGACAATAAATTTTATTTAAAGTCCGGTGATTTATTAAGAGCATAAGCTTTGACCAATTCAATATTCAAAAAATTTCTTAACAAAATAATTTGCAGAACAACCAACAAATGCACTGTGTATGCTGCATAAGTAATCATAATAAATCAAATTGAAACACAAACCGCATTATTAACTGTCTGTTTTCTGCCAAATACCTCGCAATTGCTATCACCAAAACAGCTGATATGTGTGTGTGTCTGCTGTCGGTGGATGTTTTGCCTGTCTGGCAGCACTGATCTGGACAGAGATCGATTGTTGTTGCTTATGCCATTTTGAGTTCCTCAATTGATAAAGACAGCCCAGCTCGTCATCGTCGTTCATTTACTGCCTGTGTGTAAACACTATATATTGTCTGCTTAGTGGTGTAAATATGTCATTTGTCTTTATCTCTACCCTATACACACGCCCACACCCACATTTACATTGCTGCATGTGGTGTGGAAAGTTATTCAGCAACGATTACGCATAAGCTGATAATTTGTTTGTAATTAACAATTGCCGCCGGCCGCTGACTCGAGCAGAATACCTGATGCATGTGCGTATCGCCAATTGATTTTTCATATTTTTCCTCTGCTTGCTATTGTTATTAATATTTTTGATGTTTTTTGTCATACTAAACTTGCGTAACATCTAAAAGCGCTACTCAAACTGAAAATTAATTTTAATTGCTTGGCATGCGCAAAATCTTTTTCAAAATATTGTTTGGCACATGTGCTCTTATTATGTGTTTCTTCTTCTGTTCTTATCTCTTGTTTCTTATAGTATTTTGTTCAATTGCAATTTTAACATTAAAAGCAGAGTAGCAAAAAGGCAGACAACGGGATGCCAAAAGTGTTAACAGCGTCGATACAGCATTCTAGCAACCAAAGCAACAGCAACAACAAACTTTCTGCCGCATTCTTCATAAGCAGCGCTGCGAAGAATAAGAAGCAGCAGCAGCAAAACAAGTGGCTTCACCATTTTGGGTTAATCGATTGCTAATTACAGCCAGGGCTGAACTATCGATAACAAAGAACAAAATTCAGCAAGAATACACAGGCACATACTGACACAGACATCCACACATATGCACGCATCCCTCGTGTTTCAACCAACAGCTGTTTTCCCATATCTATTACACACACATACACACAAATACGCATACAGTTGTTGCTTTCTATCGCCCACGATCATAGCACGTTTTGGTTCTCTTTTCATCACTTCCCATTCCGTTCCTTAGCTTTTGGTGTTGTACGCATTACGTTTTCTTCCATTCTTACGCGTTCGTTCGATCGATCGTCCGCTTCGTTTCTCAAGTGCAAAGAAGTCAAACATTTATCGTATATTTTAGACGCATACACACATATATTCATATATATATATATATATATTTGCGTGTGTTTGTGTTGCTAGCTAGTTTATTCCTTTTTTGATTTTTTGTGCTCTAACAAGTGTGGCTTCTCGCTTATTCTCGGGTATTGTTAACTTATTTTTAATTACACTAATTTGTACTACAATTTGGTTGGTTCTTTACTAACTTAGCTTTTGCCTCACAATATATTTTGTCCAATTCGCACACACACACACACACACACATATTTATGAATAATATTGTTGAGGTGCTTCATGTGGAACACGAAACAAAAAAAACAACAACAACATCGTCAAATTCATCTTCAACTGCAAAAGCAAGCCACACCAACCCATTCACAAAAACAACAACACAAACAACTAAAACAAATACTCGCCTAATTTCATGTCTCACACCACTACAACAACAACTGCTAAATGCAACAGCGCCGACAACAACAACAACCACAACCACAACAATTGCAACAGCAGTAACAGTATCATCAGCAACAACAGCAGTAGCAGCAACAAGCCAGCAGCAGCACAACAACAACAACAACGACCATTCAAAACAATTAATTTACATTACAGCTAGCCAAAACAACAATAACAACAGCAGCAACAACAACAGCAACAATTGCTTGTTAATTAGCAGCAACCAGAAGACAGACCAGGACTTTAGGGCTGAGGGCAACCTAGGCTTATTGTCAACAACACCAGCAACAACAAATCAGCAGCAGCAGCTATTGCTGAACAACAACAACGATAAGGATAGTTTTGAACAACAAATTACGTTTGCATCTTCTAACCAAACTGAGCAGGAATTAATTGATGAGAACAACCCTGGCTTATTACCCGCCGCAACACCAACAACAACAACAACAACTGACCAATTGTTTCCAACACTTGATAGAGAGCTAACAACTAACGCATCATCATCAACAGAAACGAACCCCCTGCCGCCCCAGCAACCGTCCAATCCGTACAGCAGCCCCTCTAATTCCTCCAATTCCAACTCCACCTACACCTCCACCTCATCCGATTCCAATTCCAACTCCATCTCGTCCAATTCTGAACCGAACAGAAGCGAAAAGTTGTGCAGCTGCTGTTGTCAGCAAGTGGAACGCGACCAAAGAGAGCAACACGCCGCAATTGTCGCCGCATCCGCGTTGCTAGCAAAGCAACTGGTGCTCACAAGTATCATGGACATGCCCTATAACACCTCGCCGTCGCTACGCGTGCGCACCACCTCGCTGAATCAGCTGAAGAAGACGGCCGATCTGGCTATTGAGAATGAGCTGCATGTGTGTCCATCAGTGATGTCTGAGGAGTTGCGCAAACTGTTGCCACCCACATCGGAGACGGTGATGACCAAACCGTTCCCCATTCGGGGCGAGCGGACAATCGCCGACTGTACCACTCCGCATGTGATTGCGATGGTCGGTTTGCCGGCGCGTGGCAAGACCTTCATATCGAAGAAGCTGGCACGTTATCTGAATTGGATTGGGATTGCGACACGTGTGTTCAATTTGGGCGAGTATCGGCGGCATGCGACCACCGCGTACAAGTCGCACGAGTTCTTTCGCGCCGACAACGAGGAGGCAATGGCCATACGGAATCGTTGCGCCAATCAGGCACTCCACGATTCCTGCGAATGGCTCCTGAGCGGTTTGGGTAGCATTGCGGTATTCGATGCGACCAACTCGACCCACGATCGTCGCCAGCTGATCTATGATATTGTGGTTAAGCAACATGGCTTTCGTTTGTTCTTTGTGGAATCGATATGCGATGATCCACAGATTATCGAGCAGAACATACTCGAGGTGAAGGTCAGCTCACCAGACTACATTAACATGAATACCGAATTGGTTGTTCGCGATTTTCTGCAACGCATCGAACACTACGAGGAACGATACCAGCCCATCGATGAGGTAGCCGAATCTCATCTCAGCTTCATGAAGGTCTATAATGCCGGCAAAAAGGTTGTCGTCTACAACAATGACGGTCACGTGGAGTCGCGCATTGTCTACTATCTGATGAACATACACATTACGCCGCGCACCATCTACTTGACGCGTCACGGCGAATCCGAGCACAATTTGAGTGGTCTCATCGGTGGCGATTCGAATTTGAGTGCACGTGGTCATCAATACGCACGCGCCCTGTCCTCCTTCATTGGCCAGCAGCAGATTGACGGACTGCGCGTTTGGACATCCTGGATGAAGCGGGCTATCCAAACCGTGGCGGATGTCAAGGCGCCGCAGGAGCGCTGGAAGGCTCTCAACGAAATCGATGCGGGCCATTGCGAGGAGATGACCTATGAGCAGATTAAGGAACGTTTCCCCGAGGAGTTTAAGGCCCGTGATGTGAACAAGTTTGCGTATCGCTATCCGCGCGGCGAAAGCTATGAGGATCTGGTGGCACGGCTCGAGCCAGTCATCATGGAACTGGAAAGACAGGGCAATGTGCTTGTCGTCTCGCATCAGGCGGTGTTGCGTTGCCTGTTTGCCTACTTTCTGGACAAGTCTGCCGATGAGCTGCCCTATTTGTATGTGCCACTGCATACGGTTATCAAGCTGACACCGGTCGCCTACGGATGCAAGGTGGAGCACATTAAGCTACCCATCGATGCGGTCGATACGCATCGTCCCAAGCCAAAAATACCCGGCGATGTCAGCGAGCCAGGACTCGATGGCCTGAGCGGTGAGCTGGTGGCGCCCGATGGCGTCGGCAAGGTGCTAATTGTGGGCGATGATGTCGCAACGGCAACCAATGGCAACGGCGGTCGTGTCGACACCCAATGACGATATCATCACCTACCCAAAACAGCATCCAAATCGAAGACATTATAAAAGGCAATACTCCACAATCTCCCACCCCCCACCCACTATCAGTCAGTCAGTCAGCCAACCCCATTGCACTGCAATAGAAGAACAACTACAAATATAATAATAAAAACAATAATAATAATAATAATAATGATAATAATATTAATGATAATAATAATTATATATACAGACACACATAGCGCAGGCGTTGTCGAAATCGAAATCGAAACGATTGCTGCTAACAGACAGAACAGAATGAAATGAAAAGTGACTACAAAAAATGAACGGTAAACGAACACAGCTGTTACGGTTAGTTGGGAACAGCAGCTGCTGTAATAAGCTAATTGCACTTGTTAACGTTAACACTTACAGCGAAAATAATGTGACTGTTAGTTGATCTAACAGTTGGCTTCCATTTGGCCAGCAAGCAAACGGAATACGGAATATAACGCGAAATCTAGTGCAATGGCAACACTTAATTTAACTTGAATATAGGAGGATTATATACATAATACACTCACGCGACATAGCAGTTATTCTGACTGTGTACATATTGACTGTAACATTTTTACAGCACACACTGTTAACACACACAATTGAACATTTGGCTGTTAACGTTAACAGTCGCAGTGCGCACGTCTGTTACGATGCCAGTTGCGCCTTTAACAAATGCGAAATCTTTATTTTTAGTTAATTTGTACTTAGTTTTTGACTTTGTTTTTTATTTTTCTTTTGGAATTTCTTTCTGTCTTTGAAATTGTGCTAAATTGTGATTGGATTATACTATATGGAATGATGCTGTTGTTATATCAATGTATTTTTACTTAAAAAAAAAAATAAAAAAAATTAAAAGATGAACTTGAAACAAGATCTTAAAATATAACGTACCCTAACGTAAGCCGAACAATTTTATACTATATATATGTAAGATTTATTAACATTTATTCAGAGATACATTTACGTGGAGTGTTTTTTTTTACGATCATTGATGTTTTTTTTCGATATATATATATATTTGTATGTAATTGCAGCAATTAAAGCTGTGACTTAGATTCTCTGTCGTACATTTAAACTTAAGAACAATTATATACCCTTATTTTATACTCAGAAGCCATAGCGATAAATGATGAATGATACGCGAGGAATGGTAGCTAACTAACTATGTGTCTATTTTTTGAGTGTGATTTTTCCTTTCATATGTCGTCTTTTCGATGTTGTCTATATATGAATAGTTTATACAAGCTTTAGCCCCACTTGCCCATATTGAACTAATTGAATTTGATGCGCTTACAAAATCAAAAAATCTATATCTCTATATACACCACTATACATATACAAACATATACTATATATATATATATTGAATTATTGTAATTACTCGAAACTATATAATACATTGATAAATACAAATAAATTAGAGCGAGAACAAAGCAAAAGTAAACGAAAATTGTGTTTTTTCGAGAGATTTTGGGATTTGGGCTATTTATAAATCAAGTTAACAAATGCACGTATGATTGTCCGTTGGGAAAGAGAGAGACTAAAATAAGTATAAAGTATATATGTATATTTGGTCAGCATCAAAAAAAACTCTTAAATATTTTATATAAGTTCTCGTAGATTAAGCATATTTAATTTTATCGATAAGTGCCGCAGTAATCGATACAAATCGATTTGCGATAAAGGACACATTTGTACTCGTTTTGGCGATTTGACATAGAAGAACTTTTAACGATATAGCCATCCGATTTATATATAAAATAAACCAGATATGTCCTTTAACAACCAACAACAAAAAGCCAACATCAGCTAAATAGTGCTTACTCGATGTTGGCATGGGCTTCTTGACTTTTGGAACTTGGACCACGCACATCCTATGGATAACAGCAGCGGGTATTTGTGCGTTCCTGGATGCTGTCCAACTGAACTTTAATGAATGCTATGAAGTTAGACATTATTGTAGAATTTAGTATAGTTTTAAGTCGCTTAATTGCTTTATTTACAGCTACTTAAGGGTTGATCAGCTCTCGCCAATGTTAATCAAATTTCTTGATAATGCTTACAGCCCTATCTGGAACAGCCCTAACAAGAAGAGATCGAAGCTTCATAGCCGTCGGCTGTGAAGCAAAGACGCTCCAAAATGCGTCGCATTCGCAACGATGAGCTGATCCCGACCAATTACCGGGAGGGGGATGTGGTATGGGTAAAATTGAATTCATTGGAGCTTTGGTGGCCGGGCAGAGTTGCCACCCCCGATGATAATTGCTATATTACCGCGACTACCAAACCCTTTTCCGTCGTCGTCTTTTTCAGTGAGAAAACCTAGTAAGTATTCCACATGTGTTCCACATTACCAGTTGTATAACCCACCCATAAACCCCCCTAATTTGTTTTCTTTCTTTCAGTGAACTGGTGAATTCATCAAAGAACATTTATCCGTTTCAATGTCCTCGCAAAATGGATTTCATCGATTTGGCCAAGAGTGAGTATTAGCTTTTAAATACAGCATTAAGGCCGCGAACAGGCCATCATTTCAAATATATTTGCATAACCACATCCTCTATGGTATGGTGTGAGCGATAGTCACATCTCTTAGACGAATTCCAACATAAACCAAACATATAATAATTCTAATAAACAAACGATTCGATGATATTCTTCTTCCCCTCTCCCCGTCTCCCCTCTCTCTTGACCTCTTCCTCTTATTTGTGCTAGTCCACATCGTCATAGCTGTCCCCATTATTATAATAGGCTGCATCGCTTGCGGCATCATCATCATCATTCTTGTCAGTGTCCAGCTTGTTGGGCTGTGTCCAGGCTTGATCATCCTTCGCGTTGCTGTCGGTGAGCCAGCGAAGTCCCAAATAGAGCATTGCACCCGTTGCCAGACCACCGGCGACAATTGTTCCATAGCGGCGATTGATGAACATCTGCTGCAATGGCTTCACATTCTCCACTAGCGATTGCAGACGCAGCTGCGAGAGTGCCCCAGCGGCATTGATCACATTTCCAATAAAACCGTCTTCACCGACACTCCAGCCCAAGGGGCGCATGTCCTTACAGAAATCCATTTTGTTTTCGCTTGTTTCGCTTCTTTATATATATATATATATATATTATATTATATATATATATTATATTATATATATATATTATATATATTTCTCGATTTCGTTTTTTGGATTAGTACACAAAATAAAATTCACGTAGAAAAATGAGAAATGAGAAAAAAAAAAAATTTATTTTTATTTTGCTCCAGAGCTCGATGTGAACTCTACGAGATGTAAAATATTTATGAGCTCTAGTTGTGATCCTTCAAATGTGGCCCAGCAAAGTCGAGTGAAAAATTCTGCGACTACTAGATTTGTGAGAGACTCGAGAGAGAGATTTGAAAGCCCAGTAGGCGAGTAGTTATTTCATTTATTGGGATTGGGATTGGGATTGGGATCTCAGCAGTTATGAATTATGCAATCGATGACAGATAGAGATATGCAGGGAATGGTTAACTTGATAACATCATCTTCAGCAATTGTAATTATTTTATTTCATTTATTGCAGGAAAGAAAAACCTAGCAAAGATCAAGCTGACACAGTTTTTCGAGGATGTGAAATCGGCCGAAAACCTCAGTGCGAAGATAACGGCATCTGACGAAGCGAAGGCGGCCGCCTCCGAAAGGCCACCGGAAACCTTGATAAAGGCCCAACTCTCGAACAACAACAACAACAAAGGCAACACCGTAGCCAAACGCAAGGGAAAGACTAACAATAGTGCCAAGGTGACGACACATTACTGATCCTCTAAAAGAAGTTAAGATATATATATATATATATATATAGTCATGATCAGCAGAAAGCGCTCGTCTATATCGTCTATATATATATGTGCTGAGATCCAGTTTAGCTAATCTCGAAAGGAGAGTCCAGCTGTCTTCTCTTTTGGATCACATATATATATATATATATATATATATATCTAATATAGGGTATTTGACTCGTAAAGAGTTGTGAATCCCATTCTGCCATTTTAGATAAGATCCGCTGGCGATTTATATCTTTGTGCGTTTCAGAACTGTGAATTCGAGTGTTGCCTAAAGTTGGGGAGAAACCTTTATTGTCAGCTAGTATTATTGAATAATTGAATAGATTGAATATAATTTACAGAACTCGCCGATACGCATCATGCCCCTGACGCAAACCATCCCCATAGACGCACATCATGTGGTGCCCCCTGGTGTTGGCGGAGATGTAAATACGATCAGATTTTACGCGTGCCATGACTGTGGGTTCCGTGCGCAGAACATTGATGTGCTAATCCACCATCGGAACACGCATCTTCAGCTGTTGGGTACGGTGCATCGGATTGTGGACAATGGTGCCGCATCGCAAGCCAATTTGTCTCATGCATCGGCTGGGACATCGACTAAGACATCGGCCGGCACTTCAGCTGGAACATCGGCTGGGACATCGCCTGGAACATCGGTTGGAACATCGGCTGGGACATCGCCTGGGACATCCCCTGAAACATCGGCTGGGACAGCGGCGCGGAAATCGGCCAAGACATCAGCTCGGACAAAGGCACGAAGCCCTACAAAGGGCAAAGATCTTGTGACCACTCCGAAACTTGAGGTGTCCAATTTGTATCGTTGCTACACGCGGAATACATCTATTGTGCTGGACACCATGCTGAGCTATAAATCGCAGTGCGAACTCGATTCCTTCGGACGGGAGACGTTGGTGAACTTTGATCGCAGGATACGTCTGCTAGCGGAAAGGGATATGAATGAGACATCCGCACATGACGCTAATTGCAAGTCGAAATTTCGAAGCCATACGACTAAGCCGGCGACGCCAACAGACAACAAACTTTGCACCATGCCCGCTCTGACCATGCAGAAGAGGAAGTGCAACTGCAGCAGCAAGCGTGTCAAAGTTGAACTAAGAGCCATGTCAATGAAACGTCGGGGCGGACCGCAGACGCAGGGGACGCCAGAGCAGGAAACTGAAAATGAAACAGATGTGGAAAATGATACGGAGGCGGCAGAACCTGTTGCTGATGCTGAAACTGTGGGAGTGAAAGAGGAAGTGGAAGTGGAAGTGAACGGTTGCACCAGTAGTGGTTGTCATTCGTTGCAGCTGAAGCATAGCCTGCTGGCCGACTGGTCATCCGATGACCAGGAGGAGCAGCAGATGCAGCCACTCTACAAACCCTCCAGCAAGCGTCACTTGGTGTTCTCCGAAAAGAAGGATGATCATCAAAAGCCAGCGAAGAGCCAGCGACGCAGCTTTTCACCTCCCATATTAATTGACAAACGTTACACCTTGTCCACTCCGGTCAACATACAGTCCAATGACAATGACTACGTCCATTTTGAGCAACCCAGTTTCACCTCAACGCCGAGTCAACCAACAATGTCGTCGCTGGAGAGCTCACTACAATTGGCGCCGGAGCTACATGAAAATGATTTGCCTACGGTGACTCATATGCATGAGAGCCTGCTGTCCGATTCGTATGAGGATGCGGAGGAGGAGGAGGAGGAGCAACAACTGAAGAAGACTCTAATCGCATCAAAGGTCGTCAACAAGAAGCAGCAGAAAGAGGAGGAGAAGTATGATGAGGGTCAGGAGACAGCTGGTGGCAGCGCCGACGCAACTGGTGATGCATCCTCGTCAGCGGCAACGCCACTCGCAGCGGTCGCATCGAATTCGGCTGCCATTAAGAAGCGGATACGCAACATACCAAAAAAGGATCGACGCGATGTGGTTCTGCGGGAGTTTGCCGATGCGAGCGGCGATGGGAGCGGCGATTCCGCCAGCAATGACAAGAAAGTTGATATCATTGTCGTCGATAGCAGCGATACCAGTTCGACGGAAAGTGTTGTCTTTCTCGAACCGGGCGACATCACAGCAATAGCATCGGAAACAACGCCAGTTGCAGCTACCACGTCCGTCGCCAAGCCCGTGCCAAGAGCCGCATCTGCCTCTTGCTTTGATTTCGCCGAGGATGACGAAGAGGAGGACGAGGCGGTGGTACTACGGCCACGTGCAGTGTCAGTCGGTGGACAAAATGGTTGCGTTAGCTACACATGGCAACACAACGAAACGGCGCCGCCTGCAGCTGGCCCTCATCCCGATATGCAGCAGCTGGAAAAGGCAAAAATACCGATTGTGAGGAAGCCCAGTTTGCCCATTAAGGAACGACAGAAGCGCATCTTCAAGTCGCGCAATAAATCGCAGCAGGCGGGCGTCCAGCGTGACGTTGTGGGGGAGGAGGAGGAACAGCTCGAACCGGAAACGGAATCGGAACCAGTCCGAAAGCATGCACAGCAGTTGCAGCCAAAGCAACCAAAGCAACCAAAGCAGCCAAAGCAGCCAGAGCAGCTAGAAGCAGCAACAGTTGCTGCAAACGAAGTTCCTGCATTAGCAGAAGGTGAACCTCTTTCAGCCGCAGCAATTCCAACAACAGCAGCAGCCACAAAAGTGCCGGGCGCCCCACAGACTCAACTCATGCACAGGATGCCAACCAATGGCAAGAATAACAACAACAGCAAGAATAACAATAACAACAGCAAGAATAACAACAACAACAGCAAGAATAACAACACCAGAAACAACAAGAAGAATAACGGCAACAACAACAACAAAAAGAATAACATGAAGCGTCGCCGCAGTCCTCTTCAAACGGAAATCACGAAATCTGAGTCGAAAACCAAAATCACAACTATGTCAAAAATGAAACCGCTAATGGGTCCTATGAGCAGATCGTCCTCCTCAGAGGAGGAGGAGATGAATGTGAAGAAGCTCCGCACGACGATGCTGATGGAGACGGCGAACGATCGCAGCAACATGTCGCCTGCTCTGAGCAGCAAGAGCAACCACAGCAACATTAGCAAGAATAACAAGAAGGAACAGCGTCGCCGCAGTCCTCTTCAAACGGAAATCAAGAAATCTGATTCGAAAACCAAAATCAAAACTATGTCAAAAATGAAACCGCTAACGGATCCAATGAGCACATCGTCCTCCTCAGAGGAGGAGGAGAATGCGGCGCCGTTGGAGGTGAAGATGAACGATTGCAGCAACATGTCGCGTGCCCTGAGCAGCATGAGCAGCCACAGCAACATCAGCAAGAAGAGCGATATAAGCAACAAGAGCTACCACAGCAACATCAGCAACAACAAGAACAACGGTAGCAACAACAACCGCATTGCTAACGACAATAACAACAACAAGAGCAACAAGAGCTTCAGATATTTCACCTACAGCAACTCCTCTGAGGATGAACGGAAACTGCAGCGTTCCGCTCAGGCATCGGCCGACAATTCGAATCTAAATCGCGTCGTCATATTGGAGAACATATTGCTGGATACACTCTATAAGGCATCGCCTGTGCCTGCCACATCCAGTGAAAACAATGAAAACAGTAACGGTTCCGACTCGACTGCCAGCCACTCAAGTGGAACAGTAAGCAGGAACAACAACAACAACAGAAGCAGTTCCATTATTACCAGTAGTGAAAGCGATGATAACAACAGTCAACGGCCAACAGCTGCTGCTGCTGCAGCTACTTCAAACACACAGGCAAAGCCAGTGCTGCAGCAACGGCAGCAGCGGTTGTCGCGTCGACCTAACGTCGAAGAGCAGCTGGAATGTCCAAGCTCCCCCGAAAATGAAATGGACAGGGGCAATCAGCAGCAGCAGCCGCAGCCGAAGCCGATGCAGCAGCCGAAGCCGCAGAAGCCCAAGCAGCAGGCGCAGCCACAGCAGGCGCAGCCACAGCAGGAAATGACTATGGAGCAGCGCAGGTTGACTCGTGTCCTCACCCCACGCGAGATGAATCTGAAGACTCATGAATTGGACGCGTTGATTAGATACGAAGAAGGTCTCATTACCGGATCCAACAAGGAGAGATTGCGGCTGGCACGGCAACGCTTTTCACGCTTATCCAACGCTCAG
This sequence comes from Drosophila imparisetae, assembly GCA_035042265.1. Taxonomy (NCBI): domain Eukaryota; kingdom Metazoa; phylum Arthropoda; class Insecta; order Diptera; family Drosophilidae; genus Drosophila; species Drosophila imparisetae. The sequence continues at coordinate 703,756 of JAWNLP010000147.1, forward strand.
CAACTGCCTCAATCGAAATTCGAAGAGGAGAAGAGAGAGCAGGAGAAGAAAGACCAGGAGAAGAGAGAGCAGGAGAAGAAAGACCAGGAGAAGAGAGAGCAGGAGAAGAGAGAGCAGGAGAAGAAAGACCAGGAGAAGAAAGAGCAGGAGACGAAAGAGCAGGAGAAGAAAGAGCAGGAGAAGAGAGAGCAGGAGAAGAAAGAGCAGGAGAAGGCGAAGGAGCAGCAGGCAGAAAACTTAATGCTGTCAAATAACGAACGCCCCAGCACCTCCTCTGAAGCGAGGAAGAAACAGCAGAAGAAGGCGATGGAGCAGCAGAGGCAGCAGGCAGCAAACTTAATGCTGTCCGATGACGAACTCCCCAGCACCTCCTCTGAAGCGATGAGGAAACAGCAGAAGAAGGCGATGGAGCAGCAGAGGCAGCAGGCAGCAAACTTAATGCTGTCAGATGACGAACTCCACAGCACCTCCTACAGATCATCTGCAGCGTTGAACACGCAGCGCGGCAATGATGATAGCAATGGCGATGTCAATGGCGATGGCGATGGCTATGTGGATAGCGATGACGATGTGCTGGAGGACAGCATAACCAATGGGAACATATGCGCTGTGATGACACGTCCCGTAGCTGGCTACAGCAACACCTTCATGCTCTGCTCGCTGGGCAACAATAACAACTTAACTCCGATTTACAATGATAGACTGTATCTGGATAGCGAGAATCATTTGGTGCCTGTGCCGTTGAGAGCGATGCAATTGCCAGACCAGCAGGAGGAACACGAGCAGGAGGAGGAGGAGGAGATGGAATTGACTGAAAGCATGTCGCCGTTGAGCCATCAAGTGACTGACAATGTTGTCGGTGATTTCAATGAGAATCTCGATGACATTGAAATGGATGAGGATGGCGTTGCGGTTGATCGTGGTGAAGCGGCAAGTTGCTTGTCGCAAGACGAACTCTATCAGCTGTTCGAACTGGAAGACCTGCAGCTGAACGTCAATGGGCTCCAATTGCAGCTGACCACCGATGCCCTGATGAACATTGTCGAGCATCGGGTCAACGCTGTCTGCGAGGTCGTCGGCGGCGGCCGGACAACACTGCTGGCCAACGATGTCATCCAAGCGGCCAAAGCCTATCTGCAGGAGATGATCTATGTGAATGCGGTGAACATCGATTATGATGCGGACGATGACGACGATGGCGATGGCGATGAAGATGATTATTATGATGATGATAACAACAACCAGGATCAGGCTGTTGCTGTCGCTGCTGCGCCCGCCATTGATATCTTGGCCGCTGCTTTGTCCGATATCATCGATGTGGGCATGGCGACGCCGCACGATCATCACCATCTGCAGCAGCAGCAGCTAACGATGTCAACATCAACATCCACGTGCGAAACAAACTCGCAGCTGGATCAGTCGCCCATCATGTCAACGCTGGAACATCCCACTGGTGGGCTGCACATGCGACGCAACATCGCGCCGCTGCACGATGGCAATCTGGAGCATAGCCTTGCTGTCATTGGTGTCACCAGTGGCAGTGGCAGTGGCAGCCGTCTGCCCACATCAATGGAGCTGCCCATAACAATTACCAATCCGGCCATTGCCTCCCGTCCAGCCGTTGTCAATGATGCCATCAAATTTGTGCACCTTCAGCAGATGCTGCCTGGTGAGATGGAGAATGAGGAGGCGGAGGATTCGGAGGAGTCGCCGTATGAAGGAGAATGATTAGCACCAGTATCAAAAGTCGCAGAAGACTATAAACAAAAAAAGCTACAACATTCGTAGTTAGAAAGTTGAATTTATTTTTTCTTGCATTATTTATTGTTTGTTACATATATCTAAGTAGTAAAGTAGTAACATATATGTATGTATGTAGTAACATATATGTATGTATGTAGTAACATATATGTATGTATGTAGTAACATATATGTATGTATGCTGTAAATAAGTCTACACAAATTATCTCACAAATTATCTCTTCTTTTTGTAGTTTATAACGAGAACTAAGTTGAACTTAAGTTTTTTATGTTTTTATTTGATCTTTTTTGTTTTTGTTTATTGCATTTTTTGTTTTTCGTATTGATTTTTTTGTTTTTTCTCTTACATTATAAATGTATTAGCCACAAGTTTATAATATTTAAGCAGACTTAAGGAGGACATGCTACGAAAAGCGAACACAAAGAGGGCTGAACCAAGAACATTTTGTAGAGTTTAAGCGCTAAATTTAAGAAACGGAAAAAACTCATTATTTTCATGAATACAAATATTTACTATTAAAATATATATACCATATGCTATATGTCTATGAAAACACATTTAAACTAATCGAATATGTTTACACTATCAATGTATTTGATCCAACTTTATATTATTAAGGACATGATACGAAAAGCGAATGCAAAGAAATGAACAGAGAACATTTTGTAGAGTTAAGCATTAAATTTAAGCAACAGTAAAAACTCTTTATTTTCATGAATACAAATATTTGAAGAACTTTATAATATTATATATATATATATATATATATATATATATATATATATATATATATATATTGCGAAAATTGAATTTAATTGAAATGAAAACTTGTGGCATGTTCTGCAGTGTGAAATCTTTGTAAAAGTTATCTTAGGTTAGTGGAACGTATGTTAATGTATTTTTTTTTATTGACTTAAGGAATAAAATAACCAACAAAAATATTAAATTAGTTTGTTTTTATATATATATATATCGTCATATCGATTTTCAGGCTATAATTTTTACTTGTCTTCCGACCCAAAATCACGATTTCAACTTTAGATGTACGATTGATTTAGGGGCAAAACTATGACCAAAAAGCCCTCGCTTCTTAAAATAAGTTGAGTTTTGACGAAGTTATGGCATTTTGAAGTTTCGACCTATGCCCATATATCGATATATCGATTTTCAGGCTATAATTTTTACTTGTCTTCCGACCCAAAATCACGTTTTCAACTTTAAATGTACGATTGATTTAGGGGCAAAACTATGACCAAAAAGCCCTCGCTTCTTAAAATAAGTTGAGTTTTGACGAAGTTATGGCATTTTGAAGTTTCGACCTATGCCCATATATCGTTATATCGATTTTCAGGCTATAATTTTTACTTGTCTTCCGACCCAAAATCACGATTTCAACTTTAGATGTACGATTGATCTAGGGGCAAAACTATGACCAAAAAGCCCTCGCTTTTGAAAATAAGTTGAGTTTTGACGAAGTTATGGCATTTCAAAGTTTCGACCTATGCCCATATATCGTTATATCGATTTTCAGGCTATAATTTTTACTTGTCTTCCGACCCAAAATCACGATTTCAACTTTAGATGTACGATTGATCTAGGGGCAAAACTATGATCAAAAAGCCCTCGCTTCTTAAAATAAGTTGAGTTTTGACGAAGTTATGGCATTTTGAAGTTTCGACCTATGCCCATATATCGTTATATCGATTTTCAGGCTATAATTTTTACTTGTCTTCCGACCCAAAATCACGATTTTAACTTTAAATGTACGATTGATTTAGGGGCAAAACTATGACCAAAAAGCCCTCGCTTCTTAAAATAAGTTGAGTTTTGACGAAGTTATGGCATTTTGAAGTTTCGACCTATGCCCATATATCGTTATATCGATTTTCAGGCTATAATTTTTACTTGTCTTCCGACCCAAAATCACGATTTCAACTTTAGATGTACGATTGATCTAGGGGCAAAACTATGACCAAAAAGCCCTCGCTTTTGAAAATAAGTTGAGTTTTGACGAAGTTATGGCATTTCAAAGTTTCGACCTATGCCCATATATCGTTATATCGATTTTCAGGCTATAATTTTTACTTGTCTTCCGACCCAAAATCACGATTTCAACTTTAGATGTACGATTGATCTAGGGGCAAAACTATGACCAAAAAGCCCTCGCTTCTTAAAATAAGTTGAGTTTTGACGAAGTTATGGCATTTTGAAGTTTCGACCTATGCCCATATATCGATATATCGATTTTCAGGCTATAATTTTTACTTGTCTTCCGACCCAAAATCACGATTTCAACTCTAAATGTACGATTGATTTAGGGGCAAAACTATGACCAAAAAGCCCTCGCTTCTTAAAATAAGTTGAGTTTTGACGAAGTTATGGCATTTTGAAGTTTCGACCTATGCCCATATATCGTTATATCGATTTTCAGGCTATAATTTTTACTTGTCTTCCGACCCAAAATCACGATTTCAACTTTAAATGTACGATTGATTTAGGGGCAAAATTATGACCAAAAAGCCCTCGCTTCTTAAAATAAGTTGAGTTTTGACGAAGTTATGGCATTTTGAAGTTTCGACCTATGCCCATATATCGTTATATCGATTTTCAGGCTATAATTTTTACTTGTCTTCCGACCCAAAATCACGATTTTAACTTTAAATGTACGATTGATTTAGGGGCAAAACTATGACCAAAAAGCCCTCGCTTCTTAAAATAAGTTGAGTTTTGACGAAGTTATGGCATTTTGAAGTTTCGACCTATGCCCATATATCGTTATATCGATTTTCAGGCTATAATTTTTACTTGTCTTCCGACCCAAAATCACGATTTCAACTTTAGATGTACGATTGATCTAGGGGCAAAACTATGATCAAAAAGCCCTCGCTTTTGAAAATAAGTTGAGTTTTGACGAAGTTATGGCATTTTGAAGTTTCGACCTATGCCCATATATCGATATATCGATTTTCAGGCTATAATTTTTACTTGTCTTCCGACCCAAAATCACGTTTTCAACTTTAAATGTACGATTGATTTGGGGGCAAAACTATGACCAAAAAGCCCTCGCTTCTTAAAATAAGTTGAGTTTTGACGAAGTTATGGCATTTTGAAGTTTCGACCTATGCCCATATATCGTTATATCGATTTTCAGGCTATAATTTTTACTTGTCTTCCGACCCAAAATCACGATTTCAACTTTAGATGTACGATTGATCTAGGGGCAAAACTATGACCAAAAAGCCCTCGCTTCTTAAAATAAGTTGAGTTTTGACGAAGTTATGGCATTTTGAAGTTTCGACCTATGCCCATATATCGTTATATCGATTTTCAGGCTATAATTTTTACTTGTCTTCCGACCCAAAATCACGATTTTAACTTTAAATGTACGATTGATTTAGGGGCAAAACTATGACCAAAAAGCCCTCGCTTCTTAAAATAAGTTGAGTTTTGACGAAGTTATGGCATTTTGAAGTTTCGACCTATGCCCATATATCGTTATATCGATTTTCAGGCTATAATTTTTACTTGTCTTCCGACCCAAAATCACGATTTCAACTTTAGATGTACGATTGATCTAGGGGCAAAACTATGATCAAAAAGCCCTCGCTTTTGAAAATAAGTTGAGTTTTGACGAAGTTATGGCATTTTGAAGTTTCGACCTATGCCCATATATCGTTATATCGATTTTCAGGCTATAATTTTTACTTGTCTTCCGACCCAAAATTACGATTTCAACTTTAGATGTACGATTGATCTAGGGGCAAAACTATGACCAAGAAGCCCTCGCTTTTTAAAATAAGTTGAGTTTTGACGAAGTTATGGCATTTTGAAGTTTCGACCTATGCCCATATATCGTTATATCGATGTTCAGGCTATAATTTTTACTTGTCTTCCGACCCAAAATTACGATTTCAACTTTAGATGTACGATTGATCTAGGGGCAAAACTATGATCAAAAAGCCCTCGCTTCTTAAAATAAGTTGAGTTTTGACGAAGTTATGGCATTTTGAAGTTTCGACCTATGCCCATATATCGTTATATCGATTTTCAGGCTATAATTTTTACTTGTCTTCCGACCCAAAATCACGATTTCAACTTTAGATGTACGATTGATCTAGGGGCAAAACTAAGACCAAGAAGCCCTCGCTTTTTAAAATAAGTTGAGTTTTGACGAAGTTATGGCATTTTGAAGTTTCGACCTATGCCCATATATCGATATATCGATTTTCAGGCTATAATTTTTACTTGTCTTCCGACCCAAAATCACGATTTCAACTCTAAATGTACGATTGATTTAGGGGCAAAACTATGACCAAAAAGCCCTCGCTTCTTAAAATAAGTTGAGTTTTGACGAAGTTATGGCATTTTGAAGTTTCGACCTATGCCCATATATCGTTATATCGATTTTCAGGCTATAATTTTTACTTGTCTTCCGACCCAAAATCACGATTTCAACTTTAAATGTACGATTGATTTAGGGGCAAAACTATGACCAAAAAGCCCTCGCTTCTTAAAATAAGTTGAGTTTTGACGAAGTTATGGCATTTTGAAGTTTCGACCTATGCCCATATATCGTTATATCGATTTTCAGGCTATAATTTTTACTTGTCTTCCGACCCAAAATCACGATTTCAACTTTAGATGTACGATTGATCTAGGGGCAAAACTATGATCAAAAAGCCCTCGCTTTTGAAAATAAGTTGAGTTTTGACGAAGTTATGGCATTTTGAAGTTTCGACCTATGCCCATATATCGATATATCGATTTTCAGGCTATAATTTTTACTTGTCTTCCGACCCAAAATCACGTTTTCAACTTTAAATGTACGATTGATTTGGGGGCAAAACTATGACCAAAAAGCCCTCGCTTCTTAAAATAAGTTGAGTTTTGACGAAGTTATGGCATTTTGAAGTTTCGACCTATGCCCATATATCGTTATATCGATTTTCAGGCTATAATTTTTACTTGTCTTCCGACCCAAAATTACGATTTCAACTTTAGATGTACGATTGATCTAGGGGCAAAACTATGACCAAGAAGCCCTCGCTTTTTAAAATAAGTTGAGTTTTGACGAAGTTATGGCATTTTGAAGTTTCGACCTATGCCCATATATCGTTATATCGATGTTCAGGCTATAATTTTTACTTGTCTTCCGACCCAAAATTACGATTTCAACTTTAGATGTACGATTGATCTAGGGGCAAAACTATGACCAAAAAGCCCTCGCTTCTTAAAATAAGTTGAGTTTTGACGAAGTTATGGCATTTTGAAGTTTCGACCTATGCCCATATATCGTTATATCGATTTTCAGGCTATAATTTTTACTTGTCTTCCGACCCAAAATCACGATTTCAACTTTAGATGTACGATTGATCTAGGGGCAAAACTATGACCAAGAAGCCCTCGCTTTTTAAAATAAGTTGAGTTTTGACGAAGTTATGGCATTTTGAAGTTTCGACCTATGCCCATATATCGTTATATCGATGTTCAGGCTATAATTTTAACTTGTCTTCCGACCCAAAATTACGATTTCAACTTTAGATGTACGATTGATCTAGGGGCAAAACTATGACCAAGAAGCCCTCGCTTTTTAAAATAAGTTGAGTTTTGACGAAGTTATGGCATTTTGAAGTTTCGACCTATGCCCATATATCGTTATATCGATGTTCAGGCTATAATTTTTACTTGTCTTCCGACCCAAAATTACGATTTCAACTTTAGATGTACGATTGATCTAGGGGCAAAACTATGACCAAAAAGCCCTCGCTTCTTAAAATAAGTTGAGTTTTGACGAAGTTATGGCATTTTGAAGTTTCGACCTATGCCCATATATCGTTATATCGATTTTCAGGCTATAATTTTTACTTGTCTTCCGACCCAAAATCACGATTTCAACTTTAGATGTACGATTGATCTAGGGGCAAAACTATGACCAAGAAGCCCTCGCTTTTTAAAATAAGTTGAGTTTTGACGAAGTTATGGCATTTTGAAGTTTCGAACTATGCCCATATATCGTTATATCGATGTTCAGGCTATAATTTTAACTTGTCTTCCGATCCAAAATTACGATTTCAACTTTAGATGTACGATTGATCTAAGGGCAAAACTAAGACCAAGAAGCCCTCGCTTTTTAAAATAAGTTGAGTTTTGACGAAGTTATGGCATTTTGAAGTTTCGACCTATGCCCATATATCGATATATCGATTTTCAGGCTATAATTTTTACTTGTCTTCCGACCCAAAATCACGATTTCAACTTTAGATGTACGATTGATCTAGGGGCAAAACTATGATCAAAAAGCCCTCGCTTTTGAAAATAAGTTGAGTTTTGACGAAGTTATGGCATTTTGAAGTTTCGACCTATGCCCATATATCGATATATCGATTTTCAGGCTATAATTTTTACTTGTCTTCCGACCCAAAATCACGTTTTCAACTTTAAATGTACGATTGATTTGGGGGCAAAACTATGACCAAAAAGCCCTCGCTTCTTAAAATAAGTTGAGTTTTGACGAAGTTATGGCATTTTGAAGTTTCGACCTATGCCCATATATCGATATATCGATTTTCAGGCTATAATTTTTACTTGTCTTCCGACCCAAAATCACGATTTCAACTTTAGATGTACGATTGATCTAGGGGCAAAACTATGACCAAAAAGCCCTCGCTTTTGAAAATAAGTTGAGTTTTGACGAAGTTATGGCATTTTGAAGTTTCGACCTATGCCCATATATCGTTATATCGATTTTCAGGCTATAATTTTTACTTGTCTTCCGACCCAAAATTACGATTTCAACTTTAGATGTACGATTGATCTAGGGGCAAAACTAAGACCAAAAAGCCCTCGCTTTTTAAAATAAGTTGAGTTTTGACGAAGTTATGGCATTTTGAAGTTTCGACCTATGCCCATATATCGATATATCGATGTTCAGGCTATAATTTTTACTTGTCTTCCGACCCAAAATCACGATTTCAACTTTAGATGTACGATTGATCTAGGGGCAAAACTATGATCAAAAAGCCCTCGCTTCTTAAAATAAGTTGAGTTTTGACGAAGTTATGGCATTTTGAAGTTTCGACCTATGCCCATATATCGATATATCGATTTTCAGGCTATAATTTTTACTTGTCTTCCGACCCAAAATCACGATTTCAACTTTAGATGTACGATTGATCTAGGGGCAAAACTAAGACCAAGAAGCCCTCGCTTTTTAAAATAAGTTGAGTTTTGACGAAGTTATGGCATTTCAAAGTTTCGACCTATGCCCATATATCGTTATATCGATTTTCAGGCTATAATTTTTACTTGTCTTCCGACCCAAAATCACGATTTCAACTTTAAATGTACGATTGATCTAGGGGCAAAACTATGACCAAAAAGCCCTCGCTTCTTAAAATAAGTTGAGTTTTGACGAAGTTATGGCATTTTGAAGTTTCGACCTATGCCCATATATCGATATATGGATTTTCAGGCTATAATTTTTACTTGTCTTCCGACCCAAAATCACGTTTTCAACTTTAAATGTACGATTGATTTGGGGGCAAAACTATGACCAAAAAGCCCTCGCTTCTTAAAATAAGTTGAGTTTTGACGAAGTTATGGCATTTTGAAGTTTCGACCTATGCCCATATATCGTTATATCGATTTTCAGGCTATAATTTTTACTTGTCTTCCGACCCAAAATCACGATTTCAACTTTAGATGTACGATTGATCTAGGGGCAAAACTATGACCAAAAAGCCCTCGCTTTTGAAAATAAGTTGAGTTTTGACGAAGTTATGGCATTTCAAAGTTTCGACCTATGCCCATATATCGTTATATCGATTTTCAGGCTATAATTTTTACTTGTCTTCCGACCCAAAATCACGATTTCAACTTTAAATGTACGATTGATTTAGGGGCAAAACTATGACCAAAAAGCCCTCGCTTCTTAAAATAAGTTGAGTTTTGACGAAGTTATGGCATTTTGAAGTTTCGACCTATGCCCATATATCGATATATCGATTTTCAGGCTATAATTTTTACTTGTCTTCCGACCCAAAATCACGATTTCAACTTTAGATGTACGATTGATCTAGGGGCAAAACTATGACCAAAAAGCCCTCGCTTTTGAAAATAAGTTGAGTTTTGACGAAGTTATGGGAATTTGAAGTTTCGACCTATGCCCATATATCGTTATATCGATTTTCAGGCTATAATTTTTACTTGTCTTCCGACCCAAAATCACGATTTCAACTTTAGATGTACGATTGATCTAGGGGCAAAACTATGATCAAAAAGCCCTCGCTTCTTAAAATAAGTTGAGTTTTGACGAAGTTATGGCATTTTGAAGTTTCGACCTATGCCCATATATCGTCATATCGATTTTCAGGCTATAATTTTTACTTGTCTTCCGACCCAAAATTACGATTTCAACTTTATTTGTACGATTGATTTAGGGGCAAAACTAAGACCAAAAAGCCCTCACTTTTTAAAATAAGTTGAGTTTTGACGAAGTTATGGCATTTTGAAGTTTCGACCTATGCCCATATATCGTTATATCGATTTTCAGGCTATAATTTTTACTTGTCTTCCGACCCAAAATCACGATTTCAACTTTAGATGTACGATTGATCTAGGGGCAAAACTATGACCAAAAAGCCCTCGTTTTTTAAAATAAGTTGAGTTTTGACGAAGTTATGGCATTTTGAAGTTTCGACCTATGCCCATATATCGTTATATCGATTTTCAGGCTATAATTTTTACTTGTCTTCCGACCCAAAATTACGATTTCAACTTTAGATGTACGATTGATCTAGGGGCAAAACTAAGACCAAAAAGCCCTCGCTTTTTAAAATAAGTTGAGTTTTGACGAAGTTATGGCATTTTGAAGTTTCGACCTATGCCCATATATCGATATATCGATGTTCAGGCTATAATTTTTACTTGTCTTCCGACCCAAAATCACGATTTCAACTTTAGATGTACGATTGATCTAGGGGCAAAACTATGATCAAAAAGCCCTCGCTTCTTAAAATAAGTTGAGTTTTGACGAAGTTATGGCATTTTGAAGTTTCGACCTATGCCCATATATCGATATATCGATTTTCAGGCTATAATTTTTACTTGTCTTCCGACCCAAAATCACGATTTCAACTTTAGATGTACGATTGATCTAGGGGCAAAACTATGACCAAAAAGCCCTCGCTTTTGAAAATAAGTTGAGTTTTGACGAAGTTATGGCATTTTGAAGTTTCGACCTATGCCCATATATCGATATATCGATGTTCAGGCTATAATTTTAACTTGTCTTCCGACCCAAAATCACGTTTTCAACTTTAAATGTACGATTGATTTAGGGGCAAAACTATGACCAAAAAGCCGTCGCTTCTTAAAATAAGTTGAGTTTTGACGAAGTTATGGCATTTTGAAGTTTCGACCTATGCCCATATATCGATATATCGATTTTCAGGCTATAATTTTTACTTGTCTTCCGACCCAAAATCACGATTTCAACTTTAGATGTACGATTGATCTAGGGGCAAAACTATGACCAAAAAGCCCTCGCTTTTGAAAATAAGTTGAGTTTTGACGAAGTTATGGCATTTTGAAGTTTCGACCTATGCCCATATATCGTTATATCGATTTTCAGGCTATAATTTTTACTTGTCTTCCGACCCAAAATCACGATTTCCACTTTAGATGTACGATTGATCTAGGGGCAAAACTATGATCAAAAAGCCCTCGCTTTTGAAAATAAGTTGAGTTTTGACGAAGTTATGGCATTTTGAAGTTTCGACCTATGCCCATATATCGTCATATCGATTTTCAGGCTATAATTTTTACTTGTCTTCCGACCCAAAATCACGATTTCAACTTTAGATGTACGATTGATCTAGGGGCAAAACTATGACCAAAAAGCCCTCGCTTCTTAAAATAAGTTGAGTTTTGACGAAGTTATGGCATTTTGAAGTTTCGACCTATGCCCATATATCGATATATCGATTTTCAGGCTATAATTTTTACTTGTCTTCCGACCCAAAATCACGATTTCAACTTTAGATGTACGATTGATCTAGGGGCAAAACTATGACCAAAAAGCCCTCGCTTTTGAAAATAAGTTGAGTTTTGACGAAGTTATGGCATTTCGAAGTTTCGACCTATGCCCATATATCGATATATCGATTTTCAGGCTATAATTTTTACTTGTCTTCCGACCCAAAATCAAGATTTCAACTTTAGATGTACGATTGATCTAGGGGCAAAACTATGACCAAAAAGCCCTCGCTTCTTAAAATAAGTTGAGTTTTGACGAAGTTATGGCATTTTGAAGTTTCGACCTATGCCCATATATCGTTATATCGATTTTCAGGCTATAATTTTTACTTGTCTTTTGCTCCTTTCTTTAGCTTTATGGTCATTGGTTTTGCAACTTTTGCGAAATCTGGGATGAATTTCCGGTAAAATCCGCATAATCCTAGGAATCTTTTTATTTCTTTGGGAGTCTTAGGAATTGGAAATTCCTTAACGGCTTTTATTTTTATTGGATTAGGTTTTATTCCTTCCGTTGTTATTATGTGTCCTAAAAATGCAGTTTCTTTTTTCATGAATTCACACTTTGCTAGTTGTAGTTTTAGATTTGCTTCTCTGAGCTTTGCAAAAACTTTCTGTAATGCTAATATGTGTTCTTCCAATGAAGTGGAATACACTATTATGTCATCCATGTAAACTAGACAATGTTTGTGAATTAAGTCTCCTAGAAGATTGTTCATACACCGTTGAAAAGTTTTGCTGGTGCATTTTGCATGCAAGCCAAAGGGCATTCGTGTATATTCGAAATGTCCTGCTTTGGTAGAGAATCTGAATTTGATGAAATCCTTTAGCTAAATCGATTGTGGTGAAATATTGACATTTTCCTAACTTGTCTAATATTTCATCCATTACAGGTATGGGAAACTTATCGCTAACTGTTTTTTCGTTAAGGCTGCGATAGTCTACGACTATTCTATATTTTTTCTCTCCGGATGCATCTACTTTTTTCGGTATTACCCAGATAGGAGAACAATGTGGTGAATTAGATGGTCGTATAATGCCTTGTTGCATCATTTCTTTCATTTGCTTATTTACTTCTTGATCATAGCTTTGTGGATATTTATAAGGTTTCCTATAACAAGGGTCTTCATTTTTTGTATTGATAACGTGTTTTACAGTATTGGTGAAAGTCAAATTGTCACTCTCTTTATACTGAATATCGCTAAGTTCAAACAAAACTTTTGTTAACTTGGATTTTTCCTCTTTATTTAGGTGTTCTAATCTAAATTGATTGCTTTTATTTTATTTTATTTATTTTTATTTTCATTTTTATATTCTTCTTTCTGATTTTCATATTCTTTTTTCTTATTTTCATTTTCATATTCTTCTTCTTTATTTTCATGTTCATATTCTTCTTTCTTATTTTCATTTTCATATTTAAATAAAAATTGGAAAATATTTAGCTTAACAAACTCATCTTCGTAATTGATCTCACTCTTACAATCCTTAAGGAACGTTCGGCCTAAGAGGATGTCATAATTTTTGGAAAAATTATGTATGTAAAATTTCTGATCTGTTGGACAAAGCTTGCTAGGGGCCAATGATATGCTAGTATTTAATTTTACTTCTCCACTTATGGTGTGACAAGTAATATTCTCTTTGGAGGTTTCGTAGTTAAAGAAATTTTTAGTCATCATATTTACTGATGACCCTGTATCTATTAAGCATCGCATGTTTTGGTTATTCCAAATTATTCTTATGAATGGGGTTTTTTGTTCCTTTCCGAGGCTGTTTGATGAAAATTTGATGCCCACTCCATCTTTGATTGTCCACTGTTACTAGGTCTTTGTCTTTTCATGGGTTGGTGAGGTGGTCTAGTATTATTACGATCCTTGATTTAATTTCTGTTGAAATTCATGATACAATGGTTCGTTAACCATTGGTTCATTTTGAGGGTATTGATTTCTATTTTGATGCCTCCCAAAATTCTGATTATAATTTGGGTAAAAATTTTGTTGATTTCTTGGGTTCTGATTATAAGTTGGATAAAAATTTTGTTGAGCTCTTGGGTTCTGATAATAATTTTTATTATGATATGTATTATTTATAGGTATTATTTTGTCAGGTATGCGGTCCTCGTACAACCCTAATTCTTGAGCTACTGCTTTCAGTTTTCCAGTTGTGGATATGTCGTATCGTGCTAACTGCATATATAATCTGTCCGGTAGTCTCTTATTTATTACGTCCCTAACTGTATTACTTAATGCATTATTATACAATGCTTTATTTTCTAGGTTATTTTCTAGTGCTAATTTATCAGTTATTACATGTGATTTGTGCTCGAGCTCGTCGAGGAACTTACGAAGACTTCCTCCATAGTGTGTGTTGTATACTCTTCTGAGGAGTTCCCCACAAGGTGTGTGAGTTTTGTAGGCAGAGATGAGGATGCTCCGTAGTGCTGCCCAATCTCCTGTTGAGTGTTTGTTTGATAATTTCGTCGCGTCGCCATGCAACTGCATCTGGATTGCACTGAACAGTATGAGTTTTTGTCGCATATCATTGGTTGGGTAGAGTTCTAAGGTTGAATCGATGTTTTTGATAAAGTTGCTCAATTCGTCTGTGTCTCCTCCGAAGCGGGATGCTTGGCGGATTTGCCCGAGTGCCTGGTTTAATGCGTCCGACATCGTTTTGTTGTTTTTATTTATTTTTGTTGATTGCCTATTTTTTCTTTTTTAAAGTTACTAACAAAATTTTGTTAAAAATTTTGATTTTTGCACTTGTTGATATAATTTTTATTTTGTTGTTGTTTGTTTGTTTTAAATATGTTTCTTTCACTTTTGTTTTTTTTATTTGTAATTTCTTTATTACACATACACTTTACATTACTGTTTTTTGTTTTGTTTTTCTTTCCTTTTATTTTTTTTTTTTTCGTTTTTTTGTTGTTTATATATTTTTTTTTTTTGAAAGTTTATTCACTCCAAAAAAAATTTTCGTCGTCTGCCTCACGTATTTTATGATTTACTTTTTTGGAAAAAAGGTTTTTCAAAGATCACGGGGTCCTTATGCGGATAACAAATTTTGAGAAACACCAGTACGTTTTCCTGTAAAGGACCACGACGTTTCACAATTTTTGTTATCCTACCGGCTGCGCCAATTATATATTTAGAGATTAGGAAATACTCCAATTATATTTATTTTTGAGAAATAACTGCACCAACGGTTTTGATTAATTATTTATTCAAAATTACTTCTTATTCCTTTGAGGTACAAATTAGATCTGACTTATGCTTATGGTTTTATTTATAAAGAAAGCTCGCATCTGCGTCTTCTGTGGTGTTGTAGCTGAGTCGCTGTAGCTTTGTCGCTGCATCTTGGATTTCGGTTGCTTTTAAGGAATGTGTTGACGGATGTGTTTATGCCGAGACGGCTTTTAATTCTTGTGCGCTGCTGTTGCGGTTGCAGTGAGTGTGGACATGAGAGATCTTCGTGATCTGGACATGTCACTATATATATATGATATTTGATTCTTTGAACAGCTGAAGTTGAACGGTTTTTCTCATCCATCATGTGTCCTGCAAGGCGTGGGATACCAACTGCCCAAAGGACACCAATCGTTCCTGTAGCTTCTGATCTGGACTCAGGATCGTCTTGAAGCGAATGACCCCATGATCCATGATTGGAATTGGGTAGAGTGGACTCTAGTGATTCCAATGCACCATGTCATTCACTGAGTTAGAGCTATTTGTGATTGTGAGCTACTTTTCACTACATCTGTGAATTGTTCACCCAAAACGTATGCATTACATTTTTATACGTTCTCAAACATTGGAATTGGCCAAATCTGTCGAGAGCTGTACCTAACAGAACAGTGCCTAAAGCGGGTCTCAATTGATAGTTCTCCTTTGAAGGTAAGCCTATAAATAAGGATAGGATAGGATTTATATAGGAAGG
This sequence comes from Drosophila imparisetae, assembly GCA_035042265.1. Classification (NCBI taxonomy): domain Eukaryota; kingdom Metazoa; phylum Arthropoda; class Insecta; order Diptera; family Drosophilidae; genus Drosophila; species Drosophila imparisetae. Next base: position 719,480 of record JAWNLP010000147.1, read on the forward strand.
TGCGGAATTGTTGTTGAAGCAGGCGACTTACATATCTATTATATTCTGGCCAAAATAGCCATTCCGTAAGCCGCAGCAGATCCACGAGATCGAGGCGAAGCTGGCCGATTTGGATGGCATGAATGAGACATGCAATCAGCTGATCGGAGCAGGTCATCGTCTGCACCTCGACTATACTAACACCAAATCGAGAGTGAATGTGCAGCTATTGTGGTTTGGCCGAGTGATTGGTAATGAGTATTGCATCTTGCAAAAAGCGACCATTATATTGCTGCAGTTATGGGCTACGAGCACACCTGTGCGGACACCAATCTCTCGCAGATCGTGCTGTAGCTGATGATATCTTGAACGATGCCCTTACCATTGGCGAAAAGCCAGTTATGCTCGATAATCCAGCAGTTGGAACTCAAAGCGGTCTTCAATGAACATAGCTCCAACATTTACATATATTCAATGGTAGTGCCAAAGATATTGCAGTGGAGTGGATGTCAATCAAACTCAGTGGTATTATAATGAATGTTTCATCAGTTATTCTTAGAGAATACTTTAGTTACTCTTCGGCACTTTCGTCTCATAGCTATTTGTGAGGTCCTTGCTCTCTTTATCCACCTCGAACTTCAGATTCTCATTCATATATTTATTTAAAGATGATCGACTCTTGTTAACTTTACATTTCTTTTATTGAGTTTTCCATAAATTGCATGACATTCGCTTGCTGCAATTACGGTACGCTTAATTATCAATAACAATTGCATATAATTAATTTCAAAATGTTTTTGTTTTTGTTTTTCGTATGCTGTTTAGTTACAATAGAATTATTATTGTAACAGGCATTATTTTTTTGCACTCAACTTTCGGCTTGCCTTCGAATCTAATAATTGGTGTGTGTATGTGTGTGTGGGTGTGTAAATGTGTATACATATTTTGTGTTGCTCTTGTTTATGTTTAGAATGAATTTGACTACACATCTTTAACGCACGAGGATAATGAAAAAAATATATAAAAATGTCTAAGCACAATTAATAAATAATAATTAATTACTATTACTTTTGTTGGCATATATGTATGTATTTGCTATAAGTGTATAATAATAATCAAACAATAATAATTATTTATGGTTTATTAGTTAATTGAATATTTTTGGATGGCGACACATAAAGACTTGACTTTGGCTCATGCCCAAGTCCATTTTTTGAGTTAGCAAAATTTGAAATTTTGGGATCTCAGCTAATGCAATTCAATAAATTGATTTAATAATAATTTGACGTATTCGAACATAAAAATACTTTGGGTTACTAACTCTCTTCTTTTTTTTGTTTTTGAAAAATAATTAACTAAATAAAACAAAAAATATTAGAAACTGTCGGCTTAGTTTTGTGAGTGTTGTTTTTTGTTGTTGTTGTTGTGTGGTTCTTGTTTAATTTGTTGCAGTTGTTGTGTTGTTGCAGTTGTTGTTGTTGGTTGTTGGTTGTTGTTTGCTTTTTGCTATTTGGTTTGAGGAGCGAGTGTTTTGATGTTGCTTTTAAATCCAGCCAAACTGAATTTCTTGTAGTTGTTGTTGCTGCTTTTTTCAACACTCTAAACAAGTTTGTAATATGCTTGGCAACAGTGGGCAGTTTAAAGCTTGGCGCAGATCTCATTCGTGAACTCGGAGCACTTGGCACGTCCGCCGAGATCGCCAGTTAGGTATTTGCCCTCCTTGATGGTCTCAAATGCGGCGCGCTCAATCTTATCGGCATGCGAATTGAGCTCCATGTGGCGCAGCATCATAACAGCGGACAACAGCAGAGCCGTGGGATTGGCCAGATCCTTGCCAGCAATATCTGGCGCTGTACCGTGCACAGACTCAAACAGAGCACCGTTCAGACCCATATTGCCCGATGGCGTCAGGCCAAGGCCACCAACCAGACCGGCACACATATCAGACAAAATATCGCCGTACAGATTGGGCATAACCTAAAATAGATGAGAGATGATGTGGCATAAGATGTGGAATGTAATTATACATTCAGTAGTAGTAGTTGCAGCAATCGCTGTGATCCAACACTTACCAGGACATCGTATTTGGCTGGGTTCTGCACCATGTTCAGGCACACCGTGTCCAAGTAACGCTCCTCGAACTGAATTTCGGGAAACTTCTGCGCCATGTCGCGCACACAACGCAGAAACAGGCCGTCAGACATGCGCCTGCCAGAAAGAGGATACAATTGTTAGAATCGAATCAAGTGGAAGTGGAAGTCGAGTTCGCTGCTTGAGTGCTTACATAATGTTCGCCTTGTGCACCACAGTCACCTTCTTGCGATTGTTGTTCTTGGCATATTGGAAGGCGTACTCGGCCACACGCTTGGAGGCCTCCTCGGTGATGAGCTTGATGCTCTGCACGACACCATCGACGATCTCGTGCTCGATGCCGGAGTATTCGCCCTCGGTGTTCTCGCGTATGGTGACAACATCGACATTATCGTACAATGTCTTGTAGCCCTCCAGACTGCGGCAGGGACGCACATTGGCATACAGATTGAACTCCTTGCGCAGAGCCAAGTTCAACGAACGATGGCCTTTGCCAACGGGCGTCATCAGGGGACCTTTCAAGCCGATCTTGTTGGTGTTGACCGAATCGATGGCAGCCTGAGGAATGCCGAATCTGCCATCGGGTCCCTGTGTGCCAATTGATTGAAATTTCAATTTATTATTTATGTACATATTTGCATTGCGTTGCCACCCTATTATTATTTTCCAAAATACCACGTTCAATTTAATTAACCATTGTATTATTATATAACTAACTAATTGGGCACCTGCATAAAGTCGTTTGAATTTCTATGGCATAACTCTCTTACCAATTAACTTAGTTTCGATAACAAGTTAATTCAATATTGATTGTTGCCTGGCTGGCAACTCTCGCAAATTGAGTGCTAACTGCATTGATTTGAAACATATGATATATGAGGATATATGCGAGAGGAAATTACTTACACGCACTGGCGTCACATCGACAGCTTCCCACTCGATGGGCACACTGGCGGCAGTGAAAATCTTTTGCACAGCAGCAGAGATCTCTGGGCCAATGCCATCGCCGGGTATCAGCGTTACCTTCTTGCCGCTGGACGCATAGCCACGGGTAGCCGCCGGCGTTGTGTTGACCTGCAACAAGAAAAATTAGAAGCAAGAAACCAGTTAACTGTTAATTAAATCAAGAGTTGACAACACACACACCCACACAAACACACACACACACACAACAACAACAACAAGTCACGAGACATGCATATTTATCGGTTATCAACATGCCAGATGTCTGATTGGTTACATAAGCGGCATCATCTCGCATGCAGAACGAAGGAGGCGGCAGCGACGGGGGCTACATACATAGCTGCAACCGATTGTCCGGTGCGCGTTTTCCCGTTGTTGAGGTTAGAGCGCGCATCTGGCAAGCCAAGGCAGACAAGTGTTGCCAGCACTTTTTTATGCAACCCGTGCAAAAAATAAAATAAATAGAAATTAAGAAATTTATGAGGGCTCATCACCAACTGATAACTAATAAAGTCGTTAGCAAAAACATTTCGATAGGAGAGCCCCTTTCCCTTCGCCGATCCCCGCAGTGGTGCCCCTTCCGCGTGCACTTGTGTGTTATGTAAAAGGAACTTTTGGTTCTACATTTCTTTTGCGATTTGATTTTGTAGATGCGCTGTTGCTCCTCTGTTAGGGCAGTTGTTGTCTTTGAATTTGAAGATAAGGCTGCACGAACCTCGGCTTTAAGTGTTGTTCTGGCCAAGGCCGTTGACTTTGGGATCGCATCACGCGCAGCCCGAAAACCCAATTGCTTGAGCTGCAAATTTTGTTTTTGTTTTTTTTTGCGTAATGTGTTGGCAGCATGTTGGTTGGTTTTGTCGGTAGTAGTAGTGGTTGATTGGGTGTTGCAGGGTTTTTTTTTAATTGAAAAACAAAATCATAGTGTTAGTTTATCATTTTTTTTTTTTCTTTATTATTAGTTTTGTCCCCCATAAGGCCGCACGTAATCAATGGGATGAGGGAGAGAGGCGAACAAGCGAAGCACAATTTTGTCTTGTGATAACTGGCAAACCGTAGTTAATATTGTTATGCTATTATCCTTTGTATTCTTACAATTTTCTGTATAAATCTAGCAGCCATTGCGTTGCGTTTGATATTTGCACTTCGTTATTGCAAGAATAGAAAAAATTTGACCACTCGCACGTCTCAGACTTCACTTTGCGCCCGCCGTTTCGCCACCTAGCGGAAAACTGATGAATGTCGAGCAGAGCAAGCCGATACGCGTTATTATAACCGAGCACGCCTAAAAGCGTTGCCACACTGCTTCGTTTTCACATGCATAGCAATATAATAGTCAGTTTTCTTTTAAGCTTTTAACAGCTTAATTTATTGTCTATTCGCATACAATACACGTGAATAGAAAATCAAAACAAAATGTACACAGAGTTAATGAATATGTATTTAAAGTGTGTTTTTGATTCGAATGGTGTGGCAAGGATTGTACTCAAATTGTACATACAAAATATTGTGGCATCTCAGATTCGATTGTAAGATTATATTGCATGGCATCACCAATCTGAAATGTTATCGAAGCACCTCCTCAAGAATACCGATATTTTCCTTATCAACCCTGCGTGTTACAGCCACAGTTTAAATTAATTTCAGCTCTGCGTAGAATTTATTCAATATACAGCATAAAGTTGGTGTTAAATATTAAACAGTGTTTAAATAAAAGAATCTAAAATTTTTGGGCACTGTACGGATAACGCAGTTGTATGCAGCGCTTAAGCCACACCAACAATTTACCGACCAACGAAAGACAAAGCTACGCTACGGTCGTACTGATCAAGTGTGCCATGAACGGCCAATGCAGAAGTGTCATACCCAATTTTTTTTTTTCGCGTTCAGTTTAGGTTTTAGTTACCTGCGCGCAACAACCCCGTCGCTGTCAGACGTGATTGCGTCCTGCGTTTTCAAATCCAAAACTCTAATACAAATCGCTGTCAACAAATGAATGCACTAGCAGTCACCTGGAAGTGCTGCAACTTGTAAATTGGCATTTAATTGTGTAAATACATAAGCGAAAGCAGCGGCGTACCCCCGTATTCCTTTTGTGAAGCGCGCGTCCTCTTTTTTTGTTTTTTTGTTGTTGCTGGCTGCGCGACGAAACAGCCACGAGCAACGTTAAAGGTAAGCTGGATGTGATTTAAATGTGGTTTTTTACGTGTTTCAAATGTGCACTTTGCTATATGCATCTCAGCTGCTTTGGCCAACAAACACGCACACACTCTCCCGCCAGCTCACACGCACACAGGCGTGCTCACACGCGTGAATACACGCACGAATACACGCACACACACATATACATGCTAGGCACACACATACGCACAAATACAAATGTATAACTGTTTGACAGCACACACTACGACTACGGCCGTTAGCGACAAAGTGCGCAGCGAATTTGATCAAAGTAGGCGCTCAAAATGCGCTGCGAATGCTGTCAAATTTCTATTTAATGCACAAATTTTTCCAGTCGAAAAGATTGTGCTTAACTGGAATTGACAATTTGCTCGTGTTAAATTTTTTTTTTTTTTTGTGCGATCTTGTACAAGAAAAAATAATTTAAAAAGTATTGTTCGCTTTGTGTTTTGCAGTTGCTCCTTCGACTTGGCCGCTTAATTCCTTGACACGCCAACGGTAGCGAGAAACACCAACACGATGGAGAAGCAAAATAAACGTTCGCAGCTCATACGCGACAAAATGGTGTTGGCCGAGCGCAACACCAGCGACATTGTGCGCAATGGCCGCCGCTCACGTGGACCCAGCCCCAATACGCACGCAAGCGGCGCTAGCAGCGGTGGCACTGGGAATGCTCACAATGCTGCTAGCGGCATAGGAGGCGGCGGCGGTGCCGGTGGTGGCAGCAATTCCACAAATGCCACATCCAATGAAAAGGCGACTGCAACCGTTCCGGTTGGCGGCACACCGGAGAGCTCCGACGATGATAACTGTAAGTATCTATAGATTAAAATACGTAAATCTTATATTGTGGCAATATGACTTACAATTCTATATTTATCACCTATTGATCTCAACGCAGCAACAAAACGAAATGGCAAATCCAAAGCTAAGCAGTCGGAATATGAAGGTAAGTACATATCATCTTCATCCATAAAATATGCATAGTGTACCAGCTTTTGCATTTCTGTTTGCTTTGCCCAGAGAAAATACGCGTTGGACGCGATTATCAGGCGGTGTGTCCGCCACTGGTGGCTGATGCAGATCGCCGTCAGGAGCACATCAACGAACGCGCACTGTTGGTCTGGTCGCCCACCAAGGAGATACCTGACGCGAAATGTAGGTGCAATATGGGAAATTTTAAGTCATCGAATACTAATTGCAAGTTTTAACTTTAGTGGAGGAATACATTTCGGTGGCCAAGGAGAAGTATGGATATAACGGTGAACAGGCGTTAGGCATGCTCTTCTGGCACAAGCACGATCTGGAGCGTGCGGTCATGGATTTGGCCAATTTCACGCCGTTTCCCGATGAGTGGACTATGGAGGATAAAGTGCTCTTCGAGCAGGCATTTCAGTTTCATGGCAAAAGTTTCCATCGCATACGCCAGATGGTAAGCTATAATTATACGATGATTGATCAAGTTGAAGCGTGTCTCTAATCTCACAAATTGTACCTGTTTCATTTATAGCTGCCAGACAAATCAATAGCCAGTTTGGTTAAATACTATTATTCGTGGAAGAAAACGCGTCATCGCAGCAGCGCTATGGACCGCCAAGAGAAAATGATAAAGGCTGCAGTTAAAGAGGGCTCCGAGAATGGCAGCGAAGTGGGCAGCAATGAGGAATCTGATAATGATGATAAGGTAATTATCATTTAAAACTTAGAGCTTAACAAACACCGACAAAGCAAGACTCCACTCCTCACCTCTATTCACGAATACTTGTGCATATGCATATACACAGACATATACTCCCCATCACACATAAATCATAAATCATAAATCAGCTCTATCCCGTACATGAATAAGTAATACATACCTTGAGATCTTTCCTTACACTCATCCAGCTATTAAGACTCCCATACGCACGCACACAATTAAAAAAAAAAAAAATCTCATTCACACACACTATCACACCCACGCACATAATCACACACACGCACATAATCACACACACGCACACAATGAAACACACCCACACAATCAAACAGACCGATAATGTAACAAGGTAGCAAAAAAGAAAGGACGTATATTTGCATATGTGGGTATATCGGTTCCACTGTTCGAAAGAATCGTTGACTGATTAATAACAGATCTTAAATGTAAGGAGCAATTCATTATCCATTATTATATGCTTTGGAGGTAATACATAGATAGCAATAGGTTTTTATTGAACGTTTCCGTTTTCACTTAAATAGGAAACTCGATAAGTCTGAGCTGAGCCAAAGTTACGTTAGAATTGTAATTGTTTTAAGGTATACATAGAATCATACATATGTTATGAATGCCATCTAATGATTACAAATATGTCTGGCGGTGTCTTCTAGCTTACTTTTATTTGTTAAGTTACCCAAGTTGGGAAATCTCTTGGGATATGCAACATCATTTGTTGTGTTGTGCAGTGTAGTGTCGTGGAATGTGTAGCTTAGTTGCGGGGTTCAAGCCCATATGATCGTTATATATGTAGATGTATAAATCTGATTCGTTATTCTTTCAGATAATCGCCGTGCGTGCATACATCTCATAAGAACTTAAAGCATATAAGCACCCCACACGAAACACATACCACACAACACCACACAACACCACACAACACCACACAACACCACACCACACCACACCAAACAACCATACACCCAATACATGCATACATGAAGAACTGTAGCCAAAACCAAATCATTGACCAGCATCTTTAAGATTTACCTATACATCAAGAAAAGCTATGTATTTAATATTTGTCTGTGCTTAGAAAATAATATTTGTTTTAAATATTTATTTTATTTAATGACCATATAGAATGAATTGCGAGCAAAAAATCAGGGGGACTTTAGACGTAAGGCAAATAGACTTTTTATTTGTACAGATTATATATATATATATATATATAAAATGCAAAGTACATAGTAGTACATTTATTTATTTTTTTTTTACTAAATATAAGTTATGTGCCAAATTAGTATATAGTAAATACAATCTAGTAATTTATATACAAATCAAATATTAATTTATAAAAGTATTAAAGTTAAACTAAACGAAACGAAACAAAGCACAAAAAGCATATCCAAAATGATATATACATAGAGTAATAGTTATGCTATATATATATAGAAGTATATAACTCAGACAGAGACAATGGATATCGCGTTGATAATAATGATAATGCTGATGATAATCACACACTTAATGCTAATAAATTTCATATATTGTTTGCAAGAAGATTAAACAAAAAAAGAAAACCAACATTTAATTATATATGTTTCTTATTCATAGGCCTCAGGGATCAAATCTAGCCAAAGCAGAAACAACCAATGTTATCAAAATTATTTTCGTAAATTCCTTCATTTGGTCTTTTGGTTCGATTTGGGTTATGTCAATTTGTCAGAGAAGAGCATATGGGCAATAGTTCAATACCTAACAATGATTCGCGTTCAGCCTGATACAATTACTACTTTGTAACACTAAAGTTCAAATATGTACTATATTCACCCCATAAACCCATACATACACTCACGCACATCACACACACACACACACTCCTCACATGCTACCCGTAATTTCCCAAGCACTTAGTTAACTATTTTAACTTTTAATTAATAATTGATAATCTTATAATATACACTTACACCATATGTGGCATTCATGTTGCATATGTGGGATATGTTTAGTTTTATTATTATTAATATTATTATTATTATCATTATTATTATTATTTTTGGTTTGTTCCCCGATTTTGTTTAGTTTGCAATTTAACATATTTTTTACCACCTTTCTATTAGTTTTCCATTTCGATTTTGGTCTTGATTCGTTACTCGTTACAATTTTACTCGCTACAATTACTCGTTGTTCATTGGCAAAAAAAACTAACACGATGCAATTGGCCTTTCCGCTGACTCGTTGCGTCCTCATCGTTGTGCGAGTAATACTCGTTACTTTTTCAAGCTAAACTCAGGCCAACTTTCCTAGTTTTATTGGATCTAAAGTGGAATACTTTTTTCTTTTAAGACATCCTTAAGAGACAGTGTGAGAGAGAGAGAGAGAAAGAGAGAGAGAGAGAGCAACACAGTGAGAGAGAGAGAGAGAGAGAGATAGGGAGACAAAAATTTGCCATATGAATCTGGTATATGTATGTATGTATGTGCGTATGTGTATGTTTATGTATACAGGATAGATATATATATGAATGTGTTTATAAGTACGATGTTTTGAGTTTCTTTCAGTGTAGAACATTTCGATCATTAGTCACAAATCAAGCGAAAATATGTCCTTTTCGAATTTTGAAAACGTACAACACACACACACAGACACATATATATACACATACACGTATTTATATACATTCACACACACACACACACTCCACAAATACACATACGGATGCATACACTTATGCGCTTCGCAATCGAAAAAGCAGCAAAGCAGCGAGTTTGATAAAGAAAAAAAAACAAAAAGAAAAAATGTCAAGATAAGCAACGAAGAAGAAGAAGAAGCACATGTAGAGAGTTGCATTTTGTTTGATCTTCGTTTGGGGTTTGATGCAAGCGTTTTGGTTGACGGAGGGGTGGGGTTTGGTTAGGGTGAGGTGGCATGTTTAATGTGCGGGGACTTCAACAGCAGAAACAACTACAACAGCATCAACAACAACTAAAATTACAACTACAACTACAACTACAACTACCTCTTAAGTGTTACCTAGTCAACTAAAGCAAAAACCAACAACTGTTTTTTTTCTCTTCTCTTTGCATTTAATATCACACAACAATAAAAAAAAATTTCGTTAAATATCCGTCTGAAACTGACGTATAAACTACCGAATTTAATTCGTAACAACATAACGTACAATCCACAAAAAAAACAAAAAAAATAAAATGTATATATATACATATGTATATAATATATATGTATATAATATATATATATATATATATATATATATATATATATATATATGTATATTTGCTTGCTGCTACTGCTATTTGCGACTGCGTTGGCATGTTTAACCAACTTATCCGCCATGATCCCCAACAAAACCCACAACAACAACAATGACGACAACAATTATTTCGGTTGGGCAGAGGGCGAACAACAACAATTCGACAACAAACAACAACAACAGCAACAGCAATACCACAAATAACAACAACAATGGCAGCAGTCCCACTTCTGGATTGCCTGGAAGCAATGGAAGTGGCACAAACAGCAGCAGTGCAACAACTCTTGAAACTAACAACAGCAACAATAACGGCGGCGTTGGCAGCAGCAGCAGCAATAATAGCAACACCAACAGCAACAGTAACAGCAACGATCTGGATACGGAGCTGTGCATTTATAGAAATTCGATGGGCGATGATATGCTTGGATATACTTTGACTGGCTTTAGTCTGCAATACGATAATGATGATATTGAGAATGATAATATCGCTGGCAACGAGAATGGCAATAGTAATACCAACAACAACAACACCAACAATGCCAGCAACAATCGACGCGTTGTTGTGGGCGGTTTCTGCAAGAATTGCAATGTTGTCTGCTACATTTTGTACGATTCGCCATTGGGGCGCATGTGTAAAAGTTGTCACACGCATTGGAGGTAGATATTCCTATATTCCAATATATGTTAAATAACACAAAAAAAAAAAACAAAAAAAAAAATCTACAAAATGAGCTAAATATGTTGTTACAATCTCAAAGCTAATGCTAAGTTTTTCTCTCTCTCTCTCTCCCATTTTTTCTCTCCCTGAACCCGTACAAAAAACCGAAAAAAAAACAAACCAAAAAATAAAACAAACAAAAAATAAAACAAAAATGTTGCATTACCTGTTGGCCAACAATATGTCTAACTACAAATCAAATACACACACACACACATGCGCACACAAACATGGCGTAACCATAAAAAAAAAAAATATGCATACCTACATACATACCTACATACATACTTGCATACCTACATACATACATACATACATACATACATACATACATACATACATACATACATACATACATACATACATTCTTACATACACAACATACTCATTGGTTTGCAATATTTTCTGTTGCTTGTGTGACCCATCTCGAGTCTCCGTCCCGCGTCCTCGTTTCGTTCCCTCCTGCATCGCTTTCATTCGCTGCTTTGATACAGACGTACTGGCAATCGGCGTCCCATCTCCGGCCCGGATAGCATTGCACTAACAAAACGTTCCACACACACAAGCGCCGCTGCTGCCGCGGCAGCTGATCGCTCCAAGCGCAAACCGCCACGCGGCATGTATATCAACCACGATGATCTCACCGCCTTGGCCGGCTGCAAAAATCCATTAGAATATTTAGCCGAAGGCGATCGTAGAGTTGCCTCCCTTATGGCCGAAGTAAGAAACTCTTCTGTAATCCTTAATCCATTCCCATCATCTTTTTGTTTGTTTGTACTTGCTTCCTTGCTTGGTCCAATCACGATTGCAAATGAGAGATTCCAAATTTCACAAGCTAAAATGTCTGCCCCAAGCTTAGTCAAAGTCGTACAAATATTGGTTATATGTGTTATGTGCTATGTATGGTGTTTTATGTGTTGTTTTCTCTCAGCTTAGTTGTGCTTTTTCAGTTTTAGAATCTTTATTAGGCTCTACTCCTCAATTTGAATATCTGGAACTGGTGCAGTAGCCGATTCGGGAGTGGTGTAACTTCAATCTTAGTTTTTCCTATTCTTTTGACAAACTTATATCTTAACTTAAATCTGAAAAAAATTGTGATTTTATATTTGAAATAATTTGCTGTTCAGTTTCAGCTGTTGAGCAATTGTTTATCTTTAGCTCGATTAGATGAAAATTTGATAGATGATTTCAAATTGAATTCGGAAACAGTGAAATTGTCAACCAGTCTAGGAATGCATGTGTTTCTTTTATAGTGGCTGTTGTACATACATACACACACTCATACACATACACACACACACACACAAACACCTACTCACACATGCATATATACAGAATATACGCATAAAATATCACACACACACACCATCGAGACAATCGACTCACTGACCTGACTCGACCCAATTGCAGATACAGAAGAATAGGCAATTGATGGAACAGTTGGATAAGGACTGCAGCGATGTTAATCCAGATGAGGGAGCAGGAGGAGGAGGCATTGGTGCCGGCGGTGCTGCCACTGCTGCTGCGACCATCAACACGGTTGCCAACACTGAAGCAGCCGCTTATCAACCCCGCATTTCGGCCCGTTGGACACCAAATGAGATTACAGTGGCGCGTTTCGCGTTGCGCGACTACGGCAAAAACTTTGCGGTACGTAGTGCACTAATCTGAAGCCAGACTTATGCTACAATCCTAATTCTATGTTGTCGTTTTAGATGATAGCCAAAGTGGTGGCCACAAAGACGGAGTCACATGTGCGCACTTTTTATATCAACAATCGCAGACGCTACAATCTTGATCAGATTATTAAGGAGTATGAAGCGAATGCGTCCACCAAGGCGGAAGAGTCGAACGTCGAGGAGGGTAGCGATGCTCCAACTGCACTTGCTGTACCTGCAACTGCAACTGCAGGTGCAACAGCTGCTGCTGCTGCCAATGCGGTAGCTGGTGCCAATGTGGGTGCAGTGGACGGTGCTGCGGTTGTGGCCATCAAATCGGCAGCCAACAACGATGGTAGCGAACCCAGCAGCCAAGAGTTGTCCAAGAAGGAGGAGGCAGGACCAGTATCTGTGTCGTCATCACCAACAACATCATTATCATCATCATCAAATGCCAGCACAAAGAAGAAGCCAGAATTGCTGAATACCGCAGCAACAACCGCTGCGCCGAAGACAAGCGAGTGTGCCACTGCAGCAACAGTAACTTTTCCAATTGCTTCTGCTGCTGCTGCTGGGAATGCCAATGACGCTGCTGCAGCATCAGGTAACGAATCAATGGCGGCGTTTGCCAACGCTCCAACCATTACCATTGTGGATGAGTCAGATACGGCGACCAGCCTCAGCAGCGATCTGGCCAACAGCTGCAGCAACACCAAGCCGGAAAAAGCTGGCAATGCCAATTCGGGCTCATCGGGCATTAGCAGCAACGCACCAGCCAAAGCACCATCGACGAATAACAATTACAACGATGCTGACAGCAAAGAGTCGTCCGCTTCGATTAAGCGTGACAGTTCCCAATTGGTAAGTTAACAAACACCAAAACCGGTGTCAATTTATTCGTTGCAAATCACTCGCTGACACTCCCATTTAACCCAGAAGGACACTATCGAAATGCCACCAGCCAAAAAAGTGGCGCTAACTGTCAGCGCCGAGTTCCTTGCTAAGTAAGAGGTGCACCCTGCTCGTCCCGAGGATTACTGAGCTGGTCTGGTCACAGGCGATATATCGCGCAACGATATATCTACATCTATCTACAACTATCGTTATATCTGCTAGCCGCTAATCCCAAAGGTTATTGTGTGTGGCTACCTTTTTTTTAGACTATTTTTTTTTTAGCTGCCCAAGAACTCTATTCGTAATTTTTATTTTAAGGACTTTAAGGAGACTTATCTAATGTCACACACTCATACACACAACTACACAAACACGCAAACATGCAAACATGCAAACATGCAAACATTGATAGATTCGGTTAATTAGTAGAGGATTGCATAATTATATTGCCTCTAATCTTTTTTTCTACTTATCCATTTGAACAGGGACCGTAATAATTATAAGTTTTATTATAAATATCACAACTTAATGATTATTTTGTACACACATATAATGATTTTTTTTTGGAGTCTTACACATGCATATTTCAGACATATTTGTGAAAATTTGCTTATTTTAGAAAAAATGCAAAACGGATTTTTATAATTTTAGTTTTGTTTTTTTTAACATTTTTTTGGTCTCTAGAAAAATAATATTGCCCCAAATTGTTTTCGTTAAAATCAAAATATAATGATTATTACTTTTGCACACAGATCACGAAATGATCAATTTGTTTGGATACACGAAGATTATACAATATTCAATAATTACAAATAATCATTACTTACGGTTCCTACGTTTCAAATATGCATTCTACCATATGTTTAACATTTCACGTCTTCATACGTTGATTTGGGGTGCATTTAACAATGATGAATACTAGTTGATAAACCGTTTTTTTTTTTTTAGAACATCACAATCGCACGATAAGATATAGACCTGAGAGTAGTCTGACCCTTAATCGACTAGATTCTGGTTTTCTTTTCATATATATATATATATATATATATATATATACATATATATATATATATGTTTACAAATTAAGAAATTGCTATTAACTATGGAATGGAAATTAGCAATTTCAGGCGTTTCAAGTTTGGAGGAACGTCTTTTAATTTGACACACATGTCCATCATGAGAGATACACAAATGGCAGGAAGCAGCAGTCATAACACACACACGACAACAAAAACAAAAACAAAAACAACGACAAAACAGCAAGAGCAGACAGGCAACAGCAGTAGATAAAGAGTTACTACTACAAATTATGTATTTAATAAATATAATATTAATATTAATATTAATATTAATATAATGAAAACATTCGGCATTCAGCAGAAGGGCAGAATACTGTATGATTATGAAGTGTTAAACCCAAAACTCACACATCCAACAACTTTTTTTTTCTTGCTGTAATTTAGCATAAATATATAAATGTATGTATGTACGTTTGGGTAACGCTTGTGAACAACAACAACAACAAAACACACACACACACACACACACACACACAAAACAATAACACACTCCACAGAGCATGACGGGTGTTTATTATGGTACAATTTTCTTATATATATGTATGATATATTAATTTAATTTCTTTTTAGAACTTTTAGATCATTATTTTTGGTTTATTTTTCTTTGTTTCATACAAATTATATACATATACACACACACACAAACAAACACACACACACACAAAATTGTATACAACAAGCGAAAAACCCGTCGAAAAACATAAATAAAAACATAAAAATATTAATTAAATATTAATAGATGTTTGCGCATTTTCATTACAAATTACAATAAATAATAACGAGTTGTGCCAAAGTAGCGAGAGACATCCGTTAGATAAAGCATTCTATTATTGATAATGTTCCGTTACTCGACCCGAGCAAGAAACGGGCGCATACGAGTAGGCTTCCAGTTCTTGGAGCTGCTGCTTGAGAGAGCTTTCATTTTAGGGAGGAATGCGTGCTTCGAGCTGATCTGCAATTCTGTAAAAAAGTCAACAACAAGGAACTTCAAATTGGATTGGATGTCTGCTGTGATCTTAATATTGGCCGTAGCTAAAGTGGCGACACAGCGCCCCGTTGCTCACCGTCACCATGGGCAGTTTGCCTAACTCAATGTCATCGCTGCCAAATCGTTCCACCGGACCGACAGAGAACTGGGAGGAGCTGATGCCCCTAGATATGCCCAGCGGTCATTCTCAAAGTCACCGATCGGCTTGGGCATGTATCATACGGGCGTTCAGGTTTACGGCATTGAGTACACTTACGGGGGCCACATACAGTCCAATTCCGGCATCTTTGAGCTGCAGCGCGGAGCAGGAGCTGGGCCAGCATATCCATTATCGGGAGAGCATACAGCTGGGCCATACGCTATACAGTCGCAACGAGGGGGCAATTGGGCCGGCAGTTCACGGACAACATCTACCATCTGACCAGAAATAATTGTAGCCACTTCTCGGATGCAATGACGAGATTTATCTGTGGCCGTCAAATACCCAATTGGATCAATCGTTTGGCCTACTTTGAGAGCTGCGTGCCATTCCTCGTGCATTGCCTGCCGGCGGACTGGCTCCCACCCATCAACAAACAAACAGACCGACAGACAGACAGACACACGTTGTGGGCGGGGCATCTCTCGCATTGACAGTGGGCGGAGACAGGCACAGTGTCAGAGACAGAGACAGAGAGCAACACAGCCACAAATTGATTTTTCTTTTACTGTGTTTGCTTTTCGGGGGAAGGGAGTTGGAGTTGTTGTTTTCTGTTATTTTTTTGCATTTCGTTTTAACGAGTATATCGATTGCCAACGATTGAACGCGCACGTGTGCATTTACCTACGTGTATGTAGCCAAGGAAATCCACGATGAGATGAGACAAATAACATGAATATGCATATGTACATCGATATTGACAATTTAAGTCGATGAAATCATAGAATAACAACTTCAGTCTTTGCCTTCTATACCTCTCAACCATTTTAGAGTAAAATGCACTATTAGTTTGTATAGTAAAAAAAATAACGACAGGCGAGTTGAACTAATTTAAGTTAGAAGTATAATCATAAATGATTTATTTTCATCATTTATAAACCATATATATAAATCATGAATATTGAATATTGTACTTGAAATTTGTATTAATTGATAATTATTGGAGTAATTCATAAATGTTGACAGCTCGAATACTGTTACATATATATATATATGCGCAGACTTACTTACCTCGGCAGCCCTTAATATTTATTTATGCCAGCTGTCGTATGGCTTACAATCCAAGTGGATGTCAAAATATACAAAACAGATTCTTGATTACTTATGTAGGCATAAAATACACTTAGATCCCTTTTGGGCGGCAACGGAGAATTTGCTGAGGTCTGCACTAGTCGGATCTCACGAGCATGTTATTGTTGCCGTTGATCGTGTAGTGTTTATGTCGGCAGATCGTAGAAGAAATACAGTTGAACGATTTTTGTCGAGATTGCAAAGATTTAAACATATTTATTCAAAACTTACCCAGAAAATAAAAAGAACTTCAGGCTGTTGAACCCATACATTAATTAATCCGATCTGAGCAATTCTGATAAAATTAACATTTATAAAAAAAAACTTAAGATAATAAATATTCCTGTAATGATAAAAATTTGTTCATTTTTGTTTTATTAGTTTTATTTATTTTTCATTTTGCTGTTTTTTGGCATAATTTGTTAAACATGTTTTTTGTTTTTCGTATTTAAATATATATAGTTTATGTAATTTGTTCATATTTTTGTTGTTGTTATATTTAATTTTTGTATTTGTTGCGGTCATTTTGGTTTTATGCTTTCATTTATTTAAATTTAGTTTTCGTTTTAGTGTTCGTTTTTTATTTATAATTAATTATTAAATTTAACTCTCGCTTATGCATTGCTTAGCTAAAAAAAATCCACTTATAATTAGTTACACAAGTTTAAATAGTTTCGAATGATGTTCTCGGATAGCCATTGTAATTGCTGCGGTTGTTGGGTTGTTGAGTTGTTGGGTTGTTGGGTTGTTGAGTTGTTGAGTTGTTCGATTGATTGGATTGATTGGTTGATGTCACTCTCCTTCTCGCTACCTTTGTCGATGTGGTCTCGCCGGTTATGACAACGACGAATATTCGTATAATAAAGTAACGAGTAGCGAGTAGCTTAAACTAGTTGCATTTGGATATTATTTATGAAGCTGTAGCGAGCGACTATTGCCGACAAACGAGTGGCGTGTTCAAGAATTTAAGAACAACTGAAATTACCTTACTTATGGAGACTGTAGCTGATTGAATTAGTGGTGAATGTTTTTTGTGTGTGTAGAGCTCTATATCTATATGTTATTAACAATCTCTGTCTTATACTACGCGTTGTCCCATAAACTTTTTTTTTTTTTGTGTTTTTTTGTTATTTGTTTTTTTTTTTTTAATATTGTGTAGTATACATAGGGTATGTGTGCTTGTGCATATCATACAATACTCGTTAGTTTTGCCTTTGGTTTTGGTTTTTTGGTTTTTGGTTTTTGTTTTTGTTTTTATAATGTCACGCTAAAATCTCAATACACAATTCGCTTAGTTGCTATGACTAGTTGACTATTACAATACGCTTAAGTACGACTTTGCATTAGTTTAAAGGTTTTGTTTTTAGCAAAAAAAAAAAAAAAATTATTACACAGAAAAATATCAACAAGTCTTAAAAGTACATGTATTTATCATATGCATATATATATATATATATATAAATATGTGACACACAAGTAAATTAGAGTACTTGACGTTCAATAGCTAAGTATTTGCACTCACACACACACACACACACACACACACACACATACACACACCCATACAGGCAATTGATACTTGATACATACACGAGGAATAGTTCTAAATACATACAGATACAGATTTATAGCTATGCCTAACTAAGTATATGTATATATATATGTGTACTATATGCATATATATATATATTTAAGTATACATTACTATGTGTAGCATATACTTTATGTGTAGCTGTTGCCCATTTGACGCACTCGCTCTTAAAAGATCGCACTCCAAAGGTGCCACATTGAACTGTGATCTTTTAAAAGAAGTCGTCAAAGGTTTTTGATTATGTTTGGTATTGCAGCATCGGTGCCGATAAGTTCGGATGATGCGAGCTATTCATGCGCAATGCGGATAGGCTTTTATTATACCATTCATCCTCCGGTGACATGCCTGCGGATGTGTAATTTCCAAAGAGAAAAAGAGACACAGAGGGGGAAACGGGAGATTAGCTCAAGTGTAGATTGAATCAACATTTCTATGCATATGTATATTTTGGAAATTATTAAAGATTTCCGTGCTGCGGAAATTCACTACATAAACAAAAATCTGTGTGTAGGACACACAGGATGTGCTAATATTACTGGACATGAGAGACACGAGCCAAAGGACTTGAGAAACTTGTCTTGACTTGGTTTTCGTCTTGCTTGGCCGGAAATTCATTTGCTGAATTTTCATTCGTCGTCGCCTTTTGCACAACAATTTCCCATTCTACAACTGCCTACATTTTTTTCCTTCACGTCATAATATCCGGCTAAATTGGGTCTGTACTAAGCCATCTTTTGTTGTTATCATTATTATTAAATATACAAAAGGGTATAGTTGCCACGAGCAATAATTGTTTATCTGTCAGGTTTTGTTTATGGCTTCTGTTGACAAATTTGATGAGACAGAGG
The DNA here is from genome assembly GCA_035042265.1 of Drosophila imparisetae. Taxonomy (NCBI): domain Eukaryota; kingdom Metazoa; phylum Arthropoda; class Insecta; order Diptera; family Drosophilidae; genus Drosophila; species Drosophila imparisetae. The sequence goes on from JAWNLP010000147.1 coordinate 738,707, forward strand.
CAGAAGCCGAGACGGCGCCTCCCAGCTGAATAAATCCAGCCGACAATCATAACAATCAGCAGGAAGTTTACACATCGTTTTCCAGTCTGAGCCATCAGATACATCAGATATAAACATCACATACATATATGTACATATATGCACGTAACCTGAGCAACAACAAAATTCACATGCTCAAATTTGCATTGACTTACAGTGGTTTCGATCTAAATTTATGAATTATATATGCAATTCGCATAGAATCGGATATAATCCAATGAAATAACCTTCCAGAGTCCTTCTACCTTCTACCTATCGATTCATCACATTCATTTGCACCGAGTACCCTTTTTTTTATAAAACCATAGATTCTTTTGGTTCGATTCATCTAAATGTCATAAGTTATCACTGATCGCCTCTAAGTCCTACATGAATATACGAATATATAAGTTTCATCAAGATAGCTTTAAGATTAGTCTGCGCATAAGACTAAGAAATTCGGGTGGACGGACAAATCTATCACAACTCGGCTAGTGATGCTGATCAAGAATATATACAGCTGATGGGTACTTTGCAAAATTATTCAGCAACTGAACAAAATTGAAGAGAAACAAATGAGAGCACCAGCGTGCACCATACGAAATCAAAAGAACGATTTGTCAAAGCTCCCAAATAAGAGAGCACCTCAAAGAGAAACTTTTTGAGCAGAGTAAGAAAGTTGATTGCTTAAGTCAGCCACAAAGAGAGTCAAGTCAATTCTCTTTGAGCCACTCAGTAGACGAAGCTCAAGCCAAGCATTAAGCCCCCGTGTGGAATACAAGCTTGAGTGAAAGCTCCTCCTGCCGATCGTGGCAGCATTTAAAAGGCGCACAGCGCAAGCTTTGAAATTAGTTTTGTGGCAAGTGGCGCTCGACATTAAACACGTCCTAAGTACAGTGAGAGATCAGAGCAAATTGAGTGCTTGAAATAGTCTGTGATTTTTTTTTATTTTGTGATCGTGGCAGCATTTAAAAGGGGCACAGCGCAAGCTTCAAAATTAGTTTGTGGCAAGTGGCGCTCGAAATTAAACACGTCCTAAGTGCAGTGAGAGATCAGAGCAAATTGAGTGCTTGAAATAGTCTGTGATTTTTTTTTTATTTAGTGAACTTACCCATCGAGTCTTGACGCACGCCCACGGAGCCCATATTCGTGCTGTGCGCCATTGAGAATGGCTGCGTCATGCCAGGATATGAGGAAGCGCCCATTTGGAAGAGATCCTGCAGTGCAAAACGGAGTAAGTTATCCACATTACAAGTGTGTGTGTGTTTGGCTTAATTTACCTGCGGATAGCGATTCATGGTGTTGTGGTGTGGATAGGGCTGATAGCCACGGGACACGCTGTAGCCTTGAATGTTCCGCATCATGCCGTTGCACGATGGGATCACAGATGGTGCCAATGCCTTTTGCAGCTGCTTCTCCTGCTTGCGGTATTTGGCTCGTCGATTCTGAAACCAAACCTGCAACAACAAGCAAAGTGTAAGAGATAAGGAGAAATGTTCATCAATTAAAGCTTTGCCGGACCTTTAAGTTGTTTAAATTAGCCAAACGTTCCTCACCCAAAAAAATATAAAAAATGAAAGACAGAAAAAAGACAAAAAAAATGTCACTTTGAAAAACTCTTGCGAGGGTAGAAAACACAGTTCGCAGCAGAGAGGAGAATGGAGGAGGATGGAAAGCGGATGATGAAGGAAAAAGGCAATGGCAAACTGTAAGAACTCAGCGCACCCCTCCTACTCTCCTACTCTCCCAACCCCTACCCCTGCCGTGCATTATACTGCTTGCCCCATACTGGGGGCGTTCAAGTCTGTCGACGTCGTCGTCATCGTCTTATGAGTGAAAAAATCTACAAAATTGAAATTGAAAATAAGTTGACGACGCTGTTTGTAAGCGAAACATCGAAGGAAGTATGTGTGTGTGCGGGTGTGTGCGGGTGTATGTGTGTGTGAGTGTGCTGCTTAGACATTATTAAAGATGGTCCTCACGATTGCGACTTGGATGCAGGAGTGCGGGCTGCTGGCTGCTGGCTGCTTGGGTCCTGCGTCTTGATGGCAAAAAGAAATTGCCAAGATGAAAGCCAGCGCCAGGCATAGACAACATGCAGTGGGGGGAGGGGTGGCTAGAGGCTTTCCTGGGTTGGGGGATGTGTAAAAATTTCCGACATTTTGAAAGCTGCTCAGCTTGCTTTGAGTTACTTACAAGGCAGCGAGCGCCCTGTAATGGCGGCCCAGACAAGTCCACAGGGGGTGAGGATGAGGATGGGCCAGGGGGTAGTTTGTGTGGGTGGATCGGTTGGTGTGAGGTGGAGTGTTGCGAGTGGTGGTTTGGTTTGCTTTTACTGGGGCCAAAGGCAGTCAGACATCTTCCTCCTCATCGTCGTCGTTTCTTGGACGTCTTTGGCATTTTTCTTGTATTTATTTTATCATTATTATTATCTTTGTCCATGGCTATGTGTGTGCAACTCTCAGTGTAGGCGTGTGTGTATGTGTGTGTGTTGGTTTTAATGAAAAATACAAGCTTGCTAGCAGTCAGGCAGGCAGTCGGGCAGGCAGTCGGGCTCTTTGGCCCCTGCCCCTCTCTGCTTTGGGGGTTGTTTTCTGAGCCCACTTGATGGCTCGTTCGGTTTCATTTGGTTGGCTGCCAGCATAAAAATGCCAGTCCAGAGTACACCACGTTTATGTGTGTGTGTGTGTGTGTGTGTGTGTATGTGCGTGTGTTAAAAATGCTCTTAACCATCAGCTATGAGATGTTTGTTGGAGGGTTGAAATTGCTGAAACGTTGTCCCTGGTCTGCCTGTATACTTCTCAGTTTGTCTATCCACTCACTGTATATTGCTGTGTGTGCGTGTGTGTGTGTGTGGATGTGAGTGTGTGTGTGTGGGGGGCGGAGTAACTCAATTAAGGATCCATTTGATGGCGCACACACACACCTACAAATAGATGCACATACAAAAAAAAAAGAAGAAGAAAAAATGTAAAAAGAAATTTAAAAAACGAGCGCTTTGAGATGCCCCACAATATATGTATGTATGTATGTATGTATGTATGTATGTGCTATGCCATCGATGCTAAATTGCTTTAGTATATCTGAAAGTACTCGAAGTGCAAAGTTCAGACGGATTTCAATATTAATCAAAATATATATATTTAATTATTCATGTCTGATGTACGTTCAATTTGCATTTGCAAAACAATTTAGTCATTAACTGATTTGGTTTTTCTCCTTCGATTTGACATACAGAGGATACACAATTAATATATATATATTCATATTCATGTAGAGTGTTGAACAGTAAATACTTTACATATCGATCTGTTTACAACATTTTCGAATATTTCATTTTTTATTGTTTGCTTCTCGCTGCTGCGGATAATGTGGTCAGTCTAAATAAGCAGGCAGCTTAACTAATTAGATGAATTATTACTACAAATAACCATGCATTTAAAATATACACACACAAACAAACACACACACACACACACACATACACCCTCACACACACACACACACACACACACACAGACAGTTGTTGGTGCTGCGACGGAAATATGAAAATTAAACGTATTCAAATTTAATTTACGTTCAACATTTAATCAAATTTTGACCCGCACAACGTTCAGTGCAATGTTTTGTGCTTTGGTTTTTTCAATTCAGCCTCGTTTAGGGTTTTTAGCCTAATTGTTCTTGTTGTTGTTGTTGTTGTTGTACTCCTTTGGTCTTGTTGTTGTTATTGTTGCATTCAAGTTAGCTCAACATTCGGCTAAATGTTTGCGGTGCGTTGACCTACAATGAAGCAGCCAAACTATACTAATCTAATTGCTATTGTGTTGCACATACACGTACCATAAATAGCTAAGCGGCAAGCGGCAAGCGGCAAACGGCAAATGGCAAATGCTCGATTAGCTCATTTTTGGAGTTTAACCTTTGTTACTTTTCCCATTTGAATGATATTCTCGCTGTGTATGCAATCTGGTTGTCCTTAATTCTTTTGAGTGTACCTTCTCGCAATTTCTTGCCACTTTCCCTTAATCGCTGTAATACTAATTATTCGTTGCATGAACCGTTTCGAGTACTCTGTAATGATTATGACAAATTATACCATATAATCAATTCAGAGTCCTCCATTTCTATAATTCAAAACTCTATTTGAAATATTTCCTATACATAACTTTCGATATCGATGTTTATATAGTAACTGCCAGCTTTATCCATATAGTAACTTCCAAATATGACTTTGTTATATGTCTGGAAAAATCGTTTTGCTAATTATTAAGTTAAATTTATTCTAATTGTATTCATTCTCTCTCTCTCTCTCTCTCTCTCTCTCTCTTTCTGTATCATTCAATACATTTTCTTGTAGATTCCCTTATGTGTTAGTAATTTCAAAACTTTTTTAGCTAATTTCTAGTATACGAGACTTGAAGTGTTCGATCCTAAATCTGGAACGCATGTAAGCCTAATATAATTATTCTCAAGTATTCTTTTTTCTTATCAAATGCTGTGTCTGCTTCTTCTTTCTACTCCATGTTTTGTGTGCTATGATTAAATAACATTTGAAGTAACTTTTAGTCGTGCAACGTTTACATTCTTAGGGCCAATTGCTGAAGCCATCTTTACGCCCTCTCTCTCTGCCGTTGGTTTTGCAACTCTTTAATCATTCACTTTTCAACCGGCTGCCATTGTCATTGATTCAAAAATGTACAAAAGTTAATAGTTACTATTTAAACGGAATCCATTTGTACACTTTTATTGTTTATTTATTGGCGCACATCGAACAATTTAACTTGCCACAAAGCTGCATGTCGCTTATTACGCACAAAAAAGTATCTTTCGCTTCACACTATTTATGCGAAGCGAATCGAGAGAAGAGTTTGGCTTTTGAGCAATCAAGTTGCAAGCGGAAAAAATCGCACTTTATAATAATAACAACAACCGTTACCAGATGTTCGAGCAGACCGATTTTGTTTGCCTGATTTTTGAGATAGTAAGCGAAAATTGACTGACTTCTTCAATCCAAACAAAGCACATTAGTTGCCGACTCCCTTTGCCAATACTCCTTCGATGTACTAATGGGCTTCCCCTGTAGATGTATTAGGCATCTACGTACTATTCATTTGGGAAGCTATATTAGCTCTAATATTTTCATTTAAAATATTGATTCTTCGAATTGTAGTTTTAAACGATGATTCATTTTGAACAGTGAACTAGTGAAGTCCAACCAATAGTAAACAAATCGATTTTAAAAGTATTGCTCAGATAATCTGTGGATGATATGTCAAGCACAAGAAAGAACCGCTGTCTTGGGTATACCAAAGATTGCACACCCTTTTAGACCTGAATCAAATCATAATTTGGTGTTCATATTTTAGAAGCATAATGAAACGCAGTGTGGTTATGACACGTATGACTTGATAAGCGAAAATGTTTTTCATACAGGAACTCATCTTTCAACGATGATATATATGATATGATATATAATCTGTTGCAAACGGGTCCAACATAAATGCTGCCGATGCATGCCACGTGCCATCAGAGACAAAAATATATGATCTTTATGGGGTTTGATACGTCTTCTTCAGTGCATTATAAATGATTCGACAAAATAATGGTACTCTATATAAGGATATAATGATGGCTTAGACTTTGAACTCAATGTTTATATAATTTTATTTCCCATATTCGTTTTCTGTCTCGGGATTCCTTTTCCGAATATATTTTAGCTGATCCATCTATGAGTACAAATGAAAATAGTACATGATTAAGTTCTAGTTGGTTATCCCACAATAATACCTAAATAAACTGAATGAATGTAATTGGTGGAAAAGATGCTTAATTAAGGCATCAAACATTCGTTATTCACATTCACATTCACATTCACCATTCACCATTCACCATTCACCATTCGCCATTCGGGTGTTCGAATGTCATGCGAGTAGTTTTGGAATAAATGTGACAAATTTGGTACTTTGACAAAATCTCTGCTTGATGAATTTTCCAAGCAGATGTGGCTAGCAACGCCCACCCCTCCCACTCCCCTCGTCATCCACCACCGTCCATCCCGCCCAAAGAGACGCTTCTCGAAGCAAGCATTAAATTTGCAATAAAATATATACACGACAAATTTCGTCAACACCAGCAACAACAACAACCAAAATTATGATGTAGACATCACTTGTTGTTGTTGTTGTTGCTGTTGTTGCAGTGGCTGATTGTTGTTGTTGCTGTTGCTGTAGTTGCTAAGTGAGTGGCAGAGTCAAGTTGTAAGCAAACGCCGAGCGCACTCGTCAAATTACCAACAGAACTCAAACCTGTCTCGCTCTCTCTGTGTGTGTGTGTGTGTGTGCCTTGGTATTAGAGGGTTGCGGTCGCCGCATGCGAGGGTGAGCAGAGGAGAGGAGAGAGGTTAGAGGCTCGTGCACTTCCGAGGGTGTGTGTGTGTAAATATTTGAACATTTGTAGAAAAATATGGTTTATGCTGTGCTAATAGCCCGGCATTTGCCTGTCATTTGATCGCCAACAAATATCCTGATTGCGAGTGCAGTTTTTAGATGCTCAATCCGATTGTAAGTATATATATGTATATATATATATATCAATCAGTTGCCTATTCAGCTCACATTATTATCAGATCAGACGGCTGGCAAATAAATTTGTCATATTGCTGGTAGCTGGTAGTTAGACCAAATGGGAAATGTTGTTTCCCTTTCGATAATAACTCATAATCTCAAAAGCACTTTTTACAGCAATCGAAGGCAAAGTGATTTTTGTGGGCTCTTGGCCAAAATCCAACAGAATTATATTTAGTTAATCATACATAGATGGGCCAGATTTCAGAGTAAAACTGAAAAGCATTCATCATTATTCAGCATTAGCTTAACAACATTTGATCAAGTGTGCTTTGAAAACTCAACGTAGCTCCTAGTCAGTTACAAGTGAGAAATTTCAGATATTGTGTTCAAAAATTACCGAAAATGTAGTAAGTAAAATTTGTGAATTAGCTTAACAACATTTGATCAAGTGTGCTTTGAAAACTCAACGTAGCTCCTAGTTAGTCACAAGTAACAAAATTTCAAATATCTTGTTCAAAAATTGCCGAAAATGTAGTAAGTAAAATTTGTGAATTAGCTTAAATACTTTTGATCAAGTGTGCTTTGAAAACTCAACGTAGCTCCTAGTTAGTCACAAGTAACAAAATTTCAAATATCTTGTTCAAAAATTGCCGAAAATGTAGTAAGTAAAATTTGTGAATTAGCTTAAATACTTTTGATCAAGTGTGCTTTGAAAACTCAACGTAGCTCCTAGTTAGTCACAAGTAACAAAATTTCAAATATCTTGTTCAAAAATTGCCGAAAATGTAGTAAGTAAAATTTGTGAATTAGCTTAAATACTTTTGATCAAGTGTGCTTTGAAAACTCAACGTAGCTCCTAGTCAGTTACAAGTGAGAAATTTCAAATATCTTGTTCAAAAATTGCCGAAAATGTAGTAAGTAAAATTTGTGAATTAGCTTAACAACATTTGATCAAGTGTGCTTTGAAAACTCAACGTAGCTCCTAGTCAGTTACAAGTGAGAAATTTCAGATATTGTGTTCAAAAATTACCGAAAATGTAGTAAGTAAAATTTGTGAATTAGCTTAACAACATTTGATCAAGTGTGCTTTGAAAACTCAACGTAGCTCCTAGTCAGTTACAAGTGAGAAATTTCAGATATTGTGTTCAAAAATTACCGAAAATGTAGTAAGTAAAATTTGTGAATTAGCTTAACAACATTTGATCAAGTGTGCTTTGAAAACTCAACGTAGCTCCTAGTCAGTTACAAGTGAGAAATTTCAAATATCTTGTTCAAAAATTGCCGAAAATGTAGTAAGTAAAATTTGTGAATTAGCTTAACAACATTTGATCAAGTGTGCTTTGAAAACTCAACGTAGCTCCTAGTCAGTTACAAGTGAGAAATTTCAAATATCTTGTTCAAAAATTGCCGAAAATGTAGTAAGTAAAATTTGTGAATTAGCTTAACAACATTTGATCAAGTGTGCTTTGAAAACTCAACGTAGCTCCTAGTCAGTTACAAGTGAGAAATTTCAGATATTGTGTTCAAAAATTACCGAAAATGTAGTAAGTAAAATTTGTGAATTAGCTTAACAACATTTGATCAAGTGTGCTTTGAAAACTCAACGTAGCTCCTAGTCAGTTACAAGTGAGAAATTTCAAATATCTTGTTCAAAAATTGCCGAAAATGTAGTAAGTAAAATTTGTGAATTAGCTTAACAACATTTGATCAAGTGTGCTTTGAAAACTCAACGTAGCTCCTAGTCAGTTACAAGTGAGAAATTTCAGATATTGTGTTCAAAAATTACCGAAAATGTAGTAAGTAAAATTTGTGAATTAGCTTAACAACATTTGATCAAGTGTGCTTTGAAAACTCAACGTAGCTCCTAGTCAGTTACAAGTGAGAAATTTCAGATATTGTGTTCAAAAATTACCGAAAATGTAGTAAGTAAAATTTGTGAATTAGCTTAAATACTTTTGATCAAGTGTGCTTTGAAAACTCAACGTAGCTCCTAGTCAGTTACAAGTGAGAAATTTCAGATATTGTGTTCAAAAATTACCGAAAATGTAGTAAGTAAAATTTGTGAATTAGCTTAAATACTTTTGATCAAGTGTGCTTTGAAAACTCAACGTAGCTCCTAGTCAGTTACAAGTGAGAAATTTCAGATATTGTGTTCAAAAATTACCGAAAATGTAGTAAGTAAAATTTGTGAATTAGCTTAACAACATTTGATCAAGTGTGCTTTGAAAACTCAATGTAGCTCCTAGTTAGTCACAAGTAACAAAATTTCAAATATCTTGTTCAAAAATTGCCGAAAATGTAGTAAGTAAAATTTGTGAATTAGCTTAAATACTTTTGATCAAGTGTGCTTTGAAAACTCAACGTAGCTCCTAGTCAGTTACAAGTGAGAAATTTCAAATATCTTGTTCAAAAATTGCCGAAAATGTAGTAAGTAAAATTTGTGAATTAGCTTAAATACTTTTGATCAAGTGTGCTTTGAAAACTCAACGTAGCTCCTAGTCAGTTACAAGTGAGAAATTTCAAATATCTTGTTCAAAAATTACCGAAAATGTAGTAAGTAAAATTTGTGAATTAGCTTAAATACTTTTGATCAAGTGTGCTTTGAAAACTCAACGTAGCTCCTAGTTAGTCACAAGTAACAAAATTTCAAATATCTTGTTCAAAAATTGCCGAAAATGTAGTAAGTAAAATTTGTGAATTAGCTTAAATACTTTTGATCAAGTGTGCTTTGAAAACTCAACGTAGCTCCTAGTCAGTTACAAGTGAGAAATTTCAGATATTGTGTTCAAAAATTGCCGAAAATGTAGTAAGTAAAATTTGTGAATTAGCTTAAATACTTTTGATCAAGTGTGCTTTGAAAACTCAACGTAGCTCCTAGTCAGTTACAAGTGAGAAATTTCAAATATCTTGTTCAAAAATTGCCGAAAATGTAGTAAGTAAAATTTGTGAATTAGCTTAAATACTTTTGATCAAGTGTGCTTTGAAAACTCAACGTAGCTCCTAGTTAGTCACAAGTAACAAAATTTCAAATATCTTGTTCAAAAATTGCCGAAAATGTAGTAAGTAAAATTTGTGAATTAGCTTAAATACTTTTGATCAAGTGTGCTTTGAAAACTCAACGTAGCTCCTAGTCAGTTACAAGTGAGAAATTTCAAATATCTTGTTCAAAAATTGCCGAAAATGTAGTAAGTAAAATTTGTGAATTAGCTTAAATACTTTTGATCAAGTGTGCTTTGAAAACTCAACGTAGCTCCTAGTTAGTCACAAGTAACAAAATTTCAAATATCTTGTTCAAAAATTGCCGAAAATGTAGTAAGTAAAATTTGTGAATTAGCTTAAATACTTTTGATCAAGTGTGCTTTGAAAACTCAACGTAGCTCCTAGTCAGTTACAAGTGAGAAATTTCAGATATTGTGTTCAAAAATTGCCGAAAATGTAGTAAGTAAAATTTGTGAATTAGCTTAACAACATTTGATCAAGTGTGCTTTGAAAACTCAACGTAGCTCCTAGTCAGTTACAAGTGAGAAATTTCAGATATTGTGTTCAAAAATTACCGAAAATGTAGTAAGTAAAATTTGTGAATTAGCTTAACAACATTTGATCAAGTGTGCTTTGAAAACTCAATGTAGCTCCTAGTTAGTTACAAGTAACACAATTTCAGATATTGTGTTCAAAAATTGCCGAAAATGTAGTAAGTAAAATTTGTGAATTAGCTTAAATACTTTTGATCAAGTGTGCTTTGAAAACTCAACGTAGCTCCTAGTTAGTCACAAGTAACAAAATTTCAAATATCTTGTTCAAAAATTGCCGAAAATGTAGTAAGTAAAATTTGTGAATTAGCTTAAATACTTTTGATCAAGTGTGCTTTGAAAACTCAACGTAGCTCCTAGTCAGTTACAAGTAACACAATTTCAGATATTGTGTTCAAAAATTACCGAAAATGTAGTAAGTAAAATTTGTGAATTAGCTTAACAACATTTGATCAAGTGTGCTTTGAAAACTCAACGTAGCTCCTAGTTAGTCACAAGTAACAAAATTTCAAATATCTTGTTCAAAAATTGCCGAAAATGTAGTAAGTAAAATTTGTGAATTAGCTTAAATACTTTTGATCAAGTGTGCTTTGAAAACTCAACGTAGCTCCTAGTCAGTTACAAGTGAGAAATTTCAGATATTGTGTTCAAAAATTACCGAAAATGTAGTAAGTAAAATTTGTGAATTAGCTTAAATACTTTTGATCAAGTGTGCTTTGAAAACTCAACGTAGCTCCTAGTTAGTCACAAGTAACAAAATTTCAAATATCTTGTTCAAAAATTGCCGAAAATGTAGTAAGTAAAATTTGTGAATTAGCTTAAATACTTTTGATCAAGTGTGCTTTGAAAACTCAACGTAGCTCCTAGTCAGTTACAAGTGAGAAATTTCAGATATTGTGTTCAAAAATTACCGAAAATGTAGTAAGTAAAATTTGTGAATTAGCTTAAATACTTTTGATCAAGTGTGCTTTGAAAACTCAACGTAGCTCCTAGTCAGTTACAAGTGAGAAATTTCAGATATTGTGTTCAAAAATTACCGAAAATGTAGTAAATAAAATTTGTGAATTTTTCATAATATTTCATATGGTAGGTAGTATGGCGGCGGCTCTTGGTTACTTTGCAAGCCTGACGACGATAATGATCCTTTTCGCTTTTGGGCAACATCCGCCATGCAACTCCGGCTTTGGGAAACATTTCATTGGGACTACGACCGCAGATCTTTCGCATAAAAATTCGCATAAAGTTTGAGAACGCATTGGCTGTAACTGGCCCGGATTTCTGGCACTTGGTAACTCTTCCTTTGGACTTTCGATTTTGGCGTGATTTTGGAATCCTGCGTTTCATGGCACAATTCATCTTGAGCTTGGGCTTGTGTCTTCTTCAGAAACAATAATGATAATAAATTTAAATAACTGAAAAATCAACAATATTCAACAATAATAAATATGATGAAAGGCGCTTTCAAATACCATCTTCGACCGCTCGAGTGAGTACGGCGAACTGGGGACGGGGTGTGTGGAGGGCGGTGGTTGGTAAAATTCACCCCTGACCACAGGGACATCACCACCCCCTGCTGCACTCACATGTTTCGCAGTCATGATAAAAACTATAAATTAATTATTACCGCGGCGCACTTGAAAGCGCAACAGAGTCGCAGCGCAGACGTGCAGGGGGAATGGTTGTGGGGGTGGGAGAGGAGGTGGAGGTGGAGGCCTTAGGGCATTTGTGTGCATTGGCTGGCTTTGATGCCATGTCGCCCGGAGAGAGCACTTTAGAGCGACACCCAAATGCGAAGCATTCAATTGGAATAATCGCACACTAATCGTCTAACCGAGATGATCAGCGGAAATGGCATGCCGCCACAGGGAGGAAGGGGACTGCGTGTGTGTGTGTGTGTGGACCATATGAAGGCAAAGGCTCTAAATCATATCAGGAAAATCCACAGTTGTGGATTGTGGATGCGTCTGCTCAAAGCAGGTGCAGTAACAACTGTTAAAATAAATTGAAAATTAAACAGTCACCGCCCCCCAGCAGCTGCACTCCTTAGTCCTTGCCCACGATCTGTGTGTGGATCCCTGGTTGGAGTATTAATGTCGAGAAGCTGTTATACTCACTTGAATCCTCGCCTCGTTCAGCTTCGTCGTGCGCGCCAACTCCTCGCGACAGTAAATATCCGGATAATGCGATTTGGCGAATGCAGCTTCTAGTTCCGCTAATTGTTCCTGAAATTAAGCGGATTTTAATTAGGCTAATTTGTTGTTATATGAGCTGCACTCAAACACGCACACCCACACACACACACACACCCACACACACACCCACAGACACCCACAGACACACACACACATACTCAAACACACTGTCACTAACTTACTCAGACTCTTTCTCTCTTTAATGCTTAATACTTTGTCACTTGTTTTTTTTTATACAGTTTACAGCTTGGGGCTAGAGAATGGTGAGAATTGGTGGAGGGGGGAGGGGGTTGGGGGTTGGGGGCGATGAAGGGTTTTTTGGCATTGGCAGACCATTTTCTATTCCCATTGCTCACTTTCAGTGTACGAATGCAAATTGTGTTGCCTACTTTGGGGCTTGCCAAAACTTCGAGAGTTGCCAACACCAAATTTCCATTAGAAAGACTCGAATACAGTGTTGGCAAATGACCCGAAAGCCCCGTTGCTTAAATAGATTCACATAATGCGTGCCAGCAAAGACAGAATAATATTCTTCCACCTAAATTAGCTTTCGAAGCAGCAAATGCAGTTTTGCAGCACACGAAATTAGATGACAACAGCAAGCATATACATATGTGTATATATATACATATATATATATATATGTTTATATTCTGATATACTCCTCGCTTTTTCAAGCTTGACAATAATCATCCTTAATGTGAGGCAGTCTCAGGATAAATGAAGTAATATTGTGCTGTACAGATAATTATCAACTAAAGAGCTTGATGTTAAGGTTTTATATCACATAAGTCGAATGTCCTGAAAGGGCTTCCTGTGTGACTTAACATGCCATTATTTTTGTCAGTGATTTTGACAGATACTGCAGATGCAAAAAGTGATTGAGAGGCAACGCTTTGATCAAAAATTACTTTTGAATTGAAAATCGGTTCTGTTTAGACGTAATTTTATAAAGTGAATAAATAGTGAATACTTTGCCATAAAACTTGTATTTTGCATTTATGGAAAATGACTTAATTTAGTGTGAAGTTTACAGTTATTATTGGAGTTTACTCAAAATTGAAACACTAATGCAATTTATACATCCCTCAGCGAGGTGAGCAAACTGATGAAATTTATTTTATATTCATGATTAAATCATCATTTAAAGGCTTGTGCTTTGTGTGTGTGTGTGTGTGTGTGTGCGCGCGTACAGTAGTGTACACTTAACCAGCCACTTGTTGTTGTCATGGTTGTTGTTGGCGTCATTGGCTTGCCGTTTACTTCGTAAATGCCAAAGTTTTAATCGCAAGCGTAACCTTCACGAAATCTAATTAAAATTTCTCACTACGTGCAGCAGCAGTTGCGACACAGGCAGACACTCAGAGCGGGAGAGAGACAGAGAGAGAGAGAGAGAGGGAGTTTGAGGTAAGAGAGTAAGAGAGAGAAAGAGAGGGCTCTAGTAGGGATAGGTGTCATAGGGGCTGGCTGGCTTGCTGGCTGGATTGTTGGCTGTTTGGGCAACTGACCTGTGTGAATGTGGTTCGATGTCTTCGTCGGGCTGGCGTTGGGCAGGATGCTGTGGTTGGGGTGTGGCCGGCGTGCTGACTCAGCGAGGAAAGTCCACTTCCGGGCGATGTGATGCCGGCGGAAACCGTTGACAACCCGCTGTTGGGTTCCGGCTTCAGCTTCTTGAATGCTCCTTCAGCTACAAGAAAAATAATTATATTCATAATTACAAATATTTTCAATTTCCACCAATTGGCTTCATAAATTCTATACATTATTGTTTGCTTAAATTAAACGTATTAATTGCGTTCATTTTGACATAGTTTTAGCTTATCTAAAAGTGAGCCAAATTTGTATTCTGTTTGTTGCCAATTTTTCACAAGCGTATGAATAACCAAAATCGATCATGCAAATCTTAAACTTCAATATTTTCGAAAGAGTTTCAACGGTAAATTCATTTTCTTTCCCTTCATTTCGACTAACTTATATATCATACATATGTATATGTATATGTATGTATGGTTGATTAGTATAGGTCAAGTATATTTTCGGAGGAAATGTGAAAAACTTGCTTCTTCAAACTATTTTTATTAGCTTGGCTTTTATAATCGATTTTACAAAATATTTTCATGTTTGTTTTAAGGCGCCCTTTAGCGGCTTGTTGCAGGCGGCTCGCTTGTTGCGTTGGCTGACAAATGTTGCATAATTATGCCCCAAAAAGCGTACAACAACAACAACAATGGTTAACCGCACTGCGGCCACAAGACGCTAACGCTGGCGTCGCTGTCGCTTTTGTGGCAACGTCTCGTGTCCAGACTTTGGGTCACGTCGTCGTCGTCGTCATCGTCACATGAATATGCAATATGGGATAATTTATGCAAATTCTCTGCCACATTAATCGAGCTGGCATTTTGTGCCGGGTCCTGAGTCCTGAGTCCTGGGTCCTGGGCCCTGGGATGCCACCTGCCACCTGGCGGCGCGTCGCGTGCCAAAAGGCGGCAAATTACGGGGCAAAGGTCAAAGCGCAGCTCGCAAAAGTGGCCACACAAGTAGGGACATCGCCGGAGACGTGCAAGGTGAGGGGACGGGCTTGTGTACAGAATGAATTTTGACAGGATGCCACGGCCTCAACATCACCTGACAGCGACGCCAAAATTCAGACTCTGATTCTGCTTCTGCTTCTGCTGCTTGGCGCTTAATTGGCGCGCTTAGCTCGTTAACAAAATTTAAACTATTTATTCATTTTTGGGTCCGTTTACACTAATTGAATAACATACAAAGCTCTCTCCCTCTCTCCCTCTCTCTCTCTGTCTTGCTTGATACGATCCCCGCCTACCCTCTTTAGAAAAAGTGTCATTTATTTATGTTAAGTCATTCTCATTCCTTGTCGCTTCAACTATTCCTTTATCTGTCTCTTTCTCTCTCTCTCGCTCTCTCTTGACCTTGTTACTTGGGCTG
The DNA here is from genome assembly GCA_035042265.1 of Drosophila imparisetae. Taxonomy (NCBI): domain Eukaryota; kingdom Metazoa; phylum Arthropoda; class Insecta; order Diptera; family Drosophilidae; genus Drosophila; species Drosophila imparisetae. The sequence goes on from JAWNLP010000147.1 coordinate 753,959, forward strand.
ACCAGTAAGGTCAAATAATTGAACACGTTAATAAATCTCCTCATTTGATAAAATGGACTTTCTAAAGGAGTGAGAAATGGGGGTTTATAACTGATAATTATGAATGTATTATCTCTTATATGATTATAGTTTCTATAGCCTCTTCATAGCTCTTGCCATGCAAATTCCATTGCGGATAATACGTCAGATATTTCATCTTCAGTGATAATTGTGGTTGCCAGATCTAGAACAACCTTGAATGTGGTCTTCTTCCGCCCGTTATATGTCATTCTCGGCTACTAATGTATGCCGATGATGTAAAACTGTGCCTGTCGTCTCCCGACTCGTTTTCTGGACAAAGGCTTCAGGCTGACTTAGATAGTTTTGAAGCCATATAGGCAGGCAAGCCACTGAATGTGTTGATGATTTGGGAATACTTTTAGATCCCAAGTTTAAGTTTGACAAGCATATTTCTGCCTCTGTTAATCGAGCCTTTGGGGTCCTTTGAATTTGACGATCCCTACATTACTAAAACTCTTTATATCTCACTTGTGCGTCCTATTCTGGAATAAGGATCTTGCATATGGTCACCCAATTACAAGGTTCATCAGGATAGAATAGAATCCGTACAAAAACAATTTCTATTATTTGCCCTTCCGTCTCTTTCTGATCGTACAACAATGCTTGGTGTTTTTTTTTTTACATAAGCTTATAAACGGTGAGATTGATTCCTCAGAGCTTATCAGCCAACTTAATTTTACAGTTCCGATCAGAAATACAAGGAATTTTCTGCCTCTTTTTCTTCAAACCTGTAGTTCGAAATACGCTATTCATAACCCATTTGGAATCTTATGTACAAATTTAAATATGCTTTTCCCGTTATTAAGTTGTGCTTCATCATCATCATCATCTATCTATCAATTCGTGAACTTCGGTTGCGCGGGAGGTGGCTTGCAGTTTTGCCTGGGTCCGTGGGTTAACAGGGCCGTGCTTGGTATCGTTGGGCCACTTGAACGTGCTGCCCGTAAGTACTTCCACGTCCATATATATATATATATATATATATATATGCCCATGGGATATAGTAAGTAATATTTATTCCTCATCAAGGATAACTATCTTAACTATCTGACGTACATTTTAGTTAGCCAACAGATCACAACAAACTACCAAACTACCTTTTGGGATCGTATATATTGCTTCTTCTTTTGATGGCCATTCAGCTGTACTTGGATAAGTGGGTTGAATGGTTGAATGGAATGAATTGGTGGACGGACACTTTGGCTGCTGCTTAACAGCTGATTTCCTGTAATTTGAATGCCTTTAGTATTCGTTGAGTAGATTCTCTCGACAGTCACAACAATTGTGTTAAGCCGATTCAAATGTCCGCAAATGGCAAAGGACACGAAACCGAGGTCAGACGAAAAGGTGCCAGAAGGCAGAGGGCAGGAGGCAGGAGGCAGGAGGCAGGAGGCGATAATCCTTGGCTTTGGCGCGTGCCCAAATGGCGGTAACAATGAAGTAAAGTCGAATGGTAAAATAAAGAAAGGCAAGCGAAAGGCGTCAAAAGGTTCGTCCTCGACAATGGATGGATGGGTTAAGAGCTGTATTCCGATCCCTAAACATCCACAAAAGACTAATACGCAGCTAATGTTCCACTCCCTGATTGTGGAGTGTGTGTGTGTGTGTGTGTGTGTGACTGTGCATGAGTAAGTGCATTGGTCAATAATCAGTGTTGCCATCTTAGCTTTTTTTCGTCCCTTTTCTTTGGGGCACTTCCTTCGATTCGATAAATAATATTACAAAAATTGCTTAAAACTCAAAACGCGCTGTTTGCGCAATTTTACTTTGCGAATAATTCCAATTTCCTCAAAAAATGAAGGATTAAAGCATTTTAGATCAAAAACTCTTGAAATATTCTCAAATTTCAAATCTCAATCTCAAATTAAGATCGGCAGGCAAGATGATGTCTAGGCAAGATGAGGTAGTTAGGACGGAGTGTGGCTTACCCGAAATGGTGTGATCGGAGAGACGCGAGGGGGGTGTATGGGCCGGAGTGTGATGGTGCGAGGATGAGTCCATTCCCGGCGTGGGCAGGCCGGAGTAGAGAGCGCTGAAATCCTCGGGTGTGCTGCTGCATTTGCGCTGATGGTTGAGCGACGAAGATGATGACTTGTCCAGCGTGGTGATCGGGGAGCGAGTGTCCTGGACGGACGAGGCCAAGCTGAGCAGACGATTCTCATGCGAGCCGCTGATGCCCATTAGGCGATTATCCTGGAACGACATGAACTTGGTGTCCTGGGCAACGCCGCCATGCTGCATGCTATTCGCATGATCCTCGAGCAGCCCAGCCTGCTGCAGCCCCAACAGCCCACCCACCAGATTCGGACGCAGCTCGTCCATGCTCAGTTTGCCCGCCTGCCCGCAAGCGCCGGCCGCTGAGAAATTCAGCTGCCGGCTGAAGATGGCCGGAAAGATGTTGAACTGCTGCGAATCCGCACTCGACTGCGGACTGAGCCCCAAGCTGTGCGATGCCACGTGGGGCAGCGATGCGCTTGTTGCCACCGAAACGGACGATGCCGACGCAGAGGCGGCTGCAGCAGCAGCGGCGGCAGCGGCGGCGGCTGTTGCCGCTGATGCAGCAACCGTTGTGGCGCCTGAAACCGTATGACCTTCGGACTCCGGACCGTTGCCTATTAGCAGTGTGGGCGTAACGACGCCTACAATGTTGCTGTTGCTATTGTTGTTGCTGTTGAGCAGTTGCTGCTGCTGTTGTTGCGGCAACTGTTGTTGCTGCAGTGGCGCTGCGCCCGCTGGCAACTGTTGCTGTTGTTGCTGTTGCTGCTGCTGTTGTTGCTGTTGCAGCGGAAGCACAGTGTGCAACTGATGTGCGTGCGCTAGGGCGTGTGCGTGACTGTGGGCGTGGCTATTATTACTGCTGTTGTTATTGCTGCCGTTCGCTGGCAACGCTTGCTGCTGCTGCTGCTGTTGCTGTTGTTGTGTGTGCTGCTGTTGCTGTGTGTGCTGCTGCTGCTGCTGCTGTAGGTGTTGCTGTTGACTGTTTGTGTTCCCGCTGTTGTTGTTGTTGTTATTGCTATTGCTGCTGCTGCTGTTGTTGTTGTTGGTGTTGCCGACGACTCCTACCACTCCAGCAGCGCCGCCACCACCGGAACCAGGGCCGCCGGCACAACTTTGATGTTTGAAATCCAATTTGTGGCCGGCGTAAAAACGCTGCGTATCGATATACGTTTTGAAGAAATCTATTGAATAATCCAACTGGAGGCTGTAACGCGGCGAACGCGCTCCGTGGCCGTAAACGAAAGTTCCTCAGAGGAGGAGGTGGGCGTGGGGGGTTGTAGGTTTCACGCTCCGCAAATTGCTTTCGTTGCCGTTTGCCGACGCGCTTAGAATCCGCTATTTACTTTTGCTATGGCTTTTACTATTAATGTTTCTCTCTTCTCACTTTTTGCGATTCGTATTTGCAGTTATTTCTCAGTCTGTTTTGTTTTTGTTATTGTTTTTGTTGCAAATGCTAAAATGACATTTGATTTGTACGACTCGCTTGAGTTTCGGTATGATTTCGTTGCCTGAAGCTTGTGTAAATCTATTTTCTTTCTTTGTTGCACTACACACTATTTATATGCATTTGTTGTTGTTGTTGTTGTTGTTGCCGCTCGCTCTTAGTTGCAAAATGGCGACGGCTCTTTGCGGTTCACTTGAAAAAAAATTCGTATTGGGAATTTTTGTTTGGAAATCTTAACACGAAAGCACATTCAAAAAATATATATATGTATAATCAGAGGAGCTGTTTTCTATGTTTGTTATGATTGTGTTTTTTGGTTTGCAGTTGTTGTTGTTGTTGTTGTTGTTTTTTTATTGAATTGCACAATTGCGACGTGTCACGTGTGTGTTACCGTTATGTCTAAGGCCGTTGCAGCGACTGTGGGTCTTGTTGGTTTCTTGCCCAGAGTTGCCAGTGCAAAGCAACAACAACCAAAAAAAAAAAACAAGGCTGCGACTGCGACGGCAGCCGACACAAGGACGACGATGGCGATGGCGACGGCAAATGCTAAATATTTTATCAGCTAACAAGAACAAAAAGTGCAACAAAAACTGGACACATACATAAAATAATCGATGTATTTATATATGGATATAAATTGAAATTGAAATTGAAATCGAAATAATGTTAATGCACAGGAAATCGGGCAACTATTGTGCGTTTGTCCGCTTTGTATTTCGCTTATGCTCAAGACGTTCTTCTTTGTGTTGTTGTTGTGCTTGCTGTTGTTATTGCTGTTGTTATTATTATTTGTTGTTGCCGCTGCTGTTGCTGTTGTTGTTGCTGTTGTTGTTGTTGTTGCTGCACGCACGCACGGCGGTACGTATTCGCGGCCGATCAAACTTAAAATGATATACAATTTCAGGCAACATACAAAATTATAACGAAATTAAGGATCATGTGCTCACGACAACAGCGACAGCGACAGAGGCTGCGACTGCGACGGCGACGCTGACGTTACTCAAAGCAGCGCTGCTGCATCCCAGCTCAGCTGCTGCTTCTGATGCTGATGCTGATGTTATTTTTGGGGGTTGCGGGCTGCGCGCGAACGATTGGTGGTTAGCAGAGCGCTGTCTGTGCATGTGTGTGTGTGTGCTGGTGTGTGCTGGTGTGTCCTGGTGTGTGCTGGTGTGTGCTGGTGTATGCTGGTGTGTGCTGGTGTGTGTATGCGAGTGTGCGAGACCACGAATCGTTAGTCGAACTAATAATTTTGAAAAATAATGAAACTTATGTGCGCGTGTGTGTGCTTGTATGTGCGCACGTATGTGTATGTGTGTGTGTGTGCCCCCAAAGGAGATGAACGAGTCTGGCAAGGCTGGCAAGGCTGTGCTGTGCGCTGAATGCGACGGCACGAGGGCCCCTATTGTGAAAGTGAAATAATGTACTCTCTCTCACTCGCGCACAAGCGCACCAGCCAGCTGCTGCTGTCTTGCTGTCTCGCTTTAACTTGCTTTGGTTAATTTCGTTAGTTGCCGCTCAACGTTAACGTCGACGTCACCGACTGCGGCAGCGCCTGATGCGACACGACATTCACTGTGTGTGTGTGTGTGTGTAGTCCAGCAAGCAGTTCCATATGTATGCCATGTTTCTCTTGATCCAATAAGGCTCGCTTTGTATATTTTGTTGTTGCACTGCTCGCTCTCGCTCTCGCTTGCTTGCGCCTCAATTTCCGAATAGGAGAAAAATGAAACAACATTTATTCTATTAGACGGGGCACACAGAAAACTTTTCTTCTTCGCCTGCTCCAACTGGAGCCGCCACAATGTCTGACACACTTCCTTGCCAGAGCGAGCGGCAGACATTTGGCGTGAAACGTGGCAACGCTTTGGGGAATTCCATCCATTTGGCGAGCTGCTTGGCAGTTGGTGGCCACAGCGGCAGCAGCTGCTAATTTGTCGTTGTTGTTAATTTTGATTAAGAAATGCACTTGAAACTTGCTTGAGCAGTGAAAGTGTGCAAATTAGTTGTATTCGCATTTTTTTTTTGGTTTCTTCTTCTTTTCTCTGCGCAAAAGATGCAAGCCATGAAGACAAGCGTTGCCACAGTTTGACACACTTCTACCTTTTGATTTGACATTGAGCCGTAGCGATCGAGAGAGAGAGAGAGAGAGAGAGAGAGAGAGAGAGAGAGAGAGAGCGAGAGAGGAAGAGCAGCGGGGTCATTAAAAGCTGTAAATAATGGAATAGCACTCTGCAACAATTCCAAATGGAATATGCTGCAACTCTACGCATAGCTCCCATCTGAAAAGACCAGCACACACATTCACCCACACTCACACACACACACACACACACACACACACCCACACACACCCGCACACGCACATAGCAACAGAAAAAATCCGCATTGAAGCCTATAGCTTAAATCATACGCATCGGGTGGCAGCATCAGGAGTACAATTTGTCGCTAGTGTTTGTTGTGCATGCTTCTAGTTGTGCTCCGAGAATGAAAATAATGCTAAAGCGACAGCAATGACAGCAATGGCAGCAATGGCGCGCACAGCAACACTGACGCGCACAGTGCACAGTGCACAGTGCACAGTATGTTCGTCTCGCTCTGGCATGCGCGCGCGCAATCTAACAAATGTGCTGGCCAATCAGTGCCGAGCAGCATCAAAAATGGAGTTGCTGTTGTTGTTGCGCTGCCAGCGCAATGAATTAGTGTTCGTTAAATGTGGCAGGCACTGCTATCTCTGCTGACGTCGCTGATGCCAACGATGATGACGACGACGTCGATGCTTACGTCGACGTCGCCGTCGACGTAGGCGCTGTTGCCACATTTCTTTGCTAGTTTGTTTTATGGGGCGGCGTTGGGCGCTGCAGTTGCGCGTCGCTATAATCCTTAAAACAATACTTTTGAATTGGAAGCCTCCAAAAATGCTGCTCCAAACTGGCTTTGGCTCGTCGCCATCGTTATACTCGCTCGTTTCGTGCCGTTTAGTTGCTTGTCCTCGTCCTCGTCCTCGTCCTCGTCCTCGTCCTCGTTTTACTTTTCTCGTTCCCATTCTCAATATATTCGGGGCGGGCGCGTCTGTCCAGCATTTGCTTTGATGCTGCTCTTCCAGCTGCCTCAGCTATTGTTGATTCTTTTCCTACACACTTTTTTCTCGTTTTTCTTTAATCATTTGTTTGCTTTTTCATTGCTGTATTTCCATTTCTTTTTCTATTTTCTAATCTTAACGCTCTGCCTTGCTCGAAACGATTTTAGCTTTTTGTTGCACATACATACATACAAACTTACTCTGCTTTTATGTGTTGTGTGTATGTGCATATGGTCCTTAAGACCTTAAGGCAATTGCCGAACCTTCGTGCCTTCGTGCTGTTGCTCAGTTTGTAGGTTGTGCCGCTTAAATTGTCTATCTAAATATTCTGTAAAGAAACGAATTTGAAAAAGTATCTACACACTTTATTTATCATGCATCTGTTCATATATTAACAATAGATATATATATATATCTTTATTTGAGTTAAGCTTATGGTAGATACTATATAAATTAATTAAATTAAATTAAATTGATCGCCCAATATTAGTTTAGGCTATTGACAATTTTCTGAATTTGAAGTTTTAATAACGATTCAGCTTAGTTTATTTAGTTATTTATTTTTTAGTGGATTATAAATTGTAAACAAAAATTGTTTGCGACGTGTTCAGCAAAGTGGACGAATTAATACACTCATCAAAAAATCGCTTTAATATTAGTAAATCGCCAATTGTTGGTCACCATATTATTCAGAAAGTAAATTTCTAAAGTTTATGGCTGTGGCTTTCCAAAAGATAGAATTTCCAATTTAAAAATTTCTGTGTGGATTTTTCTAAAATTTTTGTTTTCTATATAGAGAACAGCAGAATTCTTAAGTTATTTTCGATTATGATTTCCCGGGGGATTCGAGAACCAATGGCATTTTTTTTTTTATGTAGTATCAAAAGATAAAACTGTTTTTCATTGTTGTTGTTGTTGACCACAAACAAACCTATGTTAACTAGTTAATATTTATTTTGTTTTACTTTACTTTCCATACTTTGTAATGGAATGCGGCGCACTCCTCGGTCGTTTGGGTGGGAGGTGGGTTGCAGTTTTGCCTGGGTCCATGGGTTAACAAGCCCGCGCTTGGTATCGTTGGGCCACTTGAATGTGCTGCTCGTTAGTACTTCAACGTCCAAATTAATTATACCGATATCCTTTGAGTATATATACAAGCTTGCAATACTTATTAATTCTCAATCACTTTAATGTCACCAGTTATTTTTGCCAAACGGTTTTTTTTCTTCCTTTTTTGATAAACTTAAATGTCCTTTAATATCATTTATATATACCCTTCAGCACTCACATTCGGATGGTCCTTTTCTGTAGCATACTTATGTGCATAAATTCATTGCATTGCCATTGCAATGGGCTTAAATCTGCTTTTAAGTGCATTGCGAAACACACACACACACATATACACAAAATGAGGGAGGGAGACACACACAATCGCAATACCAATCCCGTTGCTCAATCCACATGTTTCGGAGCGACATCAAAAGCCAGCAATAACCTGTTCTCCACACACACACACACACACAAAATGTATATTCATATGCTGGAAAAGCTTGTCAAAGTGCACACCCACATCTACAAAGCTTGGTGTGTGTGTGTGTGTGTATGTGTGTGGCTAGAGTCGTAGTCAGCAAACAACCAGCTGGGCTATTAAGCATCCATTTCGAATACTAATTTGTGTATCATTACAAATTGTATCTGCACACGCACACACTCACACACTCATACACTCACACACTCACACACGCACACCCAAGTTACAGTTTGCAGTTTCGCATTTTGTCCAGTTACAAACAACAACAAAAAACCTAAAGCCAAAGCAAAATGGCAGCCATTGCCAAATCGCAACTCGTTCCAGTCATCACCTAACCCCTTAGCTGTCTTCTATTCCCTTTCGTTTTTGGCCTCACACATATATACATATACATATATATATATATATATATGTACTTATATATTGCATTACACATACGCAGCGTGCACCACAAAATGCAATATTCCCAAAAAACCAACAAACACATCAAGCGGATTGAAGGTTGCTGCTCCGTTCGTTGTTGTTGTTGTTGTTGATGGTGGTGGCGCTGCTGATGATCATAACATTAATTAAGGACTCTCCCCCAAACTATTCAACCAACAAAGCCAAAACCGCAAAATGCTGACCAAACGAATGTAAAAAAGAAAAAAGATATTAAAAAAAACAGCAACAACAAGGACAGCACAGAGTTTGCTTCTTGGTTAGTTAGTTGACTGCTCGCTGCTTGTGGACATCTTTAGCTCATCATTTCCAGAAGGCCAGCCAAAAAAACAAAAAGAAAAATGGAAAAGAGATGTGCCCGAGAATTGGGCAAATGATAGAAACAAGAAAATTCGGATTTGCTTGGGTATACCAAAGATTTAATACTCTCACAACTCCAATTGCACATAACTTCGACATAAAAAGGATCGGCTGACTTTTCCCGGAGTGCGTAGGAACAGTCCACAAGTTAATTGCTTTTGGTATGATGCTGATATAAGTGTGTATAATTTAAAGGGCTCACATGTTTCCCCTGTGTTACATACTGCATGACAAGATTAAATATCCTCTACTATCGTACACAAATGGGGAAAACATGGAAAAGTTAAGAGCTACTAAAATCGACTCGAATGTTTTTGTCTGAAATTGTTAATGGATGTTGTTCGTTGGCATCGCTGGCATCGTTGTAGTTGTTGCTGTTGTAGCTGTTCCTGTCGCTGTCCTAATACCCTGTACACACTGCAAATTGCTAAAGGGGAAAAGGTGTTGCTCAGTTGAGCTCGATTATGTCAGAGACAATTTGAGTATTGTTTTAGAAACAAAGATAATCAGATTCATTTCTTTAATATATAAACCGGCACAGTTGTGAAGAATGTTTCAAATGAATTGCACAAAAAGTCAACTTTCAAACACTTTCATACAAGCAGCCAAATGTTGCATTACACTCGCTCTTTTCCGCTCTCTGCAATTCGCAGTTTTCTTGACACCTTAAGCTAGTTTACAGATTCTTTTTTTCTATTTTGTAAATTAATACTTGAGTATGAGTAAGATCCTTGTATTTGCATACTGTTGAGGCCACTTACGCCATATGGGATACTTTAGCCTCTGCTACAGGGTAGCTTTCAATCTGTCTGCCCCGTCTCTACATGACTCAGTTCAATTTGCTGCTGTGTGGCTGACTCAAATAGTTGCATTTGGCAAAAAATAAAAATAAAAAAATCACACAAACACACACACACACACACACACATATAGATAAAGAGCTAGCTGAGTGCTTCGTGGGCTCATGGCAAACAAGAAGCCCCAAGAGCAAGCAACTCGTCAATTCCCTCCACAGGCTTCCTCCACTCACTACTCACTACCCTGTCCGCTATCCTTGTCCCTATCCCGTCTATCCTGTCAACGTGCAACAAAGTTGATACGCAAGATAGCAAAATGTATCCCATTGATGTGGCTTTATAACTTCTCATTATTTACCGCTAAAAGCATCTTTTAAAATATTTCAAAAAGCTGACGCACAAGAAAAAAAACACAAAAAAGTTGAGCAACAGAAAAAAGTGCACACAACAACAACAACGCATGGTTTAAGTGGGAAGTGGGCGAGAAACGATGAGCAAGAAGACGAAATGCGACCGAGAGTAGACAAACAACAACACCAACACCAACAAAAACAACAACAATATCAGCAGCAACAACAAAATGGTTGCCTGCTGCCTACACGCTCCCAATGTGGCAGCCCTCAGCTGCGACCCGAACCCCAACCTCAACCTTCGCTCTCTCTCTCTCTCTCTATCCCTCACTCTACGCTGACTGCGACCATTTTGCCAACGTTTTGCTATCCGCAGCTGTACCCGCTGTCCCCGCCAAATCCACATCCCTCTCCCGTCAGCCAGTCATTTTCTGTTTTACCCGCCTTATTGTCCTTCAACTCATTTAGCTGATGCTGCTGTCAGTTTTTCTTTTATTCCTTTTTTGCTTTCTCTTCATTTTGCTAGAGAAACCCCCGCCACACCCCCCATCGCCCACGCTGTACCCACTGGCGTTCATTTTTGCTCATTTCATGATGCTTTAGCTTTATTTTTTTTACTTCTTGTATGTGTATTTTTTAAGGGCTTCTGCATTTTTACCTTGATTGCAAAACGCACTTTTTATTCTCGATGCTGTGGTTAAGCGCGTTTAAAGGCTTTTTTCTGCTCATTCTTTCTATCGTCTCTCTCTCTCTCTCTCTCTCTCTCTCTGTCTCCCTCTCTGTGATTTTCGTTCTGTTTTATCTGCTCATATTCTTTTATGTTCTCTGTCGCTCTGCTCTGCTTACCTTCCTGTCACTGTTTCATTTTCAATGCTCGCCCCTCCCTCCTTCATTTCTGTCCCGCCTGCCTGCCTGCTTGACTGTCGTAGTCTAATTTAGCCTATTAGTCAGTAGATGCTTTTACCCACATACACACACACGCACACACACACACACACACACATGTGTGCGCCTATATATTATGTGGAAACCTAAGGCAGGCTTAAAGCAACCATAAAATAAGCCCGAAGAGAACTAACTCAAAGTAAATCGACTCAAATAACACAAATAATAAGCTGAGAACCATATGAATGGTGGACGTCCTTAGTCTTATACTATAAGGCCATCCTATAGTATTAGAAGCAGTAAGGATAAGAATGGTAAAGATTCTGTAATAGAATCATATTAAAATAAAAATGCGCAAGTGCTTAATGAGTTGTGGAACTGAAGGTGTCTTAACGACCTTGACAACCTTCATTGGTATCCATCTATTATAAATCTAAAGCAAAGAGTTGATGCACAAACACTGAATCCAATGTCTCATTTAATCCCTTAACTAACTAGGCCAAAACGCTGCATGAATATTTAATCTGTAATCAACATGAAAAAAGGACATTTAATTTCTGTGTTGGCTGACTCTGTTTACTTTTCGAGTTCACCTCAACAAGCAGCATGACGGATTTGTATCTGAGTATAGTTCTAAGATAAGTTCAGTCTGGGTCAATTAAAATAGAATTCATCTTCCTCAATTGAATGTACATCCATCGTTCAGTATACATCGTTCGGTATACACATACCTCAACATATCTGTATAAAGGAACTAAAGGACATCATCTGTAATTGAGCAAATTTGTAATATTTGATTGCCATGAAATATCAAATACTGCTTTTATGTTCGATAATAGAAATTGTCCCAAATCTCACACACTGATTCAAATGCATAGTAAATCCCAAAAAGTGTTGTGAATATAGTATATAGTATTTAAAAGTGGAGTATTTCAATTTCCAACTGGCCAGTTTCTCTCAGCGGGTATAAAACTTTCATTTGTTTGCTTTGCTATATCAAATAAAGTTTGATGTTCGTTGGAAGGCATTGTCCACATACAACATACACATATGAACAAAAGAGCTAAGCTCTTGTAATGCAATGAAATATACTCAAAAGATTTTATCTCTCTCTCTCTCTCTCTCTCTCTCTCTCGCTCTCTCTCTCTCTCTGTCGCTCTCTGAATGGAATGTTGCGACGCTTAAATGATTTAAATCTTTCGATTTAATTAGCATCATTTTAAAAAATTCAATTTTCGTTTTTGCATTTTGCTAGATTATTACAATACACAGATAGACACACAGGCAGATACATAGACAGAGAGAGCAAGAGAGAGAAAGCGCGAGAGAAAGAGAGAAATGGGAAAAATTGTGTGCTCCGTCTGTGCGTAAGAGGCCTGAGGTGGAGCGGCTGTTTGAAAGCCAACTTTACCTGTGAACCACAGTCAAATAGTTGACGCCCCTCTCCCCCCCCCCCCCCACTTCCTCAACCTTTTTTCCTTACACCTCCCCCCCACCCACTGCCACCTTCTCCACCAATCCGCTTTTGGCACACAGCTGTGTTGTCGGTGCGCGCCATGCGCCGGTCATGCCCATTAATTTTTCAATCATACAATTTGCGCAAGAAAGGACCGAAGGACCGAAGGACCTTCGGACAGCATAAGCAGCAGAGCAGATATGCCGCCAAGCGAGTCCCAGCAACAACAACAGCAACAACAACAACAGCAGCAACAACAACAACAGCGACATCAACAACGCGACGTTTTATCCTGGACTCTCAACTAAAATCAAGTGCATGTCCCTTGATGCTGAAGATACACTCAAAACTCAGCGACGAACAAACACACACAAAAAAAAGAAGAAGAAAATAAAAAAGTGGGAAAAAATGTCGCCCTGCTGTTTCCGGAAAAGTGCTCGAGGCGCACATATGTCAACTTTTTGCACTGACTGTTGTGCCCTTGTTGTAGTTGTTGCTGGCAACTTTAGTCGAGAAGTTTTTTGGCAGCAAGCAGCCGTAGAATACACACACACACACACACACACACACACGCACAGACACACACACACACACACACACACACACACACAGACACGAGCTGCTTTTGAAGAGCATCACAACTTGAAATTGGAAACTTTTGAATGTTCCTCTTATCAAAATCGTATAATTTGAATGTAATTTGCAACTGCAAAAAGGGCGACAGCAGGGCATAGGCAAAATACGCGAACCAGCCCAAACTCAGAACTCAGAACCCAAAACCCAAAACTGAGACCAAGCCCAAGCTCAATATCCAACCAAGGGTTGTATTTGACTGACTGTGGAAAGGGTTGGTCTGTTCGTAGCACTGCGGTAAAGTCAATGAAACGACGATGATGACGACAGGTTTCTTTAAATGTTTAATGCGCTCTCGGATGTGAAAAGACAAAGGCTCTTAGGCGTATGCTAATAACCCCAAACCCCCAAACCCCAATCCCCAATCCCAATATATATGTAGCTGTGTTCGGTAATTATAATGAAATTGACAAAGCTAGAAATAAATGTTGCATAACATAAATGAAATAAGAATTCATCGATGTCCTAATCAGCCCAGCATAAATATGAGTCTGTTTTGCTTAACTTTATGTAAATATCAAAATCAAATGCAAATTGTTTTCCCAAAGTGATGTAAGAAAAAACATCAGACTCTATTCAAGATGCTTCATTCTAGAAAAATCGAAAAGTTTACTTGGATCTTTGCTGCGTGTGTCCTTTTTAAGCATTTTATTAATTGCTTAAAGAAAAAGCTTACCAATCTAAGATATTTATTTTATTTGCATTACGAATCATACGATTTTATGGTAGACTCAAGAGCAGCTGACTTTGGCATGCGTTCTTTCATGCATGAGTAGTTAAAGAAGTTCGCTCTAAGCTGTCGGCTAATCAGTTAATTTGAGCAAAACGCACTTTGAGCGTCAAAAGTCTGCCACAAAATGCAGTCTTACAGATTAGCCGCAGCTCGCAGTTTGGCTGCCAAGTGAAAGTTGGTGGAGTGGGTTGGCGAAGGGTGGTGTTGCAGCAGCAACAACAAATAGCGATGATGACAACAATTTAAAATCCATCAAGAGCACAAAAAGGCCTCATTAAGTCAAGAGGGTGACAAGAACGCAAATGGTCTGGGCGTTTGCTTGGGCGTGTTGCACGCCGTATGTGCAACACAACCCAACCCATCCAATCCATCCAACCACCCTCCATACTCTCTTCCCCCCCCTTTGGTCTGGTCGCACAAAATGTAAGCATAAGACACAATAGTAATTATTGCCTAAATAATTGCAAATGATGAAGCAGCTCTCTTGTTGCTTGTTTGCTGCCAATGTGGTAGTGGTGGTGCTGGTCGTGGTGGTGGTGGTGGTGGTGGCACACATGGTGGTCCATTTGCTGTGTCTCTTGCTGCCTGTCAACATTTGTCCAGCGGCGCAGAACACAAGTGCAGCACAATTGAGAACTGTTTCAGCAGGTTTTCAAGTTGATTCTCTGATGAGATCTGAATAATAATCCGGTCACAGGCGACTTCTGAATGCCCTACGAACAACTCAAAAGCAAACAACTTTAAATCGAGTGTAATACTGTGTAATACTTTGCAAGTTGTTGGAATTGCACGTTCCACTTGCAACATGTGCCCATATCAATCTGATCTGTGAGGGATGCTATTGGATGTATTGGAGAATTCCAGCAACCTCCATTGGTCATGTTGATGTGGCACACAATCATCAACAATTAAAAACCAAAAATAATTAAAAAAATAAAAGATAAGATAAGTGTTGTATTAACTATACATGCATTAAAACAAATTATAGAAGCCCGCTGCATACTCAATATTATAACTCCAGAGCACACATGGAAGATTGAATATATATAGACCTGTTGACTGTTAGATCGGATAACAATTGTTGTTGGATTGGAATCACGAGACTCCGTTGTTATGTAGAAATACACTGTTTAGTATTAACAATGGGTCTCGCGATTCAAATCGAATGCAATTGGTTCTTCAGCACCGATCACCACGAGGAATGCAATTTGAGCATTTCACATTGGATTAGTCATTATCGATAACAATCGTCGTACGTAACAACAAAATCAAAGTACAACAGAGCTTTTGCCCAACCCCGTTTTGATTTGCGATAGTCTCATTGTACGACCATTTGATAACCAATGAGACTTTCACATCTTCGAACCGGTCATAAAGGTGAAAAGCTATCCATCAAGTTGAATACCGTGCGAGTTATAAGACTTATTTTATCCCAACTATAAAAGTGATTCAAAACTCAATCTGTATCTTCGAAAGTTCAAGTGAAATACCGGAATTTTATATGTACTAGATTATATATTTACTAACTCTACGATTATACATATATGGACTATATACACCGACTGTCTGTGACAAAATTCGCATGATGTACAAGTGGAAATCTTAACTTTTACTTCGAATTTGAGACGGATGCATTAGTTGTTGAGGGGGGAATTGGAGGGGGAGTAATATGGAGTAATACGAGTCTACAAAAAATAACTATTGAGAACTAATCCAAAATGCGCATATGCTCAATTCGGGACAAATTGTTGGGACTGACAAAGACGCAGCTCGTCATTCCGAGTGACTGTCAACACCTCGGGGTGTCGCACTAAAGCGCACAGTTGTTGCACAGACACATACACACACACTCACAAGGGAGTAAGAGAGCGAGAGAGAGAAAGAGAAAGAGAGAGAGAGCGAGAGGGGGAGTGAGGGGGCGTCATGAGCCTGATGGACAACTGCGTAAACCAGTGCCCAAAAAAACAACACACAATACTGTGAAACTAGAAATTTCAAATGCTTCGCATGCCGGGGGGTTGACTCTACCTCTCCACCCCTCTAGCCCTACCCACGGCCTTCCCCTTTGCACAATGCCCTCGGCTGCTGCCAGAACATTCCCTAATGTGTCGATGGGCTTTGTAATTCGAGCATGCAGGCAACTGGGCTCTTCGATCTGGGCACTGGGTTCCGAATTTCGCATGCAGAATATGAAAATTGAAAACCAAGAAAACAAAGGAAAAAGAAAACAGAAAATAGGAAATAGGAAATAGAAATGCAGCTACATTTGTAACAGCAACAACCACAGCAACTCCAACTCCAACTCCAACTCCAGCTCGAACTCGAACATGAACAAAAACAAATGAGGATCAAATGAATTGTTGAATTATGCCACAAAATTTGAAATCAATTTGTACATGTGTTCCGTCTATTTTACCCATGGTGACTCCTGACGCGCTCGTCCTGACTCTGTTTAGGGTTGTGTCCTGAGTGGGCGGGGGGTGTGCATGGGAAAGGGGAATGGGAAGGGGAAGGTACGGCCGTTTTCATAGGAATATCATTATACGGAAATAACTTAATTCACTTTTGATTAGATGCTGTTATAAAAGACCGCTTCGTGCCTAAATAGACAATAAAATAAATAATCAAAATAATAAATAAATATTTCAAACTCCAAACTAAAATTCAGATTAGCAGATAACTTACTCCGTTTTGGAAATATCGATGCATATCGATTTCCGATAGCGATAAAAGCCATTGTGGATTCTAATACCTGACGTATTATTGATCAACTGGGTCAATTTTCATCAACTCCGGGCGTGAATCAAATGAGTTATTTTTTTTACTTTCCAGTACCTGTGCCCTAATTATGTTTGGGTATACAATACTATATATATACTGGGTTCAGGGTATATCATGGTCGAGCTCATTCGAGTGCAGCATTCTTACCAGTTATGAATGGGCTAATGAAGTATACGAGGCAAAATGAAGATATAAGTGAAAATATTATAAATGTTATGTATAGAGAGAGTTTAAAGCTTTTTGATTACAGGATAAACGGGATTAAGTTAGAGTCAGCTGTAGAACTGTTGCAGTTGCATTTGAATGTAGGTGTTGTCATTTATGTTGAAGGAAGGCCGGTTGGGGCATGCGGCAGGTGTCAACGCCACGTCTTCATTTGCATCCGCTTCCGGATCCGCATCCGCTGTCGCATTTCCCCTTCGATGTCGTTCACTTAGCCAAAGTGGTTGCCTTTTGGCCGCTTGTCGCCGTTGACGTCACCCAATTGATTGAGACACGTGCCTCCACTTTATGGAAGCCTGGCAACAACAGCAGCAACTTGGAACTGAGTCAAAAGAAGTCAAACACCATGCCTCGTGCCTCTATGTGTGTGGGTGCGTGTGAGTGTGTGTGAGCGCAGCGTGTGCGAGTGTGAGTGTGTTAATTTTGTCATCTCCTGTGCTGCAGGAGCTACCTAATTTAATGTTGCATGATAACGGCCAGCCTCTTTCCACACCCCCCCCATCTGCCACCCACATTAACAACTTGTGTAAAAATAGCTTTTGCCAATTTTCATTGCGATTGTTTGTTAAATATATATGTGTGTGTGTGTGTGTATGTGTGTATTTGGGTGTTTGTGTGTGACTGTGAGTATGTGTACATGTATGTAGGTCACGCCTTATATTACACAATCTATAAATGTATTAAATGTAATCATTGCATTTGTTGCGCGCCTTACACATTTATGGCTGTATGTTTGTGTATATGTATGTATGCATGTTTGTGTGCATGTATGTACATTTATACCCTACACTCCTTCAAGTAGCTCAACGAACTGATTCCGAACCCTTTCGAATTTTATTGCAACTGTTTATCTGCTTAGTTGATTATCCAAATTACAGCAAAAATTAGATGGCATATTCTGAAATTTGTTTTGCCATTAGACATTCTACACTGAATAGATATATGTATATATTCTTGGTCAGTTCTCTATCTGTTTATTCCGGCTCAGGATCTGTTAAACTTCATATCAAGTCATAATAAAAATATGGAATGTTTCCGATATGAAGTTTGAACGGTTCCATGAGGAAACAAAAAGACATTTTTGATTGAATCCGGAATTATGGAATAGTTTTTTAAAATTGAGTTCGAAATATTAAGTATACCTAAATATTGGGTGAGTATTTGTTTCATGAAAAAATAAATTGTTTCAAAAACTTACTTGGCTTGTCTCCAAGGTGAGCAGCCTCAACAATTGTAGCTCAACTGTAACTTTGTTTTTTATTCATTCCTCTCTTCTTTTTTTGTTATTGCAATTTCATATTTCATTGTTCAATTAACTGCTACCTTCTACAGACATGTCTATGGAGCGTGTGGGCAGTGTAGAATGTGGGCGTGGCAGTTGGTGGCTACATCTATAGCTAGCAAGCACTTGCTAACGCCTACAGAGTCGTGTGCCAGCTAAATGAATTGTTTGTTGTACCATTCTGTTCGCTTTCCTCTCACACACTCAGTCAAGGGTCTTTCCTATTGTCCAGACGAGCGTGGGTTGAAGAAAGGGTGGGGAAGGTGAATGTGGCATGTGGCATGTGGCATGGGGGATGGGGGCGGGCTTTGTTGGCCAATTTTGTATGGTGCGTCTAATTGAATATATATTCATGTTTGCACATCTCTGGAGCTGCCCTCAGAGTTACGCCCAGCATTATTATTATTTGCAGCTCATTGTCAGTAAGTTCTTGTATGTGTATGTGTAGGTGTGTATTTATGTGTAAGTGTGCTAAGGTATATATCCCTGGTATTGCTGGTGCAAATTTCTGCAGTACTTGTATTGTATTATCAAAATGATATACTCTGAAACACAATACGATTCTTCAGAAATTCGCTGCCGTAAGTAATCGTTTTCAACAGCACGTATATAGACCTGTTCACAGTTAGATCGGCTAACAATTGTTGTTGGATTGGTATCTCGACTCTCCGTTGTTATGTGGAAATACGTTGTTTAGTATTAACAATGGGTCTCGCGATTCAAATCGAATGCAATTGGTTCTTCAGCACCGATCACCACGAGGAATGCAATTTGAGCATTTTACATTGGATTAGTCATTATCGATAACAATCGTCGTACGTAGAACACAACACAAAACAACAAAATCAAAGTACAACAGAGCTTTTGCCCAACCCCGTTTTGATTTGCGATAGTCTCATTGTACGACCATTTGATAACCAATGAGACTTTCACATCTTCGAACCGGTCATAAAGGTGAAAAGCTATCCATCAAGTTGAATACCGTGCGAGTTATAAGACTTATTTTATCCCAACTATAAAAGTGATTCAAAACTCAATCTGTATCTTCGAAAGTTCAAGTGAAATACCGGAATTTTATTTGTACACAGAGTGTAAAACAGCCCTGAATATATTCCAATTCAATTTATATTTAAAGAACAATTTATTGATGTAAGATTGTTGTATGTCAATTAAAGAGAATATTAGCAGGACAGGCAGTTTCATCTTTTCAATTCTGCAGTGACGAACAGACGGACGATCAGACGGACGGGCGGACCGACGGACAAACGGACAAACGGATAGAGGGCTTCGGAGGTGCTTCGTTCTGCATGTTCTATACATTTGCACAAGCCGTTTTACCATTTTCAATGGTTTCGTGTATAAAAATCGGAAATCTGCCTCCTTCAAATAGTGGAAATACAAGTACAAAAAATAATCAGTCTCTTACAACTAGGACATTTCCATTCGGAGCCAGGGTTTTTCCGATTTTGTATTTATGTTTTTGTGAGCCCATAATCCTTATGTGTACTTCGATAGAGTTGGTCCTTGCAATTCTAAAACAACATATCCTTGAAAAATTTGTATAGATACGTCCGAACTGGACTCTTGCCTCTTGAGTTTACCTAAAAGTATGCACTAATTATTTAACTAGTGAAGGGAAATTTAGCCAATGCTTCAACCCTATTTGTGACGTTCGTGGTGCGTGCACATGCTACCTTAACCTGCAACCTGCAAAGAAAACGATGTGCAATGATAATTTTTAACAAAGAAATCCATTTTTGGTATGCAAAGTGTTTTCTTTATTTGTAATAGAATTTGTGTGTCGTTATCAGTGATGCCAATTTACCCTTTTACCTTACCGGCAATCTATCCATTTTTCCGCTTAAATCATAAAAATTGTTTTTCGTATTACTTAAATTCATGTTTAATAAGCGAGTAGTTTCATATTAGGTTTCTGGTAAGAATATATAGATTTGATTTTAGTCAAAACCAATGATCAAAGTCGCTGAAACGAATGTTGGCTTGAATCGATTTGCAAACAGAACTCTGAACTCTAAACTGTTTATCGAGATAGCAATTTTTTGTTTAAATTTTTTGCTATTTAGAAAACAAAATAAACACAGGCGTTTAGTCAATCTCTAATTTTCTCTTACTGCTGTTTTGAGTTGAGTGACAGCTGGCTTCACTGGTCCTAAACGACTTGTATAACTGCTTTAATACATTTTAAATATTTACTAAGCGCTCAAGTTTATATAGTATAATTATGAAGAATCTATAGATTAAAACTCCATTTAAAGTTGCAATCACAATTGTGGTCAAACTGTCAGGACAAATTCTGAAATTGTATTATTATTTAACAACTATGTGATCTGGGTTAAGTCACTAAAATGTATATCAAGCTAGTTATACTTTTGCCCGATTTAATGGAATCAAAATAAATGATGGATCAGCTTGTTAGCTGATTGCACTTGTTGTCATCGTTGTTGTTGTTGTTGTCGTTATTGTTACTGTTGGGGCTCTCAAGTGCACATTAATGAACTGCTTGTATGCTTTTAATTTGCATATGTCTGTCAGTAAACGCCCAATCGATAGATAGATGGGCTTTTGATTAATTAACATACACAAGCACCCACACGCACACACACACTCACACACCCACACACCCACACACGCACATCAATTGGCAGACAAGCAACTGCATGTGCAAGCAGGCCGCATCTGCATCCATGTCCATGTCCATGTCCATGTGCATGCATGTCTCCGTGTCCATGTACATGTCCATGTCCATGTCCATGCCTGTGTCGGAGCGAGCGCCATTGCCAGCAACCATAATTGATTGTCGATAATTCATGCGAACTTAAATTGCCAATTGCATGTGGGGCAACGCGGGTGATAAGGCGTGGGCGGGTCTGTAGATGCGTTTGCTAATGGCAAGCATATAACATATACAACAGCATATGGTATACATATGTATGCGTACACATATGTACATATATACGTAAGTGTATACATATTTGTAGCCGAGCGTTAGCTAATAGTTAGATCTCCAATTCTAAAAACAAAATGGCGAATCTTGATTGGAGACTATTTCATGCCAGAATTGCCAAACTTAAATTAAGAACTTAAATCTTGAACTAACAGCTACAATCTCAAATTAAGCATTTGTTTTTTAAAATGAAAAATGTAAGGCTGTAAAGTTTTTCTTTCTGAGTGAATCTACAAATTTTCTTGACTTATCTTTTTATTCAAAATTAAAGTAGTTGAGGAGTTGTTAACAAAAATGGATGAGTGATTAGTCAACCCTCGTGGCCATGTTCTAGAATATGCCCAGCAAATTGGCTGTTGTGGTTGTTTAATGTGTGTGTGCATGTATAATTGTGTGAGTTGATGTGTGTATTTGTGTGTGTGTGTGTGTATGGGTCGTTGTCCTTCCGGTTGGGGTCGGGGGGCCCCTTTAGCGGCCAGTTGTGGCCAGTGGCCGAGCAAAAACTGCGCAACGTGATGAAAATCCATGGCGAATTAAAATTGGCACATTTTCGCACGAGAGGAACCAACCAGCAACAGACAAGGCAGCTAACCAGTGGGATTCACACAGGAGAGTAGTGTGGAGCATAGAGAGGGCTACACAGACACACATACACTCTGACAGCCACTACAACATACGCTGAAAACAAAGCCAACAATTATTTATTTTTTTTTTTGGCTCTCAGTTAAAGTGAGTGATGTAAAATGGTTGATTGACAGCTGATTGACATGATTTATGACGATAATCACACGTGAAAACAAATAAATGGTTTGCTCTCAGAGAGAGGGAGAGAGAGAGAGTTCTTTATAAATACAAAGAAAAATAATAATTAATAAAATAAGTAATATATGTGTCATCAACCAAAATACGAAGCATTTGAGATTTAAAGTCCTTTTTAAATTGTTATGTGCAATTTTTGACTATTCATGACAGTTAGAAGAACCTTTCATCTCAAACGCACTGGCAACAGCATTCGTGGTTGGGAATCTGAGCGAACTCGAAGATGCATCTGGTAACTAGCCGTTCCTGAGTTGCCAAATAGTTGGAATATTAATTATTATTTGGCACTTCGGTGACTGCATGTTAACAGAGAGCGCACAACAACCATTATCCTAAAGGGATGGAATATCGCTATTGCCTCCATCCGGGTTTATGATCTTGGACATTTGTGTGACCAGATCGTAGGTGAGCAGGCCGCAGTGTACATAATCCTTGTAGGGATCGCCACGCGCCGACGACAGTCGCAGCGTCAGCCCCAACAAATTCTCCAGTTTGATGGGCAGCACATGATCCACATTCTTGGACAGCTCATCCTCGCAGGCATCCATGAACTGCATGATAAAATCGCCGTGATTCAGAAGCAGATAACGCTTCACTGATAACAGATGGCCCATCAGATCATTCTCTGTGATTAGCACATCGAGAAGCATGCGTGCGGCGAAATAGTATGCATCATTGATCACACGCACATGCTGCTCATTTGTGGGATCGTATTTGAGGTTCATGTTCTGTATGGGCGTCATACGCTTGCCACACTGCCGGATCACATTGAGATATTTGCCGGTGCGCAGTATCTTGTCCGAATGCCCCTCCAGGAATTTGGGTATTCATTTGTCGCGCACGGTGTAACGCCTCTCCCAGTAATCGTCCGAATAATGCTCGGGCAGCTCATATATGTGTATGACCTCGTTATCCTCGACCAGAAACTCCCGCGTCGGGTCCATAATGATACCCTTCTGTATCCAAGCCTGCAGCATTTTCTGCGATTTGAAGCCCAGACTATGATTTCTACTGAAGTTGCTTGCCATTTAGAATACGCATATGCAAAAATAAGGCACTTTAGCAGCAAGAGTGTCCAAGGTGTGTCCAAGGTGTGTCATCAACCAAAATACGAAGCATTTGAGATTTAAAGTCCTTTTTAAATTGTTATGTGCAATTTTTGACTATTCATGACAGTTAGAAGAACCTTCTATCTCAAACGCACTGGCAACAGCATGCGTGGTTGGGAATCTGAGCGAACCCGAAGATGCATCTGGTAACTAGCCGTTCCTGTGTGGCCAAATAGTTGCTATAATAATTATTATTTGGCACACCGGTGACTGCATGTTAACAGTGAGTGCACAACAACAACCAGATAAGTGCAGCAGTTCGATAACAAGCATAGGTCCAGCTTTATTCAGTGGTTTTGGAAGCAAGGTACATAATTCTCCTAGCTTCGAAGCCGTTGAGTAGAGATGTCCTAATGCACATCTCACCGAAACTAAATCGAATCAATCAATAAACATTTGCATTTATTTGAAAATACATAATGGATATGGTACAACTAAATGGAGAATTAATATCTTGTGCATTTCTCTTAACAATGAACAACTGTAGAGATGGGAATGATATTAGATTTACAATAAATAAATATATATATATAAATGTAGATGACAAAAGAGCATACACGAGAAACAAAACGAAATCCTCAATTGCAGCAGAAATTTAAGTAGAATCAATGGATGAGATTTTTGAACATATCAGAGGTAACGGATTAACCTAACTCAGATATAGTTTTCGACTGCAATGCAAGGAGATGTATTATGTGTTTTTATATTTATATATCTATATACAGTTGTAGGCCTAGCCCATGGCATTCTCCACACACAGATTTTCCATTTGATCAGAGTAGAAACCATTGAAATTGATTCTATGCACGAGATTCATAAAGAGATCAGTGGCATTATCCTTGTCCAGATCATTGATTTGCTTAAGAAACGTTATGAGCATGCCCGTAAACTCCAGATCAAAACGTTTTACACGCTCCCCAAATGTATCCGTCTCATCCATTTTGCTCTCGTTCTGTATTATGAAAGACAGAGAAAATGCAAATTTCAGATTAACAAAGAAAATATAAATAGTAATAAGAAGAGAAAAGCTTAAATATAAATAAATAATCGTCTATATATAAATGTTATTAACTGTTGTACATTGGATTAAAATGAGGGCACTTGGTGGACAAAATAAATACATACATGCAAACCAGCAAAGGATCGGCTAATATAATGATCCCATTGGGAAAATGATAATATATGATAGCCCCTTGCTGGGAGGAAAAAAACAATTAAAATATAATAATGAAATAGGAAAATGAAAATGAAAAGGAAACGAAATGCCATTTGTAGAGATTAAATATAATATTGGTACAAATTTGCACAGGGGGTCTACAACCATGTATGTGCTCTCTATTTGTGGTTATGGTATACCTGTAGCCGATCCGAAATGTCTGGCTCAGAGTCGGACTGATCCGTATTCTCATCACTGCTATCACAGACCATTGACTTAAGCTCCGCATCGAGAAAGAAACGTTGCGAACGCTACTTGCGCGATATTTGTTGTGAGATATGTCGATTATATATATATATATAGGCGCAAGCATGGCAGGAGAAGAGAAACAAGGAAACAAGACACATACATATGCAAGTATGCAGATACAGGACAATGAGGACTCGCACTCACAATCACAATTCGTTAAGCCTTAAATATGACATAGCCAACGGAGACTTCCCGGACAGACTCACCTGTATGAAATCGCAGAACTTTAGACAGATCTTACATAACTTAAATATGGCACGATTCAGATGCGAAGTTTCGGTCAGCATGCAGTTTTTCAAGCACAGATCGAGAAAGTCGTGGTGCAGCTTAAGCACCATATCCACATTCTCCACCTTCTTCATCTTCTCAATGAAGATGTGCCAATTGGGCTCGATGATCTCAATCATCATGTAATACTCCAGATTCTGTACGGCGTTCATCATCCGCTGACGCAGCGTAAATGCTGAACGATATAGTTCGGCGGATTGCGGCGAAAACTTTTTCGTTAACGAATTCTCCTTCCAAATTCTGTAATAAATTGAGCAAACATTTGTTGTTAACAACTAGGTGTATAATTTGGAGATGTATTATTATCTTCTACTGAATGGGTACAGGTTGCATATAATTGCTTCAAACGCTGAGAATTGAGGTTTATATGCTACTCACTTGCAGAGCTGGCGTTCGACGTGCTTGCAGTGGAAGAGCTGTCGGAAGAGCATTTGATACTTGGAGATGCTGATGTGATTGAGCACCAGTGAAACGGGCCACTTTACCTCGTAGCTGAAGGCGAAGCATTCCATGCCACTCAGATCCAGACGATCGTATCTCTTCCAGTTCTCTGAAATTTTGCATAAGGGTGCAGCTTTGTAATGGGGGATCAATCAAGAACGCTTTTGCTCACCTCCATCCGGGTTTATGATCTTGGACATTTGTGTGACCAGATCGTAGGTGAGCAGGCCGCAGTGTACATAATCCTTGTAGGGATCGCCACGTGCCGACGACAGTCGCAGCGTCAGCCCCAACAAATTCTCCAGTTTGATGGGCAGCACATGATCCACATTCTTGGACAGCTCA
This sequence comes from Drosophila imparisetae, assembly GCA_035042265.1. NCBI lineage: Eukaryota > Metazoa > Arthropoda > Insecta > Diptera > Drosophilidae > Drosophila > Drosophila imparisetae. Next base: position 779,443 of record JAWNLP010000147.1, read on the forward strand.
TCCTCGCAGGCATCCATGAACTGCATGATAAAATCGCCGTGATTTAGAAGCAGATAACGCTTCACTGATAGCAGATGGCCCATCAGATCATTTTCTGTGATTAGCACATCGAGAAGCATGCGTGCGGCGAAATAGTATGCATCATTGATCACACGCACATGCTGCTCATTTGTGGGATCGTATTTGAGGTTCATGTTCTGTATGGGCGTCATACGCTTGCCACACTGCCGGATCACATTGAGATATTTGCCGGTGCGCAGTATCTTGTCCGAATGCCCCTCCAGGAATTTGGGTATGCATTTGTCGCGCACGGTGTAACGCCTCTCCCAGTAATCGTCCGAATAATGCTCGGGCAGCTCATATATGTGTATGACCTCGTTATCCTCGACCAGAAACTCCCGCGTCGGGTCCATAATGATACCCTTCTGTATCCAGGCCTGCAGCATTGTCATATATGGTGCCGCAGCTTTTTCTGCCAGCATTATAATCGCTTCCTGTGCAGACTTGTCGCCCTCCAAGCGCTTGATGTGTACGCCCAAAAGCGACAGCACGGCAGCGCCATGGCAATCATTCTGTTAAGATAAAACATAACATATTTACACTATCGAAAACACACAGAATCATTTATGTATATATAGGAAAGGAGCTCCAAACACTTACTGTCTGCATCTCCACCACGAATGTGTAGATCGCATGCATAATCCACATGGTGGGGTGTAGATAATACTGCAGCTTGGACAAAGACAGCTGGTTCTCGTGCAGCTCCTCCTCAGCTTGTGCGATTAGTTTCTGTCAAATAGGTGAGTGGGATAGTTTATTTAAAGTTAATAACATTAATGAAAATTGCAGCATTCGACGTACATGGTATTCTTTAGTGATGACAGTTAATTCAGCATTGAGAGCACTGATGACCTTACCGCGACCCTCAGTGTTTGAGATGGCCATTTGGATGCCCATATAGTGAGAGGCCAGTGGCAGAATTTCTTGCACCAATTCCGCCAACGTTATGTTCAGCTCCTTGTGGATGGTAAAGTGTGTTTCGTACTTGTCGAGCTGTTTATCGCGAGGCAGCGGCTGAATGTAGCTGCCACGCACACCATTCAGAATATAAATTAGATCTTCGAGAACTAAATTCTGTTGGGCAGCAAACTGCAATGCGGCCAGATTGTGTTTGCACAGCGAATTCGCATAATCCACATTGTAGTAGTCCCACAGCAACGTAGGATTATACTCTATTGTATTCAAACCATTGCTAGGCGGTGCATTGTGATTATGATCACCATTTTCAGTCTTCCGACTGGATGCATCCAAGGACACATTGTGCAGCAGCCCTCTGACATCTGCAGCAGCGCCGGGAGATATGCGACTGGCCCCAGTCCTGTGATCGATGTTAGTGGATGTGCTGGCGCCATTAGTCATAGCTGATTTATTGCCAGACTTGCTGATCTCTACAATCTTATCATTTGCTGGATCCGATCTTGTCGAAACGGCATTCAACACGCGTTGCTTAATCTACAAAATGAAACAAGAATTTAAAAAAAAATGTAATGCTCTGATTTTGGCTATTGTAACTTTACCCGATTATTGACCATGATAAAAATATAAATGTTTCCTTTCAGCTCAATTATAGAGCTATTGTAAAATGATATAGTGACTCGTTACGGTCAAGAGGTCTGTGTAGGAGAAACAGACACACAGACAGGACACACGGACATGGCTATGTGTATATAAACAGCTTGTTGTCCTCATGACTAATAACTATTTAGCTTATTATTAATATAATAATTATAATAATTGGAATACCCTTCACAGTCTACATATGGTCTTCCCCATATACTCTCGAAATCTATTTATCTGTTAGCTACAACTTCAGTAAATTGGTATCATTGGTTTGCTGCCTTGATACCAAATGCAGCTAATTACCTGTCTCAGATCAGCTCGTGAATCAGCTGGGTCAGTCGCACGCCGTCCATGCGTAACGGAGCTGGTCAAAGTAGATAATGTAATAAGATCCAGAAGTTCAGCATTTCGGCTGCTATGCGGCAGTGGCGGCGGCATACCAACAGAAGGACTAACGGCGTTACTTGTTTTCGATGGCCACAAAGGTTTTGGGTTGATGCGTTCGGCGAAGACTAACAATGCGTACATGGGATCCTTGCTGTGCAAAAAGGAAAGCACAATTATATAGTTATTTACAGTTATGTGCGTGTATTTGATGTATGTATTTTTTTACCGCTCCAGCATGGATTTGATTTCGTCGAGCACGTTGCGATAGTTGGGCCGCTTGAAGCTGATGGACTCGAGCAACAAGAGCAGTTCGCGGTTCGAGCGTCGCTTATCGGCTGTGGCCCGAAATTCACGGATAATGCTGTCTGGCGTATACTTTGTTCTACAATTAGAAAATGTAAATGAAAATAATATTTCTTCTCAATTTGCATGTGTATTTCAGCTCAAAAGACACAGATGATTTATGATTCAACAGCAATAGAGATTGACAAGCAGCATCTGGCACATGTACTGGGTGCCAGGCACTTACTGAGTTTCGCTTATGAGAGTTGCCAGTGCCGTCCGCACTGGATCGGTTTTAGTCGTCATCCGATGGGCCATATGTTTTTGTAATTTGTTAAATTAACGGCTTAAACGAACAGTAACGACGCTCAAAACACACACACAAGCCCTTCTTAGCTCAAGCCAAACTTGAGCGGGTTTGCCAAATAAATGCTCTTGCTCTTGCTTTGGTTTTGTTTTTGCATTTTCATGCAACCATGTTGCCACACAGTTCAAAATATGCTGAAGGAAATTGCAAATGTTAACGAATTATTTCGCTTTTTATGAAATGTGCGTATTTTAATACGGGAATTTTTGAACGACTGTCATCCGTCAGTCCATTATTAACATTTATACATATTATCAAAAAATTATAAAGCGTTTATTTTAAGTCAGCTGCGCAAAGAATGCCAAACTGTGGCAGCATTTTTTCGATGTTTACGAAAATCGATAATTTTGTGTACTTTCCAAGGAAATGTTTGTAAATTACCAACTTACCACTGGCAGCCTAATTAAAAAGAAAACTTATGGCAACTGCACAAAATATATATATAATTGCTGTAATTCGAAAAATACCAATAGAATACATTTAAAGTGCAGATATCTCTCATTTACTCTGTATGTGAATGTAAAATTTAACATAACTTTTATTGCTGGTCTCAGTTGAAGCGAGCTTCAAGCCTATTAACTGTTAATTGTTGTAACATAGCATTTTAAATTAAATGCAAATCGTATTTTACATGATTAATAAGTTACATTGTTTTATAGTATGTTGGGTGCAGTCGCAACAACAGATAACAATGCGCGGAGGTAGAGGCAGTGTCAGAGAGAGAGAGAGAGAGAGAGGGAGAGCAGCTAGACCTTAAGCTGACCGAAAGCTCAACGATAAGATGTGAAATGATTTGCAAAAACAGTCGGGCAGGCAGCAAACTTTGAAGCAGTCGCAAGGTGAAATTTTCCACAAGCAGCAAAAAATAATAAATAATGTGGAGCGATCTAAGCAAAAAGGTGATACTGGTGACCGGCGCCGGTGCTGGCATTGGCAATGCTCTGGTCAAACAGTTGGCCAGCGCGGGCGTCACAGTCATCGCGGTGGCACGCAACGAGGCACATCTCAAGGAATTGGCCAGCTTGGACGCGAAGAATATTAAGCCGCTGCTCGTGGATCTCAACAATTGGGATAAGGTGCGCGAGGCACTTGCAACAGTGCCGCAGCTGGATGGACTGGTGAACAATGCGGGTGTTGCCATTATCAAGCCCTTCGAGCAGCTAACCGAACAGGATTTCGATACGTAAGTATAAAAACTCAAAACTCCCTATATAGATATATATAAATATAAAGCCCATTCTCTCTTTTTGATGCAGTCAGTTTGATGTGAACATTAAGGCTGTCTTCAATGTGACGCAGACGCTGCTGCCCAAGCTGCGCGATGGCAGCTCGATTGTGAATGTGTCCTCGATCGCCGCATCCCGTAGTTTTGCTGGCCACGCGGCATACAGTGCCACAAAAGCGGCTCTCGATTCGTTGACCAAATCGTTGGCTTTGGAATTGGGCGCGCGCAAAATACGCGTCAATTCGGTTAATCCCACTGTTGTACTGACCAAAATGGGCCGCGACAATTGGTCAGATCCGGCCAAGAGTGGGCCCCTGCTAGCGCACATACCACTGAATCGATTCTGTGAGGTGGACGAGGTGGTCGATGCCATTGGCTATCTGCTGAGCAGCAAGTCCAGCTTCGTCAACGGACATCACATCAATCTCGAGGGCGGCTATGCCGTCTCCTAAACAACAATTCAAAGTTTTGTTTGCTGCATTTTCTCATTTTCTCAATTTTCTTAATATAATGTGAAATATATATAAAACTAGAAATAATTTTGCTGCTGAAAAGAAAACATTCAATAAAAGAACGCTTGTATGGACAAAGTTTGAATTTGTAAGCTGTCTTTTCCACTTTTAAATTCTTATTTAGTATCAGTTGCAGCTAGCATTAGCGTCAGCATAAATCTATATATACAAAAGTAATTCACTTGGATTTGTTGTAGTTATGTATTTGTAAGCTTACTTTTCAAATGGCTTGCAACTTCAATTTGGGGGGAGGGCGTTAAGCCATTAAATGCTACATAATTGTTAATTATACTCTACAAACTACAGAGAGAGACAAAAAAAAAAAATATATATATATATGTTTAGTAGAACATCGAGTTTAACGAACGACTTAAATGGTTAGAAATGTACAAATTTGCAATTTGTATATATAATTTGGAGGCATGCAAATGATGCATATACATATGCATATGTATATATTGCATTTGGATTGCTTTGCTTAGGTGCAAACTTTGCCCTGCTGCTGGCCCTGCAACTGCTGCTGCTGCTTCTTCTCCCTTTCCCGTCGTCGCAGCTTCTTGCGCCGCCGATCGATGACAGCCAGTTCCACCTTGATCGTGTAGTAGGCCTTGCGCACTTCCTGGATCTGTTTGCGCAATATTGACACGCACTGATCGTTGCTGAGCGAGGGATCTGTACAATTAAATCAATCGATGAGTATCCTGAGTAGTGAGTAAATCCATAAATATATCCAATCAATGACTTACCCAATTCAACAAGGAAGTTGTGTGGACATGGTCGAACGCCTGATGCACTCGATGCAATTGATTGTGTTGGCAGCTGCAGCGGTTGTTGTTGTTGCTGCTGTTGTTGTTGGTGCAGTTGTTGCTGCTGCTGCTGTTGTTGCAGTTGTTGCTGCTGTTGTTGTTGTTGTTGCGGCAGCAGTTGCTGGCGTGTGCTATGACGCTGTAATATGACAACATTGTCGGAAGTATCGTCGGTATCCGAACCAGCTGCATTTTAGTATAGAAGTAAAGTCAAATAAATAAAATATTCTGGTCACAAAATAAGGAATGATCTTTATGATTGGCACTTGCCTGTTGTTGTTGCTGTCGTTTTGCGCATGCTGTTCAATTGCTGGCGGCGCCGTTTGCCCAGGACATGCAGCTCAGCGGCCGTGATGGAAGTCATGGACTGAAGAGACGAGGCGTCTATCGCCTTGACGCGTCGTACACGTCTGGTGCCGCCAGCGCCGGGCACATTACTTTCGAGTTCCGTATATTTCTTGGTGGCACCGCATTGCAGACTACTGCTGCCCGTCTCCTCGCTGCTCTCGTCCTGGCTGGCTGGCGAATCTGGTGAGCTGTTGGGCGACACCGAAGCAGTCGTCGCTGGCTGACTAACCAGCTGGCTGGACACTGAAGTTACATTTTGCAACGCTGGAGAGTCTGGCGATAATGGCGCAATGTCTTCAGCAATAATTAGCATTGACTGTGCTGCGCCTAACGCACCGGATGTGGAGGCGACAACTGTTCCCGTTCCTGCTCCAGTTGCAGATCCACTTATTGCTGGTGTTGTCGCTGGTGCCGCCGGGCCGGCAACGTTGCTCGTGACGATCGGTTCATCCTTGTTGGTGTAGATGGGAGCCGGACTGCCCGGTATTGTCTCCTCGCACAACAAATTAATGGCCGCCTCATTGTGGGCATCACTGATTAGCGGACTGCTGGCCGCCGGCGAGACACGCATCGGTGCCGGTGCCGGCGTCGTCTGCATCGGCGACGCCACCTCCTTGGCCGGCTGCAGCACAAATGGACGCGCGCGCGATGTTAGATATGGCATGAGTGCGTCGGGCGGCAGCTCATCGGACAGCCTTGGCGGGCTGTATTGGATCAAATTGTTATGATCGAGCGGCACCGGATATCTGGTGGCCATCTTATCCTCGGGCGGTGGCGAGGCGGGACTGTCGCTGGTGCAGACAATAACTGGGCTGTGCCGCATTGCGACCACCACTGAGACGGGTATTTCGGGCACAACAATCGGCACAACGATTGAGCCACTTGCTCCGCCTAGCGCTGATGCTGATTGTGTTTGCTGCGATTGCGATTGTGGAGGGGCTGCTACTGGAGCCGGGGATAATGGTGTTGCGGATACTTGAGGACTGGCCGTATAGGAGTTAAGGCCAAATGGCAAATGACCTACCGCTGGCTGCAGCAGCATTATTGGCTTTAGTGCAATGGGCGCTTGAATCCCGGCAAGCTGTTTACTGCCACCAGCAACATCCGGCTCCAGCTGCACGGGCGGACTGTTTGTCAAGCTGTTGGATGCCTCCTCGGAGGCGGGACTCTTCAGCTCACAACCGCTAATCGTGCTCGGCTCCTCAATGATAACATCCTCGATGACCAGCCGTTGCTCCGAATCGGTGCTATCCATAGACTCATCATCCGAGAAACTTGTGCATACAGCCAATGCACCCACACCCACACCGGAACCAGCACCCGATCCTCCACTGGCACCCGTCACCGGTGGCGTGCCAGCTGTTGACGAGGCCAATGATTGGCCAGCCACTGGCGTCTTCCGCTGCTGTATGGCGCACTCGAGCTTCTGTATCGTTTCGCTTAGCTCACTGTTCTTTGCCGCCAACGAGGAGTCCAGCAGTGATTTGGTCTCCGGACTGTTGCTGCTGCTCGCCCGTTGATACAAATCGCTGAGTAGCGATGCGCCCGTTTGTATCTTGAGCGGCTCACTGAGCATCTTCAATTTGTCCATCTTCAAGTTCGAGCTGCTGTGCTCCAATTTAATGTTGCTTGGCAGCTGTTGTTGCTGTTGCTGCTCTTGTTGCTGCTGCTGCTGTTCTTCCTTATCCGTGTCTGTTTGGCATTTGGTTTTGCTTTGCTCCGACTCTTCCTTCTTTTGGCTTATCGCTTTGAGCACCTTGTCCGCTATGGAACTTGGCTTCTGTTCATATTTAACCGCATCGAGATCAAATGGACCCGCTGCTCCTGCCAGCAATATCTTCACATTTTCCAGCTTCTCCAGTTTGTTGTCCTTGTTCGATTCACCGGAACTGTAGCCGCTGCTCAGCTCAAAAACATTGCGCGTCTCCATAAACGGACTGCCGGCAATATGTTGCTGTTGTGCGGCTGCTGCTGCAGCTGTTGTTGTTGTTGCACCCGTTTTGGCGACGCCTATCGCTTGGGGCGGTGTGCTCAACTTGGGTGAAATGGGCACAGCAATTGTTGGCGCTGCTGCTGCAGCAGCAGCAACAGCAGCAGCAGTCGGCATAATTACAGCTGCTGTTGCTGCTCCTACTGGCGCTGGTGGTGTTGCTGGCGTTGTGGGCGGCTGCAGCGCATCCGTTAGAGCGCGCGTTGTCTCCTGCACAGTTTGGGCGAGTTCCTCGTTCAGAGCGGTTATGTTTAAATTGAAACTGGGCGATTTGCGCAACACATCGAAGGGTGTTGCATATCCAGGAGTTAACTGCACCTTTGCCATTAGATCAGCAACGGTTGCTGATGATGGCGTTGTTTTTGGGCAGGCTGACGCCAAAGTTGGTGTTGCCTTGACGCCACTGGGACTGTTTGCTGTTGGCGGCGATTGCTCTGCAGCAGCTGCTGATGACTGTTGCTGCTGCTGATCCAGTTTAAGCTGCTTGGGCTGCTTATCCGAGCTGGCCAACAGCAGGGTGGCTTCTTTTAGTGGGGAGCTTCGCTTCTTGGTCTTGCTGGTTGTGGCAGCTGCAATTGCACCATGAATGGAATAGTTGCGCTGTTCGTGCACCATCAATTGATGCTGATCAATGACCACGGGAGTTGTGCTCGCTTTCAGCGCCTGTTTGCGACCAGCAACACTTGTTGCTGTTGCCATATTTTTGCTGCAGCTGGCAATATTGCTGCTGCTGTTGCCACTGCTAGTGCTGGTGGTGGTGCTGCTGCTGCCACTGCCATTGCCAGTGCTAATGCTGCTGACAACAGCTGGTAGCGTTAGTGGCACTAACGCTGTACCACCCATGGCCGCCATAGGCGAGATTCGTTTCTCGAACTCGAATGGCTCCGTATCCTTGAACTCGTATACATCCGACGAGAGCAACTTGATGCCACTGATGCCGCTGCCGCTGCAGCTGCTACTATATTTGGTCTCCTTGGCAGCAGCTATTGCTGTTGCAGCTGCTGCTGTCGATGTTGTTGTTGTGCCGCTGCTTATTTCCAATTTACTCATGTCCGGCAACGAACGTGTCGCCGATGAGCTGCTCAAGCTGACCGTCGTCGTCGTCGAATTATTGCTGCTAGAGCAGAACGAGCTGGACGAGGAGCTGGACGATGATGGCGAACAGGCTGCAGGAAGTTCCACCTTCAATGTTGCCGTCTCCTTGTGCAGCACTGGCTCAACAAACTTTTTGCTCGCATCCACAGTGCTGCTGCTGCTGCCAACAGATTGCTGCTGCTGCTGTTGCTTCTTTAATAGCTCCAGTTTCTTGGTTGCGCTTTCCGTTTTTTCCGTCTTCTTGAGCAATGTCAGCGGCTTCTCCACAATTACCGATGTGCATTTGGCACTTGGATTACTGCTGATGCTGCTGCTGTTGTTGCCGCTGTTGTTGCCGAAACGCGCCGGTGCAATTAGCGTTATGGTTGTTGTCGGTTTGATATCGGCGCCCTTATGAAAGGGCTTCGTTGGCGTTTCCTCCTTGGGCTCCAGTTTGAACGGTTTGCGATCCTCATCGTCGTCGTCTTCGTCGTCGTCTTGGCCAACATCATCATATGCACCAACTCGCAGTTGAAAAACTTCCTTCTTCAGGTCGCTGGACAACTTTTTTTGATTCGTCATGTTGCCGTCGCTATCGACGGGAATTGCCGCTGTTATTTTGGGCTTGCATTTTCCGGTTGCTCGCTTGTGATCATCGAGCTTATCGGATGATTGAGAATCCTCGTCAATGTACGAATCCGTTTCCGAGGATTGCTCCGTGGAGCTGCCGGTTTTCGACACTTCCTGTTTGACCTGTGGGTCGCTCGGTTCGCTTTTGATCGCATCCTTGCGATCCTGCAGCTGAAAGCCTTTCAGCTCCGACCGTATCTCGCTGAGATCATAGTCACGTCCCTGTCCCTTCCCAGCAGCAATAGCAGCAGCAGCGACGGCGGCGGCTCCACTGCTCATTGCACGAGTGCCAGCACGTGACCGCTGCAGTGGTTTCGATTGTTGCTGCACAACAACAGCAGCAGAAGCAACTGGTGTCTGTTGTTTATTTGACGGTGGTGGCTGTGGCTGTGACTGTTCCTCATCCTCATCCTCGTCGCTATCCTCGCTGGGCTCGCTGTTGCCACGTCCCTTTTTACCAGCTGATGATGCAGCCGCTGCTGCTGCGGCCGCCGCTGCTGCGGCCTTTGCTTTGTTCAGCTGCTGCTCCTTGACACTAAGTCGCTTGGGACGACGCACTGGCTCATCGGAATCGCTGTCCGTTTCACTGGCCGTGGACGCATCAGAGACATTTGCCGATATCGACGCCGAGGCGGAGATGCGACGTCGCAAATTGTTGCTACTGTTGCTGCTGCTCGCTGCTTGCAACATTCGCGTTGGACGCTTGTGTTGCTTCAGTTGCGACTGTGAGGCAGCTGGCGATTTGGTGCGACTCGAATTGGAGGCAACCGATGAGGGCGTTGTGGAGCGCGGTGGCATTGAATCACTCCGACCACGTCCACGTTTGCCAACCCCCGTTGTTGGTGGTGTTACGCCTGCTGATGTTGTTGGTGTTTTCGATGCCGAATGCAGCATCGAGGATGCACCAGTGCCGGCGCTTGGTGGTGGCTGCTGCTGCTGTTGTTGTTGTTGCTGAAGCTGTAACTGTTGTTCTCGTTCCCCCTTGGCAGATGCATCCTTTGGTGTCAACTGGCCGGGATTGGGCGCCTGGGTGGGTGCACCGCCGCTATTGGCGCTGCTGGTGCTAATTGTGCGCTGCTTCTGTTTGGAGCCCTTGGTTAGATTCTCGGCAATGCGCTCACGGGGCACCCACTCATCGTACCGATTATTCCAGCCAGTATAGTGCACCAGATACATCGGAACGCCGCGCTGCACATTAATCTCGATGACTTTCGCCTCATAGGTGCTGCCATGTGAGCTGGGCGATTTCTTTTCGTGATAATTCACTTTGAGCTTGTCACCGATGCCAACGATAAAATCGCCCGTGTCGATTTTCTCCACAGTTATTTCATCCTTCTTCCGCTTGCCGCGCTTCTCATCGCTTTTCTCCACTTGTTTGCGTTGTTGATGTTTCTCCTTTTTCGTTGGACCGCCGGCAGAGCTGTTTGCTGCTGCTCCTGTTGCTGCTGCTGCTGTTGTTGTTGTCGACGACGCTACATCAGTTAAAGAGAGATAGACGTATAATAAACGTATAAGCCAAACTATTGCTGTTTCAGTCAAATATATTTACTCAATGGGGTATTCCACAATAAAGCGAAAATAGGTATTTCGTTAAATTGGCTTCCACTTTTTGTTGCAGTTGCAGTGCAAGTAATTTATTTATTTTAAATACTATGCGCATTATAAATGAATAGTTTTGCAACTTTTGCTTTGCTTGATTGTTTTTTTTTTTGGAACAGCACTGATAATGATCAAATGTTAATCGAGCAAACAGTGAACATATGTCGATAACACGACACAACCTATCGATAGGTGGCCCAAACTCAAGAAACACGAGCAAAAGCAAAGAAAACACGTCCGTGTACGTGTGTGTGTGCTTGGTCTTGTGCCGGGGCAACAAAAGCATCTCTGCACGCAAGCAAGCCCCCATTAAAGAAAAGACGAGATTAAATCGAAATCAACACGCTCTTATCAATAGTTCAAACAGCTGGGAGGCCAATGCCGTGACAATTATACTAATTATAATATTAGTAATAATACAACAAATAAACAGCCAGCAAAGACAAGCAAACAACGGAAACGATTCACTCTCAATTCGTGTTGCTGACTGGCGGCGACGAAGCCTTAAACCGTTTTGGGAATTAGTCATTTGTTGTCTAGCTGGGAATGATTATATAATCATGCGATTGCGCTTCCTGGCCACAGCCAGCCGTCAATTGGGGCTAAATAATCGACCCAACCATAATGGTAGTCTGCATCGCCTGCTGGCGACAAGCAGCGCAGGAACAAAGGACGACCAACATAATAATCATCATAACAACAGCGAGGGGCAACAGCAAAGTTGGCCACTTTATGGCGCTGTTGCCATGGGCGGCATCGGTGCCGGCTACTGGTTCTTCCATCAACTGGACAGAATGAAGCGCAAGCAGACCGAAAACCAATTGACACCGCCTCCTGCTGCTGTCAAGCTGGATGCGGCGGTGGATGACGATGAGGAGAGCAAAGCGCGGCTGTGGCACAAGACAAAGCGCGAGGAGCTGCCCACATACAGTGTGGAGGATGTACTGCGTCACGATAAGCCAGAGAGCGGCATTTGGATCACATATGGTCTGGGCGTTTATGATGTCACCGAATTTGCGCCCAATCATCCCGGCGGAGATAAGATTCTAATGGCTGCTGGCAATGCCATCGATCCGTTTTGGGCCATCTATCAGCAGCACAATACGGTTGAGGTGCTTCAGCTGCTCGAAAACTTTCGCATTGGCAATCTGAACAAAGTGGGTGCGATCACTGATGATGTTGCGGATGAGCTAGGCTCACCGTGGGTCCAGGAGCCAAAACGTCACGTGCTGCTCAAGCCGGCCAGCAAGCGGCCATTTAATGCGGAGCCACCAATTGGAATGCTGGCCGATAAATTCTACACGCCCAACGAACTCTTCTATGTGCGCAATCATTTGCCGGTCCCGTCCATCAAGCCAGATGAATATGAGCTCGAATTGGCCGTGGAATCGGGCAATGGGCAATCAAATCGCACGCTCAACCTCGACGAGATTCAAAAGCTGCCCAAGCACACGGTCACAGCGGCCATCATGTGCGGCGGCAATCGGCGCTCCGAAATGACGCGCATTAAACCCGTCAAAGGTAAGTCACAATATTGCAGGCAAAGAGTGAGTTATATATACACATATAGCAAGATGGATATAGATATATATAGATAGAGAGTAGGACTCAAAATGAGATTTAAATCATAATTTTCCGTTTTGGACAATGGGCAAAATGGAATGTTTAAACAGTAAATAAAAATATTATGAGAATACGGGAAAAATCAACTTTAGCAAATTGAAAATTGAATATTGAATATTCCTTCTAGAAGAAGAAAAACGATTATTAAATATTGATCAATAATCTGTCAGTTATATAGAAATGCTGTAAAAGCCGTAAAAGTTTATGAAAACCTTGCCAAAAGATATTTTGAAGAGTATTTTCTTCGTTAGATGCCCATCGATATTTTTAAAAGTTTTTTTTCTGAATTTGTATTCAGTGATAAACTCTAGGTCACAAATTAATTATACAAATCTATATATATACATAAGTTTAGTCGAATTGAGAAGCTTGCTTGACTTGTGTGTGAATCTGATGATGGATGATCTGTCATATGAATTGTGTGTGCATCTATCAATCTATCTGTCTAATCATTTTTAGGTTTATCCTGGGGACCTGGCGCTGTGGGCAATGCTAAGTGGTCGGGTGCACGACTGTGCGATGTGCTCCAGGCGCAGGGTGTGCAGCCCGATGAGAAATTGCATGTTATATTCGAGGGTGCCGATCTGGATCCGACAGCACATCCGTATGGAGCATCGATACCGCTGTCCAAGGCACTGGATCCACGCGGCGATGTATTGCTCGCCTACGAGATGAACGAGCAGCCGTTGAGTCGGGATCATGGCTATCCGATTAGGGTAATTGTGCCCGGCACTGTGGGTGCCCGCAATGTCAAGTGGCTAACCCGAATCGTTGTCAGCGATTGTGAGTCGGATTCGCACTGGCAGCAGAACGATTACAAGGGCTTCAGTCCGAGCACAGACTGGGATACGGTTGACTTTAGCAAGGCGCAGGCAATACAAGCGATGCCAGTGACCTCGGCCATCTGCACCCCCATGCCCGGGGATCGTGTCAAAGTGGACAAGGATGGCTGCATTACGCTTCGCGGCTATGCCTGGAGTGGCGGCGGTCGACGCATCGAGCGCGTCGACTTGACAAGCGATGCGGGCAAATCGTGGCATGTCGCCCACCTGGAGCAGGAGAATGAGCCCGACGGCAGACACTATGGCTGGTCGCTGTGGACGGCCCGTTTGCCAATCAGCGCCGATCAGCAGAAGGATCACCATATAGAGATTTGGGCCAAGGCCGTCGACTCGTCGTACAATGTGCAGCCGGAGTCATTCGAGCATATTTGGAATCTGCGCGGTGTCCTCGCCAATGCCTATCACAAGGTCAAAGTGAAGCTATCCCAATAATACAGAAAAACTTCAATTCTTGTATACACACACAATAAAAAAGACTAGGATTTGAACTAAATACGAATATAGATATAGGTATGGGTAGGAAAGGGAGGAATAATGGGAATTCTGGTTTTGGATAATTAGATTTAGATGTGAGCAGGTGGAGGAGTACGTAATCGTCGCCGTGCCTAAGATACCTGTTCTTTCCAGATATTATTTTGAATTTGTGTTGGGCTAGGTCTGCCTGGGCGATAAAGACGAAGATCGATGCAGCTGGGCAAATCGAGCTAACAAACGATTTATAAAAGAACGAACTTGCTACATGGATCACTCAACTAGTTGCTGCAATTGAGATGGAATCGCGAGCAGACTTACCCGTTACTGATGCGGCTGCTGGTCCTGTTGCTGCTGGGGATGCGTCGCGACTGCGTTGCGTTTCCGATGCAGCTTTGCTCGATGCATTGCTGCCAGCGGCGCTGGGCTCCTTGTCCATGCTGTTGTTGCGCGTCGAAACAGCCGCTGCCTTGATCTTAGCCAATGGTACATCGGCCTCGGCATCCTTTGCATCCTTGGCGCTGACTGTTGTTGCTGATGCTGCTATCGCATCTGCTGCTGCTGCCGATATGGAAACCGGTGTGCTGCCAACGCTGGATGTGGTGGCGGTGGCCACTGTTGGGACAGCTACTTCTCCGCCAGCTGCTGCTGATCCTCCTGCTTCTGCTGTCTCTGCTGCAGTGGCTGGCGTGACAGTTGTGGTGGTGGTGGTGGAGTTGGTGGTGGTGTTGGTGGTAGTGCCTGCTGTTGATTTTTCCTCGAATTTCTCCACTAGATTCTTGACTTTGCTGCCACTGCTGCCTGCGGCGGATACTTTGCGCTGTTTCTTCACCGGCTCCACAACCACACTGGACTCGCTGGTGTTGCCCGATTCCTCAGCTGCTGATTGTGAGATTGCCCGGGAGCCAGCGCGAGTGGGGGTGGCAGCTGTGGCGCTGATACTACTCCCACTGTTGACAGCTGCTGCTGTTAATGATGCAGCTGCTGCTGCTGTTGTTGTTGTAGATGATGATGATGATGATGATGCTGCTGCTGCTGCTGTTGTTGTTGCTGTGCTGCTGCTGCCGGCGGCAACGTGAGCTGCCAGCGCCTGATTGGCCATCGCCAATTTGCTCATTATCTCCATTTTGGTGGTTTCCGCCGGTTTGGGCGAAGCCACCGAATTGGCACGGACCAGGCTGCGACCCTTGCTGCGACTGGAGTTGCGCGAGGTCATCAGCATGGAGCAGCCGAGCTTGCGATGAAAATCACCATATGGCTGCAGGAATTTCTTATAGGCCTGCTTTACCAAATTCATAACGCTGAACGTGCACGGCGTGAATCCCAGTCGCATGGCAATCATTTTCCACTGATTCTTGGCGGTGACGCGATTGTAGCCACCACGCTTCTGCACCGCCCGGAACAGGCGATAGAGATCAACATCGCGGCTTTGGATTGATGGCACCTTGTTCAGCGGAGTGCCACGATCATCCATATACTTGTACAGCTGTGCCACAAACAGATCCTTCTCCTCGTGCGGCTCATCGTCCGATGAGTCCGATTCGATTTCTGCCTCATCATCGGTCGTCAAATTGGCCAGACCGAACAGTGAGTCGCGATCCCAGTGGGCGGGCAAAATGCTCTTGTCGAGAAACTCGAGGGCCGCCTGCACAGCGGGCAAATCCTGTTTGCTGGCTATCTCGCGTGTAAACTCATTCGCCTCCTTCTTCGGGACCGTGTAGTAGCGTCCATCCTTAAAAGAGCGCACCAGATACTCGTCCTTGACCCGGATGCGCACAGTGGCCTACGAAAACCAATGTTGAATAAAAACTCATCAATCAATCAAGATTTTGAAGAGATTGTTTTGGACTGGAATGTGCCCGACCAATAACTCTGCTTGGAGGCAATCATCAATTTGAAAGCTTGTTGAACTCACCTGCTTGCTGACCTGGGCGGTGGGTGCGACAACGAGAGCGGGGAACCATTTCTCCTTGTCCTTTTTCTTGGATTCGGTCTCGACGCAAACGACTTTGCCAATGTGCTCCTCCTTTTCGTTGACCACCTCCTTGGCATCGCTCTCGTCATCATCGTCGGAGCTTCCATCGTTGAGTTGACCACGTCGTCGTCCGCGTCGACCGCCAACCACCGGATTACCAAAATGCTCCGGATGCGTTAGTGGCAATTGATCCAATGTTTCGCTCTCATTGAAATGCCTGCCGCTCTTCAAGCAGAGCGCTGTTCGACGCAGCGTCGTAATGTCGCCATCATCGAAGACGACTGTGTATTGGGAGCAATCCTGAATTTTTGTTATGGTCGCCTCGATGCACTCCTTGCGATCCGGATGGCGCACCTCAACGGTTGCACCGGCGCGCAGTTGTCCGGGCGCCGCCTTAATTGCATCATCCGGCACAATCCCAGAACCGAGTCCCTGTTTGTAGGCAACCTTCACCTTAATGTTGCGCACCACTTTGCTGACTTTGGCCTCGCAGAAAGCGCCCTTGTATTTGGCGCTCACCTCGGTGCCCACAGGCAGCGATGGTGGATCGTCGGCTTGCTGCAACGCAAACAGACAGACACAATTCAGTTCCAATCGTTAGCAGTGCATACTTTGATATATTAGATGTGCTAGCTCGCATTTGTTGCACTTACCTGCATATTGTTAGTGAGTAGAAAATTGGGTTCGTCGTTTCTGTAAGCGTAATAATCAATAGAGGCTGTACATTTTCAGTTAAATGTTTACGTTCTTTGCGTTGGCCTTGGTAGTGTCTATATCCCAGTGAGCCTACCCCTCCACCTCCTTATGGGTCAACCTCCTTTCTGACACACACACAATTTGCCGCGTTGCGTTTTTGTTTGTTTGATTTCTCAAACTGCATACACTGCTGCACTTCTACGTTGTTTAGAAGCAATGGCGCCTTTGTTCCGCAACAGTTGTTATGTCTTTTGCAAATATTATTTGTTACAAGTTAAAGTGAAATTTTCGACATTTGCTTTTGCGTTGTTTAGCGTCTTTGCAAAATATTAGGGATGTGCAATTATGTGGTAGCATACGCGTATCGATTATTCGACAAGTACTCTCAACGTTATCGATACATCGTTGTGAGTAAGATCGATTAGTAATAAGTAATAATATTAAAATTGTGACAAGTTAAATAAAATGCTTAACGTCATAGATTCAGTCCGGTTAATTTCAACTGGCGTTTCTTTTGGAGCCATCATGAATTATCGACATGTCAAATATTATCGATTACGTTAAGAAAATGTGAGCAGTGGCACCACCACAAAATTGCACTCAAATGGCAACCTTTCATCTTACACTCAAAATATGAGTGTAAATTCAAAGTAATTATTGCACGCCTGCGTGCTGAAAATAATAATAATAGCTTGCAGTTGCGCTTTGACCACCAATTTGAAATGTAAATTACCGTTTTTTTCACGATTGACATCAATAAACACATTTTTATAATATATGTTAAATCAGTATGAATAACTGACTCAAAATAGCCAATTTTTATGAACCCTGATATCTGGAACGCATCTTTATTTCATATCAAATACAGTTTTTGGAGATATCTTTTTGTATTCAAGGAAGCGAACATCAGATAGCTGTTATTTCTTGACTATATCCCACCCGCATTAAAATAATGGCAATCGAATCTGTAGTTCACTAATTAAAACTTATTTTCACGCGCACTAATTGAAATGCCAGCAGAGGTATCAGCACAATCCGTTCAAAGCGTAAACGGCAGCAGCAGCAACAGCAGCAGCAGCAGCAGCAGCAGCAACAGCAGCAGCAGCTGCAGCAACAGCAGCAGCAACAGCAGCCGCTATCAGTACGAATCCAATGAGAATTCGGCAACGGACTTGCACCGCTGCTTTTGTCCTTGGTTCTTGTTGGAAAATATTTGACGCTCGCTTTGATTTTAGTTGCGCGCATGTTTGGTGCTGGATGTATGCATGTGTTGTGTGTGTGTGCTGTGTGTGACGCGAATTACAATCACAAAGCAATTAGCTAATGCTTTTATGCCTTCTCAGGAACTGTGACATGTTTTTTGCTGAAAACTTTGCGTGCGCAGCTAAAACATTATGGTTATTATGATACCACCGAATGATATGCAAATCGACTAGCGCAATTAAAAAGCAAAGAAAGAAACGCTTTACTTGATTGGGATACATACATACATAGATATATATACATAGATAAATATACATATATCCAAATACATATGCGAAACTGCCGAACAACTCATGTTTCAGAATTAATTAGTTTTCGTTATCACAGATATATAGAGTTGGCTCAAAGGGGGTCGACGGGTGACCAGCACCACTCACCACTGCAGTTTAAGTTCAGTTAATAAGAAATTATTTGCATTTTGGTCGACTAACGTTTCTTTTATCATCGCTGCCAAACGAATTTATCTAATTTGCATCATTGCAGCGAATGTTTGGCCATTTTTTTGCAGTCTCTGATCCATTGCACATCTTAAGTTTTTCTCCAACTTTCATTTTGCTTAGGCAACCAAAGGAAATTTTACCAAGTTCTGGGACCGACCAATTTTCTTGATCATAGAGATTGCGCTCTATCTTCTATCCTTGGCCCATTAAATATTATTCGATAGATCAGTTAAGCTTTTATTATAACGAATATATTCACATCTTAACACTTCCAATCAAAAACAATAGAGAAACTGAAGGCTTCTGATATTTATTAGGAAACAAAATGAATTTATTGTATTTTGGACATGATATTTATTTATTTTTGTCAATTCACACTAAATTGTCTTATTTAATTATATATACTCAAACACACACACACACACACACACACACACCAGAGACAGCGGGTTGAGTTATTAATTTTGCCATTTCCATTAAAACGCTATTAGCTGAACGTATCTATAGCTGCAGCCTTATTGTGTTTTACTTGGCTGAATGACTTTTGGACCACCCCCTCAAACAAAACCACCCTAAACCAGCCAGGCTCCCATCAACCGCTGGCTTGGCGTGCGCGCGAAACAAAGGCCAATAATTTCTGCTGCTCCTTTTCAATTATCATTTGAAAAAGAATAAAAAGAATGCTGTAGTCGAGGGAGCTCGACTACGACATACCCTCATCCCAGTTGATAAATCTGGTCAAATTTTATTACACATTTAGATTATACTCGATCTGAATTTTAATGCCATTCAAATATTTCCTCTTTTATTACTATCGGAAATCGAAATATATCGATATTCGGCAAACGGTGGCAGATTTAAATTAACCTGATCTGCGCTGATCATGAGCAAGTATATGTACTTTATGGGGTTGTAGATGCTTCCTTCTGCCTGTTACATACAACATGTCAAAATCATTATACCCTTCTTACGCACGCTCTGCAACTGCTGGGTATAAAAGAAATAGCAACAGAAATAAGGAAAAATGAAAGGCAAATAAAGAGTGAAATGGCCAAAGCGCATAGAAGCGCTCAAGTAAGAAAGGGTTCCTTACTCTATCCAGTCCTTGCTCCAGCCAGTCAGTCAGGCAGCCAGTTAGCAAGGAGTAAGTAATTAGTGTGCATTTCCGTTCTGCCAGCACGTGTGTGTGTGTGTGTGTGAGTGGGTGTGTGTGCATTTACTTTTCCACTTCGTTTGCGACAATCAAATGTAACAAAAGCGTCCAAGCAGCAGTTGGAGAAATAAGTAACTGCCATTCAAGGCAAGAGAAAGCAAGCAAGAAGAGGAGCCCCAAGCATGACGGGGTGAAGCAAGCTGCCAAGCAGCCAAGCAGCCATGGAACCGGTGAAGTGCCTGCAACTGCACCCTGTTGTTGCACCTGTGCAGGCATCTCCTTATCATCTAAGGCCACAGCGTCATCATAATGAAACGTGACATTGACTTCAATCGCTGGCCAGACAGCCTCCTCAGCCTGCTAACCATTCTCACCCCTATCCAGCACCCACGAGAGACTTGATGCGTCCTCCCCGTCCGACCATGCTAATCTCTCTGTAATTAAGACCGTCACTCGTTCAGTTTACCTGCATGCCTGGCTTGGTGGACGAACGAAGGCGTCGAAACAATGTGCCAATTTCCACTGCCTTCCAATTTCATGTGGTTGTTCTTGCTGGTGCCTCCTCTCGGTGGCTCCGTTTGACTGGCTTGACTTGAGTGGGTGGTTTCGGTTTCGGTAGGGGGTATCTGTATCTATGTAGATTGCTGCCAAAGTGCGCTTTATGGAGCCTAGCATACCTTATACTTGCTGCTTAAATCTGTTGATTGAAATCTGTTCAGTTAGTCAAGGATTATAGCTGATAACTGGAAACTCTGCAAGTATACTTTGCTATAATTCACTTATATACTTAACACTTCGATTGGGGCTTGCTTGATCGAGATGGGCGTAGACTTAAGACTCATCTTTCAACCGATTGTTCCTATTGCAGGTAAATGAGTCATCTCCGACTTATGGACTACCTTCAGCAAAACAAAAATGGCTTCTACCCTCTGCAAGGGAGTCCCTCATAACTCAACTGATTTTCAATTTCAAATATATTCAAAATAATAAGCATACATTTTCTTTATGAATAGATAAGCACCTACTTACCTCATATGTGGCACATGTGAATACATAATGTAAATTGCAAAATGCAAATGTTAATTTTTAGTTTTTTCATCGCTAATTGGAATCATATCCAAAAATACTCACTGACGGAAATTGGAGATGATTCTGGACTCTTGGCAGCAATAATTGGATTAGCTGACATACATACAGATATCGCATATATATTTCGACTCTATAAATACACAGATGTGTGTGTGTGTGTGTGTGCAAAAGACTTTTGTTATTTATGTTCGTTTCTATCCCAACATCCCATTTAGGTCGCCCTGGAAGTGAATCTGTGTGGGATGTGCATAAATTCTCAAAGTGTTACCAACAAATTTCGACGCATTTAAATGCGAGTTAAGCCATGTATTTGTATACATATATAAATATTTAGTTAAATATACTCATATATATATATTGTTGGTCGGGGCCATAGCATCTATCAAAGTGTCTGGCTGGGCACTCTGGGCACTCTGGTTTATCGGTGTCGAAGTTGCCAACGTCCAAAACTCTTTGCCCCCAAAAAGTGATGCAATAAATGGCCGTCTGATTGAGATAGTACTTTGCTATTTATAACAAAGTACACACTCACACACACACACACACACACAGATGTCCATCTGCACAGATGTGCAACTGCAACTTTGGCAGGTTTTTGTTCTGGTTCTTCATTGGTGCCGGCAGCGATCTTGATGCGGCTTAGTTTTGGAATGTATGTGTGCTTGTCAGCTAATACTAGTTGCGGTTGCAGTTGCAGTTGTTGTTGCAGTTGTTGTTGCTATTAGTATACCCTGTCATTTATACAGGCAACACAATGCAGCATGTGTGACTGTTTGTAATATAAAATCGTAATACCCTGTCAATATTTCAACTTAACCAAGCCCAAATATTGTCATTGTTTGCTTGTCATTGCGGTATCCACAGTAACCTGAATGACTACTACTACAGGGTATTTGATAGTTGTGCATCGACGACACGACTGTGCCTTAGAAGTACTTGTCATTAATTTTTGTGTTCATTGCTGTTGCTGCTGGCAGTGTTGTGCTTATTGGTGGCAGTGTGTTTCCTGGGGGCCATTCACACCAACAACAACAACAACTCAACAACAACAACTCAACAACAACAACAACAACTCAACAACAACAACTTTGCGCACGATTCGTATTTCGTATTTGGCATCTGCCATGCCATAAAGTCTTTGCTCATAGCATCTCAAATCAGGACAAGAAACAGTTCTGTCTCTCTCTCTCTCTCTCTCTGTCTCTCTCTCTTTCAATCTCTCTCGACGAGTTTTCTTCATATTGCAATAATTAAACTAATAACTTTAAATTTACTTTAATTTTGAACTACAGCCTGAATTTCAGCGCATCATTTGACTGTTGGGAAAGTCAAAAGTGGAGGTCTCACTGTGGTAATACGGCTGACCACGTATCGCCACTTGACGCGGTTTCTGACTGAATGAATTTTGCTGACTGACAGCGCGACTCATTAATAAGTTGCCGCTTCAACGTGCCACAATTTGAGCAGAGCCAGCAACCAACCAAACAATCAGCAAAACAAAACAACCACACAGTCACTTCGGGGAACCACCCAACCACCCCTTTAGCTTTACGGTTTGCGCAACTTATTTCGGCTTGGCAGGGCCAACATTTTGAATACCTACACGGAGAAAAACAAGTAAGAGTGTTGTACCAGCTGGAGCTCGACTACAAGATGCCCTGCACCCTGTTAGCATATTATTGATTGTCCTCTCATTTGATAAGGGCGGTGCAGGTACACTGAAAATTAAAGTAAAAACTAAGGCATCTCCTTTTTTTCTCTGTGTGGTGTGGGGAAGTCGGACAACACACATCTGTGCACACAAGTATCCAGATGGACGTGGATAACCGCAGCAGGGCTTAGCTTTTTTGTCTGTTTAATGGGTGTAAATGTGTGCAGGGGGGTGTGCGTATATTGTCCCGCGCAAAGCCGCTTATCACACACCCAACAAGCCCAATTGCGGACGATCGTTAACATTATCAACTAATTCTTCATATTTTCTCTCTCTGGTATTTGTTTTTGTGCCCGATAGGCAAAGTAACTAAATGATTGGCCGAGCACGTAGTGTTATCGAGAACCCCCCTTACCACCCCCATCTGCACCCCTAGCTACCACCCCTGCGCATGGTGTGTGCTGCATGCGTCAAATGGCCTTTTTTGTATTTTTAAATAATAATAAAAATTAAATAAATATATGCAATAAGCTCAACGAAACGAAAAAAAATCAAACAAATTTGAAATTCAACTTCAAATCGAAATCATTTTTTATCGGGCTTAGTTTCGAAGAATTGGTTTGGTGAATAGCATAAACTGACATTGAATAACATATAAATAATGAAATATATATATATTTATATATATAGTGACATATTCAGATCACGCAGATCTCTCATGTCCAAACTCACTGCAACCGCAACAGAAGCGCACAAGAATTAAACATAAACAAATCTGAAAATGTGGGGGGGGCGTCTTTTTCCTTGTCTTCTGACTTCCTTCAATAAAAGGCAGCTTGGTTTGGTTTTGATAACTTTTTGTAGATTTATTTCACTAGAAATTTGGTTGATACGTCTGTGTAGTCTTGCGGATATGTTAAGTACTGATTTAATGTTAATATTGTAACATTTATGTTATTGATAACAGTGCTGAGTGCGCTGTGTGGATGATGCATTGCAAAGAGAGAGGATGTGGATCGTAGGTTATGTTAAGCCAGCTGATAAAGCCTGGCTTAACTTATCCCACATAAACAAAATCCAACAGAACCAGTAGCCATTACACTCCGTCAGCGCATTTTATAAACAAAATCCTAGAACTAAAGACGCAAATGCGAGCTTTCTTAATAGATTGAACCAATAGCATAAGATGAGAGTTTCATTTGGTACTCCAAACCGAGAAGAATTGCATTTTATTCTTGAAACCGTTGTCGGACTTTCATTTGGTGTATGCACAACTCTCAAATGCAGGCGCAGCCGGTAGGACTCGGTCGGTACAACGAACAAAAACGTAATTATATATATAAATTAAACGGTTCTTAACGCTTTTAATTAAAAAAAAAGGAATTTGTTCAGATGAGTACTTTACTGGAACTGATTTGGTACAATATTATTCGTTATAATGAAACATCGGTTTGCTGCTGTCTACTGGCGTCTCGGCGTTGTAGCTGAGTCGCTGTGGCTTTGTCGCTGCTGTCCCATTGGTTGTAGAATATGCTGACGCAGTTCAATGGTGCACTTCTTGTAGAATATGCTGACGGAGTTCAATGGTGGACTTCTTGTAAAATATGCTGACGAAGGCGCGTGACGTATTACTTCATGCGCTTCCGGTTGTGATCGCTGGTTGCAGGTGCGTTCGTTGTTGACGAGCTATTCTATTGTTGTTGCAGTGAATTAGTGAGTTTGGGTATATTGGTGATTTGGGAATTATGGTTCCTAACTTATATATATATATACTAATGCAACAAAAAAAATTGTGCAAGAGCGTGAACAGGCAGATGGAATACTCTCCGACCTCTTGCAGTCATACAGTTGTATAATGCTAATGATAGTATATTCACATACATATATACATATGTATATTCTTAATCGGCATCAAGAGGCGAGTCGATCTTACCATGTTTGTGTGAATTGAATCGATAACTTTGTCTCTTTCGTGAATATCGATACAAATCGATAGCAATAAAAAGCACAATTTAAATATCTTTGGAGAATGGAGAATTTATTTACCTCAACATAATAATGGAGCAGGCCTGCTCCAATTTGCAGAAAGGTTTCCGATTTAATTTTTGCCCTTCCTTTTGAAGACCCCTTCCACTTTCCTGCAAACTAGCTTATAAATATTATTTATATAAATATTGATAATCTGTAAAAATGTCGTCAAGATCGGTTGGAAGGCACTGAACAAAATCGTATGTTCATTGTTGCAACTGACACAGCAGCAAGCCCATGCACATTTGCTGCAATTTGAATGCGTGTGCCAACAGCTGTCGTCGGCTGCGTTCGCTTTAACGGCTAATTGCAGTGCGTGCCACAAAATGTTGCACTGCATACAAATGCTTCCGTGCAGCAATCGAAAAACAAAGAAAATGCGATTTATCACGCGTCCCATCAACTTTAAAGGACTTGCAACAATGTTGCCTCATTTTGTGTTCATTTATGGCAGCTTCAATTCATGCTAATGACAGTAGTCCACAGACCAAATTTGTTTTTTTTAATGTGGCAACTTATTTAATATTGACGCTTTTTGCGGGTACGGGTTGTATTCGACCCTAGTGAGCAGGCCAATGGGTTAACATGGTTATGTAACCGGTCATTGTAACGACTTGTATGTCGGTTTATTTGACTAATGACTGTCGGTGCACAGAAGTCGTTGTGCAGCGTCATATTGCGCACTTAGGGTGGGGGAGGAGCACCAGAGATGTCTCTTAGCACCTTGTTCTGCAGAACTTGAATGTTGTTAACCGAAGATTTTGCCGCTGTGCCCCAAAATGGAATCTCATATGTCCACGTGGGCACGATGATGCTCCTGAGTTTGCTGGATGACTTCATCAACCAGTTGAGTTTCGCCCTCTTGGATCTACACGCTGCTGCGGTGATCTGTATGTGTTTGCGCCAGATAAGTTTCCTGTCCAGATACATACCCAGGTAGCGAACATGGTTCTCCTGAGGTATGACCGTGCTGTTGAGTCGGACGGTTGGACAGTTACCACTCCTGAGCGCACACTTATCAAACTCGGCTTTTTCAGCCAGAGTTGCATTTTCCGATTCCACAATTCTTCCACAAACAATTGGAGTGGTTAAGGCGTCTGACTCGAAATCAGATTCCCTCGGGGGGTCCTAGGTTCGAATCCATGAAATTACAACAGATCAAATGCTGGCATACTTATTTTTCACCAACCATAAAGCAACAAAACCGGATTGTTCCCTTAGAAGCTGAATGATTATTATTATTTTGTGCAAATATGCGGAGCCATGGTTAACATAATCAGCTAAGTTTGATTGGGCCAATTTGACAAACACAAATGGCAGATATATTATCTAGGGATCTGTTCCGGACTACTTGCAGCAAAAATACGGATATGTTCCATCAAGAAAGCTTAGATCATCAGGCATATATAAGCTTTATAGGTTTGAAGACGACTTCTTTAATGCCTTACAAATATCCCTCTGTCAGGGAAAACAGACTAATTGAACGATGTATTTGACATCAAGTTATTAATTTTGGCAATTAAATGGATTTATGCTTATTCAATGATATCTGAAACGTACATTTCTCCAAGTGTATTATTCGCACCGGAAATATCTTAGGCGAGCTGGCTATTCCAGCAGTTAGTGTTATTCTGGATTCACATCGATCTATACAATTTGTGAAAGCTGTTTTCTGCTGGGGTATTCAGAGGTATTCAAGCAGTGGCAACAGCAAGGATAACATCGTTTTTCAGCCTTTTAATTGGCTGACTTCATCTTGAGCTCTTGGATGTATGGCTCAATGGTGGGTCTACGACTCTATGGGTCTTCATGTCATTTTCGTGTATAAAGTCTTCGACCAAGGATTTGACTTGTTCGCAGCAGCAGTTATTGCAGCTCTGTAAACTATTTGATGTTGCACGCTATTGTGGGTCTAAGCGGGGGCAGGGGGGGTGCTTGTGATATAGGCGCATAAAATGGCCAAAAGCATTGAAAACTGTTGGCAAATAAAAGTGAACTGCAAGTGAAATGTGGCGCATTCAGCTGCAACAAAAGAGCAGCAAAGAAATGCTAAGCCATTGCTTTCGGCTGCTGATTTTACCGCTACTTCTACAGCTGCCTCTTCGCGGCACTGTGCTGCTTGTCCTTTATGTAGCTGCTTTGACTTTTTAGCCGGCAGGATATCCTTGCCAACAGAAGCAAAACTAACAGCAACCAGAAAGCGCACCGCATTCAAATTGCTTAGATATATCTTTTTGCTAGGAGCTTGAAATATTATTACCTTTTTCTACGTTGAATATTTAAATAACAACAACAAAAAAGAGAAAAAAAATGATTCGTTTTACACAACAACTTGTATCCTGAAGCCATCAACAATTGGTCAGAAGGGTATAACGGTTTTGTGCAAAAGGATGTGACAGACAGAGAGTGGCATCCTTGACCCCATTAGGTATTTTTATTCTTGATCAGGATCAACAGCCGAGTCATGTCCGTCTGTGCGAATACGCGGATCTCAGAGATTACAACAACTAGAGACTTCAAATATGGAATTTAAGTTTTGATTTAATTTATCATTTACAATTTATCTTTCGACCTGTTGTTCCATATGATAAAGTAGTCCGATCCGTTCATTCCAAAAATTGCGGATAAAAGCCAAGTTGTCTCTCAAGATCGCTTATAAACTGATTGAGTTCTGACGGTCGGCCAAATCGACTCGATCAGTGACACTGATCAGGAATATATATACTTTACGGCGTCGTAGACGTCTGCTGTAAACAAAGTTATAGTACTCTCTACAAGGGTATAGTAAACGTTTCAATTTAACACACAAGTAAACGGCAAAACATAAAAAACAGCTAAAAACTTTGAGTCACTTGTGGGGCTAGCCAGAGGGGTAGGGGTGAGCAGGGAAGTGGGCGGAGGGGGGCGTGGTTTGGGCGCAGAGTAATAATAGTTTGTGCACGCCCGCGTGTGCCCGTGTGCGCCCACGCCCACGCCCACTCGACAACCCGTTTACCCTTGGGGGTCACCTGGCCGTTCGTCATTTCGCTGGGCTTTCGATATTTTCAGCTAGTTCAAATTGACGGAGTTGTGGCCCCATCACAGCTTGAAACTAACGCACTCACTGGCACTCACTGGCATTCACTGGCACTCACTGGCACTAACTGGCACTCACTGGCAAATGTTTCAAAACATGCCTGTTTCTATGCATCCTTTGGAATTTTCCATAATCATACAAATATTTGAAGTTGAACTTTCAGCTTGAGCCTGAGAGCAATGTTAATCAACTAATAAAACTTTTATCTTTATTTATGGATTGAACAAATTAAATAAACAATTCAAAAAATGAAAAAATAATAATCTTAAATTATGAATTGCAAATTTGACAGGTTTCGGTAAGCAAGTTTTGTTAAATGTATTTAAGTGCTTAAGATAAGTTTCAAGTTTTCTTTTTATTTTTAGCCAAATCGCAATGGGCCAATACATATGGCTAATTATGTAGTTTATGGCTGCAACAATTACCGGCAAGTTGGAGGGGGCATAGAGCAGTTGGCATGCAACATGAACGTTGCAGTTCGTTTGCGCTGAAAGATGATTTGCGTGTGGCACGCGCCACTTGACGACATAAAATAAATCACTTATACGACTGCCGCTCAAAATGGGGCATACCACATATCAAATATCAAATAGTTGTAATGGCAGCCGTTTTTGTGTGGCCAAAATGCACAACAAACATCCAGTGACAATCTGATCTCCTCGCAGCTTAGCTCAGCTCAACTCGACTCGACTTAGCTCAGCTCAGCTTGGCTCGACTCAGCTCAGCTCAGCTCAACTTTCCACTTAACCTTTTTGGTTTGATTATGGCCATGACTACCACTTGGCTTTGCCTTTGTCTTCGCTGTCGTCGGTAGTCCTGCGTCGATAGTCCTTCGACCACTCCTTCCAATGCTCCCCCCCCCCCTCCCCAGCCTTTTGTCTTGGCTGCTTTTAGATTTTCACTTGGCAATTGAATTGCATACAATGAGATGTGGATTGTAAAACTTTTCGTTTATTCTTTGTGTTATTCAATTTTGTTCCATTTTGATTCCGAGTTGCCGTGCTTCCTTCCTTCCTTCCTTTCGTCCTGTTGTGCTGCCGTCCTGCCGTCTTTCCGCGAAGGCGTTCTGTCTCATCGTCCTTTTGCAGTGGCTCCTAGCTTGATCTTAATTCTATAAGAAATCCGCTGCTTGTCTAAACGTGCCCATTGAACCGCTTTAGTTTGGCCTTCGCTGGTTTTTTCCTGTTCGCCTTTCGTTTTTTTGACCATCATCTGCTTGGCGCCACATTTTTATCGCTGCTCCACTGACTGCCACAACAACAACAACAACAAGACTCTTCGAAAGCTCAATGACTACAAATGACCATTCCATTTTTAACAAGCGAAGATTTACTTTAACTGCACGGAAACTGTATGGAACGCTCGAAAATAGGTCTTGAAAATATTCCCATTTATTCGAAATTCTCAAATTTGACTCAATCAACTTGACAAAATACGATTTAATATATTTATATATCCACATTCTTGGGCAAAGTTCATGTCGTTCTATTAATTTCCAATTCGTAGCTGTATCAATCAAATATTTTGGATTAAAGTTGGATTTATTTGAAAAATAACTGTATATAATCGGAAATTTGAATTGGTAATTAGTTCGCTGATTAATTTTAATGGGCCGTTTTGCGGCAGAGTTCCGCAGTGTAGATGGCAAGTTGCAAATCGAGTGCACAAGGTACACAGATACTCAAAGTGCATCATCATCATCATCAGCATCATCATTATCAGCATGTGGAGTCGCCACTCGTCGCCATTTTGTTAAACTGTTGAGTGACTTTCAACGTTTTTGAAAATTCGTCGCCTGTGGAGCAGTAACAAAAGCTTCCTGCCTGCGCCACCAAGATAAATCTGCTAAATCAAACCCATTGCGCCCCCCCCCCCCCCCTCCCCTCGTCTACACATTTCAGCACCTCTTCAATTTCAATTCCATCTACCCTTCATATGCCTGCTGCTTCTGCTGCACTTGATGTGATGAGCAGGAGGTCCTGGTCCCATTTATATTAATATTCAACTACACTGAAGAAAAAATATATGAAATAAACAAATTAATTTGGTTTTTTCTTAATTAAATAAATATTCAAAATTTCAGTTGGTTTTTCTTAAGTTGGCCTTTTATCTTGACTGCTTTTTACATATCGTAAAAATATAAAATATTTCTGATAAAAATCATCAAATTTTGTAAAAAAAAGTTTAAATATATTTTTTTTTAATTTTGTATTTTTTTCCGAAAACCAGAGAAATTTGCTAGTTGTAGGAACAATTTTCTAAATTTTTCTGAGTGCATCTGTCGTGGTCTATCCAGTTCTCTAACTCCTTCTCTGTCTGTCTCTCTCACTCTCCCTCTCTCTCACTCTCTCTCTCTGTCTCTTAGTCGCAGTCCATGTGGGCAAGTCAGTCGCTTTGGCATGGCGTGCAAAGTTAAGCAAATCGCATATTTTATTCATGTGTTCATTAGACGGCTACAATGTGCGACCAAAAATGTTTAAAGGAAACGCCTGCCAGGCACTCGCACAGCTCAACGTTGCAACAACTGGCCGATGGGGCGAGTGAGTGGGGGGCCCTACAAATGTGTGCCATGCCCATGCAATTCATGAACCTGCTAAATGGGTCGACACTAAAAAGTAAAAAACACACTTCAAAAGGGAAACGGAGCTCCGGCTCCGTCTCCGGCTCCGGCTAGGGCTCCGACACCTGGTGCCTTGTGATGCCAATGGAACTGAGCAACTCAGAGCTGGAGTGCTGCATTATGCGGCTGGTGTGATAAAGTGACTCCAAAAACTGGGTTGATCAGTCCACACACACACACACACACCCACATACACATACATATATATATGTATGTGCAACCTTACACATACCATTGCATACGCTCAGCTTAAGCTGCATTTTCGAGCAAACGTTGACTTTAAAGTCGCCCAAATTGTATGCCATCCATTTTCGTCAGAAACACATGAGGCTACGTAAGAGTCTGTGGAAAGGGTCGCAACCATGACAACGAAATAATGTCACATGCACCACAACCCTTAACTTGTTGACATATTTAACAACTTCTAAATATTAAATTGCCGTTTTTCCTTTTTGACGAGATTTTGCTTGTTCGTGATTAATTTCGATAATTTTAGGCGTTTGCATATTAGTAATATCTTTTACTACTCTAGCTTATAGTATTATTTATTATTATTTATTACTATTACTATTAGTATTGTTATAGATATATTTACTTCTCTGAACTTCTCTACACACACAATCAAACACAGTATTCCATTTTCTATACTGCATCAATTGGTCCAGCGATGGTCGGCTGATGCAGGTCAACTATATGGGATTGCAGGATCATCTGTTCAGTGATCAGAGCATCTTTCACTGTTGCAGCATAACCCAGTTTTTCAACCAGCTGCGCGAGGTGGGCTTCGAGCGTGTGGAGGGTCATTCAGAGGAACGGGACGTTCTTCACTTCAAGCGACAACAACTGGAGTAGCGACACCCCAATTAGGACTTACAAGAGTTTCTCCAAAGAATGTTTGATATTTATTTCAAATAATCCTAGAATAAAGCATATCAAGAGAGAACGTTGCATTCGGGTAATGGGTAATCTTAGTAGTCTACCTTCCAAGTTTCCTTACCATACCTCTTCAATTGCGGGAGATATAGGCTTTTATCATTTTTGGAGGCGGAAGTGGGCGTGGTCCTAAACTTATTTTTGCTTTTCGAAAGCCTTTAAGTAGAATTATGCTTAGTGCAATGGACGGACTTCATTGACTTGGCATTTGCAATGTATTAGCACGTGCTAATAAATCGACAAAGTCTGCCTCTCTTTGAAGGTGTAAGTTCAAAGAGAGACATGCATGCATACATATACAGTGGCTCACAGTTCAAGTGGATCAGTGTCAAAGAAACTAAGTAATTGGCTGCCATAAGTTAATTATTTATTATTTTTCAAAAATTCCAAAAACCGATGGGAGGTACATATATTAACCACCAATATGAATGTATGACCCTAATAAACTGAGGTTTCCCTACCTGCTAGGTAGAATTATCCAAAAAAAATACCCTATTTTTTGCTTACTGTTTATTTCGAGCATTCTTAAAAATGATCCACTTGAACTTTGAGCCACTGTACATATGTATGTGCCAATATATGGTTGCACGCATATTGTCAAATTCTTCTATGAACCGTAAAGCAATACAAGCAAATGAAAAGTGAACGGAACGAACAAAGCGCGGTTAACTGTAGTTTTGTATATCTCTTTTATTGCAATGCGTTTTTCGCTCTCGCTTTGCTGCTCGTTCGTTTGTGGCTGTATGAAGAGGCCTTCGTGTCCGCGTGGCTGTGGATGGGAGGGGGGATGGTCGACGTTGAGCCAAATCATCATTTTGCAGCAGCACTTCAAAGCACGGTCAAACCAAGCGTTTTATTTTGATTGTCGCATTCGCTAGCGTAAGCTGAACTCTTGTTGCCGATTAATTGATTTTTTGCAAAATGCAAACTTGTGTATTTACTGTTATTTATGTAGATGGGTAAGACATGTGCCGAAAGCAGAAGGAAGCAACAATACGGTACTTTGACAAACTGAAAAGATGTCCAGCAAAAGTAAAAGAATATCGCAAAAATGCTGCTGAGCGACTGAGCGGCTGAGGAGAAGCCGTGCAGAGCTGTCAAACCAAGCCAGAAAAAATAACAGACTGCCGGAAGCAACTGAAAGAAACAGATTGAGAAAAACGAAAACTTTCAATCTTTTCCAAGCAAACAATCATTTGCCAGAGCTGCCACTCGATGTGGCAAACAAAGTCAAAGTTATTGAAGCACTAAACAGAAAGTATATCAAACTATGCAATCGTACATCGAATGCAAATTAAAGACACACATAATGCTGCTTTATTGCATCTCTTTTGATGCACATTTCAAAGTTGGCCAAGCTTAATCATAATTTTGCCATTTTCCATTTGCCATTTGGCCAATTCAAATACAATGTGGCAAAAACAATCAAAAGAAGACACACAAACTTTGCAGTTTGCTTCGATTTGTATACTCTGATACGAAAGCTACAAGAGCATATTGGTTTTGTGAGATGTCGGTATGAAGTTCACACTCCCAGTGATTAGTGACCGGAAACTTGAAACATTTGTACTTACGATAGACAAGCTGTTAATACATATTATTGCCAACACCCTTCAAAAAGCGGAAAACATGTTGGGGCGACGCCCACATCCGTGTCCAAAAAACCCAAATATCCATATCCGCCCAATTTTAGAGGTTCAATTACCAAACTTGGAAGTTACAGCACTGGTAACCTCCTCATAAGGTTGACTGGATTATTTCTTGACCACGTCGATCCCGCCCCAAGAAATCGGAGCAGCCTGCAATGTTTTCACTTTTTTTTAAAATTTTTTTTTTTGTAATTGCTTTTTGCGTGTTTCTGTTGTTGCTAGGGGATTTTAACTGTACATTTGGACCGTATTATGCATGATAATCACCTGTGATTTTCCGTTAGTCTTTGTTTGTTGCTGTCGCCCATCCACTTTTCGTCCAATCAGAAAAGAGAGAAAGAGAGAGGGAGAGGCAATTGGTCGGGAAAGGGAACGGAATTCGCTTAGGGGTTACGGATTAGGGGTTTGTTTGTCTAGAACAATTGCCTCTGGTCTCATGTGTATAACAATGCATGCACACGCAGCACATTTGAGGGCAGTTCGGTTTTTGTTTTTGTGTGTTGTGGCCATTTTGCATGGCCCGGATACGGAAGCGGATGTCATTCCCACCTGTTGTCGTTGCTGTTGTTGTTGGTGTTCCATATTCATGTTCGACATGTTAAGCGACATGACGTGTCTGCCCTTTTGACCACAGTGCACATGCATTTATCCAAAGCAGGCCAAAAACTAAACCCACACAAGACGGGACTCGCTCCAGCCGATAGCTGCATCGGTCAGGTGTGGTGGTGATGGTAATTGGTAATGGCTGTTGCGGTCAATGGTGCTTATCACCTCCTACATCTCCTGAAGATACAAAAGGCTCGACTCGCTGACAACATCAATGCATATGTATATATAGTAAACTCTGCCATTCCCCGCGGTTCTGCGAGTTGGCCAAGTGCATTCAACCCGGCTGACAACTAACAGCTGACTACTATGCGAACCGTGTACTGCATTTAACATAAATGCCAACAATTTGAAGCGTATTTTGCGGCTCGATTAAAGGGTATTCCGCAGTCGACTGCCACATTCTCATACATTTTCTAATGCACTATGTGCAAAGCTGCCTGAATAATTTGATTGTTGCCTTTTCCCCCGATTATATTATTTTCCCAATAAGAGTGGCATGCCAATGAGAACGTTGCAAGACAATGACTTTTTCTTGTTTTGGCCTTTTTGTTTTCTTGGCCGGGTTTTCGCATAAATCGCTGGACGTGAAAGGTGAACGCGTGCGATTATTTTTTGTTTTTCGCCAGCCCATTACCGGAAGTGCTGATAAAATCAGTTTGTGTTGGGAGGTGGGGGGGGAGGGGGGGGGGGGTAATACTTAGCTAAATTATGCCTGTGGACGACAAAGACAGTTGTGGTTGTTGCCAGTTGTTGTTGGCCTGGGAAGCGAAACGAATTGTGAGTGCTAACTGCAAATGAATAGTGCAATTTACCGACGTAGTTGAGTACCAGAAACTACTTTTATTTATTTGGAACCGATTTCTGATCTGCCACTTGCCACAAATGCATTTCTATTCAGTCGTTCCCACGACAACTAATTGCAAAACTTACTAGTATATATATTATATATATGGAATAGATGAACGATTTCAGAAGTAGTGAATATAATACAATGTTATGTATATGTAGATGTAGCCTTTCAATACAGCTGTATAAATCGTATTGAGATCCGATAAGAATCACAATATGATAGCTCTGTTTCTGCTTTGTTTGTATCTTGAAATAAATAACTCAAAATGATGGAAAAGTTGGCAAAACTCTGTTGCCCAATTTGTACATGGCTTGACAAATCGAGCGTGTTTTTGGATTATGTATTTGGTATGATTTGCATATCTGAATATTTATGCGAGTTAATGTTTGACTTCTCAATGCCATTAATCGTGATACATGTGTGAGGCTAGGCATTTGAGGATGTGAAATGAAGTGTGTTCAGAATATGAGGCAAATTCAAAGACGGCATGCCACATTTGGGAAATACCAAGCAAATAAACAAACAAATTTCCACGCCTTTAGCAACGTCAACTTAACACAAATGTTACATTGTGACAGTTGTGTGTGTGTGATGTGTGTGTGATGTGTGTGTGTGTGTGTGTGATGTGTGTGTGATGTTGTGTGTCGTTTGCAAAACGTGTGCGCATAAATATTTAAATGCCAAAAAGTCACGTCTTGAATAATTGTTTAACTTGCGAGGGGTAGAAGGGTAGCAGCAACGGGTTAATGCGGAACTTCAATGGCAGGGGGTGGGTAGGGAGCGATGGAGGTGGTGGGTTGGGTGGGTTTGGTGGGTTAAATAAAGAGAAGAATAATAACGACTGCTGTTGCTATTTTAGGAAGTTTTCAACTAAGTGCAGCTGCCGACATGATGGCATTACCAGGTCCTTAGATCCAGTTGCTGGATTCATTATTATGAACGCAAATTACTCGAAAACACACACGGAACAACAGCAGCAGCAGCGTGTGTGTGTGTGTGTGTGTGGCTGTTAATTTTCATATTAAATCCGTTAAAATGTGCAAATACCCAACAGGCACTCGCAGCAGAGCCCACGTTACTACATCCACAGCCCCGCTGCCACAGCGCCTCAGTTCGCGCTTCAGTTTCAGCAGCTATGGCAACCTACACAGAGCTACACCCACCCACACACACACACACACACACATACAAAGGGGCCCACATACACACACGTAGCCGAAGCCAATGCGGCAAGGAAGTCAAGTCAAGAATGGGGCACGTGCTAACCTAAATATGAATATGAATTTGAGTACGAGAATAGTGTAAGTGAAGTTATTAGAGGCACTAACGTGCACACACATAATAATGCAGTACACACACACACACACACACACACACACATCACCACTCTGATATCCACTTTTACCTTTAAAAAACCTTTCGCTGTAATTTCCCATGTAATGTGATTTTTTCACTCTCTGCGTTATTTATTATATATCCCAGCGTCAGACGGGCATGATTTATGCTGTGGCAAGATGGGCTTGCAACTGTTCTTCTTTAGGGTTGTGGCATCATCGGCTCAAATTTTAATTGCAACACGCATATGCACATCATCATCATCACATATATAAATATTGTGGATGCATTGGGCAGCCATTATTTGTTCGCTTTGGTCTAATCATCGTTCAGTAAATCAATAAGAATGTAATAGTCGAGAGTGTTCATTTTGAATTGATTTTTCATTTGGTAACCTTAGCTCTGCAGTGGCGAGAGAGTTTTGGCTGTGTTGGACATGGCCAAGAAACACTTACAACATTACCAGCGATATATATACACATATATATAGAATTTGCCAATATGAGTGCAACCATATATTGGCACATACATACATGTATATATATATATGTATATCTCCCGCAATTGAAGAGGTATGGTAAGGAAACTTGAAGGTAGACTACTGAGATTACCCATTACCCGAATGCAACGTTCTCTCTTGATATGCTTTATTCTTGGATTATTTGAAATAAATATCAAACATTCTTTGGAGAAACTCTTGTAAGTCCTAATTGGGGTGTCGCTACTCCAGTTGTTGTCGCTTGAAGTGAAGAACGTCCCGTTCCTCTGAATGACCCTCCACACGCTCAAAGCCCACCTCGCGCAGTTGGTTGAAAAACTGGGCTATGCTGCAACTGTGGAAGATGCTCTGATCACTGAACAGATGTTCCTGCAATCCCATATAGTTGACCTGCATCAGCCGACCATCGCTGGACCAATTGATGAACTCTTCACTGGCGGCCGCCATATAAAGGTTGTGGTAGAAGTCGAACAGGAGTTTTGGATCAGTAGCTGCCTGGCTAACTTCTTCATGCGGCACCAGGTTCAATTCCGGCGCCGATCCTACTTCATTATGGTATGCCCCAGTTTTCATCTGCTTCGGTTGCACGACTTGCTCATCTAAGGCATCAGGCATTGGGGTTGGCATCTTGTATTATTTTTATCGCGTCTGCTTATTGCCGAGATATTATATCAAACTAAACGCACAAATGTTAAGCATGAAAATTCAGCTCTGTCATCCAGGCAACCAGTGATGGAAGTTTCCCAGTGCTGACAACGATTAATGCCATAGATTAGCATCAATCAATCGATATGTTTTCAAGCTCCCAATTGACATTAAAAGTGAACTGGAAATTCATAAAAATATATCGCTGATTGTGTGATCTTTATTTTTAAGAAGCTAATCATATATTCTGGTTTCTTGTCAATCGATTTAGCCGATTTTCTATATTTCAGAGCCAGGTCTCAGACAAGATAAACTATCTAAACTATCTGAACTATCTAAGTGGGTAATCGCTATGAGACGGAACAGAAGGAACGAACTGTGCCTTAGGCAGAAAAAGATGAAGTATATATATATATATATATATATATAAATATTGGGCAGCCATTATTTGTTCGCTTTGGTCGAATAGTCGTACAGTAAATCAATAAGAATGTAATAGTCGAGAGTGTTCAATTTGAATTAATTTTTAATTTGGTAACCTTAGCTCTGCAGTGTCAAGATATCTATATAAATATGGGTTTTTCGATTTAAGGCTGTGTTGGACATGCCCAAGAAACAATATATATATATATATATATACATATATATATGATCTTTTGTTAATTGCTTGAGATATATGCTTGTATCGAGTTACAGAATCAGTTATAAGGAAATGAAAGATGTTGGCAACAGACAGTGTTGCAGGCTTGTTGACGCTAGCTTTAAGATTGTGGGATATACATATGTAGGCTCATCCACTTACATCTAGTGGATCCTAAGGGATGAGCTGGGGATTGTGGCATAAATAGCCAAGGCTGCAAATGAGGAGCAGGCGAGCAATAAACACTTGCATGCCAACACGAGAAAATGTTGAGAAATATGCACATGCACCATTTGATTTTCGATTGTGCTTGTGCCATACTCTGCATGACACACATATTCTGAAGCAAGTGGAGGCATGTTGTACGAGGCAAGGGGAAGGGAAAGTGAAAGTACTTGAGAGTACTTAAGTTTGTGGGAGTGAGAATTACTTGCATAGAAGTACTTGCCGAAGGTGAAGAGCTGCGACTAGCTGCGACTATCTGGGACTATCTGGGACTAGCTGAGCAGGCAGCACAACTGTACCTGCTGCCTTATGTGGCATCCAGCTCGTCTCCGCTGGCAGCCTTTGTGGCACGTGCTCTGACTGTATAAGATGGCGCATTCCTCAGACGATGGTCATAAAAAACCAGGCAAGCATTAAACATGCCCACAAATTAGTGGTGCATTTGGGACTTTAACTGCGTAATGTATGTGTCTGTGTGTGTGTGTGTGTGTGGGTATGTGTGCAAGTTGTGGCTGTCTGTCGTGCAACAAACTTGAAAACGCCAAAAGAGAAGAGCAGCCAACAACATTTTGAGACACATTTGCAATGATTTTCAAGATTTTCAAGATTTTTAATGGCTTGCCACGTGCCCCCGAATGGCAAATGAAATTCGCTTCCAGATGTCGCTTGTGGCACAACCAGCAGCTGCATGTCATCTACATTATTAAATGCCATTCGCATTCCTTACATTTTATATATTTGTTGCATTCATTGTCAATCATTTAAACAACTTTTCCAATTGCACTTCAAATGAACAATTTTCGATAAGTAACATTTAGTATTTAGTATCTGGCACACTCGATCATCCCCAACCGGAGCCCACTCTGCCCCGCCCTGGCGCATTTATTGATTCAGTCGAGGCAAGTGTGAGTTGTGGCAAATATTTACGGATTGCTGATATGCAATTAAATATTCAAATAGCCGTAATGGGAAAGGACACTGTTGACAGCACACTTAAATAAATAAATAAACATGCCTCAATTCATAAATGAAGTAAACATGTGTTTAACACACACACACACACACACATCGCTTGCAACTGGCAACTTGCAACTTGCAACTCAGTTGCTTGTCTAATGCGAATGTGGTGAGTGCAATTCATGTCATGTTGTCTAAATAATTGCAATTAATATAGCGTCAATAAATGGTGTGCACATTAGTTAATAATTAACTGTCAGTCAGCTCGGCACAGTGTGTGATAATATATGACAGCAATCACAGTAACTGGCAACTACCAACGATAACTAATCCTGTAAACTGTCTGGGGCGAATACTTGATGAGCTCATGCGTAAGCCGTCTTCACTCCAACCACTCAACTTGAGCAGCTCCTTTGCATTCAGGTAATGCAAATACAAGGATTAATAACAGCAAGCTTATCACACGCACGACTCGATATGATTGTACGTGCAACTTACTCATATCTATTCACTATTCGGGGAACGAAGAGGCTGACAAGCAAGCAAGAATGGGGGCAGAGAGACGCATGATAGGCCCTGAACCGTATTGTGGCGTAGGAAGACACACTACGGACAGAAATCAGGGACGAAGAAAGACAGATGCGGGAACGGAGCTGGGCAGAGAGGACTCCGACAAGCCAGAAGTCTCCTAGGTGGAGCGATTTAAGCAAATGATATCCATGGGGAAGAATAGACTCGGAATACTCACAGGTCTATTGACAGGACATTGTAGACTGAGAAATCACCTAACCTCGACGCACATCCTAGCAGAATGCGTCGCCTTAACTAGGAAAAGATGCAGCATCCTAGGGCAGCATATCATGAGGCCCAAGGACATAGAAACCCTCAACCCAACAAAGATCCTGGCATTAGTGCAGGAGTTGGGATTGATGGAAGAGAGCTGTAGGCTGAGTAAGGGGGCACAATAGACCTTATAGGTCGCAGTGCTAACTTTTCCCCAATCATAATAATAATAATTCACTATTCACTATTCACTGTTCACTATTCACTATTCACTATTCACTGTTCACTGTTCACTATTCACTGTTCACTATTCACTATTCACTATTCACTATTCACTATTCACTATTCACTATTCACTGTTCACTGTTCACTATTCACTATTCACTGTTCACTATTCACTGTTCACTATTCACTATTCACTGTTCACTATTCACTATTCACTATTCACTGTTCACTATTCACTGTTCACTATTCACTATTCACTTTTCACTGTTCACTATTCACTATTCACTATTCACTATTCACTATTCACTATTCACTATTCACTGTTCACTATTCACTATTCACTATTCACTATTCACTATTCACTATTCACTATTCACTATTCACTATTCACTATTCACTATTCACTGTTCACTGTTCACTATTCACTATTCACTGTTCACTATTCACTATTCACTATTCACTATTCACTGTTCACTATTCACTGTTCACTATTCACTATTCACTATTCACTGTTCACTATTCACTATTCACTGTTCACTATTCACTGTTCACTATTCACTATTCACTATTCACTGTTCACTATTCACTATTCACTATTCACTATTCACTATTCACTATTCACTGTTCACTGTTCACTATTCACTATTCACTATTCACTATTCACTGTTCACTATTCACTATTCACTATTCACTATTCACTGTTCACTATTCACTGTTCACTATTCACTATTCACTATTCACTGTTCACTATTCACTATTCACTGTTCACTATTCACTGTTCACTATTCACTATTCACTATTCACTGTTCACTATTCACTATTCACTATTCACTATTCACTATTCACTATTCACTGTTCACTATTCACTATTCACTATTCACTGTTCACTGTTCACTATTCACTGTTCACTATTCACTATTCACTATTCACTATTCACTATTCACTATTCACTATTCACTGTTCACTGTTCACTATTCACTATTCACTGTTCACTATTCACTGTTCACTATTCACTATTCACTATTCACTATTCACTGTTCACTATTCACTATTCACTATTCACTGTTCACTATTCACTGTTCACTATTCACTATTCACTATTCACTGTTCACTATTCACTATTCACTATTCACTATTCACTATTCACTGTTCACTATTCACTATTCACTATTCACCATTCACTATTCACTGTTCACTATTCACTGTTCACTATTCACTATTCACTGTTCACTGTTCACTATTCACTATTCACTGTTCACTATTCACTATTCACTATTCACTATTCACTATTCACTGTTCACTATTCACTGTTCACTATTCACTATTCACTATTCACTGTTCACTATTCACTATTCACTGTTCACTATTCACTGTTCACTATTCACTATTCACTATTCACTGTTCACTGAGTTGTTCCTTATTAGTTGTGCTGTGCCACAAATTCGCCC
This sequence comes from Drosophila imparisetae, assembly GCA_035042265.1. Taxonomy (NCBI): domain Eukaryota; kingdom Metazoa; phylum Arthropoda; class Insecta; order Diptera; family Drosophilidae; genus Drosophila; species Drosophila imparisetae. The sequence continues at coordinate 820,008 of JAWNLP010000147.1, forward strand.
CATTTTGTAATTAAGTGTAAGGCACTCACAAACAACAGTTATAATTAAATCAACAGTGTACGTGGATGCTGCCTCGTTCCCAATTAAATCCACATTAATGCATTCTAGTTTGCATCTATTGATTTTAACTATTATTCCAATGGTTAATTACAACTTCAGAATCATAAGACAACACATTTGGATTTGAAATTGAAATTGAAATTCATTTGTGCAATTACATATATACTATATAGAACATACATATATATATACGTATATAGAACATATATTCTACATAAATTGTTTATTCTTCTTCTTATTTGTTTAAGTTTCTAGTTAATAACATTGTGAATTACAATTGAAACTTGAGATTTGCGCTTTTCACAAAGTTATGCTTCAATGGAACTCAATTTGAATATGCAAATTTTGATTTGTTCGCAAATCGTAGTTAACGGTACTTTGCGTCTAATTTGATTTATGTTTGGGGATTATTTGATATATTGGGAGTTGAGTCTTTAGCCAACGTAGGTGGTGCGCAGCAGGGCAAAGAATTGATACGACATGCTGATGACCTTCATGAACGTGTTGAACGAGATGGGCGGAAATGTGGGCGGGCGTATTGAGGCTGGCTTCTGGCTGCGCATTATAATATAGCGCATTATCTGATTGTACTTGGAGCCGCAGCCCAGCCAATTGTGATTGAATGCCGATTCACCAACGCGCGTGCTCTATGGAATATAGAATATATATATATATATATATAAATTGGAATATGAATATTAATATTGAGTGAGACTCACTGAGGATATCATCTCATCGCCATAAAAGCACACCACAAACACCTGCAGCAGCGATGCGGTGAAGAATATGAAATATAGCACAGTGTCCTCCACATTCGCGGCGGTGATCTGAAAGCCAGCAAAACAAATGACCAACGAGGCAGCGATGAAGTTCCACAAGATTGTGACGCTGAAGATGTTGTTCACCTCCTCGCTGATACTGCAATAATGATATCCATTAAATAGGCAGACAGCAGTACTACAGATCAATCTGTATCTGTGTGTGCTGGCAAACTTACTCCAAGGCGCGCGAATGATAGACCACAAAGTCCGAGGCAAACTTGAGATTCTCTTGCTGGGTGTGGGCATCGCCATCGTAGGCCTCCAGTTTGTCGGCCAAGTAGTTGAAGTGCATGGTCAGCTGGGTGATAATGGTGATGAGGAGGAGATCGACGCAGACGTAGGAGACACCGGCCACATAGGCACAGTGGGCCAATCCCCAGTAGGTGCACCAATAGACAGTTATGTCCGTTTCGGCATCGTAGGGATACAGGATAAGAAATCCGAAATTGCGCTCAAATATCTCTGAGCCCATGAAATAATATTTAATGGTCGATTTGATAGCCGGATAGAAGCTGAACGATGAGGTGTACGTCATACAGAGTCCCGTAAATAGCCACATGACGCGTGTCATGTGCTTTTTATAGAAGGACACCCGATACTCCAGCTGCTTCTCCTTGGTCAACGGAAAGATCTCTGATAGATCGTCCAGCAGCTGGATCAATCCCTTCCGATTCACCGTCATGCCAAACTGCTTGAAATCGGCCATGAAACTGAAGCCAATGCAGGGCGCCACAGCCGTCGCCTCCAGCAACGTCGTCGTCGATGTGATGTGCACTATGAAGTAGGCAATCTCACCCATAACATACATGTTGAAGTTGATGAAGCCGAGCACCAGATAGAAGCGCAGCAAATAGCGACGCAATCGATTGGGATCCCGTGCCGAATACAGATCTTCGCCAATCGTCTTGTAGAATGTCATCGGGAAGCGTGTCAGATCCGCAAAGGTGTACACATCCCGTTGCTCCTTTTTGCGCCAGAACATCGTGCCGTTTGTTGCTTGTCCGCCTTTGGCATGCCACCAACTGGGGACACGGCTTTTTATAGCTGAGCCTGGCTGCAGCCTGGCTGCATACGCATGCAATACTCATGAGGGAAGCCAGACAGCTGGCCACGACTCCACTTCGCCACTTCTCCACTCCTGGTTGTGCTGCGGGCCAATGGTTACGCAATTGAGCAATTATCGACACCTGTCTTGGGTCACTTCGACCACTGAAATTTTGATGCTCTTATTACCACCTTGCATATTCAGGCTTAAAACACTTTTTACCTGAGGTCCATAAATAAATAAATGCCGTTGGCCATTTCCATCGATTTTGTCCTCACGGCTAAAAAATAAAAAAACAAAATTTGATTTTAGTCTTAATCTTTAATATATATCTATATATAATATTTATAATCAAATTAGAAATTGTCTAGAAAGAATTAAGAAATATTTTGTTAAATCATATAAATGATATCCATGGGGAAGAATAGACTCAGAATGCTCACAGGTCTATTGACAGGGCATTGTATACTGAGAAGTCACCTCGACACACATCCTAGCAGAATGCGTCGCCTTAATCAGGAAAAGATGCAGTATCCTAGGGCAGCATACATAAGGCCCAAGGACATAGAAACCCTCAACCCAACAAAGATCCTGGCATTCGTGCAGGAGTTGGGATTGATGGAAGAGAGCTGTAGGCTGAGTAAGGGGGCACAATAGACCTTATAGGTCGCAGTGCTAACTTCTTCCCCAATCATAATAATAATAATAATAAAAAATAAATAAAATAAAATATGAAATATGAAATATTTCGAGTTGAAAATGGCATCAAAATCGCAATGCCAAAACCATAAAAAACGGATGAGACTGAAAACGAAGCTGAGCACGCGAACAGATAAAAAACAGACAATGCTTTTGGGAAATGCTCGACACGAATCTGCCACACACTTGAGTATAGTTGTGCGAAGGGTTCGCGAAGTGGGGTTAGGCGGAGCGGAGGGGGAGGGGGAGGGGGAGTTGCTTGTTAACATCAAAGTATTTTGAGGAAAATCAAGTGCAAGAAAGCGCCCTGCAGCGATTTGGCAGAGATGAGTGCGGTTGTCAGTCAAAGTTTTCATTTAGCCAAATATCTTTATTTCTGGACGGATTGGGTGGTTCTGTGTGTGGGTGTTTGGGTGGTTGACTTGACAGTACTGGCGGTTATTTGAACTGGCTTAGAAAGTGGCGACCACAGTTTGATGTTCACGCGCTTCAAACGTTCTCTTGGAAATTGTTTCAATTATTCATTGGGAATGCGGCTCAAAGGCGAGCAACATGACGGGTTTGTGTCAGAATGGCTTATTGTCTGACTGGCGGACTGACGGACTGGCGGACTGACTTGCCTGACTTGCCTGATTGACTGTTGTTTGAGTGCAAGAAATAATTTATTTAGGGACTTACCACTGACTTTATACATATGTATATCAATTTCAATTAGATATAATCACAGCAAAGTTCGAGTATTATCGATTACAATCGCAAAACTCTAATCGCATCGATATGTAAGCGATTATAGTGGAATGACATTGCTTGCATTTATTTTTATATATATATTTACAAATTGGAGAACACCGATTTTAAGATTAATCAACTTTGGCTATTAGAAAACACTCCCAAAATTACTATTGTTTTGTATGGCTTCGTTTTTGAGTAATAAAAACTCTTTGACTTAAATTAACTAGTTAAGTATAATATATATATATATATATATATATGTATATATATACATACATATACATAAATATTTTCCTGATTAGCAGCAATAGCGGAATCGATCTAGAATTCAGAGAGAATTCCCAGCTAGAGATTTCAAATTGGTTCAAAAATGCCATACACAGATCACGATTATGATATCGATAGCTCACCCTGCAAATGAACTATCGATAGCAATATAATGCACAATTTGAAAGGTAGACAAGCATGTAGTTGCCAATGGAATATTTTTATGTGGCAAGCATAACTCTGGCATTGTTGCGCGTTTTGTGGCTACCTCGTTTGAAGGCACTGTCCGCTTTTTGACGAGGAGTTGCTTGAATTTCTCCTCCACAATCACTTTAATGTTTGTTGCCGCCATTTTGATGGCTTTGCTTTAATTTGAATATGTATATATATAGATATATATATATATATATATATATTTATATTTGCTTGAGTCTTATTCAGTAAAAGTAAAAGTTTGCCAATAAATTCTCGGTGCGATGTCATCAGAGCCTTGTTGCTCGACTCTGCTGCGCCACTCTCCGTGCATGAGTCATAAGTGCTGCACTTGGGAAAAATGTGTATATTATGTATTACATTTATATATATGTATTGCATTTATGCAGATGTATGCTAAATAATTTAGTTTAAGGCAACATCCATCACAAAGTTTTCTTATGCGCCAACTTTACCCACCTGGATAAGCAAAAGTAAACTAAGTGAAAATTAAATCTATTGCCAAATATATAAATATATATATATCTATATATATATATTGGTATGATGATTTCACTCTCCGACTCACAAATTTGTTTGTTATTATCGTTTAAATATTGAATTATTTAATTTAATTCATTGCTTAACATTCAACTCAATTGGAACTGTTGCTGCAGACACAAAACAACACTGCAAAGGGCTGGCAACCCTAAGGCGCCGCTGTCTGTCTGTCTGCCTGTCAGCCAATTACATTTTCATATTTATTTGCTTTAGTAATGGCAACGTTTAATTTATAGCACGAAATAAATTTCATAATTATTGTTTTTGTTTTTTGTGTTTGTGCCGTTATTTTGCTAATTGCTTTCAGTTTTTTGTTGACTGTGCGAAAGTGGAGAGAAGCTAGAAAATCATGCGTTCAATCCACATGTGGATGGTATGTAAAAATGTTTATATTTGTGTATTGCATTAGGGTTGTGTGTGTATTGTGGATGTAATTATCCGCACAAGAAGCTAGAAAAGAATGCGTTCAATCCACATGTGGATGGTATGTAAAACTGTTTATACTTGTGTGTTGCATTGGGGTTGTGTGTGTATTGTGGGTGTAATTATCCGCACAAGAAGCTAGAAAAGAATGCGTTCAATCCACATGTGGATTGTATGTAAAAATGTTTATATTTGTGTATTGCATTAGGGGTGTGTGTGTATTGTGGGTGAAATTATCCGCACAAGAAGCTAGAAAAGAATGCGTTCAATCCACATGTGGATGGTATGTACAAATGTTTATATTTGTGTATTGCATTAGGGTTGTGTGTGTATTGTGGATGTAATTATCCGCCCAAGAAGCTAGAAAAGAATGCGTTCAATCCACATGTGGATTGTATGTAAAAATGTTTATATTTGTGTATTGCATTAGGGTTGTGTGTGTATTGTGGGTGTAATTATCCGCACAAGAAGCTAGAAAAGAATGCGTTCAATCCACATGTGGATGGTATGTAAAAATGTTTATATTTGTGTATTGCATTAGGGTTGTGTGTGTATTTTGGGTGTAATTATCCGCACAATTGATTAACCTATTCATGACTGCCATTTTGCGTTTGAGCCTACATTTGTAATCTCAAATTGCAGGCCAATTAATTAACAAGTTATTTGGGCCTTATGCTAAGCAGGGTGATTGGCTCTTAGCTGGATATGACAAGCAAATAGATCCTAATTGAGTAATCCATAATTCCTTTGTCCTTTGGTTTAGTTGGCTTAAAAAGATACTTATCACTCAGGTGCAGAGTTAACTGAACTAACTGATTAACTGGACTTGAATAAACAGTTAGTGGTGCATGCAAGTTGAGCTGTTCACAATAATCCGCTTGCTTCTCCATTTGGCTCAATTATGCTCAACATTGGTTGGCTGGGCCCAGTGGGAGATTGGCAAATCATTGGCATCGATAATAGCTGTCCGGGTGAAATATCGCATCTAAAGGCCATATCGCGACCGAAACATCGTAACCAAACATCATATTCGCCTTTGCTTATATTCAGGCTGGTATATTCCAGATTATGAGGCCGGAGATATACCCTTTCAATGGGTTGAGGGAGAGAACGCCTTTTTTGTATTCAGTTCACTTTTTGCACCTCAATTTCAACATGCATTTTAAAAACTGACTGAACTATATATTATATTTTTCCGATTTTCATTCTTTTTCTCAAAACTACCGGAATTTGTACATAGCAGAATTGGAATCGGTATCCAACTTCGTTTCAGTTTCACACAAGCGTAAGTCAGCAAATTTGGTTGGTGGATTAGTCGTGACTCCGAATTGGAAGGGTATCATTATGTGATGGCACCTGCAATGCGCTGCACACATCCCAACCGACTTATAACATACCCTGAAAACGCTAGGTACTTTCTACAGCCTGCTGGCTAAGAAGGTGGGCTTAAACTGTGCTGTTAGCTGGGTTTAGTTTGGAGTTGGCCTCTTTTGGCCTTCATTTCACATATTGTTCGCATTCCTTCATGTGAATTACTCGAATTTTCCTTAACAGAATCATGGCAAAGTCCACAGAATTGGCCAACACAATTTATGCCGTACACGAACTTTTCCTTTCTGCCTTTTCCCATTTTTTTCATTTTCAATTTTGAAACTATAAAGGGCCCTTTGGGCTCTGTTCACCAGTTCACCTGTTCACCAGTTCACCTGTTCACCTGTTCACCTGTTCGCCAGTTCACCATTGTGTTAAGTTTCAAAGAATCTGCCACTTCGGCCACTCTCCCGGCCAGAAAGCCCTCGGCCTGCCTCGCTTCTCCCCCTTGGCCGCACTTGAGTGTGCTATGCAAAGAATGGCTTCTCTGATGTACGCTTACTTGAATCGGGGGATTTATGTTTTGCTCGAGAAGTCTGCACAATCAAACAATAGTTTCTATAATTAAAATAATTTTTTTGCATTTAGATGAATTACTTATCCACAATCAAAAAATGTAAATTTACATTTACATTGCTTCGTAAACGTTTCACTGGCAGCACCTTAGTTGCTGGCCAACTTTTTACAGCAGACAAAACTTTTCGCTCACGTTCTCAATTCAAATTGAAATCCTTGGCGAAGTCCAGGTTGTTTCTTATACCCTGGACAAGATAAAAAACAGATCGAATAAATACTGTTATATATTAAATTATACATATATGAAATCAGATTATAGTTCTGACTTCGATATTTAGTTGTAGTCATTATTCGAGCAAAAGGGCATTCACAAATCAGTTATTCCATATATTTTTTTGCTGTTGTTCTAACTGGATTTAAGTGGGTGTGTGGGTTGAGTGGCAAGCAAAGATGTGCAAACTCAAAAAAGTCGTCTCCCCACTGGATGCACACCTTTGATGCTCAGCCCTCGATTGGGAATGGAGTTGGGCAGTGGGTTGGAGCAAAGCCTGTCCAGGCCAAGCACTTTGCGTGTGGTCGATGTACTCCTTCGATTCCTTGGCCTTTGCCTTTGCCTTTGTCTTTGCCTGCAGCGCCTGGTCGGTCGGTCAACACACACACACACACACACACACACACACACACACACACAAGGATCAAAAGAATGAAAATGTAGTGCAAGAATAGAGTGCAGCAAATATGATTTTTTTGGTGTGCGTATACCACTACTTGAGGCAAGACTCTAGATAAAGCATTCGCAAGGAAGCTCATTTAATGCACAATTTGCCAAGAGCGAGTGAGAGAGAGAGAGAGGGAGAGAGAGAGAGGCATCCATCTTAACGCTAATATAAAGAAGCAGCAAGAGAATTCAGTTAACTTGCGCCAAAGTGCCAGCTAAAGGAAATGGCAAATGAAATCAAATGGCTGACTGGCCATATCCGTCGCATTTAATCTACAGCAAATTGTGGCAACTGACCCACATGAACACACACACACACACACACAGTCACATTTGCTTGAAGCGCTGTCCGCTTCACTCGCTGGTTATTGACACTTAACGCCAGCAGCAATGCAATCATCAAATCACCAGCCCTCTCAGCTCTCTCAGCCCTCTCAGCTCTCTCAGCCCTCTCAGCTCTCTTAGCCCTCTCAGCTCTCTTAGCCCTCTCAGCTCAGTTGGCCTGCTCAGTTGCGAGTGTTTCGCCTCATTGCTTGTCAATTGCAAGTCCACGACAAAACTGTAAATGTTTGCAATTTATTGTTACTGCCCCAATGGATATGAACATGGACATGGACATGGACATGGACATGGAGCTGGACATTGCCGTGGCAAAGGTAGTCCCGGTCCAGCTACTCTAGCCACATGGCAAACAAGGTACGCCAAATCTCGCTCCTAACTGCAATTAGGCATAGTGAAACATTGGATTACACTCAGCGCAACAGTTTTCCACAATTTCCACATTACTTTCCCAAAGGAATAAATCACGTGAAAGATTCAAGATTAATCCGTTATTCTGTCTGCCGTTTTTTCGCTCAGTGTACATAAATGCGACTGGAAAAGGAGTACAAATGTTATTAAATTGATTTCGATTTGTAAACGTTAAGTGGCGTCTCCTCATTCGTGCAACAAATATGAAAGGAATGCGACACGCGACCATTCTGGACTCGAATGGAGTGTGTGCCGCCCTCATTGATTACCAATTGATTGGCAACTATTTGAGAGGGGCTGCGTGCCGCTTGCCACTGCTCGCTGGAGTTTGGGGAGCGTGCTGCAGCTAAACACGGTATTCGCTCGAGAAATGCAGCAGCAGCAACAGGAGCAGCAGCAGCAGGACGAAATTGCAACTTGAAGTTCATAATGAAGACATCATCAGAGTCAAGTGACTTGCTGCTTGCAACCTGCTGCTGCATACTTACAAGCGACCCAGTCAGCCATAATGTAAGAGCCATAAAATTTCAGTAATTTCACAGTTAACTTATGACTGCACTGAGCTGAAAATCTGCCACTTGTGGCAGCCGGCTGTTATCATCTGCTACTTGCTCGATTCACATACAACCACCCCCCCCCCCCCCCCCCCAAAAAAAAAAGGAACAAAAATTGGCCCTCATGTGTAGCAATCCCGTCCAAACTGCCAACTGGCCAAAGGTAAGGGAATGCGAATCGCACTGGGACTGAGAATTGGCCATCGGTCTACGTGCAGCAGGCTGCAGGCTGCAGGCAACTGGCAACTGGCAACAAACGGCACTCATCAGTCCGACAAAAGCATGCAAAAACTTTGTTGCAAAGCACTTAACAACACACTCACACACACACATGTATATATATATGTATATATGTATGTATATATATATATACAGGCGACAAAATCAGCGATATATATATACCTGTGTGAGCAGCAGTGTTTCATCTGATTACTTACTCCCTTGCAGCATAAGGTGCATAAATAATAATAATAAATAAAAACTGATAAATGATGGAAAGTAAATATTGATAAATGCATTTATTTTGGTTATTCGATATTTAAAAATTCAGATTTTCCACTTCAAAATCATTTTTCACTTTTCGCTTTGAAATTTCGAGTTGAAAGAGAAAATTAATTTGACAATTTTGTCGCCTGCGTTACACACAAAGATTAACACTGGCAACTGTGTTTGTTCATGTGAGTGTGTGTGTTGGTGTGTGTATGTGTGTGTGAGTGTGTGTGTGTGTGATTGTATTGTGCATTGTTTGGTGAGTCCTTTCCGCATATATTTGAAATAAAGTTACGACAAGTTGCACTCAATTTGAAACATTTACTGTCTGCACGGTGGCAAACCAAGTCTATTTGCAACTCCCGATCTCTCTTCCTCTCCCTCTTCCTCCCTCTCCCTCTCTCTTTACCCGTCTTTCTTTTACTGTCTCCCCATGGTCTCCATTGAGACCATAAAGCCGAGTGCCACATTCCAACAATGTGTGCGTGTACATATACATAAATACATGCCTACATACATACACACATACACACATACATACATAGCTAGTGTGTTTGACACACATACGTACATATCTGTGGGTAACCAGAGAATGTCAACTAACAAAAACTATGTCAGAACATCACGGCGGATGCAGTGAAAACAAAAGCGTGCAACGAGCATAAAAAATCTTGAAATGAATACGTGCAACTATTGTGGGCAACACTGTGCAGCGAGTCCTGTGCCACCCAATGACACCCACACACGTACACTCTCAAAAAAAACCAAAAAATATATATAATATAATCATATCGTATGTGCAACAAACAAATAAATACATGTACACATCATGGTGGCTCCAACAACTTTTTCAGTTTGCATTTCATTTGTCGGCATTAATAAATAAATAAATTATAATAAATAAATAAATAAATTATTATAAATTATAAATTTTAAATTATTATATTCCTCAAAAAAAAGAAAACCCTTTTATTTTTTGCAGTGTATTTCAGCCAATGGCCTTATCTCTTATCTCTATCTGTATCTGCTATCTGCAAATTACTCTGGTTGCGTGAGTGAAGTTTCAGTGCGTCTGCTCGCCTCTTGGCCTGCAAACATTTTCATCAGCATTTTCATTGTCAGTGCACCTGCCACATACTGGCAGAGAAGCAGCGTTGCTTCTGCCGCAGATAAGCTGCAGCTCTAGCCCTGAGCCGTAGTTCCATTTGCATATGGAATTACACGCGTGTGAAATTTTGCCGGCCCACGTTCAGTTTCACATCATCACACACACACACACACGCACGCACACACGCACAGCAACAAATTCATGATTTGTGGCAAGCATCCAGTTGTCAGTGCATTAGGTTGTCACACCTGGCCGTTGCCACGTGGCAGCTGCATTTTTATGTGCCACTGCCAGCAAATTCGCTCTTGTCAATTATCTGGCCATAAATCAGATGGCCATTAAATAGACATCGTTCCAATTCCTGCAGACATTTACATAATTAACAGCTTCTGCGACACGCCCACACCCACGCCCACGCCCCTTGCTTGCCCCTCAACTGGCTGCCACTTGCCAGGCCAGTTTTCCATCCCATTCAGTCTGTCTGTCACAAAACACGAATTTCCCTTTGATTTTCCACATGTTGTTTGCTCTTCTTCTTCTCTTTTAGCTTTTATTAACTGGATTTTGTGTAATTGCAGAAGTGTTTGTGAAAACATGCCAATAATTTTTGAACAGTTCAGTAACTTTTCCGATGGATCACTTCTTTCCATTTGGTCTAATTAACACTTAATTAATTTCCACACAGAGCATTTTTGAACATTGGCCATCATTTTTTGCCGGACATTTTTTGCTGTCATCCGTAATTGAATTACGGCAATTGCATTACTGCCAAACATTTGGCTTGCATTTTTTTGATGGCCGAATAATTGTAAGTCAATTACCTATAGCTTTGAAGTCCTTTGATTCAATTTCCGATCAAGCTTCATTTACTTATTATTATGATTGGGCAAAAAGTTAGCACTGGAGGATGCTGCATCTTTTCCTGGTTAAGGCGACGCACTCTGCTAGGATGTGCGTATCCTCGCATCCGCAAAACCTGGTTAGGTGACTTCTCAGTCTACAATGTCCTGTCAATAGACCTGTGAGCATTCTGAGTCTATTCTTCACCATGGTTACCACCTAGGAGACTTCTGGCTTGTCGGAGTCCTGGTGTCTCTGCCCAGCTCCGTTCCCGCATCTGTCTTTCTTCGTCCCTGATTTGTAGCCGTCTCTCTGCCCCCATTCTTGCTTGCTTGTCAGCCTCTTCGTTCCCCGCTATTGTGTTTTCCGAGTTGGTCAAGCTTGGATCTTACTTCGTGGACTACTTTGGATGTTATTTTCGTCCCATTTAAAGCATTTATTGCTGCTTGACTATCGGAGAGGATGGATATATCCGCATTCCGATAGTATCGTTTCAGGTTAAACGCCGCACATCTCCCTATCGCACACACACCTCAGCTTGAAATATGCTAGTGTGCTTTCCAAGGGACTCGTGGTATGATACCCGAGGACCCACCACTCCAAGACCTGTTCCCTGTGTGGTGAGGGATCCATCGGTGTACCCATTTTATGGCGTGCGGTTTCATGGGGTGGACTTCGCTCAGCGTCGTCCATTCCCGCTTGGTGCTCAAATGAACCTTTTCATTTAGTTAACTCCACACATCTTTGTTTCTTGCCCCCTCTCTCTCTCTCTCTCTCTACCTCCGTCTATCTGTCTATCAACAAATATTTATCAGTTTCCAAATGAGTTAACAGTTAACCAAGCAAAGCTGAGCTGACCTCAACTTTTGCCAAATATTCTCAGGTGTTGAGTCGAGAAAGTTGATTTGACCAATTATTATGGGATTAAGTAGCTGTAAGTTTAATTAAAGCCTTTGGTTTCTTGAACCCAATAACAATGGCTAAAAGGGAAGAAGGCATAGACTACCCCAAAGGGTATATATATTCGTGATCAGCATCAAAAACCAATTGCATTTCTTGCGAGTTTAGAATACAAGTGCTCATTTGCCGATAACGATAACGATAAATGATTCAATTGTAAAGTTATCGCCTATCCAAATCAAAGTCAAACTGTAAATTGCATCAGTCAAACAGCTGGCTACAGGGTATCTGCCAGTCGAGCTGTCTTTTGTTCGCAAACGAGTGGAAGTTCTGCTGCAAGTTGCTGCTGCATTTGGAGTTGGCTTTAGATGCTGTTGTTGGATTTGGGGTTTTTGGTTGCACTGCCACACAAATTGCTAAACGGAGCGTTTGGCTTAGCCAACAAGAAGAGTTGGCCACAAAACACAAGTTGGCCAAGTTTTATTGGCATGGGCAAAGTGGCGAAGGCCAGGTTACACATTCGAGCCAATTGCCAAGAAGTTTCAAATAATTGTCACAAATCTTCAAGTTGCCCCTTTCAATGGCAACTGCGGGGCATATTTACATGTATATGTCCATATATCTATGTGGCAGCCGATCGGATCGGAGCACTATATCAATTAGCTGCCAAGCTGCAACAATCGATTGGTGCCCGCTTAAATTGCGATGGTAGCAGTTGGACTTGGTGCTGCAAGGGTTTCCAATCTTTTGGCATGGCCAAGCGAGCAGTGCTCCGCAGAGTGCAGCAAAAGGTGGCAGCAGTGGCAGCAACAGCAGCCACATAAATGTTGTAAGCTGTTGTGAATTATGGTAATGAATGTCAGCGCAAAACTTCCGGGCCAAGCAAAATGTATGTCCGCTGGGGGTTCTCCTGCGGCAGCTTATGCTATTATTTTAAGGTGGGATGGTAGAGGGGAACCTGGAAGGGGGAGGGGGGGAGGGAGTGTTGCACCCCTTTTGTTCTTGGCGGCAAACGGAAATGCAACGTTTTAACTGCATGCGAAACATAATTGACAAACGGCTACAATGACACGCCAAGACACAGAAAAGCGGGCAACAGAGCGATAGAGAAAGAGAAGGAGAGAGAGAGAGTGACAGAGAGAGAGAGACAGAGAGAGACGAACTCATGCTCTTCTATCTCCTGGCTGGGTTGGGCTGGGGGTTTCTTTGTGATTTATATTTTGGCATTGTTGCTTTGCCATTTTGCAACCTGGCCATAGCAAATTGGACACCAGTTGATGGAGCGTGCAGCGTGAGGCAACTTGCCGCAATGCAGCTGTTGCTCCACACTCCTGTTACCACTCCCCGCCCCCACCCTGCCACCGCTCAGCGGTGTCTGCTCCTGGTTGTGGCCAGCAAAAGCTTTGCTTAATTTTTGTGTTAAAAAACTTTTGCAAATGATTTGAACGATGTTCGCATAAAAAACTAAAAAAAGAAGAAGCAGTTTTCCAAGCTCGAAATATATATTCAATATATTAAAATACTTTTCTATGTATATATATATATATATATAATTAATAAATATGAAAGGAATAATTGGGCCGCAGTCGATGTTTGATGTTCGATTTTGATGCGTGCGCATTTGATGAGCTGATGGCTTTGTTTATGCACAGTTTGCTTATGTGCCCCCAATCTGCCAATCAGTCAATCACTCAATCAGGCAATCATTCAATCAGGCAATCAGTCAATCAGGCAATCAGGCAATCAGTCCAATTCAAGTTGCAAGCACAATTGCTTGACATCAATTTCAGTGCTCTGTAAGTGTGGCATTAACCATGCTTAGCCACACCTGCCGCGGGCTCGAGGCACAATATAATAGGCTGAATGCTTGCAGCCTGCTCCTAATTGCTCGGTGTGGCACGCTTCGCAAGGTGGCACATAGTTACCGTTGCAGCTCCTACTGTTTGCTGTCTTGCTACTTGCAACCGCAGTATTGCAAATGGCACTTTGTCAAGTGTTCGATTGGCCGAGAGTGTATTGGTGTGTGTGTGTGTGTGTGTATTGACCTGTTCCATCAACAGATGGCGCTCGCTGAGCGAGAAAACAATGCCACATTCCAAAATATCCATTGGGCTGACAAAACCAGTCAACTGTCATCTTATTTAATCAGTGCTTACACCAATTGAACGCACATCCATAAATATATATATACATATATATATATATATATATATATATGCTCATCATCATCGTGCTCCTCCTCCTCCGCCTCCTCCACTAAAGTGGGTGCCACTGAGTACAGAGGAAATGGGGCAAAGGGCAAAGGATGCCATTCGATGTTCACACGCAAATAAATGTGGCAAGTGCCACTTTGCAATGTGAGCTGCGTTTCACATTTTCATTGTTGCTGCCGATTGCATTTCCCTCCAAGCACTCCATCAATACGATCTCAGATTTGAGTGTAGAAACAAACCCAAAATCAAAGTGAAACAAGCAACATTTTTGCTAGAATAATTCCATTTGTTTATGCAACAAGTTTCCTTATATATAATATATAATATATATATATTGGATTACCATGTTTAGCTTGTGCAACTGCTGCTGCAACTTTTTTATTTATTTTTTATTAATTTGTTTTTTTTTTGCCATTTGTTGCAACGTCTGTTTGCTGAGTGTGCTTAATGTGGTGAGTGCTTGTTGCACCTTCAGTTATGCCCTTATACATATCCATCGGCACGTACATTTGCAAATCCCAGCTTACCCCATAAAATTGGAAATGGAACAGGCTATGCTGAAGCTCGAGAGCTTAGAGATTATCGATATAAATCGATTACTGATTGTAATGAAATCCACATTTTCCCAGGTATAATGTTCTTACAACTTTGATACACAGATGTACACACACTTACACACACATGCATGCATATAATAAGTAGAGTGTCATGTGTAGGGTATCTCGTAGTCGACCTTGCTCGACTACAGCATTCCGACCTGTTCTAGGCCATGAGCGTCGAACAGATTGCAGCTCGAGGGTGGCACGTGCATTATTCCTTGAACAAACTACAAATGCATTCATACACTCAGCGAAATAAAAGTCGAAGTTTCTATTGTCTTAAGACAATTACTTGACTTACTTTCTATAAGTACTTATCCGAGTACTTATTTCAAGCACAAATTTCCAAATTTGGAACGCAGATGAGTATAAACCTCCTCCTAAGTTTGGACTTCCTGGAAAGAATTCCAAGTTTCTACATCTCTGGTATCTGAAGCTAGAGTTAGCCAACTTATAAGGCATATTTCTGGAAACCTCCTTTTGATTGCTTACACCCGTTCAATCCTATTCATATTCCCACAGGGTATTCAAACTATATTAGAGTGCAAATATTAAAATCAATTTACACAAAACAAAGTTAAAAGTTTTAAATCCCGCCTTGCCTCTATCTGTTAATTAATGTTCACATTGTATTTTACAGTCTTCAGTTCGGAAACTGAGCTTCAACTTTTTTAATAAATAAACAAAATCAAATATAAATGGAAACAAACATGAAAACAAATGAACTTTTCCCTTTTCAGTCTAAAATAAATTTCAAATTTTGTAAGCGCATTATTTAATGAACTCCTAAAAACGCATTAACTTTTTGAATACCAGCAGATTTGCCTATTATTTTTCGCTAACGCGAATTTTGCATTAAGCACTTAGCGCATTTTTTTAACGGAAGTTTTTAATCTACTCAAAAATCAGTTGAGTGGTTTCAGTGGAGCTGCGCAGAGTTGGCTCGTTTTAATTGCTTTGTTTTTTTTTTGTAGGTGCTCTTCTGGTTGCTGCGCCCATGTGTGTTGCACATTGCCACGTTGCGAGCTTGTGGCAGAATCAATTGAGACGTATCAATAACGCATCGTTTTAGGTGTCAGCTTATGTGTGACTGGACACTGAATCGGCCATGCGGCAATGCAGCTAACGTAAGACTAAATCAGCCATCTGCAACACACCTGCCACACACTTGCCACACACTTGCCACACACTTGCATCCACATGCGTGATCTGCTGCATAGTCAACTGTTGATCCACCCGAGGCGAGACTTGACTCGATTCAGTTGTCAAGCGTTACGTTTGAACCATCATTTGTTAAAAGCCGTTAGAAAGCTCTCGTGGAGACAACTCGGCTTGGAGCTACCCTGCACACCGCTTTCAAATACAAAGTAGACTTGCTGTTGACAGTATGCAAATACGTTTTGATTATATGCAACAAGTTTCAAAATCACCCCCAAAATGCCGTCTTCTAAGTTCAATCTGCCAATATTAATATTTAAATATATGTAACTGCTGCTTTGAGGGTATTTCATAGTCGAGCTCACTCTTCCTTTTTTTTTTTTTTGCTCACAGCTTGTATATAAATATGTGTGTTTATGCTTTGCATGCATAGATGAGTTGGCCAGCAACGGATTTTGAGAATTACCAACTTTTTTTAGTTTGGCTTTTTGGCTGTGCGGGCAAACGCCAAACATTGTGTGAAACTCGTTAATTTTGCAAAGCTCCCAAAGGTAGGCAACACTTTTAGTCACGCCAGTGCTGATGTATTTTCGCATTGCTTCTCTGGGCAGACACACACTTGCACACACACTCACGCACACTCACACACACACACACGCACACACACATAGAACGCATTCAACTTGTTGCGCGTGCACCAAAATCGACCGCAAAACAAAGTGCTGCGTGGGAACCGTTACATGGTCGTTAGTGGAGAAGTAGCTTCATGGTGGAGAGTTGGGAGTTGGAGACATGCAAAAGGGGCGCAATGGATGACATTTGCTGCACTGCTTTGTCATGTTGATTTTTCCTCTTTTTATTTTGGCTATTGTTGTTGCTGTGAGTGGAAACTAACGGCATTTAACTTAATGCTTGTACGAACTCCATTCACACCAACTTATGTGTGTGTGTGTGCGTGCGTGTATGTGCGTTAATGCAGAGTTTGCAAATATCAAATGTAAGTCTCCATATATATTATATATGTAATTTTTTTTAGCGGTTCAACATACCAATATATATATATACATATATATATATATATATTTTTGCTCCGCTTGCGAATTGTTCTGCGTATTTCTTGTAGTTAATTAACTGAAATAGCATTAACATAGTTCCATGGCGCGCTTTATAAAACGAGCATACCCTCACACACACACACACACATGTCTGTGAGCATACCCTCACACACACATTTGTGTGCCTGTGTGTGTGTGTGTGTGTGCGTGGAGCCGCCGCAGCGTATAAAAAGTTTTAATTGGCAGGCGACGAAGTTGACCTGACCTCTGGCGAAAGCCGCGGGCACACACACGATAGCAATTTTTAAGTGCATTTTTATATGAATGCAACACACACACACACACACACTCACAAAATAACTCACACTGTCTTTGTATTTGCATATAGAATCGCGCTGAAAATACTATATGCTGAACTATCACAAATTAAACAAATAAGCAAGAAGGCGCCAGTCGGGAGAGCTCGCTACAAGATACCCTATGAGTTTGGCATATGCATGTGTGTGTGTGTGTGCTCTTCAAAACAATGTAGTATTTTCCTTTCAAATGTGTAACTTGAAAATGTTAACAATTATCGATTTATATCGATATTGGATAAGGTTATCGATCATCGAGATGAGGCAAAACTTGATCTGCGTGATCTGATGAACAACATATCCAGTTGATAGGCTCGGAGATGCCGTCGTCTGCATTATACCCGTTAAATCTGATTCACATCCAAGCATGGTAAACAAATTATATTAAAGTGCTCGCAGTCGGCATGGCAAGGGGCAACAAAACGAAATCCCGAAACTGAAATTAATTATGCCATTGCAGTGCTTTTTTCAGCTATAAAATATGACATTTATTCACAATCAGATAACTTTTTATTAAATATATTGAGCAGTGACTGCGCGGGTGTGTTATTATTACATTAAGATTTCAATCATCTTGTTTCATTTTTGAAAATATATCAAAACAAATGTTTATTGGCTTATTTATGCTCACAATGTTGTTTACAGCCTTCAGTTTGGAAACTGAGTTTCAACTTTTTTAATAAATAAACAAAATCAAATATAAACAAATTAACTTTTCCCTTTTCAGTCTAAATTATTTTTCAAATTTTGTAAGCGCATTATTTAATGAACTCCTAAAAACGCATTAACTTTTTGAATACCAGCAGATTTGCCTATTACTTTTCGCTTGCGAGAATTTTGCATTAAGCACTTAGCGCATTTTTTTGATTTTGATTTGAACGGAAGTTTTTAATCTACTCAAAAATCAGTTGAGTGGTTTCAGTTCGCCCTTGAGTGGAGCTGCGCAGAGTTACATTTTGAGTTGAGTGCGTCACGCAGCTCAGCATCTGTTGCACAACAGTGGTACGCTATCCGGAATTCAAGCATTGAGCCAAAGTATGTTAAATAGCTGAAGCGTATGTATCAATTAGATTTAATGGCAACAATATTTGATAAATTCTTTAAGCAACAGCAAACAAAATGAAAATTTGGAACATTAGATTTGATTGCTATGTTGCACGTAACGTCTTGCAATTGTGAGCCACTGTGCTGCCACGTGAATGTTAACAGTGCCATTTTGAGTTAGCATTAACAGTGAGTGGTGTTTCACACAGGCCAAACACTCAATATTTGAGTGTAACATTGGCCAAGTGAAGTTAACATTTCAATGACTTTAACAGTCTGTTAACAGTTATGTTAAGCAAAATCACTCGACGGCCGCTAGCGTTGCTGATTATGTTTTCGTTTCTGGCTACGTTCGCAGTTTGTTTTGTGCGCGCGTTCTGAAAGGTAGTGATTGCTGCGAGAGTCGTCGTCATAATTGCCGCCGTCGTTGTTGGCGTAGTCGTACTTCGTGCGAAAGCAGATCCAAAGCGAAGCTGGTAAAAAAAAACGTTTCTCCCATGTGTTTGTGTGTGTGTGTTAGCTTGCTGCTTGCGCGTCGATCGGCAGCGCGCAATGATCTTTCAATATTTTTGTTGGTTTTTTTTGTTGTTTCGTGTTTGCTTCTGTGTTTTTACATTTACACACATTTTTGTGCATGTTTGAATATTTTGATGCGTGAATTGCAATTGAAAAATGATGAATACAAATTATGAACAACAATCTCAACTGAATTGCATATTTAACCATTTATTATCTCTACATGCATTTCTATTTGTGTGTGTGTCTGTGTGTTACTGGTTGTGGGAGCGAGCAGAGCTTGAAACGAAAAATTGCACGTAAAAACGAGTTCTTGCAACCAGTCGCACAACAGAAGAGCCAAAAGAAAAGGGTTCAGCTAAAGCAGCAAGGCATAATAGAAGAGGAAGCCGAAGCCACAGACGAAGACGAAGCTGAGGCAGAATTCCCATTAAACAAGCGCTGGCTGCGCAGCTGGCTTTGGTTGCGCTGATCTGCCATCAACTCCGCTCTCTCTCACTCTCTCATTCACACGCTTTACGTTCTCTCTGCTGCTACCTGTGTGCAGGTGTGCGAGTGCGTGAGTGAATGAGTGCGAATGACGGCACAAAGCACAGTGTTAGATTAAAGTGACGCTAGCATTTGTTGTTTTGCTTTTGCCTTCTGCTTCTGCTTGTCTGCCTCTCCCTCTCTCTCACTCACTCACACACGATCGACCTCTCATTTTGTTGTTGTTTGTTTGTTGTCCATTGCAGGCACCTAAAATGGCAGCAGCAGCGAAAATGCTCGACAAATTGAAAATATTGAACAAATAAAATAAAAAAAAACAACAACTTCTGCCAATCGCATATCCAAGAAACTTTTCAAATAGAAAATTACAACAAACTCGAAAGAAAATAAAAAATAAAAACAAACTGCTCAAAGTAGAAGACAAACGACTACAGCAGCAACAACTACAACAGCAACAACTGGCGCAAATGAGGCAAGGGCAGCGACGACGACGACGATCGTCGCTGCGTCGCGTCATCGAAAGAGTAGCAGCGGCAGCAGCAGCAGCAGTACCACCGCCACCACCACCACCAACACCAACACCAAAAAGAAGACCAAAAAAGGCAGCAGCTACGCTTAGAATGCTGCCAAAGTCGTTGCCGCCGTCTCTGCTGGTGTTGATATTGCTACTGGTCGGCTTTGCCGCATTTGGCTGGCACAGCTGCTCATGTTACGCGGGTAAGTTCTCTGTCTTCTTCTTCTCCTTCAGCTTCTTCTTACTTAGCGTGTTTGCATGCTCACATTTCTTCCATTTATTCTGCTTCTTTTGTTGTTGCTTTTGCTTTGTTTTTTCTTTTTTTTCGTTTTTCGTTTTTCGATTCGTTTGGTTTTTTTTTGGTACAAGTACAAAACAAACAGCCCGTGGGAATTTTTATGGGTGATTGCAAAGCGTAGCAGAAAAATTAGCCAAAGCAAAGAGCTGCATTTTGTTTGTCTGTTGCACAATTAGAAGTAACAGTGAGTGGGAGTGGGAGTGGGAGTGAACTGCCTGCCTTACTATTTGAGTAGTATTTTTGTTTGTTTTGTGCTGCTGCATTTCGTAGTATGCGCACTTAGCTCGTCAACACTGGCACGCATTCAACAATTGTTTGATTCGTTCGTTCGCTCGTTCGTTCGTTCTTATCTAAGTAAATCAAACAGACACTGAATACTGAAATACTTTCGATTCACACGTGTTCCAAAAATGTACTACATACAACAATTACAAATAGACATATAAACAAATACAGGCCCAGAAAAACTATAAATACTTTTGTAATTGTTGGAAATAGGCAAGAAAACAGATTTCAGGACATATTTCAAAACAAGAACTTTATGCATAAAGTGGAGAAGTGCAGAAGTGCGGAAGTGCAGAAGTGCCATATCTCTCTTGGATATTTACACTCAATTTGTGCGTTTCGGATTTCCAAATTATGCTGAATTATTCCGAACTGTTCGATTGTTATTATTTTGATATAATTTCGAGTGTGCAATGCGCGAGTGTTGTTTATGTCTGTATTCGACACTCGTTGCATTATTCATAACAGTTGCCTGTTGCCTTTATCGAGTTTCCACTGTACGCAAAAGACTTGTGAGTGACGAATATGTAAATTCAACACCTTGTCGCTGATATTTTACACAGAATCCAAACAAACAGACGGCGACAATTCTAAAGTAACCGTCATTCTCTCTCTGCCCGGGTGTGTGTTTGTCTGTGTATGTGTGTATGTGTGTGTAAATAACGGCAATGACAACACAAAAGTTAGACGAGCCGACATCAAACGCACAAGAAAATTTCCAATGTGAAATGCGCAACCTGATAAACATAATTAGGAAGAAAAGAAACAGGAGAAGGAGAAGAAGGAGGAGAAGGAGAAGGAGAGGCAAAAGCAGACAAAAAGTTTACCCTAACCTCAACTGTGCTTCGCGTAGAATTAGGTTATATCTGGTGAAAATTGAGGGACCCCAGAGCCCAGTAGAAAAAGTGTTGAAATGCATCCATTTATTTTGCACTCGATGACGGACAAATATTTCGAAAGTTTGTCCACATAAAGTTGAGAAGCATACTATAATTAATATTAATATTAATAATTAAATTACTCTTAACTGAAAGTATAATTGAAAACAACAGGAACAAGCATGAGCTGAGAAAACTTTAAATTAGCCACTTTGAAATTGATAATTGGCCCAAAAATGTTTCGAAAGTTTGTTCAGAAAAAGTTCAAAAGTATACACATGAAAAAAGTACAAAAAAAGTATTTCAACTTACACAAATAAACTGAAAATAGTAGTAGAATGGAGTAGCATGAGCTGAGAAAACTTTAAATTAGCCAATTTGAAATTGATAATTGGCCCAAAATGTTGCAGCTGCTGTTCAATCAGGTGCCGGGCTTAACGGCTTAAGCCATCTTGGCGCACCTGGCTAATTAGGTGTTGTCAACTGTGTTTTGATAATGATGTTTCCGAGGCCAAAAGGGTTCAATTGCCGTTGGACAATGCCCATCCAGATTCCTGACACTTTAAACTCGGAATATATTTTCCAATTGGATTGCTGGGAAATCGATATCTATTTCACTTTTTCAACTACAATCAAATGAAAATGCTACTTGAATTAATTGTTGTTTTTCTCTTTTTTGTTTATTTATTTAATTATGTTTTTTTTCTGTTGTTTTTAACTAACTAATTTGTTTGGTTAGATTATAGATAATTGATCTGAGGGCTTAGGCATTTTAAGTCAGCTTTGCGGCACATTTGAATGCCCCGGCGAGTGCGTGTGCAACATTTAATGCGATTATTAATGTAACACAATGTTTGTCAATGAATTGCGTTTAAATAAATCTAGCTACACATACATCTATATCTATATATAATCACAGTTATTTGTGCAGTGGCACAATTAAATTCAATTCGAAAAATGTTTCATTTTGCCGAGTTCATTTATTATTTTGTATTTATTTCAATTGCCTTCAAACATCAATTACAAAATTACATGATTTTGGAAGGAGGATAATCTGCCATGCTTGATGCTTGATGCGTGATGCGTGATGCTTGATGCGTGATGCTTGATGCGTGATGCTTGATACTCATTGCACATTGCAATTGGCGTCACAAATTGTTCCACTTTGCTGCACTGCAAATTTCAAATATCAAAATTTCAAAAATCAAATTTCAATTTGACCACAACTACACACACACACACACACACACACACTCAAGTGCACATTCATCTTTGTGCCTCTCGCTCTCTAGAATTATAATTTTGTTATTAATCTCAAGCTTAATTTTCCCAATTATTATTGAATAATTCATAAATAACTGTTGTTTTCACTGTGCTTACTTTGGCAGAGTGTTGCATGAATGAATGACATCGTCGAGGTCACATTTTCATTTATTTGCCATGTAAATATTCGACGATGTTTATTGAAAAGTATTTATTAATTGTCTGGTCATCATTTGAAGCACCTTGAAATGAGACACAACGTGTGCTCTGCTCGACTACGAGTTGCCCTGTAATAACTGATATATTGAATCGAATATAATTATAATAATAATGCTGAGTAATGCTATAATATAACTTCTATTCCAAGTTATAGTCCCTTTGGTTTGGCTGTATTCTTCTTATCGAGAATATATATATATATATATATAGATACTTGTGTGGTGCATTCTGGCAGTCTGGCAGTCTGGCAGTCAACTGCATTAAACCCAAACAAACCAGTTTTCATCCATTTGCATATATAAATAAAAGGCGATGTTGCAGCGGCAACAATTGCTCTTTTCCAATATTTTCCATTTATTTATTTTGTATTTTTATTTTGTATTTTTATTTTGTATTTTTTATTTTGTTTTATTTTTATTTTGTATTTTTATTTTGCATTTATTTATTTTGTATTTTTATTTTGCATTTTTATTTTGTATTTTTATTTTGTATTTTTATTTTGCATTTATTTATTTTGTATTTTTATTTTGTATTTTTATTTTGTATTTTTATTTTGTATTTTTTATTTTGTATTTTTATTTTGTTTTTTTATTTTGTATTTTTATTTTGTGATTTATTGACGAAACTCGACTTGCTCATTTACAGAGGTCGCTTTGCTGGCCTTCTGGATGAAAACTGCTGATGATGAAAAACCAAAATAAGTAAAAAATAAATAAAAACGGTTTCCCCGTTTGCCTCCCCCCTCCCCCCGCCGTACTCCAGTTGGCTAATTACAGCAATTACTGTGCACTTTGGGGACAAAGTTTGTCTGCACACCTGGCCACCTGTGTGTTTGCACTTGTTCCTCTGGCTCGCCGCCGCCTTCGTTGGCAACTCAACCGCCACAGAACGGTCTAAAGCAGGCGCCACACAGCGCCAAAAATTGGTTTGTGCAGCTGAGTTTTGTTCTTCTTCTTTTTTTATTGTTGCTTTCATATTTCCTGGTTTTTTGTTTCATGTGAATTTGGCGTCACAAAAAACACACACTCATCTTCTCCGGTTGCACGGAATAATGAGGAATTACAATTCAGTATTTTAATTTGCATATATTTTAAGGATATCATTATTTTTATTGTGACACACATTTTGCAACATTTTTCAACATTTTTCCACATTTTTCCACATTTTTTGTTGAGCTCTGCAATTATTTGATGATCTTATTTTGATTGCAGCCGTCGATGGCATAAAAAAACGATGGCCAAAAGTCAATTGACAAAAAACCCAATTTACAACATATTTGAGAAAAGTTTTTAATTTATTTTCATAAATATGTATACAAAGTAATTTAATCATGAAATTGAAAAACTGACAAAAACTGAATACAAAATTCATGCTCTCTGTGGCAACAATTACTTGTTGCAGACTGTACCCGGCTGCGTGTATGCACCAAGAAGAATGCTTCTGCCTCTGATATTTCTGATGCTGCTGGCTAAGCTTGCACAGCGTTTTCTTTGTATGTAAGACAAGGTTGCACCTACTCCACCAGGTGTTAACTTTTTCTTCTTCTTGTGGTTGCGATTGTGATTGTGTCCACAAGGTGATTGGATAACCTGCTAAGTGTTGCACGAGATGCCAGAGCAGATCACAGAATCTTTGAGTGATTCCAGCATTTGCTGTGCCAGTCGAGCGCAATCACAAATGATGGCCAAGTATTTGGCTGCTTTGGGATCACCAGTTCCAAGGAGGAGTGCACAGATGCAGTCTGCTGCATGCAACTCAAGGCAAATGCTTATTTCATTTCCTAATTATTCAATGAATCGGAAATGCATAAATGATTCATTTCGCAAGCCTTTCGATTTAGCAGCGAATTATTCACTTTGTGTGTGTGAGTATGAGTATGAGTATGAGTATGAGTATGAGTATGAGTATGAGTATGAGTATGAGTATGAGTATGAGTACGAGTATGAGTACGAGTGTAAGTCTGTGTCTGAGTATGAGTGTGAGTGTGAAATGTACACTTATTTGATTTCAGTTGGCCTTGCTTTAGGCCAGCTTTTTTTTGCCTGATAACGAATCGCAATGCACAAACCCCCACATCCCACCCCCCATCCCCTGCATTCTGGTATATACTGATATCGATCAGATATCGAGTGGAATAGTGAACGATTGGATGCATTCAAGCCCATAAGCGCATTATATTATGCTTGTGTTTTGGCCGTTATTTGGCTCATTAGATAAATCATATTTGTAGTTTTAGGGGGGCTCCATTGTGGTTGTATTTGTATTAGCCGCAAAAACTGATTGACCCACAAAATGCAATAAAGCCAATTGCGGCACCACTCCTCTGCACTCTTGCACAGTGGCTCAACACTGCACAAAAAATAGTTATATGAAAAAGAAACTAAATAAAAACTGATAATAGATGATGTGCAAAAATGAAACTCGATTGATTGTTATCGATATATCGATAGATGTGACATGAAACGCCTCTTAGATCATAACTCTTGCAACATGCTCCATTGGCTCCATTGTGGCGCGCTTATTGCATTATACTAAAGCGTTGCACTTATTGTATAATCGCGTTGCACATTTCATGCAACATCAGCAGCATAAATAACAACCATAACAATAACATTAACAATTATGCGAGACGATTCCCAGTGTTGGCCATTCCCAAATATCCTGCAGGACAAAGAGGATTCGCTGGCAAACACGTTGTGCCGACAATAGGCAAAAATCAGCTGGCGGTCAACAATTCGAAGTCAGCCCAATTACAATGAAGCAGCATTGGGGTGAGTGGTGAGTGGGGCATGTACGATGTACACACATGTGGTGGCATGCATGTGTGGCATGCAAATCATTGACCCTGTTTGTTATGGGACCTTGTTGACTCTTCAAATGTCTCTTTTTTATTGCTTCTCTCGCTTTACTTATGCGCATTGCAGCTGATTTTGGGTTTTCTGCTATTTTGCCCAAAACAAGATTGAAACGAGTCGCAGCGGGGAGGGCGTGACTAGCAGATATCTTGCAACCAAGTATAGTAGCTTTCAAATTGTGGCTTTTATTGTTATCGTAAATCGATTCTTATCGGATTACGTTATCGAGCAAATTAAATAATCTCGTACTTATGCTCCAAATAATAAGGCAGATGGCAAAGGGCAACAAAATGAGCATAAATTGTTGCATGTGCCGTCAAGCAGGTATCATAAAACACAGTAACACCAGCCAAGCGGCATGGTGGCAAGGTCTTTGGTGACACGCTGGCAGGTTGGCAGGGTGGCAGGTGAAAGGATGCAGGCGTGAAATGGCAGCGAAATGTTGCACCTCTCAGCCTTGACTAAAAAGTGCACACAAAAATACCACAGCGCCTGCCTGCCTGACACCTCTGCCACCCCTGCCTCCGCAGCCTGCCACGGATGATGTTGCGGCCAAAGAAATAAAACGCTACATTAAACAACGCTGTCAACGCAGTTGTTGCTGGTCCACCGGGTCGCGACTCGCGAGGCAACTGAAGCGCTCAAGTGATGGCTGCTCAGCTCAGAAAGCTGCAAAGCTTGCGAAGTGTACTTAAGACATACACAGCAAGAAATAAATGGTAGCTACAACAGAATTGTGCACAATGGCGTATAAAGCACGCAGTAGCAAAGATCTCCGACTTGGTCAGCATGAATAATCGAGTCGATTTAGGAGGAACTGTAAGAGCTAGTTGATTTAATTTTATCGATAAATATCGATAGTCATATAAAATGTATATGTTTCTAGTCTACCTATTCAAAATTACATCTGGTAGCGATAACATATTTAACATATCAAGTTGATTTAATTTTATCGATAAATATCGATAGTCAAATAAAATGTAAATGTTTCTAATCTACCTATTCCAAATGACATCTAGTAGCGATAACATCTTATTTATTTCAGAATATTCACATTTACCGTTAGCTAACATTTTGAGAAACGCGTATTTTTCGAATCCTGCTATTTTTCGAATCCTGCTATTTTTCGCGCAGTGTAAGATAGAAAGCGTGAGGAAGAAATCGTGAATAAGGAATAGAGAAACGGACACAAGGGTCACAATGCACACACACAAACACACAGCAATAAAGTGAGCAACTTCAACTGGCTAACTGGCCACCTGCCCCAAGGTGCTGAGTGAAGGGTGAGGTGGGTGGAAGGGGGATGGGGGAGGTGGGAGTGGCAGTGCTATTGTTGTTGTTATTTTAGCTAGAGCATATTTAATATTTAACAGTGTCTGCTGAAATATGCAACTGGCCCACGACTAGCTGCGGGCAATGCAACTATGTGTGTGTGTGTGTGTTGCAAGTAGAGGTAATTGTAGAAAGGCATGCTCAGATTCAAGTGCAGGTTAAGTTGAGAAGGCGTGTAAAAGAATATCAAATATGTGCATAATAAATTAGCCAGCCAAGCAGCGCACTGGAAAATAAAGTGCCACAGCAATGCTAGCCTCCTCCCCGCTCCTCCCCGCTACACCCCCAATACATGGGTGGTGGGCGTGGCACAGACCATAAATAAATACCAAAAAACCCAAACCCCTCGGGCCACATAGGCATTTGAAAGGCTTTCCAACGTAGAAATCCATCGAATCGGTTCCCTTTTGGAATTTAAATGCAGAAAAAAAGAAGAAGAAGATTAACAATGAAACATTAATTTGATATTTAATTAATTTGATATTTAATTAATTTGATATTTAATTAATTTGATTTTTGATTCATTTGATTTTTTGTCATGTGGGAAACGTTGCAGCATTTATCGAATGATTTTGCTTGTAATCTAAAAAGGTGAATAAAAAAGCGCAAAACGTGGCAAGAACGTAATCAATATTCAATTAGCGCATTGTTTTATACAATTAATTAATTAATTAATTAACTAATTAATAAGAAAAATGAAAAAATGAATTTCAAATGCATTTCTATGGCATCAATCAAGTTAACAAATTGTGCAAAAATGAAAT
Source organism: Drosophila imparisetae (assembly GCA_035042265.1). Classification (NCBI taxonomy): domain Eukaryota; kingdom Metazoa; phylum Arthropoda; class Insecta; order Diptera; family Drosophilidae; genus Drosophila; species Drosophila imparisetae. Next base: position 847,892 of record JAWNLP010000147.1, read on the forward strand.
TTGTTTGTTTTCTTGTGGATTTTTCGGGCTCTTCAAAGCGAAATGATTCCAATTCTGGTTTCCAGTGATGCTGCATGCAACAAATGCATATAGAATGAATAGCATATCATTTTGACTGGGAGGAAAAAGCGGGCTTAAACTATTTAAAGCGAATGCAAGTGCCAAACAGTTAGCCAAGTTGGCGCATTGCATGCTCGTTTATCTAAACGAATATGGCCAGCGTGCCACATGCTGCAACAACAACAACAACAACAACAACAACAACTGCAGCAATGTGAGTGACCGCCGGTCAGTTGTCAGTGGTCAGAGGTAACAATAGGGCAATATCAGGCCATCTTGTACGTGCCTCTCTCTCTCTCTCTCTCTGTGTGTGTGTGTATGTGGCATGCAACTAAAACTGAAGCAAGCACAGTGATAGCAAGAGGGAGGAAGAGGCAGAGGGTTAGGGAGGCAGTTAGTTGAAAATGGTAAATGCTGGCCAAAAGCAGTGCCCAGTGTGCATTTCACCCAGTTGGAAGCCTGAGCTGCTGCCAGAAGTACAACTTTCTCATGTTGTTGGGCGAATTCGATCGAATTGCCATTTCTCAAATCTAATTCTAATTTTATTTTTAAAATGAAAACTGCTTGCATTCTGAAGCCTGTTTTTTAACTGCTGTTTCTGTGGCAAATACGCGAAATTAGAATTGACAAAAAAACCGAAACCGAAACCGAAACGATAAAGGAACAAAAAGCAAGAATTTCCTGCGCCTTTTATTGGCAACTGGGTATTTCAACTAGCCGGCCAATGGCCGGAAATATCTAATGGTAGCTGCCACAGTCGAGGCCGTGGAAATGTCGCCAGCACGCACGCATATACACACACACACACTACACACACACACACACTAGCACGTACACATGACAGTTATTACTTGGACTGCGTCAATTTGCACCTGGACGGCAGTTTTTTTTTTGACTTTTTGTTCACTTTTTGTGTGCGCTATACCCTTTAAAAATGAATGCACAGGGTATGCTGAAGTTGTGCAATGCTGTGAAATAGAAACAGAAGAAAGCATAATGAATATAAACATTTGGATCTGTCCAGCTGTGCTGTCTGTTTGCCCGATATCGATACAAATCGATTATCGATTGCCATAATAAACACAATTTGAAAAGTCTGCCAATCGGGTTTCGTATGTTTTCAGCTAGACATAGGGTATACCCCGGTCGAGCACTCCCCACTTGAGCATACTTGTTCTCTCGCTTGTTTGGATTTTCGTGCGCGCCTCACAATGAAATTCGTTAGATGGCTGGCAGCTTATGCAAATGCGACAAAACGAGGTAAGCTCAGGTGGCAGGCACCCGTTCTCGCTTGGCCTTGATCACAGCCAGTCAGTGGCCAGTGGTCAGTGCTTCTCTCTCCCTCTCCCTCTCCCTCTCTCTCTCTCTTGTTGCAGTCTGTCAATCAGTCAGTCAGTCAATTACTCAGTTCAGTTGAGCAGTTTGCAGCCGTTGAGTTCTGAGTGCCTCTTTGGCATATTAATTACAGCAAAAGAAAAATGAAACTTGCAAGACATAGCAGCAACAACAACAGCTCACAAATTTGTTGCACTGTTGCAAGCATACACTCAGAAAAATAGATTTTGCAAGCAGAATCAGGCAAATCAACTTTAAGAAATCGGAAAAAAAATAATGAAAATTAAGTTTTGTTTTTTCCAGTGTTGTACAACACACAAAATTTCAACAACTAATTTGTACTATTTTTTTTGAATGCTTCTTTTTCTTTTTCTTTGTTTAAGTTTATGGTTTTTGTTGTTTATGGCGAGTGTGGCACGCTGGAATTTTGTTGGCGTGCCTTGTAAGCTCATTAGTTGCCTAATAAATACTAAATAGTTGCAACAACAACAACAACAACAACAACAGTAGACATGCCCATATATATCGGATGCATGTATTTATGACTGAAGCAGCAACATTTTTTGATTGAAGTTTTTTTGTTCGTGAGTTTCCGTTTAATTGCTTTTCCACGTAGTTTCCATTGTACTTCATTTTGTGGCAAGTAGCACAATGCTAAATGCAATGCGCAACAAGCAAACAAAACATAAATCAATTCGTTTAGCGACAGGGTAAGAAAAAGGTGCGCAAAGTTCTCGACTTGGCGCCTCTATAGAGAACTTTGAGTTGCAGTTGGCCAAGTTAGTGTCAGTTTCAGTTACAGTTACAGTTAATTGTCCCAGAAGTTGGCCCATATTGGACCACTTAATACACATTGTGGCTATTACTCTATATATACTCTTGATCGGTATCAACAGCAACAATATATGGTATCATTTACCATTTAATCAATAACTTTCACAAATATCGATAAAAATCGATAGGCACATTTTGAATTTGAACAGATGATAAATAATCAATATTGAATTAATTAAGCCATTTATTGACGAAGATAATGCCATGTGTGTATTCCCTCGAGCTCATCTATTAACCAAGAGAAATTCAAGTCTACAAGCAGTAGAAGAAGAAGCACTTATCGCATACCACTTTTAGCTTAACTTGGCCAACTAATAAAACAAAAAATGGGAAGAAAATTTCTAACAATTTGTGTCATTGTGCTTGTTGCCGCACGCTTGTCGTTTGTTGCTGTTTGTTGTCTCTGGTTTATTATTATTACGATAAGTAGGCGGTCGGCGGGGCGTGGCAGAGCGTAGGCGGGAGGGGGGGGGGAGACCATATCAGTTGGCTAGCATTACTGTGGGGCTCCCTCCATTCACATGGCCAGAGTCAAAATCCGTGCCTCGAGTCCGCCAATGTTAACACGCACACATACAGACGCATAGTGATAGGCCAGGCACCGTGCATAATAATAATAATAATGACCCGAATCGACAAGAACAAACAAGCCGAGGCAACTGCAGCTTATCGCCTTATCACTGATTGTGCCTGTGAGCTGCAAAATGGGGTGGTGCTGTAATGGGCTATACCCTGCACGCATTCGATGAGTTGAGTTTGCAGATAGTCAATCTGTTGGTTGTATATTGCATTTATCGATTCTTATCGATATCCATAAATTGATATTCAGCATGTTCAATTTTCTATGCTCATTCTTGTTAAGCATAATTCTAATTTGGAATTGTCTGATAATACTATCAGCGTTCGCCTAATAATCGCAATTTATTACAGGGTATCTCCCAGCCAAACAGTCTTATTCTCTGTGGTTTTTGGTTGTGTTCGCATTGCACAGTTGATGAGTGTCATGTGCGACAAAATGTTGAGCATTGGCTTTATTTTTGCTAAGCTTATCGTTTACCAAAAGACCTGCTTCTGTTGTTGTTGGTGTTGTTGTTGTTGGTGTTGTTGTTGTTGTTGTTGTTGTTGATGTTAGGCTCATGTTGGCCCCATCAGGGCCGTCAGGTGTTTCACTGTAGCGCATCGATCACGAATGTTGCTCGGCGATTAGTTCTTGTTCTTTCGAAACCCAAAATGTGGGCCAAAATGAATGGCCCGCTCTTGTTGGCCTGGCCCTGCCAGCGTGGGGCTCTCCGCAATGCCAATCGCATGAATCATGCCTATATTGATCTCTAGTCTCGCTCTCTCTCTCTCTCACTCACTCACTGACTGAGTCATTGGCTGTTGCCAAGTGCAGGCGCCTCCGCTTTAAGCCAGCTTTAAGCGCCTCGCCCCGTTGACCATAAGCAACAAAACGGAAATGTAAACGACGAAGAAACGGCGACAGACAAAATAAAGAAAACAAAAACAAACAAAGCCAATTCGATGGGTTTGGAATTACCAATGATTTGTTGGACTGCTCTCTCTCTCTCTCTCTCTCTCTGTCTCTCTTTCTCTCCCGCGTTCATTTAAATGCTTATTTTAGTATGCAAAGCGACACCTATTGTCCATAGTTGGCATAATAATCACATCAGTTTCATATTTGTTGTATACCTTTGGCATTTTATCCTTCAAATACTCTCTTCCAAATAAATATATCCAAAGTGAGCCGATTGCTTTTGATTATATACCCGTTGCAAAAAGTGATAGCTCAATTTAATCGCATTATCAGTTGCAACATTTCTGATAAGAGTGCATATATTCATATATATATGTATATTCATATTTGATCAATGAATTAAATTGCCACAGAACTGAGCTCAAACCTGCCTGCTGCTGGCGATTTTGTTATTTTTTGAGCTGTTTTCGCGATTTCTGTGGAATGTTATCAGAGTTGGGGCGCAGCTCTCCCAGATCGAAGTAGTTTTGCACGCAGAACAAGCTGTCTTTCTCTCTTTATCGGGCATTCTCGGAAAAGGCTTACGTATTGCCATATAGTATACATATTTGTATGCGTCATCCATGAAGATTAAGTAAATGTGTATTTATGTATTTATTCAGCTGCTTTCCAAGCACATTTTGCATTCAATTTGATTTTTCAATTGAAAGCGAATACAATCCCGATTCACAAATTGAGTGTGAAATATATATTACCATTCCAGACGCGAATTTGAAGTATTTATATGTTTGTGTATCCGCAGGCATTTGGAGAGTGATTCCAAAAATAATAAAAGCAGCAAAAAGAAAATGCATTTTGGCAGTCTTGGTGGTAAAAATTAAATATTTATTTCCCCCAAATTCCCAAATTAATTATTATCCATAAATTGGGCGGTTAGGCTGCCTTGCGGCGCATGTGGCATATGCATTTGTTGCATTTGCGTTTTGCGTCATTCAGACCGGTGACAACCCTACCTCTCCACTTCGACTCGTTCTCTCTCTCTCTTTTTGGTTGCATTCTGCTTTCGTTTACCTGTATTTGACAGACGGACATACGCTGGCATCTATGACATGCTACATTTTGCGATTGGAGGAAATCGAATAGCATTCGTATATAGTTGACAATACTACTCCTCTCTGTCTCTCTCTCTCTCCCTCTCTCTCTCTCCTTCTCCAACATTTTGGCACATTTTCCATGTGTCTCAGCATAGTATCACCTGTCAATTGTATTACTACGCCTAAATCGAATTCATTTGTGGCGGAAACATTCAGTGATTGACTGCGTTCTCCAATACCTGTCGCACCTGAGTCGATTAACCCGCTTGATATTAACAGCGCAAGTGACACAAGTGAAAATATATGCTTGATACTAACAGATTTGCTCTCCTCTCCTCCGCGGCTCTCTTTCTTGTCCACATCTACACATTCTCCTTCGTCTGTCTTACACTGTGACGAACACAAGCTGGCTGCTATTTAACCCGGCATGCTGGACTAACTCTGACCATCGCCCCCTCCCCTGCTGGCGGTAGTCTGTTTTGTTGTTTGCTGCGACCCCTTTTATTATTGAGTTATTTCAGTTATTTTGTAGTTTGCGTGCGCAGCTTTGGAACGTTTGTCATTTGGTGTGGAATGCAAATGGCACGTAGCCCCCCACCCCGTCCTCATCGGTCCCCGTCGACCACCCCCCGCCCCCGCCTCCTTCTACATCAACACCATAATCGGCATGTTCCACATTTCTTAATCTCCACGTCGTTTTCATAGCAGCCGTTTCTGTTTTGATTTCGGTTTCGGCTCGTTGCGTGAATTGCATAAGTGTGTGTGTGTGTGTGTTTGTGTTTGTGTTTGGCTTGACACTCTTGTTGTTCTTCTTCAACGTCTTTGTCTCTTCCTCTTATTGCAGTTACTCTTATTGTTGAGGATTTTGCCCAAAATTTTTTTTGGAGACATAACTTTTTTTTTGTCTCCCTCGCCGTTATACGTTATTATTATTATTATAACTGTTGTGGCTTGTTTTTTCTTTTGGCTTCATTTTCTTTTCTTGACTGCACTTACATCATTATGTGGCCAAGTACATTGTGTATACATATATGTGTGTGTTTGTATGTGTTGTAATAATTATGTTGTTCAACTCTTTTGTGTCATTTTGAGTGTGCACCGTTACAACCGTAACAACAACAACAACGAATAACGACAAAATCAAAAGCAGTCCCTCCCCCCACTCCTGCCACCCACACCCCCATTCCAACAATCAAAAGTTTTGTGTTCTTCTGTTGTGTTTTGTTCTGTTCTGTTTTGTTCAGTTGCGCTTTATTTTATTGAGTTTGAGTTTTCGCTGCTTCTGAATGTATGTCGGTTTGTCTGTCAGTCTGTCTGTCTCCACATCTTCTTAATTAATTTGACATAAATTGCAAGCATCACACACACACACACACGCATTCATGTAGAGTGATTGGCATTGTGCTGACTTTTGTCCTCTTTGGCAAAAGAATCTCGCAGAGTTGGCGTTTGGCATTCTGGCGTTCCGTTACACACCGTGTATGCTAAAAGTTTGCATTCACCCATTTGTGTGTGTGTGTGTGTGTGTGCTAGCAGCAAAGTGCTTGCGATATTCATTCCTGCTTGTCATCAAAATATGTATTTTATGCTGGCAACTTGAAACAGTGTTTCAATTTCGATTCTTGCCAAATTCTAGGAAAGTTTTGACAAAATGGAATCATGCGAAATACATAATAATAAAACTTCAAGCGCAGAGAAGCAACCCCAAAATGAAGACTGTGTATTTAAATCTAGAATGAAAAATCGAAATTGCCATATTTGCTCCTCTTTTATAACAATTTATCTGCCATTTTCCAGCCACTTAATTTCCGCACACAAAACTCCATCCATTTGCAACTAGAATTTTTGAGCAGTTTGCAGCGTTTGTTATGATTTCAAATGGAGCTCGTCCATTAACTGTTTGCTTACACTGTTTGCTCAACTTTGGTACTTGATAGCTTGGCCTGTTAACAGGTCTTTTGTTGTGTTTTAGAAAGTCGACAATGAGCAAAGGCAAATTGTGCGTGTGGGATGGGTGGTTGGGTGGTTGTATGCGTATGTGATAATTATCTGCATAGAATAGAATCGCCTCATTCTGTGGTACTTGTGGGAAATTTGTGGCTGCAACTCGAAAACCCAAACCGGACGCTGCTGTTTTTTTTTTTTTTTTACTCAAATTTTTTTTGTTGGCATCGTTCATCGTCATCGCTTTCTGCTGGCTTATTAATTATGTGACCTGCCCTTAATTGTGCCTGGCATTTTTGGACTATTCCACTCGGTTCACTTGCTGTACCAAAAAATGTATAGTTGCTCGAAGGGAGGAGGGGGAGGGGTGTCTTTGGTGTCTTCGCAATTGTCTTGTGCACTGAACCAACTGTTGTTTGCATGCGTGGGCGTGGCAGGCCATCATCATCATTATCTTGCGTTGATTTTCGTTGTGAAAGCCTCTTCGCATTTTTTTTATTTCTTTATTTATTTATTTATTTATTTTTTTTTTTTTTTTGCACATTTTTTAAGTTTTTAATGTTGTAATTTTTTCGTTTTGCTTTCTAATAAGCACAATCAAATTTTCATTTCTTTCTGTATTACTTCACTTATATTTATTTACATTTATTGTGCGTTGCTTTGTGTTTTCTTTTCACCGTTAATTGAGTACGCCAGCGTGGCGAGGGGCAGGGGCTCTTCATCTCTGATAAGCTCAATTGTAAACATTTGCCTATTAAGCACAATTGAAATTGAAAATTGCGTTATGCCGCATGCACCACCCCACCCCACCCCACTCTCTCTCTATCTCACTCCCGTTCGAAACGATAGTTAATGAAATGTAACTAACTAAAGGGGCTTTAATTGCGTGGAGTGGATGGAGGATGAGGGGGGGGGGGGGGGGGTGAAACACAAAGCAATTATATAAGCATTTAACGTGTGGCAAGCTATAAAAAAATATTGCTTTTTTTTATGTTTTTCAATTAAGGCCTATTTTTGCTTTTGAAATTTGAAATATTTTTCGTTTTCATTGCATTTCGTTTCACTTGTTTAAGTTCAATATTTTCATTCTTTTTGGCTCATGTGTCAACAAAAAACAAATCCAGAAAAAATCCCAATCTGAAAATGGAAAGAAAAAGTCGGCAGCCCAACGCCAAAATCACATCCAAATCAATCTAATCTTGTCGACACTCTTCTCAGTGTTAACATTGATTGACTGCATGTGGATCGATATGTCTGGCCTGATGTGTGTACTCTTCAGTTTCGTACAGGGTATGTGTTCGTCGTCTATGAGAGCTAGAAATTTGAAATTTGAAATAACTTATATGTAACTCAGATGCTTAAGTTTAGTCAGTTAAAGCTTATTCAATCGGCAATTTGCTTCGATATATTTTTGTGTCGACGTGAGTCTCTTAGCTGAGGAACTCTCTCTGTCTCTCTCTCTCTCTCTCTCTCTCTCTTTCTCTTGCGCTTTTCGTTTAATTGCTTGGATGTGTTCCGATTATTTTTGATTTACTCTACCGAAAATGGTTGTTCCCTTGTGGAATTGTCCCACTGCTGCTAAGTGGCTAGGTGGCCAGGTGGCCAGGTGGCCAGGTGGCTGGCAATCTAACTTTGACAAGTAATTTGTTTGAATAGAGCCTGGGGCAGGTTGAAGCCGAAGCTGAAGCTGAAGCTGATGCTTGAAGTGCCTGAAACTGGCGGGCTGACTGACTGACCGCCCAGTGTATTCCCAGTGCCACGCCCCTTTTGGAAAGAAGTGCGTTAACTAAATGCGTTCCTTGGGGCGCCTATTACAGTTGCTTGTCTTGTTTGTTTTGTTGTGTTTTGTTGTTTGTTGTTTGCTCATTTCGCTCGGCATTTTCTTCTGCTCGACAAGTTGCCTTGTATTTAATTTCTCACTTCTCTGCGGTTGCTATCGCTATCTCTTCTGCGGCATTTATTCAAAATGTGATTGCGTTTAATTATAATTTTGCATTTTTTTTTCCTTATTCCCATTTCCATTTACATTTCCATTTTGATTTTCTTCGCTTTTTCCACTTGCTGCCCGCAAACGCATTTTATTTTCTGTTTTTGCGCTATTGCGCAAATATTTACTTTGCATAACGGTTTGCCTATTACAAACAGACACTATCTATCTCCCTCTCTCTTTCTCTCTCTCTCTCTCTCTCTGTGTGTTCAGTCTGCTCTTCCTCCTTCACATCTCGATGACCCTTTCCAATTAATTTTTATATTTTTCTCTCTGTTAACACACTTGTTAAAAAGTAATGCACATCAAGATGCTTTCGAAGATTCAATTTTTACACACACACACACACACACATACACACACACACATACACACTCAAATATTCAGTTTCACTTCTATCTTGGCCATTTTTCTGTTTCGCTATCTGCAATTCAGTTCCAAGGAAGTGCTTTGGACCATGTTCAAATTGACCTCTTCTGTGTTTGTTTTTGTTCAACGTCAGCCTCAACTTGCTGTGGCATAATGTTCCTGGAATTAACTGCCAGTTGAGATCATCAGATTATTCGCTTAAAAATAAAACAAATATATAAAAAAAAACCATTAAAAATCGCAAAGCGTTTTGATTACCGTTAAATGCATTTTGTTTCTTAATTTGTTTTAGCTGCTTATTTGTAAAAGTTGGGCAAAACTATGCAAAATGCCACATGAAGTATATATATATATATATATATATATATATATTTATATCTGTATGAACCAGCTGATCTAGAGACTTCACATTTGGAATGAATATCGATGCAAAATTTACGTTGATGTATCATCAATAAACTGCAAGAATTTCATCGAGTATCGAGTGGGAAACACAGAGAAGCCAAAACGTAGCAACATTTAAAAGCTGATTTCTGTGTATGCCCCCCCTTCCCCTTTTGTCTTCTTTTTACATATATTTTGTGTTTTTTGTTTTTACATTTGAAATTGAAGTTTTTTTTTTTTTTTTAGCAGTTTCTCTGTTCACATGCATTTTTAAAGCTTAGCCAAATTGCTAGCCACAAAAGTTCTTGTGCAATTTTCCTTGGGCTTACTTTTATTTTGTTATAAATAGGAAATATGAGCAGACAACAACAACAACAACAAGAAGAAGAACAGCAGCAGCAGCAGCAGCAGCAAAGTTGACGCTGGCTCTGTTGCTTAATTGAGCATCAATTAAAAATGTTGCGCCTCATTAAATGTGCGCTTTAATATACACACATATATACATACATATGTATATGTAAATATGTATGTATATGTCTACTTATATGTATTCTTTATGTAGGCTTGCTCGTTGTTAAAATGCCGCACACACTTATCAGTTAGTTGGTCAGTCAGTGAGTTAAAGTTGTTCTTGTTGTTGTTGTTGTCGTTCTCGTTCCTACAGTTGCGTTCAAAATAATAGTTGCGCCGCTTTTCAAAGTAATTTCACCAAAATATGACTCATTTTGTGGTAATAATATTGAGACTGCGTTCAAATCTTAAATATATAGAAAAATTCAATTAAAATACAATTATTTTCCAAAATTAAATTAAAACTAAAAATTATTAAATTAAGGAACTGTAATTTAATTTTTAATTTTAAGTGCAACTTTTACTTAGTTACTTATCATCAGTATTGATTGCTTGAGCTTAAATAAAATTGTCCAATTTTTTTTGACTATATTTGAAGTATTTTCTTCTTTTTTTTTTATCATTCTCTTCTATTATTTTGACCGCTGCTGTAGATTACATTTGCTTCATTATTTCCTTGCAGTTGTTGCTGATGAATCGCACTGCTTCTTGCGTTACAGTCGCATTCTCAGAGCCCGCCCCCTTAGCCATTAACTATCTGTGCGAACACACACACTGACACACACACACACACACACACACTGACACACACACGTATGCATATTTGCATTTTGCATTTGCATGGCTTGCGTCTCGCAAGACAAACGCCGTCTCAGTTTACGTTTGCCAATCCAATGATACCATATTGTTGCTCTTTAATTGAGCTGCCACTCGAGAGTGAGTTGCAACTGTGATGAGTCATTTGCCCAGTGTGTGTGCTAGGGTGGGTCTGCAGCCTGAGGTTGACTAAGAAACCAAGAAAAAACAGCGAGAGTCATTTAACCAGTCATTAAGTCATTTGGGGGGACATAAGACAAGTCCAAGTTGTGGATGGCATGTTGTGTATCGCAAGCGGTGGATTGTAACTTGTGTATTGCACAGCACGCTCAGGCCAAAGAGCATATATATTACGTAATTGATTTTAATTAAGACTGAAATGCTAAACTAGAACAGCAGGCGACATCCAAATTGAGTTTGACAACATGTTAAAGTGTTGCTTAACTTGAAGCACGAAGATTCCAAAGTATTTTCACGCTTCTGATACGAGACTGACTTCTCTGCAGTAACTTCACCTCCAGCTCGAAGCGTTCGAATCGATCGCTGGGCTGATCTTTAACCCAACCCAACCCAACCCAACCCACTTGCATACAGATGCCTGCTTAAGTGGTGCACTCATTCACTTGGCAAAGGCAGCTGTCTGCTGGTTTTCAGTATTCAGTATTCTATACACCACACACACACATACACACGCTTACACACGCATAACACAAATACATATTTTTCACACCATTTGCTGCGTTTCTGGGAGTCCAACGAGTAATTACAAGCGACATAACATAAATACCAACAGTCGCATATAAATCAGATTATGGCGCGATGAATAGCTCCAAGCCAACACCCCACCCCTCCCCTCCCCTCCCCTCCCTCCACCCCTCTACACCCATTCTGCAGTTATTTTAAAACAAAAAATGGTCATAATTAAGAGCGTATACAGAAGAGATAGTTGACTGACTAAAAGCAAGGGCAGGCAGCGAGGGGGACGTTGGTTGCACAAGGATAGGGCTTAGGGCTTAAGCTTGTAGTTGGGGTTGGGGTTGGGGCAGAGCATGTTTGACACACTGTCAGTTGAGGAAGAATAAGAGAGCAAAAAGAACAAATTAAATATTATCTCAGCAGACCGAAGTTGAAATACACTTGCAGAAATTCGAATAATTCACAACTGCTGAGTTTGGTTTGGATAACTTGTTAAACACCAGAGTTGTATATATAGCAAGTTTCATTCAGATATAGTTAGATCGGCTAGCGATGCTGATATATGTATATATATATACTCTGTGGAATCGGATGCGACACAATTAACGTCAATATGGGAATGCCCTCGGCAAGGGTTACATAAAACATCAGCTCGTAAAGAGATGTCGGCCAAGCTGTACATATATGAATGAACACACACACACACTTATACATATATATATATATATGTATATATGTATGTGTATATATATACAGCATATCAAAAGGGCAGCGAATGTTTGGCGACCAGAATTGAGAAATTCTTGAGTAAAAACCAAATAAAAAGAAGCGAAACATGTGTCGAATGCTCTGTGTGTGTGCGTTTATCTGTGTGTGTGTGTGTGTGTGTGTGTGTGTGTATCTAACTTCAAAAGGAATTCTTGTACTTGTAGCTTGGTCAAATATAATCACAAATTGCGCAGTCAAAAGGCGCACAAGCAACGGAGCCAAAAACCAAAAGCAGCCCAAAAGAAATTACACATTTATTTATGTGTATTCTTGCAAAAAATGATCTGAAGAGTTACTTACAAGGAGGGGGCGGGGCGGGTGCAAATGCATAAACTCTTCCCGTGTTAGTCACGGCAAACCATAAAAAATGAAAAGGAACCAAAAACTCCACAAACACAAAAACTGAATTTTTATATTTTGTTTTAATGCCGAAGCTGAAATACTCTGCTCTGTGGCATCTGAATTTTTTTTATTTATTTTTGTTTTATTTACTATTGTTGCTTAAACAATTTAGCTGTTTGTCTTGGCCATGCTGTCACTTATAGTACTTGATGGAGCTGCACAATTTATTGATGTACATTTTTGTTTAGTTGTTTATTTGATAAACACGTGTTTGATGGGCATGCGTATACCCGCTTGAGCACTGGCCGTACAGTGTATGAAGGAAGGCGTGTAGGTCAAGCGAATGCCGCTTCATGTTGCCACAAGAAGTGGTGCACGAATGCAGTGTGTGTTTGTTGTTGATTTTATTTATTATTTTCTGTTTTGTTATTTTCTTTTTTTTCTCGGTTTTTTTCTGTTTTTTTCTGTTTTTTTTTCTGTTTTTTCGAAAGCGCAACTACCTCGAATCGTTGTTTGTTTGGCTCGAGGCTTCTTTGACTTTTGTGCCTCTACTACGTGCTGCGCTGCCCCGTCTGCCGCACTCTCGTCTCTTCATTGACTTCTTTCACCAGAGGGATGAGTGTTTGTTGTGTGTGTGTGTGTGTGTGTGTTGTGCATTGTAGCGTACTTCCTGGTTGTGGGGGGAGTTTTAGTTGCTCCTGTTTGTAAATGAAAAAAAAAACAACAACAACAACAACAACAACAACAATTACACACATATGTGCCCCTCTATGTATATTTTGTATACATTTATGAGAAAGGCAGAAGAACTAAGCCCGAACGTGGCAATAACACGGAACCAGCTCGTTGCTCGTTGCACGCTGCACGCTGCACGCTGCTCGCTGCTGGCATTGAGTTGAGCGTGTGTTGTTTGCTTAGATGGGCGATTGGTCGGCATGGAGACGTCTGAGGTGGGCAGACAACAGCGTTGAACTGCTGCTTGAAACAGACGCACAACTATTTGCAACATATTTGCGGCGGTTGACGAAATTATTCACCCATATGTGGCAAGCAGTTACTTAGCGCTGTTGCCACGAAGATGCCACATGACCATAACTGGCAACCAACAAGCAGCAACTAACAACTGATCAAGTCCACGTCAAAGTCAAAGTCCATTTTCAATGTTGCAGCTTGCAACTCGGAAAATGCTCGCAAGTCTTTTTCTCGCCAACAACAACAACAACAACAAAGACAAAACGATCGCAAGAATTTAGATAATCCAGAAAAGGAAAAAAAAATTGAAATGAAAAATGAGAAACAGGAAAAAAAATAGAGAGAGAGAGATAGATAGAGAGAGAGAGAGAGAATAAAACATGTGTACAATACTGCAGCAACTTAAACATATAAACTTAAACTGTGCACTGAGAGAAATCAGCTGAAATTCACACATTTCATGACCGATATTCCCTATGATAGCTGACATATGTACGGACAGAAAGACGGACAACTCCAAGATACTAGAGACGGACAGGACAGACGGGAACGGAATAACTCAGTTAGTGACGCAGACCAGGAATTGAATTATCTAATTTTGTAGAACATCGATTCCTTAATCCTTGACATCATCTTCCACTTCATCTTCTGCTCCTTACCATTATCTGCACCCTCTGTGAGATCGGTGATACTTTGTTATGCCATATATAATTAACTTAATGAATAGACTCGACATGAATCTAAATAAAATTAATTACAAATGTTGCTGAGGCAAAAAAAAGAACAGAAAAAAAACAATTCATAATGCTGTAGACGAGTGAGCTCGACTATGTTATACCCTGGAGCCAGCTGTTAAATATATTCTAGTTTTATTGGCAAATTTCCCTTTAAAGCCCGAACTGATCCTAATCGGCCAGTTGATCAATATCAACTATATAATATGCATATATATCATATAAACAGATTCTGCCTTTAAAATTGTTTTTATCGGACATCGAAATATATATCGATATGCGAGAAACGGTGGAAGTTATCGCTAACAAATCGTAAACTTGATCTGCGCCGGGCTTACGAGAACCTTTATTCTAGCTCTTCTAGTCTCTGAGATCCGCGTGTTCCTATCACGACACGGATGTTGATCCTGTTTAAGAGTGTATATACTTTATGGTGCATCGTAGATGCTTCCTTCTGCCTGTTGTATGCCTCCGCATAAAACCAAACTACCCTTTTTGTCCACTTTTAATGGGTGCAGCGCATACAAATTAAATATTTGACAACGCCGTGTTTAACTGAAAGTTAATCTATAATAAGGATAAATCGATTAGCAACCCACGGCTGGCATTCACAATCGATAAACGCAATGCCCTGCTTCTTGCGAGGGAGAGAGAGACGGAGAGAGGGAGGGAGAGAGAGAGAGAGAGAGAGAGAGAGCGAGCGGAGCCCATTTAATTGATGTGAAGATGCGTGATTACAAATTCACTGAGTATAGCCGCTGACCCTTCGTTGAACTGAGCACAGCAGCGAAATGCGGCAAGAAAGAGAAACAACGAAAACAGAAACAGAAACAGAAACGAAAACAAAAAGCGAAACCAAAACCGAAACAGAAACCAAAGCGTACAAGTTAAACGATGTGAGGAGCAATAGGCACAAACGGTTTCGTCTGTTTGCTGCCCAAGTCACGTTGAAATGCAAACAGGAAGTTCATATTTAAAATAAGAACACGCTGCTGAGACACGCACAGAGTCACAAAGAGAGAGAGAGAGAGTGTGAGAGAGAGAGTGAGAGTGGGCTGCATGTGGGGTGGGGGGGGGGGGGGGGTTTGCTGAGTAGTCGAAGCGCAGAGTTAACAACCAATTAGCGTTTATGGCCCTTTGACTTGTCGATGACGTCGCTGCAGCTACTCATCAGTGGCTGACTGCCACATGCCCCATGCCCCATGTCCCATGGTGCCTGTGGGCAAGAACAGTCCAGCTATTGATTGCTTTTGGTGGCACAACAACCACAGCTATGCCAAACACACCTAGCCAGCTAACCGACTAAGTCGAGCCCACTGATTCCAGCTCAAAGCAAATAGTTTTGAACGAGTTCAAGTTTTGCTCAAATTGCTTGTGATTTTTATATTGTTTTGGGAATTGAGACTGACTTGATATATATATATAAATCTTATTGAAATCAGTTAACAAGTTCAATTTCAGATATGGTGGATGCTCACTCTAAGACTTCATATAGTCGAAAAGTAAACATAGAATATAATTTGTGGTAACTTTTGAGTTGAGTTCGCACTTCAAATCTACCATTATATAAAGCAAGGGAAGGGTATCAACTTTTTGGCTTTATGTTTGTTTATTTGTTTGTTTTTCGATTTGTTTGTTTTTGTTTGCCTTTGTTTGTTGGCCACGTTCTGTTATCGCTTTTAATGCATTCAAAAGTCATTAGTCGCTGCCCGTTGGCTGTGGCAGTGGCAGCTTCTTTATTTTCTCTCTCTTTCCCTTTCTCCTCCTTCTCCTTCTCCCTCTTCAACTTTTCTTCTACCTCAATCTTTGCTTTGCTCTCGAGCTTGACGCCCATTTGACCATTAACGCCAGCATGCAATGTCATTAATCGTCGTTTAGTTCGACTATTCTCTCTCTCTGTATATATATATATATATATATATATATATATATTTACAGTTGCGGTAAATATAATAGTACCAGTTTATCATGGAGAATTCGATTTAGAACCGAACCAAATCTGATCTAGTATCTATCTATCCACTATATCTACATTTTGATTCATGTATGTAAAAGAAAAGCTTAGCCAATTAACCCTATAGTGCCCAAGATTGGCGCCTAAAAGGCCCACAAAAAATTGCCAAAACTTTGTTTTGCTTTCAAAAATGCCAGCAACACGACTCTGATATTTATTATCCAACTTACTACTATTATCCAACTGAGGGTGGGGGGTTAAGGGTTGATTCCTAACCCACTACTCCTGGCACATTTTGTCAGGCTGGAGCAGTATTTTTGTGAACGTAGCCGTAGCCGTTGCCGTCTGCATTTAGTGCACTGTCCTTGAATTATTGTGCATTTCTTTTGGTGCCGCTTAATCGTCCCCGTCGCGGTGCATCATCATTTGGCTTGCTTCTCGCTCCGCGTGCATAATTAGCTTCATTAGCGCAACTATTGCTCAGTTGCAGGCTATTGGAATGAATCGTCTCAGCATGTTTGGCACAACTCTAAGATATAAATTCGTGCATTGCACGCAAAGCACACCCACACTCACACACAAACACACACAAATGTTAAAGCACTCAGCTTGTTGGTTTTTTACAGCTAGCGAAAGAATCAGCGAAATATATGTGCATAATTTAATTTTCACATAAACTGCGTGCAAATTTCTGCATATCTCATTTATGGCTAGCCTAGTTGAGGGTGCATGCCACACAGTGGTTGTTGCCGTTGCGCCACTTAACACGCAACATCCGTCAGAAGCCCAGACTTCAATCAAATGCCATCAGTCAGTCAGTCAGTCAGTCAGGACGTTGAAGTGGGCGTGGGCGGGCTTAGGGGTTGAGGGTTGTGGCTGAGAATGCTGAGATTGCTGAAGAGCTTCCTCTTTATAAATAGACTTTAAACAGTTTTGCATTTACTTATCCTGTTCAGCTCAAGCAGAGTTCCCCAATGTCTGGCAGCACTTTGGTTTAACTTCCACATAGAACATGAATTGATGAGCTCGATATTCACAGAATAAATATCGCTATATTTATTCAATTCGGATAAGCAACTCTGGAAAACTATTTCCGATAAGTTTACTTTATGATAGTCAATCAACAATCGATATAAATCGATAGTAATAAGTGAATGGAGCAACTCTTCAATCTATTCAACATTTTTACTCCTAACTCCTTGTGTTAATCAAAAATCAAATAAAATGGCAGCCAGGAAAGGAGAGTAATACTTTATTTACTCTCAAAATTGATCGGCAAACAGCTAAAAGTTGTATGCCTCTTCCTCTTCCTCTTCCTCCTCCTCCTTCTCCTCTTCCTCCTACTCTTCCTCAGCACCACAATTCCCAGTCAGACAATCAAATCAAAATCCAGTTGACACAAGAAGACATCGACGCTGTCGCGTGTGTCGCTTGTGTCGCTTGTCACATTTTATTTGATTTTATTTTTATTTCATGTCTACCCCTCAACTCACTCCTGCCCCTCCCCCACCCCATCATAAACAATCTCAATCTGAATGGCAATCCCTCTCATCCCCCTCATCCCTACTGCACTCTCCTACATAATTCACACAACTTTGCTTGAACTGTTGCTGCTGCTGCTGCTGCTGCTGCTTCTTCTTCTTCTTCTTGTTAGTGTGTGTTTTAGCTTTTGACACCCTTGCTGAATAAACAATGGCAACAACAACAGGAGACAAGCAACAAGCAACAAGTCACACAACGAACCAATTTGTTGCTCACCAATTTCTCAGTTCCCTGAGCCCCCCTACAAATTCAAACACACATATACATATATGCCTATATACTTATATATATATATATATATGTATATGTGTATATATATACGGCTCACCCACTCGCCCAAATGTTTAAAGAATTCCCCCGCTGTTTAAATGTTTATTTGTCGGATGAAAAATATGTTTTTTTTTAAGGTTCTTGATGGCCAATTTCAGGCGCTAAATGTTTGACAGCTTGCCTCTGATATTTGAAAGCATAAGTGTGTGTGTTGGTGTGTGTTGCCGCATTTAATTAGCCAGATAACGCGCGGCAAAGACAACAAACAACGACAAGAAGAAGAAGAAAAACAATATACAATTTATATGCACATTCTGGGACAGTTCATCAGCAATCATTCGCATCATCAACGTCATCCCCAATAAGGGAATTGTTATTGTTTATGATGACATGCAACAACAAAGAGATGTCACAGCCAACACAGCCAACGCAGACAACACGGACAACAACATTGTATTAATAATAGTAATATACAAGAAGAAGAACAAAAACTGTGGCAGCTATAAATAAAAATGTTGCATGTAAAACACAGGCTCCCCATTTTTTGTGTTGGCCTGTGATCACCTCGGCCTTGTTGAGTAACTCAATTTGTGGCCCTGGCAACACCAGCTGAAATCAGGCAACGATAAAACTCATTTTGAGCAAAATTGAAGTCATATTCAGACTTACTTTGATCTCGAATATTGTTATATATATATATATATATTTAATATATTTAATATTTGCAACTAATTGAAATCATTTCTCTGCTCTCTCTCTCGTTTCAGGTAAGTCTAACGACTCCTTTGTGAATACTGCTGACAACTTGAGCACAAGTCTCTTAAGGGGTTAGTTATATATTTACAGTTATAATAGAGAATCAATATCAATGTTTCGGTTATATTTGTGTAACTGATGCAAATAAGAGGCATGTTGCACAGTTGTTCTTAAGATTGCAGCCAGCATAGTCCCTCAGTCATCATTATTTCGGCCTGGTTGCTGTTGCGATTCTCAATCTGCGAATGATTTCAAAATGTGTTTGAAGCTGACACATTTTGCGATCTACTCTGAGATTTGGATTTGGAATTGGAATTGGAATTTGAATTGGATTTTGAATTGGAATTGGAATTTGAATTGGAATTTGAATTGGATTTGGAATTGGATTTTGAATTTGAATCATAATCGAAAGTGATTAATTTATTTGGAATGCGGCCAAGTTGCCAAGTTGAGCAGCACAACTAACGTTGCATGTCTTGATAACATACTTCAATTATTTATTTGTATTTCATTTTTATTGGCCACACTTCTGCTTGCAACTCCAACTGAGCTTGAACTCGGCTTTTTGCTCGCTTGCCGCATAATCAAAATGCATATAAATTACGTTGAATTTTTTTTATATCTTTTTTTTTGCTACGCTTTTTATGCCCTTTGCCGCGTATTTTATGCTGTAGTGCGTGTGTGTGGGTGTGCGTGTGTGTGTAAATATTTGTATGTGAACTCGTTTCCCATAATTTATTTGCAATTTGTGTGCTTTCGCATGCCACATAGCCCATAATACTTTACAAAACCTTCATTTGCTTTGTGACCCCTTTTCGAAGGCACAAGCCTGCCCCGCCACGCGCCGTCCCGCCCCCTCCAGCCACACGCCCATTCATATTTTCAATTAAGTAATTGATTGTCCTTTAAATGCTGCCCCCAAAAATTGGACACGCCGAATCGATGGCAGTTAATTAATTTGTGTCTCAGTTCGCTGCGAAGCGCCAGCAACTCAGCAAGTCTTGTGTATTGGACAACAGCAGCAACAGCAACAACAACAACATTCAGATATAGACCAGATATATAGCTATATATATATATATATTTATTTGTAAGTCAGCTAAGCCCCAAGTCAATGCAGAATGTTAGTTGTGGGCCACAATTCCGAATGGACTTTAACCGTTCTGTTTCCGGCGCCTTTTGATAATCGAAACATTTCTCACACACACGCACACACACACACGCACACACAAAAGCGTTGCCTGCTGTGCAGGAGCTAAATGGCTTGAAAGCGTTTGAGGCACGCTAATTGGCAACAGTGCTGCGCAGTAATTCACTGCTTTTTATTGCCACCGAAATCAAGAAATAATCTCAGTTCCCAATTATTATATTAACGTGATAGTTGCACACACAACAAAGTTGAAGACAACTTCAAAATTATTCAAAATTGCCCCGATTTGGAGTTTTCTAGTTTCTCCAGCTATAAATCAATATTTTCATTTTCTTTTTTGCTGCTGCATTTGAAAACCAATTTTCCCAGCTTTGCCAGCTGCCTTATTTGGAGTGCTTCTCTGCTTGTATATCATTTTCTTTAGTACAAATAAAAATATTTCATTTCGAATATATCTCAAGAAGTTATCTGGAAATCTGTTTACCAATTTTTTTTTTTTTTTTTTTTTTTTAATTTTTTTTTTTTGCGTGTTTGAGTTTTTTTATTTAGAAAATATATAGAATATCAAAGGATATCAGGATATATCTATATATATATATATATATATATACATATATATATTTTCGAAATGACTGTTTCCAGCTTGCAATTATTTACAGTGTAAGTCGCAGTTTCGATCAGATTTTGTCTGCCAGTTAATTAATAAAACCAATTTGGCCAGCGAAGGGACTGGTTTGAATTTCTGTGTGTGTGTTAGTGTGTGTGGGTCTGTGTTGGTTAGGCTTGCCGATTGTTGGTGGCAAGCGCGCAAAACTCATTTTCACAGTCAATGTCGCTAACTTTGGGGCATTCAACATTCGGCTGGTTTTCAACAGCGGCAAACGCCGGCAACGCGCTCGCTTTTTGCCGATGTGTTTTGTTTGGTGTGTAAAGTTTTCATTAAATATTCATGCTAGACACACACTCGCACACACTTGCACATACTCGCACACACACCCGCACGCACACTCGCACACACACTGCAAACACAGCAATTAACATGATTTCACATGCAGACACCGTTTTCGGATGTGGCGATAGAAGCTAGTTGCACGTCAATCAGCACTAACAATAGAAATCAGCTATACACACACTATATTGTTGTGCACACACGCACACACAGAGGCACGCAGAAGCCAATAAAAACGTGTTGTGCTCAAATTGTTTCATATTTCTTCTGTTTGTGCTCTTTGCTGCAGTAAAAATCATTTTCATTCTTCCTCTTTTAGCCAAAAGGTTTTGCAATTCATATATCTATTGGCAATGCATTAGTGTGTGTGTGTGCATTAGTGAGTGTGTGTGTGTGTGTATTACATTAATATTATTTGAGATGTTTAATCTTAGCGTGTTTGCTTGCCATTTTCATTGCACTTAATTCTACCAGCAAAGGCACAGACTTTGGTTGCATTGTTTAGTGAGGACTTTCAGGCGTCTCTTGTTGCATCACTCCTGTGGTTTGATTAATTAGTTTTCACAAGAGTTATTTTTCAAAGTAAATGTAATGGTAGATGGGGGGGGGGGGGGGGTCAGGCATGTCCTTTTGATCAAAGACCCAACCTCAACTCAACGGCAACGGTTGCAGTTTCAATGCAGCCATAACAAAGGGTCAGATTCGCATTCGCCTGGCTTCCGCTTTTGGCTGCCTGAGCCTGAACCATATTGAAATTGGCTGCTTGGCAACGGGGTGCTACAATAACCATATTCATAACTGAATGCGATTGCAATTTGGCAAATGAGGGGAAAACCGCAAGTTTGATTTGGGCATTTGAAGTGCATTGGAATCATTTCACTTGTATTCAAATCAATTTACTTGCAACTGCAGCAATGTGGCAAAGCAGAGACTTGCGAATCCATCTAGTAGATTTTAAGTTCTTTTTTGTTTATGCAAAATAAATTGTTTTTTATGTTTAGCTGGCTGAGGAGCGGAGCGGAGCGGATTGCTGTGAGGAGCGGCAACTGTTTGAACAATTGGCTTTGTGTATTGCGCTCAAGTTTCGCTGCTTTTATCTTTTTAATAACAACAACAAACACACCAACAACAACAATAGCAAAAGCAACAGCAACAACTATTTTGCATAATGATTCATTCATGAATGAAAACGTTTATTGCTGCTTTTCTTTAGCCAGCTTTCTTTGCTGTTTGCTGTTGTTGGCCTAAACTTTGGTCTGTTGGCTTTCATCTCTTGGCTTTTGTGGCTTGCCTTCTTGTTGATCTTGTTATTGGTGCATTTAGTCAGCAGCATTTTATTGTGGCATACCCTCAACCAATCCAAAATGGATAAAGGGAGTATATAGCAGGCAGTATGTATATATATTCTTGATCAGCATCGATGTTCGTTCGTCTGTTTTATCTACATTTCACTTATGTTTGTTTGTTTTTGTTATTGATGACTATTCCCGTTTCTCCAATATCGATATAAACCGATAACTGATATCGATATATAACAGATGAAACAGCAGGGTATCTACTAGTCGAACTCTTTCGTTCCATTCTTCGTTTTTATTTGCGTATTATTGTTTTTTTGTTTTGATTATTGCCTCGGTTGTTCTTTGCCTGTACAAAATTGTGAACTCAAGTGGGGAAACGAAGAAGAAGAAGAAAAAGACGGAAAAGAAATAGCTTGCCGCATATTTGGTGTCTGTGGCAAGTCAAACGCACACGTGATGCATGTGTTTCCCAGTGACTTTGTCTGGCATTGTTTTTATAATTAGATAACATGCCTCATAAATGTGCCCCCACTCCCCTAACTCCTCCTATCTCCTATCTACACATGCACCCCAATACTTGAAGGGCTCTATGTGTGTGTGTGTGTGTGTGGATGCTGCACTTGGGGATGCTTTAATTAAAATAAAAACACAGCTGCTTATCGCCCCCAGACCCGACCAGATTGCCGACTTCAACTTGTTGTTGTTGCTGTTGCACAGAATATTTTTAGGAGCAAGCTGCCTAAGCATGCCAATAATATGATTCAACAACAGATCTGAATTGCTTTTGATTATTAAATATTTAATTCATATCTCAAATGGCGTAATCGTATTGTAGAACGCAAATGTCAAAAGTTATCAAGATCTACAATTGTAGCAAAGATATCGATTTACACTAGCAGGTAAAAGCAGCCCATCAAATTTGACGGTTCTAACTCAAAAACTGCGCAAGATGTAGCCATTTAAAATTTTTGAGGCGTGGCATATTCCGATCTTCGAAGGACATCGCCATAAACCAACCAACCAAATTTGGGGATTGTAGCCTTAAAATTGTAGGAGATATGTGGTTTTATCGATTTGCGAATATCGATTTTATCGATTTGCGAATATCGATGCTTATCGATTTGCGAATATCGAGGCTTATCGATTTGCGAATATCGATGCTTATCGATTTGCGAATATCGATGCTTATCGATGTGATCGGTTTACTAGCCACCTAGTGGACGTAGCACTCCAATTTTTACACTTTTACCAGTATTTGCCTTCGATTTCAAAGTATAAAAATGCTGGACACGCAATTGCCCTTTTATTTTTTCAAGTGTACGGAGAGGGGGGAGTGCAGGGTTGGTGGCAAAACTTTTAGCTGCCAGGCTGGCAAGCGATAACAACATAAGTTGACTGCACTCCACTCGCTGCTAGACTAGACGGGTTGCAGGGCTGCAGGGCTACAAATTATGAGCCGAGGCGCAACAACAAAAACAACAGACGAAATGGAAAAAGCGAAATAACGATAACAATGCAACGTGCAACGTTGCACATCCTTCGCAAGCATTTGCACACTTTGCTGCTGTTGTTCTTGTTATTGTCAACAAGTTGTTCCAGCAACTTTGGCAAAGCTTTTGAGCAGCCCTCGAATCGGAAATACATCGAGATATGCACTTGCAGACAGACATGGGCTTGTGTGTGGGAATGAGTGTGTGTGTGTGTCTCTGCTCGCATCCAGATGCCACAGACAGCGCCTGGCCGACGTCAGCGGGTGGCTGCAGTCTGCTTTTGGGGCAAGCGTGGCAAGGCGAGCTGCTGCTGCTGCTGCTGCTGTTGCCATTTCGCCGTGTTTGTCCCCTTGTCTGCCGTGGGGCTGATTGAATTGTCTGATTGCCTTGATTGCCGTCGCCAGACATCCAATGTCCGTTCGTCTGTCCGTTCGTCTGACCATCATCATCATCACAAAAAGGAAAATTATCGTTGAAAATAAATTCAAATAACATTGAAATTGTTCATCTTGTCATCATCGCTGTCAGTCAGTCAAACAAGTGCTCAGAAAGCAGAGCTAACATCGCCAGCCCGATAAACTTGACACAATGTGTTGCATCCAATATCAAGTTCAGATTCACAAATGTCAAAATGAGCAACGGAAGCGAAACATCGTTTGAAGTGCTCGAAATAAATATTTAAATAAATAAAATCAATGAAAAATAGAATAAAGGTGAGCAAAAGTAAAAAGCAGGCAGAGGGAAGCAATTTCGATAGGCATCTTCGATAGGCATCTTCGATGAGCATCTTTGCTAAGCCTTTTCGATAAGCATCTTCGATGAGCATCTTTGATAAGCCTTTTCGATAAGTATCTTCGATAAGCATCTTCGATAAGCATCTTCGATAGGCATCTTCGATAAGCATCTTCGATAAGTATCTTCGATAAGCATCTTCGATAAGGTATATATATATCCTTGATAGCTATGTCCGTATGTCCGTCTCTCTGTCAGCAGGCGATCTGCCAGTGTGAAGCAACTGTAATCCTCCAGTTTGGCATTTATCACACTTAATCGATAACTGTCTCATATTCGATAACAGTTCATATTCCTTGACATAATCGTAATAAGATTAAGAAGATAAAACCAAGCGCGATGCAACGATCAGAAATATAGGGAAGATTTGTGACTAAAGCCTACCACAAACCATAAATGAAGTTGAGACACCGAAAGGCAGGCAGCATTTCCGCTGCATTTGAGCGCATTTTTCAATATGATCGCTTGAAGGATGTGGCACAAGGATATCTCGCCCCTTGATTTCTACTCGTGTGTTTAATAATAACAATCCAACAAACCATTTAGGGGAAGGAGCGAGCTGCTCACGGTTAGTGATTGCGCAGAACACTTGATGAAGTTGCCCCAATGGGTGGAACCCCGAGAAACACTTTGCAGCACTTGATGATTACACGCTCATTATTATTATTACTATTTGTATTGGTATGGGCAGTCAAAGTTGCCCCAGCTGCCACAGTCCGCGTGCTCTTATCGCAGCTTAACGCAGCGCAGCGAACAATAAATGTCTGCCAAGGCATTTCCATTTACATAGCGCCACAACGATTTATTTATTTATATATATATATATATATATATATATGTGTGTGTGTGTGTTTTTGACTTATTGAATTTTGATAGCAGCTCGATAAAAATGGGGCAAGGGGCATTTCGTCACAAGTTGTGTGTGACTCGAACTCATTTGTTTTAGCATCGCATTTTACCCGACTGTCAACAGTTGCCACATGAAATGTGGGAAACTAAGCAGCTAAGTAGGAAGTATCTGTGTAAGTGTATCTATGTATATATATATGTATATAGCTCAACAGATCGGATCATCTGGAATGCATCGATCGATTCAACTTAGAACAGGCTTGCAAACAGGCCCACACTTCCGCTAAGTTAGCTGAAAAGGTTCAGCTAAAGTTGATGAAATATGTATTTATGTATATATATTTATGTATATATATTTATGTATATATATTTATGTATATATATTTATGTATATATGTTTATGTATATATATTTATGTATATATAGTTATGTATATATATTTATGTATATATATTTATGTATGGGTTTATAGAGAACCCAGAAAAAACCAAATCAGACCAAAGATAATTAATTAAGTTAATCCCGAGATAGGACACTTCAAATTGAGTTTTTGACTATAGAAATGGAGGACTCTGAATTGATTACAGTGTATAGTTGGTTATGATCAATCGAAACGGTTCATGTAAGGAACAATTAGTGGTACAGCGATGAAGAGAAAGTGGAAAGAAATAACGAGACGGTCTACAGGGAACAGGGAGAATGTATTTGGCTCATCAACACTGCCTAATCGATTGCACCTTTAAGTAATTTAACTGTAAACATAACTCCTGGCATAGCACGACGGTTAGGGAGGGAGGGAAGGAGGTTAATAAGAAGCAGTCCATTGGTGTGTGGGGCAAGTACACCCCAGTCACAGCGACGAAGAGCAACAAGTAAGAAGAAGTTGAACTTAATGATGCCTGCATCTAACTATCGCAATTACTTAATTATAATAATCGAAATCAATTATTCATTATTGATTCAACTATAACATTATTATAAACAATTACAACTTACCGCAGCTTTCCAGTTTTCACAAAGTTTTCATCTATTGATGCAAATTTTTGTATTTGTTTTCGTGTTGAAAATGTAATTTTGTGTTATCGCTTGCGCCTCTTGATTGTGCAACTCGACACATATTTCATGTGGCAACAAGAAGCGAACAGAAAATGTGTATGCAACAATAACAATTTGGGTTAAAATGGTTGTGCCACACAGAGCAACAGTGGCAGCAGCAACATAAAAGCATAAACCCAATAGAGAGGCGGACAACAAAGGAAGAACAAGAGCAAAACAAAAACAAAAAACAAAAACAAAAAACAAAAACAAAACAATAAAACAGGCAAATTGTACAAAATGCAGTTTATTTTTTTGCGTTGCAAGCATTGCTCATTTCTCGTTGTTGTTGCGCGTTGCACGTTGTTTTGTTCAGCTATCGAAACTTGGCGCTTTGTTGCAGCAGCGCGCTGCAAGCGTCCAGCGATCGTTCACTTTGCCTTTGGTTTTGTGCCACTTTGCGGCTTTGTTGCATTTTCCATGCCGCATATGTTGAAACTGACCCTGTGTGTGTGTGTGTGTGTGTGTGCGTTGTGGCAAGCTTGCAAAAAGCGGAAATAAGCCACTCGAGGCAACCTCAAAAGAATAAAAAAATAAAATAAAGTAAAATAAATAAATAAGAATAAAAAATAAGAATACAAAATAAAAATAAAGGGGCAGCCTGCCGCCGCAGCAGTAGCAGCAGTAGCAGCAGCAGCATGTGAGTGAGTAATCGTGCGCACCACTTGCCACAAGCGACCCGACCAGAAGGGTAGCCAGAGTCCAAAGCCTGCGCTAAGCTTGCCACAACCACCAACTGCTCCACGTGAGCAGATGTGTGTGTGAGTGTGTGTGTGTGTGAGTGTGTGAGTGTGTGTGTAGAGAATGTTTGCAGCTCCCAAGGCAACTGCCCAACCACTCTATCTCTCTCTCTCGCTCTCTGTAGACTGACACAGTTCAGGTACAACAACAACAACAGCCAACAAGAACAACAGCCAACAACAACAGCCAGCAAGAACAACAGCCAGCAAGAACAACAGCCAACAACAACGACAACAACAGTAGAAAAACTTCTGACTCTCAACTTGCCTCCGTTTTTATTATATACGAAATGAAATGTTTAAAATAATTCCACAGCAGCAGCAGCAGCAGCAGCAGCAGGGAAAAGCAGGCAACAACGCAGGCAACTCACAAAGCTTAAAACGTTGACGTTGGCCAAAACCTGATTTACTTGTTCTGTTTCTTTGGCTCCTTTTGCTGTTACTGTTATTGTTGGTGCTGTTGCTGCCACTGTTGCTGCCACTGATTGCCCTTGTTTAAGTTGTTAAGCTGACTGACTGCAACACTGGCGCTGATCTGCAACATCAATTTGAGCAGCATTTATTTAAGCCTGACTGGCCAACCTGCACAACTCCCACCACTCCCACTCAAACACACACATGTTCTGCGTGTGTGTGTGTGTGTGTGTGGGTGTGTGTGCGAGTGTGCTTGCAGCAGTTCATTACGATTGACTTGCAGCAAAAATAAAAATGAAGAAAAAACAATAAGGAAACTTCATTGGCAGCAGCGTCAAGATAAACAAATAATATATATTTTTAGCCGATTCCATAATAAGCAACATCTTTCTCTCTCTCTCTCTTGTCTCTCTCTCTCTCTTACTCATTCTTGCCTCTCTGTGGCACATTTATTTATTGTTTAGGCATTGGCTAATCTTTTGCTTGCCTTGCTTCAGTTCCCTTTTTTTTGTTTCTCTTCGATTTGAACTATTTTTGGTTCTGCCTGCAGTTGCCACATCTGGTGGCAAATAAACTTGCAAGGGAGGTGATTGCGGCAATTGGGTTAATTGCCAATTCCATCTGTCGTCTCACACGACATATTTGCAAGAAATGATTTTTCACATGCATTCTTTCACTCCATCGATTTGCTGAATAATCCTACAAACTATCTTAGATGAACTCTATGTGCGTGTGTGTGTTGCAAATTTGAATAACTGCTTGAGGGGCACTGCATCTATGCCTGATTACAACATTCACTCATCGCTTGGCCCACTAACTGCCTTTTTGTGGCTCAACTGGCTGCTGACTGCTTCAACAATATTGCTTCAAATCATTTCTGTTGCACCAACTTCAGAGAGCCACAAGCTGTTACTCACTGTCTCGCTCACACACATACACACTCACACCCACTCCTTGGCAGATTTGACCCGTTGCGGAATGCTGGCCCAAAAGCCCAAAGCAGCGCAGAGGCCAGCAAAATAAATTGCTTTGCTCAATTAGCGGTTTTTTGCAATGCTGGCTGCATTTCCCATTTGCCTCCATTCACTTTAAGCTTGCCCAGATTGACTGCCGCCCAGCTTAGATTGGCTGAATTTGTGGCCCACTCTGGCTGCGCTGCATACACTCAGCGAAAAGCCCTGTTCAACTATGCATTCGTAAGCATTTTATCGAAATTGAAATAGAAAATGAAGTTGGCTGCGGATTCTGTTCGCACTTGGTTGAAGTACAACATTCTCGCTCGCTCTCTCTTTCTCTCTCTCTCTCTCTCTCTCTCACTATCTGCGTCTGTCTGTGTGAATTATGCTTGTGGTACTTCACAAGGCGATTAGCGCATGCCGTTAATTAATATTTCGGTTATCGGAGCCGGCGTCAATTGTGGCAGTTAATCGAGCTGTAAATTGCTGGGTGGGGCAACTGCCGCAACTGTTGCAACAGAGTGCTACACACGGTTCCGCTCTAACACCGATTGCGGCAGAGGCAGAGCCAGCAGCAGCTGCAAGCAAACAAAACTTAATTAGCATCGAATAAGGAGAAGTTCTCGCTCCTGCAGGCAGCAAGCAGCAAGCAGCGTGTTGAGTGGAGCGTGAGGAGCGTGGAGCGTGTTGTCAATTGTCTGCTTCAACAGCTGGGAGCCTGGAGTCTGTCTGTCTCTCTGGCTGCCTGGCTGTCTGTCTGGCTGGCTGAGCATTGTTTCAATGTCATGTTGCAGAAAAACAACAGCAGCCGGAAATGCAGTTGCTCTGTGTGTGTTGCAAGTCGCCCGTTGCAAGTTGTAAGTTGAAGTGCCAACAATTTTGGTGTGTGTGTTTGTGTGTGGGTGTCGTCATTACACACATACACAACAACAACAACTTGCCACACTCGAGCACGAACGTTGAAGTTGCTGCCTGTCGCTGGGAAAAATGCGCTAATTATGTTGCCAACTATTGCCGCTGCTGCTTCTTGCCATTGTTGTGACCTTGTTTGGTGGGTTTAGAAGAACCGGAAGAAGAAGACTATGTGTGTGTGCGTGTGTGTATATGTGTGTGTAGCAGCGACTGTCTCGACACTTGAAGAATATAATGCGTGCCACATAATTTGCAGGGATACAAGTGTCACACAAGTAGCTGCTTGTGTGGCATCCACCAAAGGTATGAAATTATATATATATATATATATATATATATATATATATATATCTTCTCGACTAACTGCAGACTCTGCTGATGTCAAGTTTATTTTGACTGATCTTACCAATTTGATTAGAGACTACTCAGAGATCTTTGCTAGAAACTGAATATAAATAAATAAATTCCGATATATTGTTGCCACATGATGCAAGAAGTTTACACTTGCTCTAGTGCTTTTCATGTGTAGCTTTGTATGTAGCAGACATAAAAACAGATTCTTAAGTCTAATTTGACTAATGGGCCTCGCTCATGGCTGGCGGATTCCCAAGAAACGGGGGCAGACACAACAGCAACAAACCCGTTTTAGTAGCAACAATAACAAGGAGCAATAAAGGGCAGTGGACCCCATAAACTGTAAGCAACCTGCAAACAATGGCAAAGTGGTAGCTAAGCTACAAACAACAACAACAACAACGATAACATCCGCGAGTGCTCATAAGACACAAATGATGTGGACATGTTGCACATAATTCCAAGAAGCTTCAACTCTTGATCAGGAAACAAAGCACGAAGAGTACAAGAAATTATTGAAATATAAATCGCACTCAATTGCATGATGTGGTTTGTCTGACTGCCTCTCTGTGTCTGTCTGTCTGTCTGTCTGTCTGTCAGTCAATCTTTCGCTCAGTCGAACAGACAACGAACAACAAACATTGAAAGGCAGCTGCTGGGCGAAACATAAATAACATAAAATGCCAAACATCAAATCGCCAGCGGGCAGACAATTGTTGGGAATCACATTAAAATCAGAGCACAACAACAAGAAGAAGCAGAAGCAGCACACAAATATCTGTATATATATATATGTACATATGTATATATGTATATATCCCTACCTGCAGCGCCTGCAAATATTATGCGTAAATTATTCAAGAATTTGAAAAAGTTGTCAGGCGATTTTTGCATGTTTTTAATATTAACAGCTACTCAACTCAAGCTTCTTAAATAAACACAGATATATGTACATATATATGTATATATATATATATATATATATATATATTGGCCAAGTTGTTGTCTTTAAGCTGCAGCTGCAGCTGCACCTTCATTTGCATTTCGTTATTACATCTGCAGTTTTCGCGCAGTTGGCAACGCGAATGATGAAATATTAAAACTAATTCAATTAACTGGTTGCCATGCCAAAGTTCTGCTTCTTTCGGCGTTATTCTTTTCATAAATCTTGAGGATGCCAGCGCAAAACGCTTTTAAGTTCAGGTTGCATGCAGCATGCAGCGTGGGGCATGTCATTGTTCTCGTTCCTTAATTAAACTCCAAATTCATTAAAAGTGAATTTCATGGACAGAGACTCGTCTATTATGGCCAGATAAAGTTGACTTCATTTGATTAGATCTGGAATATATATTGGCATATGCCCAGTAAGGAGTGAGAGCATGCTGGAATATATCAACTGACTGGCCTGCATCGGAGCAGTTAAATCGTTGCAAGACTCAACGCGGCAACAGCATTCTTGGTTTTTCTTTGTTCTGTTTCTGTTTGTGTTTTGAATTGGTTTAGTCCGGGTTGCGGCTTAATGAGCGTGAGAGAGTGAGAGCCGACTAACAAATGCGCATCATCATGATGATTATGATGATGATGGTGATGATTAAGTTGGCAAATATGTTGCTCGGAATGCTCAGTGGCAAGAGCGTAACAAAAGAAAATTGCATGCCAGCAGAAAACAACAACAACGACAACAACAACAAAGGCTAAGAACAGCTGCGTGTGAAGCCTATCTTCAGATGAGAAACTCCAAACTGGCTCATTGGCCAAAAACCGGTTAAAGCTACGGGCTTTATGCTCTCTGGCCCAGAGTGTGCATAATGTGTCTAAGTCTGGCATTGTAGTGCGAAAGAGAGGGAAAGAGAGACGAGTGCCCCAAGAGCTCCAGCTGAGAGCTGGCTGCTTTTCGACTTCTTTTGTAGCACTTGGCTCAAACAAAGTGGCAGCAGCAGCACACACACACACAACACACACACGCACACACAAAACAATCACAGCAACAAGCTCCTCAATAATAAATTATAATTTACCTCAGCCAAGGTCAGAGAAGCGAATGAAGCACGGCTGGCATCGCTGGCGCCTTCGTCTCGCTCTTCGGCTTACATTTTAAATTGTTTTTATTAATTTAATAAACATGAGTCAAGCGCACGTTTTATGCCACGTCTCGTTGCTGCCGCAACAGCAAAAAAAAGAAGAAGAAAAATAAAAAACGAAAGAAATGGCCAACAGCGTCGAGACGCAGCCATCATAAATCGTCTATTTAGTCATACTTATACAGTCGCAAATATATATATGTCCCCCGAAAACTAAACGTCACATAAAAAAAGATATATATATATGTATATATATATATATATATATATATGTATATATCTTTTACAAAAGCCTGCAAAAAATTCGCGAAAATCAATAAATGTTCAAGTTGAAGTTTTTTGAACTTTCCTCTTGTTTTGCAGTTGTGTTTTTTCTTCCTCCTTACCCTATGGCCATTTCACAGAAATGCCGACTTTATTTGGACAGAGCCAATTAATTATTGAATATCATTTGATTCCCAGCAAATGTTGATCATTATGTTCTGATTTTGACATTGTATTTTAGCTGATGGGATTTGAAGTCAAATTTAATTTGGATATTTTTTAGAATAAAAATATTATTTTCATGATTAATTGTGAGAGCAATTGCAAGTCGCTGTTGTATTTTGCTGCATTTGTTGTAGTTTTAGCCTTTTTGGCAGCTCACAGCAAGCGAGAGCGAGAGAGAGATAGTTAGGCTCTCAAGTGCAGCTGGCTTTATGGCGCCTTGACTTGGCTTAGTGTCTTTTGTCGCTTTGCCAAGTTGCAAGCATTTCAAATGGCATTTTAATAGTTTTGCTTACTGGGGGGAATAAGGATTTCATCTACCTTCTCTCTCTCTCTCTCTCTCTCTCTTTCTTTCTCTCGCAGCGCTTCTCTTCTTCTGCCTGCTCACAAAATATTCAGATATGTGTGCATATATAGTATGTCCTTTAGGTAGCCACTAGCTACTCACAATCCCCACACGGATTACCCCTCGACTGTGACCAACCCCCTCGGTGCCACCCCCTTGTTGCCACTTGCACCCCCTTCAGTTTGCTGTCGCTTTAATGTTTGTGCACTTTGTTTTCCTTTCCACTCGTTTTTCCTCTATTTTTTGTTTTATTTGTAAAGTCATCAATTTGCGCTTGATTTGATATTTAAGACTTTGTTTTGGCCACTTGTTTATTTGCCTTAGATTAATGGCATTTCAGAGCTGAGGGCCGAGCAGAGGGCTGAGCTGAGGGCTGAGCTGAGGGCTGGGCTGAGCTGAGCACGCAAATCTATTTGTGTACGCCATAATCGATGTGTGTGTGTGTGCGTGTGGCTAACTGTAATTGCGCATTACAAATTGAACCAATTTTCTATGTAAATAGATATAAATATATATATCTATATATATATATATATATATGTAGGACTGATTATGTCCACTCTATAAAACATCAACTTATTTGCTCGATGTACGCGGCTCTTTGACGACTTCCACTTAAAGCAATCTAATTACTTGGAAATAAAAGTTATAACTCCATCTATGTGCCTCTGGTGAGGCATGTTAAGCTGCACTTTATATCTCTGCGACTCTCTGAAGAGCTTAACTGCGAATGCTTATTGTTGTTTAATTCTGTTGGACGTGTGCATGTTTGTCACGACTCTAGTCGCTAGTCGCCATTCGCCATAATTACCATTGAGTTAAATCACCCATTTGCTCCATCCACCCACCCGCTTGCTCCAGCCACCCGCTTGCTCCACCCACCCGCTTGCTCCAGCCACCCGGTTGCTCCAGCCACCCGTTTGCTCCAGCCACCCGCTTGCTCCTGCCACCCGCTTGCAAGCCTCGACTCGGCGACAACTGAAGTCAACAAGCAAATGTGCAGCTAAATCTGTGAATAAACCTAAGCCTTATTAAGGGTTTGCAGATGGCACGTGAGCGCAAAGGTGCAACAAATGCAATGGGCTAAAGGAGATTAAATGTGTGTGGTGTGGTGGGGGGGGGGGGGGGGAGTGGGGCACGCACAAGAGAAATGATAAGTGCAATTTCTCACGTGGCAGCAGCAAAGAGCGCACGGATTAAGCGACAGACGAGAAATTTACGAGACGTGAGTGAGCTGGGCAGAAGCAGAAGCAGAAGAACGAAAGGAATTTTAACTGGGTTTGCTTTGGGGTAGGGCTAAAGCCATTGAAGCGCTAGGGAAGGCGAGGCGGAAGCGGGAGGGGTGTGCAGCTCGCCGTGACAAACGACATTGGTGACAGCGTCAGCTGTGCATCGAAAAGCGGGGAACAAAATGCGGTGCCAAATGGGAATGGAAATGGAAAAGGGATCGTCGAATGCGCATTTTGGACTACCGAGAGTTAAACAGAGACAGAGAGAGAGAGAGAGAGAGGGCGAGAGATAGGGCGAGAGATAGGGCGAGAGAGAGAGCGAGAGATAGGGCGAGAGAGAGAGCGAGAAAGAGGGCGATAGCGAGAGAGAGAGAGAGAGGGCGATAGCGAGAGAGGGGTGCATGTGCCCGCGGAAGGAGGAGGGCAAATGTAGCTCTACCTACCCCAGCAGCAGCGTCAAACATATGGTTTGCCCTACGTATATAATCATAGATAATCCGTCCATTGAGTGTTAACTATAATTATCTAAAAAAAGAACATAAAAAATGGAGAAAAATATGCTCAAAATGTTAAAATGCTTGCGTACTTTTTGGCCACTGTATTTTGGGAGTTTTTACCTCCAGTTTTCAATGAAGCGATATTAATGGGAGAAAAACAACAACTGCAGTCTGCAACAATCGATCAACACACAACACTCAACACACACACACAACACACAACACACACACACAACACACACACACAATTGCTAATCAAATAAATAAATTTTTAGTTTTGTTGGCAGCAGAATGAAATGCAAGCAAGCAAAATTAAAGTGACCACCAAAAGACTCGTGTGAATTCATTCAAATATATACATACATATATACATACATATGCACGTCTAAGTCTATGTATATGTATGTCTCTAGCTGACTCAGTGTATGTGTGTGTGTGTGTGTATTTGTGTGTTTGAAAAGAGTTAAACTTGAGTGTTAAATGTGCCCGCAAGCTGCTGGCAGACACTATGAAAATTAGTTGGAAAGTCTTTCGAGTTGTGTGTTGCACAGCGTTGCAATTGTGCGGGTGTTGTTGTTGTTGTGGCCGTTGTTGTTGTTGGTGGTTGCGCTATGGTTTACTGTGCAGCACTCAAAATGGTTGACAGTCCCAGAGAGAGAGCCCGAAAAGCACGCATTAGTCGAATCCAAGCCGCAGATTGAATGAATTATGTTTACGAACGTGCTTCACATTAATAAATATTATTTTATATTTAAAACAATAACAAAAAAAAAAAAAAAAAAAAACAATAAAAAAAAATTTATAAAAAAAAAAAAAATGTTTGTCATTAAAATAAATCATTTCAGGTTTCATTCAGCTTGCGGCATTTTAAATGGTCACTAATCGAATGCCATTATAAATACATACACACATACATACATACGCACATGCATACACACACACACACACATACATACACAAGGGCTAAGCCAGTTTCGCATTTAAAGCTTGCGGTTTTAGCTTTTAAAGTGGTGCCACAAATTAGCACAAATTGCCACACATTATATGCTTATATTTTAAATCGATTTTGCCCACATTCAATGTGCCATATGTGGCAGACACAAACGTAACGGACTAAAATTAAGCATTGTTAAAAAAAGAAGAGGAAAAACCAAAGCGAGACTAAACGATTTGATGTTGCACTGTGTGTGTGTGTCAGTGTGTGTAGGTGTGTGTGTATGTGTGGGAATTCACTTTCTTCTCTCTGCCACACAGACAGCGGTGTGACAAACTGTAGCCAACTGCAACCAGATGCATTTAGGGCAGCAACAAAAAAATACAAAAAAAAAACTTTCTGTTTCGAAAACCACTTCAAAAAAAAAACAAGAAGAAGAGGACCATAAAAGGGAAGAAGACTTTGCATGAAGAAGAAGAATAAGAAGAAAAAGATATTCGTATCGCATTTCGTTGCAGATGCCGCTCGCCGCATGTGTTGTGTGTGTGTGTGTAAATGTTTTATCATTGCCAGCAGACAGCGACGCCTGCCACAAGGAAGTTGCAGACTTGCCCCACTTGAGCCAGTGGCTTGGGTTCGTTCTTGCTGTGCCACTTATAAGTGCCAATGCAGATGAGGCAGGCATCGTTTACATTAAACAAACACATTTCCAACAAAAGCTCAGCAGGACAACGGCAATCGAGCGTGCGAGTGTCTGTGGCGTCTCTGTGTTTGTGTGTGTGTGGTGTGTGTAATCGGGCGTTTGATAATGCCTGACATAGTTTCCTGTGGACAACAAGTGCTTTACCTTTTTTGTTGCACACACAACAGACACAGGCTAAGTGCTGTAAATTGAGCGCATCACCAAAAATAGCAACATTTTGCATAGGGGAACTTTGCAGCAGCAACAACAACTAGCTACTCAACATGCACATGTGTATGTGTGTGTGTGTGTGTGTGGGTGTTAGATACTTGCAGCAGGCACACATCACATATCAAATGTCGATTTCGGGCAGAGAAGCCGTTCAACATTGTGTGTGGCCGCTGCGCATGCGCAAAACCGCAACCTCAAATAAACGAATACAAATAAAGTACACTGCAACAAAACTATCGCACTAAACATGTAAACAAGTAGGAACAGCTAAATGTTGCATATATGTATATAATTTTATATATGTCTACAAAATGATATAGTGCAAATTGTGATCAATAAGGTGAGCTGCTTGATTGTTTCTCTGAGTGTATACTGAAGGCTATAAAGTGGGTGGTGGAGTAGGAGGGGGGAGGGGGGAGCTGTTGATTAGACCTTGTCATGCGGGGTGTTGGGGACCGCAAGTAGAATTGTTGAGAAGAGTGACACGTTGCCAATTTAATGGTTGCCACGCTTAGCATTTGCCTTAAGTATGTGTGTGTGTGTGTGTGTGTGTGTGTGTGTGTGTGTGTGTGTGTGTGTGTGTCTTTTTTTTTTTTTTTTTTTGGATGCGCCACGGGGGTGAGAATCTTCTGAAGATACAGGTGGCCCGTGCCACCTGCATGCACGATTCAAAGACAACGTCAATGCATGCGTACTAAAAACACCCCCCACACACACCCCCACGCCCGGCGGTATCACCGCAAAGTATTACTTCACCGGGGTGGGTTGCCTAATTAGGCACTCTCCGTCACTCGCCGCTCAGTTTCGCATAATCTCAGATCCCTCTGTATGCCTATGATGAGCTGGCGGACATCTCTCCAGTGTGACGGAGACTCCGTCATGTGCTCTACCAAGCTCTCCGGTGGGGGCACTGAGTCAGACACTCCCCTGTACCTCGAACAATAGTAGAGCACATGCTCCGGATCCTCGATGGCGTCTGGGCACGTCGGGCACTGCGGGGTGTGCTCGTGCCTGAACCTGTGCAGGTAGCTCCTGTAGCCGCCGTGCCCTGAAAGAAACTGCGTTATATGGAAGTCCAACTCACCTGCCTTTCTCCCGACCCAATTCTCTAGATTGGGGATTAACCGGTGTGTCCATCTTCCTTTGCTCGTCGTGCTCCATCTACACTGCCAGGAGTCCATCGTCGCTGCTCTTGCCGAGCTTCGGATGGTCTCCATGGCATCCGGCGAAACTATCCTTCTAGCTCGGATCTCCTTCATCTCGAGCGCTAGCAGGTCAACTGGCACCATTCCTGCCAGGACCAGTGCTGCATCCTCCGAGACCGTGCGGAAGCCGGAGATCACTCGGAGGGCGCTCAGCCTGTAAGGTGCCGAGAGCTTCTTTTTCAGTCCTTTTTTGTTGGACACAGCCGTTGCCCAAATGGGTGCCGCGTACAGCAGTACGGAGGCAACCACTCTCGCCAGCAGTTGGCGTCTCGCTGGCTTAGGGCCCCCAACATTGGGCAGCATGCGCGAGAGGGCACCTTGCATTTTGGCTGCTCTCTGGCTGGCGTACTCTACATGCGGCCGGAAGCTGAGTCTATTGTCCAACCTGATGCCCAGGTATTTTATAGACTCCTTGGATTTAACAACATCGTTGTTGACTTGCACCTGTATGTACTCTATTACTTTGCGGCTTGTAATGAGTACGGCCTCCGTCTTATGGCCTGCAAGTTCCAAGCTCGCATCCTTCATCCAATCTGCCACAATTCTTATTGCCGCGTTCGCTGTGGCCTCTACCTCCTTGCACTCTTTGGCTACTACTACTAGTGCCAGGTCGTCTGCGAAGCCAATGAGGGTACAGCCCTGTGGTAGTTCAAGCCTAAGTACCTCATCATACATTAGGTTCCACAGCAGAGGGCCTAGAACGGAGCCCTGTGGCACTCCTGCTGTGACCTCGTAGCTCCTCGGTCCGTCTTCCGTATCATATTCCAACACCCGGTCAGACAGGTAGTTGGATATGATATTCGCTATGTACGGTGGTACTCCAATTCTACCCAGGGCTGTCCTGATGCGCGACCAGTTCGCCGAGTTGAACGCGTTGCGGATGTCGAGGGTTATTACGGCGCAATACTCTTTGTCGCCCCACCTCCATCGCGTTCCCTCAATTGCCTTGGCTGCAATGTCTACTACCGCCTGGATTGCATCCACGGTAGAGCGGGCTTTCCGAAACCCGTATTGGCTGGCTGAGAGCGCGTTTTTTGCATCAATGATGGCCAGAAGTCTGTTATATATCAGTTTCTCCAGGACCTTTCCCGCTGAGTCTAGGAGGCAGATAGGCCTATATCCAGACGGGTCGTCTGTCGGCTTATCCCCTTTTGGCAGGAGGATTAGCCGCTGCCGTTTCCATATCCTAGGGAATACTCCGTCCTGTAGGCATTTTGCGTATGTGGCCGCAAATATTTCTGGCCTCGTGCGGACCGCCAGCTTCAACGCCTTATTGGGGATACCGTCTGGTCCTGGGGCCTTTTTATCACCCAGTCTCTTTGTTGCATCCACGACCTCTTCCGGTGTGACTCCCTGAATAAGCTCCGTACGCTGGATTGGGCTTATTTCTTGCAGCCGCGGGTGTTGTGGGAACAGCGTCACCACTATGTTGGCTAACGCCGTAGGACAAGTCACCCGAACGGTCTCCTGGCTCCGCATCTTTTTCATGACAACCTTGTATGCGGTTCCCCATGGGTTCACGTCAGCCTCCTCGCAGATTGCCCGAAAGCAGCTGGCCTTGCTTCTCTTAATGCTGCGTTTCAGCTCTCTTTTGGCTCCTCTGAGGTCATCAAGCCTACTGGCGAATTCCGGGCGGCCCCTGGCACGTTGGGAGCGCCTTCTGGCCAGTAGGCACGCTTTCCTTAGCTGGTTGATTTCCTCATTCCACCAATAGCAGGGCGTTGCTCGTCTGCTCGGCTTTCTCCTGGGCATGGACAAATCGCATGCGTCCGTAACGCAGCGCATTAGGCTTATTGCCATGTTGTCGACAGATTGCCCGATGGCTGGGAACTCGGTATGGCGTAAGGCTTCGGTGAGGGTATCCTCGTCTAGGAGGTTTCCCTTCCACTTGGGCCCACATGTTTGAGGTCGCGGCTGTCTTTGTGGCCTTTCATTGATCACGAAGTGTATCGCTTGGTGATCGCTGAAAGTGAAATCCTCGCTGACTCTCCACGTCGTCTTCCTGCATAGCGAGCTACTTAGCAGGGTAATATCTATAATGGATCCTCTGCCAGCCTTACGGAAGGTGAGCCGCCTCCCGTTGTTTGCGAGGTTTACATCTATCGAAGCAAACTCTTCCAACAGGCAGGTTCCTCTGGTATTCGTCACTCGGCTTCCCCATTCAACTGCCCAGGCGTTGAAGTCCCCGGCAATTACTATGGGGGATCTGCCGCGGGCATCATCCGAGATTTCCTCTAGCAACTGCTGGAATCGCCTCAGATCCCAGCTCGGCGGGGCGTAGCAACTATAAAAGGTTATGGAGTTAATCTTTGCCCGGACAAATCCATCATGGCCTGTGCTAACTTCTTTCGGTGGTGTTCGCAGAGACCAGAGGGCCGCTTTCCCACACCTGCTAGCCGCCCAGCCGCTTCCTGTGATTGGCCTGTGCGGCTCGCAGATTATGGCCAAGTCTGCTTGCGTCTCCCTGACCGACTGTCTTAGCAGGGCCTGAGCTGCTTCGCAGTGGTTGAGGTTCAGCTGGACGCACTTCATGTTCTTTTGGCCAGTGCGCTCCTGAACATGGGACATCTGCCGCTGCCGGCGATGTGTTTATTATCTCTGTTCTTCTCCTTGCAGAACATACACTGCGGCTCTTTATTGCAGTCCTTGGCGAGGTGGTTCTGACCTCCACATCTTCGGCACATATTGGACCGGTCCTGCTCGCTCTTGCAGTGCCTCGCGAGGTGGCCAAACTCCAGGCATCTGAAGCACTTGGTTACGCTTATGCGCACCCGAAGTCTTGAGCTAACCCATCCCACTTTTAGGAATCCGGCAGACAACGCTTTATTTGCTTTGTCTGCCGGTAGCCTAATCGAGGCAATTTGGGTCTGCCCGTACGCCTTACGCAGGGTGATATCCTCCAAGGAGACCTCTGCATCAAATTGATCGCGGAACGCACTGATCATCTCCTCCTTGGTAGTAACCTCGTCGAGATCTCTGGATTCGATTGTCACCCGGTGAGCAAGGGATCGCACCTCTGCTTGCTCTCCCAGTGTATTGCCCACGAGGCTCCTGAATGCCGAGGTATCCATACCTGGCTTCTTTAGCTGCAATAGCAGCTCACCCTTTTGAGTCCTCCGAATCCTGGAGACCGCCTTTCCAAGCTCGCTAAGCTTCTCGTCCGCTTTGACCTTGCGGAGTATATCAGCGTAGCTAGCGTCACCCTTCGCTGCGATGAGTATAGCGTCCGGGCGCGCCTTCTCCATGCGGACCTCTGGCCTCTTTGGCTTTCTGGCCTTCTTGTGGGTGACCTTTGTCCACCGTTCGCCCTTTGTAGGTTCCGCGCGTTCCGGAGCCTCAACGCCAGAGGTCTTCGCCGCAACCGGGTTTCCTTTGGGGACGGCAGAGTCGCCCTCTCTCCTACTCCGCTTGCTGTGGGGGGTGTTCGACCCCGGGCACAGCTTCCTCTTGACTTCCACCACCGATCTAGATGGAGGGGACGTCTGTGAGGACTGGTGTGTCCTAATGACAGCCTTAGCTCCATCATCATGGAGCTGAATGGCTACTAGCTCGTATAACGCTTTTATACTCTCGATGGAGTCACGCATCGGCTGGTGGATGGAGCGCCGCTTGCCATCCTCCAACATCTCCACCAGCTTGGAGATTTCCTGACCGAGGTCGCATAGCGCTGTGCTACGCAGCCTCGCCAGTTTCTCAACCTCCTCCCTGCAGGTCTCCGGTGGCAGCGTTGGCGCCACTCCACCTACTGGAGACCTCAACGTCCTCCCACTCTTCGCGAACGCGTCGCCACTCTCGTTTGTTTTTTTGTTGTTTGTGTTTATAATTGTGCTCATTTTATTGGGTCCCAACTCCAAGTCGTTATTTCTGGTCGTTGTACAGTTGCGTAAAAATCCCATGGTTATCTTTGCAAGCAGGGAGGCCATGCGAGGGTTGACATCCGCCCTTATGGGGTCGGGTGTTCAGAGCCGGATTCGCTTTAATCAGGATTATATCAACTGAACCTGTACTGCCAACTTAATGACGACGTACCAGAAAGCGTGCTTGGAGATTTGCTAAGTTTTAACGGGACGGGGGCGGTAGAAGCATTACCCTAGCAGTCATTTCGGCAAGATTTCACTCCGCTTACTGAGATGCTAGAATACTGCTACCGTCAGCCCAAGTTACATCATTTCCTAGTGGGGGTTCCAGTGGTCTCATCCCGAGGCATCACTGGACTCTGCCTCAGTCGCCTTCTCGTGTTGGTTGACCGCCAAGCGGATGCTTAACGGTTATCCGGGGGATACCTGGCCTACTGCCGGAGGTCACGAGTTGCTTGCACTACTCAGGACAAGTATCGCCTTGGCCATTGCCATGTTAATGACGATCAAGAACTTTCGCCTTATCCGAGTAGTGCCATCCCCGTGCCATATCAGTCGCCTCATACGACAAGCTACGACTCGCTGTGGTGGTATTCTTATGCCCGCCACCACACGGTGCTGTGTGTGTGTGTGTGTGTGTGTGTGTGTGTGTGTGTGTGTGTGTGTGTACTATATGTGTGTACTATATACTATATACTATATACTATATACTATATACTATATACTATATACTATATACTATATACTATATACTATATACTATATACTATATACTATATACTATATACTATATACTATATACTATATACTATATACTATATACTATATACTATATATATATATATATACATCTATATACAGTGAGAGACAGCTCAAAGAAAAGAAGTAATTGCCTGCAACTTATTTGGACCAGGTACATTGTGAACACCTGGGTGCAGGTGGGGA
This sequence comes from Drosophila imparisetae, assembly GCA_035042265.1. Classification (NCBI taxonomy): domain Eukaryota; kingdom Metazoa; phylum Arthropoda; class Insecta; order Diptera; family Drosophilidae; genus Drosophila; species Drosophila imparisetae. The sequence goes on from JAWNLP010000147.1 coordinate 890,066, forward strand.
AACCTCAGTTTATTATTGGTGGCTAATACATGAACCTACCATCGGTTTTTGGATTTGTTGAAAAATAATTAATGGTTAGCTTATGGCAGGCAATTACTTTTTTTCTTTGACACTGGTCGATTTGAGCTGTCGCTCACTGTATATATATAGAGAGATATTCAGAAACAGCATCGCAACGCAGCTTGTTCGATTTTTTTTTTGAATATCCGCAAATATTCGGCGTATTTTTTGATTTGTTTAGCTCATCGGCAAATATTGCTCAACAAGTTCATAAAAAATGGATGTAAAATTCCCAGTTTGAGCTGCTGGCTGTGCATAAAAAATGATTGCTCAAATATATATATACATATGGGAAACATAAGCAATCAATGCAACATCATTATTTATATCTTACAGATACAAATAATAATTCTCATTTTTGACTGCTGCATGTTGCAATCGAAACTGAAGCACCACAAAATTAATTTCATTTGCCAACATGCCAAAAACTCAGTTCAATCGATGCCCCATTCAATGGACAAATTGAATGCCTCATTTGCAACAAATTAGCCTAAAAACAAAAAACAAAAACACAAAAATAATAATATTAATATTTGTATGAATGATTTGCATAACGGGACAGGCTGCGTGCCATTGTTGCAGTTGTTGTCCGGTTGCTGTTGTGGTTGTGGTTGTTGTGAAACGAAAAGTGAAAAATTGATTTGCATGTTTTGCATTGGCAATGCATTTGCAATCCGGAAAAACCCCAAAGAGAGCAGAGCTGGGAACTGAACTCTCACCATCTTACCATTTGCTGTTGTCACATTAATTTATTGCCACCTGGCTACCAGACTACCTGGCTACCTGGCTACCTGTCTACATGGGTAAAGAGGTGTACGGTGTGCAGAGGCATATCAATTTTAGTCGATTTGTCGTTTGTTCTTCCATTATTGTTGCATATAATTGAATATGCAACGGCCTTCGTTTATTGGAACTGCAATTGCTGCAATGCTTTCAGCTGGATTCCGCCCCAACAACAACAACAACAATCAGATAAGATAAACCATTTTTTATCTAACTATCTATCGAGTGCAAATAAATATTTGAAGCGAGAACATTTTCGAAATATACTTGCCACATTTAAAGCAAACTTATGAGTGTTGAACAGGCAGCAGGACGCAGTAAATGTATATTTGATCAGTAACTCAACTGAAGTACGAGTAAGCCATGTTCGTCTGTCTGTCTGTCTGTCTGTCTGTTTTACGAGAACGAATAAGTTCCTCCCTTTGAAAAGGGGCAGCCATTAAGCTGCCGCATTCAAAAGAAAATTCGCAAATTATCATATGAAAAAGCAGCAGCACTTGCAATTACTTTTAATCTATTCTGCATTGTTTTTCATTATTTTGTACTCAATATATACTATATACTCAATAAGGCCTGGCCTAGCAGTTTGGCCAAAGGCAGATTTCAATTTGTTAACATTTTTGGCCAGAATAAAAGAAACAAAAAGAAAAAAGAAAAATGAAGAATGAAAAAATGTAAATACAAAAACCAAGCCTTATTATCATCCATTTACTTTCTGCTCTACAGATACTGTGCCCCAAAACCAGCAACAACAACAACAGCAGCAGCAACAGCAGCAGCAGCAGCAAGCACCATTGTCGTCACAACAACAACAACAACAACAACCGCAGCAGCAACAGGCACCGCGTTTTACAACGCATCCATCGTCATCGGGATCCATTGTTAGCGAAGGACGCACAAAGATTTTGCAATGTCATGCACTGGGTAAGTGGAAGCCAACTATTTGTGGGTGCTGGGTGGGTTGGGGACTGTGGCAAGTTGTTATACAAGTTGCGTCAAGTGCAACTCATCAAACTGTGGGAGTCGTCGTCTAAGCAATCCGCTTATGCTTCAAAACGCCCGCCACTGCAGCTTAAGCAGCCTCTAAAAGGGAAATGGAAAATGGGGAAATGGAAATGGGAAATGGGAAATAAAAGGGACGCATTTTGGCAACTGGCAAGTCGCAAGTGACAAGTGGCAAGTGGCAAGTGGCAACTGCCATGTAAAATTAAACCATTAACGGTGGTGTTTGTGGATGGTGTTTGTGGGTGGTGTTTGTGGGTGGTGTTTGTGGGTGGTGCTTGTGGGTGGTGCTTGTGGGTGGGTTGCTTCGCCTTTTGCTTTTAAAAGATAATCAAGTAGAAAAACAATAATTTTTATGAGGTTTCCAGTGCGTTCTGGGAAGCCCACGTGAATGAGAGCGCCATAATCCCTTGAGCCGTTTTGTTGTAAGGGCGTGCCCAGCAAACTTTTACACACACATAAACAAACACACACACACACACACACACACACGTAGAGTGACAGGTGTTTTATTTGGTTGTTGTGTTAAGTCTCCTGTGTCTGACATTCCCAAGTATCGGTTACTGAGTTGTCCCAGAAAATGTTATGAGTTGCCTGCTGGCAATGTTGGACATCGCCTCCCTTGCGACTCCTCCTCTTCCTCCTCCTCCTCTAATCTAACCACCTCTCCTCTCATAAATGCTGGCATTGAGCTCATCCTTGCCGTCAGCTTTTACTACTCGTTGTTTGTTATTTGTGTGTGTTTGCTTCATGCCAAGGGTGCCTTAAGGATCCTCAAGACAAAACTCTCTCTCTGTGTGTGTGTGTTGTGTGTATGTGTGTGTGTGTGTTGTGTGTGCGTGTGTTGTGTGTGCGTGTGTTGTGTATGTGCCATATTAGCTTTATGCCTTTTGGCCGCAGGATTTTCACAATTAGCCTTTAAATATTGAAAAATTAATGCATATTGGCTCATTTATGAGCCAGCAGGACTTCCTAACTTGAGCACATGCATATGTGTGTGTGTGTGGTTATCCTTTTGACTTGTTTATCATACAGCGCTGATGGAATTCAATAACAGTTTGTCAGCCATAAAGTTGAAGCTAAAAGCAATTTTACAAGTTGGGAGCAACTATACGGAAGAAGTTTAGTTTGACATCACTTTAGCGAGAGCAAATATTTCTCGTGCCTGTCATGGACACTCTTACATGCCACATATTTAGCTTAAAGATACATTTTGTCGGCCAGCGAATAAGTTGGGCTTTGATTGGCAGCCAATGCAGATACTGCAAATTTGTATCTGTCTTTTGGACTTAACCAAAAATCGATTCGAGTTGCACTTAACAGAAGAAACTTTTGTTAGTTACGGTAATTGTGTTTGCATTTGAGGGTGCACACATTCCGGTTGCGGCATGCAACATCAAACGATGTGGCGGTAACATTCGGCCAGAGTGCATTCAACATGTGCCGGGGATGATTCAACAAGCGAGCTGCTTGTTTATAAGCCTAATTGATTGGCCTTCGATGACGCGGCTATTTGAGCACTTTCAACTGCCTATCTGCATAGATACTCGACACGCACACACACCCCCCCCCCCCCCCCCCCCACACACACACACGCACACATGCTGTTATAAATTCAAGAAGCGTTTTGTTCCTTCATTTTCAATCCGTTCCCAAATAAAATTAGAGACGCTTAAATCATTCTCGATTGCTGAAGAGATCCCTTTTGTGTGCTTTGAGAAGGGAGTATATGAAGTGCTTGAGCCGAGCACTAAATATCCAATATTTGGGCATTTTTCGCAGCACAACAAATTTCATCGTTCGCCCAGCAAAAAGTGTTCTTGAAATAGCCATAATCTGCCGTGTTTGGGCGCTTGGTCTGAATTAGTTATTTGGAATGTGCACATGTAAAGGCCACGCAGGGTTGCCCTTCACTTGGCATAATCTACAAAATGGCTGTATGCAAAAATGTGGCAGCCAAAAGAGATAAAGTATAAAATACAAGCAACAAAAACAGAAAACAGAAAACAGAAAACGGAAAACCGAAAACAAACCGAAAGCGAAACACACAAAATATGCAAATCTTTTTAGTTGCTCTTTGGTGTGGCACGTTGTTTTTGCTTGTTGTTTTGCTGTTGTCGCAGATGACGCGACAAGCGCTTTTAGTGTGGCAGCCAGCCTTCACGCACTCAGTCACTTAAACGCTTATAACTGTCAACACACACACACACACACACGCACGCACACACATAGATAGTAGATGCGGATGTGCCTGCTCGTACTACACTATATACATTGTTGTCCATTTGCTGCAGCTTCTTTCCGTTTCCCTCTTTTTCCGCTTGCTTTGTTTTTGTTTTCTTTTCGTTTTTGTATATAGCGGTCAACAAAATGTGCGTTTTGTGTCATGCAAAATAGGCTGATAAAATATGCTGCAACAAGGTTGATGGCTGCAGTTTTTGTCGACTATGCCGATGCCCATGCCCATACTTTATTTTGTTCCGATGTATCCTGAACCCAGTTTTTTTCTGTGTCAAATTTCGCTTTAAAAAGTTTTGCACACACGAATCGGCTGTAGACCTAATCCTAATCAAGAATATATATATATATATATATATATATATATATATATATCTATATACACCCATATATCTATATAGGAATATATCCAGCTGGGAGCATGCCTTTCCTGTCAATAGATATAGATATCAGATGTTAGCTGTGAATTGATTGTTGGTAATAAAAGTATTATTGACAGTTGCCAATGGCCAACAATATTTGTGGTAGTGGAAAACTGGCTAAATTCTCAAAGCATTAAGCAAACTTGAATGGGAAATTATTAAGTAAGAGTTTTAGTGGCATAATAGAAACAAACTGAAAGAGAAAAGAAAATTTTATAGCGATGTGGCGCCATCTGGCGTTTGTCGGCAATAAACTGCGGTTAGCAGATTTCGTAAACAGGTGAGTAAAAAAAAAGAAGGGGGAGTGGCACCTCCATTACTCACGATTATGTGCGACAAGCTGCAAGCACAAGTGTAACTAATATGCCATTGCAGCTGCTGCCGCTGCCGTGCTGCAAGTGCTGTTGCAAGTGCTTGCCTTGCCGGCAGTACTGTTCATACTTCCATAAGCATAAAATTTGGCAAAATGTGTACCGAATTATTATTATTTTTTTTCTTTTTCCGGGCCAAGCAAATGATGCTGGGAATCGCGAATGCGAGCGCGACGCAGTGGAGCCGCGGCGTGCGTCTTAAATGTGGCGCATTCACTTGCAAGTTGCAACAATGACACTTTTATGGCCACAAAGCCGTCCTCAAGTGCAACTGTTTATTGTATACTGTTGTATTGTGTGCATGTGTCTGTAGCCACTACCAACAAAACAAGCAGCAAATGGGCGTGGCGATGGGCGCTGCATGTTCACAACTGGCAACAGAAGAGCGCAAAAAACGGAAAACACCATCTGAAATGGCAAAACGTGCGTGGCTTCGTCTTAACTGGGCTTGTCTCGGCTTGGCTTGGTTTGTGGTCGGTCTGTGCTTTCCTGTCGCTTTTCTATTCCTCATCTCGAGCGTCAACTAAAAGAACCAACAAAATCACAAAAAAAGAAGAAGAAAAAAATAAGCATTAGTAAGCGAAAAAAACAAAACAAACACAAAAATTGTATGTGGCAGCATTGTTTTTGTGTGCTTCTGCCTCTTCTCATTGTTCCATATAAATTACTTATACTTTTTTCTATATTTTTTTTCTCCGTCGTAGCTCACAATGCGACTTCTTTGCATGCTGCTGCTTCTTCTTCTTCTCCTTCTACCTCTTCTTTTTCTTCTTCTTGCCATTGTTAGTTGTGTTGTTTGCGCTGAAGTTGCGTTGTGTTCATTCATTTTTTTGCGTGTAGTATTGTCAAGCATCAGGATGCGAAGAAAAGCAGCTATTCGTAAATGATATGTTGACATGAATGGGAAGTGGGCGTTTTGGAGGTGGGACAGTGAGTGAGTGGAGGCGAGCGGATTAGGAACCTATATTTATATAGAACCAAGCAGGCAATGGACCGAAATATGCAAACCTGGAGTCGTCCGGGCTGCTATATAGTTCTCTGTTCCCAAACATATATATTGCTTTCACATAGACATTATATATTTGGATCACTCATTCCCGCTCTCTTTTACTCTCTGCAAGAGAGAGAGAGAGAGAGAGAGAGAGAGAGAGAGAGAGAGATTAAGCTCTTGGCTAGTTTTTCATGCAGCTTTTGCAATGGTTTTCCATAGTCTTCAGTGGCAGTCTTCTGACTTGACTGGTTGACATATTGCTGCTGTGCCTGTCTCTGTCTCTGTCTCTGTCTCCCAACCCATACACCACATTGACGAGAGCTGCACAGATTACTTGGGGAAAAAGCTGCTTATGCTTTTTGGCCAACACTTATGGTCAGGACACATGGAGGCAGGCTTGAAGGACAAGCGACAGATCGTATAAGGGAAAGACAAACAAAATGCGTGTAAGCAATGCAAATGCAGAAAAATCAAATGTGCTGCCTGCCAAGCCTGATAAAAACAACAACAACAACAACAACAACAACAACACAGCAAAAACAGCAACCATAAAAAATAAGAAAACAAAAGCGTAGCGAGGAAAAAATAAAGTAAGCAAAAGGCTGCGAAAAGCCTTTTAGCCGCTTCCATTTACCTCATACTCTCTGCAGCTTCTTACTTTCAAGCTTACGTAAATTCGAGTGCAATGGGAATAGCAAACAGCAACAACAACAACGCACACACAAACACACACACACACACATATGTATATACATATGCATATATACAAGCGTTTAGTTTGTGTGCTTTTGGCGGCTTTTTCTGCTGCGACACAGATGCCAAATAAAAAGGTGCAACAGCAACAAAAAGGAAAAAAACCTGGCACCAAAAACCATAAAAGAACACATCAAAAAATTCATACATCTTGAGTGACTAGCAGATACCCTGTAAGCGAGCAAGCTGTTGTCGATACACATATTGGCTTTAAGGCCGCTTTGGATACAGATGTTGAAACTGATCGTATATCAAATATCTGCAAAGCTTTAAATGAATGAAAACCAAGCAACAACAACAACAACAACTCAACAAAATAAATGCAAAATGAATTTCAGTCGATTGACAGATTGAAGCTATTGATTGAAGGCCTTAGACGGATATCAATTCGCTGTCGACCTGGTGTCATGCAACGGCTCAACGATTGCGACGAAACGCTCGGAATCGAGCAAGTTGAGGCTATGAATCGAAGCCACAGTCAGGCAGCAGTCGAGATACTTTCGATGTACCGTTGTGAATTTAGGCCGCAGCTGAGATACTTTCGATGTGCCACTGGGACCGCGACGGCAACAGCGGCAACAGCTCTGAGAGAGATGGATAGCGAAAGAGGGAGAGGGAGAGGGAGAGAGACACATACATATCATATCAAACAAATTCCGCCACTTGTCCATAGAAAGAGTATACACACACACATACACTTACCACACACACATACACATACCAAACACACACACACACACACACTTGTGCAGCAGATAGACACGTGCAAGTGCAATTGGTGTCGTCGTCGTCGTCGTCAGTTTATTGAATTTATTTATATGCAGTCGCTTGCTTAGACAATGACTGATTGAACGATTGATTGATTGGCCGACTGAGCGATTGAGTCACTGAGTGCGAAAGCAAATTTCAATTACAGCCTTCATCATGCACCATGGCACCATTGCCACCTTTAAGTGCAGCAGCTGTGCAAAGTGTGTTGCATACTTTGCAGCGCCACCAATGTCAATTTATCGCCACATTGTGGCAAAAAAAACGTTGGGATGTAGCCAAACGCTGCCTTATCACCTTTAAATCATAAATATCACAATAAATATAGTATATACATAGATATAGATAAACAACAAAGTAGAAGAAGAAGAAGCAAAAAATCATAGTTTTATATGATGACATTTATTTTATATGTTATTTGAGTGAATGCTGATAAGTGCACCAAATATTTGTATATATACACATACAGCGCACTTAAAGCAAACAAAGTACTTTCAGCTAGCTAATCACACACACACACACCCACACACACACAGTGACCTTATGTGTGTGACTGTAAGGGGCTTAGTCTTAAGGGATTTCTCAGTTCAGCTATTAAAAAGTCATTTGTGTGTCAGCATTACAGTCACACACACAGTTGTCCACATATATATGGGCTATAGATATATATATGTATATAGGATTATTTATACAGTTGAGCTCAAAATAATTGAGCAAATGAATGCAATAATTAATTATTTGCCTGCTTAAAAGCACTCCTTACAATTATTGTGATGAAGTGGGGCGTGTGCTGCAAATGGAAACCTCTTCAAAACATATTCAATCTGCTTGACAACACTTGATTGGTTTCCCATTGAGATTGATTGATTGATCAAAAAATGTGTTGACCTGTGGATTTGAAGAACTCACGAGTGTTGCAACCGTTGACTGAGATAAGAGTCAACCAAAAGCTGTAAGTGCAACAATGTTGTATATGCTGCCAGAGATTGTCGATGTCCGGCTCATAATCCGTTTCTAAATCGTCTATCAAATCTATCCTGTTATGCTGCCGTATCAATATTGGATAACAGATAGCTCAGATCAAGTATTATCACTATGCTATTATAAGTTACAGATGGGATGCCCTTTGAACCTGCCAACAGGACTCCAAGTACTCCAAGTACACCAGAAATATATCTTTAGTTGTTCATATTATTGATAATTGACCATATTCGAACTATATTTTCGAAAACAGTTCTATTTTTTTGACCTCGGCTGTGTTTAGCCGTGGGTTTGCTGCTGGTTGGTTAGCTGCTTTGCTGCTTGGCTGCTTGACTGCTCAGCTTATTGGAGCTTTCACTTCGATTTAACGCTGACACATATCGCTGCAAGCTGGAGCATACCTCATCGTTTTAGCTGCCCTTGCAAAGGGTATCCTCATTTTGTCCTGCAGCTTGTAACGTTTCGAGGAAGACCATTTTGGTTCACATCAGCCAATGTTCTCCGTTCTGCAAGGGCATCGAATTTTCGGCATTTCCTTTTTTTTTGCGTGCATTTCCTTGGCTGTTTGGCTAACTTACTTTGAGTCTGCTTCTTGTTCATTGAGCCTTCTGCTGCTGCTGCTGCCTGTTCTGCTCTTGACCAAATTGTGTGTATGTCTGACTGTCTGTGTGTGTGTGTGTGTGTTTGAATTGCAGTTGTTGCTCTGTGCATTTGACTTGCAATTCCCCAAATTGTAATTTTATAGCAGCGTCATTGGCCAAAATGTTCAAATAGACATTTGGCCCTCTGCTTGCTGGCCAAAACTTTTTATGCCGTCCCCAAACACTTGGAGAAGTGCCGTTTTCCTAGGTTCTTTCGCTTCAGCTTCTTTTTTTTTTGGTTTTGACCTTTTTACTTATTTCATTTCGGCTTAAGTTGTCTGCTCAATTTGATTTCATCTGCTGCTGCCGCTGCTGCTGCCAACTGAATGCAATTGCTTTGCCGTTGGCCTTGCCTTTGCCACTGAGTGTTGCCATTGCTGTGTGTACTCTAACAAAGGCATTATTATGCGCATAAATATGTTATAACAAATGAAGATTGAATTTATTTATTGTCAAAATGCTGTACAGAAATGAATAAATGCCTTAAATCGTTACCACTTTGATCTTTAAGTTAACAGCGAAGTTATTTGAAGGGTAGATCTACGTCGCCAGCCGGAAAGTGTTCTGTTGGCCATTTGTTAAAGTTGTTGTTTGCTTCGCGCTTTTTTAGCTCCTTTAAATGTTGGCCAAGCGAGGAATTTCGCATCGGAAGTTGAATGCCGAAACTGCAGTCGCAGTTCCTGTTGCAGTTGCTGTTGCTGTTGCAATTGTCTCCAACAGCTTTCAGCAGTTGCAGCATTTAGTTAACTGGTTTTGGAGTGGAAAGTGGATTTGCTAGAACGATGAGAGTAAGAACACATTTAGCTAAAACGTATATTTAATTCAACATAAGGAAGCAGCCGAAAGGCCAACGTTTGGTTGCACACAATATCTGTGGTTAGGAATTCTCATTTTGTAGCAGCCGCAGCAGCAACTTGGCACTTGACCGCACACAAATCAACTTTAAATTAAATGCACGTCGGCAAATCGAAATCAAACAAGTTAGAATGCGCCACTCGAGAGAGCTCGCCCACGAGATACCCTGTAATCTGCTCGCCGATGGTAATTCGAACAGTTGATCAATAATAGATGAGCGGGTATTTTATATATATATATATATATATAGCTCTTGAAGTCCCTTTTTGGCTAGATCGACTCGATTGTTGACGCGAACCAGGAACGGGAGACGACCCCTTTGTATGCCCCTCTTAACTTTAGCCGTGCCCAAAATTTCGAATATTCAACTCCCAGCAGCCGATCGCATTTGCGTAAATTCCAAATCCAGTTGCTCTGTGAGTTGCATAACCCCAAACCGTATTGCTGCGTGTGCCCCTCTATTGCATGGAGTCGTCCTTGCTTGCAACATGGCCGGGACATCCTGTCCTTGCCGTTTGCCGTTTGCTGCTGCTGCTGTTGCTGTCGAGGCAATGAAAATTCAAACAAATAGTTAACGCAGACGCACACACACACACACACACACAATACACTGGGCGCATAATGTATGTAATATCCTGGTGGGGCGTGGTCAGCATAAGATTTAATCGCAAGCAGCCCAAAAAAGGATTGGGTGCGGTGGGGGGGGGGGGGGATAAATGGGATATATGGGCTTTGAAAACATTTTCATTGTGCAGCAAAACGAGCGCGAATGTCTGCCACAAGCCCGAGCAGCTTCAACTGGCTTCCGCTGTGGCAACTATCTGTTGTTGCAACAGCTTTGTGCCCCACCTTACTTATTTATACATGTGTTCTGCTTGAACTCCATTCACAGGTTCGCCACAGCCCACATATCGCTGGCTCAAGGATGGTGCAGCCGTCGCCGATTATTCGTCCAGTCAATTTTATCGCATTCACATCACAAGGCGCGAGGATGCCGGCAGCTATCAGTGCATTGCCCGGAACGATGCTGGATCCATTTTCAGTGAGAAAAGCGACGTTGTTGTTGCATGTAAGTACGCCCATAAACACAAAGAGGAGGGGGCAGAGCCAGGGAGGCAGGCAGGTTGAACGCGAGGTGCATTTTACAGAATATTAAACATACATCTGCACCTCACTTTATCATCCAGTATTATCAATAACTATAATCATTATCTGTTCCACACACACGCACACACACACAGTTGTGTGTAATATGGCCAGAACTTAACTGAAGCAGCAATTAACGTCGCTTTGAACAGCGACCTGAAACAGTTAATGCGGGCTCAAAGACCTTACTTTTACGGCTAATTGGCGCACATTTTGGCATTAGCCACGCCCTGCAGAAATGCGGAATTGAAATGAATAACCAAATGCAATCGGATATATTCATTATTTGTTTTGGATGTATTCATTATCGAAAGTATAATGAAGTGGGAAATTGATGTGATTATTATGCCAACTATGGACAATAGGTGTCGCTTTGCATACTAAAATAAACATTGAAATGAATGCGGGAGAGAGAGAGAGACAGAGAGATAGAGAGAGAGAGGGAACAGTCCAACAAATCATTGGTAATTCCAAACCCATCGAAGTGGCAGTTTTTGGTTTTAGTTTGGTCGTTTTGTTTTTCTCCCACTTTTTGTCGTCGTTTACATTTCCGTTTCTTGCTTCTGGCCAACGGGGCGAGGCGCCTAAAGCCGGCTTAAAGAGGAGGCGCCTGCAAGCAGTCAGTGTGTGACACAGACTAGAGATCAATATATGCATGATTTATGCGATTGGCATTGCGCAGAGCCCAACAAAAGCAGGCAGCTTGTTTTGGCCCAGAACAGCAGCAAGAACTAGAAAATGGGGCTGGCTTAATAGTAACAGATGATAACCGATAAATGATAAGCCGGCGAGCAGGAGTAAAACAAATGTTCAACATTTCAACTGTTGAATTGGAAACACAATGAAAAGCTGACACGAAAGCCCCACAAAAATCCAAACAACTTTATTGGCCAACTTATGACAGCAAAAACTTTGAACAATGCTTTTGTTTGTTGGCGTTAGAAATTGTGCACATGAATGTGGAAAGCAAATCGTGTATTTAAGCCAAAGTGCAAAATTAAAGGCCACAAAAATGGGCGTTTTAGGCGTAGAATTGGGATTCGTGTCCACATGCAATGCGTGATCACGAATGTCTCTGCGTTGGCCCGGCCATTTCAATCAGCTCAAATAGATAAGTTTAGTTTGGGGCTGCCATTTAATGGCTGTTACCAGCCAAATCGATTGGTATCCACATCAATTGGGAGACAGTGGCTAATGTATGTATCTGAATAATAGTGTTGTCAGCCAGCTGCTTTATGCCCTTATCGAGGAAAACGCCTGCCTCGCAACTGGATTGTGGAAAACCATTTTCAATTCGTGCTCATTTATTATGCGATTTAACAGACGAGGCGACAATTAAGGCACAAGAAATGCACTTTCATTTTGCCAATCAAATGTTGAGCGTATTTTTTAGTGGTTGTCATTGTTGCCACATTAATTCGTGGCAAACGCTGATTGTAGACAGAAGAAGGAAAATATTCTTGATTCAAGTGTGAATCGAACCAACTCAACTTGAGTCCACTTTTTTTACTTAAATTTTGTTGTATTTTTGCTATGCATTTAAATGAGAAACACACGCACATAATTGAGGCAGCAAATAAACAGTTATTGTTGCACAACATAATCAACATTTTGAGTTAATGGAATTAAATTGGCTTTTAAATGCCGGCAGCATTAAGCAATTGGATAAATAATTCGCAGTTAATTTGATGAATCGCTTGTTGTGCTGTATTTAATCGGACGCATTTACGAATCGTTGTTGCACTTCGAACGGGGGCAAGTTGCAAATCAAACGGCTGTCAGAGGTGCAGCATCAGCAGTGTTTGATTGTTGCTGGTAATTTTGGCTTAATGCGAACTTAATTGCAACGAAAACGACAACAGCACGCGGCAGGCAAACATTGTGGCAAGCGGGTCACAGCGAGTATCTCTGAGTAACACTTGAGCATTGGCTTCCGATTGCATGTGTGTGTGTGTGTGTGTGCACACTTTATATAGCTGCTTGAACCTAATAAATCGGGACAAGCCTGGTGACCTTCTTTTTGGGCACGCCAACTAAGCAAGCAAGCAAGTGACAAGCTTCTTGATGATAATGATGATGATTACGATTACAATGATGATGATGATGTTGATGACGTCTCGTGCTGGCTGTTGTGTTGAAGGAGTGGCATGCCTCAGCATAGCCAAGTTGGAGCGTCTTGAGCACTTAATTAATTGTATGAGTGCGCTCATACTGAACTAATAACCTTTACAGCGAATGGGAGGCATGGGGTTATTCCTAGTTCTAGTTGTAGTAGTAGTAGTAGTAATCAGCGGGTACACTGGCAGAAAAATGCTTGTTTTCAATATTAAAAGTAGATTTAGGAAATCAAAAAATATTTTTAACTTATTTTAGATTAGGCCCAAAATTGAAATTCAAATTTGATGAACATAAACATCGACATGTATTTTTCTCGCAGTGTGCCACCCAGCAAGTAAGTCTCTTTGTTGGATAGGTAGGTGAAGGGGGTTGCGGGTTGATGTGGGGGGATGACTCTGATGCTGTGCCCCTGCCCCTTGATAAGAGGAGGCAGGAAAAATGACAGCCCGCAGGCCAGGCCAAGTCCTTGCCGCTTAATTCAATTAGCTGTCGTGAAACTTGAGCTCGTCCAACAGTGGGTCAGCCCGAGGGGGGGAGCGGGGGAGGTGGGGCAAAGGTCACTGACACAATTGAATTGTGATTAGCTTGTAAAATATGCAACATTTAAATTTGGACTAATTCATAATTCGCATTTGCATTTCCTTTGGCGCAGATATGGGCATCTTTGAGAACGTCACCGAGGGTCGTCTAACGGTTGTCAGCGGTCATCCGGCCGTATTTGATATGCCAGCAATCGATTCGGTGCCGAGGCCATCTGTGATCTGGCAAACCGAGGAGGGTCCCCTTAACTACGACATCAAGTACGCGTACACCCAGGCCAATCAGCTGATCATCCTCAGCGCCGATGAGAACGATCGGAAGGCGTATCGTGCTCGGGCCATGAACACCCAACTGGGCAAGGAGGAGACTAGCGCATTTGTCCATTTGAATGTCACCGGTGATCCCTATGTTGAGGTGGCGCCCAAGATCATTGTGCCGCCGCAGGATCTCAAGCTGAAGCGTGGCGAGGGCGTTGCCGAACTGCAATGCATTGCCAATGCCCGACCCCTGCACGAACTGGAGACTATCTGGCTAAAGGATGGCGTCGCCGTGGAGAATGCCGGCATCATGCACACCCTCAACGATCAATGGAACCGCACACTGGCCCTGCTCCAGGCGAACAGCTCCCACGCTGGCGAATACAGCTGCCAGGTGCGCTTGCGCAGCGGTGGCTATCAGACGGTCACAGCCACCGCTCGTGTCCAGATCCTCGAGGCACCCACCTTCGTTGCACCCCCACGCTCGGAGACCTTTGGCGAGTTTGGCGGCCAGGTGCAGTTGTCCTGCGACGTTCTTGGCGATCCCAAGCCCCAGGTGCAATGGTTCCGCAATGCCCAACGCATCACCGAGTCGCAACTGGAAGACGAAGTGTAAGTTTCAAATTACTCTTTTTAAAACACTTTTTTATTTATTTTTTTTTTTAAGTGTAAAATTTAATTAAGCAAATTAACTAAACTAAACTAAAAGATTTAACAAATTCGAATTCGAATTCGAATTCGAAATTGGAATTTATTTGTATATTCGCTAGAGGCACAAATGAAGCTGCAGCAGCTCAGTGCGGCAATTTCATTGAATTTGAATTGAAATCGGAGCTGAATATGTAATCAATCTGCCTGAATGGGTTGCAAACTCTAATTACACTGAAAAAAAACACTCTTTGAATCACTTTTTGCAGATACGAACTGAATGCTGAGAATACGCTGATAATTAAAAAACTGACGCTGGACGACGAGGGAATGTTTCAGTGCCTGGCAACGAATGAGGCCGGCGAGAAGTCTGCCTACACCTGGCTGCGTGTGAAAAGTAAGTCAAGTGTTGCCACAGCACACATACATATATATATATACATATATATATATATATATATGATTGATGATGCCGCATTGAGTGATTCATTATGCTAAGTGCTACTAACTAATCCCTCTCGAATGCATTTTGGGAGCACGCGCCTAAGCCATATATTGCAGCTAAAACTCTCTCTCTCTCTCTCCACCTCCTTTTGTTTTTGCTGTCTCTATAATGTAAACCCAATACACACACACACACACACACATATACACATACATACATTTACATATACATTGATAACCATAAAAAAAGAACAAGCAGCGACAACAGAAGCGGCAGCTTCGCTGCGACAGCCGCGCGTGAAGCGTTTGGCGCAGCCGCGCATCTTGCGGGTGAGAGCATCACATAACAGCTTGGGATCGGGCCGGGGAACGGGCTCGGGATCGGGCATGGGCATGAACGCTAACAAGGGCAATAAACGCAAGGAATTTCGCTTTGGTATGGGCATCCAGAATGCAGAACTCACACACACACACACTGCACAAACACACTGCACTCACACACACATATATATTGAGCACACCTCAACAATAGCAGGAGTAAAAATCACTTTAAGTTTTTTGTTTCTTATTGCACTTGCCCCACGCATGACTGAGCCATTCAAATTGCACTCATTTGTCATGGTAAACACAGCAACCCCACACACAACCCCAACCCCCATCCCAACCACTGCCATGCCCACACTGCACCCCCACAATTTTAAATGCTGCATAGCTGTTGCAATTTGTTTAGTGTCAAAGGCCACTTTGTGTTGCCTCATTCATCATTCATCCTCATTCTCTCTCGCACTAACCATAATCATCAACATCATCATTATCAGCTCTTGCTGTTAACTACTTAGTTAACTACTTAGTTAGTTAATTAACAGCTAGTTTATCGACTTTATGCTGTGCATTGCCTGTGATACCCTGTAATTTTTAAATACATTTTTATTCAAGATTTCGGTTTCAATTTCGAAAGCGGATTTTTATGGTACACGCAATAAAGTTTTCCCCAGTTTAGATTCAGATCTGGAAATAACTAATGTTTGTTGCAATTGTGTTGCTGGCTTGCCACAGATATCCACACATACAGGGTTGGTATCTGATACTGATATGTGCATCAGGCTCAATCCTGGATTTGATATTACACAACTGAAGACACATTGACAATTCCCAGCTCGAAAGCATTTAATTTGGAGTCCAACAATCAGCACGACCATCATGCATCAATTATAAACTTAATGCTCAACTCAGCTGCCTCTGGCTCAAATGTGCTGGAGGAGGAGGCGGGGCAGCTCGAGCCTGTTGCATGAATATGCATTGTTATGGTTATTGTTCGAGTAAATTTAGTTGTAATAATAATAAACATTATTATTAAGTGGGCACTGCATATTCAGAATCATAGAGATTCTTGCTAACTTTTGTCTCGCTGCCTCTTGCCTTTTGCACCCAAGTGCCCTTAAGTGGCAAGCAGCAGCAGCAGCAGCAGCATACGATTGTGTGTGGACGTCTTTACATACATGTGTGTATGGAAATTTATATTTGTATTTGCTGCGGGACAATTTCGCTTTTTAATGAATTTAATATTGCGCAACAATGAAGACAGCTGAGGGACGGGGGCAAGCAATCCAGTTGGTGTGGCAATAATAAACTTTTCTTCTTCTTTGTTTACGTTTTTTTTTTTTGGTTTGCCTTTAGTTAAACAAAGAACCGATTAAGTTTAGGATTGTAAATCTTGATTTTAGTCTAATTTGCATAGCCAAAGACGGGTTCGCAATTGGATGAAGTCATATCAGTTTCGCAGACGATGCATGCCACCAATTGTTGCAGCTCTGCTTTTTGGCAATGCTTTGTTTATCAATTTGCAACTGCTGCCAGTAAATGCAGCAAAAGCAGCTCTTGCTGCCTTTCGAATATTTGACTGACAGACTGCTGTTGGTGCCACACACACACACACACAGAGACAGACAGACGGACGGACAGACAAACAGCCAGCCGGACGTAGAGACAGAGAGACAAACAATGGATGGACAGATGACATTTGTGGCCCTGCTTGTCTCGAAACATTTTACGCAAATTATGGAAAACTGTGGGTGTGTGAGAGCGAGATAGAGAGCGAGCGAGTGAGAAGGCTGCAAGGCAGACAGTTATTGTTCAAGTTGTTGTTGTTGCAAGTTGTTGTTTCATTTTATGGCTCTTTAAACTTGAACAACTGTCGTTTTGCGCCTCTGCCCGCCCCTCTCTCGCTCTCGCTCTCTCTCTTTCTCACTCTCTTTCTCTGTCACTCTTAAGGCCAAACTTGACTTGCAAGTGTTTTGAAATGCTTTCGGTACATTTTTTATGAACAGTACGGGACTAGTGACAGTCGGACACATCCGGACACTCGGACAGACGGAACACTTGACATGTAAATTGGAAATTTCGTTGCATATTTCGTGTTGATTTATTCTTATGCCTCTTTCAATCCCTTTTTACCTACCTACCTCTCCTCTCTCAATCTGTGAGATTTGTCCTTGCTGCTGCTGCTGCTGCTGCACTTCATCGAGCCACAACTAGTTGAGCGATTTTGTCGTTGTGGCTGCGGCTAAAGATGCGTCACGGGCTTATTGAAAAACTTTTGTCAATTAAGTTGCGCAACTTTGAAGACGGGGAAACCTTAAGGTTAATTTATAGCCAGGCAGGCTGACAGCCTGACAGTCTGACAGGCAGCGTTCTTGCTTGCCTTGCTTGGCACATGACTTAGCCACTCATTCAACATTCAGGATTAGCCCCAATTCACTTCATGTGCAGCTTACAATTTTGGCCAATTTGCTTATCCCGCTGGCAATATCGATGTTAAGATTGGTTTTTTGGGTTGATAAACTCATTTTTTTTATTGCTGTTATTGACAACCATAATGTAAGCCGATTTAAGCCATTATTATTAAAGGATTGGCTTATTCAAATAAGTTGATTAGCAACAGTTGATTCATAGCCTGGCTAGCTAATCGAATGATGGCTAAAGTTAAAACAACTTATTAACGTGTTTTCGTTTTCTCTCACACTTTGTTAATTTTAATTAGAAATATTTTGTTGCATTCTATTTAAGTTTGATCTGATTACTCTCAAAAGCCTTTCATTCCAACTCTCGACTGTCTGAAGTGGCCATTTAGCATAATTCTCGAGAGTCATTAACTTGGCTAACTACTTTTCTGCTTACGGTATAAGTGGCTCAGTTAGTGGCTGCAGTCTCGTTTCTGGCCCCCTTTTCTGGCTGACTTGTAAACCACTTTTTTTCAACTTTATCGTGGGCACTGCATTTGCTTATTCAGTTTTAGGTTTAGTTTTAGTTGTACGTAATTACCGATAAGTTGTTGCACTGGGGGCAGGCAACAAGTGGCCGGCATGCTGCTGATTGTGCTGGATGTGGATAGATGTGGGGTAGGTGGTAGGGGGGAGGGGGGGGTGAGATTGTGAGCAGCTGGCTTGAAATCATTTTCCAGCATAGCGCGACCCAAGCAACCGAAAGGAGTGAGGGGGCGTAACCAGGAGCTATATGCATTTTAATTGCCGCCTCTCTTGGCCAAAGTTTTGTATATTTTTTTTGTTGCTTAAAGTTTTTTCAACTGAGTTGTTGTTATTGTTAGTGTTGTTGGCCTGGCTTGCTTAAGTCTTGGCCTGGCTTTTCGATTGCACCTGGCGTAATAAGGGTAAACAATTTGCCACATTACTTTTTCCTGCTGCACATTTTCCGGCTGCTCGCGCAACATAATTTTAGCTATTTCCCGAAACACAAAGTGATTTTAATCGCCGCTTCCTGGCATTTGGCAGGCGCTTCACAATGTTTGTTTTTTGTTAAAGTTGCCAACCAACAACAACAACAACAACAGCAGCAGCGGCAGCAGCAAGAACAACACAACATAACTTATTAATGACGAGGTGGGCGAGGCGGCTGGGCGTGCCACCATTTTCCGACACTTGAGGAGCCTCTGCAGAAATTGCAATGCAGGCGTGCAATCAGCTTTGAGCTTAAGCCACACACACACACACACACGCGCACAACAAGCAAACACACACACACACATGAGTGCAGCTGAAATAACAGAAGAACTGAAAGGAAAACACAATAGACGCGCACATTTTACGCTAGATGGTGCTAACTTGCCTTGTGCTGGTTTATCTCGCGAACAACAGGTGGCGCCAGCACGCGAACTACTCATCTTTGATTATCATAATTTAGCTGCTCATCTTGCATGCTAGTTAGTTGGACTTGCACATTGCAAACATCTCCAACATTTTACACATATTATAGCATGTGATGCAACTAGTGAATCTGCAACTCTGCAACACGACAACCGAGTGGCAATGTTTCTTCTCTTGCACTCCATTTGATTCAAATGATTCCAGCTACGCCAAGCCAATCAATCAATTACAGGGCTCGGCTCTTTGGAACACGCATTCAGCGTGCTATATAATATATATGTATATATATATATTTGTAGTCGCTAGCCGACCCGATTTCCTCTCATCATGTACATACATATATTTGCCGATTAGATCCTCCTTAATATAATTTCCTATTTTGCCAACCAATTATGCAATGCACATTGTAAGCCACAAATATTTCTTGTTCACTATTTTCTCGTCTTCTTTTTTGTTGTGATTTGCAAGCAAAATTAATTTGCATTTTAATAGCTCGTTTTAGTTGCCAAGCAACCAGTTTAATGCCCCACAATGATTGCAGGGCATTTAACAGCAGTCGTGCCCCTTAACAATGGGGCAAGCAACGAGCGAATGAGAAAGCCTAGTGCTGAATATAAAATCATTCTTTCCATGCAAACTTTGTGCACTGGAGTGGATGGTGTGCGATACACACACGTCGATTCAATCACCACAAATGGAACACACTCTCACACACACCCCTACATTCGCCACACAACACAGCCCACCCCTATTTCACCCATCGAGTAATGGCAATTATCGCCGGTGCGCAGTGCAATTTCCCGTCGTCCTATAACGACTTTAACTTAGGCCACGCCACTTTCCTGGGTCAACTTCAAATGAGTTACGAATACAAAATAAAACAGCAACAACAACAACAACAAAAAGACAGCAGCAACTGGAAACAAGAAGAAGAAGAACAGTTTAAGTGTCGTTCCGCATACGCCACTTTGTACGTTCGCATAAATGTCGCTCGAGAAATGTCAGTCCCGTGCCGCTTCTGACAAATGTATCATGATGACCTACCCTTATTTAATTTAAGTACCCCCTCCCCCCCCTTGCCCCCACCCCACCAGAACCCCTTTATTTCATTATTTCTGCAGAGTAACCAAATTTATCTTTCTGTCTTGTCTGCACCAGCGTATAACGTAGTTATGCAAAAGAGTGTAACAGGAAGCAGGACGCAGGACGCATTTCCCCTCCACCCTTAACTAGATTATACTATTGAACAGCATCAAAAGCAGAGTGAATCTGGGCATGTCCTGCGACTTGACTTTCAACCTGTATCCCTCTGTTTCACAAATGTCGATTCAAATCGATTACTGTTATCAATAAAAGCCACAAATTTTGACAAGCTCTTAGTTATATAGAGAGGTATCTTCTAGCCGGGCACTCTCTACTGGAGCATTCTTAAATGTTTCTTTTCTTGTTTTTTTTTTTTGGTTTTTTGGACTCATTTCTTTAGCATGCCCCTTGCGTGCTCAGCCACAAATAGCTAAGATTGTGCAGGGTGGAGGGGATGGGAGCTGTGTGTGGGGGCGTGGAGCGTGGAGACAATGCCTTTTGCCGTGCCGCCTAATCACATTTAACACGTTAACTTAACGTGACCTTCACCATAGCTTGACTCTCTCTTCGAAATGTTGTGGATCGATGAATTAAAGCTGCAAATACGCCGACGCTTTTCGCCATTAGAGACAACTACTTTGCAAGATTTTTTGTTGTTTACTTGAACACAATTAATTGGCTATTGGATATCTTGGCCATGGCCTTAAGTACAACTGGTTCAAATTACTTGCTTAATTACTCTATTCAATTTCACTCGTTTCCGCCATATATCTATATCTCTATCTCTATCTCCATCTCTATCTCTATCTCTATCTCTCTCTTTATCTTTATCTTTATCTCTCTTATGATGTTTGCCTTCGCTTGCTATTTGCCTTAACTATTTGATTGGCATTTCATTTTGGGTTGGGGTATTTTAACTGAAAGTGCACTCACTTAACCCTAATTGAGTACAACAACTCAATAATAACTTGAGCCTGTGAGTTCGACTGTCTCTCTCTCTATCTGTCTATCTCTCTCTCTCTCTGTCGCACTCTCTTTTTTTGACTGCTGAACTGAAAATCCTTCAAATTATTTCTTCTTTTTTTCCATTTTAACTGATGATGTCATATATCAATTTATTTATTTGCCTTACACTTTCTGCACTCAACGGTTGCATAACGGTTGTCTTTCATGCTCACACACACACACACACACACACACTCACACACACACACACATACATACACAGAAAATGTTTTTGGTTACCTTGTGCACTTATTTACTTAAGCGAAGTTAAAGCGAATGCTTCATCGCATTAAATTAATAATTATATTATTGCTTTGGCTGGCGACCGTGCAACAACAACAACAACCACGCAGAACATCTCGCGTTGCGCCACAGCGCCAGCAAGTGAAAGCAGAACGAGAGTGAAGAGGACTGCGACTTGTACAAATAATTGGTATTAATCGCTGCCAGCGCTGCCAGAGCTGAATCAGGCCAATTTCGCATTTATTATTATACTTAAGGCAGTCATTAAAAATGATTCAACTGTTTGCACACATAATGAAACTGGCTAACTGTAACGATCAGAATATGCGCAAATATATATATATATATATATATATATATATATATGATAATCATTTGTAGTTGTAGCATGCACATTATTTCTTGCAACACAGTCTGGTTTGGAGTTTGCCAATCTTCATTTGAGTCGCTCATCAAAATGTGCAATTTTGGTTTTGTTTTAGATTGCATTTGTTTGCTTTCACGCTCTCTCTCTCTCTCTCTCTCTCTCTCTCTCTGGCGTTGCCAGACTGTTGCATTGTTGATTTTAATCATTATTATTACTATCCACAACGTTTCTCGTATCAGAACTTGGCACTGTTTGCACACAACTTGTTTGTATTACACACATTAAATGTTGACACTTCCACACACACACACACACACACACATCCGAATACACTTGACATGTATTTACCTATGAATCTTCACTTTCACGTACACTCACACACACTCACACACACACATGCTCCACACTGAATTTGCTGAATTTGCTAGATACTCAATAGTTTCGATCATCCCACCCACAGCAACGGCGCCAGTGATGAAGAAGCCACCACAGAATTCGACGGCATTGGATGGCAAGGATGCGACCGTTTCGTGTCGGGCTGTTGGTGCGCCCAATCCGAACATAACCTGGATCTATAACGGTGAGTGCCACATGCCACATGCCACAATAATAATGATTTTTTTCATCCGCACGTTTTGAATTGTAGTCGACAGCCAAGTGTTCAAATGCTAATCTCAACGTTTTAATGTTTTGTTCTTTTCGTATGCTAACCCAACAAATTAAATTGCTAACCGTAACTGCCTGCAACTGTGCAACTGTGCAACTGCCACTCTGCCGCACTCCCCGCTAAAACTGCTTGCTGGACAAAAACAAATACAAAAACCAAAAAAATATAAATCTTAGAAACCCAACTGGTCGAGATATCAAGCCGCATTCAAGTGCTCGACTCTGGTGACTTACTCATTGCAAACATCCGTGCCACCGATGCCGGCCACTACATGTGTGTGCGAGCCAACGAGGCGGGCTCCGTTAAGGGCGAGGCCTTTCTCAGTGTATTAGGTAAGTTATCAAACGCCAACTTGCCCCCCACCACCCACCCACTAAAAACTTACCGATTTTAATAATTGTCAATTGTCAAGTACAAATCGTAGTAGCCAATTTAATTGCTTGCGTTCCCCTTTGTGTTGTTGTTGGTCTTCAGGCCTGGAGTGAACAGAGATGCCCAACTAATAAATAACACATTACAATTCATGCATATTGGTATGTGCTTACTTATAAGCGTAGTTAACCCCTGGCTAAGCGACAGATCGCTAATCCAGCAATTGCCTTAACTATAGCTGTAATAATTATTATTATTATTATTTGCTCGTTAAATGTAATAATGTAATACTTACTCATTTACACACACATATATATATATGATATATATATATATATATGATATATATATTATCATTGGTACTCAAATTTCCAAATTGAGTCGATCTTTCTAATCAGCTTTCAATTTAGTCAGTAAGTTTCGTAAGCACAGAAATCAATCGTTAATTTGTTGCCCATCACTGAGAGTAGTGCTGAGTTGCTAGTGCCATAGATATATAATAATAATAATAATATATAATATATATATCAGTTTACAGTTAACAGTTTGTGTCAAATGGGACAAATGTTGATCTTTGAATTATCAACTGAATGGAAGTGTAGTGATTGATGGCACGCCTTGCCACTTCGGCTAAAGCAGATTTATTTTCAATTCAAGTTTTGACGTGCAACAACGTGGGGCATACCACAGCGCACTCCCCACCCCCCAAACAGCACACACTCAGAATGATGTCAGCTGATCAAATTTGTGCAACGGCAAGACCACAGCTGGCAGTCATGATACAGATGCCGCCGATTTGCAGCATGGTTGGTCGATAAGCGCCACATCAAATGCAATGATGCGCATGGGTCCAATATCAATACAGACAACATCATGTTGTCATCGAAGCCGCAGCAAGCACCCGCAACACACAACAGCAACAATGGAGCGTCAACGAGAATGGTTGAATTTGGAATGCATTAAGGTTGACGGACTGACCAAAAAGCCGCGCTTTAAGCCAGCGAGCGACTCTCTTAAAGGCCAACTATATATTTTAATTCACTAAATGGGGCAAGCGTTGCACCTCCACATGTGTCCATGTGTGTGTGTGTTTGAGTGGTGTTCGTGCACACTATGCAAACGAGGCAGCGGCATACAAAGTAAAGAAAACTTCAACAGTAGCTCACCGTGCAACAAAATGCTCACCGTGCCACAAACGAAATAAGCGACCAAGAAAACAGAGCCGCAGGCCAAAAAGTCGCGTTGAACACGTTCAGTTCCTGATGCACGCCAACCGAAACTTGAAATCTGCATTTTCCTAACCATTTGTTGCACCTGTGGGAATTGAACATGTTTGCTTAACACTTCTCAAGACTCGACTTTAGATACCCATCAAATAAAAGTAGATTGGCAGGCCTTTGCAGCTGGTACTTTAACATGTGCCACACGCTTGTAACTTAATTTGCCAGACGTAAGACCAGCAGCATTAAGGGGAAACTCTGAAAAAGTGTTGCACTTAATCGGTTTTACTCCTCTCTCTCTCTCTCTCTCTCTCTCTCTCTCTCTCTCTTGCACCCACACTGTTTCATTTTATTAATTTTTTCATTTTCTCATTTTTGTTGTACTTTAGTGCGAACACAAATCATACAGCCGCCAGTGGATACCACGGTGCTGCTCGGCCTGACCGCAACGCTCCAGTGCAAGGTGTCCAGTGACCCCAGTGTGCCGTACAACATTGACTGGTATCGGGATGGGCAGAAGGCGCCCATAGTCAACTCGCAGCGGATTGGCGTCCAGGCGGATGGTCAGCTAGAGATCCAGGCGGTGCGGGCCAGCGATGTGGGCAGCTATGCGTGCGTCGTCACCTCCCCGGGTGGCAACGAGACGCGCTCCTCGCGCCTCAGCGTCATCGAGCTGCCCTTCCCCCCCACCAATGTGAAGGTGAAGCGTCTAAAGGAGCCCCAGCAGCGCAGCATCAATGTGTCCTGGACGGCGGGATTCGATGGCAACAGTCCAATTTCCAAATTTATTATACAGCGACGTGAGGTTTCCGAATTGGGTGAGTTTTGCCACATGCCACATGCCACACACCACCCCCTCCGATCCACAAATATATATATATATAGATATATATAGGATGGACATGTATATACTACTCCATCACAATTGTTGTGTGGGTTAGGCTAGCGCCAAGAGTATTGTAGTTTTAGTTGGTTATGGCTACGAAATCTTTTGGTATTGGAATTTGATTTATCGGACCCACACATGCCAACACACACACACACACAAACACATCAGGCACAGGCAGGCAGCAGTTGTTCCCTGTTTTTGGACCGTGTAATTAGAAAACCTGCATCTCATTTCACCCAAATTGAACGAGAACAGGCACAAAAAAAGCACACCAAAATTCAATTACACAATTCAGTGGGCAAATTTGGAATTGGGTTCGTCAATACTAATAATAATGCCCAGTGAGCATTAGTTTTTCCAAGGTTTTCCGAGCTACCGAGAATGAAAAGCAATTACAAGCAAACACCTTAAAGTAAATAATTAATTTGACGCAATTTGTTTTGTTTTCTCTCTTTTCTTGTACTCACTTTTTACCTGCTCGCTTTTTAACATAAAACTCTGGCGAAACATGGGACGTGTGGTAATGTGTCAACAAATATATATATATATATGTGTGTATCCAAATATATTTGACTTTTATTTGTACATTTTCATTGAATTTACTAATTTTTTTATTATTATTTGTTTTGTTTACTTATTTCGCACATCTAACAAAAAATAACACAAATCGCACTCATTTTGTAAATTGTAAACCACTCTCAACACCCATAACCCATTCATCACTCATTCATCACCCATTCATCACTCATTCATCACCCATTCATCACCCATTCATCACCCATTCATCACTCAATCATCACCCATTCATCACCCATTCATCACCCATTCATCACTCAATCATCACTCATTCATCACTCATTCATCACCCATTCATCACCCATTCATCACCCATTCATCACTCATTCACCACTCATTCATCACCCATTCATCACCCATTCATCACTCAATCATCACCCATTCATCACCCATTCATCACTCATTCATCACTCAATCATCACCCATTCATCACTCTCTCTCCCTTTTTATCCCACTTAACATAATACCACGATCTATCTCTCTTTCACTGTCTGTATCCCGACTCCCAACGTTTTTCGTCAATCCCATTAACAACATAGAAAAATTCGTAGGTCCAGTTCCCGATCCGATGCTCAATTGGGTCACCGAAATGGCAAACGTTTCGGCCAATGAGCGTTGGGTTCTACTTGAGGCCCTGAAGGCCGCCACCGTTTACCAGTTTCGCGTGAGTGCCGTTAACCGCGTCGGCGAGGGATCCCCATCCGAGCCCAGCAACGTCATCGAGCTGCCCCAAGAAGGTAAGTCCATTTCGACCAATTATCTATTGCCATACCAAAGAGTAGCCAAGACTTAAACCTTATTTATTTGATTTACTTACGTAAAGCCTTATAGCCTTAACTTATAGCCTTAAACTAGAAGCTATATTTTTGAATCTATGGCTTTATGGGTCACAAGTAACATCTGCTAAAGAAACTTGTATAGATTTATCCACTTCTTGTCTTTGCATATAAATATCATTATTTGATTTTCGATTTAATAATTTGAAATCCGATTGGCACAACTTGCCACGAATCTTAACTGCACAGTATATATGTATGTGGACTCACTGAAGTAGAAACATTTCAATAATGATATAAACTGTTTGGCTTTCGCAGATCTATCTTATTTAGTTGATATGATTTTGAAATCAATCCTCATTAGCTATGATTTCCAATTCGATCCCCAATTCCCACCAAACATTATATATATTTGGTGCTAACAGTTGTGATTTGTTTTTGTATGTAGAATTCAGTTGGATTTTTAGTTCGCATCGTTTTATTTTGAAGAGTCACTTGAGCAGCTATATTGTAGGGTTGCCAAGTGCACTCTGAGTTGAATATACATATGTGTGTATCCATATCCATATCCCTATCCCTATCCATATCTGTATACGTATTGCTCAAGTAACTAGCGCATAGAACTAATGCTATATAACCATGACACTTCTAACTGCTATCGTTGTCGTCAAATCGCATCGTCGACTGTGCCCGCTTTTGATGAACAAATGCGCGTAGCTTTTCCACGTTATCGAGGTACTACTATATACAAATACATATGTATAACACCCACAAAAGAATCTCTCACAAAGTATTTTTTGAGCAGCACATGGCAAGAGTTGAGAAGTGACTCGTAATAATATGCAAATCTATTGATAATATTCACAGCACCATCGGGACCGCCAGTTGGATTTGTTGGCTCTGCCCGTTCCATGTCGGAGATCATAACGCAATGGCAGCCGCCGCAGGAGGAGCATCGCAATGGTCAAATCTTGGGATATATATTACGCTACCGTCTCTATGGATACAACAATGTGCCCTGGTCGTATCAGAACATTACCAACGAGGTGCAACGCAACTTTCTCATCCAGGAGCTGATCACATGGAAGGATTATATCGTACAGATTGCCGCCTTCAACAATATGGGCGTGGGCATCTACACCGAAGGCTCCAAGATCAAGACCAAGGAGGGCGTACCCGAGGCACCGCCCACAAATGTGCGTGTCCGTGCGGTGAACTCGACGTCATTTAAGATTGGCTGGAAGCCACCGAATCCGCAGCAAATCAATGGCATCAATCAGGGCTACAAGATACAGGCATGGCAGCAGCGTGAAATCGATGGTGAACTCCAGGACGTGGAGCAGCGCATGATGACGGTGCCGCCCAGCTTAATCGATCCCCTCGCCGAGCAGTCGACCTTATTGAATGGCTTGGAGAAGTACACCAAGTACAATATAACCGTCTTGTGTTTTACCGATCCCGGCGATGGCGTCGCTAGCGTCAAGGTGCCTGTGAGGACCAAAGAGGATGTGCCCGATGAGATAACCGCCTTGCACTTTGCCGAAGTCTCCGATCGATCTGTGACTGTACTCTGGTCAGCGCCTCGGCACGCCAACGGGCTGCTTACTTCCTATACGGTGCGCTACCAGGTGCGAGATCGTCCCGAAACCTTGAAATCCATCAATCTGACGGCGCAGGAGACACAGGTGATTGTGAATAGGCTGCAGGCGACAACCCACTATTGGTTTGAGATTCGTGCCTGGACGAAGGTGGGCAGCGGTCCGCCCAAGACGGCAACCATACAGTCGGGTGTGGAGCCAGTGTTGCCACATGCACCAACCAGACTGGCACTGTCCAACATTGAGGCCTTCTCGGTGGTGTTGCAATTCACGCCCGGCTTCGATGGCAACTCCAGCATCACCACATGGAAGGTCGAGGCACAATCGGCACGCAACATGACCTGGTTCACTGTCTGTGAGATTAATGATCCCGATGCGGAAACTCTAACGGTGACTGGTCTGGTGCCCTTCTCTCAGTATCGTTTACGTCTGAGTGCCACGAACGTGGTGGGCACCTCAAACTCATCCGAGCCCACCAAGGACTTTCAAACAATCCAGGCACGCCCGATGCACGCACCCTTCAATGTGACCGTGCGTGCGATGGGATCGACCCAATTGCGTGTCCGCTGGATACCGTTGCAGCAGACGGAATGGTTTGGCAATCCACGTGGCTATAACATCACCTATCGTCCAGTGGATGACGCAGCCTACGACGGACATGGGCAGTTGCGTAGTGCACTCATCGAGGATCATACAGCCAATTCGCATGTGCTCGAGCATCTGGAGGAGTGGACCCTCTACGAGGTTATCATCTACTCGTGCAACGATGTCGGCAGCTCCCTGGGCAGCATCCCAACCGAGGAGCATACACGCGAGGCAGTGCCCAGCTACGGTCCGCTGGAGGTCGAAGCGAATGCCACATCATCAACAACGATTGTGGTGCGGTGGGGCGAGGTGCCCGTCCGGCATCGCAACGGACAGATCGAGGGCTACAAGGTGTTTTTTGCGGCTGCAGATGGTGCCATCAACACACCCATCCAATTCAAGGCCATACCGAACAACAGCTCATTCACCACCACCCTAACCGAACTCAAGAAGTTTGTCGTCTACCACATTCAGGTGCTGGCCTACACCAGATTGGGTGATGGTGCCTTGAGCTCGCCACCGCTGCGTGTCCAGACCTTTGAGGATACTCCCGGAGCACCGTCGCATGTTGGTTTTCCGGATGTGACCTTCTCGACGGCACGTATCATCTGGGATGTGCCCGAGGATCCGAATGGCGAGATACTTGCCTACATGATCACCTATAGACTGAATGGCAGCGCCTTCCTCAACTATAGCCGCGAGTTCTCGCCCTCGGATCGCACCTTCCGTGCCACTGAGCTGCAGCCAGAACGCTACTACAGCTTCACGGTGACCGCACAGACGCGTCTCGGCTGGGGCAAGATTGCCACTGCACTTGTGTACACCACGAACAATCGGGAGCGACCGGAGGAGCCATCGGAGCCGCAGGTCTCGCGCAGCCTGATCCAGGCGCATCAGATGACCTTCAACTGGACACCGGGCCGGGATGGCTATGGACCGTTGCGCTACTATACGCTGCAGTTCTGTGAGAACGAGGCTGCCTGGCAAACGTTGCCCGAAAAGGTGGAACCTTCGATCACCTCCTATACGGTGTACGACTTGAAGCCGCACACGATCTATCAGTTCCGCATTCAGGCAACCAATGATCTTGGCCCATCGCCCTACAGTGCGGAGAGCGTTCGGGCCCGCACCCTGCCTGCCGCCCCATCGGCGGCTGTGGGTGGACTTAAGGCGGTGCCCATAACACCGACATCGGTGCGCGTCCATTGGAGCGCCTTGGAGACGGCCATGTGGAATGGAGACACTGCGACTGGTGGATATCGCATCTTGTATCAGCTGCTCTCCGATTTTCCCACGGCATTGCAGACAACCCCGAAAACGGATGTGATGGGCATCAATGTGGACAGTGTGGTGCTCTCCGGTCTCACCCAGGATCGCAACTATGAGATTGTTGTGCTGCCGTTTAACTCGCAGGGACCGGGTCCGGTCACGCCCCCAACAGCTGTCTACGTGGGCGAAGCGGTGCCGACGGGCGAACCTCGTACTTTAGAAGCAGCAGCCGTATCCAGCACCGAGGTGCGTCTACGCTGGAAGCCACCCATACAGAGCATGCAGAATGGCGATGTCTTGGGCTACAAGATCTTTTATCTGGTCACCTATTCGCCGCAACTGCACGACCGCGGTCGCAAATGGGAGGAGGAAATCGAGGTTGTCGCTGGGTCGGCCACATCGCACAATTTGGTCTTCCTCGACAAGTACACCGAATACAGCATCCAGCTGCTGGCCTTCAATCCAGCCGGCGATGGTCCACGCTCCACTTCTGTGACGGTGAGGACCCTCCAAGGTGTGCCCACTGCACCACGCAATTTGTGTTTCACGGACATCACGATGCAGAGCCTGCAAGTCACCTGGGATCCGCCCAAGTACCTCAATGGCGAAATAGTCGGCTATCTGGTGACCTACGAGACCACCGAGGAGAATGAGAGTAAGTATATCCCAATTTCTCTTAATTGATGAAAAGTCGGTCATTTTCCGATGTGGATATAATGTGCATATTCCGATTGTTTATCATATTGATCGAAATCTAATTGGCATTGCTTATTTGTTCACACAGAGTTCAGCAAGCAGGTGAAACAGAAGGTATCGAATACAACGCTGCGCGTCCAGAATCTGGAGGAGGAGGTAACCTACACGTTCACCGTGCGCGCCCAGACCGTTGACTACGGTCCGGTGATTAGTGCGAATGTGACAACTGGGCCCCAAGATGGATCACCTGCATCACCAAGGGATTTGGTACTCACCAAGACTCTGTCCAGCGTTGATATGCATTGGGTCAATGCACCCTCTGGTCGCGGCGCCATACTCGGCTATCTGATCGAGGCCAAGAAGCGTGGTAAGTGATTGTTATCAGCTGCACATAATCCTAACTAGTAGTGGTTCCGGCCTTCTCTATGGAGTCATTGTCTAACTGCCTTTCGATTTCTATTCTATGCAATAACCTTTTGGTGAACTGGTTCCAAATTAATGCAATTTTCCAAAAAACAAAAAAAAAACACAAACAATCACAATAAACCAACATTCTGTAAAATGCTTGCGTAGAAAAAGGAGAGCCCACATATTCCTGTGAGTATTGTAGTCTTAAGGCTAACCTCGTTACCCAGATTAACCCCTAACATACATATATATAATATAATATTTCATTCCATTAACATTGAACTTTTATACATTTCCACATAATATTTACCATAAGTAATACGAATTCTAAAATATTTATTTGAAATGAAAAAAAAAAAGACCAAATATTTACTAATACCTATATATATATATATACATTGATACATGCAAAATCAATTTGTGGAAGAAACGATGATCCGAAATCCGAATCCTTATGCAAAGCGGTTATTTTCAAAGTATTATTTTTCGATGCAAATGTTTGTGGTTGAAAAATTATGAATTCGAAATTAACCTGTACCATATTCTCTTTTACGAAAAGGACGTGCTTTTGCTGAGATTGACTTTATTGTAGTTAGTTGGTGACGTCACGTCAAGATAACCTCGTAGCTGCATCCATTAACCATCCATTTGACTGCAAATGTGCTCAAATTGGACCCGCACTTAGCTACCCATTCACTTTCCAGTTTCTGAATTCGCAGATGACTCGCGCTGGACCAAAATAGAGCGGACGAGGAAGGGCACCATTCAGGACTACACCATTAGCTATCACATCCTGATGCCGTCGACAGCATACACATTCCGCGTGATTGCATACAATCGCTATGGCATCTCGTTTCCCGTTTACTCCAAGGACTCGATAGTGACACCATCAAAGCTACATATGGAATATGGCTATTTGCAGCACAAGCCGTTCTACAGGCAGACCTGGTTCATGGTCGCCCTGGCAGCCACATCGATCGTCATCATTGTTATGGTCATTGCCGTGCTCTGTGTGAAGAGCAAGAGCTACAAGTACAAGCGTATGTCGCGAATCCAATCCAAAATCAATATTCTTGAACATTACAATTAATTATGATTATTATTATTATTTTTCAAGGCCGCACAGAGGAGGCGCAGAAAACGCTGGAGGAGTCGATGGCGATGTCGATTGACGAGCGCCAGGAGCTGGCATTGGAGCTATACCGTTCACGTCACGGCGTCGGCACCGGCACACTAAATAGCGTTGGAACCTTACGGAGTGGAACTTTGGGCACCCTGGGACGCAAATCGACAAACCGACCACCGACAAGTGTGCAGCTGGGTAAGAGTCCTCCTAGGCCATCGCCCGCTTCGGTTGCGTACCACAGCGATGAGGAGAGTCTCAAGTGCTACGATGAGAATCCGGACGATAGCAGTGTCACCGAAAA
Organism: Drosophila imparisetae; assembly: GCA_035042265.1. NCBI lineage: Eukaryota > Metazoa > Arthropoda > Insecta > Diptera > Drosophilidae > Drosophila > Drosophila imparisetae. The sequence continues at coordinate 922,425 of JAWNLP010000147.1, forward strand.
ACCATCAGAAGTGAGCAGCTCTGACGCATCTCAAGTCAGTGCTCGAGTATGAGTAGCAATATTCTATGCAAACTATGAATAACAAATTAATACAAATCTCTGTATCCACCCATTGCAGCACTCGGAGAGCGAGAACGAGAGCGTTCGCAGCGATCCCCACTCGTTCGTCAATCATTATGCCAATGTGAATGACTCGTTGCGTCAATCATGGAAGAAGACCAAGCCGGTGCGCAACTATTCCAGCTACACCGACTCGGAGCCGGAGGGCAGCGCCGTAATGAGTCTCAATGGTGGCCAGATAATTGTGAATAATATGGCACGATCTCGGGCCCCATTGCCCGGATTCTCGTCATTCGTTTGACGGTCATCTGAGTTGTAAGATCTATTCAACAATAGCAGCACAAACAACATCAGGGAGACATTCGTCTAAGCTAGACAGACGCAACACGAGCAACAGAAGGAACACGAGCAACAGCAGCAGGAGCCCAGGAGCTTCAACACTGGCATTCAACATCAATTCCTGCATCTGTGTGTGTGTGTGTGTAGATGTGTGTTAAACTAATGCTGATTCGCTGCTATGGGGAGAACTAAGCTGTAGTTGTATTTTGAAGCTATATACTATGTATGTATAATTTATAGTTATTAGTATGAGAGATCTGAGATTTACAAGCATTTAGTTTAAGGAATGTTTCACTGACCCAGCCCAATTCTTATTTTATTATTTGATTATTTAAATTTAAAAATGTATTTTTTTTTTTTTTGTTTGTTAATTAATTTATTTTGTTTAATGTGCGTCCGTTGTCTGCCACGCCCATTTAGTACATATACGAAAAACTGGCATTTATCGAGAGCAAAATCTTGTGATAAGCATACATTTCTGCTAGGTTTTGTTTTTTGGTAAACATCTTCAATGTGTTCAGTGTGTGAATGAATGTGTCTTGACTGCTGAATGTGAATGATTTAAATTTTAGCCTTGCGCAATCTCATTATATTTAGTATTTAACTAATTTACAACGGCAACTACAAACATAATAATAAAAAACAAAAAAAAAAAACAAGCGATGCAACAAAGGACAACAAACAATTGGTTGTTACCTTTGCCTGTAGTGAAAACATAGGGTATTTGGAATAGGGCAGCAACTGCAAGAACGAACAAAGCTAAATTGAAATGATAAACTGAATAGAGAGGAAATAACGGAATAATTAATTGAAGAAATTGGACAAGTTGAACAAGAAAACAAGAAAACAGCAAAAATGAACAGGAAAATACACAAGTACTGCATATCTAATAAGCGCATGGGATGAAAAATGCAAAGACGACGATGAATTTTTTTGAGATGTAGCTCTTCATGTATTTGAAATATCAATAAGTATATGTGTGTTACTTGACAAATACTTAAAGGCCATATTTATGCAATTTGTAGAACGTAAGCAAGCAAAAGCAACACAAACCACGACAAACAAACAAACAAACGGACAACATACATGACAACAAAAACACATCATTCCCTTGTCCCCAATTTCACTCTCACAAACAAAACAAAACATAAAAAAACGATGAAAAACGACGACAAGAAGAAAACAGAAAGTTGAAAATGAAGAAAAGCAGAAATGCCGAAGAAAATATATAGAAATAATTACAATATTTATTCGCTTACATACATATAAATGTCTAAATGTATTTTTCAGCCACATCATAATAGAAACACATACACCCTATGTATGATGTACACGATGTGGTTTGACTAAAAAGGATAGAGTCCGAGAAAGCAGGAGGTGATGAAATCACAGGCATCAAATATGTATGAGTGCGAGCGCAAAACTAAGAACAGATCGACAAAATATGAACTCTAGTATAAAATGGTTGAACTCAAAAGCAGAATTCAAATTGTATATGTCTATGCAACAATTAATATATGTATACTATTTGTCTAATTGTACATCTATAACTTAAACTGACTGATTATATATTTTTCGCTTGATTAATTGTATTTTACTACTTACATACATATATACGTATGTATAAATATATGTAAATATATTTTTTTATTATAATTATTATTTGGATAATTAGACCTTAAACGAATTCGGCGCATGCAAAATAAATTAAAATATGGAAAAATTGTAAATCCACTTCGGATATTAGTTCATATGAATATATTTATTCGATAATACGATTTACTGTTTTTTTTTCTTAATATTAACTTACTTTTACTTCAAACACTCGATGCACAAGTTCATCTAGATATATATGTAATTGTAATTGTTAATTGATCAGCAACTGCATAGGCAAACAAAAAACAAAAGAAATAAGAAAAAAGATAACGAGCGAATCTGAAGTAAAATTTAAATGCAAGTACTACATAAATGTACGTATGAAAGCATAGGAACGAATCAAGCATAGGATGGAATCCCAAATGGAGTCAGCGCAGTGGAAGAACGCAAAAGAGAAATTAGAAAGCAAAGAAGTTAGTTGAAATCGCGCAGAAAGCGCTAAGTATTAGCCCTATCTATATGTATGAATGTAATTGACGAATCATATGATCCAATAAAAAACCAAACATAAGTGTCTAAAAACTCAAATCAAAGCTTAATTCATTTTCCATGTCAACTGGTGAAAGGACATCGACCACTCCATATATTTAAGCAGCTTGATATAATAACCTCATAATCCTTGAATGCTGTCTGATAGAGGTGATCCTTGCGATTCTAACGCACCATGTCCTTCGAGAATCTGCATGGGTATGGCCGAGTTGCAGTCCGATTCCTCATCGAATGTGTACCCCTAAAAGTATGCCGTCATTTATTTTTCTTGACCAATTATTAAATACAGCAACCTAATTTCTGCAAGTGGTTGGTGCACACGCTATCCTATACAGCAACCTGCTGAGCAATTTCCGACCAGACAAAAAATAAAAAAGCGTTTTTGGTACACGAAGTGTTTGTTCTTGTTTTTTGTTTTTTTTTTACTTAATTTGTGAGTCTGGTACAGTTTGTATAATTTATTAAGAACTAGACTTCCACTGGCGGTTGTGATATTATTGTGTCATTATCATTGTCATGATACAATAATGATCGGCATCAGCCGCCGAGTCGATATTTAATTTATTTTCTTCTACTTTACTTTGGACAAATAAAAAAAAAAAAAAAGAGGCAGGAATGACAAACTGTCGTCCGAACTGGGTCTCCCAAGGGAGTAGCACAAATCAGTCTAGACGTAGCTAATACTATGTTGGGGCGCGATCGGGGCGCAACTAGACGACACTGTTGGACTCAACGGCGGGTGTGGTGTATTGCGGCTCGAGGGTGAGCTTTGTGACAACGGCGACATCCTCCGCCTCAGCTGATGAGGAGGCATCGGCTGCTGATGCATTATCCTCCTCATCCTCGTCGTCCATCTCGTCCAGGTCAGCTTCTTCGCTATCGATGTGGCGCGCCTGCAAGGACGGGACGTCTCCCTTCATCCCAACCACAGGCTGGCTGCTGCTAATGGAGATGCTGACTGGTCTGTCCCGATCCGTGCTGGTGGCACTACTCAGTCCAGACATGGCTGACATGCTGGGCATGCTGACGGGACACATGCAGGGCACGAACTGAATGCGCGAGCCGCTTTTCTCCGACATCGTGTTCGGCTGCTGGTAGTTGAAGTAGTCCGGATAAGGGTACTGTGGCCGAGCATTGTAGAAGTTGTTGACACGGCGCGTATATGTCGGATATTCCGCATTGTATTCGCCGTAGCGCAGCGATGATGAGGCTGCTCCCGATTCTGTGGGGCTGCTGCTCGGCGGTAGTGGACTCGTTGATGTTGTTGTCGTTGTTGTGGTTGTTGTTGGCGCCGGTGTTGTTGTCGTCGTTGTAGTTGTTGTGCTCGGCACTGGCGTTGTTGTACTACTCGCCAGACTGGGTGGCGTCACGTCCGGCTTGTAGCCAGCTGGAGCAGCAACATCGTGACGCCGTGCTGCCGCATAGCTGGTAACCGCATACGGATCGTAGTGGCGCCCAGAGAGCAACGGCGTCTGTGCCGCACCAAACCCAAAGAGGGGCACACCAAAGGGACCGCCCGTCAGCGGCTGATACGTGTAGGTGCGGAAATAGGTGAGCGGGATCTGTTGCAGCACCTGCGTGCGAGGTGTTTCCCTATATGAGTGTGTAAGGAGGTCATTAAAGATGAAGACTAACCAACTAACCAACTAGTTGCACACTTACGTGGTCGTCTTGGGCCACCAAAAGCCACTGGTCGGTAAAGATTGCAGAGTGCACAGGCCGGCGATGAACTAAAAAATGAATAAGGGTTTAGTTGGCAAAGTGTATGCAAAAAATGTGGAAGGATGTACCTATGCTAAGCTAGTCCAATTGTCAATAGGAATTTGGATTACAATACAACATAGTCTAAACAAGAACAATCTAAACAAGCCTGCAACTTTATTCTTCCTTTGCTTAAATGAGCAAGGATTGTCGGAGCCGAAGCCAAATCAAACAATTTCTTCCTTATTTGTTTCCAGCTCATTATCAACTAGTGATAGTAAAATCGGTTCGATATCGGATGATATCTGAGAGACGGATTACGGATTACAGCAAGTCAACTTTAAAACATTTGTATACAGATTTTAGTAAGCGATCTAGAAGCCTTTGGAAGAGGTTAGTTATGATTTGAAAACAGCATTAAACACTTGTAAACAAAGCAACAAGTTCGTGGAGTACTGTGGGTCTGCCATATCTGAAATTGATGTACTACTCTACTGCCTGGTTACAATTTAGGCAGTCAGAAGTTATTGGGAACTGTAAGCCGATTTGTATTAGCTATTCTTATTAACAATTTATTTATTTATTATTGTTTCGTTGTCATGGTCAAAGTCTTTGTAGTTCGACTCGTGTATAGCTTAATATTGTTCAAATTGTAATATATAAACAAATAAATTATTATTATTATATTATATATTATTATTATTATTGATTTTCTTCTTTCTTTTCTTTCTTTATAGATCTTATTTATATATATATATATGTTATTTTTAGTTTTGTTGAATTGTCAGGTGTCCTTTCGAAAGATTTCACATACCACAAAATATTGCCACATTTTCGATTGGTTTTCAAAAATACACAAGACTCGCACACTCTTCGAATATCCTGTGTGTATGTGTGTGTTTGTGTGTGTGTGTGTGTGTGCGCGCGTGTCCTGAGCCGGCTAGCAATGATATCACAATGGAGCACAACACTTCAAAAAAAAAGAGTCAAGTACTAAATGAGTTGTTCGCGTGAGTCTGCATGCGTGAGCAGCTGCATTTGTTCTAAACCCAGAAACAGTCACTGGCCGAGCTTTTATACGAGCTGATGGCACTAACTGGGCCCGGGATGGGGGATCAATTGGGCGCTGCTTCTCCCACTCCAACTGCAGCTTCAACTCCAGCTACAACTCCAACTCCATACTCATGTTGCATGTGGCATGGCCCAGAGCAATGTTCGTTAGACATGAAAGACGGCTCGGACGGCGGCGTGCGTCTTGTTTCCATTCCTTTTGTTTCATGGGCGTCGAATTAGTTGGGCATGCGGGGCGGGGCGGGGCTGGGAATAGAACAGAGCGAGAAAATTAATTGCTGGCTTGGAAAAAACTGAAAAGTCGTAAGAGCGAAAAATAAGTTAGGAAATCAATAATAATAATGAACATGCGTTTAGAATAGAAAGCCCCATCATTGACAAAATGATTGAATGAATGACGGCGGCCCACGGGGGCGGGGCGTGTATTATAATTTTCAGCTTTTTTGTTGTGGCTGTTGCTGTTGCTGTTGTTGTTGTTGTTGTTGTTGTTGTTGTTTTGCCTGAATAGGGCACAAGCCATTGAATTAGCCATAAATATTTGTAGATGACTATTTCTCGGTTTTATTTGTATTTCGATTATTTTTGGTCTCTCTTTATTTTCCCGCTTTTCACACATTTGGAATTTGATTTGTATTTTGTATTGGATTCCGGAATTTAGGTCACTCAGCATTTGGTTGTTGCTGGAAAATCTCCCCCGATGGCCCTCGAGCATACTTTTTGCACGCAGCTCTGGCAGCTCTTCCAGCTCTTCCAGCTCTTCTCATCCTCTACCCCCCCATTGGTGTCTTATGCAATCTCAATGGGGAACCCAAGCACAACAACAATTGGTTCCTTGGCTACGATTGAGTTGCTCGATCATTAAAACTGCATTTTATGACAACTTTCCAAAAGGGAGTAAAGCCTCGTCTTTGTGTCTGCAGGAATTTATTGCCATTTTTTATGGATGGAAAACATTTTCAATGGATTGCCGAGTATTATTGATGGCATTATAAGAAAGGGCAGCATACGCACACATACATACATACGTATATACATATATATATATACATATATGTGTATATATGTATATATTGAGGTGTTAATGAGACTTGAGTTTTAATGATAGTGCTGAGCACAGCATATGAGCCGTTAAGAAAGGTGAGGTGTTTAGCTATGTATTTAATGGCTATTTTTCAGGTAATCAGGTTTGGTGGCTTGATCTGTTAAGAACAGCTTGCAACAATTTGGTGGAGGTAATTGTGATGAGCATGTCAGGTCATTAATAGGTAAGCATCAGACGAATTGCGAGATCAGTTCAGAGTGTGCGAGATCAGTGAGAAACTATCGGGAAATCTAGCTAACTCTCAAAATAAATAAGATCAAATATAAAACAAATATTTTATTCTACATAATAACATTTTTGCCAAGTTCTGTTATAATTCTTGCCATAAAATTGCCATAAAATTGCCATAAAATTGCCATAAAATTGCCATAAAGATCGATATAAGCTTAACAGATAAGCAAACCATAATTTATTATCATAAATCTAAAAAAAAAATAATTATTGTATTTGATGTTTGATCACATGCAGGTTGACTAAATTCCAGTTGGACTACGTTCTGGTTACTGAGGATGGACTTTGTATATACTTGGATGTGTAGTATTTAGTTGCATCCTTGCTGTGGCCATTGCGATGGGGTCCTTTGTAGCTGCAAGGCGGAAAGTTGGTGAATGACTCAAGAGTAGCGCCCGCCCTCCTCCCATTGACAACTCACCGCGAATTCAAGATAAACCAGGTGTTGTGGTCGTCATGCTCATTGGAGATCACCGGGCAGTCGAGCTCCAGATCTCGGGCTGTGTCTCTGTGTATGGTTGGCGTTGCTGTTGCCTGGCGACGGGGATGCTGCAACAGCTTGCCCAGCGTGTAAACGGGAAAGGCAAAATACTCTCGCTTCAGAGCAAAGCGGGAACTCTGCCGCTGCTGTTGCTGTTGTGGTGGTGCTGCTGTGGTGCTTGCCAGCGAATCTGAAGGAGACTCCAAACTCTCATCCACATATATAATCTGAAAGGAAGAGCTAGAGGTTGAGCTGGAGGTGGAGCTGTCACTGCTGCTGCTGGTAGTTTCCTCGATCTGATTGGGCCACTGTTGCAGTTCCCGGCTGGGCTCTTCAACTTCCGCTTGAAGCAGTTGCTGCAGCTGCTCCTCCTGTTGCTGTGTGGCGGCCTCGCTGGTCGTGGCATCCAGATGCGGACGATGATTGTCGGGCGCCTCCAGTGCTGGGGATCTGCGCAACGATGGCTGCCACTGCACCACCTCCTGTGGCGAGTGATATGCATTGTATTGCTTCACCTTCTTTGACTTCCTCTTGCGCTTGCTGCTCGCCAGTTGTGTCTCGTAGGAAGTGGGCGGCATGGGAGTGGTCATTGGCTCATTGGCACTCTCAGTTGCAGCCACAACAAGATCTGGATCTTCGTCTGTCTCTGCTGTTGTCGCTGCCACTGTTGTTGTCGTTATTGCCTCGTGTGCATAGAAGGGTATCAGCGTCAGATTGAGCAGCTCCCGCTTTCCGGGCAGACGGAGACGCTCGACGATCGGTTTGGGCCGAAACATGGGCGTCGAAGGTGGATAGAGCACCTGGCCGGGCACTGGCTCCTGCATTGGATAGCGTCGAGCACTCAGCATCGTGTTCAGCAACAGTTCACCCCTGCTCCCATTGTAGACAAAGATCGGGTAACTGGAAGTGGGCAGAGCATTATCACCGGGTGCACTATCAAAAATGGGCAAAGATTGCGGCTGGCGACGTCGCTGTGCCGTCTCCTTCTTCGAGTGGAGCGCCTTCATCTTCCCCTTCAAGAGTGGCGCCTCGCCAAGCTGCTGCATATAATGGCTGGGCAGTTGGAGCCGGTGCGGCAGGATAATGGGTGGTCTCGCCGGTGGAGGCTTCGGCACCTGCTCGTCGCTCGAATCCGAGCGCAGGCGTATCGTTATCGCCGTGGGGACATAGATCTGCTCTCGTTCCTGGCGCCGTCGAGCGAGTCCACGCCGCATGCCGATGGCGCTATCGTTTGCCTCTTGCCCATCCGCCGCCTGGCGCTTCATCAGCTCATCCTCGAGTATCCACAGTGGCCGCTGTGCCGCATTCAAATAGCTGCTGGCCAGCGAATGGGGCATTCGTGTGGGAGTCCAGCTCCAGGTGCCATGGAGTGCGCTAAGCAGGCGCAACAGCGCCAAAGTCCAACAGCTGCTGAGGGCCTCCATTCGCAAGTGGCTCGCTGAATCAAATGACCAAAAGAGCCAAATCAACTGGCGACTTTATAAGCCAGCAAATAATAATAAGCCAGCTCACATTGTGACACAGTTCTGGGTCTGGTCTTCACCTAACTAAATCGTACTTTCGTTTGACGGCCCCGCTGTAAATTGCGAGCAACTTGTTCTCAGCGGGTCGCCAAGTTCAGTGGGACTGATCCACATACGTTTACCAGCTGCCACCAGAAGCTGGCTCAAGCGGTTTTCTGTTGGCCATGTTTATGCTTAGCTCAACATGGCTTTAACTTCGTTGTTGTGTGACAGACGCAGTTTATTTTGGGCCCAAAGGTTTTGGCGGAATTTAATGCATAATTTTCATGCCACACTCTGGAATATGTTCATGAACCAAATATACGAATTGCGAATTTTTCATTTCAATTCCAGCAAGTTGTAATACACAACCGATAAATGATTTACAAGCTAATATTTAATATTTCTAGCCGAGCATTTCACTTGTTTTCTACTTTTATAATTGCGGAAATTGTGATCAAAATCAATCACAAATAACCTTTAAAAATAAGCTAAAAACAAAGACATGAAGCCAATAAATAATATTTAAATTGTTAGTCGATCAAACACTTGTTGCAAGGACTGGGAAAACCCAGACAAAAAGCCCAATCAGACCAAATACATGTTAGAGTTAAGTTAATCTACAATCATTGGCTTCTGATGTTTGGGCTGGCTGCATGCTAATGGAGCAGAGATGGGCTGCAGTTGTTCCACTTAGAGAGAGAGAGAGACAGAGATAGAGAGGGGGAGAGAAAGACAGCCTGGTCGTCAAGAGGAGTTGTGATGGAGGTGGGGGGGATCTTCATATTGGACAGCTGTCAAAACTGGCATTAATCAAAACACTCTAACTGATTTGCTTTCTTGCGGTTAGCGGCAACAGTCGGAATGTGCCTGAGCCTGCCTCCATTCAAGCAACGAGTCCGAGGCATGCCACAGTCTGTTTGTGCTCGACTTGAGTTGGACGATCAAAACAAATCGGTTCAGTTCAGTTCAGTTCTGTTCTGCTCTATTCCGATGGGAATCTCGAATGCTGTCCAAGCCAAAGTGCCTGTTTCTCGGTCTTTTGTTTCACATTTGGCTCCACGCTTCCACATTTTTCGATTTTTAGTGATCGCTGTTTGGAAAAACAATTTGGGCAACTTACAAGTTGCTAGGTAAAAAGAGGGTGGTCGAGAAAACTGACAAACTAAACATGAACACAGAGAGAGAGAGAGAGAGAGAGAGAGAGAGAGAGAGAGTGGAGAGTGGAAAGTGGAGAGTGGAACAAGTGGAACGAGCACCGCCAAAAATGGGGTTAATAGCCTTTGACAGACAATTGGACGGCCACGGGCGGTGCTTTATTCTTGGCTCTTGGTCGTGAGTTCTCACTTTACTTGGGGGAAAATGTGGAAATGATGGAAATGATGGAAATGAGAATGGAAAAATGATTTATTAGTCTGGTTGGGTCGCAGCTTTGATCGATCAATCGGCGCTAACCGAACCAAAAATATATATTCTGCTGGTGCCTGCTCTTGTTCTTGATCTCTCCTCTCTCTCTCTCTCTCTCTCGCTGCCTGTCTGTCTTTGGCTCTCTTTGCTGGCTAATTACAAAAAATAAAATCATTTTGCTAGATTACCTGTGCATCTTTCTGTCTGGCCGGTGCCTCCGGTATTGCCTGAGCTGGCTTCGATCTCCAGCCAGGCCTCGAAAATAGTTGTGTGAAAGAGTTGAAAATGATTTTCATAGTCAATTTATATGTACATATGTACATATGTACAGGCATGAATGTATTTCCATTCATTCATATCGATTATTAAGTGCTGTGCTTAGCCGGCAGTTTAAGCCGCAACGATATTACTCACATATATCATTGCAAATGGGTTCTCAGTCTCCCACTCTCCTCGAACTCCAATCAATTGCGTGACTTTACAACATAATTAGATCATTTAAAATTAAAAGTATCTTTATGGGTTCCCTTGACTTTATGAGCTTTTAATGGTCTCTGATGCGTTTTAAATTCATCCAGAAAATTAAAGCATTATTCGTTTTCGTTTTTTATTCATTGGGAGAAACTTAAGGTCTTTCGATCTCTTGATATGGTATTCGAAAATTCCACATTATCAAGCCAACTCGTGCCTTTAATTAACAGCTAGAAATATTTGGACAGACATAAGACAAAAGCATGGAGCACAGAAGAAGAAGAAGACACTAAGATGAGCACCTAAATCACAGAGCGCGGAGAGATGGGAGACGGGACCGAGTAGATGGGGAATCCAGCCAAGCGTAACGCATTTTTGACACCAACAATTTGTTCTGTCAATTTGTTATAAAATGCATTTTATGCAAATGAAAGTTGTCCTCAATCTTTCACACAGATACCACAAGACGCCACAAAGATACAGATACAGATGCAGATACATAGACATCGCTCACTTAGCGACCTGATATATATATATACATATATATATATATTTATATACATATGCATATGTGTATTTACCTGGGCACTAAAACTCATATTCGTTCCTTCAACATCAACTTGGGGCTGTGCCGCTGCCTCCATCAACTGATTGATGCGCCGCATACAGCGCACTATGAGCAATAAACAATAAACTAATCAAGAGGCCGAGCTCGATGAACAGATGCATCTGCATCCAGATACACTTGCGACCTGACAGTTACAGATACACACACATACACACACATCCACACACTTGCATATGCATATATAAATGTCAAACGATTCGTTTGTCTTTCTTCTTATTATTTATATATGTATGTATGTATATATGTATTGGTATGTTAGTACCGATCCACAAGTTGACATGGGTGCAGATTCTGACCGCTGTCTCCTGACATTTACCAGAGGGATTAGCTATCTAATGGATGCGATAGACGCGATCGCGTCAATTAGGTGTCACGCTTTATGTACGGAGCTAATGATTTTGCTGATAATCAAGAACGGCAACTACACAAAGAGAATATTTCGAATTATCTTCAGATAGCCGTAAGTAAGACGACATTTTCACTAATCAAAGCTCAGCTGATCATGTCTCAGTTTAATTATTTAGTTCAAAAGCCCAATCGGGTATTCTCATGTGTTAATCATTTTTTGATAAATTATTTATAGCCTAAGAGCACTCGTAGCTTGTCAACTTGGTTAGCAAAATAAGCTTTTCACACAATTACTCTTTGTCATCGCTCTGATCTGGCTAGAAGTTATCCAAGTACAGGCAAGATAGCTTCGAAACTGAGGATATAACAGATATAACAGATATATCGGCCAATTAATAAATGTACTGCATGGGATCGGAGAAGTTTCCCTTAAAGTTTGCACATCTTACAACAATATTAAAGCATCAAAAGTCTCTCTGTTAAAGTTATCAAAAAATATAAAAAAGTGTCAGATATGAACATACATAAATATAAAAATGCATATATATTTGTAGATCGATATTTGTGTGAAATAAGAGAAGCAAGCGCTTTGCACATGGTCAGTGACGCCTTCTTCTCCTTCATGTTACATCCACTTCTGCACTAGACAGCGAGGCAACAGTAGTTGCTTATCATACAAATCTGTCGCTGTATATCATCAGGTTCACATCAAAACAAATACTCTAGTTCACAATTTTTGATGTTCATATCCATATTTAATCTTATTACTATGCACCAATCACTCTTGGTCGAATGAGCTTTTGGATCAGCTGGAACTCTTCTCACTCGTGCTGCGAGAGCAAAAGAATCAGAACAAAACAGAAAAAGAAACAAGAGCATGCCAGACGGTTGTCGATCGCCATTGAAAGCTTTTGTTTTGAAAGCTACGGTTCATCATTGTATGGAGGTGGGAGTAACAACCGCAGCAGGCGAGAAGCTCTTCCAGCAAGCGACGGCAGCAGCATTATTGAAAGCTTTTTCGCACGCCCCCCCCCTTCCACAGCCGTGGGACTGGGACTGACCACATTCGGCACACAATTCAATTCGACTGCCCCCCGGTCGCAGTGCGAATTGAGTTGTCGAGGAGCGCGGCCGGCTGCTTTGGGGAGGCTTGCTCTCAATTCTGATTTGAGTTGTTATTTTTGTTTTGTGGTTTGAGTGGCCTGTGAGCTTAGAAGTAGTTGCTGTTGGAGAGAGAATAGCTGCCAACAAAGTGAGCGTTGTATTTTAAACTTTGTGAGTGCAAACAAAAAATATCTGTGCCGAGACTTTATCATTTCGAATTTGCGAAAAGTCGTAAAATCATACTTTTTACACTTAAGCGCGTAAGATTTAATCGATTTTTTTTTTTGCCAGCAAAACGGAAAAGAAAACTAAGAAATGGCTGCCAAGCCCACGCAATCCCCTCAAATATCGACGGGGCGCAGAGCTGTGTTCCAAGTATTAGCCGGCGGCTCTGCCGGATTTCTGGAAGTCTGCATCATGCAGCCTCTCGACGTAGTGAAGACACGCATGCAAATCCAGCGCATTCCAGGAACCGGCGCCACCGCCGTAGAGGTAAGTCTGACACATTCCCTCCCCTGCCAAATACGAGTTAGCAATCAGCTGCAAAAAGCTTGTTACTCACATCAAATGTAAATAGAAACGCTTGACAAAAACAAAAACAAAAAAAAGAGAGAGAGTGAAGGAGGGAGAGTGAGACTCAGACTGAGACTGAGACTGAGACATAAAGCGTTCGGCTTCAGCGGCCTGTGCATAACCTTCGCTTAGATCCAGATATGAGCAATATTCGTAAATACACAATGTATTTTATTGATAACACCCATACCCAGACGCCTTTTATAGCCAAACCCGAAAGCAATAGAGATAGTGAGGGAGATATAAACAGCTGATATGCTGAGCAAAATGAGCAGACAAGAAACATGCTTATTTCTTATTACTTAATGCTAGATATTTGGAAAGGTCGTGTCAAGGTTAATTGAAGCACAGAAATACTTTCGTCAAAATCAAACCAAATATATATATATATATATATGTATATATATAGCTATTCGATAAGACCAAACAAACTAACAGCTGATGAGTGTTGAAAGTTTATTGTATTAATAAAGATACATAGACGCACAAATACATATATACATCCATCTATATAGACTCATAATTATAGAGTATCGGCGCCTTTTCTTATCGACTGAACTTATCTCTGCCAAGTGATTATCTTATTGTTATTGTCATCAAACCGCATGCCACATTCGAAGAGACTAACACTATAGGCTTAGTAGCAGTGTCTGTAAGTGAAAGTGTTTTTGGCTCTGTTTGTTTTAGCTGACAGCAGTCAGTCCAGATTTGTGTACCCCTTCACAGATTATTTGAATATATATAATCAGTTTCTTAAACGAGAGAATAATCGTTGTTGGCGCATGCTTAATCTGTTGATGTTGAACGGTTTTGTCTCAGGCTGATAAGTTTTCTGAACAACTGCAACAATTATTAGGCGCACATTTCGGGCACATTTATTTAAATCTTTCACAATTTATGCGGACCAGTTTCTCTATACTTAATACTAAAATATACATATATAATTAATAGCCATATTGTACTCCTACTAAACGCTTTAAAGTAATATTTGCCACAATTTGAAAATAGATGAATACACCCACCCACACACACACACACACTCGATGAGACATTCTAGCTGTGCCACATTTAGCAGATGCTCTTAAATTGAATTTTGAATCCCATTTGCAGGCGCACTACAATGGGGTTTTCGACTGTTTTGCCAAGATGTATCGGCAGGAGGGCCTGGCGTCATATTGGAAGGGTCTGATTCCACCCGTTCTGGCCGAGACGCCAAAGAGGGCCATCAAGTTTTTGGTGTTCGAGCAGTCGAAACAATATTTTCTATTTGGATCGCCAACACCGACGCCATTTACCTTCTCGATGGCTGGCTTGACGGCCGGTCTGCTGGAGGCGATTGCCGTCAATCCCTTCGAGGTGGTCAAGGTGGCACAGCAGGCGAATCGCCAGAGGCAAGGCGCTGGCACATTCGAAGTGGCGCGCGAGATAGTCAAACGCGATGGCTTCGGACTGCGAGGATTGAACAAGGGCGTCACGGCAACCATGGGTCGCAATGGTGTCTTCAACATGATCTACTTTGGGTTCTTTCATAGCGTGAAGAACGCGGTGCCGGAGCCAAAGGACAAGGTATGGGAGTTCCTGCGCAAGGTGGCCATTGGATTTACGGCCGGCACGCTTGGCTGCCTGGTTAACATACCGTTCGATGTGGCCAAGTCGCGCATCCAGGGACCGCAGCCGGTGCCCAATGAGATCAAATATCGCAGCACCCTGAGGACAATCGGCATTGTCTACAGCGAGGAGGGCTATCGCGCCCTCTACAAGGGCCTGGTGCCAAAGATCATGCGCCTGGGTCCCGGCGGTGCCATCATGCTGCTAGCCTTTGACTACGTTTACGAGTTCCTCCTGAAGAATCACTCCTAGTCCCACACTTACACTTACATTTAAATTTACTTGTTCAATTGGTGGACACAACACATACGTTGTATGTATGTATGTATGTATGTATAATGCCGTCTGTGTACATAATAAAGTTAGGCTCTTTTTTCGTGTATTTTTATTTGATTTTTGTTTTGGTTTTGTCATTTTTAACACATTTATATGGAAGGAAACACCGATATAATTGCTTGCAGATTCGAAAGGTGTTGCACAGCTCTCAAGAGCCGCTTCTTCAGGCTTCAGGCTTGCGCCACACATTTAACTAAAATGTTATGTCTTAGGGCTAGCGAAGACAGCAGCCAATTTGTATTTATTTATTTCTCATTTCGTTTCCGTTTCCGCTTCCGCTTCCGCTTCGTTTAACATTTAGATCCTTGAAATTGTTGACGCTTTTAGGAAGCACATGTAGATGTTTATCTTATCGTTCTATATATTGAATCTTTTCGCATCAGCGATACATTGTGGCTCCAAGATGTATATTTTGGTCTTAAACACCAAAAAGTTCGCTACACGATTTGAAATCTGAAGTTTATCTTTTATAAAGCATACTTCGCGTCTACACACAAAAAGATCAAGATGAGATACAAATGATGGAACTAAATGGCTTAAACGAATGAACAGTATTTAAAAACATCTGTATATATAATTCAAATTGAATATTACTATATATACACATATATATATATATACATATATATATGTACATAATTAAAATTAAATTGAATTTCATAACCTAAGTCGTAAGATAAATGTGTATAAATACATAAGTGCAGACTATTTAGTTCGATTTGTTCTTTTCTCTAGACTCCATAAACAATTTCGGAAGTTGAATGTTTCTTGCTACACGGATCAAGATATATATATATACGTATATATATATATATATATATATTGTTTTTATAATGCATTCACGCATAGAATTTAACCATTGACTTAATGTCTACATATACACATATACGTGTGTGTGAGTGTATTTATTTTTATTGGGTATACATTTAAATATATATATATATATATTGGCAGAAGCGAGCAATTCGGGAGGTTTTCGTTGATTGTAAATCATACAACTGAAACACTTTCAACTTATTACAAATCAGTTTCGAGGAAAAGACACGCATGGAAATCGAAGGCAACGCATCACTACAAAAAAGTGACTTGTTGCTTTTCCTTCATTTCCATTTCATTTGTGTCAGCTTTTCTTTTTTTAAGTAACGTTTCGTCTTTCTTGTGAGGCAATCGTTGCGTATTCATTTTGGACCACAGCCTACAAATGTATATATGCGACTAACTTAGGACTAATCAAATTTACAAATCAGATAAAAGGCATCATTTCAAAATTAAGTTAAGAAGTCAGACGTCGAACTGCTTCAGTTGGCGATTGCTATGCTTTTGCACTTGTTTATTGTAAACGTATGTATATCGAATAGCATGCTCTCGGATTGTTAATAATCAATTATAATAATCAAATAAATAATCATATTTATTTTAATTTGTTGTATTTAGATGTATGTGTGTTGGATGTGTGTTGGATGTGTGTGGTATGTGAAGTGCCTTTATCTTTCCGGCCTTATGTTTGATGAGTGTGTTTGTGTGTGTGTGTGTGTTTGCGTTTAGTGCATGCTGCCGTTCTTGATGAAAAACAAAATGCGTTTCTGCCACTCTTCAGTTCTGTGTCACTTTTCAGTCCATCATCTTCGTTGTCCTTTTTCCCGTCGTGTCCAAAATGCAAGTCAAGGAGAATAACAAAAACAATTTCGAAAAAATATATAAAAAAAAGTGTTGCCAAAATGTAAACTTTTGCTAAGAGCTAATTGAACGATGGATGATGGTGTCTATCTTTCGCCCTCTCCCGCCAGCGCTGGACATCTGTCCACTCTCCACCATTGCGAGTGGCAGAGAGAGAGAGAGAGAGCGAGAGAGGGGGAGAGACAGAGAGTGGGGGCATTTGCTTAATAGATGCGCTCGTAGAACAGCAGATAGGCCTGTGCCTTGAGAGCCGCCTCCTCGCTGACTTCCTCGACATCAGAGTCCGATACATAATACCATTTGCCGGGCGGTGCCTGAATATTGGCCGCCTCGTCTGGTTCGCCAGGCGCCTGATCTCTGGCGGCAGCATCAGCACCATCAGTGGCAGTTGCAGTTCCAGTTGTTGCTGAGGCAGTTGTTGTTGAAAACGCATCTTCATCATCGTTAATGCCATTTTGGAGCAGATCAGGCAGAGCCTCGTCCGAGGTGGATGCATTCCCGCTGGAGCTGGTGAAGTCATCGCTGTCATCCATGGCCTTTCGCATCTCGCGCGCCTTGCTCTTGATCAGCGACTCCTCGAGCTTCTTCAGCTGCTCATCGTCCTGATCGAGTTCGGCCTTGCTGCCGTGCGGCAGAAACTTCCAGCGCTTGTCATCTGGCGTCACGTTGGGACGCACCTTCACATAGGCGGTATAGTGTCCGCATTTGAGGCCGCCCGAGTGCTCGACAACGCCGTACAGTGCATAGAGCAGCTTCTTCTGCTTACGATCAATGTTGGGCAAATTCTTCACCTTGGAGCCGCAGAAGGCGGCAATGTCCAGCAGCATCGTATAGGTAACCCGACGGGTCAGCTTGCGAACGACGCAACGCGGCCCCACCTGGAATCTCTTCAAATGGAGTATGAGCACCGCCGGCGGACTGGATATCAGCAGCTGCTTTGTCGCATTCGTGTTAACCGAATTGGCCTGCGGATCGGTGCCGTTGATGCGACGCGTGCAGCTCTCGCAGCCGACCTTAGTCTCTCCGGTCATCAGCTCGACGGCACTAAAGTTATTCAGACACGATGGTACCGAACATTCACCCACCTTGTACTGATACCGCGGCGCAATTGTGGTGCTCCAGTCAGAGTGGCTTTGGGTGCGCACGCGCCTAAGGCCTGCCACCGTCTTCTCCTGTTCGCGCATAGTCAGCTGCTCCATTTGCAGCTGCAGCTGCTGTTCCGCCGACAGCTGACGTATCAACGATGCACGCTGCGGCGGCTGTCGCTTCTCAACGGCGATGGGCAGCGACATGTCCAGGAAGTATTCGTGTCGTGACGACACATTAAAGCAGTCCTGACATGTTAGCGTCGAGACTAGAAAGCCGCGAAACACTTGCTCCGGACGCAGGGTGCGACCGGCAGCCTGATTGCCATAGATCTTGCACTTTTGGTGCAGCTCCTCGGACACGCTGTTAATGTCCTGATCGTTATAGCCCAGATTATGCAGGATGACGTGCTGATAGCGCTCCAAATCCTCAGCGCGCACGCTCTCCAGCAGCTGACGCAACAGCTCATGAGCATCGTGCTGATCACCGCCCATAAACTGGGGACACTTGGCGCACAGCTTTTCGAACAGTTCCCAGAGCATAAAGTCGTCGCCGCCGGACTGCAGTTCCTCGAGCGCATTGGCCAGCGCCGCAGTGAGATTTCCCCACGAGGAGAGCGTACCCCTTATGGTCGGCAGCTCGATGTCGCCCTTATCCTTAAAGCTGAAATTACCGCCGGGCAGCTCAAATCTAAAAACAGAAAAAGAAGAGCAACAATTATCGAGGGATCCATTTAACAACTAGTCAAAATTATGCACAGCAGGATAATGAAAAATACTGATGGACTCTGAGATAAGCTTGCAGACAGACGGACGGACTCAGCTTTTGACTCATGCACAACATCATTTCTGGATGGGTTGCGTTACTTACTCTGCGCCTGGCTCGGCCAGCTCCTTGAGAACTGCAAGGAGGAAGGGTGTCTGGGCGAGGCATTGCATGACGGCGTTGAAGAAGCAAGTGTTGCCCCAATTGATGAGGCCACGGACGCGTGGCAAACGGTCCAGCAACGGCGCCACCTGTGGCTTGTATTGGCTGGTCGAAGTTGATGTTGCTCTTGTCGCACGCTTGACCATGCCAGGCACTGCCTGTGCCTGCGGCAGTGGTGGTGGCAAGGGTGGTGGCGGCGGTATTGCCTCGCCACCACCAGTTGGCAGCAATGGTTCGCCGCCCGCATTGGAAGTGGCGGCAACAACCTTGGGCGGCTTCTGGGCAAGACGCTTGACCAACTTGACGAACTCGAGCAAATTCTTGCGCGACTTGGCGCTCACCTCACTGTCGCAGCTATAGCACCATATCTTAAATGAGCGCGTGTTCAAGGCCAGCGCATGCGCGTCCGAATGGGGTGTCTACGAGGAATATTGGCACATGTTATAATAATGATATACTGCTGGTCGTCGGCAGATTACCTGATGATGTTGGAGGGCGTGCTGGTTGCGTGCACGGCCGCACAGCTGTGTGCCGCACTTGAGGCACAGCCAGAGCGTGTTGTCGTACTCGCATTCAGCGGCATCGCCACCGCTGTTCGCATCAAGTTTGGGGCACTGTCCGCATTCGAAGAGGAGTCCAGTGGTCCTCAGTTGGCGGCGCAGTCGCGCCGTATCCACTGATTTCTTAATGTGCTGGCAAACGGTTGCGTTGCTCGACGATCCACTGCCCGAATGATGATGGTGGAGATGATGATGTTGATGCTGATGTCCATTTAACAGCTCCTCCTCCCCAGATTCGGTTAAGCTGGCGCTTTCCCGTTTGTCCGTCTGGCGTTTCTTTACCATGGCGCTGTTGCTGTTGCAACTCAACTCTCCCAGCGGCTGTACGGGCTCTTGCCTCTCACACTCTGAAGTTAAAAAGTTGTGGACTGTAGTAAAGAAGCGGTCATTCGCCAGCTTGAGACAATTGTAGGTGCTGCGTATTAGATCCACCAGCGACACCACATTAGACGCCACCAGTTTCAGTTTATTACGGTTGCGCTTATTGCTATTCTTGTTGATGCTGTGATGTTCGTCGTTTGCAGTTGTCCTCTTGTTCAGTTTAGAGATTTTCCTACCGCTCCTTTTGCCTAATCGCTTCACCATTATGAACTCTTTTCGGCTTTTGTTTTGTATAGGTTTTGCATGTGCTTCGTTTTCTTTGTTGATTTTTGTTTTGTCAGCGTTGACAGCTTATAACTTGTGCTGTTGATTTTGACATCAGATTTGAAGTAGATTCCATGGACTGCTTATCAAGTTTCGAGTTTTCATTGGGTGCGCAGCAATGTTTCTTACTTCTATTGAATTTGAAACGCATCGAATGCTTATTCCAGCAAGCGTTGACCTACAACTAGTTCAAACTGTATGTACAACATTGTTTGCTACGTCCACTTGCAACCATTATGCTATCCTTCTCGGCTGGAAGCAACAACATTGGAGGCTGCTGGAGGCGATTGCCGTCAATCCCTTCGAGGTGGTCAAGGTGGCACAGCAGGCGAATCGCCAGAGGCAAGGCGCTGGCACATTCGAAGTGGCGCGCGAGATAGTCAAACGCGATGCCTTCGGACTGCGAGGATTGAACAAGGGCGTCACGGCGACCATGGGTCGCAATGGTGTCTTCAACATGATCTACTTTGGGTTCTTTCAAAGCGTGAAGAACGCGGTGCCGGAGCCAAAGGACAAGGTATGGGAGTTCCTGCGCAAGGTGGCCATTGGCTTTACGGCCGGCACGTTTGGCTGCCTGGTCAACATACCGTTCGATGTAGCCAAGTCGCGCATCCAGGGACCGCAGCCGGTGCCCAATGAGATCAAATATCGCAGCACCCTGAGGACAAGGGCCTGGTGCCAAAGATCATGCGCCTGGGTCCCGGCGGTGCCATCATGCTGCTAGCCTTTGACTACGTTTACGAGTTCCTCCTGAAGAATCACTCCTAGTCCCACACTTACACTTACATTTAAATTTACTTGTTCAATTGGTGGACACAACACATACGTTGTATGTATGTATGTATGTATGTATAATGCCGTCTGTGTACATAATAAAGTTAGGCTCTTTTTTCGTGTATTTTTATTTGATTTTTGTTTTGGTTTTGTCATTTTTAACACATTTGTATGGAAGGAAACACCGATATAATTGCTTGCAGATTCGAAAGGTGTTGCACAGCTCTCAAGAGCCGCTTCTTCAGGCTTCAGGCTTGCGCCACACATTTAACTAAAATGTTATGTCTTAGGGCTAGCGAAGACAGCAGCCAATTTGTATTTATTTATTTCTCATTTCGTTTCCGTTTCCGCTTCCGCTTCCGCTTCGTTTAACATTTAGATCCTTGAAATTGTTGACGCTTTTAGGAAGCACATGTAGATGTTTATCTTATCGTTCTATATATTGAATCTTTTCGCATCAGCGATACATTGTGGCTCCAAGATGTATATTTTGGTCTTAAACACCAAAAAGTTCGCTACACGATTTGAAATCTGAAGTTTATCTTTTATAAAGCATACTTCGCGTCTACACACAAAAAGATCAAGATGAGATACAAATGATGGAACTAAATGGCTTAAACGAATGAACAGTATTTAAAAACATCTGTATATATAATTCAAATTGAATATTACTATATATACACATATATATATATATACATATATATATGTACATAATTAAAATTAAATTGAATTTCATAACCTAAGTCGTAAGATAAATGTGTATAAATACATAAGTGCAGACTATTTAGTTCGATTTGTTCTTTTCTCTAGACTCCATAAACAATTTCGGAAGTTGAATGTTTCTTGCTACACGGATCAAGATATATATATATACGTATATATATATATATATATATATATTGTTTTTATAATGCATTCACGCATAGAATTTAACCATTGACTTAATGTCTACATATACACATATACGTGTGTGTGAGTGTATTTATTTTTATTGGGTATACATTTAAATATATATATATATATATTGGCAGAAGCGAGCAATTCGGGAGGTTTTCGTTGATTGTAAATCATACAACTGAAACACTTTCAACTTATTACAAATCAGTTTCGAGGAAAAGACACGCATGGAAATCGAAGGCAACGCATCACTACAAAAAAGTGACTTGTTGCTTTTCCTTCATTTCCATTTCATTTGTGTCAGCTTTTCTTTTTTTAAGTAACGTTTCGTCTTTCTTGTGAGGCAATCGTTGCGTATTCATTTTGGACCACAGCCTACAAATGTATATATGCGACTAACTTAGGACTAATCAAATTTACAAATCAGATAAAAGGCATCATTTCAAAATTAAGTTAAGAAGTCAGACGTCGAACTGCTTCAGTTGGCGATTGCTATGCTTTTGCACTTGTTTATTGTAAACGTATGTATATCGAATAGCATGCTCTCGGATTGTTAATAATCAATTATAATAATCAAATAAATAATCATATTTATTTTAATTTGTTGTATTTAGATGTATGTGTGTTGGATGTGTGTTGGATGTGTGTGGTATGTGAAGTGCCTTTATCTTTCCGGCCTTATGTTTGATGAGTGTGTTTGTGTGTGTGTGTGTGTTTGCGTTTAGTGCATGCTGCCGTTCTTGATGAAAAACAAAATGCGTTTCTGCCACTCTTCAGTTCTGTGTCACTTTTCAGTCCATCATCTTCGTTGTCCTTTTTCCCGTCGTGTCCAAAATGCAAGTCAAGGAGAATAACAAAAACAATTTCGAAAAAATATATAAAAAAAAGTGTTGCCAAAATGTAAACTTTTGCTAAGAGCTAATTGAACGATGGATGATGGTGTCTATCTTTCGCCCTCTCCCGCCAGCGCTGGACATCTGTCCACTCTCCACCATTGCGAGTGGCAGAGAGAGAGAGCGAGAGAGGGGGAGAGACAGAGAGTGGGGGCATTTGCTTAATAGATGCGCTCGTAGAACAGCAGATAGGCCTGTGCCTTGAGAGCCGCCTCCTCGCTGACTTCCTCGACATCAGAGTCCGATACATAATACCATTTGCCGGGCGGTGCCTGAATATTGGCCGCCTCGTCTGGTTCGCCAGGCGCCTGATCTCTGGCGGCAGCATCAGCACCATCAGTGGCAGTTGCAGTTCCAGTTGTTGCTGAGGCAGTTGTTGTTGAAAACGCATCTTCATCATCGTTAATGCCATTTTGGAGCAGATCAGGCAGAGCCTCGTCCGAGGTGGATGCATTCCCGCTGGAGCTGGTGAAGTCATCGCTGTCATCCATGGCCTTTCGCATCTCGCGCGCCTTGCTCTTGATCAGCGACTCCTCGAGCTTCTTCAGCTGCTCATCGTCCTGATCGAGTTCGGCCTTGCTGCCGTGCGGCAGAAACTTCCAGCGCTTGTCATCTGGCGTCACGTTGGGACGCACCTTCACATAGGCGGTATAGTGTCCGCATTTGACGCCGCCCGAGTGCTCGACAACGCCGTACAGTGCATAGAGCAGCTTCTTCTGCTTACGATTAATGTTGGGCAAATTCTTCACCTTGGAGCCGCAGAAGGCGGCAATGTCCAGCAGCATCGTATAGGTAACCCGACGGGTCAGCTTGCGAACGACGCAACGCGGCCCCTGCTGGAATCTCTTCAAATGGAGTATGAGCACCGCCGGCGGACTGGATATCAGCAGCTGCTTTGTCGCATTCGTGTTAACCGAATTGGCCTGCGGATCGGTGCCGTTGATGCGACGCGTGCAGCTCTCGCAGCCGACCTTAGTCTCTCCGGTCATCAGCTCGACGGCACTAAAGTTATTCAGACACGATGGCACCGAACATTCACCCACCTTGTACTGATACCGCGGCGCAATTGTGGTGCTCCAGTCAGAGTGGCTTTGGGTGCGCACGCGCCTAAGGCCTGCCACCGTCTCCTCCTCTTCGCGCATAGTCAGCTGCTCCATTTGCAGCTGCAGCTGCTGTTCCGCCGACAGCTGACGTATCAACGATGCACGCTGCGGCGGCTGTCGCTTCTCAACGGCGATGGGCAGCGACATGTCCAGGAAGTATTCGTGTCGTGACGACACATTAAAGCAGTCCTGACACGTTAGCGTCGAGACTAGAAAGCCGCGAAACACTTGCTCCGGACGCAGGGTGCGATCGGCAGCCTGATTGCCATAGATCTTGCACTTTTGGTGCAGCTCCTCGGACACGCTGTTAATGTCCTGATCGTTATAGCCCAGATTATGCAGGATGACGTGCTGATAGCGCTCCAAATCCTCAGCGCGCACGCTCTCCAGCAGCTGACGCAACAGCTCATGAGCATCGTGCTGATCACCGCCCATAAACTGGGGACACTTGGCGCACAGCTTTTCGAACAGTTCCCAGAGCATAAAGTCGTCGCCGCCGGACTGCAGTTCCTCGAGCGCATTGGCCAGCGCCGCAGTGAGATTTCCCCACGAGGAGAGCGTGCCCCTTATGGTCGGCAGCTCGATGTCGCCCTTATCCTTAAAGCTGAAATTACCGCCGGGCAGCTCAAATCTAAAAACAGAAAAAGAAGAGCAACAATTATCGAGGGATCCATTTAACAACTAGTCAAAATTATGCACAGCAGGATAATGAAAAATACTGATGGACTCTGAGATAAGCTTGCAGACAGACGGACGGACTCAGCTTTTGACTCATGCACAACATCATTTCTGGATGGGTTGCGTTACTTACTCTTCGCCTGGCTCGGCCAGCTCCTTGAGAACTGCAAGGAGGAAGGGTGTCTGGGCGAGGCATTGCATGACGGCGTTGAAAAAGCAAGTGTTGCCCCAATTGATGAGGCCACGGACGCGTGGCAAACGGTCCAGCAACGGCGCCACCTGTGGCTTGTATTGGCTGGTCGAAGTTGATGTTGCTCTTGTCGCACGCTTGACCATGCCAGGCACTGCCTGTGCCTGCGGCAGTGGTGGT
Organism: Drosophila imparisetae; assembly: GCA_035042265.1. NCBI lineage: Eukaryota > Metazoa > Arthropoda > Insecta > Diptera > Drosophilidae > Drosophila > Drosophila imparisetae. The sequence goes on from JAWNLP010000147.1 coordinate 947,145, forward strand.
GGCAAGGGTGGTGGCGGCGGTATTGCCTCGCCACCACCAGTTGGCAGCAATGGTTCGCCGCCCGCATTGGAAGTGGCGGCAACAACCTTGGGCGGCTTCTGGGCAAGACGCTTGACCAACTTGACGAACTTCTTTACCATGGCGCTGTTGCTATTGCAACTCAACTCTCCCAGCGGCTGTACGGGCTCTTGCCTCTCACACTCTGAAGTTAAAAAGCTGTGGACTGTAGTAAAGAAGCGGTCATTCGCCAGCTTGAAACAATTGTAGGTGCTGCGTATTAGATCCACCAGCGACACCACATTAGACGCCACCAGTTTCAGTTTATTACGGTTGCGCTTATTGCTATTCTTGTTGATGCTGTGATGTTCGTCGTTTGCAGTTGTCCTCTTGTTCAGTTTAGAGATTTTCCTACCGCTCCTTTTGCCTAATCGCTTCACCATTATGAACTCTTTTCGGCTTTTGTTTTGTATAGGTTTTGCATGTGCTTCGTTTTCTTTGTTGATTTTTGTTTTGTCAGCGTTGACAGCTTATAACTTGTGCTGTTGATTTTGACATCAGATTTGAAGTAGATTCCATGGACTGCTTATCAAGTTTCGAGTTTTCATTGGGTGCGCAGCAATGTTTCTTACTTCTATTGAATTTGAAACGCATCGAATGCTTATTCCAGCAAGCGTTGACCTACAACTAGTTCAAACTGTATGTACAACATTGTTTGCTACGTCCACTTGCAACCATTATGCTATCCTTCTCGGCTGGAAGCAACAACATTGGAGGCTGCTGGAGGCGATTGCCGTCAATCCCTTCGAGGTGGTCAAGGTGGCACAGCAGGCGAATCGCCAGAGGCAAGGCGCTGGCACATTCGAAGTGGCGCGCGAGATAGTCAAACGCGATGCCTTCGGACTGCGAGGATTGAACAAGGGCGTCACGGCGACCATGGGTCGCAATGGTGTCTTCAACATGATCTACTTTGGGTTCTTTCAAAGCGTGAAGAACGCGGTGCCGGAGCCAAAGGACAAGGTATGGGAGTTCCTGCGCAAGGTGGCCATTGGCTTTACGGCCGGCACGTTTGGCTGCCTGGTCAACATACCGTTCGATGTAGCCAAGTCGCGCATCCAGGGACCGCAGCCGGTGCCCAATGAGATCAAATATCGCAGCACCCTGAGGACAAGGGCCTGGTGCCAAAGATCATGCGCCTGGGTCCCGGCGGTGCCATCATGCTGCTAGCCTTTGACTACGTTTACGAGTTCCTCCTGAAGAATCACTCCTAGTCCCACACTTACACTTACATTTAAATTTACTTGTTCAATTGGTGGACACAACACATACGTTGTATGTATGTATGTATGTATGTATAATGCCGTCTGTGTACATAATAAAGTTAGGCTCTTTTTTCGTGTATTTTTATTTGATTTTTGTTTTGGTTTTGTCATTTTTAACACATTTGTATGGAAGGAAACACCGATATAATTGCTTGCAGATTCGAAAGGTGTTGCACAGCTCTCAAGAGCCGCTTCTTCAGGCTTCAGGCTTGCGCCACACATTTAACTAAAATGTTATGTCTTAGGGCTAGCGAAGACAGCAGCCAATTTGTATTTATTTATTTCTCATTTCGTTTCCGTTTCCGCTTCCGCTTCGTTTAACATTTAGATCCTTGAAATTGTTGACGCTTTTAGGAAGCACATGTAGATGTTTATCTTATCGTTCTATATATTGAATCTTTTCGCATCAGCGATACATTGTGGCTCCAAGATGTATATTTTGGTCTTAAACACCAAAAAGTTCGCTACACGATTTGAAATCTGAAGTTTATCTTTTATAAAGCATACTTCGCGTCTACACACAAAAAGATCAAGATGAGATACAAATGATGGAACTAAATGGCTTAAACGAATGAACAGTATTTAAAAACATCTGTATATATAATTCAAATTGAATATTACTATATATACACATATATATATATATACATATATATATGTACATAATTAAAATTAAATTGAATTTCATAACCTAAGTCGTAAGATAAATGTGTATAAATACATAAGTGCAGACTATTTAGTTCGATTTGTTCTTTTCTCTAGACTCCATAAACAATTTCGGAAGTTGAATGTTTCTTGCTACACGGATCAAGATATATATATATACGTATATATATATATATATATATATTGTTTTTATAATGCATTCACGCATAGAATTTAACCATTGACTTAATGTCTACATATACACATATACGTGTGTGTGAGTGTATTTATTTTTATTGGGTATACATTTAAATATATATATATATATATTGGCAGAAGCGAGCAATTCGGGAGGTTTTCGTTGATTGTAAATCATACAACTGAAACACTTTCAACTTATTACAAATCAGTTTCGAGGAAAAGACACGCATGGAAATCGAAGGCAACGCATCACTACAAAAAAGTGACTTGTTGCTTTTCCTTCATTTCCATTTCATTTGTGTCAGCTTTTCTTTTTTTAAGTAACGTTTCGTCTTTCTTGTGAGGCAATCGTTGCGTATTCATTTTGGACCACAGCCTACAAATGTATATATGCGACTAACTTAGGACTAATCAAATTTACAAATCAGATAAAAGGCATCATTTCAAAATTAAGTTAAGAAGTCAGACGTCGAACTGCTTCAGTTGGCGATTGCTATGCTTTTGCACTTGTTTATTGTAAACGTATGTATATCGAATAGCATGCTCTCGGATTGTTAATAATCAATTATAATAATCAAATAAATAATCATATTTATTTTAATTTGTTGTATTTAGATGTATGTGTGTTGGATGTGTGTTGGATGTGTGTGGTATGTGAAGTGCCTTTATCTTTCCGGCCTTATGTTTGATGAGTGTGTTTGTGTGTGTGTGTGTGTTTGCGTTTAGTGCATGCTGCCGTTCTTGATGAAAAACAAAATGCGTTTCTGCCACTCTTCAGTTCTGTGTCACTTTTCAGTCCATCATCTTCGTTGTCCTTTTTCCCGTCGTGTCCAAAATGCAAGTCAAGGAGAATAACAAAAACAATTTCGAAAAAATATATAAAAAAAAGTGTTGCCAAAATGTAAACTTTTGCTAAGAGCTAATTGAACGATGGATGATGGTGTCTATCTTTCGCCCTCTCCCGCCAGCGCTGGACATCTGTCCACTCTCCACCATTGCGAGTGGCAGAGAGAGAGAGAGAGCGAGAGAGGGGGAGAGACATAGAGTCGGGGCATTTGCTTAATAGATGCGCTCGTAGAACATCAGATAGATCTGTGCCTTGAGAGCCGCCTCTTCGCTGACCTCCTGGACGCGTGAGTCCGATACATAATACCATTTGCCGGGCGGTGCCTGAACATTAACCGCCTCGTCTGGTTATAACAAAACAATTTCCAAAAAAATATGTAAAAAAGTGTAGCTAAAATGTAAACTTTTGCTAAGAGCTAATGGAACGATGGATGATGGTGTCTATCTTTCGCCCTCTCCCGGCTGCGCTGGACATATGTCCTATCTCCACCATTGCGAGTGGTAGAGAGAGAGAGAGGGGGAGAGACAGAGAGTGGGGGCATTTGCTTAATAGATGCGCTCGTAGAACAGCAGATAGGCCTGTGCCTTGAGAGCCGCCTCTTCGCTGACCTCCTGGACGCGTGAGTCCGATACATAATACCATTTGCCGGGCGGTGCCTGAATATTGGCCGCCTCGTCTGGTTCGCCAGGCGCCTGATCTCTGGCGGCAGCATCAGCACCATCAGTGGCAGTTGCAGTTCCAGTTGTTGCTGAGGCAGTTGTTGTTGAAAACGCATCTTCATCATCGTTAATGCCATTTTGGAGCAGATCAGGCAGAGCCTCGTCCGAGGTGGATGCATTCCCGCTGGAGCTGGTGAAGTCATCGCTGTCATCCATGGCCTTTCGCATCTCGCGCGCCTTGCTCTTGATCAGCGACTCCTCGAGCTTCTTCAGCTGCTCATCGTCCTGATCGAGTTCGGCCTTGCTGCCGTGCGGCAGAAACTTCCAGCGCTTGTCATCTGGCGTCACGTTGGGACGCACCTTCACATAGGCGGTATAGTGTCCGCCGTAGAGGCCGCCCGAGTGCTCGACAACGCCGTACAGTGCATAGAGCAGCTTCTTCTGCTTTCGATCAATGTTGGGCAAATTCTTCACCTTGGAGCCGCAGAAGGCGGCAATGTCCAGCAGCATCGTATAGGTAACCGGACGGGTCAGCTTGCGAAAGACGCAACGCGGCCCCAGCTGGAATCTCTTCAAATGGAGTATGAGCACCGCCGGCGGACTGGATATCAGCAGCTGCTTTGTCGCATTCGTGTTAACCGAATTGGCCTGCGGATCGGTGCCGTTGATGCGACGCGTGCAGCTCTCGCAGCCGACCTTATTCTGTCCGGTCATCAGCTCGACGGCACTAAAGTTATTCAGACACGATGGCACCGAACATTCACCCACCTCGCACTGATACCGCGGCGCTATTGTGGTGCTCCAGTCAGAGTGGCTTTGGGTGCGCACGCGCCTAAGGCCTGCCACCGTCTTCTCCTGTTCGCGCAACGTCAGCTGCTCCATTTGCAGCTGCAGCTGCAGTTGTCCCGCCGACAGCTGACGTATCAGCGATGCACCCTCCTCGCTCAGTCCAGCATTCACCAGACTAGTCGCTGTGCTCCCATCGTTCTCATTATCCTTATCATCTGATGTTGCAACTGCTGCTGCAGCATTCTTTTCGTCAGCACTCAAGCCGCTGCCTGGACCTTTGCTGCATTTGTTGTTGCTGATGGAGCTGATAGCACTGCTGTTGCTGTTACTGTTGCTGGTGGTGCTGGTGATTGTGGCCGGCGCTGGGCTGGTGGCTATGCCCGAGTCTGTAAGCACAAGCGTTAGCAAAGTGTGAGTGAGTGAGTGAGAAGGCATGATGATGATGATGTATGTGCATGTGTCTCTGTCAGTAATCAAGCAAGTATATACATATATATCAACTGGAGAATAGCGCTAACTTTATTCAATGTTGTCTTATAATTTTGCATGTGCTCAGCAAAAAAATAAACAAAATAAATAACAAAAAAATTTAAAATTTTAACTTGTTCAACCTAGAATCGATATGCTGATCCTATCCAACAGAATAATATGTATATATAGACTTATATATATCGTGCAACTTTTCGATATACATTACTTGTAGGCATGTGTGCAAGATTAGTTGGTTTTCCTTGGCTGACTCACCGTTCTCGTCCTCCTCCAGCGAGTCTTTGTCCATGTGTTCGATGTGTCCATGTCCCTGCTTCTCGCCCAACGGCTGGGCATTGCCATTGCTGTCCTTATAGAACTTGACACCGCGTCCGGGCCCGGCCGAATCCTCAGCCACATTGTCCTCGACATCGGCATCCGTATGCTCCGATGTGGTGCCACTCAGCGATAATGTGTCCGCCCGTTGACCCTCACCCCAGGGCGCCGAGCTAGCCTTGTCGCCATCGGTGTCCGCTGAGAAGAGCGTTTGCACCTGGCCATCGCCACAGCCGGACTGCTGCTGCTGCAGCTGCTCGCCATTGGCGTGAGGATGATCACCGCCACCGCTGTTGCTGGAGCTGGCATCGTTGCTGAGCTGATCGTTAAAGTTGAGTTTGATGGGCAGCTTCTGGGCCAGCTTGGTGCGCTGGTGTTTGGCGGCACGCTTCGCCTTGCGTTCGCGCTCCTTCTCCTTCTTCGCCTGGGCCTTTGACGGCCCCAACTTAGCCTGTCCTCCATCGGTGTGCAGATAGAAAGACGACTGCTCCGTGAAGACCACATCCGTGCTGCCGTTGCTAAACTTGGCACTGATCTGCCCAAAGCCGCTTCCGCTGCTCTTGTTGTTGTTGCTGGCGCAAAACATGCTGGGTGGCGAATGCTCGGGACTAGTTTTGCGACGCTGCGGCGGCTGTGGCTTCTCAACGGCGACGGGCAGCGACATGTCCAGGAAGTATTCGTGTCGTGACGACACATTGAAGCACTCCTGACACGTTAGCGTCGAGACTAGAAAGCCGCGAAACACTTGCTCCGGACGCAGGATGCGATCGGCAGCCTGATTGCCATAGATCTTGCACTTTTGGCGCAGCTCCTCGGACACGCTGTTAATGTCCTGATCCTTATAGCCCAGATTATGCAGGATGACGCGCTGATAGCGCTTCAAATCCTCAGCGCGCACGCTCTCCAGCAGCTGACGCAACAGCTCATGAGCATCGTGCTGATCACCGCCCGTAAACTGGGGACACTTGGCGCACAGCTTGTCGAAGAGTTTGCCGGGCATATAGACGCCGCCGCCGGACTGCAGTTCCTCGAGCGCATTGGCCAGCGCCGCAGTGAGATTTCCCCACGAGGAGAGCGTGCCCCTTATGGTCGGCAGCTCGATGTCGCCCTTATCCTTAAAGCTGAAATTACCGCCGGGCAGCTCAAATCTAAAAACAGAAAAAGAAGAGCAACAATTATCGAGGGATCCATTTAACAACTAGTCAAAATTATGCACAGCAGGATAATGAAAAATACTGATGGACTCTGAGATAAGCTTGGCACAGACAGACGGACGGACTCAGCTTTTGACTCATGCACAACATCATTTCTGGATGGGTTGCGTTACTTACTCTTCGCCTGGCTCGGCCAGCTCCTTGAGAACTGCAAGGAGGAAGGGTGTCTGGGCGAGGCATTGCATGACGGCGTTGAAGAAGCAAGTGTTGCCCAAATTGATGAGGCCACGGACGCGTGGCAAACGGTCCAGCTGTGTGCTGGGTGACAGCAACGGCGCCACCTGCGGCTTGTATTGGGTGGTCGAAGTTGATGTTGCTGCTGTCGTACGCTTGACCATGCCAGGCACTGCCTGTGCCTGCGGCAGTGGTGGTGGTAAGGGTGGTGGCGGCGGTATTGCCTCGCCACCATCAGTTGGCAGCAATGGTTCGCCGCCCGCCGTGGACACCATGGAACTGATCTGTTGCAGCGTCAACTGGATTTTGTACGCGATGTCTTTGATCACTGTTGGGTGCACTATTAGTGGCTCTGACGGCTGCTCTAAGTACGGCAACGGCTCTGCAGCATTGGAAGTGGCGGCAACAACCTTGGGCGGCTTCTGGGCAAGACGCTTGACCAACTCGACGCACTCGAGCAAATTCTTGCGCGACTTGGCGCTCACCTCACTGTCGCAGCTATAGCACCAGATCTTAAATGAGCGCGTGTTCAAGGCCAGCGCATGCGCGTCCGAATGGGGTGTCTACGAGGAATATTGGCACATGTTATAATAATGATATACCGCTGGTCGTCGGCAGATTACCTGATGATGTTGGAGGGCGTGCTGGTTGCGTGCACGGCCGCACAGCTGTGTGCCGCACTTGAGGCACAGCCAGAGCGTGTTGTCGTACTCGCATTCAGCGGCATCGCCACCGCTGCTCGCATTGTTCGCATCCAGTTTGGGGCACTGTCCGCATTCGAAGAGGAGTCCAGTGGTCCTCAGTTGGCGGCGCAGTCGCGCCGTATCCACTGATTTCTTAATGTGCTGGCAAACGGTTGCGTTGCTCGACGATCCACTGCCCGAATGATGATGATGGAGATGATGATGTTGATGCTGATGTCCATTTAACAGCTCCTCCTCCCCAGATTCGGTTGAGCTGGCGCTTTCCCGTTTGTCCGTCTGGCGTTTCTTTACCATGGCGCCGCTGTCGTAGCTGTCGCTGTTGCTGCTGCAACTCAACTCACCCAGCGGCTGTACGGGCTCTTGCCTCTCACACTCTGAAATGAAAAAGTTGTGGACTGTAGTAAAGAAGCGGTCATTCGCCAGCTTGAGACAATTTTAGGTGCTGCGTATTATTACGGTTGCGCTTATTGCTATTCCTGTTGCTGCTGCTGTGATTTTCGTCGTTTGCAGTTGTCCTTTTGTTCAGTTTATAGATTTTCCTACCGCTCCTTTTGCCTAATCGCTTCACCATTATGAACTCTTTTCGGCTTTTGTTTTGTATAGGTTTTGCATGTGCTTCGTTTTCTTTGTTGATTTCTGTGTTGTCAGCGTTGACTGATTATAACTTGTGCTGTTGATTTTGACATCAGATTTGAAGTCGATTCTATGTACTGCTTATCAAGTTTCGAGTTTTCATTGGGTGCGCAGCAAGGTTTCTTTCTTCTATTGAATTTGAAACGCATCGAATGCTTATTCCAGCAAGCGTTGACCTACAACTAGTTCAAACGGTATGTACAACATTGTTTGCTACGTCCACTTGCAACCCTTATGCTACCCACCTGTTTGGAGGCTATCCTTCTCGACTGGAAGCAACAACATTGCAACTGCAACTTGTTTTTGTTTCTGTTGTTGTTGTTTTTCTAGTTTGTATCAACTATTTGCAGCTAGTTCGTTTCTCGTTTCACGATATGATTTCAATTTGCTCCTAATTAAATCAAATTCAAAATTACTGCTGTAAGTGAAGTAATAATTAATACAGCAGAAAATGCTAAATGGTTTCAATTTAAAAACCACTGCGACAACTGCGATTGCGCGTCCCAGATACATATATATATATATATATATATATATATATAAATATATATGCATCTTTATTAATATATGTCCTGGATGCACAACATCCCTGCACAACAACAGCACAGCACAACTCTCTCCTTCCGCTCGGCCGTACAGCACAGAAACCAGGCTGCGTCTGCCTCACAGCTGATTTATGTATTTTTGAGTTCAGAGGTTGATAAAAACACATGCGTCGTGGAGACACAGATTGAGGTGGAATCTGGCAACAAGCAGCCAATTTGTTTGTTTGCATCGACGAAGATCGGACAAGCCGTGTTGCAGTTGGTAGATGCTGCCAGTGTTGCTGTTGCGTTGTTATTGTTATTGTTGCACTCGAAACGTGCTCGTTGTAATTGAGTGCGGGGTGCCTTGTTGCTGTTGCTGTTTTTGGGGTCAAATCTGTTCAGGCAGACGTTCATTGGCACTCTGCGAACTGCGACTCTCTGTTTCCCGAAGAGAGCAAGCTTTGCAAGCGCTGATTGCTCTTTCCATTTTGAGGTTAAGTTTAAGTTCATGTGCTGCCATATTGGGCTGCACTCGCAGCAACAACAGCAGCAGCAGCATTGTTGTGTTTTGTCTTTGTATATATATACATAAATATATATATATACATATATATATATATAAATATAAGTCTATCTGCGTGTGTGTTGTCGTCGTGTGAGCCCCGCAACAGTGCAGCTGGCATAAACAAGCACACTGGAATCGGGGGCATAGGTGTGAGGGGGTGGGGCAGAGGGGATAGGGGTACACTCAACCCAATTTTATTTTCTTTTCTTTTTTTCACAATATATTCAAAAACATGCACTCGCGCACACACGCACACACACAAAGGCACATACCGAAAGACAGGATAGTCAGTTGAAATGGTTTCAATTTCTGCTGCTGTGTATCGAGTTTTTTTGCACACTCATCGTGTCAGCATCGGAGTTGTATTTGTTGAATTACCTTGAGTTAGATTTTGCAATATGCGCTGTACATCAAGTGCTATAGCGTCTCTGTAGATTCACCACTTCGTAAACACCTCGCATAAAAAAAAAACGTGAGCTTCAACTGCGTTCGCATTCACATTTAATGGAGAAGGAGAACTTCGAGACAATTAATCGAAGTGCAATAGTGCGCAATCGATATTTCATTACTCATTGCTGCGACAAGTTGTCAGTGCTCTGATATCGATGTTTGTGGCGGTTATTCGACAGTGCACATCGATACTTTTCTGGGCGCGCAATTACAAAATGGTCATCATTTTGTGACGGTTGAATTTTGAAAAATTTATCAACAAAATTTTATCATTTACCAGAGCTCCGTGAGCTGGTTTTACATACAAGAATTAAAATATTATAAAAATCTTTTAATGATTTTTAAATATAGTTTTCCCAGGACAAACAATAAATATATCTAAGCTGTTTTTTTTTCAGCTACTATTCTTCAGGTTCAACACTCGAAAATCATTTGTAATCATTGCTTTCGCTTTGGCTACTTAGTCAACTTGGCTAAGTAAGTCAAACCTAAAGGCCAGAGTCAACTAACCAACTTAATTCAGCAATCAACAGCGAAAATATAACAACAACAATAAAAACAACACGAACGACAAGAGTACGAAGAATATACAAGCCAAAAAAGCTGGAATATAAAAAGCCCATCATAAAGGAAACTTCCAGACATAAACTCCCTATAATTACCAACACCCTGAATGTTGTAAATGCATCAAAATCGTACCGCCCTTCGGGGCAATATTTCATGCGACGGCGACTATAAAAACAGCAACAACAACAGCGCTGAGATGAGCTGAGCTGAAACAGGTATACGCCAAGCGAAAGAGATGCAAAGAGAACAAAAAGGAAAAAGAAAAAAACTAAGAAAAGAAGAAAAATATTTAAAATAAAAAACGTGCATTCAATTTTGAGTTGGGTCTCTCGATTGCTGTGGATCGTTCCCATTTCGAACCTATTCCTTTTGTCTCTTGTCCTCTGCTCAGGTTGTCTGGCCGTCTGTCTGTTCGTCTGCTCAATTTGCCTGAATTGAGTCGTCATCAGCATGTATTATCATTATCATTATCATGATTATTATTATGTTCATTGCGATTGATAGACTTGGATTTTCTTTGGATGAAAATGTTATCTTTCTCTTTCTCTATCGCTCTCGCTCTCTCTGTGTTTGTCTCTTTCTTTCTCCTCGTGCCGATAAGTGCCCATTAATACTTTGTACACAAATACTCTGTGCCCCATCCTGCACACCTGTTCCTGTTGCAGTTGCCGTTGCCGTTGCCGTTGCAGTTGCACATTGCTGTACATGCAACGAAATTAAATGTAAGAAGACACAGGAACTGCGCACATTAAAGTCTCATAATGCATAATAACATCAAAAGATAATTTCGCATAAAAAGTTAAGAAACATGTTGCACGCATTGGACACACCAGCAGCCAGCCGTGCCAGCAAAAAAGAGAAAGAGCAAGAGAGAGAGAGAGAGAGAGAAACATAAAGAGAAACAGAGAGAAAGAAAGAGTTTATATTCATATCTTCCTTTGAGTTTCCCAGTCCCAGTCCCCCATTCTTCTGGCCCCATCCCTTCACGGTTCCCAGCACAAATTTGCTGTAATGAATATTTCGCAGAAGACGTAAATCGATTCCTGGACGAAGCGGCTGCCGTTCGCATTTTGCCTTACCCGTTCCCGTTCCCGTTGCCGTCCTCCCAGCACTGTCTCTCCCTCTCCCTCTACCACTCCCTTCTGGTGTCATTCTCTGACTCCTCAGCCTGAGCCTCAGCCTCAGTCTCAGTCTGAGCATCATCATCTTCATTACGTGCATGCAAAGCGCAGTTTAGTGTTTGATTTTGTTTCTTTGTATACCCTGTACAAATGAAATGCTCAACAGCGCGGCATGACCAACTTGTAAGTGTCAATAATAATCAAGAATGCATTTTTGATTGAAAACTCTTAAAACAAGAATTAAATATGTTAGTTTAAGCTTCTTCTTACTTCTCTAATAAGATTCCTCTAAAATGTTGCACAGTAATGATTTTGTCATTCATTTAGCGTATGTGGCGAGTAGCGAACATATTTATGTTTATGTTTTACAGGGTATGCACTGCTGATGCTTCCTTACCTTTTGCATGGTATCAACTGGACATCAGTCGCGGATTCACAGGCTTATTGCTGTGTGTTTTGGATTGTTGCACCATCAAATTCACTGTAAATGAAAATGATTGCAGCAACATCGGAATTAGAATGAAGCATTGTTGTCAGACATAGATATACCCTGTGTGCAAGTGAGTGAGAAGTAAGTGAGTTTGGCTTCCTGGCATTAACTAAACCGCTTTATAGCTGCTCAGCATTAATAACGGCTCGTATCCCGCCGATCCTCTTTGGATTAGAGTGAAGTGCAATTTCCGATTGCGTAATTAGCTGGCCAATTTGCTGTCTGAGTTTTGTTCGTTTGTTTGTTTGTTTGTTTGTTTGTTACTCATTAGTAATCCTCAATTTTATTGCTTAGGCAAGCAGGTAGTACTACAATTATTCTTGCCACAGTGCTGTCCATTTGCTTAAGAACGCCTAGATTAATTATCAAGTTATGTTCACTAAGATTTGTAGCCTGGCCATTAAAAGTGTATTTCCAATGTATATAGGTTGAACATCCTTTAAGTAACTTGGAGCCCTTAAAGGGTATTCGATTGTCTTCATGAATTAAAAAAATCGGAATAAAAATAAAATTAAAATAAGCTAAGCTCTGATTTCTGGTGTTGTTGCTTTAGCTTTTGGCTTTATTGTTGTTGTTGTTCTTGGCTAAATTGCGCAATAAATTATGCTGAATGCAACATTTGCTTGTGGCATTGTTGCTGTTGCCGTTGTTGTTGTCTGCTGCCTGCTGTCTGCAGTCTGTTGTCCGTTGCCTGTTGGCAGTGTGCCCGCTGTGGCGCCTCAAGTATTGTGTGCATTTAAATCATATTCCATTTACGGCTTCTGTTGGCCACAGTCATTCTCGCATTCTGTCGCAGTTATTGATGCTGTTGCAGATGCTGTTTATGGCTGCAACTCTCATCAGTGCAACTGCCACAAAACAAACTCACAAAACATTCTAATTCTGATCAACAAACGAAACTTCTTGATTATAGAAAAGTTTTTGGTTTTGGATTTTCCATGCTTCGACATTTAAATATCTATCTACAAGAACAGCTCATTCCTACACTGAAAGAAATAACGTAATCTTTGTATTATAAAATTTACATTTAATTATTATTATCGATGCCTAAATGTGGTGTTTCAAGATTATTTTCCTTGGTTTTCTTGTCAGCATCGTCGTCGGCGGCGTCACTTATGATCCACCATTCCTGGAAATGATGCAGCACAAGTTGCCACAGTTTGCTGCCTCATGCTCATGCTGCAATTGCAACTGCATCGAGAACTACATTCTCATATCCATTTTCATTTTCATGCCGTTTCTGGCCCAAAGGCCGCCTCAAATGAATTTCAATAAATTAGTGCAGCTCTGTTGCCGCTGCTGCTGCTGCTGCTGCTGCTCTTATTCTTGCCACTCACTACCTGCAGCGTGCGTCAGCGGTTGCATTTCAAAGGAGCTAACCCAAGAAGAAGAACAACTGCTGCTGCTGCTGCTGCCGCTATCTGTTGGCTCTCTTAGCCTCTTATCACTGTGGTGGGCACTGTTGCATTTGCCGCAGTTGCTGTTGTTGCCGCATGTTGTTATCATTTAATGAACGCTCCGCGTGGATGCCAGAAGGCCCAAAAGCACACACTGTCAGCTTAATCTTGAGCTGCAGCTGCCCCAACTGGCCCATGCCACACGTGCGGTTATCTTAAGTAAATGGCAGCAGCCTGCCACATTGACTTGGGGCTCAAGTTGAAGTTGTTGTTGCAGTTGCACTGCTGCAATGTTAATATAGCGATAATCATGGCTCCATCTACTAATTAATTGACTCTTTGTGTTCTCTCCTTTTGGCTCTTGATTCGCCAGTACCTTCATACCCCCCTTACACCTCTCCCTCCCCCTCCACCCCTGTGCCACACCTGCTTGCAATCGGCGTCTGTGCGGCGCTTTTCGTTTCATTTCAAAAGCCTGTTTCAATTTTCTGCATTTTAGTGCCTGATGCACTTTGGCATCTCGACGCAGGGCGAGCCAGTCAACCATTCAGCTCCTCTTTGCTGCTCCTCCTTCTCCTTCTCCCCCTTTTCCACTTCTCTGCTGCTCGCTCTTCGCCTCTGCTTCTTGTTTGTTGTGTGGACGGACGAACAGACGGACAGACCGACAGCTCTTGTGGTTTTTGCCTACACATATTTGCACTTTGGTTGTGCTTGCCGCTCCTAAGCCCCAAGCCCCAAGCCCCATCCTCATCCTTAAAGGGGAGTGACAGGGGGGGTGTGGGAAGGGGCATGGTTAATCTTACGTCCTCTGTTATTTTTTGTTGTTTTCTTTTTAATGCGTTCAATCCATGTGTGTAGATAATTTTGACATTTAGTTTCTTATCTGAAGTTTATTTCTTTTGAAAGTGCAAATCTTTTTGCCAGACCAGCCCATTCCATGGGCGTCGCAGTCGCTGTCGCAGTCGCAGTTGCGGTCGTCGTCGTCGTCGTCGCTGTCTCTGTCGCCGTCGCAGTTGATGTAGTTTTCAGTATTTGTGCGGGGGGTCGCTAAATTAGCACCTACACACATCGCTCCCGCAGACAACAACAACAACAACAACAAAAACAACAACAAAAATAACGACAACAACAAAAGCAACAACAACAACAACAACAATAGCGCTGCTCTGTAGCCCTGGCAACTTTATTAGCACCCCAGAGAATCTTTGATCTTTTGCCGCCGCCGCCTCTGATGATGAGTTGCTTTTTTATGCACATACATACACACACCCATACATACATACAGGCACACATACATATTCACTGATGTATGTCTGCTCGCACACATCCATCCTTTACAAACAGAGTACGGGCCCCATCATAACATTGTATGAGGATCGCCTCAAGAAATGACTCATCTACCAAGGAGCGCAGCTCTTAACTGAAATACTTGTGTGGCAACTGATCTATGATCTGATGTATGCATAGATCATATATATATATTTATATATATTACGGTAGTTGCTACTTGGATTTTAATCTAATCATCTCTTTTGTATATACAAATTTACACAATAGTTGCAAATAATTATATTAAATGTAGGATAGATTTAGCCATGTTATCTAGCCAGAATAAGTTGGATTTAATAGTGTATTTGGCATTCGATGCATGGCCTATATATATATATATATATATATATATCTATATATATATATATTTATTTTTTTGTTTGCGTTTCTTAATTTTGCACGCAGGATATGGCAAATTATTTTTGGCGCGCCCTCGTTTGATACTACGAGGAGCCTGGGACGCCAAGTCGGGGCTATGGACACATATCCATTATTTTATTTCATATTGTGCTTGCAGATGGGTTGTCAAACATCTTTTTTTGGTTTTCAGTTTTCTTTCCATTTTTTGTGGTATTTTACTGCTTTTATTGTTTGCCAGACCACTTTGCGTTGAGTGGCCTTTGTTGTTGTTGTTGCTGTTGTGCTCATATCCTGCGATATCCTGGCAAGCGCCAGGCTCCGTTACCTGGCTACTCGCCTCGCTGCCTGGCGTATCAATTTCAATTGGTTCTATTATGCGATAGGGCTAATTGTGAACCTAATCGCTGGCCAACAACTTGCAGATGCACGATTCAAGCGGAACTCGAGACATTGACAATAGAGCAGCTCTCACATTGTTTTAAGTGGATGCAACAAGAGGCAAGTTCAACTTGGAAGTTCTTTTAAACAAATCACTTTTACATAATCTATCAGTGCTTATGGTTTGATCAGCTCTACTTCTTGCTTTGACTATGTCTTTCGTGGCTTCAATTTTTATACTCCTATATATTTAAAATCCCGTCGGGATTCGTTAAGTTAACTTTGGATACATGTAGTACGTGAATCAAGATTATATATGCTATAAGGTAGCTTTTTTTTATAGATATACATATACATATATCATTGGTTTCTAGTGGTTAATTTATGGCAACAGAATTGGGGCCCAATTGTATTATCTAGCTAGATCAACCCAAATCTCTTCTTCCATATTTAGGAGCACTTCATCTGTTTCGCTTTTGTTATATACCATATACTAAATACTATATATATGTATATACACACACATACTTACTTGGTACATATGTGGTATCTGGACAGGAAACTAACCTGGCGCAAACACATACAGATCACCACAGCAGCGTGTAGATCCAAGAGGGCGAAACTCAACTGGTTGCTGAAGTCATCCAGCAAACTCAGCTTGAGCAACAAGCTGCTGGTGTACAGGAGCATCATCGTGCCGACATGGACATATGGGATTCCATTTTGGGGCACAGCGGCAAAATCTTGGGTTAACCACATTCAAGTTCTGCAGAACAAGGTGCTAAGAGGCATCTCTGGTGCTCCACCCTATGCGAGCAATTTGTCAAATAAGCCGACATACAAGTCGTTACAATGACCGGTTACATAACCATGTTAACCCATTGGCCTGCTCACTAGGGTCGAATACAATCCGTAGACGCTTAAAGTGCCTCCACACCAGTGACCTCTTACATTTGATGTTACGTAATATTGTAATATGTAAAAACCAATTATTTGTTTATGTTATTAGTTTAAATTCCCTGTTATTATGTATACAATCGTCAAAACAATATTTTATAAACTTTCAATAGGTTGATCAATATTAAATAAATTTGCTACATCAAAAAAAAAAAAAAAAAAAACTGACCAACCTAAGGCAACATACATACATATACCAAATGAAAAGAAGCGAGAACAGCTATCTTGGGCACACCGAAGATTGTATACCCTAGCAGAGTAGAGACTAAACTAAATCGTATCGACTACTCTACACGATTAATCCCAATTTCTGGGATTATGTGATTTAATATAAAAATCTTAGGAACTATGAATATCATCACTTGTGTGTGGATTATATTGTCATCATGCCGACAGACACATTTCGTATACAACATTTGTCAAGTACGTGTGGCAACAACAACAACAACAACCACAACAACAACAACAACTCTTTCACATTCGGCTTTGTGCTTTGTGAGCCACTCTAATCCCATTCCTAGAGACTATTTCCATTCCCATTCCCATTGCCATTGCCATTGCCATTCCCAGTGCACGGCGTAACTTTAGACGCCACAATGTGTCATGTTGTTTTAGCTATAGTTGTTGCAGTTGTTGTTCAAGTTGTTGTTGTTGTCATTGTCTGGCTATTTGGCTTGAGTTGCGGTAATTCACACGCTCCTGACAAAGTTCGTCCGCCTGCTTGGCCACTGTTTGGAATGATTCTTGCATTGTAATTATCGCATTAATTCTATGGCTTCAGCACAAGTTGTTGTTAATATGGACACACACACACCTCCTCCCTCCCCCACCCACACATACACACACACACACTCACCCACAGAACCCTCGCTGAACATATTAAATTGCACTCCCCGTTTGGGAGTGAACAAGTAGAATCAGGAATCAAATTCAAATGTACTCGCTCAAAACTAGTGGTATTCAGCTAAGTAAGTTGCAGTTGGTTAAGAATTTCAAAGATATCTAAATGATTTCCATATTTTCTCGTAGTTGGCAACTTGTTGCAAGTGCAACTGACGTCTTATTTGCCACATAAATAAGTAATATTTTCAAAATCTGATTTAGTGTTTGAAGTCGACGCTCAAGTTATGCTCAATCGATGCTAGTTGGGTTGATCGACTAGAGTAGAGAGAAGGGAGAAGTGAGAATAGACATGAAGGGAGAAGAGGGAGAGAGAGAGAGGAGTTGTGAGCAGAAAACAAACATCGTGACTTGGCAGCGTCGGTAAAACATCAAGCATGCTAAAATAAAGTACTCAAAACGTATTTAAAGGCACTAAACACAAGTACCAGAGATTAATAAGCGCTTTTGAACTCAGCCGACCAGAAAACTAGTTAATAGCACAACAACTGTGCAAAAAGAATAAGAAACAACTAATAGCATATAGACTGAAACATACTCTGTAGCTGTAGTACAGTCACTGTACAATCTGTACAAAATGTAGTCAGCTCGGATGGGAGATACCCTTAAGACAGGTGCTAATGAATAGTCGATTTCTTAAGTCAATTTTAGTAAACAATTTCTGCGCTTCGTATTCGAATTATCTGTTGCTATCGGAAATTGAAATGTATCGAGATTCTTAAGACTGGGAGACTTATCGATAAAAATAAATAAACTTGATTTTCAAGAAATTATATTTAAAATCTTCAGTCGCTAGCTATTGTGGTCTCTGAGAATCGTTTACTCATACAGACGGACAGAACTAAATATATATATATACAGGATCAGGTTTCATTGTATCATGTTGCCCATTTGTAATGGGTTCTGGATATAAAAACAAACAAGAAAATATTCTTCTATATCTGTATGTGAGTTACAAGAAAAATGAAATATAATATTTGTTGCCTCTAGCTCTTATAGTCTCCAAAGTGGATTAGAAATCGATACTTATCGATATATTTTTCTTAACTGGATAAGTTTAGAAAAAAATTGCAATTGCAACACTTATACTATTAGGGGCAAATATTTGAATGATCAGGGGGCATGGAGACGTCTGCTGCTGCCTTTTGCTTACGCAGGTGCAGGTTGATGATGCCGATTCATAAATCGGTACAGGGTATACAAAAACTAAGCAAACAGCAAGCGGCGCCGGCAACTACAGAACTACAGAAAGGGAGTGCTTCACCCATGGATTGTCAACAACATCAGCTTTATGGAACTGCAACTTGGAGACTGGGAAACGGTGTGGAAAATGCTGCTGATGGAAAATGCATGCCAAATGGCAATTGGAAAAGCGCAAATAGGCAAGCAAACAAATCAAGAGTCAAACTGTCCGCTTGAGAAAAAGCGACAAGCCACAAGCAAAAAAATGGAGGAAAAAATAAACGACAGACAAAGCCCAAAAGACGCTGATGAAGATAAGCACGAAGACGAAACGAGGGTAAAAGATGAGGAGCAGACTGAGCAGGAGGAGGATGAGGATGAGGATGAGGATGCAAAGAGACGTCGCTGTTGACAGCAGCGAGAGCAAACATTATTGCAGTGCCCACTTGAGATTGAAATGTAGCCGGGCTGAAGTGCTGCAGGAGGGGCAGAGACAGAAGCAGAAGCAACCTGCAAATGCATTCGCCTGTGGCTTGTGTCTTGTGTGTGTTCCGTGTGTGTTCAGTTGGCATCTGGTGACACAACTGGAGGCGCAACTCTTTGAAGATGCGCATACGGTGATTTAATAGGCACTCTGACAGTCAAACTCTCCCAGCCACTCAGTTTCCAGTTAACAGCTAATGCTCTCTGTGCTCAAATGAGCAGATCACCGATCACCGATCACCGATCACCTATCATATATAATCTGTGAGTTGGCTATATAGATCCAATATTCTATAGATATACACAATCAAGATACACAACTCGATGTTGATTTTTGAGAGTATTTAACAGTATGAATTACAAAAGTAGCAGGTATCCAAATACGGATAGTGAATGAGAGGAATATAAATACATATATATATATATGTACATATATATATATATAATTTCTGAGACTGTGATTCTCAAGATTCATACGGGAAGACAATGCAAAATGCTCTGCAAACAAAGAAGCCTCGCAGCGTTAATCGTAGGTGCAGCAAATGAACACACTCCACACCAGAGACTCCAAGCAAGACTTAGAGGGAGAGAGAGTGAGGGAGAGAGAGAGAGCGATAGAGAGGGAGACAGTGTGAAGGGAGGGAGGGGGGAGTATGTGACGAGCATTTCTATTATGTAAACAAGAGATGAATTCGAGGAGGGCAAGTGTAAGTGCTGACATTAGCTATTATGGGGTAGCGATTGCCTTGCCACACAGCAAACACACAAACACACACACTCACATACACACAGCAAACGCACACACACTCACACACGGAGCTAGCTCAGATTGATCTATTTGATGAAATTTTAACGAAGTTCAAACAACTGGCAGATTTCAAACAAAAAAATCAACAAACAAAGAATGAAACTGCATACAGCTGTAGAGTAAGAAAGAGAGAGAGAGAGAGAGAGAGGGAGAGAAAGAGAGAGTAACTATTCCAAATAGAAAAAGTTAGAAAGAGAGTGACCGACTCGAAATTACCCTGTACTCAGTTGAACCCAGTGATTCCCCTCTTCGTGAATGATTTACTTCTGTACACAAATGTGCTTATGCAGCATCAATTTTGAACGCTTACATTTTTGTAACCGCGATATTGGAGGCTTCACTGTAATTGCTTATTTATTGGGTCGTGTTGAAAATTGATATATATTGATTTATAGTAAAAAAAAATCAGTAAAAAAAAAGCAAAAGTCAAAATGTCAGCTTTTTGTAGCTCTCACAAATCTCTCTGAGATGCACAAGCAGACGAAAACATATAATTCTGATCGAAAATATATATACCATATGGCGTCGACTGACTCTCACTACGTCGTGACTCCCTTTCCAAGTACAGGTACAGTTACAGGGTATTCAAATAGCAGTCGAGTATTATTGTTGTTATTATTGCGTTCGCTGTCTCTACACATTGTTAGAGTGTGTGCGTGTGTGTGTGTGTGAGAGAAAGAGAGATGCGAGTAGGGAAGTGAAGGGGCAGGCTTACATGGGTATTAGCCTTGATGACAATTGAAAGATCACTCTGAAAGTGGTTCGAGCTCAACTCAACTTAGCTCAGCTCAGCTCAGCTCTGCTCAGCTCAGTTCAGCTTAGTGGCTCTTTGTTTGAGGCACTTGAGAATGCTGCGGAAGTGTGCCCCTATTTGCTCTGTCAAATTAAAAACACACGCACTCACACACACTCACACACACACACGCACACACAGAAACTGATGAACTTGCAACCACAGGTGTTGCAACATTACATGCCTAGGCACTTGAATTGATTTACGTTGCACATTTTCGTAATCATTTTATGCATTTATTTGTATATTTGGTTTTGGCATTGACTTTGCCTTGGGAATAGCTTCCATCCCATCCCGTAACCCCCTCCTCCGGCAATCATTGGCAATGTGCAACGCCTCCTTTTGCAGTTGGCGGCGATAAAAATCTCGCTTCGCTTGGCCAAAATGCGTTTGATGCGCCGTTGCCCGGCGAAAAAAATGGCAACAACAACAAAAATTTGTTGCAATTCGTTTTGATTTGTGATTTTCTGCCCCTTCTCTCTCTCTCTCTCTATCTGTCTTCCCCCTTCACCTTTTGTATCCCCAACCCCGCCTGGCCCATTCAATGACAATACGCTGCGCCAGGGGGGCGAAAAAAATCTTATCTCGCTGCCGGAAATCAAAGCGCACATCAAAGATTGCCGACGCCGACATTGTTGTTGCTGTTGTTGTTGCTGTTGCTGCTGTTGCTGCAAGCGGAGGTTGCGGTGTTCCATTGTAAAAGCTGCCTCCCCCTCATTGGCAAGCCACCACAGCACCACCTATTTTTTATTTATTTCTTTTTTTGCCATGGGCCACCTTTCAGTTTTGTTTGATGTCGTTGCTGTGTTCTCATTGTTGTTGTTGCTGTTGTTGGTGTTGTTGGTGTTGCTCGTCGTGTGTGCGATCAAATTTCCCATTCCCATTTCCCCGCCCTCCGCCCACTACGAGTAATGATGGAGGAGTCAAGGGCGCTTTGACTGGCATACGCAGCAGGCTGCTCACCTTGCCACTTGCCACTGTTGCAGCTACATATGCACAGCTGCAGGTGGGTCAGATCATTGATCAATCCAACAAACTATGCTCAATAGTTAACGGTGCTTAGACATATTGATAAGAATATATGATTAGAAGTTGCAATTACACAAATTATCCTCAAATTAATTCAAAGTCACAATAATTTGGAAATCATACTTGGAATACTTGGAAGTTGTATGTCGCCGAGTTTTGCATTCCCTTTTAGACCTGATTCAGCATGTCGACATCTAAATTGCAGTATTACTTATTCAATCCGTATTAGTGGTTCACTCCGGCATCAACAAGGCATGCTCGGATATGTTACAAGACTGAAAAGTAATAATTCGCAATGAAACAGAGGATAGACAGAGGGACTTGCCCATATGGACTCGCTTATTATTATTGATGCTGATTAAGTCGGAGACGTAATCAACTTCAGGACAATTAAAAATCAGACCCGGAATCGGATTCGAAATGTTCCAGTGCAAATATTCAGCGCACCTGAAACGAAACACATTCAACACAATTGCGAGCACTCTCTGCTTCTTCCGCTATCGCTCTCTCTCGCTCTTTCTCTCTATTGGCCGCTCCTCGCTCATGTGTGCGCACTCGGTTCAGTTCCAGCTGTTCCCAGCATGTCTGTTGTGTTTGCACTCTCCCTTTCGCTCTCGCGCTCTGTCGCTCTCTGGCGTTCGCTCGCTGTGTCTGGGGCCAAACAGTTACAGTTCACATGGATGTTCGCTCAGTCCACGTTGATAGTTTGGCGAGTGTGGACGTGTTTCCATTCGCACTGGGAATCGACAATTTGAACGTACGTCAATCGGCGGCTTTGTTCAAATACAATATTAAAAGTTATATTAAATATTCGTGTGTTTAATTGGTGTCTGATGATATTATTTTTTTTTCACGTGATACGCGTGCGCAATCTATAATTATAATAATAGGAATCGCACAAATCGCGGGTGAACTTAGTGGGCCACAGAATGAGGCGAATGTGACCGTGACCCTGAACCCTTTGTGCTCCAGCTCACCCTAAAAGGACTTTGTCAGCCCAAAGTCAGTGATTGCAGCAACTGCATTGACAACATTGACTCGCAACTAGCAAATCCAAAATGCTGACAGCATCCACAGCAAATTCAGTTGCCCTGTTCGCCCTGCTCGCCGGCGGCATGATGATGATGCAGTGCAGCTGCAGTAGCATCACCAGCAGCATCAGCAGCAGCAGAGTGCTAGCAGCTCTGTCGGGGAATGCGGTTAACGGTGGCAACTCGAATGGATTACAATGCCAGCGGATCGCAGTCTCTGCCTGCCAGGGACTTGGCTACAATATGACTGCGCTGCCCAATCTCGCCGGCCACACCAATCAGCTGGAGGCTGAATTGCAGGTAAGCCAATAACACAACCCCCTCGCGATTCTGCTGTCGTTCTTGTCTTTTTGGGTGTGTGGCCATAAAAAACATTTCTTGACGCTTACGTGCGAAAAACCAAAAAAAAAAAAAAAAAAAAATTGTTGAAAACTCAGAAACCATTGCGAAAGCCAAGTGTACAGGGGAGGGGGCAAGATGGATCTGTAGCTGTAGATATGGACATGACCGGAGTCGGAGCTTGAAGCTGACGTTGTTGTCAGTGTCAGTTGTTGTGACGTTGACGGCAACTGGCGGCAGCTCATCAAAGCGCCTCCACTTTTTTTGTTTGTCTTAGCTGTTGTTTGCGTCCGCTTCTCTTCTTCTTTTGCTGCCGCTTCTTGGCTTGTTTTTGTGGCTTTGTCATTTGACGATTTATGTGAGATAAAGCTACAAATAATTACACAAAAAAACAAATTATAAAAAATGCCTATACACGAAAAAAAACAGTCCTGAAGCCGACAAAAAATGCAATAGCAAACTTTAAAAAATGGCAAAAACTGAACTCCATTTGAGAGCAATATTCCTAATGTGGAATGATTTGTTACGGTATACCATTATTATTATATATATATTTATAAAAAATATTATTTATTATTATCTGCAAATACACACAACAAATAATCGAATCTTTTTCTGAGAGTTGATTATATAACATCATTCGTTAATTATATAGAACACATTAACCAAGGAAAAAAAAAATTTGTATTCGACTTATTGTCATATCTCTAGTGGCATTTTGAAGATAGAATTATTCTTATCTGCTTAGTACTTGAAGTTCCCTCAAGTTATTTAAATCGTTTGGGTTCGTCTTTACCAATGAGATATATGCTTAAAGATTTGTTGGCTTACATAGACGAAAAAAAAGTATATTTAAATCTTAAGTTTGGCATTTGAAGCGCAAATTAAAATCCATCATCTGAAGACAGCACACTTGTTTCAAGTTCTTTCTAGAATGAACAAATTTAATCGAAGCATATGCATATATGCTTGACTTATGCTGCCTTGACTTTCATACGTTCTATATATTTTATTGAAATTGAGATATATATATTTTTTGTATGCCTAAAATCCTGTCTGGCTTTTAGGGCTTTCAGTTTTTTTTCTTTCTCTCTCGCTCTGATTGTGTATTTCTGTCTTTCTGTTAGGATTCTTGTTGTTCCTTTAGATCCCTGGTCTGCTCTACGCATATCTAGACAAACACGTCTAACATACGTACACACACACACTCACACACACACACACTCACACACACACTCACTGACACACACATACAGACAGACAAAAGACAGGCACAACAAAGTTATCAGTCAAAAGACTTTGGAGAAGCGACAGCCGCAAACATTTAATTGCTTTTCAATGTAAAATGTAAAATGCTGGCCGCTATCAGTGACGTCGACGTCGACGTCGGCGTCGACATCGCTGCTGCCTTTGCATGTTACAGATAAAATGATAAAAGGAAAAAAAGAACAACAACAAAATAGCAGAAGAAGAAGACAAAGACGACGACGACGACGACGACGAAGAAGAAGAGGAGAGAGTAGGACGAGGAGGCAGAAATTAAAGTAGGCGACTACAAAGCAAAAAGATAAAAGAAAAAGAAGAAGAAGAAGAAAAATGTTTAACTGTAACTAACTTTGACTAAAAGTCGAGTTTTCGGTTTGGCCGTAACTGCATTTGAGGTCAGCGTCATTCTTGGCCATAATTTACCATTTACCATTTACCATGAAAAGATTCGAAGCGAGTGCGTGTCGAAAGCTAAAGCTGAGAGCCGACAGCCGAGAGCCGAAAGCCGAAAGTCGAAAGCTGAAGCGGACAATGATAGCGATGATAATGCTAATAGTGCTGGTAATAGTGTTGGCACCAGTGTTCGTAATGGTAATGCTAATGGTAATGGGTAAAGTCTTTAGGCGAGAAAAAGAACTGTGACGAAGATAGGAAACAGTTGGAGAGAATGAGCGAAAGAGGAAACGAAAGATGTGAGAAATGTGTGCGATGCAGCAGCGAGCATCGCTAGACGGTAGTCATAGTCAGGGTAGCGTGGAAGAGGGGTAGTCGGGTAAGGGGCACAGGGTCATGGTCGGGGCCTTTCTTTTGGCCCAAAGTCCATTAACACCTCTTTGCCGGCTATATATATATATATATATAGGCATTCTGCTTTGGGCACTGGTCAATCGGCTGCTGCGGCGAAGTAAGGGATCAAGGGCCGGGCAATGCCGGTTGTGCTGATTGCAGCTGCTGCCGACTGCCGACTGCCGACTGACATATTGACTAACTGACCAAAAGAAAACCCATAAAATTGTGCACTATGCCTCGCTTTATCTGCTCGACTCTTTTCGGATGATTAGCTAGTTGTCTATGCCGGCTGATACCCTGTATTTAAATGAAAAAAAGTGCAAAAAAAACATATATATACCATATTTGTATATGTACACAGTAGATATCGATTGGTGCATGAACACAACCAATAATAATAATCGGGGATGCCTTTGGTTTTTATTTTGAATGTGTGTGTCCGCATTTGTAGGGCATCTGCTCGTCGGTCACTCCAGCAGCTTGAATGCGTGTGAGTGTGTGTTGTTTTTTGGAGGCGTCTGGTTCGCATTCCCGCCTTCTTTGCCTTTTCATTATCGGACGCAGCCTGCGCCTGGCGCTGCTGTAAGTGTTCATTCTTTTGCCTTAAATGGATGACTCTCTCTCTCTCTCTCTCTTGCCCACTCTCTCTCTCTCTCTCTATCTCTCTATCAGCCTTTCAGATGATCCCTTTGTGTGCGTGTAAAAATTGTTTAGACGAAACTCAAACAAAAGTCGAACATGTTTCAAGTGGGTAATAAAAACGAAATGAAACGAAATTAAATCGGAAGCACGTAAAGCAGATCAAAGAGTTTCGGACACAAAGGAAACAAAAAAAAAAAAAACATTAAGATACAGGCAGCAATCAAAAGAAAAGGCCAACTAAAACATACAACAACAACAACAACAATTATCATCAGAAGCTTTATGGCCAGCTGGAAATGCATTTAACATGCAGAAGAACTGTGTGTTGAATCCTCTAAATCTTGCTGCCTCCAGATACAAATTTCAAGTGCAGCCGAAGAGCAAAAAGGCAGCAGCAACAACAGTTCCAGGCACGTGGCCAAGTCTTGTTTTAGACAGAGAGACAGGGAGAGGGAGAGGGAGAGAGCAAAAAGAGACTGCATCAGACAGGCATTCCAAGTTTCATCAAGATAGCTTCAAAACAGACAGACATACGGATGTGGCAATATCAACTCGGTTATTGCTGCTGATCAAACATATATATGTATATATACATATATATATATATATATTACAAACTTCACGAGGTACAAAATCAAGTACAAACCTTTGACTTCGGGCTAAAAATTTTCAACTCAGATTTTCTATTTTGGAATTTACTTTTTCGTATCACAATTCTGTACTATATAATAATCGCATCAATTTCTATAATATATCCATATATAATGTTTTGAAACCTGTGCAGGAATAAAGGAAAAGAAAAACACATTCGAAATTCATTGAGGTAATTCCAAAATGCAGGTTTCACTTCAGATAATTTGTAATATTAATGCACATGTTATGGGTATTCCCTATCCAATAATAAATTACATCTGCGAAAATGATAGTAATTTACTTGCATAACCACCTCCACCTCCACCTCCAGCTCCGCCTTCCCCTATTCCGGCTGATCCTCCACCCGCGAGGCGCACTTCAACAAGTGTCCAACTTTATTCAATTCGATTCCCAACATTTTCATTGATCGCTATCTCTGAGAGGTGCCTGGGCTGCATGGCTGGAGGGGGGGTTACGGGTTTGGTGCGTTGCCGTACACGTTGAATTAATTTGCTTGTAATTGTCCGTTGACGAGCACTTTGTCGGCACTAGTACACAGAGATAGACAGAGATAGCCACAGGCGGAAAGAGATAGCAACAAACACAAATAAAAGGGAAAGCACTGAGGCACAGAGGGGAGAGGGAGCGGCTGTTCCACATGGACAGATCTGTCTGCTGGCTGGATTTGACATGACTGTTTCACACATGCCTCCCAGCCCAGCTCACCCCCAACTAACCGCCCTCCGGCACACTCGCACACTCGCACACACGCACACTCGGTCGGCCTGTCACTTTGCTAGATTTTTATTTGTCCATTATCATTTGACGTGTGTGCGGGAAGGGTGTGGGGTGTGGGGGCAGAGGCGGGCAGGGCGGTGGGTTTGGTTTGGTTTGTTGGGCTTTGCCGTTTGCCTTACTCGCCTGTCATGTTTGTCATATCGCCTCCGATAAAGAAAAAAAAAACGAAGACAAAAACAACAACGAATTTTTTTTTTTTTTTTCATTTACTTTTTTTTTTGTAGGTAAATGCGCAGTCGCCGCCACACTCGTGCTCTGTGGGATTTGTGCCTTAAATATGACAGATGACTGCTCAAACAAAAGACAAGAGAGGGACACCTCTAACACCAACCCTCCCACCCATCCCGCCCTCCCTCCCTCCCGCACTGCTCTGCGCCGCCCCACCTTGCTGCCCGTTGCGCTTTTTCAGCGCTTATGTAAAGTAATTGTAAATATTTAGACAGCACGTTTTTGGGCTCTGTTTGGACAGCGCATTAGCCGCTGACGCAGTCGAAGATCTGAGACTCGAAATTGCTCCGCCAAAGCACATACCTCCCACCATATCCCGCCATATTCATTTATGAATTCCAATGGTTCCCCCCATAAAGCATAAAGCACACATCACATAAGGCCGCAAAGTTTGCACCATAAACGACGTCGACGTCAACGACGACGACGACGCTGGCGACAATAAAATTGTTTGATTTTCAAAATCAGAGCCCATTAAGCAGATTGCTCGCAGAGCAGCACCGGCAGAGGGTGCTGTAGAGGTGGGGGGTGGGGTCGTTTAGTTAAGAAATTTGATAAACAAAAAAAAAAGACCACAAGAATGAGACAGGGTGAGTGAGAACTTTAGATGCCCCACTCTTGAAATGGGTTTTGTAGCAAATATGCCGCTTATCGCTTGGCCCCGCAACTTAGAGATATACCTACAAATATATATTTATGTAAATATAAAGCAATACTGAGATATCAAGACACTATTCGATCAAAGGAATGAGCGCAAACATAAAATACTTCTCTGCATTTCGAGTTGCAGGCAAAAACAATTGATATTCATATTCATATTCATATTCATATTCATATTCATATTCATGTTAATATTCATATTCATATTCATGTTAATATTCATATTCATACTCATATTTATATTCATATTCGTATTCATATTCATATTGATATTCACATTCATATTCATATGCATATTCGTATTAATATTCATATTCATATTCGTATTCATATTCATATTCATATTCATATTCAGTTTCATATTCATATCCATATTCATATTCATATCCATATTCATATTCATATTCACATTCATATTCGTATTCATATTCATATTCATATTCGTATTCAAATTCATATTCATATTCATATTCATATCCATATTCATATTCATATTCACATTCATATTCGTATTCATATTCATATTCATATTCATATTCATATTCACATTCATATTCTTATTCATATACATATTCATATACATATTCATATTCATATTCATATTCATTCATTATCATTATATATTTCCTTTAATTATTTTTTAATATTATTTTTATGATTCGAATTTGACTGCACTTTGGAGTCGGAGTTTTTTCCGAATTATTTATTAAATAAATATTTGTATTTTATTTTATTTATTTTTTTTTATGAAAGCTTAATGTGTTTGCGTTGCTTTCAGCTATCAGTTAGTTTCCTAATATAATATATATATATTTTTAAACTCATCCAGAGTTAATCCGTGGCGGCGTTTTGATAAGAGCGCCCTTATCAGACAGACGCTAAAAAAACGCCAAACGCCAAGCGCCAAGTTGTTGCTGCTCTTCTTAGTTGAAGCTACCAAGTTACGTTTTCAATAACAGACAGATATATATATATATACATATATATATACATATATATATATATATATAGTTATGTGGGCAACGTTCGTAGAAGCAAAAGAATGAACTGAAAAGAACGGCAGCAACAAAAGGCACAAAGAATGTCGGGGAGGCATTTGAGGTGACTTAGCAATGATAATGTCAAATGTTTGACTGCTGCCGACCAACAACAACAACAACAACAACAACAACAACAACAACAACATCAGCAACAATTATGACGAGGACCCGGGCTATAATGCATCAGTTACATATAGACAAATGACTTTGAAGTTTGGCGCAAGCACTGCAACTTCACGTATGTATGTGCATGTATGTGTGTGTGTGTGTGTGTGTGTATGTGTGTGTTTGATTGCGATGGTTAACTATGGATCGTTTGTCATTCGATGGCCGGCATAACTCTGGCCAACGAATTGATATAATGATGAAGCAGCGGCTGCGTTGACGAAAACATTTTTGACAAAAGGCAATGCTCAGCTCTATATCCACATCCACATCCAGTTGAGGCACAGAGTCCTCAGAGACACAAGAGTCAGAGTCATTTCCAGTCCAGGCCAAGCAACAACAACAATTAGTTGGCTCGCACAACAACAACAACAACAACAAGACAAGTAACGCTGACGACCCAAGGCACAAGCACGCAAAAAATGCAGCAACGTTTTTCAAATGCCGCACAGTGAAAAAGCCAGGCAGGAATGTCGAGAGTAACGATGCCATGCCACAGAGCAAAAGGCAAAAAATAAGAAAACAAAAAAGAATAAAAAACAGCGGCAACAAGAAACACGTGCAATCAAAACGAGCATACTCGACTGACAGCTACCCTCTGCAAACAGTTCTGCATGTGTGGCAAATAGTTGCTCTGTACGAATAACATATTAACTATCAGGCTAAATAAATGTTACGAAGTAGACGACAGAATTAAACTACCCAATGCAAAAGTATAGCAAAAAGAAAAGACCGAAGAAGTAACAAAAACAAAAGGCAAAAAGCAAAAAGCAAAAAGCAGGCAGAGACGCAGCAGGTTTGTGTCTTAAGTCTTTTGTTTTGCAGCCAGGATGCTGAATGCCGCCGTCGCGAAGATGACGTTGAACTGTGCGAGTGTTGTTGTTGTTTTTGCTGTTGCTGCTGATGTTACTGTTGTTGTTGTTGTTGTTGCCGCCGCTCGTAATTACATGGCAATTAAGTTAATTGAACTGCGCGCCTGCGTTCGCGTGAATTGCTTTGGCTAAAGATAAGCCCTTCCCACAGCCCCTCCTCTCTACTCTCTACTCCCTACTCCCCTTACCCCTTTACCCCCTTACCCAATCCTCCATGCGCCAAAGCAAACAAAAACAGCTGCAATGCTCGCATACTCTGTATTCCTGTTGTAGTTGTTCTTGTTGTTGTTGTTGTTGCTGCTTTTTTCGGTCTTTATGTAGTTCAAGCTGTTCAAGTTGTTGTTGTTGTTGTTGTTGTTATTCTTGACATAGTATCATGTAAGATGCGTTTAACTGTTGTTTTGTGGCACATTGCAGCCAAGCTTAGCCAAGTCACTCGATCCGACAAAACGATGACAAACAACATTGAAATTGTCAATAGAAGATAAAACTCAAGATAAACCCACTGCAACCGAACCAAGATCGATGGAATTTCAATTCCAATTCATTATCGAAGTAATCTAGATATTTTAATAAGGTTTGCAGTAATATTTGGATTCTTGTTTCTTCTTCTGCCTATTATGCTGATCCTGTTACAGATCCTGATCCTACACCTCGCCACTAAGTCGGCGGCTGTGTCAGCTCATTGTAGCAGTATGCGCACCTTTGCTGGTCAGGATTGAGAACATTGCGCACTTGTTGGCTTTTCAGAGCACAGCCCTCATTTGGCTCCAGCTCATTCTTCTTCAAATGGGAAGCCAGCAAGAGAGACGACAGCTGCAGATTGTCCATCCCGATGAGGGATTCAACGGTTGTCCCCAGCGGCTCTGTCCAGTGGCAAATCCTATGCCCCAACAGCTGCAGGTTCCTCCGATCCAAATAAGAGGCATCTTTGCTGCTGTCGCTTCTTCTTCTTTTGTTGCTGCTTTCGATGAGCTCAATCTGTTTAATGTGCTCTGCTTATTGGCCGAGATTAAACGCCGACTCACCTGCTGGGCATCAAGAGCAGTCCTCCGTCCCGTAAACTTCTTGCATGTCTCATAAGCCACTACTTTTGATGGCTGCTCCAAGTCTGGATACTACTTCAGATTGCTGGCAAAGAAGGGCTCATCCACTGCCAACGGATCTCCGCTCTGCTCAGCAGCTTCTGCCCGGCAATGATCAGCATAGCAATCGGACTCCTCCTCCTATATAGTTATATTAAAGGCAACGTCTCCTGAACTATGAGGTATATAAATTCTGGCTTAGGGCCTTAGGGCATCTGGTAGTCGAGCAAGCAATAATAATTTTGCAGGGTATCTGCTAGTCGAGTGCTCTCCACTTGAACATTCTTACTCTTTCCTTTTGCGAATTGCAAATTGAATATATTAAAAGTAGCGCAAAGAGTCTGACGCGAGCCGCGTCCAGCATCGAGTTGAATGTGGCTGGGCTGGGTCAGGGCTGGTGGCAATGCTGCCAATGCTGCCAATGCTGCCAATGTTGCCAATGCTGCTGGTGCTCCACTAGCCTGGTCCATACAATGGCCAGACAAGACAGACAGGCTGACAGACGGACAGGCAACTGTAACTGTAGCGTGCGCTAAGCTGAAAGCCAAAAAGCTAAAAGCCAACCTGAGCGCAATTGCTTTCATGTAGTACCAGCCGCTGGAGGCTCCTTTGAGCTGTCTGTCTGTCTGTCTGTCTCTCTGTCTCTCTGTCTGTTGGTCTGGCAGCCGCTTTGGCAGATTTCTGCCAAAGATTAGCCGCCGCTGTCGCTGACTGTTTGTCTAACTGCTGCCAATGTTAAGCAACTGCAGCCGCAGCTCAAATTGCAGTTGCAGTTGCAGTTGCAATTGCAGTCGGTGCTGCAAACAGCGCTGTTCAGGTTTTTAGAAACAATTCTTTCCAATAAACTTATTATTATATTTTTATATTAGTTTATTAATTTAACATTATTTGCTTCAGCTTATGACCATAATTATTCATTTTGTGGGCTAAAACAAATTCATTTTATTTCTTTGAAGTTTTTATTAAAATAATAATATTAGTTTAAGAATCATTAAAGTGTGCAGTTTCCGGCATGGACTATGAATTGATTCCAAATAGTTTTGGGCACTTGAGTTCGCTATGATTGGGACCAATAATATCTTGAAGAAATGTTGCTTTGCGATCCAATTTTTCCTTGTATACAACTCGATTTGTGCACGATGGTTTTCGCCATGAAGTGCTTCTAGTCACGTGAACGCAGACTGTAGGCTGCTAACGCTGGATCGGAGCTGCTGTTAGGCTGCTGGCTGGCTCCGTGGCTCTTCCTGTTGCTGCCTCAGTTTGGCTCAGCTTGGCTCAGCTGCATTCCTTTCCAAGCCGGGCTAAAAGAGGCGATCGCCATCGATCGATGGGGATCGTTGTGCAATTCATTTGAGTTCATTTCATTTTAGTTCAGTTCAGTTCAGTTCAGTTCAGTTCATTTGCTCTGCTTTGCTTTGCAGTGGATTTCTTTTGCCTTTTGAATGACAATCGTCGCCAGTCAAAATGTCAATTAATTGTGAGAAGACATTCATGTGTCGCTTTCTCAGTCTCAGTCTCAGTCTCAGCCTGAGTCTCAGTCTCAGCCGCTGACAGCCGCTGAAAATGCTGGAGAATTGCTGCTCTCCGCTTAATTACATACATATATATACTATATGTGTACACCAATGTGGATTGCCTTAGATCTATCAGTTTGGGGATCAGCGGCAATATATGTATATGATGTCATCGCATCAGTTTTTGTTGTTGCCTGCTTTGCCCGGTTGACTTTTTTTTCTTTGGCTTTTTACTTTTTACAGTCGATTTCGGCGGCTTCGATTTATCATCGCATCGTTGTCACGCGGCGGCGTCTTAATTATGCAAATTAACGCTGGCAACAACAAAAAATTACAACAAAAAAAACAAAATAACATCATCTCTCACAACTGACCTGTTGGCCAAAAAACTAAAAAACGAGAAAAAAAGATCTTTCTCTCTCTGTCTCTCTCGCTCTCTCTCTCTGTCTGTTTGTTAACTGTCTCAATATTCATATTCGTCTATAGCTGCTCAAATACGGCTCTGGCGTTCGCTAATTGCAAACGCTTTCGAAGCAAATGAAATCAATTGACGCACTTCAAAGCCGCCGACTGCTTGGCTTGCTGGCTTGGTGGCTTGGTGTGTGTGGCCGGCAGCTTGTATCGAATGGCTGCCGATCGGCCAACTAAATCAAATAAAGCGCAAATCAAATAATGCACTGACAACAATAACTGAAACAACCACAAAGTCTCCTGTCAGCTGGAAACAACAACAACAACAACGACAACAACAACAACAACAACGACAAAAACCAGAAAAAGAAGAAGAAAAGATAAAACGCTGCCGTCTTTGCTCTGTTCAAATGAACAACGTCAACGACGCTTTTGTCGGCTGACCAAACTTGACTTTGAGTTGGCCAAGCTTGAAGATTTACTATCTCATCTTATATATAATATATGTGTGTGTGTGTGTGTGTGTGTGTGTGTGCCTAGCGTTTTGCAACACTTGTCACTTGTGACAGCTGAAAAATAAGTTGCGACTACAGCAAAGCTACATTCAAGTTACTAGAATATATATATATATATATATATATAGATATCAGTTCAGGAAGAAGATACCCAATACACAACTCATACAGACACAGACAGGCACACCTTTTAACACACACACACACACTCGCACACACACAAACACGCACAACTCATTCATAGTTTGAGCTGTCTTCTTCTTCAGCTTTGTTTGTGAATAGTGTGAATAGTGTGAATCGTAGCTGTGAGTTATGTGAGTGGCAACCGCTGAAGGCTGAAGCAACCGACTTGAGTTGTTTGAGATCATGCACCATCATCATCATCGACATCGTCAACATCATTATTGTAATTATTATGCAAATCAGTCACGCACTCAAATAATGGGAAAAAAGTTTGCCAACACAATGAAAAGTATATTAAATCAAAGGTAGAATTGAATACATGTGAATATATCCATATCAATGGGTTGCTCGATGACAGCCTGAATCTGCTGGGAACTTAATTATATTCACGACACACTTAACTTGTATCTAATCGGAGTTGTTGTGGCCAATAATAGATTGTAGTTTGTATATTAACTTCAACTTGTTAACAACAGTTGCATGGAATTGGATCTTATATCTAGGTAGCTGCCGGAGGAGCGATCGACTCCACAAAGTCAGCTATTACAATGACAACACTTGCATAGATTAGATACAGATATTACTAGATATATATATGTATATATAGACTACACTACAACTGTCATCAAATAATTATACACATCAATGAAGGAAAAGAATGAAATGAAAATGTTTTTTGCTTAGCAAGTATTTGATGCTCATCACAATAGGATCATAAGTCATCCAATTCCGACTACTATATCATATAGCTGACATGGGATGAATGGGTCTGCTTTGTGATGCGATCAGGTTGTCTTCAGTTGTTAGTCGTGCTGTACTTGTATTATTAGTTTACTAACTTTTGGATATACTCAACTAGTTGTAGTAATATTTCCACAATATTATATATATATATATATATATATATATACATAATTCCATACAAATAATCGGGTTATGCGCATTTGTGTCCCTTTGGTCAACAGCCGCTTTTCTCAGTTTCTCATTAGATGCACTGGCCAACAACTAATCTGATAACAAATTGCATCTGGGAATGGGAATGGAATGGAGTATGGAGTATGGAGTCGGATGAATAGTTTTATATAGCCAGCGACCAGTCTGGTGGCCAGCTTCAATTCTTCAGCTCTCCAAATTCCAGTTCCAGTTGCCGTGCGGCAAGTTTCAGTCGAACCGTGGCGCTTAAGCCTATAATTTGTATGGGTGTGGAGCCCCGGCCGAACCGGGACTCGTGCGGCAGGTAGAAATTGGTGCCGTGGGCAGTGCAACAGCAGCAATAGCAGCAACAGCAGCAGCAGCAGCAGCTGCAGCTGCAACAGCACCGGCAACAGCAAAGCGTAGAAAATTATAAATTAATCCATTACTTAAGAGCAGATTATGCAGATGTCTGAGCGCATTAAATGGTGCGCGGCGAACGCTGTGAGGATCCATGAGGATGGTGGCATTAAGCGTTAATGAATGAACATGCCCCGGCTATAAAGAGCGCATAGATGCGCCACAGATACACAAACTAGCAGATACATCTGTATGTATCTCAACATGTGAATGTCGATTTGTGTTTGATCATTGCTGTTGCTGTTGTTGTTGTTGTTGTTGTGGTTGTTGCTGTTGTTGCTGTTGTTGTGGTTGCTGCTCCTTTCAAAAATATTCAAAGCTAAAGTGCCGCAGCGGCAACAACATCATCGCTTGATCGTTGGGGCAACTTTAATGTGCCTTTTGCTTTGCTTTCATTTTATTTGATTTCGTTGCGGCGAAATCATTAATCAAAATCGAGAAATCATTAAGTGTGCGTTTACGCTGAGGTGTCAACTGTTGTTGTTGTTGTTGCTGCTGTTGCTGTTGTTGTTGTTGTTGTTGCTGTTGTTGTTGTTGCTGTTCTTTGGCTTGTAATTGAATTGTGAACATGACGCAGAGACTGAAGCATTATCAAATTTGAGACTCCACAAAAAACAAGATTACATTTTTTTCTAGCTTTTCGATCGTAAAGTTACTTAAGAAAACCGCCGCAAGTCAAACAATAAACAGTCCAAATACAAAAAAAAGCAGAAAAAAAGCAGAAAAAAACACGCTAAAACCCAAAAACCAAAAAGCGAAACGAAACGCAACTTGCAAGACGCAAAGCGGTTGAGACAAAGACCAAACCAGAGAACAAAAATAAACTGTTCATTTTAGCTGAACCAAATGAAGCATAACTTTTTCATTTTACACACGAACCGATGACATAAAACTTAATTTCATGATCGATTTTTGAAAATCGCACCAAAGCTGAAAACTGAACCAACCGACAAAAGTTTTCAATTACGTTTTCGCTTAGAGAGTTCACAGATGCACACATACAAATCGAGAGAAGCCCAAACGAATACAATACTATTCATATAGACACTCATAGTATTCATATTCATTTAGATGAATGCACATCTGCCCTAACTGGGCATTATCAATATTTTCTGCTAAATTATTTATATATTTCTTTAATTTAAGTTTCTTTTCTGCAAGCAAGTGCAATTTGTTGCTTTTGTCGGGTGTGCGACGCGTCGCGAATTGCGGCCTCTTTTTTCGCGGCGGCGGCTGCGTGGCCAAAAAAAAAAAAGGAAAAAAAAAACAGCTCGAAGCGTTGCAGATTGCATTCGATGCGCAGACAGACGCAAAC
The DNA here is from genome assembly GCA_035042265.1 of Drosophila imparisetae. NCBI lineage: Eukaryota > Metazoa > Arthropoda > Insecta > Diptera > Drosophilidae > Drosophila > Drosophila imparisetae. Next base: position 983,288 of record JAWNLP010000147.1, read on the forward strand.
ACTGTTGACTGGGTCTAAAGCTGGGACAGACTCCGAGAGCGACTGACTGCGGCAGTGGTAGAAGTGGGGGCTATGTCCAAGCCAGGCCAAGCCAAGCCAAGCTAAACTAAGCCAAGCGAAGCCATAGTTATAGCCAAGTTGCCCTTTTGCATTTCGCAGCACAAAGCGGCATTAATAACACATTTTAGACACTTGGCCGGCCATTTGCTTGTGGCCCAAAAGCGTTACACAGCTTTCATAGTCTGGCTCTATCTTGCTGTCACTCTACCCCTCTCCCTCTCTCTGTCTCTGTCTCTCTCTCTCCCTCTCTTTCTTAGACTGTGTGTTTCTATGGCACTGCATATGCGGTTGGCCTGTCCATTAGTGGGATTGCCTTTCAGTTTTTGGCTTGGCTTATGACAATGATGATGATGATCATGATGATGATGATGTTGATGATGATGATGATGATGATGATGTTGATGATGACGAGCCTTGACACTTGTTGCCATTGTTGAAGCCTGGCTGCAGCATCATTAAATTATCATTGCCTGTGGCCATAATAGACGCACTACCTAAGAAACAGAGCGAGAGCGAGAGCGAGAGCTAGCAGAAGAAAGAGAGAGAGAGAGAGAGAGAGAGCAGATGTAAGCTAGAGAGAGATAGAGAGCTGCCCAGCTATCGTCTTTACAATAGTTCGCAGGCGGGTGCCTCAAAGGTAATAAAACAAGCATCATTCACATCGATTTTCGACTAGCAAATACCCTGTAATTTTTATTCCATTTTTTTTCCACAACTAATTTGTATTACAAAAATCGGAGCAAGAAGTGTAGCTTAATTGTTATAAATTTGTGAATGCATTTTTTTGTTTAAATTTATTTTGAATCAAGTGAACAAATGTGGCTAATATTCACATAACGTTATTAATCAATTAGAGCAGATGCAGACAGAGTTGAGTGACTGGTCCATCGAAATCATTTTCAGGCAGGGTATTTCAAATTGGAAATTGCGTGCCTAATGCGCCGTTCCAAATGCCCAGCGGCGTTTGTGTGTTGGCTTTCGACTGCCCTAATGTACCTTAATTATATATACCCACAACAACAACAGCAGCAACAACAACAACAACAATAAGACTAAGGTTACTGTTAGCCAAGACAGCCGAGCGAGCCCAAAGAAAACGCTGTGGCAGCTGAATATGAAACAGAAACTGAACTAAACCAAACTAAAACTGGTAACTCTTCGGCTCGTAAAGTCGAGAATCGATGTCAGAGTTGGAGCTGGAGTTGGAGTTGGAGTTGGACTCGGTCTTGGGTCCGCATGTCTGCACATCAAATGCATGTCAAAGTTCCGCTCTGGGAGTCCCAATGCGAGCAGGCTCTTTCCTCAGAAATCGACTCACTAATTTAAAGCAGTTTTTTTTCTTTTCGTTTCTTTTTTGTCGTATATCCTTCGTTTATTTGGCTTAAGGCCAAAAGCCATAAGCCAATTGGCAACCCTTTTTTTGAGCCTCTAGTCGAAAAATTCCGCAAACTCATAAATGTTTATGCTGGCCTTTTGCTACTTTATTTTCATTTTCATTTTTGTTGGTTTTTTGTTTTTTATTTTCCTGTCAGAGGGACTCAAGGTTCGTCATCGTCATCGTCATCGTCATCGATGATGTCTGGGGGAACCTTAGTCCCTTTTTTTTGTGCAACTTGTGTTATGATGTTTCGCTTACAGTTCGTTCAGGCCAGCGAGCAATTAAAACCAGCAGCAACAAAACTGCGGCAACTGTTTTCCTTGCCCGGTTTCCATTTGCAGACGATTTGACTGCATTGCGCGTAATTAGCCACTAATTGCACTCAACACTCGACTCTCAACACTCAACACTCAACACTCGACACTCGACACTAAACAACAATCAATAGTCGAGACTTGGGCGAATGCCATTCCCATATCGGTTTGGACTGCTGCACTAACCATTTCGGACTTGGCCACTTGGCCAACTCATGTGTGAAGTGAGTCGCCAATTTTCACACAAAACCACATTGCCACGTCGTGTAAATAAAAAGTTAAACAATGCTGGCAAAATAAATATGCGATTTTTAGCGTGTATCAATTAGCTTTTTTCCCGAGTCAAACTTGCTCACAATGCGCCAACTAGTTATTGTCAACAAACTAACGCAACTTTTCGCATATTGCTGTCACAGTTTCCGTCAAGACTGTCCGTCTGTGCGATACTCAAAATAAGTCTTCGAAAAGATGCCCAAATGCAACTCAAAGTGATGTTGCAAAGACAAAGATTTAAATGTATCTCATGCTATAGACGATCTGTGGCTGATCTCGAAGATACTGCAACAGATCTCGACTGGACACTGGCCAGCATTTTATTGGATATATACGTATGTAGCTATTGTGTGTGATTGAGATACATTTTATTCAGTCAACTTGAAACTTATCTTTGATGTTCCCAAATCGGTTTATACTTGAACATGTTTTGCGCTTTCTTCGAAATTGTTGCGTCATTTTTGAAATGGGCGCCAATAATTACTAAAATAAATTGAAATTGGATTTGTTTTCCAATTGTTTCCAGTTGTGTTCCAAATCACTATTTGCTGCAATTAGTTTTTCTAGCTAAATAAGTTTGTATGTGGAAACTCGAGTTTTAATGAATTCATGTATACATTCAAAGCTTTGATGATATAAAATAAATACATATATATATATATACATATACGTATTTGTATAACTGATAGAAATTGAACTAGCACAACTGCTAGAAGCCGAAAAGAAGAAAGGAAAAACTCATTCAATTGGTTGTAAACAAATGCAATTAGGCATTTTTTTTTTGCGATTGTTGCCAGTTGTTTTCATAGTGTTAGCATTTGTCAATTGTTGTTGTTGTTGTTGTTGTTGCTGTTGTTGCTGCTGTTGTTGTTTGCTAGTGCCAAGTGTTTGGCGGCGAAAGAACAAAGAGATAAACGCACAAAGCTCGACTACGTTTGACTACATTTTTATTGCATTTTTATTAGATAAAATTATAGACATCAATGAAGAAGAACAACAACAATAGCAACAGCAACAACAGCAACAACAACAACAACAACAACAACAACAACAACAACAACAACAACAACAACAACAACAATTAACAAAGCCGACGGCGCCGATGCCGTCCAAGTTAGTCAGCCAGCCAGTTAGGTGTGACTGGGAACGCCGACAATTTGATTGTTGAAATTTTGTTTTTAGTTTTGCTTTTTCGTTTTTGTTTCTGTTTTTGTTTTTGCGCTTTTATCCGCTACTTTGTGTTTTTTTCATTCTACTCTATGCTTTGCTGCTCTGTTTGCCGTTTAACTTTACACAAATATTTGCGGTGTTTTTCTGTTGGTTTTTCCTCCTTCTTTTTTTATTTGTGTTCTTTTCACTTACTTATCGAACAGCGCATTTCGATCTAATTATTTGGCGGCTTACTTTCAAGTTTGCCCCACAAGCGACGATACAATAACAGATAAAGATAACAGATAACAGATAACAGATAACAGATAATAGATAGAATACACACTTGCACACGACTCGCAATAATTGATAGAACGTAAAATCTTTGCCCATATCTGCCGATTGCGTGTTTCGATACTCTATACTCTATACTCTACACTCTATACTCTATACTCTATACTCTATACTCTATACTCTATACTCTATACTCTATACTCTATACTCTATACTCTATACTCTATACTCTATACTCTATACTCTATACTCTATACTCTATACTCTATACTCTATACTCTATACTCTATACTCTATACTCTATACTCTATACTCTATACTCTATACTCTATACTCTATACTCTATACTCTATACTCTATACTCTATACTCTATACTCTATACTCTATACTCTATACTCTATACTCTATACTCTATACTCTATACTCTATACTCTATACTCTATACTCTATACTCTATACTCTATACTCTATACTCTATACTCTATACTCTATACTCTATACTCTATACTCTATACTCTATACTCTATACTCTATACTCTAAACTCTATACTCTATACTCTATACTCTATACTCTATACTCTATACTCTATACTCTATACTCTATACTCTATACTCTATACTCTATACTCTATACTCTATACTCTATACTCTATACTCTATACTCTATACTCTATACTCTATACTCTATACTCTATACTCTATACTCTATACTCTATACTCTATACTCTATACTCTATACTCTATACTCTATACTCTATACTCTATACTCTATACTCTATACTCTATACTCTATACTCTATACTCTATACTCTATACTCTATACTCTATACTCTATACTCTATACTCTATACTCTATACTCTATACTCTATACTCTATACTCTATACTCTATACTCTATACTCTATACTCTATACTCTATACTCTATACTCTATACTCTATACTCTATACTCTATACTCTATACTCTATACTCTATACTCTATACTCTATACTCTATACTCTATACTCTATACTCTATACTCTATACTCTATACTCTATACTCTATACTTAATACTCTATACTCTATACTCTATACTCTATACACATTATATATATACAGATTATGTTGCTTCAATCAATGTCTAAACGATTCCATTCTCTCTCTCTCTCTCTCTCTCTCTCTGTGCAGATTGCCAAACTGTTGCCACTGATCGAGTCGGGTTGTTCGAGGCGCGCACGTTTTCTGCTCTGCTCGGCGCTGTTTCCGCTCTGCAGCCCGGATGTGCCGCGACCGGTGACCGCCTGCAAGTCCCTCTGCGAGACGGTGCAGGGGGAGTGTGCGGTAAATGCGGCGCCGGAGTTGATGCAGCTGTGGCCGCCGTTTCTCAGCTGTGAATCGCTGCCGCAGCCGGAGAATCATGAGCTCTGTATGCAGATACCGCAGGAGGCGACGGCGACGGAGGCAGCAGAGAACACAGCAGCATCAGCAGCAGCAGCCGAGGGAGGCAGCGCACAGCAGACATCAACAGCAGAGGCCGCATCCGGAACCGGAACCGGAGTCGGAGCAGAGCCGCCGCAACAGCAACAAATGTACTGGTCCTGGATGGCCCGAAAGATGTCCTCGCAGCTGGGCAAATCCTCAGAGAGCGCTGCTGCCGCTGCTGGTGGTGGTGGTGCTGCTGCCGGCCTGGGCATCGGTGGACACATCTGTCCGCAGAACTTCAGTGCGAGTCCACTGAATGCCGAGGATTGTTTGGCACAGTGCCAGCGCGATGCGTTCCACACGACGCAGCAGAAGAAGCTGACGGAGAGCTTGATCCTGGGCATGTCGGCTGTTTGCTTTGTGCTCACACTCTTCGCCCTGGTCACCTTCTGGGCGGAGCCGACACGCTTTGGCTATCCGGAGAGGCCCGTGCTCTTCCTGTGTCTCTGCTATAATCTGTTCAGCGTTTGCTATCTGGAGCGCATCGTCTTCCATCAGGCGCGCAGTTTGGCCCTGCTCCAGGAGCCGGGTCGTGGCGTGGCTCGGCTTGGAGCAGCTTGCTCCTTGACGCCGCCCTGCCTGGCCTCCTACATAAGCACATCGTATTTGAGCTTGTGCGCGGCAAGCTGGTGGCTAATCTTTGCCCTCTGCTTCTATCTGTCCTCGCACAAGAAGTGGTCCAGTGAAGCGCTGGAGAAGCGCTCCGGCTTGTTCCATGTGCTGGCGTGGGTGCCACCGTTGGCGCCACCCATTGCCGCCCTGCTGTTGGAGCGAGTGCGTCCCAGTGAGCTGACCGGCATGTGCACAGCGCCCGGTTTTGTTGAGCTGCCAGCGTTGGCGTTGCTGCTGCTGGGCCTCTATTTTACGCTGCGTGCCTCACGCTCGTTGCACACGTTGCAGCAACAGTTGCAGCCAACGTTGGCGCATCAGCGTTTCGCCCAGATTCGCAAGCGATTCGTTGTCTTCTCGCTACTGTTCTTTGTGCCGACGGCGGCTGGTGTATTGGCTGCCTTCTTTGAGCGTTTCGTGGATGCGGTGAGCAGCTGCTCCACGCTGGAGGATTGCCCGCAGCCGGCACATTTGAGCGCATGGCCGGCACTGGTGCGGATCTTCTTTCAACTGGTGGGCGGCACACTGACGGGCATGTGGGTGTGGTCACGCAAGACCTGTGAGAGCTATCGCAGTCGCTTGGTTGCCGGCACGCCCAGCTCATCGCTAATGATGCCCCATAAATCGGCAACAGTTGGTGCCGCACCCGGTGGAATGGGGGGTGTCGGAGGAGTTCTCGTCGTCGGATCGGCTGCTGCCCTGCCGCCCAAGAAGCATCTGTACGCGAGTGGCAAGTCAATGCTAGGCGCTGCTCCACATGCCACAGCGCCACTCTACGCCGGCATCAGTTTCCACAATGTTCCCGTCTACAATCCGAACCAGTCGCGGGTTTAAACATCGACTCAGCTCTCCGCCGGATCTCAGCCTTGTTTTGCGTACAGGGTATTCGCTGGCCGGTACAACAACAAAACCTACCATATATAATTATATATATATTGTACTGATCTATGGATATATGTTTTTTTTCTAGACCGTAAGGCCCTAAATGAAATGTGTTAATAGCTTTAAATTTGAATAGTTTCGCTAAGTGTATATCTACATGTAAATACTTTTTTTTATATTATTATATTATTACGATGATAATTAGTTGTACATGAGTTGAAAACAAAATAAATATAAACCTATTTAAATGATATATTTTGCTAATTTTTACTTTTACGCTCGCGGAGGGTATCATGCCATCTCTTTCTCACACATGCGGCTGCTGATAGAAATGAGCTCAATATGGGAATATGGGAATCTACTTTCGACTATAACTTGAGTGTTACTTATCCGATCTTGATGAAATTAGGGCAGTTGATCAATTATATGCATTTGCACATTATGTATTAATGAGACGATTCTGTCTTTAAAATTGTAGCATTCATCGCTATCGGAAATCGAAATGTATCGATAGTCCTGAAACTTGATCTGCGCCTGGCATTCGAGAACCTATATTCCAAATTTGAAGTCTCTAGCTCTTATAGTCTCTGAGATCCGCGTGTTCATACAGACGGACGGACAGGCGGACAAGGCTATTTCGACTCGGCTGCTGATCCTGATCAAGAAAATATATACTTTATGGGGTCGGAGATGCTTCCTTCTGCCTGTTACATACATTTCCACAAAACCATCATACCCCCCTTTATCCATTTTTAATGGGTTAAGGGTATAAAAAGAATTTACGGCGAAAGTTGTGGGCGTTGTCTTTTTGATGCTGATCAAGAATATATATATTTCATATTGGTAAAACAATTAAAAACCAAGGTTATTAAGATCTGATATCATGTATATATATATATCAGCTGCAAAATAAGACAGTACGTCTATCTTAGACAAGTGGAAGATTATATATGGCAAATATAGTCAAGATTGCTTTCAAGCTGAGAGACAGCCTTTGAAATAGCTTTAAAGACTAGACTAGTGATATTGATCAAGGATATATATATACTTTAAGGAGTCGGCAAATATAATTTCCTCTGAAATGATTAGGGATAGCACTTTTGGAAAAATGCAGCACAAAAAATGTTTATGCACAAAAAATTGTATTCGCTTTTGCAAAAATAGTTTCGAAAACATTTTAATATGCAGCAAAGAAAAAAAAGATAAAAAAAAGATGAAAAGTGCCGCATAAAATAGGATCTGTTGAGTTTTGTTTTTTAATTGCAGCGAGTACAAAATATGCCAACAAAGGAAGTGAAGAAGAAGAAGAAGAAGAAGAGTTAATGGTTGCTACTGTTTTTTTGCGTTAAGTTTATTTTTTATTTTTTGTTTTGGCGAGAAGGATTCGGGGAACGCAGATGGGCAATTAGAAATAAGGTTAATGATGGGCTCTCAAGTTGATTACAAACAATTTTGTTGCCGCCTGTCCCTCTGTGTGTGTGTGTGTATGTGTGCATCATGCAACATACAACAGACAACAGACAACCACCCTGCAAGTGTCACACACAAAACACACAACAAGAACTGAGGCAACAGCAACTGCAGCAGCAAAAGCAGCAAGAGCGAGCGCAATTAATTTGATTGAAGCTGCCACACGGCGTGCCTTGCAACGTTTCTATCTTACAAATTGCCCCGCTGCCGGTGCAACAACACGAACAACAACAACAACAACAACAACAAGAGCAGCCACTGTGCAGCAAGCGTGCAATTAACTCTTGTGCGCCAAGATCAAAGCGATTAAAGCCGCGCTGCCCCAACTAAAAAACTGAGTCCAGGGTCTGTGCCACTGCCACGGTTGCCACTTGCTGCCCCCTTGGCGCAGACAGTGCCAGAGCGAGAGCCACAGCAGCGAAACCGAAACCGAAACCCAGTCAAGCCCAGCCAGCTGAGGCTTTATCTTCATCATCATTGTGCTCCTGCTGTTGTTGTTGTTTTTAGTTGCCTGCCTGGCTAAACAACAAAAGAACGTGCCCCAAAAGACAAACGGAACCGCACAGACAGCGGCATACACTAAGAAAAATAAAATAACAAAATAAAATGTGGGCACAGAGAGTGGCATGCGCATCTCAATCCCAATCCACTCACCAAATTTGATGTGTAAAATTATGTATGAATATATCTGATTTTATCGATTTTCACTTATCGATGTTATCGATTTCGTAGTCCCAGTCTGTTATCTCCATAAACGAATAGTTTCTATTATTTAAGAAATTTGTATCGACATTGAAAAATGATTTCTGCTATTCAGCAAATTTTTCACTTTTCTTCTTTCTTTTTTTTTTGAGTGTAACAACAGAATTGGTTGACTAGCTGACTGGCTGGCTGTAAGCGGCTCAAATGATTGTTGGCCATTTACAAGTGTTAAATGTGCATAAAACTTGGCCAGCATCCTGGGCATCTCTCAGTGGTTTTTGGGACGAAAGTGCTGCAATTTTCATTATAAATGCGCCTATTTGGCCAGTGGGGGCGATCAAACTCAGCGGAGACAAATGATCGCACGATCCACGCTCCACTTCGGCTAATAATTCATTATACACACATACATATACATATGTATACACATGTACATTCATGGTTTGAGCCAAGTTGTAGTTCCTCATACCCTAGCCTACATAGATATACCCTTAAGTTATAAGAGGGACAATTATCTTCCTATTTTTCTATATCATCCGCAAAACTAATCAAATTGGTAAATTTAATTATTTTGTGCTATTATTGATAACCTCTCTCGATATCAATAACAATTAAATGCAAATTTATACATTTTCAAATATGCTTCAGCTGCTGTTTGTAGTAAATATCTTCGAGTCGAGTGCTCTCCATGGCCAGGCATCAATTTGCTTGATAAATGCCTTCAACATTAGCTTCAATAAACGAATAACTCGTAGGAAGATTTAATTCCAAATTAATACTTAATTCTTATCATTTAACTTTTTAGCTTATATTGAAACGATCAAATTAAATAATATTATTTTATTTTTCATTTAAAACTGTGTCTTTAATTTTTACACAGTTATTCGATCTGTCAAAAAGATCTGAATTGGCCATTGTTGTCGCTGAAGACCAAATCTGCTTTAAATGCCAGCCAAAACTCTCGATTATATGAAAGATTAGTATTATTATGTTGACAACTACTGTAGATTTGTATATACAAAACGACGGGTATATGAATTTGCACGTGCTGCCTAAAAGTATGCCACGTTTTTATAAATGTGAGCAACAGCCCGAGAGTATGCAGTATATTTCCAGCTTGTTGCTTTAATGTTACAATTACAATTTTTAATTGTTATTTATTGTTATTATTATTGTATTATTGTCCCTTTAATTATATATTTTTAGAGTGGCAAGATCGATTGGCATGTTTGTTATCGATAACAATTGGATAGGTAAGCTTGCACAGTTCGCAAATCAGCTGCTTGCAAGTTGGCCAAGAAGCGAAGACCGGTTTTTTTGTTCATGTTATGATTGTTGGGGAATGAAAGAATGCCAGAAGAGAAAGCATTCTGAGCTCGACGCGAACTTTGCTGTATTCTCGGTTCCCGTCTCTAACTTTGTTGACGTGTGCAACAGTTAAAATGTAAAAGATTTTTACCGAAACTATTTATTTGTCTGGAATTAAAAACAATGGCCGCAAGTGTTGTTAAAACGCCCAAATGTGTGAGAAACTCCAAAGAGTTGGCCAAAATCCAGCCAGCCCTGACAAGTGACAATGCTGCCAAATGGTAAGAAAGCACTGAAATCAAAAGACTGAATCAACAAACTCGATTTATTTATCAAATGCACATTTGGAACTGCAGGCGCTGGTTGCTGCTGCTGTTAGCCGTTTTTCTCATTAGCTTTGGCACTCGCTACTACAAGGTAACGGAACCGGATCACATTTGGTAAGGACGACTACGGCATGAATCATTTCCAATAAGAATCGCCCACTTCTATTTCTTGTAGCTGGGATGAGACGCACTTCGGCAAAATGGGCAGCTGGTATATAAATCGCACCTTCTTCTTCGACGTACATCCACCGTTGGGAAAGGTGGGTACACTGACAAAAATTCCATATTCAAGACATGCGCTTAATACGTTCTGCTTTAACGGGCTGCTCAACTTAAGATTTTTCATTCAGGAATAAACTGATTTAAGCTAAGAAACCATTTTTGCTATTCGATAGTTGTCGACTTAGACACGCTTTGCAGTTCAACAATATTTTCTTGATGTGTTTACTCTGTGTGTGTTACTCTCTCTGTCTCTCTCTCTCTCTCTGTCTATCTCGCTCAGATGCTAATTGGCTTATCGGGCTATTTGACGGGCTACAACGGCACTTTTCCGTTCGAGAAACCGGGTGACAAATACAACGAGACACGTTACCAGGGTATGCGCTATGTGAGTATATTAAAATATATATATATATAATATATATATCGAAGAGAACAGTGTGACCAGCTCTTAATCGAAATCTTCCTTATGAACAGTTCTGCACAACGCTGGGCGCACTGATAATGCCCATGGGCTTCGATACCGTCTACGATCTGACACGCTCCCACGAAGCAGCGCTGCTCTCAGCCGCCTATCTAATCTTTGGCAAGTGGACAGCTCTAATAAGGAAAATCATAACCTGGCTAAATGTTGCATTTTGCATATCTTTTGCAGATGTGGGCATGCTGACACTTAATCAGTATATACTACTCGATCCGATACTCTTGTTCTTCATGATGGGTTCGGTGTGGGGCATGGTCAAGATATCGAAGTGCACCAGAGCTGGTGCCTCGTACACGGCACGCTGGTGGCTCTGGCTGCTGCTCACCGGCACCATGCTCTCCTGCACGATAAGCGTGAAGTTTGTGGGTCTGTTTGTGGTGCTGCTGGTGGGTCTGCATACGGCCAGCGAGCTCTGGCTCATATTGGGTGATCTGAGCAAGCCCATTGCGGAGACCCTCAAGCAGATTGCGTGTCGCGCCCTCGCGCTCATCCTCTGGCCCATCGTGCTCTACACATTCTTCTTCTACATCCACCTGAGCGTGCTGAATCGCAGTGGAAATGGCGATGGCTTCTACAGCTCCGCTTTTCAGTCACGCCTCATCGGCAACTCGTTGTACAATGCGAGCATGCCCAGAGATGTGGCATACGGCGCACTGGTAACCATTAAGAATCACAAGACCGGTGGCGGCTACCTCCACTCCCATGCCCATCTCTATCCCAAGGGCAGTGGCGCCCGACAGCAGCAGGTGAGTCCCAATAAACCCAACTTATGTTATCACTGAATGCGGGCTTAATTTCCACACGTGGTCAATCAGATTCCTATAAGAAAGTAATTGAAAACTATCCGACAGACAGAAGGAATCATATCCGATATATGTATATATATATACATATATACAAAAAAGAATTTCTACTCAAATCGGACATTCTTAGAGCATAGTTTTAAATTAGGATCGCTTGCTTTGCAGATCACCACCTATACGCACAAGGATGACAATAACATCTGGCAGATCAAGCCCTACAACAAGCAACAGCTGCCCAAGGATGAGCTGCGGCTGCTGCGACACGGAGATCTGCTGCGACTCGAGCACTTGGTGACCAAGCGGAACCTGCACTCGCACAGCGAACCGGCGCCAATGACCAAGAAGCATCTGCAGGTCACCGGATACGGCGAGGTGAGTAACACTCACTCCCATCAACCACTCAGGCAAGTGATCAACTGATTCGATCTTCTCTGGCTGCATAGTTGGGTGTGGGCGATGCCAACGATGTGTGGCGCGTCCTCATTGTGGGCGGTCGAGCGAATGACACAATTCACACGGTCACCTCACGCCTGATGTTCGTGCACTATCTGCAGAACTGTGCGCTCACCTCCAGTGGCAAACAGTTGCCCAAGTGGGGCTTCGAGCAGCAGGAGGTCTCCTGCAATCTCAACATACGCGACAAGAATGCCCAGTGGAACGTGGAGGATAACCAGCACAAGCAGCGTAAGCTAAACCAACAAACCCACAACTTGACATGCCCCAAATCCTCTGTCTCTTCTTCTCCTCTCTCCCAGTGCCAAGTGTTAGCTTCAGCATCTATGCGCCGGGTTTCTTTGCCCGCTTCCTGGAATCCCACGCGGTCATGTTGCAGGGCAATGCCGGCCTCAAGCCCAAGGAGGGCGAGATCACAAGCCGGCCATGGCAATGGCCAATTAACTATCGGGTAAGTCAAATTGAAAGTAACTAGTTGATACCCTGTAAGTAGCCCCAACATATAAGAATATCATCAAAGCCAGATCTTGATATATATATGTATATATATTGTGAATCAGAACTATTTGAAGAAATACTTACTATCCTTGCACATACTTCCCTTCTCTTATTCTATTTCCAGGGTCAATTCTTCTCTGGCAGCAGCTATCGCATTTATTTGCTTGGAAACCCCGTCATCTGGTGGAGCAACCTCGTGTTCCTGGTGGTCTTCATCGCCGTCTACATGTGCAATGCCATCCTGCAGCATCGTCGAGCAGGCCTAGCTGCCCAAGGACTTGCAGGAGATGCCACAGCAGTGCAATTGCCCACCGAAACAGCAACGACAACAACTGAGCTGTGTAGCTGCTGTCCGGCAAAGAAACCAACTGAAAATACGCTCGAATCTGAGCCGAACCCTGACATGTCCTTGCAGGCAGCTGCTTGGCTCTTCATCGGCTGGTTGCTGCACTATTTGCCCTTCTGGGCAATGGGTCGCGTGCTCTACTTTCATCACTACTTTCCGGCGCTGATATTCAACTCATTGCTGACGGGTAAGTTTCCAACAGAGTTCTTTCTGTATAACTCCCATTGAAGGGTTTCCTAATGTGAGATTGCTCTCCGTCAATTTGTATGCCTTGGATGAGAATTGAATTTGAATTTTGGAGGAGAGTCACTTTAATTAAAGGTTTATTTTCCAAGGATGAATATATATTTATACTCTATGAAGTCGGAGAAGTCTCCTTCGATGCGTACATATACATATCAGTGCCATATGTGCAATGACCAAGTTTAAACTAATATTACATCTCGCCCATATCGTATGGGTCTCGTAATCATTTCCAACGATTTTTTGTTTTCAAGGCATTATGTTCAACTATATTATACGATCCCTGCCAAAGTGGCTGCAACATCTGCTGCTCGGCTCAATGCTGTCGACGATTGTGCATAGCTTTGTGGCCTTCTCGCCGCTGGCCTATGGGATGAACGGCCCGCTGGCCAATGAGCCCAATTCGACGATGCACAGCCTCAAGTGGCTGTCGACGTGGGAGTTCTAAGTGGGCCAATTAAAAAGTCGACTGCTTGCATAGAAATAAGCATTTTATATACATACATATACATTTATATATTTAACATACATATATAAATATCAAAAATAATATAAACAAATGCGCTTAAATTAAATACACAAAAAAAAAAAAATATTTGTAATCTTTTGTTAAATAAAAAAAAAAATCAACATATATATCTTAGCCGGACGACAGGTTAGCAAAATATAGATAACCAGGCATGCAATTTATAAATATAAATTAGGCAGCCTCAGCATTAGCATCGACATCAGCATCAGCATCAGCATCAGCGTCAGCATCAACATCAATCATCAAAGATGCCGAGCTCATCGAACCGTCGCAGTGCATAGTGCAGGGTATCCGTGGTGCGTGGATTCGATGAGAACATCAGCTCCACCTTCTTCTTGGCGAAGTCCTGATCGGTAAGTGCCTCAATGCTTATATCATAGGAGTCCTCCTTCCGCATCGTCACCATCGGCAGGAACGCGTACGACGAGAAGAAGCCATACAGTTCACGTGCCCGTATCTCGTGCTGAATATCCGCATAGCTCGGCACAAACTCCGAGTGCATCCGCTCCAAGCTGACGCGCAGCGATTCGTAGTACGTCTGGATGAGGAACTCTCGCCGATGGATCAGCACGTCCAGCTGAACGCTGCTGTTCAGAAAGAAATTGATGTCGCACCCGGGACTGCCAAAGAAACTGTTCTGAAAGTCCACCTGTAGCCAAAAACAGAAATTGCAATTAGGAATGAGGGAATGGCAATGGCATTGGAGCATTGCAAGTGGTCCACTCACGAAGATCGCATCGATGGGCTTGGTGGGCAGCTCGTCGTGATATTTGTACATGAAATTATTGACCCACAGATCGCCATGATTGAGCACCGTTATTTCACCAGGTGTCGGCCGGCCGGTGAGAACCAGATTCTCCTTGATATTGTCACAATGACGATGCAGCTTATCCGCCAGCTGCTCATAGCCACGCCACTTCTCCACCACACTGGCCAGCGTGCGCAGTTGCAGCGTCATAAAGTTGATGAACCTCTCATTGGTCCTTATATAGTTCTCGTCCAGCATGCCGCTGGTGAAGTGCTCCCGCACACTGGCCTCCTGTTGGGAACATCAATCAAAATTCATGCAAATCATACTTTGTACTTCACATTCAATCACATTAAAATTATTAATTAATTGATCAATTAATTAATTGGATCAATTAACAAACAAAAGAAAAAAAAAAACAATGTCTCCGCTCTGAGGTGCCTTTCCAGGCACTTGGAACTTGTCACTTACCTTCTCGGCGAGCAGCATAGAGCTGGCATGGAATTTGCCCAACTTCCGCAGGATGACGACGCAGTGCTCCTCGTTGAGACCGCTCTGGCGATTGGCCAGCTTGTAGCCGTATTGGGTGAGGTCATCGAAGACGATTGTCTGGATGGGCTCACGCGTTGTGTAGAAGCACTTGGCGCCAAACTTGGAGCCATCGCCTATGAGCACCTCCAGCTTGCCAAGGACATCAAAATAGAAGATCTTCTCACGCAAATAGACGGCCAGCTCCTGGAGAAATTGTGTGGCCGGTGTGATGGAAATGCTCTTCACAATCAATGCCAGCTCCTCATCCAGCTGTCGTTTGCTGCTCCGATATAAAGCCCGGGCCCGATAAATTTTGCTGCAATAATTCTCACCGCCACCGCCGCTGGAGTCGGCAAATATGATCTTCTTGATGTCGACGCGCATATCACGCAATCCATCCTCAAGGGCCGCCTTGAAGAAGTTCTCGTTGAGGTACTTGGGCGGACCACTGATGCTCTCCAGCTTCATAATCGCTTCTTATGTTATTTATTTCTGTTCCTTTTCTTTTGGATTCTTACAAAGATCCTGCAAGGTCCTTTTGAGTTTGAACTGAATCCTCTTTTGGTATATCTGCAAGGTAGGGATCCGTTCTGGGTCCGTCTAACTGTGTTGGGCTGTGTCGCATAGTAAACTGTGGCCCCGCCAGGTGACTCCTCTAAATATAAGTCTGATTATCGACTTCTGCCGACAAGCGTTATCAAACGATCGTGTCCACGACGACATCGAGCCAACGAATTGATACCGAGAGCCAAACCACAGCCCTAGGCAACACATACACATATTTACACGTGTATACATATACATATATATACATATATATATTCTTAAGTATGTGTGAGCATACATTGAGTACTCGTACCTACGTCTTAATTTGAACTGTTGGGTTTTTAATCATAATGCTTGTTAATTAATCTATCTCATAAAAATAAAATAATCGTCGAGTGGTCGCCTCCTTCCCGTGCATCGCCAGCATCTCCTCCACCCAGGCATACTACGACTGATGTCTAGTCCCTAATAGCCGTATGTCTTACAGTCCCATATATTCAATGTGATAATCGCCAAAATTGGATGGAAATTTAAGCTCATTTTACTGTTGGCTCTGAAACACACATGATTTTGATGCGATATACATACAGTGCCTCACAGCTCAAATCGAGCATTGTCAAAGAAATAAGTAGGCAAAATTTTTATAATTCTACCTAGCAGGTGGGGAAATCCCAGTTTATTGGGGTCATATATAAATTTTGGTGGTTAATATATGTATCTACCATCGGTCTTTGGAATTTCTGAAAAATAATGAATGGTTAGCTTATGGCAGGCAATTACTTTTTTTCTTTGACAATGCTCGATTTGAGCTGTGAGGCACTGTATATATATATAGTATGCACATGGACTGAAAATCGCAGCAAACCGGAACTTGATAGATTTAATTATAAATACAAATATAATTATAGATATAGATATAGATATAGATATAGATATAGATATAGTTATAGATATAGATATAGATATAGATATAGATATAGATATAGATATAGATATAGATATAGATATAGATATAGATATAGATATAGATATAGATATAGATATAGATATAGATATAGATATAGATATAGATATAGATATAGATATAGATATAGATATAGATATAGATATAGATATAGATATAGATATAGATATAGATATAGATATAGATATAGATATAGATATAGATATAGATATAGATATAGATATAGATATAGATATAGATATAGATATAGATATAGATATAGATATAGATATAGATATAGATATAGATATAGATATAGATATAGATATAGATATAGATATAGATATAGATATAGATATAGATATAGATATAGATATAGATATAGATATAGATATAGATATAGATATAGATATAGATATAGATATAGATATAGATATAGATATAGATATAGATATAGATATAGATATAGATATAGATATAGATATAGATATAGATATAGATATAGATATAGATATAGTTATAGATATAGATATAGATATAGATATAGATATAGATATAGATATAGATATAGATATAGATATAGATATAGATATAGATATAGATATAGATATAGATATAGATACAGATATAGATATAGATATAGATATAGATATAGATATAGATATAGATATAGATATAGATATAGATATAGATATAGATATAGATATAGATATAGATATAGATATAGATATAGATATAGATATAGATATAGATATAGATATAGATATAGATATAGATATAGATATAGATATAGATATAGATATAGATATAGATATAGATATAGATATAGATATAGATATAGATATAGATATAGATATAGATATAGATATAGATATAGATATAGATATAGATATAGATATAGATATAGATATAGATATAGATATAGATATAGATACAGATATAGATATAGATAGATACATATGGATAGAAGGAAGGTAAGGCTAAGATCTAAGTTTCTTTGATAGATTGACTCATCCAATTATAGTTTCTACAAATTGATTTGCTTATATGTATATATAGATAGATATAGATAAAGATAGAAGGAAGGTGAGGCTAAGCTGTTGGTTTCTTTGATAGATGTATTTGTAGTTTCTATAACCATCTAGCATTAGCTAATGCCTCGTGATACTTACCTTGAACCACACGTGGCCGATAATTCGCTATTTTAGTCGCATTTTCTTCAGTTACAGCAAAGTCGCAATCTGGCTATTCCCTATCCCTAGATAACAGCTCGCATTAGCCTACAGTTAAGCCAAAAGGTGCTTTAAAAGAGGCGATTAGCAATTGATAACACACTCAATATACATATATATAAATAATTCTGTAATGTGCACGAAATCACTTTGGATCGTACCAGTTTGCCAGTATATATATGTATATTCCTATATGTGTTCTAGCGAGCAAAACATTCGAGTTTTGCAATATCAATAATAATATATAATTTCAAAAATGAGATACTTAATCTGCTAATGAATCGGTTAGTTAAATGATTCAGTTTTTCTGCACAAATTCATACATGTCTATCTTGAATGTGTATGTGTATGTGTATGTGTTTTGATTGCATTTGATTTCAAGGTCAACCTGACGATTGGTTGACTTGTCGAGTGCATATAACTCAAGATCAAATATATATGTTCAAAGAAATAACATTATTTAAAACCCTCAAACAGATAACCTGTGCATGCAACTGCCGCTCTCTCTCTCTGTGTGTGTGTGTGTGTGTGCTGTTTTTTCGGCGGACGCACAACAACGAGTAACGGTGCATTTGGGGTGTGGGGGAGGTGCAAAGATGAAGATGCATTTTAATGATTGCTAGCTAAAGCCAATTATTTTGTGTATTGTTTTGATTGTAGTTGTTGTTGTTTGTTGTTGTTGTTTGTTGTTGTTGTTGATTCTTGTCTCTTGTTAATTACTCAATGAAATTTCCCATTTCTCCACGCACAACGCCAACAACAAATTACGTCATCGATGCCAAAGTACAAAGGCGCAATGCGAAAATTGCCGAATTGGAAAGCAGTTGGAAGCAGTTTATGCTGCATATTTATTAGGTCAGTTGTCCCTTATTTTAGTCAGTTATGCAACAAAGTGAGGCACACACAACATGCAACCAACCACATCGGAATATATGTGCCAATTGCTGTCTCAGGTGGGATTAGTATCGGTGAACTTTGTGCTTGGCGCCAGCTATTTATATATATTTTCAGATTATTTTAGTCTGGTTGCCGTCTGTCTAGTTTCCTTGGGACTCTGCTGAAGCTGGCACGCGTTGCGCTCAACTAGAATTACTACACATATGTAGATAGATAGAGAAGCTCGCATGACGTAGGTATGTGTATATATGTATGTGTGTGGGTGTGTGTATTTCTATACTCTGAAAACGAAGGTATCAGAGTATTTTAGTTTTGTTTGTCGATGAAATCGATAATCGCAAATCGAGAAGTCCTCATATCTTTCACAATTTTAAAGATAGAGTTCCCAAACTTAGAGGATAAGCTCCTTCAAAGATCGACATGTACCTTTCTTAGACCACCAGGAACCGCAGCCCTAGAAATCTGAAATGCGCACATCTTCTACAAATTGTAAGGTAGAGTCACCAATCCTAGAGAGTATGTTGCTGGTAACTATCCTAAGAGATCGATACAAATTCAGATGGCCACGCCCACTCCCAAAACCGACAATGCCCCCAAAAACGATAAGCGCCTAATCTTTCCCAATTTAAGGGCTATAGTTAGCAACTTGGAAGGAGATTAATAGGAACCTCCTCTAAAAGATCTTGCGCAAGCTTTAGAGCTAAGGCTACAGAGGTTGGACGGAAGGTTACTAGGAGATTACTAAGACCTATATCTAAAATATAGATCGCAATTTGAATGGCAAACTTGGACAATAGATTACTTTGAATTCTTGGCCACTTACACCCTATTCTGTTACTTATGGTACCAGAGTATTTCGTGGTCGGCTACGCCCGGCCGCAAAGTTCTAAAATGTTTGATTTTATTTAATTTTGTTTTATTTAAATTTTTTTTCTTTAGGAATTCGGGTACTAGGTGCATAGACCCATCACTTGGCAATGACAAAGTTCAAGTTTACAGATTGCGCAGTTGGAGGTGGGAACACTGAGAGTGGTCGCTGTTTCCGAGACGTTCTACAGATACTGTTACTGATACTGATGCCGCGACTAGCGACCCAAAATTTTAGATGAGGTTATCAGCGCAGCCCACGCACCGCATCGTTCCAAATTGACGCATAGCATTCTGAGAGGCAAGCATCTGTATACCCTGCAAAATCGATTACCAAAAGCAATTTAATCCACACATTTTGGAAAATACCATTCATATCGATCATGTATATACCTTGACATAATGTGGACTGTACGGAATAATTTAATCAGGGTCAGTTGAGAAACATGGTAGAAAATCGTATTTTCATACCTACCAAATTAAACAGAAGCAATTACACACTCATACACAGGGTATCCCCTAGTCGACCACTTTCGACTACAGCATTCTTACTTGTATTTTTCTCCTTTTTTTCTTTGTGATTCTGCTTATACTACTACTGAAAAATGTGGCCCAGCGCCCAATCTATCGAGTTAAAGACTTTTCCGTTTTTAATTAGAATTGTTTTCTTACACACCCATTACAGCCACGCCCACAAAATGCTATCAATTCCACATTTAGGACTTATGCGCCACAATTTGTGTAAATTTTGATATTGACTTGAGATTTAAATTCTTCAGATAGTCTACGTCTATTTCAAGACCACATCTTTGAACTGTTCATTCTGTCTATCGTTGCTATGGCGACTATATAATACAGTGATTCGGTTCGATCCGGTTCAGACATATGTACTAGAGGCAGACGGTAAATAAATAGTTCAGGCCATGCAAACTGTTATAATCGACGACTTGTTGATCCAAGATAGATAAGCAGGCATATATATATATATATAAGTTGAGTCTGGTTGGGTCGATGGTGATATACATGTATATACCTACAGGTAGCACTGTAAGTCGAAGTACAAGTTGATATAGTTGATGTTAAAGTACTTGCACTATTCGAATACCTCAATAGATAATCGATAAGCACATTTATTTGCCGCATTTACACTGGAAAAAAACAAGAATGCCAATGACTCTGTCAGTTGTTTTCTAGCACATTCGAAACGATTTCGAACTGTGTCAAAACTCAAGTCAAGTATCATCGCCCCGTATTTACTTAGTCTATACCTAAGTCGCATGTACATAGCATCTGAGTGGCCTATTGAGCAGCGGCATGCCGCCAGATTGTGGATTGAACAATACGCATATAGAACAGTGCACACACACATACATAAGTACATTAATACATACCTACACACATGTGCATATGGTATAAGTACAATGCACTAAGTTATGGTATCAATATCAATTAAATTGCTGCGCAAAACAAAATGTATTAAACTTGAACTAAATTGTGCGCATTATTTGAAAGTAGACACAAACTTGAATGAAAAAAAAAACAAACGAATAAAAAGCAACACATAACAAGAACATAAATAATAGAGAAGCTAATCAATCTATCACACTATCTATCAAGGTGGCGAAAACTGAATGCCCTAGACACACAATACATGTGAGACAACAGATTCGATATTAATCGATATACAGCGATACATAGGTATCAATAGTTACTGTGATATTTCAACACAAGCCAAACTTTAACTAAAACAAATTGATGTATTAAATGGTTGAGCATATTACGAATATGAAATAAAGACATGAATTAACTGCATTCGGAGAGGTGAGGGGTTTTTTTTAGCGAATTTTTGCAACTATATACAGATACATTTAAAGGATACATTTAAAGGAGGGAGGCTCATGCAGGCTACATGCCTGCCGTCTACTACAATACCAATTCCAAGGCATACGAATAATATGCTCCATCCCTATGGTGATAATTCACATTTCGAATTTGTTTATTTATATAATTAATGCTTATACTTCTATATATGCTATATAGTATTCATTTCATAATATACTATATTTTAATAAATCTAAGTCTGCAAACGATGGCAGCCAATGTTAAAGTCTGCTTTCACAAAACTACATCAAAAAGGCGTGCAAAAGTTGGATATGCGTTATCTGACAGAGTTAGAGACAACAGCGACAACAAGCCCAATAGAATCCAGCAATGAAACGGGCCAAGCAAATAAAATAGGAATAAAAAAACTTTGGCTTCTTGTCGATGTTGGTTCCAACTTTGATCTCACTAGTTGGCGCCTTGCGGAAAATATGCTCGACTTCGATTTTCAATTTATTTTCATTGCTATCGGAATGTCCTTCTCAAAACGTAAAGTAAAAGGAAAATAAGTTTATTGTTACTAATTCTAGAACAAACGTACTCAATCCAAAAATATGTAAAGTTTGATTAAGATTTCTGGCGATTTTGGCTAATTTTGTTGTCTTTCTTGTACGAGCCTCAATGCTCAAATCAATCGATTATTATTATTATTTTTCACGAACTGAACTGCCAGAAAGCTTTCAGATAAGGAGTGTGTATTGAGTGTCTCCTGGTCGAGTTGCTGACTTCCTTACTGTTTGTTGCATTTGGGTACATATCAATAGGCAGTTATCATACCAAAAGGGCCGCTTTGCTGTACCAACGAAACAGGTTGGCAGGGCTAACAAGACCACAGCTTAATTTGACCACGTTTCCCACAAGGTGGCGTATTATAATAAAAGTGAGGCAAGTCATGTTTCTTGGCGGTTACATTTTGTATGGCGATAATTTAAATATCTAGGAAAGTGCATGAACTTTCCATCATATTTTTGTACGTTGTGGAGTAGAATATGGCGTAAGTGTGTTTGTGTAGATAACTTTTAAAGTGTGCTGATTTTGTGTTACGTGTTCAGGTGGCCAACAATTTTTCTCTGCCTTGAATCTTGTCTTTAATCAACTCAACAACCGTGCCTGAACGAAACTAGATTTTTTGATTTCTTTTATCCTGCTGAAATTGGCAAGATTCCGAATTCAAATTCAAAATTGAATTGCCGTTTAAAAGTTGAAGCCTAGCGCCACCTAGTGGAAAGTTTTCTAACTACCTATTTGTATTTTGCAATGTCTGTTAATTAAATGATAAAAAAAAGATTTGTAAAGATGATTTGTGAATAAGTTCCCTGGAGGGAAGAATCGCCGGGAGCGTGGAGTAAATTAATCATCAATACCAATTTAAGGGCGATGCGCCAAAAAAAAATCCGTACAGGCCCACTGCGGGTACGTCGTGGCCATAAACACCACGCCGGCCAACTGTTTCATATGTTTAGTGTGTGCATATCGGTGTTGTTTTATAGGTCGAGTTTGTTTTGGAGCCTGTACCGTCTATGGGCAGGATTGGAGTTACCCCACCCTGAGAATACTGAGCTAGAAAAACTAGGCGTGTTTCATGCGATAAGAATGTAGCCCAAATGGCTGACAAAGTAAAAGGAAGCCAAATGTATGTGTGTGTGTCTGTTTGGTTTGCTTAAAGTAACAGCTATAACATTTATGCACATTATTAAATGTGCTTCAATGCCGCACAGAACAGGTATAAGCATCTGAATGTGTCTGTGAGTGTGTGTGTGTGCATGTGTGTATTTATGCATATGTTCTCTGAATGACAAAAAGCTCTGCACAAGCACTTAAGCTTTTTGTTGCTAGTTATTTATGACAAGCATATATATCAAACTTTTTACAATCGCTGGGGCCTATTTTATTTATTTTTTTATATGGCTGGTGTCTATAAAGGAATTGTTAATACAAATAATAAAAATTCAAAGCTGCACACTCGTTAAAGAAAATCCGCGTATCGATTTCCGGTTTGAAACAAGACTTCAATTTTGTTCGTTAGTTTCCAGAACCTGGTCTTCCACAGTTCATGATCCCAGATTTCGGTCTATAAGTGGCTTTAATGTACAACAAAATTGTTTTATTTATTATTCCTCAAGCGAAGTAAGTTACTTTTAATAAAGAAATAAGATCTTTTAATACCCCTACAAATTGGCTTTAGATATTATTAAAACTTGCGGTTTATTTATTCAGAGCTTTTTAATACAGTTATGAACGGGTCCGCTTCATGAGAGTTAAGCTTCGCGATTCAGGCGACCAAAAGCGACTGCTTCGAACTGCATGCAAGTAGTTGAAACAGACCATCGAAGAAGGTCATGATCATAAGGAACTTACAATTACCGTTGCTCGCAGGCAACAACAGATTAAGACTACGAAACGGCAATGCTAGACAGCTGCGGTGTGGTGTACATAGGCAAATTCAATTATTTCCAACAGATACATATCTTATATTTGTATATAAATAAATAATATGCATCATACTTGTGTTCGAGGTGTAAGGAATCAGAGGTGTAAAATCGAACTAATTTGTTTCTTAAAGTCCTAGCCTTATATAGATACCAATCACTTATTTTCTATCTGCTGTGCAACAATGCAATACTTATCATTATCCTGTACCTGAAGTAACTGCTAGGCATTTTTATATTTAACATGCGTTACATATATTTCTGGTATCTTAAGCCAGTGTCCACTCTTGATCATTCTACCAAGGGCCGACCGAGTTTCTTATTTTTAAAATTATTATATTTTTTGTTTATTGTTAAATCTCATTCTTTTGTATACATCTAATTGGATGAACTTAACCGTGTACGTAATCGGATATGTAATATCTTAAAAGACAGATCTCCCTTCGGTCCTTTTTATGGTATGCACTCTCATGGTGCTGGAAGAACATCGCAAAGACTACATAGACGTCAAGGATGCAGCTCAGTTCCTAACCGTCCTGCTGATATTCAGCGTATGCAGCCAAGCCTTGATGCTTGGTGTTTGGATTCCAATTTGGAATATGATTGGAGAGCTACACACCTACTGGCTATCAAAAAATTTGTAGCAGACATCTCAAGTAACCGTTTAGAGGTATGCATATCCTTGTACATTTTAAAGTTGGCCACACCGATTTTAATATGCTTCAATATTTTTCGTCGCCACTGGAACCTCATTAAAATGCGATTGGGACTTGTTCACACATAAATAAAGCTCTTCAAATTTACGGTGAATAATTACGCGGAATTCTTTAGATATGTGGCTATCGGTAAAAATACATAACATACTTTTTAGCACAATTTGTAAACTCAGAACATTCAAAGTTGAAGTTGGGTGCAAATGTATGTAACAGGCAGAAGGAAGCATCTCCGACCCCATAAAGTTTATATATTCTTGATCAGGATCAACAGCCGATTTCTGCCTGTTTGTCTGTCTATAAGAGCTAGAGACTTCAAAATTGCAATATAGGTTCTCGAATAACAGGCGCAGATCAAGTTTGCTTTATTTGATCGATAACTACCACCGTTTCAGGATTATCGATACATTTCGATTTCCGATAGCGATTAATGCTACAATTTTAAAGACAGAATCTTCTTATTAATACATAATGTGCATATGCTTAACACTGATCAGCTGCTGTATTCTGGAGAGCCCCGTTACCTACGACTGCGTGTATGTGTGTATGTATGTATGTACACGTGTTTGTAGCCAGCCAGATCGGGTCAGTTATAGTTATTGTTTAGTTTTTTTTTAACTCTGTAGTCCCCGGGCCTCCCAGAAGAACTGAGTGCACTTGCAGACCTGCTCCCATTCGGGTGCAAGACTTTTTAAACGGAAATTTTCCAATAAAACTAGAATATATTTATCAGCTGGGTTAAGGGTATATCGTAGTCGAGCTCACTCGACTACAGCATTCTTACTTGCTTCATTACAGTTTTCATATGAAACTAAAGAATACGTTGCAGTCGGGCGTAACCGAATGATTGAAAGTAACCAGAAAGTAGCGAGACTCTTTGTGGGTTAAGAGCAGGAGATGTGCAAGTCCCCGCAAGTGTAGGTGATGCTAGTAATTTAAAAATGAGTAGAGAATGGTCAACATCAATACAGAAGGAAATTCAAGAAGTTGGAGCTAATAATACCTGGGAACTTGTAGATTTGCCACAGGGCAAGATTGGTGGCTAAGGGCTGTGTGCCGCCCGTCAGGAGAATAAAGGTTATTCCTGCATCAAATGGTCGTGTCGACTGCCTACTTGAACAGCAAGCTCTCTGCAGAGTTATAAATATCCTAACAAAGCTTTGAAGCCGAATAAATCTCTGTATGGGCTAAAGCAAAGCGGCAGAGAATGGAATGCCTAATTGGATGCAGTACTGAGAAAACAGGGATTTATAATTTATATGTAACTCTGTGGCAAAACTGGCGCAAAGGAACGCTAATCCTCACAACGCACACGCAGTTACAGCTAAGCGTGCGCTGAGGTATCTCAGAGGCACAGCTAATTTGAAAATTGATTATCAACCGTTAGATGGCTTCACCGATGCGGATTGAGCAAATGATGCTGCAGACGGCAAATCGTGGAGGTGGTGCAGGTGCGGCTATTTCGTGGGAGTCTAAGAGGCAACATCTGGTATCTGGTATATTTGAGCAGTACTGAAGCCGAGTGCATTGCATTATCAACTGCGGCTATTAAAGTATCAACTGCCTGGTATTAAAGTATTCAAATAAATGTGGACAACCAAAGTCGCGAAAAAATGCGCAGATTGCATGCAAAAACTCTTCGGCTGACGCAAAATTAATAAAGAGCATGGAGTGGCTGCAACGAATGCGCTTCAAACGAGAACAGTGGGTGATAAAAAACACAAGTGCTTGCAAGCAGGATAAAAAATATATTAAAATTTTAGAGGTCAACGGTATATACGGTATACGCTGCTCAGTAATTGTGTTGTGTATGGTATTCTGTTGAGAAGTTTGCTAGGCATTCGAGGAGACAGATCTTAACATATAAATATTGTGGATCAGTATCACTGGCCGAGTCTGTCCGTCTGTCTGTCTGTTTGTAGGCGAACTTGTCAGCTCAGTTTTAAAGGAATTTCATTGTTGATAGTCTAGTCAAAAACTTATCAGCATCGGGCTTCTATGTAAATCATATATCATATATATTTTTGGAAGCATAGACTATCGGTAAGTCGAATACTTACGCTGATTTTGAGTTAATTTAACTTTGTCCGCCTATTTCCACTCGTTTGCAACTCAATTTGCGCTGCTTTATTAAATTATTAAACTATTTGTAATAAAAGGATACTCAGAAGATACTCAACAGACTGTCAGTGTGGCCAGGCTTAGTAAGCGCATGTAGGAGTAGAGTGAAGAGGAGTCGACTATCATGTTTCATTATGTGTGGGTTTTTGACTTTCAGGTCTTTGCAACGAATTTAAAACCAAACAAGAGCTGCATTTCGAGTTGGGGTTGTGGCTGTGCAACCAGTGCATTACTGCAAGTCATTTGTCAAAATTGTATCCACAAATTGGCCAGACAAAATGACACGCAGGCCACTGAAGGACCTGGACATGCGTGTTCCCATAGATACCATAGAAACAAGTTTTTCATAATTGGTATCGGATGCATTCGAGGGCAAAGGTACCTCCTAATTGGCAAAGAGGCAAAAACTCATGCATATGTCAACGAAATGACCAATTTATTGCAGTTCGAAATATGAATACCCTGGCTAAGCTAATGAGCTAATGAGAATACAATCTTGCAAAAAATGGGAAAATCATAAAAAAAGATTCTTATGTTTTCGCATGTGGTTCGCACTTGAATCAAAAGTACAGTCTTAATTTCCGATTTTTGTTACTTACTTAATTGACGTCGAACTCTAGAGCTCTAGAGTTTGTCGAGGAGTTAACTCAGCCATTAGCTGAAGAACGAAATAGCCAAGAAGGCAAGTCAAACAACGTTCGACAATTTTGTTTAAGCCAGGCCCATCCAGCGAGAAATGATGACGACAGTGATCTACAGGATACTATTTCTCCATCGTCTCCAGATTAAAGTCATTTAAAAAAAGATAAAATGCATTGTGAATGATAAGCCATGTTACATATTTAACAAATTTGGAACCGATTCCATTGAATTTGTCTGAATTTGTACCAGGATAATTGAGTCCTTATACGGCTTTTCGGTTTGCGGCAAAGTTTCGTGGAATGAAACTGCTCGCTTTACGGCCATGACTCGTTCCACGAAACTTTGCCGCAAGGTTAGGTATGGTGGTATCTGCCACGTGTCGAACATGCACACACAAAAACGTACACACACACACACACACACGCGCACACACACACACGCACACACAAGAGAATCAAAAGGCAAATTAGTTCTGTTGCAATATGTGAAAATGTTAAACCACACGCATGCCAGGAATTAAAATCTGCATGGATAAATAAATGAAAATTTGAATGAAAAGTCAAATAAATATGGAAGTCACAAAAAGATATTCAGATATTGTAGAACAAAAGAGACGAATCAAATGAGTAGTTTAACCAACCAATCAGTTCATAGGATACAGTCGAAACTTTGCATCCTTAGGCCACTTTCAAAAGTAATACAGACTGTAATGATTCGCTTGTCGAGTCTATGATATACATACATATATCTGTTTCCTCCTAAAGAGGGGCAATCATTTGTTGCGTTTCACGTTTAGCGCCATCTGTGAGCGAGAGGTTGGAGAAAACGGGGGCAATTTTTGGAAAAGTGCTTAAGTTCTTTGGACCTCAGACAGATTCCTTTCTTTTCAAAGCGAACAAGTTGTGCGCGGTGCAAACGAATTAACATGAAAAAAAGTAACTATAAAATACTAGTTACAAGTGATTACTTATAAGTAGCACGTGTTAACCATCATTGCCTATTCGGGAAGTTATGAAGGGGTTCTGCTTTTTGCAACGGCCCGCAGGATCATGGTTGGGTGAGGGTGGGCGAGTGCATCAACATGGTAGCACCACAAAAACGATGTCCCCATAATTCGGGTTATTTGATCCCTTTTCTTTCTATTTTTCCTGTTTCTCATGTCCATGGTTTGTCTTCTACCTTCCTTTATGTAAAAATAGAGGACGCTAATGGTAATCACTAGGAAGCAATTTGAACACGTCGGTTGTCCAATAATAACCCACTCCAATTGGCGGCGAGCTTCAGCTTCATCAGCTTCACGTAGCTATAGAAAATTATCTAAGCCTCATATAAAAACATATACATATATAAAAAATCAAAACCGTGACAAACTATGTGGCAGCTTGAAGAAAATTGGAGTTATTTAATTAAGCTTTTCTGCTACAGAAAGGTTTTCTCCGATGCAAGTTGGCATTAGGATAAATGTGGCATTTTTTTTTTCCTTTGGTATTCCCAGTTTAGATATTTGGCCATTAAATAATATATATATAATATATAATTGAAAAGACTGAACTTGGAGTCAAAGTATGCTGAGATTCTGAGAAGGTGTAATTGAAGCAGGGCTCACTTCGAACTGACATTCAATTTGTTTTGTCGTTTGTTTAACATTCCAAAAATTTATTATTTCATCTGGAAAAATATAGAAAAATTTTTAGCTGCAGCTGCCCCGAAAGACGTTTGAAATCAGCGAAGCGAAAATGTCCGGATCTCGGGCGAGGATAAATATCATGGTGCCCAGTGTTTGTCCGTTCCCAGAACTAAATGCCTTCGGCAGGGGAAATAGACGGCCGGAGCAGCGGCCGGAGCAGCTGTCGGAGTTGATGCCGGAGTCGCCATCGACCGCTGATAGGAAAGAACCGCCGGCGGTTGCCGCTGCCGTGGCAGCCATTGCGGAGAATGTCGATGGCGGGGAGGGGGGCAACGGGCAGTCCCTCTTTGTGATTGACAGCCAGGGCCAGGTGCTGCATCATATCCGCTACCTAGGCAGCGACTATCGCGTCGCCCTTCGAGCTGCCATCAATGCCAAGCCCCGTTAGTTGAAGTAAAGCATTTTTCCATGCGCCTCCCGTTCAAATTTGCAGTCAAAGCAACAGTCAAAGCAACAGTCAAAGCAACAGTCAAAGCAGCAGCCAAACATCTACAGGATTACCACAACAGGGTAAGTGATATAAGCACACAGCACAAGGCCATTAGCCGATGGCTAAGAACTAATTAAGAATAATGTCCTGCAAATCCTACTTACAGCTAACACTCTGTGTGCATGAAGAGAGATGCAGAGAGATGGCGAGGGATAAAGATAATGCATTGGCTGCGCTCACTCATCTTCCGACATATCTTAAATAATACTAACTTATATCACATAAATCAAAGCACTATCGCCTTAATAGTAGAGTAAATTTTATAAACCAGTTTCCCAACTGTGAGCATAAAGTTTTCAACCTTATCATTTACCCTTGAAGATATTGAACTCCTTTATTTACAGTTAGTGCATGGATCATAGAGTATATAGTATTTAGATGTTTACTGAGAATAACATATTGAATATACATATATAAGTGTCAGTTACTGACAGGATATTAATGTATGACTTATTGAGTGTATAATGTATACATCTTTACAGTAATAGATATATATAGTTATAGTTATTGTTTGGCGACCTCTATTTATGATTTAAATATATCAGCTAACTCGAACTCAAGAGCTTACTGGAAGGATGCCGTGAATCAATCCCTGAAGACGAGGAGTAGACGAGGAGAGAGACGAGGACTTGTGGCCAGCGAAAAACTTACTTAAATGAAAAATCAAAATCATTTTTAAGATCGTACATAAATTTGACAAGGCTTTAATAATATATTGATTACAATTGAAATCAAAGTAAATAATTAAATAATTATTTTTGTGTGTGTATTTAAACGTACAATGATTTAACACCAACCGCAAAAATTGGGGAAAATCAGAACAAACAGCATTAAAGAATAGGACTGACTAACCAATGCTTTAGGCATGGGGAATACATACATATATTTGCATATATTCTGTATTCTGAGGCTCTGAAGGATATCGAAGGGGACATCCATCTACATCTAAAGTGTGTGCAAGCCAATTTTTGCATTTCAACTTTAACAAACAGGCAAATGATGAAAATATAACTTGTATCTGGTCAATGTTGTTGTCGTTGTTGTTGTTGTTGTTGTTGTCACTTTCACATTTTAATTAAAAGTTTGACAGCTCAAAAGCAAACATCCCTCTATGCACTAATAAGGCTCGAGCATTATGATTTTGCCTGCTAGATACCCTGCAATTGGTGATTTAAGACCAAATACATCGAGACAGTCCCCAAGATTTAGGGACAGATTCCACTCCCTGAATCTGATGACAGAAATTAACTTTAAAGAGTTTCGATCGATACAGTTGACAAGAATAATTTTTGGCTGTTGGAAACATTTTTAAAAAAATGTCAAATTTGATAGAGATCTGATTCAAATTTGATCTTATTCTGTAAGGGCAACTCAAAATGGATTCCATTTAGCAAAAAAAAAGAAGAGTTTCGAAATATGAGCATACTTTTGCTGTTGGCTGTTGAAAACATTTTAAAAAATAGGAAAAATGTAAAGAGATTTGATAATGCTTACCTCCAATAGGCACAAAGGCTCCCTTTCTAGCATATTGTGGCTAAAGGGTATCTTGTCAATGATAGGTTGTGCCTTGCACATGCATTATATCTTGTAATTAAATTAGGAATATGTGCAGAATGCAAAATATTAGTAGTGAATCATGGCAGACAGTTCAATTAGTTGCTAAAATTGAATTCACGCTGTCTGCCTGCCATTTATTGGCAAAGTGAAATTAATTAAGCCAAATTTGAATGGTGTTTTTCTGCAAGAGTTTTGCCTACTGCTTGCTTAATCAAATTTCAAGTACAAAAGGCCAGCTTCTGTTTGCATTTTTGTTCTACGTTATTTATTTGACAAATCGGTGCTATTTATTATTAACATTTTGTGTTGATCTGTGTTTACGTGAGAGGAGTCAAATGGATGCACGAGCAGCTAGACACATAATTGGGCAGTTGGACAGTTGGTCAGTCAAGCAGCAGTCAGTTCTATTTAGCAGAATCTCTCAATAAGTCAATCAACCAATGGAACAAACTAAACCAATCATTCAATCAATCAATCAATTCTCTCAAACAATAAGTCTCTCAGTAATAAATCAATCAATCAGTCAGACAATCAAGCAATTTGACTATCAGAAAGTCGTTCGCTCAACCAGCAAGTGTCTCAGTAAGTCTATCAGTCAATTAGTCAATTAGTCAGTTACTCATTCAGTTATTTAATCAGTAAGTTTGTCAGTCCATTTATCTAATCAGTCTTTAGTCTGCTGCAACGATTCAGTCAATCAATACTGCATCAATCAATCAATCTGTCTCATCATCAATTAAAAACGTATTCCAGTCTGCGATTTACTTATTATTATAAATTGGGGTATCTGCACAGCGACAATAGCCCTTCTATTGTGCCCCTTCCATCTTGCTCCTTACTCCATCAACCCCAGCTCCTGTACGAATGCTAGAATCCTTGTTGGGTACAGAACTTCTATGTCCTGATATTTCATAACAATCATCCCTAGGATGCTGCATCTTTTCCCGGCCATGTGCATTGAAGAATCGCTTACTAGTCTACAATGTCCTGTCAATGGACCGGTGAGTATCCTAAGACTGTTTTTCCCCATAGATATTACTTGCTTAACTCGATTTTGACTATAGCCGCCCAAAAGACTTCTGGCTTGTTGGAGTCCTGGTGTCGCTGCCCAGCTCAGACTAGTGCGAGTTACTTGAATAGCTGCTTAATCCTACAAATTAAAGATGGAAGAAGGAGCAGTTGAGTAAATTCCTGGCCACATGTTGCTTGATTCAGCTAAGTAGCAGCAGCCACACAATTGGCGGTAGGCGTGGTGGTGCTGGGTTGCAGGTCACAAAGTCACTTTTGCCTACATGGCCAACGAGTTGAGTCAACAACTAACAGAGCAAAATTGGCTTAAATGGTAAACAGAGACAAAGCCGCAACGGTGCAACAATGAAGTGCAGCATGTCTCGCACCACGCGCCACTTACCACGCACCACACACCACCATGCCTCATGTCTCCATTTGCGCTTGGATGGCCTGCCTTCTGCGTCAAGTTGCCCCCTCCGCGATAATGGTGCATGCACGACCTGCCTCCTAGCTTCCTACCTCTACCCATCCCAGTTGCTGGCAGACAGTTGCCACGCCGCATAGCCATGAAACACCATCGCTACTCCCCCACCCGCCAAGACTTAACGTAATTAATGACTTTTGTCATGGCCAACACTGCCAAATAACCAAATAAACCCAGTTCCACCTCTCAACCCCCTGGCCTTGGCTCCTATATCCGGGCTGGCCTGGCGGCCATTATGTTCAATTTTATATATATGTGCGCGTCTGCCATGGCAACAAGTCAACAGATCCCTAATCGGGCCACGTTTCACGTTCCATGGGCAACAGACAACAGGCAACAGGCAGCAGGCAGCAGGCAACAGGCAACAGGCAAGAGACCAGTTAGTTGGGTGACTTTACGCCAACAAAAAATCGTCGGGCATTTTAGAAATTCGCCACATTTTTTGGCGCCAAGGGTTGCTCATTTCTTGTTTCTAAGATTGGGGGTTGTGGTTAACTCACCTTTGATGTTGCCTAAATAAATATTATTAAATATTATTTTCAGAATTGTGATTTGATCTAGATTTGAGCACAAGCCGTTAAGTTTCAGAAAGTGTTTTCCAAGAATCACAGTTTTTATTTCATTTCTTATCAAATGTCTACAAAAAAGATGTTTAAAGAGACAACATATTTTTATAGTCGATTTAGGATTTCGATTTATGTTTAGAATCTATTTCTCAAAAGAAGAAAAACTTAACTTCAGTAGAAATGAAGTACAGAAGTAGAAGCAATATCTGATCAAGGATGATCAGGTATAGACCACAACAAGTTTTCTTATATCTAGATCATGTGTTGTAAGGCCATCATTCCTTATTGCATGATTAAGCTATGCTTGTTAACTGATTTCCTTGGATTAAGACTTTTAGTCTTTGATTAAGCTATGCTTATCTTAACTAAATTTAAATTTAGTATTCAATAAGCTTCAATCAATAATGTTAGTTCGTCAATATGGAATTAGTTCAACAATTGTGATAC
This sequence comes from Drosophila imparisetae, assembly GCA_035042265.1. Taxonomy (NCBI): domain Eukaryota; kingdom Metazoa; phylum Arthropoda; class Insecta; order Diptera; family Drosophilidae; genus Drosophila; species Drosophila imparisetae. Next base: position 1,016,883 of record JAWNLP010000147.1, read on the forward strand.
TTTAGTCGAGAGAACTTGACTCTGTATCCAAGATTTACCGATTATAAATTATCTTCGATATTTAAGACAGGATTTCTTGCTATCGATATACATATGTATATCGAACGGTGGATTTTTGAATGAATTAAAATAGATGTGGTCTGCGCATGGTCCTCGAGGACTTACGTCATAAATCTCTAGCTGTTGCAGTCTCTAAAATCGTGTTTTTCTAACAGACAGGAAGTCGATTAGGCATATGTATATCCACTCAACTGTTACCCAATGCCAATATACCCGTTTTAAATTAAAGTAGGGTGTGCAAATGCTTGAAATAAGTAGTTACAGCGTATCTTCTATTCGCAAGCCATCGACTTCTGGTGTATTTAGAGGTAATTTAAATATGTATGTACAATACACACAGTCACACACAAACGCACACAAACGCACACACACACACACAGACACTAGAGTTACACAGAGGAAATAATTTGCCATAGACTCAATGAAGCACCTGAGCCAGAAAAGGACAATGGGCAATGGCGACAATTGTGTGGCACTCAGATGAAGTGGAGTTAAATACGTGTCGCTATGGTGCAGGCTGCCCATCTGGTGTCCTTTAATGGGCTTCAATGGATCAACTTATGCAAAGGGCGAGATGAATGCAATCGACTTCGTCAAAGGACACAGCTCACATGCATGTCGAATGAAACTCAATATGACGTCATCATTTGTCAAAGCCAATGCTTCCATGCTCGCAATTTGATTTCAAAACATTTTTAAAATATCCAGACTGAATATGAGGAGGAACGTCTGTTACTCTGCTCCTCTGCTCCTCTCTTAATATCAGCAATATGTGGAGGAGTACTACTATTTTAGCTTTAAATTTGGAATGAACAGCATCTATAAATGAAATCCTTGAATTTCAAGAATTTATCAACATTAATTGTGATTGTTATTAATAATTATTATTCCTGGAACTCATTAGAAATGGGCCATGAAGTTGTGCATTTGTATATAAAAGGCAGAGGAAGACATCTCCGACTGTATATATACATACATATATATATATATGTATATATTCTTCATCAGGTTTGATACCGAAGCAATCATAGTATACTGGTATTCTGCATTGTCCGTAAGTCTGTCTTTTTTTGATGCGCTTATAGACAAGGTGTACAAATTTGAGTGCTACGTCCACTAGAGAGCTAGGAAATCGATAAGATCGATAATCGCAAATCGATAAAGCCATATATCTCCCATAATCTTAAGGCTTTAGTAAGCAAATTTGGTTGGAAGGTTGTGGGTAATATCCTCCAAAGATCGGCATATGGCACGCCCACATCCGCCGCCCCCAGGTACCCCACCACCAAACATTTTAAGCATTTCAGCAGTATTTAAATAAGAGCCGTCAAATTTGGTAGGCATATTACTGGTAGACGCCTTTAAGAACCGATAAAAAAAACTGTATAGCCACGCCCATACCTGTGCCTATAATCTTCAAAGCTGATATTTAAGCAGGTGTACATCGACAAACTTGCTGGTAACCACCTTCGAGGAATTTCGGACCTAGAAATCTAAAATGCGCATATCTTCCACAATTTGTAAGCCACGTTTACCATATTCGGAAATGGTGTTACTGGTAACTCTCCTTAAAGATCTATTAATAAGTAGATGGCCACGCCCACTCCGCCTCCCCAAACCGTTACACCTGTTAGAGTAAATCGATAGATCCATATATCTCACACAATATGAAGGATAGAGTTACCAAATTTAAGAGGTATATTACTAGTAACATTTTGGTCCACATCCACTCCCGCCCCCAAAAACTATAGAAGCCCAGATTTCCGCAATTTCTCTCCTGTTATTTACTTTTTTAAGACTAAAAACTAAATCAAAAATTCATTACAAAAATAACTAAGGATTGAATTTATTTTGAAAACATGTAATACGCAACGATACTTAATAGAATTTGGTTTTGCATTGAGCACAGTTTGAGGTAGTTAAGGAAATCGTGTCCACTAACCATTAGCATTTACACTTAAGTATAATTCAAGCATAAATCATTTTATTTGCTGAGAATCTCAACTTTTGCCATATTTTCTGGAAAATATTCTATGATCTTTTTATTTTTCAGAAAATGTGCTTCCAAAAACCAGAGTTTTTCTTTTCTAATTTTATGGCAAACGATTCTCAAATTTTGAACATTTTTTTGTATAATTTTGAGATACAGACGAAAACTAAGCTCTAATATAAAATCAGATTGGGATTGTCGACTTATATATGTATATATATGTATATATATTGGTAGCTTTTTGGCAAGTATTTAATGAGGCACCTACATGGTTGTTTTGGCCATGAATTTGGTTACATAATTCGGGTACAGTTGCTCCTGAAAATACATGAGGTTTTCAAGGGATAAAAACTGTTGGTTGCGCGTTGCGCTTAAGTTATGCCCGCCCCCCCCCGAAAGGGAGACCATACTAATTACGCGTGGTGTGCAGTTGAGCGAAATGTGGCCTTGCCACAATGGGGCAGCGCTGAATGTGAGCGGCCAATGGGAGCAGCAGAAGAGCTGCGACACGAAAACATTTGGAGGCGCCGCGGCGTCTCGAGCATGCGCTGAATGAATGAACGTATGAATGAAAAGGCAGCATGCAGCAGCAGTTGGTAGTTGACAGAAGATAGCAACAGCAACATCAGCAATAACAGCAGCAGCAACAGCGGCGGCAGCAGCAGCAGCAGCAGCAGCAAGAGCAACTGTGGCAGCAACAGTGGCAGCATCTGGCCTTAGAGGAAATGACAGTGACAATGACAGTGGCAGTGGCAATGGCGGTGGCAGCGACGGCAGCGCTCAAGGTTAACTTGTTGAAAATGCATATTGCGCATACGCCGAGTCGAACGCCAACGCACACACACACACACACACACACACACGTAGAGGCAGAGATCAAATCGGTATGGCCATGCCCACCAATCAAACATTACATTTGACGGTCATTGGATTTGACGAGGTGTTTTTGTTTCTTGCCTCACATTGCGTATACGTAATGCTGCTGCTCGCTGATTGGATGCATGAGCTGCAGTTGCATTATACGTTGCACTTTGTTTGATTCATTGCATCGGATATAACTCATGTCCCAATGCCAACTCCACGAAACTATCAAGCCTCGCCTCTAAATAATCCTTTCCTTATTTACGAATACGACCTTGATATTGGCATTGGCACGCGCTCCCAATTGGTGCTCCATTGTTGTGCATAGATAAATGCTACGCTATTGCAGACTGTACAAAACACTACTTCCTTTATTTGCATACTTATTACGCCGTACATTGAGTCTGGGATTGGTTAATTTATGCAGAATAGTGCCAAACTCGGCCTGTGCTAGTTACACTCCCGTTCTACTTATCTCAGAAACCAAATGATGTATGATAATGATATATATCTCAGCTCTTTTGGCCAATATTCATATCCTGGCGCATCCGATATGTCAAAGACGTACTAATTATATATGCATATTTACCCCTCATGGTTAACTGTACATTGCCTAAATATTCTTTTTCACTTTTCACACAGGCAACATTATGAAATTCCATAACAAGTTAGAGCAAGCTAACACTATCAGTTATAGAGATTTTCCAGAGAATATCTGAAACAAACTCACCGAATCGGAACAAAAAATAAATTTAAAGCAGGTTGTCAATCCGGAACCGAATATCGAAAAGAATTTGGACGAAATGCATCAACTTTACCGGAATTTTTGTATTTGATGCACCTGAACTGAATCTTTTCAATTGGAGGCTCAACTCTTTGGTTGGAGCCAAATCACAAGCTGCAAACGTCCAATTTTGTAATAAAAGAAAAATGAATAAATAAAACTGAAGAAAAATATGAATATTTTATTGATTTGAAAATGTTTTTTTTCTCTTGTTTATCTGAGATAGTTGACTTGAATTAAGTAATTTTGGTGTTCATGATAAGCTGACCAAAATATGGTTGTCCGACTGTTGTGTGTTCTGGTTGAGCTTGTGGGCCAAGGCAAAGGACTCGAGTGACTACGTGGCTACATATATTCAGCAAAAGTTCATGCCCCAGCCAGCAAGCCAACGCTGTCAGCAACAGCATCAGCATCAGCAGCAACATCAGCAGCAGGCAGCAGGCAGCGGAGGCAGCCAGTCGACACACTTTCTCAGTTTGTACAGCGACAGAGCGACAGAGAAAAAATCCCGCAAAATCCCCAAGTGTATTAAATCACCTGGGTTGCCTGTTGCCTGTTGCCTTTTGCTATATTGCTATCGCAGTTCGCAGTTCGCCGTTGGTGTCTGTGTCGACGTCGCTGCCAGCGTCGCTGCCAGCGTCGGTGTTGAATTTTCTGGCTATAAAAGGCAGGCGCAACCGAACAGCAGCGATTAGTCAACTGTGGAACGTGGCGACTTGTGTTATACACTTTTTACAAGCAACACCAGCAACAGCAGCAACAGCAGCGACGGCAGAAGCAACATTATCCGCAGCAGCAGCAACAGCAGCCCCACTCTTGCCACAGTTGTTGCCACTTGTTGACAAGGCAGACCCAAAACGACGACGACGAACAGCAAGTGGCAAGTGTAAGAGTGAGAGAGGGCGAGATAGCGCCAGCGCTAGCAAAGGCGAGAGCGAGACGCCAACACAAAGACGAGGCTGTCTCGTTAATCGGGCTGCGTGCGGCGCAACAGATGCTGTTCAACACCCAAGCAAAAAGGTTGCCTGCCACACGACGTCGCAAGGAGCAACAGCAGCTGGAACCAGCCATAACCAGCGACTATCCAAAATTACATTCAAATATCAATATACCAAAATCCTCAACAAGTTTTCGGCAACATTTTTTTTTCGGTGTGCATAAAATATGAAATGAACTTGAAAAAATTATAAAACAAAAATTTGAAATTCCGAAATTTTTCTTATACAATTTTTTTTGTTGTGGTGATCCTAAAAAACTAATTTAAAAAACAGGCAAAAAAAAAACGAACAGAAGCAAAACCAAAACCAAAAAAAACATCGTGTTAATCAAATTGTTATTGTTGTTGTTGTTTGTTGTTCATGGCTACAATAATACCTTTATAAATACCAGCATTCGTTACCTAACCTACAATAATCCAATACCTTACTTAGGGAATCTCAAGAATTTTATGAATACATCTTAAATATATATACATATATATATATATCTGTCGTAAAGAAAGACAATTTACTGAGAGGAGGCGCAAATGGAGCGAAGGAACAGTTAAGTACAAATGCATAAAAAGTGATAAGGATTGATAGAGAGGGAACAGAAAAGTACAAACCTTTTTAGACGTCTACATGTACCCAATTGAATGAATTAACCAGATTATAAATAAATTCTATACATATTTACATATACCGCTAATAGAGCAATAAATAATCCAGATCAAAATATATATATATATTCATATAATACGAAACCAAAAACAATTTGAATGCATTCACGTATTGCCGATAATAACCAGAGAACCTGAAAACCTGAAAACAAATAACTTACACAAAGATAAATACTTTTGAAGCCCAACAAAATCGCCGTAGAACTTATACCATGATATAAGGGTACTTCCTATCATACAAATCTAAGCTATTTCACAAAGATAAAAGAAATAGTAAGAACAACAGCAGATCCAGAGAAAAACATAACATTGCAAGGAAAATTTCCTTCGCTATATCAAAACGAAATCAGAAATTGTGGGAAAATCGGAAGCAAAGTTTAAGCAGAACTTTAAACAATCTTCAGATCGTATAACATTTATAAAACCCTCGACCATTTCGAAGAGGAGGGAAAAGATATAATGATAGATCCCAAAAGAACTTGAAAGAACTCCAGATCATAAGAAATCAAACCAAACAACAGTGAATACAAATTAAATTGAAATTTTAAAAGACATTGAAAAATAAATAAATAAATATTGAAAAATAATAATAATAACAAACGGAAATCGAAGAAAACTTCACAGCAAGAAGAAAAACGAAAATCATGTGAGTATTTCCAAAAATTTATTTGAAAACATTTTGAATATACCTTATATACCCAAGTAAAGTTAAATGAGATGCAAAGTGCTACCCCTAAAGTAATATTTTTCATTTCCAATATTTTATAATTTGATCATTTCATAATTGAGTTTACATAATTTAGGCTAACTTGCAGAGCGTTATGTAGTTGTACATGAAATAAGTATATATAAATTAAAAATAAACTTTATTGATTGAATATACATATATGTATATATATATATATATATATATATCCACATATCCTTCATATCTTCCTCCTCTGGCTTTTGCGTGATTTAATCCATGTAAAAGTTGACACTTGACAAAGCACTTCAATTATTTATTGCCCCGCCCTAATATTATATTTCTAACCGCAAATTTCAAATATATTGCCCAATTAGCATCAATATTCCACATCATACGGAAGTGTGTGCATATATGTGTGCTGAGTTGACCACATATGTACATATATATGTATATACCAATGCCACAACACGATAAATCACAATTGAACTGTGCAACACAAGTTAATTTACATGTTCCCAATTGCCGATTGTTTCACTTGATACACTTGCACACCTGAATCTGTACAAATATTATATCTTAAGTGTTCTTAACAGCATTTCCTATCTAATTAATAATATTATGTAACAAGATATATACTTTTAGTCTTTGACTCGATCTTAGCTATTTGAGAAACTCTTTTTATCGAATTTGCCCTCTACAAACCCAAATCTCGAAGCCCTAGCTTATCCCCTTCAAATGCAATCAATTTTCTAGTATTCTAAATGGTGTCCAAGCTGTCCAGTTCCATGTAAAACTATTACTCACAGTCAAACTATCCTAATTTTGGATCTCAACTGAGTTCCATCTCGAGTTCAAAATACTTTCTTTAAGATTGTGCTCGATTCTGGTTCAGGTAAGTACACCGCATCCTTATTTTAGTCATAAGATACTAGAGAACATGGGAGTATTTGGGCAAATTAGTTTTTTAGCAATATATATTTATATATATATATCATAATTATTATGCTTACCTCGATGAGGACTCCTCAACTTATCTATCCTGAATGCCTAAATGCAATTTTATTTATTTGTTTATTATCATTATTTCCTCTAATACATAGTTAGGAGTTCAGGCTTGTTCGTCCATTCCAACTTATTTATTAAAATTATTTATTAATAATATATATATAACTTGTGCAACTAATTGATTAATATGTTTATAAGTGGAGCAACAAAATCTGTTGAGCAAATTCCACACTCGAAGTTGGGCATCTGAATGTTCTCCGATTAGCGAATGGAACCCGAAAGGAATGCATGACTGTATCGAGATGATGTAACGACTGCAATTGCTCGGCGGGAGCTTTGCTTTGTGTGTTATGTGACACAACGCTAAAGTGGACCGACAGACAGGCAGACAGACAGACAGACAAACAGACAAGACGACAGACGGAGAAGCAGAGCACGACACTCATTTGTAAAATCAGTGAGATTAGTCAGCTCGGAGCGATTGCTGCGTATCCTCTTACGCTCATTAGTAGCACATTTACCCCGTACGTGATTTAGCTGCCAATGTCCAGAGATGAGCACACAAATATCACAGTGTATATGCATATACACAGCAAGATATCGGAATGGCCAAAGTCTGCAAAAGTTTGCAGGTTGTCTCAAGCAAAAATAACTTCCGAGTTTCGGACAATTATCGTGCATCAAATACTTTGTAAAATTAAAGTACTAATATATTTGCTTAAGAAATTACTTTGGCTTTGGTTGTACAATTTTTTCAAGTGTAGTTACACATCCAGAAACTCGGCGAAAAACACTCTGAGTCGGAGTCGCTGGGCGAACGTGCAGCCAAAAAGCATGTGCTCAGCAATAACCTTCTGGATTTTATGGCTCAGCTAGAGCACAACACACACAACACACACACACCAGTGTGTGTGAGTAACACGTTGGGGAATTTGGCCACCTCCACTCTGACAAATATTTGCATTTTTGGGCGTGCTGCAGTTGTTGATGTTTTAGTTTGAGTCCGTGTCCGTGTCCGTGTTAGTTGGTGTTTTTCGTGTGGATCGATTGCATGTGGCACTTATGGCACTTATCCTTAGCTCTGTCTGTGTTCAGCGCAGCAACAAGAATACAGCACTCATCTGAATGCCGAACAATTCCCAAAGCCCATGATTTCTGCATACCCAAACTAAGAAGTCGAACGTTGAGCCACATCAAATTCAGGCAGAAAATATGCAATGATTATTTCTGTCCTGGCTAAATGGCTGACAATATTCATCAATTGCTTCATCCTTGGCATCTGTCAACCACATGCGAAGTACATGCAGTCAAAGAGTTTTTTCAAATTGCATTTCAGTCGGTTTGCATTTTCAATTAAGTAAAAATTAGTGGGAAGTTGCCACTGACATAGCTTTGACATATCAAATGCATCGCTCGGCGCTTGTCAACGCTTTGCGCAGCACAGGACTCAATGGTAATCACAAAAACGTCGCTCACATTAACATGAGAATCCTTTCAGTTCTTGAGCGCATAAAATCCTTGAATCGTTCAATATATATACATGATTGCAATATATCCAACACACACACACGCACAGCTACACATTGCGGCAAACTGATCAATGGCTGTCACATTTCCGGCACAGACCAGAAGCTTCCGATTTTCATCGTCGCTGCAAGGACAACAGCAAAGCTCTAAGTTCATTTACGCTATATACTCAACCTTCCACACAATAAGAGCAACCTAAGCGCACACACACACACACACACACACACACCTACACTAACAAGTCACACTCATGTCTCAATGAAAAATGTTCACTCAATTACGCTTCAAGACTTAATTCACAAAATTGGAGCAAATGTTGTTAACGGAAATGGGCCACTGGGTTCCGAGTTCACTCCAGTGTCCAAGCAGCAGCAACTGTAACGCTACCTTTGACCACTCTCTCACACACACACACACACCACACATACAGTATCGTTTATTGTTTCGTTCGCATCACCGTATATATTTATATATATATAGCGATGACACCGCCACTCGGCTCCTGTTGCTCACTTTTAGTATCAGCTTCCTGCAAGCAGTTTATTGAGTGTATGCACTCAGAAAAAAAGTCGTCATACTTTTGGTGTCAACTCTGGTTTTCTTTTCCTAATTTTGAAAAAGTTGTCTAATTTTCAGATCGTTTTTGCATATGTTTATTCCTTTCGTCTATATGAATGCCAAATCAGTCTTGCGTGTCGGAAGTTATATGTCTGAGGTATTCCGAATTATCTGATAAATATGTTGGTATATATTTGCTTAACCTCTAAGCTAGCAAAGAGCAGCTCAATTTGAAGGAAATCAACTATTTCACTTAGTCCTGGAAAAGATGCTAGCTCTGTTGCTGGCTCTCAGGCCAAAGCTAAGCTGGCAATTGCAATCAACTTAGATTTGTTTGTTAGGCCCTAAGCTGGGCATCAGCTGATAAGCTGATTAGGCTGCGGACAATGACAGAACACAATGGTAACAGCAATGGTCGAAGCCAAGACCACAAAATATGCTTAAACTGCATCAAAAATTGTTTGATCAAACAAAAAGAGAGATAGAGAAAGACAAGAGAGAGAGAGAGAGAGAAAGGGCGGGGAGAGATACAGGCTTCGATTGAGGACAGCTAATGAAAGTAAGAGGAAATGCACTGAAATTGAAGTTAGCTGTTAATTTAAGCCAAACATATTATCTTAGCCCATTAGCCCCTTTTCAGTTGGCCACTTTCACAGAAGCCACGAATCGCATTTTGGCTTTGGCTACAACTGAGCGCTAAGTGCGCCAAAAATAAAACATGGTTTAAGATAGCTGCCAATAAGCTTTGGGATATAAATAAATAAGCATTGCACACACACACACACACAGAGAGAGAGAGAGAGAGAGAGAGAGAGGGAGAGAGACAGACAGGTGTGTCACCCTAACTGGGCTGACTCAAAAAATGCACTCAAGCGTTAAAATGCTATCGATTTGACGCTAAAAATAAACGAAACCTTAAGCAGGAACAAAGCACACACACACCCACACACACACACACACACCTCTACATTCAAATTCATGTATGCGTGTGTGTATTTATTGAATTTAATTGTATAATAAATCTGCATATTGGACAATATTCACTTTCTCTCCTGGCGATTATATTTATATATATCTGGCGATTTATATACAAGCATAGATTTCATCTTTTGCTCCATGAATCCCTCATGCATTCTTTCAACGTTAGTCAACAAAAAAAAAAAACCACCCTTAGCTACTACACCAAATTTTGGGGCATACCATAAATGATGACAAACGAATTTCTCAGCTTTAATGAAATTTAAAAAAAAAAATCCAATGCTTTGAAGTCAACTTTTCGCTGGTGCAGCTGATGGAAAAATGGGCGTGGCCAAGCAAAAAATTTAAACAAAAAGTTGACAACAACAAAAAAAAAAAGCAAGTGAGAAAGTTGCAGTCGGGCGTAACCGACTGCAAAATACTTGGTTGCCTTCCTTCGAAGTTTGGGAACTGTAGCTCTTAAATTGGGAGTGGGATGAACAAAAAATGATGGAAAAGGTTCCAAATAATCTTTCTTCATGGTTATATCGATTTCGTAATCTTCAGCACAGACGGACGCCTTGACGGACATTGCAGAAAACCAATATACAAAGTTAGCTTCGGTATCAAAGTATAGAAAGAGTTTCAGCTGTGCCTTAACAAATCGGAATAAACAAAACATAGTAAAGGAATGGCTGGCATGCATACTGGTATACTGGCATACTCAGGACACACATTCACACACACGCATTCACACACACACATTCACACACACGCGTTCACACATACATATGTGTGTGTGTGTGTGCACTTGCTACCCACACTTGCGGCTGTTTCAACATTTTCATTCGAGCCGCATGCATTCAAGTGGGTGTTGACACAGAATTTCCAAGCTGTGAATACATGTCAGCAGATTCTATGGGTGTTGCAGCAGCCACACACACACAAACACCCACACACACACACACACACACCCATGTGACCACAATTTCTCATAATGTGTGGAGGCCATTTCTAACAGCTCATAACTAATCTGTGACTTTCACTTACACTCACCTGATGTCCACCCACCATCTACCTTTTGTCTCATTCATTCTCTCTATCTCTCTGGCTCTCCCTCTGTCGCCCTCTCTCCCCCCCGCTGTTGTCCTTAATGAGCAATCTCACATTTCTCACATTTCCCCACCGCTTTCGCCCAGTTAAATATTTGAGCTCATTAGCAGCTCCATTGGCAAATTCAATATTAATCGAATAAATCCAGCTGCATTCGTGAAACGATGTCGAAAATACAAATTTTGAGCCAGAAAATCCCACAATCATATTGGCGTTGGGTTAACGCGTATTTAATCCTAACCGGATATGAAAGCTGCTATTGCAATCACACACAAGCCCAACATAGAATATTACCCTGTTAAGTAGCTAGAACTGAGCTTGTTGCTTTTCCATGTCTCCACTTTGATTAGCTGCTTAAAAAGGGAAAACTTTCTTCGCAAATAATCAACTCGAAAAGTATTCGAATATATCCACATACTATACCATGTAGTCTAGTGTCGCCATTCATACTCCTCGGTGCTGTTGCTATCAATATGGTTGCTGCCACTGGCAGCTTAAATAATTACAAAATCCAACTTACCACAAAGAAATAAACATCAGCAACAGCAGCTGAAACCAGAACCAAAACCGAAACCGAAACCAAAACAGTTATTGGAAGCATCAAAAACAGCAGCAAGTGTCAAGCTGCAAAATGTAATTTGCAACTAAAGTGCAAAGCATGTGTACAAAAAAGTACACATAACGGAGTTGAATATTCTGTATATGACACGTATGTATATATGATACTTATATATATTATATATATATATGTTCTTCATACTAGAACTATACTGTATTCCTGTGGAAGCTGATTCTGAGTACCTGCAACAAAATACCAAGCTAAAAGCTGTGAGACAAGTTCGCACTATGGACACATGCAAGATATATATATATGTATACATATATATATACATATGCATTATCCACTCAAAGATATGTTCATCAATCCATTACAAAATTCAAAACACAAAAAATATGCAGATGTTGCAACTTTGTTACGATGTTGCATAAAATAAATAAATAATATCCCTTTTCGCATTCTGCAGTTGGTTCAGATACACACACGATATACTATTTGGGATGTGTGTGTTTATACAAATACATATACATATGTACATATGTATGTATGGCTATGTATATGAGCTGGCCAAAAATATATGCTCAAGCTCAAATTTCTTATTTTGGTCAGTCTTCCATAATTGAAATATAGACAACTGTATTAAAGAGAAGATTGGCCAAAATAAATGGTACAAAAACAGAGACAGAGACAGAGACTGATACAGAGACAGCAAAAGGGAATGGGAATGAGAAACAGAGAGACAGAGAAAGGAGGAGTGGGGGAGAAGGAGTGGTAGACAATGGCAGGGCGAATGAATGATGAATATGAAGCAGTCTCTTGGCCTAGTTTGATTTCAATCAGTTGCTCACAATGCGAAATATGTTTTCACCAAAGCCGCACAACAACAACAACAAAAGGCCAAGAGCAAAAATTAATCGCAAAACACAATCAAAACTGAGTCTGAGAATTGGTATTGAATACATTGCAAATTAAATGAAGCCCATCTACTGAACATAAGGTTCGAGCAATTATGACAGTGTCCTGTTGCCCCTTGTGGTCTGTGAGAAAACATAAGAAGCGATGCTGACAAGGCTATTGCATATGGGTTACCTTTGGCCTCCTCGTTGGTCATGTTCATAACATCCTTGTGTTGCGAACTGAGCATTCGAGTAGCATAAAATGCACTCAAACTCTGCTCGATGGAGTGCATTTGACACATTTCGAAATGTTATTCTCAAATTGGATATTCAATTATATCTAGCTTTTTCAAGATGACGCCTAAGTAGTCAAAGAGAGCAACTGTGAAGGGTTCTCCTGTCAAATCTTAAACATTTTCATATTTTCTGGCCTTGAATACACTGCAACTTGTGTAATGCTTCGACGATTTCTTGAAATTATTACATGTTCACACTCATATAAATTTCAACTTTTACAATGGCCTGGATATTATGTAAAGAACCCAATTTAGTTGCACAGTTTGGAAAGCAATACATAAATACACAATATGCATAGCTGGATACAAATCAATCAATCGATGGTTGGAGGGGGCAGGCTGAGCGAATTGCTGTCCAGTTAGCTGTCTGTGGCTGAGAGTGGACAGCAATAAAAGTGGAGGCGACAGCTGCCGTTCAGTGCGGAAATGAAGGTTATGTATATATAATGCCACAAATTCATGACAGACGATGTGGTATTCGAGGGTCTGTTGTGTTGACCCAAAAGCGAGTTTGGGGCAGGAAAAACAGCAGTAGCAGCAGCAGCAGCAGCAGCAGAAGCAGCGGCAAACCAGAAGTGCATTTTTGTGTCAATCTATGCAAAATTCCCGTACGGAAATCGTTCAAAAAAACAATTTGATCAACGCACAGCCCTGGTTCTGACAGCCCCTGTAAACATTTTGTCCATCGCCCTTGGAATTCAGGAAAAATACTTTGATTTCGTGTCGTATTTTTGTTTTTCCTGAAATATTTATTGTCAGGACGCGTGTCACACAGGATTCTTTGGCGCTTAACTTGAAACAGTTCAAAATGAGAGGGGAAACATCTGTTGTGAAAAGTGTCGTCAAATGTGTTGCGTAAATTGTTTTCATATGCAATTTGCTTTAATAACGTAATAAATATGTTTTTTAGTTGAGTGACGCAGAACTACCACGTATTTGCATACAAGTCCAATGGTGTATACATATTTATTCACAGACCTGGGGGAAATTTTGCAATTTTCCCGCATTTTCATTCAACACTGTCAAATTTTTGTCTGCCGCTTTTGCTTTTCTTTGCATTTTCTGTTTGTTATTTGATCGCTATGCAAATATCCCGAACTGGCAAGATGGGAAAAGAAAACAATGAAAAGTTCAGTTGGTTGACTTGCAGATACCCTATGAAGAACATGAAATTTAATTGTAAATACCAAGCGAAAATTAAATTCCAAATTTCTTCAGCTTTTAACAAATGAATGATAAAGAAATATTTCCTTGCTCAAGTCCAAGTTGTGATTATCTAACGACTTATGTAACACACATGAAAAAACGAGTGCAGTTGCTGCACATATCCTCGAAAATGAGGTGGCACCATTGAATGGCATGCCATTGTGCCATGAACTTGCCACTGGCAGTTGACAAGCCGTTTAAGAAGTCTTGAGCTGAACACCTTATGTTTGGTTTCCAATTTCGCTGATTCCTTTAATGAGAGGCAGCCAGTTGAGCCTGCCCAAGTTATTTGTTGCATGCAATCTAAAGGATATTAAGTTTCAATTTCCTTGCCTTTTCATGTTTAAATTTACAACTAACATCGGGCTACTACATTAAAGCTTTGCCCTCTGTGATCTGCTGGATTGTTTTGCTCTCTCAAATAATTTATATATATATATATATATATATATATATATATATTGACTGCCTTTTTGCAGCCGAGTGATGCTAATGCGATTTATTTGTTTTGACTTATTTATTTATTTATTTAAAAAACATCTGCTGCTCGTCACTGAGAGAAAGTCCTTTTCCTTTGACATTTCAGCTGGCTTCAGGCCATGCCGCCAAGCAGCTCAGTCTAATTAAACAGACCAAAATATAGATGCAAAGAGAAAGACAGAGAAAGAGACAGAGAAAGAGACAGAGAAAGAGACAGAGACAGAGAAAGAGAGAGAGAGAGGGGGGAGACTGTCTGCAGGCGGTGTTGAAATGCCTGCTTTCGAGGTTGTAGCTTTAAGAGTCCCATCAAGAGGCTAAAGAGTTTCTTCTGAGTGTTTCTTGGTTCGATTCGATTGTTTTAGCCGTTTCGTCGATTTTAAATCATATAAACATGAGGAAAATCACTCACCCCCGCTCTCGTCCCCCCCTGCCCGTGCAACCCACCACTATGGCACACCAATATTGCTGAGCTGCCTGCAGGCAGTGGAAACAGATCCAAAACAGAATCAGAATCCGAACCAGAAAAAAAACAAAACGAAACCAGGACCCACAACACAGATCTCATACCCATTAAAAATTGGCTGCAATTCGGGTATAATAAGCTTGTGCAAGTTGCGTGTAAAATTATATATTGTAAAAGAAATCAATTTACGAATTTGATCTTCCATGTAAATGAATGTAAAATGCAGAAGCTGCGCACAGGGTATGTGCTAGTCTATCATTTTTGCAGTGCAATACTCTCTACTATTTGGTTGCTGTTGTCTTGTTTCACTTTATGTTGCTGTGAAAGGCCGTGCAGCGAGGTCGACGTCAAAAGGGAGAGACAGAGAGAGAGAAAGAGAGGGAGAGCGAGACAGAGAGAAAGAGAGAGAGAGAGAGAGAGAGAGGGAGAGGGAGACGTAGGGAGAATCACCTGTGGCTTGTTAGAGTATGAAAGGCAAATTTCAATGCCAACAGGTAAAACGACACATATGTATCTCCATAAGTATACCTATTTGCATATGTATATGTTCGTTTATATGTCCGTATGTACGTGTGTATGTATGTATATACATATGTATGTGTGTGTATGCCACCCAACTGTATGCTGGACCCAACGAAGCGGATAAGCCAGCTACGGCAAAGTGGATGGGAGCTCCTGCTGCTGCTGCTGGGTGGAAGGGGAGGGGTGGCGCGGTATGCCAATGTAGCCAGGCACTCAGGCAACATGGCTTGGCTACTGAGCCAATTGTGGAAAGCCACCCCCCTCTCCCCAACCCCCTTTCAATCACTCTCCGTATACCTTTCTCTCTCTTTATCGCAGGCACTTCTCTTTTGTTGTTGTCTCTCAGTTCACTATGTTAGCTGTGTGTGTGTGTGTGTGTGTGTAAGTGTGTATCTCGCTATTGGCAGATTAAGCCTCCTGCGTGTCTCTGTGTGTGTGCGTGTGCAGCAGCAAAAGCACAAAAAAGCCATGAAAATAAAATGAATAAAATGGCAACAAATCAAAAAATATTAGCAGCATATTCCTTTTGATTTTTTATTGCGCAATGTTTTTTGCCATTGGCACACACACACACACACACACACACACATACACACGCTGGCACTCACCGTCCGATTTAATCGCCAAGGTAACACTGCGTTGGGTGTGACCCTGTCCTTGCAAGCGTAATTGAACTACAAAAATAGAAGCGAAAAATCAACAGATACGAGTATATCCAGAAAATAATAATAAATAAAAAATCAAAAATAAAAAATAAGCAAATTTATTTTGAATCCTTTGAGCGAAAAGTCAAATTAACCAAAAACCAATTGGATGAAACTTTATTTTACTTTTGAGCAAAAGTTATGTCATAAAAAAAGTATAACTTCAACCAATCTCCGAAATGAAACTGATTTGAAACTCCATCTGAAAAATGAAATAAATATTTATTAAATATTTTAGAGTCGACTGATGATAAAAATGTAGAAATATACAAAAAAAAGAATAAATGAGTGAGAATTCAAATTAAAAGAAGCTAATGAGCAGAAGCGAAGAGAAACTTTTTTAATACTTTTTTGTGACTTGAAAGAAAAGAATTAAATTCAATAAGCGATTCTCAGTCTGCTGCCATGTATCTGTTGATATGTATCATGCAACTGAAAAGACGCCGCGCTTTCATTTGAAACATTTTTAATGTTGCACACTTTGATTTAATGTGACACTCGTTGCTTATGAACAACAACAACAGCAACAACAACAGCAGCTACAAAGCTGCGTGTGGAACAATGAACAATTGAGTGTTGCGTGCAAATTGTTGGCTGTGTTGAATTACAGCTCTTGAATGGGCTCTTGTTTGCTTTGTGTGTGTGTGTGCGTGTGTGTGTGTGTGTATGTTTGTGCTGCAAAGTTCTTTTCCATCTTGCCTTGTTGTGCTATTGCTTTTGTTTGTTATTTTAGATGTTGCGCAAATGGTGTTTGCATAAATAATTTCTATGCATAAGAAGCCTCATGTGAGACACAGAAAGGAGTGGATGGGCGGTTAGAGGAGTCGAGGGGAGGAACGTGGCACACACACTCCACGCAGCAAAATCATTGATCTTTTAATGTAAAAACAATGTCAGCCACTTATGCCCCATTCATACCCCTTCTGCGTGTGTGCTGCCAGCATTTCACTTTAAATCCATGGAAATTGAGCCCAGGCTCAATAATGATAAGCCAACCCAATCCCAATCCCAATCTTACACCTGCCCCACCGACACCACCACCCAATAAACCAACTCGGAAAATCTTAGTCGAATGAGCTAAACGGGAGAATAAAAAACACGCATATCGGCTCATACATATAGAAAAGATAATGCTGGAATAGGAGTAAATATATAAATATCATATTCCATCTTCATGAAGAAGATTTCTCCGAATATATATTCTCGATCAGCCTTACTAGCCAAGTCGCCTACCCGAGCTGGCCAATTTATATCCCCACCATATCATAAAGCTGTCATAGGAACAATCGGTCGGCTTTTTATATATTTATTGGCTGACTCCGGTCTTCAATAGAATATTTCTGATATTTTTTTGTTTTTCATATTGTGGAATGTGGCACAGCTTTTGAGTAGCTGCAGTTGTTTGTTCCCTTCGATAATAATGACATTTTTTGTCTGCCTCTTTCTTTATTGCACTCTATCCATAAAAAACAGCAGAGAGCAAAAAACATTTGTATTTGCATATTCATTGTATAAATAAAGCAAGTAAACAAATCAAAATAGATAATTGTCAACAAGCCTTGCTTGGGTTCAAAATGGTCCCCTGCATTGTCTGTACAACAGGTGGAAAAAAAGTGATTGTTACCTATATAAGGCTAGGATTTTAAGAAACAAAACAGTTATACTTTCCACCTCGGATTCAAAACAGTTCGACTTTGCACCCCGAACTCAAGAGTTCGAATTTACAACTTGATTCGGCTAAAATCGATGTGGCCAACTTCAAAGTGTACAAGGATATGTATACCCCTAAACGGTTACTTGAGATGTCAGCTACATATTCTTTTGATAGCCAGTAGGTGTGCAGCTCTCCAATCATATTCCAAATTGGAAACCAACCACAAAGCATCAAGGCTTGGCTGCATACGCTGCATCCTTGACGTCTATGCAGTCTTTGCGATGTTCTTCCAGCACCATGAGAGTGCATACCATAAAAAGGACCGAAGGGAGATCTGTCTTGTAAGATATTACATAGCCGATAACGTAGACGCTTAACTTCATCCAAATAGATGTATACAAAAGTATACAAATATTTATATTTTTATTAAATATTTTAATAAATTATATAACACATTCATACAATCAAATTTATAATTGTAAAGATTTCAATCAAAAACATTTTCAATTATCCTGGAAAATGAAAAATTGTTAAGCTTTAATGTTGTGTACATGACTTTTACTGTGCTGAAGCATTGAGTCTCAAATGGATTAGAATTGGATGAGAGGTGGCTTTAAACATCATTCCCCTTTTGGGTCTAGCTGAAAAGACTTTTGCTTGTTTAATGTTGTTTCGTCAGCTTCTCAGACCTGCGTCAAATGTCAAAGTTTGGCAACTTGTATCCAAAGCAACACGCTGAACATTTAATGAAATTGAAACAGAGCCGACAACCAAAAATACAGTTCATGCTACTTAGTGCCACAGGCATTGAGATCTCATAAACTTATCCATAAGTGTAATTAAATTTACGCATGCGACCTGTTGACCTTGCACCTCTTCTTCTTCTTTCCTTCTTCTTTTTCTGCTTCTTCTTTCAGTTGTTGATGATGTGCGCCTAAAAGTATGCTTTGATTTCTGAGTCGGGGCAAAATCAAAGCCAGACAACAGCTCAAGCGCTAACTAAGGGCTGTCTGAGTGTCTAACTGACTGACTGACGAACTGACAAACTGACGAGCTGACAAACTGACGAACTGACTAACAACCTGACAGCCCTGGTAGTGGGCGTGTCAATAGGCATTAAAACAAGCAAGCAACCATTCGACTGTGGCTGTGCCTGACACACTCTCTTACTCTCCAGGGACTTAGCGCTAATTCACTTTTACGCGTCTAACAAAATTAATTGCGCACATTTCGCCAATCATACCCGCAATAGGATACTCTGCCCCAGAGAAGGCAGCGTGTTGTGCATCCAAAATCATGAAGTTTGCTTTGCCCTAACATGTAATATTTTCTTGATTGTTCAAATCGTTTGTTTTCACTGCATCCTTATTGATCTTTGGTGGAACAACACTTTTCACACATGTTTTTCTGCTATTATCGTATATAACGTATGAAAGAAAGAACAAATATAAATCGCGCTCATACTCTAACACACACACACACATACACACCAATGCACATCAATTGACACACTCGCTTAACGCACACATGCTAAGTGAGAACGTGATTGGGAATGAAAATGTCAACGCTGTGTCGCTCGCCTAACAAATTTTGCCAAGTTTGAGTACGTGCTGGCACACCTTTGCCACAAGCTCTGACTTATGCCCCTCATCTGTGGATATACACTCTGATATATGTACATACACTCAGAGCAAAAATCCACAAGAAAATTCTATAGGTTCGCCATTTCCTGGCCTTATCTTCAGAAATTATATACATATCTAGTATATTTATTTTGAAAAAAAACATAAGATTTTCCGAATTTCAGAGAGCATTTTCAAAAATACAGTTAAATTTTTTTTCTAAGTGTATATACCAGTCACTTGCAGACGCTGTCCATCTGGCGTTTTTCGGGGTGCCAACCACGCATGAGAAATCGAGGACATCATCTGAAATGCGCATAAATTACGCACAGAATGGCACAAACATCGTGCGGCTAGGAGAGGAGTGGCTGGGAGAGGTGAGCCGCGGAGCACTTCGAGCAGCAAACTGTGTCTACTCAAGCATCTAATAGCTATGATTCAATTAGCTATCGTGCGGTCTTTCTCCTAATCAGGTGTAAATTAGCGTTGCGTCGCCATCTTTTGTCCTTGGAGTGACGTGCAAGTTCACATCTAATTGGCCCGAAGCATTTCTACTTTGGCTAAATGCCCTTTTTATCTTACCAACACTGGTTAGTCTGACTTGGGAACCGTTTCCTCATCTAGGAGCAAATATCGTTTCGATTGACTGATATGTTCCATTTGAGGAGCCAAAGGAAAAACCCCCTGAAGATTTATTTTTTTTTTTACTTTTCTAATTTTGTCATTCAAATAGTAGAGTTTATATTTAATGAATATGTTTTACATGTAGGCTTCTCTCATACGCTGTCGACGCAGACGATCCTTCTCCTCCATAAAGGCCATAATGGTTGTCTTTGTGGGCAATATCATTATAATGGGCAGGATATTCTTGCACTTTTCCAACACACGAGCCATACGCTTTGACGACTGATAGTCGAGCAGTATAATGCCAACATTGCCTGCCTCGTACAGAGTGAGAAAGAAGCTCTCAAGTTCACTCTGAGTGGTGCCTGTGGAATGAATAAGAGGCACATAAATCGAGTTAGTTATTTCTAAAGGATTACATACTTGGTTCAACCATTAGATAGTTGCGATGTTTCTCACGCTGATAGCCAATGCCAGCGAGAAAGAAGCCCAGGGTTATCTCCTGTTTGAAATAGTCAATAATTTGTATAAATCGCTATCGGATCGGTATGGTTGTCGCTGCTGCGATATCTTACTTTATCGGCGATGACACCGATGAGCATCATTGTTGGATCCCAGACCTTAGCCGGGATCAGCACTTCGAGTTCCTCTTCAGAGTCCTCTGCTTTCGAATCGTTAGTGCCATTGGGGATGGTGTTAAAACTCATTGTATCTGTATAATTTGGATTTTCGATTTTCTCTGAGCCCAATGAATAACATTTAAATCGTAGCACTTCGATTGAGGTCGAAAATGTAGTCAAATCAATGCAGGAACTTGAGTATTGACTTTGAAGCTCGCAATCAGCAAACGCCAGAGAAACTTATATATTATATCTGCATATTTTTGGGTGAGCTGGTACCTTAATACAGGGTGTCTCTCTCTTCCCATCTCTGTCTCTCGGTCTCTCTGTCTCTCTGTGTGTCTTGTTCAGTTTATATTGCTTTTTAATGAGTTTTCAGTAAATAGCAGATTGCCCTGCTTCCACTCTCGACTCCTTCCAAAAATAGAAGAACTTTAGCTCTCAGCCAAGGCTTAAAATGGAACTGGAACTGGAACTGGCTCTGGGATATCAGATCTAGCTGGGCTTTGCTCATGTCCAAAATTAGTTTACCTTCATTTTTTTTTGCTTTTTCTTTTTTTTCACTTGATTTGCATTTATCTTAATTATGAAATTTGCTGCTCGAGTTTGATTGCCCCTGCCCAACACCGACTTTGACTTCGCCAACGCTGAGCACCAGAATGAAAATTCAATTATGACATGAGTTTACAGATTTTGTTGTTGTTGTTGTTGTTTTTGCAGTTGGCCCGCAGGCATCGAGAGCCACTTTTAGAAAATTTATTAACTGCGACTTAACGAAAATTCGTTTACTTTTCGTTCTTTTTTTGGGGTTCCCCAATTGATTAAGTCAGCTGCTCTCTGCACCCCCCCAGATCTAACATGTACAGCCTCCCCGCGGTTAAGTCCCAGCTGCAAACGCTTCAGCGTTTGTGGTCCCCAGCTGCCATCGATTTCCCTGTGTCAAGTTCCTGCCATGTTAAGAACTCAACATTGATTGGCCTGCCTAAACAACTGCGCCTACTCTTACCTCTTTTCATGAGCCCTTAAGTGTTGTTTGTTTTCCAACTTACTAGTCAAATTTATATAAATAAAACAAAATAAGAAATGTGAAAATCTTAATGTGCAGTGTGTCAAACAAGAATCGAAATTAACCCATTGAAATTCTGAACCGCAATCAGAGTCGATATTTTTTTTTCAAATCCAGTAAGCGGTTCATTTTGATTTTCCGTATATTGAAAAACTATTTCTAAAAAAGAGAAAATTCTTTCCAGTTTCAAGGTCGTTGCAGCACGATGGCAAGCAACATTTAACTTTGTGTTCATAGAGGAAAGAGAATGGGAAAATGTGATTTTCTCAATGTTTAATACCAATTATTCCAATGAGTTTGCAGTATCGAAAGTCGAACTAATTTCACTCATGTAAGCAAATGTTGGCAACTTCAAATTTAATTGAACTTCCACAACGACTGTTTTCCATTTATTATAAGTTTTAAATACAGTCCAAGTCAAACTTTATTTTATTTACATTATTTTGCCCGAAATAAATTCATAATTTAATATTGAAGCCTTGACGGTCCAAATATAAAATGAAAACCGTTTCCACCGTAATTTTGCATCAATTACAAAGTTGGCAAACTTTGGCTCCCCCGAGTTCTGCATTAGATTAAAAATAGCGTTAATATCAGTTGTCGCTTCGGGGAATTAACAGGCTCTTCAACAACAATCTATAAATAGCTGCTGCGCCTCGCTAAGGTGCTTATCAAGTGAAGGACTCTCCGGTATGGCGACTTTCCGACGTCGAAGGTCATATTTAATGTACCCACAGTGGAAACTGCGTGTGTGCGTGTGTGTGTGTGTGGGTGTGTGTGTGGGAGTGTGTGGGTGTTTATGTGTGTGTGTGAGTGTGAGCAATCAGTGAAAAGTGTGAGGGCCAACATGCCGACAAACCGACAAGCTGACAAACTGACAAACTGGCAACACGCAGTCAAAGTTCAAATTGTATTTGTTCTGTTTTTGCTGCGGCAACTCGACAAGTGGCATAAATAAGTTAGCCAACAAATGTTGAAAAGTCACTCACATTACACACACACACACAAACAAATCAAAGAGCAAACAAATCAATCGACTGCCAAACACTCTACCAAAAGTCCTATATACACATCCAAATCGCTGCAAATTCGGAAAATTCAACAAAGAAATTTGTAGAAAAAATAAAAAAAAAGTCATAAAATTCATTCGCTCGACTTTTGCAAATCGTAGAATCGAAATCTATATTACTAATATAGGCAACAACAAGGCGAATATTAGAAAAAGTACACTGAAAATGAAGCATATTTTGTGTACACTCTAGAAAAAGATGCCTTTCAATTATGAAAAGCAAAAAAGGAAGTTTCTAGAAATAAGCCTCCATCAAAGTACTGCGTTCGGTATCATTACACCCATCTGAGTATGTCACTGTTGCATGCCACAAACGCAAATTGGAAATACATGTGATTAATGTCTGGTATTCAAGAGTCTGCATTCCAAATTGGCCAAAACTCTCAACTAAGCTATGCGAGTGCCCCGACTTTTGGCCACAATAGAGCGAGATAGAAATAGAGAGAGAGAGAGAGATGGAAAGAGGAATGATAGATTTTGCTTCACATTTGTTGTGCCATTCAAACAGTTAAGCGTAATGCGATTTGCAATTATTTCTTCACATATTTGCATGGCATTTTATTTTGAGTTTTGGCTTGCACGGAAAACAATAAACCCAATGCCAAATTGACAGGCGCCCTTTGGGGCCTTAGATCCAGGGGGTAGGAGTGAAAGTCATCTGGATTTCGTTTTGGATTTCGCTGTAAATTTGGCTTTCAAAAGCTAAACAATACACGAAAAATGCCAAAAGATTTGGCCGACTTTTCACCAACTAAAAAGCTGGGAATTGTTGTTGTATGTTGCATGTTGTATTTGTAGTTGTTGTTATTGTTATTGGTGTTGAAAAACCGAAAGAAAACTGAGGAGGGGAAAGACCAAAATAAACCAACCGCACACACATTAACACACACACACACACACACACCCAAGCACAGACAGACAACAAAATTATTATGTTCAAAGTGAATATTACATTAACCGTAACATGGGTTCGTTGAAGGCGACAGAGAGACAGCAAGACAGAAAGACAGCAAGACAGCAAGACAGTAATACAGAAAGACAGTCGGACAAATAGGCAGACAGCATTGGGGTAGAAATTACACAGTTACAGCATCAGAGATGAAGCCATTCTGCGAGCTGTGCTCCAAAGTTTACTTGTTGCCATTGCCATTGCCACTGCCACTGCCACTGCCATTGTCTGCCTGTCTGTCCTATTGACAGAGCAACAGCAACAGCAACAGCAACAGCAACAGTAACAGAATATTATTATTATTGTGCATAGTTGTTCATTGGCAGTAGCAATGGCAACACAGACTGACAAACAAAAACCAATTCTATTTGATGTGACATCAAAGCAAACGATAGGGGGTATTTTAGTATAATGTATCTTTAGTAGCATCGAGAACTTTAACTTGAAAAAAGCTAGCGTTGAATAACTTCTGCTTCTTCTTCTGTGCACATAGCAAACAACAATCAAATGCAACAAATGCAATATTAGTCGAAAATATTATTTCAATGCAATTGCGATTTATTTCTGACTTCAATTTTAGATCACAATATATTCCTGATGATCTAAACTCTCTTGATGGAATAAATCCGCGACTTATTTGGCGGTCCAAAACGAAGTGCTTTTACATGCTATGATGAAGTTCATTTTGACAAACGATCAGAGTTGCCAGATCGTTATACTACATTCGCAGAGTTGCCAGATTGTTACATTGTGTTATGGTTACATTTGCAACATGATCAAAATATATTTCGTTCGAATCCTGGCGGCTGCGGCTAATTTCATTTTATTTATTTTTCTCTTTCTATTTGTTTATTATTGTTCGTATTGTTGCCGGCTTGATGGTCGTGAGCGTTGAGTCTTTGTAAAACGCCTATCAGCTGTGGGTTCGGATCCCGCGTCAGGCATGGTTGTTGTGTTTGGTTGGTGTCTAGCGTCAGCATCAAAAGCAGCTACTGTGTGCGCCTTTTCGCTCAGCTGACGCACATCTTCGCACTGCTCATGCTCCTGTTCACGCAGACCCTGGCGAAGAGGACCGTGGGCAGCGCGAAGAGCAGCGTGAACGGCGCTATGAGGCCCGCAGTAACTGCTTGTGATTCTGACGCTAGTTCTGATGTGTTTTAATAATTATAAAATAAATAAATAAATATTTTATTTTTTTTGCTGTGTGCGATAATTAATTGCTGATTGCGATAATAAGCATGAGTGGATCAGGATTATATGCCATTAATAAAATAAGTTGGATGGCGAAAACTATGCGGCGTGGTCATTGCATATGAAAAGTGTGCTGGTGCAACTTGACAACTTGACAATGGCCAATTGTTTGTGGAAGAATTGTGAAATCGGAAAATGCAACTCTGGCTGAAAAAGCCAAGTTTGATAAGTGTGCGCTCAGGAGTGGTAACTGTCCAACCGTTCGACTCAACAGCACGGTCATACCTCAGGAGAACCATGTTCGCTACCTGGGTATGTATCTGGACAGGAAACTTTCCTGACGCAAACACATACAGATCACCGCAGCAGCGTGTAGATCCAAGAGGGCGAAACTCAACTGGTTGCTGAAGTCATCCAGCAAACTCAGCTTGAGCAACAAGCTGCTGGTGTACAGGAGCATCATCGTGCCCACATGGACATATGGGATTCCATTTTGGGGCACAGCGGCAAAATCTTGTGTTAACCACATTCAAGTTCCACAGATCAAGGTCTCTGGTGCTCCTCCCCCACCCTATGTGCGCAATATGACGCTGCACAACGACTTCTGTGTACCGACAGTCATTAGTCAAATAAACCGACATACAAGTCGTTACAATGACCGGTTACATAACCATGTTAACCCATTGGCCTGCTCACTAGGGTCGAATACAACCCGTAGACGCTTAAAGCGCCTCCACACCAGCGACCTCTTACATTTGATGTTACGTAATATTGTAATATGTAAAAACCAATTATTTGTTTACGTTATTAGTTTAAATTCCCTGTTATTATAATTCCCTGTTATTATATATTCAATATTCAAAACAATATTTTATAACTTTTGATTAGGTTGATTAATATTAAAATAAAATTGTTACATTAAAAAAAAAAAGGATGTAAACAATAGTCGGACAGAATGAAAATAATTTTCTGTGTGAGGGTAACTTCCAGCTGTGCCAGCGGCTTGTTTGTCATCTGTCATCTGTCATCTATCATCTATCACCAATCATCTATCATCTATCATCCATTATCTAACATCTATTATCTGTTTGAATGCAGCACAGTCAAGATACAAAATTTCCATGTCCATATATTATTTCATGTTGAACATTGCGTTGCTTGATAACAATAGGTTGCTGTTTGGGAGCTTTATGCATTTCCACACACACACACACACACACACACAAAGACACACACACACTTTGACCAAAAATACAATCATTTTCCGAGCACAACTCGCTGAAAAACATTTACAATTTTGGCTGCAAGCAACCAAAATTGAATGCAAGCAAGCAAAAGAGCAAAAGAGCATATGTGTGTGTGTGTGTGTGTGCGTGTGTGTGTGGGTGTGTGTGTGTTGGTCAATATGGGGCTGCTTTAATAACAGCGTGGCTTGTGTAAGCTAGCAAAAACCATTAATAACTGGCCTGCACCTGAAACGCAGCACAAGAACAAAGCCGCCAACAATGGAACTAGTGGCAAGAGAGAGACAGAGAGTGTGAGAAAGCGAGATGGAAATTGGGATTAAGTGTCTGTGTGGGTGTGTGTGTGTGTGTGTGTGGGTGTCCTTGGGTGTGTGCTTGGGTGTGTGCTTGGGTGTGTGGCTGTCAGATGGTGGGCCAAACAATTGTTTGCCATTTGCGGTCTGCAGCTTTTCGACACAGAGGAGCATAGACCCACACATACACAGACACATAAGGCGTTGTATAGACTGTGATTATACCCTGTAAATAATTGTAATAATAGTGTGCACAAATGTAGTTGTAGTTGGAGCACCAAACACCTTAATCATAATACTATTTATATACTTTATGGTTTGCTGTCTTTTGAACTTAATCGTATTATTCCTTGAACCCATTAAAAGAGATAAAACGGTATATATATATATATCAGTTTATATGAACCAACTGATCTCAGATGTCATAAAGGTAGAATCATTAAATATGAAATATTAGTCCCCAAATGACATAGGCAGATCACGTTTTTTTTGTCGATAAGCACCGCCATCGATCCGATTTTTTTTTAAATGAATGTTCAGTTGATATATATATATATATATATATATATATATATATGACCACCTGTAGGAATTTCATTAAGATCGGGTTGGAAGTACAGATTTTGTTAACCAAAAAGTATTAGGGTATCTCCCAGTCGAGCTCTCTCGACTAGAGTATTCTAACTTGTTAAAAATGAATATTCATGAAATGTAAATAAAGTAAATTGCTCGTAGATTATCTCTCATTAAATTTAAGCTATTCTTAGTCCACTTTAGCATAATAATAGTTATCGAATAAAAACTCATTCAAATATATAACTGTATATATATTTTATGTATATTTTAATGAGTTTATACTTAGTTGAGCCTGACTGTCCGACTCTCGTACCTCAGCTCAGAGGCGATTGGCAAGTTCTGCATGCTAACTCTGGAATATCAGACAATTATCATACATATTTAAGATTTAAGAACAAACAATATATATCTATTCTAGATTCGTAATATACTCAAATATACTATATTCTGCATGTGATATGTTGCATGGACTTCATATACTTCAAGAGTAGAGCTGATAGACTCTGCCACATTTGGCATATTCTTGTAAATATTACTTGCTTGCAATTCTGATTCTGATTCAATGTTCTTTGAGCGAGTGATTTGGAGTTTACCCATTAAGTATACCCGAAACACTGACTTTTACTATATATAATATATATAATACTCAATCTTACGCATATTTATCTGAAACCTTATCTGTCCTCGTAAAAACTGGGAACATGTGTTATTCACATTTGAAATTGGCCAATTTCCAATTTATCTTTAATGCCAAACTTTAAATGTCGACATCCACATAAATTTACAGATGCTCTCTAGAGAGAGAGAGGGAGAGTGAGAGAGAGATAGAGGGGGGGGGGGGAGGGAGGGAGAAGTGTACATTGAAACTGTTTACAGTCTCGTTAAGAGCACTCTTGTGTTTTGTATGTCTGTGAGTGTGTGCCTGCGTGTGTGTGTGTGTGTGTGTGTGTGTGTGTGTGTGTGTTGGGGTTGTTGTGTTGCGTTGCCTGCTAGCTGCTGGCTCCTGCCCTGTAATTATTGATTTTAATGATGGAGTGATTAATAATATGAAACTATGGCGAAACCAATTCAAATCGGGTTATTGTTGTGGTCGTTGTTGATATTGGTGTGGTTGTTGTGGTTGTTGTTGTGGTTGTTGTTGATGTTGTTGTTGATGTTGTTGTTTTGATGTGACGCTCTAATTGCATTTCCTTGTTACAGCTATCGCCTGCGAGTGCCTTTACACTCAGCAAAAAACACTGTTTCAACCTCAAATACAGCAGGTACACTCAGAAAAAAAGTGGGTTAACAAAAACTAAGATTTGAATAGCTTACTCGAAGGATAAAACAAAATTGATTGTTTTTGAAGCACATTCGTTTTCAAATAAGCAAAAGTAAACTTAGCTTTTTTTTTAAAATACGATTTTTGAATGGTTTTGCTCAACTTTTTCGCTGAGTGCATGTACATGCAACTGTATTTTGATGGCCGCTGGCCGAAAACTACGACACAAAGTGCCGCAAATTCAATTTGTTGCATTGTTGAGCAGTTGCACAGCAGCGCCCTCTGGCGTTCGGAATTTGCTTGTCAGTTGTTTGCTTTTGCGCTCGTTATACCCTTGCTAAGGGTATTCAACTTCGATCGAGAGGCTTGTAACGCATTCAAGGAAACGCCTCCGACCCATGATCTGCATCCTCTGTCGTTTTCCAGGCGAAATATTCATTTGGCTTGTCAACTTCGAAGTGTTTCTTGGGTGTTGCCATTTGCATTGAAAATGCCACAAAAGTGGCAAATGCAACTGGTTATGTTGCTGCTTGTTCCGTTTTTTTTTTTTCATTTTCATTTGTTCATTGCCGTGTCGCAGCTGCAACGAGTGGCATTTAATTAAGGCAACGGTTGTCTGCGAGCGACTAACTGTTGCACAACTGTTCGCCTAACGACGAATCCATCAAAAAGAGCAAAACTTTTCGAGAGTGTGTAGCACCAACACCAACACCAACACCAACACCAACACCAACAGCAACACCAACATGGCAAATTACTTTGCCCAAGCACACAGCAAACACAGCCACATGCACACTTCAACATATGTGGGTGTGTGTGTGTGGGGGGGGGGGGGAACAGGAACAAAATTTTGGTTTTTTTGGGGCATCAATCTTCTTCCATCATTGTCAGAAACGCAGACCCGATGACGATGGCTCAAACGATGACACAGCAGCAGCTAACAAATACATTCACACACGCACACACACTCGCACACACACACACCCACACAGCATCAGCTTGAGCCGTATACTCATATAAAATAAATGAAATATCATTGAAGCCATTTCATAATTTTTGCAGAGCAAGCAAGAGAAAAATAAATAAAAAATAAATAAAAAAAAATGCTATAATTTTTTGGGCCTGCCTTTTTCTGGCGATATTACTGTTGTTGTTGTTGTTGTTGTTGTTTGTGCAAATAATAAATTAATTATTTATTTACATTTCCATCAATATTAATTTAATGCCTTCCCGTTCGCCCTTCGCCCTGCGCCGTTCGCCCCTGTTGCTGCTCCCCAGCCTGGCTTCGACGAAAGCTATTCGATTTCACACAATTCAATTATTGAGTGGCGCTACTAAATTATGAAATATCATCGCTGCCAGCTAACATTGCTGTGCCCAAAATGCAATTTATTTAATTTATTTATAACACTCAATTCAATCAATAATAAATGACATCAAATCATTTTATCGCCACAAAACAAAACACTTAAATAAATTTCATTTAAAACATTCCCAATAAAATACATAAATGCAATTTCCGTTTTTTTGCATCAATTTTGAAGTATACCCATAATACTAATACTATATATGGATATACCTACAAGAACTGCTGAACTTCATCAACTTAAATGGAAGCAACAGGTACTTGCCCCAAAACATATAAAAATGTTGTACCTTAAGGCTTTGGCAATATATCATTTCGATTGCCCCCGCGGCACAGTTTGCACTGAGTTTTTCCTTTCCTTTTAATTTGCAGTGAGCCGGAGCTGAAAGGACAGCTTCCCCAAGAAATCAGCAGCAGTTTCAAGCGTTGCTCCTGGAGATAATCGAGTCATTGAGCTGTGGGGCAAGTTGCGCTTCAGTTGTTGTGCCAATATGTTCTTATGTGGGTGTATACCCAAATCATGCCACAAAACACACCAGGTAGTCATGGCAAAAAGGCCGACAAACGATTCAATTTTTGTTCCTCTTTATAGCTCAAGTACATTGAAATTAATTGTGCATAAATGGCAAACCCATATATCATTTATATATACATATATCGATAAGGGTCGATAAGGTACAACTCAACAAATAAATAACAAACTAATATGGCACTATAAATATTATCCAAAGGTAATCAATATTATATATATTATATATTGAATTATGTAGATAGCCAAAACATTCATCAAATGCGAAAGTAATGAGAGATGATGAGAAACGCCTGCGTTGAGAATTATTAAATTGATTTCAATTCCTTCCTGAATCGTTACAAGCAAATCTTTCAAGTGTTAACCATTCAAAACATGCACTTGCAAACAAACGAAATAAATTTCGAAACTCTCTGAACTGAGCTGGGGAAAATGGAGTTGAAAACTCAAGTGAAAAAAAATGAACATACGTGAGCACACATATGCATACAGCAAATGTTATTCAAAGGACTAACAAATCGTATGCTGTCTGTTGTCCACAAAAGAAAGGAGAAGCAGAAGCAGAAGCAGAAGCAGACGCAGAAGAAGAAGAAGAGGAAGAGGAAATGGAGAAGCGAGCAAAAAGTTGAGCTTCCTCTTCATGTAGAAAACTCATAATTTTAATGCAATAATTCACTTAGCTCGGGCTGCCTGCATAAACAAATTGAAAAACTTTTTCCACCAGCTTTCACTTCACACTTCTGGTCTCTTACTTTCTTTTCCTTTCTCTTTGGTTTTCCTTTTTTCATTACATTCCTTTTGTGTGTGTGTGTGTGTGTGTGTGATAAGCAGGCGCCCGTAGCCTCACAAGGCGACCACAGACAGCCAGCAAGGGCGGACACACTCGGCCACATGTAGTACACTCACACACCCACACGCACACACACATTAGCCTCATTTAGATAGATGCCAAAAAACTTACACGTGAACGGATATACTGCGGACACGAAGCGAAAGTCTTAGTCCCAAAAAACTTGTTTACTTTGTTCGTTTTTCTCTTCTTTGCTGCTGGCAACAGTTTTTGCCTGGCATTTTGAAGTGTATTTAGTAACGAGCGAGGACAAGCAGCAAAAACCGCAAGAAAGGAATGGGAAAAAACAGTAAAAACAAAAAACTAAAATGTGAAAAGGAAAACGAAAGGAAAACACACACCACAAAGTGGGAAAAGTGAAAATGAAAGTAAACCTCAACCACAAAATAAACGGACTATTTCCATGTTTAAGTGGCGCATTCAAAATGATGAATTTCATGGCTCTCGCTTATAAAACTTTTTAAGCCCAATCGCAAAAAACGAAACCAACCAAAAAGTGACAAACAACTTTTGTCACAAACAGCTCAGAGGTTCAAGTTACCCAAACTAACTTTTTGAGAAATAGTCGCAGAAGGTATTTATGTTCAAATTGCATGAGTAACAGCTGCAAATTGTTGCAAGAAGAGCTTTTAGACTTAGTGCATTAGCGACAGCAGCTTTATACACATACATACATACATATATATTAAGCGACATCTATTATTGATCGTCTGACAGTCTGCATGTCATTTTGTATCCGAATTAGCCCCTCAGAACTCGTCACCGGTCGTGAGTTTGTCGAATGAGATGCCAAGGCCAAACTTATGCCCAAAAGAGTCCTTGACAACGGAATAGTATATCATGAAGCTGCCCTGGGGGAACATCAGTTGGAATATGATGTCTTTTTTTGCTCAACAGGTTATCCAGTTATTCAAGCCAATCTTAGCCAAAATGCTAACTATAATTGAACAAAATATAATCATAATTATTATATTGCTTTTTCGGCCATTTAACTGCGGTCCACAAGGGTCGTTCTCTTCGGGTTGCCACATCTAAGTTTAGCGCAGTTTCATTTCATTTCAAGACTTAGTTCTTAGTTCAGCTAATTCAATTTCAGCTGTAGACGTCTAAATATATATAAACCGATATACAATATATATACACACATCTTCCCCTACCCATCCATCAGTCCCTTATCCCATCATCTTAAGCGCTTACCTGGGCACCCTGGCATTTTTGTGTATAATTTAAAATGTTGTTTGCGCTTCAGCTTAGAGGCCTGCACCCCAAACATCCAAAACAGCCCCAAAAGAGACAAACCCGGCGGCCAGCAGCAGCAGCAGCAGCAGGAGAAGAAGATGAACAGCCAAAAACAGCACAGTAAACCCTCCACAAGCAGAACCACCCACACACTCAAAGACACAGACACACACACACACACACACACACATATACATACCCCCTCGCTAAAGCAAGCAGCTAAAATATTTCTATCAAATTTCAATTTGTAGAAATTTATTTTTTACAATTTTGCGTGAATGGGGAGCGGGAAAGAGACATATAGCAAGTGGCACAAATAGAGAGAGTGGCTGAGTGAGAGAGAGGCAGAGGCATAGGCATAGGCATAGGGGGAAAGCGAGAAAGAAGGAGAGGCGTTCTTAGAGGCATTGCTGCATGCCACATAATTAAGCTGCGTTTCCCAAAAACTTCGGGCGGAAGCCCACAAAAGCCAAGCCTGTAATTAGAAATCCCCTTCAGCCCACCCCACAAAAAAATATTCGAGTATATACCTATATACATATATGTATCATATATATATATATATATATGTATGTCTAAATTGTCTAAAAATCTCCAAGATTTGCGTAAAGATGAAGCGAAGCAAAAAATATGCTCAAAATTAAGAGATACATTTTGATACATAATTAATTACCAAATGGGGATTTCGTTCCTTTCCTAGCTTAAATATCATTTAATTGAGAATAGGGTTAGGCGGGGGTTGGCTGGAGCAGTTGTTAGTCAAAGTTTGCAACAGGCGAGAGGGAGAGAGAGAGAAGGAGAGAGGGGGAGAGAGTTGAACTGTGGCTTCTGCAACACAAATTACCGGACAGAAAGATATATACATAGGTATATATATATATATATATATGAGAGGTTAGATCCATCTGATGGATGGAAAAAGTTTATGGCATTCAAGCCGCATTAAATGCGGATTTAGTTTACATTTTTACTTATTACTTTGACGTCAGCAGCAGGGAAATCAACGATAAAAACAAACACAACAAACACAACAAACATTGCCCAAAATATATCTGGGTAATTTGTTTGCTTGTGCACATTGCGTGTTCCCTAATCTCTGCTCCCCCGTCGCATAGCATCACCTTTCACTTAGCTAGGTGTCTGCCATTACTGGTCAGCGATTATCTTTTCAGCTAGGCTGACATTTGCATTTTGCGACAATTTCGCCATGCGGCTACAGCGCTGCGCACATGAATAGAAACAAGCGGACAGCGTTAATCTTAACTTGCCAAGCCAATTAAATACCTTGACAAAGAGATCACCTACATATGGAAAATATATATACATATATATATATATATTTCTATATGTATATATATTTACCGTTACTTACAGCTAGAACTTTTCTTATTCTTAATCTTGAGCTGCATTTATTTGATTGGACTATGTTGTGTCTATGCCTAAACACATACAATACCCTACCGCCCCCTCACTCCACACAATCTTATCAAACTGTGGGTATTTTTGGGGAAGTGTTTGGTGTGTGTGTGTGTGTGTGTGTGTGTTTAGGGAAAGGGGAAGGAGGTCGGCATTGAATTTCCGCTCGAGTTCATACAGTTTTTTCCTTTCTTTTATTTCACCTGATGATAGTTTACTTGCTGCTTATTATACCCTGTAATCAAGGCATTGGGGAGTTCCTTAATCAAATTAATATGTGACTTAATCAGTGACATTGACAGGATTCCCAAGACAGATCCTTAAAATGATACATACGCTTTAGGCAAATGAGTTCGACATTGAAATCTATTTCATATATCTCTAGACAAAATCGGGGAATAAATAAAGGAAAACCACATCAGTTCTCAGTGTTATTTCCTTTTTAAGGAAAGGATGCACTTGCAAATAATACTTAATTAAATTTACATTATATATATATATATATATCTTTACTAAAGTTTATTAAAGAATTTAATTGGCATCAGCAAAGAATCAAATGGGATTTGGAAAAAAACAAAGTGCAAATTTGGAATTTTAGCCAGCTTCTTTGAATGGTTTCTGTTTCGTGAGTATCAGGGAATGTATAGAGGATATTTGGGTGTCTGGCAGTTATAACTCGCTGCCTCGCAGATGGTAACTGGGGACAGCTGAACAGCTGCACAGCTGGAGGCCTGCCACTGAATTACTGACTGGGAATTGTGCTTTGTCCACATTGTAACAAGGCGCAAGGTGAACGGCACAAAATACACAAAGCACACACACAAAACACACACACACTTGCTGGCAAAACTGGAACACTAATTGCATCGTTAACTTTTTCGAACTGGCCTCTCAGTCGTGTCCTTGTGTATCCTGTTCCCGTACCTGCTCCGGCTCCTGCTCCTGCTCCTGCTCCTGCTCATGCCTTCGCTCCCATTGCCATTTGCCATTTGCCATTTGGCACGCTCGCATGCACCTTGCTTATTTATTTATTTATGAGCTTTACGCAGCTACGACCCATTTCCCTATTGATTGCCTATGTGCCACCTTAACTGCTCTCATCCAGCCCTCTGTTCATCTAGCTAGCACACACACACAGACGCACACAGACGCACACACACATACACACTTTCTTTTTCTACGAATTGTACTTGTTTGCAATTATTTGCTGAATTGTTAAGTTAAGCGAATAATATTTGTAGATCTTAAAGTTGAAAAACATTCAAAATCTTTTTCGGTTTTATAAGCTCTCTTTCTCTCTCTCCCTCTCCCTCTCTCTCTCTCTCTCTCTCTTTCTCATCGTCGAATTGTTAGTTAAACTTGCCTGATTTGCTTCTTTTAAGTTGAATCTTTTTTCTAACTCGATGTCCAAAATATATAAACTCTATTTTTAGCTGTCTCTCTCTCTTTCTCTCTCTCTCTCTCTCTCTCTCTCTCTGTCTCTCTCTCTTTCTGTCATGATTTATCTCTTTCGCTAGTTGTTAGCCATGTTTTTGGAATCTGTGAGTCCTTGACAATGGCTCCTCTTCCTATTGCTGCTGCCATTGCTGCTTCTGCTTTGTTTCTGTTGTTGCAGCTGTTGTTCTTCCAGCTCGTCTGGTGGTTGTTGTTGTTGTTGTTGTTCTTATTGTTGTTGTGGTGGTTGTTGTTGCCGTTACTTGTTACTAGACCCACATTAACCGCACTGCTTTGCGGAGCTGTTCGTGCTGTCGCTTCGTCCTGTCGTGCCTGACAGCCTCTAACTTTATTAGCTCGTTGCTGTTTACGTTGAGTGGCGCCTCCTTTCCCCCCCTCGCCCTTCCTCACGCCCCTGCCCATCTCTGGCTGTCTGGGTTTCTACAGGCAACAGGCGGCAAATGCGGCGTTAAATATGCCAAACGCCATTGCGGCAAAATGTTCAATTATCAAGTAGCCTCTAAAATGTTAGACCACAAAAAAGAAAAATAAAAGAATGAAGGGAAAGTCCCTTCGCCTTCCACTGGGCGTGGCGAGGAGCCAAACAGATAGACAGAGAGAGAGAGAGAGAGAGAGAGAGAGAGAGAGCGAGAGAGAGGGCACATTGGCTTCACGTGGGCATATAGTTTATGGGCAAGTTTAAGGACCTCGAAAAGGAGCCAAAGGAGCAGAGTCCGCAAAAGTGCCGCATAAAATTTGAAGTGTGTTCAACGTAATAAATCTATAAGCAGAGGTTTTTGATTTCACAGGAAAATCTCGTACTTTTTATTTTATATATCTGCGCAGATTTTCCTTTAGCTCAGATAGACGTGAGGCCACTTAAGGCCAGGCAGCGTAAATGAATATTGATAGCTTAGGCTCGGTCATTTAGGACTTATTACAAATATTAGATATTCACAAAATGACCCACGCACTTTGGGAGTAGAGCTCCAAGAGCCAAGGCAACAAGTGGTCAACGCTAATAACCTGCAAATGTGTGGCAATAAAGAAAAGGCAAAATACCAATATTAATGTCCATGGCTCTCAGACTCAAGAAATCATATCAAGAGGTAGAAAAAAAGGTTAAATTGAAATTAAAATTAAAATTGAAATTTTTCAAAGAGGGTCCAAAACTAAGGGCATGGTGTGAGACCCCCAAAGGATACTCTAACAAATACCTCCACTTAAGCAAACGAATACAAATTTGTGTAAATGTATCCCAGCTGAGGGGTTGCGCTCGTGTCAATGTTGAAGTTCAACTTGTCCCTCAGCAACTCAAATAAATTGTTCATGGAAAAATCCGCTCATTAAACGAGCATTAATTGAAACAAATTGAGATGCTCAGGCCTTCATTTAAAGCTAAGCGACCATTTACAGCCTCCACATCCTCCTCGCCTAGCCCACAATCTCCAGGCATTGAGGGTGTATTAAATTCCATGCCGTCTAACAAATAACAACATAACAAATCAAACACTCGAGCGCCTGTAAAATGAAACCAGAAAGATCGCCCAACTTGGGCACACTGAATATTCCAAATACCCTTGCAGACCCCAGTTTGACTGTGCACATAATAATGAATAGATATCAGAAGCCAACCGATTCTCAAAGAATCGAATAGTCGTATATAGATACTAACCTGAAGGCGTCTCGTTCAAGTCAAAGTCATAAGACCCTCAGCCAGGGTATAATGATAATTAAATGCCAGTAAATTCTTGTCCGCCTTTGACGTCCTTCTGCTTTACGGGAGTTCTGTCCGTTTCGTTATGTCGACCTCATAAATTGGCAGATTCCTCAAATAATCAGCCAGGCACAGAAATAACAATTGCAATTATACAAAATGAAAGCGTATTTTATTGACACACGGCGTACGAAACACACGCAATAAAATTCCGCAATTAAATGAATACATTTTAGGGAAATGGAAGATACTTAATACTTATGTCACTGATATTTCATATATATATATTATATATATATTTTATTTATTGGTAGTTTTTGAGATTCTGAACTGAACTCTTTGCTCGAGTAAATGCCAGATTCTGATTGCAAGTATAAATTGCATAATAGCCCATAATGGCATATACAATAAATTACTCCTGTGGCTTCACAGCAGCAGCAGCAGCAGCAGCAGCAGCAACCACAACAATAAGC
Source organism: Drosophila imparisetae (assembly GCA_035042265.1). Classification (NCBI taxonomy): domain Eukaryota; kingdom Metazoa; phylum Arthropoda; class Insecta; order Diptera; family Drosophilidae; genus Drosophila; species Drosophila imparisetae. Next base: position 1,054,402 of record JAWNLP010000147.1, read on the forward strand.
ATATTGCAACATCCTGCAATGTGAGCGCAAAGGATAATGGTAATGAAGCCTTTCGATACGGATAAAAGCTTAAACCCATAATGAAGCCAAGTTTTGCAGGATGCGGGGCTGCACGCAGCGTCAGGCAATCAGGTCGGGCAAGTCCTTGCAATCCACTTCAATAAATCCCAAGTGTAGAGCAGAGCTAGGGCAACAGGAGGAAGCGCATGCGAAACAATAATAAAAGTAAAAATAAAAATAAAAATAATAATTAGATGAATGCTAATGCAATAAAGGGCGTCGGCGATGAACAACGGCAACAAGTAAACAGGAAATGGCGCATGAAATCTCGAATCAGTCGAAACGGAAGGAAATGCTTAAGCGATATGAAAATCATGCCGGGGCACATCCTTAAAATTTCCAGTTATTATTACTTGGCGTTCTGGTTTTTACTGTTGTGTTGGTCGAATTATCAATGCCCTAACAACTGTATTTGTTCTTCGTCTTTTCATTATGAGGTTAGCTTCAACAGCTAAGCTTCCAGCTATAATTTCTATCGATAATTATCGATGTTTGTAAATTGTGTATTTTTCGTTATCGCGAATCGATTCTAAACGATAATGGGCCATATGAAAAATGCAATTAGAAAAATGATTAATAATGAAAAAGCTGAATAATTTACGAGGCGAAACAGAACCGATAAACGGACACTGCTAGTTTGACGCTTCTGGATAATCGTTTTGTAGAGCATACAAAATTCGTGATATACAGATCATTCGGCCTGTTGATTGCTCAACAAACAGTTATGCATTGCGCTTTTTTACATCTTTGTTATTGTTGTTGTTTGGTATTGTTGCAGCTGTACTGAGCAGGAGCAGGAGCAGGAGCAGCAGATGGAGCAGAAGCTGGGTCTGGGGCTGTGACTGGGGGATGGGGGAAATGTGCTCCAACGACAGGTTAATGCTTTTTTGCCAGGCTCAGGCGCTGCCTGTTTCGCTTTGTTGTTGTTATATCTTGGCAGTTTTTAATAACGGATCTGACAGGCAACTGCTGCTGTTGATGCTGCTGCAGCATCGACTTTAATGGCCACACTCAAACACACACACACACACAAACACACACTGTTTAATGTGATCCGACATGGCAGCAATTAATAAGCGAGAGCTACTTGACGGCCCCAGTTATTTTTATGAGCCACACTTCTGCCATAACGCTTCACCATTTTTTTTTTATAGTTCACACGCATAAAGCAGCTAGATAAGTGGAAGTGTGAAAGGACGCCAGGAAATGAAAGATAGCACAAGTGAAAGTGAAAGGCAAAGTTTTCCTTTAACGCGATTCTCTCGAACATGAGCAGAGCAACAATTTAATTTAGCTGTGGTCCACTGTGAAAGAGAAAGAGACAGAGAAAGAGACAGAGAAAGAGACAGAGAAAGAGACAGAGAAAGAGACAGAGACAGAGTCAGAGACTTTCTTTTAAGGATTGCTGACGTCTGCAAAGCAGAACACAAACATTTTCTGAAAGCTGCTTAACAATTTGAAAGTAGGAAACTCAGCTTGCCCAGATTTCTCAGATTCCTAGCAAGCGATAACAACAACAACAACAACAACAACAACAAATCCATTATTTATATGGCAGTTAAGTGAAATTTTTCTTGAACATTTTTGCATGGACATTTTTGAGTCTAGCTTCAAAATCGGTTCAACTTGCAAGAAAGACAAATTAAATAAATTGAATCGAAATATTTTTCACGTAATTAGCGGCTAAACTAAGGATAATAATTTAATTTAATAATTTAATAATTAATATTTTAATAATTAGTCTGAATTCATATTCTCGAGATTTAAAATTAATTCTTAATTATATATTTAGCTGTAAGAGGAAATAGTTTGCCAAGTGTCGGACTTGTTTTCTCAACTTTCGTTTTATATAATAAAGCACCTTCTAGTCAGACAAGGCAAGACAACGAGAGAAAGAGAGAGAAAGAGAGAGAAGGAGAGAGAGAGTGATGAAGAGGGAGACAGATATGGCGACAAGTGCTTTAATTGAAATGTTGTTGATGACCACTCAAGTGAACGTCGTCCAGGGACGTGGGGAGTTTTCGATCTGAAATGGCATTCAAGTGTCCCGTTGGCCCGTTAAGGGCTTCAGGTTCCATTCAAGCGGACGCATGCAGTGCGTGCCACAAGTCTGTGGCCCCATTTCCACTTGTCTCTCTGTCAGTCTGCCCCTGAAAGCAGATAGCAAACGAATGAAAGGAATGATAAGCTCTACACAGAAATGCGAGCGCATATGAATGCATTAAGAGGATTGTGCGCGACTACACTGAAAAAAGTAAAGCCAACCAGCAATCAAAATCATCATCAATAAATGATGTTCAATTTGATTATATCGTTGAGCATTCTGCGACTTCTTTGTTAGCGTTTTAGTTAACTTTTACAAATACTTTTTATTGGTTTTCAACAAAATTTGAACGAAACTAACTTAATTTTTTATAGTGAGTCCTAGTTACTTCAGGACTTGAGAGGAAAAGAGAGGTGGTGGCAGATAGAGGGAGCAGTTAAAAATTGCATACAAAAAAATGTGGCAACTTTCCCTTTTTTGCGTTTGCAAATTGAAGCTGGCCGTTAAAATGGAAAATGTTGCCAGCAGCAGGAGTACAATGAAACAATGCCAGAGAAATTTATGGTAATACGAAGGACGAAGGACGAAGAAGCAAATGGCAAAGAGGACACTCAGTACTGTGGGGCAGTAAAAAGCTGTTGATGCTGCTTCTCTTCCTTAATTTCTTTTTTTTTGTTGTTGTTGCCCATTTTACGAGCGCTTAAATAACACGCATTGTAAAATGCCAATGCACGTAAATACACACACACACACGCACACACACACACACACACAGCTGGCCTGGGAACAGTTAAAAGTGAAAACAAACGTAAAATCATGACAGAAGACATAAGGTTGTAAAATACTTGAAGACAGATCTGCCAAGACAGAGCTTTGCATGTCCAAGATTAATTGAGATTTATGCGATATTTGCCAAACCCATTGCGAGGAATAAATATTCTCGGGCTTGCGAGGAAACTAAATTGAAATGAACTTCGCTAAGGTCAATCATCTAGTCATAGAGGTAGCCTTGAGTCTTAGAAATTTGCCATACTCTTGGCAAGGGTAACTCACCTTATTACACCTTATAACTGAAAATGTTGGCACAACGTTGCGTATACTTAATAAGGCTTCAATCATGGTACATACAACAGTTAGACCGATTATTCCCATGGGCTATATATGCCAGACAAATTCCGAGTTCCATTAGGATTCACAAAAACACACACTTAAAGCTTGATCATTTCTTGAGGATAGTTAAGCCAAAGTAAATCACTCGATAGTGATTTCTATGAGTTCATTTTAGGTTACTTTTGAACGAATTACAGGGTATCTGCTTCGTCCAATTCGCACGTCTTACATCGAATTTGCAAAAGCACTCATTGCACTCGCTTGCTTGCTGAGCCGTGAATGAACATTGGAGTCTTTTTCTACGCTCCTGCACCCAAATCTAATTCCAAATCCAAATCAAGAAACAGTACATTATCAGCACAGCACTTGAACTTGATCTAATACGATAAAATGACGACATATGTATGTGAACAGCACTCGAGAGTAGTCCAAGATACCCTATGTGTAGAGTAGTTACTCTTCTACTTTATATTTTCACGAGCTTTGATGTGCTTCAAAGCAATGAATAATTACATTTTGGATAAATGTTGATAAATAAATATTATATTTAGTGAAAATGGTAAAATGTGCAATGTCTGCCAACAGCCTGCAACAAAGTTAACAGGACATACGAAACATCATTTGCGAGAGCAGATCCTGTACATTCGAATTTCATTTATTATATTGCCGATGGGCACATGGGCACATCAAACGCAGGCAAAGCTGGACGGATGACTGACCCACAAGTTATACACTCTGAGACAGGCCATATTACATTTGCTTTCCACGTTGTCCTCCAACCCCCAACTCCCATTCGATTCCCAAACGCATCAGTTTTCCATCTGATGAGTTTATTAGCGAAATGTGGCAAAACATCCCATTGAATGCGGCTTGTGGCGTTTTTCACAACTGACTAAACACCAAGTTCGTCGAAACTTGCCTCGTCTGTCTACTCCTCCAGCCTACAGCCTACTGCTACTCCTTCTCCTCCTTCTCCTTCTCCTTCTCCGCCCGTGGAAATATGCAAAATACGCCGCAACTTTCGTATTAGCCCAGAAGATATCGGATAACTGGCAACGTTCTATGTCTTTAATATACAAAAGTCACTCGTGTATGCAAATAATGTGCACGTTAATAAACACGCATATTGAACAGAGGTACGCATCCCAAAACAGAGAGAGAGAGAGAGAGAGAGAGAGAGAGAGCGAGAGAGAGAGGCAAGGAGTAAGCGAGAGAGAAGCTCACACTCTGAAAAAAATACTCTATTATTTCTTCATTTCTCAGCTTTCCTTATTTAATTTATTCTTTTCTTTTCTTACTTTTATATAAGATGATTTTTATTTATTATTCTTCTTTTATTTTATTTTCTTTTATTTTCATTTATTTTATTTTAGTTTCGAAGTTTTATAAAAACCGTAAAAATGATTTCAAGCAAGACTCAAATTTCACTTACATTTTTTTTTTTTTTTTTTGATTTATTTTTTTTTTTTTATTTATTTATTTACTTTTTTTTTTATTTAAAGTGTTTTCAATTTATTTTAGAATGCCAAAATTGAACTTTGTTACACACTGAAACTTAAGTCTTTTATTTTTATTATTATTATTTTTTCGAGTGCAGCTGAACTCAAGTGAAACAAATTGTTTGTTATATGGTTGTTTGGTTTGAGTTCGCAAACGGTTCGTATGCGCAATCTTTTCAAAGTTATTTCTGCGTGTTTCATGAGTTGATTTGTTTGGCCAAATGCATCCACAGTCGATTACCCCTCATTTAATTTACAACTCACAGCGCAACACCACAACAACAAATATGTTTGTTGTAACACGAGAAGACTATTTGTACACATGACTGCTGCTGAGAGGGGCGAGTACTATAATTATTGTCGAACTTATTGAAATTAGCCTGCAAGGTGCTCAGAGACTGTTTGAGTTAGTTAAATTGGATACTTGTCCAAATAAATTCGTACATTATTATTAAAAGCATCTCTAGGGATAGATATCGGGTTCTTAATTGACATAGAGAAACACCCAACATTAGCTTCACTGGCTGTTCTACTCTATATCTTCAGAAATTGCTTGTTTCCTAGTATTCTTCCTAGCGCACATCAAAAATAAACCTGTTTTCCTTGATTTCTGCAGAATTTCTTACTCACTTCAAGAATTGTGTGGAGGGTTTGAGCACAGCTTTGCTGAAAGCCTGATAGTGAACAAAATAACTTAACATTTTTCCTAAACAATTTTTCTTTGTTGTGAGCAATTGCAACAAGATTATGTGGGTGGCAAATGGGGTAAAAGTTCTGTTTACTAAATCAAGGACTTGTGGCTTCACAAAGCGAGACCGGAACTGAGAGAGGGGTAGAGGAAGCAGGCAAAGAGAGCCTCAACTAATTCCCGCTGACCCCAAAGACCACAATCAGCAGATTAAGCTTGTGGCTTCTGCCAGTGAAATTGATGTTGAAAACAACATAAATAGGGATGCAGCTCAGAAGGGGGCAAAAAGGCATATTTCAAGTCGAGCAACTATTTTTTCCTTATAAAAATAGCAATTGTGGGCGGGGAGGGGGTGGAAGATGGGGTTGTGGTTGGGGTTGGAGCTTCGGCTTTGCAAATTGTATTTATTTATCGCAGCGCTTTTGCGGATTTATGCAAATGCTCGCTTTCAGTCTATTAAATTTGCATATTTATCAATTAGTTTTGCGTGTTTTATGCTGCCTCGTCTCTCGTTGCTAATGTTTCCTGACTATGCCAGCATATTTTAATTATCTGCAGACAGCGTCAGTGTCGTAACTTACTTAAGCATCATTTGCATACACCAACTAAACGATGAACTGACAAGGTATGGAGTTGAAGAAGCAACAGGGTATGCCGAGTATAAGACACCCATGCTGGGCGACATCTTAGTTGCATTCTTTACCTAAAAATCAGGCAGATTAATATTATGGGGGGGGGCCAAGGAGTTTCCATTTATATGTGGAGTATACTGGCACAAAATAAATATCAAAAATAAACTGAAAATCTTGGTACAGCGCTGCGTATACTTAATAAGGTTTCAGTCCCGGTATGCTATAAGGAGTTGAGGCTAGATATGCCAGCCATATTCCGAGTTCCATGAGGATAGCTTCAAGGCATAGATAGACCTCTACTTGCAGTGCAAGTGCGTGGTAAATATTAAGAATAATCAGAAAATCTTGCTACAACACTGCGTATACTTAATAAGGATTCAATCCAATTAGGCACAGGATATACATCAAAGGAAAGTGACACGTTCCGCCACCCTCGTTCAGTCGTTAAGCGATCAAATATTAAATAGACATTGTGCCCCACAATGTGGCAGACAAATTAGTTTGCCTCCCCCCCCCCCCACACCCCCTCCTCTTTAACCACAAAAAAGCAAACTAAATCAAATGCTAATCAGTGTAAGGACTTAAGGACTCAAGCAGACCCGAGAACTCTGCGCCAAGGCAATTATCATTATGATAATTAAAATGTATATGTATGTCTCTCTCTCTCTCTCTCTCCCTCTCTCTCTCTCTCTCTCTCTCTGTTTCTTTGTCTATTTTTCACTTTCTCTTTGTCTATCTCTCTCTGCTGTTAACGCGAGGAAAATATGTGCTCGATGAGAGCAGCTTAACTAAGTGCAATTGAAATAACCCAAATGAAACTCGCTTCATAAATTTTAAGCTGAATTCGCTTGCCACTTGCCACAAGCATGTGGCGTGTGCGAAAAGCGGAAACGTTGTAGTTGTGGAATTAAGTTGTACTTCGCTTCGATGACAGCTCTGCTTTAATAGCTGACTTTAAATTTTCCATTCTAATTATGAAGTTTGAATGCAGTGGGAGCTGGCCGAAGGTGGGGCTCATTCCAAGTCCGGAAAGACGAAAACATGTTTACGATACCGAAAACAAAATACGTGTTGTAAATATAAACAACTAATTAATAATAAAACTAATTAATTCCATTCCGATCCATTTCATTTCCCAAACAATAAGGCCTCAATATAGTCCACGCACTTACCCAAATACCAAATGAACTCAATTGATTCAGATTCCTTTGTGTTCGCAAAAATGTAAAACAATTTATGGACTTGTTGCAGTGCAACATAAATGAATAGGCCTTAATAAATAACATTCACCGTTATAATAAAAACATAAATAAAAAACTGAATAACAAAAACAAAAATCTAAAAATGAAAGCAAAAAACGGAACACCAAACGAGCATTAAATCAGTTTTAAGCCCTGGCTTCGACTGGATTGCAAAAGCCATTTAACTCAAAGGTTCGCTTTTGATAAATCGATTAACTGAATATAAAAGGGGTACTCCCTCAATCACACACACACACACAGACTCAAGTTTGGATTAAATGAGCTGCTGTGGTGCCATTTAAATGCCGAATGTGAATACAATATGCGAATAGAGTCGAGTGCCATATGAATACCATGAATGTTTTTTTTGGGGGGCCAATTCTCAGTTGGCTTTTGTGCCAGTTTCCATTTGGATAGTCGCTCGTTCGTTCAATTACTAAAGTTTTCGCCAAGTTAATAACATTTATCGCTGTTCATAAAACATACATGTATGTGTGTGTAGTTGTGTGTGGTTGTGTGTGGTTGTGTTTGTCCCTTCAAAGTTATTGCTACAAGTTTAACAACTTCGTTTAATTTTTTCAAGTGTTTCGAATATCCAGCATATCCGGTTTCCGCTTGGGATGCATAGACCGCCATCTCCCCTATTCCCTATGCCTTCATTCCTTCATCCAGAACACCCCCCGCCACCCTCCCTCCCACTCACACACGCACACAGTTTCTTAATAGTTGAGCCATTCTTTTTAAGTTCCCTTGCGTCTTGTCGTGGGTATCCAAGCTGCCTCCCTCGCAGCAACTTTGGTCAATTTGCTAATTGTTGGGGCAACATTTCAGATTTGCACTTAACTTTCTCTCTCTCTCTCTCTCTCTCTCTCTATCTATCTATCTATCTATCTATCTTTCGCTCTCCGCCTCTGTTTTATGATTACTTAAATGTGACACCACATTGCGTTGCAGGGAAAATAATATATATTCTTGATGAACAACCGCATTCGGGTGAATCTAGCCATATCCGTCTATAAATTATAAATCGATAATAATCGATTACCGATAGCAATAAAATTCACAATTCTAAATATAAATTTGAAATAATATCAATATCAACCAAATTCATAGGTAAGTAGAAGACTGTGCAGGGTATCTTCTAGTCGTACTCCCCCGACTAGAGCATTTGCACTTGTTTTTTGTCCGTTGCGCCGATTAGTAAGGGAGGGCTTTGGTTTTTTTTCCTGACACTTGTCGACAATTTTCCCAAACGAATTTCCGGACTGGATTTCCTGTCAGCTTCCATTCTCCGACTGCTTCGACCAGCATAAATTAAGCCGGACAGCTATCAAACGGGCGTTGACACGCCCCTTCCCAGCTGCCAGTCCTTTGTTGATCTGTGTCCAAAAACAACTTTGCAGAGCATATGCATAAACATACAGCAGAAGAAGCGGAGCAAAAAGTACGTCTGACAGGTGAGCAGGAAAATAGAAAGAAATCCAGCCACGAGATGAAACATCAAAGCAGAGCTGTTGGTCAAACTGTTAGCCGAGGTTAGCCTCATCAGCATATCAAATAAAACCAAAACCACTGCCAACCTCACACATTTCAATGTTAAGGCCAACATAAGTTGGCCAGTTTTCTATTCGATATACTTAAGCTTTAATCCCGGATTCACTGAATAATCATTTATTTTCATTAATCATGGAAACATAAATAATATTAAGTAAAATATGAATATTAATTGGCAGCCATTCAGTTAACAAATGTTATACAAAGTATGGCAACATCAATGTTGCAAACAGCTGAAATTTGTAGGTAATCGCTCATTTTTGAAATACATTTACAATTAAATATTGAGGACGTAGTTAGTAGTTCTGGGAATTGGAATAGTGTTTCTCTTTATGTGTGAATTGAAAGTTAAATATGACGCCTGCCACATTTAGGAAAGGCCATTTGTGCCACATCGTTACATCTAGCAAATTTCCACTTTATTTGTTGTTGCTTGGGGGCAACCCTTGAACTTCGCCATCAGCCGAACAAAGGCAACAACAAGTTAAGACCTGGAACGCATAATGATGAACTGAGAACCGAAGCCACAAAACTGGAACACACAAAAATCTCAGTTGCTCTGCTCCCTTTGCCATATGCCCTTACTGACAGACCCTCTTGCTCTCTCTCTCTCTCTCTCCTGTTTATCTTACTTAACCCTGGCAAAAACCACCAGCACCTTCCCGCCACGCCACTTAAACTGAGAACTCTCAGCTCTCAACTCTCGGGTTTCATCATCTTCTTTTTAGACAATGAAAAACATGTAAAGTTTTTACCCGCAACTTCACAACCCAACCGAAAAAAAGCTGAAAATGAAATAAACTGAACCGAAGTTTAAATACCCTTTAAGCTGCTCACAACCAGTAAAGGGAGTCGTACGTTTTTCCCCAAACATTTAAGATCTTAAGCCAAGCCATCAGATTGTCAAAACTTTTGCTATAACTATGGGGCAGCAATAATAATTGTGTGGCATCATAATTTGTGCAGCAACATCCTTGGGAGTTGAGCAAATTGTACAAATATGTTTCGTGTCCTTTTGGTTGGCCCGCCCTCGTTACTGGCTTCTTGTTCTTGTTCCCAGACCAACAACAAATCTCAGACAAGGGTTTCCATTCAACATTCAACATTCAACATTCAGAAGAACAACCCATTCGCTGGGCATAAAAATAACTTAAACATATGCAATCTAATGGCATTTTAAGCAGAGATGAATGATATGCGAACCAGTTCCTTTTTTTGTTTTTTTTTGTATCCTGTAGATAGGGGGGAGGTAGGCAGAAGCGAAGGACCCAAGGCAAAGGCATGAAAGGACGTCGCGTGCCTTTGTGTCGATTTGCCACCTGCTTTTATGGTTCATAAAGTTTTGTGCTCAGGCAGCGTGCGTAGCGCCATCTGGCGTCTGGAATAAAAAACTGATTTGTTATTTATTTTGCTTATTTTCAGGTTTATTCCTTTTTTTTTGTTGATTTTTTTTCGTTACTTTCTTTTTTTTTGTGGAATTTTTTGTTACCTTACTTTATTTTACATTTTATTTTTGTATTATTATTATCATGATTTTGGGAGCCGACGCGGTTGGTGCGCTCTATTTGTTGTGCTTACGCGCGTGTGTGTGTGTGTGTGTGTGACATATGGCACACACTTGAAAGTAATCGTCATGAGCATTATCCTTAACATCATGATGACGATGATGGTGCTCCTGACGAGTTGTTAATGATAAACAAAATGATGATAAAGTCTCGCATTTGCTTCTTGGTCCTTGATGAAAAACGCTTTGGGCCAAGAAAGTTGTTAACATAAAATGGCTCACTGCGCACACAAATACACATGCACACACACACACACGCACACACAAACTTATGCCTTTGCTCAGATTTTCTTTTTATTTTTATTTTTGTATTTTGCATTCATTATTGAAATGTTTTGCATTGCCCACTTTGATTTTCTTTTTTTTGTGTCTGCCTAAAGGGACTTCTGGTCTCTACTGGCAACAGCCGGGAATTTATGGTCCTTTCCTCTGTATTACATCCCCCTCACGTTTTTACTGGTTTTTTCATTCACCTTTTACAGTTAATAGCTGGGCATCAGTCATTACAATCGCTTTCCAGCCACATCAATTTCAGGCCAGATGCCCATTTAACGGCCTTTTCTTATATATTCAGCCATAAACTAACACAACTCAAAACTTACTCTTTACATTTCCTTCAGATATATATATAGATATATATAGATATAGATCTGGGACTGACACAAAAACAGAGATAGACACGGGCAAATAGATATAGAGAAAGAGACAGAAACAGAGATAGACCAAGATACAAGGATGGACAAAGAAATAGAAATAAGGAAAGATATAGAAACAGAAACAAAGATAAAGAAAGCAACAGACAGAAGAGATATAGAGGCAGAGAAAGAGATAGAGGTGGAGACACACATAGAGATGAAGATAGAGGTAGAGAAGCAGGGTTCGTAAATGTTCGTCGACTCTTTCCCACCAAGTTCCAATTTAATATTTGTAATTTTCAAGGGCTTAATGGAGTTAGAGGGGTGAGGTGTTTGCGGCATACATTTTCACAAATTTACAGGGTATCCACAAAAAAAAGCTGAAAACCCACAACGAAATGAAACTTTTGCTTTTGCACTCTTTAAATAATGAACTAGTACCGAAGTGCTTTTGTGGCCTTGTTGCCATCGGAGTTACGGCAAAGGATTAAAAATCCAACACACTCACCCACTCTCCCACACTCACACATCACACACACACACACACACACATCACACATACACGCACTTAACGTGCTTTAATTTTGTTAAACGGCGATAATTACAATGCCGATAATTGACATTAAAGTCGCCATTTTGAGGTCTCTGATGCCTGGCAACTTGGAAGTTGGATCATTGGCAGAGCACGACCCCACTCAGCACCCAACCACCCAACCATCCAATCATCCAACCACCAACGCTGGCAGCGGCTGATTCACGAAGGAAGACCCCAAAAAGCATGCTATCAATTTTATTTTTATTTATTTTTTGTGCCTCCGCCTTCGCAATGAATGAAAGCAACAAAAAAAAAAACTGTCGGCGCAACATTTGTTTGTTTTTTAGGCGCTCAGCATCAGCGTATTTTGTAGCTCGTAAAAGTTTTTGATATAAAAAGTAAACAAGCAAACGCTCAGAGGAGTGCTTGGGGCGAACAATGTTAGGGGGGGCTTACAAATATGGGGGACACTTCGGGAGGGGGTGCAACACGCAAAAGCAAACGTAAAATGATATGAAGAGAGCAGCAGCAAAGAGTAGAATATGAAACCCATGGTTTAATATTTAGCGGAAAACGGCTGAATTGTTGGCTAGAATTGTTGGCTGGGCTTATTGACTCTGTGACTCAGGCAGTCGCATGCATTAATTAAAAGTTCAGGGCCACAAAGGACAACAACAGACGCGACAGACACGACAGACACGACAGACACCAGATGCCGAGGCGTGATTATAAATACTTATCAGAGAACCGGGCTGCCAGGCTGCCAGACTGCCAGGCTGCCAGACTGCCAAGCTGCCAGACTGCCAGACAGTCAGTTAGCCAATGAGTTAAGGCTGAGTTGAGCTCAGCTATTTGGACGAACGACACTCCGAAGATTAAATACCCTTGCAGAGTGGAGTTAATCAGCTGAAGTCTGAATTTTAGTTCGTAGTTCGAAAAACAAAATACTGAAGCATTTCCAGTAGTTTCTTAAAAGTTCAAAATTAATAAACTACTTAAAGTTAGCTATTTATTTCTGAAATTAATTATGTAAATTCTCAAATCAACTCTAATATTATGTAAAATTCATATTTAATTGCAGAAGTTAAGTGCTTCAATTGATGTTCTCATCTGTTTAAGATTAAGATTGAATTATTGAGCACACCTTATTTATGACTTTAGAGTGCATTTTTCGAACAAAATATTAAAAATGAAAAACAAATTAAATGGTAAAAATTAAAAAATTAATTAATGAAGTTAAAGTTTGAGATGCAAAATAAAATAAGTTAAGAATGATATAAGGCTGAATTGGTGAAACGGAGCAAAGACCCAACCTGACCAAGAATTACTTAAGATTATTGTCTCGCTCCCTCTCTCTCTCTCTCCCTGTCTCTCTCTCTCTTTCTCTCTCTCTCTCTCTCCCACTGTCTGTTAAGAAGAAATAGAGCATATGAGAGTCTGGTCTAGTCTAGAAACCGCTCTTAAGCTGTGCGGGCAAATAAAAACAACAGAGAAGCTGAACCGAAACCGAACCGAGATGGACAGAGGAAGGGAGAAAGATAAAGCTGCTGCCAGAGCCTAGGGCCACTTTCTCTTTCTGGCACACTGTTGTTTCTGTTGCACGCCCCTGAGCCATGGCAGCTGTGTGCGTAACAATAATTAATTTCATTTTAGACCTGTTAGCAAGCAAGCGAGCAAACGATGTGGTTCATTGTTTGGTTTAAGAGTTGCCGGCTCTGCAAAACTGAATGCCAATGCCACAGAGTGGGGCAGCTGGTGGGTTGGGTGTGCTCTAGTTTGGCTTCACGCTCACTTTGTTAACGTCTTGTGCAGCTGACAGCGCGACCCCCGTTTGCCCCCGATTCCCCTCATTGCCTATTTGCCAATTGAATTGGTTAAATGTCTGCAATTCATTTCTCTGCTGCTTAAAAGATTATTTTAGTTTCAGTTGTGTAACCGCTTAACCCATTACAATTGATTTGGCAAAATAGTCTTTAACTAAATGAAATATGTTGTATTAATTACCAATAAAATGTTGAAGATGGACAAATAAATATGCCACATTAGATAAACATTTTTGTGCCCCACTGCAACATTTCCACTTGATTCCTTGTTCTCACTTCTGCCACAAATCTTCTTGCTTTAAGATCACCTGAGCAACAGTAAGTGCCCCCACCACCACCCCCACTTTTTTACTTTTAGCATTGTGTGCACTTCAATTATGCATGCACATAAACAAATACACACACACACTCACACACTCACACACACACATACGAACTTAAGGCTAAGGTGGCGTATGCCAAAAGGAAATTAGATTTGAACCAACTTCCAGCTAAAAAAAGAGCCAAAGGGGCAAGTTGGCTGCTCAGCAAAGACTTTGTTGGAAGTGCGACGGGGAGGGGGTGGTGGTGGGGGAAAGGCGAATGGGGGCTAAGCTAAAACGGCTTAAATGTTTTGGCATCGCCTTTTCGCTTGATTTGCATAATGGCTGTCGAGTCTGAGCTTGACGCCAGTTGCCAAGTGCGTCATACACTCAGAACAAAATCGCCCTCAAATCTAAAAAAATCACCCTAAATTGACAAATGTTCCAAAATTAAGGGTCCCCCCAAAATATTACACAATTTCCAATCTTAAAGTACAAATATTTAATAATAATATAAGTAACAAAAAATAAATCTTAAATGCAATACACACACACACACGCACACCCTTGAAATTGGACACATTCTTTTTCCAAAATTTAGACAAGTCAAAAGCTTCAATTGTAGAATTTCCAAAATTCAGGCCGATTATTCTTTTATCTGAGTGTACATTTGCAGACGCAGTCGCAACCCAGGGCCGCATTCACGGCACACAAGGGCGCCCCGAAAAATATGAATACTCCAAGCCACAAGTCAAAGTATGCCAAAGATGAACGAAACAAGCTTAGTTCAGGAGAGAATTAAATACTACTATGCATGGTATATACACACAATGAGTCCTAGACAGAACCAATATACACTTCTTCGCATGCGCAAGTGCACAGGGTACACATGTTGCTGGGGGCTTAAGTTGGCAACAGCTCCGGGGCAGATTAGTGTCCTTCGTTAAACGTATCTTTGTTTTCTTATTTTTAAGCTGCTTTACAGAATTTCAAATAAGATTCCTTTTGCATATAAGATTTTGCAAAATGTTGTTATTTAGAAATCGTTCAATTAAATGGAACAGTTCAAGTATCTATATCTTATTAATTCATATTTGGTTTTGCTTGAAAATTTAAATTTAGCAAAGCTTAAAGCCTTGGCGAGCAGCACATTAACTGCATTTTCAATGGAGCTGCCACCCTCCAATCCCACCCGTGGAGCGCCCATTAGTGTCCCATTGTGCTGTTCCTGTTCCTGTTCTCCTTCCTTTTCCAGTTCCAGTTCCAGTTGAGGTTCCCCTTCGCCTTTGTCCAGTTTCGCATTCTTTCGGTCTCCCGTGCTTCTGTGCCGCATTGTCAGCGGAAATTATATTTTGCTGTCAGCAGCTGCCAGCAGCACTGAACAAAATTAAAAATAACCTGCGTATATATTAAACTTACTTTTTAGCTTTTTTTCTCAGTGTATTTGAAAGGAAAAGCCACTCTTGGGCTGCACCTGGCTGTCCGTCTGTCTGTCATATCCAGTCAGCGGACAGCAGTCAGCAGTCAGCAGTCAGAAGCATCATCAGCACAAATCCAAATAGTTCCGGATGCGAGCGTTATAAACCCTTCTTCTCTCACTCTCTGTCTCTGTCTCTGTCTCTGTCTCTTTCCCCCCCGCAAACACGCTTCCCTTGCTGACCATTGGTGGTTTCACTTTGCGCTCATTGAAACTCCACACGCTGTGCTCATAAAAACAAAGGTGCTGGCTCCCGGCATTAATTATTTATTTATTCAAATGTGCTCTTGGCCTAAACGGAGTGCACAAAAATGGGTTTATCGTAAGGGATTACGTATTGAGGCAAGAGCCAAATTAACGGCATTGGCAACTACTCCAATAGTCAGAAACAGTGCTAAGGCTCTGCTTTAGATTCACAGCAAGTTGAAAAACATAAATCGATAATTCCCAAAGCATAAATTTCATCCAAAAATATGTCTGTAGAGCTATCCACATTTGTGTTGCAAGGCAACAATTTGCAACAACATCTTACCCAAGTTGCGTCGATTTCCCCAAATATCTCTGCCTTATTCATAAACTTCAACGCATAGAAATATTTCTGCTTGCAACAATGAAGCACTTGCGAACTTTGTTGCCTCTTTCAGGCACAGAATGCAGCTCGTTATAAACTAGGCCAACTAAAATATTTTGTTCTTCTGCTGTCTGTCACTCGTCCACAGCAGGAGGGGTGGGGGTGGGGGGTTTTGCAGTGGATGCCAACAGCTGTTTAGTTAATTTTTGAGCAGCCCATTAAAAATGACTCTGCAGCAATTTTCTTTTGATGTAATTGCTGTCGTGGCAGGAGGGGGAGAGGGTTTGGGATTGGGAAATGGTGTTTGAGGACTATCCTCGTTGGCCAGTTCATTGATTAACTGCTTTGGCTTACTCCCACTCTCTCTCTCTCTCTCTCTCTCTCTCCTCTGTCTCTCTCTCTCTCTCTGTCTCTCTGTGTGTTTGGGACTCGGCGTTACATTTGACATTTTCATTTAAGGCTCATTTCTGTTGTTGCTTATTCATCTTCGTTTCATTCGTTGTTTTTGCGTTGTTTTTGTGTTGTTTTTGTGTTGTTTTTGTGTTTTTTGTTGTTGGGCTTTCTGGCTTGGCAAATACCTGAGAATGTTTGGTAATTTAGATCAAAGGCAGGCCAAGGACTCTACGTGCAGGCATTTTTTTCTACGTTTCTTTTTGTCTTCATTTTTTATCACCCCCCGTTAGAGGTTTTTTTTGTCTCTTTGTCTTGTGTTACACAAAATTATTTCTTACGCCCAGATTAAGTAATTCGCGCGTGTTACTTTCACTTTAAATATTCTTGTCGCTTCTGTTTACTCCATTTTTAAAGAGCCAACAAAAACTCGACAAGTTGTCGCCTTCAGGCAAGTCCTCGGACACGCAAAAAGGACACATTTTTTATGGCAATTACGTGCTGTTGAAAATCAATGGATTCGACCAAACACAGAGTCGCCAGCTGCAGTCATATCCATCGATACTCACTTTGCCTGCCTTTACTATTGTGATCGCAGCAGCCCGTCTTCAAGGTTGCAATTTGCACCAGACAATAAGAAAAGATACTTTAAAGCACAGACTGTAGACACTTGAACTGTAGAAACTAGAGCAGCATTCTTAAGCATACTTTGGGCATTTAGCCTTAAAAGTATTTCAGTTCATTTATGCAAAAGTGCCTGCTGAAATTTGTTAAATGTTCAACTAATTACTTAAGATGCTTCTCATATTGTAAAACGCACTCTTTTCAATATTTACAACGTACTTCCCTTCTCCCTCTCTGTTAACCACTTTCGCTTGTATAATGTTTGCATAGCTTAATCATGGCCCAAGAAATCCTGAACACACAATATACATATGGTATATACATATACATATATATATGTATGGATGCAAGGTGGGAAGCATGGGTGAAACACAATTCGACTTCGCCACACGACTTGACTGCTAATGCAAATTGCAAAAGCGGGTAAAAAGCGTAGCCAACTGTTGTGTGTGTGTGTGTGTGAGGAGTTATCCTGGCAATTCCAACTGCAGCTGGCGTTGCACTTCAAATTGATTAAGCGAAACACGTTGCAGGGGCAACCAGGTGGCAATTGGATTGCCCAACTTAAGTTACCAACTTGCGGACCGATTGGGGATAAAGCTTGGCCAATACAACCAGCAGCAACAGCGGCAGCATCTTGTTGCCTACCCTGTACAATTGTGTGAACGGGTAGCACACATGTCTAGCACATAAATGTAACAGCATATTAATCAAATCGTGAAAAACCTGAAAAGCCAACTCGACGAAGGGGTGAAACTTTGAAAATATATGTCTAAAATATATGAAAAAACAAGCCATGGCAAGTTTGATATTGATTATTGAAGTACATATGTATTTGAAATAAGGGAAAATTGACTTTAGTATTCATTTCAACGAAACTATATTTGCTGCCAGTGTATGTCTGAGTAGAGGGTATTCTTAAGTCCGTCAATCGTTAAGCGCAAGCATGCTTGTTTCATTTTCTATATAAACTATTTTATTGAGTAACCAAAACCCAGTCCCAGCGACTATAAATGTGTGTGTATCTGTGTGTGTCTGTGTGTGTGCTTGACAAACAACTTGAGCACACTTGCCAAGAAATAAAAAGGACTCGAAACAGCTGCCAACTTTTCTCGAAACTCGCACGCAACAACTTGACAACTTCCGCTCTCACTCACACACACACGCACACACACCTTCTATGTATGTGTGTGGGTGTGTGTGTGGGGCTGACTGCCAGTTATTAAGTTTGCAGCCACAAACTTGCTCATCGCAATAAAGTTTATGGTTCATTTTGATTGGGTTTTGTGCGCTGCTGAACTCCTTCAGTATTTTAAGTTAGTTTAGACAGCTCATCGCAAAGTCGTTATTCATATTTGGATATTGGAATTCATTCACATTTTCCGAGTACTCGTTATTCGTTCAGTTGACAGTCAATAAATAAGCTGTTATTCCAATCAGTGAATAAATCAAAAAGCATCTTGGCTTATTTAAAAGATGAGCTGACAAACTATTCTGAGAAATTATTTGTTTTGTATTCAATCAGATCTGAAAATTGACAGCCGCCGAAAGGTAAGAGATTTCAACATTCCTTTTTAATATATATATATATATATATATGTATATGTGTATATACATCAATTACAATATGCTCTGCAAAACTAAAAATAAGAACGATAATTTAGGATTTATAGCAATAAGCAATAGCATATTTCGCATGCCTTATTTGTAGCGTATTCAATTTGGATTAATAAATGGATTTGTATTCATTTATTTATTTGTGCTGTTAACTCAAATAAATATATATACATATGTAACAATTTTGTAGCTGTTATCTTTTCTTATTAACTTAGATTTAATTGATTTTTGTGTAGCTTTGGCCCCAACCCACATATAAATATATAATTCGATATTGAAAGAGAAAATAAATTAAATTAAATATCCCCTCAATGTGTTTTAAAACCAACAAAATATTCTTTTCTTCAATTTATTTCAGTGTATCTCTGTGTCTCTGTGTGTAGCAAAATTCCCAAACTCCCCCGCCCCACTTAACAAAAAAAAAAAAACAGAAGTTAAACAACAATACAAAAAAAAAGAAACAAAACAGGTTAATTCAATTTGCCAAGGCATCATTGGACATTTCGGCTCGCCGATGTGTAAATACTCTTTCCTCGAATCTCAACAAGGAACTTGGGGTCAAACAAATAAATAGGGTATATAGCTTAGACTTAAGATTGTCTGATAGATTTCATAATTCTTAGTTGAATTACCATGCAAGTTCCTTCAAGTCAGGATTATAATTATTTCGAGTATTTGCAATTTGAAATAAGTGCAGGGTCTCAATCCGAAACAGAATCGGTGAATTTTCAAATATTTTGTTAAAAAGTTCCTCGTTCGTTAATTGAGAAAATGTGCAGAGCAAACTCCACTTCGTATAGAAGAAGAGTATGGGGAAAGAGTATACAACATTTCAATTGATTTACAATTTCATAACGAAAAACAAACAAACAAAATTCAGCCGAGCTTTAAAGCTAATCAAATTAAAAGCGAACATTTTTGAAATGAAAGCAATGCAATAGGATTTTGGAACGATGTTAATTCAATTGTGAACAGTTCACATAGTGCACAGACAGGCAAACACCAGCGGAGAGGAAGGACAACAACGACAACAACAACGACAACAACAACAACAACAAGAACAGCAACTGCAACTGCAACAAGAAGAACAACAACGATTGGATATTAAAGGATATTCTGCAGTGCTGCAGGTGCAGAACGCCATGCGCCATGTCAAAACTTCGGCATTACAGGTCCATGGATCAACCCAGCACCAGCGTCGTCATACGCAAAAAGTTAGCAAATCTAGTCAAAGTCTTCTAAAAATAAAAAATAAATAAAAATACACTATAAACAGCTCCTTTTAAAAGCGATGCTTGACTTTAAGCTTTTATTCATATGCTTTCCATAACTCACCTCTCCTCTCTCTAGACATTTCTCACCTTCACCACACGCAGACACGAAATTGCCACAACCCAACACTTTCTGAAAGCTGTAAGCCTAGCATGAAAAACAGCTTTATTCCAATACACTTTGCATGAGCTTTTTATTACCCAATACGTAAACTTGCAGCATGCTTTTCTTAAAACAAAAACAAATATGTAAGCTAAAAGCTTTTGGTCTTCATACTCTTACACAAGGCTCTTTGTAAGCTTTCACCTCCAGAAAAAAAATTCAGGCAGAAAAAAATGTTGTTATTGCGTCGTATTGCTAAGCTGCGCTCAGCTAAAAAAATATTAATTGGTTGCTTGTCAGTATTAAATAGCGCCTCGGTTTGGAATATATTTGAATCTCTGTCAAATGTAGCGAAACAGTTTTATAGGCATTAAATTTATCAAATGTATTGCCTCATACATAGGCCGGAGCCATATGCATTTATATCCCAACAATAATAATAATAGGATTTCTAACTATTGAAGAGGAACACCTGCAAAAGTGTTTTCAAGGCCAATAATTTTGTGCACCATCATTGATTTTCATGCAGGAAAACCTTGATTAAATCTCAACCCCCACAAAATTACACCTAAGCTTTCAATTCTGAGAATTAGCTCGCAAATTGTCCCTGATTTGTTGTTTTTCTTTTTTCATTTACAAAAAGCTTTTGTAATATCATGTGCAAACCACAGAACCAAACCAAAAAAAGCTTTTTCCTCAGCAAAACTATCTACCCTAAGTTTATTAATTTCAACATACAGTGGCATGAAAATAAGCCCCTCTTGAGCAGCTCGCAGCCAATTAAAAAAATGCCGATCATTTTGAAATTTATAAAAAATATTTTCATATCATAAACGCACGTATTAAATGAATATTACATATATATTCGGTGCCTGTGGCTAAACAACAATTTTTCAATGGCCAGAAAAATGTTATATTGATTTAGAAAATTCAATTTTTGAGCTATATAAGTGTGACACTTGTATGATAATTATATATCAATAGATAGCGCTACTCACGGCTCAACTTAAACATTAGTTCGCTTGCATCGGGATTGACTGACAGTGGAGTTTCGCCTATTAATTCAAGGTCATGTTAATAGTTTTTACGCAGTTAGCAAGTCGGCGATAACCGTGAGGCATCAGTAAATTGAAGTTCAAAACAGCTTCCGTCAGCGGAGACTGTTGCAGGTGCATTTCCAGGGCACGTTGCTGGGCAACAGGCAAAGCTCCGTGCCATCCGTCCATAAGAAGGGACACAATGGTACAAGCTGTTGCATTTCGCATCCGAACGTTGAAGGAATTTGACGCGCTTCGCAGAGAAACAAAATCAAAAACCCAAACGCAAAACTATTGCACACTCAAAACACACAGTTTCAAAAAATTAAAAAAAAATTTAAAAAAATTAAAAAAAAAGTTAAAAAAAAAACCTCAGCATGGTTTCGATAATAATGATTGCAATTAGAATTTTTGTGCTATATTTGGTTGCCTATTGCTTTCAGGACGATGACAGCAGTTTGTTTCGTTTGCAACTTGCCGATAATGTCGCACCAGGTGGGTCTGGTGTGGCAGGGTGGCAACGGCTGGGACGACTTAGTCCGGGAACAGGTAAAATCAAAATTAAAATATTTTAAAAAATTTGCCAAAAAAATAAAGACATTCGTAAAAAATAATGGCACAAGAAGTGTTTTTTTATTTCAAGTTTGTAAGTTTAAGGAACTTATGAATATATTTTTTAAAAGTGAATGAAGAGAAATAAAAATAATGAAATAATGAAAAGTGTATTTTTTTAAGTTTGTAAGTTGAAAGAACTTGTGAATACATTTTTTAAAAGTGAAAGAAAAAGTGAAACCATTATTTGTTAAAAACCAAAATTTGATTTGTTTTTTTTTTATGCCCCAATAAAAAAAAGTTCCTAGTGGCTTAGTGGATTATTTAATAAAATAATGGTTTCGTCGTTCAAATTTTGAATTTCTTACACTTTTAAAAAATATATTCAGATGAAGAAACTTCGTTTTTTAAAGTTTATTAAAAATGAATGAAAAGAAATAAAAATAACGGCATCACTCTCACGAGAAGTGGATTTTTTTTTTAAGTTTGTAAGTTAAAAGAACTTATGAATACATTTTTTTAAAGTGAAAGAAAAAAAAAGTGAAAGATAAAACCATTATTCACCGTTTTCAACTAATTTATCAAGAAGTGCAATGTTCTGAAAAAGACGAAAATTAACAACAACAAAAAAATAAGTGCACAATTTTTGAAAATTAGAAAACAATCAACGATTTCCATAAAGTGCGCATTTTGGTTTCTTTTTTTATCCTCACGAAAAAATGTCCTAGTGGTGCTATTATTTTTTGAGCAACTGTACATATATATATATACATATGATGTCTACATATATGTATATATATATATATAAATATATATATTTTTTTTTTTGTGGCAAATTCCAACTGATTTGCAGCTGGAGGAGTCGACGATCCGCCAACGTTTGGGGGGGCGTCGCGATTCGGCGGCACAGATTACGACACCGCCGAGCCAATCGCCTCCGCCTGGGTTGCAGAGACGTCGCCGCAGTTCATTGGCGCAGCTGACGGACATACTGAGGGAGTGGAGCGGCGGGGCGAACCGTCAGCAGCAACAACAGCAGCAACAGCAACAGCAGCAACAGCAACAGCAGCAGCAGGCGGCTCGTACCAGATCACAATTGAATCGTCGGGAGACACTTGCGGACCTGGCGCGCAGTCTACCTTGGCGCACGTCGACCACAGCCGACGCGAGCACCGGGGCTGGCGGACCAGGAAGTGGTGCCTGCTCTTCCGTTACGTATGTGACTCCGCGCAAGCGTCGCGAGTCGAGCGCGGATTCGGGAGCTCGGTGTATACGCTCCCGTCGCGAGTCACAGACAACGGCTACGGTCAGCAACGTCGGAACAAGCGCCTCCACCGACTCTGCGAGGCACTGGCCCCGGAGGGAGAGCTCCACTGCTGAAGAACCACAGCAGTCCACCACTGGCGGTGGCAGCAGCACCACTGCCTCCGTGCCCATCGTCGAGTGCACAAAGAGCGTAAGTTTCAATGCCAAGAATTACACCCACTAAGCTGTCCATATACACACACACGCATACAAACAGACTTATACGAACACACCACCCACACACACCACCCACTCACCCTCAAAATTGATAGAACTTCTTCTAAAAATAATAACCTTGATGCATTTTCGTGAAATTCTTATTGATTGCAAATGAAACTTTATATCTTCAACATACTTCAAAGCAAAGCGAAACGGAAAATGCAATTAAATAATAATCTTTTTGTGAAATAGATATTACGTGTTATTACCTGGATGAGAACCTCTGACATATTATTAGATACATACATCCGTATCAATGTATATACATATACATATATACATCAGTTGAATACGTACAAAACAAAATACATTGACAACGACGCACTCGGACGGATGCATCTCAGCTTTGGATAGAGACAATGAAATTTCGATTAAAATGAGTGAGAATTTTATAAATAGAAAAAAAACTACGAATATAGAAAGAGTAAAGTTTATATATAAATGAGTGCTTAGCAAAACTCATCCGTATTGAGTGTTATACATTGATAATATAGAATATAGAACATATTTGGACAAATTAGAATGTTATAGTCGAGTGAGCTCGACTGTGAAAGCTGCTAAACATATTATTTTAGTTTTATTGCCGAACTCACAGCCGGGGATCTGCCATTAAAATGTTGACTGTTTTTGCCGTCGGCAATTTTTGTTTCCAAACTGAAACTTATTAAAAAAAAACTTAAAAATCGTAGCTAGGAAATTAAATAAAGATTACAAAAAGCAAAGAAGAACTCCAAAAAGAGGGCATAGAAAAGCGGAAATAGTAAGAGTATATATATATTTATGCGTTTGTCAGATCTTATACTCTTTGAATGCAGTCCAACGTAAACCAACCTATGCAAGTCCTCACTCTCTCCCTCTCTCTCTCTCTCTCTCTCTCCGTCTTTTGTGTTATCCTTGAGCAACGCACAGGCTTCGCGACGCGGCTCCGGCGAAAGCTATCCGTCGGGCAGCCGTCGCGACAGTAGTGTTGCTGGGCGTGTACCAACTCCGCCTCCACCAGCCAAATACCAAATTACCAAGAAACGTGACTCACTCGCCGCACCGGATTTTCCCATTTTCCGGCAGGAGCAGCGTCCCTCGACCAGCTCCGCCGGTTCCAACTCAGACTCAATAAGCGTGCCACAAATCTCAACTAGCAACTATCACTCACATCAGCAGGTGGACACCGCCTGCCAGGCCCTGCCGCCGCCGACAATTATCACCAGCTCTGTAACGCCGCCGGCGACCAGTCCGACAGCTCCGAAGGGTCGCCGTGACTCTACCACGCAATGCAGCCGGGGCCAACGTCGCGACTCCAAGGCAGGTATCAGTCCGGAACGTGTGCCTCGGCTGCAGCGATTGCAGCGTCAGGCGACCGCCTTCGATGAGAGCTGTCTGCCCGGCGGCAGCCGACGCGGCTCCCAGCCAGCACTCAGTCCGGATCCGCCAGAGGATTGCGAGCGTCGCACCTCGCGACGCGACTCCCTCTCGCCGGACAGCGCATCGCGCGGCGGGCGACGCGACTCGCGCACACATCTCTCACCGGATCGATCCCATGAGCGCGACGGCAGCCCACGGCGACACACGCTGCGTCGCCAGAGCAGCTCGGCGGCACGTTCGCCACGCTCCCCGGACTCTAACAGCTGCTCCTCGTCGCGGGACCCCAGTCCCTGCTCACGTCCTCAGCCACCGAACGTGGAGCAGAACCAGCGACCAGCCATCCGGCGACAGTCAACCACTGAGGAGATTCTCATCGCGCGCGGCTTCCGACGACAGTCGACCACCGAGGAAATGATACGTTGTCGCAACTTTCGACGCCAGAGCTCCCAGAGCGACGATGTCTGCCGGTAAGCATGTACACTGCCATACCACCCTTTATCACTCCTACACTCAGAAAAAAAAGCGCACTTTAGAATTTATTATTTATTATTATTATGGTTTCTACTTTTTAGAAATGCATTTCAAAAAAATAGAAGATTTTTAGAAGATATTTAGAAAAAATCCCCATTTTTTTGGGATACTCTATAAACATTTCTTATTTTTAATTTATGTTTAATTTTAAACATTAAACATTGTAAATTTTTGTAATGTTCAGTTTATGGTTCAACTTTCAACTGTTAGCCATCAATGAATTTCAGTTTAGATAAATATTAATAAGCATTCTTCAAGGCAACTAAAAATGGGTGCAGTAGAGCCAAATACACTTGGATTTGAACTTGAGAACTTGAGTGCCTAAAATGGGTTTTACTTGAGTACAAAGTACTCGCCAATTTTTTATTTTTTTTTAAGTGTATCAACTCGCTGACCTGGGCTAATTGGCCACTTGGAGTTGCTAGTAGAGATTGAAGTAAAGTATTCCCGTGCAGACGACAAAGCAAATCCTTCACAATGATTGCTCACATTATTATTAAATTAATATCAATTGGCGGAATGCGTTAGCCATTTTTGTGCACATTGCTCGTTGATCCGAATTTAATTGGCCATTTGAATGGGTTTCTGTCTTTCGCTGATTTCCGAGTGCAAGTTGGGAAGTCATAGAGAAGTATTGGCTTAATTAATACTCACAGCTTTCACGCTTCATTCGTTAACACTGTTATTAATACGGAAATCGGAGACTGCTCTTAATTAACTAGTTGCAAGTTGAGTTTTGTAGAAATGCTTAAGCAATGCACTCTCGCAGTGGGACGCCACATGTCAGCTCAAAGGCAACTTGGCTGCCATAGTGTAATTATGAGTTAACCACCAGACAAACTGGACCACTTCACTGTTTGAGAAATAGGCATTTAACCACAATAGTTAATGACCTTAGGAACTCAACATTTTCCATTGGCTTATCTCTGTCAGGTGCAGTTATGTTCTCAGAGATTTGTGGTTGACTGAGTCTTGAGCTATAGCCTTGTGAGCCTATTAATGATGGAGGCGTTAGTATGTCAACTGTCAAGGGCAGCAATCAGTCGGTTGAACTTAACTTCAATTACATAAACCAAATCAAATGTTGACTAAATATAAGCGAATCAAATACGAATTATAATCTCATTCTACAGATATCGTGGCCGTCGCGACTCATCAGCCCAGATTATTGATGGCACCATTGGCACCATGACCGTGGAAACAACTAGCACTTTCTTTGACTCCAGCACGCAGACAGGTGAGTCACACTAATTCTATACATAATGATATGTATATATATAATATATACAAAATTTAAATTTAAAAAATCAGAAATATTTTCTGGGGACTTAAGTGCAAATTGGTCCAACATTTATTGGAGAAAGTCAATTGACAATTTCAGAACCTTTTCTTTGACAAGTCTTCATTTTGTTGAGGAATTGTAAATGGAGTTCAACTTTAAGAGATTATTAGCTCTAATACAATCTAGAACATTACCTCGCTTCTCTTAATTAATATCGATTAAATAACCTCTTCGAAAGAAATTAATAACTATGCAAACCAAACAATCTATTGTGATCTGAAGTTAAGATTGGTTAGACTAAAGTTTCATTGGAAACTAATCATTTTGAAAAAGACAGCTTTCCACTAAAACTTTGATTGACTTTTTAATCATCCATCCTATATATAAAGTATATATTTAGGACAATCATTTCTCATCCAATTGATGGGAACAATTGAAATGTTTTTTAACAATTGTGCGGAGTTTATTTGGGGACAATCGCAGAAGGTGCTGCTAACTTTTCGGAATATCCTGCAAAGCTTACTTACGCTTTCCGCAATTCAATTGTTGCTGTCCGTAAGAAAGCTAAACTAAAGCTCCAAGCAGCTGTTGCTCAGCTGGTTGTTTGTCGGCATATGGCCAAGCTGTTAACGCGTGCGAATGAAATGGATGCCACCGTTCAGAGGGAGATAAAGTGTAATGGGAAGCGAGTGCTCGCCACTCGTATCAGTTGGTGTTGAATCCTTCGACGTGCCACAACAGCAGGAAGCAGAGTCCCGACGCCAATTCTCATTTCACACATCGCCCCAACAACAACACACACACTCACACACACACCACACAACACAACACAACACTCGACACACCAAGCAACACACACACGCACACACGCGCATCACAGACGATAGATTGAAAGAGAGAGGGGGAAAGACGCGAGACGCGAGTTGCTCCGTGTCCGTGTTGCACTCTGAACCGCATTCGAAATCGGAGTCAAAGTCAAAGTCGGAGTCAAAATCGAAGTCGGCGTCGGCGTCGAAATCGGAGTCAGAGTCGAGTAGAAAACGCGGCCTTTTTTTGATTTTGGTTTGGCATCGTAAACTGTAAACACAAATACAATTGAAAATTGCGCCCGCAGCGTTCTAACCATTTACATCCAACACACTCCACCTCTGCCCCATCGTCGCCATCATCAACAGCAACAACATCTTTCTCCTGCTCCCTGCGCGTAACTATTTAATCAGACACACACACATCTATTTTTTCCTGTGCAAAGCCAAAAGAGAGCATCTTACAGTTAGCTCCTCTTCTTTTTTGTTTTTGTTTTTGTTTTTGTTGTGTGTGTGTGTGTGCAAAGAACAAAGCACGAAAACGAACCACAAACAAGCGCAACAGCAAACAGGCAGCAGCGGCAACAGCAGAGCAGCAAACGGCAGCGCAGTGGCCGAATCCGTTGATCCGCCGCAAGCCGATGTCGCGGCAATGCGCGGCGCAGTGGCCGAATCCGTTGATCCACCGCAAGCCGATGTCGCGGCGATGCGCGGCGGCATCGGCGGCGGCGGCGGCGCACGTCCACGGCACCGAACCCTCCAACAGCCATCGAGCAGCAGCAGCAACAGTGCCAGCGCCAGCACCAGCAGTTATCGCAGTCGCAGCGGTCTGTATAAAAGCAAACACGCACACAAACACACACAACTATGTTATCTTATCCAAATGAAAGCTCAGCTGGCTAACTTATCACGATCTAATTCATTGCTTGTGCTTACGCCTTCAGCTTTTTGTTTGCCTTCACGTAATGTTTATTCGTAATATGTGCTTGAAAGCTTGCAGTTATTCATTAATAAGAGAAAATTTGCACACGGCACGATCGAACGTGATTGGCTGCTGCAGCCAACAGATCAGCGAGCGCCCTGTGCAGAGGGCGAGACAGAGAGAGAGAGAGAGAGCGCTGTTAAGGCTGGCGTCTGTAGTTGAAGTGCAGTTAACATAGTCTGCAAATGTAGTTACAGTTGCATCGACTAACATTACGTTACTTAAACTGTGCCAAGCAGTGCGCCAAATTCAAATATACAAACAATTTAGGCAAATTAATGTTTTTTTTTGTTGAAGCTGCTGCTGCTGCTGCTGCTGCTGCTGCTGCAAACAAGCACCATTTTACCTTGTTAATTTTCTTAATGAGACTTCTAGTATATAACGGTATAGGCTTGATTTTCTAATTATATAGTCAAGCCGATTTCACTTTCGAATCAACATTTTTTCGTTTAAATATTGGGAAAATAGCAAAATTGTTTGACTAGCGTACCAGCAAGAAAGCTCGGAAGTCATTCGATCTAATCTTTGGGCTGGCTTTAAGTAACAGGCTCTGATGCCAACCAACTCAATAAATCACGAAGAACTTTGGGTTTTGCCATAGGATTCACAAGTAAAGAAGATTGAATGTCTTAGTCCGTCAATGCCAAATGCAGCTGTTATAACCAAAATTATTATTATCATTACTAAGCTTTGTAAATTTAATATTTGCATACATAAAAACACATTTCACCAGGACTTTTCGAACATTCCCAAAGACCACTTAAATTTCCTTAAAACATAAATATCTAGAAAGCGTTTTCGTTAAGTCTTCTATAGGCTTATCATTTTCAATTACATTCTATAATAAACAATTAATACGTAAGTTTGTTGTTACTTGCCAATTTTGCACGGATGTAAGACAGAAATACATAGATAAAGAAATAAATCTAAACGAAATGCAAACTTTCAGCTGTTGCTTTTCCGCCCCAAAAAGTAGGCAACATTTCTGACACACATTCGACGCACCCTTTTACTCTGTTTATATACAACACGTCGATTCTGTGTGTGTGTGTGTGTATGTGTGAGTGCTTTTGAAGTTAACACACTCACACATATATGCACACACACACACACACTCACACTTATACGAATGCCAAAAGAGTTAGCCAAAGTTCGCATCAGTTTGTCACAGTGACTTTTAATGAATGAAAGCACCTAGGGTGTGTTTCTGTACGTCTGTGTGCTAGTGTGTGTGTGTGTGTGTGTGTGTGTGTGTGTGTGTGTGCTGACAGCAAATAAATGAATGAGTGCCAACTCGAATGCCAGCGCCATCTGCATTTGCTATCTGTCTGCACCCTGCCCCATTCCCTAAATTACTATCGTGCTCAGTTTGCTTGTTTGTGAATGAAATGCGAGTCAAGTTTGGCATGTTGCTTTCCTTACATTGCAACAGCGAACAGCCAACAGGCAACAGGCAAGAGAGCCACCCAACGTCCACACCGGCACCACCCGCAACTCAATTTCAATCAGTCTAACACATTTTATCGGCGAATGGTGCAACAAGTTTTCACTGCAAAATGTTGACACACAATCTTCTTGCTGGCAATTCGCAATCGAAAGACACTTTTCCCATTTCCCAATTCACTTTTCTCAATTGCCAATTCAGTTATCTTTATTGTTTGGAATGCATTCAGGCAGCGAGCACCATTTATTTGTATTCAACTCGAGCCATCCTTTTCAAGGCTTTCCTTTCATCATCTTCCAATTAATTTGTTCGCATTTGCAACTTTAAATTTTAATTATATTTTCAGCTTTTTGTTTTGTTATAAACTAGCGGTAATTTCTCGCCAATTGATTCATTAGTCAAATATGAAATTTGTGACAGATTATTGGTCGACCGCAACACATGTTGTAATTCTAATTAATTGAAAAATATTTGCAATTGTGGTCTCTGAGCCTAATTAACACCCGATGGCGTTATAAATAATGCCTCGAATTTATTCCAATTGCAACATGTGTTGCGGTCCAAATAGTGTTTGACAAATAATCTGCCAAAAATATGAGACTATTGATTATTTAATTTGTGTGCTGTCAGTAGGGCAATCGCTGCAGCTTACTTATTTTCCACATTCATTTTCTTTTTGTCAACCCAACACTTGCAACACGGCACAGTTCTGATTTCATGTCATATCAAGTGAGTTTGGGGGCTTTCAGGTTTTCCGCGTGGCATGTAAAAGTGAAACGAGCGAACACCTTTTTTCTCTTCTTCTTCTCCTTTATGTGCAAATAACTTTGTTGCATTTAACGAGCCACAAGCAACATTAGTTCAGGCACACCAAGCACTAATCATTTCGAACTCTGCATGGAAATAATTGGTAATTCAATCTTTATCAGGCACAAATTGATGCAGCCATTTGTTGCATGAAATCAGTTGCAGTTGATTTTTCCCATGATTATTCATCTCAGTCATGCTACAAATTGCTGCATTCATGCATCATTAGTGCATAGAATTTCTTATTTGATTTCAGCCTCAGCCTCAGCCTCAGCCTCAGCCTTAGCCTCGGCATGGTGCTGCTCTGTGCAGAAATGCACATATGCATATTTCCAATATATATTTGTAGCTATATTTTCAATATATACAATACCTTTTTTGTGTATATGTATGTATTCACATTTTCCATTGCCCGAATTTGATGGGTTTCACAAAACTTTTCTCGTTAGCTTGGCATTTACAGATACCATAAATTAAAGCCAGATAAACAACAACAACGCAACAAAAATATAAATTGTCGAAATATATGTATGTAAAATATATATACATATCGACAAATATATAATTACTGCAACGCATTTTGTTGATTATTAATTATTTTCAATATTTATGTATTTTGCGGAAAGTTATCAAATTTTGCAAAGCTGCAACGTTATTAAATTTATCACTCATACATAAATGATCTAGGGGAGTTTTCCATATCCCATCTCCATCGGCAATGTGTATGCAATGTGTTGCCAATCTGTGCAACTTGCTGTTGGCTAATTGTGGCACTCTCTTATCCTGTATTCGGCCGGCCTGAGGCACTCCAAAAATAACTACCGAAACCAGCCAGCTGGTCACGCCCCTTTTAATTCTTATACTTAATTGCAGTTTGAATACAAAGCGCTGACCAAAGCAAACCTCCCCCCAAAAAAAAAGGAAAACCTTGAACTGAGTTGGGTATTCCGCTCGCATAAACTTGCCGAGGGTTGGATGGAAGAAGAAGGGGCAGCTTTCTTTTTGGGGTCGCGATGCGATGCAATGCGATATTTGGGTGGCAAGTGCGACACGCATTCGAGTTAATTTATGAGCGCCGTTGGCGCTGCCAGTTCTAGATGGCCCCGAAAGAGTAAGTGGCAACAAATGAGCAACAGGACGGTCCATTGGGGCCCCACAGCTAATTAGCCACACGTATGCAAACTACTAGTGTACATATACACTCAGACAAAAAGTCTTGCTCTGAATTTAACAAATTTAAATTGAGGAATTGTTGACGAGAAACCACCGAGTCGAGGTGCAAAGTCGAACTCTTGAGTTCGTGGTGCAAAGTCGAACTCTTGAGTTCGTGGTGCAAAGTCGAACTCTTGAGTTCGTGGTGCAAAGTCGAACTGTTTCGAATTCGAGGTGGTGCACAGACAATGCAGAGCTCACTCGACTACAGCCTTCTTAATTGTTCTGAGTGTAGTATTTGCATCTCATCCAAGTCTACAAATATAATTACTAAGAACCCGCAACTGATCAATATTGAACAGTTTGCTCCAATTCTACAGACTGAATCTGTTCCATTTAGCCTTAAACTCCAAATATGAAATAAGGCTTCAGCTGTTAAAGCTATTCTTCAATAATGTTTTGCCAACGAGAATGAAACTTTTGCCCACATCCTAGCCTAGGATCTTAATTTTCCACTTCGGTGCCTTTCGCAGCGCAAAGTGAAACATGCTATATAATGGACATACATGCACACATGTATGTATTTAGTTGTGATTGCCCCTTTGCAAACTTGCTCGCGCAATTCGTTTTCTGTAGTTCTGGCAAATGTGGCATAGATCACAAATGGCAACTATGTCTATATAAGGAGCTTAGACTTAATCCTTTGCATGTGCAATATTTTGCTTATGCAATTGGTGCATCTATCATAAAAGCAAAAAATGGAAACAAAAACTTTTCTCCCCGTTTTTCCCACGAAATACTTTCGCAAATGTGAATAAATGGGAATTAGTAAAACTAACTTTTTGTGTAAAAGTTGAATGCTAATGTTAATTAAATAATTCAACCTGCAAAAGTTGCCAACATTAATTTCATAAGCTATTTTAAAACCCCAAATTTTAAGTGCGACCATCTCAGAGTTTTGGATGTTTTATTTTTGGAGGTGTGGGGTGAGGAGGTGTTTTTGTTAACATTCAAAAGATGCGCGATTTATGTTGAGCACATTTACTCAAAAATCCCATCTGAGCTTCTAAACTATTTGAAGGGAAATTGGCAATAAAACTAGAATATATTTAACAGCTGGGCTAAAGCTATATCGTAGTCGAGCTCTCTCGACTACAGCCTTCTTACATGTTTTATTTATTTTTATTGTTTTGTTTATTTGTCTTCTAGTCTAGTTGGCCTAGTTGGCCTCTACGTTCCCGTTTCATTCAGTTGACACAATAATTTTAGCAAACACACAAATTTTGGACTCACATAAATGTTTAATAAAAAAGTTTCATTATTGAGTGATTCAAAGATGCCTGAATCAGATATGAAAGACGAGCTAGTAAATTTGATTACTTCTTGCTGAATTTCCGAAAAGATTCTTTCCAAAAGAAGGGCTTGCACTTGAAATTTTAGTAAATTAGTCTACAACATAAGAAGAGGATACCTCATTTTGAGATTTTGGCAAATCTAATCAGATATTTAGACTTGTTTTCTGAGGTTATCAGAGGACAATCAATATGCGATAGTCAGGACAGGATTATATACGTTAAGATGTCTTCTTTGATTTACCTTTAAGTGTATAGCTGGCAATCTGCGGTGGGTTAGAAACTCAGTTTCTAAGTCATAAGTCGAGCTACTAAATGCTTGGATGTACCACATTTTTCTCAGTGTAAGTGGCATTAGAGTCACTAAATAACTTTCGCACTGGCCCGTCTCGGAGCCAAGGTCAAGCTGTTGACTTATCTCGACTCAGCCTCAACTCGATGTACACGTTTCGTTAGCCATTTATGGGCTTATGAATGCAATAATAACCTAGCCATTGGCCTCCTTCGTCTCCCCTTCCCCCCCCCACTATCTCCTCTAGCCTTGTTCACGTTCCGTTTTAATTGATGGATTGTCTTGATTGATTTATGAAACCAGTGCGTCGCCTCCTCGAGAATGTGTATATTTTTTTATATTTATTTTACTTTCCTTTGTAAGCGGCAGTAAATTCAATTAAAGATGTACACTGCAGCGCTTGATTGATTTGTTTATGAGTTTTGTTGAGTTAACTGATTGATTGGCGCTGGAATTCTTAAATGATTGGTACATGTCTTGAGCAGCAGCAAGCTGAATTTGCGCTGAAAGGATTAGCATCCTGAGCCACTGACTGTGAGTGCCAAATTAAATCTTTTTCTTTACTTGTACAATTGACTTTCGCTTGATTGATTTCCTAATGAGTGATTGACTGCGTTCAGTTGATTGATGTGTTAACGATTCTCGTTGACTTACTGCTTAACTTGAACACTTTATTTAAATACACATCATTTATGGCTTTTGAGCATATCAGCATTTGCTAACTTAACTATAATGAGACTCTCTGCGAAGGAAGCTCAACTGAAAACGAGTCAATCGATAGAATGTTGAGCAACGGATTGAACGGAACGGGTATTTGACTTGTTATCAAGTAACTCTTGAGCAGAGGTGCAAAATCGAACTGTCTGCATTTCTGAAATCCCAGCTTTATATGGCTAACAATGTTCACTTATTTACTTATCTTTTACGTGCTCCACAGCCAAAGCAGGAGATCACTCTAAACCATTTTGCCACTGCTCTATTTTTACAGTCTCAGTACCTGTTAGGCATGTTTATATTATCTGTAGATTAGCTTTCTTAAAATAGATTCTGTGTACTCTTTTGAGAGACGCATTCGATTTGCAATAATTTACAACCTGAAAACCGAATATGAAGTTGAAACTCTGCGTCAACTAATTGTTCATTAACGAGTCAATTAATTGACTGTTGGCCAATTGATTGAACGGAACAGGCACTCCACATTCCACATTCCGAATTTCGAATTTCGAATTGTGTGTACTCAGTTGAGAGTCGCACTCATAAACGCAACTCGTTAAGGGCAACTGACACAACATTAACAGCTGCTGTTGCTGTTGCTGTTGCTGTTGACGTTGCTTTCGCTTTTGCTTTCGCTTTCGCTTTTGCTGACATAATGCTCGAAAATCTGCAACAGTTTCTCGTGGCCATCATAAAACGCAAATTGTTATGGCAGCAATTCCGGGCGCAAGAAAACTCAAGGCCGGGGCCATAAACAACCACGGCGCCACAACCAAAAAACAAAAACAAAAACCAAAAAAAAAAAAGAGAAAAAAAAAACCATCGATGCTATCAATCTAAAAGGTATGAGTGCCACTGCCAGCTAACGAGTAACTGTTGCCAATCCCAATCCCAGCCCCAGCCCCAAGCCAAAAACTGGCCTCTTCATATTTCTACGTTCTACACTCAGAAAAAAAACCACCATGTCAGCGTATGGTTTTGTTCCCAAGCCCAAAACACAAATCTCCGGTCTGCATAAATACATAGATACATACATGAATATGTATGTGTAGATCTCAGGATGCTGCAGAATACATTCGCTTCGCTTATCATGCTGCTCGCTTCTGGGACTTAAAACCTCGGCTGTTTCTTCAGATTTGTCTGATTTTGATGAAATTTCAGTTAAAAAATATTTCAAAATGTGACTTTTATTGTCAAAGGGGTTCCATATCCCGAGGTATATTAGTCAACGATGGAAGAGTTCTTAAATTAGCTTTCTGATACTTATATAATATATAGAAAATATTAAGAAAAAAATAAAAAACCATTTTAGAAAAAGTTTTTCATAAATTTAGAAATTCATTCTAAAATCAAGAACAACATTTTAATTTTGAGGTCGATATTCAACTATTCAACTATTTTCATCGGACTTCGGGTATTTTCATATAATTTTAAATTTTGTTGGTGATTTTCTACACACTTTTTTTTCTAAGCGTTGTTTTTCATTGTTTTTTACTTTTTTCGAATTGTACTTGAAGTTCTGTCTGTTTTTTACGAGGAGAAGCTATCAGCAGCAGCAGCAGCAGCCGCAGCACTTAGCAGCGAGTAAGTCAAGCGGCGACTCACCTGAATTTGTGGCTGCCCCATCCTACCCGGGCAGGCGTTCAGGACAGGATGTATAATGCCATTAACAGCTGTCATTTCTTGAAATATTTGGCAGCCTGACAGGCAACGCGTGACGCGCGAGGGGCAGAGTGTCGCAGAAAGAAAAACACAAGAAAAGGAAAAACAAAAAGAAAGAAAACAAAAACATAAACATAAACTGAACGAGGCGAACGCTGCGGACATAGTCATAATAATAATAATA
Organism: Drosophila imparisetae; assembly: GCA_035042265.1. Lineage (NCBI taxonomy): Eukaryota > Metazoa > Arthropoda > Insecta > Diptera > Drosophilidae > Drosophila > Drosophila imparisetae. Next base: position 1,089,822 of record JAWNLP010000147.1, read on the forward strand.
ATAAAAATAATACTAATAATACCGTTATTATTATTTTTTATTTTTATTGGGACAGTATTTTAGTTTCGTGGCAATTGGGCTGCGTGTATTTCCCAAACGTTCTCCATTGTTATTATTTATATCAATGTGTGTGTGTGTGTGTCTGTCTCTGTGTGTGTGTGTTTCTGTGTGTAAGAGTGTGCGGGGTGTGTGCTGTCTGACCCCAATTGCCCCCTAACAAATTGTACACAACATTAGATACCCTAGGATGCCCAACATTGCAGCTTAGTCTCAAATCGGCAATTTACGGGCTGGAGCGAATTTTGGGTCCAGTTCCGATTCTCGCACGACATCGATATATAAAGATCGACCCAAATATATGTATATATAAATAGTATAATGTATAATTCTATATTTATATTATAATGCTACTATTTTGATTGTTGTCAATGCTGACAGATTCAATCAGCTAATCAGTTAGTCAGCACTCAAAGCAACTTGGAAGGATATAGATTCGTATACAAGAAAATACCTAGTATTCATTTGCAATAATCGAATAATCATGTTGCACAATACATATACCTCATTAGGCCATCTGCCATTAACGGGGTATATTGATAAACAGGCAAAATGAAAGTGCTGCAAACGCGCTCACTAATTGAAGTCGCCTCTCAGGCCGCTTTAGCTGCGCACTGGCAACAGGATGGGTCGGGTTCGGGCACGTGGGGGCGTGCCAAGTAAGGGGGTAAGGAGTCACAGGGGGGGTGAGCTAGGTAAAGGGGTAAGGGCGACAAGGGAGTTTTGGCTAAGGCGCTAAGACATGGCGTTTAGCCTTAGCTCAATTAACAGCATTTACAAATAGAATGGCCGGTCTTCCCGTACAGATTCATTAAAACACGAAAAACGCACACATCAACACACAGACACCCACACACACACACACACACACCCACGCCAAGAGACCAGCCACACCCACACACACAGGCACACTCAGCAAAAAAAAGAGCAGAAATGTGACAAAATGGGGATCAAATTCAACTCAAGCTAAATTTAAAAGTTGAATACAGCAAATAAATAATAATAAATAAATAAATTAATTAATTAATTAATTAATTTAATTAAATTAATATCTTTCGACTTCGCACGATTCTGAAAAGCATTTAATTTTCTAACTTTGATTTTAGTTAAAGAAAGTTTGAAGCAATTTTTGGAAATGGGTATCTCAAAAATATGAATTTGATTTGGCATTATAAAATTTAACTTGAAACACAAGTTTTATTATTATGCGAGAATATTTGTAAAATGCTGAGGCATACTTATTTTTTTTCTGAGTGTAGTCAAACACTCTTGGGAGTGAATGCAAACAGAAAAGCAGCTCAAACAAAACAACGTCAAAAAACGTGGATGGAGGGAAGAACAACGCTGTCATTGTGTGTGCGTGTGTCTCGGTGTGTGGGTGTGTGTGTGTGCCTCTGTGTCTCAGTGTGTGTGTGTGTGTGTATACTTTAGTAATTTGGATTAAACATGCAGAGTCCAGCAGCAAAGACGCAGTTGAGCACAGAGCAGACGGCGACAATAGAAAATCACCTGACCCATTAGACAGCAAATGCGTAAAACTTAAATGACATGTGTGTGTGTGTGTGTGTGTGTGTGTATTTGTGTGTGCGTGTTAGCCCTGTTGGTGTTGAAGTTTGAAGTTATTGCTTTCATTTTGGCTAGCCTGTTGTTAGTCGTTAGCAGCATTTCTTTTGCCTTTTATTTGCCTGCTTTATTTTTCTTGTTTGCCAAACGTTAAGAATTTAATTAAGTTCCAACTTGTGCGCCATACATTCATATCAGTATTTTTACTACAAACACACACACACAACACACACACACACACACAGCTAAGCAAATAAATTTTCTTCATGCCGAATGAATAACTAACTACAGGTCTTAACCAGCCACGTCTCTGTTGCCCTTATTCAGTTGCTCTAATTAAAAGTCAAGTTTCATTTGCAACTATGCCCGATTATGTCTAATATCCCAGTGTGCTTATGCAAAATAAATTATATAATTAATTAAGGCAAAACGGTATTTTTCGGCCAGTATAAATTATGCCGTTGGCAGACAAATTTCCTCATCCTTCCAAAAGTTACAGAGACCGTAAGAGCTACACTATCCTGAAAAATGGTAGAAGTTGAGCAAAAAATATTGTTCAGGCAGAGGAAAACATCTTCAATCCCATACTGCATATATATTCTCGATCAGGATGCACAGCCGGGAGATTTGGAACAAAAGTTCTCTTACATAGATCAAGTTTATTTCATTTTATCGATAACCTTTTAGGTGTCCCTTTCCGATTGTCGATTTCCGATAGAAACAAGAAATCTCTAAAAATATCTAACTGAAAGGAGGTGGAATTACGATTGTATATTAGAACTGAGTACAGTGGATCTTCTAGTCGGTCATTATTGTCCTACTACATATACATATGTATATGTGTGTGTATATGTGTGCGTGTATATAACTGAATGTATACTTAAGTAAAGCTCAGTTCCTGATCCATGAGACGTTTGGCCATGAGACGATTCGTGACTTGTCCAACGATTTGATATGACTGCCCCAAGCCGCATGCACCAAGCCTAAGCCCAAATCCGAATCTGAATCCTAACACGCAGTCCGACAGCAATTCCCCACTTCCTTTCCCATGCATAAACATGCCCCCTTTAATACCGCAAACTGCGTGGCAGCCAAATCTCTGCAACAGTAAATTAGTTAAAGAAAGAAAACCGAAGAATAGAAAAACAGAACAAACCACAAAAAAAAGAAAAAAAAGAAAACAAGATAACAAGTGGCAAGTGGCAAGCGAGGACCGCAACATGTTGATGCCTCGCTAATTGGAGCAGCCAAAAGACAGAGACAGGCGAACACCAGCCAGGATAACGTGCACGAATATAGCGAGTGGTTGGTGTGGAGCGAGGAGCGAGGAGCGGGTAGCGGGGAGCGGGTAGCTGGGAGCGGGGGAGTTTGATAGTACAATGACGTAGCAGATGAAAATAATTAGAAAACAGTTTACTCAATAAAATTCCGATTGATTTAACTACAACAACAAGAACAGTAACAGGAACAAGAACTACAGCGACGAGGACGAGGACGAAGACGAGGACGAGGACGAGGACGAGGACGGGCGACAAAGCGACTACATGTCTAAGGATTGGCAAACGGGGGAGTTGGGAAGGGAAAGGAGGAGCAGATGGAGACGAGAACGACCACAGGCAGAAGGGAAGAGGACAGATACACTCAGAAATAAATCACACTTCATTTGTGAAATTCGCCATATATTTTGGGATTGTCGACTCAGAACAAGCCTTTATCATTTTAACAAAATAGTTTTCACATATTTGGAAGTTGGAAACACTTTCTAGTTTTCAATACGACTTTCAAAACTACAGGGCGTTTTTCTCTGAGTGCAGCAAGAGGGGCGGGTGAACAGCATCAAAGGCAAACTCAATGAGGCAAAATTGACATTGATTGAGCGAGGACGAGAGAACGATTGGAGGCGAGAAGTTGAGTCAAAGGATGCGAGTGAATGGGCACAGATTGCCAGGACAACGCTTGACAATGCAACCACCTAGCAACCACCCCCGCTCTAGCTCATTTGCATAATAGCTGCCAGGACACCTTTCGCCAATGCAAAACCCCTCAAAACACTCGAGCTCAAATTTAAAATGGAAAAATATAAATTGTTCCTTTTTGCCTGTTTGCAACGGGCAGAAAGTATATATACTCCTGATCGGAATTAACTGCCCGTATTTATGCTCTTGATTAGCATAGATAACCACTCTGAAGATTAGATGGAGCTACGCATCTCGAGCTCGAGCTCAATTCGATTATTCGATACTCCAAACAAGTTGCTCATGCGAGATGCTGGCTTATTGTGCAATTAGTTCTCTGCTGACAGCTTATCCAATTTGTCAGCATATGGATAATGGTTTTCAAACTGAATTATTATCTTCAAATTAATGCGTGCAGCTTCCATTTGCGTAAATCTCGGCGCCTTTGTTGTAGTTGGCTACGCGTCATTTACGCTCAATTAAATGAATGCATCCAGCTGGTCAACCACACACTCACACTCACACCCAACCCTGCGGACCACCTGCAGCACTTTGTAGTAGTTACACTTGACAAAAATGTGCTGACCTAAAACTTAAATAGAAATCATTTCGAAATAAATAAGAACAAGAATCAATCCAACATCCATCAAAAAAGAAACAATTTTCTTAAGCGAAATGAGGAATATTTATTTGAACGTTTTTTTCTGAGTGTACACGCCTGCACTTTTAGCAGTCGGCAATTGGCTGTTAGAGGTTACTTGTCGAAGATTAGTGCAGTGCTCACAAAAATGCAATTCATTGCACTTCTGTTTTCATTCTCCACTCCACCCCACCCCACCCCAACCGAACCCAACCCAACCCAACCCCAAATCCTGCCTTTGTCCACTCACCTATTCAGCTGACTGAAGCTGGCGGCCAGTCACAAGCCATTAAGCCGCTTTTGTTTTCGCCTGGGCAAAAGCGAAAACGTTGAACACTCAACAAAGGGAATTCCAGTGAACAATTTTTAGGGGGAGGAGATACGAGATACGAGAAAGGGGAAAGAGGATTACGGGTTCAAGTCCCGCCCTGCGCACTCTTAATTTGAAGCTCGAAAAGTTGGCGTTCGCTTATTCACTAAAAAGCAGCGAAGTCTTACCATTCTTCTCGGTCATTAGTTGGTAATTTATCAAAGTCATGAATTTATATTTAAATTACTTTCTCCCTCGCTCTCCCCCCCTCCCCCCCCCCTCTCTTTCTCTCTCACACAAACAACTGCAAATTGCAGCTGCAAAAGTTTTCATTTTCTTGCGGTAACTGTCATAAAGCCAAATGGCCCAGTCAGAAAATTAGGATTGCAGCTGAGGTGGGAGGGGCTTGGGGCGGTCTGCAAATTTTTGCTTGGTTTTCAATTAGCAAATTTGCTGCATGAATAAATGAAAAGTTTCGAGGATAACTGTAATTGTAATTTTCTTATCTTATTTACATTTTGTTTGCGATAATGCGTGTAGCTTCATTTGCAGTGTACTTTGAGCCAAGGCAAAGATAGGCGAACGAATTCAACATGTATTAACTTGATTGTGTATTTGAACAATCGACGTAACCCATTGTGTGAACATCTCTCGGCAGGCGCACTTAATTAATTTGATTTTGAGTGATATGTTGGAAGACAGCATTTCCGACCACATGTGGCGTCTCATATTTCTCAATATTTGGCATTGCCTTATTGTGGCAAGCAGCCAAGGCTGCATGTTGTTGCATGCTGCGCATATATGTATGCGTGCAGCCCCTTTACAATATTGGGTACAGTCAAAGCAAACAATGGCTGGGGAATGCCAGCACAAACAAAAGCATCAATATCCAATATCCAATTAGAAACGCAAATTCCCTTGAAACCCCATATTCAATTTGGGTAATTCTGCAATTCTGCAATGCATTTTGTGCGGCACACAACTGAAATATGAAATTTGCACTTGGAAAATTGCAATGCAAGGCCGGAATAACAGTGAGTTGTTAGCCAAACTTCTGGTCTTGGCCAGTAAGCAAATTCGAAATGTTGTTGGCCATTTGCCAAAGTAGTTTATTCAAATGCGTGTACTTTGAGTATATTTGAACGTTAAAGTGCTTTACTCAAATGCGAATAGTTTGAGTACTTTGAGTATATTTGAATGTTGAGCTGAGTTGTGGCTCATATTCATAATAGCTTTTCACTTGCCTGATTCATTTAATTATGATTTCCGGCTGATTGGCCCGACACACACATGCACACACACGCACACATGCACACACGCAGAGCTTATTATTAATATATCAGCTTGATTGCGGTGGCACTGAAATCAGTCCAGCGAACATACACTCAACAAAATAACTACAGAACAAATGCGAAATTTCATTCAGCACTTCTAATTTGCGAATTCGCTTATTAATGTTGCAAATCTTAGAATCTGGAAGAAGTATTTATATATTTGAATTTGTTGTTTCTCCCAGTGTATGGAGAGTTGTTATGGTAACTTCTGAGCTTTACCCAATGAAGCAGCCCATTCATCAACTCAACAAGCATAATTTGTGCGCTTTTCTGCCGCTCTCAGTTGACAACTCCCTTGCTCTGTCTCCCTCCTCCCCCCCCCCCCTCTCTCTCTCTATCTCTCCCTCTCCTATGAGCGTGTGTGACACTAATATGCTGGTATTGGAAACTCATTTGTGAACAGCAACTACCACACACCTTCCCTCCACCCTTTCAATTGGCATTATGCAAATTAATGAGCATGCTGTTGCTGCCACACACGAACACCTTCGCTCCCTGTGGCGCCAATACTGAACATTTGCTTTGACACGCTGCCTTTGCCACCAACTGTCGATCACAATGTGCATAATGCTCTGCTCTTGTGTGTGTGTGTGTGGGTGTGTGTGGGGGGGTGCATTCCACATGCAATTGCAATGGCATTACAATGAATTATATATTTTTAGCTGCATTTTCTGTTCGAAATGCACTTTTAATGAGCAGAAATGAAAAAGCTGATTCTTGGAAAATATTATTGCTGAAAATACTAAAATCTCATGGTTTTTGCAAACTCAATAAATGAAGGAACACTTGGAGAAATTTACTGAAACCTTCAAATATCAACGCTTAACAATAATATGTCGAACCACAACTCTAGGATAAGAATTATTCCAAAAAACAAACACCCTGAAAATGAGACACATTTTTATAAGTTCTAGATTTTTAAGAGCAGTCTTTTTCTGAGTGTACAATTACTTAATTACTTTAAATATGAATGCAAAAATATATATTTTGAATTTATCCTTTTCTTTGCAGAGCCGTCTCCACTTTATGATAATAACCATTATCATGAGGAATGTCTAAGATGCAATTCATGCGGTCTTAACTTGACAGGTCCGAATCAAAGGCGTGCTAGGAGATTCAAGGTATGTGCACACATACACACCCACACACACCCACAAGCTGCACACCCACATCTTTTGGCTTGAAGCTCATTTGGAATGCATTTGCTCATTTTGATGAAATGAGCCCATTACACATGAAAAGTGAAAATGTACAGCTAATGCAATATTGATAAAGTCAATTACGTTGATGGTTGCAGCTACAGCTACAAGCCACAAATGCCAGCAGCTAACTGTGCCAAGTAAACATAAAACTGTTGCATACTTTTGAGCGCGGCCTGCTTTTGGCCTGTTGCCAGTTGCCAGTTGCCAGTTGCCAGTTGCCAGTTGGCTGTTGGCTGTTGGCAAGTTGCTCAGCTCGCCAAAATAAATCATTTACAGAGCTCTTATAAAAGCAACATACATAACACTCACCCCCAATGCCCCCACCCCTCACCTGTCCTCCTCCTCCACTAAATGTCTTATTTGTTTTTCTCTCTCTGTTTGTTTGTTTGTTTGTTTTTGCTCCACATAGAACCAAATTCTGTGCGATTTGCATTTCGCGGACGTGGCGCTAATGGAATGCTCCGATTTTATGCAACAACTTCGCAGCTTCAAGCCTCAATCTCTGGGCTGTGCAGTCGCGAGGCGCAAGAGCTCAACGACGCTAATATTTCCATTGCCGCCCCAGGCTTGCTCAGGTAAGTGTGCTCACTTTTCTTTTTCTTTTGGGCCCATTTCACCCCACGATGCAAAGGGCCAAACTGTGCCCTGCTGCGAAAGCAGCACCAGTGTCAGAGACCCACGGCCAAATGCGGCCTACACAAGAAAAAAAAAATGAAGCAAGGCAGCACTTTTGCACCACATCTGCCCCACTCCCACCAAAAACCCCAACACCCAGACAGTCGACCAGTCCACACTTAGAAAAATTAACAATCCCAAAAAGCTGATTAGAATTGCAACAGAAAAGATAATGACAAAATGAAGACCTTCTTCTATAGAAAGACGCCAATTTCAATCAATTTGAGAAATGTGTGAAATAAGGCGAATATCTCAAATTTAGACCGATTTTGTTTTTCGGAGTGTAGCAGCCAAGCGTCTGTCTTACCCTTCGCTATATGTGCAGCATATCCTCTCTTGTAGCCCTATACCCTATTCGCACAATCACGTCTGCCCAAGTTATGTGTGTTTTATGTTGCACTTGGCGACAGGCATTTCGAAAGATGTTCAACTACTGACTCTAAATACGTTTCTATGTTCAATTTGTTGTTATATAATATTATATATTATTATATATAAAATTCAAATATTATTAACAATTTCAATATTTTGAATACTGTTCTCAGCTGAAATGATGCTAGAAATGGAAAAATAATCCAACTGACTAACTGAAATACGATTTAAATCTTGTCAATGAATATTATTATTTTTAAATACGAGTCCGGTTCCGGTTCAGGTTCGGGGGAATCTTTTTCAAGTATTTGGAAAACAAATGGGTAAATTTTGAAATTTAGCTTCGATTCCGTTTCTAAAACTTAAACGTTAAATTTCGTTAAACGGCTCGTAGTTTGTTACTGGCTTAAGAGACTGTTCTATGTAGAATATAGCGTAATTTGATACTTTTTTACATAAAGAGTATTCGCAGTTCGTTGTGAGCACAATTGTAATCCAACACTCGGGCATAAAATGCGTCTGTGTGTGAATGCGAATGCGAATGCGAATGTGAAGCTGCCGGCGCCATCATTATAATTCAAATGAGATTTGCGCGCCTAGTAATCTACACGCACACACGCATACACACACACACACACACACCCACACACACCCACACACACATTGAAGAATGGAACAGACATCGAAACGCTTTTGCAAGTCGTACAAGTTGGAGAATGTTTGGCATTTTCCACAATAAAGTTGTTCAAACATATTTCGCACACACACAAATGGAGATAAAGACATCGAGAGAGTGAGCGAGGGAGAGAGAGAGAGAGAGAGAGAGACAGTGAGAGAGATAGACAGATAATGCATGACATAAAGATAGCACAGCCATATTTGACATGTATTTTGAGTTCATTTCGCTCAATATTAAAAAAATGTTTGCAGCTCTTTTAATTAAAAGGCTTAAACCAGAACAAATGTTGTCAAAGGAAACGGAAATGAGTACGCTCGACACGCAGATACCTTACAAAATATATTGTTAGCATAGCACATGCTACGCCTTCGATGCCGCTTTGCTTCTCACAGGGTATGCATTGCAATATATTTTTCGCTTTTTGCTAAATATCACTTGCTCATTTTTGCAGCTGTTTTTTTAATAACCTTTACGTGTGTGTGTGTGTGTGTGTGTGTGTGTGTGGATGTGCATGTGTGCGTATCGACTGCCACTGGCTTCCAGAAGTTTATTAACTGGCTTTTTATAACGAAACTTTTTCCAGCCAAACACGACTCGTTTTCCATTCATTTTAATTGCGTTTTCTCATATGAGACAGACAGAGAGAGCGAGAGACAGACTGAGATAGACAAACACAGAGAGAGAGAGAGAGAGAGAGAGAGAGAGAAAGCAACAGTCGCCTGAAGGTTTCTCGGATCAAACGAACAAAAACTCATATAAATAATATTTCAATTAATTGGGCAACAATTTTGTATTTACAGTTGAAAAGCTGCTTAAGTCTCATTGATTTCTCTGTGTGTATTTATAAAGAGATACATTTTTTTATTAGCCTGTTTAATGGCAGCTTACCATCAGATACCCATATTTGTATGCACAACAAATCTGAAAATAATCGCTTCAAATATGCCTGAGAGCATTACACCAAAAGATGCCTTGAATTTGCATCATTTGGTTTGAAGGTACAATGAAATTATTTATTAATTATTTTACTTAATTGAAGGATTGATAAATCTGCTCAAAGTGATATGGAAATGGAAAATTGCATTCAAGTATTGAATATATATATATATATATACTTATACAAAGATTATTCAAATGTGTGCAATGCTTAATGCTTTCTCTTCGCTTGGTTCGAGTCTCCACTTTCAGCTTGTATCATTTTTATTCTGTATGCACCCTCTCTCTCTCTCTCTCTCTCTCTCTCTCTCACTCTCACTCTCTAGATATTGCTTTCTTGATATGCTCATACAATTATCTGATATGCTTCTTCATCTTCTCGCTTCGCTTGCGCTAGGCTGGTTTAAGGGTCCACTTTCAAGTTGTGTCATTGTCATTCTGTATGCACCTCTCTCTCTCTCTCTCTCCCTCTATCTCTCCTCTCTCTCTCTCTCTCTTTCTCTCTTTCTCTCCTTCACTAACGTTATCGCTTGCATTCCTTCCAAAAAAACAGAGGGTTGGCGATGTTAAGTGCGCTTGTGTAAAGTTATTTTATGCGTGTCTGATTCAAGTGCCAGTGATGCTTAGAGTCCAAGTGCCTGACATTTTAGAAGACATGCAATGTGAGACTGATACACACACACACACACACACGCACACATACAACTGCATTGTCGACAAAATTCAGTTGACTTTGGCACAGCTAGCATAATAAAAATATTCAGTCCCCCAATCCTCTCTCTCTCTCTCTCTCTCTCTCTCTCTCTCTCTGTCTGTCTGTCTGTGTCTCTTTCTCTTTCCCTCTGTTTCCCGTTTCCTTAAGCATGAATTTGTACAATAAATCGTATTTCCACATTTAAATGTATTATTGAACTTGATAAAAAAAAGTCTGGCTCTTCGGAATTGTTGAAGTTCCTCCAAATGCGATTTGTATTTTTCTTCATTTTTTGGGTGGCATTTTTAGTCTATCCGTATACACAAAGGGTATTTTTGGTTTGTGTGTGGAAGGATGAGGAGGACGGTATCGTCGACCCCATGGCCAGGTCAAAGATTAGTTGATGTATGAACAACTTTCTGCTTACCAAGATTTCCGGACGGAAACTTGGCAATTTGGTTTTGCTGGATGCGGGAAGATGGACTCCGGTTCTTGGCTTCTATTTTTGGGCAGCTTTTCAATTTTATTGCCAAATTGCAGCACTTTTGTGCCTATGTGAGGCAGTAAGTGTGAGGACTTTAAAGTGTTCTTTCCATAAAGCCTTTTATTTTTGTTGGCTTAAAGACAAATTTTGGGCCACCAAACAAGGAAAATTGGTTGAGCACATAAAATAGATTAAATTATACAGTAAATAAATCATTTCGCTGATGCTGATGCTGATGCTGATCTATATAAACGCACACTCAGGGGTGGGCCGCTGTTTAGTGGGGGGGGGGGGGGTGTGTGGGAGGGGCATGAGGCCACAGCACGTTCATGGCCCAATCGCGGGCCAACAGTTATAAACACGTATTATAGGCTCACACCCTAGCAAGTATGTGTGTGTGTGTGTGTGTGTGTGTGTGTGTTAGTGAGTGTGAGTGTGAGTGTGAGTCTGTGTACGTGACAATTAAATTTATGAAATTGTTGATGGGAAGCGGGCAAAAAAACAGAAGCCAAATCGGAAATCGCACACAGTCCAAGCTCAAAAAGACAGCGTCCGCCTTCTGTTCAGCTATATAAGATACATACATATATTTATATATAACATACATATATGTATATAAATAGGCGGGTTACTTGCCAAATAGCCAGACAGACAGACAGACAGACTGTCAACAACCTAAGGATCAACTGTGTGCCACTCTAAAGAGAGAAGCACAAGCAGCGAGAAGCACCACATGAGAGATGAGCCTGCCAATTAGCTGGCAAATGCAGCTCAGTCTACACCGAAAAAAAAATCATATTAGCAAATAAATCAATGAACGAATATATGATTCCAAGCTCAAATATCAAGTTATGATTTTAGTCGGGTTTTATTTATGGATTCCATTTAAAATTTTCTGTCGATTTTTGTTTTCACATAGTGCTTACCCATCCCCGCACCAGCCGCTCCCCCGCACCAGCCGCTCCCCTTCGCCCCCCCCCCCCCCTTTCAGCGACGCTAATGCGAGAGCATTTACATTTTAATATGCATTATTAGCCAAATAATGGCTGGCAAACATTTTGCGTCAAGCAACTACCTTCTGGCGTTTGCCTTACCTCCCCACTGCTGCCCCTCCCCCGTCCATCCGCGAGCCTGTCACTTTGCCATTTAGCAATTGTTTCCATGCCACGCCCACTGTCATTTCGCTATAATAAATTCAAAAGCAGACACAAGCATTTCAGCACGCCAAAGAAAAAAAAAAACAAATTTTGAAAAAAAATATGCCCGAAATCAGATAGAAATCAACCAAATTTTGGAATGCCGATTATCCAATACCCTTTCGTACTCTTCTTCTTCTAATGTGTTTGATCTTTAATTGCAACATATAAATATTTATAACTAAACACTTACAATATATTATTCCTATGATTGCTATTTGATATAGCCATTTCTATGAGATGAAAAATTAGCTTAGATTTGCAGATAAATAAAAAAAAATTTGGTTAACTTGGTTCACATCCGATTACAAAAACAAAAAGCAACCCAACTTAATGTGACAGTCAAATATATAATGTGAAAAATTAGAAAAGTCAAAGAGGAAAATATTCATAAAAGTTAACAGATACTTCGGATCACTGTGGCAAGGTTGCAAATATAATGGTTGACTATTTGTCTAAGCTGGCCGGGCTCAAGGTGCGTGCTCGAAATCTTCAACAGGGTATCTAAAAGAAGCCACAAAGCATGCAACACAGTATATACATATATATATATACACTCATATATATATATGTATAATTTGTGTGTCGCGTCCATCCATTTGTCAGCTGTGAGTTGTATTTGTAAGCGACGTTTCTTTTGCTACCTGCCACAGTGCCCCTCTGTCTCTGCCTCTGCCTCTGCCTCATCGTCAGGCTGCTGTTGCTATTGCAGCAGCTATTTTAATATTTTAATATATGCTGGCATTCATTTTGTCTCATTATGTGCGACACGAAGCGCGCCATTTGTATGAAAAATGATTTTAATATTGCGCCCGCAGCATTTTCGCGCCTAGTTCGAGTTTTCATATTCATTTATGGTCTGTGTGGGCTTTACTGCCAATTAATTAATTGTTCGCCTTTGTCTGCTCAGGGCTCAGGGCTCAGGGTAATACCATGCCAAGGTTTCCATTGCATTTGATCACATTGATTGCATTTTCGCCTCTTTTCCGACTCACCCAACATTTTGCAGCATTTTCCTCCAAATTCTAATCACTGAAAATGTTGTCAATTTAATCAGCTTAATAATGGAATCAAGACTCAAACACAAACAGCCAAAATCCCCAAGTTGTGCAAATAAATTACTTGTGATTCCATTTTGTTCATTATCCTTTTGTTCATCAATGCCACTTGTATTTATGCAAAATTGAGCTTGCTTCAATGCTTTTCCAATTGTTTTCCACAAGCTTAAATATTCATTTATTATTTCGCAATTATTTTGAATTCAGTTAGCCATTAAATTGAATTTATTGAATTTGGAATCAGAGTGAATGATAAATCTGAGCAAGTGGCAGGATTATATTTGGACACGCTTCGTTTCAATTGAATTACAAACAAAATACAGAAATGTCCTTTAGATCAAGTGTCCTTTGAATTGAACACAATAGCTGTCGATGCACAGGACTCAATGCAATTATGATCGAAATACCAAGTTTCACAATGACTTCTAGCTTGGAATATAAGTTGCCGATCTAGTTTATTGAATAATATTGGTTATCGATACAAATCGATTTCCAATCATGCATAAATATTTGCCAACAAATCTGTGTTCATTTGAAAATGGATAGTCAAAGATCTGAGTTCAGGGTATCTGCTAGTCGAGCTGTCACGACTCGAGCATTCTTACAGGCTTTAATAGGCTTTTATTTCGGAATCGGCCGGATTAAAACACTATATCATACACACGCTTTACGACAAAGCTACAAAGTACTTTTGGCTGGGGCATAAAAAGCAAGGAAGCACAATTTATAACATATAAAATGTTTATGATTCTGTCTATCTGTTCCCTCTCTCCCTCTCTCACTCTCTCTCTCGCACCTCTCGCTCTCTCGCTCTATCTATTTGAGTTGCTGTAATTGTTTTTCTTAGCTTTCTTATCTGAAAATGGGTGTGTATGCGAGTGTGTGTGTGTGTGTGTGTGTTTTCCAATTATTATGCTGCTGACATGACGGAAACAGTCGCCGCTCTTCCACCTAAATACATATGTACATAGGTAACAGCGCTCAACAAGACGCCGCGGGGCAAGTTGCGTGAGTTGAGTTCGATAATGCAGCACGTAACACGTACAGTGCAGTGGCACACACACACACACACACACACTCGCACACCCATACACACACTTCTTGACTATGAAGAGCACACGCAATTAAAATGAAATCAATAAAATGGTGACACATACATACATACATATACACCAATACTCGCTAGATAAGATACAGATAGATTCCACAAAAAAAAGTTGTGTGCACTGTGAGAAAAATTTGTAGACCGACAATTAAAAACCACAAAGAAAAAGATAATCTTCATTTTTTAACATAAGTTTTTTGAGTAGTTTTTTGAATTTTACAAAGGATTTTTCAACTAGCATTCTACTTCTTAGACTTTTTTTTTGAGTGTACATTTAAGTAGGCCAGCCCAGTTGTCGATGCAAGGCAAGCGAGTTGCTTATCAGCCCGCACTGGCGGCGGTACCCTTAATGTTTCGACTATATCCGGTTCGCGGTAGTGCTGCATCTGTCGAATGGAGGTCCTCGATGCTCCTCATGGCCCCCTCCTTCGGATATTGATGCTGAACAAGAATATATATATATATAGTGGACTATTGCTAGTCACTTACCAGGTGCTGATCCATAATGCACTGGATGCAGAGGGATCAATATAGATCTGTGGCAGCCAGATATGCACAGATCATAATGAAACAAATATCTGAACTATATCTTTAAGTAGCACATACAAAATATTAGCACAAATTATGATCAAAATACTATAAAATAATAAATAATAAAATCGAATTTAGTTTAATGAGTTCGCTCACAGTTGTGTGTGACCAAAAATAAGGGATGAAAATGGAACACACACAAATGACTGCTTAAATCCATTTGTATGCACTTATATTTAACAAATTAGCTAAAATGCCCAACCAGCTGAGTAAGTTTAATTGGATATTGTCTTCCCCCAACCATACCAAAGTCTATGGCCAGCCCATTCCATCCCATTCCCCACTCCCCCCGTCTGAGGGGCAACGCATTTTCAGGGGTCACTCCAAGCAAGCGAGGAACAAGGATCCAAAAACACATTGCCCCACATTATTATTAAGGATGGCGACAATGACGAAAGCAACGACCAATTCAAGCCAAGCCAGGGGGTGGGAGTATGCTTAGTGACTCCAAGGGAGGGATGACAGTGGGTAAGGGTGGGTGCGGCGGTGTGGGGAGTGCGGGGTACGTGTTTCGTCTCTTGACGCGTCACCTGCATTACATTATTGATTCGATTTCGCTCTCGTCTCGTTTTTCTCTTTTGTGGCAAGTATTTGAGGCCTGAATGAATTGTGGCCATTGGCGGCCATTGTCAGAGATGGCGCCCAAGACCCCCCTACTCGCACCCCCTCACATGTACCTATGCCCATATACCAGTCAGTTAGTCCGTTAGTCAATTTTTCATATGCATTGATGGGCAACAAGAACAGCAAAAGCAAAACAGAGCCAAAAAATATGTGCCGTATGCCTCCTTTTGCCTGTCTGTCTGTCCGCCTGTCTGTCTGTCTGTCTGTCTGTCTGTCTGTGTATATCCTAGCCACAAACAAGACATAATCAATCACTAAATCAAAGAACAAAAAAGTAGGCAATGTTCGCTTCAATTAAAGCTTCGCTTACATTCAGTTAGTGCCGGCCAGAGCCAGGCATAAGTGAAAACCCATTTTGCCGTTAGGCCAGCCTAGGAGCAGCCTACTCGTACACTCAGCGAAATAGCAATGAGCAAAGTTTCCCTTTATATGCTCAGAGCAGAAATTAGCCTTCTTTCTTTTAGATCGTCCTAAAACTATAAAGTTTTGTCCTTTGACAACCTTGTTTTAAGACTACCTTGGTTGGTAGTGCTTGGACCACAGTCAAGCAGCTCTAATTGAAACTTTCCGAACTGATACTTAAGTAAACTTATCTTTCAGTGTGCTCACACACACGCGGTAGACTTTCTCAGTCTCTGCTGTGTGTCAGACATCATACGAAAGGGAAGCACATTTGCCCAAAGGGATGCGGTTTGAACGGGGGAGTGGAGTCGACAGTCGGCTCAGCGACGGAAGCAACCAATTTCCGGCTGCAGCCTGCTTTCTAGTTCACTTTGCATACATTTAGGCGACATTGTGTGGACACCAAAGGTGGGTGTCGGAGAGGGGGGGGGCTATTGTTGACCCTGGTCTTTAAGCTGTGCAAAATATTAAAATGTTGCTGCTGCTGTTGTCACTGCTATGACGCACGCAAAATGTATTTTACAGCACGCTATTAAAATATTTAAATCTTCCCCCGCAACACCCGCACACACACACACACAACACGTGCCGCTCCACACCCCAACTATAACTAGCGACGCCCATCAAAGTCAATTTAGTTGAAAGTAATTTGCTTCACTCGGCAAACATTTAATGGGCCTATGCATTATTAAGCTGTGCTGGATGCACTGCAGCACACGAATATTGATTTACCCTTGACGTCTATATGGTGTCCACTGTAGCACCCTCCATCGCTTATTATTCAGAAAGTACTTCCCACTTCTTCAGCTACTTTCTAATATAAAAGCCGAGCCGAGAAAATTTCGTAAGTTGTTTCTGCATTTCAGAAAAGATACTTTTTCGAAATGTATTTCTTAATTACAGAAAATATTTCGAAAAGAAAATTCCAAACATTTGAGATTGTCAATTTAGGACAATCCTTTCTAGTTAAAAATAAAATGATATATTATTTTATTTGTTTTATAAAACGTATAAAAAAAGATCAGTTTTTTAGTGTGCAGTTCGCTCATTTTCGACTAGAAATCACATTTTGGCGCACACATTTAGCATAATTTAGCACTTCATTACGTGGGGCACAAAGCAAAAGCCGCAAGAACGCCCACAACAGCTGGCAGTCCCAAAGTTTTCCCGATCCCCCTTCCCCTCGCCCAAAACAGCCCCTGGCTTCTTTGTGACGAGGGAAGGCTTATGCGATTTGCCGCGCATTGGCAAATTGAGAAAATCTCAAGTCGTCAGACAGCAGGCACGGCAGAGGTATGAAATATGTATGTTGACATTATGTATCCCTAAAGTGATTACTCCAAACCCCCCCGTCGCCCTCGCCACACCCGGCGCCCTCGCCACATCCCTACAAATTTGTAAAAATACAAAGTGACAAAAACTTGTCGCATTTTCTCAATTTCTTAAACGAAGCAGAATAAAAACTTTTGCACTCTTGACAAGTTTTAAATTACGATGCTGACATATTGACGACTGATATATATATATATATATATATATATATGTTTATGTATATGTATGTCTAAGTACATATATATATACATTTTATTTCTAAAATAAGTCCTTAAACTTTTAGCCAAGTTTTCGTCGACTTCATATCTCAGTGGCTATTTAAGTTATGATTGCTCAAATTTGGTGATATATGAACTAAAGTAATGGTAATGGCTTGTGCTATAAAGTTTCTAAATCAGATCAAGTCTGCCGTCGACGCAGTCCGAGAGTAGCAAATAAAATGTATAGTTCATTTTGATTAAGAGCTAAAGTAATTTTGGGAGTTTGTAAGTTTGTTTCCGTTTCAGGATCAGTTTAAGCCAACTTCAATACCAGCTCAAAATGATTTATTATCAGATCAAAGTATTTAGCTATATATTTTCTTAGTTATATATTAGGTCAGTGCTATGTTATTACTAATGCACGCATTTTGTAATGCTTACATTTGCCCAACTTTCTGTGAACTGATTGCCTTGTGAATTGAAGCCATCATATGAGTAGTAGAACCTTCAGCTTTGTATCTCAGCAGCTATTTGTTATAGAACTTTAAAGTGGACTTGTGTTATGGATGTGCTGTGCTATATCTTAAGGAATCACATCCACTGAATAACCGTTTTCGCAAGTGAACCGATTCAGCGTTTGTCTTTGGCTGATATATTCCGAAAGATATGTGTATGTAAATGTTTTTATGCCCGTTTTAGCAAACATTTTACAGCTTTTTGCTTTGCATACATTCCAATCAGCGTTGACTACTCAAGATGTGGTGAAATGTGTGCCACATTTTCACACACACACACACACACCCATCCAAAACACCCACTATTGTGCTTTCGTCGAGAGAGTGACGAGGAGATACGCTGTACCGAGCACATTCCAACATATTCCTAGAAGCATAGATCTAGTTATCCAGAAAAATAAGATAGACATATGCGATTGCCTTGCCCACTTTGAATGAATCGATATAATGTATAGTCCTGTGCTTAACTACTTTATACCCACTTCTCGTCACACATAGGGTATATGCACGTACATACAAACATGTGCTGTGAGTATGAACGCGTTCTTCTCCACACATTGTTGGCCAATTTGCAAGTTGATTAGCCGTTGAGAGTAGCGACGACCGTTTCTTGGCCAATTGTTAGACGTGCTGGTTGCACTTGCTGTTTCCATGCACATTTTAGTGGGTGCTGGCAACCCTAGCTATTACGTGACCCAAAAATATGCAATGCCAACAGCGGGAATTCTGGGCTCGAATGGAATGCATATTTTTATACAAAAAGTTTTAGTTCTGAGAATCAGCATTTTTTTGTTTATGTAAAATAAAATATATAACTTAAATATAAAAAAAAAGTTGTTTCTCATATTCAGTAATTATTTCTGAAGACATGCAACATGTGGTAGCTTGCAATGTTCAGCACACTTTGGTGGCAATCGACTTAAATTGCTGATTACGCATACGACGCGTTGTCCACGCTGCAGAAGTCTGCCGCTGTTGCATTCAATACATACAAAGAAAAAATATATATTTCAATCATATTTGTGCGCTTGTTGTTGTTGTGGTTGCTTTTTTTGTTGTTGTTGTTGTTGTTGTTGTTGCTGCTGCTGATGGCGAATAATTCAAAAATTGAAATTTCCATCACGTACATAGCGCCGGCAGCAAAGTCGTCGTCGTCGTCGTCGTCGTCGTCGTCGTCGTCGTCGCTGTCGTCGTCGTCGTCATCGTCATCGTCATCGTGTTCGTCGTTGCGTCACTTGTCAACATGAATATCCAATTTTGCGTTAGCGCCTTTAAATGTTGTTGTATGTTGTTGCCATTTTCGGTTCATACCCTAAGCACAAATGCCAATACAGCTGTGCTTATTTATTTTCCTGCCAAACAGATCAAATGCTACAACTTTAATGAATATTTCAAAAATATATATATGCATATTTTCCAACTTAGCGAATCAAAAAACAGTTAAACTCCAACTGAACTTTATTTAAATTAATTTCAGAAATTGAAATGCAATTATGATATGAGAAGTAAAAGTTGCAAATATTCAAATTATTATTAATGCAACAATAAAGAAACAGTTAAACGGAACTCTTAGAACTTTCCATTTCTTTGTAATGTGTGTAGCAAAAGTTTGAAGTATTTGTTTGTTATCACTGATAGAGCATTCAATGTTCGACTTGACTGGCATTGATATTTTCCAAAGTTCTCTTTTAAGTTTTTGTTGTTTTTTAATAAGTACTTTTGGCAACGTGCAGGCGATTGTTGCCGATGTTGCCGATGTTGCTGCTGTTATTGTTATTGTTATTGTTTTCTTACTTCGACTTTGGACGAGCCGAGGCAGGCTCACTTTCACGTCCACGTCCACGTCCACGTTTCCTTTTTAATTTTCCTTCTTGTTCGCTTTTCAGTCTAATAGTAGTTGTGTGCCTCTCAGAAAGTTGCGAAAAGACTTTGAGCTTATTTTGGTAGGCAAGTTCTCGTTCTGGTTCTGGTTCTGGTTCTGGTTCTGTTTTTGCTTCTTAAAGTTGTCGCCAACTTTGACAGATTTCGCTCGTTCAAATTGCACTTTTCAATGATATATGTTGATCAGTTTTAAAGGTAATATGAGTACATATCCTCATATTGTAAATATGAATGTTATATAAATATGTGTGTGCGTGTTTGTGTGTGTTGAGCTGGGTGTCAGCATAATCGTCCTTTTGATTAAACGCAAACAGCGTCGCACACAAAATTAGTTGACATTTATGCAAATGCATGTCGGACCTGGCGCAGTTAAAGAGTCCAGTCCAGCCCGACCAACACGCCCCCCCCCCCCAACCACCCTCCAACAACAACCCCAATTATACAACCTACCCTTCCACTACCCCTACCTTAGGCCTACGCGTTTTGTCGACCTGCCTTATCGCACTTTCAGAGCGTAGTTGCTGTTTTAACCCCTTGTTGCCCAGCTCCCAGTTTAAAATCCATTTAAAATTTTACATTTCTGCTTCTCTTCTTCTTTTCGGTGGCTTTTTTTCACTCATTTCTTTTGATGCTTTTTTGTAACCGCTGTCGCACTTGGTGATATTTGTGTGCTTTAATCTCTTGTCTTGCAACTATATGCAAACTGTGTGTAAAGAGGGAAGCGTGGAGTTTACCAGATTCATGATTATGTATACATATATGTACGCATGTTCTCGATCAGAACAACGTATATATGCTCGTCTCCTTCCCGTCCATTTTAATCCATACAGGGTATTCTGTAAGTCGGGCAAGGAAACTTGCTACTTGTTGTTGTTGATTTCCTTTTTTAAAATAAATAAAAAAAAGCAAACTTCGTGCTTACGCGTAGATAAGCAGCACATTTTTTTTTTTTTTTTGCTTATTTTTCTTCTTTCTGTTTTTTATTTCTTTTGCGCTGATTTCAATCACAAATTTCACTTTTAAGTTCCTTTCGCATTATCAGCAGGTTAACTGTGGAGAGTGGACTACCTTCTGTCAGTTGCATCAACCAGCAGCCAGCCACTTCAAATGCAACTGACAGAGGGTACAATACTCTCTCGACACACACACACACACACACACCACACACACAAACACACACACACAAACATGCTAAGATGCCACGAACTTTAATGACGTCACGCCCGCTGTAAAATGTAATCATCAAAGCGTGTATTTTACTCGCTTGGTGTTACTTCTTACAGTGAGTGCGACGGCCACACGTCCAACGGAGGAGACTGAATCTAGTGTGAATATGCTAAAAGAGAGAGAGAGAGAGAGAGAGAGAGACACAACATATGCACATACACACACACAGAGAGAGAGAGAGAGAGAGAGATAGTGTGAAAAGTGAAAAGATTTAAAAGTGCAAAGTGAATAGTGAAAAAAGAAAAAAGAAAAAGGAAAACGGAAAACGGAAAACGGCTGTGGATTGAATTGAAATGAGCAAGTGGAGTGAATTGAAATGAGATGAAATGCATTGATGGAACTCTTGCTAATGCGATTATCTAAACGTGATGTGTACTAGTGCCCACACACACACACACACGCACACACACACGCACGCACACACACCCAATCACTCAGCGAAAAGAAAAATGAGTTCAACACTTTTGTACGATTCATTCATGAATTTTCCTTTTTCAGTAGTTCATTCTGGAAATATTGAAATATTCGATCTTTGTCGAACTTGGAAAACGGCTTGCAGTGCTTGTCAGATTTTAATAACATTTTTTTTTTTTGAGTGTAGTCGGTTGCATGACTGCTCGGGACACTGCACATGAAAAACTCGGTCACGTTGCTGCTGGCGTATTGAAAAACATTTTCTCGTCTCTCGCTTTTTTGCGTTTTCCCTCTCGTATTGGAACCCTGAGCTGTGGTCTACAAATTGCTCGATTTTTTTGTTGTTTCTTCTTTTTGTGCAACATTGTCATCGAGGTTCTTGTCAAAACAACTTTCATGGTGGGGGCATGTGCAAATCGTTCTCAATACTTAACTGGTTCAATATCATCAATCTTGGTGAACTTTGAATTCCCAAAATTGAATTGAATTCAGCTCGCATTTCGTTTCTCAATTTTCAAATCTAGGTTTTTTCACAAAAGTTTTTTAGTAGTTTCTTTATTTGCTACAAAAAACAACAACATTCGAAGAACATAATCATTTTGGAAACGTATTTGAAGTTCGGCTAACTGTAAGCAAAACATTTTCCACTTTTGTGATGGATTTTTCTGGTTGTTGTTGTTCGATTTCCGTGTGCTTTATCAATGCCGACAGTTCGATGTTGCCGCCCATTGCTGTTTCAGTTAACTTGTGCCTTACGCTTTTTTATTGAACGGATTCCGTGAGCATGGTCAACGAATCCTGGCGAGAATGGGAAGACTACACTCAGAAAAAGACTACACTGCATATTTTTGAAATTGTTGATTTATGGCAAAACTTTCTAATTTTATAGAGAAATATTTTGCATATTTCGAAATTATTTTTTAAATCGCAGAAAAACTTTGTAATTTTTTGAACGATTTTCCTCAAGTTAGGTGGATTTTTTTTTGGAGTGTAACAAATCCAAGCAATTGCTACTTGAAGCCAATGTCCATTAAACCTGAATTCCAGTGCTTGGCCAGGCAATTAGCAATCGACCATCATCAAATGCAAATAAGCCCGAAAATAGAAAAGGCAGAAAAGTAAATTATTCGTTTTTTTTTGTTGGTTTGGTTTGGTTGAAGCACAATGTTGACCGTACTGTCAGCACTTTCCATCCAAAATGTTTATAATGTTTATTTGCTGACCTTATTGTCGGCATTGACATCATTAATGATGCCTCAAGTGTTCTCCATTTAGGCTCAACGAGCATCAAGAGAACAAATAAACCAAATGCCAGATATATGTATGGATGGATGGATGGATGGATGGATGGGACTAGGGCTGGGGTGGTTTGTCTCAAGTGCCAACAACAACAACAAAAGGCGACAACAAAAAACGCGTTAAAAATCACGCCCCCATCCCCACAACAACAACAACAACAACAACATAGAAAGAAAACAAGAGCGAAAAAAGAAAGGAAATTCGAAACGATGCGCAACACATTCAAATAGAAAGAAAAGATAACAAAAGTCAAATGTGTTCCTTGACTTGTCACAGGCCGTTAGCCGGGTGCTTTGTGGGCGGACTCCACCTCCTCATCCTCCCCCCCCAATGACAACGACAATGACGAGGATGGTGGCACTTAATTTTCGAGCATTGAGCAAATTTGATGTCCTCCCTGCGATACAGAATACCCGACCGAAGAAATCAAAGCAAATTAAAGCAAATAATCGAAATCGAAAAACTAGAATCAGAAAAACAACTTGAATACACTCTAGTCTCTGACTGAAGTGGAATTAAAAAAAATAAACTTAATGTTGAATAAGAATGTCACTTTTCATGTTGGTCTTATTCCAACTCAAAAACAAATTCAATCAAATGCCACATTGAATATGATCTATCTACTGACTGCCACAAAGTTACAAATGGGCTTTAATTTGCATCAGCATAGCTTTCTGAAAGAGAGAGTGAGAGAGAGAGAGTGAGAGAGTGAGAGAGAGGGAGAAAAAGAGTGCGAGAGAGACAGACGTATCTATGCATCACTCTATGCTACATCTACAAATGCTTGCAACAAGATTCTCATCAAATTAGTATATAGTCGATCAAGCCATGTCCGTCCGTCTGCCTGTTTAACCAATATCGATAAAAATCGATAAGCGATCAAAATAAAAGCAACAATTCCTTTCTTGTGTGATAAAAGACTTCAGTTCGGGATATCTTCTGCTAGTCGAGCTGTCTCTCAACTAAAGCAAATTAAATTGGTAGATTAGCTTTGTGTTGCACCTGCAACCAGACTCTGTCGCTGGCTCTAAGATAATCAAACGCAACTGCTGGATTGTCTTTGTTGTTGTTGTTGTTGTTCTTTGACATTTATAGTGGCTGTGTGTTGTTGTAATCTGCCCGAATATGAAACCGACAACAGAAGCATTCTTGCGACCGCAGGACACTGAATGCCACACAACTGCTGATATGAGCGCACTCGCATACGCATACCAATCCAATGGCCGTTTGCCACTTGCCACTTGCCACTTGCCACTTGCCACTTGCCACATGCCACATGCAGCAGACCTCCTGTTGTGTGCTTTCCTCTTATTGTGCAAGTGCAAATCCCTTTGAAAGCGAATAAATGAACGGATTGCATACCGGCGAACGCATAACGCCAAAAAGGGCCTGAGAACAATTGAACATTCCGCCAATCTCCGCACCAACGACACCCCCCCCCCCCCCCCCTCGACCGCACTCAGTCCTGAGCACGAAAATATTCGCAACCGCAGCTCTCACGTGTTTCTTTCACCGTTTTCAACAGCCATTGAGTGAAATTTATGAAATATGCGAAATGCAAATAAAAAAATTCCTTTTTAATAAAGTAAAAAACGTGTTTATAAAGAAGTTCGATCAATCAATCCAATTTGAGCAAACTAATCAAGTTTTCAAAAGCTGCAATGCCCAACAAGTACCAATTAAATATGGGAATATTTTTATTTCAGTTAGCCAAAAAGAAAAATAGATGGAAATCGGTGAAGCTGCAACAGGTTTATGGCAATGCTCAAAATCAGCAGTCAGCACCAGAACACAGGCAGACACAGATATTCCATCAATTTTGAGGCTGGCACTGACAGGTTGAATGTTCTTGCTGATGCAACCGATTATATGTAAACGCCGCGGGGGTTTTTCATTCGAATACGAATAGATATAGACGTCGCCTGTCACCTGGATTATGACGCACACAAGTTTCCCCAATTGCATATTCTGAGCGTGTGGCGTGTATTGCATAAGTGAGGCCTGGGGTTAGCAACTGTGCAACCAATTATGTCGAGTGTCGAAACCGCAGCACTTTATACACTCGCAAAAAAAACACTGTGCATTTTCCCAAATTGCCTAAAATGAAAATGCCAACTGAAATTAAGGAAAGAAAAACTCTCATTTTTCCGAAATATACTTTGGGAATTGATTTATTTTTCTGAGTGTATATGCGCAGCGGGGATTCTATTGGAATAGGAATCGAAATAAAAATAGAAGTATTGTGGGCTGCCACTCGCCTGTCACCTGCAGCACACCTGACACACACATGAATTGTCACAATTGCATATCATGTGCGAGTGGCATGTATTGAATGAGTGCGGCACGGGGCATGCCAGCTAATTAGCCATCGATAGCGTGCATGCAATCCCAATCGATTGCCAACGGCTGCTTGCCACTAACTGCCTCCCCTAACCCAATCCGATTTGTGCACCAAACTCGGATCGAATTATTTTGCAACTCAGTTGGCAGAATTCAAGGTACTGCAACTATGAAGAGTTAACCGTTCAATTCGAACAACGGCATACTAAGCCAGTTATAAAAATATAATATATATATATATACATATGTATATATATATATATATATATGGCTTACATATATAGACGATCATATCTTGTGTTTAGTGTAGAACTAACTTGCGATCTGCATGAATGCGCGAACTCTGCAAGTTGTGCCTGTATGAAGAACACGATGTTATATAGATATATATAATATATCTGATGTGGAGCACTTACCTTGAAATTGTGTTTAATATACAATTTACATATACATTTTAAATATACATTTGTACATACATATGTACGTATACAGAGCTTAAGTCAGCTGTGCATCAAGTAAAGTTGAAATTCAGTTGAAATTCAGTTGAAATTCTGTTGAAATTCTGTGAAAACTATTCATACCTGATTTGAGGCACTGTGTTCCAACCACAAGTTTTCTGCCTTTGCTGCCAGAAAACCAACAAAACATTTCATAATTTGCGCATCTGTTTCGTGTGCAACTGCAACTAGCCAAACTAATTTTGGCCCGTTCGACAGAAATCGGCTTACAGCGTACATCTATGGTCAATGTAATCCCCAAATTAAGCATGCGAACTTTGCGAACATTGAATGAATGCATACACACACACATACACACACACACACACACACGCACACTTTTAAGATATAATTTTAATGATGAAATGTTTGATAAATCCTTCCAAATTGAAAACAAAAATAAAAATGGAAAAATTATTCTCAGTCTAACAAGCAGCGTTGGTAGTTCGAATTCGAGTTCGAATTCGAATTCGAGTTTTCAAGCACTTTGTGTGTCGATTGACATTTGATTGACAGACGACCCTTAAGCTCATGTATATATGTATTTAATGTGTATAATGGGCGGGCATTGACTGAAACAAGCGGGCATAGTTTAATGGCCAATTGCCTTATTGGTTGTGGGGAGGTCGCAAAAAAGACAGCTCAAAGAGTGGCCAGCAAATGCTAAATGGTAAATGGAATGTCAACGCCGAGATTTGTAAGTAGGTATTGCCCAATATCGATCGACTATAGCTCTGGTTACTCCCATTGCCAACCGATAACCCCTCCAGCAACTGAGAAAAATGCTCAAATATGCCGCCATCCTCAGTGCGGAAGTGCGGCAAATGGATCATATCGAATTACGTGCAAAATGTGAAAGACTGTGGAAATTCAAGAATTTCCCTGCTTGCGAAAATGCTTTCCATTTACCCTTTCTCTCTCCCTCTCTCTCTTTCTCCATCTACATCTGTGTCGCTATTTCCCTTTCTGTCTCATTTTATTCCACTTAACTTAAAGATCTAATGTTCCCAGCTGCCCTAGTCTTATAGAGATACACTTAGATGAGCATGGCTTGATTTACTCGGCTGCTGATGCTGATCAGGAAGATATGTATATATAATTTATGTGGTCAGACAAGCTCTCCTCGTTTCTATCTTAGTTTATATTTATTGCGCTCACTTTTGGTGCATTAAGCTCTAGGCCAATCTGGGGTAAATCCAATTTGTCTGGCCTTAAAAATTGGATGTGTTGCACATTCAAAAGTAAGTGGGTGGATGGGGTTGGAAGGTTGTGGGTTAAGTCAACGCACAGCTTTACACAAATTGAGACTGAAAAGTGTCTGCTGTATAATTATGTTAAGTCTCAACAAATAAGACGTTGCAATATTGTGGCTGTATTTGAGACTAGCTTACTTAAATCTAAACAGCTTTCGGCATGCCAGAAACTTTCTTGTTGCCACATGTAGCATGGCAGAACAACCGCAAAATAGGCAACAGCAGCCGCAACAACAACAGCTTTCATAGACTACTTAGTGGCGCACATTGCAAGTTATTCAAATTTGAATCAGGTCATGTTCCGTAATTCGCATCTGGATCCGCATCTGTAGCACATCTCCACAGCTCCAACAACTTCTTTAATGGCTATCTCCCGCAGTGTGTGTGTGTGCGTGTGTGTGTGTGTGTGTGTGGTTGCGAGCATAATTGCTCTATAGTCGTCACTCGTGATTAGAGATGCGCCCGTGTCGGATTTCAACGTGCCACAAAGTGCAAGCGCATCCTAACAAAATCCACCCAAAAACAGAACTGTTCATATTAAATCGATATATATATATATATATGTATATATATATGATATATATGTTAGATCAGAAAGAAGTAAATTACTCGCTATCACTGAAAATCCTTTTGTTTTGCCTCGTGTCGATAGAAAAGTTAACAGTGTAAATTGTTCCAAGACCGTTTGCAACAATTGAGACATAGACATAACACGGCTACACTCAGAAAAATAATAGTGCAAATCAAGTGCTAGATAATGCTAGATAAAGGGTTAACTTTGTCATCGAATTGTGCGTGAAATTCAACGAAGAGTCATTTGGGCGTTCAGCATTTTTTCTCAGAGTGTATGTACATGCTACATGCTACTTGCTGCACATGCCACAAACATGTATGTATGTTTGTGCTACATGCTACATGCTACATGGTTGCGGCAAACACGAGCCTTAATTAGATCACAGTTGGCAGCCGCAGAGCATTTTATTGCCAACTTTTCTGCCTCGCACACACACATTATGCTCAGGCTGCCACACAGCGAGAGACGTGGCACGGAACAGGGGACAGGGGACAGGGGTCACGGGTCAGGGTTCGCTTGTCTATCAACGTCTTTCAGACTTCATCACGCACGCCAGTTGGGACGAACCCATTATTGAGCAACTCGCGGTCCGCATGCCACACGAAATTTGCACGCGCAATCTGTGTTTGAAACTTGGCGCTATTTATGGTTTATGTGGCACAGCTGCTGTGCTGCTGCGCTGCTGTGTGTTGCCCCAGTGTGGCACCAATGCGTTTGTCCCCTCGCCTTTTTACAATGTGGTATTTGCATTTTAATTGAATTGCGCTATTATTTTATTTATTTATTTTATTAACACCACTAAATGGAAGAGAACGTGCCACACAACCCAAACCAACTTCACTGTTCTTCTTGCAGCTGTTGTTGTTGCTTGTTGTTGTTGTTGTTGTTGTTGCTGCTGTTGCAAATTTTGGTTTAATTTGATCGCAAAGGAAAAACAACTCTCGCAACTCAACTCAACTCAACTCTCATGTGTCCGAAAGCTAAGTGCTTGTTAAGTGGCACTCAGAGCACAACTTGCCAAAATGTGAAATGGACGGTGGAAAATGGAAAATGGAAAATGTGGAAACCAGCAGGCAGTTCTAATTGCTGCCGTCGAATTTGAATAAATACGAGTTACAGAATTTAACATCAGAGCAACTCGAACATAATATTAGTAATGGGTATCTTCCAGCTTAATATCTGCTTCGATTTATATACTATTTGAAAGTAATATTAGTAATGGGTATTTGCTAGTCTAATACTAAGACTATTTGAGACTGCTGCAAATGAAAAGTGAGCAGTGAGGCAGGCCACAAGAGCAGTTGGCTCATGCTGCATGGAATTCCAGATAAATGGCTTAAATATTCCGATATCACATGCCAGCTGGAGTCCTGACGGGATTATCAATGCAAAGGCATTCCTTTGCCGAGCAGGCGATGCAACAATTCAGTTGCAACTCCATATTGATTGCTGGCAACTTACGCAACAAATTGCCCTGCATTTTAGTAAGTTGCCACACATTTGGCGCTAAGGGAAGAAGAAGAATTCATATGTACATTTTTTTTGCTTGGCAATCGCAGGCAGGCAATCAATATATTAAATTATATTGTGAACTGGGTTAAATAATCAATTTTGTGGTCATTTAGAAGCAACTGGTGTCCACAATGGCCAATCGAAGTGCTGAAGTGTTGAAGTGTTCTCAATTGCATCTTGAAACTTGAAGTGGTCCACTTAGCACTTGTTGGGAGTGTGGCTTAAGAGAGGCACAAATCATTTTGGAGCACTTGTGCATATCAAATGGACATTTTGAATAATTTGTATGCGTTTTCATTTGTTGTTGTGTTGCAGACGAGTTCTGTGAGGAATATCCTCATAGCTTGATGCCCACACCCGGATATTGGATTGAGTGTTCGCGTCAAAAGATAACACTTCAAACACCGCACGCCATCTGGGATGAGAGCGATTCAGAGCATGAGGATGTTCGCGCCGGCAGCGCAAGCGATGCGTATTTGGAGCGCGAGTGCAGCGATCTCTATGAGGACGACGAGGATTCGGAGGCGACTCCCAGTCCAAGGAAGAAGACAACCATCGAGGAGCAATGGGATCAGCAGGGCGCTTTCGAACTTATCTCAGTAGAGCAGGAGACCTATGAGAAGTACTTCTATGGTACAGAACATTGGAATTACTTTACCAGTGATGAGGATCTGGGTCCCGTCATCCTATCGATCAAACAGGAGACGCTCAATGGACGCGATCAATTCCGAATTCTGGTTCGCGCTGGTTCCTACACTGTACATGGACTAATACCGGCCTCCTGTGTATTTGCCGATAGGTATAAATCTATATTATCAATGCCTACTATCCACTATATGTATATATGTGATTCTATAATCCAAATTCAATCTGCAGATATAATCGTGAGGAGGTTGTTAGATCTTTGGGCAAAGAAGTTAACTTAAATCCACCATTAACATTGGGACAACTACCGGATACGCCAGAGGAACTATTAAAATTAGACCAGGTATATACTCTATATATACTTCACCTATTACTAGATATAATTGATTATTATTTTGTTTACTTACCCTTTAGGTTTTCATAAAATCCGAACTTAAAGTCGGCGTCATATTTGTCAAAGAGGATCAATATTCGGAAGAGCAAATTTTGGACAATAATGAAAATTCAGCGCTCTTCGATGAGTTCCTAACGCTGCTCGGAGATCGCGTGCGACTACGTGGATTCGATAAATACAAAGGAGGTCTTGACACAGTGCACGACCTAACCGGTATGTGGATCTATATACACAAATCCAGATCTATATCTTGCCGTCATTCGTTTCGAGTCATAAGTATGCAATATTCTCTGTTAGGTCTATTCTCCGTTTACACACACTGGCGCAACATTGAGATCATGTTTCATGTGTCCACGCTGCTGCCCTATGAGAAGCACGATCCTCAGAAGTTGCAACGCAAACGTCACATTGGCAACGATATCGTCTGTGTGGTATTCCTTGAAGCCGACAACACACGCTTCAGTCCAGCTTGCATCAAGAGCCACTTCTTGCACACCTTCATTCTGGTAAGCCATCATTATCTCAGAATCTTTATGAATATATATATATATACATATACATAATACATTATGTATACCGTTACACTTGAAGGTGCGCGTATCGGCCCGCATTAAGCACAAGCCGACCCGCTACGAGGTGTCTGTCGTGACTCGGGACGAGGTCGGCGCCTACAAGCCCTATCTGTGGGAGCAGTCGGTGTTCGAGAAGGGTCCCATGTTTCGGTAAGTTGCAATTGAGGTCCACTGAACGAACAGCATGTCTATTCTTATACCCCCTTCTCCGGCGCCCCGCCACGCCTACATTTCCCATTGTTTAGCGAGTGGCTACTGACGAAGATTGTGAACGGGGAGCGTGCCTCGTATTCGGCACCAAAGTTCGCCCGGATGCAGGAGAGAACTCGCTCGCAGATGCTCGAGGATCTGGTGATGAATCTATCGAATCATGCAGAAACTGGCCAAATACCGAAGCCGTATAGACGGGGATCCTGGCGACCCATTGGTGAGGATGAATATTTCAAAATGTTGCATGCCAGAGTATTAGACAACAAACAACAACAACAGCAACAACAGCAACATGAACACTACAGCAACTGCTGCTATTGCAAAGAGCAGCAGCAACAACAGTTGACTTTGGGCTTCGACAGCACACACACACACACCGCACACAACAGCAACAACAACAGCAACATCGCTGTGCAACTACAACTGCAACAAGCGCAGCAGCAGCAGCAGCAATCAGCAGCAACAACAAGCATCCTTCGCTGCAATTTATGCTGTGGCTCTGTGATGCACCTCTGTATGCGACATAGTATGTGTAGTCGTAGTAGTACCCACACACACACACCACACACACACCACACACACATTCCCGAACATACACAGACCTTTATTGAAATTTGTACACCTTCAAAAAGCGCTTCGCAGTTTTTGCTAGACTGCAGTTGATTTTGGTTGAGTTCGCCTCGCTTTTTTTGGAGTTGTGCATTCGAGTTCAATTGAACTAGTTCAGTCGAACCAAGTGTTCCTTTAGTTCCAAACATGTCTCGTTCGTTTTGCATACCAACTCTCGAGCAGTGTTGCCAGCAGCACTTGTACATATGAATAGATGAATGATTCATTCGTTCCCTTGACTCTCTCTCTCTCACACACAGACACTCTTCTTCTCTCTCTCTCTCTCTCTCTCTCTCTTTCTCTCTCTCTCTCTCTCTCTCTCTATTTCGATGCTCTGCTCGCGGCATGAATGATTGTTTTTGCCTGGTTGTCGTTCCTGTTTCAACTGCCGTTGCTGCCATTGTTGCCATTGTTGTTGCAACACTTCCGCACGCCATGCCACACGCACACACACACATACACACGCACACTCACACGAAAACAGAAAGACAAGTTTACACACGCAGCGGCACACATTTGCTCACACTTCCGTTTCCGACATTAACACATCCGCCTGTGTTTGCACCCAAAGGAATCACAGAAAGCTGCGCTTCAAGCCGCCCTTTACCCGCTGCTGCCACCCACCCCCACGCTTCGTCACAGTGCAGTCGAAAAAAAAATAGATGCCCTTGAACTTAACTGAAACGGGGCATATATCTTCCTACAGGCACACTTTAAACTCGAGAGATATTTGAATGAATGAATAAGAATTAATTTTTCAAATGTCTCAAAATTTAATAAGAAAAAAAAGGAAAAAAATTAACTTAAAAAAAACTTTCTAATTTTCAAAAAAGCTTTTTTATTATTTTAATTTTATCGAAAAAAAAACAAAAGTTTTGTTTCTTGATTCTCCGGCAAATAGCAATATTCGAAACTTGTTAGTTGCATATCGCATGCATATTTAATATATAGTTTACCTCTTCTTTTTTTTGAGTGTAGGACGCTGTGACACATTCAACAGTCGGCAATCTGTTTGGCTGCCAATATATCGCCCCGCCCCTCGCCAGACACACCCCTGCCACATTGCGTAGCTGAAGTTGTGCGGCATGAAAAAATGTTGTACATTTTATCAGCTGTGGTCAATCTTCATCGTCCTTCGTCCTTCTTCGTCTTCTATTCATTTATTTTGTTGTTGTTGTATTTGTGTTTGTATTTGTTGGTTGCGTCTTAGCCACACACTTTACATGCTGTTGTTGTTATAGTTGTTGTTGTTGTCATTGTTGTTGTGATTAGTTTTGTAGATTTGTAGTTATTTTTTTTGGTTGCATTAAGCAAAAGAAATTTTATTTGATTTATTCATGCACATAATGCCACAATTCACACAACAGAACACAAAACCGTCCTCGACACCACTATCACTCCACACACCTCTCGTGAGTCCTACACCCCCCCCCCCCCATACCCCTCACATTCGCAATGGTACCCAGCATTGCCATTTTCAGTCCCTTTGCAACTATAGTTATGCATATAAAAATCATGCAAATTATTGATTGATGACTTTCTGGAGCAGTTCTCCACACACACACACACACCACCAGGGAGCCTCCAACTTCCATCCCAACCGGCACACCAACCCCCGCTCCCTGGAGACTTCCCCTGCCCTCCAAAAGCAGTTTGAATAGTAACTCAATTAGATTGGTCTACAGGCAAATGTGGCAGTTGAGCATTCCTTTGAGACATACATATGTCCAGTTCAGAATATGTATATTTTAATCTATTGAATACATCATCATCATTCAGCTTTCAATATTCTATTTCGAATAGTTCAGGTCAGTTAGTCGATTTGGAAAGTTCTAATTTCAATTAGATTTCTTGTCATCTTTTTTTAAATCTTAGCTTGCAATTTTGCAGAAATTATTATTTGTTTTCTACTTTTTTCAACTTTTTTTGTAGACAGTTGTCCCAAATGGACCTTATGCACATTTTTATTGGTTGCAACATACATGTTTTCATATATTTTTTTGACTTAAATAATAGATATGTATTTGCAGGTATTTTTCTAGTTTATGATCTTGTGTTATCATTTAGACTTAGAAAAAGTTTTTGAATTTGGAGATATCCCAACACTTACCGTTTTTGGCTATGCCTTGTCACAAGTCATAAAAAAAAAATTAAAAAAATTAAACACCAATCAATCAACAAACACACCAATCAATCAGTCACCAATCAATGCGTGTGTAGTCAATAAATTAATGAATCAATCAGTCAGTCAATGCAACTTTTTTTTGTTGTACACATATACAGTATCGAGATTCTTCCGAAAAATCCCTGCAATGCTTCGCCTAAGCAGGAGAAATCCAAATCAGAATGACTTTTAGGGGATTGTATGTAAGTATTACAATTGAATATGGATTTGGGACCGTTCGATTTACGGACTTCCCTCGGTCGTTGAAATGGATTATGAAATGAAAACAAAATTCAACAGCTTAGGAAATCGATGAGAAAATTTCCAAATTTATACAAAATTCCGAAGACATGATATCAATTCGACTCTCAATTGGCACAAAAACAATCTGGCTATTTTATATGGTGTATTGGATATATCTTTCAAAACTATAACGGTGACCAACGAAATAAATGCAAGACGAAGACTCGAAACTTTTGTTGGAAACGTTTCTCACAATAATATCAAATGGATTAATGAAGACTCATAAGAAGAGCACTTTCAAAACTTTCAAGCCGAATCGCATTTCGGACGAATATGAACTAATAATCAATTTTTTGAATTTCGTTTCCGTTTCTGAGTTTCAATCGTTATCGGATCACTATTTCATGTTTAATAAAAAATAGTTGCTTTACCAAAAATTACATGATTCGATTATAAAGCCATCGAACGCACTAAGCAAATCCCCATTCACATATTTGCATATCATAACATAACCAGTAAAAAGAAACAAATAATATATATAAATACACAGAATACATGCCACAGCTGTGTTCAAGTGCTGCCCCCGATCCTTGGCCCAAATTGGCCACAAATTTTGCAGTGCTGACTCCGCGAGCAAATTTCACTGTTCACCGTTTCTATTAGTTTATTCGATTGGCATTTGTATGTTTTGGTAATAACCTGCACTCACCTGGCCCAAAAAACCGTAGGTCAGCTAGGTGGGTCTCTCTCTCTCTCTTTCTATCTCTCTCTCTATCTCTCTCTCTCTCTCTCTATCTCTCTATTTTTTCTGTAAAACAAAAACGAAATCATTAGCATCAAAATAGAAAGGGATAAGGAAAGTGCATAACTCGATTTCCATATGCCAGCTGCGACCCTTAAGCGTTACTTATATATGTATATATACATACATATATATATATATATATATGTGTGTTTTTCAGTTCTTGCACAGCACAAAATACTTATTCAATTGATTTTTTCGAATCAATTATAGAGTGCTTATTTTACATCACTCATCAAAACTTAGACTTAACTTTAGATGAGTTTTCCAAGAACTAGAACAGTCCCAATAAATGGAAAACGTACAGTTAATTGGGGTGCGTCCTTGAGTGCTGCCTTCGTTGCTATTTGTTCTCAGTGTACTTTTCGCATTGGTAACAGTCAGATGAACGCAACATTTTGCGGCAAGCCTTGTATGATTGATGGCATGCAGAGACTTCAGCTCGTCCCAAAGTATTTTGTTGCTTATGTGTGCAAATATAAGCAAATACATGTTCCATGTACGTGGGCAGCAGGTGAAGGCGACTGCGATTCAGAGGCCAAAAGGTGTTCGCTACCCTCTCAATATATCCATAGGGGTTATAGCAAAAATTACAAACTATTTGCAAATTCATTTCAAATTTAGACCATTCTTAGCCCTTAGAGAATCATAGATATATATATATATATATATATATATCAACCAAATACCAATTAAATTTCCTTAATTCCACAGAAATCATTTCATTCTAAGAATTAATCCAAATCCCATGAATAATCTGCACAATTTTCCTGAACGCTTTTGCCATAATGTTACAGCTAAAATTCAAAACAGTATTTACAAGTTTTAATAGAGCCAACTAAGTAGAAACATAAATATTGAAATTATTATTCAAAAACAGTAGATATTTTTAGATATTTTTAGATATTTTTAGATATTTTTAGATATTTTTAGATATTTTTATTTCGTTAATTTGTTTATAAAGAAGACAATTAAAAAAAAGTAGGTTTGGGTATCAGAAATCGGAATTATCTAAGGCGAAAGTAGAACTGTCTGCTAAAGAGCTTTCTAGAGGGAATCTCCCAGTCCAGCATACCCCATTTACCACTTTCACTACATCTGCCCAATATATTTAAGAAAAAATTGTGAATGTTGCCTTCAACTTATCTAAAGCGTTCCCCAAAGTCATCATACATGTAGGATAGAAAACTGATCCCTTTCAGAAATAAATAATAGTTATACATATGTGGGAATGTACCTGTGCATAACTGTTCCCCGATTCAGTATGCTAAATTCAGATATATCCATAATTGATGTACCTGGGATGCAATTTAGAACTTTTACTCTCTCTCTCTCTCTCTCTCTCTCTCTCTTTCAACTCTGCTGTAAATGATTTAAATATACTTTAAAGGTGTTATATTCCAAATTGTATTGTTTATCATTTCAAAATTATGATATTACACTTACCACTTACTTGATTTATTCTATAAATTTGAGAAATGTTTATTTTCATTATGAAATTGGATGCTTAGAAACATTTTATGCCTCGAACATTATTTCAACATTTTATTTTGTATTGTAACTCGAACAAGAACTAAGCAATCGATAATATCCTATGGTCAATTTTTGTAATATCTCGATACCTATGATTACTTATATTAGTTTTTGCGTCGGCTTATATAGACTGTAAATTAAAGCTATATATGTACATATATATCTGAAATTATCCAATACCCTATATATAACAAAATTAATATGCAATTATCAAGTTATGCAATCAAAATATAATCAAATCCACATGTATATATCAATATCTAATCCAAACATATAATCCCGTTGAGCTATTATTAGTAATCTATATATATTTGAAACAGGCCATATGAGACCATCGTCCCCGCTGCTGGATTCAGTGAGAGATCAGTTCGAGGACTATGATCAATTGGCAAAAGACTTTACGCGTGTATTCCTAAACGAAGAACCATCGTGCCTAACCAACGCCCATCTATTCGATGTGGTCTTCCTGGTGGGCCAATCGAAGCAAAAGGCCCGCCTAATTGGCGTACGCGCCATTTTAGGTGTACGAAGTCGCGTCTTTCAGGTGGAGCTGACTAAATATTCCCCCACATTAACCAACTGCCACCCAAAGTGCTCTATAAATAATATACTCTTTTTTTTTCATTGAAATGGCATTTTACAGGAAATGTTATATGGCATACAAACAGGCTTTGGATCCCCACAAATACCAGTCGCTGAAATTTTTGCACGACCTGCACCATCGCTTGTATCCCCACAGAATCAGAAACCAAAATCGAATAACTATTTAACCGTACCCGATTCGGACTCCATACGGCCAAAGAGTGTACCGTCATCACCAATGGTGAAGCGGGCCTTTTCACGGCTGGGAACAATTACGGCTGGCTGGGGACGATCCATACGCAATAAGAACTCAAATCAATTAAATCCGGATGACAAGAAGAAATGGATATCGTCGACAGATTGTTCGAGTAAGGGTTATTATACAATGCAATGCAACAATATCGATGCGTTTCCTTGTTCTCTCTTTCTCTCTCTCTCCTTCTCTGTATGTCTCTCAATCACTATGTTTATTTCGCTCGCGCTCTCTTCTTAAACTTACTTGATTTATGTGACACACACACAAAAACACACACACACACACACTCATACACACACACAAACACACACACACACACATAATTTACGTCTTGGATCGTACGTTCTACGTAACACACTCGCAACTCCGCTCCTACTACGTATAACGTAATCGCAACCGTAACCGTTATCGTAATCGTAATCGTTATCGTTATCGTAACTGCCTGTTTTATCCCTAATATATATACAACCAAACTAAACCAAACAACAAACGCAAAAAACGCACGTCGCACGTCAACTAACTTTAACTCGCATATTATTCAAATCTGATAATTGACTTGATAATATTATCATGCTCATATCATAATTGGGGTTACTCTGGTCTCGTTTATCGCTCTTCTCCTCGACCATGTTCAAACAAACAATATTTATTACTATTACTATTTGATTTCCTTTATCGATTATTATTTATATGCTGCTTGTTAATTGGCATTCTTTGCCATCAACATCATGGACGTCTGTCTTATGCACACTCATACTCACCACTCTGAACTCACCACTACCATCTTGCCATACACCACAAATCAAACTTGCGTTTTGCATTCATATTCAAATTGTAACCGTCGTTAAATGTGTTCTCCTTAAATGTTTCTCAACTACAAATCTCTGACTCTTATTCTGGTGCTCACCACATCTCCAACTAAACTTAAACTAATCATTTTGCACAACTTCTATATATTCTGATCACTTCTTACCATATCTTAAACAAATTTATTGCTATCACATTTGCATATGTCACCACGCTGCTACTATTGTCATCTTTCTACTCTCTCTCTCTCTCTCTCGTTCTCTCTCTCTCTCTCTCTTCTCTTTCTCTATGCATATTTAAAAATGGTATTTTATTTCTTTACTTAATCAACAACAACAAAAATATTCATCAAATTGGTAAACGAAATTAAAAACAACAACATTTTCTCATCTCACGCGCCTGTCTAACCGCCACTTTGCCTCTCACCAACCACACACCCGCCCGCCCCCACCGTCCGTCCCTTGCCTCTACAAAAAAAATTCAATTTTTTTGATTTTTTTTTTTTTTTTTTGTTATTATTTACCGTGCGAATAATACAAAAATAAATAAAACTCTACCTTTCAAACTGACCGCAATTATTTGATTTCGCAATTTGAATTTGTACTTTTGATTTTGATTTTGATTTCGATTTCGATTTATGAATTTCGCGAACCAACTTTTACCCCACAACGAAATACCACCAAAAACCGATTACCAACACAAACACAAATAAAAACCGAAACCGAAACCGAAAAAAAAAACAACAAAAATTTCCAAACCTAACAGACAGAGATAGCAAAGACAAGGATAAAGATAAGCCGGGCAGCAACCAATTGGCCGTACCCCGTCTCTCCGTCTGTGCCGATGCCCAAAAAGTGGACCGGGCCAAACTGGCCCAAACCGAATTCAACATCATCGAATTCGATCCGGATACGTTTCGGGTGCTGCTCGACTATCTGCATACGGGCACCTGTCCACTAACCTGTGTCTCCATACCAGGTGAGAAATGTGCAAAAAAAAAATATCAAATTCGACTGCTGCGATTATTAACCCTGTAGTCGGGGTGTCAAACAGGGCTTAAAACCTCAGCTCATTTCAATTCTTGATTCAAATTCAGGACCGTATCCAACAAAGAAATTTAATATATTATAATATTGATATTATGAGTCCATATAGCATCTTGAAGTTGGCTAATCTGCTGAACGAAAGTCAATTTTAAGTGTATCAAAATGCAAGCTAAGATTAAAAATCTCAAGTAAAAGTGTATCGCAAAAGGAGTTTCCAAATATTATCAATATTTAAATACAAAATGAAATAACTAAAATTCACATATCTTCATATCCAGGTCTTCTCTGCGCCGCAGAGCACTATGATTTACCGGAATTGCTGCAGGCATGTTTCCATCATTGCAAGCAGTTTTTGCGCATTGAGGTCGTCTGCCCGATGCTGATTTCGCTGGAGAACTATTACTGGCGCTACACATCCGCCTCCGAGCTGGTCAACATGATACTGTCCTTCGTGGAGAGCAAGGCGCATGCCCTGTTCAAATGCCCGGAATTTCTACATCTGTCCGAGTCGATGGTCCAGATGATCATGTGCCGT
This sequence comes from Drosophila imparisetae, assembly GCA_035042265.1. NCBI lineage: Eukaryota > Metazoa > Arthropoda > Insecta > Diptera > Drosophilidae > Drosophila > Drosophila imparisetae. The sequence goes on from JAWNLP010000147.1 coordinate 1,129,141, forward strand.
GAGCTGCAAACGCCCGAGATACGTAAATTCGAGGCGATGCTCGCTTGGGCGCGTCACAAGGTTGCCAAGCTCAAGAATCATCCCAACAAGGATACACAATTTGAGTTCGAGTGCATCATGGAGCGTTTGACCCGTGACCTAAACCTGTGCCGCATCTCACCAAGTGAACTGTTGACCGTCGTCCTGCCCTCGAAGTCGATGAAAAACGAACGAATCATGGAGACGCTGATGGTGCAGGTGAATCTGGGCACCTATCGGATGCCTGAACTGGATGTGTACCGTCAGCAGTTGCGACAGCAGGAGTCCGCCGAGGCCACCGTGCAAGTCCATCGGGGTGGATGAGACAGTAAGAATGTGAGCTTCGATTTGGAGCAGCAACAGCAGCAGCAGTCGCTCTCGCTAGCCCAAACCACTGTCGCAACCACCGCGGATAATACAACAAACACAACCATATCGGACTTTGCAACAACAATATCAATCACAACCACAATCACAAGCACAACATCAACAACAACAACATCAACAAGAACCACAACAAGAACAACAACAACAACAACCTACAACAACAACAACACCGGCTTTACATCCACACCCACATATTGTGTCGCTGGCGCCATGGGCAAGATTAGCATTCAGTTGGATGCACGCGCCTATGCCATGGCCTCCGTTGCCGTTGCCCTCGAGCAGCAGCAGCAGCAACAACAGCAGCAGCAGCAGCAGCAGCAACTGCAACTGCAACAGTTGCAGCAACTCCAACTACAGACACGCGACGCCGCCGATGAGGAAGTTGAGCTGTATGCCAATTTTGAATTGGCACCCAGCACCAGTCGCGTCGCCGCCCAAATGCAGGCGGCCAAGGAGGCCAGACGCAAGCGTTGGGCTGCCGATGGCGCCAGCGGCAGCAGCGACGGCGGCTGCGCCAGTGGCAGCAGCGGCAGCGGTCGGCGTTACTAAACTACCGGACCTAAAACCAAAACCCAGACAAGACGAAAAAAAAAAGAAAAACAAAAAGAAAAAAAGAACGCTTTGATTAAAGAAAACTTAAATTGAAACAATCCAAATCGACGCTAACATTTTTAGCTCTTACATTCACCCTGCGATGACAAAAAGCAAACCAACAATTTGAAGAGTAAAAAACACCGAAACGAAAGGCGAGGCGAAACTTAAAAAAAGAAATGCTAAAAGGCATTTTCTACAAGTATTAAATTTGATTAATCATATTATATACATACACATATATATAAATATACATATATACATATATATATATATATATAGCCTATTGTAACTAAGCTAAGCACCACAAGCGAATGCCGGAGAAAGAGATAGCTAGCTGGAGAAAGAGAGAGATGGAGGAAGTGAGTTTTGACATTTGCATAATAATAAACAAAGTTTGTGGCATTACATTTTGGGAAAACCCCAACACAGCAAATCCAAAATAATAATACAAATAATAAAAAAAAAACAAAAAAAAAAAAAAAAAAACGCTTTTTGATGTAAAACAAAGACTTAAGACAAATGTTAAGAAATTTTTTAAAACACGTTCTAAACGTGTAAATCAAATCCTTAACAAATCTAACCAAAAGCATAAGCTAAACAAAAGAAAAAACAAAAAAAAAAAACAAAAAAAAAACTGTATGTAAACATTACATACATTGATTTATATTTAAATGTACATATATTACAAAGCTGATTGTGGTGCTGGCATTTTTTTTTATAATATATAAAAATATATAAAAATGGCATATATGTGTATGTATATAAATATGCTTGCTTATTAGCAGGACAGCCAGTTATATAAGTATATACATTATCTACAAGTTTATCTGTAACTATACAGCCTACCACCATACATTATAATATCGATGTATACACATAACCAAAATATAACCAACAACAAACACACAAAAAAAAAAAAAAAAATACAAAGAAAAAAAACTAAAACACACAAAAAAAAAAACCAAAATACAAAGAAAAAAAAACTAAAACACACAAAAAAAAAAAACCAAAATACAAAGAAAAAACAACTCAAATACACAGAGAAAAAAAACACTTAATCGCTTGTTATGCCAACACAAAAAAAAAAAAATGCAATATTCCAAACGCTTGCCCTGCAAATAATAGTCGAACAGCTTAAACTAAACGCTTACCAGCAAAATAATCCAGTTCAATCCAAATCCAAATCGAAATCAAATCGCTTGCTCACAAACCGAAACAACAAAATTGAACAGAAATAATTAAGTCCAGAAAAAAACGAGAGAAGAAAATAGCATAATCAAAAATTATACATGTGCTACCAGTTAAATAGCAGTTATACTCACATATTGGTGTTAGACTACATGTTAGTTGACTAGATGTTAGTTCGATTAATCGATTAATGAGCGAAAGCCTCGATAACTGCTAGTTGCAGCTGACAAAAGCAAATGCCCTAAATGGGTACACATTAATATGCCTGGTCAATTTTGACATACGGTTAAACATTTTGTCTTACATTTGAAAGAAGTATCGATAGACGATAACACTTGACCCACAAAGAATGTTCAAAAGAAGTTGGCGAGATCTGCCTAACGGTAGTTAATTCACATGCAGTGAGTTCACTTTCGGGCGACTTGAAATTCAACACAACTTGTGTGTTGCAACAACAATAGAAATAGTTGTAGTAGTAAATGAAAACTACAGTACATAATAAATATGTACATATATGTATATGCGTTGGATCAACAATAGTAAATTCTGAAAACGTAACGAAAACGGCAGCATTTTTAAAAGGGTTTCAAACAAAAAAAGGATCAAAATTTCAAACAAAATGAACAACAATAAATGCCAAAATTCGCAACATCTTTATAATAGATGCATACATTTACACATATTTACGTGTCTGTATGTGCTTCTATTATCCATATATACATATATATGCTTATAAACATAATCCAACACACAATAAGATACGCAGCATAGAAAAAAATCAACAAAAAAAAAATCAGCTTTGAGTGTGCGAAAAAGTTGCATTAATGGAAAATCAAATAGTCAATATAATAAGTGAATGTAATGTTTAATCAACCTGTGAAATAGATTAACCACAATATACCAGTTATTCCAAAAAAACAATAACAATAACAACAACAAACCATGTGTGGACAGGCAACCAATGGAATGGAACTAGAGAAGGGAACTAGAGAAGTGGAAGAGTGGAATGAAAATGGGACACACAATTTACAAAAGGTGAACAGCACTCAGCACTTGAAAATAAATAAAAATATATTTAAATTTAAATAAATCAGAATTGATGTTAAGAAATACTTAAAATACCAGGGAGTAAGAGAAAAATATCGGACAACCCAAAAATACAGTGTGAGACTATTGAGAACATAAAACAAATGACACAGTTGAATCAATACAAATTTGAGAATATTGGAACGGATCCACAAAGAAACAGGAATGGCAACAGATGAGTTAGTCAACACTGGAAAATACAGTTTAATTCAAATTGAATACAATTTATTGCTAGTTAATAGAACAGCTATTTAAATACAAGTAATCCAAATAAATTCAAATGAAACAGTTGAAACTATATTTAAATGATAAAAGATAAAGATACAATTTTTTTTGTGATCCAAGCTTTTGCAACAGTTGAAAGTGTACTAATTGAAAATACGGTTTTGAACTTTGATTAGGCCACATGATAAATGGAGCATTTATCCATTTGTGGCAAACCCATCAAATGTTAACCATTGGAGATAGTACATGGTGGTAAAGAACTTGGGAAATGGAACTGTTGCACTGGCAATAAGGTGATTTGAATAATCAAATAATGATATAGTGAATTCATGTGAAATAGAACATAAGATTAAACAGCTAACTTTTGGAGTCATAGAAAACCTGTGCAACATATTTTCAAGCCGAATGCAATCGGAAAACACATATATTTACAAAATACACAAATGGGAATAGAAAACCCTTCGATGTTAGAAAACAGCAAACAGTTACAGAAATCATATTTGAGTACATTCAGTACATTAGCTCTTGATGGAAATATTTACATACAAAACATACTAAATACAACAATATACAACATTTTGCATAATCGTAACAAGTGTTTCTAAGTGTTTGTACCTAGCGTACACCCGTACTATATTAACTCTGGATGTCAAACAAGAATTACTTCGGAATTGACGAAGATCGGCATGCCCTTTCTATCAGAAGCTTAAGGAGTATGCAAACATATGAAGTCGAACTTTTATAGAAAAACATACAGAATCCACTTCGTATCTACTTACATTTGGTTGTGCCTCAACAGAAATTGGAACACATTACAATATTTAGTTAAGATTGAGTCTAATCAAAATTCGACGATTTGCAAAATTCAAAATAAAATCGATATACTGACTAATTCAAAATGTTCTCTAATGTGTTTCAAATATCGTGATATTTGTATATATATTTATAATAACCTCTACAACGATATAATGACAATGTGAACAAATCTTGCTACTATATTTTTGAAGAGGGTATTTGAACTTTGTTACGATACACGATATATAAAATGCATTTCTGGAGATATTATCGACACCACCAAGAAAACAAATAGAATTGAGTCAGCAGTAATCAGAAAATTTTCAATTTGGGAATGTTCGTGGTGGATTTAGACATGCAGAAATTAGCAACAGGAACAGACAGGACATGCAGTAGACGAATTTTTGATGGAAAAAAAGTATTTGAAAAAAGCAACAAAAAAAATATCTCCGTGTTTTACTAAATGCCGCGTTACTCCTTTTGAGATCATCTACTCGTAATACTTACAATACAATAACCACAAAATATTGCATAATCGAAAACCGAACAAAAATCGATCTTAAAACGTACAGAAATGAAATTAATTAAACTAACTAAAATGAATGTTGTAATTTGCTAAAAACAGGCTACACAAAAAAAAAATATATAAAAAAAAAATTTTAAAAAAAATAATTAAAACCTCATGACGATTTTACATAACTTATACAACAACAATATACTATATACATGCGATACATAACAATAACAATATGCCGATTGTGAGTGGTTCGGGGTCCGGGTTGGATCGCGACCAACCAAGAAACTATATGTATTGTCCCTGGACCACTATGTTTGAAACTAAGTATACACATATATATACACACAAGACATATATACTCTATACACGATAAGACAGCATCTAAACTGATCAAATTATATATCTATGTATTACTTTTTTGATGTAAATGTTTACTATATACAATATACTTATATACATATTTATTCGCGGTAATTCCAAGTTGGCCTCAGCTCATATAGCCCAATAATTGGATAATTAAACCTACAATTTATATATATGTTTATATTATTATCAATTCAAATGGTTATATATATATATATGTTTTGGTTCGTATTGCAATTTTCGGCAAATATTTTTTGCGTGTACAAAATTCGATTTTTTTTGGAAATTTTATTTAAGGCTATATGATATGATGGATATAAACAATTGTAAGCGACTTATGGAAGGCGATATATATTTAAAATAAAACGTTTGACGCAAAAATCAAATTCTGTTTTCAATTCGAGGGATTTTCAGAATCGAGTTGCTATGTCCCTGTGACCCGGAACCCATCTTAGGGTAAGCCCATTGTGTGTTCCGAGTTGGTCAAGCTTGGATCTTACTTCGTGGACTACTTTGGATGTTATTTTCGTCCTATTTAAAGCATTTATTGCTGCTTGACTATCGGAGAGGATGGATATATCCGCATTCCGATAGTGTCGTTTCAGGTTAAACTCCGCACATCTCCCTATCGCACACACTCAGCTTGAAATATGCTAGGGTGCTTTCCAAGGGACTCATGGTATAACACAACTTAAAATGGAAGCAGAAATAAAACTGGAGTTTGGATCTAATATCATATGCCTAAATGGATCGATCGTAAGTTCAACATTGATCAGATATCACGAAATAAATGAAACGCAATTCAGATTTTTGTATTGAGGGTTTTTAGATCAATTTTTATATTTTATTGAATTTGTTGAATTATGTATTATATTTATTATAATTATTATAATTATTATTGGTATTCATAAGAGTTTACATTTGTTTTGTTGATTTTCTTTTATTTAATGCTCGCAACGCTCATTTATATAATTTTTACAATATTAATACACATACACACGTGTATATGTGGTACATGTAGTATATATATATATATACATATGTATATGGTAGAACTAAAAGTGGAAGTACAGACTGATGCATATTTATACCATATACATACATATATAGACATAAGTATATAGTCCAAAGCTTAAACTTTAACACATAAATCAGTCGAAATGGATCATTTAATTATTATATTTCATACTTGTTGCTTTTCTTTTGCTTTTCCAATAAATTAACATACAAATAAAGGTTTTCTTTTTTTCTTCCAATTTTCCTTTTACATTTTTCATTACTACATTAACAACAAAGAGCAAACAGAGGAAAATTACAAATTAAATTGCTTTTTTGTTTTCTTTCAATTTACAAACAGCAAATGCAACATTCCCATACATACATACATGTAAATATAACATGTATACACATACGTATACATGCTTTTTATTTATATACAATTTTATATATTTGTAGTACAAGTTTTGCTTCATTTCGCTTTGCTTTGTTTTTGGGAATACGTAATTAAATAATTTACTCGCAGGAACAAAACATTGAGGTCGCTAAGCTGCACACAGGCACACACACAGCCACGCACACAGACACACACAGATGCATACACATACATGGTCATTTAGAGTTTTTACTTTTGTATGGGTATTTGTATTTGTTGTAAGGAACTTGTTTCTATTTATAACAAAACAAACAATTATACATTACAATAGTATACAAAATTAAACATATATATAATATATATATATGTATATATAATATATATTATATATATATATATTATATATATGTATATATTTCCTACATATGCTATGGATATGAAGAAAAGGCGTTCAGCTTACATTTGGTAGACTGACTCAAATTGCTTTTACGTTTCACCTGATTAATTCGTTGATATATTGTTGAATGAATTTTTGTGTTTTTTCTGTTTGATATATTTATATATAGTGACATATCCAGATCACGAAGATCTCTCATTTCCACGCTCACAGCAACCGCAACAGCAGCGCACAAGAATTAAAATCCGTCTCAGCATAAACACATCCGTCAACGCATTTTATAAGAGCAAACAAAATCCAAGATGCAGCGACAAAGCTACAGCGACTCAGCTACAACACCGCAGAAGACGCAAATGCGAGCTTTCTTTATAGATCAAACCATAAGCATAAGTTAGATTTATTTTGTACCTCAAATGAATAAGACGTAATTTTGAATAAATAATTTTATTATTTGCTAATCGAAACCGTTATTGAATTCAGTTGGTGCAGTTAACTCTCAAAAGAAATATAATTGGAGCATTTTCAGTTCTCCAAATATACAATGTTGCAAATGTAACCATAATACAATGTAACAATCTGGCAACTATGCGAATGTAATATAACGATCTGGTAACTCTGATCGTTCGCCAAAATGAATTTCATCAGAGCATGTAACTTCCCTTCGTTTTAGACCGCCAAATAAGTCGCGTCGTCGTATAAATAAACATCAAACAGAAACAATCAAAGATCGTCTTCTTAATTACTTAACGCTGAAGAACCAAGCGTAAGGAAATTACAACATATAATTATATATATAGTGACATATTCGGATCACGCAGATCCCTCATGTCCACACTCACACCAACAGAACCAGCGAGCCACAAAAATAAACAAGAAGGCTAGATCACGCAGATCCCCGAATTAAACGCCGTCAAATAAAAACAAATCCAACAGAACCAGCAGCCACAAGAATTAAACGCCGTCTCACATTACACACATTACTCTCCGTCAACGCATTTTATAAAAGCAACGCCCTCTCAGCATAAACACATTACACACCGTCAACGCATTTTATAAAAGCAAACAAAATCCAAGAACTAAAGACGCAGCGACAAAGCTACAGCGACTCAGCTACAACACCGCGGAAGAAGCAAATGCGAGCTTTCTTAATAGATCAAACCATAAGCATTAGAGTAGAGTTATTTTGTACGCAAAACCGAGAAGACGTGTTTTTTAACAAATAAAGAATTGTATTTTTTCCTTAAAAACCGTTGTCGGACTTTCAATTGGTGTATTCACACTTCTCAATACATAGTTGGCGCAGCCGATAGGATTCTCAAATTCATAACACAACTCAAATAGTGCAAAGAAAAATACAGTTATGCAAATATTAAGTCTTGTCGACTTTAAAGAGCACAAGGAAAAAATTCTTCTATCAATCATTCGAAAGAAGAACAACGGCAACGATTAATATCGCTACGTCGATTAATATCGTTGCTATAGTCACACATGTTTAACATTTCTGTATTCTATTAGTCAGTTTCTGTAAATTCTTCACAATGTAAAGACGCGTTGGCGCGAAATAAATATAAATCCACAAAGACAAAATCAACGGGTTATGGGCCCAGTGCCAAGAAGATCGGACAGAGAGAGAAGTTGCCATTATTATCGGACCTTAAAATCAAAATTATTGAAGAAACCGAGAGACAAAGCATAAGCAACGGCGAAGACGACAACAGCGTACAGCAAGCTTTCGTTTCGCGCGCAAATATCAGAGGAAGCAGAAACGTCCAAGAGAATATCATAGGAAGCAGAAATGTGCAAGAGCATAACGGTGCTAAGCATAACAAAAGTGTTATAGATGCGGACGTGAGGGTCATATTATTGCGCAGTGTAATGAAAGCAAAAATGACAAAGGACAAGAAAAAAGCAACGACGGAAGACGATCGTATGCTATACTCAGAAATGTGCAGAGTAACAGTAAAGTGACAAAATCGATGTGGTGTGGCGACCACGCACTCCTCGCCGTTTCAGTGGCAGCTACAGCGGAAGCGCGTTAAAAGGCTACTTTGCAGAAGGAGCTAAATGCCATCTATTAAACAACCTGTTGGGAAGCAAATCGTTATGCAGCCAGACAAGCAGACTGTCAAGCAAGCTTTCCCTTGTGAACACATCTCAAATAATGCAAAGAAAAATACAGTTATGCAAATATTAAGTCTTGTCGACTTTAAAGAGCACAAGGAAAAAATTCTTCTATCAATCATTCGAAAGAAGAACAACGGCAACGATTAATATTTTATTTCCCACGAAAAGACAAGGACCTAGTAATAGTGGACAATCAAAAATGGACTGGACAGAAAATGTTCATCAAACAGAAAGGAAACTAATAACAAACAAATGTATAAACGGTATCTTGAAACAAACGAAAGTTGAATGTAAATACACAAAAACAAGAAAAAACTATGAAATAAATTTCATAGAACCGAATGTAATATTAACTTGGAACTTACCTAAAGTCACACTTAATCAAAACTGTATACCACAAAAGATTGAAATTTTAGGAAACAACATTATCAGAGCAACCAATTGTTCTGTCCAATTAGAAGATATCCAGATATCAAATGTAATATCAGATTTTACACAAACCGTTTATAGCAGTAATAATATAACTAAAACAGAGCCGTTAGCATTCATACAAACTAAAGAACTCATAAAAGAACATACATGAACTAACGATGCCTTATTAATCATAAGCTTAACATCAGTAACAATATTGTCAATAGTAAAAAAAAAAAATTATAATCAAATATAAGAATAGTGCAGCAACGACACCACCCGTCGAAAATGAGGACAAAGCAACTGTGGAAAACGCCAACGACTTAAGGATGTACCCTACACTGAACGCTTGAAGACAAGCCAATTTCTAAAGGATGGGGTGCTGCTGCGCACAGTGCGCTGCGCCTCCAACTATGGTTTCTTTAAAATTATGGTGGAAAGTTACATTTGTGGCGCTAGCAATTGGACACGTCAATAAGTTTTGACTGCATTCTTACATATGTTAAGTCCCTCATTAATGCGTACTAGTTATGTTAAGCAGCACAATTATGTTAAGCAATAAAATTATGTTAAGCAACTATTTAGTCTCAAATAAACTTTGCTTGAGTACGCAACGGCGGTGGTACTTTGGGTTTTATTTTTCTTATCCAGGCAACAGGTTATGGCCCCAGGATACGTGGCATGATAAGATCGGTTAAAGTTTTTGACTCGATATCCGTAGTTACGAACTCGGATGTGTTAAAAGAACAAATCGGCAGTTACGTGTGTGTAAATGTAAATTGCGTAGCAGAAATAGAAAAATGAGTGCATTGTACCAAATTGAGAAGCTTGAGGAAAAGAATTATGATTCTTGGAGCATACAGATGCGAGGCGTGTTGTTCCATGCAGATCTATGGGAAGTTGCGTGGGGGGATTTACTGGAGTCTGATGTTGGCGATAATAATAACTGGAAAGCGATGGATCGTAAGGCATTGGCAACGATCAAGCTTAGTGTTAAGGCATCGCAGTTGGGATACATCAAGAATTGCACAACGTCGCAGAAGGCATGGATTAAGTTGCGCGAAGTCCATCAGCCAAGCGGGCCGGTGCGTAAAGTGTCGCTATATAAGAACTTGCTCAATTCACGCATGGCGGAGGGGCAATGCATGGCTAGCTATTTGATCACATTTAACGAAATTGTGGATCAGCTTGCCGGAGTTGGGGTAGCAATAGATGACGATCTCAAGGTCATTAGGACGCGCGACAGTTTTCCAGGGTATGAAATTCTGCGTATAAAGTTGAAGGAAGAAGGTGAGAGGAAAGAAAGCGCAGAGAAGCATAGCGATAACGCGCAGGTCTTTACAGTTAGACAAAGACATAGCGTTAGTGAACATGCAACAAGTGCATGAGTGTTTAAAGGCGGCAAATGTATACTCCAGGCCAAAAGAGTAGGGAATCTGTATACGTTTGAAAGTCATCGTGACAGATGTTATGCAGCTGTTAAATCAGACTCTCGATTCTTCTCGAACAGAGAGAGAAGTTGCCATTATTATCGGACCAATCGAAATTATTGAAGAAACCGAGAGACAAAGAATAAGCAACGGAGAAGACGACAACAGCGTACAGCAAGCGTTCGTTTCGCGCGCAAATATCAGAGGAAGCAGAAACGTCCAAGAGAATATCATAGGAAGCAGAAATGTGCAAGAGCATAACGGTGCTAAGCATAACAAAAGTGTTATAGATGCGGACGTGAGGGTCATATTATTGCGCAGTGTAATGAAAGCAAAAATGACAAAGGACAAGAAAAAAGCAACGACGGAAGACGATCGTATGCTATACTCAGAAATGTGCAGAGTAACAGTAAAGTGACAAAATCGATGTGGTGTGGCGACCACGCACTCCTCGCCGTTTCAGTGGCAGCTACAGCGGAAGCGCGTTAAAAGGCTACTTTGCAGAAGGAGCTAAATGCCATCTATTAAACAACCTGTTGGGAAGCAAATCGTTATGCAGCCAGACAAGCAGACTGTCAAGCAAGCTTTCCCTTGTGAACACATCTCAAATAATGCAAAGAAAAATACAGTTATGCAAATATTAAGTCTTGTCGACTTTAAAGAGCACAAGGAAAAAATTCTTCTATCAATCATTCGAAACAAGAACAACGGCAACGATTAATATCGCTACGTCGATTAATATCGTTGCTATAGTCACACATGTTTAACATTTCTGTATTCTATTAGTCAGTTTCTGTAAATTCTTCACAATGTAAAGACGCGTTGGCGCGAAATAAATATAATCACTAAAGACAAATTCAAACATATAAAATTGTTTATCAACAAAAAAGATAAACAAAAATGGGACAAAATTCAAGTTAAAAATTGTAACTGCAATTTGAGTCAGTCTACCAAATGTAAGCTGAACGCCTTTTCTTCATATCCATAGCATATGTAGGAAATACATACATATATATATTATATATATATATACAGAGACACACACACACACACGCACGAACACACACTCATACGCACACGCACACACACACACACACACACACACACACATGAACTTATACAAACAAAAAAAACCGGGGCACATTTTGTGATCTGTTTGAATTATGTTTAGAAGACGCAAGAACTAGCTACGACTCTAACTTACGTTATAAGACATTTGAACACTTTCGTTTGCTGTTGTTGTTGTTGTTGCTGTTTCATGTTGATGTTGTTGTTGTTGTTATTGGAAGTGGGTTGTCTGCGGCATTACAAGTCGAGTGCCGCCTCATCGGGGGCAACATCATCGAAGCCATACCAACATCACATGACCATAATTTGCAGCGCTACTCATTGATCTATTGTCCGATAGATGCGTCTCTGCGGCTCGGGAGTGTAATGGATGCGGGTGCGAAAGTGCTGCGGGGAGCCGGGCACGCTCTCCGATCCACGGCGTGGCGGCGGCAACGGCGGCGATGCTGACACATAACTGTAAATGTAAAACGGGCAAACGGATTAATAACAGAAGGAAGCATCGCTTAGATTAGGGTTGGACTAGTAACCCCCGTCGACCCACTTGTGTCATATTGGGCAATTGACTTAAGCCCCATTCATTTTACCTAATCCTGCGTCAAGCATCCGATATGGATGGGACCCAGCTAGTTGCCTTGTTGCATATCGGAGAGTACTGATAAGTCTGCCAGGAAATTTGAGTCTTCTCCACTCAAAGAATGAGCCCCTAAATTATATATATTCTTCACTAGCTCAGAGGCTGTCAGACTGCTAAGGACTTCAAATTTAAGTATCATTTTTGAGTGTAACTTTTTCTGCATACCTCAAACTATATATTTAGGTAAGTTACAATTTCCTATAGAGATAGGTATAACCATATGGTAGCTGTTCACTGTCCATCGTCCATATTAAGCTTACCGTCGCTGGAGCATCGGTGAGCCCGAGGCTTGTCCACTCAGCTCAAGCAGATTCTTGCGCAGCAGCAGCGGCGATTGTCCGCGATTGTAGCGCGGCGGCGGATCCGGACTCCGATGTCGGCGATCCAGACCCGCAAGTAGATGCGGACTGGGTGGTGTGCTATTGCTGCCCCCGCTACCAAGTCCACCTCCTCCTCCTCCTCCTCCTCCACCACCACCACCACCAACACCACCACTGCTTGCATAGCGACGCAAAAAGCCGCTGCTGACAGCACCGTGACTAGCTCCACCACCTGGACCACCACTGCCCGCTAGTGGCTCTGTGGTGGGTGAGGTGCTTTGGCTGGTATTGTAGCTATGGCTGCTGCTGCTGCTGGCGGCGGAGAGTGTCCGATAATAATATGATTTCCCTGTGCTGCTTCCATTGTTAAGACTAATGCTGCGATACGTTGGCGGTGCTGGTGGTGGTTGCTGCTGTTGTTGCTGTTGCTGTTGCTGCTGTTGTTGTTGTTGCTGTGGTTGAGGCGCCAGCGCCGTCTCCAGATTTAGATTGAGATTGAGGTTAAGATTTAGCTGCTCATTAATGCCATTTGAGACTGGTGACGTAACCGTCGCTGTGGAATTCAATTGGGTTTTAACATAGGTCGCAAATTGTCGCTTCATCGCGCCAGCGAGTGTATGGAACCAGCCTGATTGATTGATGATGATTGAGTGATTGATGCAGTGCAATAGAATATGGTGCAAGCGTGCGTGCGTTTGCGTGTGTGAATGTGTGTGTGCGGCGTGTGTGGGCGGTGTGTGTGTGTGTGTGTGTGCAGTGTGTGTACACAAAGAAAAAAAATAGCACACGAAAAGGAAAATAAAAAAGAAGAGAGCACAAGCACAATGCAAAGAATTAGTCGAGAGCCATAAAAAGCGTACGCAAATGCAAAAAATGCAATGGCAAAAATCAAATTGAATTCGAAAGAAAAGCGAAAACTTCGGCACGCCGAAGTGTCAATACCCTTGCAGACAAAGAATCGCAATATTAACAAATTGCTATACTCAAAAGATATTCTAAGTTATATTCTGATTTTTATTCGTTCTTTTTCTCAAGTTTTTATTTCATTTTTTTAGTTTTCTGATTTAAGAAACTTATTAAAAAATTGAGCACACAAAATGAGGACAGACGGACATGGCTATATTGACTATCGGCTATTGATTGAGAATCAAAAATATATATAGTAAATGGGGTTAGACACGTCTACGTTAGCATATCACAATAAAATTGGATACAAATCAAACAAAAATAATTCGTATAAGAACTCAACCAAGGAGCAATAGTTGCTATGGCAGATATGTTATATCAATATTGAGATTAGGTTTGCATAGATGCAGACAGCCGGACTATTTGCTGATCCAGAATATATCAGAAGAAAAACGTATTATTATTCAACTGTTGTATTTAAGAATGCTGTTTTCTCTGCAAGGATATTCCAAAGCAGAACAGAACAGATCATAATATATATATATATATAGAGTACTTTAGCAACACTTACCCGATTCGGCATTGCTGGAATAGACCAGCTGCTCCCTGGCATCCGGATTGGAGGTGCTGCTGCTGCTGCTGCCACCGCTGTTTGTTGTTGTCTGCCCGAGCAGCTGCCGCCGTGCGTACAACTTGCTTAGCTTGCTGCCCGTCAGCACGGATGAGGTTACAGTTCCACCAGACGCACCAGGAGCACCGACACCAACAGTTGCTGGAGCATAATCCGATTGCATTTGGTCCGCTGCTGCTCTGCCAGGCTGGTTGCCAAATGGACTATTCTCAATTGTTGCTGCTGCTGCTGCTGGAGATGTTGCTGTTGTTGTTGGCGTTAGCGGCAACGGTTGATATTGCAATTGTGTTGCATTGCCCACACCAAAGTGTCCAGCGGCTGGCGGTGGGAATGTTGCAGTTGTTGCTGCTGTTGCTCCTGTTGATGGTGCTGCAATTGCAATTTGCGAGCAAGTCGACTGCGTAGACGATTGACTAGAAGTGGAGTGCGAGTGCGATGACGACGATGCAGCGGAGCACATGTTGGAGTGGGAGGGGGACGCGGCGCACGTGGGAGGCGCCACATAATTGCTGTGAAACGGATTCGTGCTCGTGCCGGGCGATGGACGTGACGCGGGCGCCTGATGATAATGATAATGATGTGACTGATGTTGCTGCTGTTGCTGTTGCTGCTGCTGTTGATGATGTTGCTGCTGTTGCTGCGGCTGTTGATGATGTTGCTGCTGGAGATGTTGTTGCTGCTGCTGCTGTTGATGATGTTGCTGCTGGAGATGTTGTTGCTGCTGCTGCTGTTGATGATGTTGCTGCTGGAGATGTTGTTGCTGCTGCTGCTGCTGTTGATAATGTTGCTGATGTTGCCGCTCGGCAGCCTCCTTTTCACGCAACTGATTCTGTTGATGATAAAAGCGTTGCAGGACTGCAAAAAGCGTGAAAGAGATAATGGCCATTATTTAGTTGTTAATCTGATAAATTATAATTAAATATTATTATTATTATTAAAATTGAACTTATTAACTGAACAATACCGTGGCATATCGGAGAGATATAAATATAAATAAATAAATAAATAAATATAAATTATATTTGTTTACATTTAGCTGAAAATGTTGTTCCTCTTTTAGGAATTTTGTTTATTGATCTGCTGAATATCGTCTTTTAATAATATCTGAACAACTTTGAAGCCATTGTGGCAAGTTTCGCAATCTTTTTAGTGGGAATTCATGCTAAGTCGAGAGAACCCATATAGTAGACTATCTTCGATTCTTATCCAAACTTAAGGAAATTTGTACAGTTGATCCATATTATGTCTGGCTATATACAAAATATATAAATTGAAATGCTGCATCTTTACAATTGTGCTTATTATTGATAAAAATAAAATAAACTTGATCTGTGTTTGGTATACGAGAACTTCTAATCCCATTTGAAAATCTCTGAGACATACAGACGGTCAGTTCGAGGGTATCGATGATCGTGAATTCAGTTAAGCCAGGGAGTACATTTCTAGCAACAAAATGAACTAATCTGATTGCTGAGCTAGGAGTGTATTTGAAAGTTGAAGTCTTTTCTAAAAGTTGGCTGCAATATCCCTTTTGCTCCGCTCACCTATGGGACTCTGATTGCCTGGTTGCAGTCGTTGCTGTTGCTGCTGTTGGTGTTGGAGCTGCTGTTGGTTGTTCAGCTGCAATGTTGTTGCTGTTGCCGTTGCTATCGTTGGTTCTGTTATCAGCGGCAAGCTCAACTCAGTGGCGACATTTACAATTTTACTACTATCACAGGTGTCGTAAAACGTTTGCAACATTGTATCCGGTGTTCTGGTTGCTGCTGCTGCTGCTGCTGCTACTGTTGTTGTTGTTGTTGTTGTGGTTTCTCCTGCTGCTGCTGCTGGTGCTGGCAAACGCCACTTCTCAGTCGGTGTTTGTTGCTTACTATGCGGCAGTGATGTTGTTGTTGTTGCTGTTAGTGTTGGTGTCATTGTTTCAATTGGTGTCGTGGCCTTTGCTTGAATTGGTGTTGTTGCGGTTGTCACAATTGACTGGTGTTTCTTTTGGCTGAAGGGCGACGTGGTCAAATTGCGTAGAATCGATTGACCTATGCCAGCAAAGAGATCAGAGAGTTAGTAAAAATTCTATAATGGCGGGGTAAAGGGGTCAAGTGAACAAACCAATGCTGCTGAAAACCGATTCCTTTTTGGGGCTCTCATCGCAGTATTTGTAGTGCGAACCGTTGCTCAATTTACGTTGCATAAAGGGCGATTTGCGATAGAGCTTATTGATGTTGTTGTCGCTGTTGATGTTGTTGTTGCTGCCACCCGGTGGCGAGATGGGACTCGCACTGGCGCTGCTGCTGCTGTTGCTGCCACCGCTGCTCAAATAGTTGAATGTTGTTATTGCCGTTGATAATATTGCTGTTGGTTGTTGTTGTTGATGTTGTTGTTGTTGATGTTGTTGTTGTTGATGTTGTTGCTGTTGTTGGTGCTGCTGCTGCTGCTGCTGCTGCTGATGCTGTTGTTGTTGAGGTAGTTGTGTGGCTGATTGCATGAAATACTGCGGTCCCCGCAGCAACTGTTGTTGCTGCTGTTGTTGCTGCTGTTGCTGCTGTTGTTGCTGCTGTTGCTGCTGTTGTTGCTGCTGTTGTTGCTGTTGCTGCTGGTAGCTTGGAATCTGCGTCGGTTTTATTGTCTTTGTTGTCATCTGTTGACCTGTTGTTGTTTTGCCATAAAAAGGGATAGATGATGTTGTTGCTGCAGCTGCTGCTGCTGTTGTTGTTGTTGTTGGTCTGCAATTAACGCATAATTGTTATTAGTAGTTGCCACTTAAAAACAAAGCCCGTTATGTGCCAAAAAAAAACACACACAAAATGTACGGCAGCGAAAGAGAAAGAGACACACAGAGTAAGAGATAAATAGAGTTAGAGAGAGAGAAAGAGAGAGATAGGGAGTTTTTGTGTGATACGGCGCAAGGGATCGAGTGTGTGGTGTGGTGTGGTATGTGTGTGTGTGTGTGTGTGTTTGTACAAGGAGCAAATATGTGTGAATTTCAATATTTACATTATGGCAAAAATATCTCGATGAAAATGAGAGCAATACAAATGCGTGAAAGAACAAGCGAACCAGAAACTGAAGAGAGTGAGCGGTAAAGAGAGTTAAGCACATATATATTAATATATATATAATTCATATGCATATACAACTGAAATGAATTTTCAATATAAAAGTCATTCTTATCGATAATTAATTATCAACGATCGTTTCAGTAAACGATAATTGGCGATATTTATAATCAAGTTATCTCTCTTTTCCAACCCTCTTCCTCTCTTTCTCCCTCTTTCTCCCTCTCTCTCTCTCTCGCTCTCTTAATCTTAAGATTCCACTTTTCAGCCTGTTCCTAAAGCAGAAAGTTCCATGAGTATAATTTTAGGGCGCCAGATGGCGCTGCACAAGCCGAAAGAAAAAATTGGTTTTTGCTATTTTTTGGTAAGTTGAATTAACACTGGTGAAAAGCGAAACTCAACACACCAATATGATGAAAACAAGATGGAAAATGGAACACAAGCGAAACACGTGAATAGAAGAAAAAAATACACAATAATACAATTAACATATATGTACATGTAGACATCAAGTTAAAGTTTATAAATACATATATATATACAAAAGCGATGTGCATGTGGTTGTATGTGTATGTGCGTATGCGTGTATGTATGTGTGGTGGCATTGAAACGAAACGAAATGGCATAGAACAACAGCAAAACAATTGCAATTGCTAGGCACACACAACAACAACAACAACAAAACATGGCGCGAAAATCTCAAATAAATTTCAAAAAAAAAAATTATTCATAGCAAATGTGTAGAAACTTGTAAGCATGATGAAATTACCTCTTTTATGTGTGAACTGTATTTTCGGCAATGAACAATGAACAAAAACATAAGGCAAAATGCAAAAAGCAACATGCATCTGAATAACAACAACAATTAGTCATTTCAAATGAAGTAAGAACGCTCTAGTCGAGAGAGCTCGACTGGGAGATACCCTGAACCCTGAAATCATCATCATTTGTCGGCAATCGATTTTTATCGATTTTAGGAAAACAGAAACAGTTATCGATCTGAAGAAATACAATTTATATTACAAATTTACGGAACAAAAATATATATACTATATAGAGCGGTAGATACTTTAGCTTTGCACAACTTTACAGCCAATTATTAATGGGTTCAGTGTATAACAATCATTATCAGAACAGAAAAACGGTTAATATTAATAAAATATAAAATTAATGTGTTAATTAATGCGCATAAACATAACAGTAATAACAATAATAATAACAATAACAATAATAATAATAACAACAAGAAACTTGGTCGTACTTACTGAATTTTACTTTTGATTGTGGGAGGAGTTTTTATAGTCTTGACTTTTTTTTGTATTTGTTTCGTTTATCATATCATGGTAAGGGTATATAAATTATTACTATATATTTATATATATATATATATATATGTATATGGGTATGTAAAAAAAATATATATATATATATATATATACATATATACATATATACATATATACATATATATATACATATATATATATATATATATGTATATATAGTTTATATAGTTGATTGCTTGCAATATCGATATTATAATTAATGTTTTGTTTTTTTATGTTTTTATGTTTTGGTTTTAATCGGTTTTACAGTTTGTCTGGTTTTGTTTTTCATTTTATTATAGTAATATTATGTATTAGGAATTAAGTAACCTACAAAAAATGGTAATAAAAAAAAGGATGAAAATAGAAAATCAAAAAACACACAAATTAAATAGTCAATATAAAACGCAACATATTTTAGAAACTATTTTTTTTTTTACGTATTTTTTCTTCTTTTTTTTTTTCTTTATATGTATGTAATATTTATGTGGGGATTGGGGACAATGGAGCGGGGATTACTTATAAGACTTGATATACTCTAGAGTGGGAGTGGTACCGGGTCAAAAAGTGGACTGCTAAATATTGTATATACAGTGGCGGACAGCTTATTTGGCCAAGTGTCAAAGAAGAAAAGTAATTGCCTGCCATAAGCTAACCATTCATTATTTTTCAAAAATTCCAAAGACCCATGGTAGGTACATGTATTAACCACCAAAATTAATATATGACCCCAATACACTGGGGTTTCCCCACCTGCTAGGTAGAGTTATGTAAAAAAGTACCCTATTTTGAGGGGACAGCTTATTTGGCCAGGTATAAACAAAATAATATATTTGGCGTATAATAACTTAAATATGGATGTTAATACTTAGTATTATATCCATTAGCCTTAACTACTTCCCTTAACCTATTATTCATCGAAGATTCCAGCTTCCTGGTAGCTTCTGGGCTGATTCTGCTCCACTCATCCCGCAGAGCATTTTTGAGATCTTCTTTGCTGGATATGCTGTGCTTCCGGATGTTATTTTCCAGCTGAGCCCACAAATTCTCAATAACATTTAAATCTGGAGACTGGGCCGGTGGAATTATCATGTGGGGGCAGTTCCCGATGAGCCAGGACTGTACTATCTTGGCCTTATGCTTGGGATCGTTGTCCTGGTAGAACCGGAAAGTATCTCGGATTCCAAGCTTCTCGGCACTTTGGAGTAAATTTTTCTTTAGTATGTTGAAGTACACATTCTTGTCCATTGTTGTTACAAAAATCACAAAATTCCCGAATCCGGCTGACGAGATACATACCCATGAAATGTCACTTCCTCCACCATGCTTGACTGTTGTTTTTACGTGTTGGGATTCAGGTCAGTATTGGACTGTCGCCACACATAATTCCGCCCGTCCGAGTCAAAAATGGTGAATTTGGACTCATATGCAAATATGACTATGTTCAAGAACTCCAAATCCTTGTCCAAGTGGTTTTTGGTGAACTTCATCCAAGTCCCTATATTTTTCACGTTTATAAAGGGCTTCTTCCGTGATACTCGGGCATTAAAGTCAAGATTGCGCAGAAACCTGGGCACAGTTTCCACACAGCACTTTTTCCCCATTTCATCCTGCACCTGTTGAGCCACTTTTGGAGCCGATAGCTTGGGATTTCCCCTTATTTTCCTGGTAATCCTTCGCTCCTCCTCTTCGGTGAAAATCTTGTTTGGTGCCTTTCTGCCCTTGCCCTCAATCCGATTTGCGTCGCCGAAGCGCCAAAAGATGTTATACACAGTTGAGTTGCTAAGACTGACCATTTCAGCTATTTTGCGATCTGAATATCCGATTTGGAAGTGTTCCAGGATGAGTTTCCGTTGTGCAATGATAGTCTGATTGTCCATAGTCCTTATTGGCTTATTGCACCCGAGATGCAGGATAAAACTAAACTGACTACGAAGGATTGGTCTATTTATACCGAAAATACTCAACTTTAGGTAAAAAAAATCCGGGTTTTATGGCACCCAGGTGTCCACAATGTACCTGGCCAAATAAGCTGTCCCCTCAAAATAGGGTACTTTTTTACATAACTCTACCTAGCAGGTGGAGAAACCCCAGTGTATTGGGGTCATATATTAATTTTGGTGGTTAATACATGTACCTACCATGGGTCTTTGGAATTTTTGAAAAATAATGAATGGTTAGCTTATGGCAGGCAATTACTTTTCTTCTTTGACACTTGGCCAAATAAGCTGTCCGCCACTGTATATGTATATATATGGCGAATACAATCCTCCAATAAGTACCGACAATATCAATATATAGACATATATAGGGAGCATTCCTACGAAACGGAATGCATTGTCAGTACTTCCCAAGGGGAGTGCATTCGAAGTGCATTTAGCAGTGTGTCAAAATGTGGTAGTAGAAGAAAACAGTAAATAGTAAATAGTAAATAGAATTGTGCTCAACATGTGTAAACCAAAATTAATAAAATTATTTTTGCAAAATAAAGCAACAAAAACAAAATCAAAGGTAAAGGTAGAGGAATTGTGTGAGCGTGGAAAAGAAAATAGAAAAATAGAAAAATAGAAGGCATGCCAACTGGTTGTTTAGGAATACGTTAAGGAGAAAGCATTTCATTTAAGATGGTTTCTGCATTACACAACAGATAATTACCGAGTTTAGCAATCACCCTACGATTAGGTACAGTTTTAGTTGTAGTTGTTTGTTTTTTTCTTTATTATTATTTTTTATACTTTTTTTTGGTATTGTTTTTGCCTACCTGTTAGGAAATTTTGTTTTGTTGTCAGAGTTAGCTAAAGAAATCAAAGCGCAACGTAACGGAATGGAACAAAAGCGGAAACGGAAACAAAAAATGTATTTATAGAAACGAAGCATTTGTTGTGTTCTTTGACGCTCACACACACACACGCACACACACATACACGCACACATACAGCAGACATTGAACCACAAAAAAGGTTTTCGCATGAGGTTTGGACATTGTTTTGGGTGTTTTTTGGCTTGTTACTGGCAATGGGACTAGGGGGGCAAGGGGTCAGGGGGTGGGTGTTGGGTATGTGAGGTGGGTCTTACAAAAAAAAAAAAAAAAAATGAGGAAGAACAAATGCAGTCATGTAATCACCTCGTCAGCGTGGAGTCACCATTGGCGCGCAGCCGCCTGCCCGCAGCCGAGTCGACAACATTCTGAAACCAGCTGGGCACATCGACTTTGGCTTGCTCGTAGATCTTGATGAAAGGCTGGGCCAGCAGCTCCGGATATTTGGGACGATCCTGATGGTTCTTGGTTAGGCTATATATCCAAAGAAGAAGAGAGAGGCAACTGATCATTCCATTCAAACGAATACAAATATTGTCAAATTGTTTTACCACTTGATGACAAAATCACGAAAATGCTGACTAAAATTGTAGTCCTCGCCAATGGGCAGGCATGGCGGCTCCGAGTCCAGCACCTTGGTGAGCACCTCAAAGTCCGTATTGCAGCCCTCGTACGGGGAGCGTGCGGTGGCCAATTCCACAAGCGTTATGCCCAGCGACCAAACATCGGCGCGTATATCATACTTTGGTTTCTTCGGATCGATGCGTTCCGGCTACCCAAAAACACAAATGAAATAAACATAAATATATATTTTACGAATTTTTGACTTATGCGATGATAAATTGTTCAACTGTGCTACTTAGTTTGTTAAATAATGATCTACCTTCTGTTCTATTACTATAAAAAGAATCTGCTCTAAGTGAACTGCTCACATTTTGAATCGTATCGCACCTCAGAATTCACTGTCAACAAAACCGTTCTAGTTCTTGGTCAAAGGTATTTGTTTGAATCACGTATAGTGTGAAATCAAACGTGCGGAGTCGACGTTTAGGATCGAACTGCCCGCTCTGACGAGCAGGCTCTTTATTTATATAAAATACTTAACCTAAATACATGTGTGATATTATGCAGCCGCTTGTAAGGCGACCGCTTGGCGCCTAAATTCTTAGAATTTTTATGCAGCTTTGTGTAAGGCGACTGCTTGCTCCTAACAGCGGCTGGGTAACGGTTATTGTCGCGAAGGGATCCGCATCGGCGCCTAACAGCTTAGAATTGTTCTGCAGCCGTTTGTAAAGCGACTGCATGGCGCCTAACCGCGGCTGGGTAACGGCGAATGTTGGGAAGGCATCCGCATCGGCGCATCGGCGTCTCAGCGGTTGGATCACGGCGACTGTCGACGCTAGCTGCCGGCAACTTGTCGCCAGCAACAACTGCAGTTGCGAATCCAACATCAGTGACAGGCACAACGATGATCAAGGCTGGCTTGCATGGGCGAGCTATCATCGTCACATGTTCGTACTCGAACATATTTGAGGACCCTTTTGACCCAATTCTGGAATTAGGATCTATATCCTATTCACCAAATCGGATTGGAATCTGTGCAATAGAAATTCTTACTTTTTGCTCCTCTTATTTTTCCCCATTTCCCTTCCTAATTATTCCATGTTATAGACTACAATAGTTTTGATCATGTTATCAATTCAGACTCCTCTATTTCTATGCTTAGAAACTGAATTGTAAACGTCTTGCGAATAAGATTTTAGCATCTTTTTTTTCTCAGATTGGGTTTTAATTTAACTTTTATGTTTGTAGTGTTGTGTGTAAATGAATAAACTCACCGCCATGTAGGCTGCACAGCCAGCTGAACGTGTGTTCGCCTTGGAGTCCACTAGGCGACCGCTAATGCCAAAATCGCAAAGTTTTATGTTGCCGCGCTCATCGATCAAAATGTTTGAGGGTTTCACATCACGATGGATGACGCCGTGCTTGTCCTTCAGATAGGACAATGCGTTGACCGTCTGTGAAATGGAAAAGCACATCAATTACTACAATTTGCTTAATCTCAAATTCCAAATTCAATTGAGTTGATGCAATACTAAAATTAAATATCCATCGAAAGTTAAGGTTTTAGTTGTGGGAACGACATACGCCTAGATTGCAAATTGAATCTAAAATACACGAATTAAAATAGGCTTCTAATTAGAAAGAAAGATTGGAGGAGCCAATCCACAACGCACAATGAGGAAGAAAGAGGAAAAGCTGCATGCAAAACCCGACTTCAAGCGGACAACTCGAAAGACAACCCACAAGGCCAGCTACAAGGTTGCCTCGAGGATGCTTCAGCAATGTGTTGAGGTATTCAAGAGACTAGGAAAGACCAATAGGATAACCATCTCTTGGATATCAGGACAACCGCGCAACGAAGTTGCTGACTTGCAGGACTCAATTGCAGTGACTGACTCAGACTGTGTGAGAACTAGTAATAATCATAGCAATCGGAGCCAGGGTCACAACGAATCCACAGAGTCTGGGATATATCAGTGAACTTACCGCCACAGTGACTTTGCCGAGGATGGGCTCTGGTACCGGCTTCTTGGACTGTTTGAGCAGCTTATCGAAGCACATGGACATCAGCTCCATGCATATCCAGACATCTGGGTCACGGACAAAACAGCCCAGACATTTGACAATGTATTTGCAATCGTGCGACTTTAGCACCACATCCAGATCCATTAAAATGCGCTTGTTCTCCTCCGCATTGCCGGTGCGTCGCATCTGTTTCACGGCGATTATTGTGTTGCTGGACGAGTGCAGCATCTTGACGACATTGCCACTTGTGCCATTGCCCAGATCGCCCAAATGCTGCATATCACGGATGGCTGTCGCATATTGCCGGCCATTGATATTTAGTTTGCCCGTTTGGCCCATGATCATTTTCAATTTTTTGTCCGTTTCCGTTTCCGAGGGATGTGACTGGGTCTGTAGTGGCAACATCATTCGTTTGCGGTCTGGACCCGATGTGCCGAAATCATCTACACGGAGAGAGAGAGAGAGAGAGACGAGAGAGAGAGAGAGAGAGAGAGACAGAGAGAGAGAGAGAGAGAGAGCGAGAGAGAAGAGAGATTAATAACACATTAATACAAGTAGATATGTTTGTGGTTTGATAAGGCTCAAGTTTCAGCAATGTGCAGATAAATAATAAATATTGCCACTCAACAATTTGTTTTTGCTCTTCTCCAATGACCGTTAAGTGAACAGAGTGTGTTTGTGTGTTGTGGTGTATGCCATGTGTGTGCACACTGGCACAAAATTGATTTGCCAATGCAAATGGATATCGACGCCTTTGTATTTTTGGATTACACAGCGAAGACAGATATATATTCTTGATCAGCATTTGCCGATTGTATTCAGACATGTCCGTCTGTCTGTCTGAGTCGATATCAGAGACTAATATGTCTAGCGAAAATCTTGAATATAAATTTGCTTTCAGCATACGCACACCAAGTTTATTTTAGTAAATCGATAACTGTCTGCCAACATCGATACAAATCGATTTCCAATAGCAGCAAATTGCAAAATTCTTAATATAATCTTCCAAATAAATAATATACACCAACAGATAAGAAACTCTATTTAACAGATCCTAGTCGATCTATCTCGACCAGAGCATTCTAGCTAGTTTGGAAAGTAAAAGACAAATCGAATCAAAAATGGTAATAGTAATGGTAATGCCAAGAATAAAGAAATATGAAATAGATACAAATTATCAGAGAGATGGAGAAGTTTTGTCAAAACTATACAATTTGCACAATAAACATCAGCTGTGCGTCAAGGTAAGTGCTAAGTTAAGTTGATATCGATTAAAATCGATAACCATATAGCTCATATTATTTTAAAAGTAGAGTCAACAAACATTAAGTTTAGATAGCTGTTGATACCCACGCTTGAGGTAGATTAAGTCTCCAATAGTAGTTTATTAGCTGATATTACACTTGCATTAGAGTATGCGGCAGTCGGATACGCCCGACTTGATACAGCTGGATGCGTGCGTTGTTATTGTTGTTTTTATGGCTCGTGCCATTGTTAATGGTAAGGTTAAATAAAGTTATTGCCTTATAGCAATACCATTACAATCTTGCAAAAAAAACAAGAACAACACCAGCCTATCATAAAAATATAAAACGTTTATTTGTAAACAATGCGTAAATTGCCAAAGAGATAAAGAGACAAAAAACAAAACATAAACAAAACAGACGAAACACAAAATTCAAAATTTCGTCGCCTTGTCATCCTCAAAGCGAGTTTCACGCTGTCTCCACTGTGTGTGTGTGTGTGTGTGTGTATGAGCGGGTGTGTTAAGTGGTGTGTGTGTGTGTATGTGTATGTGCTGGTGAAGAAACGTGAAACCAAAAGCGAATACCAAAACAAACAAGTAGCGCGTATCAAGACATTACTCCGGAAATGCCAAAAAAAATGATATACAGAGAAAAAAATGCCAGCAAACATATCAAATGAAAGCGGCAATACACACACACAGACACACATACATACACACTGGAGATGCCAACTTACTCCAATCCCGCAGATTTTGGTGGTTTTTTTATTAGTCCTGTTGCGAAACAAAGCTTATTTCAACCATCAAAAAGCGATTTTAATTTGTATTCATTTGGGATCCATTTCAAGAGAATTAAGTTTATAAATGCTACAACATGTCGAATTTACCCAATATTCTTATATATATATTCTTACTATATAAATCGATTTGCCTATATTTGTCGACTTTTTGTGGAACATTCGAAATTGCAACCGTAAATGTTTATGACTAAATTGGCAATACAAGAAAAAGCGAGAAGCGTTGCCACTTCTCAAAATAAGTTTGAAATTGTATATTTTTTTAGTGCATTGGCCAATTATTGGGATTGTTGGAATTCCAATTAAAATTACTTAAAAATTAACTTACATCGGGCTTAAATCACAGTTTACAGATCAAAAAAAGTAATCGATTCTGAAAAACTCCATATAAGAATAACGGGGTCAAACAAGTCGGGAAATATTTCGCGGCGGGATTTTAACGGCCAGTTTAGAACCGAAAATCTGAAATCCATTTTGACTCACAGTTACCTGTGTGGATTCTGTTCAACGGTGACAAAATAATTAACTTTAATATATTTTGGCGGCAGAAATAGTAAATGGAAATGGAAATTATGCATGAAAATGAATTTAATCTTCAAGAAAAAAGTGTACTTATACTGGCTGTGAAGTCGAGAAAAATATTTTTATTTTTTTTTTGGTCTTGGGGACGTGAAAACTGAAATCCACACTTTTAATTTGTGTGGACTTTGTAAACAGCTGTTTGGCGGTGTTAAAATAAATAAATGGGCATATTTTGACGCGGCTTATCAGCATCTCCCGTTCCTCTTCCAAATCGAAGTACATAAAGTTTTGAATGAGAAAAATAGATTCAATTATTTTAATCGTTAAGAAAACATTACTACATTTTTTTGGCTCTCAGCCGCCCTTTTTGGTTTTTTTGGGTTTCAAGAAATAAATTGCTTTTTCGTGAGCGAAATTTTTTTTTTCAATCTATACTGACGCCTAAAACATAAAATAAAACTACGCTTAAGCAAAATCCGATACAATTCAATGCGAATAAGAAGATATAAACACAAACAAACACACGCACACTTGCACACAGCATCTGCAAGAGGAGGCAAGGGTATGTTTTGATGCTACTCTCTCTCTGTCTTTCTTTGCTGTTGTTGTTTTGTTTGATTTTTTCCCCCGTTTTTTTTTTTCGTTTTATTCGCAGCGTGCGCTTATCTATGCAATCATCGAGAAACGCAGAGAGATCGATAACATGCATATGTACATATGTATACATGTACACATGTGTGTTAGCGAGCATTTATCGAAACGCGTCAATTTCTTATCGGTTTATTACTTACTTATGGGCAGATTGGGCGTTGGGCGCATATTTCTGGTGGGCGGGCCAAATCCGCCGGTCGGTCTTGTGGGTGAGACGTTGACGTTGGCAGAGGCACAGGTTTTGGCGGCGACAGAGGCGGCTGGAGTAACTGAAGCTGCTGCCGTCGCTGCTGCTGCCGCTGGTGCTGCTGCAGCGCTTACATCGACTGCTGGATTTGGTTGCTGTTCTTGTTGATGCTGATGATGTTGATGTGGTGTTGTTGCCGTTATTGTTGTGGGTCGGACGCGGGCGCCGCGTGCATTCGATAAGACGATTTGTCCATGCGACTCGTTTTGTGCCTGCAGCGCAACCTCCAGCGATTGCAGCCGACTTCCGATTGTCTCAATTGTGCTGGACATACTGCTGCTTCTTTTTCTTCTTCGTCTATTCGCTTCAGTTGTTGTTGCAAATTCGATTTTTTTTTTCTGCTTCCGTTGCGTTATGTATTTATACACACACACACATGCACGCGCGCACACACACACACACACACTTGGGTGCGTGTGTGTGTCTCTCTCTTTTTAGCGCTATGTACGCTTGAACTTTCCACTTGCACACACGCACAAAAAAAATAAATTTAACAAAAAATAAAAACAGCAATAAAGTGCGACAAAGACGCACGGACGAACTCACGCACGGACGCACGCAGCACACACACTCACGTAGAAGAACAGTTTCGGTTCTGTTCAGCAACAACAACAAGAATAAGAATAAGAATGAGAGAACAACAACGGCAGCAGCAGCGCAGCTCGCAATTCTTTTCTTTTCACTCAGCACTCGGGGTTTTGTTTTTGTTTTCGTTTTTAGGCGTGTGCTATTTGCTGCGTACACTTGTGTTTGTTTGCTGACTGGCGCGAACACTTGCACTTTTGCATTACATGACAATTTTGATTTTATTGCTGCCTAATTCGTATGAACAGCTTTAAAACAATGAGAAACACTTCACAACCAACAAGATAGTGTGTACGACAGTGTGACCATACGCCACAAGTGCTCAAATGCCTTCAAACCACCACCACAGCTCTTATCGATATATCGATATTGCAACATTTGCCGCAAATAATTATATTTTTGTGTATCTCTTTGGTTTGTAAGCCACATTTCAATCAGTTTCAATAGTAATAAGCGTATTTCAATTTATTGACAGTCAGTTCGAATAATTTGCAGGCTATTGTGCTCAAGGACAAATGTCAGCGAATATACGACGATAGAAAATACCAGAAACTCTTAGATGTGATTAAAAAACTTAAATCAAACTGGAGAAAAAAGGTTGAGTTGGCAACACTGTGTTTTGCCCACTGTGGATTGTTTTCAACGAGGACGAGTCGTGTGCGCGAGTGTTGGGTGCAGCAGAAAAAAAAAACAAAAAGAACAATAAATCAAAACGAAATACAGTGCCACCAACAAAAACAGGCCACAACACAAACATCAGAACGCGGCTCATTTTTTTACCCCGTTGTTGTTGTTCCTCTGCACCAACAGAGGGCGATTATCCACGGCACGCTTTGACCAAATGTGGTAAAAATAGCAGCGAAAAAGCAGCAGCCGTCGTCGCCGACGTCGCCGTTGTTGTTGTTGTTGTTGGCCGACGCCGACTCAATAAAACAAAAGAGAAAAAAAATAAACCCACACAGAAGCAGTAAAATTTGCCAAAATTGGAGCAAATCATTTTACGAGCGAAAAGAAGGCAAAAGCTAAAAACAGAGAAGAACAAGAAAAAGAAGACAAGTGCAAGTGCATTCCGCCAAACACACACACGCACACCCACCTACACACACACACACAGATACACATACAGACAGATTTTGAACGACGGCAATGTCACGACCACGTCCGCGCCTCCCACCCATTGGCATTCCGCGTGAACCGGAACCGGCATTGTAAGTGCATTTTTTTTTTTTGGTTAAGCGAGCTGAAAATGGGTTATGATAATGTTATGATTATGACACTTGTTCGTTGCGCGCACACACACACACACATACACGACACCTATTGCATGTTATAAAATTTGGGCAAAACCGATTCTTTTTTCTACTTGTATGTGTTTTTTCCATGTGTATGCGAGTGTGTGTTTGCTTTTCTATTGAACTGGTTCGATGAATTGAGCAAAGAACAGCATAGTTGAATTTTTCCCAGCCGCATTCTGTATGCCCTTATCAAATTGAATGCAATTGAAATATGCTCTTAAGTATATAGGGTGTAAATAATCAAGCATTAATGAAGCATTCAATTAGTCAAATTTTGTAATCCTTGTGTTACTTAATTTGTGGAACCTATGCATTCGCAACTCGATAGGAAGAGGAAACGGAGATTTTGGACACCTTCGAACAGCTGTTCACAAAATCCACACAGGTTAACAGCTAGTTAACAGTGTGGATTTCACTTTTCACGCCTCCAGACAAAAAAAAAGAAGAATAATTTCACGATTTGTACAATTTTGAAAACCTAATCCGAGTTAAACCATTTATCAGATATATATTTAAAATGTACTCTTTGTTACTTTATGTTAATGTTGCTGTCTTACTCCCACCTATGAGCTGAATAACCAGCCAGTGTTGTTAAATCAGTAAATAAATAATAAAAATAATTAATTCTACTTCTGTTGTTTATTTTTTTTTGCAGTGTACCGCCGCGTAATCTAGACTCGCGGGCCACTATACAAATTGGCGATCAGACGTTTGACATCGATGCCGATAGTCTGGAGAAGATATGCGATTTGGGCCGCGGTGCGTATGGCATCGTGGAGAAGATGCGCCATCGCCAGACGGGCACAGTGCTGGCCGTGAAACGCATACCGATGACCGTAAATTTTCGGGAACAGCAACGTCTAATCATGGACCTGGATATATCGATGCGGTCCAGTGACTGCCCTTACACGGTCCACTTCTATGGGGCGATGTATCGCGAGGGCGATGTCTGGATATGCATGGAGGTGATGAACACCAGCCTGGACAAATTCTATCCAAAGGTCTTCAAGAATCAACTAACCATGGAGGAGACGGTGCTCGGGAAGGTGACGCGCTTTTTAATCTAAATTACTTGGGGGTGGTGTTTGCCACCCTATATCATAATATAATCTGTATTTGTATAATGCATTCCCCCTTGTTGCAGATTGCGATGAGTGTAGTCAGCGCCTTGCACTATCTGCATGCCCAGCTGAAGGTCATCCATCGTGATGTGAAGCCATCGAACATATTGATCAATCGCAGCGGTCAGGTCAAGATATGCGACTTTGGCATCTCAGGTGAATTCATGCGCTTAATAGTCTTACGAAGTTTGAGTGTATCACAACAGGCATATATATATATATATATATATATATTCGTGATCAGCATCAACATCAGATTTAGACATGTCTCAGAGAGAGAGAGAGAGCGAGAGTCTGAGTGAGAGACTGAGTGAGAGAGGGCGAGAGTCAGAGTGAGAGTGAGAGAGAGATAAGTGAAAATAAGTCTGCAAAATTATTTAAAACATATATATATATATTTGAACAATTGATAACATATTGAACTGATTGTTAAATCTGGTTTTGCTCAGGCTATCTGGTTGACTCCGTGGCAAAGACTATAGATGCCGGCTGCAAGCCGTATATGGCACCGGAACGGATCGATCCCCAAGGTAATCCAGCCCAATACGATATACGTTCCGATGTTTGGTCGCTGGGCATAAGTATGATTGAGATGGCGACCGGACAATATCCCTACAACAAATGGCGAACGCCCTTCGAGCAATTGCGTCAGGTGAGCAATTGCATGTCCACTTGCTGTATATATTTGCAGTATATATATATATTATATATATATATATATTGTGTATAGGTTGTCGAGGATGATCCGCCTCGATTGCCGGCTGGTTCGTTCTCTGCAGAGTTCGAGGACTTTATAGCGACATGTCTGAATAAGGAGTATACGGCGCGACCCAATTACGAGCAGCTGCTGCGGCACAGCTTCATTGTCGAGCATTTACAGCGCAACACGGACATCTCCGAGTTCGTTGCCCGGATACTGGATCTGCCGGAGGGGGAGCAGGCGCAGGCGCAGTCGCAGTCGCCACAATAGGATGAATTGCATATTTTGTATGATCCAAATATAAATTTGCCGCCGTCTTCTACATGCATTTGCTATGTGTGTCTGTCTGTCTGTCTGTCTCTGTCTGTTTGTTTGCTTGCCTGTGTATCTCTCAGTGTATTGTAAGAGAAAGCAACACAAACCAAACAAAATCAAAAAAGCAGCGACAAAGATTACAAATTGTTAGCTTAAGTATATATGAAATGAATTGAAATCAGTTAATTAGTAACAAGAATTCTTTACATCTATTTGCCTTTTAATCTAGATTTGATTGCTCCGAAAAAGGGAAGCAATCATTTCAATTTGTCAATTGCTTCTATAGTAAATGTAGTAATTAGAAATGGACATCACTGCTGGAATTGCTCTTTGCGAGTGACCTCTGTATATATACACATATATACGTGCATATATATCCTAATAACACACATCTATTCTTCCTGCATCGGAGTTTTTGACAATTGCAGCGCTCAACAAATTATCGAAACTAAAATGAAAATGAAACCAAACTGTGCCTCTAGTTTTGCAGCCCATCATCTAGTGGCTGTCAAACTGTACGCTGTAAAATGTAAAACTGTAAGAGATACACACACACACACGCACACAAGTTATTTACTTAAATAATGCCGTTAACCACCAAAATAGCGCATTACAATCAAAAAACAATAATAATAATAAACGCCAAGCAAAATAAAATTGTGTAAATTGTTTAACAAAAAAAAAAAAAAAACCTTAAATAGCTAATTAATGTTGAAAGCATGCAAATATTTTTGTGTAATTACTTGTTGATTTACATATATATATTTTATTATTAACTTATATACGCATATACCTTAATATAAACTCACTGTAAAATGAAGCAAACAAAACTAAAACGAAAGCTGATCGGAAAGCTGAAAGAATTTTAATGTTAGCTATTAATGAAAATGAAGAGCAATTTGAGAACTGTGCATTCAAATCGATATCAAAGCGAAACAGCTTTATTAATAAATATGCACACATAACTGAATCCATGCAAAACGCACATACAAATGCATTACTAAGCAACGCATGCAACTGCAACATTTGTGTGTGTTTGTGTGTCAATTGATAGTTGGAATGCGTGGCATTAAGACACGGCAGTCAATTACATATACATATATATACTACATACGAGAACAACAATCATTTATTATTTATGTTTTAAGCAATGTTAAGCAATGCAATGCCACAAACATAATCTTAAAAGTTTCCATTGTGCTTCTAAAGTTCTGCAAACAACAAAAAATAAGAAACTTATTGAATAAAATTATTATATTTAATAACTGCCCCCCACAAATTGCATATTGGCATTATTATTAAAGCAGCCAAGTTGGGAACGTTCTAAAAGTTATTTATGCTGAATCTACGAGTTATTTTTTTTGTATAGCTGATAAACTACAAGTTTCGACAGATAAGACTTAAAGTATACTTTCAGGCTGTTCATTGAAATCAACGCAGCGAATTATTTTCAGCGGTTGCAAATATTTAAGGCATACTTTTAGGGTGAATAAAAGCGCTGGCTCATATGGTACAAAAGTACCAAGACGGATCCTTAATTTGATTACACTTGTACACAGTGTACTTTGGTACACTTGTACACAATGTACTTTGGTACACTTGTACACAATGTACTTTGGTACACGTGTACACAATGTACTTTGGTACACGTGTACACAATGTACTTTGGTACACGTGTACACAATGTACTTTGGTACACGTGTACACAATGTACTTTGGTACACGTGTACACAATGTACTTTGGTACACTTGTACACAATGTACTTTGGTACACTTGTACACAGTGTACTTTGGTACACATGTACACAATGTACTTTGGTACACTTGTACACAATGTACTTTGGTACACTTGTACACTGTTTAGCTTTGTTAATTTACAGCCGTTACACTTTGAAATTAACCAAACAGATGTCAAATTGAAACTATTTTTAGTGATCATTGGAAAACAACTTGGAAAAAATAGAGCAATTGCGTATAACGAAAATGGCAGCCAGCATTTTCCAGCAGAAGTTTCAATTTTGCTATATTCTCCATTGTGAATTGAGAGCCATCCCTTATAAAATATCGATATCAAATATCGATATTGTTATTGTTGAGATTGTTCAATTGCTGGTGTTTATTGTGATTATTTATTGCTGCTTATTTGCCGCCATAAAACACAATTGTTTATCTACGCGCAGTTGGCTTGAGCGATAAGCGATAATCTGCCAGTTGGCAATTCGTGTTGAGTGCCTAAAGAACAACGAGCCAACAAATACGAAAATGAGTGCAGCTCGCAATTTGTTGTTACTTTCCTCGTCTCGGCTGCATGGCCATGGATATTTGGAGCACGCTCGCCTTCAACTGGACGAACTGTTCCAGGCGTAAGTTGAGTCTACAAATACGTGACTATATATTTTAACTTATATACAATTAATTTTTCACACGCCCCAGCAAAAATGTGAAAACGGTGCTCTTTGTTCCGTATGCGCTGCGCGATCACGATAGATACACGGCAACAGTGCGCGATGCATTGTAGCCCTGGGGCTATGCCGTCGAAGGGCTGCACACTCAACCCGATCCTGCGGAGGCGCTGCGCAAGGCGCAGGCGATGTTCGTTGGTGGTGGAAATACTTTTGTGCTGCTGAAGCAACTGTACGAATTGAAGCTGGTGGAGCTGATACGTGAGCTGGTGCTGGAGCATGGCCTGACCTATGTGGGCAGCAGTGCCGGCACCAATGTGGCCACATGCTCCATTCACACTACCAACGATATGCCCGTGCAGCAGCCGCCCAGCTTTGAGGCCCTTGCGCTCGTCCCCTTCAACATCAATCCGCATTATCTCGAAACGAGTGCTGACACCCAGCACAAGGGGGAGACGCGTGACGAGCGCATCGACGAATTCATTGCCTATCATTCGCGTCCGGTGCTCGGATTGCGCGAGGGCACCAGCCTCCGAGTGCAAGGCAATCTGGTCACGCTGCTCGGCGATCGCAGTGCCAAACTCTTCAAGGCGTAAGTGTGCTGCGATCGTTATCGATATCGATAACGCAGCTGTTATATCTGTTATCTAAAATTGCTAAACTATGCTTCCCGTGATAATTTCAGCGATGGCTCAGCCGTGGAATATGCACCCCAGGCGGATCTCAGTTTCTTGCTAGAGTCTTAAGGCTCGATGGTGTAGAAAACATTAACATACATTTATTTCAAAACATACATAAATATAAACATACATATAGATATATGTATATATCGTACAACATGTTCGTGATAGATCTTATACGTAAATCGTACATATATTTATATATATTATACGCTTTTAAATCTATTACTACACAATAATAATTATATGAAAGGGATTATCAACTATATACAATCATTCAATTTCCATTGCTAATAATAAACTAAGGCAACGATTACAACAAGTATTTTGTTTCTTATGGGAACTTGAAATAAGCTGCTCACTTTCTAAGACTTTTATTTAGTCGTTGTTTAAATGCATCTTGAAGAGAACCATCTAAGATATATGCAGGATTCTCGCTGTTTTCTGTCTATGCAAATACCAAATCGAAATAAATAATAAAATAATTAACGGGCAGGTTTCCTTATTCGAACTGAACATCAATTTCTTATGTATAACAGTTGGCATTTGTAGAACAGTTAGCATCAGTTTCAGTTTCAGATATCAGCAGATAACATAACTGATCAACTAGAACATTTTGTCAGCAAGGAATGAATGTTAACTGTGCTTTTTATTTATTATTATTATATTTTATAACATATGAATTAAACTTTGCAGAGAGTCGTTCTAACAGTAATGGTGTATAGGAAACTGTAAACTAGCATAGATTATTAGAAGGAGCGCGTATAACAGTTGCAAGGTTTCCGTTGCGGCAAGATTTGGGCCACATTCCATTCACATTGGCTAAGGCGGCATTTGATTCACATACTTCAACAGCCACTTCTTCAACTTAAGCAAATCTATGTCTATATATATATATATATATATCTATAACACTTAGCTATGCATTAAACATATATATATATATATGTAAGATAATAGTATATAGGAATTCTGGTAGATGTAAAAAAAAAATTATAAGTAATACAGTTATAAGTTAATAAATAATTTATATACGTATATTGGCTAATTGAGAGCGGCTAATGACAAGCTTGGATTGGCCCTGAATATTGGCTAATGGCTGTTGTATGCACTGTTATACAACTGTTATACACACGCGCACACACACACACACACGAACTTATACAACTACCTCCCATAAATGTGTATTTAATGTCTATGTATATGTAAATTTAATATGCTTAAAACTTAAGCAAGCATTTTGGCAGCTACACGTTACAGACAACCCCCTCCTCCTCCTCCCCCCTGCAAACACCCCCCGTCCTGCTTGCCCCTTTTCCAGCACTTAATTATATAACAATTCGTGTCTACCATTCTGAGCATTAAAAGTTTCACTTTCCTGTTGAACACAAAGACGATCCTAAGTTTTGTGTTGTGGTTTCCTACCCTGATGTGGCTGTCGTGATCTTGAGCAATTCAGATCTAGAGAGTCCCATCCCAATTGCTTCAATAGCACTTGAATTCTCTGGATCCTGCTCCCCCGCTGACCATCAAGAATATCATTCTATCAGCTGTGTTGCA
The DNA here is from genome assembly GCA_035042265.1 of Drosophila imparisetae. Lineage (NCBI taxonomy): Eukaryota > Metazoa > Arthropoda > Insecta > Diptera > Drosophilidae > Drosophila > Drosophila imparisetae. The sequence continues at coordinate 1,165,513 of JAWNLP010000147.1, forward strand.
TTACATGTGCTTGGAAGCTGTGCTTCATTTGGTGTTGATAAAACGCATGCTGCAGCAATGGATGTCGAGAAAAGGACGACTCCTTGGATACTACAGCAGTCGTGAAATAAAATTGTTACAAAGAATTACGACTTTGATATCCGGCATCCCAGATTCTTATTCTCAGACCTGGCTACCAAAATTCAAACTAATCTATAATAGAGGCGTTGATTGTGTCCGACATGGATTACCGACATATGGTAGAGATTAACACATTGATCCACACACAATCTCCAAATTTGTAGGTTTGTCCTTGAACGATGTTTTGTGAAGATTTGTTTTACAGGATTTAAGTTCGTTTGTATTGGTTTTTGTTTAATTAAATAATTTTGTCTGATAGATCCTTTCGATAAAAGTTTGCCAGCTCTATTTTAGTAGATGCTCCATAACTAATTTAAGCCCCTCTGGAACTGCTCTGATAGATTCCTTAAAAATGAACACCCTTGAGTTCATTCATGCCTATTCAACAAAATAGCAAATCAACAACCTGAATTAAGCCTAAAGAAACGTATTCCGGCTACACCTTAATACTCACGTTAAACCAGGATGGGTCAGTATTAAAAATAAAAAAATTTACAAAAAAACCAACAAAAATTGTCTAAAATTAGGCAAGCACACACATACACACACAAACACACACACACACTTTAGAAAGGAACTGGATATATATATATATATATATTTACTTATCCTGCATAGTTGTTTTACTTTTGCAGAATACTTTTGTCCTCGTAGCGAATGATGGCGTCGCCGATTTGTTTGCGCGACGCCAAATGGATGCACTGCACCCGTCCACATTTCGCTGGCAAAGTGCTGGGCAGGGTTCCACCACTTGCCAGATGATTGCGCACATCCAAACCGAAACGCAAATGCGGCTCCACAGCGCGCAAAATGTGTACAGTGTGCTGGGCGGCGACAAACATGTCCAGGATGCTCTCGACGCCACCAGTCGTCGTCGAACTGTGCTGCAGCAGCTGATCAATGTCCAGATCGCTGCGCATGATGGGCAAACCCTGCGGATCCATCAATTTCCGAGCTGCAAGCAAGAAAAACCATTAGGAATGCTTTCATCAAGTCAGATCGACTACAAAGGTGGCCTGAATTCACCTGGCTTTCTTTCCTTCTTCCCTATCTCCTCTCCTTCCCACTCACTCTTTCTCTCTCTCTCTCTCTCCCTTTCTCTATCTGTCTCTCTCTCTCTCCCTCACTCACCCTGAACATAGTCGCGACTGTAGAAGGCGATGACATCGTGATTATGTCGATCAAAGTAGCCGCTGCTCTGGCTGATGTCGCAGGTGTCGCAATCCTTGCAGAACTGCGCCCAGGTGCACGGATACAGCTGGAATCCGATGGGCGCATACACCTGGAAGCCCTGGATCGTGTTCATGCGCACCCGATTGAGGAAATCGGTGCGAAAGAGCATGCCCGGTGTGGCCAGCAGCACCAGGGAATCGAGCCCCAGTTTGGGCAACGCCAGATCCGCCACAACCAAGCTGAGCAACTGTCTCGGCCCGTACATGGAGGCGTGCAGCAGCCAATCCTCCTGATTTACGGGCTCACTCAATTGCTCCGGCAGACGGATGGATACCCAGGCAATCCTTGAACCATCTGTCTTGTATTTGGAGGATAAGTCCAAGGCCACTTTCTTCAGTGCCTTGAAGGGATCATCATCCCCTTTGCTGGGCGACTTCAAGCGATACAGAAAGATCTGCAGCAAAAGGAAAGTACATAAATAAAACGAACTTCTCAATTACATTTCGAGTTTTGCTACCAGGAGTAGAAAGGTGTTGTCCTGATTGTGCATACAGATGCGTTCGTATTGGGCCACAAAATCGAGAGCATCTGGCACCTGATGCTCGAATGATGGCACAAGGATGGCGATCCGTATGCTCTCCGTGACATACGGCGATGGTACGACCTCGACCCGTCCGAGCGGTTTGACCACCTCGAAACTCTTGAGGAGCAATCGCTTGGGCGTTTTGCCCTCATAGAGATTGAGATGCAGCTGATAGTCCATGCCGCGTGTCGCATCAAATTTACGATAAGCACTGTGCATGCTGTGATATCGCAGCCGGGGATATTTCTCTGCCGCATACTGTAGCGCTATCTCCAGCACCTTGGCAAAGTCGAGGGCCTCGATGCGACTCAGTGCGGCAACGGCATGATCCGCATTCGCATTGGGCAGAAAACTGTGCGTTTCATTCAACAGCTGCCACGTAAGCATGTCGTGACGTGTCTCCGGCGCACTGGGCGGCGGCACGCCGAGGGGCCAACGGATCTCGAGTATCTTGTTGGAGATGCTGCCGTTCGCAATGCGATACGATTTTTGCTCGAGCGCATAGCCACGCTGCTGCACCAGCTCCAGATGATGCTGCATCAAATTAAATTTGTTTATATTTATTTATTTACGTTTTAAACATATTTTTCATAATACATTTGAATACTATTTGAATTTCCGTTGTAAACGCAACTCTCTTAACAGCAAACCGTTAACAGCATGCGCTTAACAGCGTCATGCTCTGTTAACAGCACAATGTTAGCACTCACCTTGGAATAATATGCATGCAGACGATAGAAATCCTCTGGTGTGTGCACTGGATAAACGGTGCTAGCATTCCGAAATGCTTCCTCCTTGGCCAGTATGCTGAGATCCTTAAATTGGCGGGATTTCGTATTCAAGGCATAGCTATACTGACGCATACCCTGTGTTTAATCAGATGCCAAAGAGTAAAATAACTAATTAGAATGTTTTATTTGTGTTTGGCGCCGTCAAATGAACCATGAAATTAATTTCTAGCACAAAAAAATAAAATTAATTAAACATTTATAATGTACATACATACAACGTATGTACGACAAATTTAAAAAAAATGTGGCAGTGACAGTTGCAACCCAGAACGTGATCCAGTAAGAACATGTGTTTGACAGATCACGATAAACAATAAACTTCCTTTATTGACGACGAGCAGGCGACTCGCCTTTAGCATCCCATTAAAATCCCAAACTCAAACACAACAGACAGCGGCATTTTTGCTGCTCCCATTTAAATTTCCAGGGGCGGGTAGATTGGGGAGAGGAATCGGGGCGAGGGAGTAGCAATAGCAGCGGCTGCATAATTAAATTAACATTGCCATGTTAAGAGTTCGTTAGATGCGAGTTGTGTTTGAAGTTTGTCAGACGTCAACACACTGCATCTGCCTCTCTCTCTCTCCCTCCCTCTCTCTGGCGCATCTTTTTCATTTGCTGGTAGGCAGCGCACCATAAAACATAATAAATACATTTTGTCGCATTTTTGAGCTCAGCAAATGCATCTAGTTAATTTGCTGGCGCACATTAATCAATTTAAACGATAAAAAAAAACAATAGCTGCAACGGGACCTTTGATGTTGACAGCAGCAACAAGTAGTCAAGTGTTCGACTGTTAAATACTCTGCTCAACATGCAAACATACATGAATACATTTTTACAGACACTCTGACACACAGACGCACATATATATTTATTTAAAGGTCTGCTTAAGATTGAAGAAAAATGCAATGAAATCAACACTCCCCACGTACATACACACACACACACAGACATAATGCACATATCATAAACATATGTACATAAATCATTTAACGGTGCCTGGCAGTAGCCGCATAAATATAAACTCAAAATCCAAACAAATGAATGAAATTCATGAGAAAGACGTGCGTCAAGTTCTTAGCCCTACGTTTCACGATATACGTACAAAATAATTCTAGCGAAATTGCGTGTGCACAATGAGATTTGGCGCTGTTATAAATAGAGCAAGAACAAGAGCAAGAGCAGAAGCAAGCAGCAACTTTAATTGGCCAATATTATTTTCAATGCACATAATGTAAGCATACTTAGCAGTGGCTCACAAACAGCGACTCAAAGACAGTGCAACTCAAACTGTAGTAAACGTAATTTTATGTTGCCTAAACGCTTACCCCCAACTCCAGCCATTTAAAATATACTTTGCTTGGAAATTAAATAAACTGTGCATCAAGTGGTTGTTGCTGTTGTGTGGTGTTGCTGCAACTGCTGCTGATAGCTGCCCCCCTCCAAGGCCTGCCACAAAATTAAATCTTTAAAGTTGCTTTCGTTTTTTCCTCTCTCTCTCTCTCTCTCTCGCTCTCTCCTATTAGTCTAGCCCTCTTCACGCATCATTTCGTTTTGCGGCTGCTGCTGTTGCTGCTCTTTTCAGGGTCATTTTTTTTGTATCAATGAACTGTTGTTAGCTTTTGTGTTCTTTTCGGGTGTTCGTTCTAGTGTGTGTGTGTGTGTGTGTGTGTTTGTCGTACGTCTGTTTATTCCACTGCAAATTGTTTAAATAAATAAATCGGCGTGTAGCAAAGATCACAAGCAAACGGGCAAATTAACTTGCACACACACACAAATGCATACATTCGTATTAATATTCATATATATGCTGGCTGCTACAGACAGCAGTGCTGCTCAAACTGCGAATAGCGGCTGCTGCTGTTGATGCTATCTATTATGTCTGCCTGTTAACTGCTGGTGTAATTTAACATTGCACTTGAGCAGAGTGGATGTCAAACTGCGAATGTGGAACACAGTTTGCCGTGCTACAGCCAGCAGGAGCTATGCATTTGTATTCACATTAGGAATCAAAGTCCCCGTTCCATATTCCGTGTAAATTTCGATTTGTGATATTTCTCACCTGAAACGTTTCCTGGCAGCTGGCAACACGGCTCGCGTATTTTACACATCGTCCAATGTTGACACTGTGATCATTTGTGATGCCGATGCGAACACATCGATCCAGGTTGTTGCGCATCTTGCGGATGACACTGCTGCTGAGCAGGATGCCCGCCTCCAAGGCGCAATAATTGCGATCGGTGAGTCCTCTACCTCCACCCCCGTCAGAAGCAGCAGCACCATCCGAATTATCATCATTTGACTCATTGGCAACATTGTCATCGTCATTGTCATTGTCATGATGATTGGCATCATTGTCAGCATTATCGACATTTTGATTCTCTTTTTTAGATTCGGCACATGGACTCCCCATGTATAAATCGAAGGTGATGCTCATGTGGTAGAGCAGCGCATTCAGCTTGCGAGCATCCACATACACATTGTCCGGCACGAGCAGAAAATAATCGAAATCGTCCAGATAGTTATCGGCTATGTACTTGATCACATAGAAGGGGCGGCGACTCTCGCGGGTATCGGTGAATCCGACGATATTCTTCAGTTGATAGTTCGTCTTCACGCTGTCCGCATTGATGAAGAACTTGATCTTGTTGACCAGATGGGCGGTGGTGCGATTAAAGGCTGTCGCATAGCTGTTGATGTTCTCCTGTGACGTCATCACACCAATAAATATCTTCTCCCGAATGCCCAGCTCCGATGAGTAATAACGCGGTCGCATGACATTTTTTACCTGCACAAAAAAAGAACAAAAAAACCAGAAATAAAAAATATGAAATCTGAGTTGGAGTTGCAGTTGAAGTGTACATAATCCCTAAAAAGGTAATTGTTATATTAATTGAATGTAAGGTCGATCCAAATCAGATGTAATCTTAACTTTACAAGTCTACAATTTGTTGTCAGCTTAAGCAAGCATATCGAATAAACAAGCACCATTGATCGATACAAATCGATTTCTGATAACAAGAAGTTAGAAATATATCCCCCTAGTCAGGAATGACAACTAATCACCTAACATATATCTTATATGGCAGCTATAAACGAGATTCTGATGAGCGCATCTCCAACATATATTATTTATTTACAATCACCACCATTACTTTTTTGCAGTAGTTTCTCAAATTGCCCGCTCATCGAATTATATATTCGTGATATGTTTTCCAGCTAAATAAAAGAACAATTTACAATTCATTACATACGCGTGTGATCATAAACATTTTATGGAGTGCGTTGAACCCATTACCTAAGAAAACCTATCTAGACACATACAAATATATTCAGTATCGCTGCCTATTTTTGACGATTGCCAACTTCCATTTTACGCATTCAAGAGAATGAGAACTTGTACTTTTATGTGCCAGTTTGAATAACATAATCATCTTATCATCATCATCATCATCATCATCATCATCATCATCATCACTTTGAGTACCCACCACTTCAATTGACTAGCATATTTTGTGTGCTTGGATATTTCAAGTGCCCAAACGTGCAGTTGTCCGTCCGTCTGACTAGATTATTTTAATGGGCACAAAATACTTATGCACAACTATTGTTGTCCTCGATTCATAATTCTTCTATATATATATATATATATATATATAAATGTATCTTTCAACTTGTGCCTTCCAATAGAAAATCGATTTTGATCGGTTTTATGTTAAAAACTTATTGAAAAATACATCCTTAAAATAATGCCTGTGTCGGAAATCGATTTTTATCGATAAGTAATGCAATAAACTTGCTCTGCGTATGGTAAAACTTTCCTCTCATCGCCGTTTTCATAAAGACAGATCAAAATGGATAAATCGATTCAGCTGTTTTATTTTTTGCTAATCAAGAATATATATCCTTATGGGATCGGATTTTCTTCCTTTTCTACCTACTGCCTACGGCACATACTTTTGCACAACATTATTATATCATTTAACCATAAACTCAACAACGGACTACCTTAAGGTATAGCTCCCTGAGTAGACAACTAAAGTCGGGTTTGGGCTTCGGTTCAAGGTAAGACTATCTCATCTTTGGTTCAGTTGAAACTTTAAAGTATAACCGCCTTTTTAGGTTTGTATCGCCGGCAGTTAAATGATATCAGAGTTTATTTGATGATATGGCCGAGTATTGCGAGTACCTTTTAATTGTCCACTTTTTAATGGGCGTCGTAAAACGCAGCTCAAGATCGCTGAGTTTGCCTTAGTTGTACACGTTTATACAATGAGTATGGATTATTTTGTTTTTCTTTTTTTTTTGTTGATTAACGTTGACGTCAGATTCGAAATACACCTGCCTGACCTTTGAACTGCAATCGTGTCGCTTAATGCTAGCCAAAGTGAGCTGCTAACTGTCGGTTAGTATTAGTCTAATCGGTTTTAGACCCGCGTCGAAACAGGCGGCAATTAGCGCTGATTGCTGAAAATAATCAACTAGTTAGTGCCGACTGAAAGAGCCGGCAAAGAGCGACGGACATATACCCTATAATGTCAAACAAAACAATCTTATGCCAACATTTGATTAGAAATGGACATGGAAATGTATCTTATAGATATACATTTTATTTTCCAATTAATTTAATTGAATTTCCGCGATAAATAAATAGATATCTAAATAAGTTAACGATGTGCTAGGCTATATAAAAACAATTGAGATCGCTGTAATCGGTCCTACTGTGGTAGCTAATGGACTTAAGATTTTTGAGAGGGCTTCCCGCTCTGTCGCCCTTTCACTTTTGTTGACTCCAGCGCAAGAACTGTACAAGATATAGACATTGACGATCTTTCAAGCACATCACGAGCAATCTACACTTCAAGTTTACTGACTCTAGTTTTCAATTTGTGGCATAGTCGATTACAGTTATCGATTTTCCAGCTTCCCCAATTGACGTGGCCAAGGTCAAAACGAAATATTTAAACTCTCAAGTCTCTCGCTTCCACAAAACTAATATGCCCTTCAACATTCGATGACAGAGTATAAGAAATATACTTAAGGTGTTGAAAATTTGGACAAATAAGATAAGTATCAAAAGTTATCGACTGCTAGATATTCTATAGTTCATATATATATATATATATATATATATATAGAGTCGATTAAGCCCGATTCGTTGGCTCTGGCAATAAAGATGTTCGAATGACAGATTTGGCACAGGGGCTACAGTGGGCGTGGCAATGCGTTGAGCAAGAAAAAACAGATCAGATCTTCGCTGGAATTATACAGGGTATCAGGCACATTGCGCACATTTGTAATGGGATTTTAATTGAATTATTATTGGCTAACGAGCCAGCGACATGGCCAATGCACCCATTAAAATGCAATCTTCCCCACCTCCCGCCTCCCCCTCCGCATCCTCCTCCCCTTGCGCAGCAAATTCGTATGCAAAAGCCAGATGACCTTGTGCTTAAATTACGGGCACCTCATGCCACACGAGCTAAAAACTGAAGCCACATCTCCACATCGACACCACAGGTAAGCAATTAATTGTGTAAATATCTAAGCACAAACAGAAAACAGGTAAACATATTTGCCCGACGTGCCCGACTTGCCCGACTTGCTCGACTTGCAGAACAAATAAGAAAAGAACAGTTATCGTAGTCACACCGCACATCATATACCCTATATGGAAGTCCATATGCTATTTACTCAGAACCACTAAAAACGGACTACACATTAGAACATTTTTCTTGTTCTTTACAAATAATTTCCAATAATGAAAAAACATTTTTCTTTTGTAGATGACTTTTCTGTGTTCTCCCAACAAGCACTAAAAATTCCAGCGATTGTTCCTATGGCAGCCATAGGTTATCCAGCTTCGACGGATGGATATGCTGCAAGCTTCGGCGAGATAGTTCTAAAACTGAGCGAACACATGTGAACTAGTTCAAGCAGATATGGCTATATCTCAACTCGACACAGCATCGCTGGTCCAGAATATATATATATATCTTGCATATATATATATTTCTTCTTCTTCATTGGAAAACTTCACGAGATTATTAATACTTCCTTCTCGGCAAGGGTAAAAAAAAATGAAAATTCTATTTTCCATATTTCCTTTGTGGTGGGAGAGAAGTTAGGGAAATTGATGAATGACGTATGGAAATTCTGCGAATTTGAAAATCGAAAGCTAAAATCGTTCGTAAGTTTTGCAAATTGTATTTGCTTTGGCATTTGAATTATGAGTGTTCCGAATAAATGGCAAGCAAGTACAAACATTTTTGGCGGAGAGTGTATCACTGATGACTCAGCGAACAGTCCCAACTAACTATGGCGGCTCGAGGCGCACTAGGAGCACAGTTCTCAGGGCACCCAGTCGCCCACCTTAAACCCTGAAGTCACTCAAAACTCTTTGATGTGAATTAGACCCAAGCAGCTGCTCCTGTCCAAGCAACGCGATCTAATCAATCAATCAGTAATTTCCATCCATCAAAATGTAAATCGTTACTTTTCGTTGATAAGGCGCATGTCAGCCAGCATGAACTTTGACAAGGGCTCGAATAATGAGAGATACCCTGAACCGGGTTGCTAAATACACACTTGCAGATAGTAGGTTGTAAATGTTCACAGACTGGATATACTTTATAGCAATAGGAAGGCTATATCTTTACAATGGTGTCTTTTATTGCTATCGTATATCGATTTGTATCGATATTCGCGAAACGGGGGCAGGCATTGATAACTTGATATACGTGAATAATAATGTGATAGTTTTTTAATTGAAACTCGTTGCCTTCATGTGGCACACGTGGCTGTGAGAATTTCAATTTGTTCATCGATGGAGTCGTTATTTTGTGCCCCTTGATAACAGCGAAAGAGAATAAAAAGTGTCTTGTGACGTAACAGCAGCCAACGGAAGTAAAAAATAACTAATCGATAAAGAAAGAGAGAGCTAGAGAACGACGGCGGGATACCCTGTAGCCAAGCAAAGCCAAGTCAACTCAATGCAACTGTTTGCTGACTTTTGGCTCTACGCTTCTTAAGACGTTCACTCAGAAAAATAATCCCCTCGAATTGAAGAAATTCGCCATACTATTGGCGCCAGGGATGATTATTTCTAATCTTATCTAATTTCATTATCAGGATTTGGGATTGTCGATTTTTTATTTTCACTTCAAATTTGTACAAAAATGTTTTCTTATATCTAGAAATTATTTCGAAAAACAAAGATTATTTTGCCGAGTGTAGTGAAATGCCTCAGTGTTGGCCAGGTCTTTCGCATCATCTTTCAGTTATTCCCCCCGATTCTACAGGGTATAGATATGCTCGTCATATTTGATCATATTTCAATTGATAATTGCAAAACTCTGTGGCCAACATTAGCTAGACGGTAAGCAAAGACAGTTAGTTTGGCCAAGTTTAAAGCGTTATCAGCCAGCTGCCTTATCAGCCAATAGTGGAAGCAACAAAAATAACAGAGAAAAACAGAAAAACAGGAATCATAATAAAAGCAACAAAATCGACAATATTCCAATTTCAATATGCCACAAAGTTAATTAAACATAGATATTGAATTATGTTTATTGGTTTGTGCGCAGTTTGGTGTCAGCCCGATTTGGATTTCCAATTGGATGACTGTCGTCCAACTGGAGCTGGAAAATGGTCAGTCCATTCCGACTTAGCGTTTAATTACGGCTCTCAGTATCAAGTATAAATGCTATATAGAAAAAAAAGCGAATAATATTCAAATATATAAAGTATAAATATGTTTTTCAAATGCGAACAATCAGACTTTGATTATTCGAAAACTGTTTTAATGATTTCAAGTTCTGCACAACCTGATCGATCGGCATTTGGGTGTGATTAATCTTAAGATAACTTTTGCCTTAAGCACTCACCTACAAGTATAAATGTTTACACAATAATGCGGCCAATTTGAGTGGTGAGTGGATTGAATGACTGAGTGTTGAATACATGTGAATACATGTGAATCATGTGAATCATGCAAATGCAATGGCCATTAATTGATTTGCTTGCACTTCAAATTAGTGTGTAATTTGAGAATGGATCCACAATTTATTGGCTTTTATTGGCATGTGAATTTTGGGTTTGATACCATTCATAAATTCAGCCAGATGGGGTCCCGGGAGGAGAGTCTCGGCACTATTCATTAGTATTGGGTTAATGAAATGATTTCGCTTAATCGAAGCCTTCTCGATTGATCAAATCAAACCTCAAGTCAAGTAAACAATATATTTACAATTGAATCAAGTAATTCAAGCAAAATGAATAAGAACAGGATTCATTCTATGATTAGGGCATTTCGAATGTATTCAAGTCAAAAACTAAATATTTATTGGTCTTGTCAAATGTCAAAAAGTTGGTCTAATAATTAGAAAGATTCCACTTGGATCTGTGGATTATTACTAGTCTCCCAGTTCTCATTTCTCTACTGAGCCTCTTCTCTACTGAGCCTCTTCTTCTTCGATTAATTTTGGGATTGTCGATTTTTCGATTTTTTCCAAAAACATGAAACATTCTAAAAAGCAGATATTTTTCTGAGTGTAGATTTTCTAGCTGCCTGGCCATATCCTGACGCTTCCCTCTTACGAGTCTAGAAGAGGAGCAGCTTCCCTTATTTGCGCCTAGTTTGGCGTGATTCCGAGTAAGTCGAGTGCTAATAAGTAGGCATACTATTAGATAATAAATCGCTGTGTGCAACACCCAAGTGATGTGTACAAGTACGCGTACTTGTGTGTGTTACAGATAGATAAGTAGAAACTTGTTTATAGAATGATATATATTGCATGCTGTCTCAATCTCAATCTCAATCTGAATCTCAATCTGAATCTCTGCTCGTTTTCAATCGGGCACAAGAGCCAAGTGTGTGTGAATTGTGCATCGGATTTGACAAATCTTAATTGAAAGTCGTGCGCAGGCGGTGCTTTACACATTTGTACAGATTTATATATATATATCTCTATATAGATATGTGTGTGTGTGTCTGTTTGTTACAGATCGGTGGTGCTATAGCTGTAACTGTTGTGGATCGTTGAGTAGACGCAGGGTCGACTCTGTCTCGCGCTCATGACAATTAATTGAGATCGTCATTGTGCACTACTATATAGATATGTTTTCCTATATATACACACACACACATGCACACCTATATCCAAAACTATGTGTAGATATGTGGGCCTTAAGCCGGATATGCGACGCGCTTTTCAATTAAGGCAGCAGCAACAACAACAACAAAAGACAACTTGCATCTGGGTGAACAATGCAAATCAAAAGAGCATCAGCCAAGTATATATATATATATATATATATATATATATATATACATATATATGGCATATCAATTAACTACTTATAGATGAGTGATAGCGGCAAATGAGAATTATTCAATTATGAGAAGTAAACATGTAAAAAGATGGCAACCCTACGCGGGGGGTACTTATGGCAAGGAGCTAGTTAGCATTAGCAAGGATAGCTTAGAGTTACAAGATAAACATCAAATACAACCAATAACCACAACATAAGTATATATGTGAAAAGGATGGCAACTCTACGCAGCTAATTGGCAGACTGTGCGTAATGAAAGAGCTGTGGGAACATATGATTAGAATATATAATACATTCGAAAGCAAGATTTACAACAAGGTGAGAGACTGGCATCGATCAGTTTCCATATTCCATTTATAGACTCGACTTCTCCGAAATTCCCAAGTTTTTTTTTAGTTTCTATTCAAAACATAATATGATTGGCGCATTTCGAATGTATTCAAGTCAAAAGCGAAATATTTATTGGTCTTTCGAATCAATTTCTTTTGGTCAAATGTCACAGAGTTACATCCAGAGTCTGTCTAATAATTGCTCTATTTAATTTGTGTCGTTATTAAAATACTAATGAAGTAGTTTGGATGCATGTGAACATTAATTATGATGTATTCCCATTAATTATTGCTCTAATACCCATCAGCTGGTCGCCTCAAGGTTGACTTCATAGGGTGCTCACTAATTGATAAGTCGGTTTATTTATAGACGACACTGGGACACTGATAAGTCGTACTTGCTGTAAATTAAGGTGTCGCAAATATAGATTTCTATATATATATATATATATATATGTACACGCATATATATATATATATATAATTATATATATCACTTGTTCACTTGGCCACCGCGTTGTGCATTCCAGCCGAGATCATATACTTGTCAAACAAATAATCTCCAAGATCTGTTTGGGACCGTTGCAACTGTCGTATATAATCGGCTAGGATCTTCTGGCCATCGACCTGCTCCTGGAGAAAGTTCGCCTCAATGAAATCGCACAGATTCGGATCGTTCTGTTTGCTGGCCAACGCGTGCACCTCCAACAGATGCTGATTCACCTCCAGCTCCATTTTGAGGGCATGCTTCAGGGCCGTCAAAGTATCGGGAAATTTGGGCAGCGGTTCCGGTACACTGCTCAAAAGAATGGAGCCACCACGTTTATTCATGTACTTCATCATCTTCTCGGCATGCTGGCGCTCCTCGGCGCTGGCCTGCAAAAAGAATCCATGGACGCCCGGTGAACTGACATCGGCCCGATCGAAATGATAGGCCTATCGATGGATATGGAAAGATATATCTCGCCGATTTAACTGATTTCTGCTTTCTTACCATGGCCAAATACTGATGGCACGCCTTTAGCTCCATGTTGATCTGTGCGTTGAGCTTCTCCTCACAGCATTTGGCGAAATTCTGACGCATTATCTGGCACAGACGACGTATTAGCCATGGATAACCAAATGACATTTTTGTGTGGCAATCAATAATAAAAAAAAATAAACCAAAAACTAAAGCCGAAAATTTGTAAAAAAGTAAAAGTCTAGGGAAAAATCAGATCCGAAAATTTTTATAAAACTACAATCCTAATTTGTCTAGAGAAAAATCAAAAGATTTATTCTGATTTTTGACTCCCTCATTACTAGTCCCAAAAAAACAGAAATAATACAAAAAAATAGCACAAAAGTGCTAAACTTGACCGTCGATTTCAAGAGAATACATTAAAGATCTGACTCAAGACTCAGTCGGTTTGCAAATAGGTATTACTGATTATGGAGAAGCCCAGATGAAACCCGCATAGAGCAATCAGTTTCTCGCTGTTTCGTTTTTTGGGGGTCACAGGTTCAAAGTGAGCAGTCGGCAATGAGATTTCACTTTTCATTTTTTCATTTTTTGTCAGCAAAGCACTTAGTTGGTGTGGACACACACACACGCACACACGCAAACACACACTTGACCCATACACATATGTATGTATATGCATACAGTTCAGGTCACAATAATAGTACTGTAAAACGTTTAATATATACTTTCGATTTCTTGCAATAGATCTCTCCCATATTTCTGGGCAGTTGTAGTATGGTGATATCAATATATGGTGTGCAATATAGGGAAAAGCAACAATTAGTGTTGATTAACGATTAAAAATATGAATACAAATCGTAGTTCGCAATATTGTCGATTTAGTTTCTTACATTTTACAGTCAAATAAAACCTCTCGCACCGATATGAAGTCTAGAGAAAAGAAAACTTTCTAATATACAAATCGAAGGATAAATGAAGGACATAAATAAATGATATCAATGTGGAGCAAGCATCTCAGAACTATGTGATTCAGGGTTAAAAATAATTTGTTATTTCTCGTCCTACTGTTACTATAAACTTGACCGCAAGTATATATATATATATATATACGCTATGGTTTATGTGGGCTTAGGCAACCGCACGTTGAGTAAACTCAAGTTATTGTCATTTACTTGTATTAAGTGAATGGGAAACGACTTTTGCTCAGTTTTAGTTTTAGTTTATTATTTTTTTGTTTTTGTTTTTGTGCGAACGAGTTTTAAATATTATCTTTCCCTAGTGCCATACACGCACATTAAAGTAATAATAATAATAATAATCATAATAACACACACACACACACACAGTGGCCCATTCAATTATGGTAATAATCATTTTGTTGAAGACGAGCAAAACGCAAGTCATTTAAATGCCGCAGCATTACACAACACTGCTTGTTCCATTTTACTATTTCTTCAGACATCGTTTATCGAAATTTAAATCAATTATAACACATATTATTTAAATTAAATTATATTAAACCAGAGAATACTATTCAAATACTATTCCTAAGGCAAATTAAAATGTTTCCTGCCAAACTTCAAACTTTTGAATAGGTCAAGTTAATATTGTGTTAAACTCCAAATAAAGTAGCTCTATGGAATATATTGTATATATTTTTGTATTGATTAACATTATCTTAAGATCTTAAAGTTATTTCTTTGTATTATCTTTTCTTTCGGCAAGCAATTGCGCATTATAAGTAATACCAATATTACTGAGTATCCAAACAACAAAATAAAGTGCCAAAAATGTGTATTTAACTTGTTTGTGCGCATTGGTCGCTTAATGAAAACGCAAACGTTTGCATTGTTAACTGTATAAACCGTGAAATACATATACATCAAATTGCATCAGATATGTTATATTGATATTATCAATTTGCCAGCCCCTCATCAACGAATATATATATATATATACGAATACAATGTACTCTCAGTGTATAGAACAGATATACGTTTTTATGTTTGGATATATACACAATGTTTAATCGATCTTCGTTTGATTTATTCGTGTGTTCTCGTATTCAATTCAATAAATTTCGCTGCGTCCGATTTATGCCAGCATAAGTACATATGTATCTATATATATATATATACACATACGTAATGCAAGTATCAGCTATCGTTATTTGCTCGGCTCTGGTTTATAATTGAAATGCGTTTATTTACTTAAATGTAATTTATGCGCGCGCCAGTGAAATTTTTGTTGATCGCATGTTATTTTTGTTGTTTTTTTTTTTTCATTTAATTGTTGCTGATCAAATTTTGTGCAACAATGCTGAAATTGGAGCTCACTGTTAAAATTGCCAAAAAGTGTAACTGCTATCGTGTAACATAAGGGTGCAAGGGAGGCAGTTACAGAGGTCAGCAATAACAGTACATGGCACCACAATGACTGTAAAACTGTTGTTGCTGCTGCTGCTGCTGCGCGCCGTGTGTTAATTGTCTTCATTTTCTACAAAATAAGCGACTGCAAAAGTAGCTGGTTAGGGTTTTTTTTTGGTTTTTTTTATTATTTTTCTTTGTTGCTTGGCTGAACATTTGCCGCATTAATGAAGGCGTTGATAACAGCAATTGAATTGAGCCGAATTAAATGAAAAGTGACGTCTGCGCTGACGCTGTCGCTTATGTATGCATGTGTATGTATTGTATGTGTTATGCCCGAAAAGGGGAAGGCGAAATACGCAAGCGAATGCGATAAGCAAGAAGGTCAATAAATTGCTTGATATAATGAGCCATGTGCACAGATACAAAATACAAGTAAACACTCACACATGCACACACACAAACACGACACATGCTTTGCAATTATTGCGTTAATCGCAATAGAATATGTTTCACAGGACTCAGTTTGGCACTTTTCGCAATTGCCTCTTTCTGATTGGCGCATGGACCACGTGCACAATATGTATCGATTTTGAGAGAGATTGAAAGAGAGAGAGAGAGAGTGAAATGACTTACCGGCTTTTTAGCCGCCAGCGGCTTATTGATCAAATTCAAATGTGGCTCAAAATCCTGGCCAAATCGTTCGATAAATAAATTTTCGGCCGCCTCCTGTGGGCATTCCTCCTGCTGAACCAGCTCCCAAATATCCTGCGGTATATAGCAGCTAAGCACCAGGCCAAGCAGCAGACCAATCACGAAATAATGATTGCGACTCAACGCGGACGGTCTACGCATCTTTCCTGCTTACATATACACATACACATGTACACACACATATATACATATATATATATATATATATGGATGGGTGTAGGATGCTGCTGTCAAGTGGACATTTTGGTTGTTGTACGCACTGCTACCGCTGCTGCTTCTTTTGCCGGAGCTTCTTGCTTGGATTTTTTTCTGTTTTATTTATATGTCGGAAGCGATAAGCAAAAAAAAAAGGGCGAAAGAGTGTGCGAAAGAAAGAACTCAAACAAGTGCTCTGTGAGTGTGCCGGCTAATTTTGGCAACAACTGTTGTTGCTTTACAGCACACGCACTTGCGTTCTGTTATTGTTGCTGTTGCTGTCGATCAAGCCGTTGTTTGCCTTTGGCGCTCTTTTACTACTAATTCACAGGCAACAAGGCATCGTTTCACGCACACTCACTCACACACGCACATTCACACGCACACACTATCACCGCCTCGCACTGCACTGCACACACACACACATCTGATATTCGTTGCGAGTCACTTGAATGCTACGAAATATTGAACATAAAAAAAAAGATGAACAAGCGCAAACAAGCGCCGCCTGGCCGCCGCACACCGCGTAACGTAAAAAAATGGGATCTTTTATCTTCATTCGTTTTTGCACTTCTAGCAGCGGTTTTATGCTGTTAGCGCGCTGTAACGATTAACAGTTAACTGTCTGTACTTGCTAAAATGATCTGCTAATGGACTGTTGTTATGAACTGGTACGCTGACCACAGATCGTGCAAGCAAATTGAACGAACATGTGCGGAACCAAAAGCCCTATATTTTTGTCATTTCTTTAAGTTCAATTAAGTAATTCTTATTAAGTTGAGATTGTTAAATGTAACATAATTTTTACCATTAACTAAGATGGTATTTTTTGTGTGTCGAATATGCAATCGAGTTCCATGTGTTTATTTTGCATGCGAGGTGGTTATTCTGCGTACTTGTCTAAGTTAAAATTGTGCTATGCTAACAGTATGTTATTTTTCACAAATGCTCTTTCTTGCGTTCACAGCTTATTAATAAATAAGATTACAACAGCTAAGAATTTGTGACGTCAGTCAAGACATATAAATATGTGTTGTGAATGGCCAATTTCTTAGTCGCTACTGCAACTACCACCATCATCTATATTTTGACGTTTTCTTAGGAAAACAAGTCAACACGCAAGTAACTTAACTATGAAATTTGCACAGTAACAATCAGTTGCTGTCTAGTGTGACGTAATAGATGCACATAACGTACTATGTTAACGTCGGGCTATTTTGCGTTTCTCATATTGCGTTAGCATTAGCGTTCACGTTAACTTTGTTTATATCCGCCGCACACATGTGCCGAAAAGTTGATTAACAATCTGATATGGCTGTGGTTGTGCTGGACAATGGTGCATACACCGCCAAAGTGGGACTGGCGACGCAGGACGAGCCCAAAGTGGTGCCCAATTGCATTATGAAGGCGAAAAGCGAACGCCGACGAGCATTTGTCGGCAATCAAATCGATGAATGTCGCGACACCTCAGCGCTCTATTACATCCTCGCATTTCAGCGTGGATATCTGCTAAACTGGGACACCCAGAAAACCGTGTGGGATTACATATTCAGCAAGGATTGCATCGGCTATTCGCTGGAGAATCGTACCATTGTTATCACCGAACCGCAAATGAATTTCAAGAGCGTCCAGGAGGCGATGCTCGAGATGCTGTTCGAGGAATATCGAATTGGTGGCATGTATAAAGCGACGGCTGCCGATTTGGCTGCCTTCAACTATGTGGCGGACAGTGAGGAGCGGACGACAATGCAAACGCTCAACTGCATCATCATCGATGTTGGCTACAGTTTCACCCACATTGTGCCATTCGTTTTAGGCCGCAGAGTGCTCGAGGCGATACGCAGAATTGATATTGGTGGCAAAGCGTTAACGAATCATCTCAAGGAGCTCATCTCGTATCGCCAGCTGAATGTGATGGACGAGAGCCATGTTGTCAATCAGATCAAGGAGGATGTCTGCTACGTGGCCGAGGATTTCAAGGATGCGATGAGTGTGCATCAGAGCGAACAGCGACGCAAGGAAGTCGCCGTAGAATATGTGCTGCCCGATTTTACGACCGTAAAGCGCGGCTATGTCCGTGTGCCCGGCCAGCCGCGTTACGATGAGGACCAGCAACAGATGGTGCCGTTGTGCAATGAACGCTTTACAGTCCCAGAGCTACTCTTTAATCCCTCGGACATTGGCATCAGCCAGGTGGGCATACCAGAGGCAATTGCCGATGCACTTAAGGCGTGTCCCTGGGAGGCCCATCGCGAATTGCTGCTGAACATCTTGATTGTTGGCGGGAGTGCACAATTTCCCGGCTTTCTGCCGCGGCTCAAGCGCGATCTGCGCGCCCTTGTGCCCGACGATCTGGAGGTGTCCCTCATCTGCCCCGAGGATCCGGTGCGCTATGCCTGGTACGGTGGACGCGAGGTCGCCACCAGTCCTAACTTAGATGAGTTCATTTACACGCGCTACGATTATGAGGAATTCGGCATCCATGGCCTGCAGCAGCGCTAAGTCCTTACAAAGCCACCTAATTTAGCTCATTAACGATTATTATATTTTATTAATTATATTTCTCCATTAAATAATAATAACCACCAATCTCTGAACTAATCTATGTCTTCACAAATATATATATGTATATATAGAGCTGTAATAGGAATAATCTGAGTTGTTAACAAAGTGGTGTCAGAATATTATTAGGAATAAGAATGGTAGTCTCATGTTAGTTTTGCAAACAAAAGACAATTGATTTAGCTTAAAGTTTGATATTTGCTTCGATTGTATATATTTGAACTATATATATTTATACATACAGTGGTATTTGTAATTTTTACGATGTAAACCTAAGAACATGCACATAGTCAGGTTGAAGTCATTCGCTTACCGACCAATTCGCTATTTAATTGTATAACTAAAATTTAACTACTGCAAAACAAACTTAAGCATATTTGTTTATTCTTTGAGAGCACAATTTGCATGAGTTGCCATTGTAGCCTTAACAATTATTTTGGGAGCACCTTAGCAAATGATTTTCGAGCAGATGCCTTTCGCAAATAACAAGTGAAAAAATAAGAGAAAAAACAGCAACAAGATTGTAATCTCTATATAAACTTAAGATAATTTAGATGTTGATGCGAGGCGGGTGCGCTGCTGTAGAGCATCGATATATAGAGAGATATCTTTCTATGTACTCTACATGCTAAAGGATTCGCCGCATCCACAGGTGCCCTTAATGTTCGGATTGTTAAAGACAAACTCGCTGGACAGCTTCGATTCCACAAAGTCCATTTCGGTGCCTGTAAAAAAAAAATAAAAAAATGAGGTAGAATATTATAACTCATGTGATATGAGCTGAAAGCATCGATAATATTATAATATTAAAATTAGTTATATGTTGCCTTACCCAGCAAGGATAGTTGCGCCTTCTTATCAATGAAGACCTTGACGCCATCCTGCAGCACTTCCTCATCCAGTTTATCTGCAGGAGCACAGTATAACGATTATTTAATGCACATACGTCATTCATATAATAAATATAGAATTTTCATACCTTTGGTGCTGGCATAGTTTAGTGTGTAGGAAAGTCCATTACAGCCACGCTGGCGAACGCCAACTTTGAGACCGATCTGTAGAACAACGTCAATAATTAACATATATACCAAAATACATCCACATATATATATGTCCAGAATAAACTTACCACATCTGGCTTGTCATGCAGCAACGATTTGATTCTTTGTACCGCAGCGGGAGTCTGCAAAAATAAAACCACAAGAAGACATCAAGCAATAAATGTAAACAACAATATTTTGATCAGGCAAGTGCCGCTTTTGGCTTTTGACTGTTACTTCATCAGCCGTGTATTTCATCACACACATAAACTTACCAGGGTCAGTGCGGCCCGCGTTGCTATTAATTTGCGTCCCGTAACTGCGCGCACCGTTGCAGTTGCCACAACACGAGTTGCCATTTTTGTTCTGGATTTATATAATTTGTTTTTGCTAACAATTTCAACAATTTCAATGCTTTTCGAAAAGTGTTAATAAACCGTCTGAATGTGCCTGTGTTGGAAAACAATGACAACAATCGATAGCTATCGTTTTAACCTTCGATTCGATCTGGGGATTTCGTCACGCATGTTGTAAAATCATCATTCCCATCATACATATAAAGAATAAGCCACAAGATAAAAGATTACATATGCTATATAATAAAAAATTCGATATTTCTTACTTACTTCCAATTGAACATTAGCTTTGGCAATATTGATGTAAGTCTGTCTAGCAATGAATGTTATTGTATAATACTATCGATATATTTTTGTTGATAATTATTGTCCGTTTCATATTTATTGTTTATAGAAGACGAATAGGCGCAATGAGCACCTTAAAACTGATGTACAAACGCATTTTAGCGCCAGCCGCACGCGCAATCTACAATGCTAACAAACACACCCAGCGTCCATTCCATTTGGTGGCAATATCAACAAATCCCCACAAGAACACACACAACACGTGCCTGCAGCGCAGCAACTGCAGCGACAAGCTGCAAGCAGAAGTGGTAACTAAAAACAAAAAGAAGTAAATCTCAATTAGAAATATACCACCCAATCCTCTTTTTTTCCTTTCAGCAAGATGGAGCCAATCGTGTGGTCAGCAAGAGCATACCACTGGCGGAGCTGCAGACGAAAATGCAATTGATCTACACATGCAAAGTGTGCCAGACGCGGAATATGGAGACCATATCAAAGATTGCCTACAACAAGGGTGTTATTATCGTCACCTGCAAGGGCTGTGAGAATCATCATCTGATTGCCGACAATCTCAACTGGTTCACGGATCTCAACGGCAAGCGCAACATCGAACAGATACTCGCCGAAAGGGGTGAACGAGTGGTGAAAATTGTTAGCGATAAGCATGAATATCTGCCAAAAGATTAAAACAACATGTAACAAATGTAAATTGTTATATATTTAGTTAGTTTTGTATTAGCTATAAGCATAAGCGATTTTTTTTTATGTGCAATGGAACTTTGCATTTTGTAAGCGAACATGAGTTTAAGGCTGCACTTAAGAGCCATCTGGTGCTAATTTAACTATGCAACAAGTGAAAATGAATCCAAAAACCAAAACTGCATTTCTGCTTTTTAAAATCTGAATTTGAATTTGCGTTGTTTATGTAATACGTTTTTTTATTAGCTATAAACAAAGGCGACCTTATTGAGTAGTTGCATTAGTCGATTCTGGAGCGGCACAGGAAGCGTTTGGAGCTGCTGATAAAATTGTCTTCTGCACGGCGATTTGGGTGCCAGCAGCAAATGTGTCAAGTACAAAATCTCATCCAGCGGCAGGGATACAAGTGGCGCCTCTGGTGCAAATTGCATGTCATCCAGCTGCAAATGGGGCAAATGTTGTAGCCAATAGCCGTGCAAATACGTGCCCAAGGCGCTAGAGAAGCGCACGTGAAGCAGCCAGCAAAAGAGACGCGACAAATTTGATCCGCTGCAGGCAAGAGCAACAAACTGATAAATGTTGTGCACAAAACTGGAGCAGGCAGTGTCCTCCAAGTCCACTTGCACTTCGACGAGCATATCACAGATCATATGGCGCAGCAGATAACAGCGTGTGTAGAGAATGCTGTCCTTGCTCTCCCGGAATAAATACAGCCACAAGTCCGAGGAGATCAGTTTCATGGCACGCTTCAGCGCTATTTTGATGTGCTCCACGGTGGAGAGGCGAAAGATGCGTCGCACCAGTTGATGCATTTGCAGCACATCGATATTGCGCTCCATGGCAGCGAAATTTAGCCGGCTATACTCCTTTTCCTTGTCCCTGCCCAACTCAGACCAATCCAAATCCTTGATGATGTCCCAGGCTGGCTGTAGTTCGGCGTACGCTTTGTGCATTTGATAGAGGAGCGGGGCAAGCGTGTGGCCATTGCGTGTTCCATTCATAATGTTGGCGCACATCGCCCGGATGCACTGTCTCCGATCCATGTCGTAGTAGCGTCTAATGGCCGCATGTGCTTGAGTGGATTGGAGGAGCACAGCTTCCACTAGTTGATCGCCCAACTGGACATAGCATTCGTGCAGATACAGTGTGGCCTTGAACATGCACTCCACATCCAGATAATTGAGTTCCAGCTTCTCGTGCTCCTCCTTCTGGCCCATCATCTGCTCCTGGCAATCCAAGAGCCAGGCGATCAATTTGGCGGAACGCATTGCCGCTTGTTCCAGCGTCAGGTCACCGTCCACGCTCAGCTCATTTCGTATGTACACATCCATGGATTACATTAATTTGTAAATAAATCCTATTTACATTTTTTTTGTTATTAGATTAATAAGGCATTTTGAATGGAGATCTCAGGCAATGGCATATCTGTAACGCTGTTAGTTGATTATTAGTAATTAGCAGCTCTGTTAATTCGATAAGTCTACGCTGTTAGTTGACTCTTTGTCATCGATATGTGCCTCGTTGACGTTCGATTAATTTACGAAGTTAGCGGCCAGCAATCTCAGTCAGCTTTGGCTGTTTAGAATTGGAAAAAAAGGTTCTCAACCCGCCACCGACATTGATGGTGCAACTAGTATTTATGCTCTTTAAATTTTATTTTAATATATATTTATATATATATATATACACATTTGTATATATATGTACATAAAATACATATATATTCATAATATATATATATATACATATACATATGTATATATATAGACATTTACATATATTTTAATATATAGTCGATGAGTTTACTCATCTCTCTTCAACTCTCACATTCTTTATGGTTACATGTACTCATTAAAAAGATAAACATAAAATGCATAACGTAGACTTATAGTTACATCAAATACCTTTCTTATTTCTTCATTTACTTCATTTTTTCATTTCCATTGTCGCAGAATATTTTTTACGTTTATTTTTAATTTTATACATAAACAAATTTCAAAGCGTAATGTCACCTTATGCATTTTGCTTTGCTTCACATATGATGTTTATATGTATGCTTGACTTAAGAAAATAAAAATATTTTAATTTTTAATTCATTTTTTTTTTTTTTTAGTATTAATATAATTTTTCTTTCAAAAATATGGTTGCTAACAAAAAATGATAGAATTCAGAAAACAGCATTTGAGTACGTTGTTATTGACTGTTGATATAGTACCCTCCATTACTTGTTTTTGTTTATTTATGTTTCTTTATTTTCCGTCATTTTCCATTTTCCATTTTCTTATGATTTTTTTTCAGTTTTTTCCCGATTTGCTTTTCCCTCGAGTTGTTTTTGAAAATTTATGAAAATATACATATATATTCTATATATTATATGTGGCGAAAAATTAATAATTAATAACATTTTTTTTTTTGATTTATATATATATATATACTATTTAACTATATGTACTGTGTTATGTTGTTGTTGTCGCTGTTGTTGCTATCGCACATTTCTTGTGGCTGTTCTGTATTTTCATTATTTTCATTGCAGTTATGAATTTGCTGTGTGTTATATGAGTGTGTGGTGTTTGTATGTGTGTGTTGTTGGAATTTTGGGGTATATTCTTGTGGGACGGTACAGCTTTTAGGCAAAGCCAAAACCCTCGGAGCATTCATGTATGGCCTTCAGCAAACAGCTACGCAATTTATCATACGACTTATACATAGGCAGATCCAATTGATTGAAACTGAAGAAGAAAATTCATCATTATTACACATTATTACATTAATTAAATTTGTCATTCGATTTCATTACCAGGTATGTGCGCATGGCAAGCGATCAGTGGAGCGATCGTCGCGATGTATTTGGAACTTTTGTATGCCATTCATGCCCTCCAGGGAGCCGAAGCCCTGCAACGGTACCTTCGAGGTGCCAGTGACAAACTGTAGGAATTTCGCACGATCCGCCTGATCGAAGCTGCGCAATGCGCGCCAAAACCATTGGATCTGCACAGGAAGACATTATAAATAGTTATAGATATATAGTTAAGATATTGATAGACGCTATTAGACGGGGGACACGACGACGACGCACCTGTGCCGATTTTGATGTGTACTTGTGGTACTCGGTGTTTGCTTTTAGATCTTCAATATCAATATCCGGCAAGCCGGATATCAGAAGCTCCAGTTCCTGTTCGTTAAATATCGATATTAAATGCTTTGGAATTATATCATAGAAGCCTTCAAGGAATGCGTCCAATCTGCAATAAGTAAACAAAAAATGGACAAATTTCCAATCAATCAATCCAAAATTAAAAAATTGACAACAACTTACTGCTGACGTATCGAGCCGCTCATCTTTAGCTGGCAGACGAGCTGAACATATTCAAATTTATTCTCCTCGGTGACGGCCACATCGCGTCCATTTGGCTTGAGATCACGGATTTGTGTGACGCCAAACTCTTGGACCTCCGTCGAGAAGGTCAACTCGTAGCCGAGCGTCGATATATCGTTCTTCATCAGATAGTCGAGACCTTTGTAGAATTCATAATCCTGTGATTCCATATCCGTATGCTTCACCTGTTTGCCCAGTATGTGTTTGTAGAACGAGCGTGTGAAGTAACATTCCAACAGCTTATTATCATGCACGGCCTTGGCTGTTTGATATACATATATAGATAGAGATAGCGACGTGAATTAGACAGAGATAGCATATCCATTTGGGCTTTGACTTACCAATTACGCGACCAACAAATTTAAAGTAGCTCAAATGGTTGGGATTCGCATGACTCGAAGGATTGATCATGTAGGTTACGCGATCGCCCGGCGATACGCAGAACAAGGCATACATCGGATTAAAGATTTCGCGAGAGATTATCACATACCATTCGCGCAACAGTCCGCCAGCATCCTGGCCCTCCTCATCTAAGCAAAACATTAAGTGCGGAGTGATTAGGAGTGATCATAGGTTATGGTGATCATGTCGCTTCGCTTACCCTCAAATACAATGTAGAAGCGATTCTTCCATTCCTCCGGGCCGAGACGATAGAGGACACGGAACGAGTCCTCAAAGACGGTGATGCGACGCACACTAACCGTATGCTCCTCGCGGCGTATGCCCTCATCGAGTCGTTCTAGTTCGGTCTGGAAGTATTTGCGCTTCACATCAAAGTCCAGGATGCGTGTGTGATCCACCAGCACTGCGAATGGTCCATCAGACAGATGCGAAGCCGATTGACGCAAGATCTGATTGAGAACGGTGCGATGCTTCTCGGCGAATTGTAGAAACTTTTGACGATCCTGTTTGAGTTGAGCCTCGTGAGCCGTTAGCGGCGTCCCTGAGTGACCACTAGCACCAGCGCCCATCGTTGTTGACCCATCCTGCATGCGGGTGTCATCTGTAAACCAAAATAAAAAGTAAATCATTAGTTATTCTTAGTAGTTTGATTTGATTGAAGAAGAACAGGAGACGTACCCTCATAGCTGGCTGAATTGGTTGGCTGGCTGCTGTTGCTGCTGTTGTTATCGTCCAACAGCAGCTGTGGACTCTGCTGCTCGGCTGCCACTGGATGTGGCGCAACGCGCAACCCGGAGTGGCCAGAGGTGGCTGCTGGTCCACGTCCCGGCTTCTTGGGCGTCACACGATGCGAGGCATGTATGAGGAAGAAGGCCTCAACGGTTGGCTGCAGCACCAGCACAGCGAACTCATCCTTGGACTCCTCAAGCGCAGCGAGACACTCGCTCAGCGTGTGCCACAGCACGTCCAAGCACAAGATTTGACTAAGCGTTGGCTTCGCCGCAGATTTGGTGGCACAGCTGCTGCTGTTGCTGCAACTGCTGCTGCTCTCGGAGGCATCGCTCGTCTCCATGCTGCTGACATCATCAGGAGCCGCAGCAGCAGCAACAACTGCAGCTGTTGCTGCCTCTGCTGCAGCCGCGAATGCCGTTTCATCAACGAGCGGTGGTGAGGCATCGCCATCGATATCAATGATATCCTCATTGCTGTCATCATTATTCTGGCCATTCTGCACCTCGTAAATGTTGCGCACCTGCATGAAGATCTTGAGCGTGCGCAGGAAATATGGCTGAGCAGATGAATTCGACATTAGTTTCTTCATCGACGGCAATTGCAGTTCGCAGGTGGGCTTGGCATTCTTTGGCGCCGATATTATGACCGATTCGGATGTGAAGCGGTCCTGCATGGTGCCCTCATGGACGGTTAAATTGGTTAGCAATGCGGCGCCGCTACCAGAGCTTGAAGTGGACGCGCTACATCCGCTGCCACTCGGTTTATTGCTATCCATCGGTTGCTGCTGCTGCTGCTGTTGCGTCTGTTGTTGCTGTGTCGAAATTGGCTGTGCAGTGTTTGTATTGTAGGCGCGTATCTCGTTGAGCAGCGTCTGGATGACCTGACGCACTTCCTCCGCCAGGCCAAGTATGGCGGCGGTCAAGTACTGTATGAATATCGCATTCGATGCCTGCGAACACTGTGTGAGATTCACAATCAGTTTAGTTACATTGTCCAGACCCTCGGTGGTACCGCATTGATGGGTCAACACCTCAATGACCAGTTGCAATTGTGAAAAGTTCTTCGAGTAGATTTTGCGACGTGGCTTTAACGGTTGCGATGGTTGGCAATAGTCACCACCGGTGTTGCCACCGTTGCCGCCTGGCACGGCTGCTGGCAATGCCGGGATATCTGCTGTAACTAGTTGGTCTCTTGGTATAAGTGGTAGCTCATCCTCATCATCAACCTCCTCATCATCATCATCCTCCTCATCGTCATCATCCTCGTCGTCTTCGTCATCATCGTCCAACTCATCCTCATCCAACTCCTCATCATCGTCGTCGTCGTTGTCAACGATAAGTTGCGCTCCACTCGCCATCCGATTGGGCCACGACGGCGGTGGCGGCGGCGGCGGAGTAGGCGGCGGTGGCGGCGCCGGCATCATTCGTAACATCAACACATTTGCTGGTATCGACTCTGATTCTGGTGGAGCAACTGCATCGGCAGCTGCAGCAGCAGACGATGCTGCAGTGCGACGCGCCCTTATAAATTGTCTAAACGGTACAAGTGGCGGCGGCAACGGTTGCTGCTGCGGCTGCGTCTGCTGTTGTGGCTGTTGTTGTTGCTGTTCCTGTTGCTCAAGCTCCAAGAATATTGGCATCTGTATATGGTGTGGTATGTGTCGTTGCGGCATACCACCATTCGATCGCTGTTGCTGTTGTTGTTGCTGCTGTTGTTGGTGTGACAATTGCTCCTCCTCCCTGGGCAGCTCGACGCTGAGGAAGGCGAGCAGCTTGACCAGCATATCCGTTAGATGCGGCGACCGACAAATTACTTTGTACGGCAACATCTCCAGCAGCTGGCCAAACGCTGAATCGGTGAACGATACAAATTCCGCATTGCTAATCTCCCACTTCCAGGGCGGCCGTGAGGTCAGCGGAAACTCCGATACATTGGCCAAACGTTGCGGCGTCTGTCGATCGATGTTCAAGACGACATCCCAAAAGTCGTGTGCATTGGTTTGATACGCAACGCTTGATTTGCTGCTGCTCGCTGTGGTGCTGGTGGAGGTGGCAGCTGCTTTGGCTGCAGCCGCTTTCGATGTGGACGGTGCCTCATCCAATGGCTGAGATTTGGGCAATTGTTGCAGTTGCTGCTCGTCGAAAATGCCACGCAATCGATTGGCGATTTGATAGCGTTGTAAACATGAGGCAGATGCAAAGACCGCCGTATTGCCATTGGCATTGACTGGCACACCGAAGAGCAATCGATTGCGTCCCTTCGGCTCCCGATTGTAGGGCAAGAAACTTAACGGATAGTGTTTGGCGAGCACAAACAACAAATCCAGACAATTGCGCACAATCATTTGAGCTGCCTGCGGATTGATGCTGATGCTGCGCGAGGTACCTTCAAACAGGCGATTGATTAGGAATATGTTGCTCTTATAGCCAAAGGCGGCATCCACACGCAATTTCAGCCATTCGGGTTTGCTGCCTGTGTTCGCCGCCCCAAAATTGGAGTTCTCCTCGTTTGTCTTCTGTATGATGCTGATCAGTGCCTTGATGATCCAATCACGTGTCGGTTCGTGATGGCACAGATTCCGTATGACCCGATGCAATCGAACACTATTTACCTTCTGATCCTCAACGAAGAGGAAGAGCAACAGGGTTGCCAACGAATCCGGATCAAGCATTATATTCTCATCCTCCATCATGAGCAAGGCCAATGGTTTACCCGTACTGGGCCCAATATGATGATGCACAATTGTTGTATGCTGATGATGCTGCGGCTGTGCATTACCACTGGCATTCAACCAAATGGCGCTGTTCCAGCGTGCCTCATCCAAGTTCTGCAGCGTTGTCTCGAAGCGAGCTGCAAACGCAAGCGTGCGAGGTAAATTAATCAGTTGCATTTTATTATAGATTGGGCTTAATACATACATAACGCATTGCTGGGTGGATGAGCGTCCATGCGGGGACCGTTGCGTGATTCCCAGTCACGACGCAGAAACTGCGCCTCTGCTGCCAGCTCTGGCGGTAAGCTGGCTATCTGCGAGTCCTCCATGTCCGTTAGTATCTGCGTTACATTTATATAGATATAGTTCGTAATTGAGGGGATTAAAAAAATCGGGTTTTGGTTGACCGTTTTCATTTGATGAAGAACTGTGGTACTATTATTTTGACCGCGACTGTAATATATATATAATTCAACTTACCGCTTGACGCAAATTCTCGGGCAGATTTTGAAAGAATGCCGCTGTATCGACGGGATCATCAGGATTTGCGGTCTGCGCCGCCTGTCGCTGCTGTTCGATGCGCTGCTGCATTAGCACCTCGGATTGTATGTTGGGAGGCAGGGCGGCCAAAAATTCGGGATTCACCTCCACGAGGGAATCATGGGCAATCTGAATGGCATTCTGTTGGGCACGCTGACGAATGCGTTGCATGCGCAAATGCTCCTGTATCACCTCTTCGCGCATCTCGCTGGGCAGGGCGGCTAGGAACGATGGATCTACGCCCTCTGGCACCTCCAGATCACCCAAAGCGGCGCGCACCTCGGGACTCATATCGGTGACAACGCTGCTGCTGCCAGCAGCACAACCAGCTGCTGTTGTTGCTCCTGCTGCTGCACCTGCTCCGCCAACGGCACCGGCTGTAGCACCGGCACTGGTCGATGGTGGTGGAGTTGGCGCCTGTTGTGCTGCAAGGCCGGCAGCACCGCTTTCATCTAAGCTAATGGCCTCCACATCAATGATGGCATCCGCTGCGCCACCGGCTGCTTCAGGCAAGACGTCGTCATCGCCATCGCCATCCTCATCGTCATCCACATCGGAGCTGGGCTCCGTTTCGACAGCAACAAACCGGCGCTGCGGGTTCAAATTCAATTGGGGCATCTCCTCCGCCGCCGGCTGCAGGGGCATCGGATGTGCGGCAACGGCGGCAACAACTGCCGCCGCAGCAGCCACAATGGAGACCACCTCATTGGCGGCTTCCGTGCTCAATGGTTGATGGTCTTCCGGTGTCTCATCAGTGGATAATTGTTGCTCGCTGGCTAACAGCTGAGCGGTTAGCTCGGATATGGTCACTGTGGGCATAATCGAAGCATAACCAGCACTGGTCATAACCGGATCGGCCTGATCCGTTTGCTCCACATCCAGTTCCAGTTCATGCTCCGACTCCTGGTGTGGGTCTTCTTCTTCGTCGTCTTGTTCATGCTGCTGATGCTGCTGCTGTTGTTGCCCATCGGCATCGATCGGATCCAGCTGCAGTAGGTCCTGGCCCGACTGTAGCTGCTCCAGTGGCTCCGGGAAATTCAATGCGTCCGGCATTACCTCCAGCGATGGCGGCAGCGGGAAAGTCAATTCAGCATTTGTCACTCGCACCGATGACGACGATGATGAGGACGAGGATGACTCACGCCACGTTTCCTCCATGACGGCAGCTGCAATCCGTTGCAGTCGCGTTGGTCGCAAATTTAACTGCACTTCTGTTCCGGCTCCGGTTCCCGATCCTGTTCCTTCGCCGCCACCAGTGCCCGCTGCTGCTGCACGGTTGGCATTTGCATTGTTGTTGTTGCGGCGCACGGAACTCGGACGCTGCCGGTTCAACTGCAATTGCAAATTGTAAATATTATTATAGTTTGCTATTGCCCCTGTCATATGTAGAAAAAAGTGAGATTGTTGCAGTGGGGAGTAATACTCTGGCACTGATGACAATAAGTAATAGCAGCTCTGGCAACAGGCGCCACAAGTGCCCAATATGGGTTACCAACCCTGCAACCTTTAAAGACTTTTAGAGGAGAACAAGAAAAAGACATCTGCTGCTGCTGCTGGAGCAAAAGGAGCAGTTGAATCGCTTGGGCTCACCTGCAGCCCGTAGAGATCAGCGACATCAAAGCGTATGCGGTGACGCGGAGGTGGATCAAAGCCTAGTAGACGCGGCACGGGTGAATGATGTCGTACACCTAGTACACCTGTTGTTGTTGTTGTTGTCGCCGGACCCGTCTGCACATGCAGCTGAACACTGGGAAACAGTTGCTGTTGCTGCTGCTGTGGCGCCTGCTGAAGCGGTGGCGGCGGAGATAGTCCTCCTCCTGATGCTGCCACATCCGATGATTCCCGTGAATCCTGCTCGTTGGTCAAGTCGATTTCGGCATAGATGTTATAGAGTGCCTGATTGCGATTACGATTACGTCGAGGGTCTATTCATGGTAAATAAGTATTAGAAAAAAGAGTGTTAATATAAGTTTAAGGACTATAAGGATGGGTGCCCCGCACAACCAGCTATGGCTATGAGTTGTTGTACCTCCTTTTATTCCTGCTCTTGTCTTCGATTTTCGATTATTATTATATTCAATTAGATCTATTGTAGCCCTTTATACGCTTATAGTTCTCCTATCAATCCTAATTCGGAGTATCATTGCCTGGTTGGGGATTCTTTCTCATTTAGAGTTTAGTTAGGTGACTTCTAAGTCTATGTTAATGTGCCGTCAAGAAACCCGTTTAGTATTTCAAGTTCAGTTCTTTTCCCCATTTAGTGCATTTAATGCTGCTTAGCTATCGGATAGGATGACTATATCTATATATCTGTATTTGTATATATATGTCTATATCTATATATCTTCCCCATGGTCATCGCTGGTTTACAAAATCAATACTGTGTTCGAACAACTTACCACCTACTGCCAAGGTTGTTGTTGCTGCCGATAGAGCACTGTTGCTGCTGCTAATGTTGTTGTTACTGCTGGTGGTGTTGCTGCTGCTGCCAGTTGCCGGCAGAATAGCACTGTTTGATGTGGCAAATCCTGGTATTGGTGGTGGTGGTGGCGCAACGTTTGCCAAAGATGAGGCATTCACGAACTGCATCGAGGGTATCAGTCTGGGTATGGAGCTGCGGAAATAATTGCTGGTTGATGATGCTGGTGGCTGCGCCGTTGTTGTTGTTGTGCCACTAGTTGTAATGTCTGCTGTTGCAGGTGCACCAGCAGCAGCAGCAACTGCTGCGCTTGATGAGCTGTTGCTGCTACTGCTGCTTGTTGTTGTGGTTGTCGTCGTTGCGGAATTCGACAGCCAGCTGCTAACGTTGATGCCAGAAATTGGATTTGTAGCTGCATTGACATTGACAGCATCAGTTGCTGCTCCTGTTGCTGGTCCCACTTCAGCATTTGTTGCAGCTGCAGCTGGAGCAGTATCACCAGCAGCTCCACTACTAATATTTGTGGCGGTTGTTGCCGCAGCTGTTGCTGTTGCCGCCGTTGACTGTTGATTGGCGTCTTCCTGTTTGCGCTGCTGATGGGCCAGCTTCAGTTCCTTAATCAAATGCGGCATGAGGAAATGTGCCGCATAGAGGCAGGCATCCGTTTGAGTTTCCATATCAAGCGCTTTGGCCTCCTCCAGCCACCAGTGGAGTGCTACACAAGTTCGAGATACGAGATAGAGAGAGGGGGGATACTATTTAGAATATAAATCATTTGGGATTATGAACGCAATTCACTTACCGTCCTGGGTGAACATCTCCATTTGTGTCTCCTCGGTTGGATTCTGATGCGTTGGCATGCACACACAGAACTGTTGATCCAGATAGAGTAGACGTCGTCGCACCCCATTGTTGCAGAGTGTTCCTCCATTGTTGTTGTTATTGTTGGTGTTATTGGGATGATTTGCTATGTTGGAGGCGCCACCCGTTGAACCGTTACCACCACCGGTACCGGTACCAGTGCTAGTGTTTGTCGCAGTTGTCACCGTCGATGGCTGATCATCCAACAGATTGCTCATATTCGTATTATTGCCAACACCGCCGCCGGCCGAGTTGCGATCCATTTGGACCATGGCTGGTGGCAAAAAGGCATTCACATCGGATGCGTTTGCAACGCCTCCTCCCCCTCCACCACCACCACCACCAGCACCAGCTCCACCAACGCCGCCAGCCGCGTTGCTGCTGCCAATAAAACTAAAGTCCGGTGCCATCCAGGATTCGGAAGAAGAACGCAATGCGGCTGCCACCGATGTGCTGCGCCCTCCACCAGCGGCTGCTGCTGCCGACGAGGAAGAAGCGCCGCCGCCACCATTCACATCAATATCAAGGGGCAGCGCAATCGAGCTGTTCATGCGCAAACGAAAACTAGACGGCGCCTGCGATAGCAAGTGTCGGTGTCCATGACCATGTCCGTGTCCACGCCCATGGCCGCGACCATGTGAATCATCGCCCAGGCGTTCGTATAAATAGGCATTGGCTTCACGTTGCGATTCCTGGATGCGACGACGATTCTCGCTGATAATGTTCGGTTCGATGGCGGCACTGCGACGTGGACGATTATTGGAATTGGCGGCTGCGGATGAGGGTACACCAGTGGAGCCACCGCCACCGGAGCCATTCGCCTGTTCGATGAGGTCAACATCATTTGCATTTTGTGCGCGTGCAACGTCATCATCTACATCATCGTCATCATCATCGTCGTCGTCATCGTCATCGTCGTCCTCCTCATCGTCGTCGTCATCATCCTCGGCATCAACATCGGCATCATTGGAGGCCGTTTCGGATGATTCGGGTTCATAGATATGATCAAAGACTTCAATAAATTGTCTTGGACGCTCTTCATCGACATCGGTTTCGCTATGCTCATCAACGTCTTCATCGACATCCGCTGGCACCTCATCATCATCGTCATCCTCCACCTCCTCCTCAACGTTGCGCTCATCATTATCGGTGGATCCCTCCGAATCGGAATCCGATGTGGTCACCACATCGGCCAGCAGCGATGCATTTATGCCGCGTGCATTACGCGACGATATAATACGTCCAGCCGAACCAGGAGCACCACCAGCTGCACCTGCCTCGCCTAAAGCAGCATCACTGTTATCATTGACCGCACTGGCTACTCCTTCGCGGGAGCCACCATCGACATTCAGGTCTAGATTGCTGCGCAACCGTGGATCACCACTGTTATTGCCAAGCAGTGCCGAATTGCTGGAGGAGCTGCCGCCACCAGCATCATTGCTACCATTCTGTGGTGTTGAGTCACCGCCACCAATGGCACCAATGGCACCACCACCAGCACCACCAACGTTATTGCCATTGCCGCTGCTACTGTTGCTGCGCGAGGCGAGAAAGAGTCCTTCGCATTGCAGGAAATCATCCCACAGCTGATCGAAATTGAGAACCGGACGCACCGTTGACGATGTGGAGCCGGTGTTGGTGGTGCTGGCATTGCTGCTGGCAGCACCTACAGCATTACCACCACCACCACCGGGAATGGCAACAGCATTGTTGCCGGCTTGCGACGCCAACTCGGCAGCAGACGATTCGGGGCCATCATTGCTATGCTGTTCATCATTGTCGGCGGCGACATCGATGGCGGCAGCCGTCGCATTGTTTCTGGTGGCCGTGGAGGCATTGTTGCTGGCACTGCTGCTGCTACTGCTGCTGGGTGTGCCAGCTGTACCGGCTGTTGTGCCGCCACCAACACCACTCGCTGCACCACTCGCTGGCACTGAATCCTCCGAATCGATGGCCATCTCATCCGAATTGAAGATAAACTCAAAGGCATGGCGCCGATCCGAGAGCACATTCCGTATAATATCCCGAAGAACATGCTCCCCACCACCACTGCCGCCGCCACCACCACCACCCATCGGATTGGAGCGATCCGCAGCGGCTGCGGCTGCATTGACAGCGGTGCGTGCCGCCAGGCGTGGATAGAGGCGACGATTGATGATAGCGCTAACTGCATTGGCGCCACTCAATGAGCTGGAATTACTACTCCCATTATTGGCACCACCATTGGCCGATGAGCTGGCGCCACCGAAGAGTATACGCTTGGAGCCGAGCGTTGCGGGCGGCACATTGAAGCGCAACAGTATCTCCATCGGTCGGAGAATGGCGCCTAGAGTGCTGAGTGTGTTGTGATTGGACAGATCCTTGTATTGGGCCACCTTGGTCAGATAGGTCATGACACCCTGTCGCAGCAGGACTCGATACATGGTATTACGATGCATGTGAACCTTGTCATATAGCATGGGCGATTCAATGAGATTGGGAAATAGGCTCATCAGCACCTGGAGACGTGTATGCTTCTCCGCCGAATCTGGATGGGCGAGAGCACGTGCAACGGCCGCATGCAACTCGTCGGCAACCTGCTGCTGCACACCAGCCAACTGATAGCAATCGGAGAGCGAACAGATCAGCACACGAGCCATGGTGCTCACCTCGGGCACATGCTGACGCTGTGTGATCGGCAGAAAGCGATCCATGAGCACGGCGAGGAATGTCTGCTGTCCGTCGTTGTTGTTGTCACCGTTCTGATCGCAAATCAATGGACTATCCGCCGGCGTATAGACATGGGCGAGCAGCACACGCGGCACCAACGATTGATAGGCGCGCGTAGCATCCGCAAGCACTTTGAGCAGCGTTGCACGCGACAACGTCGGCTTCAGATGATTGTGGGTACTGGTCGGTATGTGCCAGGTGCAGCAGCAGGGATCATATTTATCGCCAGTGCCACTGGCTGTCTGGGATGTCGTTGCTGAGTTGCCACCAGCAGCTGTTGTCTTCTTTGCGGATGATGGCGTCGAGTCCTGCAAATGCAACAAGTGACAAAGTTGTAACAAACATTTGGAACATTTATTTGTTTTAAGATTAGCAAAAGGAAAAATTTCAACACATAAATTATAATAAATGCTTAGCTGAGCTATCAAATCATATTAGATGTGCCGAGGACATCACCACAGCGCTGGGAAGAGCGGAATTTGGGAATGTTGTATCTGTACAAGATATAGACATTTCCCATTTCTATGGTTGCAATCTTTGAAGATTGCCAGCACGCTACTCTCCAAGTTTGGTGATTCCATCTTTGAAATTAAATAGGTTTTGGTTTTGGGGTTTGCAATGCCGATCTTTGATGGAATTTAATAACTATAGATCTTAAATTGTGTGAATTATGGGGCTTTAACGACTTGCGTTTATCGATTTTTATCGATTTCCTTGTCTCCTAGTGGACATTACTTTCAAGGCTCTAGCTTCTAGCTTCAAACTGTTGCTGTTGTTGGACTTACCTCATCGTCCAGATTATTCATGGAGCCCGCTGCGCCTGGCGGCTGATCGGGCAGCACAAGCTCGGCGGCATTTTGCTGTTGCTGATCGGCACCGTTGGGGCCGTAATGGATGCAGGGCTGCACGAGGGCATGGAGGAGCTGCTTGAGCACCGATACCGCTGATTCCACCTGCTCATCATCGAGTGTCAGATCAATCGTTTCCGGTGTTTCCTTTGCTGCTGTGCTCGCACCAGTGGCAGTTCCAGTTGTTGTTGTTGTTGCTGCTGCTGCTGTTGTTGTTGTTGTTGCTGCTGTTGTTGTTGTTGTCGTCGCCGTCGTTGTTGCTGCTGCTGCCGCCGTGGGCTGTTGCCCAAACTTAGATTTGACCATGATGCGTCCATCATCAAGATTATTGCTGTTAATGCCACTGACCATATGCTCGGCCCTCAGCATCTCCTCGGCGGCGGCAACAAAAACCTTGGGATCCCGTGACACCGCCGTTGACACCTGGGTGAGCACATAGATGAGATCCCGATGACCGATGGGCACAATGCCAGCGGCCCGCATTCCCAGCACTCGTTCCATGGCCTCTTGAAGCACTGGTGGCGCCTCTAAGACATGACGCAATATGATTATGGCATAGGTGGGGAAGCCCATAGAGCCGCACGATTGCTGCAAATCGAGCAGCATTTGAACGCCACCGCAACGTGCAAAGACCTTGGCATTGTAATAGTTGCGGGTGAGCCGTGCACACAAACGCAACAGAGACAACTTTGTCTCGTGATGCAGCAGCAACTGTGTTGGCTGCAACAGCGCCACAATATTTATAATAATGCGCACACAATCAAATTTAGCCAGTCCAACATCCTCCTCGTTGAGCTCAATCTTGTGCGCACGCTTCGGTATGTTTGTGTGGCTGTTGTTGTTGCCGCTGTTGTTATTGCTGCTGCTGCTGTTGTTGTTGCTGCTGTTACTGTTGGCTGCTGCTGCTGCTTTGGCCTTGGCTGCTGCAGCGGCGCTCTTTTGACGCGACTTGGAGCGTGTCGTCGGTGGTGAGAGATTGCCATGATCTGTGGCAGCTGCAGCACCAGCAGCACCAGAAGCAGCAGATGATGTTGATTGCTGCCACAGTTGCAGGTCCTGTTGTTGCTTGTTCTTTGATGACGAAGGCGTTGTCGTTGTCGTCGTCGTCGTCGGTTCATCAAAGTCAATCAATTGTCTGAGCGGAATCACCTCCCCGGTTTGAATGGTGGTGGTGCCGTCAGGCGAGGTGCGCGTTATGCGATTCACAACGCTATCCATTATGTGTGATGATGGGAATACGTTTTGCAAATGGATAATCGCGGCGCATATCTTGAGAGCCGGATAGACGGGACGATGACTGCCAGATGCTTCGCTCACCTGGGTCATGCAATTGAAATTGACCGTGCAACGTTGCCGTCCAATATTGATGTGAAGCCAACGTTCGCCAGCAGCGTAAGCGCTACGAATTAACTCATTATTGCCGTCGGAGTAGGGATTCCATTTGCCAGTGGATGAATCATACCAACGCCATAAGTCACTGCTAACGGCGCGCATGTTCGCTTTGCGCTGCAGAATGTGACTAATGCTGTCGATGGCATCAATCAAATCCACTAGATTCTGCACCCAACGTGGCACAGTGCTACGTGTGTGCTGAACATCATCGCCGTCGTGACTGATGAGTTCTGACTGCTCCAACATCCATTGACACATGCAATTGAGCAGCTTGACCAGCGATACCATCGCATTCTGTGCGGTGATCGCTTCGACGAGGGGTCGATGCAAATCACTGTAGTTCTCCTCTAGCAGCAGCGTTGATGTCTTCAAGCGCACGAATAGACGGGTGGCGGTCATGCCCGTTAGACATTCCTCGAGCCGGGTGGATATGGATGCAGACGAGGTGCTACCCGTTGATGGATCAAAGAGCTGCAGCGTAAAGTCCACCCATTGTATGATGTTGCGCACAAAATTGGTGACAAACACCTGACGATTCAATAGATTGTGCCGCCTATAGAGCACAGCAATGAGATCCGCTGCACAGGTAACCGTATCCGGTATGGCCTCCATGAATTCGAATGCACGCGAAACGGCCTCATCGCAGAAACGATCGAATATCAACGGTGACATCAACTTCAATTGCCTATAATCATAGGCAGCTGAAGCAGCCGCGGAAGAAGCAGACGCACCACCAGCTGGCGGGCATTTAACGCTGAAATTGAAATCGATGGCCGCACTTGGATTGGGAGTTGATGCATCGCTAACCGATTGCTGCTGCGGCTCCATATCGATGTCCATGTCCCCAGCAACTGCAGCACTGCTCGTTCCACTACTGCCCTGTGAACCGGATGCGGAGAATCCTCCAACTCCGCCGGCAACTGCAGTTATTGACAATTGTGATTGTGCCTGTCCCGTCGAATTGGATAATGCGCTCGCCTCCGGATTGTTGAGCAGATAGTCGGTGGCCTCCTCGAGGGAGGTATTGGTGCGCAACGCCTCGATGACATGATAGTGACGAAAGCCCATGTCTGTCAGTGTCTTGATATGGTCTGCATTCAGGCCATCGTCCGTGCTGCGTATGTATAGGTTCTCAAATTTGATCTCCTTCATACGCGTATGATAGCGATCCAATAGCATGTGATGTGACTTAATCAAATGCTTTAGGATCAATAGGATCGTTTCCAGCATACTCGCACCATAATTGGGTATGGGACGACGACACCAGATGCGTCGCAATGCCTGCATGGCCAACTGATGGATATGGATGAGATATAAGACCGGCTCGAATGGCACACAATCGGGCAGGCAATTGAGACGTGGACTCATCGTGTATGGTGAATCGAGCATCGCACGCGGATTCACCATCTTCTCGAGCAATTGTAGCCAGGCATCCAGAAATTCACCCGTCCCCTCGGGACAGTCACGCTTGTCATCCTCGTGCGACTGCATTAGATCATCCAACGGTGCCCATTGATCAAAGTGAAACTTTTGCGAGACATTATCGAGTGATAGGGCCCAATAGAACATCTCAAAGAATGCCTTGAGACCGTTCTCGGCACAAAATTGTGAGATCATTAGATGAAATGCACTGCGCTTATCATCGAACAGCATCGGGCCGGTGAAGCCCACTGAGCAGATGAGAAACGTTAACTTCAATTTGGGCACCGGCTTTGGCAGAATACTCTCGTGACTGAACCCATTCACCAGTATTGAGCTGAGGATGCGCGCAATTTCACGTGCCTCTGGCGTAGGAACTTTATTAATGTTGCTGATCAGATCGTTGATGCGACGTTGTCGTGTCTGCGGTGAACCCACCGATAGCTTCACTAACGTACCCAACAATTCAGCCAATGCACGCCCGAGACGCGAACTAGCCGCCAGCAGGGATTTAATGTAACGAAATTGTTCCTCTGGC
The DNA here is from genome assembly GCA_035042265.1 of Drosophila imparisetae. NCBI lineage: Eukaryota > Metazoa > Arthropoda > Insecta > Diptera > Drosophilidae > Drosophila > Drosophila imparisetae. Next base: position 1,204,972 of record JAWNLP010000147.1, read on the forward strand.
GTATATTTCGTACGAAATTCGGCGGCACGTTCCAATTTACGTGAGAGTTCCGCTTCGGTCAAGGGATCAGCGGTGCCAGCAGCTGCCGACATTTGTGCCGCAATCTCATCCCAAATGAGATCGGGATGTTGAGTGGGCTCATCGGAGCATAGATTTAATAGGATGGTGCTCTCCCACACTAGCGATATATACAATTGGACAAGTTGCTGGAGCAACTGAACGCCCGTCTCTCGATTGGCACCCCAGCGTTTGAGCAGCACGGTTCGCATCTCATTGGACGCATTGCGACAGAGATGGACGAGCATCACCACATAGCCATGCACAAAACTCATATTATGCAAAATCGGTGTATATTCAGCATTGGCAAATCCATCCTCCAAACGTTGACAGCACACCAATTCGGCGAGCAGCACACTTCCGCCCGGAAATGTAAAATGTTTAATCAGTGGCTTTAATTGGGCAACAATATCCGCCAACTTTTTGAGTGCAACATCCAGGACTTTGGTCTCTTGCGCCTGACTCAGAATCGCTTTGCACACATTCGCCACGGCTTGGGATGTGGTCGAGACGGGTGAATCCACCGGTAAATTGGGCAACGAGAGCAACTGTAAGATGGGCGTTAAACCATCCTTTTGTACAAATTCACGGCAATGATCACCGTTTGGACTATTACTGAAGATAGCCTCGATAAATTTCATGACATTTAAAATGTAATCAATTAATGGTATAGCTTCACGTTCCGGTTGTTGTTGCTGTTGGGGTTGTTGTTGCTGTTGGGCTTGTTGTTGCTGTTGGGCTTGTTGTTGCTGTGATTGTTGTTGCTGTGATTGTTGCGGCTGTTGCAATTGTTGTTGCTGTTGCAATTGTTGTTGCTGCTGCCGATTGGCAGCCACTGGCAACTGTTGCTGATGCTGCTGCTGTTGTTGCTGCTGTTGCTGTTGTTGCTGCTGGGATGCTGAGCTCATTTCATCATCATCGTCATCATCGTCACCGCTGCTATCGTTATTATCGGCAGCACTTTGCAGCACCGGATTACCACCAGTAGCGACCATGACCATGGCCGATGGCGATGGCGTCGTCGATGCCACAACACCACTCGTCGCATTCGCCGCCCCAATGGCCACATTGCTATCCTTGTTGGCGCGCCAGCAAATGAAACTGGGATCGGAGCCGAGACGGACGAGTTCATTGAGCAGGCGAACGATTGCCTCGGTGGCATCGGAACGCAAATACGGATGATGCTTGATCAGATCATCCATCGCATTGCCCAAATTGGTGGCCGTATCACCCAATGGATCCGAACTGCGACGTCTGCGCATCGCCACCAAATAATCCGGTGAGAGTAGCACTTTCAACACCTTGTCGAATGGTTCATACGAGAGGAACTCGAAGAGTCCACGATCATTGAGACACAAAGCGGAGAAGACATTCGGCAACGAGCCGAGCACTTCACGTGTCGCCGGCACATCCTTATGCAGCAGTGCGCTCAACATAACACTGGTTATGCCCAAATCCTGTAATGATGAGAGCAACGATGGCTCATTGAATACGTAAACGGTGACCACATCGGTGGCCAGCAGAAACAATGATGGTCCATAATATTCAGCATTGGCGATAATGTGACGCAAAGATTTTGTTAGGCTCGTCTCCATAATATTGCGCATATTGCTGAAATGTGCATGATCCTGAATGCTCTTCTTCAGAAAGTTGAGCATTGATTTCAATAATGCAGCTCGCTGTGTCACACAAGATGGTTTCTTGCGTTGCATCAACGTATTGTTGGGCGACAACAATTGTGCCTTGCGCTCGGCCAACGGACGTGCATAATAACTATTTTTTGGATATCTTGCAGCGCCCGTTTCTCGAAAATTATTCCGGGCTGCAGAGATGAGGCTACTCAACGGGTGTATGCCAGAGCCACGTGATCCAATGTCCAGCCAGCTTGAGCCAGCAGCAGCGTCGCGTAGCTGTTGCTGATGATCCGCACCACTGTGCTCCATAAAATCGCGAAACGCAAGCTGGGCATGATCAGTGGTGGCACTGGCGCTGCCATCACTGCTCGAATTATCGAGACGTGGCGATGCACCACTGTCGCTGGCAACCGATGCATTCTCCGTGGCGGCATCTAAAAAATTATCATGGTTCAGCATCAACAATTCAAAAAGGTAACAAACAAAAATCAACCCACCATCATCGTCCACCTGCTCCAGCGAACTGTCCATTTTATCGTTTAGGCTCTGCTCTTCGGGCAGCGGGGATTCCCTCAGTGGGATGCCGAGAGCACGAACACAGCTCTTAATCTCCTTCTCCAGACGATCGATAAACACATTCAGCCCATTATTCTGATGGAAGCGTGCAATATCAATGTTTGTGATCAGATCAATGACGCGCACTGCGCGTGTCACAAACGTAATGTGTTCCAGGTCGACGCCCGGCCAGCTGATCACACGCAACAGGGACTGCATCATGCCGCTTTTGACCAACGCAGAGCCGCCCAGCTCATAGCTGGCCAGATGATAGAGCAGCGAAAATAGCGATGTGGCCAATATCAATGGATAACGTTCGGTTAACCCATGCGTCGTCAAATTATCAATGCAATCACGCACCAGTAGCGGCAATGTGCCACCCTGACGCTCTGCGCCCGTATAATGCACAATCTTCACCAAACGGGAGCCAGCTCTGCTGGGAAAAGGTAAAATCAATTTCAAAATCAAAACAATAAGCAAATTAATTTATCATCTTATAAAGTTTTCCCAGTTTTTTTTTTCTAAATTTTGGGAATTTTTTTTATAAGGATGTAGGATAAACCAGAAATAACAAGCTATGTTTCTCTTAAATCTACAGCTTTTGACCGATTATTATTTTCAATTTTTTTTTATAATATTTTAATCCGATTAGGTTAGCAAGTTTAATCAAGATAACTTTAAAACTGAGCAAGTGCCACTTATATGCATCATTTGTTAACTATACATCTCTTTTAGGATTTAGTTGATTTTGGGCATTTTTATGGACAATATGCGGCTGAAAATATTAACTATATTTCTGTTCGAGTACGAACATGTGACGATGATAGCTCGCCCATGCAAGCCAGCCTTGATCATCGTTGTGCCTGTCACTGTTGGATTCGCAACTGCAGTTGTTGCTGGCGACAAGTTGCCGGCAGCTAGCGTCGACAGTCGCCGTGATCCAACCGCTGAGGCGCCGATGCGGATGCCTTCCCAACATTCGCCGTTACCCAGCCGCGGTTAGGCGCCATGCAGTCGCTTTACAAACGGCTGCAGAACAATTCTAAATACTTACAATTATTATGCCGTCGTTTGTAAGGCGACCGCATCGCGCCTAAATTCTTAGAATTGTTATGCAGCTGTGTGTAAGGCGACTGCTTGCTCCTAACAGCGGCTGGGTAACGGTGATTGTCGCGAAGGGATCCGCATCGGCGCCTAACAGCTTAGAATTGTTCTGCAGCCGTTTGTAAAGCGACTGCATGGCGCCTAATCGCGGCTGGATCACGGCGACCGTCGCGAAGCTAGCCGCCGGCAACCCGTCGCCAGCAAAAACCTCAGTTGCGAATTCAACATCAGTGACAGGCACAACGATGATCAAGGCTGGCTTGCATGGGCGAGCTATCATCGTCACATGTTCGTAGTCGAACATTTCTTAGCTGCAAAACTTCACTTGGCACATCTAAAATTCTGTAATCGATTTTTCGACCTAAGAGCAATAGTTTTTTTTTGCTCTGTAATTTACACATGTACATAGTAGATGTATGTATTATTTCTATTATTTAATGCATTTGACAGTGATAAAGCACTCACCTGGGCACACTGGGATTGCGATCAAAGTGTAGCATTGAGGTGAGAGTGCGCAGGACAGCAGCACGTATCTCCACGAGATGGACATCCTCCTTGTCGATCAGTTCGCAGAGCTCTTCACCGAACCCAGCATAGAGCACTTTGTCCGTATTATCTTGCAGCGCATTAGAGTATATCAATATGGATACAGCCTGTAGGCGAGCCTGCACAAATTGCAGACGCAGCTTGTAATTGTTGAAGCCAGAGATGAGGCGCACACGATGTGCAATGCGCATCTGGAAAAGGAAATAAACACAAATTGATTATTTTTCGAGTATTTAATTCCAATTGAAATAAATCGATTCCACAGGTGAATGACTCAAACTAAGAGAAAGTCCTACTTATTTTTCTTTTTTAGCCCTAAATATATAAATGATCGTTACGAACCTTAATGGCCTCACTAGGTTTTGAGATCTGTCCAGCGATTGTTTTAATAACCTCTGGTGCTGACGCTGTGTGACAGAGATCCATCATATCAGGTATTTCCAGTTGTGCGGAATGTCCATGCTCGTCGACATAGTCAATGCACAGCTGGTAGAGGAACTCCAGCTTGGGATCGCCAATGCAGCAGTCCTTCAGCGATAGTCCGTAATTTGGATCGCCCCAACGCTGCAACGCACAGGTCAATTGATTTGTTTACGTTTAAATGATGCACACTCACCTCGGCAACATTGAAAAGCTTGACAATGAGCAGCTCCTTCTTTTCAAATGGCAAGCGTGGTATGAAATTGCTGCGCTTAGAGAACATATAAAGCAAATTGAGCACGGCCAAAACAATGTCCATGTTCTGTGATGATAGCAGTTGCGTCAAATGCTCAATTGAATTGTACAAATGGCGCGAGAACGAATGCTCAATGAGCAGTGTTGTAAAATTGAGTACGTGCAGCAGCAGGGTAACATCCTGAATGAAGAGACCAGAAAGAAAGGAGGAAAGAAAGGATAACAATAAAAATATGACATGTTGGCACATAAGCGAGCACTTACCGCATCGATAAACGTTGTGTCGCACTGCAGCACAAACTCATTGTTATCGACATGACGGGCGGCCTCCTCGAGTATTTTGTCAAAGCGATCCAGGATTTCAATCCAGTGATATAGCTCACATTTGCCATAGATCCAAACGTGCACCTTATCGAGGAACTCGAGGAGTTCGGGACGAGTGCGACGTTTGGTTAATTCATCGATTAGTTCGCGACATTCTGAGGTTAGCTCCGAGGAGCCTTTCTTCAGTTTAACGGTGTCCACCTTCATGGCTGACGTCTGCTGCTGCGGCAGCTGCCGACGCCGCCGTCCGTACGTTGTTGGTTCAATCAAGGCTGGTGCGTTCTATTTTTCCTCTCCACTCGCACAAAATTTTGTTAATAGTTTGTTATAATGTGTTCAGGTGAATGCTTCTTCTATTTAATAGCTAATACATCCGGGAACTGTTGAAATTGTGTACGTCAAATAAGCTGCAAATGTATAAAAATAAATAGAAATATTAGCAAATGAAAAATAAATTTGCGAATAAGCTTAAATTGGTAACGAGAGATGAATAATAATATATATGAATGCACCTCTCTTCGCAATAACTAACGGACTGGAACTGGCACACACTTTAAACAAACAGTGAAACAAAACGCGCTTTGTTCGGGTGGTCAAATAAAAATTAATGCGAAAAACTAACTGCGCTTCACTGTCTGCTTCTGCCGTTCTTTTGGTTGTCAGCTGTATGCGGCGACGCGACGACGAAAGCTGCAGCAGCAATTTCGCCGCTTCTCGAATTCGCTTTGGGCTCCGCGCAACAATAACAAAAACAAAAAATAAACAAAAAAAGGCAATTGGAGGCGAATCAACCAACCAACTTGTAAAGGTTATGGCGAAATCGAAAAGGAAAACAAATTATAGCGCGCGCGCACTAGCTTGAGAGAATTAAAATAAACACCTTCGAAACTGATACTTTTAATTGCGATGAGGTTTAGAAAATATGAAAAGAAAAAGAAAAGTTACTGGGACTTACAATTTTGACGCAGCAAAAAAAATTGTTCTATCGATAAATGTCAGCTGTTCATTAGAGTCAATTGCCTGAGAGTGTGTGTGTAAGCAAAGTTTATTAAGAAGTCGAGCTATTGAAGACTTCCTTGAGTATTGCACAACACTAATTTATAAGTACTTTGCTGCGACTGCCTTAATTTAATGCATTGGGAATACCCCTTCGTTCAAGCATTTTACCACTCTCTGCATAGAGTTACGGGCAAAATGATAAAGACACTGCTTCATAAAAGGCAAATTTTCAATATTTTCATATTGATCATTTTTTTCTACTCTTTTACAATTATAATTGAAACTTCTCCGAAAAATCATGTTCAACTATAATTTTTACTATTTTTCTTTTTTTAATTCTAAAATATTTATATTTGATATTCATAATTTTTTAACTATATTGGTTTATATCATTTTCAAGGCAGGCATTACTATTATTTTGACCGCAGCTGTATGCATGTCCTATGTGCATATAAAAGAGGCAAGGATAATGGCAATATGACGACGCGTAACTATGTTAACCTCAACTTGTTTATTATGTCTATTGCCGATTGCCCGATTGCAGCACAAACTTTAGAATAAACAGAGTCGGAGTCAGAGTCGTCGGCTGTCTCTCACTCAGCCAGCTGCAACCACAACAGAAAAACGAATTCGCCGAAAAAACAAAAAGAGAAAAAAAAACAGCAGCAGCAGCAACAAATACACATATGCGTATGCACTTGTATTTGTGTTAGTGCTGTGTATGCGTATTGCACGAAAGCCACTGCTGCATACATACTTCAGCATGTATGCATAAATACATACATATATAAATATATATATTCATATACATATACATATATGTATAGGCAGAAGAGAGGATGGGCAACAAATAATATGTTGTTGCATTTTCAGCAAGCAGCAACAAATGCCTTTGGTCTGATATATCAATGCACACATTTATACATACACTTATATTATCTGGCGAACAGTTGACAGCATTTTGCAATATAGAGAATAGCACATTACCAATTTAATTCTTACATTTTTAATATACTTAATGGTCCTTTGCGTATTTTTTCCCCGACACCCACACAAACACACACGCACATGTACACACACACACGAAGTAATACGAAGTGCAAAAAGTACTACAAGTGCAGACGAAATATCAAAATAATCGTGCAGTCACAAAAAACAAAAAAGAGTAACAAAAAGAAAAAAAAGGCCACACAATGCAGCATATGCATGTGTGTGCGTGAATGCATTTATATAAAAATTGATGTTACTTACATTTACGCTAAAGCGCAGCATTTTGCTGAAATTAATGCTATCTAATTTTGATCTAAAAATGTTCTTATTTGATTGGACAATCGTAATTCAGTTTTGTAAAATTTACTCAGCACGCACTTACACTTTAGAAACAATACTGTCGTCTTTGGTAGCTCGTGAACAACGTAGTTCCCGATTGAGTGAATCACTTTTGTGAACGAGCTCCGTTGGCTCACATAGAGTAATTTTTCTTTTGCTTAATCTTTTTTAAGCTTTGTACGCAGATCGAATAGCAGAGCTTGCAAACGAAAAACTTTAAATATAACGAAATAAAATTGTTCGCAGACAGAAAAATTGAAATTAAGAAAATTAACGCACTTTTAACCTGATTGAATAAATAAATAACTGGGATATATTTTGACGGGCCTTAAAGAAAAAATTACTTTTCTCTATTTATATTTTGATAATAATATGACTTTATTAGCGGCATCATCTCTTCACGGCTGAAGCATTTCTTTTTCTATTGTTAGTTAGTTATTTATATCGTGTGCACGAGCAAAACTCGAACAGCTGTTCATACAATCCACTTCTTTTCAAAACAATAAAATCTGACGTACAAATATGAGCATGACATGCAGGCAGGTTGCTGTGAGCCGGCACCAAAATCTGACGAACTTATATTTATTAAGAATGTTGAATGATCAAAGTTATCTCAAAATAAACCGTCACTTATTATTTTGTCAATAGAGTCAACATCTACACAGAATAATCAAATAATTGTTTTAATTGTGCTCACCAAGTTACGTTCTCCAGACCGAAGTAGGGAATGGTGAAATGATATATGTACAATTTCCAAGTACGCGTTATCCACAAAAATGAACTATTGTGGTGCACTGGTTTCATCTAGCACAATAAGGGTTGCACACACCGGCATGAATGTCAAAATACTTATCGATATATAAAACGATTTGATTCAATAATAATTCTGGCTGTTGCGAGCGCAAATTTGAGTTACATATATATATATATAAATATATATATTTCGATAAGTAAATTAACAATTTTAGCGCCTGCTTTCCTAACTTGACCAAAAATAATGTCTTTTTATATATATATAACTATTTATGCTTTTTAACATGATAAGAATTGAATTTATTTATATATATTTTGTACAGATTAAAACAGCGGCATTTTATTTTCAATGAACAATTAAACACTTAATTATAATTTTTGGCATATACATATTAGAACGCGTTTTGATTGTATTCATATATGTAGATAAATTTGACGGTCAAATTCCACACGAAAAAATTATCTATGATGCTACAACTAAAGAACTTCAAATACAGATTTCAATTTCTGAAATAATGTATAATAATAATATATAAATACATAATGAGCTTTAAGTTCAGCTACTTTAGAATTAATACATTAATTAACTAACGAATGCAATAAATGGTAATATTAAGTTTAACGCATTGAAGAATTAAGGCAAATAAAGCTACTTAAATATAAAATTTGTACAACACAAGAAAAAATACATTGACTTAGTGGGATTAAAAGCTATGCAAATGCGGATTGACAGCATCGCTACTTTGTCCGGTTTCCGCCTCGAAGAGAACCTGCTGGATGCGCAGCTTGGCAACGGAACGGGAATAAGGATCGGGTATTGTGCGCAATTGTGAGGCGATGCTCTGCCCAAATATCATCAAATCATCCTCGCCGCCACAGCCGCCGCCTCCGCTGTTGGTACCGACAGCATTTGGACCCGCATAGCATGGACCGACACTGGTCGATGTGGCCAAATCCAGTTGCTGTGACGGAGATGGCGATGTGAACGGTGTGGATAGCCTATGCGGCTGGGAATGTTGCGTTTGTGGATATGATATGTATTTTAATTTACGGAGCGACGAGGACGACGATGACTGCTGCTGCTGCTGCTGTTGTTGATGCTGTTGATGCTCCTCCTGCACCGATTGCAACTGCTGCTCCTGTTGTTGCTCCTCTTGCTGCTGCTGCTCCATTATGTCAAGCGTGTTGGTTTCATCAATCATCAACTCCGTTTTATTAGCGCTGAAATCTTCTGTTTGACAGCCCGCCTCGGGCGGTGGATTTGTATTCGTGCCTATGCTCATTTTATGTTTGCTGCCCTGCGCAATTAGCTCGGGCAGATAGGAGCCATTTGGCTGTAGCTGCTCCTGCTCTTCCTGTTGTTGCTCCTTCTCCTCAATGTTGTTGTGTTGCATGTGTTGCTTTTTGATGATGGCAACGCTGCTGCTGGTGCTGCTCGTGCAGCTGCTGTCCACCGGTGCAGGCTTGTTCTTTAACTAACCAAAGACAACAAATAAATATATATTAAATATATATATATATATATACATATATGTTATATTGATATATGTTTTATTTGGAACTTACGCGCCTGCAATGGAAGAGCGAGACGGGCCGCAGAAATGAATCGGCGTGCTTAAACCAAAACAGTTTTGGCTCATACCGTCGTCCTAGCTCCTCTTCGCGCATCAATATGCGCAACTCTTTGGTGTAAACGGTTCGTACACTTTTTATTTTCAATTTTATGTCGAGGACCGTTAAATGCGGTATTTTCAGTGCACTGATTATCGCCTCGTAGGCTTCATCGCGCGCCATACGATTCCTGTAGGTGTCCCGCAGTGAATTGTATAAGCATGGCTGGCATCTGTATGCCTCCAGGAACTCAGCTATGGGTATTTTCGTTTCGCGGAATTTGGCCATAGATCAGTTTGTTTGGTTTTTACAACCGACAACAACTACAACAACAGCAAAGTAACGCGAATGTGTTTGTATGTATTTTGTTTGTTGTTTACACTGTTTGCTAGTGATGGCACAATCCGCAGTGTTCATGGTCATGGACCGCATTGCGTCACAAAAGATACAGTTTTATTTGTGCTTAAATAAATACAGCATCCTTTTTTTTTATTTCAACGTGCTGAAAGATTTTGTCTTATTTCGATATATGTAGGTTGAAAAAAAAACTCAGAGAAGTGCTTAAGTCAATTCATCAAATTATTTTGTTTAAATTAGCTATTTTTTTATTATTCCAAATTTATAATCTAGCTTACCGCTGACGTGCCAATTGCGCTACCTTATTTTGTTGTGCATTCGCCTTAATTTTGCTTGCAACAATTACCTATCGTTGTGGTTATCGTTATCGCCATTGTGAGTTTTGGCAAGCCGGCAGCCTGACAAAATTTACCGCGTTTTATGCCTGGCCAAATTTTACGCAGATTTATTTAGCAAATACAACTCGCAGTACCACAAATAAAATGGATGGTAAGTGAAGCATTGAAATTGTTAAAAATGATGAGTGAATAATACAATGAAAATTATTCAACATTTGGATCAGGAGTGATCGAGGACATGTGGACGCCGTACAAGCGTCTGTATCAGATTTGCCAGTCGGCCATAAGGAATAAGGGGCACACCGATTTGGTACAATGCCTCAAGAAGCACAAACAGAACTTTACGAATTTGCTGCGCAATCCGGTAAGTGGCATCATCGTACAGCCACTTAAAACATAACCTTAACTGCCCTTCCCTCTCTGCCCCCCATCTCTGTTGCTTAGCCCAAAAGCGAGAAGAGTCGTGGCCAGCTGGCCGTGGCATCAATAGAGGGTGTTATGCTCGCCGGTCAGTCGCGCAAGGTGGTACTCTCCCAGGAGATAATCAATGAGGCCATTATACTGTCGGATATGTACGATCTGGATGAGATCATTGCACTGGAACTGCTATGTTCGGCACAACGTGAACAGATTAATCATCCGGGCTTGCCGCGTGGCCTTGTCGCCGTTCTCCTCTATTATGATGGACGCAAAGCAATTACTTCCACACTGCGCGACATGTGTCAAGTAATGAGCGGGGTCTCCTGGAGCACCGAACTGCCCAAGGAGGTAAGTGGAATAAATATATAATGGCTTGTTTTTTAACTCGTAAGACAAAATGTCGCAGTGGTGATACTACTATTGATTTCGCAATCATATAAATATTATATTTATTTTTGTCAACTTCAATTTGAAGACTTCAACTTTTGCCTTTGCAGATGACCATGGTGATTAACAGCTATGTGCAGAATCTGGTTGAGGATTCGAATATACTCGGCCGCCTCTTGGAACTGCTTGCCGAAATGAACACGGAGGAAGAGGTAGGTGGATGATCTTGATGATATATTTTGCCATGTTGGAATCATTTGTATTTGCCCATTTACAGATCAAATTGTTGACCAAAAATCGTGCTTTTGGCTCGAAGCGTCATCAGAATCAGGTGTTGGCACTCTATGAGAGCATACGCAAGGCACTCGCCATGTCGCTGTTTCATTGGTCCGCCCAGCGTGGATTACCCAAAAATATTGCCATACGCCTGCTAAAGCAATTGGCCAACAATAAAGAAGAGAACACCAGCGAGGTCAAACTGATTATGCTGATGGCACTGCTCTATAGCTATAATACGTCCGTGCTGCTCCTTGCCGAATGCGATGATCAGGTCATTTCGCGTCTGCCCATTTTGAGCGATCCGGAGTATGCAAAGTGCTTCTATGAAGCCATCAATGCCCAGACAACTTGGCAGACTCCACAAATGGATGCCATCATCAAGTACAGTTTCGGTCTGACATTGGCCAGCTTGAGGCAGGCGCCCATCGATCTTCAGACAAACGCTGGTATCATCATCAATTACGATGAGCAGCTCATCGATGAGGCGCTCGACGGCAATGTGTTCACCTTCATCCTGCGCGAGCTGCTGGAGGCAAATGTCGTCTACGAGTGAGTATCATTGATTGCAATCAACCACAACTCAAACTGTATGTAAAAAACCGCCGAAGATTACATTCCTTACGCTCTTTTTTATATTTTGCAGAATTGAATTCATTTACCGTCGCTTGCATCAGCTATTTACGGATTTCATTGACTTTATGCACGGCAAGGTATCGGTGCTGCGTGGCCGATCGCATGAGATGGCCCGTGCCATGGTGACTTTACAGAATAGCGGGCACGAAGCGCCGGCAAATCTGAATGACAATTTTGAGCTACTGATGCTGTGCGTGGCCAAGTTATATGGCGATAAGCGGGTCACCGTCACCCTAGGCAACGAGTATTGGGGACCCACAGTTGCCACAGCGACAAACAGCAAATTGAACATTTCGCGTTCCGTCTCCTTGTTCAAATTCATCCGTTCGGCCAGTGAGCTGTTGCCACAGATTTTGCTGCCGCCGTATTTGAAGATGATTGCGGGACTGACGCGTACCGAATTTGCGGCCAGAGCAGCCTTCAACCAGCACAAGGACTCGGAGAATCTATCGACCACCTTTGAGGTCAGCTGGGACCATTTCTTCTGGGCCCTCAATAGTTATTTCACGTAAGTGCGGACGAACCAGTGCCTAAACCGAACATCTAACAATAAGTACATATTATTACTGGGGTGCCTGCTATTCAAGCAATCCTTTTGGGATTTTCGAGGGATTGATGATTCTTTCTAATTTTCACAAAATCGAACTGAGTTCGCTGCTGGCAATATGTAGAGTTAAGTCAGGTGTGAAAGTGTCGTCAAGAAACCCGTTAAGTAATCCAAGTCAGTTCTTTCACTTGCCCGGCAGACCAGCGAACACCGCTATAATCTGCGCTGTCGCTCGGCAAGCAGCAAGCAGCAACAACGTCAACAATGCAAGAATAATTGCAAATGCCAACAACAATAACGGCACTAACAAAAACACCAATGATAACACCAATATCAACGTCAACCAGGTTATCAACAACAATGCCAACAAAAAGAGGAAAATTGCGACAATCGAAGATGAAATCGACTTGGATGCAGAGCCATCTACTTCTGCTGGTGCTCGTGCAGCACCACAAGCGCTCGAGAATATGCTGTCAGACTCTGACGCAGAAATCGAGCCAGTTGACATGGAAGAGATGGGTACAGTGGTGCCTGGTTCACTGTGCCTCTTCAATGGGAATATCCGTTTTTGAAGTGTTCCAGAATGAGTTTCCGTTGTTCAATTGTAGTCCGTTTATCCGTAGTCCTTGTTGGCTTGTTGCGCCCGAGATGCAGGATATAACTAAACTGACTACGAAGGATTGGTCTATTTATACCGAAAATATTCAACTTGACTTAAAAAATCCGGTTTTATGGCGAGCTGTGAGTCACTGTATATTCACTGGATTGTACCAGTAGGGGAGGAGCTTATGCGAAAAAAGGAGTTACACATGATAATTTAATGACATTTCAAAACTGATATTTACAGGAATATGCGCAGCGACCAGCAGTCTATAGGAGACTCTATCTATCGCAACCGGGCAATGCCGCGCAACATAATGCCACGTGAGACAGAGGTAATGATTGCTGTGCTGGGCATTGTGCAGGCCGTTGCCGATAATGATGAAATCTCTCGGATTATCATCTGTGACCACGACAATTGGCAGACGCCCGAAGTGCTGTTGGGCTTGCTCGCGTGCACCACATCGTTGGCGCTCAAGGGTCAAATCCTCATGACATTGGCCGCCCTCAGCAAATCGAAAGAAACGGCTCGCTCGATTTGGTTCCGTCTGGAGGCGTCACAGGTGATACCCACCATAAAAAACAATTCGGTATATGCGTCGTTTAGTTTGGCGGAGGATATCGTACAGAATGAGTGCCGCCTGGAGACATACAACTTGAGTCGTGGCGTCCTCCAGCTGCTCAATGCGCTGATGACCACACACATGCCAGATCGATTTTGCGCTGGACAACGCAAAGGGGGCTATGAGCCGTATTTGCGTTTTGTTATCGATACGATATTTTTGAAGTTCTACAATCGGGCGTATAAGGATCCCGTGGAGCGTTGGGAAGTGGGCGCCAAGTGTATGAAACTATTTTACTATCTGCTTGCCACATATCGCCCGAAGTCGTCCGATTTTGATAACGATCGCGATGAATATCCGCATCCGGGATATCAAATAATGCTGCAGCTGCAGGTCAGATCGGATATGTTGCGTTTGGTGTTGCGCATCATTGAGGAGGCACAGGAGCAGCTCAACGATTACAATGAGTTCCGTGGCAAACCGGTGCTCGAGGAATGCGCCCTATACGCGCTCCTGCTGCTCGAGGTCGCCGTCGCCAAACAGAATGTCTTCTTTGAGGCGTCCAATTGTAGTATTTTATTGACGGGTTTGAATCGTATGCTGCTTGATTTGAATCCGCGAAGTCGTCAGCCGGATTATATGCACAACATCATCAAGTTTGTTACGTACAACAGTTGGCTGCCCCGTCACACATTAGCCGCCATCAAAATCTTGAGCGTTTTCACTGCACAGCCCGATGTCATTGTCCAAATCCTCGACATGTATGCACCGAACAGCACCGAGAAATTGGAGATACGTCGCCGATTTATTGAATGCCTGGAAAACGATCTGATCTATCTGACTGATCAGCAACTGCAGCTATATGAGTCGTTCGATAGATTTGCTAATGCCTATCATACGGATGTCACCGATGATTCTGGTGATCTCAATTCTGATACGAGTTCAGTATCGGATTCGAGTTCGGTTTCTGAGACGAAATCTAATTTTAATAAAAATGATGCCGAAGATCGTGAGCCCATGCGCATCGAATTCAAGATTAAGGAGGCAATTGTGGAACTGTTCGAAGTCAATATCTATCAGCCGTTGCCCAATTTTGCCACCTTTCTGCTCGGCATCAATGTGACTCGTGATTTTATGTACAACAAGCAGATTCAGTTCAGTGGCAACTGCTCCTGCATGAATTCGATGGTGTTGATCCTAGAGCGCCATCTGGAGGTGAGTCTGTGAACTGTCGTGCATTTTTATTGTTTCTTTTTTACATTATCCGTCTCTCTCTCTCTCTCTCTATCCTGCAGCAACAGCGTACAAGTGATAAACAATGCGAGCATACGGCCAATATTGTGGAGAGAATTTATAGATTGTTCTATGGCTTCTGCGCTAATCCTCAGATATCGGATTCAACATTGCGCTACTTTCGTTTGACGTGCAATGATTTTCTGTTGCGGCATTTAGGCGCCATGCCCTTCCGCAACAATCACACGAATCAACTGCTGCACGCGATCAGCCACCTGATGAACTGTGTCTCCATCGAGATACGGACGGCGGCATCGCATGGCCAAACGACACGGTATACCCTGCTGTGCGATATTTTGCTCTCTGTAAATGTGCTGCACAATGGACGCAGTGTACAGCAGGATCTAAGCAGCGGTCTGCTAATGTCGGCGGCCGGTAATCAATTTGGCCTGGATGTGATGGCCGGTCGCCAAATGATGCAGACAACGGCACCCGAATTGCATTTGAATCGTTTGCTTGACTGCCTCACATTGGAGACGCTATCGTTGACACAGCCGAAACTGGACTTCTTCGATGAACGTTTGATATCCACCTTGCTGACGGAGTGTACGCCAAATGTGGCAAAGCATCATCATGGTGCTGGCGTCATAAAGATCCATAAGCTGCAGCACAGACTGATGGATGAACTGCAGATGGTGGGGAGCTCCATTTCCAATTGTCATCGCAAGGCTGTCATAGATGAGATCACAACCATCATTAACTATGCGATCAATTTGAATGACATTCGAATGCAACGGCTCGCCACATTCGCCTTCATGAGGGCCTGGGGTAATCTTGTCCAGCTGCTGTTCACCGATATGCCCGGAACAGTGCTGCCGGTTAGTGTGCG
This sequence comes from Drosophila imparisetae, assembly GCA_035042265.1. Classification (NCBI taxonomy): domain Eukaryota; kingdom Metazoa; phylum Arthropoda; class Insecta; order Diptera; family Drosophilidae; genus Drosophila; species Drosophila imparisetae. The sequence goes on from JAWNLP010000147.1 coordinate 1,220,805, forward strand.
CAAACAGCATATTATCGATATCATTGAGAAGATTATGCTGACGGTGCCGCCAACGCAGCCGCTGGTCAAGCTCTCAATACAGGTGACGGAGACGGTGTTGGTGCTGCTCAAGGATTTGCGTCACTGCTACTATCATCTGGAGGATCAGGGTGCCTCCGACAAGCATGGCAATATCATCAGTTTAAATGATGCGACGCCCGGTGCGGATGGCACAAATCAACAGCAACAGGCCAAGACCAGTGCCGCAAACAGTGCTGCGCGTATCATCAACGTCAGCAGCAACAGCTGCAAGCACAGCAATCTTCGCTTTATCCTTAAGCGGCTCACCACCTGGATACTGACCTGTGAGGCCAAGTCGCAGCAGCTGAGCATCAATCTCTACACATCGCTGCTCTACTGTCTCCGGATTGTGAAACGTGTGCGCAGCGACGAACAGTTGGAATACAATGAAATGTAAGCATCAATCAATCAATCAATCAATCAATCGATCAAAGCATTTGAACAGATTATACATATATATAATATTCTCTATATTTAGTTCTCTCAAAAATCAGTCAGTCAGTCAATCAATCAAAGTTCTTGAGCACACTACACCTATCCTAGATACACATACAGTACAGTTAAAAATCTTCAACAAATGGTTGGTTTCTCATCAGGCAATGGTTTCAAATATTATTATGATATATTAGCGGATGCAATTTTGCGTTACTGATGAGATGCCATTGACTTGGACATTCCAACCGGAAGAGTCTGCTGAATTAAGGTCACAGTCTCCAGATCTCAACCCGATTGAGTATTTGTGGTAAAGTTTCGAGCTTTGGGAGATTGTGAGGAGTTCATGGACATGGATTTCTGTAGAAATACGCCAAAACTTGGTGGATCCTATACACCTTAGTTATATGTTGGTTATTTCTAGTTTTTCGAAATAGTATTTAGCCGCCCAGAGAAAGCTAGGAAAGCTCGCTACTATTATACTACAGTATTAAATTATAATATTAAGTATCTATTTGTAATATATATATATATATATGTATATTGGGCATATTACAGGGTAAGTTCGAACTCGGGTGGCTGTACGTCATTGTGGACTCTGCAGGCGAATGAAGACGAGGTGAAGGGCAAGGAAATGGCCGTGGAAATAATCAGTGCGGTTGATGAGAAACTGATTGCTACAATCTGTCACGATGTAACGACGGGGCATGCGGTTTGCAGCATGTTGGGCCTAGCCTGCCTGGACATAATATCCGAGCTGCGGGCGGTAAAAAACCTATGTGAAAAAATCGCATCGCGTGGCTATCTCAAGCCGATACTATACAGTTTGGGACAATCGGATAGTAACCTGCAGGATGTGCTCAAACCGATGCCGGATAGCCTTCGGCCTTTGTTTATGTACGAATCACTAATGGCATTCTTAATGCAAATGTCGCAAACGCATATGGGCGCCACTCAAATCCTCGATGAAGGTGCACTCGGTGTCCTCTCCAATATGCTCGTCTATGATATGCAACCGGATTTGAAGGGCACCCAGCAGGTAACATTGGAGCGCAATGAACCGGATGATTTCATGCCCACGGTGGATGCACGCTTCCGTTCGATCCTGATGCCGTCTCTAGCATTTTGTGATAGCATCATTGATGCACTTGGCGCACGCAACACATCCTCGTCGATGCAGTTGCTAAATTTCCTATTCTCGCACATTGACATGATTGAGAACATGTTGCGGGCGGCGACACCGTATATGGATTTGGGTCATCTGCAGCAGGTGGCGGCGGTCACCAGTATATTTGCTCGGATCACATGCAATACCCAGCAAATTGAGCGGGATCATGACTACCTGAACACTAACGCCCCATCGCCGGAGATGACCAATCGATTGAGCCGGCTGCATCAATTGATGATTGTTGCCCTTGGCCGCTTCACCGTCCATGAGGCGACAATTCGTAACATGCTGCAACAGAAGCGCAACGAGCAGCAAGATCCCACCATTCTAACCGAGGTGGATAAGTGGAAGCATATCAAATACATTCTGGACATTTCGGCCTATCTGTCCATCTATTGTCGCGCCGGCGTCATCAGCCATGTACGAAATGGCATAACCTCCAAATATCTATTGACGAACATGATCAACGATGTGACTCCCCTGTAAGTAGTTGCGATTATTCATCAATATTCAATCTTCAATGTTCCTAATTCGATTGCAGTTCGGGCAAAACGGACGCGAAGAAACTGTCCGCAATCATGGTGGTCATATTGAATCAGCTCAAGGGCTCCATTGCCTACTATTCGTCACAGAAGGCAATTGTCGACAATCTTGTCCAGCAGAGCGACTCTCTGCCCAACATTACATTCGGGCCAAACGGTAAGTACATTTTACAATATAGTTAGTATCTAGTTGATTAAACCTTTATTGTTGTACACGCTCTTCCAGACAAGATAAACTTTTTGGAATTAAGCCAGCGTCACAATGATAAACGCAAGGAACTAACAATGTCCGTTTTCATTGCGGAACAGAGTCTATATCTGCTATGGATCCATTTGGATTTCTATTTTCGTAAAGCAGTCATATATTCCCAGGAGAATCGTAGTCTAATCAATGAAACCTGTTTGGGTATGTTCCACAAGTGTACACATTTATATACATATTGTTACAACAATATTATTATTACAAAAATATATAATATATGGAAATATTTTTCAAGATTGTAAATGATAAACATATATGTTTCATTGATTTTATTTCTAATATATATTTAATCTCGTTTGTTCTATCTGTGACAGATCCAAACCACATGTCCGTACTGAATGCTTCACAGGATGAGATCGCCCAGTTGAAGCAGATGCTCATCTCCACATTCAACGAACAGTTCTGTTCGCAATTAATCACTGCTAGCGAAGAATATACGATCAAATGCAAGAATTTTAGTGCCGTTCTATTGCGCCGCATCAAGGCGCTTGTTCAATTTGCCCCACAGACCACCGCGTAACGTATTTCAACAAAACGTAGATATAGCTTCTTTTTTTTTTTTGGTTTTGAAAGATGGTCCTTAACCTTAAAATACTAAAATACAAATATATTGTTTCGCCTGATTTTTTATATTATGTTTAAATTTAAAAATAAATAAAATTAATAAACAAATGATGAGTTATAAATAAATTTAAAAAAAAAGCCTAAAATGAAATCAATGCTGTAAATTTAGCTGCTATCTCTCTCTTTTACATGTACCTTGAAAATTGGTAAAAGGAAGCGATAAATTATAAATAAAAATAAATAAAGTTTTTAATTTTAAGTTTCGAATGCAATTTCTCGTAAGCTCTACACAAATTTTAAAAATGAATTCAACTCAAGAGATTACCACGAAATCGATTAATTTCCCAAAATTCCACAGCCGTTGATTTCAAAATTGGGGAAAACTCATTTCAAATCGCCAGAGAAGACTTCAACTTTCGCCGAAGCCACTTAAATTATGTTGGCTTAAGAAACGTAATAAGTGATGAATACATACATTTATGTATTTTCACTTACCTCATTAACTATGTTCTATGTTGCATTTAAACATACATTTCTCATTAGTGTTTCTTTCGACATAAACAATGGATCTACTGAAATTAATGAAAAAATCGAGGACAACTTTAGCAAATTTTGCAGAATGTACACTTGGACTAAAGGCTTATCTTGGAATATTAATCAAAGTTTTGACAAAAAAAAATTCAATTAATGACGACCCCTACGAAGTTTTAAATCAGTGTGTAAGCAATGGATTGCATGGATGTAGAAATTATGGATTAACTGATTAAATATTGTATTCTACCAATCCCCAAAGAGCCAAAATACAAAAATATATGCATTAACGAACAAAGTTGATATACTGAGTTCTGTTCGTTTGGACTAGGCCAATCTGGCAGGGAATATCTCAGAAAGGTTGAGGTCTGTCTCCAAACTATTGAAAAAAAGTTAAGATTTGATATACAAATTTATTTACTTGCCGCACATATCACGATATATCGATGAAAGCAATGATGTTAAAATCATAATTGTAAGTGAAATATCGATATACTGCACATATCGATAAGTTCTTGCATAAAGTCGCTTCCTTTTCTGATATCCGGTTGAAGCAATTGGTTCGTTTCGCGATTTTGTTTTCAAGTTTTATGTATAGAAATATCATTATTTTTGTAATAAATGTAATAAACGGCGACAAACAACTACTGCTACATATAATTTTATATGAAGAAATTGAATTTGAAACTGAAATTATGCAGAAACGTTGCCGATGATGTGAAATTATTTTGTTTTGTTTTGCTTGTGGTGGTGGTGGCGGTTTAACAGTGTTCGACAATGTTTTGTTTTGTGGTGAATAGCGCGACGTACTGATTGTATTTTTTTTTTGGCTTTCTCAACAGCTAAAACGAAATGGCGCCCCGCAAGGCTAAAGTGGTGAAGGAGGAGGTACAGGTGCAGCTGGGTCCCCAGGTGCGCGATGGCGAGAACGTTTTCGGTGTTGCCCACATCTATGCCAGCTTCAACGACACGTTCGTGCATGTCACCGATCTGTCCGGGCGCGAAACCATCGCCCGCGTCACCGGCGGCATGAAAGTCAAGGCCGATCGCGATGAAGCTTCTCCCTACGCAGCTATGTTGGCTGCTCAGGTAATACAAAAAATTTAATAATATATATTATAAAATATAATAATATTAAAATGTGACTCTTATAAGGATGTCGCTGAGAAATGCAAAATGCTTGGAATTACCGCACTGCACATAAAATTGCGTGCAACCGGTGGCAACAAGACAAAGACACCAGGACCCGGCGCTCAATCTGCACTGCGTGCCCTTGCCCGTTCTTCAATGAAAATTGGCAGAATTGAGGATGTTACGCCAATACCATCGGATTCCACACGCAGGAAGGGCGGTCGTCGCGGTCGCCGTCTTTAAAAACAGCGTTCAATATGTTGTCATGAGCAAAAAGTATCTATGCACCTCATATATAGCGCTGACTCTTCTTTATATGTAGTAATAAATGATTAAAACACGAACAGTGATAAGTACATTAAATAAAAAAAAAAAATAAGGTCAAGGACGTTGAATTACTTTGGTAGCAAACATGCCGATAGGCAACTCGGTCGATTTATTAATCGGTATTTGCATATATGCACATTTATAATTGGACACACCAAGCGATTTCAACAAAATAGTCATTTTATTTAATTTAATTTTAGGTTGACCAAGTGGGCATGTCGATTTTATAGAAGTTTTGATTTATACCAAGCATATAATCGAACAGCTGTTCGATACTCAAATGCCACACTGCTTATCGATTGGCAACCACTCGGCCCTGCTCTGCTCTTCTTGAGCGAGACAACGCATCGCTGTGAATGGCAGTTTTACAAGAACCACATAGCATTGCACAGATAAAATTCACATATACAGAGACTGTGTAATTTCTACACACAAGAAAGAGCTGGCGAATTCGTCGAAATTGTGCAGCACATTTGCGGATGCAAAAAGAAATTTCGTTAGTACTAAAACTAATGCAAATGTACAAATAAAAAAAAAAAAAACCACCAGCCAAGGCTAAACCAGCAAAAGCAACTGATATTGTAATTGGCAAGTTCATTGCACGAATAATATATTTGATTATATATATAGATATATATATATAAATATATACATATGTATATTTGTGTGCGTGCGCGTTTGTGTGTCCGTGAGTGTGTTTTTTAGTGAGCATGTGTGTGTGTGAATAAGAAATTTGCAAACTCGATAAAACATCGTGCAAATTGTTAAGTGGCTGTCCAACGTACGTTCCATATATATATATGTATGTGTAGTGCATATGTGTATTCGTGTATCTCCTGCTCACATAGTAGGATGTTCATAGATAATAAATAGTAGGTCGGGCAAGCAACGTCAGTCAAGAGCAGAAACCGAAGCCCGCAGCGAGCTGTGAGAAGCGGCTTAAAAAGCTGAGCAATATTTTGGAGTCAAGTGTTTTAATGTTTTTTTTGTGTTAAATTTTTCTGTGTATTTCGCGTTCGTATTGTTTGTGTTTGTTTTATTTTTTCGTAATTCGTGAGTGCATTATATGGAATGTAAATTAAAGGAGTAGACGAAAAAAGTGAAAAAACACAACAGATTGATTAAAAACGGTAGCAAAAACATATTTGGCAAAATAAAAAAGGAATATAAAAAAAATTAACCCGCTGTGTAAAACGAGGCAATAGCAGCAGCAGCAGCATAAGAAGAAGAACCAAAAAAGAAAACTTGTTTGAAACAACGACGACGACGACGAACAAGACGCTAAAAGGCAATCTTAACACAAGTTAAGGCTGAGGCGGCGTGCAAAGCAAAACGCAGAAAACAAAAGCAAAGCAGCAGAAGCAGCAACAAACGGCATTTGCAGTCAGCCTGGTCTGCGCTCCTAGCCAAAAAAAACAACAAAAACAATAAAAAGAACCAAAATAATATCACACGGCATAGTTAAGCGATAGGCGATAGACAGGCAAGACGACGTCACCGATAGATCAGAAGCACAAAATACGGCAGCAGTATGGATGAAGATGACAACATATCCAATGCGAATATAAGTGTCGATGACGATGACGATGACGATGAGCAACAGCAGAGGCAACAGGATATTAATCGACAGCAACAACGCCTCCTCGAACTCTATAGCGGCGGCGGCAACACGAGCAGCGACGGAGCAGCTGGGACAGCGGCACGCACAGACAACACAGCCGGCGGCGGGGCTGCCGGGTCGAGCAATTCGCCGTTTCACGATTGGGACTCACAAAGCACAGCGGCACGTGGTAGCGCCAGTGGCAGCGGGAGCAGCAGCAGCAACACTAGCAACAGCAGCGGCACTAACGCCAGCGGAAGCAGTCGACAGCAGCAGCAGCAGGCAAACGCCAAGGAGATCAACGATGCCAGCGCTGCTGCTGCAGCTGCTGTTAGCGGCTTCGGCAGCGGAGGAGGCGGTGGCGGCGGCAATTCGGGTGCTAAGCCCAGTTTCTTCTTTGGCACCTCATCGTTCATATTGCGCAGCAGGAAGGAGGTCGCCGCATTAATCAATACGGAAAGCTGCCGTGGCAGTCCAACGCCCGATTTGGATTCAATTATGGATACGCTATTCAATCCTGGCACACCTATCGATAATCCCGATAATATCGAATGGATACGCTGGCTAATAGCTGGCGGTCGCACGCCCACGGAATTTGTTAAAATCGGTGAGTAATGCCAGCGAGAGCGAGAGCGTAATAACAATTATAGTTCAAATTTAATATGCTACAGCCTTATCGATATATTGTGTTATCGTTAAGCAGCTGATCGCGCAAGTCGTTGCCCCTGAAATTTTCACTGTGTGTGTGTGTTGGTGCGCATACCTGTGCGCTGTTGCTTAGTTTTGCTTTCGTGTGTGCAAGTGTATGTCAGTGTCTGTGGTGAAATGGTCGTAGGGCGGCATGGTAGATAGGTTTGTATATATGGCACGCAAGTGTGAGCAAGTAAGGTGCAAGGCAGCGTGACAGTGCAATGCTATAGCAACAAAACAAAGCACAAAACAACAACAATAAATATCTTCTCTAATCAACAAAGTAATCACACATATATATATATATATATATATATATATTTATGTATAGAGAAAGAGAGAGAGAGACAGAGAGTGGAACTTGAGTTAACTTTAGCCCATTTAGCACAAATTTAATCTGGCAATATTATCTATTTACTGCGTTGCTGCCTCAATTTCTTTATTTTTTTGTGCCAGGCACAGAGTGCGTCGCAAACATTGACAACCCCAATGCCGATATATTGCTCGTTGTCCCACTTGCCTCTTACACACACATGCGTCCACACACACACACACATTGGCTAGCTGTTGCACCTTGTGTGTGGATGTCAGCTGTTGTTTTTGTTTCGGCTTTGCCTTGCGTAATATTTCCGCAGCATCCGTTCAAAAACACGCAGCAGCTGCAATTGTTCCTTTTAATGCATCTAAATTGCCACCCTTGTCAAACGGCACCATATTCATTCTCTCTTTTCACCATTTACCAAAACACACACACACACCAACGCTTGCATGTATGTGTTAAAGAAAGAAGCAGAAGAAAAAAAGAAAATCATTTCGAACAATTGCTAAATTGCAAATGAAAATGCTACGTGCTGCTGCCATGGAGACGCACACATATATAAATCTAATATATATATATATATATATATATATATGTGTGTGTATATAAGACACTCAGCAGCTTGCCCCGGCATACACTGTGAAAAGTTTATTGACCGTCATTGTTGTTGATTTGACAATTGTTGACACGCCATGTTTCATTTGCACAGTGCATACGAAACTGAAAACTACATTAGAAACACACACACATAAATAAACATCGCACACAATTTGCATTACAAATGCCGCTGCTTTTGCACCACAGTGTAATCTGCATGCATATCTGTCCGTTCGCTTGCTCTTCTTGTTCTACTTTTTCAAATTTCTTTTTTTTCGGGCCTTGCGTTTGTTCGTGTTGACCGTTATTGTTGTTGTTGACAAAAGCCTACACAGGCACACATACCCACACTCACACATACACACGCACACACATGCGTTTGCATATTCTGTATTGCTTTTGCACTCTTTCAATTCGTTAATCGAACATTTTCAAAATAATATGTTCTTCGCTCAGTGCTGGGTGGGTGGGCGGTGACAGGAGAGGACGAGGGCAAATAGTCAAGTGGGCGAGGGAGGAGAGAAACGCAGAGTTGCGTGGCAACTTGTCGACCATTGCCAGACCATCAATCACAAATTGTCAATCAATTTTACTGTTTTGCTGCGTTTAGCGTTTACAGTTGTTGTTATTGTTGGTGTTGCCGTATTTTCTTTCGTTTGATTTGATTTTCTTCCGCATTCAGTTGACCTTTTTGGCGAGGCCCAGGCAACCGCAAGTCAAAGACATGTCACGCAAGCAACGCAATCGCCAACATTAAATATTATGCCAACAGCAATGAGTGCATCATATTTATTTTTGGATTTTAATCAAATCAATAAAAAGATGGCAGCAACAACAGTGAGCAAGTATTGCTTTGCTTGCAATAAATATTGTATCGTTAACTAACTGCATATAATGTGCATCATAACGAAATAAATGGCTCAATTCTCAATTGTTCATTTCCGTTGGAAGTGAGTATAAATTGGTTCCGTTTGCAAAATAAATACCATAACTGTCGCTTTACTGACGAAAAAAAACTCACATATCACTCACAACACCGTCATCAAATTGGAAAATTGGTCGTTGTATATATATATATATATTGTTTGTTCTTTCTATAAATACTGTTGGCACATTGTTGCTGAATTGTCTGTTGTTTATAAGAAATAGTTTGGCACATTTGCTGTTAAGGGTCAAAATGTTAAGGATTATAGATTGCTGATAAGTTCACGATTTTCGGATCGATTTGAACTTTCCGTCCGTTATCACGCATACTCCCTCTCTCATTATCTCAGCGATAGTTGATTTTGTGGCGACATCATCAAATATATAATTTGAGGTAGCACAATTGGCAGCTGTTAAGCAGCTGCTCTTTTGTGGAGGTTGGTCGATACAAAGGATTATGTTGGACAGCTTGACAGCAATCCTCTATCCCCCTCACATTGCAAAAAAAGCTTTTCCTCATCTATTTACACCATGTCAGCTATCGTTTACAAAAAATTAAAAATATATCGATATTTTTATGCCTAAAAATTATAAATAAAGATTTAATACAAATGTTGTTGTTTTATGCTTTTCTCTTTACACAGTGCGCAGCTACGATAACCATGCGAAATGCGGGCTGGTGTGGGTGCCCCATGTTGTGGCATATAGGTGCCGCACCTGCGGCATATCGCCATGCATGTCGATATGTCGCGACTGTTTCAAGAAGGGCGATCATGCGAATCATGATTTCAACATGTTCCTCTCACAGGCGGGAGGTGCCTGTGATTGCGGGGACACATCGGTGATGAAGGCGGAGGGCTTCTGCAGTGATCACGGCATCAATAATCGCGTCAATCGTGATCCAGTGCCCAATAATCTGTTGGCCGTTGCCGAGGCGATAATGCCAAAGCTCCTCTTCCGTCTGCTGCAGCACTTTCGGGAGCATAGCGATGCTTCACTGCAGCAACAGCATGCGAATAATTCATATTCCTGCGAAGCGTTCGCCAATATGCTAATCGATCTGAACAATATGGGCGAGATAATGCGCAAGGTGATGACACGGACGCTGATTAATGCCGATGTCTATTCGTATTTTATGGAGACACCGTGCCAGGATACACGCAACGGACGCTTTCTCAAGGCGAATCGCGAGAAATACGAGGATGCCGTCAATCGTTTCCCAAATCCGGAGCCACCCGATGAATACCGGGATTTGCCGGCACTCGGCAAGAAACTGGTGCACACCACCCTGCTGGAGGAGTTCATATTCTGGACATTCAAGTTTGAGTTTCCGCAGACGTTGGTCTGCTTCCTGCTCAACATGTTGCCCGATCAGGACTACAAAGTATACAAAATATATATATATATTTTATATATTATTAAAATTTTAATTTTCATAGGAACACCTGACACGAACATTTGTGATGCACTACAGCCGCATTCCGTCGGTTCTGGAAATGTCCCGCGATCCCGATACACTCAGCAATCGGGTTGTCCACATGAGCGTTCAGCTCTTCTCCAACGAGAGCCTTGCCCTCAAAATGGTCAATGAGCTGTCGCTGTTGCATGTGATGATCATTAGCTTGAAGCTGATGATGTCCAAGATACTCATACAGAATACGCTGCACGGTAAAATTCGATTGATTGCTCTCAGAATGGTATATTGTGATAACTAGCATAATACATTCTCGATTTGTGCCTTTTACAGATCCCATCAAGAACTTTCACTTTGTGATCGATTGTACGCGTCAAGTGATGAAGGATCATTGCTATTGGCCCCTCGTCTCCGATTTTAACAATGTTCTCTCGCATGAATCGGTGGCGTTGGTCTTTCTACGCGATGATAACCTAATCGATATGTGGTTTCAGTTCCTGCAGATGCTGCAGGGGATGAACGTGAATGTGCGAGAGACGGCCTCACATGTGGAATTCGAGCCGAATAGCTATTATGCGGCATTCTCCTGCGAACTGGAGGCCAGCGCATATCCCATGTGGTCCATAATTTCCCATCTACAGGATGGTACCCATGCCCATCTAGCCAAGAAGATCATCAACTATTGTGTGACGACGCTGCACGAATGGCTCGATTCCATCTACTTTAGGGAGCCCAAATTGGCGTTGGTATGTGCTCTACATTCACTTTTGTGTTGAACTGCAAATTAATTTTGTATATGACAGGAGGAAATGATGCAGGCCTCGTTTCATTTTCCGTTGCATCGTTATCTGGCGGCATTTGTCTGCCAGGCGGTCACCAAAATGGGCATCAGTCTCAGCGATGTTCTGCCCTCCCGTCCCGACATCCTACCCCTGCTAATGATACATCCACTCCGTGTCCAGGTGAGTTCCATGGTCCGTATATATATATATATATATATATATATATATATATAAATATATATATATAAAGTTGTGGTTGCTGCTCTCCTTCTTTTCGAATAATCCAATAAATTAGAATCACATATGCATTAGCAGAATACCTTAATCGAATCTTGTTAATCTGCAAACCTTTAATTGATTGACATTTAGACATCTGTGCAAATGGGTCTTGCTGACTTGTTTACCTTCATTTTTTTTTAATTAATCGAATATTGTTAATCTGAAGAATTCTTATAATTCTATGATCTGCTGTTTTGTTTTATACATATATATTTTTGAATATAGCATTGTCGAAATGTTGGCATTAGAGTGATTGACCTTTAGCCATTCAAACCCAAAATATGGTTTATATATGTATAAATATATATACTTAGGAACAATCAGTTGAAAATATAACTTTTGTAGAAATAACTTTGTGTTTACTTCAATAGCAAAATATCTTTACTAGAAAAGATTTTATTTGCATTTTGATCAAGCATCCATTGTTTGCCCTGAAATTTGATTATTTGTATGTATGCTAATTGATAAGACTGTTTTTATCTATGGCTAAAATTTATTTGATTTTTTGTTTTGTTCGCTTTTGCAGTTGTAGTTTTTGCTGAATTTTGTTTTTATTACAAAATAATTGTATTAATAAGTAAGGAGAAATCAGTTGTAGATCCTACATAGAAAGCTAGTTGTGTTTATTATTATTATATATAGCTGAGACGATGCGCTGCATAACCCAAATTTATCTTAGGTTTGTTTAGTTCGTATTCTTTGGCACCTGAACGTGGGGCGAGAAATCATAGGTGATTATCTTGGGGGCGACAAAGCCGCCATAGCCTGGCCGTGTCTTATAGTAGATGCCGATGCCAGCTAGTGGCACTGGTGGACTCGAGACCACATCCTGTATATCGAGGTAGGGCACAGTGCTCTGTGCCGCATCCTTATCCATTCCCGAATTGGTAAATTCAATGTACTCATTGTGCTTGGATATCACCAGTGAACTGACGACCGTACGCGTCGGCACATCCACATTTTGTATATTCAGTTTTTGTCTGCAAGTAAACAAGTTTCAGTTGAAGAGTTAATTTTTTTGGGAGTTTTTTTTTTTTAATTACCTGCGCTCGCCGCTCACATCTGTATTGTCATTCGATTGCCAAACGCTGTTCACCTCCGGCTGGATGAGTTCACCGCGCTTGAAATCGAATTCACTGAGACGCGCCTCCAAATTTAAATGAGCGCCCAGCACTCGGAATCGTACACCGGTCACAACGAAACTATTATCATCCATTTTCATAATATCATCCAGATCAATTGAGCGACTCTCATAGCTCATCGTATGATAGTCCCTGCCCTTGGCCACATTTCTATCAAATATCTTGTAGTCATCGACCGGCTTCCAGGCCAGACTGCTGGCATTTATGGTGCCGCGTGGCAACAGTTGACCCTCCTGTATCTGCAGATGAAAGACACGATTTCGCTTCACAAAACGCAGACCGGTGACGACTCTGCGAGAGAGAGAGAGAAATGATTAATATCGATAACTCGTATCTTTTGATATCTAGTTCTCATCTCTCACTTGTTCTGCTTAACATCGGCGACGGATTCGCGCAGATTGAAGAAACGATCCGATTTTATGCCCTGCTCATCGCACAGACAGAAACAGTAGCTGCAGTGCCAGAAGATATAACGCCACCAGCTATCCACTTTGGTGGTGCCACGCGAGCAAGTCTTGCGCTGACCCAGAGTACGTCCATTCTCATACTCGATGTACTCGTAGCGGCGACTGCCATTCAATGGCGATGGACAGACCCACATATCGCTATCGACAAACTGGCAATTGTAGAGCTTACCCGTACACTTCGGTTGCCGAGCACAATAGAGTTCCTTGAAGCAGCTATCACTGCGTGTCGACTGATAGAAATCGCATGTCTCCCGGCAGGTATCGTCCGTATTCAGGTCGACTTCGTTGACAATGTAGCCCTGTAGCAGACGGGTCACCTCATCGTATGTCTGATTTTTGATATGCTTCTCGGGATCACAGCGATAAACAATTCTATCCGATCTTCGCATCACCTCGCGCAATAGTTTCAATGTTCTCTCCATTCGCTTCTCGTAGTCGCGACGCATCAGTTCCGCTTCCTGGGTGAAGTTGCCACGCCCATATACGCGCAACATCATCCAGGAGAATTCCATCATGGTGTACCCCTTGAGTTCCGTTAGTGCAATGTCCGTGTACAGTGTGTAAACAAATTGTTGTGGCGATTGCTTCGTGTGACACATTTCATCCAGCGATTTCTGCAGAACCGAATAAAATGTGTAAATAAAAATGTTAAATTTTCGATTATGGTTATTGTTATGCGATTTCGATATTGCGTGTGACGGCGTTATCGATATCGTCTCATCTTAATAGCACTCTGACTGCAATTACGTGCAAATAATAACCTAGATAAGTCTGGCAGCTCTCCCCCCTGCCCATCTCCCTCTCTCTTTCTATCTCGTTCGCTCACGCGAACGTTCCGTTTCCGCTGTGAGCGCTTGCCCCAAACAAACAGCAAGGCTGATAAGCAAGCGGTCTACACAAAAAATGTTATCTACAACACACACACAAATTGCAGACTAACCACCATTGCCCTGTAGTACATCGTTTGCTTGACCATACAGGATTCAATTTCCTGAAATATTTGCGACATTGAAAATGTTTTATCATTGCGCAACACTGCATCGGTTAAATCCAGCACAGCGCGCTCCTCCAAATCGTTGCTGGTGCTCGCTTTCATTAGATGATGCTGACGGCGACGGATGGATGGAAAGAAGAGTAAGAATTTTCAATTCAAATTATCGAAAATATGAGCACAATTCACTATTGGTGTGTTGTACGTTGGGTTTACCTTGAAAGAGTAAAAAATACCATTCAATTGCAACAAATCGCTCTCCAACAGCGCCCATTCGTAATGATGTAAAATTTGATATTGTTCGCCATCGTCAAATCTTCGTTCCATTTCCGGTTTATTGATGAAATTACGATGCGAATCGTACACTTTGCGCAATTGTTGATCCCGATTGTTCTGACTGTTCGCCGTTTTCTCCAAATATTTCCAAAGGTCCCGCACCAAATGAAAATACTCGTTGCGTAGGGCATCCACCTCCAATACGGGCGCTCGATGCACAAACATTGTTGACTGCGCAGCAGCAGCAGCAGCGCCCGCAATCAGTAACAATAACAACGATAATAATGGTATCGCTGACATTGTGCTTTTGCGCAATACACAAACTTCAAAACTGTGGATTCCGTGCAATAAGTCTGCTTCTTTGACAAGTTCTCCGTTTTTTATATTCCGCGTTTTGCTTTAGCCAGAGTAGTTTTGCCAAGCGAAAAATCAACTGTTCGTCAAGCGTTGCCAGTCTTTTTAAACAAAGACTGTCGCTGGTTTTTTTTGTCTTTCAATACATACACACATAAATATATATACACATACATATGCATGCAATACATATGTATATGTATATAGGTAGTATCTTTTTGCTCGCTTGCACACGAGTGCCGTGCAATTTGTTGAATTTCAATTTAATTTAGTATAGTAACTGGTGCGCCTGTTTCGGAAACAAAAAAATTTAACTTGCATTTATTTTTTTGCGATTTATTTTAATGTTGTTTGTTCATGAACACTTGTGTCGTTGCTGTTGCTGGTTGTTTTGCTACTGTTTTCTGCTTTCGGCCGCTCTGCTGGCTTTTGTGAAATGTTGTGTGCTATACGTGTGTGTGTGTGTCTGAGAGTGCAAGTGTGCTGCTTTTGACTCGCACTCGACTCGTGTACGTACACAAAAGAATTTTTACTCCCGCTCGTTGTGTGTTCGTTCGTGCGCTCCCCTGAGCCGCTTACGAGCGTTTTTTTTCGTATTGTTCTGCTTTTTTTAGCTCGCCGTTGTCGTCGCTTTGCGTAGAAAATCGTTGATTAGAAGCTCTGATTTTTTTTTTTTGTTGGTTTTGCTGTGTAGCCGGACGATGAGCAGTTTAAGCAACCCATAACAAAATGGCACTTCTCTGTGTGCGTATGTGTGAGTGAGTGAGTGCGCGCGCTTTTTAAGCTTGAGTTAGATTCTGCCTTTATTTGGGGACACAAAAGCTATGCGCGCATAATTCTGCCCGATCAGCTGTAGCTGCAGATCGACCTGCTCAGCTTATGATTGTTATCGATAATCGATAATATGCTCTACTGACGTCACTGCGTAGTTTCCTCGTAGCTCAACCAGCTGACTGCTAAACCTGTACTCTCGCTCACGCTCAGCGTCTTTCTTTTTTTTTCCCCATCACAAGGCACGCGCACACACCTGCAATTAACGAAAAAGGGAAGAAACCAAAATATGGGAAAAATGGGCATGCGCTGCATTGCCTCTGCCCTATGCTCTCATTTGCTGCTGTACAAAAAACACGTTTCGTTTTGTTTGAGGTGTTTGCCTTTGCTCTGCTTTGTTTGTTGTGCGCATTGTTTACATTTAGCTGAGACCTTTGACCTCGGCGTGTACATAAATACATAGCTGCTGCTATTTACATACATGTCTTGCATGTACGTGTGTATGTTTACCCTCTCGGATTTTTGCAAATTGGAATGTTTTGCAGCACCTTTTCTATTTATTGAATAAATAAAATTTTGCTGCTGCTGCGACGCATGAAATGCTAATTCGCATGCGTGCTTGTATTTGCCTATATATGTGTATTTGTACAAGTGTGTGTGTGCGTGCATGTGATTGAATGTGGCTCATCTTTAGCTTTGCTTTGTGCCTGTGTTCCGCTGTTTTTTTTCTGTATCTGCGCTGCTGGTGATGAGTAATATCTGCAGCGACGCCGACGCAGTTGGCTTTTTTTTCTTGGCTTGAGACTTTCTTTTGGGGGTTGCCCAATTGGCGCAAAAAACTAAAAAGCAGCAAACTCATACACATAAGGCATAAGCGATTAATCGGCGAGACCGGAAAGTCCAGTTCAATTGAGCTGGGCGACTAAAGTGAACCAACACAGATGATTCATTCATTCATTCACACACATATATATACATATCTATATTTATTGTTGCATGCAATTCATACATACCTCATAGTTAGACGCCAGTTGGCTGAGCAAATTGCTGGACAACGACGACGAGTTGAGAATCATTTGTTCCTCAATCTTGCCATTGCCAGTGCCCAAGAGCGTCAAATGCAATCGATCCATCAGATGATGCACAGAGTACGCATTTGGCGATACTGTCCACTCAGCGAATGTGATTAATGTGCTCATCTCTAGTTTGTCCTTGTAGGTCTCGTAGCTCTGCATTTGCTCGTAGCGCGACGAGATGCGATTCATTGTGTCCGTTATATCGTTCATTTTGCCGATTAGCGGTACATTATTGCTTATAAAATTATTAATCGACTCAATGGCCAGCGCAACATATTGAGAATGCTGTAGGGGAGTGCAACGCATTAGAATTAGTATAAGAGATTGCGATTATTATGCACCCATTTTCATAAAAGAGAGAGAGAGAGAGTGTGTAGAGTTGGTGTACATATGTTTTTTGTTTACCTGCGCCTCGGTCTCATCAATATGTCGGCTGACCTCTTTCAAACGCTGCAACACTTTGCGCTGCTTTTCGCGCATCAACGGAAAGTCAATGCTCGCCGCCAGTGGCGATGACTGCACAATGTCCCAGGCCTTGAGAACACCGGTTGTCACCTCCTTGACCACATGCAACACATCGAGCACATCCTCAATGACTGCCGCCGTTGGTGTTGGTCGCCAAAGAACAGTTAAAAATAACAATAACTGTAGTAATTGTAATTTATGTGACTGCAGCAACTGCATTTTTTGTCTTCTGCACGTGCGTGTTTTTTTTCTATTAAAGAGTTGCGGCAAGTCACCAAAAACGAACACAACGTTGCTAGTTGAAAATCAAAATGCGAATGACGGCGGCGGCCTCGTCGTCGTTGTGAGTTCGGCTCTTTCTGCGTTCATTAGTTGTACTTCTTTTGCGCTGAAAGACAGTTTTGGTTGTCTGTCTTTGTTTGGTTGCTGTTATTTTTACTGTTGCATGTCAAACACATACAGCATAGGTCAAAGCACAAGAGCGAGTGAGCAAGTAATATTTATATATATCATGTACAAATGCGGTGCTGCCACTATGTAAAAATATGGCGTTCTACTGTGCTTCTTACTTTTATCGATAACAAAGTGAAAACGCGGGTTAAGTGTTGACTTTCAATTATTGTCTGTTGCGCTATTTATCGATATATTTAGTATTAAATAAGAAATGAAAATGACTGACTTTGCACTTCTTTGGGATGCTGAAATATGATTTTGTATGCTTCTGGTTAATGTACCAGTAACAAAGTGTCGCCGCAAACGGTGAATACGTCAAGAAATCTTTTCGTACTGATTTGAAAGAAGAGTAAGAATTTTCAATTCAAATTATCGAAAATATGAGCACAATTCACTATTGGTGTGTTGTACGTTGGGTTTAAGCAACGGGTCTTTTTGAATTGTTTACCTTAATTTCTTTTTGATTAATCGAATCTTGTTAATCTGAAGAATTCTTATAATTCTATGATCTGCTGTTTTGTTTTATACATATATATTTTTTAATATAGCATTGTCGAAATGTTGGCATTAGAGTGATTGACCTTTAGCCATTCAAACCCCAAATATGGTTTATATATGTATAAATATATATATTTAGAAACAATCAGTTGAAAATATAACTTTTGTAGAAATAACTTTGTGTTTACTTCAATAGCAAAATATCTTTACTAGAAAAGATTTTATTTGCATTTTGATCAAGCATCCATTGTTTGCCCTGAAATTTGATTATTTGTATGTATGCTAATTGATAAGACTGTTTTTATCTATGGCTAAAATGTTCAATTTATTTGACTTTTTGTTTTGTTCGCTTTGGCAGTTGTAGTTCTTGCTGTATTTTGTTTTTATTACAAAATAATTGTATTCATAAGTAGGAAGAAATCAGTTGTAGATCCTACACAGGAAGCTAGTTGTGTTTATTATTATTATATATAGCTGAGACGATGCGCTGCATAACCCAAATTTACCTTAGGTTTGTTTAGTTCGAATACTTTGGCATCTGAACGTGGGGCGAGAAATCATAGGTGATTATCCTGGGGGCGACAAAGCCGCCATAGCCTTGCCGTGTCTTATAGTAGATGCCGATGCCAGCTAGTGGCACTGGTGGACTCGAGACCACATCCTGTATATCGAGGTAGGGCACAGTGCTCTGTGCCGCATCCTTATCCATTCCCGAATTGGTAAATTCAATGTACTCATTTTGCTTGCTCACCACCGAATTGAAGAACGTACGCGTCGGCACATCCACATTTTGTATATTCAGTTTGTGTCTGCAAGAAAACAAGTTTCAGTTGAAAAGGTTTTTTTTTGGGATTTTTTTTTTTTTTAATTACCTGGGATTGTCATTATATAGCCAAAAGCTGTTCTCCTGGATGAGTTTACCGTGATTGAAATCGAACTCACTGAAATGCGGCTCCAAATTTAAACGATCGCCCCGCACCCGGAATCGCACACCGGTCACAGCAAAACTTTTACTATTATCATCCAATTTCATATCATCCAGACCAATTGAGCGACTCTCATAGCTCATCGTATGATAGTCCCTGCCCTTGGCCACATTTCTATCAAATATATTGTAGTCATCGACCGGCTTCCAGGCCAGACTGCTGGCATATATGGTGCCGCCTGGCAACAGTTGACCCTCCTGTATCTGCACGTGAAAGACACGATTCCGCTTCACAAAACGCAGACCGGTGACGACTCTGCGAGAGAGAGAGAGAGAGAGAGAGAGAGAGAGAGAGAGAGAGAGAGAGAGAGAGAGAGAGAGAGAGAGAGAGAGAGAGAGAGAGAGAGAGAGAGAAATGATTAATATCGATAACTCGTATCTTTTGATATCTAGTTCTCATCTCTCACTTGTTCTGCTTAACATCGGCGAAGGATTCGCGCAGATTGAAGAAACGATCCGATGTGGTGCCCTGATCATCGCACAGGCAGAAACAGTAGCTGCAGCGCCAGAAGAGCCAACGCCGCCAGCTTTCCACTTTGGTGGTGCCACGCGAGCAAGTCATGCGCTGACGCTGACCCAGTGTACGTCCATTCTCATACTCGATGTACTCGTAGCGGCGATTGCTATTCGATGGCGATGGACAGACCCACATATCGCTATCGATAAACTGGCAATTGTAGATCTTACCCGAACACTTCGGTTGCTGAGCACAATAAAGTTCCTTGTAGCAGCCAACACTGTGTACCAACTGATAGAAATCGCATGTCTTCCAGCATTCAGAACCGCTCAGATCGACTTCGTTGACAATGTAGCCCTGGAGCAGACGGGTCACCTCATCGTATGTCTGCCCTTTGATATGCTTCTCGGGATCAGAGCGATAAACAATTCTATCCGATCTTTGCATCACTTCGCGCAATAGTTTCAATGTTCTCCCCATTCGCTCCTCGTAGTCGCGACGCATCAGTTCCGCTTCCTGTGTGAAGTTGCCTCGCCCAGATACGCGCAATATCATCCAGGAGAATTCCATCATGATGAAGCCCTTGAGTTCCGTTAGTGCAATGTCCGTGTACAGTGTGTAAACAAATTGTTGTGGCGATTGCTTCGTGCGAGACCTTTTATCCAGCGATTTCTGCAAAACCGAATAAAATGTGTAATTAAAAATGTTACATTTTCGATTATGGTTATTGTTATGCGATTTCGATATTGCGTGTGACGGCGTTATCGATATCGTCTCATCTTAATAGCACTCTGACTGCAATTACGTGCAAATAATAACCTAGATAAGTCTGGCAGCTCTCTCCCCCTGCCCATCTCCCTCTCTCTTTCTATCTCGTTCGCTCACGCGCATTTTAGTTCTGAGAATTATAGCAATAAAATCATCGTTCCGTTTCCGCTGTTAGCGCTTGCCCCAAACAAACAGCAAGGCTGATAAGCAAGCGGTCTACACAAGAAATGTTATCTACAACACACACACAAATTGCAGACTAGCCACCATTCCCTGTAGTACATCGTTTGCTTGACCATACAGGATTCAATTTCCTGAAATATTTGCGACATTGAAAATGTTTTATCATTGCGCAACACTGCATCGGTTAAATCCAGCACAGCGCGCTCCTCCAAATCGTTGCTGGTGCTCGCTTTCATTAGATGATGCTGACGGCGACGGATGGATGGAAAGAAGAGTAAGAATTTTCAATTCAAATTATCGAAAATATGAGCACAATTCACTATTGGTGTGTTGTACGTTGGGTTTACCTTGAAAGAGTAAAAAATACCATTCAATTGCAACAAATCGCTCTCCAACAGCGCCCATTCGTAATGATGTAAAATTTGATATTGTTCGCCATCGTCAAATCTTCGTTCCATTTCCGGTTTATTGATGAAATTACGATGCGAATCGTACACTTTGCGCAATTGTTGATCCCGATTGTTCTGACTGTTCGCCGTTTTCTCCAAATATTTCCAAAGGTCCCGCACCAAATGGAAATACTCGTTGCGTAGGGCATCCACCTCCAATACTGGCGCTCGATGCACAAACATTGTTGACTGCGCAGCAGCAGCAGCAGCGCCCGCAATCAGTAACAATAACAACGATAATAATGGTATCGCTGACATTGTGCTTTTGCGCAATACACAAACTTTAAAACTGGGGATTCCGTGCAATAAGTCTGCTTCTTTGACAAGTTCTCCGTTTTTTATATTCCGCGTTTTGCCAAGCGAAAAATCAACTGTTCGTCAAGCGTTGCCAGTCTTTTTAAACAAAGACTGTCGCTGGTTTTTTTGTCTTTCAATACATACACACATAAATATATACAGTGAGAGACAGTTCAAGTGGACCAGTTTCAAAGAAAAAAAAGTGCCTGCCATAAGCTAATTATTCATTATTTTTCAAAAATTCCAAAGACCGATGGTAGTTACATATATTAACCACCAAAATTAATATATGGCCCTAATACACTGAGGTTTCCGCACCTGCTAGGTAGGATTACGTCAAATGTAGGCATAAGATTAATCGGCGAGACCGGAAAGTCCAGTTCAATTGAGCTGGGCGACTAAAGTGAACCAACACATATGTACGATTTCGTCAAGAGCAGAAAATCGTACGCTTCAGATAGCGCAGAGACTCAATAAATAATTAAGCACCCGAGCCATTGGCTGTGATTAGAAATGGGTTTTCCCAGATGGTGCGAAATCTAATCGTTCAAGGAATCATCTGTTGTACGATTTCGTCGAAAGCAGAAAATCAATCGTACGCTTCAGATTGCGCAGAGACTCAATAAATAAATAGGCACACGAGCCATGGGCTGTGATTAGAAATGGGTTTTCCCAGATTTCGTCAAGAGCAGAAAATCGTACGCTTCAGATAGCGCAGCTATCAGCAGATGATTCAATCATTCATTCACACACATGTCTATACGTATCTATATATATATAGGGAAGTGCCACAAGATTTTTGATTGGGTATTTATTGTTGCATGCAATTCATACATACCTCATAGTTGGACGCCAGTTGGCTGAGCAAATTGCTGGACGACGATTGTTCCTCAATCTTACCATTGCCAGTGGCCAAGAGCGTCAAATGCAAATGATCCATCCGATGATGTACCATGTGCTCATGTGGCGATACTGTCCACTCGGCGAATTTGATTAATGTGCTCGGCTCTAGTTTGTCCTTGTTGGCCGCGTACCACTGCATTTGCTTGTAGCGCGACGAGATGCAATTCATTGTGTCCGTTATAACGTTCATTTTGCCGATTAGCTCTACATCATTAAATTTCTTAAGCAACTCGATGGCCAGCGCAACAGATTGAGATTGCTGTAGGGGAGTGCAACGCATTAGAATTAGTATAAGAGTGCGATTATTATGCACTCATTTTTATAAGAGAGAGAGAGAGTGTAGAGTTGGTGTACATATGTTTTTTGCTTACCTGCGTATTGATTTCATCAATTTGTAGGCTGATCTCTTGCAAACGCTGCAACACTTTGTTCTGGTTTCCGCGCTCCAACAGAAAGTCAATGCCCTCCGGTTGCATTGACTGAAAAGATGTCCAGATTTGGGGAACAGATTTTAGCACAACTAAGATAAGGTTCACCACATTGGTCACATCCCCAATGACTGCCGCCGTTGGTGTTGGTCGCCAAAGAACAGTTAAAAATAACAATAACTGTAGTAATTGTAACTTATGTGACTGCAGCAGCTGCATTTTTGTCTTTGCACGGTCGTGTTTTTTTTTCTATTAAACAGTTGCGGCAAGTCACCAAAAACGAACACAACTTGCTAGTTGAAAATCAAAATGTGAATGATTTCGGCTCTTTCTGCTCTGCGTTCATTACTTGTACTTCTTTTGCGCTGAAAGACAGTTTTGCTTGTCTGTCTTTGATTGGTTGCAGATAACAGCAAAAATAATTTACTGTTGCATGTCAAACACACACAGCATAGGTCAAAGCACAAGAGCGTCTCATGTCCCTCATGTCCACACTCACTGCAACAACAATAGCAAGTTCGTCAACAACGACAGCATAGTTCGTCAACAACAAACCCAACTGAAACAAGCGGGCCATCCGAATTAGACTCCGTCAGCGCATTTTCCAAGAAGGCTAGGCCACCCGACACCTCCACCAATGGGACAGCAGCGACAAAGCTACAGCGACTCAGCTACAACACCGCAGAGGCACTTTCTATTAGAAGCAAGTGCGAGGTGTCCTTATAGACTAAACCACTAGCATACATTTTGTACACCAATCTGAGAAAACGTGTTTTTGAATTAAGAATTGAATTTTTTTTATAATCAAAACCGTTGTCAGACTTTTAACTATATATATCATGTACAAATGTACGAAAATATGACGTTCTACTGTGCTTCTTACTGTTATCGATAACACAGCGGAAACGCGGGTTAAGTGTTGACTACCAATTATTGTCTGTTGCGCTATTTATCGATATATTTCGCATATTTACTAATTTTGGAAATTTTTTATTTGCTTTCTATTTGCAGAGCTTCTTCTACGAAATTCTGGCCGGTAAATGGGTGCGCAATGGTCTGCAGATCAAGGGCCAAGCCATGACCTACATACAGGCGAATTTTTGCAATTCAATGGCCGACATGGATCTGTTCTTTCTGCAAATATGCGCCACAAATCTATCGCAGTACTTCTTTCTGCAGAACACCATCGAGCTATTCGATGTGGGCCAATGGCTGGAGACGGCGCCACTGAAGCAGCCCCAGAAGCCGGAGCAATCATCAATGCTGGAGGGTTTCCTCACATTTCTCGCCACCTTGGTGACGAGTCGCACCAATCTGGGCAACGATGAGGCCACCCAGTGTATCATTGAGATCAGTGCACTGCTGGCCACCGAGAATAAGACGCATTCACAGCTGCTCGAACTGATGCCGGAGCGTTCGGGCAATGTGCACACCAAGAATTTCGAGACGTTCCTCAAAAAGCTGTCCGTGTACAAAGCGCCGTCGTCTGGATCGGAGAATCTCGAACAGGGCCTGTTCACGCCCATCGATGAGGTGTGGGAGGAGTACTATGATCCTTTGCATGTCCTCCTCCGTGCCGTGCATCGTCGCGATTTTCAATCGTCGCTGGATCGGTTCACCAACTATGTCAAATCGAAAAATAAGATGCCCGTCAGTGGTAATCTTTGGCCACCGTTTCGTCTGCCGTTGCCGGTGGGTGAATCCTTCACCGATCCGTGTCGCATTCTCAACTCCCGTCTCTTTCACTCCACCATACTTTCGATATTCTTTCGGGCGGTGCACACACGCGATGTCTCCGAGCATCTGCTCGCACTGGCTGTTTTCCTGCTAGAGATCGCTGTGGAGACGAGTAATGATATTAATGCCGCTGCCGCCGGCGGATCATCCTCAACGTCGGGGGCGGGGAATGCTGCTAACGCTGCTGGTGCCTCACCCGTAGCCATGGTGGAGTGTGAGCCGCAGCATCATCAATCGGGTTATTACTATGGCGGACAGCGTCGTGAGCCGCCCAAGCTCTTCCAATGCTATCCCACAGACAATCTGGGCTGTAATCTTCGACATGTGGTGAGCAAAGTGTCACTGAAATCCCGTGATCCTCAGGTCACAACATCCAGTTATCGCTCGAATCCCTTCTATGCGGACCTTGATTTCGATGTGGAAACGGAGGCGAGACGAATGATTGGTGCCGCCTCCTATGGATTGGATGAACTGGACGAGACATCCGGTGCGATGAGTGTGGCCCGCAGTGTGGCTCTGCAACAGCGCAACAATGCCTTGTCTCGCATGCGGATGGAGGTGGCACTCGTGCCCGATCTATCGGTGGTGGCAGAAACGGGTGTTGTACTCCTCCAGCCCGATGACAGCGACGATGGACACGATAATGCCATGGATATGAGTCCGGGCGCTCAGGACTTTCATCATTTCCCGCTGCAACAGATAACGCTGCCCGAGAGCGGCATGGAGGTGGCCATACGCAGAGATCTCCTACTTGCGGAGACGACGGCAACGACCACGCCGGGCACGATGCCGGGAACGCTGGCAGCAACGCCAGATGATGAGCGAACCGGACAAACAGGAACTGGGATCGGTTCTAACGACAATGAAATGTTCTCACCCACAACGCCCACTGGTAGCGGAATGCTATTGCCATTTCAACGTGTCCGTCTGCCTGTGGCTGTGCCCAGCAGCAATATGGATGTGGTGCCATCAAATGCACTTGGCGGCCCCGGCGGAGGCGTATCCGGAGGAGCGGGCGGTGGTGCAAGGAAGCGTGCCGTTGACATTGCAATCGCCAGTGCCGGCAACAATGATGAGCTGCACATGGATGAGAGTATATTGTCGCTGCTGCTCAAGCTCCATTCGCAATTGAGTGGCAATTTGGATAGCTTTTCGCTGGATGATCATCGCACCACCATATCCACACCCATGGATGTCGATTGCAATGAGGCAAGCACATCCTCAACCTCGACCCCGCCATCTTCGTCGACAGCGTTGGTCGAGCGCTTTCCCAGCTACAACTATCAGAATATCCATGTGTCCAGTTCGCGGGTTGGGGATGGTCCCTTCTTTATTGGTAATCTGTTGCGGAAGATTGCCACACGGGATGCGCAGTGTGCGCAGTGCATCGATGATATACGCGCCCGATTGTGGCCTAATCAGCGGGAGAAACAGGCGGAGGCACGTGCTCGGGAGACCAAGGAGAAGGAGGAGCGACGCAAAATGGCACGCGAACGTCAACAGAAAATGATGCAGGATTTCGCTAATAAGCAGAAACAATTTATGCAATCCGCTGCAGCGGCTGCCAACAACATGGACTTCGGACTGGAGGATGAGGACGAGGAGGCGATGTATGAGGAGCAGCCAAGGGAAAAGGAATACGATTGCATCATTTGCAATTGCACAACGGCCAGCACCGAAACGAATCCCATTGGCCTTGTCGTCCTTGTCGAATCCAGCGGCATTGTTGGCCATCGTCGTCGCATCGCCGATCGCCTGCCGCTGCCCTTGAACGATGCCGACAAGGAGCGACTTAAGCAGACGACCCGCCTGGCTAACGAATTTACGCGTCGCACCAGCTTGCTCAGCGTCAAATTTGGATTGGAATCGTGGTATCTGTCCAATAATATGGCCTACGATAATGGTGTTCATGTCCAGTCGTGCGGCCATCATGTCCATCTCAGCTGCCTGGAGGCCTATCTGAAGACCCTTTATACAACGCAACGCCAACCGGTGCAGGATCGTGGTGAATTCTATTGTCCCGTCTGTCGACAGTTGTCCAACTCGGTGCTGCCCCTCAGCCCCCAGCTGGATAGACCCATGCATCTGGTGCGCTCCGGCAATCAACCGTTCGAGCAACTCGTCGCCGATCTCACCGATCTGATCAAAGAGAACGAAACGATGCCGGTGAGTGTATAATCCTTACAATCCTCCTTTACTTTACTTACTTGGTTTGATTGAGTTTTGTTGTGCAACAAATGTTGCACCATTTTGCATTTACAAAAATATCCCCTGAAATCTAAAATAATATTTTAAATATTTATTTTTTAATTTAAATTGAATATTTTATTTTATATTTTTTATTTAATTCAACATATTTTCTCATCTCATTTCGGTAGCAACCCACTAAACTAACGGAGGCCATGGGTCACGCCATGGAGGTGATGACGAACATTGCCCAGCGGAAGGTCAAATGTGCCTCGATCACGTTCCGCAAGCTGTTCATCTTTGTGACGTCGATAGCGCGCACCAATCTCGAGGCGGAGATCATACAACGTGGTGGCTCCCTGTGCACCTCGAATGCGACACGCTACAAACCGAAACGGGACTGCATTGTTCCATTGCTCCATGTGCTGTCCGTGCATGTGCGCGTCCTCGTTGAATGGCCATTGTGGAGCAGTTGGGCATCTCTAGCCGGGATGCCGGTTAGCGATACGGAGCCATTGCCCGCACATTGCCGGGAACTGATACCAAGTCTGCTTGCGGATCCCATTGCGCTGCTACTCAAATTCATATTGCTCGCCCCGCTCCATCTCGATCAGGGTGAGTTCCCTTCCCTTCCCCATTTGTCTAAATTGTATTTGATTTGTTGATGATTCTTGCATTATTGCAGATTATTTCACGTGCATGGTTAAGGTGATGTACAATCTGCTCTACTATCAGATTGTTGTGCAATTGTGCGTCACTCTCACCGAACTCGAGTGCGATCACATCCTGGCCAACTATGGCAGCACAGAAGCAAACTCTACCTCCGCCTCCAGCTCCAACTCCGCCTCCAACTCCGAAACAACATGTGAAACGGCTGCAACTGAAGCAACAACAAATAGCAACAAGAGTTGCAGTTCCAGTTCCAATTCCAGTTCCAGTTGCAATGCCAATAATCCGGGCAGCAATCGGCGCAGCAGCTCGACAAGATACGGTTCGCTGCAGAGTTGCGCACAGTTGGGCAAAGCAATGGCGCTGGTGCTGGAGCAAACGGATCGGTTGACGCATCTGCGACGGGATAGCATACCCAGCACCAGTGCGGCTGGTGCAACAGCAGCTGGTGGTGGGGCAACTGATGAGAGTCCAGCTGGGGCTACTGCTGAGGTGAATCTCAAGTCAATGGAGCTGCAATTGCAATCGCTGTGCTTACCATTTCTGCGAATTGCGGCGCTGCTGCGTCAGCATTTGTATAGGCACGAGATGCCGGAGATATCGGCGCCCGGCTTAGAGTTTGTGCGTCTCGTTTACTATTTGGAGCTGGTCACCGATTCAATGGACTGGGATTGCTTTAATGCATCGAAGGGATTGTGCTTTATACCCGGTACGGAGCAAACGTTGCCACAATTCTGGTGCAAGCAGCTCATGGATGTGCATCCGCCCAGAGACACTGTTCGCGAGCTAATCCTCATGAATCAGCACTCGCTGTGGCAGCAGCCGCGCCTGCTGGAGCTACCCCGCGAGTATGAGCGTCTCTTCACGGTGAGATTAATTGAAATTAACCCAGAATATATATTTAATTCTTTGCATTTTTATCGTTACAGTATTATCATGAGCGTCCCTGCCTCAACTGCTACAAGGTGCCCAAGGAGAGCTCCATTTGTCTGCTGTGCGGCACCATTGTGTGCCTCAAGCAGAACTGCTGTGCCGAAAAGGAATGCTGTGAGGCAGTCCGGGTAAGCCAAATGCTGACCACAATGAACGGGAAACAGTTTTCCAATTCATTAATTGATTTTTGTTTTTCTCTAAATAGCACACAATTTCCTGCGGCGGCGGCATTGGCATCTTCTTGGTGGTCACCTCAACGTACATCATTGTGATTAGGGGACGACGCGCCTGCCTCTGGGGCTCTTTATATCTGGATGATTTCGATGAAGAGGATCGTGATCTCAAGTGAGTCATTCAATTCGACATCTCCTGTATAATGAGCAGCATTGATTTGATATGTATATAGAAGATACAAGCTATAACCATGGGGAAGTAGAGACTTGGGATACTCACCGGTCTACCGGCAGGACATTGTAGACTAAGAAGTCCACTAAATAAACTAGGCAGGTTTTGTGAAAGCGAAAGAAGAATCCTCAATGCACAGCCCAGCAGAGTGTGTCGCCTTAGCCAGAAGATGATGCAGCTTCCATGTTATGAGCTCCAATGACAACAAAGATTCACGCATTCGTGCGGGAGCTGGGGTTGATGGCAGAGCTATAGGCAGACAATTGAGATAATTAAAACAATAATCTTATTTTCAAGATTATTTTAGTTAATTACATGTATTTCAAGTGAACAGTCTTTAAGGCAGCAAGGAGTCGCATTGCCTAGTCTCCGGATTTGGAAGAACACACGAAAGAATTTCATATGACGTAGAAGGTTTTCAAAGACTGTTTTGGTTGTTTTCTTAAATAAAACGCATGACGCAATGGCGAATTGAGAAATAGCCCAATGATTAGCAATAGCAACTGCAAAATCCTTATTTAGGCTTCCTTTGGGAACAAGCTTCAATTGGCATCAAACAAAGGCATACAGAATATATTCTGCTGGAAACCAGGTCCGATAAAAAGATCATATGCCACTAAATGTCCGCTGCATTAAATATCAGTTATTTGTTGTTATTTATGTTTTTTTTTTCGTTCTTTCTAATGTAGACGTGGCAAGCCGCTTTATCTGAGTCAGGATCGCTTCAATCTGCTGGAATCACAGTGGCTGTCGCACAAGTTCGCACACACGAAGCACACGTGGGTGTTCCATCGGGATCTCTTGTGAAACATGGAAGACTTATTGCGCAGCATCCAGGAGCTGGTTGGCCAGATCTAAATGATCCAATCGAACCCGAAGCGTAACGAAGCGAAGCGAACGAAGCGAAGAAAGCGGCGAGAGGAGAAATGCGCACCAAAACGAAAGCAAAAAATTGCAAACTGCATAACACTGGTCTAAAATTCACTCCTCATTCTCTTCCTCCTCCTCCACATCCTCCTCCTCCTCCTCCTCCTGCTGCACCCATATTGTTGTTGCCCAGATATATATGTATAAATAATTATAGTCGAATTGCTGCTTTGACATACATATATATATATATATATATATATATATATATATATAGGCAACTAATAATATAGTTCATACTGAGTCATATTTAACATTAATATTTAGGCAAAGCGACAAAGATATCCACACTCAATATACATAAATATTAATCTACACACACACACACATATATATATATATATATATATATATATATATATACATATGTATCTGTTATATGCGTAAAAGAAAAACAAAAGAACACTATACATACTTAATAACTTTCTAAAACATTGACCTACAAATATTGTTGCGTGTTTTTTGCTCTAATCGAACTTAAAATCGGCATGCCTATATAAAATTACATAAATTGGATATCGATTGGTATATTCATATAACAACATACATACATATACATATGTATTTACTTGTGTAAGTCCCGATATTTGGTTAGGTTTATTTAAGCTACACACACACACACACAACCTTTGGCCTCATGAGTTTGTGCATGTAAAAAACGAAAACGAAGAAAGAAAGAAAAAAAAAGAAAGAATTAATTTAATTTTAAGAAAACGTAGTAATATGCATATATATATATATGTATATAACAAATATAAAATACTATATAATATATATATATATACATATATGTTTACCAAATCAACATATGCAACATTTATAACGTAATCAAAAACAAAAAGAGTCCAACACGAAAAAGAATGTTAAAAAAAAATAAGCGTATTGTGAGAATTGTATGATGTGTGAGAATTGCTTAGAAAATTAGTAAAAGAACATGACAGGCAGGAGAGCGTGGAAGAGAGAGCGACAAAGAAATATCAATGACGAAATACAGAGAATGGAGAGAATCGAGAGAGTGAAAGAGAGGGCGTGCTCACATCGATCGCAGAGAGTACGCATTGTGTAAAAATGTTTGTGAATTTGTTATCAATACTAACAAAAATAATTGCAATATAATATTGTTTACTATCCAATTGTGTAATACTAGAAATCCATGGCGTTAGTGAGATTAGATCAAGCATAATCTTAGCATCTATTACAACTATACTTAAATATTTGTTTATTCATTTTCTGTTTGAATTCTCAATACTATAATTAGGTACAACAACAAAAAGATTGTCTAAATTGTCAATTCGTGAAAACTTTGTATTTTACTTTAAATTAAAAGTGCAATAATTGAGAAAACACAAATCAATCATAAATACATATATATATATATATATATATATATACAAATTGTCGTTGGTAATTTTTACATAACGTTCCTTTCCTCTCTGAAGGATGATTATCGTGCTCTCCGATGTTTTGTTTCATTTCTTTGTTTTTTTTTGTTCTTCTCGCCTCTAGTTCTGTTCTATATATACCAATTTGTAAACCGAGGAAAAGTGTGTGTGTAAAATGATGTTTTTTTATTCAGTTTTTGTTCATTGTTCGTTGATCTTTGTGTTTTGTGGCGTATTATAATTGTAAATATTAAATAGAAACCCAAATTTCAATTATTGTAATAATCATATGCAAATATATATATATATGTGTATATATATATATATATATATATATATATGTAAATGTAAAAGAAATGCATGAAAGTTATTTAGCAAAAGACAGAAGGGAGCAGAAACTGCGTATACTGGATATACATACATACATAAATAAATTAATAAATGCATGCGTCAAACATTACGTTTACATATTTAAACTATATAGAAAAAGAAAAACTCAAACTGTAAAAGCAAAAATCAATTATCTTTTTTTTTCGCTAGTTTTTAATTAATAATATATATCGAATTTTTTTGGTTTTGCGTTGATATATAACTAAGTATACATACTTATATAAATGTATTGGCAAAGGCACGCTATGCAATAAATATTTCGATAAGTATCGACATGTATCGATAACTATTGGACGGTTATGGCTCGCGCAATTCCCTAAATAAATTTAAATTCGAAATGAATATATGCAAAGATGTGTGTGTTTTAATTTTTAATTATTTTCAGATATCCTAGATATATCCTTGATATATATCCAAAGAGCACGTACAGCATTAGGATAGATTTCTAATTATGAAGGGATCTTCAGCCTTGGGCTACTTCCTGAGGGGACATTATCATCTCAAAATATGCAAGATGGCCCCATAATCCGTGATTTAACCGATTTAAAGTTTTTCTCGTAAACAAGAAATGCGATTTTAGGTCGTATATCAGCCATATCATTAAGGATTTGAAAAGGACATATATATTTGTGTTCTCAGGAAAAATGTATATCGATTGACATTCAAAATTTCCACGATTTACAAAATTTGTCCATGGCTATTTCAAGGACTATCCGGAAAGCAACAAAAGGATGAAAGTCCTTAAAGCCGCTGAAATAAAACGTTTTTTTTTTTAACAGAAAATTATTTATAACTCGGCCATATAAATGCGGATCTTTTCCAGATTTTTCTTTTTTGACCAGAGCTACCAACTGACCAAGGAATATTAAAATCGTCCTGGTAGTTTCCGCAAAAAAAACACGGATTCTGTGATGTTCACTCAATCCCGTTCGCTCTGTGAATTTGTGTAAGTGTTTTGACTCTCAGATGACACTCCATAATCTTTGAAAGCAGTAACAATAGCAAGCGATAGCGTTGGTCCTGGCGATTCTAGCGCACCATGTCCTTCATAAATCTGTAGGGAATTTGCCGGTTTAGTGCAATTTTTTTTCAATTGTTTCAGCTTTTTATCATCCCAAAAGATTGCTTTAAAACTTTTTATCTTATACAACCAATTTGCACTATAGGTTTTACTGTACATTCTCTATAAGGAACAAGAGAATAATAATTAAAATGGTAAAGTTGTAGTTTCACATTTGTTTATTTATTTTACATTTTCATTTGCTCATCTTAAAAAAAATTCGACCACAAAAACAAACGATTCAATATAGCTTTTGTAAGCTAAAACCAAAAAATGTGGGTGTGCTTCTGAGCTGTTGGTGTGGGCCTTGCTATTAGTATATGGATATACAGTGAGTCCATAAAGTGTTTGGACACAGGAAAAAATTCAATTAATTTTTAAGCAATTTAAAAGAAAAATTAACAAGATTCATTCATTGAAACAATTGTGAAATTTTAAAAACCAAAATTATCCATTCTTTGGACTGTCCATAAAGTGTTAGGACTATGGCTGTTTTATATGGCCGTTAGTATATTATAGCCACCAGATTGGAAAAATTGGCATATTATTATAATTAAAGGTAATCCGTAAAACTTAATAGTAGAAAAATAAGAAAATAAATAAAAGTCCATAATAAAATACTTTTTTGTTGCAAAAGGAGTTGGAAAATGTGCATTTCTTCCTGTGCCCAAACACTACGAATAGTGTGGAATGAGGTGGGTGCGGGTTCGTTTATAGAAAAAGACAGACAGAGAGTTTGTCGCATATATGTCAAATATACCGCCAAAAAAAAAAAAATATATAGCTCAATGTGATGGCTGTTTAGCAAGGAGCTATGTGTGCGAGTGTAACTGTGTGTATCTGTGTGTGTGTGTGTGTGTGATTAGCTAAAGCTATGCCTATATGCCTATGCCTTACACTTAGTATATAATTAAACAATATAACGATTTCATTGTCTTCATTACTTAATGATTAATGGAGATTCTGATTGGCTTGGCTGCAGCTCCAGCCTAAGCTGTAGCTCCAGCCTAAGCTTCATCTGATCATGCTCCTGCTCCTTCGGCTATTTAAACTAAGAACTATTAAAATATCTCAGACAGACGACGATTGATGATTGGCGCCTTTTCGCACAATTTATAGCTATTTTTTGGTATCGTTATTTATTGTATTCCCCTGCTGTTTGTCCTTCACCTTTTCCGCCACCTGCTCGTGCTCGTTGAGCTCCTCCTTGCTGGATGGAGACGCTGTTTGCGTTGTCGCCTCGGCCATTATGGATGCCTTGGCTTTCGGCTCGGCTTTGCTCTCCAACTTCCGTTTCACTTTCGCACTCTTATCAATCTCGTCCAAGGACATCGTCAGATTGCTCAGACTGGGCGTCGATTGCGTTGCCTTGTCCGCTTTTTTCTCCATCTCCAGATCGATCTCCACATCGGAGTCCATTTCATTCTCAGAGAACGATAGCGAATTGCCCGCCCGATGCACCTGGATGCGTCGACGATCCTGTAATCAATCACAAAATGAATATTGTTACTGGTGATGATGATGTATATATTTACCGTATTTAAAGTTGTTGGCTCGGAGCTATATCCATCGAAATCCTCATCCTCATCCTCGCTAAACAGATCCGCTGTATCCAGTCGTACAAATGTCTCGGGCAGCTTGCACACAATTTGTGCCAGATCGATGAAGGTGTATTCGTTGAGGGAGGCGTGATTGCCGCGCTTCGGTGGCTCCTTGTTGAACCACTGATTGAACCGACCCAAGCGACCCGCCTTCGCCATCGTGTCGAAGTAGTTCTTACCAAATACATAGCCAACGTCCCGTATCTCATCGAAACTGCCAAATGCAAGCGTTTTATACTTATCTATCGGCGGTCGTATATACTCGCAATAGTCCGAGTTTTTCACTTCCTGTAATCAAGAAAAAACAAAAACAATGAAATGAGTCTATGGTGCAACTGCATAAGCTTTGTTGAGGTACAAACAGCGCAGCAGGGAACTAGTGAATGATTGATCCTTATTCACCTGTGTGCACACAAACTAATTCATTATTATTAGAAATACTCCTGCTGTAAGCGGGAGGAAATTTGAAATGTATTTCGTTTGTGGAACTATTTGACACCGTCGAATAGAATCCACACAGATAACATTACCATTGTGGATTTTATTTTTGAGGTCTATATATAACTACTAAAGTGCAGATAACAAATTGAATTCATAATGGGATCTTTTCGCTGCTGAGAGGGAGAGTGAGATAGAGAGGGAAACTCACCTCCAGCTGACGGACGCAGGAAACGTAGGCGAGACGCGATTGTATGTCGGGCAGATCGGGCACTTTGACCGGTGAGGTAAAGGGATTCCATTTCTTATAGAGCAGCCACCAGCCGCTCAGATCATCACCATAATTGGTCAGATCCGTGTCATCCTGTGAGCCCACATCAATGGCAATAATGTGAGCGGCGCCCAAATTGTGCATAACATCAGCTATGTTGTTGTTATTGATTATGTAAAATAACATTTGTAAAAATAAGTGTTGGCAATAATTGCTAATATTAGAACAATAATTTCTGTTAATCGAGATGTGTTCAGTTGAGCCAGAGTGTTGGATTCTGTTACCTGTGACTGTTACTGTTACTGTTAATGTTACCTGGGACATTGTTTGTATAGCATCCATCGAGCAGCAGGTGACCATCGCGATAGTCACAGAAGGGGGGAAAGACGCCGGCAATGGACATACTGGCGCGACAATAGCGCCACAGATGACCTGAACATAACGGTATCACGCAAAAAGGACATAGCGCACATTTGTATGTATATGTGTGTGTTGGTGTGGTTTGTAGACGTGGACAAGATATGTATACCATAACGCATATTTGTGTACATATGTATGTTTGTTTGGTTTTGTGTGGAGGAGATGGGGGGGGGAGGTAAATAGAAAGAGAGAGAAAGAAAACACAATTATATTGCCATTTTTGGGTGTCTGTGTGTGTATGTGTGTGAGTATACAGTTATTTTTTTCTTTTTGATTACTTTAGTGCTAAGATACGATGAAGATTCATGTTAAACTTTTAAAATAAATCACTTATAGATATGAAATAGATAAATAATATAAACTAAAACGATAATATAAATACATATGTACATATGCATTAGTGCATTTATGTAAACAAATAAAATTTACAAATTGAAAAGAGAGCAAATTTAAATTAACTAATTAAAATCTGTGTGCTATGTCTGCCTTTGTATGTGTAGGTGGTGTGTGTTGTATATACACATATATATACACGTATGCGTATGTATGAGAATATGCGTGAGAAACAAAAACGAAAACAAGATGAATACTTTGGCAATATGCTCCACAGACCATTATCATCAGCAAAAGCAAGAATAACAGAATAACAACAACAACAACGACAACGACAACAACAACAACAACATGTCAGAGGAACGTGTGCGTGTTCGTAAGGGACGTTGGCGAGGCCGAGGGCGACGGGGAGGGATCGCTGCTAGTCGAATAGAAGGAAACAAGTGTGCAACCCCAACCAACATGGCCAATTAACAGTTAACAGTTGCAGTCATAGACAAATATCAAATCCAACACTCTGCGCTCTCTAAATTCCGAAAAATTTGATATTGAAAGAAATGATTATCATCGGTGGGGTGGAGGGGTTGGGGGGGGGGGGGGGGGTGGTAAGGTAATCGTATTGCTAATTTTAGTTGCTAGTTGCTATTTACCTGGCAAATTATTAACATAGCCGCCATCCAGCAGAAGATGTCCATCTTGTGGATCGCATAACGGCGGCATATAACCGCTGAGTGACATTGAGGAGCGCACAAAACGCCACAGAGATCCTGCGACAGATTTTTTTTTGCAAGTGAGCGAGCATTTTTATGTAAATGTTTGTGTGTGTGCGCGTGTGTGTGTGAGCGTGTGTGTGCGAGTGTGTGTGTGAGCGTGTGTGTGAGTGTGTTTGTGTGTGTGGGAAGAGAAATAGAGAGAGAGAAACAGCTTTGAGTTTTGAGTTTGGTGAAAGCGAGCAAGTGAAAATTAAAAACCAATCACGTTCATGAATTAGAATTTATTTTATGTTATTTTTGATCTATTTGGCAGCAGCAGGTTAGTTCTAGCCAATAGACACCAACACGAACGCACAACATATACATATACACATGTGTGTGTTTTGGCCGAAGACAATGAAAGAGATAACATGGAGGCCGAAAACAAAAGACACACACACACACACAGAAATAACATCTTGGAGAGAAGCTCAATAAATCTCCAATTGGGCGACATTTTATGGAGGGAAAATTTGTCTCCTTTGTAGAGAGTGGAGTGCGTCAGTGCCTCTCTTTTAAGTGTGCTGCAAATCTATGTACGAGTATGTATGTATGTATGTATATGTATGGATATGTGTGTGCCTTTGTGTGACTTTGTGTTTGTCCTGCAAGCTACATACACACATACATATGTATATAAAAAGACTCAAACACCAAACCAAAAAACAAATATTATGCACAAACTATATAAATACAATCAAATTAAATAAACTAAAACAACACAATTAGAAGCATTAGATTTAAAAAAAAAAAATATAAATAACGAAGCAAAAACAAAAAAAAAAGGCATCATCATTATAAGTGAAAGCAGCTTCAACTAAAAGAAAGCTTATGAATCTTAAACGAGCATCTAAATGAGTTAGTGAGCGAGAGAGAGAGAGAAAGAGATAGCAACAGCAGATGGATAGATATGTGGGATGGGTGGATGCAGCACTCACCATTGGTATGGATACGATGGCAGCTGGCGGTTATGTCGGTGGTGAGCGTAAAATACGGTATCCATAGATCCTCGATGGTCACATCCCCAAAGGTGTCGTGTATGGTTTTGTTGAATTCACGGCCAGAGAACATCGATGTGATTGGATACGTTAAGTCCATCAGTTGAAGGAACCATTTTGTCATTTTCTGCATAAACAACATACATGTAACAATGAGATATGTAAGATTTCAACTCGAATAAAAACAACTATCGCGACTACGATATATCCTGTACCCCCAGCTGTTTGGTATGTATACTCTGGTTTTATTGCTGCTTTAAAATTGCGAAACGGATGCAATAATCGATAAAATGAAACAAACTTGATCTGCGCGAGGTACACAAGAACCTATATTCCAAATTGAAGTTGAGATAGGCTTTTTCATACAGGCAGACAGACGGACATAGGTATTGATCCTGATCAAGAATATGTGTACTCTATGGGAACAGCGATGTCAAA
The DNA here is from genome assembly GCA_035042265.1 of Drosophila imparisetae. Lineage (NCBI taxonomy): Eukaryota > Metazoa > Arthropoda > Insecta > Diptera > Drosophilidae > Drosophila > Drosophila imparisetae. The sequence continues at coordinate 1,258,331 of JAWNLP010000147.1, forward strand.
ACCATTTTCAATGGGTTCCGGGTACGATTGAAAATGATTTACATATGTTAAATGACAATTTGTAACATAATGCTAATTTGAATGCTAACGTTAACATAATTAACATAATAAGCCGGCGGCTGTTAACATACTTTTGACCATTCGCGCGCCTTTTGCGTGACGGTGGTAATGTTGCGCTCCGAACACCAGAGGGCGCCCATTAGGGCGCCAATGCTGACTCCCCCGACCATATCAATCGGTATACCAGCCTCCTGTATGGCCTTTAGCATGCCGATGTGTGCGGCACCACGTGCACCGCCACCGCCCAGAACGAGTCCAATCGAATTGCCCGTTAGCCAGCGAGCAAGACGCGAGAAATCGGAATGCATGTTGGGCTCGGATAGCAGCACGCGGCTATAGAGATCGTTCTACAAATAGAGAAGAAGAAAGACATGAGGAGAGAGACTTATTCAAAAAGGGATTCGACTCGATACGATTGGATTGGATTGGATTCGATTCGGCTTACAATGCGGTATTGACTTTTGCGTGTGAAGATGCGCTTTACGCATAGGACATGATGATGCTTGGTCACCCAGGGACGGGCATTTATCCAGCTGAGCGTATTCGCCGGCTTCGCGTTCGTCGTCTCTGGATAGAGGAGCACCAGTTCTTTTTGTGTCCGCATTGCCAGCTTATCGATCTCGCGCTCGAATTTTGCAACCAAATGCGAACGCTCCCCTAGGCCGACAATTAAAACGACATCCGCCTGGCGCATGCAACGCTGTGTCCACGGACTCAGCGAGCTGTCGCACTGGTACAATGTGATTATATTCCGATCCTCCTGCTGGGCCAGCCATGATGTCAAACGGTATTCGTTCGCTGTCTCAAAGATGTTTGCGCCCAACTGTTTGCCAACCACTTCCGAGGTTAGGCGCAGCACAGGACCTGCACATGGAATCGAGGATGGGAGCATTACATATTTTGAGCACACCGAAGAGTAAAACCAATAATTTTGTATAGTCCGTCTGACTGTCCCTCAATTTTAAAGATAGATTCACCAAACTTTGAAGGTATATTTCATCTACCATAAAAATCGGAAATGTCCCCAAATTCCGCCCGTTCGGACTCCCAAAACCGATATACCTGATGTGTGTAAATTGATGAAACCAGATATCTCACATAATTGGAAAGCTAGGATCAGTAAATTTGAAAAATATATTGCTATTAACACCTATTCAAACGGCAAAGCCCTATCCGCATCTCCCGCAATTCCAGAGCTAAGGCTACCTTAAACATGGAAGGCAAATTACTAGGAACCGCCTACGGCCACAAAAATTCTCAAAAACCAAAACTGGAAGGTAGATGACTAGGAAACCCTCCTTCACAGATGGATACTTTTTGACTACAGCCACCCTTTATCTGTTGCACCTGATATCAGAGCTGGTATTCCTCGTTTCAGTATCAGAGTATTTCGCAGCGAGTTACGCTCGACTGCAGAACGTGTGCTTACCAATGGCGCATAGCGAATGGTACAGCTCGTAGGTGAAGGGCGTGAGGGGCACATCATCGGTGATGGGCACTAGGGCGACCGTGGAATACTTGTGCGTTACTGGATTGGCCTCGACCGGTGTTCCGTACGCATTGCCGCCCCGCGTCTGCATCGAGCCGAGGAAGCGATGACTGAGAAAACTGATCAGGCGGGTGACGACAATCGGATAGCGCAACTTGATTGCATTGAACAGTCCCTCCGGCAGCTTGGCCAGCTCCGAATCCCGCACCGCCATCACTGTCGTCGTACGCGATGTTTCCGTTATCATTTCGACAATGCCGACGAGATCACCCTTGCCATATTCACCGACGATTTCCTTTTTACCGTTCGGTTGCGTGATGACGGAACGCATGCGTCCGCTTAGCACAATATAGGTGCTGTCGCTGTTCTCGTCCTGCCGATAGACGGCACGTCCCGACTCCAGGAATATCCAGTCCAGGGCATAGTCGCACTGACGCACTAGCGGCGACAGACGACGCACAACCCCATTGCCCAGATCGAGAACGATGCGCGGCCGCTGACGCATTATTCTGCAAGAGATGATTGAGCGGAGCAGGAATGAGAGAAGTGTGGGTAATGGGGATTCAATGGGGATTTGCTACTCACTGATAGATGGCGGCACGGCGTATGAAGGCAACGCGACTATTGTTCCTTGAACGGATCGTATAGGCGCTCGCCTCACCGGTGAGCATCGCCAGACCGCCCACAATCTCGCCGGGGTGCACAAAATGGATGAGCATATCGGGCTTGGCGTCCTGCTTGGCACTGGCACGCGTCGCATCCGCATTGCTCTGATAGACGGCCAAAGTGCCGGTCATGACGAACCAGATGCACACATCGTCCGCGTTGCCCTCGGTGATTAGAGTCACGTTCGGTTCCAGCTCACGGACCACAACAAATGGTTCTATGATGTGGGCATCCTCCTCACCAAGTCCCAGCTCCAGGCGCAGACTGTCAACGGCCGAGGATTGCACGAGCCGCTGATCGATAGTAATCGGACTGGACGCTGGACTGGCTGCGGCAGCTTCACTCGCATGCGTTGTGGAACTCCGTCGCGGTGAATGCTGCTGCTGATGATGGTGTAGATCAATGTAGGGCGCATCGCCATGCATCTCGTGGTAATGCAGGGTATTAGCATTGGGATTGGGATCCGGATCAGATAATGTGTGCTCCTCGCGCGACAAACGCAACATGGGCGATGTCGGTGTCCTTGTCGTGCCCAGCGGACGTGACTGCGTTGCCAGCGACGTCTGCAACAGCACGTTACTAACCGCATGTCCAGCGGGCGGATTGCTGCTACCCTTGCTCCGCATATGGTTCTGGACGAGCTCTGCGTTGAGGCCCAAATAGTTGCGCAGCGCTGTGAAGAGCACACGCTGCAGCCGGATCATTATCACCTGGATGACGCGGATCATCACATCCGGATTCTCCTCAAACACCTCCTCGAAGGCCTGCTCCACACATATGCATATATACGAAGAACAATAGGAAGAAGATGAAGAAAGAGGAGCAATTAGTATTAGTATTAATTTCAAGCCAGTGTTGGTTAATCAATTTAGTCTACATCGCAATCGAAAAACTTGAAGAACCATCGAAAATGGATAAAACGGGTATAATGGTTTTATGCTTGAGTATGTAACAGGCAGAAGGAAGGATCATAGAGCTTATGTGGTCGGTGGAGGCTTTCTTTAGCCTGTTACATACATTTCGACAATTTCAGCATACCCTATTTACACCCAATTTCAATGAGTACAGGGTATAGGCAACAGTTTGAAATCACGAATGAAATACTATAAAATTGGCAACAGTGTGGCAACGCTGGTCAGTTGGTCTTACCTGCATGGGCAGCCGAATGACGACAGATTTCTCGATGGCCTTGGCCGTAACGGTTTTGTAGAAGCTCGAATTGCCCGAGAGCACATCGATAAAGCTGAGTAGTGAGGTGACAGACTCACCCTTGCGCACCGTCTTCAGCGAGAGTGTGCTGCCATCGGCATTGCAAATGTACACATTGATCATACCGGACTGTACGATGTAGACACTGTCATCGGGATCGGTGATCTTGAACAGATAGTCGCCGGCCATTAGCTGCAGGATTTGGGTGTGTTTGCAAAGCTTCAGAAAGATCGGTTTCTCGAAATGGCCAAAGATGCGTATGCTCTGGAGCATATAGAGGGCATCCGGCGGCACACGATCGCTGCCCTCGATTGACTCCTCCAGATATTCAGCCGGTGGCTCCACCGTCTTCATCTCCAGCGGCCGATTCTCACGCTGCAACTGCAGTATCCGTCGGGCAAAACGCATCACGGCCCGCCGCTTGTAGCCCTTTCCGCTGCTGTACATCTGTCCGCTCACGTACTTCATATTGCGCAGCATCCGGCGGCCATAGAAGAGCATCTTGTCACGTTTACGAAACCGCAAGCCTCGATGATCGGCACCCGTCGCCGCCGAAGTCACAGCACTCAGCGATCGGGCAATCTCATCCCGGAGACGGAGACGTGCCAAACGTTTAAAGTACAGGCACAACACAACTAACAGCACTCCGAGCAGAAACAGACCACTGTACCAGTACATCTGTAAACCGTATAACTAATTAGCAGTTATCGATAAAAAACAGAATTCAAAAAAGAGTGTTTAAGTGTGTTTCTCTACAATCGAACATGAATCAGTGTTAAGTCAAATTTGTTTTTTTTTATTTATGGAGTTGTTGATTAACGATAACTGTTTCCGATAACACCCTTTGAAGAGAGCAATGCTCTTTCATTGCATTTCATTTCATTGCCTACACACATAAATGATAGCCATGTCTTTGCGATAGGTTCAGAACTAAAATGCGCGACTATTTCAACTCGACTGCGCTGATATTGATCGGGAATACGTATCGATGTATATGTTGACATATATATGCACATATGGACTTTAATGCGTTACACATTTTGCCACAATATTAAAACACCTGCAACACTCTCTATACACACACCCACAAACATACATATGCACATTTGCCCATCTCTCATTTCAAGCACAAGCAAAAAGTTATGCATATGAGCAGAGCGCATTAACAGCCTCACTCAATCTTACTTACTCACTCACTCTCTTACAAGCACACACTAAAACTCTCTCTTTCTCACACAGACACACGTCTTCCTATGAATTGACATTTTTTTTTTGCATGCAGTCGCTCAATGTTAATGTTAATGCTGACGGCGCGTCGGTTGTTGTTGCTGTTATGCATGCCGCTGCCTTTTCCGCATTTGTTGCTGCGGCTGCTGCTGCTACTAATGTTGTTGTTGTTACTTTTTGTTTATAGTTTATTTTTGTAACAGGTTTCAGTGTTCAAGTGCGGCAAATATAAATCAAAACAACTGAGGCAGCAGCATACAAAATTCAAATTGGAATCGCTGTAGACGCAATTATAAAACAACAATAGCAACAAAGATTGATAATTTTGTTGCCGATGGTCTTATTTTCAATTAATTGCAAAAAATCGTAACAGGTGCTTTTACCAGCTGCTGCTACTGTTGACGTCGCAGTCACGATAACACAATTTTCTAAATAGCTGCGATTTATGGGTACAGTATAAACACACATGCATACATAAATACATTCGTGAATAACTGTTATGTGTGTGTGTGTTGTGAAGTATTCACACGCACTGGCGATCAGTCTTTTGTATTCCTTATGTCTTATACTTTGTATGCGTATTGTGAAACGGGTATGCCAAAGTTGTATGCATGCAAGAAGCAGAACATACAAACATATGTATAAATATATATTGGAAATATGTCTTGATTAATATATTTTTCTATTGATTAAAAAGTTGAAGTTCTTGGTTCTATTGTAGGGTATTTCGTGGTTCCACAACGCGCTGTTGTTTTTGTTATTATGGATCAACGCCTGACAACAAGTCACAAGGCAAACACAAAACAAAACAAAAGAAGGGAAGAAGTAGATAACAAAAAAGAAGAACAGTTCCCAATTGATTTGGCCCCAAGGGGTTAATTGAATTATTGTAAACTGATTTTGACTGGAGCAGTGGGGGATTGTGGGTGGTGGTTGGTTTATCTGCACGTACATGTTATTTAACGGAAAAACAAAATCCCAATGACTAATCAAAACTGTAATCAGCTAAAACTAAGCACTCTTGATGCGCTTTCGGGGTCAGGCTTTATGTTATTGTATGATAAGAAAAAAAATACACACACACACATAGAGAGAGAGAGAGAGAGTCAAATCTATGCCTGCAAGTGCGAACATGTTTACATAAGAAGGTTGGCAGCTTTTTTTTTTGTCTGCGAATCAAAATCAAAGCAAGTGAACGTTTTATGTTGACGGAAGTGTGTACAAAAAATATATATTTATGACAAAAAGCCAAGCAGACACACACACGCACATCCCACTCACACGTATATGGCTTGCGCGTGTGATAGCCAAAAAGATCTTTTGTCTCGAGATGAAATAATAAACACCCAACAGCAACAACCACAACCAGAACTAATACTTGGTACAGTGGCAGTGACAAAAATATGTATATAAGTAAAACTGAGAACTTTTGCAGTTTGTACTCAATAAAAACTGCGTACATAATTTAATAGCTTTACACATGGACGCCTCATAAATGTTTAACATGACAATTGATTGCCAGTTGTTAAATAATGGAGTCGAATTTAGACACATGTGCACCACATTGTGTAGATACCTTTGGAAAAGTAACAGTATTTGTAAATGCACGTGCAAAGATCACAGGCTTTTCTTTTCAAGATACCAACCAAATATCCTGCCCTTTACATGAGTCATGACGAGCCCCCTTCCACACCCCCACCCTTCGCAATCGGCACTATGACAAATAAACAAAGAAAAACACACAAAACATTTGCCTTGTGTCTGTGTGACAAATGTATCTGTGTATGAGTGTTGTAGACTTACCGCTGCTGCGATTTGCTTGTACACATATTGAGACCAAGCATCGGAGAATAATGTATCATAACAGCCGGTGGCGCTCGCACGGAGCAGCTCCAGGACATCCATCTGTTCCTCCTGTTCTTTTTGTTTTTGTTGTCCTTCGTTGCACGCCTATTCGTGTTGCCTAACTTGTTGTTGATTTCAAAAATGAGGAAATGTTTTTGCAATAGTTGTTTGTTGTTGGTTGTTTTCCTATTTGTTTTCTGACCACCCCCGCCAAATTGTACACAAAACGTTTGACAGCGAGCAAGCGGGAGGTAGACAGAGAGAGAGAGAGAGCCGCAGACAGAGATGGAGCGAGGTAGTTTGACAAGAGAACGTTTTGTTATTGTCGATTTGCTACGTTCTCGGCTGCGGCTGCTGCAGCTGTTGTTGTTGTTGCTGCTTTGTTACTTTGTTGAATGCTGTGTGCACTTTGGTTTGTGTATTGGATATTAGCGGTGTCCAACCACACTCTTGACACAGCACACAGTACACAATTGTAGATTTGAGCGTTCTTTTTTTATATGTATGACGTACATATACATAAGCACATACGCATGTGTGTGTGTGTATAGATTATTTATTTGCTTTGTGCAATTCTCACGCATTCAATGTTGGTTGTTGTTGTTTGAGGCGTTCCCCCGCCACAACACCCCTTCCTGTTGGGTTACTTATCACCGAAAGTGCAACAAAAAAAAATAATAAAAAAAAAAATTTTTAAAAAAAATGTTCGATAAAGCTCGTTGTTTTTTTTGTTTGTTTGTTGGCTCTCTCCCTCACTCACTCACACTGTCACTTTGTGAGGTAATTTTGATTTGTAAATTAAAGTAAAGTCAACTAAACTAAACTGGCCAAAACAGAAAGAAATGAGCGTCAAATGCGTATTTTGTTCTGTTGAAAAAGGATGCAAGCAGTTGTTCTGGATGCCCATAACACAACACGCCGCGCACCGTACACCGTATCCGCGACACACAATATATTTTGTTTCTCGAAAAACTTCCGATTTAAGTTAACTTTATTCTGCTTCGATTTTGATTCGCGTTGTTCTCGTTCTGTTTCTGGCTGTGTGACCAGCCTGTCAACTTGACTGGCCTGCTGTGCAACAGCTGTTAACCACACAACACTCGCACACACGCACTCTCACACACACATGCTGAGACGCATTCACATTAACATTGGTGCTGCCAACTTGGTGACAAGCGCGTTGACAAGTCTATGTTACAAATTCGAAACGATTAACAGTTGACTGCAATTTGCTATTTGTCTTGTTTTTTTTTTATTGTTTCGCGTTTGGTTAATTTCTTTTAATTGTATGTATTTGTTTTTATTTCTGCACTGCTCATAATTGACTTGTTTAAAATTTCTGAAAACCACACGGCATGCAATGCACAAATACTTCAACTTTGAAAATATGCAGTGATTAACAACTGTAAAATTTTTGTACATACGCTATGTGTGTGTGTGGGCCATTATAAATATTAATGGATTGTTTATTTAAGGATTTGGTACGGCTAAGTTGTCTGCAGCGTAAAGCTTCGAACGACGGTGAAATCTGCAGCTGCACTTTTAGAGATGAGCGAGTGACACGACATAGCGACTTACATTTAATAATACAATTAAAAGAGCTGACTGGAAGCAAGAAAATCAAGAGAAAACCGAATGAAATATTGTAAAAAAAAATCTTAAAGACCTCATTTGCATATTCAAGTAATAATATGAGAGTAAATAAATTAGAAAAAATTAAATTTACAAATTGTAGCTCGTGTTTGATTCGTGTTAAATAAAAAAAAAACCCACCACTCGCTCACATTTCTTGCAGACAATCAGACATTTTGCCTTTTAACACACTCTCATTACGTTCGAAAAGTCCGATCCGAAAAGTAACGTGCCAAATGGATGTAATGAAATGCAATAACGCTAATACCGAGTGCAGCCAAAAAGAAATACATATGTAGATTGGATGGGTGGCTGGATGGATGGATGGATGCATGATGCATTCAAGAAATTAACAGAGCATGGCGCCAGTTGAGTTTGCCAAGCATGTTAAGTAGTCGATTGCAGTTGGCACGTCAGCCTGGCTGGCTGGTTGGCTACTTTAGCTACTAATTTGGCTTGTAGGGATAGCTGTAAACCAAATGGCGTGGCGTCAGTTATCTAGCGGCAATTCGTCAAGTTCAAGTTATGCGCATTTCCTTTGCCCATTTACCGTTACAAATGTTGTATTTATTTTTATTTTTTGAATTTTTTTTTCAAATCAACGTCCTAACAGCACTTTCGCCAAGTTGGCAAGACTTGCCACAGTGCACAAGTTAATTAAAAGTCCAACAACAGCTTAACAGTCCAATATAACATATTTGTAGAAGACACTGTTAATAGACGTTAACAGTATCGAAATGAGTTTGCAAATACTTAACTAATGCTACTCTTCTCGTTTTATGTTAACGTTGTTACGCGCCTTGCATTTGTGTGGATTTTGCTTATGCATTGGCTCTGCTGAATGACATACACATATTTGTGATGCTCACAATTGCGTTAACAGATGTGCTGCGCTAACAGCCCATTAGCATTATGTTAGAAAGCGGTTCGATTTAAATTGTATATGGCTCTGGCAACGGGTTTTCATTCCAATTTGAGAGCAAGTCGTGAGCGGTTGTGTTCTTCATCCGAATCATTGTGGTCCTATTTGTGCGCGCATGCGTCTGTCAGCCAATTTGAAAAAATCGTGAAAAAATCCTTTTGCCATACAAAAAAAGAAAAGCACACACACACGAGTGTGAATAGGCGCGCCAGCAAAAAAATCAAAAGCATTCAATTCGAAAAAAAATAACTACTTACAAATTTAATTTACCTGAGAAAAAGCAATCAACATATATATATTTTTAATAATTATCGTCTGTGATTTGTTTACGTTTTTTTTCTGATTTTTTAACTGTGAGTGGAACTTAAACTGCGGCCAAACTTTGTTCGTCTATCCAACTAAATTCGTTTTGAAGAAGTGAAGGGTGCTACAGACTTACACACACATACACACGCACGCACGCACACCACACACACACACTTAGAGACGCGCGAATACAACTCTACACACAGACGTAGTAGTTGAAACACCGGCAAAAGCAAAAGAGAAGCGCAAATAGAAAACGGCAAAGAAAGAAAAACTAAAGCTTAACGAAAGCGGCGCAAAGATAAAGAGAAAGAGCGTCAAGGAGATACAGAGCGAGAGAGAGACAGCTCTTGCAAAGGATAACAAGCTGAAACGACCATTTAAAACGGTAATTTAACTACTACACCAAGAAAGCAAAACCTAACAACAACAACAAAAATAGCAAACATTAAGCGAGGCTCAGTGAACAACAAAGAAAGTAAGTGAATTCCTTTCAACATGCCTTGCCCCCAAACATGGCACCAAATGCACTCCCAGGCCAACTCTTCTTCTCTTTAACTCATATAGACACACACACGTATATACATTTCTTTCTCGTTATCTCGCTCTTGCTCCAGTTGCAGGTGTTAGCGCTTCAAGCTTGAAGCTTGCTTTTGCCCCGTCATAAAAACTATGGCAGCTTCATTTTATAGGTTTTGATTATCAGCTTCTCCTTTTATTCGGCTTCGGCTGCTGCTGTTGCTTCTTGGCTTAATGTTGGCATTGTTTTTGCCGCGCCTCGTTTTTGACTTTTCCAACTATGGCTAATTGCTTTGACATTGGCATTCACTGCCATCATTAAGCTCGCTCTCTTTCTCTCTCGCTCGCTTGCTCTCTCCTCTCTCTCTCTGTGTGTCTCTCTGTCAGCGTTGGCCAGATGAATGATGATTACCTGTAAGTTTCTCTGCTTCTTGCTCATCATCTTGCTTTCTTGTTCTTGGTCCCAATCAAACACAGCACGCAAAAGCTAACAGATGTAACACGCACCCCAACACCGTTCACCGCACACACATACATATACATGTACGTGTGTGTATATAAATGCCTAACTGTTCTTGTCAATCCATTTGTTGGCTGGCGCTCTTTGTCTGCGACATTCGCATTTTATTAACTGTAGATTGCGCTGATTCTGAACTGCAGCAGCATCTAATGTCAACTTTCAGTGCTGTGCGCTTAACTTTTATTTCTCTGACTTGAATTTTTCTTTTTTGTGCACGTATTTTCCTTTGTTCCTTTGGCAAAAAAAACAGGAGAATTTCGTGTGTATCTCTTGTTCTCCATTCTGCGCCTGCTGCTGTTGGGCGTGTGCTTTATGCGACGACATCACGCTCACCCCCCTGCTGCTGCTGCGATTTCGTTTCAGCTTCATTTTGCACGCACGCCGGCGTTGTGCGTTCTCCCTTGCCTCCCTCATCGTGCCACTGCCGCGGCTGCTGCTGCCGGCAAATCAATAACTCTCCTACAGGATTTGCATTCGAGCCATAGCAATTAGCAATTTGTATGCCAGACAATAATGCTGCGCTACCTTCACTCTGCTCCCCCACCACCACTGAGTCACGTTCGCTTGTATATGTATGTATATATGTGTGTGCGTATGTGTCTTGAGTTTGGATTGCATTGTCAACCCAACGATTTTAGCTCGAATCGAATGCTTCCGTTGTGCGCCGGAAATCAGGTATATATATGTATATATACACAGACACACATATACACACACACATAAACACGCGCATACGCTTCACTTGACTTTAGTGCTGGAAGAGAAGCCCCATTGTCGCCAGACAGAAACGTCTTCTGGCTCAAGACAATAATGAACAAGCCATATCACAGTGCGCCCTCAATAGAATGAATCATGAATTGCTTTAGTTTTTTTTTGCAATAAACACAAGTGTAGCTGTATATTTAAGGATTAGTCTCTATGCTTAATTTATAAGTTAAATACACAAAATTTGCAATTTGATTTGGTTAAATGTAAATCATAAAACGAATGGGGCAATGTCTAAAATACAACTCCTAATTCAAAATCAAATTTCAACTAACATAATAACTAAAGTCAGTCGACACAAAAACGATTAAAATGCAAAAAAAAAAAAAAAAACCCATTCATACGGGAAGAGATAAATTTTCATATTTAACTTAAATTGAATTATGGGCGTGGCTCAAGCATTAAATAATTTATGATTAATCATAAGGAAGAAGTCTACCAGCATTCATTTAGCATCTAAATTTGGTGGCAATTATGGAATCGTTTATTTATCGATTCTTACGCTTATCATGGACAACATGTACAAATGTGTATTCCAAGTTTTCAGTTTCCATTAGAGTTTCATTGTATGGAGTGCACACTGTATGCAATGCATATGTTTTATTTATACATATGTCTATATATCAACACCACACTCCACCCCCATCTCACTTCTACGACAGTTTGGGCCGTCAAGTGCAGCTGTCAGTTCAACAGAACAGAAGAAGAGGAACAACAGCTGAAACAACCCAATAGAGCAAAACCAAAACACGCATTTTACGCACAGTTTTTCCGATTATTTCCAACCCGCATCCCGCACCCCGCATCCCAAAATTGCGACCCCTGCCCGCATTATTGTTTTCTGTTTGTTGGTTTGACTAATTGCATTCGCTTTCGATTTGCAAGCATATGAAATATGCATGCTTTTCTCAGCATATTTGGCATGCATTCGCATAAATAGCTTCAATTTTTTTTTTACACATTTTTATGCGTCTGTGCAAAGCTTTTGGCTTAACCCTTTTCTCGTCTGTGGTTTTTCTCTTCTTTTCATTTCTTTTCTTTTCTATTGTTTTCTTTTGTTTTGTTTTGTGCCAGGTGAGTCTCGCTATCCCTCTCTTACTCACACCCTTTCGCTCTTTGTTCTGCTGCTGCTGAGTCACGTCGGGCTGTTGTTGTTGTTGTACTTTTCACTCCTTTTTTTTGTCGTTTTCGCTTTCAACACCGCAGCAATTGGCTTCAAACTATTCTTGTGATTCATTGTATGCACATATATATACATTTATACATGTACATAAATATGTGTGTATGCATATATTGTATATGCATAATTTAGTCAGATATGATTTGTTTGTGTCTTTATCAATGCAACAACACACTTGCTGCATATCAAATCAGTGGCGCCTTTTTATTTCATTGAATATATTTGTTGTGTTATTTTTGGATTATTGTCGCCGCCATCTTTGTCGCAGTGTCTTTTCTTCCTTTTCCTCTTGCTTACAATAATCATAATAATTGATATGCTTTATGCTGCTGAACTCCGCGCGCAGTTCAATGCACCGCAATCTTTAGTGCACTTTACAGCGTTGCCAGGCAGCATCAACAACCAACATCAACAACCAACAACAACAGCAATTTCCGTTTGCCGATAAAACTCAAAAACTCTTTGACTTTTCTTTCTTTCCCCTTTCTCTCTCTCTCCAACTCGCAATTTGGCTGCATTATAGCTGGCCGCTATCGCACTCGTGCGCTTTTGATTTATGCGCCCGCGGCCTTTATTGTCGTCGTCGTCATCGTGATCTTCAGCTTGAAGGAGGTGTCGTTGTAAATTCATTTTGTTTAAAATTGCCACACACACACACGCAAGTGCAAGTTCAGCTTAAGCGGCAACACTGGTTAAGCTGTTGTAATCGGCTCTGTCGTTTCTTTTCAATATCTCAGTATCGATACTTACTTGTCTGTCCGCTTGCCTGCATGTAAATATCAAGCAGCCTTCGTCTTGGCCTTCGCGCCACCTTACAGCCGTCATACGAAAAGCTGTCTGCTATGTTATTTGCGGGGCTACAAAATATTTATGCTCATTGTTATTAAATATTTTTTTTATTTATTTTCTGTTACGCCTCTTATTAATGTGCATGCCTCTGCCTGGAGACTTTCTATGTATGTGTATGTGTGTGTGTTTGTGTATGTGTCTGTACGTAATTGATGCATAAATCATACTGAGTAGCGGTAATTTCCACGCTGCACAACAGTTAACTCTTTTGCTACAGATATGTAAGTGGTGGGGAATTGGAGGGGAGGGAGGATATGTTTAAAGACAGAAAGAGAGATGTTTTCATTTGAACATTGCAACTCGTCTAGAGATATTTATGCGCTCTGTCCAATCAACCAAAGCAAGGCAAAACCAATCCAATCCAAGTTGAAGACAAGATGCCAGCACCAACAACCAGCTGAAGTTTTAACACAGCACAGAGCGCAAAAATAAAAATATAAAAAAAATAAGTAAAACCCGAAACTGAAACCGTTTTTGTTCGCTTGCCTTGGCCATTTTTAGTGGCTTTCATTGATTTCTCTAATTTTTTTTAAGATCTTTTCATATTGTGAGTGTGTGTTGACTTGGCTTATTGATTTTGATTTTTTGATTGTTTCCAAAGATCAAACTTAAGCAAAACCAACTGTAAATGCAGAAAGTAAAAAAAACAAAGCTCCGGTTCGCTATGTCTCGGTCTCTTTCTCGCTCTCTCTCATGCACCTACGACGCCGTCGTTCAACAAGTTCATTCACAATTTCCATTACAAATGAACCGAACGTTGTTCTAACGGTTTTTGCCAAAAGTCAACGTTCCCTCCCTCTATCTGTATCGCTCTCTCCCAGTGCATCTGTTCATTTTTGACATCTTTGAAACTTTTACTTTTTTTTTCGCCCAATCAAAACAATTTGTTGATTCGTCGCGTAATAATTGATTACTGCACTTGTTTTAGGCGCTTTCTAAAAAAAATTGCTGAAAACAAAACATGTTAAAGTGGTCTATGCGTGCGTGTGTGTTTATATTTGTACAATGTGTAATTATGAAAACAATTGGAAAGGTGCTCTTGCGGGCAAAAAAATAATTGTAGCGTTTTTACTGTTTAATTGCGAGTCGATGACTCAAGGCTTTTTTAAGGCTTCAATTTCGCCGCCACAAAAACCGCAAGCCTGCATTATTATTTTTTTCTTCTTTTTTTTTTATATAAATAACAAGCATAACAATAATCAAGCAAAACGACAACAACAACAACCATAGCCTCGACTAAGTATTATTAATCGCCCACAAGTTGTTGTTGTGCTGCTTCTTCTTCGTCTTGCTGCTGCTGGCATCGAAAATGTTTTGCATTTAACGAGTACTTTTCAAGTCTCGACATCGTTTTTGCATTCTTGACGGCCATCAAAAGTCCCATTGGCAGCCATAGACACACAGCAAGATGAGCGAGAGGGCGAGGGAGAGAGAGGGAGACAGGGCGACACGCCCAACCCGCACAGTGGTGCCGCGCATCCATATACTAACCGTGTACCCAATATTTATCTATGCGTGTGCACTCAAGAAAAAAAATCTTTTATTAGCCAGCGGTAATAAAATCTTAAGTGGCATGACGTACCCTAAAAAAGAAACTAAAATGCAACTGATCCCAAAATAGAATTTTAAAGACGCATAGAATATATTTGCATATTTTGTAATCATAATTTAACTTATATTTGATCTGAATATGGTTAAAATTCAATAAATGGGTTTCAAAGTATTACTTTATATACATCACTCCTTCAGCACAGCGTAAGACTCTGTATTTTTCTAGGTGTTGTTCGATTTGCAATTATTCGATTATTTATGATTCTTGCAAAGTACCGCAAATTACATGGTGCATTTATAGAATGGGATTAATCTCAGCAGCTGCTTTATGGTGGACCAGTGTGCAGTGCGATCCTTCTTCGGCCTTTCTTCACCCCATTCCGACGCACCTGCACACATACATATACATATGTGAATGTATGTATGCATGTATATACAATGCAAATGAGACGCTCTGCTGAGCAGCAGTAACTTGGAAGTTAAAAACGAAGACGTGGGCCACACTAATATTTATGTCTGCGTTCCTCCTTGCTAATGTCTGTATCTGTGCAGCCGTATGAGGTTGTGTGTGTGTGTGTGTGCGAGTATTTTTAGAACGTTGTTGCTGCCTGCTCAAAGTCGAGATTTGGAGCGATTCTTTTGTTGCTTGCCTGCTGCTGCTGTTTCTACATCTTTTTCTTCTCCTTCTTGTTGTTACAGTTAACATATACCGTATGTTGTGTGCAGCAGCAGCAGCAAACATTCATACATAAATTTATTGTGAGCTGTTTGCTGTCATTGGTCATGTTAGCTTAGCCTCACGAGTCGTCGAGTATTATAAAAAAAAAACATTACGACACACGCTGACGCTGATTTAGTTTAAATTGTATGCAGATTAGCTCCGCAAAGTCTTTCATTCTCCGTTTTTCCCCACCTCAACCCCATCCCATTCACCGTTTTCTAATTCCCTCTTTCTTTCGCCTTATACAACACATGCATAATTGCAGTAGCAGCAGCTGTTGATGAGCTCGCATTGTTTGAATGGGTGCGTGTGTGTGTGTGCTGTGCGTTTATCAGTTTACCGTTATCATTAACAAGCTACACACGCAGATGAGCGAGCGAGCAAATGAGCTGAGGCCACAAAATACGCAAAAAATATGAAAAAAAAATTTTTTACTGTGTGGTGAAAGGTGTGTGCGGTGCGATAAAATTTCATTAGATTTTACATTTTCATAATTTGCTAAAAGCTAACAAACACAAGCACGCACACACACATAAATGTATGTATGCATGAATGTGTGTATTTATATACATGCAATCAATTTCATTTAATTAGATTGTGCTTAATAATGCCACACACACATACACGGTCCGCAAATATGGCCGGAGTCAATAATGTAATTTAATTGAATTGTGAGCTGCGCAGCAGCAGAAGTAATAATGTATCAAACAAGAAGAAGCAAGCGACAGCGGTAAAATGCCCTGCCACTGATGCCACTCAATTTGATTGAGTTTGAGCGTATGTGTGTGTGTGTTTGTGTGTAAATGACTTGTCGACCGTTGAGCTGAGCTCTACTTGAGGATTGCAGCTGTAAGCGCTGTTTTTCTTATTTTGTATTTCTTTTTTTTTTATTTCTCTTGATGGTGTTCTTGTTCTTGATTTTGTTATGACTACTGCGCTGCTTGTTTGTGTTCCGCATGGCCATTGTTGCCAACACCATTTGCAGTAATTGGCGCTGTTGTCGGCTCTTCTTCTGCTAAACAAAATGCAACGGTGTTTAAACTGTTTGCGTCGCCACTGTGCCTTTCTTTCCATTCTTGCATTCGTACACACATGCATGCTTATATTTCTTTTCATTCTTGTATATATATATATATATATATATATATATATATATATGTATGTGTTTGCGCTGCTCAACTTGGCATATGCACAACATAGTATGACTTAATACCCAGTAAGAATTCAAATAGTGTTACGATTTAGTTCTATGTCAGGAGTTTCTTTTAAATGTTACTGTCTATCAATAATATAATATTGCTGAATGTATTTTCGGGTATAAATTAAGTGGCGTAATTTACAAGAAATACATATTTTTATATGTGATTTGCTAATTTGATGTTGTCCAAGTGATGTGGAAATTATCATTTAAAGAAAGCAATTAATTTTCCAACTAATTTCGACTATTTGCGAAACAGATTTCTAGAACTGGCGCTTATCACATTTCACGTTAACAAGAAAAATAAGATACAAAAGGGAGAGGGGGAATTTGTGCTGCTGCTGACGTTACAAGAACACAGCGACCATTGACTTCACTTTTTGCCAAAGCGCGAAATGTGGAAAGAGAAAGAAACCAACACCAAAACACATACAAATGCAAACACACACACACACTACTCACAAGTGTGCACACGCACACAACGGTTTTATTATTTTAGATGCCAGATTATCATAATCCATTAAGGTGCAGGTTTTCATTTTCATTTTCATTTGCGTTTAATGTGATGTTAATCTACCATCCGATTTGCCTTTGGCAAACATTTACCTTTTTCTTGCGTTTTGTATTGCTAGCATAGCCAACGCCTCATAATGAATGGAAATGAAAATCGCTTGGCCAAAATGGTAAGCCAACGCCTACAAAAATGACAACAGCAGCAGCAGCAGCAAAACAACAAAAAAGGAGTCACACTTTGGGCGTCGTCTCCTTTATTTATCATGTACAGTGCATATTTATATAAATGTGTGGTTTTTCTTGCTGCCAACCAGGCAGTGCAAGCAGCGCAAGCAGAGCTCTCTGGCTTGACTCGTTTTCCCTTTTCCTTTTATTTTTGGTTGCAGAATGAATGAGAAATGAAAACTAAGTACAGAAAAATAATACAGCTGCGCACCTTTTGCCAACAGTCGTTGTCGTTCTTGGCCCACAATCAGTGTTGATATTTTGGCTTTTATTTTGTTGCGCCAAGTCTGGCTTGAATGTTTGAAGTAGAAGGTTGTTTAAACAAATAATTAGTGAATACAATTTATAAAAAGAGATTCTTAATCAATTTGGTTCGAAATACAAATAAATGATAAATAAATGCTGATCGGCAAATTTGACTTGCAGAAGTTTGACTGTTTTAAGGCTGTTGGCAGCACTGTTGCACATCAACAGGGGGTTTTTTTTTGTTAAGTGCTGCCTGTGCTCGCTCCACACATACAAACGTACATAACTATCTGTCCCTGCATCTGGGCCGGCCCCACACACATACACACATCTAAATGTGAGTAGCTTTTTACTGTCTCAGCCTGTCTTTAGCGTTGTTCTTCTTTTTGTGGCTTTTAGCTGGTTGAGTCATTCGAGTGATTCGCTAGCTCTGATTAGCAGGCACGCGTCACGCTAATGAGCCGCACATACACACACACTCACATGCATTCATACATGCAAACATACATGCACAAATAGCAGCAGGGATGTTAATAATGTAAAACTGCTTTCCAAAATGTTCAACGTCCGCTTTGAAATTATCGAATTACATTCGTATCGATTACACACTTAAGATCGATGCTGCGGCTGCGGCTGTATCGATTTTTAATTAAATTGACGCTGTCATGTTGACTTTTTGAATTTTCCGATGCTGCTGCTGCTGCTGGGGTTCAAGTAGAAGTCGAAATCGGAGTCAGATCTGGCAACATGTGTCGTCGTCGTTGTTGTTGTCCTCGCTTCATGTAAAATCAACAGGCAAAGTCAGAGAAGAGAGCAGAAGAAGAAGAAGTGGCATTGGCGTTATCTACGTTTCCTGTTCGACTTGGCGACATTGAAATAAATGGCAGACCAATATCATCAACGGGCCGCAGATATGTGCATATAAATATATGCATATATATAGAGATATATTGCCTGTTCTGCATGCATGGCACACATGGCAGTCAGACTGACAGGCTGATAGGCAGGCCATACAACACACACATACATGTACACATATGTACGTTTTTGCACGCATATTCTGCACTTTACAGTGCCTGCGAAAAAAAAGGCAATGGCGCTATCAATTCAGAACTTCCACCATTAATTTCTGTCTTAGTTGAATGAGCTTTGCCTTTAAGACTTCTTTGTAAGCCAATATCAATGCAAATATATTATTGAAATAGCAACAAAAATAAGAAAAAAATAACGCTTTTCGTAACGTGATATTTTGGGCTATATTTCTATTATCCATTGGCTGATTGACAAGAAATTCTGCTGCAAGGACAGACTTATATTTTTATTTGCTACTTTGAGTTGCGCTTTTGCTTACTGCATGTATCTATAACTCTTTTTAATGCGTATTATTCATTTATTCCACAACAGGAGGCAACAACTGCTGCGTTTGAGTGAGAGAAAGAGACAGAGAGAGATAGATAGATTTTTACCGGCAGGTGCCAATTGATAGAAAGTGACGGCATCACCATTGCTCCAATAAGCACCATGAACGGCCAGGGCTGTGAGCTGAACCACAGCAATGGCGACATCATCTCACAGAACCAACAGAAGGGCTGGTGGACCATCGGGCTGATCAACGGGCAGCACAAGTATATGACGGCCGAAACGTTCGGATTCAAGCTCAATGCGAATGGCGCTAGTCTCAAGAAGAAGCAGCTCTGGACACTTGAGCCATCCAACACCGGTGAAAGTGAGTTGATATAAAAAAACAAATCCCGATAAACCAGCCATGACAAGTTAACTCCACACATAACTAACTAATCCACCTTGAACATCGGAATCGGAATTTGCACAATTTTTTCGTTATGAAATTCCATGCAGACAAAAAAAGAAAGAAATTAGAATTATCTAGTCGAGAGTACTCGACTGGCAGATACTCTGAAGCCAGCTGTTTAATCTTTAGTTTGCTGATTGTAGTTTATTCAATATGAAACAAAATCTGCGTTTCTCTATTTTATACAGACACAAGAGCTTTCAAGCAAGCAAGTAAAAGTAAAACGACATATTTAAGCAATTTTGTGAATGATAATCGATTCAAGAATCGCTACACTCGGTAGTCGTATATATCTAAAAGTCAAACCATGAATAAAAAGCCGTGATTTTAAACATTTCTGATCACTTATGAGAAAGTTATGGCTTTGATATGGCTTTATATTGGGTATATAAATTTACATGGATCTGTGAAAAGTCGGCCATATATATGTGTATATATGCATATTTATCGTCATATTCCATATTTATGTATATATTTATGGTGCACATATATATGCATATTTATCGTCATTTGTATCTGTGCTGTTATCTTTTTGCCCATTGACTGATAAGTATATTAAATGCACTATCAGAAAAGGGAAATGTAAATTAAACGTGTTGATAACAGTTTCTATTGTTTTAGTTATTGTCTTCTGCTTTTATGTTGGCATCATTATCAGTCTGGCATTTATCAGTTTATCAGGCTAGTTGCATTGCCATGACTCACTCAATAGGCGGCCATAAATCATTTGGCTCGCTAATCACAATGATCATCTCTTTGAATTGCTTTGCTTTTGATTGGATACCCTTACTGTGAATATAACAGTTTTTCCGTCTCGTATGTGACACATTAAAGGATATTTTTTTTTCAGAGAAATTATAATTATGCTCCAAAGTTGAGTTATTTTGCTGAACAAAATAAACAAAATGCATATTAATTATATATATATAGTTATTGTATAGATTGTCTCCATTAAGCCCAACATTTCGCACATACAAATTCCTAACATTTCGCGATTCCATTGCGACTCCTCGTTCTTTTTCATTGTTAGCGGCAAATTGATAGTTTGATTTAAAAAAAACAGCTGATCGGCCTTTTTTTTGCGAAATAAATAACGAAACAAACACAACCAATAAATAAGAAACAAATTTAAAAATCAAAAGTAATTGTTTTTTGTTTATTTAGCTTTCAGCATTTAAATTAATAATCAATTATAATTGAATTTTTAAAATAGGCGCTTAGCTTTTTTTTTTGCAATATCGGTTGTGTGTCGCATTAATATTGCCATTCACTTCACAACATCGATATGGCCATCGATAATAAATCATCGCAAAAGGCACGAAATATTCGATACTAACCGAATGTTCTCTTACGGGAAAAGAATGTAAGAAATGTTGACAGTGGAATTTTTGAAGGAAATTCCATTCGACAAGGGTATTTTAATGTTGGTGTGCGTCTTGTGTATTTCATGTATGTGTGTTAAAAGACATAAATCATTTGGAAATAGCTTAAGCCACAGCTGCACTAATTTGACGTGCAGTTAAAATAAGAAAAGAAAACAAACAAAAAGCAGAAGACCGAGAAGAAGAGGCAGCAGCTTAACTATGTTTATGGCCAACAAAGCTTACAAAGTGTCTCACGAATTTGGCATCATTTATCAAGACGCCACGAGTTGCAATGGCCTCTGAAGATTGCATTTGCAGTTGGAATGGAATTGGGTTTGTTATACGTATATATATGTGCGTATGTATGTGTGTAAGTATATATATATATGGTATGGCCATGCTATCGGTGGTCTGGTTACTGGTGCTGTTGACTGCTTGCTGGCCGGGCAATTATAATTAAAGCCAACCCGTTTGCCACTTGCAGCGACCCGTGGCCAAAATGCTTGTGCGGCTCTTTCTCTCCTGTTGCTGCTGCTGGCAATTAATACAAAATGTTTTCTCGAACAGAGAGCCAACGTTGCATTCGTAACGAGCCATTAAAAAATAGCTCATCCAAATTGAAAATTGAAACAACTCGGCTTGGCAAGGCTTGGCCAGCCAGCCACACCATACAATGTTAATATTAATGATAATGATCAGTAGCTGAATTGCTTAATTATCCATTTTTAAGCACACAAGAAAACAAAAATAAACCAGCACGCATAAATACGACCGAGATACTTTTGATCGTTTCGCTCGCGCGCATTCTTCAAACGGTTTCGATCTATCGATAGGTAATTAAGCCTTGCGTTACAGCATTGCCAGCTGGCTTTGTTGCTGCATCGACTGCAATGACAACGCCATCTGACAGCTGATTGGGCGCGACAATTTAAATTCAAAGTGCTCTTTGATATAAAGAGCGACATCTAGCGGAGCGCATGGAAAGATGACGTGGTAGAGACAATATCGAGACATGGGGGACGGCAGCAGCAGCAACTAGTGACTATTTTTATACACTACAATTTTGGAAAATTACTTAAAAAATCAATTTTCCATATTATATTGAAAATGTTTCGCTAAGCAATGCAAAGTTGTTAAAGGAAGTCGAGTGAGCCCTTAACACAAGTCTTTTACTATCATCTGAAATAATAATGTATAATCTGAGTGTGATAAGTTAATGATTATCTTTTTGTCCATTATCCATACAGGTATTATCTATTTACGATCTCATCTGAACAAATATCTATCGGTCGATCAGTTTGGCAACGTGCTCTGCGAGACGGACGAACGGGATGCGGGCAGCCGTTTCCAGATCAGCATCAGTGAGGATGGTAGCGGTCGCTGGGCGCTCAAGAATGAGTCGCGTGGCTATTTCTTGGGCGGCACACCCGACAAACTCGATTGTACGGCCAAAACGCCAGCCGCCGGTGAATTTTGGACTGTTCATTTGGCTGCCCGGCCCCAAGTGAACTTACGTTCGATTGGACGAAAGCGATTCGCACATTTGTCTGAATCGCAGGATGAGATTCATGTGGATGCCAATATACCCTGGGGCGAGGATACGCTCTTCACTCTGGAGTTTCGTGCCGACGAGGGCGGACGCTATGCCCTTCATACGTGCAATAACAAGTGAGAGAGAAAGAGAGAGAAAGAGATTGATTTTGATTTTGATTTATTTTGATCTTGCAGATATCTGAATGCAAATGGTAAGCTGCAGGTGGTGTGCAACGAGGATTGTCTGTTCAGTGCCGAATACCATGGCGGCCATTTGGCATTGCGGGATCGTCAGGGTCAATATCTGTCGCCGATCGGCTCGAAGGCTGTGTTAAAGTCACGCTCGTCGACGGTGACACGGGATGAGCTGTTCTCGCTGGAGGATTCATTGCCGCAGGCATCGTTCATCGCCGGTCTCAATTTGCGCTATGTGAGCGTTAAGCAGGGCGTCGATGTGACCGCCAATCAGGACGAGGTCGCTGAGAATGAAACGTTCCAGCTGGAATATGATTGGTCGGCGCATCGTTGGGCATTGCGCACCACACAGGATCGCTATTGGTGCCTGTCAGCGGGC
Organism: Drosophila imparisetae; assembly: GCA_035042265.1. Lineage (NCBI taxonomy): Eukaryota > Metazoa > Arthropoda > Insecta > Diptera > Drosophilidae > Drosophila > Drosophila imparisetae. The sequence continues at coordinate 1,281,255 of JAWNLP010000147.1, forward strand.
GGTGGCATTCAGGCCACCGGCAATCGTCGCTGTGCCGATGCTTTATTCGAGCTAATCTGGCATGGCGACGGCTCCTTGTCCTTCCGGGCCAACAATGGCAAATTCTTGGCTACCAAGCGTTCGGGCCATTTGTTTGCCACCTCCGAGTCCATTGAGGAGATAACCAAGTTCTATTTCTATTTGATCAATCGGTGAGTGCTGTCTAAGCGTAAGACAAGTTAGAATATTGCTGTCGGGCGTAACCGACTGCGAAATACTCTGATACCAATACAAGTAATACAAGTGGATGTAGCCAAGAAATACCCATCTTTCAGGAAGGTTTTCCTACTAATCAAACTGCCTAGTTTGGCTTTAAAAGTGCGGCAGATATAGGATTTTGTGGGCGGCAGTGGGGTCACACAAATGTTGGGAGAGATTCCTATTAATCTATTTGAAAATGCCTATATTACGATCTTTGAAAGAGGTTATCCAGCAAGCTTCCTCATAAGTTTGGTGATTCCATCTTTAAAATTGTCGCAGATATGTTTTCTTATCGATTTTCACTGTCAGGGATATCGCTTTTGGCGATTATGGGGGTTAACCTGTAATATAGCTAGCCATTTCCGATTTTTATGGGCGGGCAGGTGGTCTGGAGGCGCCGGTGGTGGGCATGGCCGACGTCAATCTTTAAGTGTGGTGACCTGTAGCTGTAAAACTGTGGAAGATAAGCGGATTTTTCGATTTGCAACGATAGATTTTGATCGATTTCCTAGCTTCTGTTGGGAGATGCATGGAAATGAATGGAAAATATGAAAACTAGGGCTGTAGCTTTAAGGGTGTCCGCTCAGGGTGTCCGGACAGATAGACAGACAAAATCAAATTACTCTTTTGCTTTTACCTTCGCCTATTTTATTTAACTCTGTTGTGTGCTTGGTTTAATAGGCCCATTCTGGTGCTGAAGTGCGAGCAGGGCTTTGTCGGCTATCGCACGCCTGGCAATCTTAAGCTGGAGTGCAACAAGGCCACGTATGAGACCATACTGGTGGAGCGTGCCCAAAAGGGACTCGTCCACTTGAAGGCACACAGTGGCAAATACTGGCGCATCGATGGCGAAAGCATCTCCGTGGACTCGGATGCGCCCACCGATGGTTTCTTCTTGGAGTTGCGCGAGCCAACAAGGATTTGCATAAGGTAAGACACCATTGGAATAAACATTAACTGTACTTCTTTGCAGATTTGTTGACTAGATCTAAAACTAATTTCGAGAAGATTAGTTACAATCACAAATCTGTCCAGTTTGCGTAACATTAGATTCAACATTGAGGCAGATATAGGATTTGACAAAGTTAATTTGTTCATCGAACCTTAACAAATTGAATCGCTTTGCACTTATCGATGTTATCGATTTCGATAAGTTCAATTTTGAAATATTAACAATTTTCTCCATCGTTACAGATCGCAGCACGGAAAATATTTGGGAGCCACCAAAAATGGTGCCTTTAAGCTGCTGGACGATGGCACCGATTCGGCCACCCAATGGGAATTCTAAGTTCCAAGCATCCTTCCAATCTTCAATGATGCAAGAAGCACGTGTTTAGAAACAATAACTACACAACTACCAATACCAATACCAATACCCAATATCCAATACCAACAACAACAACATCAACAAGAACACGTATCAATTTTCAGAGTTTCAATAACGTGTAGACTATGTCAGAAAAAAAAAAATATAAAAAAAAATCGTTTGAAAAAAAAAAGAAATCAAATATAAGGAAAATGCATGAAAAGAAAATCCTAAAGAAAATCGCACAAAAAAAAGTGTATCCTACATGCAAATTAAAATCAAACTGCATGTTTATATATGTATACACACACACATGCACACTTATATATATATATATATATATATATATATATATATATATATAGATATATACATATGCGAATATATGTATATGAAAATGAATAATATATATTTATATATTATATTATACACATCTAGTTGACGAGAGAATTTTTTAAACAAGCCTATTTAGCTTTTTATACGTTTTTACAACAACAACAACAACAAATTTAGAGTAGACAACAACAAGCAGGAACTGGAACTGGAATTGGAACAGGAACAATTTGTCGCGAGTCCTTCCGTTTTTTGAAAATATCAGCAACAAGCAAAGCAAAAAAAAAAAAAATAAAAAATAAATCATTAATTAATAATTATATATGGCAACATACATACACATCATCTACACACACACACACACACACACACATACATATATTTATTCGATTCGTAAAGCTTTTAAAAAGGGCCGCTTAACTTAAAAAAAAGAAAAAATTAATTAAAAAAAATAAACAAAAGTAAAAAAAAAAAGACAAAAATGTTGCCTAAAAACCAACACATATATATTCCTATAAATTTATTTATATATTTATACATATTGATATATAAACAATAAAAACAAACAAACAAACACACACACACACACACATTCACGCAATTTTATCATATATGCAAAACTTATTTTTAAGCGCAATAATATTATAAATAATAATAAAAAAAATCAAAAAAAAAAAACCAACAACTGAAGAATATGGAAAACTTTTGCAATATCCGATTTTTAAGCTAACCCAACTAAATACATAATACATACATACATACACATACATATATTTATCACTTGTCATTATATTTTGTTAAATATTTATTTTGATTATTACATAATAATTTTTTTGTAATTTTTCTTTGTCACACGTTTTTATCTATAAATTAATGTTTTTTTTTTTTATTTTACCATTTTGCACTCAAAGAAAACTTTAGTCGCTAAAACTAAAAGCTAAAAAATGAAATCATGTATGATAAAACTGATGATATAACATGAAATATATACATAACATACCTATATAACCATTTACGATTATATATTTTATTCCAACCTGCAAAGTTTCAGCAATCTACCAATTTTCGCACTGTTCTTCAAACAAGATGCGCAGCCAAGTCTCCAAACTAAATTCTCCAATGTGGCCAGTTAACGGGAAGATCACATGTTCCCTTACATATACATACAGTGGCTTGAAGCTTATTCGGATCAGGGTCAAAGAAAAAAAGGAATTGCCTGCCATGAGCTAATTATACATTATTTTTCAAAAATTCCAAAGACCGATGGTAGGTATATATATTAACCACCAAAATTAATATATGACCCCAATAAACTGGGGTTTCCCCACCTGCTAGGTAGGATTATAAAAATGTCCTTTTTTTTTCTTTGACCCTGATCCGAATAAGCTTCGAGCCACTGTGTGTACAAACACGTATACACATGTAAAAGGGAAATATCACCAACTCTCTTTTCTCCAAGTGCCTTGGAGAACAACATTTTTTTTCCGTTTATTGGTACTACGTAGCACTTGAAGCCAGATGCAAGAGGCAAGAAGCCGGCGTATCCAGTCGAATCCAATCGAATCGAATCGAATTGGATTGGATTGGCAGTCACAGCTGCCGTTCGTCATCTGTTTTATGTTAACACATAAGTCGTGAATATATATATATATATATATATATATAATAAGTACTACTCACATACGATCTGATTCAAATGTGTGTATGTATGGATCTAGCTATAGCTATTGCTGATCAGCCAATGTAGATCATGTGCATATGGAACGCAGCGGCAACATTTTTGTAAGATTCCACACTCTTATTTAGCTATTGCTGCTTGTAAACAAATTTGTTTTTTTTTTTTGTTTTTGTTTTTTTGTTGTTGTATTTCTCGTGTTTGATATTTTTTCAATGATCTTTGCAAATGGCGCAGAAGCCAAAATCCATATTGAAATCCCCATCCTCAACGCCATTTCCAAGTTCATAATGAAAAGCAAATCAAATCGAATTCAATTCGACAGGCAACCGAAACGAGCGCATTTCAATTGATTGCGTTTAAGTGTATTAAAATCAAATAGAACTTTAGCAAATCTCCGGGCCTGAGAACTATGTGTGTATGCAGCCATAAAGCATCTGGAGGGTATCATTGGGGGCTGTAAAGATTTTGAAAATGTACATGACTTGCGCATTTCACATTGAGATAAACGAAGTTTGGCATGTCCCAAGATCAGTCAGTTTTAAATATATATATATATATATGTATATATGTACATATGTGTACATACATAGTTTGGATTTGGATTGCATTTTTAAAAGTTAATTTCGATTGACAAATTTCAGGGTGCTCGAAAAATGTTTTTAAGATGTAAATCATTTGATTCGAGAAGTCGAATGTCCTTGGCAAACAACCATAAAAGTTTCTGTATCAATTCCAATTTCTGAAAGTTATAGTTTCAGTTCATACAAGTTTAGGGTTTTAATGGGCTTCGGAACATAGAAATGTTTGTAATAGGCCTAAAAAAGATATTCAAATTTTCTGGAAGCATTCAAGGAGCTATGTCTGCTTATCTATTAACATGGATACAAATTGACCACCTGAATTGGGAGCTATATTAATGCAATACTTACGTCTTTCATTGCTTGCAGTAATCGATTTTAATCGATATTCGCCAAACGGAGGAAATAAACAAATTGATGATTCTAGTTCCTATACGGATGGTCGGACATAACTCGGACATGATCGATATATATATATATTTCCTTAAATAAATTAATTAATTACTAAATTATTAATTACTACCAATTACATGTGTTCTATACGTACATATACATACATACACATATACACGTACATATATCTACAAATTAATCTTTATGCTTGCAACGGAGCTGAAAAACATTTCTCTCAATCTCATTCTAATTTACATACACACACACACACACACAGTTGATTGTGATTGGTGGCTGAGTTAGGGGTGCGTGGGGGTGGTGGGGTGGATGTCAACTCAACGCCAAATTTGCCGCCATCAACTGACGCCGTCGTCGTCGTCGTCGTGACAAAATCATGCAACAATTTTAATTGCAATTTTTTTCGTTTACCGTCGCGTTGCTTGCATTGCTTTGCATTGCATCGCATCGCATTTTACATTACCTTAAAATTAAAAGTTTTTAACAATTTTTAATTGACTCTGAAAATGAAAACAACAACAACAACAACAACATGGCGGCGAGCTGCATTCAAAATGTTTCACCACATTTGCATAATAAAGCGCAAAATATTATTTTAGTTCCAATTCAAATGGGGGAAGTCTATCCCGATTGCATCGAAGAACATGCAACATGGGTTTGTCGGCAAACAAGATTAATGCAAGAGCTAACTCCGATATATTTATTATACTTTAGCCAACTGATTCATCTGATTTACACATGAATGAATGACATATTTTATTTTGTATATCATTCACTACTGGCGACACAGACTTGTGACTCACTCGTCTCCACAGGGAATCCTGCAGCCGAGCATGCTTGCCACGCAGCAGCAGTTTTACTCGCTGTCTTTGGGCACTAACACACAAGTTTGCTGCACTCGACCCACGCGGCAACGTGTCTGTGGTTTGTTGTTGTGGTTTCTGCATTTTATTTGAGCAGCGGAAGCGTTGACCACATGACACTGGGATGGTTGGAATGCAGGTTGGCGCAAATGGCGAATTGGCCTGATGTGCAAATGGCCAAATGGAGCGTATGCGCAATATTCAGTGTTTGGTGAGCTTAGCACCAAGGTAAGGCTGGAGCGCGGAACGGTTGCATTTATGCTGTATTAGGGCGACAATATTTGACACAGACGATGACATGGCGCTGGCGATGGCGATGGCGATGGCGCTGGCGATGGTGATGGCGCTGGCGATGGCGATGGTGAGGCGCCAAATTCTGCATTGTCAACGGCGCGTAAAACGAAAACGAACGCGTGAAATCAGCAACAAATTTCACTTGCCATTTTTCTTGTTGCACATTTCGCAACTCATTTGCATTTTGCATTTATTTATTTTATTTTGTTTTTTTTCTTCTTCGTGCAGTTGCAATTATAAATAATAAGAGAACAACGGCAAATATAAGTTTACGAGTTGCCAGCTTCTGTTCTGTTTAGCAATCTTTATTCGTTCGACTAGGGGAAATTTATTTAGTTGAATGGTTTCATATATATATATATATATATATGTATATGTATATATGTGCATGTTTGTCAGGTCATTAAAAGTGTGAGCTATTCCGTGCCAAGTTGCATATTTTGGTTATATTATTCAAATGTTACTTAGCCTAACGAATTGCCACTTAAATTGATTGATTGCCAGCTTCAGCTCATGAATTTGATGGCTTTTTGTGTAATTACAACTGTTAACAATTAATAAAGAATTCAATCTGGCTGCTTGCTGACGAATGCAACTCATTTCTCATCCCATCAATCTGTGTAGCTATAAGTTTGACATATATTTGTCAGCTGCTATATTATTTCAATTTGAAAGTTACGCAGAACAATAATCATCATTTACATCACATTTACATCACTTTTTTCATCACTTTGATTGGTTTGTTTATTGGATGTGCAGTACATACAGGTCAGAGTTATTAACTATGATTCTTAATCACTTTCTGCTCATTGGGACAGTTGAAGGTCACCTCAGTGCCATTGGGCAGCCAAGATCTGGTCCAGATCGCCACGTCGCACACCTTTTTGCCACCGGCGCTATCGATCAGCTCCACAGTGTACTTGTCCAACGAACCAGCAACGACCTGAACACTTGCTGACAATATTTTCGAAATGCTTTAGGAATGAAGAGGTGACATTTAGATGACATCCTGGAAAGGTATTTATTGCATAGCACCAACCTGTAGACGGGTCCTTCGCCAGCACTCAGCTTGGTAAGGGAATTCTGCAGTACCTTGCGCGACGATTCCAGCTCACTTTCGGTGAGCTCACGGGGTGCTCCGAATCCACCAAATCCCTGGGGTGAGCCGCTGACCAGGACGACAGCCGCCAAGACAAACACTACTTTAGCCACAAACATATTTAGAATGTACAACACTTTCAAATGCCACAAATGACTTGAGCGAAATCAATGTTGTGCACACATTTATATAGCATCATTCTGAACGTTATCACCGGCCTAGACACAATCATACTATATCTCTAAGCTGTTGACCTGCGCTATTGTGTAAATGGGAATACCAAAAAAATAGGTATAGGAATTACTATTAATGAAATTTCATTAAATGAATAGTCTGATTGCAACAGCTTTCAATTTCATAGATTAGTTTATAATACACAAACAAACCCCGCATAATATATATGTATATATATATGGAGCAATAAAAGCTAAAGTTTTCAATGTTGATTCAGATTTGCTCGAAATTATCGCTGGAGTACATACATACTTAGATTTTGTGTGTTTTTGACCTTAACACAAATGGGAACGCAATAAGTGAAACTATTCCTTATCGAGAGCTGTAATTAATGTAAATGTTATCAACTAATTCTAATCGCGTCTCAATTTGGGGCAACAAACAAATTAATTATTAATTTCACTTTGTTTTGGGCTACAAATTTTCCATGGATCATAAACAGACCCAACAGATCGCTGCCTTGGCCAAAGGTATGGTTTTTCCTCGAAGTTTGATTCGTTGAAATTCGTCGAATTTCGCATATCTAAATTTAGTAGCAGGCAAATGTGTTACTGCACTCTCTGTGATTAATCAGATATTTGAGGTTAATGCACATTGTGTATTTAGCGCGAAGCTCGTAAATTGATTAGCTGATCGGGGCTGCCTCTGCTGCCTCTGATGCCTCTGCTGCTGCTGCTGCTGCTGCTTCCTGGCAAGCTGTCAGGCAGAACATACACTGCAGTCAGTAAATCTGCATGTACATAGATCAGTTGCTGTTGGGGGCAACGACGACGATTAATTGCGGATCGCATCAAGGAACCAGCACAGACCTGTATTGTGTGTGGAGAGGGGGTGTGGAGGAGCAAACATATTAGCGCGAATGTCAAATGATTTAAGCTTGTCGAGAATGTGTTTTTTGATATTTTGTACCTTATCCCTCTCTACACGCGATGCGCAGCGGCATTTTTGGCGCAACTCCAGCGGGCTGTCAGAAGTGCACAAATCCGTATCGTTGCGTTGCCCGTATTGCCAGACAGCCACCTAGTCGTCCGACCATTCAACTGTCCACACATTTCATACATTTAACGGATCTTTGGGTGGGTTACGGGTCCCGCATTCAATTTTTTTTTTTATATTTTTCTTTCCTAGGTCCCATGATCTTTATGCATGAATCCATCCAGCAATAGACATCCGCAGCCGTTGCTGTCAGCTATGGACTGTACGGCACCCCCCGTTAATCTTTGCAAGATCTTCAGGCTTAACACGTGTAATCCGTTCTGCCCGTTGAGTGTGACGATGCCGATGGCGATGCCCCCAATACGGGGCAAACTGTATTTTGACTGCTGCTGAGGCGTAGGTGTGCTTAGATGCACTTCTCTACTCGGTTGCTGCCCCCTCATTTGCCTCTCTTTCTCCCCCTATTTCTCCGTTCACTCGTTTTCCTCACAGCGGTGGCTACACTTGAAAAAATAATCGAGCATTTTGTTTATAATTAATGTGTGGATGAATGAGCAAAATATTTGTGAATTTTTCTGTTTCCTATTGCAATTCTAAGCACAATTGTTGTGATGATAAAAAACAAACTCAAAAAATGCAATTGGACAAATTTGATAAGTTTGAGATGCGCAGATTTAATCTAGAATTTACAGTTGGTTCGAATCAGCATTTTGAAGTGGTAACAGGGCATTTCTAGGGACTTGAGATCATGCTGATGAATCGAAAGAATCTGATTTATTCCCAAGTGCAGGATGGGCAGTTTTAGTAGACCAGCCATCAAATAATCAACATGATCTTCATTATGATCATTATCATTATGGTGAGGAATATCAACCGTTCAGCACGATCGCTGCTTTTGATTTGCCTCGTCTCTGCTCGTGGCAGCAGCCGAATCGCTGAACGCCGCATTTTCGTGTCTTTTTTCGCGTGAAACATTTTCCGACTTTTCACATAAAAATCATGTAAAGCTGGAAAACGGCGGCAGTTTGCGAACGGCAGCCGCGAAATACGCGACAAATTGATCAAAAGCGAAGCAAATCCAACGCGATTAAGATCAAGACTCAAATTGCGAATTGCAGGAAAATCCATTTTCAATTGGTTCAAAATCAACTTTTTCGAGTCTTTTTTTTACATAGTTTGAGTTTGAGTGTGTGTGTGTGTGTGTGACAGTTTTTTTTTTATCGTTTGACTATTTGTGATTCTACATTTTATATATACTACATATTGCAAGTGGCAAGTGTTGAGAGAGAATCACTTCAACTTATTGACAATGATTTGCCCGAAACGCACCTCGGAGCTGCTGGATGTGCATCTGGCGCCGTTCAAGGATAAGGATCCAGCCTGGGAGGTTGGCGTATCAAAAATAGCTGGCCGTGGCGTTATTGCCACACGCATTCTAAAGCGTGGCGAGATCATCTTCCAGGACATGCCACTGCTCATTGGCCTGGCTGCCCACGAGGAGGACTCGCTAAATGCGTGCAGCATCTGCTTGAAAATGCTGCCCGATACGCGCTTCATGTGCCGCCAAGGATGTGGTCTGCCCATCTGCAGTTTGTGTGGCAAAAAGAAACAGCACAAGACCGACTGCGATCTATTCAAATCGTGGGGTCCCAACGAGCCGGACGTGGCCAATTCGGTGATCATTCGACTGTTGTCTGTGGCGCGTGCCATCAATTTGACCAAAGATCAGCGGGATTTGATCTACTGTCTGCAGGCCAATTTGGATAACAATCACCGCACCGAGGTGCGCAATGCAGCCAAGTGCTTCAAGAAATTCCCCACCGACAAGAAAGTGGTGGAGATCATGAATCGCACCGTCGCTGTACTCCGTACGAATGGCTTTGATAAGACACTGGATCGCAGCACGGACCATCCGGAGTTCAGATATCGCGCCCTCTATCCACTGTTTGGCGTCATGAATCACGATTGCATTCCCAATTCGTACTACACCTTCGATGAGAAGACCAACAACATGATCGTGCGTGCCGCTGTCGATATACTCGAGGGCGAGGAGATCACCACAACCTATACGAAACTCTTCACGGGCAACATAGCGCGACATCTGTTCCTCAAAATGAAGAAGGGCTTCACTTGCAAGTGTGCACGTTGCACCGATCCAACGGTAAGTGGTCAACTAATGATTTCAATTTGATCGTTTGAACTTTGAATAGCATCTAGTTAAAGTACTGCTACTAAATAAATAGTTTCTGAAGTTTATTGCAACGGAATCAAATCAAAATGATCGATTTAGTTGCAAGTTTGTATCGTAAAGTTGATTTATGGAGCACATCAGTGTTCAGGCCAATTAGTTAGTTGCAATTGGCCAAAATACTTGCAGTTACGAGTTGGCTGAGTGGCAGACAATTTGCAATCTTAAAACAAAATTACTTTTGCTCGTGGGCATCTTGCTTTTCAATCAGTAGTGATGACTGATGTGGCAGCTGCATAAACTATTTTCCACTTGTGCAACCAAATACGCATACACAACTACTCTGCCACATAGACATGGAAACACACATTTCACTTTTGTTTGTTTTCTTTTCCCTATTTGCACCCCGGAAAGGGTATAATGAAGTGGCGGAAAAGTGTGCAACATGCACAAATTTTGATCAGCATTAAAACCCGAATCCATCTATCCGTTGCTATGAATAAGCCCATCTATAAAAGAGCTAGACACCTGGAAATGACCTTTCGAGTCCATCTTTCTCGACTAAGAACAGAGGAAATGAATAATTCTCAAAATGAAATGATATATCGATATTAGCATTAGTTTAGTTCTTCAGCTAGACATAATCCGCAGCTATGAATCTGATGAGTTCAGAGATACATTTGGCAGGTGATGCTAGGGAGGTGGTCAATGGATAACGCTTATGAGTATAAACCACTCTGACCAATTTCAAGAAGTGCGATAATATGCGAGGAAGGTAGACAAATTGAAGGTAAAGTTGTGGTACGATTTGTCCACAAAATCAGGATCGTATAGCAATATAAATATATAATATAATATAGATTAAAAAAGAGCTTGGTTGAGTTGTGTAATCCTTGTTCCGCTCCGATGGCTTCCAAATCTTTCCGGTTAAAGTTGTTGCTTTGTTCTATATCGAACTTTAACTTTTGTTTAATCAGCTTGTTTTTTGTGGCAAGCAATTTATTTTTTATTTATTTTTTATTTCAATTTATGATGATAATTATCAAAGAATTATGTGGCGTAATAAAAATGTACATTTTACAAAAACATTTTCAAATCAAAGTGCGTTTTCGCCACAATTAAGAAGAAGATGATGGTGCCAGAGGGGGGTGGGGGGAGGGGGGGAAATGGGAGCAAATCGATTTCGCGATCGTGGCGAAGGCCAAAAAGTCGTAGTTCGATGCTTGATGCAAACAAAGAATGATAAACATTAAGGAAATCCTGTGCCCATCGACATTCATCCCAAAGCAATTAAACACACACACGCACACACACACGCACACACAAAAAACAAGAGCAGCGAATAAATGCTGCTCAGCATTATTGGGCTGGATGTTGTTGTTGTTGTTATTGTTATTGTTATTGTTTTTGTTGGCTCGGTCATAAATTGATTCAGCTTCCAGGCGCAACAAGTGGCAAACTGCAAAACACGCAAAACGACGACAGCAGCGGCAGCGGCAGCAGCAGCACCAACAAAGACAACAAACGTCAACACAACATAACACACACTTTTAATAATAACAACACAACAAAGCAGTGTGCGTGTGTGTGCGTGTGTGTGTGTGTGTGTGTGTGTGCGTTTATTTTTAACAACGCTAGCAATTCAATTAAATCACAAATAAATATGTACGATAGATTCCAAAAAAGCTTTTAATTCGCGTGAATATTTCGAACATTTCGCACGCAATCACAAGTTGTATTTGAATCTTTGTATATATCTATCTATCTCTATATCTATCTGTTTAATTAGCTGTATCTGTATCTGTATCTGCAGCTGTATCTGTATCTCTATCTGTATCCGTCCACGAATGTAAATACATATATCCGCATCCGTCAAAGTACGTTTTTTATGATCGTTGATTTGATTTTGATTTCTTGCTGATCCCCAGCATTCAAATCTACCCGCCAACAATCTAGCCCCCCCCCCCCCCCTCTCATCTAACAGTAGTTGTCGCGCGTTTTATGATTTTAGAATTTTTTATTGGCATATTTCATAAATGCGTATGCATATATTTATATCTATTATACATATGCATGCCTATATATACTATATACATATATATATGTATTTATGGTTAAATAGCTTATTCTTGGCCACCGCCATACATATAGCCAGATTTTGATTTGACATTCGCTGTCCATATGCCCCCAGCTACTTCTACACTTGCACACTCTGCTGGCCAATTGTAAAAGCAATTGAATGCCTTTGAAAATGCCATCAAGTGCCCCGAAATTTGTAATATATGTATGTCTTATATAGTCTTTGATGTTTATCATTGGCGCTAAACTACAGCATTTATCCGCCCAGATCTGTGTCTGTGTGGGCGTATATCAAGAGGCGGACAAGGTGGTTGGGACCACATTTGGATGGGGCATAGACTCAAGTTCATTTGGTTCACTGAACTTATTTGTATTGTTATGTGTCTATATACATGTATGTGTAAGGGCAGCAGCTCAAATATCCATCAACTATATACATCGTAGGATAAGAAAGAACGAAGATTATCTCTATGGAAGCGATATGATTTAGATGTCCGATATCGATTGATTTTTCTCAAGAAGTAAGTTACTATACTCTTTGCAAGAGTATGAAAATATCATTTGTTTTTGAGGGGGTTTGTGTTTCATATATATGTATATATATAGTCGAATATATATTTATCAAAGCCAATTAGTATCAAGTATCAGTGTATTCTGAATATCAATTTAGTGTTATATAGATGTGTCTCTTCATAATCGATCAGTTAAGATTATGTTCTGTGCTTAAAGTATATATAGGGAGCACTGGATAAAAGAGATTCACAATTAATTTATTGCTGTCGTACTTATCGCTGAGATTTATGGGCAGGAAATTAGCGCAAATATTTATGAAAGAAGAAGAGAGACCTCAAATCGGAACAAATTGGGATTGTAGAAGAATGACGTGGTCAACCTTGGAACAGGGGCACAACTCTTGCAGAAGCGCATTTTTTCCGCCAATCTTGTGGCGATCTGTTTTCCATACAAGCATCATGAATGTGTCACTTTATTTATGACTTGCCCAGATATTTAAATGTTTATATACGCATATGTGTATATAATCGGATATGTATGTCGTCGGGTATATTTATAGCAAAAGGAATGCTAGAAATTTGTGTATATATATATTACTACTACAACTACTAATCTTTGCTCTTTAATCGCAATCTGTATACATTTTGCAGGAGAAAGGCGCCTACATATCGGGTCTGTACTGTCGGGACACCAATTGCAGCGGCTTGGTGGTGCCAGAGATAACGGGACTGCCGCATCCAAATTGGAATTGTCTGCAGTGCAAGCAGAAGTCGACGCATGCCCAGATGATGAAGTCGCAGGACTTTGCCAGTGGGGCAATCAACGCCAAGGTCAATTCGAACTCGCTGCGCACTCTGGTGCACTATTTGAATGAGAAGAGCGACAGTTTCATACCCAACAGCAATTATGTGGTGATCGATGCCAAGATTGCGGTGCTGACACGTCTCGCCCAGGGACGCGAGGATTGTAACGAAGATCTGGTGTCGAGCACACGCCTACGCTATAGTCGCGACATTATGCAGGTGATGGACAAGCTGGGACTGGGCGAGTCACTGTTGCGCACCCAACTGGAGCAGCAGCTGCACAAGGAGGAGGAGCGACGCGCCAAGAAGCAGCTGCAGTTGGCCGAGAAGCAACGCAAGCTTGCCGAACTCGAGGAGAAGGCGTCCGAGGCGGATAAGCTGCTGGCCACCTTAGCATTGGCCGAGGGTGCAGCTGGAGAGGCGACTCCGGCAGCAACTCCGGCAGCAAATGCGGCAGCAACACCGGCACAGACTCCTGCCGCCGAACAGATCTAAAGAAGCGAGAAATGCATATCCATGTCGTGTGTGTGACCCACCTCTCCCCCCTCACCCACACCTACCCCGAGCAGATGTCGTTCGCTTGTTGTCTATCTAATTCTTTATTTTGCGTATCATACCAAAAAAATAAATGTATTTGTATTTATTTATTTATAATCAATTAAAATATATATGTATGTATGTACTTATGTAATTATCCTTTTTATTCTTCTTCTTTTTTCGATTATGGCCATTATGGCCAAGAATTTAGACAATGCATTTTGTTTTTTGGGGAAATTCATTGCCAAAAATGAGAAACTAGAAATGCAAAAATGAAGAAAATTTACAAAAAACAAAAATAATTTCATTTGTTCAGATAAATGTGGAAATGTGGAAAACCCCTTTTGAAATTCTCATAAACACACACAAGAATATTTCAAGTGTGTGAATTTTCAAAAATTTCGAGACGCGCATTTTCGGGGGCTTTATCAGCGATTTGTCAAAACGTTTTCTAATCCGATTGTCAGTCAACGTTTTTTATTATTATTTTATATGTGTGAACGTTGCTTTTCTAATTCTATTCTTTTCAAATTTTTTGCAAAGTTTTTGCATTTCGATTTGTTGACATTATTTTATTTATTGTATATATATATTTGCCATAAATGTTGCTCGGGCCATTCAAATTGGCGGCCGCATCTATTTTGGGTCGCCTTTCGACGCTTGCGGCCTCTTTTTATTTATACTCTTTGTTCCACAAACTACACTGCTACACTGAACAACAACAACAATAGCAACAACAACAACAACAACAAAATCTCATGCTATATATGCTTGTAATAAATATTTTTGTTGCGCCATTTTAATTATTATTTTGTTTCAGTTGGCATGACTAAATTGCTCATTAATAAAATTTGTGAAACGAATGAAAACAAAAATGAATAATCATAATAATCGTAGGAGTATACATGTCTAGATATATATATGGTTATGAATTTCTATAAGCGAAATACATCTAATATCATCTGGCGAAAGTTTTCAATACCATTTCAATTCAATGAATATCGTAAATGTGTAGAATGGACATAATGAAGTTATGCACAAATATGCATCTCCAACACACATAAGGTATACATATATATATATTCTCGATCGGGATTTACTAGACTAGAGAATTGGTATTTATTTTACAGCTGGCTTGGATCACTTGGCCAAACACTAATGACCAGCTTATTGGTAGAATGTGTGTGTGAGCAATAAGTTAATAAATAGGCGAATTTTATAGTGTCGTTAGCTCTTGAAGTACCATAATATATGGCTAAAGGCAAATATTGTGTGTGAAAAGATATTTGCCTTATAATCAAATTAAAATCTGGTAAAGACTGGTCAAAAAACAATAAACCGTCATAAATATTTGCTGCAACAAAAACAACAATGAAATCAACCAGCAGATAAACAAATTTGAGAGCTTCGAAGTCGTAAATAAAACTATAATAAAAATTGCAATAAATTATGCCACATATAGATATAGAATAACGATCTACATAATGTGCACGAGTGTGCATATACATATACAGTAGGTAGACGGATAGATAGGTGAATAGCTAGGTATCTGAAGATGCTTTCATAATAATGATCATCTACGGCGCGAAAGTATCTGGCAATGGATTCTTGTGGCAAGTGTCCCATTGGGGAAATGTATATGCATGTAGAACTTACCGCGAACTTGTCGCACATGCCGCCTAATCACAAATTGCTTTTAGCACTCAAACGGCTAAGAGACAAACTAAATATGCGAAGGGTAAGCAACTTGTTTCCACTCAAAGAATCCGTTGATTAATTGCACACTATTTGTTTAACAATTTCCGCATTTAAAAACAAAATTAATAAACAAAAAAAAAGATACATTAATTTTATGTATATTACACTCGCATTCATATTTTGCATGTTGCTGTCAAGATTAATTATGGTTAAGGTTTCAAGTCCCTGCCAAGTTTGAGTGCCTTTGTTGCTGCCATCGGCTAACAGATGGCGCCAGTCACAGCACCAAGACCAACAGCAAACAAATGAAATGTGTTATCTGCATGTGCTGATCGTAAAGATCAGTGTCTGAAACTTAATTGCTGGGACACACAACATTTGCCGAGTGTCACTCTTAATTCTAGACACTTATTGCCTTTAATGCCACACGGTTGACATGTCGCCATCGATGCGATGGCCACTTGAATGCTTCGCAAATGGAAAGTGAAAATCAACTCAAAATATTCACAATATTTGGCAACATTGTACTTTTCGCATATATTTTACTTGAAATACCGCTGAATTTTATTATCATCTGTTGTAGACCATATTAATGAAGCTTACATTTTACTGCTTCACTGTCCGTGGCCAAAAATCTGGGCGAAATTCCTCCGCCGTGTGATTTATGCCTTTGTAATGAACATCCAATTGCCAAAAATTCGGATATTACATCGCCAGTGGGCACAGCAAAGCCATCCGTTATACATTCTTGTATGCATCCCAATCTGCATATATATAGATATATGTATATACATTATGGTGCAGCATCCACGTGATTTGATTATATTCGCCGTTACCTCATTATAAACAGTAATAAATTGGAATTATTATCGCCGAATACTTTTGATTTATTAATTCTGTATTTCTCTTTTTCTCATATATAGCATTTTCATACCCTTATAGTTTTGTTGTGACACGTGTAAAGAATATATATATATACATAAAGTATATATATACCGTTGATCAGCAGCACTAGTCTGTCTGTCTGTTAATACGCGTGAGTCTGCCAGTTTTAAAGCTCTAATTATTGAATATTCGGTCTTAAAAGCCGGATTAAATCACGATCCACAATCTGGAGGATGAGTTTTCAGTTGTGAATTTTATGCATATGTCACCCTTTCTGATACAATATAACTGCCCAAATGTGGAATATTCAGTCACAGCCACATAAATAATTTATATTCCGAATTCCGGAATTTAAGTCTGAGCTGATTAACTCCGGTTCATTTGGATGTTTAGTCTTCTTGTTGCATGTGCAGATTCCAGATTTCTAGAATGTTCCTCTTAGGGTATTTTAAGTATTTTCAACCCGTAATAAAACAGAAGCAAAAAACTATTTCTTGATCATTAAAAAAGGTTTTCACTAATGTCACTAAATTTTCACTTGATGTCTCTAACTCCATAATTGTGGCACATATGGGGGTCTTGATCAATTTTTTTGTGGCTGGCCAAAAAAATGTTCTTACCAATCTCAATGGAGATTCCTAGTTAAATATCTTTCACTTTAATATTGTGGAGATTTGGGTTTCGTGATTTTTGGGTTCGAAAGTGGGCGTGGATTTCAAATTTCACTCTTTCCGAAATATACTCTCCCAATTGGGCGACTCTATCTTCAAAAACTGTGTACGATATAAGCATTGTCCATTTTTAGGGAGTGTGTACGGTGGGAGTGGGCGTGGCCAGGAAATTAAAATACGCATTCTTGAAAGATGTCAATAGAAATCAACCTTTCAAATGTGGTGATGAAATGTGGTTAGATCTTCTACCTTTGTTTTTCCATTTAGCTTTGTTGTGCTTTATTTCCCGCTGAAATAAGCTAAAGGGTTGGTGTCACGGCTAAACTTTTTAGCAAAGCTATCTTGTGCAATTGTGCGCTGGGAAAGGCGTGCGATCATTTTACAGCAAACTGAATAATTCATTATTGCTAATATTGTTTATCTCTGTGTATGTGTGTGTGCGTGTGTGTGCGTGTGTGTCTGTACTTGAGTGTGTGCGGGTGTGCATGCTTGTGCCGATGTAGACGTCGACGCTCCAAAACTTCCAAAAGCAAAAGTCATTTGGAATTGTGCGTTTCCAGTGTGAAGACCGATTTCTGTCTTCCGCTCAAAAAATCGTGCCAAAAGTAAAGAAAAGTACATTTTTTTGTGGATTTTCTTAAGTTTTCATTTGTGGTGATAATCTGTGTGAAATAGTTGAACGCAATATCAGCAAGAAAATCGACGTAGAAGGTTTGTTCTCAAAGCTACATACATATATAGATAGACAACGCCCTAATGTAGTTTGACATTTAAAATATACGATATATATATAAGTATATATATATACATACAAATATTTATATTTGAATAATAAGTAAACATAAATAATCGCATCAGCATTTGATGTTTTTTTTTCTGCTGTTTGCGGCAAAAATGAAACTGGAAATGAAACTGGAATCAATGCAGCTGACAATGCGCGGAAATGTCATGCCGGGAGGGGAAGGGGGGGATTTCGAAGCATGAGAGTACATAATAAAGTTTCCTTATATTATTGATAATAGGTTTAAATAATATTGAAATTGCTATTTAGTTGAAATAGTTGGGGGAATCTTTTGAGAATTTGATATGATACATAAATGAGACTACTGTTCGTGATGCATAGTTTTCACTGTAGCTGTAATCAGTGGCTAGTGCCCTACAGTCACCCCTAATTCAATTGATTAACCTTGTTAACCTATTTGTTTTTTTGTATCTTTGCTCGCATGATATTTTGAAGTTATATTGAGGATAAGGCACAAGTGCATTTCCTGAAAAGTGATTGCCTTATATGGTTAGAAACATCACCTTATATTTCCAAGAATGTGTACTTCATAAAACAAAATCGCATAGACGTGCCGATTAGCCGGCATTGCCGATAACATACATTCATACATATGTACACACATACGAGCATACATGCACACACACATATATATGAAATTGCATTATGTTTTTTTGAAAGCTATTTTTAGTTGTTTCGATTGTTTTGTTGCTATTGTATTTCATGACCTATGCCAAGGCCATGATATTATCCATCAGAAGTAATAAACATCACATTTTATGGAAGAAGTCAGCACACAGAGAGAGAAGTTCAAGCCCAACCCAAGTAGAATATTCTTAAATGAGTATTACAAATAAAGTCAGATTGCTCCAGTCCGCGACAGGTTGAATAGGAGATACTCTGAACCTGGGCTTTATATAGATAGTCAACTTGCTGACATTAGTTTGTTCAATATGAAAATATGTTTGGTTACTAAAATCTACGCTTCTTTTTCAGTTATATGCAATAACCCTCTCCGCTTATATGAAGTCTGTAGCTCTTATTGTATAAATCGACTCGACTGTTGATGCTGATCAAGATGACGTAGACTTTATGGGATCGGAGATTTTTCATTCTTTAATATAGCACTTTTCTCACTTTTGTATTTAAGATGATTACGAAATAGAAATTTCAAGGTTCTTCACATGAAGATCAGTCGAAATTTCGGCTTATCGACAATACGACAATACGTTGTAAATATATGCAAAAAATATCAAACACGAGGCGAGAGTTTAATCAATTACGAGGTACATAAACACACTCACATATACATATACACAGATACTTATGTATATATATACATATATGTATATATGTATATATATATTTAGCCTTGACTGATAATGATAAGACGCCGTAAAATAGCTGAGCATAAGTACATATATGCACATACATAGAATATTTGGTTGGCAAGCGCGCCCCGTTCGGCACTTCAGAATTGTTAACAGACTAATCTGCGCCCGCTTGATAAGGAGCGAGCCCATACGCCAGGCATCAAACTACAATCTTAAGTCCCCAGCGTAGCGATTAGATCAGTTCACACGGAAATATCAAAAAATGTATATATATATATATTCTCATGTGTCCAAATTACTTTGACCATTTTTTTTTTTGTATTTATTTTGCATTTGGCAGCCAACACGTCACAAAGGTAAAGTGGTTTTTATTCTGTGAAGATCAAGATGAGTCCACCGGCTATGCTAAGCAAAGACGCCCCCGATATTGAGGTAGGTAACTTGTCTAATTTAAGCCAAAATAATTAATAATGATATTGATTTAATTCTGATCGCTTCGTTAATTCTTGCAGGATCTGTTGGCATTGAATCCACGCGTGAAGACGCAGTGCAGTGTCGTGCCCACGAAGCAGACCAAGGACAACAAGAAGCACTGGAAACGGAATGTGGATCACACTGCCGTGCCATGCACAACGCTGTCCAATAATTTTGAGGATATTAAGCATACGACACTGTCGGAGCGTGGCGCCCTCGAGGAGGCGGCCCGTTGTCTTAAATGTGCGGATGCACCATGCCAGAAGTCTTGTCCCACGCAGCTGGACATCAAGAGCTTCATCACGAGCATTGCTAACAAGAATTACTATGGCGCGGCCAAAGCAATTTTTTCCGATAACCCATTGGGTTTGACCTGCGGCATGGTCTGCCCCACCAGTGATCTCTGCGTTGGCGGCTGCAATCTGCAAGCCTCCGAGACTGGTCCCATCAACATTGGCGGTCTGCAGCAATTCGCCACCGAGGTACTTAAGCAAATGGGCGTCCGTCAGCGACGTTCGCCGTCGTTGAAGTCACTGGCACAGCCGGCAAAGAAGATTGCCCTGCTGGGCGGCGGACCCGCCTCACTGTCATGTGCCACATTTTTGGGCCGCTTGGGCTACAACGATATTACCATCTACGAGCGCCGCAGCTATCTGGGTGGCTTAAGTTCCGCGGAAATACCGCAATACCGTCTGCCCATCGATGTGGTCAACTTTGAGATTGATCTAGTCAAAGATCTGGGCGTTAAGTTCGAATTGAATCGCGCGCTCAGCACCAAGGATTTGACCATTAACGTAAGTCACAAGAGTTACTGCGAATCATTCTATCCATTATATTCTCGAGCCGCGAGTGTGCAACTAGAAGAATAGTGGAATAGCTTCCAAAAAGTAAAGTATTCCCGACTTGGGCAACTTTAATCCAGGCAATACAGAATGTAGAATGTATACAGAATGCAGAATATAACATTCTCTCTTTCGGTGCTGCAATAATATCAACTTTACACACAGCAACAACGATATTTTATAAGGCAGTTTCTTCCCCCTAGATGTTATTCATTGCATCTCTTTTCTACTTCGTCCCGTTAGATATCGCTCTGTGTAATTCGCGAATTACGCTTCTTTCACCTACACTTCCACTGCATGTTAATGCCTTATCTATCCATCTATTTCGCTCTATTTCGCTATATGTGTGTATGCATGTGTGCATGTGTATGGATGTGTGCATGAGTGTAAGTGCTTATGCATGGAAGGTGAGTAGAAGAAGTTTTTTGCCTTTGCTTTGCACTGATTGGTTTTCATCTGATCAAATCGAAAACCGTTTGCAAATTTGCCTCGTTATCTGTATTTGGAACTCTCTCTCACTCTCTCACTCCAAATTTTATTTGTAATGTTATTTGCGCTCCTTATCTTTCTCAATTAACAATTTTGGAATTTATTTGGCAGGGTTTGCTGTCCAGTGGACATGATGCCATCTTTGTGGGCATTGGACTGCCCGAACCGAAGTTGGAGCCCATGTTCAATGGCCTGAACACCCAGTCGGGCTTCTATACGTCCAAGAACTTTTTGCCAATGGTCTCGGACGGTTCGAAGCCGGGTCTGTGTGCCTGCAAATCGGCTCAGTCGCTGCCCAAGCTGTATGGCAATGTGATCGTCTTGGGCGCCGGAGATACGGCCTTTGATTGTGCCACCTCGGCGCTGCGTTGTGGAGCGCGCCGAGTGTTCGTTGTGTTCCGGAAGGGATCGTCCGGTATTCGGGCCGTGCCCGAGGAAGTTGAACTGGCGCGTGAGGAACGCTGTGAGCTAATGCCGTACTTGAGTCCGCGCAAGGTGATTGTCAAGGATGGACAGATTACGGCTATGGAATTCTGTCGCTCCGAGCAGAACGATCAAGACGAATGGGTGGAGGATGAGGAGCAGTTGGTGCGTCTCAAGGCAAACTTTGTCATATCGGCATTTGGATCGGGACTGCAGGATGCAGAGGTGAAGGATGCATTGACACCACTGACATTCCGTAGTGGCTTACCTGTGGTCGATCGCACAACGATGCAGAGCAGTGTGCCCCAGGTCTTCCTTGGCGGTGATCTGGGCGGTGTGGCTAACACCACCGTCGAGTCGGTCAACGATGGCAAAGTGGCCGCCTGGAGCATCCACTGTCAATTGCAGGGTCTCCCACTGGACACACCCGCGGCACTGCCACTCTTCCACACGGACATTGACAACGTGGACATTTCTGTGGAGATGTGTGGTCTGAAATTTGAGAATCCCTTTGGCTTGGCCTCGGCACCACCGACGACCAGTGCGGCAATGATACGACGCGCCTTCGAGCAGGGCTGGGGCTTTGTGGTTACTAAAACATTTGGCCTGGACAAGGATATGGTGACGAACGTATCGCCGCGCATCGTGCGGGGCACCACGTCCGGGTATCGGTACGGACCGCAACAGGGCTGTTTCCTGAACATTGAGCTCATCTCGGAGAAGCGTGCTGAATACTGGCTGCGCTCCATTGGCGAACTGAAGCGTGATTTTCCCGAGAAGATCATCATTGCGAGCATTATGTGTAGCTTCAACGAGGCCGACTGGACAGAGTTGGCCATCAAAGCGGAAGCGTCCGGTGCCGATGCTCTCGAACTGAATCTATCCTGTCCCCATGGCATGGGTGAGAGTGGCATGGGTTTGGCATGTGGACAAGAGCCCAAACTGGTCGAGGATATATCGCGTTGGGTGCGCAAAGCTGTCAAGGTGCCCTTCTTCATTAAACTGACGCCCAACATTACGGACATTGTGTCCATTGCACGGGCAGCGCAAGTTGGCGGCGCCGATGGTGGATCAGCAATCAATACGGTTCAGGGCCTGATGAGCCTTAAAGCAGATGCGACGGCCTGGCCATCGGTTGGCAAAGAGCAGCGCACCACATACGGCGGTGTCTCCGGCAACGCAACACGTCCCATGGCGCTGCGTGCCGTTTCGGAGATTGCCAAGCAGCTGCCCGGATTTGCCATATTGGGCATTGGTGGCATCGATTCTGGAGAGGTTTCGCTGCAATTTCTGCAGGCCGGTGCGACAGTTCTGCAGATCTGCTCCTCCGTACAGAATCAGGACTTCACGCTCATCGACGACTATTGCACAAGTCTGAAGGCGCTGCTCTATTTGAAGGCAAATCCACCACCGGTCAATGGCGCCTTCTGGGATGGCCAATCACCGCCGACGCCCGTCCATCAGAAGGGTAAATCTGTCGTTCATTTGACGGGCAGTGGCAATCAAACGCTTGGATTCTTTGGCCCCTATCAGAAACAACGCGACATAAAATTAGCCGATCTGCGCCGCAAGGAGGGCGCCTTTTGGGATGCCCAACAGGCAAGTGCAGCTAGCTCGAGCGATGCTCCCATTAAGGTGGCCCCCAAAGTGAGTGACATCATCGGTGCAGCACTACCAATGATCGGTTCTTACAAGAGCCTCGACAACACACAACAGAAGGTGGCTCTTATCAACGATGTAAGTGTCCAGCGTAGTGTCTATCTATTAGCCATAATTACATACTTAATACACTCCCTACTCCACACAGGATATGTGCATCAATTGTGGCAAGTGCTATATGACTTGTGCCGACTCCGGCTACCAGGCAATTGAATTTGATAAGGACACCCACTTGCCGCACGTCAATGATGACTGCACCGGCTGCACGCTCTGCGTCTCCGTTTGTCCCATCATCGATTGCATTCGGTAAGTGTTATTGTGATAATTTTGCTTTTTGATAATTGTGATAACGACAAATTTAATTTATGTTTGCAGCATGGAGCCTAAGCAAATACCGCACGTCATCAAGCGCGGACTTGAGGAGAAAGACAAGACGTTTTACACGCATGCACTTAGCCCAAGCCAATAATACAAATATAATATATACTCTGTATACGTTTTGTATGTTTATGCGGATAAAAAGAAGCAATATCAGGCTACCATTAATATCTAATAAAAAGATAAAACATCATGAAAAAATTGTCAACTGAATTTGCTCAACTGAAAATCAAATTTTCGCGGGCGACACTTAATGTTATCGGCACATTGCTCTTCGATAGACTCAATATATTCATGTATCGATATGAGGGCTTATCGACAAGTGCGAACTATGTATTTTCCAACATTAAAAACTAATGTTAACATGCTGTTACACGAATGTAAATAGACTGTAAACGTAAATTCAGTAGCTGGTTGTGAATGGCAAAACGCACAGCTGTTTATTATTATTATTTAGGATATTCTTAAGCTTTGGTGTACAAATTTTTGTTTAATGGCCACCGCGACACAATTTCCATCCACATCGAATACAACGACAGACGCCAATAATGGATTGTTGTCAGCAACCGTGGTTGCTGGTCTCAAAAACCTGGGCACAATGCTAACAGCTGCCACAAGTAAAACACTAATTGCCAATGCATTGAAATTGACACTCCATCCAGATGCAAGTATGCCGCTGTATTTTATTACTTTAATCCATAAAATTTATGCATTCAGTTGTTTTTGGTTGATAGTTATAGCGCCAGTGCCCGAGATATACGCAACAAATGCAGCCAGCGCCAAACAGAGCGAGTATGCCGTCGTCACTCTGTACGCAGTGGCCACAAAACACGGATGGGACAGTGGGATGTTGCGCCAACAACTGGAGTCACTTGCACTGCACGCCAGTGCTATTGACGAACTAACTCGGGTATTTGATGACAATCGCA
Organism: Drosophila imparisetae; assembly: GCA_035042265.1. NCBI lineage: Eukaryota > Metazoa > Arthropoda > Insecta > Diptera > Drosophilidae > Drosophila > Drosophila imparisetae. The sequence goes on from JAWNLP010000147.1 coordinate 1,305,910, forward strand.
AGGATCTTGTGCTGCGACAACTGCAGCTGGGCCACAATTTTCCCCATATAACCGACGTACAGTGGCGCATTGTGTGCGATGCGAAATCCTCAACGTCTAATTCCAGCAGCGGTGCTCCACATTTCCACATCAATCTGGGTCATTATCGCCAGAGTAGCGGCGAACGCATCACCATTGTGGAGTTCGTGTGCAATGCCGAGGAGTTGCATTCCCTGATCAATCGCCTGAAGGACATTGAAAGACACTGCAATCAGGTGGCAAACACTTAACAAATCACATAGTCGAATAACAAAAACAGGAAGCAAAATCAGTTATAACATCCAACATATATATATATATATATATGTGTGTAATTTAATTCCAAATGTATTACAAACTTATGCAGTTGTAAATAGTTGTTTGTGGGACAAGTCCGAACAATAACTTGACAATAAATACAGTTGTCATCACTAAACGGATACGCTTTTAGACTTTGTCTTTCAATTACGTTGCTTTCAGTTAGCCAGCCACAGTCATCGCCATCATGGTGCTATTATATTGTCATAATTGGTAAGAGTTGGAATAATTTAACAATGCAAATTACAGAATCGTTTACGTCTGTCATTATCGTAATTTTGCAGCTCTCAAATTGAACTCGGCGGGCGCCAGCATCTGAACGAGCAGGCCATAACTATTGGGCGCTGTACAAAATACTGTGGCTGAAAAGCAAACATTATCGTTTTCCTCGGCGGCGATAAGGACGCAGTCATTGTAGATCGAAAGGCACATATTTACGCCACGAAAGCGCGAGTCTTGTTTGTACAATGTGGAGCCGTCTCTTGGTAAATAGTATGGCCGGCCACTAAACGGATTCACAAAATCAGCCCAATAACCCAACGACAGCAAACGATCGCTTATTTCTCTGGCCGCCAGCACAAACTGTAAATAATACAACAAATAAAATTGTGAACTGAATTCTATTTTGGGATGGTTGTTTGCTTGCCTTGGCTGCTCCCTGCTCAATATCGCCCTCATAGCTTAGCGTAAGAAGCGTTATGGCACAGTCCTTCTGACTGATGGCACGCACTGGGAACAGCTCATAAATTGAATCGTGTAACAGTATTGGACACTGATAGCACGCAAACTCCAGACATGATTTCTCCATTTGTGGTTCCCGAAAAAAATTGACTAGTTGTGCTAGCGGCTCCATCAGACACACGGTAGATGTATCGTCCTGCCACGCCGGACCTGTCGCATTTGGCAAATAGAAGCGATTGTTCCTCGAGGTTAGCTCCCAGTTAGGCTCGCCCTCAAGGCTATTGAGATCGTCTGCGGAAACATTAGATAAATATAGTTATTAAATGCTGCTAGCTGCTAGGTAATAGCTGCTACTTACCATCATCATCCTTGCGCGACTTTTTCACAACTTTATAGGGTTCGCTCCCATCGGAGCGCTTGGAATAGGATGCCTGGCAGCCAACATATTGAGCTTGAAACGTCTTCGAGGTAAGCAGATCGCTCGACGTACAATACGGCAGCAAGAGCTTCATATTTATTTGATTGGTCAGACAGCGTCCAAGTATACGAGTCAGTGAACGGGACATTATATCATAAGCTCTGCAAAACGCAAACGCAATTATTCGCAAATCGAAATTATATATATATATATACATATGTGCACATTTACCACATTAAATATACTTACTTGCAGTAGTCGAAATGTAATGTAATTTCATGTATAATTTTGTATTTGGTTTGAAATTCCTTAATATAACGTCAAAAGTTGAATTATCATCTGTTCTTCTGTGTCAATATTTATGTTGGCGTTGTGTTGACTGTCGATTGTCAGAGGCAATCGAATCAAAGAAGCTGACGACCGACTGCAAGGTTGCCATATAGTCAAAATAATAAAAGCACAAAATTAATAATTATTTTTGTAATTTATTTAAAGATCCGATCAAAATAATATATGAATTTATTTAAAAAAAAAAAAACCGCGAAAATTATTTGAACGAGAAAAATGTACTACTATATAAATATAAATAGTTCTATATTCATTTTATTATAACCTTGCAGAGGGTATTCTAATTTCGTCTTTAATGTCTCCCACCTTTTTAAGTATTTATATATATATATATATATATATATATATATACATAATCTGGAAATATATCCGTCCAAATCAGACAGCTACACAGGACAACAAATATTATATTTTGAATTTAGACACGATAAAAACATTCAAGTGCGAGGGGCGCACAATTGTCATAAGATTTAAAGATGGGATCGTTCAGCTCCGCTTCAGGCACGCAGGCGCAGTGAAAGTTCTTTTTGTCGCGATTATACAGCTTGCGTGGATAACCTGTCCAGTCACGCAACTGACCATCGCCGCTGGTTGTCGTGCACCATACGCGAGTGCCACTCGCTTCGGACCACTCAATGTTGCAGCCGGGATAACGTTTGCGCAACTCGTCGATTTGTGCCTTGGCCAGCTGGGCCTGCTCCAACAGGGCCAAATACTTCTGATGGTAGACGGTCGACTTGCCCGTCTCGTCATAGAAACGTCCAATGACCCTGCCAACGTATTTGTATTCCTTTTCGTAGAACTGCCGCCATTTGTCCAGTTCGATCAAATCATTAGGTTGCAGGCTGAGCACATCGTCTGCCGTCTCTGGATCATAGTGCTCGAATTGTCCGGTCACAAATGAAACGGACGCATCGCGACCCACAAAATAGTTGTAACTGCATCCAGGTCCGTAGTGCTTCAGTCCGCGACTCACATCAAAGACGACACCGAGCAGCGCCAGATATATGTCGCCGCCATCCTTCTCCCCGTTATACGTGGCCAGCTGTGCGGGTGCAAAGAGCACGTCGCGTGCATCTGCATTAAACTCAACGGCAACACTTGCAGATTGCTCCTCGCTACTGACAGTGGTGTCCAAATAGCGTCCGGCTGTTTTTTGCATTAGATGTAGCAGCTCCTTCTGATAGAGTTTAGCCACCACGGCTATTATGATTAGCATGCATGCAATTCGATATTTTAGCAGCGGTTTCACAAAACCAAACATTTTGCTGCTGAAACTAAACGTAAACGAGTTTAAGACGACAGCTTAGGCTCAGTACGCTGCTCGTTCGTTATGTGAGCAAAGTCCATATTTAAATATGTATGCAGCATTATTTTGATTTGCTGTATTTTTCATTTATGGTTTGCCTATTATTGATTTTTAATAACAACTTAATAATGTTTACACATATAAACATTCGTAATTGTATTGGTGTTGAGCTGCGTATCTAGCTTACACGATGTAACTCTTGTTGTTATGTATAGTATCTAAACAGCTGATTTTCGATCAGCAAATACCGTTGTTATTATAAAATGAAAATGGTAGCCCTGGAAATTATGAAATTTCAATCATTTACATGTGCAGAGCTCTGGAATTAAAAGCAAAACAAAAAATGACAGGCGCCACCGGTAAATTTTCACAATTGCCAATCAATACGGAGAGGGCCAAAAAATTGTGGATACACTGCAATTGCTGTTACGATTTTTATATCGATCAGCGGATCATATTTTTGCTCGCCTGCCAGCACCTGGTTTGCGAGAAATGCGTCACCGCCAACATTGGTCGAAAGCCCGGTGATGCACCCTCATTTATGTGCCCGATTTGTGGCAAAAGGGTGCGTGGGCGTCAGGTGAACAATGCGCTGCCCACAAATCTGAAGGATATGTTTCATCCAGAGCCGTGGCGTGATGGTCTGCCCCATGACGTCATCGACACCTTTCAGAAAGACAATCAAAAGAGATTGGAAGAGCACATTGAGAAAAAAGTGAGAGACTCTGTTAACAACTTCAGATGGACAATGGATACATTTTTATCATTTTGCAGGGAAAGGGAGTGGAAAAGTTACACAAGGACTTACAGTTGGCATACAAACTGTGTCAGAAACAATATGTGGAACTGCATCGGAATCGTATGGGGCGTAAGCAACTTGAGTTTCGTGCGCGCCAAATTAAATATCAAACTGAAATTCAGAGGATGGAGGCCCAACGGCGGTAAGTGTTACACTGAAGAGCTTTATCGCAAGAAGATATCGAAATTCCTTAATAATTTTTAGGCAACTCAAGCAGCGGAAATCGGAGTCTTCAAGCGAATCATCGCAGCTAACGTCAGGTATCCATAGTTATTCACGTTCCCGGTCAGGATCAACAGTACCGTTTGGCACAGTAAAAAATGGGTGTGGTTCGGTTTTCTCAGATGCAGAAACGAAAGTTTCGATTACCGGCTTTAGCCATCATAATAATCATTCATTTCTTTTGTAGATTTTAAATTTATTAACATTTACCAAGTTGAATAAACTGTTCATTCTGTTTACATTTACGTTAACCAACACTGTTCATGTTATGTGCTTCTTCTTCGCTTGTAGCTTACTTGCGACCGATTGCCAGCAAACTTCGCCATTTTGAAGCTATCGAGAGTGTGTGACTGCATATGCCAATACAATTTGAGTGTGTTTTTTTTCAAACCCAAGACAATATTACACGCGAATGGCAAATAGAAAAGAAGTAGCGCACTAACATCGGCGCTTTACACTTGTAATTTGTAAACGCACAACAACTACGTAAGCTAAAGTATTTTATTGCTGAGCCAAACGGGGAGCACCATGAACGGAGGCGGTAGCAAGTCGGGCGTTGTCCTCAATTGCCGCACATGCACACGGGCATGTAAACAATACAACTCGCTCCAAGATGAAATTGAGATCGGTTCCGAGGGCAGCACCACGTTAGCGCACATGCTCTACTATTGTTCGAATCTATCGTTTGAGCCCCAGGATGGCGCCTCGATGCCCCAGCACATTTGCATGCTTTGCCTGCAGCTGTTAGAGCAGGCGTTTAATTTTAAGCGGATGGTCATCGATTCCGATGAACTGCTCCGTCTAGGTCTCGAGGAAGTCGAGAACACGTCTAATCCCAATGAACATCCCAATGACAGTAACAAGCAGGAGTATGTGATGATCGAGCTGCTGGGCAATGAGAACGATACAGAATCTGTGGCCGAAACGAATGCCGCAACGATTGTCGAGGCGTGCTATGAACAGAAAAAGGATATGGAAGCAGAGGCGGAACAATATGAATTTATTGTCGATAATCCGGATTTGGATGCATATGTTGAGACAGAGGATGCACTTGATTTCCGAACGACAGACTTTGAGTATGTGACAATCAAAGCAGATTATGACTCGCAAGTTGAGGACGAGGATGACATCGAAATAATGGACTCGACCGGCCTCGAAACGGTCAGCGATCAAATGGAAATTCAAATGCTTGACGAGGACATGGTTATTTTGTCTGGCGAGGAGCACATCGATGAGGTAATTGGCGAAGTCGAAGCCGACGAATTACTGGACATCGAGCGCGAGGAGCATTTGGTATATAAATTGAACCAAATACACATATTTCGAAATACTCAATTAATTTCTATTGTTTATTTGTTTGCAGCTAACTGGTGGTAGCGAGGGTGATGAATTTCTGGATGAGTCAATGGCCGTTGGGGGATCGCTACAGGTTGTTCCTGCACCTGGCGGCGAGGTCCTGCCCCATGTGTGTAATGTGTGCAACAAAGCGTTTCGACAGCAGTGTCGTCTCAATCAGCATATGCGCTCCCATGTGGACGAGAAACTGCACAAGTGTGAGGTGTGTGGAAAGAAGCTGAAACACTTGCGCAACTACAAGGAGCACATGCTGACACATACGAAAGTTAAGCCGCATAAGTGTATGGTGTGTGCACGCTTCTATCGCACCACGTCCAGCTTGGCTGCCCACATGCGCACGCATGCCGAGGACAAACCGTACAAGTGTGATCAGTGCGGACGCAGCTATTCGGCCTTCGATCATCTGCGACGGCACAAGCTGACGCACACCGGCGAGCGTCCATATGGGTGCGATCTGTGTGATAAGGCTTACTATGATTCGTCGTCGCTGCGACAGCACAAGATTAGCCATACGGGCGAGAAGGCGTTCACCTGCGAAATCTGCGGCGTTGGCCTCTCACAGAAATCGGGCTATAAGAAGCACATGCTGGTGCATTCCGGCGAAAAGCCGCACAAATGCCATATCTGTGGGCGAGCCTTTACCTTCACCAGCAACCTAAACGCCCATGTCCGACTGCACTCCGGCGAGAAGCCATTCAAGTGCGACAAATGCATCAAGGCATTCCCAACGAAAAAGCGCCTCATTAGCCACCAGGGTGTGCACAACAAGGAGGCGCCCGTCACGACAACCAGCAACATTGTCAGACCCGGCTCCAATGGACAGTCGGATCGGGCCGCACTGGTTGCAGCCGGTCGTCGGGCAGCCATCAATAGGACCGATGGCATGGATCATCAGCTGTCCACATCCAAGGTAGTCGTGGTTCTATAAACGCCTTAGTTACGCTTAGTGTTTAAGTCAAGATGCAGTCGGGCATATGCGGATCTTTGACGTTTTTTGTTTTTGTTTCTAAAGATGTCGGCGATGTGTACGTGTATTTTCTCTTCGGCATGCCTAAGATATTTGTGAATTTTTTTAAATGTACTCGATATATATATCAATATATTTTTCAATAAGTTGTACACACTAAGCTTGAAAACTATTTTGCTGAAACGTGGCATATATCCGCCTTTTGATTTGATCACGATGTGGACTCATCGTCCTCCCGGATCGAACCACTGTAACTGCCATGCATTTCGGTCGGAAGATAAGTTTTAAGCTCAGTCGTGACACAGCAAAGACATGTATAAAATATTCTGAAAAGCATTTTTCCTAAAATTCAAACATAGATAAGTCCGCTCTACAAGGGTGTGAAATCGGCGTCGTGCCTACAATAGCCGTTCTCTATTGAAACATATTTGGATATTATCAAATATCAAAATAGTTGTTGGCCAATTCACAGTTGCGTCACGTAATCAATTTAAGCGCCTGGCAAAGTTTTTTCAACGTGAATCCTTCACGGTTATTGAAAAGGCTGTAATTAGTTGTATCTCGACAATATGTAAAGTAAACTGTATGAGATAAAGAAAGAAAACAAATAAGAATGTAAAGTAAGCTGATAAAAGAAAAACATAACTTTAAGAAATGTAATTTCCGACGTCTTTTCTACTTGTTACACTTTGATACCGAGGGTATCATTGGTTTTGTGCAGTGTCCGTCATGCTATCTGTCTGTCTGTCTGCCTGTCTGTCCGTCTGTATGAACGCAACTTTTTCCGACATCCTTAGAGATAGAGACTTGGAGCATATACTGGTCCACGTCAAACGAAGTGTAAAAATTGGATTGCTACATCCACTAGATGGCTAGGAAATCGATATTTGCAAATCGATAAAGCCACTTACCTCCCACAATTTTAAGGCTACAGTTCCCAAACTTGGTTAGTAGGTTGTTGGAGATGTCCTTTATAGATCACTAAGATCGTACTTGGACAGTATTTCTTGGCTACACCCACCCTGTTCTTTGCTACCTGTTATCAGCTGGCTATGGTATCAAAGTATTTCTCAGTCAGTTACGTCCGACTGCAACGTTCTCTCTTGTTATATACAGTGGCTCACAGTTCAACTCGACCATTGTCAAAGAAAAAAAGTAATTGCCTGCCATAAGCTAATCAATTATTATTTATTGAATGCCCGAGTACCATGGAAGAAGCCCTTTATAAGCGCAAAAAATAAAGCGACTAGCATGACGTTCGCCAAAACCCACTTGGACAAGGATCTTGAGTTCTGGAACACAGTCATATTTGCGGATGAGTCCAAATTCACCATTTTTGACTCAGACGGACGGAATTGTGTGTGGCGACAGTCCAATACTGACATGAATCCCAAACACGTAAAGGCAACAGTCAAGCATGGTGGAGGAAGTGACATGGCATGGGTATGTTCGGGATTCGGGAATTTTGTGATTTTTGAAACAACAATGGACAAGAATGTGTACCTCAACATACTAAAGGAAAATTTACTCCAAAGTGCCGAGAAGGTAGGAATCCGACGTACTTTCCCGTTCAACCAGGACAACGATCCCAAGCATAAGGCCAAGATAATATAGTCCTGGCTCATCAGGAACTGCCCCACATGATAATTCCACCAGCCCAGTCTTCAGATTTAAATGTTATTGAGAATTTGTGGGCTCTGCTGGAAAATAACATCCGGAAGCACAGCATATCCAGCAAAGAATACCTCAAAACTGCACTGCGGGATGAGTGGAGCAGAATCAGCCCAAAAGCTACCAGGAAGCTGGTATCTTCCATGAATAATAGGTTAAGGGAAGTTGTTAAGGCTAAAGGATATAATACTAAGTATTAACATTCGTATTTAAGTTTTTATACGCCAAATATATTATATTATTTATACTGATCCAAATGAAACGATCTCCTAAAAGTAGGCACCATTTTTATAATCCTACCTAGCAGGTGGGAAAACCTCAGTTTATTGGGGTCATATATTAATTTTGGTGTTTAATATATGTACCTACCACCGGTCTTTGGAATTTCTGAAAAATAATGAATAATTAGCTTATGGCAGGCAATTACGTTTTTTCTTTGACATTGGTCGAGTTGAAGTGTGAGCCACTGTATATATAAGATTCTTATGATTTGCCAGCTCTAATTTATAGATATAATTCTTATTTGTGCGTTGATTACAAAAACACAATTTATTAAACTCGAGAAGAGGAAAATTGCTTGTAAAAAGATATTTTTTGAGATACATTAATTTCAGTCAAAAGACTATTTAATAAGAGCTTACATTTTAAAAGGTTTGTATTTGTAGAACCTAAAAACATTAAAGAATATTTGGTTGGATTGCATTCAGGGTGTTTTCAGTGGGGCCAAAGCATTTTTGGTGGTCCTGCTTTTGCGGGAGTGGGAACGCTTGTGGGCAATCAGATTGCTGGAATAGCGAAAATTGCGTCCGCAGGTATCGCAATAGTACGGCTTTTCGCCCGTATGGATGAGCAGGTGCTTCTTATAGCCAGACTTTTGGGTCAGGCCCTTGCCGCAGATGTTGCAGGTGAACGGCTTGACGCCGCTGTGAGTGTACAGGTGGGACCGCAGCGATGATGCCTGCCGATATGTCTTGCCACAGATGCGGCATTTGTTGGGATTGTTGGGATTATGGATCGTTATGTGCCCATCGTACGCGTTACGCGTCTTAAATGAATCGCCGCAAATTTTGCACACAAATGGCCTGTCGTCGCTGTGTAGCTGCATGTGATACTTGTACGAGTTGCTGGTGCCTAGCTGCTTGCTACAGATCTGCAACAATAACAAAATTGCGTGTTAATTTTTATATTCATTAGTTTTCAAACACATGATTAGCTTACGGGACACAGTAGAGCGGCATTAACGGTTTTAGGTCGCTGTGTGCCACGCAACTTTACGCAGTTTGTTTGGCTCGGTTCGTGGTCCTCAAAATCATCCTCGGGTAGATCAAAATCCACTTCGAAAAACTCAACGTGTTTATCAGGGGGAAAATGTATTTCATCTTCGGTTATTTCCTCAAGCACCGGCTCCTCCTCAGTTTCCTCCTCCTTCTCCTCCTGCCGCTCCTTATCCCCAACCTCGTGCTGCTCATCCTGCACAATCAGCGCTTCAGTTTCATCTAGCACATAGACAAAGTCATCGGTGTCTGTCAATTCCAAATCAACATCCACAGCGTCTGACAGCAATTTATCTGGCGATGGTGAGCGGGAGGAGTTGGTCAATTTGGATGCATCGGCGTTGTGATTGCGCAGCAAGCTATCTGTACGTAACGCTGTGCACCGAAAGCCAATAAACTGGGTTAGCAGCACGGCACAGGGCTCGCAAATGTGGCTGGGCAGGAAATGCTCCTCCTCGAGCACTTGCAGACTGGTGCAGTAGCTGAGATGTGCAGCCAGCGTCGTCAGCTCACCGGAAACGTTGTGGGGCTGGAAGAGCGAGAGAGTGTGCAACGATGGCTCATTGCAAACGCGGCATATATGCTCTGCACGCTTCTCAAGCGTATCTTCCGAATTGGACATTTTTTGTTTTGTCGTTCTCTCTCAGTTCTCAATTCAGTTCAGTTGTTATTGTTGTTGTTGTTTTTGGCTTGGCTTGCTGTTTACACGCGCAATTTTGGCAGCTCCAATTGAGAAGAGTTGCCAGACTTTTTTTCAGTCAGCTGATTCGAGCCTAGTGTGACCAGCTGACAGGCAAGCATATATGCATAGAATTTTCGCAGCCATGCCGGTTAAGTTCTAAAGGGGGCTCGATTGAAAGCGAAAGAAAATCAACATTTGTAACTGAGAAATCGAAACGGCAATTGTGCACTGCACTTGAAATAACACGGCTATGAGCATGGCGCCAGTGACAGTCATTCAGTTAATTCGCTTAGGCGCGCCACGTGCGCCCCTTTCTACATTCGCCAACCGATTGCAGCGCACATTTGCATTGAATAATCAGCAGTCGCTGCCACTGTCAACGTCTGTATCGGTTCACATCGCAGGCAGATCGCGTACAGCGGACAACAGCTGGTTTGGCAGAATCAACAGAGGCTACAGCCAAAATACCAGTAAGTACTCGGTCCGCGGGCCACACCCCCTGAGGCCCCTTTGCGTTCCCTTTTGATTACTTAACACTCACTCTCTCACTCACATACATACACGCACGTACAGAGGAACCGGCAGCTCAACAAGAGTCAGCGGCGCCATTGCTATCGAAATTGTTTCCACAGACCTCACCCGATGCAGACGGGAATGCCGAGCAAGAGCGCAAGAAGCGCGAGGAGGATGAGACCAAGGAGAATGAGCGCGCCTGGAAGCGGATGAAACTTGGGTTAGCCATACAACCATTTTTATTTTTATGTTATTGTTTTTCGAAGTTATTTTGACTTTCTTTTTTATTTTTTGAAGCTTTGCCATTTTTGGCGGCGGCGGCATTGCCACTGTGCTGTGGGGCATCTATCAGTTTGGACAGCCGGAACAGGATGCTGAGGGTCAGACGATTGAGGATGAGTTCACACACAAGCCGCTGGTGCAGCAATATTTGCAGCGTATGTGGAAATCGTTGCATTACTATCAGAAAATGATTCAGGAACCGTCGAGGGCAAAACTATTGCCCGATCCGCTCAAGTATCCGTATGTTCAGCCACGTTACACGCTCGTCCTGGAGATGAAGGATGTGCTCGTGCATCCAGATTGGACATATCAGACAGGTTGGCGCTTCAAGAAACGTCCGGGTGTCGATCACTTTCTGCAGGAGTGCGCCAAAGAGTTTGAAATCGTTGTGTTCACTGCCGAACAGGGTATGACCGTATTTCCCATACTGGACGCATTAGATCCCAATGGCTATATCATGTATCGTCTGGTGCGCGATGCCACCCATTTCGTTGACGGTCATCATGTCAAAAATCTGGACAATTTAAATCGCGACTTAAAACGTGTAAGTTTGCATCCTTTATTATTATTATTAAATACCAAACAGTTGCAAACAACAACAATTTAAATACTCCCCGCAAGAGAGGGTATACAATGGAGATATTTTTCTTTCTTTGTATGATAAAAATAAAAATGTTGTTTTTCGGTTTGCAGGTGATTGTCATCGACTGGGATAGCAATGCAACCAAAATGCATCCGGACAATACATTTGCCATTGCTCGCTGGCATGGCAACGACGATGATGGCCAGCTTCTCGACTTGGCCGCCTTTTTAAAGAGTGAGTTGAAAAAAAAAAATTTGAATACAGAATTTTATTTATTAAGCAACCAAATCACCAAAAAAATCACACAATCTAAATTGCAGTCATTGCGCAAAACGACGTTGAGGATGTGCGCGAAGTTTTACATTATTATCGCCAATTCGAGGATCCCATCAACCAGTTCAGGGATAATCAGCGCAAGCTGGCCGAGCAAATGCAGGAGGCTGAACGCATCGAGCAAGCGAAACCGAAGCCAATGGTCAAGCAATGGTCTCGCAACATTCTGGGCCGCTAACTGCCATTGCACTCTAATCCCACACAAGAGCCATAGTCATCGTATATTTATATATGCAGTAGTCGTCGTACCCAGTTCTAAACTACTTTTCCATACACCCCAAAGCAAAGCAAAACAAAACAAAAATCGCGTTCCCTATGTTATAGTGAAAAGGACTTGGCCACAATGAAGAAATGCATATACATCAATAACAAAAAAGAAAGAAAAAAATCCCTGAGTGCTTCTTTTCGTACAACGAAAAATTGAAAATTTTATCTGTTCATGTAAGCAATCTGCACGATTTTTTTCTTTTTTTATACAAACAAAAGGTGTTCATTCATTCATATTTCTTTATCTTGGGAATTATCCAACAGATAATACAAATAAAACAAATTAAAATACAAACGACAATTAAGTTTCGATTTGAAATGGACTAATTTCATATTTAATAAGGCCGCCTATCGATGCTATCACATCGGCTATCGATAAGTGACAACTTTTGAATGCTTGCGCGCTCTTTGCTTGGTTGACATCGTGTTGGTTTGGTGTTTGGCCTTAGATATGCATTTGTATGTATACGTTAACATTTTTATGTATATTTAAAAGAGGCCGCCTATCGATGCCATCACATCGATTATCGATAAGTGAAAACTTTTGAATACTCGCGCGCCCTTTGCTTGGTTAGCGTCGTGCAGTTTTGGTGTTTTTCTTTAGATATGCATATGCATGTATATGTTAACATTTTCATGTATGTATGTGGAGTGGAGTGGAGCATGCGCCATGTACGCTTTGTTTTCCGTTGTAAATGTCAAAGTTGAACTTTACTCTATCGGTGGTAGTCAATAGATTACACAGGCACAAGCACAGGCTGGACAACAGTCACAAGAGCAAACAGAACAGACAATATACGTTTTTTTTGTTTGTTGATTTTTCTGCTTCCGCAGAAGCGACGCAGGAATATTTGCCTTTTTTTGTTCCTTTCTATAATGCATAAGCTTTGTTGCACATACTTAATCATATAGTCATACACACACACACGTATACAAGTGTTGTGCAAATGCGCATTTACATGCGTATGCGTATGCACGTATGTGTATTAGTATAAGTGAGATGCTTCGCAGCCCAAGGCGACCTTTACGTCACGTCAGAACCAGCAGCAAGCAAGCAACACCTCCCCCTTCCTAAATAGACTACGGTAACGGCAACAGCGTCAAACAATGTATACATTGCCCTTTCTCTATTTCTTTCCTTGTCTTTCTGTCTTGGGGCACAAGGACGTCGATAGTCTACACCTGGAGCAATATAGTTGTAAGCGTGAAGTGAAATATATAATTGCAAAATCTAATTTGCAAACCCCTTTTTGGCAAATTTCCGTTTGCCTACGGCTCAGACACACAAGAGTGGAGAGCATATTGTCTGCGCTTAGACGCTTTCTCGCGCGCTTTTGCTACGCTGATCAAAATCTGATAGGGCGTTCTGCGAGTTTTTAGCCCATATAAATTATCATTTGATAGGTATTTAACAGTACATATTTTTTCAATTTTCAATTGCATCTAAACAAAAATTTAAAGTAACCTTTGTTAATCATAAATTAAGATAAGTTTAAGTTCTGTTCTGTTTTATCGTTTGACAGCTGTTTATTGGAATACCCCGAATATGATTATTGTCTCTCTCTCTCTCGTTCTCACTTCTGTATCACAGCTTGCTGGTACTTTTGCTGCTGCTTTTCAGCTGGTTCTGTTTCGTTTTCGTTTTCAGTTCAAAAGCGAACGCGGACGTGTGTCGGTCGTTGCAGCCGTCGCTCGCTACGCCTACGCTGTTGTTTTGTATGTCCGTTTGTAATTGCAAAAACTAGCAGAAGCGCAGCAAAAGGCAGGAAAATTTAATACAACATTTTCTTCTTGCGTATGTGGATGTGTGCGAAGAGCAGCGAATAGAAAAAATATAAAGTTCTCATTAAAACCGGTCAATCAAGGAAAACTGTTGTTTCTCTTTTTGTTATTGTTTTTTTTGTGTATGTGTGTATTGTTATTGTTTTTAATAGTGCACAGCTGCTGGCAGCAATAGATATGTGAGTTTTATACATATGTCTGTGCGTATGTTATTGTTTTTGTTGTTGCTCATTGTCTGTGTTTTTGCTAAATTGGTGCAAGAAAATTTACAAATGCGTAGAACAGTAAGGATAACGGCATATTCCGTGCGTGTGTGTGTGAGCGCGTAAACGTAAATGCGTAAGCTCAGAATTTGGCCTGGAATTTTACTCTCTCCCGCAGAGCAAAGGTTCCTATCCCCCTCCCCCCAGCAGAAGTATCAGAAGCGAACAGAACAACAACAAGTAAATGTTGCACTAACACAATTGTAAAATGCGCGTATGTGTGTGTATGTATGCTTGTGCGTGTGTGATAAGAGTTTTAAGCTGCATTTTGGCATTTACGCTTTTGCGTCCACATCTTCCCATCTGCCCATGTTTCCACTTTCATGCGTGACTAGGCCACACACACGCGCACGCACGCACATACATATTGCGTGTGTGTGATTTGAGCTCCCAAATCGGCCGCAACTAAAATTTGATAGTCTCCCAGTTGGAACGTAGAAATATATTCTCTGCCATTGCTGCCAGTGATTTAGCTTCTTTTTGTCTCCATTTTACTGTTGTGCTTTTCACTAAATTGAGCCTAGGGCAAAAATGTTCTCTGCGCGCGCACTGCTTTTTACAAGCAGATTTGTTTTCACTGTTGCTGTTGCTCTACTATGTATGTGTGCGCGTATGTGTATCTGTGTGTTTGTGTGTGTATATATATATATATATTTATAAATTATTAATAAACATAAAGCGCGCCACAGGTGTGCTCTGCACAAAGAGCGAGTACTGGCGACCCCAACGAACAACACTCCTTCATTTGTAATTTGTAATTTGCGCGTCTCTTCTTCCGTCTGTCTGTGCTGTCTGGCTACTACAGCGGGTCAAAAGTCAGCTTACGCTCAACTCGTTGACTTTTGTGCCTTGCACTTATTTTTGTTACTATGGTTTCTCTCTCTCTGTCTCTCTCTCAGACACACATGCATATGGAATTCGGCGAAGCCACCCAATCGCAACTGCAAAAAACATGTAAACGATCACCTGTAATGCTGCCTTGATTATTTAATAGCTAGTTTTAACTTACCATAAAGCTGAATAAAGCCATAAGTGACAAATTTTATCTATATTAGCTTCATAAATTTGTCATTTGTCATTTATATCAATTAATTGTTGTTATCTATGCTCATTTTTGCCTCTTATTTTGTGGGAGCACTGATCACCACAACAATATAGCGCCTCTATTCTGCACTGGCCCATTGACACTCACGTGTACACTCAGACTTTGTTTGTTGTTGGTTTTGTCGTCGTCGTTTCTGTCTTTGTTGCTTCCGGGGCTTTCACGTTCAATTATTAGTGCTTGAATGGTCGGCAGCCGCGGAGCGCCATTTATTTTATCGTTTGCGCTTTTGGGTTTTTCTTCTCATTTTGTTTTTTACATTTTGCCTGTGTCCAATTACTGTGGCCATTTATTCATCAAGCAGCAAAGCGTACAAACAATAACACCCAAGGAGAGAAGCAAAAGCAGTTGCTTTTTTTTCTTTTTTGTTTGCCTTGCTTTGTGTCTCCTGCTGCTTCTTCTTCTCCAGCGCATTGCAAGCATTTATCTTGTTGTTGTTGTTGCTCGCTTCAGCGTGTCTATGCAAACTCTGTCACACACATTTCATAGTTTTGCACATGACAGCGGCCGTCGCTCCCCTCCCCCCTTGTCATAGAGCAATCCCTTGACACGAGCTTGATCATCGTCATAAAGAGAATGCAAACTATAAAATGACAAGCGACAGACGACATACTACAAACACGGCCAGCGTTCAAGTTACGTGCAAAGTGCACAGATTACTGTCTACATACAAATACAAGTAAACATATACACATACATACGTATTTATTTTGTTACGTCTGTTTTTGTGTATACATATTTATTTATTCATTTTGGTTTTGTTTATAGCGAACATAAACTTATTTGTATGTTTACTCGTATTTATATGGCACTGCTAGCTACAAGATAAATTATATCCATCTGGACGCTAGCAAAAAAGTAAAATATAGTTTGTTACATCGCATTTATTTACACGTTTCGTTCAGCTGATGTGCTCAAATTTGATGCTGTTCAATATAAGTGGATATAAGAATTAATTAATTAATTAATAAATACATGTCTGTTGAGTTGACATTTCAAATTCATATTAAACTGAATTGCTTTATCTGATAATCAATTGCTATACTTATATATATATATATATATATATACTAATGTGTGTTTATGTAAATATATATGCATACAAAGCACATATGTAAATATCTATTTTTTCTTACCACGCTTTATTTCTTTCTGTACCTCTTGATACCATATCGCCCCCATAATTATTGATTACTGGCCTTTGTGCGCTGCTTGCAACAGTATCGGTATTAAGTGGGCATCGCATATATCCAACGTATATACAGATATTGGCCAGGCAGGCTTGTGAGGCTTGTCTTGCCACAGACAGCATTGCCAATCATGAAATGCCATTAATTAAGTTGCAATTGCCTCAGTCAGCTGCAAAGTGCTTGCTGCCAGCAAGGCAAGGCTACGTCCATTAGCTGGATGGATGGATTTCCAGCCCTAGTTCAAAATACATGTATGCAAATATACATACATTTAAGTGCTTTCTAAACTCACCTACGCAGCCAAAAAGTGTCAATGAGCAGAAAAAAATAAATAAAAATGGAAACAAATTTACGTTGAGCGCCATAAACAATTAATCACAGATAAAAGATTAGATTAAAGTGACATTTGCTGTGGAGCAAGAAAGGGTTGAAGTTGTTGCTGACTCGTGAGTGTCTAGCTGTGTGCTTATGTGTGTGTGTGTGTGTGTGTATGATAAGCAAACATTTAACTGTTACATCTACACAGACTTTCAAAATTGACTCACACAGGTCAGCTTCAAATTGAAAACTCATTTGAAGGTCAACCAAATAATTACATACATACGCATATATACACATACAGATGTATCTACAGATGTATATATGATATAGCAATGCAGATGCTCCCTGGTTTCAATACTTATTATGTAGTTCGAATGTGTTTACAAACAAGGAATATAAATAATTAACTTAATGTGTACTCAGCGTGAAATGAATGCTCTTATAGCGATTGCCATTCGCATTTCCATTTCCATTTCCACATTTTTTCGTTTTGCATATGCTTTGCAGTTACTATTCGCAAATGGTAAAATTACGACCTTGGCCAAATCAAGAGCACCAAAAACCGACCTAAAAACTATGTACACATGTATCTTACATATGTATACATGTATAACTGTATGTATGCAATAAAGGTGATTAGTGGTTAACCTTAATGTTGTAATTCGACAGAGCTTAAGCTCTCAAGTTCATGTAACCGTTTCAGCATATATCTCGGTTATTTCATCGCAATAATTGCTTACTTTCATTATACATACATATATACATACACATGTATGTACATTTGTACACCTTTATTGTGTCTGATTTGAATTGAAAAGCTCCATAAAACTGTTTGTCCAACGAATTTATGGTTCAATATTGGTATATTGACGATAAGTTCGCTTGTCGCTTGTCACTTTGATGGATCGATTGCATTGGAGGGAAGGGGAAACGAATGGCAAATAATAACAACAACAGCAAAAACAAATTAACTACGTTCCCCCATCTCCCTCTCCCTTTCCTTCTCACTCTCTGTCTCTATCTGTTTTTAGGTCAAGCGAGGAAATAGCAAAGTGGCAGTGGGCATGGAAAGGGGGGCAAGGGGAGCTGTGTGTGTGTGTGTGTGTGTGGTGGGGATGGGGTGGGGTAGGGGTCTGTTCTCTGTTCCCATTGTCGGCGGTAGTCAACAATAAATCCAATTAGCAAAGCTGTTCAAGGTAACAGCAAAAATTATGCACGATAAACCAAAATTATTTTCGAGTGTTTTTTTTGCGTTTTTGGTTGTGGTTTTTGTTTGTGTTACCATTTGAGAAATGTGAGCTGCGACGACCTTATCGGACATTTTCATTCCTGCTCGCAATTTCATTCTTGTTTGTTGTCCCTGTAGCACGATAATCGCTATATGCGATATGTGCACATACCATTGGATTCTCTCTGTTTTCCTCTGTATTTTAAAGACACAAATTTCGATAAGGAGTAAAACGTTTGTTGTGTCTTGAATTTATAGCGAATACTCTACTACTATCCACCAAAATCCATTCTCTTTGTTTTTTTTTTGGATTTTATTATATAATTTCGAAAACTTAGAGAAAATAAGATTTCTGATTTTAGAAAAAAAAAAACCAATTTCAACATAATATTTCAAAAGTATCTAACTGGCAGTGGAAGGCATTTCCTAGACGACCAGCAGCAATTGCCCCTTGGTATTTCGACTGGAGCAGTATTGTGGTTTCTGGGTGACATATTTTGCTGAGTGTAGCTTTGGTCTTTGTGGTACTAAGTGGTTGTCCAATTGACAGCTTCAGTGCCAGCCTGACACTTCGAATGTTGTCAGCAGTTCCATGCTGCTCACTGATGGTATGCGAGTCTCCCTCGTGGCTGTCAATCAATAAGCGGAACGGTAATTTACATTTTAGAGCTGCAGCTCCATAAAGCACATATTACACATATATAGACACATACAGATACACGGAAGCCATAGCAACAAACAACTAACTAGGGCTGAGGCAACCAACGAGGCAACATCGAACCCAACCAACCCCTGGCCAAAAATGTAATCCAACCTTGCCACACTTGCAGGTCATAGACGCCACCTCAGCCATGCGCACCACAAGCAGCAAGCGGCAGCAACAGCAACAGCCACAACAATAACAACACCAACAGCAACAGCCACAACAATAACAACACCAACAGCAACAACAACAACAACAAACACCATAAGCTACCAACAACATCCGATGATTGCCTAAAGCCTATTAAATAAACCATAGCGCGCAGGAGAGAGAGAGATAAAGAGGGGCAAGCGAACAAGAGGGACAGAGGAAGTAAACCCGCCGTAAAATACACCAAAGACGCTGACCAAATAACTAAATAGATAGAAAATAGTCCAAAAAACAAAAATGTTGATCAAAGAGTATCGCATACCACTGCCCCTCACCGTCGAGGAGTACCGGATTGCCCAGCTGTATATGATAGCGGTAAGTGACGATGAGCGAGCTGATCATAATCCTAGCACCATCCTAGTATCCTAGTACACTCAGTGAAAATCGCTGCCTCTGCATTTCTTGCATAAATATATGATCAAAATTGAAATTGAATCAAGCGCAAATTACTTATATAAATTTAAGATGATTTAAATATCGATAAATATAACCAGTAACCAGAACTTTCCAGTCGGCAAAAAAAACAAACATAACGATTCGGCTAGTCATGCTGATCAGGCGTATATATATCTGCCTCAACAGGGGTGTAATTAATGTGTCCATTATAATTCCATTTGTTGTGCCTCATAGAAAAAGAGCCGCGAGGAGAGCCATGGCGAAGGCAGCGGCGTTGAGATCATCATCAATGAACCCTATAAGGATGGACCCGGTGGCAATGGTCAGTACACAAAGAAGATCTATCACGTGGGCAGTCACTTGCCGGGCTGGATCAAGAGTAAGCATCAAATATATAATATAGATTTTTATTTCAATATTCCACCGGTTTAATGGTAGGTCTACTGCCCAAGAGTGCGCTGACCGTCGAGGAGGAGGCATGGAATGCGTATCCGTATACGCGGACACGCTACACCTGCCCCTTTGTGGAGAAGTTCTCGCTGGACATCGAGACCTATTACCATCCAGATAATGGCTATCAGGACAATGTGTTTCAGCTATCCGGCAGCGATCTTCGCAATCGCGTTGTGGGTGAGTCAATCAAATCTAATCTTGTGTTGATTTGATGGTCGTTCAACATTGTCATTAATAATGTATTTTTGTCACAGATGTGATTGATATTGTCAAGGATCAGCTTGGGGGTGGCGACTATGTGAAGGATGAAGATCCCAAGCAATTCATATCGGAGAAGACAGGTCGGGGCCCACTCGGTGATGAGTGGCTGGAGGAGTATTGGCGCGAGGTGAAGGGCAGGAAGCAGCCAACGGCACGCAATATGTCGCTGATGACCGCTTATAAGATCTGTCGCGTCGAATTTCGCTATTGGGGCATGCAAACGAAGCTGGAGAAGTTCATCCATGATGTTGCCCTGCGCAAGACAATGCTGCGCGCCCATCGCCAGGCGTGGGCGTGGCAGGATGAATGGCATGGCCTAACCATCGAGGATATACGAGAGCTCGAGCGTCAAACGCAGCTGGCGCTAGCCAAGAAAATGGGCAGCGGCGAGGAGTGTAGTGATGGTAAGTGTGCACAAAGTGTGATCCATACATATATATATATATATATTTTGGCATTGCAGATAGCATCTCGGAGCCGTATGTGAGCAGTGCAACAGTGGCGCCAGCTTCGGGCCTGAGCGAGCGCAAGAAATCAGCGCCAGCTGTGCCACCGATTGTCACCCAGCAGCCACCAAGCGCCGAGGCCAGTTCGGATGAGGGGGACGACGACGACGAGGACGATGATGATGAGAATGGCGATAATGTCGCTAGCAATGTGGAGCTTGCCGCTCAAAGTGCCAGCAATCAGCGCTCTCGTTCCCAAAGCATTCAAATGGCCAACAAGACCAAATTCGGCTCAAAGGGTGCCCTCCATTCGCCGGTGGGTTCAGCACACAGTTTTGATCTGCAGGTGAGCGTGCTGGATGCTGATGCTGCAACTACTGCTGCTGATGTTGCAATTGCTGCTGCTGCTACAGTCTATTGTCTATTGTCTATTGTGTATTGTGTATTGTCTCCCTCCTTGGAATATTGTCGTACTTTGTGCTTTGTCTTTGTTGCTGTCCATTATCTTTCAGTTGGTTTCCACTTTCAATTCGATGGTGTTTTATTCCCATGCCAAAGGCTTACATAATCGGAATAATTAACTATGTGAGAAGCTGCACGAATTGCATATTTAATCAATCCAAGCTTTTATTAGCAATATCTTGAACAATATCTGAGGCATATAAATTAACTTCAACTGATGTTTCAAGATGCCAGTAAAAAGATATATGTAGCTCCGTTATCTGCCTTATCAATTTATCAATTTATTTATTTTATTTGAAATTTTTTTTAAATGCGGAATTGCTTTAAAAGTGTTGCATACGAAATCGATAATTTTGCAAATTTCTTTTGGTTTTTCTTTTATGCGTATGCGAATATATGTTTTTTGTGTCCTTTAAGCAACAGAAAACCAAAAACAAATTTAAAAATAATCTTTGATTTGCTCTTGTCATACACAAAATCAAATCCAACAACAAACACACCCAACACCGAAACCGCTCCGATACCGAAACCGAAACCAATCCGATATTGAGCAGAATAAAAAGCCAGCGCCACGCAGACATGTAAGTTCCCGTTCCTGTTCCCGTTCCTGTTCCTGTTCCTGCTACAAATCCACTTCCAGCTGCCAAGCCCAGCTTCTCCCACATAGACGTAGAGCGCTTGTAGCGGACCCAAAACTTTTGTATATAGATTCGATTGGGGATCAGAGATTGATTTTGAGATTGATATTGTTATGTGTGTGTGCTTTTGCAGGTGGCCAACTGGCGCATGGAACGCCTCGAGGTTGACTCCAAATCCAACTCAGACGAGGAGTTCTTCGATTGTCTGGGTATGTGCCATCCATATGCTTTAGGTGCTCTAAACTAATTGTTGTCACTTACAGACACAAATGAGACGAACTCGCTGGCAAAGTGGAGCTCGCTGGAGTTGTTGGGTGAGGGCGATGACAGCCCGCCGCCACATGGTGGCAGCTCTTCTGGCAGCGGTGGCCCTGGCGGTCATGCTGGTGGTCGCCATAAGCAGGAGGATAGCATATTCAATCAGGACTTTCTCATGCGAGTCGCCTCGGAGCGTGGCAATAAGCGACAATTGCGCTCCTCGGCCAGCATTGATCGCAGTCACGACTCATCGCCACCGGGCTCGCCAAGCACACCCTCCTGCCCCACCACTATACTGATCCTTGTGGTGCATGCGGGCAGCGTGCTGGATGCGGCCAGTGAGCTAACCGCTAAGAAATCGGATGTGACAACATTTCGCGGTTCATTCGAAGCGGTCATGCGTCAGCATTATCCCAGTCTCCTGACACACATGACCATCAAAATGGTGCCGTGTCCATCGATCTGTACGGATGCACTGGGCATACTCTCCAGCCTCAGTCCATATTCATTTGACGCATCACCGTCGGCAGCGGATATACCTAATATAGCGGATGTGCCCATTGGTGCCATACCGCTGCTGGCGGTGGCTTCGCCCGAATTTCAGGAGACGGTCAACAAGACGGTCGCCGCTGCCAACATTGTTTATCATGAGTTCCTCAAATCGGAGGAAGGTCACGGCTTCTCCGGCCAAATTGTTATGCTGGGCGACTCGATGGGATCGCTGCTCGCCTACGAGGCGCTCTGTCGCTCCAATGGCAGCCAGTCAAATGCCACCAATCCATCCCAGGCGGCCGGTCACGGCCCAATCAGCGCCGGTGGCGACAACATTGCACGCATGTCACGCATGGACGATGATGAGCGTTTCATTGACTCTGATCTGGATGCAAAGCGATTGCTGGTGGCGCCATCGCCACGACGTCGTCGCTCCAGCTCCTCGAGCGATTCGCGGGCAACCCGATTGGACTTTGAGGTCAGCGATTTCTTCATGTTTGGCTCACCACTGTCTGTCGTCCTCGCCGCCCGTAAATTGCACGATGCAAAGGCGGCACTGTCACGTCCCAATTGCCATCAGGTGTACAATCTGTTCCATCCAACCGATCCGATTGCCTCCCGCCTGGAACCGTTGCTAAGCGCACGCTTCTCCATACTCTCGCCGGTGAATGTGCCGCGCTATGCCAAATATCCGCTGGGCAATGGACAGCCGTTGCATTTATGTAAGACCCATCCATCTATGGACAATAGTCACATATGATCTAACATACACACTCACACTCTCTCTCTCTCTCTCTTAGTGGAAGTAATACAGTCGCATCCGCAGCATTTCAACGATGGCAACAATCTGCTTGCCGGACGTCGCCTATCGGATGCATCCATGCAGAGCACCATCTCTGGTATCATTGAGAATGTCTCGTTAAGTACCATACACTCACGTAAGAACTGATTGATTGATTGATTGAATGGTTAATTGACTTTGTGTGGTTTTGCAGTTCAGAACAAATGGTGGGGCACAAAGCGCCTGGACTATGCGCTCTATTGCCCGGAGGGTCTGAGCAATTTTCCGGCACATGCGCTGCCGCATCTGTTCCATGCCAGCTACTGGGAGAGTCCCGATGTGATTGCCTTCATCTTGCGACAGATTGGCAAATTTGAGGGCATACCGTTTGTGGGGTCGCACGATGACAAGGACAACGCCTCGTTCCATCCGGGACAGCCGCGCGAAAAGTGGATCAAAAAGCGTACCTCTGTCAAGCTGAAGAATGTGGCCGCCAATCATCGGGCCAACGATGTTATCGTTCAGGAGGGGCGAGAGCAGCGTTTGAATGCACGTTTCATGTATGGGCCGCTCGATATGATCACGCTGCATGGCGAGAAGGTCGATGTGCATATTATGAAGGATCCACCGGCGGGCGAATGGAC
The DNA here is from genome assembly GCA_035042265.1 of Drosophila imparisetae. Taxonomy (NCBI): domain Eukaryota; kingdom Metazoa; phylum Arthropoda; class Insecta; order Diptera; family Drosophilidae; genus Drosophila; species Drosophila imparisetae. The sequence goes on from JAWNLP010000147.1 coordinate 1,329,581, forward strand.
ATTCCTAACCACCGAAATGACCGACAAGAATGGACGCATCTCATACAGCATACCCGATCAGGTGTCTCTCGGCTATGGCATCTATCCGGTCAAGATGGTGGTGCGCGGCGATCATACCTCCGTTGATTGTTACATGGCTGTGGTGCCGCCGCTAACCGAATGCGTTGTATTCAGTATCGATGGCTCGTTCACGGCATCCATGTCGGTGACTGGCAGGGATCCAAAGGTGCGCGCCGGTGCCGTCGATGTATGTCGCCATTGGCAGGAGCTTGGCTATCTGCTCATCTATATTACCGGGCGACCGGATATGCAGCAGCAGCGCGTCGTCTCCTGGCTCAGCCAGCACAATTTTCCGCATGGCCTAATCTCGTTCGCTGATGGACTCTCCACCGATCCGTTGGGCCACAAGACCGCCTATCTCAATAATCTCGTGCAAAATCACGGAATCTCAATTACCGCCGCCTACGGCAGCAGCAAGGATATTAGCGTCTACACCAACGTGGGCATGCGACCCGAACAAATCTTTATTGTTGGCAAGGTGACAACGAATATATTTGTATATATACATTTATTCTGATATATATTGTAATGATGTCCCCCTTTCCCTTCCCCGCCCCCAACAGGTTGGCAAGAAATTGCAATCGAATGCAACGGTGCTCAGCGAGGGCTATGCCGCCCACTTGGCTGGTCTTCAGGCGGTCGGTGGCTCCCGTCCGGCCAAGGGTAATGCACGCATGGTCATTCCACGTGGCTGCTTCAATCTGCCCGGACAGTCGGTAAATCCGCGTCGCCGAAGGTAGGTCCTAGACTCAACTCGCAATTATGAGTAGTGGCATGTGGCAAGGCACAAGTGCACTCCTCCACAGTCCTGTGCCCTGGCTGTGTGTGCGTGTGCGTGTGTAAATTGTACATATGTATATGTATACGTTTGTGTTAGTGTTAATAGGCAAATATTTGTATAGTGTGTATTGTATTGTATACTCTAAACATTGGTGTTTCTCTGTTTGTTTGCTTATGTCACCTTACATTTTAAGTTTGTTAATTAGTTTGTATAACATTAATACGTTTATATATAAGTTTATTAATTTTGTTTGGCATAATTTGCACGCTGGCCTTACATATACTATTTATATACATATATATACCTGATTGTATATGTATAGTGTCTATAACCCACACCTATGTGTCCTGTGTGTCCTCCGATAACAGCGTAACCGTATGTGCCCCATGTGCAAGAACGTTTGTAATCAGCTAATTATATTTGAGCTGAAGCTCTTTCCCTCTCTCTCTCTCTCTCTCTCTCTCTGTCTCTCTCTCTCTATCTCTCTCTCTGTCTACCTCTTTGCCTTATATTTGCTTGCAAACAATAAAACGCACAATCCACCCACAACCAACAATACCAACCACTACAATCTTTCCCACTGGCCACCTCCACCTTTTATCGATCAGCAGTGCATTTGAGGCGCAGTCGCCGCGTCCTGCCACGCCCAACAGCGCCAGCCTGGGCCAACTGAACGAGGGCCTTGAATTAGAGCAAGAGATTGCCGGCATGGATGTGTCGCCAGGATATGGTCAAGTGCGCATCGTTCCGCTCCTCCGTCCAGCCACGCCTCCCTCCCTCCTCAAGCAGCAGACACAAAACGTTTCCTAGTCCATTTATATTGATTTATTTATGTAATTTTTAAGTTGTCGAAAAGAATTGAAATGCCGTTATTATGTATTATATATATATATGCTAAGTTTGCATTATTATTTGTATATGTATGCAATTTATTATGATTAGTGCTCTTACTTCGATCAAAAAACTACGATAAGGTATTAAATCTGGCCAACAAGCAACAATCACACATTATACGAGTATATACATATAAGTATGTGTGTATGTATGTGTGCATACATGCATACATGTTAGTATTTAGCACAATTACACATATATATACAATAAAACGCTTTGAAGATTTACATACATAGAAATGTGAATATATATTTATTATAGACGTACATATGTACATGCAAAATATGATTTATGATGTTACCGATATTGAATTGTATCTTTTCTTTGTTTGTTCTTTGATTTGAATAACCGACGCTTTAAACCGCTTTCTGCCACACGTCACGTCACGTCACGCCACCTCCCCTTCGATTTGATCCGTGCTGATGCGATCCACTATAATCAATCAAACCAACACACACACACACACACGCACATGAATACCATACAAACACACACACACACACACACACATACATATTTACATATAGGCTGCATGAACAAGCAACGAATGAAGTTTAAAAACATTTACCAAACACCGTAGTTATTATGCAAGAGCGCCGTGCATTTCAAAAATGGACAAAGGCGCGCGAGAAATTGGTGTTTAGTGTTCCGAGTTGATTGATATTTTTTAGTTGAGTTTGATTTGATTAGGTTAAGCTTTTATGCATTTTATTGATTCGGTGTTGTGCAGCAAAACGAAAATCAAAAACCAAAAAAACAAAAAAAAAAAAAAGAGAAAAAACCTTAAATTGGATCAAATGAAATCTGTTTCAACTTTAACTTTTATCTCTTTTTTCCACAACCAAAACAAAAAAAAAAAAAACAATCTCAAACTTAATGCTAATCGAAAACAAATCACACATTAAATGTACACACAACAACCACACTCACACACACACACACACACACATACACATGCACACACAACATGAACCTGTGACAACGCATTGAATGCGCAGCAATGAGACGGGCCTCTCATCGCCCATACGCAGCGGCTACCTGAAGCGCAAAACCTACCTGAGCCATCACTAAATAAATACTAAAAGTGCCGGACAAAGGGCACGGGCACGGGCACAGCTAAAGAGAGAGTGACCTCCACTTGACCCCATACGAAAGAGAGCTATTTGTTGTGTAGTTTATAGCATGCTGATTGGAACCGATCGATGACGAGACGCAACCAGCAAACTCTCACAAGTACAAGCCATGCAATTAGCAATCAACTAGATGTGTGTATCCGTATTTATAGCTCTACTACTCGTACACGCATATATAATACCACTACTACTACTACTACTACTACCACCACCACCACCACATAAACCATGTGCTTCGAGCCTGTTTAGATGACATTCAGCAAATACCTAAACATCTAATCCTACTCTCTGATTGGATCCAGCATTAGTTGCAGTTTAACAACAACAACAACAACAACAGCAAAATCTCAGCATTGATGCCCCCATATACTGCATCTGTGTATAATGCATCAACTTATAATATTATGCGCGATATATAGCAAATTATATGGTGTATATACAAAATTACAAAAAAAAAAACAGAAAAAAATCTATACACATATATATAATAATAAATCAATTGTACAACATATAACAAAAGTCAAATGTGTCACGCGGTGAGTAGACGACAAATTTCAATTAGTTGGAATTTTGTATAATCTAATCTATATAATAAATCCGACATTTTCAACATTATTCTTTTTGATTCTTTTTAATTTCAAATCCATGCTCAATTCTCGACTTTTGTTTTTTGTCTGACACGAATTTAGACAGATTCGAAAATGATTTAGAACACTTTATTTAAATTGATTAATTGAAATCGATTCTCAATCTACTTCTCAGGTACCTGGAAAGAAAGACTGTTTCCTCCTGTTGTTTGATGGTTTTTCAAACCACATAAAGAAAAATACAAATCACACAAAATTTGAAAGCAGAGAACATACATATATGTATATATATATATATTATATATATACGCGTATGTACTAAATTGTATAACAAAATTACAGTACTCTATGCAAATATATTATATATGTATATAAATATACTCTATGAAACCGTTTAACATATGCAAGCGAACAAAGTTCAATATTGTGGTCAACTGAAGGACAAAGAACAACAACTGGAGATAAGTACAACAACAACAACAACAACAACAACAACACATGAAGATATGTCAAATGAGAATTACTAAAGATCTCTAAATGACCTACATAATATATACTGGGTAAATTGTCGGTGCGGTAAATGTGTTGCAAAATGTGAGCATTCAAAGCATTTACCGTAACCTAGCCAAATAAACAGTTAAACAAAAAAAAACAAAGAAGAAACAAAAAAAAAACTGCTTTCACAGAAGTAGGACCCTTATTATTGTGTCTGTGTGTGTGTGTGTATGTGCTTGCAAAGTTCAAAACTTATTCCAAAAAAAAAAGCAATGCAAAAGAAAACAATCTGATTCTTATCCTGATCCTGAAGAAAACCCGTAAGAAAATTCTCTATAATTGTGATAGTCTTTCGCTACTAAAAGATGCAAAAACTTATTCAAAATCTATTCAAAGTTGTTGGCAGGAAAACATTTGTTTTTTTTTTTAAATAGAAATGTATATTTATAAGCAATGAAATCTTTATAAATAAAAGGCCGAGTTATCACTCATGTTGAACAGTGAAAATCATAGGGAAAATATTTGTAACTAACTTTTGAATGTGACATATGAATTGTATTGTGTTCCGGTTCCAAGTTCAATAACAGTATTTAACCCATTTGCGAACTATTTATCCATAAAACCAGCTGCAACAAAAAAAAAAACAAATAAAAAACTGCGCTCATTTGTGATAAACAAAAATTGAGTTCATAGTATGTAAAGATGATGACGATGATGATGATGATGATGATGATGATGAGCAGTCTTTAATTAATCCTAAACTCAATGCGACCTGATGATAATGCAAAGGTATAAACCATATGCATACATACATATGTACATATTTATGTATATATGTATGAATTTACTATATACATACATATACACACACGTTAAATACTGTCCACACAAGAAGTTAACTACAACTAAAATATAGAAAGAAAAAGCAAATCACAAATCACAAATTACAAAGAGAAAGCAACACAAAATGGACCCAAGAATACGGATTAGTTTGACATTCAAGTATTTAGCTGAGATACGAGATATATGTATTTACTTCCTAACAATGCAAACTGAAGAGTTTAATGTTATTTATTCATATACATACATATGGGTGCATATATGTTCATGTAACCTTATGTGCATATGTGCATACCTACGTAATATGCGTATATATCTATTTAAATCTAGCGAAATTAAAAATTAAAAAAAATATATATATATATATATATATATATGATATATATGGTGTTCTGAAATATCTTAAGAATATGTTCCTTAATTCACAATTCGAAAAAATATCAGATAAATGAATCCACATTTATATTAATTATTGGTGTCAGAGACAATATCCCAAAAATGTTTCGCATTCGACAGTTGTTCAGGAAATTGGAAATGGTTCAAAACAGTGCAGCTTAAAAAACAAAAACAAAATAATAATAGATAAGCTACGTTATGTATGTGTAGTTGTATGTATTTGTATGTGTGCAATGTTTCCACTGTAGAGTTCTTTCTATCTATCTTCTATAATTCCATAGCCTTCTTCTTTTCTACATATATTAAACGCTTCCTGCAACCGAATGCATTTCATCTCTTTAAAAACATTATATGTATGGATTTACATAGAAATCGCTTCGTTTCCGATTCTAAATGTACCTTAGAAAGATGAGCAAGCTAGAAAAAAACCAAACAAAGACAAAAACAAAAATAAAAACAAAAATAAAATTGAATTTGAATTGTATTGATATTTTAACCCACCATTTAGCTGATAAGCAAGATCCCCGCTGACAATGTTATACATAGTATGCATACACACATACGCACCTAATTATGTGTGTGGGTGTGTGTGTGTGTGTGAAACACCCTGAAAACAAAATACAGAAAAACAAATAACAAAGCAAATCCAACAAAGAAAAAACAAAGCGTTCGTTATACATATACTTCTATATATGCATGTATGTATGTGTGTGTATATGTGCTTATATGCAACAATTGTTCTATATACATACATACATACATACGTACATGTATAAATGTAATATTTTATATAGGGTGCAAAAGTCCAACGTTAGAGATTAAAAAAAATATGAACAACATTAAAAAGAAAATCAATATATACTATATGTAACTGTACACAGACAGACAGACAGACAAAACAAAAAATCAAATATACAATATGTATTTATCGAAACCAAATTTAAATGCTAAATGCAGCGATCCAGATGCAATCTATTTACAATACCAAGAAGAAACATAAACATAACTCAAATTTTCATTAAAAATGTTAGTAAATTGCGAGATTTATGTGCTATAGACAAAAAAAATGCATATATGTTGGTGTTTTTTCAACAAAAAAAAAAACGAAATTAAATAAAAAAAAGTGCAAGTAAATAAAAAGTAAGAGAAACAATAAGTGGCGAACTACTTGAGAAGGTTCCGCAAATTTGGTAAGCATTCCAAAATTGCAGTCCAAATATTTTTCGATCTACATTATGTTAACTGTTTGTTAAATGCCCCATGCCTCATGCGCAAAAGAGACAAGGCGATTGGCAGTTCAAAGATACAAAAATAAAAAGAGTTCATGGAAAAAGAAAAATTATAAAATAAATATAAGAAAATGTTCTATTTGATGTTACAAATGAGAAAAATAAATATTAATATATATATATTTATATATATATGAATATGCGTATAAATATATATATATATAAATATGAAAACACAAAGAAGTTATCATTTATGATTATGAGATTTTTATATTGCTATTGAGTTGTATATGATTGACATGCACCAGCTTGAGCACAGAGCACTCAGTTCCATTAGAAATGAATTAAATGCTTATTATTGTTGGTAGTTTTAATGTCTTTATTTTTAATTTATTTAGGTTGTCATTACTTGTTAACATACATAGTGGGAATCACTAATTAAAACGTATATAGGAGAAACGAATTTGAAAGCAGAGCTAGTTAAAATAAAGAAGGCAACACTTTGATAGCTCACAATTTTGGCAGACCCGCAGATATTTGGCTCTCGATGCCGCAATGATCCTCGCCGCGCAATATGCGGAAGAAACCATTATCTCCCCAGTCGGTGTTCCACGAGTTGGCAATGAGCCAATAGGGCACCTTGCTCTCCCCCCATACACCCCAGCCGACGATGCGTATGGCGTGACCGCCCAACGCCTTGCCATGGACATGCTGATAGACGCCGGTCTTGTACAATATCAAATCCTGATAGACAGTAAATGCACCCTCCACCGGTCCATTGGTCATGATCTCGTGCTGAATGTTGCGCGGATTCTGATTGATCGAGTATGAGCTGGCGCCGAAATGCTTGTCCTTTTCATAGTCCACGGAGTAGGTGGACTGGCACTGGTGTTTGCAGTGAGGTGTGCTACCTGAATGGCAGGGTGGACGTGGGCCATCTACATGATGCTCGCATGGCTCAACCTCATAGGGTCGGCAACCCTGCAAAATAATAATTCAAAAATTCATAATAAACGAATATTAATTGGCATTGAGCATAGAGCCCCAAATTGTATTGCTTACGTCTGTTGAGTTGTAGGAGCCGCCGCTAACAATGCCCCTGGACTTCCAGTAGTTCCAGGCGGCGCCAGGAAAACCACCATTGCAACCAAAGCCGCAAGTGTGGCAACAGGTTACCAGATCATCAGCGGAGAAGTGGAAGTTAACAGCGGCATTCGAATGAATGCAGACCTATAAAACACAGGCACAGACAATAGAAGCAATTTAACAACCAATTCACAGTCCAAACAAAGAGGACACACAACACACACACATACATATACACTTATACAGTCATATATATATATATTTATACACAGTCATATATATATATATATATATATAAACAGTCATGTATATATACAGTCATAGGCTAGCATTGCAGCGCAATTTCTAAGAAATCAATAACACAAAGAGATAAGCAATGGAGCCGCGTCATGTGAGTTGTTGTTGTTTGTTTGTGCTTTTGTTCTTCTTTTTTAAATGGGGGCGTTAACTTACACGGTCCGACATGGCCTCAACGGCGCCAAAGGCCCAGCAGGAGCCGCAAGAGCCCTGATCACGAATTTCCCGAATTGTTGGACAATTGGGCCAATTTTCCCTCGAATCAAATTGCTCGGGCAAATCGTCATCGTCACCGCGCAGTGGTTCTCGCTTCTCAGGCAGCGTGAACTTGTGCGAATCAGGATGAACACCCATCAAGGTACGTATATGATGCTCCGACACGGCTGCATCAAAGTTGCGTCCAGGCTGCGATTAACAATGAAAACATAAATAAATTTATATATATATGTAGGTGATTGTCATGGTCAGCATATTGACTTACCGTCCAGGTTGTGGCCTTGCTTTTCACCAGCTCAATGAATTCATCGCTAAGCATACTCGGCTCGGCATTAGAAATGGCCACAAGTGCCAGGAGCGACACAGTCGCTATCAAGAATTTCATTTTTCTTTTTGAGCTGCACACTTTTGTCAAAATGGCGCTGACAAGGCAATAAAAAATAAAGTACACACAAAGCGTTCGGCTATATAATTATATATATATATGTGTGTGTGTGTATATTTGTAATAAGTTGAACGCTACAAGCTGCTGCGATTTATTATCTGCTCGACTGACAGTCGGCAGCAGAAAATGCGAACTGTTCAATCGTTCGGTCAAGCACGAATTATATGCGTTGTTGTTCTTTTCAAAGTCTTTGATAAGCGGCCATTGTATTGTTGATGATGCTGATGGAATTTGTGAATTTCTTATCGATATATCGATGCGGAATAATCGCAGTGTACGATATTTTAGCTGTACTGCTCATAGTGATGTTGAAACTTAATCTACGGAAAAACCTATATTTCAATATTTTGCTAAGCCATAATTTTTGTTATATATAAATTAAAATTGCATATTTAATTAATATAGTATACATATACATGCTTATATCCATGTACAATGGGTACAAATGTTGTATTGATTTTAAAATCGTTCATAAATATGATTTATATTATGAAATTAAAAGTATGGGCCGATAAACAGATTTCTTTAAGTGGTATTATCAGTTTACAATTTATTTTGTAGATTTCGTTTAAAAAGAATTGGGATATTTATATATATTGAGCTTAGGTACTAAAAGACTTCATACTCAGAGATGCCCGAATACGATAAATATGTGTATATAATCTATTTACAGGACTTTTACTACTTAGTATTATCACAAAGGCACATATGTATATTCGTTATGATTAAACAAAGGGATTCCAATTGCTGCCGTCCTCGGGCAGCAGGTTATTCGATAACAGCAATATCACATCGATGATCCACCAGACACCCACGCCGCCCATTGTCAACAGTTTGCCCACAGCGGTGCCGGTCTGGCCCAGGCAGAAGCGATCCATGCCGAGGAAACCCAGCAGCATGCTGTATATCAATGTGGTCACAAAGTAGTGATCCGTGTAGCGTACACACGGCACACCATCCCGAAAGAAGGTCCTTGCGCCATAGCAATCGATGTCCGTGTACACCGTGCACTGGACCCTTGTGTGCTCTACATCCTCGTACAATGAGCCACCGAAATGCAAACAGCCATAGCCTTTCTCCTTCCATGCCGTCTCGTTATTCCTATGATCGATGGGCTCCTTGCACTCCAGAAAGTCACGCGGCAAAAACGAGCACAGCACATTCGGCCCGAGAGGATTGAAATTGGACGATGCTTGGGAATTGGTGCTAGCCTGTGACTGCGACTGAGATTGGGATTGCACGGGCACAACGGATTGCACAGCTGTGCCGGAGACCACAGTTTGGGGCTGCTCCTTGTCGCTGCGCGCCTGTATTGCTTGCGTGACGGGATTAACGATTAGAAACGATAAAACCACGCAGTACACAATCAGTTTTCGCTGCATTGTTTGGTTTTTACGATCTACTGCTACTTTTTGCACTGCCACTAGAAATGAGTGAGTGATGCACTTACAAAAAACATCGCATTATATGCTTGATAATATATCGATATAACGATATATATACATTGTCGCGCGTTCTTATTACCCGATAAACATCTATATACCGCTTAGGCAAGTTTCTCAGTGAATGTTCGATTTATTGGTACGGAGCATTATCAAATATGAATCTAGTGTAATGGATATATTTGAAAATATTTGCCGCACCTGCGGCAACGACTGCTTGGAGGCCATGAACATATTCTTGGACAGCGTTATGGTGCTGGAGGAGCATGTGCCGATATCGGAAATTATATTAAAATGCTTGCCAGCGTTCGCGTCGCTGCCGCCATTCAGCAATGAAGATGACTTTCCCAAGCAAATATGTCGCGTCTGCATCAAGAAACTGACCATGATCTACGAATTCAATACGAAATGGCTGGAGGCAAATAACGAGTTCAACGTGGCGCTAAAATTTGAACAGCGCCGGAATCGCTCCCAGTTGCCAATGAAAGCCAAGCCGGCTGATGCGGTCGATGATGTTAATGCAACTGATCAAATTGTGGCCATTGAGCGTAAGTTTTTTCTTTTTTAAAGAGATTATTAATTTAATGCAACTCATATTTGTTTGTTTACTTTTTATAGCTAGCGACATGGTTGAGGAAGTGCGCCTTGAAACTGAGGTTAATTACCGGTGTGCCTTTTGTCCCGAAGGCTATTCCACGCTTGCTGCCTACAGGATGCATCACAAAGCCATTCACGGGAATTGTCAATTCGTCTGCTATACTATATTGAACTCATAGACACTTAATTTGGTTTTGTTGTACTTAGCTATTTATATTGCGAATGACGAAAAAAAAAACAAAAATGAGCTGAAAGATCGCAGTTGCACAGCATTTTCATTTAATCATCTGCATCGGTGCGCACTTTCTTGGCACGCGGATCGTCGTGACGGAAGACAACGTAGCCCGTTTTGTAGAGGCGATTGTCACCATCCTTGGCATAGTAGTTGGCCAGGCCAATTCCAGCCATAACAAGACCAGCGATGGCCAAAGCGGAGCCGCCAACAATGTCGGGTATCTCGTTCCAGGCGCGCTTTAGCAGGGACGTTGTACCACGGGCAGCGGGTGCGGACATTGTGTGCGTCTTCTGCAAATAATTGATGTTGAAATATACAAATATTTGTTGTTAATTTCGTTATACTTATTAAAAATACGCGATTCAGTTACACAACAAGAGCAAGCCAGATGTTTAGCGATGTGCTATTATTGACACAATATCTATCGATGATATCGATATGTAATAGTTCTATTGTGTAAAAATAGCAACAATAGCTAATCCGATTTCAATTCGCGCGCTTAGCAAAAAAATTGCAACTTCACGCTTATCGATCCGATTCAATTATATTTAATTTTGGTGCGGTGTACAATAACATTTTTGAATAATAATATCTTGAAATTGAGGCAAAAATTTAACAATACATCGATTGTCCGATAACAAGTTGCACTTGTAGCGCCTCATCGGTTAACAGTTTTCTGGCGACTTAACAGAATTTACTCCTCACCGAACAGACCCACAATAGATTCAAGTGCCAGCGGCGCCCATCTCTAATTCAGTTTATAAGCTTTGAAAACATATTAAGACTTCACTCAGTGACAAAAACAAAATGACAGCTGTACCAGGACGTGCTCTACACTACGTATTCAAGATTGGCGATCGCGCTAAGAATGCGTTTTTCTTTCGCCACATTCTGGGCATGCAGGTGAGATGAAAGTCTAAATCCCGGCTAAATGCAATTACACCTATATTTACTTGAATATAATGCATGTATGTATGTATATGTATATATATATATGTATATAATGTATGTATTGATAATTACTCTGACTTAACAATCACGAATGGATCTTTATCTAAAGAACAACTTTATTTGGCAGCATGACTGTGAAACAATCGCATAGAAAACTAATTTCAGATAAGCAATAACTGGCAACAATACAAAACCGTTCAGATTGATCATTTCTATACCCTTGCGTGTGATGGAACCATCTCCGATCTGTTATGCGTATATGTAGTTTTTATCAGCACTTGAGCAGTTGAGTTGATAAAGCCATGTCCGTCTGTCTCTCGATGAATATGCTGTTTTTCTCGTTTTCATTTTTTTTTATTTTTAATTCTTAAAGGTTTTGCGCCATGAGGAATTTAAAGAAGGCTGCGATGCGGAATGTAATGGGTAAGTGCGGATCAAGTTTTAATATTTCTATTATATATTTATATAAATATCATGCACTTCCTATGCAGACCCTATGACAATCGCTGGAGCAAGACCATGGTGGGATATGGGCCTGAGAAGTCGCATTTCGTCATTGAGCTGACCTACAACTATGGCGTTAAGAGCTACGAGATGGGTAACTGCATTTAGCACCCAATGGCAACAAACTGAATAGTTCTACTAATCACATATGTTTTTGCAGGCAATGATTTTGGTGGCATTACCATACATTCCAAGGATATATTGGCACGTGCTGCTCAGCATTCGTACCCCGTTAGCAAGCAATGCGAGAGCAACGTGCTCACATCGCCTGATGGCTATAAGTTCTATATTGTTGAGGAGACGCCCACTGCGGCAAATCCAGATCCCGTTCAACAGGTGGAGCTGCATGTCACAGATTTGGTCGCCTCGCGCCAATACTGGAATGGGCTGCTCGGCATGAAGCTGGTCAAAGAGACCAAAGAATCCGTTTGGCTCAACTATGGCGGGAAACAAGCAAATCTGCGTCTCACACGCTTAAGCGATCCGTTGGATCGAGCCAAGGCATACGGACGCATTGCATTCGCGGTGCCCGCATCAACTCAAAAGCCATTGTTCGAGGCTGTGCAGAAAGCTGGTGGCACCGTTTTGAAGTCGCTGATTACGCTCGATACGCCCGGCAAGGCATCCGTTACGGTGATCATTTTCGCCGATCCCGATGGGCATGAGATATGCTTTGTGGACGAAGAGGGTTTCTCCGAGCTGTCGCAGGTCGAACCGGATGGCAATGCACGGCTTGACAAGTACATTGCCAAGGATCCCTATCAGGATAAGGAACAGACATAACATTCTTTACTCCTTAAACATCCAAATAATAGAATCTTTGTGTTTTTTTTTGTTGTTTCGAAAAATGTATAAAATTTTGATAATGTTACGGTTGAGGGAATGATTGTGAAATATATTTACATATGTATTTATAAATTAAAAAATTGCAGCTTTTTATTTATCGTTGATGGGCCAAACGAGGGTTGTAAAGCACCTGATCTCAATTCTATCGAAAGTGGAGATACCCTGTTAAAAATATGTATCTCATTGTTTGTTGCTCAAAGCATTCGGGAAAATGTTTGCCATGAAATTTATTTTTGAAAAACATTGTTAAGCGATTTTAGTTTCGTTTAAAACATTATCGCTTTTAGCTGTTTTCCATTTCATTTTATTTTACGTGATTTTTTATTTTGGACAGTTTTACATTTAAAGTCAGCAATCAGCATTTGCGTGGGATACAAATGGCTGGTCCTCACAAGAGCGTCGCTCGGTTTACCAGAGCTGGGCGCTGAGACACGTCATTTTACACAGCACAAGAGGCACTCGAGGATGGCAAGAAAGCGGCTACGATAGCTCCAGGGAGTGCATTAGTTAATCTGCAGATAGCCGATTCATTATATGATCTGAGCAGGTTCGAGGACAACAAATTGATGCTGCATGATAATGTGCGAGATAAAGTCGGAATGCCCAATTTGCAGGTTGAAGAGCGCCCTCTGTGTGTCAACAATAATTTCCAGGATAATGTCGTCGCTAGTCTGGGCCCAAACACTCGTCCAAAATTGGTTGCATGCCTGGTGAGATCCTGAAGCCCACAGCACCAGATCAGGCAAAGTCCTCACTCGAAGATCACGTCGCATCAAAAAAAATGCGACGTTGAAAGTGTGGTGGTTAAGCCGGTCAAGAGGATTTCTCCATTGGATGCGGCTCGACGCCAGCGTAAAACGAAAATCTTTTATCAAAACTATCTAAACGGTGCCTGGATCGATATTGCCTTCCTCAAAGCACTGCGTCAGAATCCCATTGTTCAATGAATGAGAGCACTTCCACTCATGCTTTCATTTTAGTGTGCAAAACTGAAATGTTAAATTTGGCAATAAAATTTGGCAATGAACCTATTGAAAGTTTATAAAATATTGTTTTGAAGATTGTATACATAATAACAGGAAATTTAAATTAATAACATAAACAAATAATTGGTTTTAACATATTGTCGTTTTGTCTCATGATCTAAATCCAAAAAACCCACCGATTCCATACTATTAACATCTTTATTGAGTACTTATTTCAAGTACAAGACCATAATGTGCAATACTCAATATACAAATCGGATAACACTCGACTATTTCTACGATGTGGCCTTTTTGCCACATGCAAAGTCCTGACAAACTCGCGCCCCGCCAACCCATCCGCTTGCCTCCTGAAACACACCTGAAAGCAGTTAAGCTTATCGCATTTGGCGCGAATTAATTTCAGAGAAAAATGGCAACTTGATAGCTTTACAGTTTTAAATTTAAGTAATTACTTAAATTGCAGTTATATACAAACACAATTAGTACGGGTTTCCTTACTGCGCGTCGCGCCCGTAATTCAAAAGCTGGTGATAACAATAAAGAACGGTTTTCTTAGACACGCCGAAGATTACATACCCTGGCAAGGACATGGGCATTTGCCTCCACCCTATCCTTTAAATTTACAAAAACCGATCGAAGCTATATGAAATGTGAACCTGATGTTGATATTAAACTGTCCCTATGGACCCATACAATATAGTAATCCGATTTTGATGCTTTTTGTTGGCAATGTTGGAAGCATAATGACACGGATAACTGGTGATTTTTTTTCTTTAGATAACTTTTACTTATGTTAAACTCATATTGCGACCGATTAGGATATAGTTGTCCGATTTCGATGATTTTTAGGAGCATATAGTTTTACTTCTTTAGGATAGCTAGTTTTTGTTATGCGTCATGCGACCGATCGTTCCTATTGCAGCTATATGATATAGTGTTGCGATCCCGCCGGCCCTGACATATGCAAGCTGCGTGATTACAGTGAGAGACGCAGACAGGGCTATGTAGACTCGGCTAGTGATATTAATCAAGAAGATATACAAAGGATTGGTCTATTTATACCGAAAATACTCAACTTTAGGTAAAAAAATCCATGTTTTATGGCACCCACGTGTCCACAATGTACCTGCTCCAAATGAAAACTGCACCTAAAAGTAGTCAAAATTTTTATAATTCTACCTAGCAGGTGGCGAAACCCCAGTTTATGGGGGTCATATATTAATTTTGGTGGTTAATATATGTACCTACCATCAGTCTTTGGAATTTCTGAAAAATAATGAATAATTAGCTTATGGCAGGCAATTACGTTTTTTCTTTGCCATTGGTCGAGTTGAAGTGTGAGACACTGTATGTATACTCTAAGGGGTGCATTGCAAACGTCGCGACAGAATCAAGTTAGCGTCGAGTTAGAGTAGAAGGCAAAAGCAAACAAAATAGTAATTTGCCTGCAATTTATTCTTGGTGCGACAGCAAGCGGAGCAAAATTGGCAAGCGCAAACAAAAACCACGAAGAAATAATTGTTCGAAACGAACACCGCTGAGATCAGCGCAAGAGTGAGAGAGATTTTCAAAATAAGTTGCAAATAATATTAAATAAATGCTAATGGCTTTGCATTTGCCTTATTTGAACATTATAATTGGCTTATTTGTCAATTTGGATTCGCCTGTTGGCCACAGATTATTTAAAGTCAATTAAATAGGTTCGAGTAACATGTGCATACAATTTGAATTGATGAACATAGTCAGAGGAAATCCGTTAATTTGCAATATATCCCGACCATTGTTTAAAGTGTCAATTTGTTGCTGCTGCTGCTGCTGCTGCTGCTGCTGCTGTTGTTGTTGCTGTTGCTGTTGCTGTGGCAATGAAGCACGTACAACAATTTTGTTCATTGTGCCATATTCAAAACGATTGTATGCAGTTTATGTTATGTACAACTTTTGTCACTTTTTAATATTTATTAGTATGCCAAATGCAATGCACTTGACTCCATTCAATTTGATACGACCCTTACGCTCCCCCACCCGTTACGCTCACCCACCGTCTGCCACCCCATTCAAGTGGCAGCTAAATGGGGACTTGTTTTTCATCGATGAATTGTCGCATGTTTGCTGGCCCCAAACGACCAAAAATGGTCAAAAGCGACAGCCAACTGACGAACGCTTCATTTGCCGCATGCAACGCGGCCGCAAATATGCAAAAGACCAAAATGCGTCAATAAATGCAGAATGCTACACTTGCAACAAGAGGCAGCCACGAATGAAAAATGTGCTGAAAAAATTTTATTGTGTCAATGCTGGCCGAAACACATACACTCAGCAAAACAGACAGACAGAGAGCGAGAGAGAGAGATAGAGAGAGAGAGAGAGAGAGGAATGTTTCCACAAGAGAGCAATCGGAGTGAAAGAGAAGGAATGATAGGTAGCGAAAGAGAGAGAGAGAGTGAGTTGAGTTTAGTTTAGTTTAGTTGGCAATGTCCCGATGGGCCAAAACAAATGCAAAATGTGTTTCACTCTCTATACAAGTACTTACACACACACACACACACACACACACACATTTATATAGATATATATATTTAAACTTCTTTGTATATGTGTATATTTGTGTGTGTGCAGTTAGCTCATTATGCCAGACTTGTCATTAAAAATTAAAAGAGAAGACCCAAAAAATTGAAAAAAAAAACACACTGAGCGAAATTGTAAAAAAAATCAGTAGTTTGGTATACAATATTTACTTTTTTCTTTCATTTGAATTCCATTGGTGATCAATGGAATTTGTTTGCTGACTTTGACATTTGCAAACATTTCAATTTTGGTAATAACTCCGTTTATTACATGGACAAAATGTGCGAAACCCTCTTAACTTGGTTTTATTGCCTTTAACTTGAAACATTATGCCAGCCATTAGTCAAGTAAGTCGAAGTCCAATCAACGTTAAGAAGAATTGAAAGCGTTGTTGCCCCGTTGTATCAGTTCAGTTCGCTAGAAGCCAGTGCTGGGAAAAAGCAGCTAAGAACTAGGCTAGAGCCAGTGGCAGACCGAGTCCAGTCTAGTCCAGTCCAGTCCAGTTGAGAGTGGGTTCGTCTCGTACCTTGCACTTCAAACTGTTGCCAAGAATTCTGGCAAACGACGACAACAACAACAACAATAAGGCATGCCACCTGCCAGTTATGTGCACAAAGCGCCAACCTTATTGGCCAAAATTGAGGTCAACACAAGAAGGTCGTCCCGGCTCGGCTCGGTTCGCAAGTCGATTCAAGTCAACGTTGCTAATGGTAACTGTGACGCTCTGACGATGACGCTCTGACGATGACGGTGATGGTGACGGTGACGGTGACGGCCACGATAACAGCACAGCACAAATAATTGGCCATGGCAACCAAAGAACCAAATTGCATTGAACGTTAAGTTTCCATTTGAGTGTGCAGTGTGCAACAGCCCCAACAGCAGCTGCCAGACCCAAAAGAACTTGCAAATGATAGCACATACATATATACATCCATACATACATAATATACATGCATAAATATATAACAAAACCTAAATAATTTATTACCTTTCTACACAGCCTGGGGCTGACTTGGCTGCTGTGGCAATAGCCCTGAATTTTGCATACACATTTTGATCGGCACTTTCGAATTGCATTGACTGAATCTCAATTAAAAGTTTCAAAGATTTCGATTTGTCTGTCAATAAAATGGATATAGCCGAAGAGACTAACTATAACTGGATCTCAAAAGTAATTTGAATTGCGTGTTCGATTCAGAAATTCAACTGGTAAAATTATTCCGCATTACTCTACAGCATCCATCCTATTGGGGCTTAGTCTCTTGACACCAGACTTTCGCTGAACTCCACTTTCCCCCTTCACTTTTTCTCTCTTTTCTGCCATTGTTTTCACTATTTTCATGGTATATGTAAAGTGTGTGTGTGTGTGTGTGTGTGTGTATGTGCGTGTATATTTTACGTTGGCTGTTGTGATGTTTGGAGCGAGGTGGGAAGAGTCAACTACTAATTTACGACTGATTGCCTAGTTGCTGGAAAGGCTCTCCAAAGGCTGCAGCAATTGTCGACCCTCCGCCAAATGAAAGCGGGCCCATCAAAAGCCTTAACAAAATAACGAAAACTAACAAACATCGTTACACTTTGCTAGACTATTTAATACCCTTTAATTACCGATGTGAGCAACTTAAAATCAATCTTCAACATCATCTTTATAGCTGCAATATTTTGCATCTTATTCGAGATTTATGTATTTGCTTAAGGGAGATAAATCGAGCATACAATTATATCAAGTATGCGACTCATTTGACAATTTGAATAACATCAATCAATTTGCATATACCCCATATTGCTAATATATACAAGGCATAGTAGGGAGTGCTCGACTGGGAGATGCCCTCAACTTAGCTGCTAAATAAATGAAATCGATTAAAGCAAAGATTTCATTGTTTGTCATGCTGATCAAGAATACATATGTATGTATATATGTATATATTAGATGTATTTCGCCTGTTACATACCTTGGCACAGCTTCATTAAACCCTTTTTGCCAAGCTGAATGGGTTCAGGGTGTATTTAATATATATTGCAACTAAGCCATCAAAATGAATGCGAAAAATGCTCAACACAAAAGCAAAGCACATACATTTCTACATACTGGTAGGTGGGCGGATAGGCGTGGCATTTAGTGTTCATTTAGTGTTCCCAATGGGCGCATGCAATGCAATAGGCAATGGACCCCACCAAGGTGCCATTAGCCAAAATAAACAATAATCTAGAAGGAAGCAGCTGGCTTGAGCGATGTGGATGGATGCAGCAAAACAAATAAAATTAAATTATTATGTAGAATGCAAATAAAACTCGAGTACTTAGCATGCAAATCGAATAACAAATCGACAACAGACACCAGAACAAACTCCACACACACACACACACACACACACACGCACACAGACACACAAACATAAATAGAGGCAGACATAGGCCAAGTTAGGGGCAGCCATAAAACGTTATGAGTAATCACAGACGCATAGCTAACAATAACAACAAGAATGTGCAGATACATTTACGCAGTGCCGAAGTTCAGATACACTTTGTGATAAAAACGAAATTATCGATTTAAAATCGAATCGTATTTCGATAACGATTCCGGTACGTAAGGTGTACAGATTCCGGTAAGTGTTATGTTATGGTTTCATTACGGAACTACGTGGACTAATAATATCGGATCAAAATCAATTTGTAAGGTTGCGGTTCCGGTTCCAGTTTGACCTGAAATAAATATATCGAAATTACGTAAGAATATATATTTTATATATAACATCAAGAGTTCAAGAGTATTTTTTTTATTAAGGACAGACAACAGACAGATGCCAAGAAATAATGGATATGCCCTGAATGAAAGGGTATCACACTAAGAACAACAACAGTCCAAATAAACACATAAATAAATCAAACATGGTACTACGACAAATCTCGGTTGGCCAGCACATTAAAATATGGCCAATAACAACCAAATATCCATGATATGGTGATGATGATGATGATGATGACTATGCTTGCTGACCATGGGTAAATGCTTGGTAATAGGAGACGCAGAAAATATATATATATATATATATAAGGAGGTGGAAGAACAAAAAAATCAAAACCGAATTCGACTTGCACATTTTTGTAATCAACATAAAATCCAATCATCCGTCATGGACAACAGCCAACAGCCGTTCAGCAAGCGTAAGGGCTGTAAAAGGGGAGAATGTAGGGGTGGTGGGGGGGGGGGGGGGTGAGTGATAAGGGGACATTGTGGACAAGCAAAGGGCTATGCTTTTCCAAAACTTTTCGCTTGTTGGGCCCTGGCAGCGAGTATTGTGAGTAAAGTAAGTTTTTGCGTTGCCCTACAAAAAAAAAAACGAAGAGAAAAAAAAAGCGAAAAACGAAAATTTTGATTTATGAGTCGGGAGTAGCAAAACCAAAATATGCGCTGCTCATTTATAACGCGCTTAAATCTAATACGCTCAGTTCCCATGCGAGAGAAGTCGGACGCAATGTGCGGGGAGTTGAATTACACACTGTCTGAATGTCTCTTGCTGTCGCTGTCGCTGTCGTTGCTCCTCTTTCTCCGTCTCCGTCTCCGTCTCCTTCTCCTTCCTCGTCTCCTTCTGGGTCTGGTCCTGCTCCTCGCTGGCTTGTCTTGTTGGAGCTGTCGCGTCCGTATCCGCCAACCGCCAAACGTGCGTAAAGCGACGCGTGTCCGCTTTATGATTAATATGCGCTACAATACAAAATACACGATAAATAAGCAGGACAAGCAGCAGTAGCAGCAGCAGGAGCAGCAGGGGCAGGAGCAACGAGAGCTGGAGCTGGCCAAACTGACGCACACTTGCCCGACTGCCAGATGAAAGATGAAGACAAGGCACAGACGCTGTCTCCTTTGATGCCAAGTATCGCGCTCATAAATAGGCAATGATTTTTTGTAACTCCACACAATCCCATTGTGGCCCAGGGTGTAAGGAAAGTCGAGAGTATATGGACCATGAAATTTGGCAGTACCTTCAAGAGTGTAATTATGTGCACATTATCCACCATCAATACTCATTGAAAGCTATTAAACTTACTTGTAATCAAATCAATTACAAAATATTGCTGCGAAATCTTTGAAGAGCTATTTCCGATAGGGTTTCAAAGACGTTAAAGTACTTACAATATTATCACATTAGAATTGAAATTATGAATTCACCAGCATCAATTGGAGAGGTTGGTGGGATGGGTAGGGGTGGAGTTAGGCAAGAGGCAAGGCTTAAAGATATTCAAGTCATCAAGCAACTATCCCAGCTGACCTCCTCAGCGTTCTCTGAACGTTCTATAAAGTACAAACGCTCACTCTATCCACTGTTTTTCTTTGTGTGTGTGTGTGTGTGTGTGTGTGAGAGAGTGTGTGTGTGTGTGTATGTGTGTGTGTGTGTCTTTTTGTGCTGCCTTTGTGCTGGCATTGTGTGACAATGGTGACCCAGCTTCAGCTTCAGGTCCAGAGCACACAAGGAATGATAACGGCAAACAAACAAATTAGCACAACTGCCGCAACGGCATTTGTGGCTCTCCAAGATGTATCTGTATCTGTGTGTGTACGAGTGTATGTGTGTGTGTGTGCGTTTGTGTGTGTATTTGTGTGTGTGACCAAAACTAACACCAATTGCTCACCTTTTAGCTTGGATTCCGACTGTGCGCCAACGGGTAGCCGGAGTCGAAAGTCGGATACTGAGCTTGGGTTTGCTTTCAGTGTTTGCTTTCTATTCGGAGTCGCTTTCAGCCCTAGGCATAATTTTATCGCCTACATGTCATATTCTATTGTAGCATTTGCTGTCATTGTAATGAAACACAGCGCCGCACATTTGTTAAAGGCCAAACGAGCGCACAAATGAAGGTGCGAACTGACCCCAGGAACCCCATTGGACCCTCACTTCTATTGTTGTAAATATTACTGCGTGCTTTCTCTTTCTCTTTCGCTTTGTGTGTGTGTGTTTCTCTCTGTGTGTGTGTGTTTCTCTGTGTGTGTGTGTGTGTGTGTCTGTGTTCTGTGTCCGTGTACAAGTACTTTGTTAGTCATTTTGCTGCTTTCGTATTGTGTATTGTGTGTTGCGGTCAGCTTGTTCTATCGCTATCCCTATCTCAATCGACATCTCCTTCTCTTTCTCACTCTCTCGCCCTCTCCCTCTCCCTCTCCCTCTATCTCTCAGTTGGCTTCTTTCACTTTGCATTCACATGCAATTCCTGTGCCTGTTTTTGCACCTACTGTTCTATATATTTCATCCAAACAAATATATATCAACACAAAACACATTCTACACTTGGAGAATTTAGAAAATTTGCCGTTTAAATGGTTTTCATTAACTTTTTTGGAATTTTTGAATATACCGTAATTTCAAAATAAGAAATTGAGAAATGATATGTATGTGAAAGAAAAACATATTTCATAATTTCAGATTGTTGTGCATATTTTTTGTTGAGTGTAGAAGAACGCTTTCACTTGCATGGCACGTTGCACACACACACACAAATACAGGCACATGTACATACATATATACAAATATTTGTATATGGCAAATACATAGATACATATATTATGGTTAGTTCTCGTTTCAGCGGCCCCACTGTGCGCACCGTGTGGCAGCAAAAGTGCAAATGTCATTCGATGCCTGCCGCATTTAAAGTATTACGGAATTAACATTTCGTTGTGCCGCTTTTTGCATATGGGCGACGAACTCTGTCAGTCAGCCCCCTACCCAACCATGCCCCCCACCATCTTCCATCTCGCTACCAATGCCCCTGCCCCCTCCTTACTCCTTGTGTGTGTATGTGTGTGTGTGCAAAAATTGCGCTTCCTTTTGTGCCGTCGCTTCACATTTTTCATTAGTTTAGTGGGTTTGTGGCACATGACAGTCACAGTCAGGCAGTGCACGGGTCTCAAACACACACACACACATACATACACACACACACACACACACACACACACGATTACCCAGACGTTTTCTTGTGCTTTTGGTCGCTCTGTCTTTTTAGTCCCTAGATGTCGTGGCCTCATGCCCTCAACTGCCACATCTACTGCAACTTTCTAGGCTCTTCCAGCCAGATGTTACCAATTTCATTTCGCTGCCAGCGAGCTGCAATTGCATGCAATGCAATTACACACACACACACACACACACACCAATTTACAATTTTTGTAAATTAATTTAAATAGTTTCTCAAGATCAATAATTTAGCTGAGTCTTTGCCATAAGCTTCAGTGTAATGCACTTGCCTCATACGTGTCCTTCAACGTCTTTTTTTTTACAATTTTATTTTAATTTATATTTTCCTTGGTTTCCTTACAATTTGAAACACTCGGAAAAACATTGAGCTTGTGTCTGAATTCTTTTTTTTTAATGTAGCAATTTAATTTAATATTGATCAACCTATTGGTAGGTTATAAAATATTGTTTTGAAGATTGTAAACATAATAACAGGGAATTTAAATTAATAACATAAACAAATAATTGATTTTAACATATTACAATATTACGTAACATCAAATGTAACATTAAATATAACATTTGAGAGGTCGCTGGTGTGGAGGCGCCTTAAGCGTCTACGGGTTGTATTCGACTGTCGGTACACAGAAGTCGTTGTGCAGCGTCATATTGCGCACATGGGGTGGGGGTGGAGCACCAGGGATGTCTCTTAGCAACTTGTTCTGCAGAGCTTGAATGGGGTTAACCCAAGATTTTGCCGCTGTGCCCCAAAATGGAATCCCATAGGTCCATGTGGGCACGATGATGCTCCTGTACACCAGCAGCTTGTTGCTCAAGCTGAGTTTGCTGGATGACTTCAGCAACAAGTTGAGTTTGGCCCTCTTGGATCTACACGCTGCTGTGGTGATCTGTATGTGTTTGCGCCAGGTAAGTTTCCTGTCCATAACATGGTTCTCCTGAGGTATGACTGTGCTGTTGAGTCGGGCGGTTGGACAGTTACCACTCCTGAGCGCAACCGTACAGTGCTGCGTGACGGTTCTAAACCCAGCATTATGCTTGATAATGCCTTTTCGTCACACTTATCAAACTCAGCTTTTTCAGCCAGAGTTGCATTTTCCGATTTCACAATTCTTCCACAAACAATTGGCCATTGGTCAAGTTGCACCAGCACACTTTTTCATATGCAATGACCAAGCCGCATAGTTTCCGCCATCCAACTTATTAATGGCATATAATCCTAATCCCCTCATGCTTATTATAGCAATCAGCAATTAATTATCGCACTCAGCAAATAAAAAATTATTTATTTATTTATTTTATAATTATTATATTAAAACACTACTCTTCTTGGCGCTGGGCCCATAACCTGTTGATTTTGTCTTTGTGGATTTATATGCCCCTGTAGGTTCATGATGACACAATGACACCAGCTGATCAAGCCTGGTTGGTTGGTGTTCAGCGTCATATTGAGATGTCTCTTCTCTTAGCACCTTGTTTTGCAAGACCACCAGCGGTAGCAAAACAAGAGGACCGTGAGAGGCGTGAAGAGGCGTGCAGTTCAACATACTCTTCTATTGGATAGAAGAGCATAGTGAACTTCACGCCTCTTCGCGCCTCTGACGGTCCTCTTGTTTTGCAACCATGCCTGCAGCGGGATTCGAACCCACAACTGATGTTTTGTAGTTTTGTAGTTTTGCAAAGACTCAACGCTCACTACCATCAAGCCGGCAACAATACAAACAATAATAAACAATGATAAGCAAATAGGAAGAGAAAAATAAGTAAAATTAAATTACCCGCAGCCGGCAGGATTCGAACCTACGCTCCCAGAGGGAATCTGATTTCGAGTCAGACGCCTTAACTACTCGGCCACGACTGCTACGTTCGAATTCGATAGAAATAAAATACAAAAATAAATAAAGGTTACAAATATATTCGGTATTCGGTTTCGATTATGCTACTATAGCATAGCTTTCTGTAATTGGAACCTTAAAAAATGTTGAACTTCGGTTTCGGTTTGAAGTTCCATCGGATTCAGATTCGCTTCCGGTTTGACAAATTTTTATTGTTTTTGATGCAGATAAATCAGTTAAGCTTTAATGGCCGTGCAGAGTACTTGCATGCCTAAGTTGCTTTGTGGAGTATAATTTTCATGTTTTAAATTGTCTGCATATTATGCCTTACACACACTCGCACACACTTGCACACACTCACACATACACTCACACACAGATGTTGCCCGGCATTGTTATAGCTGTTTTCTTGTCGGTGTTATAGTTGTTGCATTATTTCACTCTTTGACTTCAAGTATCTTACCCTTGCTGCAGACATATTTCGTAAATGATTTAGATTTTATGCACTCGCTCCTGGCAGCAAAAAGGCGCAAGAAAATTAGAGCCTCGAACCCATTAGTGGAAACTGCCTTCATTCAAACTCACTTTGAACATTGGCAGCTCGCAAGAGTGCCGACTTTATTATTTATGCATTTAGAAACTTTTACAACCGTTTTTTGTACTCTATGTATACAAATTTGAAACATTACATATAAGCAATACTTGTGCAAATACATTGTTTAAATAAAAGGCATACAAAAATTGAATCAGGCACAAAATAGAACTACTTTTGCACAGGTTGGATTAATTGAATTATTATTTAATCAGCACACCCTACACTTCAGTAACGTAAGAACGGGCGAAAAGGGCAAAATACTGTGTGATTACTGTGTGCCATCTTCCTACGATACTTACATTGCCCCAGGGGCGTTGGCAGACTTGATTGCGAAATTCATAAACACAAGTGGAGGATGCACTCTGCCACTCTGAATGTGACATGAAATTGAGATGAATTCAAATCACATTTAAAACAACGGCCCAAATCTGACCTATGCATTATGCTGATTCAGTCGACAACCGCTTTTAATTTTGTCGATTTTGTTTAATCGAAATTTGACAAAATGCTTTTTACCTTAGGAGTGGAATTCAATCAAGGCTCTTTATGTACAGCAGATTGAATTTCACAAAAAGGTAAGGCAAACTTGTGACCACAAATCAGGATGTGGCCAAAACTTAACTACAGTGTCTGTCAAAAGTTTTTGGCTACATCGCAGCCATCCAATCGGTCAACTTTACATAAACAATTGCTTAACCAAACACTCAACTCACTCAACTCGCACACTAACTTTAGACATGACTCTGGTCAGCTGCCAGGAGAAAATCACACACACACACACCCACACATACACACACACACACACACACCGACACATACATACACACACATATGTAGACACTCACATTCAGACGTGAGTACATATGTTTGTGTGGATGGCAAAACCCTTGGCCAATCTTAATGTGGCGACTGTCGAGGGGAGCTGGAGCAAGCAGGGTTTTATTTGTTGTCGTTCTTATTGATTCATAAATATTTCAAAGCATTTCTAACACATACAGCACAAGAAATAGGAGCACGAAAAAAAAAATAAAGAAGAGAAAAAGAAAAGAAAAATAAGCCGAACCACTTTCAATGAATATATCAAAACTATAAAAATACCGTAAAGTGTTTTTCAAACATGGGCAATGCTCACCTTAAGCAGCACACCAGCTCCTCGGCTGTCTCTCTCCCTCTTTCTCTCTCTCTCTCTCTGTCTGTCGCTTGCTGTATGGGTGTGTGTGTGTGTGTGTTTGTTTGTGCATTTGTACATGTCCGCTCTCCTTTTTTGTCTGTCCCGCTTCGTAGCGGTAATGTATCAACAGTTAAAGATTTTTTTTCTTTGGTATTTTGCACCGTTTTCGTTTCTGCTGCTTGCACTTCGCTTTGAATTTTCATTTTTATTTATTTGCGCATATTTGATTTGCTTGCAGACCAGAAAAGTAGAAGAACGAGTCCTGTCCTCTGTCCCGTGTCCGCTGTCCTCTGTCCTCTGCCCTGTGTCCTCTTATCCCGATGCTGCTGCTGCTGCTATCCATGAGCCGTTAGTCCACAAAGCTTATGGCTTTTTATATGCCTTGTTTAGCTTGCGTCCGTTGAACATATTGAAGGAGGCGCCAGGGCACGGTGCGCAACGGACTTTTCAGCTCCCAACTTGCCTACATCTGGTGTCCCCCTCCTCTTCCCCCATCTGAACTCTGCACCCTGCACTGCCAATGTCTGTTTACTGTTGCTACCAATAAAAAATCATGCACACACACACACACACAGACGTAGAGTGGAACGTCTACATTTAGATAAGCATCCCGATGGAGAGGCGTTCACCTTCGCTCTGCCTATGCACAACTTACACCGAGTTATAAAGCATATCTTTATACTTTTGGCCTGCCATCGATATATTTGTAGTGCCGCCCATTCTCAACCCAACATGTGTGTGTGTGTGTGTGCGCTGATTTAAATATTCTTTGGCAAACTGGGGGTTATGCTAAATATTTATGCATGACTGCTTTTCTGTGACATCAAATAAATCACTTCAATGTTTAGTTTTTGGTGTAAGTTTCAAGTTTCCATCGTTTAGTTTTAGTTACTCAACCCAAAAAAACTGCGCTCGATTTCTTTATTGTTCTTCTTTTAGTTGATTTTGTGGCCACATTTTAAACAACTTTTCTCCACATTTATTTCAAATAAGATTATTGAGTTTCACTGAAGAAGAAGGAAGGTTTTGAAATATTTACTATTTGGTATCTTATAGTTCGAAATGATTTCAAAGAAAAATATTGCATACTTTTTTGGGCATAGCCAAAATTAATGCGTAAGAAATGAAATAAACGATGCCAAGAAACTCTGACACTCCCTCGATGACTGGTTCACATGTTATTAAAGAAGCAAACATTCAATCATTTGCATAGAGTGAGCCTACTTGTCCAAGTAACGGATCCTATGTGAACGGCTGCTGCGAAACTTCGTTTATCTTAGCTGATAACCATTGTTAAGTTGTGTTCGATTTGAATTTTTGGAATGAATTTGTAAAGAATTAATATTTAAATATATAAACAAAAGTTGGCTAAAATTGGTATGGTATGTACGTATAATATCAGCTGTTATATTGTCTAATCCGTTTTGAAGTTCACACAGCATCACACGGCATCCGTCCTCAGGCCTGTTGACTACGATGGACCACATACACGCACACAGAGATTGTAAGTTACATAACAAAACAAAAATAGCCATACAACAGTTGTGGCATACCACAGATGTACATACCATTATAAAAGATGGCTTGAATTAGTAATTAAGTTAAGCTCCCCAACATGAAATATGAAAATAGTAATTATGTAAGACAAAAAATGAATGTAAGAAAATAATGGAACAACAAACGATCATTAACGATTAGCTTGATGGGCCCCTGATATAAATAAGGTTTGGCATCTTGAATAGGATAAATGCCTAGGATATTCGTCCTTACAGGTTGGCCGGATAAATGGAGAAGAACATTTCCATCAAGGTTCTTCGACCTGAATGTCTTACTAATGAATTATTTTAACTATCCGTCTGGTTGTTTTATTCCGTTCCTTCAGCACTCTGTCTACTATTTTTTAGTTATGTGGCACGGCAGCTTACTAGGTAGCAACGCACCCACCCCACTTTCCCTAAGCACAGTCGACCCCGTAGGCAGAGTACGTCTCCAGTCTGCTGCACACTTTAACGTATTCGTTACAAATCATGAGCTGATAATCGTAGTATCAATTTTTTTATTATGCTGATTGCCTGCCCAAAGCTTAAGCATGAATGGGTTGGTTAGATTTGAATAAAAAAAACACGCTTATGCCAAACATTGTTGGCGTCACCCTTGTGAGGTGATAGTGTCCCCACTACTCATCACAGATTTGAGAATATTTACCAGTATACTCGTCTGACACTTTGCAAGTAATGTGTACAAGGATAATCAAATAAATTTCAATACTGCTAACAAAAAAACATTTTTTCAGATAGTCAGATAATTCATAGAATATGCATAATCTCATTGCTTGTAGCAGCCAAGCATAAAAATACATTTTACCTGTGCTTTGTAAATAACTTGGCCAACAAATTGCATAATGGAGTTGAAGCCTTAATTATATTATTAACAGACTCAATCTTGACTTAAAATGCCCGCCAGCTGTAAGCATAACACAGCCGGCTAATGCAACTTAACAGCAACAGAAGCAGCGACGGCGGCAGCGAGCCGATGAAGAGAGCAGCAGCAGTAGCAGCAGCAGCAGCAGCAGCAGTGGCAGCAGCAGTGGCAGCAGCAGAGGCGAGAGTTGCGCTGCATATTTTGCCGCAGCCGGTAAAAAAGCTTCAGAGAGAGTTTGCATTTGGCAGTGCCTCTCTCAATTTGATATGCTCTCTGCGCTCTGCTGCCGTTTTGCTGTTGTTCTGTTGTTGTTGTTGTTGCACACATTTCCCGGATGCTTTTGCGTTTCTCTGCAGGAGCTGCTGGATGCTGTCGCAGTTGCTGCACAGTTTTGTTTTCCGGTCGCAGCATATGTATGTTGCAGTTGCCTCTGCTGCGACCTCTGCTGCTCCTGCTGCTGCTGCTGCTGCCGCTGCTGCTGCTGCTGATGCACGCTGAAAATGTTGTAACTTTGCAGCTTATCCTGGAAATTACGTAAGCAACAGCAGCAGCGGCCGCCAGGACGACGACGACTACTGCAATGCTGTCGCAATGAATAAGGCGGCAAATCAAAACAAAACTAAATGAAAAATATATCGACGACAGGGCGCAGCAGGCGTAAGAAGAAGAGCCAGAGCAAGAGCAAGAACAAGAACAAGATGCACAAGAAGGTGCAATGAAGCGGCACAAACAGCAAAATTAGAAGTTGGCATCCAGCGCAGCTCGTGCCTATGCTGCGTGTCACGAGCCAGCCACGAACTTCTCTGTAAACAAATTGAATAAATACAAACCAAACTTGCGTTAAATTTATTTGTTGCTCATTCCTTGTAAGCTCGTAAAATGATTAGTATTGAAAAATTAATAATATATAATATTCGTGCTCGTGCTGCTGTAAATAGTTTTGCTTGAGATGAGCGCATCTCTAGCAATGACAGGCGGCAAAGTCGGCGCACCTTTGGCTAATGTCACGACGCAGCCAGTTAAAAGTTCACCTTACCCGCTCCCTTGAGTGCTTCGTTTGTCAGTCTGTCTGTCAGTCTGTCTCTTTGTCTGTTCGTCTGTTCGTATGCTTGCGTGTGGGTGTGTGTGTGTGTGTGTAAAGTTTTTGGCAATGGGCACGTGATTCATGTGTGTGTGTGTGTTACATATTAACGCGCACAACCTGGCGGCGGCTGTTGGCCGTATTCCGAGAGCAAGTTAAAAGGATAATGACACTGGTCCGGGAATTTACCGCTAGCAGCCAGGCCATATCAATGGAACATGTGCTTGTCTTTGCCAGTGTGTGTGTGTGTTTGTGTGTGTGTGTTTGTGTGTGTGTGTGTTTGTGTGTGTTTGTTTGTGTGTGTTTGTGTTTGTGTATGCTTTTATGTTAGTTGGCAATGTACGCGTGTCGTGATCGTAATTCGCGATAAACCGGAATGCAAGCAATTAATATTGATGTGCAACTTTGTTTCCTTGCCGCCAACTGCAACACTTACAAAGGACTACTTATCTCAAATGTATTCTTTGCTTAGCTAATATCGCTTATATCAACAATTTTGGTTTTGTTTATATGTATATTTAAACAAGTGCTTTGCCTCCGATACTCTTTCTAATGCAAATGCTTCGCAACTCGCCGATTATCTTAAGACAGGAATCTCAAACATTTCTAATGCAAATACGGTGCGAAGTAATTGATAATCTAGATAATCTCACTATTGATTAAAAGTACGCTTGAATCGCATATTTCTTCCACTATTTAGAGAGTAAGCACAAAACACAGCATGAATTTGCACTATTCTAACAAAGTTTTGTCTCAACATTTTGTTGACTGCATGTTCAGGACGCCATGTTGCAAATTTCATTAATTTTGTTGCAAGACTTTGTATCTGCATCCTGTTCTGTTTAATGTGTGTGTGTGTGCGTGTTTCCTCTGTGCTTGTGAGGTTTGTTACTTTTTGTTTATTTAATTAATTGGAATATCGTGATTTTCTGTATAGTTGCATCTGGCGTTATCATGAGAAATCATTGCTAAAGTTTGATTGTCTTTTGCCAGTTGTTCCGTAATGTTTTTAGCTGTGTTCTGCTTGCCGCTTTCTGTGCCCTGGTCTCCGTTATCTTTGTTAATTGTGGGCTCAATTGTGATTTTGAAGTGCTTGGCAAGTTTCTCACCTACAAAACATTTTGCCTTTACAACAAAAGCGTCGTCTTAATTAGTTTGTTATATAGGAACAGCCACAGGGACACGGTCACCAATAGCAACTGCGACTGAGGCTCAGATTCTGGTCTTGGTCCTGGTCCTGGTGCTGGTGCTGGACCTGGAATGTATGCTCCTGTCTGCTTCTGTTTCTGTACTCTCTCTGTGCTCTCTTTGCTGTCATTCTCTCGTTGGTTGTTTGGTGTTCTGATGACGACGACGGTGCCGGTGTCGGTGTTGGTGATAGCAACGGAAGTGGTTTCACAATGGAACTTAATGAGTATAAGCGGAAATTTAATCAGCAGTATAAATAATGAAATGACAGCTGAATGCCTCGCCTCGCCTCGCCTCGCCTCGCCCCGCATCGCCTCGTCCCGCCACGACTATCAGCTAGATGTCCAAATAAATATATATTTTTAGAAAGACAGTAGTCGTAGTGGCATCATTGCAACACCCACTCAATTGCCCGGCAATGAATCAAAACTCATTTGCCGCCCTTGTTGTTTGCGAACTGTTTGTAGTTGTTGGTCAATCAGCGTTGGCAATGAACGTCGCCGACATCAAATGGAACTTCAGACAATAAAAACGCTGTTGCGCTGTAAATATGAACTAGACACGCGTTGCATGCATTTTAATGAAGTACCATGGCATTACCTCAAGAGACAAATAAATGAATGTTCCAGAAGCAAGGAAAGTAGCCTGGGATGGTATGTGGGACGGGATGTGTTCTCCAAGAGGGTGCATCCATTGACACTGACAGGAGCACCTCTCCTCAGCTTCTTGAACTGTTTTGGTCCAGGATAGCAACGAATTGATGATAGTAGATCGATCTACACAGATGGAACGGGTTATCAGATAGTTATCATTATTCAGGGGCGGCATGTCAGCTTCAAAAATGTCAAATAATTTCATTATGATGTTTACATATGTACGCACATACATATTTACATACATAATCAGAATGTATGCATTTGGGTCCATCGAGTTGAAGTCGTTCCTTTTGATTCCATTTGAGGCATACCTTAGCCAAGAAAACAACGGCGAAATTCCTATATTGTATCCTTTTCGAGCACTTTCGAAGGGTATGTCGAGTGTCATTAAGTGTGTGACGCGTTGAAGAAGACATAGCCGATCTTATATTGGGTAGACATATATATTCCTGATCGGCATTAGTGGCCAAGCCAATGTCGCCTGACTGTCTGTCTGCTAGTCTCACAGTTCCGATCTGAGCAGATGGACTCCAGTCCAGCAAGGATATATAATCTTCGGTGTGTCCAAGATAACTGTTTTCTCTTGTTTTAATATAATGTCAACTTAATATTGTTGCAAAAAAAAAACAACCAAAAAAAGTTTCAGACTCGTATAAAACAACAGTCAAATTCAAATAAAGTCTGGCCGAATTTGTGGAAGGCTTGTTGCCAGTGAATGTGTCTGTGGGTGTGTCTAATGTGTGTGTGTGTGTGTGTGGGAGGGGGAGAAGGCATTTTTGATTATGTTGTGCTGCGGAGCATGCAATTTGAATTGAACTTTTCACAAGCAAATAAACTTCCACACACGCTCAGCGGCTGCGATTCGCAGTTCGAAATTTAATTTTCCAATTCATAAACAATTTCTGTAATAAAACGAAGCAAGTATCAGTGATAATAGTAACAATAATAAAAAATAAGCTTGCCACAACATAAAGACGCATTTGGCTTTGGTTTCGAGTGTTTTCCCTTCCCTTCTCTTATTTTTTTTTATTTTATTTTGTTCTCTTGGCTGCAACGCCCCGTTTCGAGTTACAAGTTCTTGTCTAAGTCGCAGTCTTGGCCAGCTTCCCATATCCATTGCCATTTTGTTATACCATTTTTGGTATGCGTTTACAATGTTGGGCGTGTTTTTGCCGCCTTCGCTCTTCAACGCGCTTAGATTTGCTTCTCTGCTATTGTTTTTCCGCGTTTTTATGTGTCTTTGCCCGCGCATAACAAATTTCCTCTTCATAAGTCAAGACATTCGGTTCTGGAAATACTTCTTCCCCTGCTCTCCCTCTATCACTCACTTTGGGTTTATGACTAAGCTAAGCTGCACAAATCGCATAAGCTGGTTTTATCACACCCGAAATTGCCTCGAAGCACAAGCTGCTAAGCCTCCAAGAAGATAAATAGGCCACATCGTAGAAGTAGTCGAGTGTTATCTGATTTGTATATTGAGTATTGCACATTATGGTCTTGTACTTGAAGTAAGTACTCAATAAAGATGTTAATAGTATGGAATCGGTGGGTTTCTTGGATTTAGATCATGAGACAAAACGACTCGACTACGAGATACCCCGAACTAAGCTGTTAAGTCTGTTAATTCTCTTAAACACAGGTGCTATCGGAAATCGATTTGTATCGATATTCGGGAAATGTGCCAGTTATCGATTCAAAGTAATGACTTCGTTTTGCTCATATAGTCTCTGGGGTCGGAGAGTTTATACTCGGTTGTTGATACTCGTGAAATATTCGTTATTTTATCGGACATGCTTCCTTACATGCACATATTTCCACAACTTAATTAAATCCCTTCTTCCAATTATTATGGTTTTTTTGAGATCAGCAGCGACAAATTAAATAAATATTAAATGGCTTTCACACAAATTATTGAAACAGATTATTTGAAATGATTATAATACATTGAATATAAAAATAAGTCGATCCTTGTACTGCTTGTATGACGTAGCAGTCGGCAGTGGCCGAGTGGTTAAGGTGTCTGACTCGAAATCAGATTCCCTCCGGGGGGTCTAGGTTCGAATCCTGTCGGCTGCGGGTAATTTAATTTTATCTTTTTTCTCTTCCTATTTGCTTATCATTGTTTATTATTGTTTGTATTGTTGCCGGCTTGATGGTCGTGAGCGTTGAGTCTTTGTAAAACGCTTTACGGTACATCAGCTGTGGGTTCGAATCCCGCTTCGGGCATGGTTGTTTAGTGTTGTTGTGTTTGTTGTGTTTATCTATTCTTTTCTTCTTCTTCTCACTGTACTACCACTATTTCTCATGATGGCAAAATTACACCAGGTGATCAAACCTGGTTGTGGTTGGTGTTCACAATGTGTTCCCATACGATTGTAGCTGGATCATAACGTTCCACAATATTTGTGTAATCATGGATTTCCTTATCGAAGCCACCCAAGTATCCATTTGCAACAGTGACACCAACGTAACTTGTGATTCATTGGCGCCCGACGACTCCATTCGTTTGTTTGCGGATCATATCTTTCGGTTGATTGTTGCCCCCGTCCTCCGCCAGTGGTATAGAGGTGGCTGCCCAGCACCGCAACACCAGGGGAGTCACGCTTCTGGGGACATCAGCGACATCATCTCGAGTAGAAAGATGTCTTCTCCCAGATGTCCCAGCGACATCATCGAGTGGAAGACATCTGCCGCAACCGAGCAAAGATGTCTTCTACTGTCGATGTCGCCGATGTCCCAAAAGCGTGACTCCCCTGGTGTTGCGGTGTTGGGCAGCCACCTATATGCCGCTGCCGGACGGGGGGGCAACACTCACTCGAAAGCTATGATCCGCAAACAAATGAATGGAGTCGTTGGGCGCCAATGAATCACAACACAAGTTACACGCCTAGGGGTAGTAGAGTAGAAAAAAAAAAAAAAAAAAAAAAATTTTTTGGCTGATTGCTATAATAAGCATGGGGGGATCAGGATTATATACCATGTTTGCTACCTGGGTATGTATCTGTACAGGAAACTTACCTGGCGCAAACACATACAGATCACTGCAGCAGCGTGTAGATCCAAGAGGGCGAAACTCAACTGGTTGCTGAAGTCATCCAGCAAACTCAGCTTGAGCAACAAGCTGCTGGTGTACAGGAGCATCATCGTGCCCACATGGACATATGAGATTCCATTTTGGGGCACATCTCTGGTGCTCCACCCCCACCCCATGTGCGCAATTTGACGCTGCACAACGACTTCTGTGCACCGACAGTA
Organism: Drosophila imparisetae; assembly: GCA_035042265.1. Taxonomy (NCBI): domain Eukaryota; kingdom Metazoa; phylum Arthropoda; class Insecta; order Diptera; family Drosophilidae; genus Drosophila; species Drosophila imparisetae. The sequence continues at coordinate 1,364,334 of JAWNLP010000147.1, forward strand.
ATTAGTCAAATAAACCTCCATACAAGTCGTCATAATGACCGGTTAGATAACCATGTTAACCCATTGGCCTGCTCATTAGGGTCGAATACAACCCGTAGACGCTTAAAGCGCCTTCACACCAGCGACCTCTGGACAGTTGGGCGATACCAGTAATGTGCAACAAATGTTATATTTAATGTTATATTTGATGTTATGTAATATTGTAATATGTTAAAACCAATTATTTGTTTATGTTATATATTTGAAATTCACTGTTATTATTTATACTTCTACAAAACAAGAATTTGTAACCTTTCAATAGGTTGATCAATGTTCTATACAATTGCTAAATAAATAAAAAAAATAATAATAAATATACTTAAGAACTTTAAAATCTTAGCTTTTTCTAAACTAAAATAAATCAACTTAAAAAGTTGTTCTCATCTTGAAGCTAGTAGTTACCCGTCTGTAGTCTGTAGAGAAATCGTAATTAAAATTTATTTGCTTATTTTTAACATATATAAACACAATTAAATTAATAATAGAACGACGATTTAAATCTTCAATTTCTTGATTTATATATTAGATTAGATTCCTTGCGTCGACAGCTTTTTTCCCCCATTTATATTGATATATAGCCACTTGTAAATCGAGGAAAGATTCAGTTTGAATACATAAAAACTGCTGTTTTAGTGCAATGACCACTGTCCAGAAGTTTGAATGTGAAACGGAAATATGTGCAGATATTGGAAATGGGAATCGGGAATTAGGAGTCCACTGAAGAGGACATAAACACTGCCGCCTAAGTGCTCCAATAATCACTTCAATCACGTTTGCATAATTGTTCAATTATGAAGCAATTACGTGAATTGGAAACCTTTGGGCTCCTTATTGTAGTTGTTGTCGCTCCTGCCGATCCTGTTGTTGTTGTTGTTGTTGCTGGTGCTGGTGCTGGTGCTGGTGCAATCGGGTCGTCCATTTGCCGGGGCTGTTATCAGTAATATGCCAAACCGAAAAACATTGCCAGGCGACCGCGTCGCCAACAAAAATTAGCAGACATTGGAAATTGCCAACGGGTCTGGCATCCCTTTCCTGCACCCAACTTCCCTCCCAATGCTGTGTTTATCCCCAGTGCTACTAAATGTGTGTGTGTGTGTGTGCTGATGTGTCATATTAATTAAGCGTTTGATTACCAGGCCCTGCCGCGCTGCAGCCCAAAATTTTGGTTCAATATAGTATTTTGGCTGTGTACGAGTATTTTTCGGGATAATTGCCAAATTCGCTGCTCCTTGTTGTAGTTGTCGCTGGTGTTGGTGTTACTGTTGTTGCACAATGTCAAAGGCACAAGAGATATAGGATTGGAAAATTGACTGCAGGTTTTATGGGTGGCGCAGGGCAACGCTAAATGAAAGTATTACTTGTAAATGTTGCAGAAACGATTGCACACAAACAATTTACTTCAATGCACAGCAATTCAATTAGCTTTATTTGCATTCATGCACTTAAATTAATAACTTTAAGCGAAGATCTGGGCAGAGGCAGCACATCTAAGACAGGCTATAAGAGAACAAGGCACATCTTAGCCAAAGGAGGATGCAGTATGCGAGGCAAACATGTGTTAACCTTGGATGAAATAGCAAAGCCCCAACACCGACACAGATCCTTGAATTTGTTCCGAGGTCGCTCCAATAATAATCATAATATGCAACTGTTCATTGATATATGTATTTCCGATCTAGCTATACAATATAAATGGAAAATGTCGAACAGATAATTGCTTACTCATAACTGCGATGATTAGAGAACTCAATTAGATTATTTCTTTCCGTCGATAGAACATATGTATGTGCATATGTATGTGCTATCGATTGATAATCTAAATTGCAAATTGAATTCACATGAATTCACATATGTATCATTAGGCTCAATTTGCTGCCACCTGCCCCACCTGGGGCAGTTATCAAAATGAGGCATGCCGCATAAATTAAATGAAAGACCAATCGACCGACTAACTGACTGACCTGCTCACTAATAAAGCTAGCTGACCAACTGACCAACTGACGGATTGACTGATTGAGCGATTCACTGACTAACTGACTGACTGACTGACTGACTGACTGACTGACTGAGCAGTGGCTCCTTAATGAGTGCTCATCATCAATTAACGTTGACAAATGCAAAAATAGAGATTTATTGAAGAAGGGCGAGCGGGGCAGTTGAGGTGGGTATAAGGAAATTGTATGTGTGTTTCTGTGTTTGTGTGTGTGTGTGTGTGGGTGTTTCATATGCGCACAGTTCTCTCACTCGTTAGACGGCTAATTGGCAGCCAGCTGAAAGTCAAACAAAAGCCAAAAGAAATACCAATAAAGCCGACGATTAGAGCTGAATGCGAAACCCAAAAACAGGACGACGATATCCTAACGATGTTAAAAGCTGCATTAAGTATCAATCATACAATGTGCCACCGTGTGTGTGTACGTGTGTGTGTGTGTGTGTGTGCGTGTGCATATGCGTGTGTGTGTTCAAATAAAGGCAACAGCAAACAACACAAAAAAGAAAGGAGGGCAGCCGAAATTGAAGAGGTCCACAGACACGTGTATCTGCTGTTCGCGAGTGTGTGCGGGTGTGTGTGGGTGTGGGTGTGCAAGTGTGTGTGCGTGCGTTTTGGGTGCGTGTTGTGTGCGTGTTGTGTGATTATCGGTCGCTTGTTACACGTCTAATCTGTTAAATCCTGTTTACCAAGATTACAAATCAATTGTGGCCAGACATAAAAAGCAGAAAGCACAAAAAAAAATGAGAAAAATCTGTTGTTGGCCAAGTTTAGATGGCGGGGTATTGGTAACATTTTCACAAAGTTTGCAACACGTACAGCAATAAACAAACTAATAGAGCCATATCAAAATACTATGTGCATCAAATAAACTCACCATTCCATGCCGTTGAATACTAATATGAATATACATACATACGTACATACATTCTGGAAGATCGCCAATTTATGTACGTATTTGTCATTTAAATACGCTTATTTTATATTATTTACTTTTTGCATTTATTTTATTTGTGTTTCTTTTTTTTTAAGTTAGAGAGTTGCTGTTGATGAACTTGAAGTAATTTATGGAAAATCATTGTTGGTTGGTTCACTTTTCCGAAAAGTGCATGTTTCCCATTTCTATATATATATAATTTTTTAAGCTGTGCTTAATACTGAAAAAATGACAAAAATGGTCAAATTAAGTATCACATAAAAATACGTTTTAACAAAGTACAAAAAAAAACACGTCTGTTGCAAAAACTATTTAATGGAATGTTTATAAAAAAATCGTATTAAGTTTATTAAGGTGTAAAAAGAGCACGTGGAGGTCACCACATTATATGACACTGATTAAAATCATGAAAATTCAGCAAATATTTATATATATATATATATATATATATCGTGGGAACAATCAGATAAGCAATAATGGCTTAAAGCGTTCGCATGGCAAAAATGCCAGCCTATTGTTTGCTACATTTAGTCATACAATTTTTATTAGCACCAACATACATATACATGTACATATATAACCACCCACCCACACACTTATACCCACACACACACACACACACGTATGAGTGTATGAGTGTGTGTGTGTAAGGTATGGCCAGTAAACTACCCCATGAAAATAAATATGCACAAAACTATAAATATACATGTTTGTTAGATGAATGAGAACCAATCCAGCCGAAGTTGAAATACTCTTCCAGATATACTTGCCAATTATACTGGTTAACAAAAACAGTTAGCCTGGATATTAGAATAATTAAATGGAACTGTTTGATAGGAAAAGACATAAATATGAATTTGACCAAGTATAGCAGGGCGGAAAAAAATGATCGATTTATTTGATGGGAAAATTGGGGAAACCCTACACAAGGGCATTGAAATGAAGGTCTCATATATCTATTACAAATACAAAGAATATTTCGGTGGGTTTGGCAATATTGTCTAAGGGTAGTAATACAGTCGGTGGTGGTAGTGGTGGTGGTGGTGGTGTTGGCAAAGGGTGTGATGGTTTTTGTGCTGGGTTTGCCGTTGAAGCTGCCATTGGAGACAATAATTGATGTTATCAAAATATTGTATGTGGTATAATTTATCAATAAACACCAATCGGGTGGAAATAATTTGATTATGCTTGATATGCTTCGAGCCATATTTGTTGTGTAAACAGTGGAAAGTTGCAGCACACACACACACACACACATATGTATGTATGTCCTGTTGCGACTCACTTATGCAAACGATAAACGACAAAGAATCTGAGGGCAAAGGAAAAAAATCATTCATTGATTTTGTGTGCACAATTTAAATGTATGCATTTAATGAACCCCCTTCCCCCAACCACTCCCCATTAATTGGCTTTTAATCTATCAAATTGGATTTAAATGATATATTTTATAATGCTAATAATCTTATCTGCCCATCAAGCAGATTAATTGCCACAAATATATACGTATGTATATATTTTTAATTGAACTTCAAATAATGTTTCGCACTTGCCAATAAATTATGAAGTTGACTTGCGGCAAACTCAGTTAATCATTTAATCGCAATCTTTTCAGGTTGCAAGAAATGTTCTTGTAAATGCCACATCAATGGTAGATACATATAGATACATATTTTCATCTGGCAGAGTAATATCGATGACAATGCATAGTTGGATCTTGCACAAACATCATCTTTCAAGAATTGAATACATATTTTTGAATCGAAATCTTTAGTTGTCATTTTGCTATCGAAAAATTTAAATACAGCATATTATTATTATTATTATAATTATTAATATTATTATTTGAAGTTAAGCCTTCCTTACCAGTATTCGGATGGACTGGATGAAGGGAAGTATGCAATAGGAAATCTTTCATGGCTTCAATCTGATGGTCAATATCAACTTAACTGATTTTTCAATATTATAGTGTGTGAGGAGCCATATAGCTTTGACATATGCTATATGCGCCCCTCGCAACAACTTTGACATACGCTACATACGCCCCTCGCAACAATTGCAACGAACGCGTCAGCATACTTCGTCAACGACGAAAACAACTGCATCTCAGGCAAATTTGGGAAAATGATATGCAGGCGCCGCTGACGAATTCCAATCGAGTGCAGCGACCTCAGAGTGAGGCAACCGCTGAGTGCAGCGATCGCAATAGGAGCCCGCTGACCTAACAACACGTCGACCAGTGGATCGTAACAGGACGATCCACCGGCAAGGAGCTTCGAAGGAGTCAGTCAGCGGCAGGCAGTCCATCAGAAGTGAGAAACGAGTGCGAAACTCACTGTCGGGCAAGAGTAAGTCTGAGACTCACCGCAGTCAGTGCGAAATCTAGGAGCGAAGTCAGGCAGAGAAGGTACATGGAACGTCGGATATCAAAGGGATATCCATATGGCAGTTAAAATTGTACCATAGTAATAGGCGAAGCCGAATAAAACCATTAGCCAATATATAAAGGATACGTGTTATTAATTATTGCAGCGCAATCAAATATAAATTTGTTGCTCGAACCCATAGCTCGGCTGACGAACTGAAAAGGTTCGTTACAAGTGTGATACAAATACGGATTCATAGTTAATATTAAATAGTTGTAAATTAAACACGATATTTTATTTATTTTATAGACACAACAATATGTTGAGCCTTAACACCGATTCTTTTACTCTCCCTGCCAGCATAGTTCATTCAAGTAATATTATATTATACGTATATATGTACAGTGGCGGACACCTTATTGTAAGCAGTGTCAAAGAAAAAAAGTAATTGGCTGCCATAAGCTAACCATTCATTATTTTTCAGAAATTCCAAAGACCGATGGTAGGTACATATATTACCCACCAAAATTGATATATGACCCCAATACACTGGGGTTTCCCCACCCGCTAGGTAGAGTTATGTAAAAAAGTACCCTATTTTGAGGGGACAACTTATTTGGAACAGTATAAATAAAATAATATATTTGCATTATAAAAACTTAAATAAGGATGTTAATACTTAGTATGATATCCTTTAGCCTTAACCACTTCCCTTAACCTATTATTCATGGAAGATACCAGCTTCCTGGTAGCTTCTGGGCTGATTCTGGTCCACTCATCCCGCAGAGCAGTTTTGAGGTCTTCTTTGCTGGATATGCTGTGCTTACGGATGTTATTTTCCAGCTGAGCCCACAAATTCTCAAAAACATTTAAATCTTGAGACTGGGCCGGTGGAATTATCATGTGGGGGCAGTTCCTCAGGAGCCAGGACTGCACTATCTTGGCCTTATGTTTGGGATCGTTGTCCTGGTTGAACCGGAAAGTACGTCGGATTCCTACCTTCTCGGCACTTTGGAGTAAATTTTTCTTTAGTATGTTGAAGTACACATTCTTGTCCATTGTTGTTCCAAAAATCACAAAATTCCCGAATCCGGCTGACGAGATACATACCCATGAAATGTCACTTCCTCCACCATGCTTGACTGTTGCCTTTACGTGTTTGGGATTCAGGTCAGTATTGGCCTGTCGCCACACATAATTCCGCCCGTCCTAGTCAAAAATGGTGAACTTGGACTCATATGCAAATATGACTGTGTTCCAGAACTCCAAATCCTTGTCCAATTGGTTTTTGGTGAACTTCATCCAAGTCCCTATATTTTTCACGTTTATAAAGGGCTTCTTCCGTGATACTCGGGCATTAAAGTCAAGATTGCGCAGAAACCTGGGCGCAGTTTCCACACAGCACTTTTTCCCCATTTCATCCTGCACCTGTTGAGCCACTTTTGGAGCCGATAGCTTGGGATTTCCCCTTATTTTCCTGGTGATCCTTCGCTCCTCCTCTTCGGTGAAAATCCAATTTGGTGCCTTTCTGCCCTTGCCCTCAATCCGATTTGCGTCGACGTAGCGTCGAATGATGTTATACTCAGTTGACTTGCTCAGACTGACCATTTCAGCTATTTTGCGATCTGAATATCCGATTTGGAAGTGTTCCAGGATGAGTTTCCGTTGTGCAATGGTAGTCTGATTGTCCATAGTCCATATTGGCTTATTGCACCCGAGATGCAGGATAAAACTAAACTGACTACGAAGTATTGATGTATTTATACCAAAAATACTCAACTTTAGGTAAAAAATCCGGGTTTTATGGCACCCAGGTGTCCACAATGTACCTGCTCAAAATAAGTTGTCCCCTCAAAATAGGGTACTTTTTTACATAACTCTACCTTGCGGGTGGGGAAACCCCAGTGTATTGGGGACATATAATAATTTTGGTGAGTAATATATGTACCTACCATCGGTTTTTGGAATTTCTGAAAAATAATGAATGGTTAGCTTATGGCAGCCAATTACTTTTTTTCTTTGCCACTGCTTACAATAAGGTGTCCGCCACTGTATATGTGTACAGCGGCAGATGAGAGGTGTGCTGAAACAGTAGGGACTGTGTCGTGAGGAGGGGTGGGATGTGTGGGGAGGGGGGTAGGTGGGTATATAGCATGTCGGTGAGATACACGTGACTAACGCTTTATTACCATTTCTCTTCATTAATTTAATTTTTTCGTCTGCAGTAAACTGATTTCGTATGCAATTTTATTGTACTTTTGTACTCGTGCCTGGTGCGCATTGTTGTGTCGTTATGCCACCCTCCCCGCCCCACACCGCCCCTCACCCGACACTCCCCATGCCACAGCCAGCCACCTCATCGCTGTTTTTGGTGGTGCTTCTCGGTGTCTGTTAATTCAACGCAAGGAAAGCAGGCCCCATTTTTTTATTGCCGCGCCAAATTCAAGTTTGCCTGCCTCGCCAGTTGTCGTAGTTGTTATTGTTCATGTTGTGGAGCCACATATACCCTAGCATTACAATATGTACAGCAATATGCTCTATTCTACAAATATTATATTAATGTGTATTAATTTGAACATGTATGAAATATCTTTCATATAAATAAATCATTTTTTCTTAAAATATACATTCAGAGGCATGCTCCAATTTGTAAAAAAGGGAAAAGCTTTCCCTATTGGAAAGGGATGCTTTTAAGGGTTGCTGTTTTGGAATTATTTTGTGCTGTACTCAATATCTCAAAGGACCTTTTAAATATATGTTAAATAAATATTTCCTAAATTTAAGAAATATATTTCAAATATTTTGACTACACTCGGGCTCAGACTCAGACTCAGACTTGTGAATCGATTGGCAAGTGAGATAGAGTATACAGAAGTTGCTAGTGATTGTTTTTGCTGTTGTTGCTGCTGCTGCTTATGTGGCTGTTGCTGCCGTTGCTTTTCTTTGTTTCTGGTGGCCAATAGCCCAATTTCTGCGTTTGTTGTTTGCCATTTGCCGTTTGCTGTTGTTGCTGTTGTTGTGGTTTCTGCACTTTCGTTTTTGGCTTTCCTGATTTGTGTATGTGTGTGTGTGTGTGCCTCTTTCTCTGTGTATGTGTGTGTGTCTGCCTCTTTCTCTGTGTATGTGTGTGTGTGTGCCTCTTTCTCTGTGTATGTGTGTGTGTGTGTGTATGCGGGTTTCCTATGTGTGTGCTTTTTTTTCTGTTTTTGTTTTCTTGGCCTGCCTTTTGAATGGTTTTCTGTGTTGGAAAATTGTTTGCATTATTTATGGCATATTTTCGAAGATTTATAATGAAGTTGCCGGCTGCTCTTTGTCCTGCTTTATTTCCTAGCTCCATCTGCATTCAACTCAATAATATATTAATGAGCACGCGTGCTGCCTGCATATTGCCAATGGTCGGTCCAAGACGGCGTATGCTTAATATACTTGTACGTTACGTATACGCACACGCATACGCATACACATTCGCATACACATACATATACATATTTATTTTTGATTTCTTTTTTATTTGGGCGAAAAGTTTCATGCTTTTCGCGATTTTTGTTGTTGTTGTTGTGGTTTTGCTTGCTTATTTTTGGCATTCTACATTTTACGAGCAATTAGGTGAAAGATGGCGAAAGTACTTGGGCAACAGTTTTGTGCCCAAAAGCGGCACAAAAAGCGTGGTGGCAAGCAAAAAGCAAACTGCAAAAAGTTAAAAAACCACGTCCACCTCGCCTCACGTCCTGCACCACGTCAACAGCATAAATATTTTAATATGCTCCAAGTAAGTTGGTGTGTGTGTGTATGTGTGTGTGCTTGTGTGTGTTTGTGTGTGTTTGTGTGTGTGCGAGTGTGAATTTGTGCTGCACGTCACTAAAAAGGCATCAAAGTTTTAACCACACACTTTCTCGCCGCTCAGTTGGCCACCTACCGACCCCTTTTATACTCCCCTTGCCCACTATCCTCACACCACAGCAAGCCGCACCACAGCGCCTATGCCACCCACGCAACGCGCAAACTGTAAAATGCAAAAAGTTAATTAATAAAACATCAAAAAGTTCAACGTTTTGTGTTACAGCAAACTTTATATAAACTCCACGTATTTTACTACTCTTTTAAACGACAGCTTCAATTCTGCCTCTGCCTCTACCCCCGCCTCTGCAACTGCAACCTCTGCATTTGTCTCTGTTGCTGGCAGCACCGGTGATTTTATAGTTGCTCAACAACTGTCTAAATATCGCAAAATAGTTTATTTAACATTAAAATTACTCGATTCACTTGCTGCACTCAGGTATGTAAATGAAAATGCCCGTTCAATGCTAGAGTATCGCAAATCAAAAAAATAAATTGGAAATTCATGTCCAAGCATGAGGCACGAAGTCGTCGCCGCAAATTATAAGTTGTAAATTACAGATTGATGACAAATTAAGGTCGATTCTCATTATTTTTGACCTGTTCAAATAGTTTTCGCCAAGGCAAGTAAATAATATTATGATTTTTATGAATTCAAGTAGTTTAATAAATGGGCAAGTCCCTCCTTTGATATCTCGTTCATCCACAAACATATGTATATCAACTCAAACAGAACTTTGACTGTAATCAGCAGCAACTCAAAACTTCCGAATAAAGGCCCAGGTTTATTTGCGGTTCCACAAAGCAACGTCAAATTCTTTGGTCAAGCGAAAAGTTTTGGTCGCTTTGGCCAGCACTTTGCTTTGTGCGGAAGAGAGGATAGGGTGTAGGGGGGGCACAACGGGTCAAGTGGATCGGGGTGGGTGGAAGCACGGCTGTTCATTTGATGGCTGTGATTTGTGGTGTCGCATCGATAACATGGATATCCGAAACCGGACGAGCAGCCGATGCTAGAATAAAAACTACATATTATTTGCATAGTCGGCTCGATTTGAGTCATTAAAGTGAACTTGTTTGCATTTTATAGCTGAGTTGTGTTTGTGTGCATGTGGTCAGCCTATGTATGCATGTGACTTTGACCGCAACATCCGCAAATGCTGTCTGCCAAATACAAAAACCGGAACCAGGCAGCGGCATTGTGGTCAAGTCGGCTGCAGTCGAACAGGGTGATCAGTAATGCAATTGGCAGATAGACAGACAAACAGACAAACAAACAGACAGACACAAGAACCGAGACAAGCTTTGACAATCCTATACACATTCATCTCTTATCTGGTTCTGATTTAATACTTGCTCAAGTATGATTGTACTCTGATACCGATGACATAAGATTATATGGTCTGCCCATTTGTCCACTTCTTCAATCTAGCTACTTGAAGCTTGAAATATATATGTTCCACTACGTTAGTAGTTGTATTGCTATAAGTTATAGTGCCAATAAGCCGATAGCAAAAGAGGCTAGTCACCGAATTTAAGTGACTTTTGAAATGGCCGATGATTTGAAGTTCATCGTTCTCACTTGCTTTGCATTCACAGATCACAGATGAACCGATTAGAAATGCCTTAAGTCGGATTAAAGTCGATTTTTCTTGTAAATTTATTGATTGCATTTTACTTTGAAAATACGATTTTCACTCAAAACTCAAAATTGAAAAAATCGACTCCATGTTGGGATATTTATTTCGAATTAAATATTTTTTCCCTGTGTTTTCTTGGTCCTGCCAACACTTTCATCTATTTATTCAACTTTGTTTTTTTAGTTGTTCCAACTTACAGTTGAGAAGAATTTCGCTTAATCACTTTCTAAGCGTTTGCTCTGCGAGCTCATTGGGGAAATGTACGCGGAACTGGACGGGACTCAACGGGGTTACTGTTCCATATTTGACAAATGAAAGAGGCGCGAATGGGAATCAGAATGGGAATCTGAATGGGAATCTGAATGGGAATCTGAATGGGAATCAGATTGGGAATCGGAATGTTAATGGTAGCTCTGTTTGGTTTTGCTAATTTAAAACTAACATCATAAATATTGATGGCTGGCCAGGGGTATGGTAATGGGAGGGCGGGGGTTTGGTTAACGCAAATGCAAAAGTATGGCATGCCCCCTGTGGCCTTAGGCTGGGTTCACTGACTACCAACTGGTTTCTGTATTGGGTGTGTGCGGGTGTGCGAGTGTGCCTGTGTACGGGTGTGTCAAGGGGTGTAGGTGCGGATGCTGGAATGCGGCTAGGTAGGCAGTCGGGTGTTGGCGACTGCTGTTGTTTTAATAAGCATGGTTAAACGTTTTCCTGCTGGCAAACATTTGCCATACGCTTAGTTAACAGCTTGCCACAGGTAACTCTGACACGCTTGAGTGCCCCCAAACCTCATCCCTCCCACACAGACACACACACGCACGCACACACACAACACGCAAACAAACCAGTTGATGCGCGAACAGATGCTGTATATGTGGGAGTGGGGATGGCATCGGGAGTCCCATTGCGAGTCACGAGGCCCATCAACAGCACGCGTGCCGCATCCTATGCCATTGGATCCGGGTACCAACAGCACACCCATCATCAAGCTCGACCCCCTTCTCCCATCCCCCCTCCCACACACACACAACGCTTACATTTTGGAGAACTGTTACACAGATAAAACGACAGAAAAAAAGCGGAGAAAAAAAGAAAGGCAGTTGAAAGCACTAAACTATGGAGATGAACCGAAACGGCGTGATACGGCAATCCGGCGATCTAGCGATACGGCGGAAAGCGTTGCGTCCGAATTTGTATCTGTCTCATAGCCGCTTCCAGTTGCCCAGTTCCTGTGCGTGCCCGCCCGGCTGTTACCGTTATGCGCTCGGATGATTGATGCGGCTGGCGCCAGAGCACAGCGTGCGGTAGCATCAGTTGCCGGTGTTACAACGGACACAACGCACACCTTCGACTTGCGAATACCCCGCTTGGCAAATATGCCATAAGATGGGTATACACCCAAACTACTTAACATGTACCATTTACCATATATACAGTGAAGCCTCTCACAAAATAAGTGCTTCATTTTTTCGACTTTTTGTTTTTTCAAATTAAGGTAAATAAACCGGATCCGAAATCGGAAACCTTCGCCGTATTTAACGGATTACAATTCAGAAGCAGCACCTCAGCCGATTTTCGATTTGGTTTTAAGGTTTTGTTAACAAGATTCTGAAATCGGTACTTATATATTATGTTCCATATGCAATAATGTATGCTTTAGTTATTCCAGCTTCCGACAAGGTATAAACCCAATCATATACAAGTAAAAAATTGAGTTTACCTAAAACTGAAAACTGGTATGACAAACAAATGATGATAAAAATTGGCTTATCGATTTAAAACTCAAATTATTATTTAATATTGCATTAAATTTGGCATAGTTTCGATTTTGGCAATTTGAATAGGGTATTTTGTATTCGAGCTAGGCGACAAGCCAACAAACTGCCTGTCCGATTAGCCTCAGAAGTACAGAGTTGGTTGTTACGTAAGCGTGTCCAATTTATATACTCGTATTCCATTTTAGTTACTTTGCCATCTACCGACAAATTCACAAATTGATGTAAATTATAACAAATATAATTTATTCAATTATGTACGAGCACAAATACACATACATATATACATATGTATATATATATACATATATTGTAACTGTTTGGTTAAATAGTTTTGAAGTGGCATGTTTTCGGGGCTGTCTTTCTGTGAGGGCTGCTCTGTGCCACATGCAAATAAGATTTGTTGTCTATATTAATGTGGATAAATAAAGCTTGTGACACATGTACGTGAGATAGTTGCTGGCCATGAACCTACTGTCTAAATGTCTAATGTAATATATTGCGGATTATATTCCATAAGGCATAAAGCCTTCAAATGGAGCCCATCAATTTGGTGTACAAGTGCCGGACGACGTCTACATATCTTAACAGCTCCAATTACGGGTTTGTTTGCTTTTTATTTTCCATTTGAAGTACTGGTAAATTGACAAGACAGGATTACCGGATAAGAGCACTACAGACCTGCAAATGTCCAAGGTATTTCGAATTGAATAAGCGGCTCGTTTCAATTACAGCTTTGACATGCTTCGTTTTTTTCTATTTGTATCTTTTTTTTGTCTTTAAATTTGTCTAGAGAAATGTGGCAACATTGTGTGGCATGCCCCAAATGTGTGGCTCACACACAAAAATCGAAAAACCTGAACCCTAACACGAACCGAGGGCTACCGTGGGCTTACGTGCTGGGCTGCCACTTCATTTTTGGGATGCGTGGATGGAGGGCTCCGCTGGCACTGGACAAAAACGAGAAATTCATTTTTCATCTTCTTCGGTGGGTGGCTGGGCTGACGAGCGGGCAGGCAGCGGGTCGGTTGCTTGGTGGGTTGGTCGCACGTTAAGACTTTTACTTGTTAACGGGGTCATAAATCATGCGTAAATTTATCGAACGGAAAACAGAAAACAGATTTCCAAGCAGCCTGCCAGCCAGCCGGCCAGCCGGCCAGCCACCAACAACAATGACTACAAAACGAAACCAGATGCAGCGACAGTATTTTTATTTTGCTGTTCTTCGTCTTCTTCTTCTTCTGCTTCTTCTTCTTCTTAATCTTCTCCATTTTATACCCTGTGTTATTTGGTTATTAGTGTCCGAATTTATGTGGGTAAATACATAGACACATTTAAATTAAGAAATTATTATTAGAAAAGAAACATTTTCCTAAAATAAAATGTAGAAATGCAAGCAATCCATTATTTGGCTGAGAAGTAGCAGGAATCAGTTAGAACTGAGTTGTTGGCCGAGAGAGGAACATCAATTTAAGCCTCGTCTGACAAGTTGTTGATTAAAATCAAATCAATCAAGGGTATTTAGTTTTTGGCAAATGTTTTGCTCGGTTCGTTGTATCTGTGGAGTTAACTCTTCCACTTCTGCTTCTGCTTGTGTGTGTGCGTGTGTGTGTGAGTGTGCTAATAATCGATTTGCTTGCTTATTTTTAATATCCTTGGGCTGCTGAGATTTGAGTCCTTCGGCCGCTGGCCAGCTTTAGTCTAATATGACGTATTTCTTTCTGTGTGCCATCTATTTTTCGGTCTAATTGTTCTCTTTTTTATGAGAAAGAAGCGCAAAGCTGATTTTATAGCGATTTCCCATCAATCCCATTGACCCCCAGGTCGGCGACAAATCCCTAAAACGAAGCCAAACCAAAACAAACCAGTCCAAACCAAACCAGACCAGACCAGACCAGACCAAAGTACTAACGTCGTTTGTACTCGGCGCGGCTTTAGACTTTGTTCGTTTATTTTTTGTTTTTACATATTTGTTTGCTTTATTTTTTATGGCTTGTGCTGCTACCTGTGTTGATTTTTTAATGAAAATCACTTCAAATCGATATGTTGCTCTGATGCCATCACTCAGTGAGGCTCCTCAGATGCCAGCGTCATCGCGTAACTTGAAAGGCTTCACGCCAATCAGTGGCTCACCAGCCGACAAATGAGGGTGTCTGACCAATCGATCTGCATATATATATATATACATATATATATATATTTATATATGTACATAACCTATAAGGTATATACACCTGATCTGAAACGCATACAGCTGCCCAATATTTAATGGCGGATTTACAAAAAAGGTATTAAAATGGTCCTTATGACCACCGCGCCAGCAGGACCTAGAGTTAGATGAATGACCCAAATCCGTTGGCCAAAGTTAGCTGTGCAAGGCGAAAGCATGCAACAGATTCAATTTAAGATGCGACTGCAAAATATTTACTGTGTTCATGTGTCAATTAAGTTTCGATTTGTTTCATCTGCATCCCGTAAAATGGCAGAAGCAGAGGGAAACATCTATGAATATATATATGTATGTATACATATATGTATATATACTGTATACTCAGGCTGAGCATCAAAAGTTTAAATAGAATATTCTCTTAATCCAATAGATATATATATATATATATATATCAGTTTATTAGCTTTACCTTTTTTGGTTAAAGAACAAATATTTCAAGCATTCATGCATTTGTTGAGTCCATGGCAAGCAATCCTCACAGATGCCTGTGTGAAACATGTGTGTGAATACGTATCTGTTTGGCTTGGGAATGGAATTCTTAAATTCTTGAAAAAAACAAAAAGAAAAAAGTAAATATAAAACAACTTTTCATTTATTGGTTTGCCTTCTGGTGTGGAGATATTCGCTGTCTTGTATTGTTGCCCAGGGTATCCTCTAGTCGAATCGTTTGACTGTTAATTTGCTTTATATGCTCTAATTGAGCTGCAGTTTTGGCTGAGTTTTGTTTACGACTATTGTGTGTGTGTGTGTGAACTGAAATTTAAAAGGTTTTGCCAATAGATAGGGCTGTGGGGTGACAGTTTGCTAATGAAGACCCCAGTTGAACTAAAAATATTTTTATTGAAGGCAGCTAAAAGCGAAAGAAGCCTCAATTTCCACTCCACTTCAATTGTCTGTGTATGCGAGTGCAGTCGAGCATGCAGCGCAGAGACAGAGGCACATATGCACAACAATACACACACAACACCACAATTGGCAATGGATACAATAACAAGTACGACGAGCACAACACATAAGCCGCTGGACATTCGTTGATTGCCACATCCTGTCTAGCGTGAATTGCAACCAATTAGATGACCTGCATGTCAGCGACAATGTGCCTCCCCCCCTCTCCAACCCACCCACTTCCCAGACCACACATCCACACACACACACACACACACATCCCCTCAGTCTGCTCATCATCACCTATATGAATATGTATATTCATGTAAATATATGCTGTCTGCCACAACACTACATATTCCGCCTAGCTTCAAATGTCATGGCAACTAGTATTTTTTTCGCATCGCTTGCTTTACATCTCGCTGAACGGGACTTGTACGCACATTTGCGGTCTGTCCTGTGCGTGTGTGTGTGTGTGTGTGTGTGTGTGCTGTCCTGTCACATATGCAGTTGACCTGACCAAATGCGTTATAATCATCAACAGCAATCCCCACGATTATCGCTATCATGCACTTGAACCAACCATCTACGCAGAGAGCATGAGAGTTGACCAGCTGCTCTCGTCGACCAGCCAACCAAACCAGGTACTTTAGTTGTTCTAGTATTTCAGTATTTTAGCATTTTAGCATTTTAGCATTTTAGCCACCGCCAAACATTATCAGTTAATGAAAGGAAGCAGCGAAACACTCACTGGCGCATTATCAACATATGTTGAATGCAGTTGGATGCGACCACAAAGTGTGCACACATCTCGCAGCTCACATAAATTCTATGAAAATTCAGCAAACGAAATCAAAAAAAAAAAAAAACTGCGAATTTTTTATTTGTTGGCAACTAAAAACAGATGCGTGGCTATTAAGAACAAATTGTTTATAAAATCTGATAATAATTCCCATAATTATCATTATCGATTGACGACAATTTAAATTTGTGCAGCACTAAACATTTGCTGAATATATTCTTATAATCATGAAGTAGGGGATTAAGCAATATGGAAAACAATCAAACATAAGACGAAGATATTAGGCAGAGAAATATTTATATTCAAATAGTTCATTATTATTGATGATGATAAAGGGAATGAGACTAAGGGGGGACTAGTGGTCGATAGATAATATAAGCTTCTTGCCTTGTGAACAGCACTGGTTTGGACGGATTCAGATCTTTCTATGGAAGCCACTTGATGTCTTGTTCTGCCGTTATTCAGTCGTTTGTCAAGGATCTTTAACAATTTGCTACCCGTCGTTGGCTCAGTACTGCTTTAAGCTGTCAACTGGTCGACAGCAGCAAAGGGTATCAGCGGTTGTGGGTGCAAAGCAAATGCATCCTCGGTGCATTTGACGCATTAAGTGCACACTTGCGTTGGCTCAATTATCGCAAGCAACTATATGGCAATGGCAGTGGCACCAGGATGCCACTGGGGCAACTAACATCCATCTGTCCAGTCCGTGTGCGCGTTGCTTGCCTCAGCGGTGGACAATTTTTTCAGCATTTTTCAGAACTTTTTTCAGCAATATTGGAAGGAGTTTTGTAACTTTAGCTTTAAATAGTGGTAGATCTGTGACATCATATATATATATATATATATTAATATTAATTTTAAGTTACAAGTTTCTAGTTTGAAACTAGTTGCGGTAAGGCGCAGAGATAATGGGCGAATCCAACAAAATAGCTGCATAAAATGGAACTGTGATCGTTCCTATGGTGGATATATGTATGTCTACAAATTCGATGCAGTTTGAAAATGCATTGCTCAACGGGATAACCATACCTCGAATACCCGAATGAGTTGGGTATAAATAACGTGAATATGGAATGTGTGTAAATACGTCAACAATTTTGTGCAAAGAAGAATTTCAATTTCCCTTAAGCGGAAGTGTGCTGTCAGCCTCGCATTTTGCTCCACAAATCATCAACTCTATCGACCCCAGTACTTGGTGACTCTTGCCGGGTTTGCGTGGTGAGTGTGCAGATAGATTACAACAACTGCAGCGAGGCTGTTGCTGCTCTCTCAACCAACAACAACAATAACAACGAGAACAAGAACAGTAACAGCAGCTACACACATCATCCATCCGTCCATCTAACAATAAGCGTCCAGCCAACCCGCCAGGCATCCATCCATCCATCTAGTCAGTCATCAGTCAGGCACTTTTTTGCATAGACCCAAAGCACCACAGAGAGGAGGAGGCACTCCAACCTTGTGGTTGGGGTTGGTTGTTTTGGAGGAGCGAGGCGAGCGTGGGAACTGGTAACTGGACACTGGGATGTGCAGGCTCAACGCTGCATGTAGAGATAAATTTATAGCGGTGTGTAAACAGTTGCCGCATAAAAATGTATGCAACATTGTTTGTAAGTGGCAATTTAGCCAGGGATAAGCAAAGTGAGCCGGGCAACTAGAATGTCAAAATGCTCACTCAAATTGAATTAACTTGCACATTGCCAAAAGAACTGTGTACACATATGAACATACATACATACATACATACATACATACAATTAATGATAATGATGATGTTCAATGGGGTGCATTCCTTGGGGCAACTATTTTTGCCGAGAATTACTTAAGTGCTTCAGTCATGCGAACATAAGTGGAACCATACCTCAAACGAAATATTGAAAAAATGCACTTAATTATTTTTTATTTTTTAATTTAATTTAATTTAATATTGATCAACCTATTTAAAGGTTATAAAATACTGAGGTATGACCGTGCTGTTGAGTCGAACGGTTGGACAGTTACCACTCCTGAGCGCAACCGTACAGTGCTGCGTAGCGGTTCTAAGCCCAGCATTATGCTTGATAATGATAATGCCTTTTAGTCACACTTATCAAACTCAGCTTTTTCAGCCAGAGTTGCATTTTCCGATTTCACAATTCTTCCACAAACAATTGGCCATTGGTCAAGTTGCACCAGCACACTTTTCATATGCAATGACCACGCCGCATATTTTTCGCCATTCAACTTATTAATGGCATATAATCCTGATCCCCTCATGCTTATTATAGCAATCAGCAATTAATTATCGCACACAGCAAAAAAAAAATATTTATTTATTTATTTTATAATTATTAAAACACATGGAAACTAGCGTCAGCAGCAAAGAAAGAAGCAAATGCGCGCCTCGTCGCGCAGTTCACGGTCCTCCTCGTCAGGGTCTGCGTGATCGGGAGCGTGAGCTGTGCGAAGATGTGCGTCAACTGGGCGAAGAGGGGCGCAGTTGCTTCTTCCTTTGCTGCTGACGCTAGACACCAAAACACAACAACCATGCCCGAAGCGGGATTCGAACCCACAGCTGATGTTTCGTCGTAAAGCGTTTTACAAAGACTCAACGCTCACGACCATCAAGCCGGCGACAATACAAGCAATAATAATCAATGATAAGCAAATAGGAAGAGAAAAAAGATAAAATTAAATTACCCGCAGCCGACAGGATTCGAACCTAGACCCCCCGGAGGGAATCTGATTTCGAGTCAGACACCTTAACCACTCGGCCACGACTGCTACGTCATACAAGCAGTACAAGGATCGACTTATTTTTCTATTCAATGTATTATAATCATTTCAAATAATCTGTTTCAATAATTTGTGTGAAAGCCATTTAATATTTATTTAATTTGTCGCTGCTGATCTCAAAAAAACCATAATAATTGGAAGAAGGGATTTAATAAAGTTGTGGAAATATGTGCATGTAAGGAAGCATGTCCGATAAAATAACGTATATTTCACGAGTATCAACAACCGAGTATAAACTCTCCGACCCCAGAGACTATATGAGCAAAACGAAGTCATTACTTGGAATCGATAACTGGCACATTTCCCGAATATCGATACAAATCGATTTCCGATAGCACCTGTGTTTAAGAGAATTAACAGACTTAACAGCTTAGTTCGGGGTATCTCGTAGTCGAGTCGTTTTGTCTCATGATCTAAATCCAAGAAACCCACCGATTCCATACTATTAACAACTTTATTGAGTACTTACTTCAAGTACAAGACCATAATGTGCAATACTCAATATACAAATCAGATAACACTCGACTACTTCTACGACGTGGCCTATTTATCTTCATGGAGGCTTAGCAGCTTGTGCTTCGAGGCAATTTCGGGTGTGATAAAACCAGCTTATGCGATTTGTGCAGCTTAGCTTAGTCGTAAGCCCAAAGTGAGTGATAATAATATATGGGTATATACATATATATATTTATATAATACGTAATATTATTATTATTATTATAGTATTTTGATCATTTTTTATTAAATTCATATTTTGAGACCAATGAAATCAATATTAAAAATATTATCTTCACAACATTTAGAAATCTTAAGCGAAAGATCGAAATTTGAACAATCTTGAAGTCAGCTGTTATGTTTATACTTGGTTTTGTGTAGGACAGGTTCGGTTTGTTACACATGTGGTGACAAAACAGTAATACCCCCATTCAAAGGTATACAAATAGAGAAGAAAAACGATTATTGTCCGAGTGGAGTAGCAAAATGTTTGAGGCAGAAAGTTTGTCTAAGCTGCTACAAAGTTTTCGGACGAGTAAGGGTGGATTGGCAGGGGAGTCGGGTTGGCAGGGAGGGGTGGTTTTAGCAGGTTAGTTGTTGTGCTCGAGAGTTGCGCAGGCCACAGGCGGCTACACGGTAAATCGGTTTTGCGTGCGGTCGCGCAATCAAGTGGTAAACCAAAAACCAAAACTCTGTCAACAACAGACGGACACACGCACACACACACACACACATACAGCAGAGGAACCAGTTACTAGCTACCAGTTACCGGTGACCATTGAGCAGTAACTAGCATCCCTGCCCTGTAGAATGTTGCGGCTACAGCTCGAGGCTACTAGGCTGGATGGGCACTGGAGCGTGCTGAAGGCTCTCAGTGATTGTTTGGCTGCCTCATCATTACGACAGCTACACAGCCACGATGATGACGTGAAAACAGCCTAAACAGTCAAACTGCATTTTTGCACACACACACGCACACCAACGCACACACATATGCATAGCTTTTAGTGAACGATGCTGATGTGACATTCAGCTAACACCAGTATTCAATCACTATATTTACATAAGCGCATATCTATCACAAGGGAGGAAGAGGGAATGAGGAGGGAAGAGGAAGAGCGTCATAGTGTGAACATGATTTTAGCCCATCCATTAGTTTATTTTACCAGATAATTGCAAAATATCAGCTGATTATAACCCAAAGAAGACACAAGCGAATATATTTTATAACTCTCTTTCAATCGTTTGGGAACATTTTGTTTTTTTACCAGTTTTTTATTGATATTTAATATTTAATAACATTGCAACAATTATATAATTATTCTAAGAACCAGAAACTCTACATAATTTACACATTGATTTAATGCAACGAACTTCATTGTGATAAAAATAATATATGATATTATATGCAGAAGCATATTTAAAGCCAAATTGATTATTATTGTCAATCTGTGCGCTGAATTCTACTGCGCTTGTTATACATTTAAATAAATATACATATATATATATATATATATACATATACGTATGTGTGTATGTTCAGTTCAGTTATCTTGGTTGAAATGCGTTTCAAAATCGACGTGTATCTGAAATGGGGAAAGTTGATGACCTACATTGAGAGATACGGATACAAAACGGGAGCACTGACTCGCATCGCTTACCAACGCAAGCGCTAGGCTCCGAACTGAACCGAACCAAGCCGAACCGAACCGATTTGAATCGAACCGGGTCTGCTCTGCTTGGACTCCGGCTCCATCTCCATCGCCATCTCCATCGCCATCTCCGGCTACCGCAATGCAACTTTTTTAATACGCAACACGAGTGACCCGCTTGCGGACAATTGGAATTGTAACTTTTGATTAAATTCGTTGCAATGGCAACAGGAAATCGGGCAGCGCGTTCACGTTCACAGCCACGTTAGCGTCCTCATCCTCATTCATATCCTCGTCGTCGTCGCCAAGGCAAGGCACGGCACGGCACGGCAAGGATCAACTTTTTGCGCTGCTTTTTCAATTGCATTTGATTACCTTGTGGCGTGGGCCGTGCAGCGACGCATCTGAGTCGCATTCGCAGTCGCAGTCGCTTGTTGCTATCTATCTGTCTATCTGTCTGGTATCAACGACATCTACTGCAACAACAACAACAACAACAACAACAATATGAGTACACACTCTCGCCAGCATTTCAATAAAGTTCCAACAACGGGCACGTCTACTTTACCCCAGTGCCACCAACTCCCACTATTTCCGCCACAGCAGCTGCTTGTTTGGTTGCCACTTGTAAAATCAATTTGAAAACTATTTGAGCCGAGTCGAAGTACAATTTCCATTGACATTTGATCATTTTGTATATATTACGAAATGCATTTACTGTGTAAATACAAAAATGCATATTTATTAACAATATATGTATATAAATTTATAAACACCAGATCACATATAGTATATATACATATGTACGTATATATAAAATTTGTGTGTCAACAAAATATGTGTTGGCCAAATATGTGTGGCCAACACAACAATAACAAAATTTCAACTTTGATGCGCTTTAACTGGAATAAAACAATAACAACAACTGTAAATATTTCTATAGATGCGAGCACAAAAACATTTAAAACAATGGTAGATAAAAAATGTATATACATATATTAATAAACTTATATACATATGTACATACATATATACTCGACTCGTATAATTGAAAGTCGCACAACATTTTCGATACCTTTGTCAGTTGCACACAAATACCATCACAATATTCATTTTGATGCTGTTCGAAACTATAATTGTTGTGATCCTTTTTTATTTGATTTATATATATTTTTCAAATTTGCACATTTTGCGAGTATTCAGGAAAATGCAAATAATATAGTTATAGTTTATAGTTGATATATACATATATATATATAGTTTTGAATGCGGAGGGGAAATACATTTATTTCACTTTACTCTGGCGAAAAATCAGAATTTAATTTAATAGAATTGTGGCCAGTTGGAAATAATTGTATTTTCCGATGCCTGAATTTGAATTGTAAGTTTTTTGCGATCAAGCCCTTCTTCGATTCGCTTGTGGACCTATTTTCTGTATGAATAAATATAAGCCTCAACTGATAATATGGCTGAAAATTACAAATGAAAATGTTCAATTGCGAAAATTTCATTTTTCTGCAGTTTCAAACAATTTAAATATGGCTAAGCAAAGTAGAAGTTACGCGTCGGTTTGTCTTAATGGGTCAGCTCCGGCCAGCCAGTGCTCGGTAAGGGGTGGTTCTACCCATGCCCGCCGACTGTGCAATAACACAACACTACACAAAACTACACATCACTAACAAACAGCTGACTTAACGGACAGTGGCAATTATAAATATTCAAAACACGAAAAAAAAAAAAACGTTACTTCCGACATTCAACGGCGGCCTCGCTGTTATCGCCGTAGCGCTCCCTCCCTTCCTGTGGGGCGACATCATTTCTGATGGAACGGTCCCACCGTTTTAAATATCCTAGATCTCATTTTGGGTCCCCTCCCAACCATTCAAAAAACATAAGTTTCCATTTTTATCAAGCCTTACGCGTATTTAATTAATGTTTAATTAATGTTTAATAAAAAAAATGTTACTAATAACTATTGAGCAAATAAATATTTAACCAATAAATATTTAACGATAAATTACAAAATTATAATTACAAAATACACAAATAGAAGAATAGAAAAAATATAAAAGTCGCAGCGCAACATACATACGTAATATGCGCAAATTGCCTCCAAGCTAGTTGCGCATCACTGATTTGAAGCCGATCTGAAAGGCAAGGCTTCTCTGTGGGCACCTTGTTGTTGTTGTTGCCGATTGGATGTTGTAAATTTCGCCGTTGTTTATGCCGTTTCAAATTGAAACGGTACTTTTGTGTGTGTTAATGCTGGGCCGGCACTTTGATGGAAATTTTATTGATTTTATTTTGTTCATTGGCTGCAATTTTAAATTTAAATTTATGTATTTTAGCTGGCAACACTTGGCCGAACTTTTCCTTTTTGTTTCCCTCGTTCGTACCGACTGCCGCCGTGACATTCGCTCGACCTCCCACTATCTCGATCATTGGCCTTTTTATTTCTTTTTAAAACCAACCCGGATCATTTTCTAATATCTTTGTCTTGTGCGCGCGCGCTCTCTCTCTCTCTCTCTTAAGCTCAAACCTGGGCGCTACCACCTTTTCGACAGCGGGCAGCACCAACTATCGATATCATCGATCACGCCGCAACAATATATCGATGTAGGCTACGACAAAACTGAACTCACATAACTAACGAAGGCACGCTACGACAAAGCTATCAAAGCTGAGTTGAATTTAACACAATTAAACTGAATGTCTGCCAATAGCATATTATATTTCGGCCCGGGAAAATACGTGAACACCTTGTAGTTCTTCTTTTCATCCTGTTCGAAGCTATTGCCTGGATCCATGCCTGGATCCATCATCGGTTGGGACGGCGTATGATAACGCAGGCACACTACGACAAAACTTATATTCGTTGGCATTTCTCATCTGGAAACATTAAAATATTCCAAGTAATCGAAAACTATATTCTGATCAATTATTTTCGCTTTATCAACAATTTTACTATTATACAGGTTTCCATAACAATATGGATGCCGGCAACAATCAGATTAGCGTCAATGAGGCCAACAAGCCGGAGGAGCGGCGCAAGCGGTGCACTAAGAAGCTCATTCAAGCGGACACCGATCCCTTTTCGTATAAATTGGAACCTCGAAAATTGATAACTGTGTCCGACGAGAAGCGCTTTAGTCGCGTCGAATGACAATCGAAATCGTATAATTGAGCACTTGCATCAGGATCATACGCCGTCCCATCTGTGGAAGTATGCTCCCATCGTGGAGCCGGGCAATGGCTGCGAGCAGGATGAGAAAAAAAACTACAAGCTGCTCACATATTTTCCCGAGCCGAAATGTAATATGCTACTGCCAGACATTCAGTTTCAGTGTGTCAAATTCAACTCAACGAGAACAACCGAGCGCAACCGAGAGTATCTGGATGAGGACATATGTAGCTCTGGACACCATCGATACAACTTTAAACAAATCGCCAGCAAATGGGGACTTAGAAGCCGACGGGACTGAAACGGATAACTGGCAAATTCATTTCATGCACGATTTTTCTTTTTATTTTATTTTATTTTTCATCTTCAGAAATGTTCAATGCTACAAACCATAAGAACTTTTGAAAAGAAATGCAATTTTGAGTATCAATATATATATGTATATATATATATGTATATATATGTATATATATGTATATATATGTATATATATTATGAAATTCCTCAAAATTAATTCAAAATGTGTGTGTTTGATCAGTGCCTGGCAAATAATGCACACATTATCCAAGCCAGTTCCCCCAGTGGATTCTAACAATCTCCTCCGATGATCGGTAGAAAAAAATGTCTTTAACAAATTGTTGAATACCTTTTTGATCCCAAGCAATTAAGTGCTTTGCCACCTGGTTTCGGCAGGTATTCGGAATTTGACTGGTATTCTGCTGTCGGCTATGTCCGATTGCAACGTTCCCACTTGTTTATATATGTATATGTACACAATTCACATTCTCAGTCTGTATACCATTGTTGCCTCACTGTCACAGTTGCCTTTTATACTAAATTGTTGCATGGCAATGAGTGGCTGCCAAAAAATGAATTCGGACTGAAGTTGGCGCGTTTTTGGGACAACGAAGCTTGGTGCAGACGTGATGGAAAGTTGGGGTAAATCCAGCAAATATTGAGATGACACGTATTTATGCATATGTCGCTCCGCACTCTCACATCCATGGGTTGGTGTCTGTATGTGTGTGTGTGTGTGCACAGTCAATTCACAAATTGAACGTACGAATTCGCATTAGCCCCAGCGTCAGATACTGAATATCCGGAGTGTCCCTCAATTTGGCCTCACTCTCACATTGTGCAACATCTTCGCTTGTTGCAGCAGTGGCCTCCGTGCCACAATCTGGCCCCGATTGCGACATGGACCAAAGATCCCGGGCTGCTGACTTATTTGGCCAAACACGTACATATTCGCTGGCATTGGCCAATTTGGTCATACCCTACTTCTCCCCTCTCCACCCCTCCTCACCGCTCACCTAAACATTTCGATGCCGCATCATCGTAACGTGCTACAGCAAAACTTTTCTGTGCTATTGATTTGAATTTTTCGCCTAATTGCAAAAAGGCGAGCACCAAGTACGCCGTATAAAGTGAAACAGTAAAACTGTGAAACATTATTGGCATTGGATGCAATGGCTGGTTGCGGCCACCAAGTCACGAGCGACTGTCCTCAACACATATCCTGTTCCAGCTGCCACCCAGCCCCAGTCGACCCAAGAAGCATACACAGTATACGGCATTCTTGCCACTAAGTTCAATCAAATTCTGTGATTGAATTGCCATTATTAATTATTATTTAATTATTTATTTAACGCATTAAATTTTGCTTTGTAATTCTCTTCCTGTTTCCATTGGATTTTCCACTCAATTGCCATTCATTAGCTGCTACAATTGAGATGCAAACAACAATTTTTAGCTTTAACTTTGACTGCTGATGCTGATGCCGATGCTGATGCTGATGGGTTTAAGTAGGTGTATCATAGGAGCTTGAGTTTTGATTTCACAGTTTGCTCCTATTTATTTTATTTTTATTTTTTTTAAATTTATTTATTTATTCCTATTTTTTTTTTGCAAAGATCATGGACATGATTTAAGCGTGCTTACCTCTGTGTGTGTGTGTGTGTGTGTTGTGCAGGAACTAAAAATGACTGGCTTGGCTTGGACGGCAGTACTTTGAAGTCAACATCAATCATGGCAGTAACGAGGACAAGACGCAGACGTTGATGCTGCTGTTGCTGCTGCTGCTGTTGCTGTTGCTATTGCGATTGCTGCTGGGCTGGACTCGAAATGTGCACATGTGGCCTTTTCTTTGGCAGGACCTCTCTTTCTCTCTCTCTCTCTCTCTCTCTCTCTCTGTCTCTGTCTCTGTCTCAGTCTCTGTCTCTCTCTGTCTCTTGCTCTCCCTTTAGCAACTTTGCGCTGCTCGGCTCCCAACTCGAATTGTAATGACACAACAATTTAAAGTTTGTCGCGGATGTTGCAAAACTCAGTGCTAATGGCGTCAGCGTCGACTCATCATGGCCGCTGTGTCTGTCTGTCTGTCCGGCTGTCTGCCAGTGTGTCCCCGTGTCCTGTGCTCTGTGTGCCCGTGTCCTTTGTCCCCGTGTCCTGTGTGTGTTGTTGATGACGGCGATTATTTGCGCCATGAACACATGAAAGCAGCTGCAGAAGCCAAAGGTGCGCTCCACTTGCTGTCGTTCCTTCCGACGCAGAGACTCCACCTCTCCGTTGGTCTGCCCCATTCCCTGCCCCCTCCCTTTGCGCACTAGTCAGATTCTGATGACTGTACAGCAATTCAAACTTTAAGCTGTCGGTGTTGATGTCGAGAAGTGGATCTGTGAACAGTGATACAGATACCAGATACAGCATACAAGTTTTATGATACAGACCCAGCCAGGCAAATATGAATTGCCTGCTCTCTCACCTACACACTCCCTCTCTCTCTCTCTCTCTCTCTCTCTCTCTCTCTCTCTAGATCCCCCAGCAGGATGTACTATTAATATAAATGAATTATTCTAGAGGCTCTGCCTGCTTGATAGATTATATGTTGGATACGACGAGTACGATGACGATGACGATGACGTTGCAGCTTGCCACAAAACTTGCCCAAAACTATATATGGCCATGTACACACACACACACTTTAGGCCTCCGCAGTCGCAAATGCATGTGTGTTGAAACTAAAAATTGCAAAGTTGTTGCATTGGTATGCTAGATCCTTTTATGTCCCTTTTCAACACTTTGTGACATTTTTTCCAGATTGAATTTAACATCCTTTATAGCTGATAGCATTTAGACAATTATTCGTAATAAATTTGTAATGAAATGCAATTGAAATAGATCTGGCCAAGCGCTTTACTAAACATGGGATTTATTTCAATTCAATGATACATAAATAATGATCTCTATATATTCTCATTTAAAACAAAATGTGGCAAGCTCTTTCAAATCATTTGTGAGTTGTGTGTCTTGGGTTTTGTCATATAATAATTCAATATAATTATGTAATATGAATGTTCTCTCAATCACACACACAGACGGTTGGCATTGACGACGGCAACAAGGAGTAATTACCAAGTCGCCCAGTTAACGCTTGGGGCGCAACTGACTTCCCGTTCAATTGGCAGCTAATGGCATAACGAGCTAATCAATACAATTAATTCTACACAGATCCATGCATAAGAGGCACCAGAACAGAACAGAGCAGAGCAGAACTCGGAGGCATTTAACGCACCGATAATTCTTAGCGCCCCGGGTGCCTTGAGATGGGTATTGCTTTACTTACTTTTATAAGTAGATGCGTTGGCACCGAAAGCTGAGAATAATAAGACATGTGTGTGTATGTGTGTGTGTGTGTGTGTGTGTGTGCGTGTGTGTGTGTATGGCGTGTGGCAGACTTGCATGGCAGGAGGTCTAACAATTATTTGTGACCCCAAAAAGGGAACAATGCAACTGCAACTGCAACCGCAACTGCAACTGGTGTAATGGTGTAAACGTTGAGTGGAGTGGCAAGGAGCAGGCATGAGAATGATGCGCCCGCCTGGTGCGTACACCAGGACACCGAATGACTGATGGTTGGTTAATTGTCTGGCCAATGCCTTTGTGTTTACACTGTGCATAGTTGGACGCTGGATGGATGCGAGTCGGATGTGGCGGCTGCGGCTGACGCCTGAAACATTTCACTTACTACATCGCCAAGATATGCAGCTGCACCAGCAAGAAGAGCAACAACAGCAACAAGAGCAGCACCAGCAGTTGAAACTACACTTGGAAAAAAAACACAGGAAATACAAAATAAAGAAATGTTTTTTTTTACACAATCCCAACGCATATTTTATTGTGTGTACTTTATTTCTTTCAGAATATATATATATATATATATATATATTAAGATTTGTGGAACTAAAATTCGAAATTTCATATATTTGAAAGAACCAGTTTCGGAAACTAATATTATTTGTTCATATAGTACCATATCGAATAAAAATTGAAATCAATTTTAAGTTTTGGAATCGAAATACGATTCGGTTTGAAGCTGGTTGCTCTTGACGCCACAGGATGACAATTTTGTTGCAACTTGTTTTCTCGGTGTGCACCAGCAGCATGCAGCATGCAGCAGCTTCATAGACAATGCACATGTGATTCGAGTACGTGCGAGTCATGGCAACTGCAACTGCAACTTCAACGACTTCACTCGCCCCGCCCTGACTCGACTCGACTCGACTCGACTTGACTCGACTCGACTCGAGAGTGTGCTCTGTAGTCTGCAGTGTGTGAAATGACGAAATTAATGTAATGTATCTTCTGTTTGGCTTCCATATTGAATTAAAACCAATTATGTTGCTGGGGTTGTTATGATAATGAAATCAATTATTAAATTGGTGCAGCCAAGTAGCGTTACGCTTAAAGCCAAACAAAAGATTTTATAATTAAAAATGTATTGATTGAATGCTTTTAAACGTCGATTGTTTCATACTACGAGTATTTTGGATTTGAAAGTAAATTGATTGTATTGTTCTGCGCTCTGCTTTCATATGCTGCGTGCCTCGCTGCGTTCTCATGTGGCGTGATTGCAAGAAAAATTCGAAAACTAACAACGAAAAGAAAAACAAATAGAAAAACAGTAGATAGATTTTCAACATACTCCAGCCGAAAAGTCGAGAGGAGGGCATGTAATAGTCTTTAGTATTTGCCCTATGTGTGCTAGTTGTGTGTGTGTGTGTGTGGCTGTGTTTGGTTTTTGCCATTCTTTTGTGTTGTTAGTGTTGTCAGTGTTGTTGTTGTTGTGGTTGCTGCTGCTGTTGCTGCTGTTGCTGTTTTGGGCCTGGGCCTGGGCCTGGGTCTGGGCCTTTTCTTGTGCTTTATGCTTGCCGGGGAGTTTTGGGAACAAATGGCAAGAAAACACCGCATGGCGATGATTGTGACGACGATGTTTTCATTGTTCTATGAGGCTCGTTCGTTGGCTCTTTTTTCATGTTTTTTTTGAGAAACCAGCCTCCCTACCGACGACTACATGCCCCAATAACATGTTACGCACCGCCTCCCACAAGCCAACCCCCCATTTGTGCCACCTACTGCTACTCCTCTATTGCTGTATAGTTATAGCCATTGCGCAGCTGCTGGTTACAATATTTTTCAGACTGTTGGCTGCTGCTGCTTTTCCTCTGCAATTTCGATGCTGGTTGTATAAAAAGAAGAAGATCAGGAACAGTTGGAGACGTATGGCGATGACGAGAACGATGACGATGACGATGATGTAGAAGAGAGCGGGGATTATGACTGTAGCAGCAGCGGTTGCAACCAGCAACCAGCAACCAGCAACTAGCAACAATAATAACCACAGCAGCAATAACTTTCCAAGCACTTCCGTTGCAATAGAAATCTGCATTCTTAATTTTATATGTGCGTGTGCGTGTGTGCGTATGTGTGCGTGCGTGTATGTGTGTATGCCTCTATGCTTGATTTGCTTTTTTTCTTAAACTCATTTTAGTGATGGATACTTTTTACCTGATGAGCAATTTTTCAAAAACTTTGAAATGTTGACTCATCTCAAGAAAAAATGAATGTTGCAATAGAAGTCTGCATTCTACATTTTATATGTGCGTGTGTGCGTGTGTGTGTGTGTGTGTGTGTGTGTGTATGTGCTTGTTGTTGGCTTGAGCTCGTTGAGCTCACTGAGGTTTTTTTTCTTCGTTGAAATGCTGAGTAATTTTGAAAAACTTCATCAGCTAGTTACTAAATCTTGGCTCATCTCTAGTGCAAATTAGAGCAGAGAAAAGTGCTGCAGTGCTGCACAGGCCTAAATATGTGCCTGTGGACATACATACGCATACGCATACGTATGTAGTATACATATGTATGGATGTGTCTCCATGCGAAGTCGCAGTTGCTTGGAGCGTTTGATGTTTTTGTTTCTCCATTTGTCAGACACAACAGGCCAACAGAGCTCAGATGTGTCCAGCAGTTTGCTTTGGTTTCAAAGCCATAGATGTCTAATCTGGTGCATGCAACCCACAGAGGATTCAAATTTTAGCCCAGCTCAACTCAACAGGGTTGAGGTGCATCTTGTTTAGCCAGCCTTAAAGTTCTTGTTGATGATGCACATCAAACAACAGGTCCTGTGGCCACATGCCTCTTCAACTTGCACCAATTGACAAATTCAACTTGTTCGATTTAATTAAGGTCTCCAGCTGCTAATTATGAGACTTTAATTAAGTTGTGCGGCAAAAGGTTTCTTTGATAAAATGTCACACTTAAATTGAAATACATGTATGTATATTTGGATATATAATATATATATATTTACCGTAAGTATGTGCATATGTTCATAATCAGCGGAATCACGGAATAATTAATTCGCCAATGAATCTGCGGGAGAAGAGGCAGCAATCTTTTGACTAATTAAACGAAATAAATTTCCGTTTGAATTAACTCGGTTACAATTTCAAAGAGCTGCCACATTTCAATTCGATTCCAATTTCAATTTATTTGTTTTCGAATAAGCATGATGCATAGGAAATTACAAAAAAAAAAAATAATTAAATTACTTTTTGTGTCCAAGGGGAAAAGTGGCCTACAAAGAGAGTAAATTTTTATTTGATTAATGCCAAAGGAAATTATTATTAATTTGAGCGAAATGCTTACAAAAATGTGCAGTTGGTAGTTGAGGGGCAGCTAGTGCAGTGGCATGAATGAATGTATAGCCGGGGGATATGGAATATTCTGGAGTAACACGTCATATTTTGTTGCTGTTGGTGGATTGGGCAGAGTTGTTGCTGGTGTCTGTGGCAGCAGCAGGAGTTGATTGTGATATGCGCACAAAAGCGGATTATGTTCGAGTCTTTTAGCAACATCATTTATGACATTCAACAATAACAGCAACAATGAAGAAGAAGCAGCGCCAGATGAAGAAGTAGCCTGGCCACGTCGGCAGCCAAGAGTGCTGTACTCCCTGCTCCGGCTATTAGAGTGCTTATTGCCAACTGCAACTGGGACACATATACTCCACCACCACCACCGAGGAGCAGCGAGAAGCAGCGAGAACCACCGACAGCCAACACCACTGCACCTCCACGCAATGCAATTTCGGTTAGTGGCCACAATTTTGTTTAGTGTATTGGAGTAAATATTTGTATTCTTTTTGTAGTCAGTAGCCAGTGCCATGTATTGTTGTTATATATCGCTCCGCCCTCCCGCCCCCATACACTTAACCATATTTACAGTTGACAGCTGCCACCCGTCCCCCTCACTGGCACCCACACTGAAAGCTAAATTGAATTGAAAAGTTGAATTGGATTCTGGTCGCAGTGCGGCATGGTGGCATGTGCTCCAAAAGCAGCTTAAAATATTAGTTAGCTCTGATTATAAAAGAGTCAAGCAGAGACATATGTGCATATATCCATATGTACATACATATACACAGATACACATACATACTTACACTCTAAGTTATTAAATAATTACTCAATAAATTCATATCAATTAAGTACTGAAACTGTGAAATCAAGTTATTCCAAATAAATAACTTGAAATCGAAATTGAAATTGAAATTGATATTGCAGGTGGGCTGATTTGTAAAGAGAATTAAAATAATAATTGATAAGTTAAACACTCAGGACTACACATACATGTATATTTATGTGCATACATACATACATATATATATATATGGAAAAGCCTTTCAGCGCACATTGCAGCACTAAATTATGAATTGCTTTGAGGCAGACATAAAACTCGAGCATATATAGAAAAAAGTAAGACATCAATGATGCACGAGCATATGTGCAACGTGTGTCTTTTGTTCGGTGTGCGTGTGTGTGTGTGCGACACATACAATTTATTGTTGTCATAAGCTAAAAATGTATTTTATTGACTTTGTTAATCTAACAATAAAATAATCAGAGCCAAGCAAACATATTAACTGCTGTGTGCTCTGTGTTCTCTCCTATCCAAATCGAAGAATTGAGTTCTTAGTATTAACCTGGTTTGATTGATTTAAGCAAAGTATTGCTTAGTTTTCAGCTATCGCGTTTCCACTCGGCAACAATTTGAATTCAAGTATTTTTCGAATTTCGAATATTTCTTTGCATTCATCTGGTTTTGTTGCTGGCGGGATTAAGGGAATGCAATTGACAGCATTTTCGGGCCATGTGTTGGGCCTGCATAATGCAGTAATGCCGCAGACATAGCCATTGATTGGCAGCGGATTGTACGTGCTGCCTGCTGCTGTCAGGTGCAATGTGACCAACATATCTTGGCGGGCTACACGTTTAATCCATTAAATGTACAAAATAAATAAATGTATTTCACAAATTGAAAAACGAAATAAACAACAACAAAAACAAAAACAAAAACAAAAAAGAAGCCAACTGAATGCGCCAGATTAACAGAGAGACAGATGGACAGCAGGTCTGACTGCGGCTGAGCTTCGATCAGTTTCGAGAGTTTGAGAAAGTGAAATGAGCTGCTTGTCAACGACTGACGGCTGGCATTTGTTCCAGTGGCACTGGCCCTGGCAGTGGCTTGGGCCTGAGATGCTGCCGAACGTTCCCCGGAGTGGACGGCAAGGCGAGACGAGACGAGACGAGGCGAGGCGAGACGACACTACGCGACGCGACGCGACGCGACGTTAATTTCAATTCCCTTTGCCAGCGATAACTGTTGGTTAGTTGGTGTGTTCGTCTTTTTGGCTGGTCGTTGACTCCTCTGCTCTGCTCTGCTCTTGTCTTGCAGCGAAATCAAGTGCTGCACGTGGCAGATGCGCTCAGTCTCGGCGGCAGTCTCTGGCGGTTGCGGCTATTCTCCGCTATCGCACTTTTTGGGCATGACATGGACATGAGCAATGTGCAATGCCGATAAGAGAGTCGAGCATGCCCCCCCCTCCTACCCACTGAAATAGACACTACTGGTAATTGGCATTGGCCAAAAGTCACCCAACTTCGGCGAATTGAAGCGTAATGGGCAACAGTTCAATAACTTTTTGGCATTGCCTTTTAGGCGAGTTTTGATGATGCCCTCCCCCATACTTATCCGCTGTGGCATCTTTAATATAATTAGGAGCGGGACTAGCCAAGTACACACAACGATATGTTTGTTCAGTTAAGTAATAGTAGGCATTGACTTATTTTCGATTTATCATTATGTTCAATCAAATGCACATACTCAACACATTAAAGCGAACAAAATCATCTGGAAAACTGTGCAGCAAAGCAATAATATAATTCGAGGAAGTGCAACAAGGAGGCCGAGTTGAAAGTTATGCTAACAATGGCAGTCCAATATTGATAATTGATTTTATAATTATATACACATCAAATTCTTGACAAATTAGTTAATGTTGGGATGGCACGACTTTAAAGAGTTCAATAGACTTTAACTGAATGGGTAATGTGGCCAGCCAGGCCGAGACCAAATCCTGGGCACATGCATCAAAAGCCAAACTTAAAGGCAATGACTAATATTTTTGGCTATCAGCGGTGCCAAATGGCCGACAAACGCTCCTTGCTCCTGCTGCATCCGTCAGCCTCCCCCCTTTTACACACATATATTTCCATGTGCATACTGTTCGACACACATACATATATATGTATATATGTATATGTGTGTGTGTGTGCATAGGTAACTGGCTGGGGCTGATTTCGAACCCGCTATCATTGCACAAGTGCGCAAAATTTTGGACTCAATTCACGTGCTTGGCTGCCAAAATTGTTGGCAGCCTCCAGCCTCCAGTCTCCAGTTGCCAGTCTGGGCTCGGCCGGTCGTCGTCCGCTTCATAAATTTACACATTGAGTCGCCCTCGGTGGTGGCACTGTGCGGGAGTGAGATTCGGTGTGTTGCAAGCTGGATGGGACATCGGCATCGGCATCGGGATCGGGATCGTCATCGGCATCGGTATACGTTTCTACATTACATCCTATTTGTATGTAATTCGAGATGGTGAGGGGCGGGCGGGGGTCGAGCAGCAGACGAGTGAGTTGCTTTCGAAGATTTTTGCTACGCGACTGAATCGCAGCCACGACCCCCCCGCCACCCAGGTTTCCCCTCGGCATATACCGCACTCAAGTGCAGTGAAATAGTTGTGAAACACTTTGCCAAAGATGAAAGATAAACCACACAGGCAAACTATGGCTGCTATGGAGACGTCCACATCAGGCGCCATTTTTGCATACATATATTCATCTATATATATATATATATGTATATACTAAAAAAAAACTTTAAATCTAGAGACCTTTAAAGCGCTTAACCCGAAGCACTGCATGCGAAATTATCCTGCTGGTGAAGCAAGCAGCAATTGCAGTTGTACAAAAACATTTTAGTAGTCGTCATTTTGTTGGGTTTGTGTGTTTCTCGGATTCCTGAATTTATGGAGCAGCTTGCTCTTGGGGGGGTTTCTTATAATTAAATACTTGCACTCTCATCCACTTGTTATGAACTGTTTAAATTTTTAATTAAATATATTTTTGTGCGAATAATATGTTGAATATTTTATGGCAATCACCTCGAGCAAAACATCCAGAACAAGACGATGTACATATGTACATACATACATATATAACATGATTTTCCCAAATTAAATAAATGAATAAAATATTCGAAATAAAATGAAGAGTGCCACATAAATAAATTGGCTGATTAAAGGTCTTCTAACCAAATTAGGTATTTACAGCAGCAACACATGCAGGTTCTGCGGATGCGAGGAGGAATCCTCGACGCACATCCTAACAGAATGCGTCGCCCTAACCAGGAAAAGATGCAGCATCCTAGGGCAACATATCATGAGGCCCAAGGACATAGAAACCCTCAACCCAACAAAGATTCTAGCATTCGTGCAAGAGTTGGGATTGACGGAAGAGTTGTAGGCTCAGTAAGGGGGCACAATAGACCTTATAGGTCGCAGTGCTAAATTTCCCCAATTATAATAATAATAATAAAAGGTCTTCTAACAAATAATGACTGAACTTAAACAGTCTGCGTACAGAGTTTCAATCCCGACACCAAATCGGATTAAATGAAAATATCAGCATGGGTGCATTAAATTCCATTTAGAAACTTAAAAAAATACTGCGTCAAAAGTTGATGACAAAAAAAAGAAGTAAAAAACCGAGCCACTGTCGTTGTGATTATTTTCCGCTTTTAATTATTCACACACACACACACACACAATGAATGTGATGTTGAAAATGAGTGACGACATTGGCAGCATAACCCAGAACCGTGTCGACGAGAACGGAGGGGGAAGGGGGAGGGAGGAATGGGGAACCCCATCTAAAGCCCAACAAGGATCAACGGCAGTAACACTACTCATACGATTGGCATTATGTATACGCCACGTTTGCTTTGTTGGCTGCCCTTTTGCATTATTATTATGTGCATAAATATTATATGCGCATATACATATGTATGTATGTATGTATGCAGCATACAAACAAACAAACAAACAAAAATGAAAGGAATTTCCAAATAATAAAAAATGCGATGCGCACTTAAAAAAAAAATTGGTAAATAAATGCAGAGCTCGATAAGTGACACAAAGTGCGGCACCGAAATGCAACGCGACTAGTGGCACTCTGGTTGGTCGAACGTATCAGCGGGTTGGGCGGAAGGGGGGAGCGTTGTGTGGCATGTCATTGCGTTGACTAACATTGAACTCAACTGCTGTGCGTTGTGCGGTTGTTGTTCAGCACTCATTGTTTATTGTATTTTGGATTTCATGCCGAGCGCAGCGATAAAAATGCTGCTAAAGTATAAATTATGCCAATATGAAAAGACTGAAGCAAAAAAAAAAAAATCAGCGGCAGCCACATGGGTTGCTTGTCAAGTTATTTGCCATTTAAATATTTATATATCTATGTATATATACAAATAATATTTCTAATCCAAATTTTCGATAAGCAATGCGTATTTAATGGCGACAAGATAATATGAATTTGGAGTTTTTCGAATACTATTTTGTTCGAAACATTAAATTTGTAATATTAATCTTATATACATTTTGATATATATATTTTTTTATTTTTTCTAAGTTCATTTTTTATTTTTTATGTTTATCGATCAGCTCTCGCTATTTTACGTAATACATAGACAGAGCACAATAAGAGGCAGTGAGACAATGTGGCGTATCCGTAAAAGGCAATTCGGAATATACAATCATTCGCAAACATATATATATATTATATATATATGTGTATTTGTATACATATGTGTATACATATTGGTGTATTTTGCATCAGTGTATTGGTGTCAATTCGGGTCATGCTGGTAAAAAATGCGCATAATTGGCAAATTTAGAGTAAAATTGTTCGATAAATATGCAAAATACGAGGCAGTCAACACCATCAGCGACAGCAGCATCAGCATCAGCATCAGCATCAGCATCAGCTCCACTAAAAGGTATAGTAAATATCCAGATTGGCGCACTCAAATTTTCAATTTTCATTTTGTGTGCAAAAACGGAAACAAACTTTATTTATTAATAATTTTTTTTTATTTTTTTGTTCCAATGTAGCAATTTAATTTAATATTGATCAACCTATTGAAAGGTTATAAGATATTGTTTTGAAGATTGTAAACATAATAACGGGGAATTTAAATTAAATACATAAGCAAATAATTGGTTTTAACATATTACAATATTACGTAACATCAAATATAACATTAAATATAACATTTGAGAGGTCGCTGGTGTGGAGGCGCCTTAAGCGTCTACGGGTTGTATTCGACTGTCGGTACACAGAAGTCGTTGTGCAGCGTCATATTGATCATATAGGGTGGGGGTGGAGCACCAGAGATGTCTCTTAGGACCTTGTTCTGCAAGACTTGAATGTGGTCAGCCCAAGATTTTGCCGCTGTGCCCCAAAACGGAATCCCATAGGTCCATGTGGGCACGATGATGCTCCTGTACACCAGCAGCTTGTTGCTCAAGCTGGATGACTTCAGCAACCAGTTGAGTTTCGCCCTCTTGGATCTACACCCGGCTGCGGTGATCTGTATGTGTTTGCGCCAGGTAAGTTTTCTGTCCAGATACATACCCAGGTAGCAAACATGGTTCTCCTGAGGTATGACCGTGCTGTTGAGTCGAACGGTTGGACAGTTACCACTCCTGAGCGCAACCGTACAGTGCTGCGTAGCGGTTCTAAGCCCAGCATTATGCTTGATAATGATAATGCCTTTTCGTCACACTTATCAAACTCAGCTTTTTCAGCCAGAGTTGCATTTTCCGATTTCACAATTCTTCCACAAACAATTGGCCATTGGTCAAGTTGCACCAGCACACTTTTCATATGCAATGACCACGCCGCATATTTTTCGCCATCCAACTTATTAATGGCATATAATCCTAATCCACTCATGCTTATTATAGCAATCAGCAATTAATTATCGCACACAGCAAAAAAAAAAAAATTTATTTATTTATTTTATAATTATTAAAACACATGGAAACTAGCGTCAGCATTGAGTGCCGTCAAGTGCGCGCCTCGTCGCGCACTTCACGCAGCTCGCGAAGATGTGCGTCAACTGGGCGAAGAGGGGCGCAGTTGACGGGATTCAATGCTGACACTAGACACCAAACACGACATCCATGCCTGACGCGGGATTCGAACCCACAGCTGATGTTTCGTATAGGCGTTTTACAAAGACTCAACGCTCACGACCATCAAGCCGGCGACAATACAAGCAATAATAAACTATGATAAGCAAATAGGATGAGAAAAATAAATAAAATTAAATTACCCGCAACCGCCAGGATTCGAACCTAGGACCCCCCGAGTGAATCTGATTTCGAGTCAGACGCCTTAACCACTCGGCCACGGCACAGTATAGTTGTCAAAATAAGTATGTAGTATGTAAGTAATCGGAAAAGTAGTTCTTCACATAAGTATTTGATCTGTATGTGTTTGCCCCGGAGGGAATCTGATTTGCTGATCTCAAAAAAACCATAATAATTGGAAGACAGGATTTAATTAAGTTGTGGAAATATGTGCATGTAAGGAAGCATGTCCGATAAAATAACGTATATTTCACGAGTATCAACAACCGAGTATAAACTCTCCGACCCCAGAGACTATATGAGCAAGACGAAGTAACTTTGAATCGATAACTGGCTCATTTCCCGAATATCGATGCCAATCGATTTCCGATAGCACCTGTGTTTAAGAGAATTAACAGACTTAACAGCTTAGTTCGGGGTATCTCGTAGTCGAGTCGTTTTGTCTCATGATCTAAATCCAAAACACCCACCGATTCCATACTATTAACAACTTTATTGAGTACTTATTTCAAGTACACGAAAAACAAGAATGTTATCGTATTAAAATGGTGTTGATTTTTATGATTTATATGGCTAATTTCTGTATGATCCACTTAATTGAACGATAGAAGTGCACCAGAGAGGCATCAGGAGCGGAGGCAAGACGGTTCACCAATATTCTCACGAAAGTGACAGGACTGCCGGACTCGTCAAAGCAGGCGCCTCTACCAGAGGCAAGTGAATGTGAGCTGTGATTATTTCCATGGCATGAATACACGAATTATTCGAATTATTCGAATTATTCCACATTTTGTGCAACACAGTTTGTTCGTTTAAGTTTTAAGCGACCTTGCTTCTTTATCAATATATATATTTGTTATCAGATTAGAAGCAATCGTATACAAACATCTATATACTCTGATACCGAGCGCAATCTCTTTCGATACCCCTCAAGCTCTATTCGTCTTTGCCCCCAAGACTTACATACCAGATAGCATAAATTCTCGACCGGAGCTATATTACTGCTAGTCCTCTTCCATAAGCTAGATGTCTACAAGCCTCCTAAAAATATTGGAAAGATAATTTCTTGGCTACGCACGATTCCAAAAATGTCTAGTCGACCAGCTTGACAAAAATCGATGCTGCTAACCCCCTCCAAAGATTGATAGACAAAAATGTTTGGCCACGCCTACTGGTACTCCCATAAATTGCTAGAGTCGCCAAATTTAAAAGGTCGACGATGACCACCCCATTTGAATGGTCGAAGCATAAATATTTAGTGCTGGCTAGATTTACATTATGGTTAGCAATGATAATACAAAATATTCAATTCAAATCGAAACTATTATTCAAATTATGGACCACCGACAACGCACTTCAAAGGTTTTCTCCATTTGAGGGATATCTTTATTACACGCAGACGTGCATGTGTGTGTGTGTGTGTGTATGGATTGTAGGCGTTCAAGTGTATAAACGATATTGAGTCTACAGAAGTAAGCATTCATTTATGAACGTATGTATACGTATGTATGCATCTACAAGCATACATCACTTCTCACAGTCGCACATTACAAATCTAGTTTAATGTTCCACAAATCGATTACTCCGCAAATTCGAGAAGCAAAATGAAGGCTATGTATTGATTATATATACATATATTCAAATACATATATATATACATATATATTTGTTATCGGCTATGCTGTATGCCACAAAGCTCTTAAATAGCATCAGTTTCTATTACTACTTCTTGAAAATGAAGAATTTCGTTTCCGGTTTGAGTATTTGCCACTGAATTAACGGCTGCGCTTCCGGTTTGATTTCATTTGAAGCAGCCAAGAACCCAAAACCAATCGACCGTAATTTTAGAGCTGCAGCTTTTTGCTGGTTCCTAACAAAATGCAATTCGTTCGGTTCGATTTTGCCGCTTACAATTTGTGTACCTTTGGATATGTCGCTGTTTAAACTTGCTGTTGGAACACGCAGATACCACACTCGGACTCAAACGTATGCAGGAGCATATATATTCAGCAGTATTTGCAGTGAAGTGTGGGATGCTACTCTTGCCGCAGGAAGCGGTCGCAGCTGTGGGTTTTAAAATTTCAATTCATATCCGTTGTGCATACGCACAGACGCACCCAACAGCAACACGCACAGTCGTACAATTATATCTGTGCATAACAATACACATTTGCACATGTATGTATATATATATATATATATATGCGTGTATATACGTATGTCGCACAGACCAGACAAAAAACAAGAAAAAACAACAAATGCGCCTAAATGGAAGACAACAGCAGCAGCAGCAGCAGCAGCAGCAGCAGCAGCAGCAGCAGGAGCAGCAGCAGCAACAAAAATAACAAACACAACTACAACAACAAACAGGCGGCCCAAGGGCAGCCGGGCAATTTATGTGCCGAAAATGGCAAACGGTGGTAATCGAGGGGTTAGGTGAACGTGGAATGGTGGGTGTGTTTGGGAGAGGGGGTACAGTCAGAAAGAGAGAGAGAGAGAGTTTGCAATGGCCAAGAGTAAAAACAGTGGAGACTACGAGAGTAGCAGCTATGGGGCATTATTGCGGGTGCGTGCGACACTTTTACGTTGCCAAATGTTAAATGCTTCAAGTCAAAAATTCAATAAATGTGCGGCATGCTGTAGGCGTGGCCAGACGACGATAGACTCTGCCTGCCCCCAACCCAATTGCACCTACGGTAAATTGCATAAATGCATGACAAATAAATACGAGTATCTGGCAGCTACAAATTAAAGGAGCAGCACCCGGTTGGGTTGGGTTGCAGCATGCACCATGCAGCACGCAAAAGGCTGGGAGTACAAACTCGCGCCTCCACCCAAAAACCCTTTAAGGCAACCAAAAGTATTGCGCCAGCATTTGAATAGTTCAACAATTGTGCAGCTCTTAAAGCCCAACGAACTGAAGTCTCTAATTTACATACATATATATATATATGTATGTATATATATGTATATATCATCATTATCATTCTAGTTGCAGTTCCCCACATGAAAGTGGCTGCTTTGAACTTTTCCGGACGAGAAACTTTTAATTGCACACGGAATATGAATGAAAATGAATGAATCTCTACCTACTCCTCAGCTCAAAATAAATCTTAAAGACACTTTGTGAGAACATAAGTCAGAGATACCAGATCGGATCACCACATTACCACAGAAACAATCACTTGAAACTTGTTTTTCAGTGACATGGAAGTCAACGGCTATCTTGCAGAAAAAAGGACGGTTATCTTGGGCATACCAACGATTAAATACCCTGAAATCTAAAACTCGTGCTCAACTTGTGGCAACTTGTGCTTACCTCTCTGAAACAGTATAAATCGATTATTATCGATTATAAAGTAATCAGCTTCAGCACAGACCTCGAACTGCAAACATTAGAAAACTCATAGAGCCAAATCATAGAGCCGAAATAACGTCAAGAATCCTTGGGAATTTTTAGGGAGAATGTCGATCAGGTTTATTTATTTATTTTTGTTATTATTATCAATTGATAAGTTCTGCTTGTCAAGGGATAGTCTGGTCAGTCTGCGCATCGTTTTGAAGTTGCAACATTTTCATATTCGCTTGCAACTAGTTGTGAAGTGTACAAGAATGTTTGAGCAATTAATTAACTGTGCTTCATTAAAATAAATGTCTATGTAGCCATGTATTAGTATGTATATCCTTGGTGGTTGTTG
Source organism: Drosophila imparisetae (assembly GCA_035042265.1). Classification (NCBI taxonomy): domain Eukaryota; kingdom Metazoa; phylum Arthropoda; class Insecta; order Diptera; family Drosophilidae; genus Drosophila; species Drosophila imparisetae. The sequence continues at coordinate 1,406,740 of JAWNLP010000147.1, forward strand.
CTGCAGTCCCCCAAATGGGTTTGGAATGGCTTTGGAGTCGTTGCTGCTTGCCATGTCTATAAAGGTAACATTCTTAATTTGTTATGGCTGCCATATTTGGGGGCACACGTAAATATTCGCGGCACTGTGGCCTGGCCTAGCTTGGCCTGGGCCATGTCCCGTTCTTCCGTTGACCCGTTGTCCCGTTGTCCTCTTTTCCTGCTGTTCTCTGTGTGTCGTCCGGGATGAAATGTCCAGCTGCCGTCTCGCCGACTCCCATCTTTCCAGGAAGCGCCTCGAGCGTTGGCGCTGTATGCGGCTTGTCACTTTGCGTTATCCACGTTTTGTTTCAGCGTTTCTCTTCTCCTTCTTCTTCTTGTTATTGCTATTGTTGTTGTTGTTGTTGGCATATTTGCATTGCGGTGTCGTCGCCGTCGTTGCTGATGTTGCTGCTGCTGCTGCTGTTGATGTTGCTGTTGTTGCTGTTGTTGCTGTTGCTGCTTCTGCTGCTGTTGCACTGGTGGCAAGCTTCTGCTTTTGCTATTTGTGTGTAAAGCAAAACAACAGCAACAACAAAGAGAAACAAGCTTGCATTGTTTACTTTTGTTTTGGTTTTCAGCTAAAAACTTTGTTGTTGCTGCCTTTTTTGCCACTCTGTCAGTTTTTGGCTTGCCGCCGTTTTGGCAGGCTGGAAAGTAAACTAAAGCAAAAACCAAACAACTTAACAGCCAACGCAACAGCGACGCTGGCTGCGGTCAGATAAGCAATGCGAATATACATATATATATGTATATATAAATATATAAATATATATATATACATACGTATACATAAATAAATGCATACATACATAAAGCGGAAGAAGAAATGGAGATGTATATAGAGATGGAGGTTGTGGTTCAACTTCCTATGTTCGACAGAAAGGGATAGACAGAGCGAATGAGCGAAAGAGAGAGAGAGAGAGAGAGAGAGAGAGAGAGAGAGAGAGAGAGAGTGAAGCAGCACTAACTATTATAGGAATGGAAAAGGTCAATTTTCAAGTGAAAAGATTCGTAAAGCTTCAGTTTTCATTAAACCTACAATTTGAATAATAACTTTTGGCTTCTCTGACGTCTGGCGAAAGAATTCATAAAATTTAATTAAAAGTGCTTATTGCCGGACGTCAAACAGAATCAGATTTCGGTTCCGGTTCTACTAACGGTTCCCTTAATGGTTCTGAATTGTTGCCAAATTTATGTTTGCTACTCGCAATAATATTAGTGCCTGCAACTGGTTCTTCAAAGTGTGCTTAAGTGCTGCTTAACAGCCTGGTTTATTGCCAGTGCAATCTATGGCATGTCAATATTTATATTTATAGTTGCTTCTTCTTTGTAGAACAACAATCACAAATTGCAGCAGAGGATTGCTTTTCGAATGGATTTGTTAGCTGTGGCGTGTCTATTGCAAAACGTTGCAACGTGTCAACGTGGCAGTTGCCAGTGGCCTCTTGGCTAAGCCTGTCCAGGTGTCTTGCAACAAATATTTGCTCTGCTATTGCTGTTTTGCCTTTGTAGTTGCAGTTGTAGTTGTAGTTGTGGGATAAACAAAGATATATAAACAGATAATCACATCCACATAAATGAATAAAAAATGCTTTCTTGTCAGAAATAATGTTTATTGTCAAACGTGGGATGGGTAATATGAATATCCGTTCCGTTCGTGACAATGCAGCTCCTAAATACATACATACATATGTACATATATACATATACATATACATATGTGTTCAACTCCTTCCACACAGCAGGTTAAGCTATGTATGTACAAGTACTTAAATACAATGTATCTGATATCGTACATACTTGAGTAGAAATGTGCCTGGCAACAGAGCCGCAACATCGTCATGGAAACAGATGCTGAGCAAATGAAGTAAAAACAAGTGAAAAGTGCTCAAGTCGAGAGTGTCTGACTATGAAACACCCTGTAGCAAGCCACAATCTATCTATTCACAGCACATTCACAAATAAAAAGTCAATTCACATTTTACGAACATATATATATGCATATATATATATATATCAATATAGTCCTAAATGCGGTCTTGTGGTGAATTTCAAACGAAAGACATATTTCCATAGTTAAATGCTTCATTAGTCTAGGGATCAATCCGATATCGAAAAGGAAGCAATGCATTCAAAATCAGTTCAGTTTTGACAAATGAAAATAAGGATAACAAAATCAGTACCCTTTGATGGGTCTGCATAGACTTGGCTGTTGCTGTGCTTATTTTAATCTAAGCAGGGTATGCAAACAAAAAAAATGCGCTATTCCTACTAATGCGATGAAATGTTACATTGAAAGACGCCACGACTGGACAAATGCTCTGAAAAATCAGCTTAGCAGCTCAGCAGAGGATGCTGTTGCCTGGAAAAGGACAGCAGTTGAAAACGGGGCACGGAGATAGTCTGCAGCTAAGTCGGCTGTTGGTTATAGGGCATAGTAATGGTGCTTACGAATTGGTTATTATTTTACATGGCAAACAAAAGAGAGCGAGATAGGGATAACATAGAGAGAGAGAGAGACACAGAGAGAGAGAGCATAGGGAAGAGCTTTGTTTGTCTGTTTGTTTTTGGCTGTTGACTGTCGACCTGTAGCCAAAATAGTTAACAAGAAAATGGAGCGCAAAATGCTTAACAAATATTTTATGACTTCCAAGTTCAAACGCTTAAGTGCATGGTTGTTGTTGTTGTTGTTGTTGCCGTTGTTACCGGCAAATTACCCACAAAGCCAACAGCAGCGAACTATTTTTGTAGGCAACAACAATGGCAATAACAACATACGATATATGTATATATGTATGTATGTGCATACATACACATTTCCAGGACCTGCTGCTGCGGCTGTTGTTCTTGTTCATGATCCTGGTCGCTGCCTGGTCCTGCGCCTGGCCCTGACTGTTGACTGTTTCTGTTAGCTGCTCCTCCTTCCTGGCCGCAGTTAGTGTTGCGCGCTGCATCGCTGCCGCACATAAGACAAAAGAAAAAAATACATATATATATATATATGTATGTGTATACATACATATAAATATATACAAAATATATACCAAAAACTATTTGAGATTCTTAACGAAGCATTTCAACAATTTGCTGACATTATACGGCGACAAGTTGAGTTGAGTTGAGTCAATAAACTGTAACCGTTAACTGAAAAGAGAGAGCGACAGCGCCCAACTAAAGAGTTTGAAAAGTGCTGATAGCAACAGACTGACTGGAAGGACTTGCATCAATAGCCCCACGGATATCTCCCATAACAAACGTCGTCCAGCTGGGGTCGTGCTGGGGTCAGCTTGGATTCGCCACGTCATGCCAACGAGCAACAAAGTTTGCACAAAATTCTTTTTGCAATGGCGATCAACGATGATGATGATGACGATGATGATGATGATAGGGCTTGGGACTTCATTAAAGCGATAACAATCGAAGAGATAACGTGAAAATGCTTCAACTATAATTTGTTTGATATATGTATGTATGTATGTATATAAGCACTCTATTGTTGTATGTACATATATCAAGTAAATTCAAATTACTTATTTTGCATACCCTAGAAATATTTAAATATTTATATACCCCTTATCAATTAGAAATCGGTTGAAAAGGCAGCGCAAAACAGATTCAGCCCCTTCAAGCAGCTGAAATTCTTCAACAACTTAATTTATTTTTTCTCCATATTTATTTGCCTAGTCTTACTTGATTTAAGCTTTAAGCTATGTTAGGTTAGGTTAGACGATTGTTGGCCAATCAAAACGACTACTCACTTAGGCCAGAATTGGTAACAAGATTAGAAGTGGTCGAATATTGTGGCTCATTTTGAGCATGTTGTATTATCAACATGGTTAGCATCAGCATCAGCATCAGCATCAGCATCAGCATCAGCATCAGCATCAGCATCAGCATCAGCATCACCATCAACGTCAAGTACATTGCGTATACGCCACAAAGTATGCAACAGCAAGTTATTAAAACTTGTTCATGATGAGCGCTGAATGTTAAGCGTTGAGTGTTGGGGCGTGGCACTTTAAAGTTTTTGGTTATATTTTGTACATTTTTCTGCGTCAGTTGCTGTTGTTTTTATTGTTTTTGATTATATTAGTTGGTATGTTTTGGCATGTTCCCCAACGTTCTAGAGTTCAGAGCGGTTAGCTCTTCATGCTTCATAAAACTACAAGAGCTCCCATGCATATTTATGCAAAAACTCGTACTATATCTCTATATGTGTACATATATACAGCTACGCATAGCATGTACAACTATTATATATGTATATACAAAATATATTCGTCATTTCTTAACCAATTTATTCATTTAACTATTGAGTTTAGTTTTGGACAATATTTTGTTATTATACAAAATATTATTATTATTATTATCAAAACATGTATAAATCGAATAATTTTCATTGAAAATACACTCTGATTTAGTATTTGGTTTTATTATTATACTTTATTCTGAGTTTGAAATAACTGATTTAGTCTTCTCAAGACGAGTTTTCATAAGTAATTTGAGCATTTTTGAAAAACATCTATGCATGTATATGTATATGTCCATATTCTACACAGTTCAGGCATATGCAAACCCAAATTGCCACCACCTGCATGTAAATTAAAACTTTTATTATTATTTAAAGTCAATTTGTAAGGAATGTTAAATAAGTGAGTAAACAAACGGCAGACAACATGAGCCTGAAGGCTATAACAAGAAATTGAAATCCTTTTTTATAACACACACTTAGGAAGGATTCATAATTGCGATAAACAACACAACGTCAACAACACACACTTAATAGAAAGGGCATTCAAATGGTGCCAAAGATTAACAATTGATGTCCTTTATCGTGCAGCAAGGATTTCCCTTAGTTGCTGCTGCCATCACACATACAAATGTGATAAATCAGATAGGCAGTGAAAGAGTCACAGGGAGAGAGAGAGAGAGAGAGAGAGAGAAAGCGAGAGAGGGATTGAGACGATGTCAGAGGCGGGCAGCTTGTGGGCTGAATCAATCAGGTCGCAGTGCTTTTAATTGATATTGTTTGGACATTGTTTTAATTTAATTTAATTACTGTGTTCCATGAAACGCATTCGCCACAGTTTCACCGCCAGAGCAGCAACCAAAAATAGGCATGATATGTTTTTGTGCTCCACAACTGGGAGGCCAGATTTGCATTGTTTCCATTTAGAGGACTTCAGCTTCATTGTGGAACAACACTTGTATGCCATGATGGAGAAGGTGGAGGTGCTTCCTTCATATATATATATATATATATATATTGTGTATTGCCATGCCATTAATTGGATCATCAAGTATCCAGCATGCTGATAAATATTTATATATTATGTATATATAATTACTTTTGCATGCACTTAAGAGAAACGAGAAATGAGAGGAAAACGCATAAGCAAATTAATTAAAATGTGAGCGATGCAGTAGTCAGCCAATCAGCCAATCAGTCAATCAGTCAATCAGTCAATCAATCAATGTCCCACATCTGGGGTGGCTTTTAAGAATTAGCTGCTTGTCAGCCACATTGCATTTCCATGTATGCTGCCTGCCACCCCCCAGCCCCCTCTGCCATAAGCAAACACTGCCCTCCTCCCCCATCCAGTATCGAGTATCGGCCACCGCAAAAAGCAGAGCTCCACCAATCAGGCACCTCGTGCACTTCATGGCAAACATTCGCAAATGCATTTGCCAGCCAAATAGACAATTGAACAGACCGACGACGGTGAATACAAAATGTTGGGAGGCACTGTTCGCATCACGCTGTGCTCGGCCAACGTTGGCCAAATGTGTGTTTGACATTTTCGTTATGTTTCTGGCTAGCAAACGTGCGCCATTTAATACCAAAGGCATTTTGGTTGATGATATTGTTGTTCGTTGTACTTGCTGTTCGTTGTTGTTGTAGTTGTTGCTGTTGTTGCTGTTGTTTATCGTTGTTGTTCCTTGCTGTTGTTGCTGTCGCCCCGTTGTCTGTGGTGTCTGCTTGCACTGTAAATTGCTGCTGCTGTTGCTTGTATTTCGCATACAATTTCTCAAAAGTTTGTGCGTTTTGTTGAGCTTGCTGTCATAATTTAATACACGCTTACTCACTAACACACACACACAGCTGTAAATTACGGTTAATGATATTATCAATATTGTAGCTGTACTTAACATAAAGATCGATCTCGATCGAATTTTTGCCAGAATATTAAATATTGATTTTATTTTCGATCCAGTTTTGCATTGTTCCCAACTCTGTCTCTCTTCTAACTTAATATAATGAATACATTTAAATATAAATCGAAATTTGCTTATTTTATTCAAGACTACTGTTGAATATTTATTCACGTTGTTTTTTTTGGGAAAGTGACATGCTTGCCACTTTGTTGCCACGTATTATTGCAATGAAATGAACTTCTCCGGGTTTATTCCCGTACAGTTGCAATTGAATTTGTGGAAAGGGGAAATTTATTCGCTTACGCATGGCTTCAGTTTTCTATGGAAGCCATCTGCTGATACCATGGCCAGTTGGTAGGTACCACAACCAACCACCCACCCTTCTGTTGTCCACTTATAATAGCCATTTCGGGCCAACTGCATGTAGATAGTCGTACTTTGGCCTGATGTGCCCCGTGTGAGTGTGAATGCTCTGGAAAACTGTAATTTTGGCAACGCGAATTGGATTTGCGGCTTATAAGCCACGTTTATAAATTACTGATTCGCCTATGGTGCTTGGTGCGTGGACACAACTGTGGGATGTGACCAGTTTGGTTGGCAAATGAATAAATTAAATATTCTATTATTAACCAGCAGCTCAAATGTTCCCCAGTCAAGAGCCTTACGCAAATTTGGCTCTTTCATTATCATTGAATTACGACTTATAAATTGACATTAGTTTGCATTAAGCAAGGAAAACAATCAGTCTTGGCCAACTGACCAATTGCCAAGGATTTATAGAGTGCCCCAAAATGGTTATTCGATTTCCTGCATAAATAGAACAACAACAACAACAACAAGTATCAAGTGATCAAGTGAGTGTTACTTTAAATACACTGAGCCAAATTAGACAAACTGCTGATTAAGCATTTTGGAAAAGATGTCAGCATGAATTATAAATCAACAACTGGACAACATTAAAAATAATTTCCATTGATGATTGATGCTGGTTGCATTTGAACACGTATTTAATACGAGTAGTATTGAGCTCTACACTTCACATAACCCATCCTGGACGAGAATACGTGAATAATTTTAATGGAAAGCAAATGAATAAAATAATGAAGGCTGCAAATTGAAATCATATTAATGCATATGGACGTCAACAGCAAATGCAATAAACATTCACATCAAAGCCATGTCGAACTGAATTAAATAATTTGTCGCACTTAACTCTGAATGAGTTTTGCAATGTGAAATTCAAGGGAATTCAGCTGCAGATACCGATACAGATACAGATACAGATACAGATACAGATACAGATACAGATACAGATACAGATACAGATACAGATACAGATACAGATACAGATACAGATACAGATACATATACAGATACAGATACAGATACAGATACAGATACAGATACAGATACAGATACAGATACAGATACAGATACATATACAGATACAGATACAGATACAGATACAGATACAGATACAGATACAGATACAGATACAGATACAGATACAGATACAGATACAGATACAGATACAGATACAGATACAGATACAGATACAGATACAGATACATATACAGATACAGATACAGATACAGATACAGATACATATACAGATACAGATACAGATACAGATACAGATACAGATACAGATACAGATACATATACAGATACAGATACAGATACAGATACAGATACAGATACAGATACAGATACAGATACAGATACAGATACAGATACATATACAGATACAGATACAGATACAGATACAGATACAGTATACAGATACAGATACAGATACAGATACAGATACACAGATACAGATACAGATACAGATACAGATACAGATACAGATACAGATACAGATACAGATACAGATACAGATACAGTACAGATATAGATACATACATATATCATATACACATACAGATACAGATACAGATACAGATACAGATACAGATACAGATACAGATACAGATACAGATACAGATACAGATACAGATACAGATACAGATACATAATACAGATACATATACAGATACAGATACAGATACAGATACAGATACAGATACAGATACAGATACAGATACAGATACAGATACAGATACATATACATATACAGATACAGATACAGATACATATACAGATATAGATATATATACAGATATAGATACAGATACAGATACAGATACAGATACAGATAATATACAGATACAGATACAGATACAGATACAGATACAGATACATATACAGATATCAGATACAGATACATATACAGATACAGATACAGATACAGATACAGATATAGATACAGCATACAGATACAGATACAGATACAGATAGATATACAGATACAGATAGAGATATAGATACAGATACAGATACAGATACAGATACAGATACAGATAGAGATACAGATAGATAGAGATACAGATACAGATACAGATACAGATACACATACAGATACAGATACAGATACAGATACATATACAGATACATATACAGATACAGATACATATAACAGATATCAGATACAGATATATATACAGATAAGATACAGATACAGATACAGATACAGATACAGATACAGATACAGATACAGATACAGATACAGATACAGATACAGATACACATACAGATACAGATACAGATACAGATACAGATACAGATACAGATACAGATACAGATACAGATACAGATACAGATACAGATACAGATACAGATACAGATACAGATACAGATACAGATACAGATACAGATACAGATACAGATACAGATACAGATACAGATACAGATACAGATACAGATACAGATACAGATACAGATACAGATACAGATACAGATACAGATACAGATACAGATACAGATACAGACAGATATACAGACAGACAGACAGATAGCTAGATAGATACAGATACACAGACACAGACACAGACAGACAGAGACAGATACAGATACAGATACAGATACAGATACAGATACAGATACAGATACAGATACAGATACAGATACAGATACAGATACAGATACAGATACAGATACAGATACAGATACAGATACAGATACAGATACAGATACAGATACAGATACAGATGCAGATACAGATACAGATACAGATACAGATACAGATGCAGATACAGATACAGATGCAGATACAGTTACAGTTACAGATACAGATACAGATACAGATACAGATACAGATACAGATACAGATACAGATACAGATACAGATACAAATACAGATACATTTGTGGTGAAGCCAATGTATCTGAAAGGTAAGCATATGCGAACGGAATGACCGATTAATAATTACATACATACATGTATGTATGTATGTAAGTGCCACATGCATAAAATGTAATTTAATGCGAGGTAATTTCATCTAGAATCTTTTCAAGCCGCCAAGCGGGAAATGCCTAACAGAGACAGACAGAGCGTGAGAGAGAGAGTGTGTGTTGGAAAATTTGGCCACAAATCGTGCGAAAATTGCCGGCACATAAAATCGTGTGCCGCATGCTTTTTAACTCTGCTCCAAAAATTTCTTTGCCATTCTATTGTCAATTAATTTGGGCTTTTATTGCTCCATTCGTCCATAAATTCATGAGGCTTGCAATATTATGCAAATGCGTACAAATGATTTACTCGTCTGTGGCACAACGAACGTATTGCCACAAATACACATTCGGTTGCACATATTTGTTGCCAGGCCCAGCTGTCTACAGCTAAAGTGTATTGAGATACATTTATTTGTCAGTTCCTTCAGAACTCATTCGAAATCCCATATTTCAACTATCTTCAATGTGATTCACAGTTGGAAATTTTCGACTTGTGCTGGAAGATTCCACAGATTCGAAAACATTCGAAAAATAATACTACCAGATCTGTCAAGACCAACAATATATATTTTGCATGCATTGCCATTAAAATTCTTTCACAATATCCAAAAATATCCAACACATTTATTATGAGTCAAAACTACTTTTGAAGAGCTGCTGCGCAATTTTTGAATACACTATGATGTACGTCAGATTAAATCAATTTAACTGAATATGTTAAGCTTTATATGCGCTAGAGCATTCAAGTTTCGTTGTGTATTTTTATTTTTTTTTGTTTTTTTTTTTTTCCTTAAAAAATTATCACTTGGCATTGTGGTAGCTAAGTACTTTGAAATGGCAATTAAGTGGCAGCTGGAAAAGCATTGCGGCCACAAACAGACACTCGATAAACGGACACTTCAATTTGCACTTCATCTGTCAGAAAGCACACACACACTCGTACACACACACACACACACACACACACACACACACACATAGCTGCTGCTAATTGCAAATTGATTATGCCATATGCATTAGTTGATACATTTATAATTGTGCGTTTCATTTGTCGGCTCTTTCAAGTGCCTGAAACTGTGTGTGTATGTGTGTGTGTGTGTGGTGGTGGGGGGGTGGGAGGGAAGTAATGATTCAGCTGTGTAGGTGGATGAGCTATGTGTATATATGCCAAGACGCTGGAGACAAAACAACAGCCAAACACCCAAACAGCCAAATAGTTAAGCACCGAAAATAAGCTGAGAAGTCAGACGGATAAGTTGTTGGGGATCGGCAGAGTCAAGTGGCTCGGAGCTTGGAGCTCGGGAAGACGATGAAGATGACGACGTCGAGGCACATAAAAACCACTATAAACTTTATTAATTTTAATTAAAAACACTACACTCACTCTGAGAGTTAAATTCCCGTGCACATCTTTTTGGCTGTGTGTGCGTGACCATTGGGCAATGTTTTCGTTGTTGCCTCGCTGCGTGTTGTAAGCCGCAGAACGCGTCCTGGCCAGCAGGCGGTGAGCAGTTAAAAACAGGAAAGCCATCATCATGACTTACCCAAGCAACCAGCGAAGCTCAAATGCCCTTCTCATCAAATATTTACAATTATCTAAGCACTTAAAGCACAAAACTAATAAAAACCAATTACTATTTTAATCACTGTGGCATGCTACCAGTGATGCAACTCCAAGACTGCAACATACATATTTAATGTAACATGCAACTATGTACTTAACATTAACATCGATGTTGATCGATATCAATTGTGTGATCGTTAACAAACAGTTTTGACTGCTTTGATTAATATTTAAATAGGATTTTATTTAATTACCAAAATTTAATTACCAAAATGTTCTTAATTACTTTTAATTACTAATGCAATTAAAATCGTTTCTTTGTTTTAGTTACAACTGAGCAACGCCACAATTTTGTTAGTGTATAATAATGGAGAAGCTGCAACTGAAAAATCTGGCTGAAGTTTTGCTGAAAAGGCGTAAGACGTTTAAAAAGGAGCGAGTTGAGGGGGCAGAGGAATTGTGGGTCAGTGGTTGAGGCTAAGGACCAAGGACTAAGGCTAAGGGCTTGGGACTCGGGGCTTGGGGTTGGCCGCTGTTGAGTTGCTTATTTATTGTTTTGGCGGTGCGCGGCAGTTGGCCGCTTAATGCCATAAAAAACAAAGGTGCCATGGCGATAAACAATAAAGACTGGGCCCAGATGGGGGGTCTGAGCGCTGCCAAACGTTTTATGCAAATTTATGACTTAAAAACAATTTTTTTTTCTTATTTTATTTATTTTTTTTTATTTTTGGTTGTTGCTTATTATTAATTTTAAATAGCAGCCGAAAATAAGAAATAACAAAATATGAATACAAATATACAAATATAATGGGAATAAAACAAAATACAGATTAAATGTTACCCGCCAGTTAATGCAGACACGCACACACAATACACACTCGCACACCCATTCAGACACACTCAACTTAATAGTAGTACTTAGTCGGAACCCCGTGATGCTGCTGTGAGCGATTCGGCGCTGGATTTTCTGGCCCCCGTGTTCTGTGGACCGAGGAGACTGAGCACCACGGGCAACAGGATTAGGCCGTGCGCGGCACCAATCAACACAATGCCCAAATACATGCGGAAATAGTACACCTGAAAGACTTGCGAATTGGAGAAAGCCAGCACCAAAATGCCAGCGAATTTGGTCAACGTAATCCCGGACAGAACACTGCTCCCGGTAACGATGAGCGAATGGAATGCCCGCTGTTGAGCATTACCCTCGGCCTGCTTGAAGGAGCGCACAATGTGCGCCACAAACTCAACGCCGATGCCAACGCTTACCACAAGATTGACCAATGAGATGGCATTCAGTGTGATGGACCACGCCCACATTAATCCGCCCATATTGATGAGAATGCAGATGTCCATGAAGAGAACAATTCCCGCTGACGTTATATCCATTCCGGTCAGCAGCAGCGTCACCAAGAATATGCTCGCCAGCGACAGTCCCAGCGAGAGCAATGCATCGTCCCACACGGTCAGATACTGCTCGTAAAATATGAAGAACACACAGTACGGAAATATCTCCGTATCGACGTTGTTCCTTGCGAACATCGCATTAATGTCAGACTGAACGCGACGCACCTCCCGCAGTGCGTTAATAAACTGTTCCGACGTTGTCGATGTTGTCGAGTATTGCATAAAGGACGTGTCCAGAATCGTCGACTGTCCCTCATCGTCCAGCGTATAAATGACGGCCTGCAATGATTTCGCACAAGTTAAAAACCTATCAACTCAAATAATAAACAAATATTGATTTGTCGATAAGCAATTGAAGGGGACAAGCTCTGTTTGTTTATTTGTTTTGGTTTTGATAAATGTGTACTTACATCCGCATAGGATGCTCGGCCCGCCTTGCCACACTCTGCGTCGGGCAGATCGGAGAGGAAGAATGGCACATACTTGTCAAATGTATCGGCGCTGGGTCGGAGGCCGTTTGGCGTGAATTGTCGCTCGCAGGGCAGGCAATCCTCGCTCTTTGAGTCTAAATATAAAAAGGAGATGGCGAATGGATTGGGAGATGTTGGAAAGTGGTGCACTTACTGCTGGGACAGAAGCCACCGGTGGTAGTATTGTATTTGCAGCAATCGCCGATACTAAGCCAATCAATGTAGTCATCGATCCAGGAGCTTGCCGGTCTGGCCAGGGCGGTGATATCCGGATAGCGGGACTGGGTGTAGAGCTGAACAGAAAGTGAATCCTCGTTGCACTCGACGCCGCCGCAAATGAAATTCTGATGATCGGTGTTGGAGTAGTTGAGTCCCGGCTTGAGCACCCAGTAGACGGGCGCCCCCATCGAAAGTAGATCGTCCATGTAAATGAAATACTTGACCACATGCGATTCCTTGGGCATGGACATCACCTGATCCAGTCCCACCTCAATTGAGGGCATCACCATCAGCGACAGACAAGTGATCACAGTGAAGACCAGCAGCACGACGATCTTCACGGGTCTGAAGTGTGAGCAAGCAAATTGGAATCCCAAATTTGCACAAAATGATGCAAATACTCACTTGGATAGCAGGAAGGGCGCATAGAAGTTCTTGAAGAGCTTCTCGATTAGGCCAATCTCATGGGACGTCTCGGGCTTAAGGCTACTGCGCACACAGCAGAGCATGTCCAGACGTCCGTCTTCATGGCGCCGCTCATCAATGGCCATCAGGGCCACAAAGGCGGTGATCTGCAGCAGAAAGTCGAGCACAATGGCGGCGGCGGCGTACATTGCAAATGTTCTCACCGCCGGCATATCGCAGATGGCGCCAATGGCAAAGCAGGCGAACTCGCTGCAGGCCGTCTGCATAATGGAGGGCACCACCTGGCCGACAGACTCGCCGATGGCCTCGTGGGTGGTCGCATAGCGACTGCGATCCAATCTCTGGTATGAGTGCACCATTATGAAGATGTTGTCGACGCCAACGGCGAGCACCAGAAACGGCAACACCTCGATGGCCAGCATTGTGGTCGTCACGCCCACATACCCCCAGAAGCCCAGGCTGCAGAGTATCGATGCGAGCACAATAACTATTCCACTCACGGCCAACATAATGCGAGATTCGCGCAGGAAGCCCACACAGCTGCGTATGCGTCCCAGGGCGATGGACACATAGAGGAACATCACCACATAGCTGATGACAACGGTGCCCACCTCTCCATCGGACAGCTCCTTAATGGCATCCTGAATAGATCGCTCCGCCGAGTAGGCAACGTCCAGACGATCGCTGGTGTAGTTCTTCATGAAGTCCATGAAGCGCTTTTCCCACACAAAGCTTGGTTCCAGCAGTGACTCATCGTTTTGATTCTTGCCCAGGAAGGTCACCACAAGGCCAGTGGCTAGCATATAGTCGGGATCCTCGCCAGCCTCAGCTTTTGGCATTCCGCCAACAGCAATGCCCGGCTCAATGGGTCCGCCATAGCTGCTGAAGCAGTTCTCCATCATAGGCACGCTAACGGAATATATATATATATATATGTATATATATATAGCTGATTGAGCCTAGCTAAGACTTACCGCAGGCAATCCTCCAATTGATTCAGATAGTTGATGGTGTAGTTGTCCTTGTCTACGTAGGAGTTCTGGAATTTTGTAATGTCATTCTCAAAGTATCCATAGATGGACTGAATCAAACAGTCATCCACAGTGGGCTTAACTCCCGGATATAGAACGGGTGCGTAGCATATCGTGTCAAAGCCTGCACCCTCCGCCATGCCCAGCTCCAATATCTGGTCCAGCAGCTCGAAGACCTCCTGCAGGAAATTCTGCTCATATGCGGGTCCAAAGGTGAGCACTCCATTAGCGGTCTCATGTGTAACCTAAGTGAGATGGAAGCAAATAATTGGTTGAAATTCTTGAAACTTGATTTAATTTCATTGCATTTAACTAAATTATATATTTATTATATATTTAAATAGGCATTACTTATTTAAGCACAAGGATGAGAAGGAGTTGGGGACATACCATATCCAATTTCAGTGGCTTTATGAAAAGCTGATTGGTGCGATAGAAGGGCCCGAAATGTTGATCGAAGTAATTCTTCTCGATGCGAGTCTCACTCTGCTCGCTGGCCCACAGCTCGACAGGATCTGTGGTCACATTCATGTAGCGCACACCATAGGCAAGTCCACCGATCACCCATGAGCACAGGGCCAGCACCAGAACCGGATGCTTGGCACAGAAAGTGCCCCAGCTGCGACAGGCGCGATAAATGAAGTCGCCATAAAGGGTGGGCATAGGAACATTGGGACCTCGTCGATCGCCCGTCGCCCCCCAGCAAATGAAGCCAACAATTAGGACACCAAGCACCAGCGAAATTATGAAGGTAATACCATACAGTCCGGCCACCTGCCAGGGGTCCTCGTAGCCAGTTGGCGCATCTGTCAGCGGACAGGACTGCTGGCAATCGATGCAGGAGCAGGGAAAATTGCCCGGATAGCTCTGCCCGCAGTCTAAAGGGAACACCTCCAGATATATGTCGTCGTTGCCTTCTTCCGCATCCTCGAGCCACACGTAGTTAATGTCGAACGGCACATAATCGCTGATTGAGGTGTCGCCCATGAAACGATACCATTTGCGATAGTCGCAGGTCTTCGCGTTGTACGCACCACAGGCCAGATCCATGGCAGGTCGACCCGTTTGCGAGTGATGTATGCCAATGCAGCTATCGTAGATCTTTCGAACGCTCTCATCGTTAATACGGTAGTCGATGTGCTCCACAAAGTCCACATTATTGGGATTCTTTTCTATATAGGCTTTGAGGAAGAGCGACTGATTTTTTGCACAGGTCATTGGGCAGATGGTGATACCCATGTTCAATGTACAGGTGGGGCACCTGGAGTAGACACCATCTGCCTGCATCATGCCCGAGTCCATGGCGCGAATCTGATCGGCATCGCAGCACAGCTCCAGCTCATCCTCTCCCGTTTCGCCCTTGTATTCCGCGTACAACGTCGGGCAGCGTCGGGCGAAGTCCGCCTCAGCAGTTGGATTGTTTAGGGGTTTCGCTGCACCGTTATACGCCAGATTGACGGTATTCGAGCCGATCTTATGACTTTCACCATACCAAATGCAATCGGCCCTGGCACCCAGCTGCACAGCTGTCACAAGCAACAGCGCAATCAGCTCAGATTTCACATTCATTTCACTTAGGCAAAAAATTAAAATAAAAAAAGAAAAAAGGAAATTGTTTTTCCAGCACAGTTGACCAGCAGGCACTGGAACTGACCGCCCGACTAATTCACTAACTGACTAACAACTGAAAAGCCCCAGCTGAGACAAAAACCACATCGGCCACAAAATAACCACCCAGATGTGTGTGCGTGTGTGTGTGTGTGTGTGCGCGCGTGTGTGTGGGACGCACTATCTGCAAGTGAAGTGTTCGCTGAACGGGACTGATAAGATTCCGGGCGAACGATTTGGCGATTAGCTTTGAGCTCCATTAGCCACCAGGTGGATGGGTTTATACGGTTAGATAAGCCAGCTGTTGGCAGCCGGTTCGGCTATCGATAAAGGTGTGATTGTGTGTGTTATTCTTGTTGCATTTAATGGTTAATTGTCTATAAATTTCAGCTTAGCCGTAGCAGCAAAAATAATTATTATCATGAAAATGTTCAGTTAACATTAATGTGGTTAAACATTACCTTTGACACCTAAATCGGAACCATTTGTTTGCCATCCTTAATTGCTTTTTTCTTGTTAACACTAAGGACGAGCATATACTTTGAATACTTATTTTATATATCATTTTATCATAAACATTTTTAAGTTGCATTAAATATTATTAACAGTTAATTGGAATATTTGAATCAGACTTGCAAATAATTTGAAAATGTTTGACTATTTTGCATTTGAATACCGCCAAAAATCTTTTAAATATTCCATATTTTTAAATTTATTTATAATTTTCTTTTCATTACAGCAATACAGAATTTGCTGATGGCGAAATGGAGGAGAATTTGTGATTCACTTAGTTCAATAATTAAATATTATTAACAACTAATTGGAAATAATTAAATAGGTATCAATAAATTAAGTCATTGACCTTTTAAATATATATTATTTTAATTTGTTTGCTTTTGTTTGCGATAACAAGAAGAATTTGAGAGAATTTGTGATTCACTTGGTGGATTATCAGCTTTAGACTTTCGTTAATTTTTATTACCGTAGGCATCTAGATATTTTTTATGGCAGACAAGTGTTCTTTTTGTCCGACATTGTTGAGGCTCCGGCGTCTACTGCTTATCTGGCTACAGCGAACAGGTGTTCACTTGAACAATTGGACACATATCGACTGTGCAGTCGCCAAGCGCCTAGCCATTTTAAACGCGACTCGCTTTTATCGCAGGCAGCTGCTTAATGGTCTACAACAGATCGCTGTAAGCCCAATCCGGGCAGATAACAAGGAGACGGCGTCACCTAAGCGCGATAAGTAATTGGGAAGTCAGCATTATGAAATATAGTTGGTTGAATCATAACACATGTTTCTATCATGTGTTTTTTGTATCGTATTTAAAATCATTTTTAATGAAGATACTAGAACGCATATTCATAGCACAAATCGTTGCTAAAATATTAAGCTTAATGGTAGTTGGTAATTTATTATGTAGTAGCTCCCGTTGCAACCACAAGCAGAATAGTATATTCACGATTAAAGATGAAACACAAGTTAGACCAAGTTCAACTTATGCAAAGTGTATTTATTTGTTCTTTGTTTCACGTGGCGCTGCTTTCAGATTTCGGTGAAACCCACAAATTATTGGCAATAACCGATTGCATATTGTTATCTTGATTTTAATGACACGGTATCGATACGTGACGGTTCAACAAAAAAACCTTGAAAAAATTAATGATAACGTATCAGTAGAAAATCCTCAAATTCCTAGAAGTCTTCTTGCATTTGAGCAAAAGAATTATCAACATCGCATTTTTCAAAATGTGTAACGAGATTGAGGTCTCAGAAGTTGCACTACAAGGGAGTGTTATCTTAAAAGTGCTTAACATTGCCAGAACCCATTAAAAATGGTTGAAGTTGTGCGAAACAGAGTATAAGGGGCACAGAAGGAAGCATCGCCAATCCCAAGAGATATACGTGCATATATGTTTTTGATCAGCATCGCTAGCCACATACAATAGAAAGATAAGTTTTATTCATAGTTTTGTAGAAACTACATTTTCATTGTAGAAAAAATTGTTTTTTAAATTTAGACTTGTTAGAGAAACACTTGAAGGAAAAGAGTCTGGGGATAAATATTGGTCTGACTTGGCAAAGTGTGGCTTATGTGATCTTGGCTATTCAAATTTGGTTTTAATGTGTCCGTGACGACTTCAAATTAAGGTTAGCTTTGTCTTTATCAGCACCAAAGCTTTTGGCCACTGTTAACACAGACTGTTTAACGGACTGTTTAACAGACTGTTAACATGGGGTTCTCTTTTGTTGTTGCAGCGCTGCTCTGCTGCTGCTGCATCTGCTGCTGCTGCTGCTGCTGCATCTGCTGCTGTGGCTGCTGCTGCTGCTGCCGGCTGTCAACCGCTGCCAACTGCAGAAAGCGGCGGCTTTATTTATTTTTTTAATGCCGGGCAGAATGCTATTGAACTCACACACACACACACACACACAAATGCATACATAGAGAGAGAGGGAGAGAGATATGGAGAGACAGAGACAGAAAGAGATAGAGAAGGAGAGTGGGAGAGAGATGGGGAGAGAGAGAGAGTATTTTGCATTTTGGCAACTGCTGCTGTTGCTGCAAAATGCATAATGCATAAGTTGCAAGCCGGCATTGAGGAGGCAGCTAATTTGATTAGTTGCTCGCCTGACTGTCAACTGCGGAAACAAATACGAAGAAGACATGCGAGGAAATAAGAAGTCAGCTTAACTAATTTTCTCTAAAAAAAAAAAATGAAAACGAAAGAAACGAACGGTAAATTGATTATGGCACACGTGTGGACACGTGTTCTCAAAATCCTAGACCTACATCAACAATCAAAAATGCTTGCTGCGACTGCGACTGCGACTGCGGCAGCAGCAGCAGCAGCGTTGCGCATCTGCAAAGCAGTTACTTCCCCCAATCCTCCGTCGCCCTCCCGCCATAAGCAGAGCAATGTTCCCGAAAATCTGTTCACGTTCCCTTACCCGTTCCCGTTCCAGAAAGCGTTCCAGGCGCATTCTGGAAAATTGTGTCAAGCTGACGACACAATTTTCAAATCGCATGCCCGGAGTTGCAGTTGCTTCCCCAAAAAAAAAAGAAACACTCACAAAAAAAAAACAAAATAAAGCACGAAATGATGAAAAGAACAGGGATAGAGAGAGAGAGAGAGAGAGATAGATAGAGAGAGAGAGAGTGCAGAGAAGCAGACAGTGGCACACACAGAGACAGAGAGAAACAATAGCGAAGAGAGTAGAGAAGCGAGAGAGAGAGAGATATAAAGAGAGCGAGAGAAAGAGAGAGAGTGGCTTAGCTTGGCTTCTGGCATTGCACAAAATAACGGTAAAGGTAAAGTGCGCTCTAACGGTACAGTAGCGTAACAGGAAGTGGTGCATTAACACGCGCCGCAGCTGACGACGTCGGCCCAACAACTAACAGCTAACTTCAACACTTGCCCGGGCTCTCGAAAGCAACGCGTAACTCGCACAATAATCACAATAATAATAATCATAATAATCATAGTCATAATAATCATAATCATACTAATCATCGTAATAGTAATAACATCGACGACAGCAACAATAACAGAAAACCCAATAAACAGCTCCAAACAACAAGAAGAAGAAGCTGGAGAAGAAGTTGCAGTTGTTATTAAGGTAGAAAAAGAAGAGCGCGTTTTTCTTGTTGTGCGTGCGTGCATGTGTGTATGTGTGTGTGTGTGTTGTTTTTAATATTAATTTGCTGTGTGCGTGTGTGTGTGTGTGTGTGTGTGTGTGTTGGCATTTTAATAACGCGTAACTCTCTTCGATTGCATCACCAAATAAAAACGAAAAATCGCCAATTGCAGGCTGAACTTTTTACCTATTAGCTTCTTCGACTTTCGACGTCACTATAAAACTGTGACGTCGCTGCTCTCCCTCTCTCTCTCTCCCTGTGCGTGTTTGTGTGTCATCAATTTTTGCATTTTGCAGCCGCAAAATGAGCAAACGAATGACGTAGATCCCCATTGATATTCTGCTGCGTTTCATTTCGCAAATTCGCAATTCGCGTTGCGGCAAAAACAGTCGAAAAACCCCAACAAACAAAAACCGGCTAAACAGCGAGAGCGCGAGCGAGAGAAAAGCGGAAGAAGAAGAGAGAGGTCGATGGAGAGAGAGATGGAGCGCGCGAGAACGAGATTCTGTGTGTGTGTGTGTGTGTGTGTGTGAGAAGGAGGATGTGGATGACGCTTCCGAATGCCGACTGCCGAATGCCAACTGCCGAATGCCGACTGCCGAGTGCCAAAAATGGACGAGCACGTAAAACGTGCACACGTGCAGCATGCAGACGGACTGATGGACGGACGGACGGGCGGCAAAGCGGACAAGAACTTTTTCGGTGTGAATGCCTTCTGCACAAAAAACGTGGTTTTTCGGCTGTCAGCGTTGCAGTTGGCTTCGCAGTCGCAGTCGCCGTCGCCGTCGTCGTCTCAGTTGCTGTTCGCGTTAGCGCTTTAGCGCTGCTGCGTTTTTATGTGATTGTTGCAATTCGCAATTCGCATTTCGCATTCGCTCGTAACTGTTTCCGAGCTTAACAGCCTCAACAGCTTTAACAGTCGACACTTAACAGTTTTAATGATGCGTCACTGTTAGCTCGTGACGAGGGCGCTGTAAACAGCAACCATTTTTGTTGCATAGCACAGGGCGCTAATTGAAAACTCTTTTCCGAGATCGTCGCGTGCGCTTTACACACGCACGTGTGTGTGTTTGTGTGTGGATACGTGTTGAATTATCGCGATTACGATTACACCTGCATGGAAATTGAGTTATTCAATTTGCATAAACCCGCCCAGCTGGTTAACAGTCCTTGTTTTTTTCCTCACAGTTTTCGAATATTTCAATTGATGCAAATTAAAATTGAATAATTATATGGAATTTATGTAGGTGTTTTAATTCCCAATTGTCGCTTGCAAATCAGAACGTTGCGTTCTCAAAAGTAATTTTGATTGAAATTAGTGATTGCAATATGATTTTTAAAGCAGGGCTTCAACTAATTTCATGTTTATCTTAACTTGGCCAAGATTTACTCTATATTTTTATTACTTATAAGCATTGTTTTACTTTTCGTACGTGTTTTAATTGTTTATTTATGACATCATACTCTATATACTAATATAGGTATAGTCTTGATCAGGTTTTTCTCTCGTTTATTACTCTCTCTCTCTGTTTCCATTCTCAAGTGAATTCATATTAAGCATACGCCATGTTATCAAATATAAAAAAAGAGATCAAATTTAAAAACTTGCATGCCTTGGTTAAATGGAAAATGAAACGAGACACATCTACAACAATTAAAGTTGTCATATTGAAAATGTCTTTCGCCTCATTTCTCATTAGCTGGCTGGCAATGGCGGCTTCGTCTCCCTCTCCACCTCCGTCTCCGGCAGCAAACTCCGCCGTTTCTGTTGTCTGCCCTTCGCCTTTGGCTCTGAAATGATGGTGTTGCAGCTCTTGTTGCTCTCGTTGTTGAATGTGTTGCTTGCCTGCTGCTTCCGTCACATTGCCGGAAGTTGCACGAAGAACATAAAAAGCTTTCGGTTTTCAGTTCTCTGGGCCGCTGTTAAACAACAGAGCGGCTTCCAAATGCAAATGTTGTCTGGCCTGGCAAATTGGCAATGGTCACAAGAGACAAAGTGAAAACAACAACAACAACAACAGACGAGACACGAACAGCGCAACAGTCGTTGCCGTCGCAGTCGCAGTAGCAGTCACAGTCGCAGTGGCGCCAGCGTCGCAGTCAAGGCTTAACAGAAGCATTTTGTTGTTGTCAGCATTTCGGCCGTCGCATTTGGTCTCATCACCATCGCAGTCGCATCTCGTTCTCATTCGTGTGCGGCGCTTCACCGCTAAGCGACGTCTGAAATATATAACGCTGCCTAACTTGCTGCTGTTGCTTCACGACCACGACGACGACGACGACGTCTCTATAATAAGTATGTATGTGTGTCTATCTGACTGTGTGTGACTGTGTGAGTGTGTGTGTGTGTGGAGAGTAAACGCTTTCGTGTTGCGTGTTCGTGTTCGGCTGATGTGCTTCGTGCGCGTCGCGGTAGGTCGGCAAATCATTCGGTTTTCACAATTGTCTCGCTTTGCTTCGTCTCGTTCGCTCGTCCGTTTCGTTTCGGGGCTGCTGCTGCGAATGCTGCCTACTTTGCCTGCTGCTTGCTGCTGCTGCTGGCTGCTGCTGGCTGCTTCCAAACGTTTGCTGGCCATGCAGCAAAAACAGTTTACATTTGT
Source organism: Drosophila imparisetae (assembly GCA_035042265.1). NCBI lineage: Eukaryota > Metazoa > Arthropoda > Insecta > Diptera > Drosophilidae > Drosophila > Drosophila imparisetae. Next base: position 1,429,211 of record JAWNLP010000147.1, read on the forward strand.
TTTTCCGCGTGCTCGCACACGTTGACTGACACGGTCTGCGACTCAGCGAGTGAGCGAGCTTTGTCTGTCTGTGTGTCTGTTTGTGTTTGAGTCTCTGTCTCTCTGCCTCTTCACTCTCTCTGTCTGTGTGTGTGCATGTGTGTGTGTGTGTGTGCACGAGTGTGTGTGTGCCGACCCGGAGTTGCCACAGAGTGACCGGAGTTGCATGGCCGAAACATAAAAAACACACTCGAGCTTGCTCCAGTTACTGGCCTGGTCTAGTCCGCACCGGTCAGCTACTCTCTGCATTTGCTGCAACTGCCACTGCAACTGCAACTGCCACTGCAACTGCACACTAACAGCAGATCAGCATTATTTTATTATAATTAAAACCAACCAGTAAGCCACAAAAATCTTAACTACCAACAATTTTCAAAAGTTTTTCATTTTTATTTTGAGTGCTCAAATTTTGATTTTAAATTTGAAATGAATTTTGAGTGCAGTTCGGCTTCGGCTCTTGCCACTTGCCGAAGTGTTGCCGAGCTGAACTGAGCTGAGCTGAGCGTTGGAGTTGCAGCTAAGCTAAGCTCAGCTAAAAGGACTAAGGACTAAGGACGACTGTTGTGTCGAGATCGGAGCGTCGCGCGGAAGTGCATTGCTGAAGAGCGGAAACGGAAGCTCAGAAACTTTAACCAAAACACAATTTATACTTTCAACTTGCCACAATACTGCAGTGCGCATAAACTAAAGCTAAAGCTAACATTAACTTAACACACACACACACACTAGTGCACCAACACACACACACACACACACACACACACACACACGCAACTTGAATAGATCTCATTTTTTGCACTTTTTTTTCAACATTTTTTTAATGTGATCCTTTAATGCGGCAGCAACAATAACAACGACGCGCGGTGTTGAAAGCTGTCAAATAAAAAGACGTTTACCAACAAAAAATGTAAAAATACGAATACTTCAGGCAGAAAATGTTACAAAAACAATATTTGCAGTGTGCGTGCATTAACAACAAAACAAAAAAAAAAAAAGCAGAAAAACAACAACAAAACACAGCAACAATAATAATTAAAATCATGCAACAACAGCAGCGGCAACAACAACAACATGCCCAACAACAACAGCAACTTTGAACAAGTAACAAAAGTGTGAGAATACAAATTGAAAAAACAATAAATATGAAAATCTGAAAAACTGAAAAGCCAGCTGTGAAAACTGTGGGAAAGCGCCGACGCAGCTTCCTTTGAGCTCTGTGAAGTGTGTGTGTGTGTGTGTGGGTTGTTTTGTGTGTGTGTGCGTGTGTGTGTGTGTGGCACTTATTCTTTCGTGATATATTTTTGACGATGGCCTTTGAAGTCTGACGAATCGCAATTTATGCGTTTGTTTTGTTTTGTGTATTTCCAGCGCTGATTTGTGATTGCAATTTTGTTTCTTGTTCTCTCTTTTTTTTATTGTTTTGTTTGAAGTTGTAATATAATAAAATAACTGTGTGCTGAAGTGCGATAAATTAAAGGAAATTGCCAAGTTTTCCCAGATGATGAAGTTTGCATCATTAATTGTATTCCGGTAAAGAATTCCTCAAAGAGTTGTTTCATGTTTCAAATATGTTTCTGTTCTGTTCTTTCTTCATTAAACCAGAAATGATTCGGTTTCAGAACACATTTTATCTATCTGTGTCAAAGTAATAATCTTTACTGATCTTGTGGGAATATGTTAGGACTATAACATATCGCAAATAGTTTCTTTTTTAATGCGAAATGAGTGATTCCCCAGTGTCTGTTCTGGATAAAATCATACAGTTTTGCACACTTTGCATTTTGATTTGGTTTTATTATTACAGCTATAAAAACTTGATTCAATTGATTGGGACTTTTATACATTTGTTTGCCACATTTATTAAATATATCAAATATATAATCGGAACAATTAATATTGCAACTTTTGTGCTTGTCGTCTTCTATTTTTATTGGATAATTTGGAAAGTATTTGTGTTTTTTATTATTAATTTAAACACGTCTTATAAGAATTATGGCGTCAGCTGCTGTGCAAAACATAAACAAAAAAAAAAAAAAAAAATCAAAGAGGAAAAAAAACGAATTTTCGCTGTTGTTGCTTGGTATTTTATGAGTTTTTCTATTTTCCTCTTTGTGTGGCGCTCTCATCTCGTTCAACTTGTCGAAACCAAATAAATCTTTAGCTTGAAATGATTTCTCACGTCTTTCCCGGCAAGCGTTTGCCTCTCTTTATTCTCTCATATTGTGTGTGTGTGTGTGTGTTTTTGTTTTTGTTTCTGCTTTTGAAATTCCGACCATTCCAATGATCACAGAAATCGGGGAAATCATTCTAGTTCCATTCCGCAAGGCCTATTAATAATTTGATGCATTGCCATCATCGTCATCAGTGTGGTCGTTGTTTTCTCGCTTCTCACGTTTTTAGCCTCACCAAAAAAAAAAAAAGGAAAAAAATTATAATCTTTGGCAAGCGATGCCAATTGGAAACTCCTCTCATCTTTTTGGCCAACCTCATGCAAATTGATTATGTGACAAATTCACTTCTCTCGAGTGCTTAAAGTGTTATTCAATTGTATCTTTTTAGCTACATTTATCCAATGCAGATATATAGATATATATATTATCGTCAGCATGGTTCATATAGATTCCATTACAAAAATCAGTTGGAGTATCTTTACCAGTCAGGCTGCCAACCCAGAATAAACACTACTATATGAAAATAGCCAGGAAATTAAGTGGAAGTTGTGTGATTTCGTGGAAAATGCTCAAAATACTTATTTGACGGCTTAAATACGACAGTTTTCTTCAGATTATGTTTTGATTTCAAAAGGATCTTACAAATTGTTATCACTTCTCTCCCATTGTGCTTCTGATGTTTTCCATAAAGTGCTGCAAGTGTTATCAAATAAAATACCTATCTGCTAATTAAGATACAAATTGAATTTTTATTTTTATGTGTATACGTTACTGTGAATATTTGCACATAATCCCAGTCTGCTACATTTTTCGATTAAAAAAGGATTTTTTTTTACGAGTTTTAAGCATTTCTATCAACAAATGTGCTTGTTGCAAGCCCTTTCATTTTGATGACTCTTTTCAAATGATTGCAGTCAAAAGCATATCAATTTTTGCACGATTTGTAAATCCTGTTGTTTTTCTGATGAAGAGACAATTGTTTTGATGCCATTTTCTGCTGTGCTGGTTGTAATCCCATTGTACTAACATAAAAAGCGGCGAAAACTTAACACACCATGCCACCATATGCCCGATGTAACGCGATACAAAAACTCAACATGTTTCACAGAAGAGGCGACAAAAAAAGTAAAATAAATGAATAAATAAGTTAACGTTAAAAAACATGACATATGAAATTGCATTTCAATTTCATTTTATGAGCGACAAAAAATGGAAACAATTGATTAAAATCGAAAAGTAAAAAAGAAACGTAAAAAAAAAAACAGGTTGAGAGGAAACCATAAACATAAACTGCAAATTTGCTGCACATAATTACAGTTGCAAGAAAAAAAGGCAAAAATAAATTATAGATTTTTGCATTAAATTGCCATAATTTTGCAAATGGCAAGCAGCTGCAAAAATCACAATCATTATTATTATTATTATTTATTTTGATGTTTTTTATCCTATATATATATCTGACCTAAATAATGTGTAAAAAATGAGTATTGACATTTGACGCTTTATATATATATGCAGCTAAAACTCAGGTTGTTGTTGTTGTTGCTGTTGTTGCTGCTGCTGTTGTTGTTGTTGCTGTTGTTGCTGCTGATTTACATTTTGATATTTAATGTAGAGTAGACCTAGTCGCTGCATGACGGCAAATACTCGGTAATGCGGGCTAAAAACAAAAGTGACGCCGCTTCCTTTATTGTCTCCGACATATCCTCCCATTGCATTGTGCAGCTGTTGTTGTTTCCCTTGTTATTGTTGCTGTTGCTGTTGTTCTTGTTGGTGTTGTTGGTGTTGTTGGTGTTGTTGTTGCTTGCCTGCTTTTGGCCCCGTTGTCCCACTTTGAATGTTCTTTAGGTCTGGGCTGGCATACAGAACGCGCATTAAACTCTCTTAAATACACTTGCACTTCACACACACACACACATGCACACATACACATATTTATATATATATATATGCTATATCTACAGACTCTGTTGATATATGTATGCATATACATACATATATATATATATTTGTTTGCTGCTCTGTGTGTGCTTTAGTAGGGCTTAACTTGCTGGCCGCAGCTATCGCCATCACATCGAGCGGAGACACAACTGCACACACACACACACTCACACACACAGGCATGCATATACACACACATTTGCATATTGGCAAACATAATTGTATGCAGCCTGTCTAAATAGCAATTACATTCGCCTCTCTCTCTCTCACTCACACACACACACTCGCTCTCCATCTCTCTCTTTCCCAATCTTCGCTCTCGCTCTCGCTCAACTCATTCTCTTGGTGAACTACATCGAAAATGCAGCAACAAAATATCCCAAAAAAAAGGAGGCAAATTAAAACCTTTCTAAAACAAAGGACGCTGCAGCGACGACATCGAACTGCACAACAACAACAACAACAATAGCAACAACAGCAACACCAATAAAAAGAAGAAGAAGAGGAAGAAAAGGAAACACCCGCAAAGTATGCTTCGAAAAGTGTCAATGAGAGGCAGGTGGTGCAAGGGGCAAATAACGTTGCACCAACTGACTTAAAGTACATTCTAAGAGCCACACGTTAGCTATGTGCGCTGGGTGGCAGGTGGCAGGTGGCAGGTGGCAGGGCGTGGTTGCTGCCTGATAGATGCATGAGGCCATGTTCTCGTTGTTGTTGCAAATGTTTGCTGATGGTGCAACATGCAACATGAAAGTGGCGGAGTCTTTGGCCGATGTCGGGAATATAGCAAGCGTGGCATGCTTGTTAGTGTGCCATGTTCCAATAATGCCTCGATAATAACTTAGGCGCCTAACTCTTGAGATTCGAAGGATCTGTAGTTGGACTGTGGAACACAAATACGGATTTTCTCTTCTTCTTCACTTCTCAGTTGACTTATTTTCACAAATTTATATTTTATTCTATTCACATTCAGTCACAGCTCCAGTCTTATATTGCTATAGTATTATTTACTTACATTGCATAGATCAGAACTATATCAAATCGTAGAGTATTTTTTTGAAGAAATTTTTGTTTTCATTATACACACACTTAATGTTTGTTAATGGGTTTGATTTTATTGTGGTTGCTGGCTGAGCTTTCACATATATTATTATCGAATAAACGCCTAGCTGGCCTTTAGGCCTGGCCCTGTGTATGTTCCGGTATATGCAAATTGCATTGTTAACAGAACCGACCCCCTCCCAGGCAAGTGAGCCAAAGCTTAATTATGTATATGCTAGTTCGATAAATATGGAGCAGAGAGTGCTGAAAGAGAAATGAAAACTGTGCTTGGGCTGGCCAGCTGTATTGCCAATTTCTGGCTGCCTGTCTCTGTGTGTGTGTGTGTGTGTGTGTATGCCATTATACAATGTTTGATTTGGATGGCATGACTTTTCATACGAAGCCGCGTCAATTTATGTCGTCCCAAATATATATACATATATATATATACATATATTTATGTACATATACTGACCGACATTCTGTCCCATTGACTACAGACTTTGCCATCGTCATCGGCATCGTCATCGTACCGTCATCGTCGTCTTTGCCAGCTTTGTCTTATTGTGTTTGTCTCAAAAACGAAAGCAGCCCGGAAATGCTCGGTCCGTTGTATTTTGCTCCATATTCTAGTGTTGCCTTCCTCCTATATATACATACACATATATATATATATATATATATACATATATATATTTGCATTTGTTTGTGTGTGCGAGGTGTGCCTCATTATGCATATAAGCGGCTCTTGCCTCTCCTTTACCTTTGACCCGCCCCTTCATCCGTTTGCCTCCCGACCTCTTCCGCAAAGGTTGCACATAAACAAATTTGATGGTGTTTAGGTGTATGTGTGAGTGTGTTGTGTGTGTGCGTGTGTGTGTAGTTACTAGGCACGTCTGCCAGTTTCACCTCGTGGCCGTTGCCTCTTTTAAGTCTGTTCCTTTATTCTGTTTTTCTCACTAATTCTCTTTCTCTTTTCTCTTTTCTGCCTCTCCCTATCTCTCTCTCTCTCTCTCACTTCCTCCATCTCTCACTCGTTTTATGCTGTCTCAATATATTTGGGCTCTCCTTCTCGCTACGTTCCGTATGCAATTTTCGCATTTTCATTGTCTGCATTTGTGTGTGAGTCGTTGTTAAATAGCAATCTTATTGCTGCACTTGTATTTGTTGGAAAAGTAGGACACTCTGATGCAGGTAGAGGCAGTCGGAGTCTTGTGGCATGCAGCATGTAGGACAGAGAGAGGTGGCCATCGCAGGGGACTGTGTCGCGCAGGCACGAAATGTGCAACACAAAAGTTTCGTTATTATTGGCTTATAAGGTGCAATTTATTGCAGCATAATTCAATGAAACCCCGCACCTCCCCCTCCACCAACCCTGCATCTGCCATTCTCTTTCACTCTTTCTCTCTCTCTCTCCTTGACATTTTCTCCTCTGTCTCCCTCTCTCTGGCTGTCAGTGGCTTCTCATGCTTATTAGGCTTAAAACAAATAAATGAATGCAAAAATAATTATTTAATTTGTTAAAAATAAAAAATAAATAAAGTTGAACAAAAATTATTCAATTCAATCGGAAAACGAACAAAGTCATAAAACTTTCTGCGATTTTAATTAAATATTTAATTATGTATAATTATATTTTTGGTTTCTTTATCCGTTCTCAATAATGGTTATTTTCTCTGTGTGTGCGAGCCGCTTGATATTGACAAGAAAAAAAATGGAGTTTCGACCTTATTGATTTGGAATTCTTCTCTCATTATAGCCAACACACACAAAGTCGTCGGATTGCATTCGATAATGGACAAAAAGAAAAACAAAGAAAAATGAAGCATTTTCGTTTGAGCAAATGAAGACTTGAAAGATTAAAGACAAGAGCGAGCAAAAATGCATTAAATACTCATATATATATATATGTATATATATATATATACATATATATTCATATATATATATAATATATATATATATATATATTTAATCATAACCTTAATTAAATAATAATACAATTAATAATAATAACAATACATGAAGCTCAAATAGACTGAAATAGAGTCCAAATATATTACGAAAGTAAATGCAATTAATTATACATATCATATAAATAATTAGCAATTGCATTTAAGTTATTTAACATAAACAAATAATAAAAGCCCGAAACGACAAACAACAACAACATCAACAACAACAACAACAACAAAGGACAAACTCTCAAACAAATCAAATTACAAATGCAACAACAATATTTTGATGTTTATTACGCTCAACAACAATAACAACAACAACAACAACAATAATAAAAAGCGTGTACAAAAGTGACAACGAACACAACAACAACAACAACAAAAGAAGACAATTCTCCGAAAAAGTGTGTGTTTCGCAGGTGGGGCAAGTGGTGCGCGATCGAGATTGTCGCCATGTGACTGAGCAACAATCGACAGCAACAACAGCAACAATGATAATAATTGCAACAACTCGCAACACGCGGCGCCAAGCAAACGAAAAATAATTCGAAAATAAAAAAAGAAAAACCAAAAAGAAAATGCGAAAAACTTTACGCGCCTAAATCAACAAGGGAGCAACAAAAAAAAACAACAACAAAAAAACAACAACAACAACAACGACAATAATAACAACAACAACAAAAACATCAACGACGACAACAGCCAAAAACCAATTCAACCAAATACGAACCAGGTGAGTTGTTCCCGCTTAGTGAATTAGTGGTTGGGATAGGGGGGAGGGAAGAGGGCTTATCCCGCTGCTGATTGATATTCTACAATATTTAAAATAATTCGCCTTCGATTCGAAAGATTCCACAGATTCGTTTCGCGCCCATTGACAGCTAGGGAAACTGTGTGTGTGTGTCTGTGTGTGTGTGTGGGTGGGTGTGTGTTAAAGCAAATTGTATTGTGGCCGAAGCATTTGAACTATTCATTCAATCAATTGGAATCCCATAAAAAACTCGTTTAATATTAATGTATTTTTATCCAGAGTGTCTGTGCTTATGTGTGTGTGTGTGTGTGTGTGTGTGTGTGTTAGTTAGTTGTTATCATTTAGTTAGTGCATCCCATTTGATTTCATTGAAACAGATTTCGATTTAGAGTAAAGCATTAAATAAATACTTTTGAAAGCCATTTAAAAAGTTTACAAAATATTTTTGCACATTTCACATTTAATTTGAATGAATTAACAATTTAATTATAAAAATTACTCAGTGCAGTCAGATTCAATAATAATTAATCACCGGCAAATGAAATGAAAATTATTTTTTAATTAACTTTAAAAGCTGGCAAATCAGCGCTAAACCACATTTAATGCATTTTTTTTATATCCATTTTGAATGGAATTTTTGTGCTCGTTGAAAAAAAAAAACAACAACTAATTACTCTGAGCAGGTAAACGAAATTTGTGTTTTCGTTTCGGTCAACGGGATGCCACTCGCATGGCTCGAAATAAATAATAAATAAAATCGGTAGCAATTTGGTCAAAAGGAAAAAAATGTGTAGAAATGACCACGTTGCTGCGCTGCTGCGCTGCTGCGAAGCAAGCTTATGCCCAAAAAGCACTAACACTTTATGGTCACGAAGCAAATCAATTTTATTAATAAAAACCTCAACAAAAAAAGGAGAGCCAAATAAAAAGCCGGTGCACAGTTATTTGTAGGAAGCGTTGCGTTGCTAGAAAATCGTATTCCGACGTAAAATGGCCAAACACATTTTCATTTTCATTTTCATTTTCATTCATTGGATTCATTCATTGGGAACGGAGCAACTTGTTCCCGGCAAATGCCAATCAGTCGTATGTGAATCGTCAAACTGACTGTGTGTGTGTGTGTGTGTTGGTCTCGGTGTGTGTGTGGGTGTGTGTGTGTATGTACTGCGTTGAGGCCTAATCAAATCAAAGACTTGCCAAAGCATAAAAGTCACAAACACTTCCGGTTCCCACACGATGCTTTAAACAAGCAATCGAACAAGCAAACGAAACAACTGGCTACAGGAAATTTCGAATCGATGGGAGGAAAATCTTGGCAGGCAATTGGAAAAATTAAATAAATTATAGGGCAATTCTATAAACATGCCACAGACACAGTTACACACATAAATCCGTTTATGCTTGTCCGTTATTTTGTGTCATAAATTGAGAAAAATGCGCCGCAAAGTGTTTCATAGTTCTTTGAAGTAGCATTGAAAATATTATGTGGCAATTGTGGTGATTGTGGTGTGAAATGTGTGTATAAATTTAGTCATAATGAAGAGCATATGCTTGCCATCAGCCGGAGAAAATTGAAAAATATATATATTTTACTGCTTACTTACGGCTTCGGCTTGGGGCGAGTCGAAGTTTTCAACTTGTCAATTGAATTTGCTGGATGGAAAGAAAATGCATTCGAAAATGTAGTGTGGCAAATAAAACTTTGCCGTATGCTTCGCCACAATAACAGCAGAGAACAAGAACAACAGCAACACACGCACACACATCATCCAAACACACACCCACACACACACACACCATCGCAAGCTGGGCTGTCGAACGTTTCTGGCTTGTCGCCTGCCACTTTGTGGCAATAAAAAGTTCGTTTATAAACAAGCAAACATGTCTAGAGATGTTTTGTTGCTGTTATTATTGTTATTGTTGCTGCATATCACTCAGCGCCCTGTCGGCTCCAACAAGCGACTGCGTTGCCCATGCCCAAAAGCACAAGAATGTAAAAATAAAAATATACGTTGAGAACTCGAGGGGAGTTCGAGTAATAAAACTAAAATCAAATCAAATCAAATCATAATCATAATCATAATCATAATCAAATGAAAGTAAACTCCAACTTGCAGCAATCCCATTTGTCAATTGAAACTAATTTTGTATCAATCATCACTGAGTTGGCTCAAACGGAGAGCATTCAAAGGTCGACGTGTTCGAATTGTGTACATTTTTCACATTCCTGTTGTGTGTCATGTATTTGATATATTTTCAGCTTCACGCTACGTTGCTGATAGCAGCAGCAGCTGCCGCACAAAGGTGCTGTGTTAAGATTGGAGTGGGTTGTTGGTGTGGTTGGGGTGGTTGGGGTGGTCGGTGGGTGGAGCAATAAAAAAGCACGTGCGCTTTTACCCTATTGCTGATGGATTTTTCGGTACAAGTCGCTGTTTTTGCAGCACATTGTGTATACGTAGCAGCGGGACGATGCATGTGTGTCTTCCAATGAGGCATGCTGCATAGTTAATGCGATTATTGAGTGTGCCATTGTTTCTAACATCAGCCCTTTTGTTATTTACAATCATCAATAGCGCTGCCAATTATTTTTTTCCCCCAATTGCAACAGCGCCACATCGAACAATGGGGCAGGGACTGTTATTTCGCATTGGCTGTTGCTAATTTGGTGCTGGCATTGCTGGATTGATTGATGAATGGACATATGCGAAGGCGAATGAATACCCAATGGTATTGTGTGTTGTGCATTGTGTCGAGTGAATTTGTATTTCATCAATTTAAGCAATGAATTTGATTTGACATGGATATTTCATGGGATTTCTCGCGGATGAGGTAGACAACCAAATGCTAAGGAAACCATCGAATCTGCTATCTGCCCATGCAAGTGGTCAACATTTAAGTGTTGAAATGGGAATTGAATTAATATCAGATTGCAGATTGCTTGATGATGATTTGCGTTTTGTGATTAGCCGGATGCGATATGAGCATATGCTGATGGACAATTCTATCTTTAGAAAGAGGAAGTATTACTCACACATATTGATGATAAAAAAAAGCAATGACCCCCAATCTAATAATCTGGCAATCGAATAGTTATGCCAAGCACAAGATCTGAGCTTATTGTCCATAACTGTCGAACATTTTGGGAATACACATATCAAGCCTCATTGTAAATCAGCGTTTGGGAACCGAATCATTTTTGGTTTACATCAAATACAATAAAATTGATCCGATTTGATGAAATTGTGTGTGTGTGTGTGGCATCTCTGTGTTCATTGCAGTGCAAAGCAGTTCGGATTACAACTGGATTAAGAGCCTTTGCAATTTTGACAGTTCGATGATTTTGCCACTCATTGTATTTTAGTGGTGTGGCTTCTGTGGGCAGGAAGTCAACATTGGAAATGTATAAAAGGGGTATACTGATAGCTCATAACTTTCTTGACTATCGATTACCGATAGCTATGAAAATCACAAGATGCTGCTCACCAATCGGTATATTAATCAATGGCATAAAATCGATGTAGAGTAAGCCTTTCCAATTTTACTTAAATATATAAATATCTGCGCAGTTTGCGACTTAGGCATAGATAAAGGGTATCTCCTAGTCGAGCTCTGTAAACTATTAAAATAATAACTTGTTTTTTTTTGTAGGCTGTTTGGCCTTTTATATGCGATTTGATATACATATATACCTATGTACATACATATGATATTTGTGCGCTCATCAACTTGTATTTTGTGTGGCTCTTTGTTGGGGTTAGTCGGGGCATATAGGATATTTACCGTTTAAAGCGTGGAATGTCATTATTACGGCTCTCGAATGGCTTTCAATGGAATTTAACAATCAGTTGCAAATTTCTCGTTTCTTCACTTCTCTTCTTCTTTTTTTTTTGCTTAATAGTCGATAATTTATAAACTTGTCAAAAGCGTTGCTCTGCATGTGTGTGTGTGTGTGTGTGTGTGTGTGTATTGGCATTTTATTTGGGCAGACAAAATTTATTCATGCGTCTCTGCAGAAAATACAACAATAAAACAGCTTTATTTATTGTGAGTGGTAAAAACTGTAAAAACTTAACTTTATGGATGGCTGCTGCCAGCGAGCCCAACCAAACGATTCTACAACCCAAAGGATATCCCATAGCAACCATGGTCCTTTGTATACGCCCTCGCCTCCCAGACCCGCTCCTTGCATGAAACAGCATCAAGTATTTTGTGCACATTGCACATGCGAATTTCTTTTCCCTTTTTTTTCCACACTTTGAAATGGCTAAAGGAAAGCCAACAATTTTCCGAATGTGTGTTCGAATTGTCGTGAATGACTGCCTAATGAATTTGCTATTTCATTTTAGCCAGAGGTTAAAGGATAATCGCTGCGGCTGCTAGGGTGTAACAATTGTGGCAGCATTGCATTTTGGTCTAACTTTCACATTTGAATGTTGAGTATATATGTATGTGCCACAGATACTATTTTATTCGAATGATCTTAAAGCTAAACTATAATTTAAATTCAAAGTAATTTTCTTTGCATTTAATTTGCTGCTTTCAGTCGCAATTTTACTTTAAGCTCCATGATGAATTTTCCGCAATATATATAAAAAATTGTTGTTAACACTTTTGATTGCGGCATGCAATTGAATACGTTTATTAAATATGCAGATCACACTTATGTTGAATGCAAATTGCAACCTGAAGTATTTAAGGCTGAGTGCGAAATTGCAATACATTCATTAAATATTAATATTAATATTATTATTATTATTATGGCAACATTCTTCGCCTTTTTGGCACGCATCAATTGTGTTCTGCCAAGGCAATGCCTGAATTCAAAGGCATTTCGACTTGGCTTCCCATCAATCGTACGCCCTGTTGCCCAAGATGAATGCAATGCGAGCATTATATATATATATATATATATATATATGTGTGTACATATATGCATATGTATGCAACGTTTATTGCATTGAATCTGCCTGGGTCAGGACAATGGGTTAACTCCTCAGGCCACGTTTTGGCATCTTTCATCGTAGGGGGAAGTTGCAGCCTTGCTGCTGCGACTCTTTTGTTGCAACGAGCGGAGTGTTTGGGAGGATTCTCTGCTGTCATTATTATAGCAGCATTATTGAGGAGTGACATATTTCTAGCACACATCCTCACACACACACACACACACACACATCCATTGAAATGGATGTGGATATGCGGCAGGCCCATGGTGCACAATGAATAATGGGCGTGTGGCTGGTCAAATTGGGAGCTGGTGGGCGGGGACGATGACGTCGCTCAGGCGTAGCGCGAAATCGTTAGAGTTTTGGTAGGGGGAGTCGATGGGATGGGTGGGTTGCAAAACTCAAGCGATGACAATGATAGAAAATATTACAAAGATATGCGGCCATAAAGAAAAGAAAAAGGCAACTAAAAGAGAAATCGTTTATTGCCAAAGAAGCCATAAATTGATTTTTTCAAATAAAAATAAAATATCGGCCAGCGAGCCAAGGAGGCCAAAATGGAGACAGCAGCAGATAAAATAAGACATCTCAGCCACAGCCAGCGATGAGCTCCAGTTACAACTTCTACAACACGAACCACACACAGGACCAAGGACGATGCTTGGCAAATGGCTGAGATTGTAGCGCCTACAATAGTCTCAGTCCAGGACACAGCAGTCGACGTCGTCGCGGTAGCCGCCGCCTCGACGCCAGACATTGCCACCCACATTCCACTAACCCAACTAACCGCACCCGCCCGTCCCCTCCCAACCCCACCATAAAGCCCATTGTGCAGAAGAACTGGCGAAGGTATTCGCCAAATTTTGGTCTGCCGCCTGCCGTCTGTCCCATTCTACACATTTAAGTTAAAAACTATTACGAACTTACCCCCAAGTACATAAATTAGGCGACACGCCCCCCACTCCTCCAGCTCCATCACTCTGAAATAAAGAAGCAGAAGCAGAAGCAGCCAAAAATAAGCAAGACAGACCGAGTCCTCGTCGGAGCGCAGGCAGTTTTATTAAAAACTATGGCCTGCGATTTAATATAGCACCCAGTACTGAGATCTGGGAGCTGAGCACTGAGCACTGAGCAATGGGCACAGAGTGGAGCACACACACACACACACATACAGATAGAGCACCCAAATTTCAGCTTCAAAGTCATAGACCATAAATAAGCCAACACACACACACACACACACAGACACACACTCATTTATACTTATCAAACTCAAGTTGTGTGTGTGTAGAAAGAAGGAAGGAAGCAAAACCAACGCAGCCAAAAGACAAAGTAGTTTGGGCGACAAAGATGGGCCCAAGGGTTGTGGCAGCATTGGAATGGGGCAGTGACGGGGGGAAGGAGTCATTTTAGTTCCTGGCCAGCAGCCCCTCTATCATTACATTTGTTCTCTTCCATTTCTTTAATACACTGCAAGCGCAGAGAGCGCGACTTAAGCTAACTACAAGACGAATAGCCCAATAACATTTTTGTTTCGTTTCTGTTTTGCCACATATGTGTATTCAAGAATGTGGAAATATGTATACTTTCCATTATAAGATATGTATGTACAATTCACCACATGCCTGCTGTGTATACAAATATCGAGCACAATTGTTTAGTTTGACAAATGGTCAATGAATTCGCCAAAGAGTATTGAATTGTCGCAAGATTTGTTGGACCAAACAGTTTGTTTTGTTGTTCTTTCTTCTTTGCTGGTGACATCCACTTGGGGATCGGCACAGTTCTCTATGTGTGTGTGTGTGTTTGTGTGTGTGTCTATTGGGGTCTTAGGTAACGTGCCCCGTTCGGAGCACCAACTAAAAACCACGCTGCGTGCTGCATAAATTGGAAACCTCCAGCCACGAGTTATGGTGGAAATATGCTGATTTGACTGTGCCGTTTGTTCTTTGGGGCAGCAACGAGAGCCACAATTTGGCGGCATGTTGAATAATGTAATGGGAATGGGTTGGCTGTATAAATCAATTTCGCCATTTATTTACGACTTTTGCATTTGCTTATTAAAAACAGAAATACAAAAAAATAAAAGCCGAAATGAAAAAGTTGAATAAAAAGCCAAAAAATAGGTCAAGTCCAAATTGTGCTTCTGCGATTTTAATTGATTGGCAGGCTAAAGTTTTCCCAGCACATTTCCGAATCTTATACACTCCAATGAAGCGACGCCACTGAGCACTTAAGTATATAAAAGTCTTCAACCAAATTAAAAAGAAAGTCAGTAAAGAACTGAGTGGGAGGAGTGCAAAGTGAACGGAAGGGATGGCAAGGGAATGAGAAGTGTAAGGAGCTGGAGCGGTGTAAGCCAGAAAGTTTCGTTATATAGGTAGTTTCAGGCCATAAAGTTTATGACCGTTAATGTTAAGGATGAGGTTGAAAGAAGTGTTGGTTTGGCTTAAAAGCGGAATCATACATTCATATTCCTCATGTTTATTTAACGATGCTTTTTGCGCTGCACGCGAAATACAAAAAGGATTAAAACGTCCGTCAGACTGGTGGCAGGTGGCATGTGGCAGCTACCAGCTACCAGCTACCAGCAACTCTGAGCCAGGCGCCAGGCGCCAAGTGCCAGGTGATTCTCTTGTCAGGCGTTGCTCGTTCCTGATGTTGATGCGCTTGCTACTGCTTCTGCTCCTACTGCTGCTTCTGCTGCTGCTTCTGTTGCTGCTGCTACTTCTTTAGCTGCTTACTGCAGAATCGCTTCAAGTGGCGCGAATTTTGGCACGTCGAGTGCCGAATGCCTAACTTTTAACTAACCCTGACTGGGCATCAGTACATTCAGGTGAACACATCCTTCCATCCTCCAGTGTGTGTGTGTGTGTGTGTGTGTTTCAGTTGCTAAAATATTAAAAGCACCTTTTACTTAACGCACATCAAACGGAAAAGTGTTTTAACTCCCATCGCTGCTTTGTCGCTGTTGTCTGCCTCACTTTATCCATTTGCCGTCAAGTCGTCTTACAATTTGATGGCCGCTCTGCTCAGAAGCACTTTCTGCCTTGGCCATATAACATACACCATTATATCACACATTGTATACATTTTTTGCTTTTGCACTTTTTGTTTTTCTTCTCTTATATCGCAGCCTTAGTTAAATCTATTTCCCGTGTTTAAAGATAAGCATACAATTTATGTGCTGAATGTGGCAGCATCAGCATTTGAGCAACATTTAAGCAAACTTCGTTTTCAAACATATATGTTTAAAGTAAACTCTTATTTTCCAAAAAGGTATAGTTATGTTCATCATTTGAATATACATTTCTCTGGCTGCAGATCAAGTGTGAATATAGCTAGATATGGTTATATATGTTTGAATAAAATACGTGATATTTTTGGAGTATTATTATATATAGTGAGACAGCTCAAATCGACCAGTGTCAAAGGAAAAAAGTAGTTGCCTGCAACTTATTTATTTCTTATAAGATTCGATGAGCAACTTATTGCAATTAACATTTTAATTAACAAAATATCAAATCAATTTTAAAATAATTCAAACAATGAAATCAATTTGTAAAGTAAGCTAGGCCAGGCGAAATGAGAGCAAAAGTCAGCCGGATCCTGTGGACATCTTACTGCTGTTCTGCTGAGGTGCTGAAGCCGCCATCGTGACCAGCATTTCTCCAAGTTGCTTATGAGCAAAGCGTATCTTGCGAAATAGATCCTCGGCGACCCCATATTGAGCAATAGTCGAAAATAGATAAGTGCCAAAGTTATCCTTGTTATCCATGTAGGTGACGGCGTTCATGCGAGGACATAGAATGATCTTCGTGTGATCCGTAAAGTTAAACTGAACCGAACCGTTGGTCAACTGCATGACAGTCGCTTTAGTTGTGCCAAACCAGCGGAACAGATGAGGCATGGGGGATATCTTATCGCTTTCGCCGATGACATTCTTGGCTCCTGCCTTCCGCAGATGCGTGCTGAAATAGTGCTTAACCTCAGACATCGTCTGCATATCAGCATACATAGTGCAGCAGTAGTCCGTCGTAGTCATGTGAGTCTCTTTGCCCTCCTTGTCGATAAAATGCATATGGATTTGATTGGACAGCAGTATTAGTGTTCTGCAGTCGTTGAACGTAATTCCGAGCCCGTCGTCACACAGTTGGTAGGCAAAGAAGCGATTACTACTGCCGTCGGTCCACTTCGATATCAAGGCTCATTTCTTTGGCGAACGTACTGCAGATGTGGTCAAACTTGAAGCAGATCACTAATAGTGGACTAGAGAACTGATCATCCATTCGTCGTGCAGCATCAGCCAGCGTTGTGGGAATTGAGCAGCTTAATAAGGAATATATATTGGACGACCACATCCCAGCTGTCGACAGCGGGCATGTATTCGTCCAATATAAATTCCAAATTCTGCAGCTCACTTCCCATAACGCTGGCTGCTCCTGCACGCCGAATGGATTATCAGTTTCTGCAGTCCACTATTAGTGATCTGCTTGAAGTTTGATCACATCTGGAATAAGTTCGCCAAAGAGATGAGCGTTGAGCAGGCCAATGATGATTAAGGCCACTGTGAATAATTATTTCTGGGGAATTCTTCGCATCTGTCTTCCGCACTCCCCGCATTCGCCGCTTGGACACCAATTCCAAATCCAATTACTCCTGACTATATTGGTTAGACTCAATAAGCATTCAACGATAATGATCCAGCGATTATTTTACTTACTTTAAGCGACACAAATTACAAGCAAATCGAGCCGAAAAAGTTTATTTTATTTGTTGACAGAGTCGCAACACTCACACTTCGATAGTACTACAAAAAATGTTCTGATACGTATGCGTAGCCTGCTGGGATTTGCAGTGAAAAGTCATGCCTACTTTGTTGCCGCTCAGACATTTGTTCAAAATATTTACTATACTTATTATTATTATTATTATTATTAATATTATGTATGCAAGGTATCAATCTGGTCATTTTGAGCTGTCTCTCACTGTGTATATACAGTGTCTCACAGTTCAACTCGACCAGTGTCAAAGAAAAAATATAATTGCCTGCCATAAGATAATTATTCATTATTTTTCAAAAAATTCCAAATACTGATGTTAGGTATTAACCACCAATGTGAATGTATGACCCTAATAAACTGAGGTTTCCCCACCTGCTCTCAGGATGGTTCACTATGTACCTGGTCCAAATAAGTTGTAGGCAATTACTTTATTTCTTTGACACTGGTCGATTTGAGCTGTCTCTCACTGTGTGTATATGTACATGTTCATATATTAACATATTCATAATAAAACAAAGTACATTCAAATAAATAAAATTCTCACCTCAGCACACATATTACATTCAAATTATTCAAAATGAATAGAGCCACGCTTAAGTAGAGTAACCGCGCCTCATGGATTGCCAGCGCAATCAACACGAAATGGGATTCGAAGGGAAAATATTGAATCTTCTCGAGAAGAATTCAATACAAACGCTCAATCAGTTGCTGCCACTGATAATTGACCAGAGCATAATACATGCACGATGTATGGGTCGAAAGAATTTTTAAGATGCACAAACACAAACACACACACACACACACACAGAGGGAGAAAGGCATGTACTAATGGCTGATAAGAAAAAGACAGAAGACAGTTGAAGGAGCGGCCGAGTGGACAGCTGGCTAAGGCCACGAGAGGACAGCAAATTGCTCTGAAATTATTACATTATGTTGGATGACATTTCAGATTTACAAGCGTATAATAAGCGCAATTAGAAGCCAAGCGAGAGATAGAGAAAAAAACATAGAGAGAGAGAGAGAGAGAGAGAGAGAGAGAGAGAAAGGGCAGCTATTGTGCAACTTAAAGACAGCGATGGAATGGAAAAAGGTTAAGGGACACAATTGGGGCAGCTTAAGACTACAACATACTCTCCAACTGCTAACTATAAAATTGTAGCCTACACATTTTCCCACAAGGAATTAAATTATTTGTTTTATTAATTTAATTAACTAATTTAGCAAAGACAAATACATATGGGCTGAGGAGCTGTTTTATTTAAATGACGAAGTAACTTTGCCACTACGCCAAACCACAATGGAATCGCTAAATGTTAAAAAATTAGAAACTTGGGAATAAATATTGCTTAAAAGTTAGCACAGGGTATGTTATTGATGAGATCGATCGTCACGAAAGCAGGGTACAAGCCGGCAACCTTCGAGCTGCAGAGTTCCGCCAGCGACTTGCATTGATTGGGATGCTCGATGGTATCAGTGATGTCGATTTGCGGCTCCTCCGTTAGGCAAGAGATGGGCAAGAACGTGGGCACCTCCGACGCCTTGAAGAACTCATAATTCGGCAGCTGTCCAATGGTTGGGCGACTCTCCGGGTTCAGCTGCAGCATGGCACTGACCATATCCGCAGTTGGCTTATTCAAAAAACTTGGCAAATCGTACTCGCATCTCTTGATTTTCTCGTAAGTGACCTCCTTATTGTCTGAATAGAACGGCGCCTCGCCCACCAGCAGCATATACGTGCTGCAGCCAATCGCCCAGATGTCCACCTCAAAGGAGAAACCCGACTTGGTCAGAATCTCTGGTGCAACACAGGCGGGAGTGAAGCGCGTAACCTTCTTGCGTTCACCGTCGCATTCGATACGCGTTGCAAAGCCAAAGTCACCGATTTTGACGTGCAACTGGTCATTGAGAAAAATATTCAGCGGCTTAAGATCACAGTGAACGATGCGATTATCATGCAGGTACTTCACACCCTGTATTATCTGGGATAAGTAATATCGTGTCTCGTACTCCGTAATTCTCCCCCGATGCCGAATCAACTCATGCATCGTGGATTGATTGCACAGCTCCATCAGAATACAAATTTTCTGCGCATCCTCAAAGAAGCTGTGGAGCTTGACAATGTTGGGATGATTTAGGCCGCTGTGAATAATTATTTCTGAAGAATCCTTCGCATCTGTATTCTGCACTCCCCGCCGCTTGAACACGATTTTACAGGCGAAGACATCATTTGTCCTCACTTCGAATACCTTGTAGCACGTGCCAAAGGTGCCTTTGCCCAAAAAGCTGATGAGCTGGTAGGTCTCATGATCGCCATCGATCAGATTATCTTCCAGTTGTGTGTCCATTTGTATCAAATTACTCGTGAATATTTTGGTAACTCCGTTTTCAATTACGCGGTTAGATTCAATAAGCATTCAACATTCAGCACAAATTGCAAGCAACACGTGCAGAAAATGTTTATTTATTTTTTGACAGGGTGGCAACATTCATACTACGATAGTATTGCAAAAATTGTTGCGATATGTACACGAAGTTCCAGGGCAGATAGTTCCAGTTTGCAGCGAAAAGTGATGCCTACTCTCTTGGCGCTCAGACATTTATTCAAAATATTTACTATACTTATTATTAATATTATTATTATTATTATTTTTAATATTATTATTATTATTATTATTATTAATATTAATATTATTATTATTATTAATATTAATATTAATATTATGTATGCAATGTAACAATCTGGCAACTCACAGCAATGCTTTAGACCAGTATCGATAACCCTGTTATTATACTCTGATATCGATTATTTTGAGTCTATTGTTGTTTTATTCAATTAAGAAAACAAATTGATAAAATAAAGCAAAACACAACAATTTAGTCACATTCGTATAGACAGATATTTATTTATATATGACACTGGTCGATTTGAGCTGCCTCTCACTGTATATGCCATGTGCACAACTCACTTAATATTAAGAGACATTTAATGTGCTGCCTGACTGATTTATAGTTATTACATATTATTATATTATTTGTTTTTATTATTTATTATCCAGATTTAGTTGTGTATATTGCAATATTGTAGGGTATTTATTGGACTTAATTTTCGTTTTCAATACTGGCCAATTATCGAGGACGCAAGCAAAGGATGCGGCTCAGCAGACCGAATGTAAATTCGCGAGCCAATTGTCAGCGTTTGCTGCTGTTGAACCAATAACAACAACAACAACAACAACAACATCGAGAACAACATAGCTGCATTTGCAGGAGGTGCAATTCACAATTGACAATTTTATACAATACAAGTGCCTTGCAAAGGACTCTGCAAAGAGAGAGAAAGCCTCAGCATTGAAATATTTACGAGGTAAACTCCACTGATAACGATATTCGTCGCAAACAACTGCAGCAACTGTATATATACATATATATATATGTGACATACTTTATGCCTAGTGGGAGAGAGATAACGATAGAGGGCTTGTGCTGGGTCGAGGATTAAGTGCAGCGGCTCAAGTGTCCTGGCAATTAAAATACCAAACTAATTAGATGCATTTTGTGTGATTTCCGTATAATTAAATTGCCCATTAGCTGGGAGTAGTTTTCACAGGATGTATCCACTTTAGGCCAAGAGGACCACGGCAAGAGGAAAAAAGAAACTTTTACGCTTAGACGGATGCAAGCCAGGATAACTCGCTCTCTCTCAAAGACAGAGCGAGTCTGTGTGTGTGTGGGTGTTAGCATAGAAAATTCGTGCTAACTACATATACTAAATAACCAGCAATAGTATGGAGTACGGCATGGGGATCTCATCAGGCGGGGGCTGTCCGCCAAGCGAGCATTTGAGTTGACGCTACTTAATATTATTTTCTTGCCTGCAGCAGGTCACTTTGTCCCTGGTTGTTGCCCTGGCTGCTGAGTCCTGTACGGTGGGCAAGTCTTGCAAGTTGTGCAACTTCTTAAGCAGCTCATAAAATGGCAATGCCTCCACTACATATATATATATACATATATATGTCTTGGGTTGAAGATAAATAAGCAAATAGACAAATAAATCTTCATTTCAACTTCTTGCGGGGTTTCTTTAAGTTTTCTTTTGCCTCACTTGCAGTTTATCTCATTTTCTTTAGTTTCCATTCCATTTTTTTTTTTTTTGTGGTTCTTGTTTTTCTTCAGTTTGGCGTCTTTTAGCTTCTCTGCCTGGTGCGGCCAATTCAAATTTTCCAACTTACGCCACTAAATTGTTAGGAAACATGCACTTAAGTCTCTTGCCACGCCTTCATCCCTTTGAAAACCCCAACGCCCCATAACAACCACCCACACCACCCCACTGGGGCAGCCGGGCGGAGTCAGCCCCTAATGCCCGCAGCCACGACATGTGTTCCATGCACACGCTTGTCTCTTTGCTCTTGCCATTAAAAGTTGGAGCTGCAGGGCTCTTTTCTCGGCTCTCGCCTCCTGCTCGGTCGGGAATGGGAGCGGGAACGGGAACGGGAATGGGATTGAGAATGGAGGCCCATTCATTGTGTTATACTTCTTCAGTAGTTCTGCAGTTGGTATTTTACTTTGGCATTTCGAGTTTGGTTTCATTTCGTTACGCTTTTTATTTATTTTTCGGCATTCACAAGTGCAACAATTTAGCTGCTCCCCAAGGGGTGCCAAAAGTCGTGTGCACTCCTCGGTGGTGAGGTGCTGAAGGAAGACAGCATGTGAATAATGTGGATGATAGTCGATAGACGATCAGACCCATGCACCACGCAATTCAGCTCCCAAGGAATCAGCTGTGTGCCCTCAACAAAATCCGAAAAAAAGGAGCCAGTCCTGCGGGCAGTCAGCGGGTGGAAAAAGAGTTTCTAAACTGTTTGCCAGAAATGTTGCGGTTCCCAGAAATGGATAATATATATTGTGGCGCAATCTAAAGTGGAGCTCTTTTGTTTGGGATGCCATTGTCGAAAGTATTTTCAGTTGTTTTTACTTAACATTAAGTTCACCCTGCACTATTTAAATAAGAAAACTAAACATAAACTACTTCAAGATCTTTTGTTGGTTGCAATAATTCCACTCTCAAGTTGATACTCATGTTCGTCCAACAGCTTCACAATATGATAATGGAGCGGTTTAGCTCTGGCCAAATACATATCAAATACATTTAGCCATTTGGCGGGTTTTAAGCCAAAAATTAACTGCAATTAAAGACTATCTGAATGTGATTAATATACTTTGAGCAGACTGATTCACACTCGGATTTAGTGGCTACATTTTATTGGGTAACATTTTCTCGTCGTTGGGCAACGCATAATCAGTGCTTTTGTATAGATTTAAATTTATTACGTTGGACGTCAGCAGAATGGCAACAATTTGATTACAGACATAAAACTTTATTTGTATTTTGTTTGTTTTGTCAGTTTCATTTGCCTACCTGCCCAACCAGCTTAACACTAATTTCATTTCCCTGCCGGGCCAACTATGCGCTTAGTTGGCAAATCAACTTGGACTCCGGAGTTGGTCAACACTCCGAGTCTCCGAGTCCGTCTCTCTTTCTGTGTTTCTGTTTCAGTGCCGGAGGTTTACGTTGAGGTTGGGGCACAGCTCGGATATTCTTGTCCTCGTCGCTTTGGCACTTCAATCAGACAAACAGCCACTGCTGGCCAATCTCATCTGCAGCTAAAGCAACCACCCAACTAACCAACCAGCTATCCGCGCAGTCAGCCACACTCAGCAAAAAAGTTACCTAGTCTGGCTTTAAATTTGCCAATCATTTTTAAAAGTATCTGAATCTGAATATCTCTGCCATACAAGAATACAGAAAGCAATTGAAGAATTGTATTTTTATTCGTCGGAAATGGCCCGGAATTCATATAAATCTAGCTTGCGAGAGAGAAGCCCGGAGCAAAAGCCACACACACACACACACACAGTGTGCAAATGTGTAATAAATAATTGTGATGATTTTCTACATTGTAAATCCAGCGCATACATTATGTATGCATATTTTTCTCTGAGTGCAACCGAGCAGCCAGCCATTGAGTGCTTCATACGCTTGCTGGCTGCCGGCGCTTACCTTTGCATATTTTTGCAATTCTGCGCAAAGCTAACTTGACTTTGCCTTTGGCTTTGGCTTTGGCTTTGCTTTGGCAAGCGTGTGGCATGTTGGCATTTCCTCTTTACGCGGCAAACCCCCTCCTCCTCACCGCACCCCCGCCCCACCACTTGGCTAAGCTCGCCATGCGCGTCACTGGCAGTTGCCCCATGAAGCACTCTCATCTCATCTCTGTGCAGTTTGCTGCTGGCTGCTTATGTTAGTAAACTGTAAATATTTAATTAATTTGCATGGATATTTTTATATGCCGGCAAGTCGAGTTTATTAATCGGTGTCGGTGTTCGTGTCCCGCATCCTCATCCACATCAACATCTACATCTACATCCACATCCACATCCACATCCGCATTTACGATGTCGGTGATGGTGACGTGTCCGGAATGCGATTGCCATTCATGTCTCTGTAGCGTGCTTCTCGCCGCCCGCCCGGCCTCGCCATCAGTGTCTCTTTATCTCCCTGTGGCGCTGCCTTGCTCAATATGTGGCCAGATGTGTTAAGTCGAGTCTCTTGTTTGCCCTGGCCACACGCTTCTTTTCTGTTCATTTCCATTTCCACTATTTTTTTTTTTTGCTTCTTTCTGCTTGCATTTCGGTTGCCGCTTTTCACATTTCGCTTGGGCTTTTCAGTCCGGCTTTTGTGGCTGCCGTGCATAATTTGCAAACAGATTTAAATGTTTACATGTGAGCGCCATTTTGCTTGCTGCCAGAGCCACAAAAGCCGGAGCCAACCAACCAACTCGACCGGGATTAGCAACTGTGGAACCGAAGCGGCCGAACTTTTCTATAAATTCACATTCGCTTCACCCTCCAACTCCTGCCTCCCCCTCGTTGCTTAAGGTGGCATTTGGACATTTGACCAACCGCAAAGCCGGTTTCCTCTCGCTTCTCTCCTTCAATCAATGGCGCCTGTAATTTGCTGTGAATTTGCTGTCAACTTCGACGCTCCAAAGTATGCTCGGCACTTTTACACTCTAACCAAATCACATTTTGCAACAAGGCAAGCCCATTTCAAAATTAGGCTAATTTCGCACTGTTAAATATTAAATGAGTGATCATCAGAGGCATGATTTATCATCCAACCGATTTTCGTTTTTATCACCGATTTTAATTGCATGAAAGCCTTTCATAATGGATTTATGATGTATTCATTTCAAACATTGCCAGAGAGAACATTTTCCGTTTGCCTGTTCAAATTGAATGTGTGTGAAAAAACCGGATTAGTAATTAGAATTTGAATTTGACCCTTTTTGCTGCCTTGCACTGGAAGTTTTATTGTTTTATTAACATATTAACATTAACATTTATTAACATAATGCAATTAAGTCTAAGCTTAAACAGTTTTAAGTTGATTTAAAAATATTTTTAAATACTACTCGAGTTAATTTTGTTTTGTGCGTTTCTCGCTGCTTATTTCACAGTTATTGGACAGATAAGCTAAGAGGAATTTACTTGGTAGATATGGTGGATATCTCTCGGGTTTCTCGAGCTTGTTGTTGGATGGCGGCCCAAGTGCTTCAAATATTCAAATGTTTGATGCGACTTTCATTTTTTATGCTAACGATGCAGATACATACTAATAACTTCTTTCATTAAAAATTCCACGGCATCATGATACTTACCCATCACTACATCATACACCCCGACCATCGACCGCACACACACACACACACACAGACACACACACACTCACACACACACACAAACAAACCTCAACCCGTACACAAGAGCCTAAGCAGCTCAACAGACGCAGAGCATACACTTGAGCGCCGCTAAACTCGTCCAATTAGTAGCATTTAATTTGGTAAACAGCAGCATTTTCGTGCTTTTGCATTTTTTTTGTAATTAACAACAACAACAGTAGCAGCAGCTAAAGCAGCAACATGAGCGTGTGATGATGATGATGATGATCATGATGATGCCGAGTGCGGATGGGGATGGGGATGGGGATGGGGTTTGGGGCGAAAAGAAGCCAACTGATGAGTGGAACAAACTGCTTGGCTCCTGTTTTATGCGTCACTTGTGCTTATGTTTGTGTGTGTGTGTGTGTGTGTTGGGGGGTGTGTGTATGTTGCGTTGTGTATCTTGTGCATATGTTTGCTTTGCCGTCACCACAAAACGCGCTCATTCATGTTGTTGTTGTTGTTATTGTGGCACTTTTTGGGCTCGTGCTGCCCGCCGCAATCCACATCCACCACCACATCCACATCCACATCGTCATCCGCAATCCACATCCATAGGCAGCCTCCTCCCAGCCCCTCCCAGCCCCTGCCACACATAATCCCCAGACTGACAGTCATTATTTTGATGTCAACAACGTGCCAGCAGATGATTGCCTGTGCCCATGCCCATGCCCATGCCCCTGCCACCAGCCAGGCACCACCTGCCGTGTCCAACACTTTTTACATTATTTTTGCAGCTGTCCGTCCACAAGCGAAGCTTATTAAAAAACATAACACACAAAAAACAAAATATTCAAGCGAGCGCAAAAATTGTTAGGTACAGTTTTTCAAGTGAACCCCAAACAGCGGGGCAGTACAAACAAATTAACCGCAGTAATGAACATGGGCAAACGCGCATAGAGTTCAACGGGAGATGAGAGACAGCAGACATGAGACAACAGACAACAGACAACAGACAGCAGGCAGGAGACAGGAGACAGGAGACACAAGACCGAATACAGCATACAGGAGCCATGGAGTTGGTGGGGGCAGGTGTGAACAGAACAAGGGTGGACACACATTGGCAACGCTCAACGGCTCGACGGCTGTGCCGTGTCATCTACGCGCGACCTTTTTCCACCTGTCAGGCAGGCAGGTGGCGCCTTTGCAGTGAGAGTGCCCCACTAACCATAATACACTCCACAGCTGTTGGCCATGTTCGCTACCACGTGGCTTATGCATTTTGACAAGGGTTTCCAAAATAAATTATTTCGAAAATAATTAAAACGTCCAAATTCAGCTGATAAGCAAATTAAATAAAAAACATAAAAAATATAAACATTATTTTTTAATTTAAAGTTTTTATTTTATATAGATTTATGTTTATGTAAATTATAAAAAATACATATTTATTTATATCCTTAGGTTTTAGGGTATTTGCAACTCGTTGCTCGGTTGGCCTTTCCACATTTTTTTTTTATTTTTTTTTTTTTTAATTTTAGTTGTCGTGACACTAAAAACTCAAATTAAAAACTGCGCGAGAGCTCGCTATGGGGCTGTTGCCCCATCATCGGCACATTTGGCGGCTGCTGATGTTGTTAGCACAATTTTTGGCCATTCACGAGAGCCTTCACTGTAGCAATGACACACTAAGACCGTTGAAGTGACATCGTTTCGGGATGTGCTCAACGAGCATTTATTTGTGTTTACTGTTTGCATTGTAGGGCTTTCATTTCTACCTCCTCCATTGGTATTTGAAATATATGCACGTACATATATATATATACCAAATATATATATATAGAGGTATTTGTGTATGCATTCCACTATATATGTATGCCTGCAGAAAACTTTTTTAAGCCCCAATCAACTAGCCGAAATTAATGCTGAAGTTTGAAAAATAAATAAACCATAAAAATGATTGGAAAATAACAATTTTGTTGTTCTTTTTGAGCGAAATGAGAAAAAAGGCAATAGTAATAATCATATGCAGTGGAAAAAACAACAGTTTTGTGGGCATTTGATTGGCTGCTGATGACGTTAAGAGCGAGAGTTGTAAATGTTGCTAATGTTGGTTGGGGGCAAGTGCCAACGCAATGTGATTTATATTTCATAAGTTTTGTAAGTGTTTCGGTATCTCTCTCTCTCTCTCTCTCTGTGTGTGTGTGTGTGTGTGTATTTGTGTTTGTTTAAGCTTTCGTCATTACCGTGCACAGTGCTTATGTTGCTGCACACACACCCACACACATAAGCCCTGGCCTAAAACAGCCGGATTTATTTGTACAAAATAAAAAATTAAAAATGCCTTCACAAAATACCAGAGCGGAACAAAAAACAAGCGGAAATTGTATGAAATTTAATAAATAAATAAATAGCAGACATGCCGAATTTGAGCATACATACATACAGACACTCACAAGTACGATGCACGCTCCAAAGTTAATTAAAATTGTCGGCAAAATGTAACTAAATCAAAATAAATCAAATTTCAGCTTAAAGCCAAAGCAACAAACTCCTAAAGAATTCTGCCCCCTTTGGAATTAGAATGTGAAAAATGAGACAATTTCAGCAATGCTACAGGCACTTTTGGAATGTGCTCTTTGAAAATGGAATAGGTGGGATGTGGAGCAAGTGGGGGGCTGGGAGGGAGGTAAACTGAGGCCACACACGATATACGACAACAAGCGATAAAGTATCGACAGCAATACATACTTGGTTGGAGAGGGGGCGGGAGCGGGAGCGAGAGCGAGAGCGGGAGAGGTTGAGTGTCGTGCCCCCAAGCAGTGCTGCAAGCTGGTCAGACTTAAATGTGACAAAATACTGGCAGCTGAGTGAACCGAACCCTGAATGCGACTTAAAGCAAGTGAACTGAATTGAGCAAAAGCAGATTGAATGCTTTCGCTTGCAATAGGCCAAATACACATGAAATGCCCGCACAAGCAAAGTGCTTCAGCACGATTAAAGCCAAACGATTTTGGGCCATACAAAATAAATTATTATGTACTTATACACGAGTAGTCGTATTTTCAAACTTATTTATACACACACACACACACACAGATATAGAACATGTGTGTGTGTGTGGGCACATAAACGCTTTATATGAATAATATGCCATGTCGCATATTTATTAGCCATAAAAAGCTGCAAGTGGCCAACGTGGTGGCTGAGTGGGCTTAGAGGACCAACAGGGATAAGAGTGCCATGGAACTGCTGTAAACTAATTCATTAGCCACCATTTACTGCACTTGCGATGAATTTATTCAAATAATTTATGATTGTCATACTGCGTTATTGTTCGTAATATTATTATTATTATTATTATTATTATTATTATTTTTATTAAATTCAGCAGAAAATGGTGCACGAAATATGCGTTTTATCAGAGCGCACACGAAATTTAAATAAATGAACAACTCCTCAATTCCCAGCCAAATTCAGTCGAATAGCCGCCATTTTGTTTGTTTGTGTGTGGGTGTGAGTGTGTGTGTCGGTGTGTCTGCGTGTGTTGGTGTTGGTGTGGGTGTGCGAGTGCCAGTGCGAGTGCGAGTGCATTCAATTTGCTGGTTCAGTTAGTAGTTGTTTAAATTTGCCAGTTCGAGGCCGTTGCACCTTAAAGCAAATTACTCATTCAAATTGTTATGCGAATGCAAACACAAATATTAATTAACATGACTGGAATACCGTTGCTATCACCCAATATTTAATCAAAAGGCAAACACCTCACTATTTTGTAATTTACACATTCAACTTGAAGCATCAAATCCAAAATTGATCTAAATTTCAATCAAGCCACTTTTTTCCTGCTGTGGTTTCGGTATTCAACAGTTTGTTATGTTTGACTGTTCTTCAAATTATCTACATATATATATATATATATATATATATATGTGATATATATTTGCTTATTTATTACGTTTTAATGTATTGAATAATTAAAAACTGGGCAATTAGTTCAGCATATTTATTCAGTTCATTATAAATGCACTGCTGCATTTGATGGTCTGCTAACTCATCAGCATTGTTGGAATACAAATTTCATAAAATGAAATCGAAATACGAAATCGACCAAACGTGCCTCAAATACATTTGAGTAATAATTTACTTTTAATTTGAATGAGATCGATTTCGAGTAGAGCTTAAAATGCATTTAAATGCAGAAGATAATTAACTCCAGTATGGCATTTTGAGTATAGATCGATAATTATTTGAAGTGTTCTGCAATCCGATTGAATCTTCATTTTTAAGACATCTACTTTTCGCATTCAGCAATGGAATTACTATTGTTGTTCTTGTTGCAGTTGCAGCTTGCAGTTGCAGTTTATAAGTTTCGGAAGGTGTTTGTTTTATTGTGGGCCATCTGCAAGGTCTATAAATTTGATTTGCATTTGGCTAATGCATTCTGCTTAGCTCCGTTGCCAGAGCAGCTAATGTGCGAATTCATCTGGCATTTTAATAGTCTGGATATATTGATGTGATTGCTCCATTTGCTTCTTGGCACTGCTCGGCGCAAAAATAGCAACAACAAGATTAGTGAAACTACGCATCTTCTTGGCTTTGTATGTGTTTCTTGTATTTCATGATGTTTACTGGCCAAATAAACTTTTCACACATCATCAGGAGAAACAATCAATGCCAGGCCGGGCCAGCATAAACAGACAAGCAGCTAGCCAAAGAGACAAGCAGCCAGACAGATAGACAGATAGACAGATAGACAGATAGCAACACTATGAGACTGACAGACAGATAAATCCACAGACAAGCGTTGCCCATTTCTCGATTTAGCGAGCTGCTGTGCTAATTTTGCAACATTCTAGTTACAGCTAGACAGATAGAAAGAGAGAGAGTGTGAGAGAGAGTGAGAGAGAGAGGGAGAGGGATAGGGAGATGGCAAAGGAATTGCATGCAGCAATTTGTTGTATTCTGTTCTGTTCCCCAAATTGCTGGGTGCCTGGAACGTGCCAAGTGCTGGGCAACAACAGAAAATCAAAAGGTACATTGCACGATCAAGTGAGCAACTTCATAACGTTTTTTAGGCCACTGACTTTACAATGACAGCGACAGCACGGGCAGCACGGGCAGCACAGGACTGTCGCATATGCAGACAGACACGAGGACAGACAGACAGGGATAACCAGAGAGCATATACATACATATATATATATATATAGACATACATGTATGTGTGTGTGTGTGGAGGCATTCAGCCCGAGTCGGGCAGCCTTGTAAATAAGAAATTTCTTCTTATTGGTCACGTACGACGGGCCAAAGCTGCCTCTTGCACTTTTGGCTTTTGATTTAGCTCTTAAGAATTTAATAAGTGAACGTTGTCAAGTGCATTTATTAATAACATCACGTTGAGCTCCGTTGCCACCGACGAGAGCCTTTCGCCTCGCTACCCGTAGCCATCCATTCGCCCCCACATGCAGAAGCCCACATCAAACTAGTCGTGAATTTCATCAATCGCAAATTGTCTTCCTTATTGATAAAGGTGATCAAAACTATTGAGACAATATTGAGAAACAATAGAAAATATATAAATAAAAGTATCTACAAGAAACAGAAATGTATATTCAATTCTGAGAGAGAGATTGGTATCTGTTTCGATATAACAAAAGTATCTAAAAGTTGCAATAATTAATATTTAAGTATCTGTGAGCTACAATGACAGGAGCTATATTCAGAAGTAACTCTCAGATTGCAATGGACCAGCAAGGACTCCACTCAGCAGCGATGTAAGTCGAGTATCGAAGTTCAAGCTCAGATATCGTTAAGCACAATCATATCAGCGTCTTGCAA
Source organism: Drosophila imparisetae (assembly GCA_035042265.1). NCBI lineage: Eukaryota > Metazoa > Arthropoda > Insecta > Diptera > Drosophilidae > Drosophila > Drosophila imparisetae. Next base: position 1,460,392 of record JAWNLP010000147.1, read on the forward strand.
TGTGTATTTCTACAATAATTATCCTTTTTGTGTTTTATCGTGAACTGTACTTGGTCTATATACGCGAGCAGAGAAGCCTAGCCTGCGCAAGCCACTCAATGTTTATGTTAAGCGTTTGACCACTTGAAGAGTGTCAAAGCGCAAGATCAGCAAAATGCCATTCGACAGAAGATTAAATCAATAAAGTGCCTTTCGTTGGGAGACAGCGATTTGTTTATAAGAATGTCCTACAGGATACAGGATGTCCATTGAAAAAAGCAAATTGCCTGTTTAATGATATATGCATAGATATTGAATATAGAAAGCTAATTTAAATTGGCTGTGACATGATTTCAATGCCGAGGAGTATTTGTCGGCAGCAATGATTTTGTACTAATCCCAGATGTCTGTGGCTGTCATTTGGCTTATTTATTTTTTTTGCGCTGCCATTACTGAAAATATCGATGCTGTTGATGGGAATTGAGGTCAGACGACCATTTGACTTTTGCCAACTGCCGTCGCAGTTGCTGCTTTTATTTACGATTTTGCAAGTCGTAAAGTTCACCGAAAACGGGCGACATTTTCAATGGGAACTATTGTTCACATACATATATAATACTCCTCGTGGCCGTGTAGTCGAGTCTCGGTTGTGTTAATGCGCGCCTTGCTGCGTTTATGACATTGTTTAAAGTGCAAATACGCGTAGCATGCGGAATGGCATGGGATGCCACGATACGGATTGTTATGGTTTGGTTTGGATTGGAATGGAATGCGTTAATGGCAATCACGGCATACATAAAATAGGAATGCTCGGATGGAAGTGGTGGAAGTGGTGGAGCCTTTGGCCATTTCGCTGACTTCTAGTTCAAGTGAAGCGTTTACAAATTCATTTAATGGCTCGTATAATGCCCATTTACGATGCTTTAAATATTTGCCACAGAGTTAATTATGTTGAACGTTAAATAAACATCAATTAAAAAGCTGCCCGGCATGTCTGCCTGCCCGCCTGCCTGCCTGCCTGCCTGCCCGCCTGCCTGCCTGCCCGCCTGCCTGCCTGCCGGCTTTGCTGGCTTGCCTTAGACCAGCGGGGCGTATGAGTAATGCTGCGTGTCAATTTTTTGCCCCTGGTTGTTGTTGTTGTTGCTGTTGCTGTTGCCGTTGTTGTAGTTATTGTTACCATGACAGCAATGTTCGTGCATTTTAAAGACTGGCGACTGACAAACGACAGCCGGCGAGCGACTCAGTCGCGGCATGACAATAAATATTCATAGCTGGAAATCGTAAAACAAATCAAAAGTCATCAAAAAGTGCACTTTGCTCTAATTCCTTTAGCGCTGCTGCTTTGCGCTCTTTTCGGCAAATGTTTGTTTTGTTTTGTTTTTTTTTGCTTTGTTTTTTGTGTATTTATTATTTTCCCTATTTTTGGGAGGTGGCTTGGGTGGCTTGGATAGTTTTATGACAAGTCATGCCATGGCCCTCGAGCGCAGAAATAAATCAGGTAGCAAAACAACAGCTCCAGCTGAGTAGCAACAGCCGCGTAGCAACAACAATTGTGCAGACAAACTTATTAATAAACGTTATAGCTATGACGACAACAACAACGGGCACAAAAATAAAAACAACAAATAACAGTAGCAACCTCGACGACAATAGAAGCAAATGAAGTCGGTGCTGGCTAAAAGTTGTGTCACTTCTGCCGACAATGTCCAAATTGGCAAAGTTGGAACAAAAAGGATAGCAACAAACCACAATAACAATAACAGGGGCCAACAACGAAGCCGTAGTGGCATAATTACAGAAATGCTTCCATAAGCCAAACAGCAGCAACAGCAACAACAGCAACAACAGCAACAACAGCAACTGCAACAACAGCAACATCAACACAGAACAACATAGCAATACCAACACTATGAACAACAACAGAAACAGAAGCAAGGACCAACAATCAAATTTTCCACATAAAGACCACCGGCCAACAATGGTCAGTGGCAAGAATTAGTACAAGATACTTGCAACAAAGGCCAAACAACACAATACACTGCGAATCGATAACAAACTATGTGTTTCGATGTATTCGACTTGCAATTTTGCTTCAACTACTCCAAAATGGCAAACTCAAACTCAAACTCAAAATCAAACGCAAATGTTGTTGTTCAACAAAAGTCAAACGGGGCACTGATGCGTGAATAGACTCCAATCAAAAATGTTGCGAGCTTTTTTACATCACTTTTCAAAAGGGCACAACTGGTTTTCTGACATTGTTGCAGCTGTGTGTGCATTTTTGCCATTGAATGTGGTGCAAAAATGTTAAAAGAAAAAATAAGTTTGAATTTTGAAGGCATTTCACTGAGATGCATATAAAATAAACATGGGAGCAAAGCAGGGCATCTCTATGTTCAGGTCCGTAGTCGAGCATGATTCAGCTTTAAGTAACTGTTTGCTGCCACCGTTGACTGTTAACTGTTAATTGGTTGACTGGCTGACTGCTTGAGGAGCGTTTTTAAGCCTGCGGCTCGTAAACAATTTCCAATTAACAATCGATTTCCATCTCGCAAATCATCACAGCTGCTGCTCTCGATGTTTGTTTGGACTGGGTTCGTATGTTTGTTTTTGCTTCTGTTCTGTTCAGTTGTTGATGTTGCTGATGTTGTTGATGTTGTTGCTTTTGAGTTTGGGTTTGGGCTTGGGCGATTTAATTTGACTTGATTCTGTTTATTTACGCCAGTTATGGGAGCGATATTGCGAAAATGAAATTAGTTTAATCATTAAATATTCATTAGCCAGGGCCCACTGTAATTTGCATTAATTGAATTGTTTGTTAAATTGTAACATTTTCTAACGGTCTCGCTGCGCTGTCAATATTGTTGTCGAGCCTGTCGAGGCATTTAGGGGGCCGCTCTGCGCCGGGTGACCATCAAACAATAATCATTCCAATTTGGGCAAGCACAACACAACCATTGCGCAAAATAACAATAATAATAAAATGAATTAAATATGACCGCAATGTGATTAAAATCCAGAAAATGTCGCTGCAAATTGCCAGCCACAAAATCGTCTCAATTTTCGCAGCCAAATTGAATTTAAAATGAGGCCAAAGCACGCCGCTCGTAAATGGCCCTGTTCGCACAGCTTGAGCAGTACAAAACGATAACAGCAACAAAAAAAACAATGTATTAATTTAAATTTATAGAATAATTATATATATACATATACGTATATATATATCTTTATGTGTATAAATGTATAAAATAATTCACACATTTTCCTTTCCACTTTCGTTGCAGGTAAGAGACTTCAAAGATATATATCTGGATACAAATGTGCGTAAGTGAATAATATGATTTTCATATTGATTAAATTGGGCATACTTTTACCCCATACGTGTATATGAGTGTATGTGCGTGTGTGTGTCTCCCCAGGTGCCAATACATTTGGGGTTTGTGTGTGAGATGAATCATTAAATGTGAATTTCCGTTGGCCCCTTCTCAAGGTGCACGTATCTGAGTTAGTCAAACGACTTACGAAGGTGTTCCAAATGGAAGACATACATCAATATTGTTGCTGAGTTATAAGCCTAAGAAGTAAGTTGTGTACGGCTGAGGCTTTTGCTTGACCCATTTCTGTGTGTAATTGCAACTGATTGGGATTTGCAACCAATTAAATTAATTGAGCAGTCTAATTAATGTTTTTATAATTACGGCAATTATTAAATATTCATTTGGATGGAATGGACGGAAACGCAACATTCGTTTTTATTCCCATACTGCAATAACTGGGTTAATATTATTTGCGCCTATTTGCGTGGCATACTCAATTAATTCTGTCCACTCACACACTCACACACTCACACACACACACACACACACACACCTACACACACACACACAAGCAGATACATAGCGAAACGTCTTTTGTTGTCTGGGTTCTTCGGCAATCCTGTTCGCCATTTGACCGCACATGCATTTTATGGGGCGCACGTAAGCGTGCTATACTTATTTTCATCTCTGGCAATGCTCTTCTTTGTTTTTTGCAAGTCACGCACACACGCAAAACACAAGCAGAAACACAAACATTCACACCCACACACACTTACACACCCATACAGTTGCAATGCCTTTCAACTATGATCCCAAACACGTAAAATAGTTTTGATACCCATTTAATAAAAATGCTATCTATGTATTTGCCTTTCTCCCCCACACACACACACCCAACTACACACACCCACCCACCCACACACATACACACTTTGGTGCCCTGTGCTCGTTTTGTCATTTATATTGTTAGCCCCGCTCGGGGCCATGTCCACCTGCCAACCAACCAGCAGCTTGCTTGCCTCTCCGACTCTGCGGCAACACTTTTCAGCACGCTGCGTCAAAGCCGGAAAGTGAAAAATCCCAAACGGAAATACATTCATTTGCTTGTTTTACTTTTCCAATTCCAGCGCCGGAGGTTTCCATCTTCTTGCCACATGTACCGGCTGCTGCGAGGGGGGGGCACGGGTGTAGTCACAACAACTGTTCATGGGCGTTGTTACTGCCTCCTACTGCTGCTGCTGCTGCTGTTGCTGTTGCTGCTGCTGCTGCTGCTGCTGCTGCTGCTGCTGCTACTACTGCTGTTGGTTCGTGCCGCAGTCACGTTTAAAACATTAAAGTTAGATTTATGACTCTTCGGGTTATAAAATGACTTTAGATTGATTCCCGTCACATGATGACAGTTTTTCGTTTTTCATTCAGTTGTGTGCTTGTGGTGTGGTATATATATATATATATATATAAATATATGTATATATAAATATGTATATATACATATTTTTGTCTCTGAGTGTTTATTTCTCGACATGGACATGCCCACGGGCGGAGCAAGACGCTCAAATTCTGGGTACCATGTGCAGACAATGAATTTTTAAGTTGTTTATAACTTCTGCCTTGTATATGCATGTGTGTTGTGTGTGTTGTATGTGTGTGTGTGTGTGTGTGTGTGTGTGTGTGTTTGTATGGCTGCTTGAGTATTCCATTCCCATTCGGTTACCCGGTGCGAGTGCGCCCATTTTGGGATTAATTTTAGTGCGCATCAATTTCAAACCACTTCTAAATTTGACAAATTGTGCCGCAACAGCAGCGTTGACACACATAATCCACAGCACAATGAACATGGTCACAACCAGCCACACCCACACCCACACCCACACCCACACACACACACACACACACACATAGAGAGAATTTTAGAGGCGCTGGCCACAAATTAAAAAACGAGTGCATTTTGTTCGTTTAGTCGTTGTTTCATTCATTACCATTTGGACAGTATCAAAGGCAATTTTTAATTAGTCCGAGCTGATTGATGGGTCTGATAAAGAAATGCGATGACAGCAACTGAGTTTCCTTTTTATCAACTGTGCAGACAAAAACACACCCCACTCCGCTGGGCGGCACATTGCGCCAAATGCGACACAAAATGGCTAAATGGGCGAACTGGGGCAAATAAGGCAAATGGGTCGCGTTCATTAGCGGGTCGTCCTGGACCGCATCGGCTGACAAAAGGAAGCTGGTCACGATGGAATTATCAAACATGGCCGCGGCAACTATTAGATAAGGTGGGTGGTGCACACAGCGATTGCCACTGGGCTTACGTGCCACTGCACACATTGTGGCATTGGGCTTCAGGGCTTCTGGGCTTCTTGGTGGCCTGATGCCTTTTAGACTCCAAGCGCTAATTACGTGGTCATTAATTGCGCTAATTATTTTTCATTTTCCGCCCATTTGCGTTTTCATGCACACAACCTCAGCTCAAAGCAACTACTCCAGCTGCTAGCAGCTGCTATATGACACGCTCCTCCTTCTACTCCCACTCCCACTCCTTGTCCTACTCCTTGTGATTCTCCTCGCCACTTGCCACTCTTTACTCTTCACGTTTAATTTTCAATTTCATACATTTCATTTTGCGTCATTTGCATGGCGCATTTGAATTTGGTTTCCCTCCAACCTCGACGTCTACTTTCAATTTGCAGTCGCTTCTCTTGTCTCGCGATATTTCTCTGTCTGCGAATCGGTTTTGTTCTGATTTTCATCTTACAATACCCTCTCCAAGGGTACCATTCATCTTGCACTTTATTTGCACACTTTGTCCACCTGCATGAATATTTTTTTATTTTTGGAAACATATCTTTTCATATGCCATTCACTGATTTCCAATGCTCTTCTCATATTTTGTAGACTTTGAAAGCGTGTTTGCACTTCGGCTAGTAGTTAAGTGTAACTTCACCCGCTGAGTGTTTTTTTTTCATTACGTTCATTTTCTTATGCACATTTCTGTAATAAGAAAATGCGCATTAGGTAATTTTCCTGGCTATTTGCACTATTCGCAATTTGTTCCTCAGAATGGTGCTCGACGCTAGGCAGCCCGGCCGGGCGGTCTGTGGAGCGTAGTGGATGGCACTGCTACTCTTAAACCGCAAGTGACCGACATTTTGTGTCGTCGACGTCGACGTCGACGTCGTTGTTGTTGTCGTTTGTTGTTGTTGTCGTTGTCGACCAGAAATGAAAATGGCTAAAACTGTGCCACCGGAAAGATGAACACACAGCGCGAGCACTCTGCATAGTGGGTTGGATTGAGTGTGACTGCGAGTGTGACTGTGAGTGTGACTGTGAGTGTGAGTGTAAGTGTGAGTGGGTCGTCGGTGTCACTGATAATTTGATGAAAATGACGCTGCTCTATATTACACTTTGCGCTAATTGAAATTTTCATCATCAGCAGCAGCGGCGAGCTTATTTTTGCCTTCTATCTGGCTCCTTTTTTTCGCTTGTATATTTTTCATTTACTCGCAGCTATGGCAGATTGCATTATGAGCAGTCACGCCCACTGAGCTGGCCTGTACTGGTCATAGGATTTGTGAGAGCCCAAAATATGTGTATTTTTGGGAAAATGAGTGCACTGAAATCTATCAAATATCGTTTAAACAAGAGTCAGCCAAATGACTTTGAGTGGCTCGAATTAAACTGCAGTTGAACATGCATTTATCGAGTTTTATATTTATTCTAAGCAATGTCTACTTTCACACAATTAAAATAAATCCGATTTGTCCACTGATTATTATTACTCCATGTTATTTGCATGCTCATTCCAAATTAGCATTGGAATTAGTTGATAACTGCATGTTGACTTGGACTTTCTGGTGTTATTTTGACGAGAGTGGATTTTTGGTGCGCTCTCAGTTTGCTGCTTAGCTGGTTTGCTCTACCATTCACAGCTGACGCAGCGAAAGTTTTCAATTCGTTTTTTACTTGGCCAAAATGGCAGCTGCTCTTGGGAACATTTTCAGCGGCTTGCACAAAACTTCAAATTACTTAATCAAAAACTATTTGCCCGACTTCAATTTGCAGTTGCTGGCCGCAAAAGATGAAAGCAAACATGGTGGCGCATGTTGACATAACACCCCAACCATCAACACCCAACGCTCAACACTCAACACCCAACACCCAAAGCAGCCACCCAAGTGGCCAAGTGGCCAACACCCATTTGCCAGGTCTTTCAACCGTTGGCCAACCCCAGAGAAATATGCCCCATGCGGGCAGCCATTAGCAGTTGTTGCCGAATGCAAGCCTGATTATGATTTATGCCACGATAGTTCGACTCTCGACTGTTTCTGCGAGGAGGGGAGGGCAGTTTTGCGCTTATAGCATAATCTGAGCTATTTTTAAAACTGGCCAAAAAGAAACAGGCAGACAAAGCTCGCAATATGTCCTGGACGGCGGCACGTATCTAATTTATGCCATCTTACAAAATGCAAACAACAACAAAAGACCAGCACAAAACTTTTCACAGTTGCTCAGGACATATGTGTGTGTGTGTGTGTGTGCGACATGTGTGTGCGTGTGTGTAGTTTGAAGCATATCTAGAGTTATTTGAGTATCTGAGTGTTGCGTGATTTTGCTATCTATAAAACGTTTTGCTGCCAAGTGCCTTGTCCAACTTTGCGTTCGCTTTGTCTTGGCCTCAACTTTGTCGAGCAGCAGCAGCAGACAGCAGCAGCAGCAGCAGCAGCTGAATTTCTTTATGAATTGTATCTTTTACGGATACTGGCTATTGTCTGGTACGTGGCTTAGAGTTGGTGTCGTGCGGTGACTGTGATAGGTGATAGGTGACGGGTGGCGTGGGGCTTATTGACGGCCCTAAATAGCCAGATATCATTGTTTATCTATGTATTCGTGCGTGCCTCAGCTTGTGCACGTGTATGTGCACGTGTGTGTGCACGTGTGTGTGAGTGTGTGTTCTGTCTGGATATTAAGGACATATACGTGTATGTGATTCGGCTTGGAGCTATACAACAAAATGAAGAAGTAAATGGACAGTTGCAAAATTATTGCAGCAACCAAATAAAAAAGGGGCAAGAAAAAAAATGAAAGAAGAGCCAGCACAAAATGGGATAAGCAGACGCCGTGACAGGACAGATTGAACGCCGCTGCAAAAGTGTTACGCTTCAATGTCCTTCATACAGATATATATGAAAACACACAGCAGACCGCATGCTGTATACGACTATCTGTAATACCCTGCCAATAACACAGATCCTAGGTTGAGGATGGTTGCTGGAAGTATATACAAATTATTGTTATATATTTTCATCATTAACTCATTTTTTGTTCATTAATATTTATATAATTAGAAGCTGTAATAACTTGTTTTTGTGTGCAGGGTAACTGTTAGTCGATCAGCAACTTGTGTCGCATTTATACATGATTTATATTTGTTCTTTTACTTCTATTTAGTTTCCAAAGTTGGTAAGCAGCGCCTATGACAGACGAGGCGTGTAATTTGAAACTTGGCACTCGATGAGCACCAACAGCAACAGCAACAGCAATATCCACAAAGACTAACGATGGAAATGGGCTGGGGGGGGGGGGGGGATATAAATGCGGGGGGTGTTGGTTTGATGCAAATGGCAGCAAAGTTTTGTCGGTGGCAGCCAAACATTTTCTGTGCGCACTCAACTGCAAAAAAATATGTTAAAGTCGCAGCGACCCAATCTTGAATATTGCTATCGCTATTGCCCCAGCAACAATTGCAGAGCAGCAATCAGCAATCAGCCATCAGCAACAGCAACTGCAGCAGCAGCAACAACAACAACAGGAGCGGAAGCAGCAGCAGCTGCACTTGCTTTATTTAATATGCAGCTCACATTGTTAATGAGGTGTACTTTCCTAGTTTGGGTTTGATTGTTCGCAATCAACTTTTGCTGCTCCATTTTATCGCTGGATCTCCAACTGAGTTCAGTAAATTAGTGAACTAAATCAGGCAGCAATACAAAATCAATCGCAGCAACTTTAATATCGATTATCTTCATTTAAATCATTTCATTTACTTAATATTCTAATCTAACAAGTTTATGTTCGGAGTTCGGGCAATTTGCACCGTCTTTACATAACTCTTCTCTAAATAATTATAATTACGATATCTGTCCATATCCAAACTGAAGCGATGTCGAGCAGCGATTCAATTTCATTAACTCTTGAGACTACATAGGTTCCTCATACCACATATTTGAGGACACATATTGCATGTGAAGGAATTTATCCAAATTCAATTTGATTAAGCTGAAATTGGCAATATTATTCAAAGCTGTGTTGCATGAATTGTCTGCTTAGTGGAAGAGCAATGCGCTCAGGAGTATGCAACAATTGTGGCAAAGTGCAAAGTTGACTTTTTGCAACAGCACTTGACAATTTATTCAATTTGCGAAAAGCAACCGCATTTGTACCTGAACAAAAACACGCATCCACAGACAGACACACACTCTGTGTTGGTGCACGAATATTTTGGTGGAAAATGTTTTGGCCACGGCTCCAATTGAAGTGACCGCAAAAGCCGAAGAGCAGCTGCTATCCCAGCCCAACCACATCGTGTGTGTGTGTGTGCGCGTTTAAGTACGTGTCAAGTGGCCGCCATTGTCGTCGTTGTCACTCGCGCACAACCATTTTCACATGCACCTCAAACGGCGGCACCAATACCAGGTCCAACAACAGCTTCAGCTTCAGCTACAGCTTCAGCTTCAGCTGCACCTCCACTTGTGCATCCATTTTCATTTGCATTTTCATGTCCAAGTGCATATGTGTCGCTGTCTGTCAGTTTCATTTTGCACTTTGCATTTCGCAATTCACATTTTGCATTATGCATTTTGCATTTTTCATTTTTCATTTTGCATTTTGCATTTAGCATTGGTCTGCCGTTGCACTTGCAACATTGCGTCGGCTGGTTGCATTAATCAAAACGTTGAATAAAAAATTGAATTGATTTCCGAAAAGCAAATGCGCGATATTATTTAATTTTTTGATTTGCCTGCGAAAAAGAAACGTTTTCCATTTTATCAACTGCTGCTGCTGCTGCTGCTGCTGCTGAAAAAAAGAAAATGAAAATAGTAGAAGGTAAAAAAGGCGGCAGGCTGCAATGCAACAAGAACGCAAATGCATGCAGCATTTCAGCGAGCTGCTGGCAACATCATTTATCTGAATCTGAATTGACAGCGGATGGTGCTGGTGGTTGAGCTGGTGGGCTGGTTGGGTGGTGGGGTGGTGCTGTGGCAATGCTGTTGGTTTTGGCTGCTGCTGCTGCTGCTGCTGCTGCTGCTGAATGGTTGTGCGTCATGGAAATACCATGGAAACGGAAGCCAATTGGATTACGACATGGCTCACAAGCCGAAACGAACCATGCAGATGTAAACCTTGGCAGAGTAATTGAAAATTTCGTGAAAATCTTGATAGTGACTTTTCCGAATGATACACTAGTAAATTAATTTCTTCCAATATGGAAATAAAAACTTAAGTCTTTAGTCTTATAAATAACATTGACAGCTTTTCATTTTGCTATAAGAATGGAAAGAAGTGCAGATATTATCAGACCAATGCTTGAAGTTGACAACTTACCTTCTCAATGGAAATAATAATTCTATTTTCTTATATGATCTGTAATTGCGCTCTTGAGAATTATTGAGGAGTTGCCTCGATTTGGTTGCAGTTATAAGTGTAGTTGGCTTAATTGCATGAAGTGTTGACACGCCGTGGTACGAACAGCCACAATTGCGAACTGTGAAGCCACTTTAATTGATTGCCAGATTAGAGAAGTGGTGGTGCCCCCGGTTAGCAACCTGATCCGCCCACTCGACGTGTCCCTTTTTTGCAGACGAGTGAATTGATTGGCAATTTTGCCAGTTCCGATGATTTCAGTTGGCAACTCGACTCGACTCAAGTGTAGCGCCGTCCATTATCAAAATTTTATTCATTTGCCAAAATTGGATTGCAGCAAAGAGAAGAAAATGGAGAAGAAGAAGAAATATAGTGCTTCGGGAATGGTTTCGCATGGGGCTAACTCGAGTGTGCGGCTTTGGCATTGGCGCTAATTAAAAGACCAGCAAAAATCTATAAGCGAATATTTAGAGAGTCTGGAATGGGTATGGATTGCTTTCCGCCAAGTAATGTGAACGAGCCACTTATTAACTGGCCATAAATTATGGTGCGAAGGCAAAGAATAGAAACCAAACCAAACCAAACCAAACCAAACGAAACCAAACGAAACCAAAAAGCAAACCAAACGAAGCCGGACGAATCCGAATCGGAACGAAACGGGAATGAGACGGGAAAAGAAAGAAACCGAACGGAAAAGCCAAGGAGCATTTGCTGAACAGGTCGTTGCACGTTATACGTTGCACGTTGATTGCTGTGCGGCTTCCTTTAGCCTGCTTTTTACTTACTTGCTATCTGCAATGCTTGGCGCATTAGCAGATGCCAAAGTGCAGCCACCACACACACAACACACAACACACAGCACAGAGTGTGTGTTTGGCAAAGCATTTCACATTACACATTTCGCATTTCTCTGTAATTGCTGAGAGGTTAAGCACTGAGACGGAGACTGAGACTGAAACTGAGACTGTGACTGAGACTGTGACTGTGACTGAGACCGCTCAGCTGCGGACCAGTTCTTGCTGCCAAGGGACTGGCTCAGGAAGCTGCCTTCCGAGCAGTCTGCAACTTGCGCAGCAGCTGCAGCTTCCGCTTGCACTCATCACACATGAGTCTACACTTTGAAAAAAAGTTAAGTGCAAATTCAGCTAAAGCTAATATCATTCGCTCAAGAATTGTTTTGATAAATTCCACTTTCAGAAACATATTTCGCAGTAGTGAAAAATGTTTAATGTTTGTTTATTTGTATTTATTTATTTCTAATGTTGCAATTTTCTCAGTTTGAGGACATCTGCTTTCTCTAGTGCAGCCCTCTGCTGTGGGCTGCTTCTGTTGCTGCCTCACAACTGACTGTGTCTGCCCGACTGACTGACTAACTGACTAACTCACTGACTGACTAACTGACTAACTCACTGACTGACTAACTGACTGACTGACTGACTGACTGACTGACTGACTGACTGACTGACTGGATGACTGACTGCCATTGCCATTACCCGCACCATCAGCACGCGTAAACTTCGTTTCCACCGAAAATGAAGGCAGCAGCTCGAAAGCAAGAAGGAAACTAGAAAAAAAACGAAGTGAAAAGGTGAAAGAAGAAGTTTAAACGGGCAGCATCAGCACTCAGTTGCATCCACCTCTCTGCAACTGTGCAACTCTGCAACGGAAAGAGAAGTCATTTATTTTAAGGATTGCGCAGGCACTTTTCTTGCACATTTCAATTGCCTGCCTCTGCCTCTGCCTCAGCCACTGCCTGCCTCCGGTCCCGGTACTGTGAACTAAAGATGAGTGACCATTGAAACTTGCCACAAGTGCTTTTACTTACTTAATTGCAAGAGGCCTTAAAGAAGCTAAACAAAAGCTAGTAATTAATGAGGCGAATATCGGAAACGACACCTGAAATTGATTCGATAACAGCACCAAAAGCCGTACTCGTAATCGAAACGGGAAGCCAACATAGAAACGAATTCGACAATCAACTTTAGCATCAATATATATATATTAAAAAATATGATGCCATTGAGCCGACATTTTATTGAGGACTAGACTAATAATGACTGCAATACTCGAACCATTCTGAAGTCAATCTCTGAGCCCGTCACAGCTGCAACTTCAAAGAGTGCTTCAATCGGCTTGTGCCACTTGCTGCAGTTGCCTTTTGGCTTTGTCTTTAATTTGCAGCTTTCTTTCATTCTACGGCTGCCATTTTCGTATATATAATTTGAGCAGCGCATTTCATGTTTTTATTGCTTTCATATCCTTGCGAGCTTCTATTTATTTATTTATTTACTTATTTATGTGTGTCTGTCTGTCTTTCTGTTTCTCTGTCTGTCTGTGTGTTCTGTGTGTGTGTGTGTATATAACACACACTTACCTACTTACTGACAGCCCCGCCATAAACTGCCCCCCGTTCGTTTCTCTTGACTGTGTTTGGTTTGGTTTCATTTCATCTCATGCCAAACTTACCTCCAATGCAGGCAGGGTTGGCAGCAGCAGGACTACCAACCCAGAAAAGCCCAGCGCAATTCTAATGGGAATTTAAAATTTTTCTCCATAAAGATGTTGCTGCCTGCCTGCCTGCCTGCCTGCCCCTCTCGCACTGTTTCTCTTCACTCCAGTTCCTGGCCAGTCCTTGTTTCTTGCATAAAATGAAATTGTATTGCAGTTTTTTTACTCACGTTTTCTTTTTCTCCGCTGCTGTTGCTTTATGGCTGGACACACAAATTGCTGGCTCAGCAGCAGCAGCAACAGCAACTACAGCAACTACTGCTACTCCAGTTCGGAACGGGTTCTGTCTTGGGCTTCGCATTTCATGCCAGTTTCATGCCGCTCTGTTCAGTCCACTTCACGCTACAATCACCCACACCACCCTCCAACCCTGTTCTCCGCCTCGCCTCGCCTCGACTCGACTCGACTCGCCTCGCGAAACACAATAGAAAATCGCAATTCGTATTTTTAGAGCAACATGAAAATTTATGATACATTTGCCACGTCGCATTGCATCGGGTAGGGTTGGCAGCCGCCTCTCAGCCCGTTTTGTCTGCTTTCAAATAATTCGAGTTAAATAAAATGTTGATAATTGTAATGGAATTTTATATTACATTGTGCACAATGCGGCCAGAAAGAAGTCGGCTCCCTGTTAGCCAGTGTTCAAAGCAAATTAAATTACGCATCGCAAATATTGCTCAACTGATTCGGTTATTTATTTCGATTACTGAAGCCCAGCCCAGCACTAAAATCAGCTAAGTAGCTGAGTCCAGATATAATCGACTAAACAGCCGAAACTCAAACATATAGTATGTCTATATATAGTATATATCCCTATTAGCAGTCATATCATTCAAATATATAAATATATATATGAAGAATAGTGTGGCTGCTAATATAGTCATGCTTTTAGCCAAGTCTAAGAACTGATAAACATTGCTTTACACTTTGATGATTATATATATCAATAAATATCCAGATTAGCATAATCCATACTAGTACTCTGCATAATTGCAATTGACTTGCTTGCAATCACGTAGATTTTCAAACATGGGAATATTTCGCATTTATTTTATTTATTTATTTTTCTTACATGTTTTATTGGTGCCTCGCACTTTGTTGCAAGGGTGCAAATGCCATCAAATAGTTTTCCGTTCCGATTTGCTTTACACAATGGAAACGGAACGGACAAACAGGCATGAATGGGAATCGAGATGGGATATGCGATGAGGAGAATGGAGAATGGGGAATGGGGAATCGGGAATGGCTTTATCAATTTTATCTGTCAAATATTTCCGAAACATTTGCCATTATATTTGCATTAGTAGCCACAGCTTCCTTTTGCCGTTGGTTTGGTTAGTTGGTTTGGTTTGTGGGTTGTTTAGTTGCTTCGCTGCTTGGCTGGTTGGTTAACTGTATTTTTGTATTTCTTTGGTATTTGCTGGCGGCGTCAGGATCCACCTACTCGACACGCCAGTTCGACGCCAATGAATAGCAAAATGGCCTCTTCTATAAAAATGAAATGGAAACGAAACGAAAGCAAGGCAAAACACAAAGGCATTGAATGGAAAGGAAAGCCAAGCCTGGACCAACAACTACTCTATTCACTTTGCGGCATTTTTCTTTTTGTTGTTGGCTGTTTGGCTGCTTGGCTGGCTGCTTGGCTGGCTGGTTGGTTGGCTGGTTGGCTGGTTGGTCTATTCCCCAGCGGAAACTGCTTATCACACATTTCCACACAGCCACGCAAATTCACACAAGTGCGGTAAACGAAACACAATACAAAAATTGCAAAAAAAAAGAAAAATAAGAAAAGAAAAAACGAAATATAAAAATGGAAGAAAGTTACGTTATGGAGTGGAGGGAGGGGCAGAGGGCATTTGCCTGACTGCTGGTAAAGTAATAGCGCACAAAGAATGATGCGTAGACATGATTTCCGTGCGGTTGATTTCCCGCACAGTCTCCACCTTCGTTCGCCCCATGCTGCCTGCCTCTCTCTGTCGGTGTTCGTGCCTCTGTGCGCTGTTGCTTGCAACAAAACTATTTGCTTGGGGATTTAGTTTGTGGTACCTTTTTGTGCGTATACGCAACATCTTATCTACATGTCCTTCCGTGGCTACTGCCAAAACCGGGTCGGACCGAGCCGAGCCGAGCTGGGCCGAGACGGTCCTGGCCTCAAGTGCCTGCTGCAGTCGTCTTCGTCGGCGTCGTTCTAAGCTGCCAGCTGCCTGAAGTAGCATGTAATTCATCTTATTCCCCAAAGACAACTCCGACAACGGCGAAGAGGTTGAGGTGGCGGTGTGGCAGGAGGTCTGGGCCAGAGCCTGAGTCTGGAGAATGAGACTTACACAGGCAGAGCTGCAGCCGTTGCCGAAGCTGATGGCGTTGCTGTCGTCGCGCTGAGTGTGTCTCCATTGGGACATAAACGGCATGTGGCACAGCTCAGCTCAGCTGAGCTCGGGCGCAGAAAGACGAGACACGCGCCTCATTACGTTGAGTCGTTACGTGTCGAGTTCGAGTTTGGGTTGGAGTTCCAGTTGCCAGTTGCCAGAGTAGCACGAGTTGCCTGAGTTTCCCGGCCTGCTGCTTACGGTGGACCCATCGCATGCGTAATGAATTTTAGATGAAATTTCAATGGCTGTGAAAGAAGTTATGACCCACAGACTCATCAGCCCCAATAGCTCATGGCCATGGACACCTCATATTTTGTATTCATTTATTTTTCTTTTTTGTGGTGGGTGTCTTTCACAAATTTTAATGCACTTTACGAGCTGCCAAACGCTTAGGTTTATGGCCTGCAAATAGTTTTATTTATAGAACGGTTTACTAACAGTGAAACCACTGGTCTCCTTGTGAAGAAGTAGCCACAACCGTCTCCTCAAATACAAATACACGCTGCAAGCCCCTTTAAATAAATTTGTTATTCTTAAGTATTCTCATAAGCTTTTAGCTTTTATTTATACTTGAGTATGAACTTGAACCACAGCCGATGCTCTTCTTTTTTTTATGTTGGACAGAGCTAATCAGCTCAGCCAGAGACATAACCCGACTGAACATCATTTTTCATTCAGGGTCGATGGCAGTGGCATGCTGCATTAGCTGATGGGTTGCGGGGGAGGGAGAGTGTGGCAAATGCAGCGACTTTATTTCTATTACCCTTCCTTTTCATTCAGCGCAGAGCCACAGCCCGACCGCAAACATAATTTTGCTTGCTCCTAAAACCAGATAAATGCAGACAAGTAGTGAAATGCACGCGGCAAGGCGACAACGGCTGAAAAAGAGGATCCCAAAAGCCTGATGATGGTAAAGAAGATGTTAAAAAATGTTTTCAAAATCGCTTGCACAAAGTTCTTTAACCCCAAGTGGCCTCCTCGTAACGTTCTAATATTATTTTCAACATTTATTTGCTCTGCGAAAATAAAAATAGAGAAAAACTCTGAAAATAAAAAGAAAACCAATCCGAAAACTGAGGGAAAAAGGGGGGAATACGTTAAATGGAGAAGGGCTTACTGGCGGAAGATGGCGAGCTGGAGCGGCTAAAGTCAATAGAGGGGCGTGGCAGTTAAATGCATTTTAGGTAAACATTGTGGGCTGGTGGGCGTGGCTATCTGGCAGACGTGGCTGGCTGCCGCCCAATTGACGTAAATCGTACACAAGATTTTGGCAGCTAAATGACTGCGGCTAAGTTGCTCCTTGGCAAAGGTCAGCAAACTGTGTGGATGGCATTCCCTGCCAGCACACTCCTGCCTCTATTCGCAGCTCCTCTACTTATCCAATTCCCTGGCAAAAGTGCCTTTGACTTTTACGTCATCATTCGTTCGTCTCATGAACTTTTTGGAAATTTAGAAAACTTAAGCTTTCAAACAACATATGTATTTTTGGGTTCCAACAATTAACAACTTTCATCAATTCGCCATGAGTGAACGTTTTTATATATGCTGGATAGAAGATCAGCCAGCCAGCCAGATAAGTATCGTGAGTGACAGTTCGTCAACGGGCTTTGGGTCTGCAACTAGCACTGGAACTGTCACTGGATCTAGTTGTGGTTCTGTGTCTGGGGATGGCGTAGCAACTACACAGGAAAGACACGTAACATTTACGGAGAGTACCATCAACAGAGAGAAGCTGAAACGCCGCAAGGGGAAACGCGTTTGCAACCACAAAAAGTCGCAATTCTTCGGTGGGAGCTTCTCGTCCTCGTCCGACGATGAGTCCGAGTGCAAGTGAGGCTACTGTAGATGAACTCCTTACTCTATTTGCCAATAGTCATACTTCTAAATTGTAATGTTTATTTCTCACTCGTAGTCCACACCAAATCGTAAATTAAACAAGTAAAAATTCTGCAGTCGAGTCAGATCGACTACGATTGTGGCTACATTCAAATTGTGTCAGTTATTCCTTTCCAAATTCTTTTCTGGCTGAATACTTCGCATGAGAGTTGTGCTGAAGAGTGCTGTTCAGGTTGTGTGCATAGTGTGGGCGTTAAATCACTTGCTTAACAGTTTTGACGTTTAAAAGCCTTTTGGCAAGGCCAAAGAAGGCCGCAAAAAAACTGGTGACTGTTGGTCGAGAGAGTCGACCGCCACAGCAGCCGCAGTAGCCGCAGCAGCCGCAGCTGGTACAAGCCCGCCATTAGTCAACGCCATGCCACGCCCAATGTCCACGCGCCCCCTATTGATTGATTATGCGAACTGTCTGCGTGAACTTGTAAATAGATTAATGAACTGTTGCCGCTGCACTAAGTCCGACTGCGAGGGCAAACTCTGCTAAGTGCGAGATGGCCCAAGAGAGAGTTGGCTGATGGCTGATCGGAGGTGGGTTGAGTAGTGGGAGGAGGAGTGGGATCATGCCTGCTGTCTGATGCAGTTGTTGGCTGGCAGTCCTGATGGGGCTTTGGGTCTGCCGTTGGCTGGCAGTTGTTTTAACTTTGACACCTGGCAGCTGCAAGTCACCAAAGGAGGCGGACAGGATAGGCCAGGATTCAAATTATGCAATCGTGTGCATGCATATATCCCAGCAAATCCCTCCATGGCATGGCACCAATTCGCAAGGACCAGAAGGGGAACAGTAAAATAAAAAAAATGAACAAAATGGCAAAAATGGAACGAAACATTTTCGTTTGTTGACGCTAGCTCTCCATTTCCCCTTCCTCGAGTTTTCCTGCTTCTTTTTCAGCTTTTATTTATTTTTTTTTATTTTTTTAACCAAATTTTGAACCCTTTGCGACTCTGTCTCGCTATGAGTGTGTGTGCGAGTGTGTGAGCGAGTGTGTGTGTGTGTGTGCTATTAAGCCACATTTTAATATGTGTTGGTGTGCTGTGTGCCGTTAGTCGTTTTTATGAGGTCTCTTGGCGCTTGATTCCGCGGCCCAAATGCCGCCAACCGCATTTGAAGTGGCTGCTGGAAATGAAATACGCCACAGCAAACAGTTACCACAGTTTGCATAACTCAACACATACACATAATCCATATACGTACATAAATAAATATATAGTATATACATACATATATAGCATATATTTATGCATGTGTGTGTGTGGGACACAGCGGATTTCTTAACTTGGTCAATGGGTCGGCCCGGTCGGCAAAAGGAATTCGGCATTCAGGGTTCGGGTTTGATGGCTCGACGGTTTCATGCTGCTTAATCGAGTCAAGCACTTGGGAGTCGCATTGAGTTTGTGGCCAACACATCAAATTAAATAAATTGCAATATTGGACACTCTTTGGGGTGTTTGCTCAGTTTCAACTTTGAATTCAAAAGAATTCACAAATGACACTCGTTAAGTCAACTGTCACAAATAAGATAACTCAAAAACGAACAAATCTTGATCGATTTTCAAGTAGTAAACATAAATTGATTGGTGGCGAATGGAGTAAAATAATTACTGCCAATATAATGGAATAAACTAAAATAATAATAAGCTTAAAGTTGAACAGTTTTGTTTCATTCGATTAACAATATTTTTGTTAGCCCTTTGATTTATTGACGCGAATTTCCGCTCAGTGTATTGCTGGGCTGTTCAACAAGCAATCTCATCTACTTTTATGCTTTCACCCACCCTCCATCCGCCTCATCCCTTTGTTCCCCCGTCTGTCTATCTGTCTTTCTGTTACTGTCAAATGATGTCCTTGGCTGAATGGCATACCGAAAGCCCCGGCAAGGCTCAGCTGTCAATGCGAATGTTTCCTGTTTTTTCCTGTTTTTTCTGGTTGCCATTTTTCGCCGGCTCCGCATTGATGAGGTTGAACATTTTCTGTGTGTTGGGTTGCTACACGGCTACACGGCACCACAATTCTACAGTTCCACAGTGCCGCTGCTCCCATTTGATGTGTTTTAAAATGCGCCCCATAAATAACGGTAATGACAGATCCTGACATCGCAGTCGTCCTTTCCATTCCTCGCACACCAATACAGAAAAAACAAAGCGAATGCGAAATCGCAATCACTGGCAAGCCAAGCTGTGACTGCCCTCTCCCTTCTTCACTCCCTCCCTCCATCTGCCCCACCATACCACGCCTCAAACCCTTGCTGCACAATTCAGCTGCTCTGCCCCGAAGCCGTAACCGTAGCCCAAGCCCAAGCCCATGCCCAAGCCCAAGTCCAACCCCAAAATGAACCCGTAACACCCGCCCAGCAATTGAATCGCTTGTAGGCTATGAATAAGTCGATTACTAAAGCAAACTGACAGCTCAAAACAACAACACCAACAACAGCAGCAGCAGTAGTAGCAGCAGCAACAACAGCAGCAGCAGCAGTAGCAGCAACGAGCTAACCCAGCAACAACATCAAAAACAACTTACGCATTAGGCAACGCTCTCGGCTAAAACTGTGACAGGGAATGCGACGCCCATTGCTGCTGCGACTCCCCTGCCACTCCCACTGCCACTCCCGCTTTGCAGTCTCAATTCCAGCCTCAATTCTGACGGAATTTTCAATGCTTTTTGTTTGGCATTTTTGTTTTTTTAACACCAGCATTAAAATGACGTGTTGCCATGGTTCGTTTGTGTGTGTGTTTTGCACTCCTTTTTGTGAATCATTTAAAAAGCACTTAAGTGGAAATTAAAAAGAAATTATTCACTTTGGCACATTTCACTTTGCAACAATGGGGCAGTGGCAACAGCAACAACAACAGCAGCCGCACATACTACACAATTCGCCATCTCTTTCTCTGTTTCTCTCCCTATCGCGCTCGCCCTCTCTCTCTCTGACTGTGTGCTTAATGCTCTGCCGTTTTGCGTTTGTGTAATTTTTGCGGTTTACCTCATTATTTGCGTCATGAATGTTGTTCACAGACCACAACCGTGCCGAACAGTGTACCCCATTTTGGTCCTGCAGGATAACAGGATGACTTCAATTGTGGTTTTAATTTTGCCCTTCGCTTAGCCATTGGCATCGGCCTCGGCATCGGTCTCGTTGCCCTCCTTTTGTGTCCGCCAATGACCCACGTCTCTGTGTCTGTGGTATTTATGCGCACTTCACCACAATATTTAGCATTATTTTAATTGTTTACGACAACCCCAGTGCCAACGGGCATCATGGCAAATAGGTGTCCGTTTGCCTTGTTGTGGTCCTTACACAATTAGTCAGGATAACTGCTGTCTTCTCTCTGTTTCCACCCAACGGTGGTCAGTCCTTAGGAGTCACCTATGCGTAAGTTATGCTCAAATTTCTGCTTGGAATACAGTTGTTGTTAAGTGTTTCAAGCAAACACTTTGGATTCTTAGAAAAGGTAAACTTCGATTAAAATAATTGCGAATAATTATTTGCACTGCGTTGATAGCTTCTAATTGGCGTATTGATTAGATGATTGCATGGGACTTGAAGCATATGTGGGCACATTGATGTATTGTTTGGCATTAATTGCTTTCATGGTATTCTCTGAGCAAAATGACATGTGCTCAGTTCTCATCACAAAATTGCCCTGGGGAATTAACTGTTCTCAATTGTAAAAAATATATATATATATATATATGTCACAACTATATACCCCTTGATCAAATCGGACGAGGGTGAATATAATTGCTATTAATTTCTTATACATTTTTCAGCATTTCGCTTTATTTTATTGTTATGGAGGGGGTATGTCACTTGTCCTTGTATTTGTTGTGCCGTTATTGTTGTTGTTGTTGCTGTTGTTATTGCTGTTGTTGTTGTTGTTGGTGTTGTTGCAGGCACAGGAGGAGCGCACTCCATGTGGAGCGGGCAATACGATTTGCCGCCCCTAAAAGTATGTACTGCAAAATTATTGACATCTAAATTACAAGCATTTATGCTTCAGTGTGTGTGTGTGTGTGTGTGTGTGTGTATGTGGGTGTGTGTCTCGTGTGCTTATGGCTTTGTTTGCGACGTGCCCTGCTTTGCTTTAATGCCACAACTGCCGCACAATCAGTTACAGTCTCAGCTGTCAATAGATTGTTGACATTTTTCTTTATATTTTCATATCTCATATATACACACACACGCACACACACTCACACACACTCACACACGCACACACACACACACACGCACACACATTCTCATATGGGCTGGCTGTCTGGCTTGGGGCCTGCTTTGTTGCCCACTTTTTGTGTTTACTGCTTAAATCTGCCAATTTACTCGTTTACGTTTAGGCTTTATGCTTCTTCTTCTTGCTGTTGCTGTTGTTGTTGCTGTTGTTGTTGTTGTTGTTGTTGCTGGCGTTGTCTTCTAGGGTTCCTTTGGTGGGACCAGCACGTATGTATATCGTGACTGCGGCCTTTGCGTGTGGGAAATTAATATCTGTGTCATTTCATTTTTTTCCTCTCGTTTTCCTTTCCTTTCCTTTCCTTTTATTTATTTTTTTTCTTTCTGTTTCTTTTTTTGGGTTAATAAGGCTAAATTGAGAGAATGTGCGACGCACTTAATTATCATCATATTTATTGTCTTTATTTATGGCTGAATACGAGAGAGTATCCAGTGTGGTGGGAGCGAGGTGTTGGGTAGCTGTCAGAGAGCGTGAGATAATGCTGAATGGGGGGGGGGGGGGGGAATATTTCAGTTTTGCTTTTTATACATTTGATATGGTCATATTATTTGCAATCATTATTTATGATACCTTTAGGCACAGATTTCTCGAGCAGACAGGGCAGCGTTACAACTCATATTGTATTTGATGGCCGATGGAAGGAAGACGTTCGTCTACAAAAATATTTGTGGGCATAAAATTAACAAAAATAATAATAAATAAATGACTTGACCATCAATATTGCAGCTGCATAAAGATTGTATTTTTCCATCTGCACACAGGCTACAAATGTTTTTTTTCTTTCGCTTTTTAATTTTCCTATTAACGGCTGTAAAAACACGTTTTATAAATTGCTTTCGCACCAGCCATAAAATATTGGTATATACAAGCAATTAATAAAATGTCAGAATTTCCTCACTTTTTTGTGAAAGTTTTTTTTTTTTTGAATCTGCAGTTGAATGATTTCCTTGACAAGCAATTTATTTTTTAATTATTTGTATACCTTTTCTCGTGCACATAGTTGTATATGGTGTGTGTGTGTGTATGTTGTGTATATGTGTGTGTGTACGTGATTCATTAAATGGACAGTTCATCACGAATACACTCCTGCAACACGTATTCACTCAGTATTCACGGGTTTGTAGTTGTCTAATCTCATCGAATGACTCGCACAACTGTCCAGGACATGACAGACATCTCTGCCGAGTTTGACTTTACCTTTAACTTTTCCAGTCATGCACACTCCTTGTCCTCCTGGTCATGTTGCCCCTGCAATGTTCGCTGTCTCAATAATTTGACTGCAACTTTTTTATGTCAATTTAATGGCTTCTCAACATGGCTGGGTATCAATTAATTGCCCGTTATATGCGGCCGGCTGCATCGTCCACAAAAATTTCATAGAAAAGTTGGCAAATTTGATTTTGTGTCCTTTGGGCTGAATGATGTTGAACTTTTCTCGCAACGAGCAACTTTCGTTCGCATTATTGCAACGCATTCACAGATTTGCAGCAGAAAAGTTAAGCTTGCGGCATACCTAGTAAATTCCACTTAAATTGATCACATCTTAACTACAAGTATGTGTATATACACACCATATAAATATTAAGATGTATATAAATAAATATGTATACATAGAGATAGAGATGGAGATAGAGATGGAGATAGAGATAGAGAGAGAAAGATATTCTCATAAATCAAAACGAATACGCTGCTTAAGGTCCTTCAAATATAAATATATAAATTAAATCTGAAAAGAACCTAAAACAACAAGTTGAACAAAAAGAAAACGTTGGCCATCATCTATCAAAAGGCATATCCATCAAATGCATAATGCTTGGGTATCTTTTGAGATTGCCTTTCTCGGATGGGGTTTCAAAAGTCTCCGCAAAGTAAAAGTCAAATAAAATCTGTGCTCGCTGCTGTTGAAATTATGCTCAGTCAGACATGTTTTGTTGTTTGTACAACCTTAAAACAATGCCAACAGCAACAACAGCAGCAACAACAACAACAACAGCAGCTACAACAACAACAACAACAACAATAGCAATAACAATGCAAACTTCTTTACTAGCACACAGACACAGGTGCACAAATGGCGACCAAAAAGTAAAACAACAAAGGCAAAAGCAGCCGCTCCAAATTTACATAACAAAAAATTTGTCAAGACTTGGGACACGGCAGGTGGCACGTGTCGACATAAGAACATACATTATGTACATACATATATATATATATGTATTTATATACATATGTCACATTTATGTATAGGGGCATTTGAAGCGGCCGCCAATGGACAATAATGTCGTAAGAAAGTGTTTTTGTGTTCTTGTTGTTTCGCTGTTTTGCTGTTTTGCTGTTGAAGGGTCGTCGTCACTAGGCCCAAGACTCAGACTCTGGTAAATGTATGCATGATCATGTCTGGATTAACTTAATGAAAGCACAAAGCACAAGCAACAACTACAACAACGAGACAACGAGACAACGACAACGCCAGCAAGCGAACAACGAACAGCTGATGGCACAAAATGTTAACAACGACAGCGAACGATGAAAAATGCTGTCATGAAACGCTAAGACGCTGACAACGTCTCCAAAGCTAGACACACACACATACACACTTACACACACACACACACACAAACACACTGTGTCTGCTCTATGCTCTCTACACACGTCTAGAGACGAGTGCCAAACTGTCTTCAAACAACTTTTGTGGCATATTTCGATAAAGGTAAATTGAAAATTATTGAAATATTTAAGATAATAAACAAGAAATACTTTACACACACACACAAACACACACGCGTACGATGCGGAATTTGCTGATATTTACTGTAGCGCACTTTTTGGGGCAATTAAAAGGCATATTTTATAAGACTTTGCCGCATTACGGACAAATGTCTAAGGCTTTATTTACATTTTTATACTCATGAAAAAAAGCCGACAAAAAATGAAATGTAAAAACACATTTCACGTAATTACATAAGAAAGCCAGCAAGAAGAAATGGGCAGCACGTGAGACCATAAAAATGATATATATACTATACACATACATATATGTATATATATTTATATATTTATTTCTTATATTTCTGAGAATTTCTGAGAATTTGCATTCAGTTTTTGAAATCTGCTCGATGTTCTATGAGGGCAGCAACACTTCGGAGTGTCAAATGGCGACTTTTAATGCAGCATGCTTTATATATGTATGTGTGTGTGTGTGTATTTTAATGTGTTTATATTTATATGCGTGTGTGTGTGTGTGTGTGTTCGGTGGCTGACATGCTGACGGAAACATGCAGCGTACGTGCAGCAGCCGCAGCAATAGCAACAGCAACAACACCACCAGAAACAACAATGCAGAAGGCATTTAAAATCCTTCAGAGTTTCGTCGCGTCGCGTCGCGTCGCGTTCGTCGTCCTTGCGTCGTCGTGACAGACATTGCTGCAAAGATTTAAGGAAAGTTTACAGCCCCAGAGACATTTGTTGTGGCCTTATAAATTGTCTGTGCGTGGGCCAAGGTGTCTGCCTGCTACGTGTGCTATGTGTTCACTGTGCCAAAGACAACGTCATGGTTGCTGTTGTTGTTGCTGATGTTGCTTATGTTGTTGTTGTCATGCTGCTGCCATCGCGTCGATTGCGGCAGTGTCAGCGCCTCGACAATGCACGACAGCAACAGCAACAGCAGCAACAGCAACAGCAAAAACAACAATTGAGAAAAGCCAACAACAGCGACAACATAAAACACAAAACACGGAACACGAAACACGTTAAGCGCATTGCCATTTGTGCCACATCATGGAGAGAATGCCAAGGACCCGTGGAGCAGCGTGTGAAGAACTGTGCTGCTAAAGGCACAGCCTGGCAAGAGGGGGGATGGGGGAGGGGGGGGGGAGTTGTTGTGAGATGCCTGCATGGGAACGTCTAAAGCTGCTGGCACAATGCAGACAGCTGGCAATGTTGTTCAATAGTGTAAAATGTGCTTTGTAAAATCGCCGATGGCTTAAAGTAGATTTTTCTGCTCCTTTTCTCTTCTCGCTTTTAAGTGTGTGTGTTTGTGTGTGTGTGTGTGTGTGTGTGTGAGTATGTGTAGGTGTGTCTGTGGCATGTGGCAGAGTGTGCCCTGCGTTGCGGGACACGGCGTCAAAGGATGTAGGAATTTCAATTGATTAGTCGATAAGGTTGATCGATGTTCGGAACTTTAATGGAAACTCCAATGAGTACACTTTAGCTTCGATAAATTCCACACACTAATCGAAATAACTGCACGTGTGTGTGTGTATGTGTGTGTGTATTTATGCGGCAACAGCAGAGAATCGCATCGAAGAAGGACATCGGTGGCAATCAAGCTGGACAGCGGCACTGGGCTGAAGTCAATCCAAATGCCTGTCACACAGTCATAATTATAAGAACTTGATCCAAGTAACATCGGGCGGGAGGAAAAGATTTTGACTTCAAATCTATATAGTGAGACGTCATCTAGCCTAAGCTAGGCATAATCAGTAACGGACTCATAGCCAGAAGAAGCAGCTGTCTCAGAAGGAAAGATGTCTTAACTTGGCAAGACACAGAAATTCGTGCGAGAATCTGGGCTATAGGCTCAAACGGGGGCACAATATATCTGACTAGATCAGGACGCCCATTACTACTGTCTGTATTTTGGAGTGCCAATAGTTACTCAGTTCTTTACGGTATTCTTTTATAAAAGCGATTTTAATTAAACGAGATTCTGCAGCACTTCAAATTGAGTTTGTTGCTTAATCTTAGTTGAGTCTGAGTCTAAGATGTTATTCTCAATTTATTGTTAAGAGCAAGTTTTCAACTTGAATTCCAATTGCAGCTCAAGTGACTGCAACTGCGTCTCATTGTTGCAGTTGCACACACACACACACACACACACACACACACACTTAGTGTGGCAGTAATACGTGCATGGGGAAAGCAATTAAGATAAATTTCGCATAAACTTTGCCAAGTTGCGTATACGACGCGTATGTTGGCTTTCACAATCGACAATTGGTTGGCGGGCAAACACAGACACCAAAATTTAAGAAACTCAGTGGGAATAGGGCTGCTTGCTGCAAAGTGCTGGAATCTGTGTCTGTCTCACTCACTGCGTGTGTATGTGTGCGTGTGTGTGTGTGTGTGTTTGTCATTGCACACAAATTAACTACTCGCGATTGTTTTACACGTCATCTTCCTTGTCGATGGCGACCATTTAAGGCACAATGCAGACTCAGCTATTATACATATATATATGTATATATAAATGTGTGTGTGTGTGTGTGTGTATCTTAACTGGCAGTTGTTTGCTTTATGCCTGCCATTTAACAAGTTTATGGCTTTATCCTGCAGCTGAGTGCTGCGTATTTGCCATTGGCTGTCTGCCGAGCATTGGTGTGGGTGCAAATGAGTAAACTTCAGCTCAAGTTGACTGAAAATTGTTTCAATTAAGAGCGGCATCATAAACAACAGCAACATCAACATCAACATCAACATCAAGAACAACATCAACAACAGCAACAGCTGGAGCACAACATTTCCTCCTTATTTGCCTCTCAGTGTGAACTCTTTTGAAGATATATAAACATACACACACACACACACACACATACACCGATTTTTAATGTATGTTGCATGTGTCTGGCTTTTGCCAAGGATTATGAGTTAACTTTGATATCAAATTTACAAATTCTCATTCATGCGTGCACAAACACTACTTAAGCACATATTTCACTGTCTCGCTGTCGTTTCGAGAGTGACAAGTGACAAGTTGGAAAGCAATTAAGACAAATACTAATTGCTTACTTAAGCCAGGAGTTGGATACACACGCACACACACACACACACACCCACATACACACACATCACACACATGTTTCTATCTTCTTCTATATGTGTGCAGAAGTTAAGTCCGACATTAAAGCCAAGTAAATTTTATGTATCATGTTGAAGCAGACTTCAAATATTGTATCTGGCCACAATTCTATAGTCAAAGAAATATTTGAAATTAAAAATAAATTGGATTAATCTTTATATAAATGTATATTTAGTTGGCTAAATTTGTTTTGCAATTGTGTTTAGATTTCCTTGCGGAAACAGCTTAAAAGTTACAGACTTAAGTTTTAGTTAAGCTTTTTGCTTTGGGCCGCGTGCAATGGGCCCAAACTGAAATAATACTTGTAATGCCAATAAAGTTGAAAACTAATAAATACAAAAGTTCAAACGTCTTTTGAAAATTGCGCTTCAATTTATTGCAGTACACAGGTTTTTAGTGGAAAACACCTGCAAAGTTCTGAGCTCGGGTCTTATTTTGTTGTTTGGTTTTTTATAAGCTCCTTGCTAAGTTGGCGCAGTTTCTACTTGGATTCAAACAGTTATTGTAGTTGTTATATGAATAATGTTTTTTTGTTTTTTTTTTTGCTTTTTGTGGTTGTTGTTTGCATTCTTTGTGTAGCTTAGTTGTTGCGTTGCTTTGAGTTGCAGCTCTGACGATGGGCTTAAAGTTGTCGACAAATCATGCAGCCAACAGCTTTTGACTTGATTCCCATATTGCCACCAACTCCCCTTTTCCCCCTTCACCAATGGCAAGCTCTGTGTGTGCGTGTATGTGTGTGTGTGAGTGCGTGTTGATCCACACTTTGTTGGTGCAGTTGTTGCGGCTGCTTTGTCTAACGGCAATTGAAAACTCTGAGACAGCACGGCAAAGAAAAAGGAGAAAGGACTGAGAAAACTAAGAAGTAAAAGCTAAGCAACAAACGAAGCAGCCAGCTGCTGCAGCAGTGGAAAGCGCAAGGGGGGGAAACGGGGAGCGAACTAAAAGTTGCAAGAGGCATAAACAAATGGCTCAAGCACGTGACTCTCCCTTTGCCACTGCCACTGCCTCACCCTGTCTCCATCCATTTGCCAGTCAGTAACACTCCTCTGTTATGCTGCATGTGTGTGTGTGTGTGTGTGTGTGTGTGTGTGCAGTTGTCCCAGTGAGTTATTGTTGTTGCTGTGCTCTGTTCTCTTGGCTTGTAGCTGCATTGTAATGACCACGGGAAGGAGCATGAGCACGGACATAGGGATTGGATGTGAAAATACGAATAGGGAATGGGAGCAGGAGGAGCAGGAGAAAGGGGACAGGCAATCGGGGAGGCAGTCGAGTTCTAGTAACAGCAATACTGCAACAAGATGTTGCTGTTCCTGTTGTTGTTGCTGTTGCATTTATGTTTCGCAACACAAAAACTTGAGTTGTTTGCTTTTGCTTTGTCGTATGTTGACACATTTTTAGTAAAATATGCCGCGTATATGGGTCTCTGTGTATATCCATATATATATCCACATACATATATACATATATATATATATATATATGTATATAGATGTGTGTGTGTGTGCGTAAGCTGGGTCCGCTGGTGTGCAAAACCGGAAATTGCAAATGCAACAAGATGTTCTGCGGGAGTTGCCACATTGTTTCTGCTTGCCACATATCCACAGAGCAAGCATAGCAGCTGCAACAATAAAAATAACCATAACAACAGCAACAACAGCAATATTTTCCTGTTAAGCTGCTGCTGCTTCATCTGCTGATTCCCTGCAAGCCCTTCTTCCACAATGTATGTATGTATGTATGTATGTATGTATGTATGTATGTATGTATGCATGTATGTATGTATGTATGTATGTATGTATGCACATGTTTGATGTTAATATGAAGGATTATTTTGATTAAGCTTAAACAATTTGTAAAGAATAAACTGGAGACAGTAAAGCGGCCCCAAAGTTTGATAGCTGGCAGAAAAGGACAAAGTATATATATATATATATACGTATACAACAATTGTTCACTAATTTACGATATTTGATCTTTGATTACGATCTTTATTTTATATGTAAACATATTCAGTATTGTCATCTTCAGTCATAAAAAATGACAATTTTAAGTTGCTTACAAAGTGAATTCCGTAAGGTGAAATTGGCAAATGTTTCAGTTATTGTTGCTTTAATTACTATCATTATCGAGATTAATATGCAAATTATTGGTTGTCTTCACGCATTTATTTATCTTTTTTCATATTTTTGGCTTGTTTGGCAACCCTTTTTAAATAATTACATGATTGCTTTTAATTAAATCCCTGGACTCACTCACCAGGCGTACACAAAATTTCGCCTGCAACGCAAAAAGTAGCAACACGTTTGCCATGTGTGCTTTTCACTGACAGGTCGTTGGCCATCCGCTCCTGCCACTCCTGCCACCCCCTTTTGGTGGCAGCCCGTGGGGCAGCAACTGCATCAAAAACTTTTTAACCAACTTGCCAGGCAAGCTAACAAGACCACAGCCAGGATGAAAGCGACAAGCAAACTAACTAACTCAACGCTCGCCACTTGTAATGCAGCATTATTGTGGCAAATGTTGCTGGCGAGAGGGAGAGGCATAGGGCGAGAGAGTGAGATGGATAGTGTCAAGAAAAGGGAGTTTTGCTTTGTCCGCGAAATAATTTTATTTTATTTTTATGTTTTTAGTACTTTTTTGTGCATTTTCAAAAACTTTAACTGCAACTGCACAGATTTTTGGCCAGCATTAATGCAGCATCCCTGCGGCCGTAGTTTTGTTGCGCAGCCCCTCCTCCTCTTCCTACTTCCCTTGTTTGACTGTATTTAGTGGCAGTTGCTGTTGCTGCTGCTGCTGTTGAACGCTTTATGGCGTCGCCGTCGCCGTCGTGGTTGAAGCAATTTAGTCTGCTCGTGTGTCTGCCAAGTTTTTATGCTATGCAGCTAAATAGTTGGCAACTTTTTTATGTTGTTCATCCGATCCCCCCCATCCAACTCGCCGTCACCCTCAATGCCCCCCATGCTGTAATTTACACACAAATTGGCAGCGCTTTTTGCTGCTGCTGTTGCTGCTGTTGCTGTTGTGGCTGCGGTTGCTGTTACTGTTGCTGCTGCATTTGACAAATTCTTATCCAGTTGCAGTGAACTTTTGTGATTGGCCACTGGCTTTTGATAAAAACTCATTTTAATATAACTAAGACAATAATTTTGTTGTCTTTATTTTTTCTTTATACATTTCCTGGCAGCAGCTGCACCAAAATTAAGTGTTCCCGCTTTGACATGTCTTTTCGCTCAGCTTTCCTTTTGGCTTTGTCACTTGTTTTCCACTTTTATGTAATTTTTCACATTTTTATTCGCTTGCCTGCTTGGCTGTTCGCATTTTATACATGCACCTAGCTTAACAATATATAAAAATCAACTGACAACAGAGCTGCAGATGCCACAATCTACTTTGAAACCGATTACTTATCAGCCGAACAAATCCAGCAAAAGCAGACTCCTAGACAAACGAAATCATATATATAATTACGTCGAATATGAATTTGAGAATCCTAACGGATCCGCCAGTTACATTTTTGTTCGTTGTACCGACTGCGCCGATTATGAATTTGAGAATCCTAACGGATCCGCCTGTTACATTTTTGTTCGTTGTACCGACTGCGCCGAATATGAATTTGAGAATCCTAACGGATCCGCCTGTTACATTTTTGTTCGTTCTACCGACTGTGCCGAATATGAATTTGAGAATCCTAACGGATCCGCCTGTTACATTTTTGTTCGTTGTACCGACTGCGCCGAATATGAATTTGAGAATCCTAACGGATCCGCCAGTTACATTTTTGTTCGTTCTACCGACTGCGCCGAATATGAATTTGAGAATCCTAACGGATCCGCCTGTTACATTTTTGTTCGTTCTACCGACTGCGCCGAATATGAATTTGAGAATCTTAACGGATCCGCCTGTTACATTTTTGTTCGTTCTACCGACTGCGCCGAATATGAATTTGAGAATCCTAACGGATCCGCCTGTTACATTTTTGTTCGTTCTACCGACTGCGCCGAATATGAATTTGAGAATCCTAACGGATCCGCCTGTTACATTTTTGTTCGTTCTACCGACTGCGCCGAATATGAATTTGAGAATCCTAACGGATCCGCCTGTTACATTTTTGTTCGTTCTACCGACTGCGCCGAATATGAATTTGAGAATCCTAACGGATCCGCCTGTTACATTTTTGTTCGTTCTACCGACTGCGCCGAATATGAATTTGAGAATCCTAACGGATCCGCCTGTTACATTTTTGTTCGTTGTACCGACTGCGCCGAATATGAATTTGAGAATCCTAACGGATCCGCCTGTTACATTTTTGTTCGTTCTACCGACTGCGCCGAATATGAATTTGAGAATCCTAACGGATCCGCCAGTTACATTTTTGTTCGTTCTACCGACTGCGCCGAATATGAATTTGAGAATCCTAACGGATCCGCCTGTTACATTTTTGTTCGTTCTACCGACTGCGCCGAATATGAATTTGAGAATCCTAACGGATCCGCCTGTTACATTTTTGTTCGTTCTACCGACTGCGCCGAATATGAATTTGAGAATCTTAACGGATCCGCCTGTTACATTTTTGTTCGTTCTACCGACTGCGCCGAATATGAATTTGAGAATCCTAACGGATCCGCCTGTTACATTTTTGTTCGTTCTACCGACTGCGCCGAATATGAATTTGAGAATCCTAACGGATCCGCCTGTTACGTTTTTGTTCGTTGTACCGACTGCGCCGAATATGAATTTGAGAATCCTAACGGATCCGCCTGTTACATTTTTGTTCGTTCTACCAACTGCGCCGAATATGAATTTGAGAATCATAACGGCTGCGCCTGTATTTGAGAGTTGTGAATACACCAAATGAAAGTCCGACAACGGTCTTAAGAATAAAATACAGTTCTTTATTTTTAGGCAACACGTCTTCTCGGTTTGGCGTACAAAATAAATCGAATCTTATGCTTATGGTTTAATCTATTAAGAAAGCTCGCATTTGCGTCTTCAGTTCTAGGAAGTTCTTGGATTTTGTTTATAAAACGCGCTGACGGAGTGTAATGTGTTTATGCTGAGACGGCGTCTTAATTATTGCGCGCTGCTGTTGTGGTTGCAGTTAGTGTGTGGACATGAGAGATCTGCGTGATCTGAATATGTCACTATATATATGTATATATACATATATATATATATATACATTTAGATTTTTGTGTAGGTGCTATCGATCGTGTAGTACTCAATTAATCTTTATTTGCGTTCGTTTTTTGTTTTTATGCTTCTGACTTTTGTCTTCACATCGGAGAGATATATCTGCTTATTCACTTCTGGCTACTTAGTTCATCCGGCCAATAACATTGTGTTTCTTGTTGGTTGCTGCCACATGCAACAGCAGCAGTAGCAGAAGCAGCTGCAGCACATTGGGTTTTACAAGTGACATTAATTGTATGTTTCTTCAATATGTGCACATAAGTATGTGCAATGAATGTTTGCATTGCCTTTACGTATGTACACTTAAGCATATACAAAGCACTTGGCAAGCATACATATATGCAAGCATATATATATATATATAAATATATATATATCTCTATATATCTGTATTTGCATGTGTATTCGTAATATGGGCTTTGCTTCCTTGGCAATTCAGCTGCATCATGAGTTTTGATCCTGGATAAGGCTGGAGGTGCAGCTGGAGCTGTCGCTGGAGCCAGGTGGGACTATAGCTGAGGTTGCATTTGCCGCTCGTTTATTGCATTTCAAGGCACGTACTAAGCACACACACACACACACACACGTACACAGAAGTGTGAATACACACACACACACACACATGCACGTATAGTTTTCAATAACAGCCTCAATGGCTGCCAGGCTATGCCCTTTGGCTCCTGCTCCTGCTCCGCTCCTCCCACTGCCACTGTAACTTGGCCTGCTTGCACTTGTTTATCATCATTTATTACTGCAGTTATAAAATCTTTTCCTCTTCCCTCTCTCTCCCCATCTCTCTCTCTCTCTCTCTCTCTCTGTTGCTCGTGTGCATTGCAATTTCTTCTATTTATTTTATATTTTTGCATATTTCATTATGGATGCCAACAATATAAGTAAACAGACATATGCATATGCACAGATACATATATATATATATATATATACATATATATATACGTATTTATTTATATATATTTATGTCTGTTTGTGTGGACTATTTTTATATATTTTTCGCTGACACTTTGCCACATTGCTCTTGGCAAAGCTGCAAATGAAGTAACTCGAGAGTCCACGAGCAAGATCTGAATACTCAAATTCATGCAATAAGAAAGGATGCAAATTGTGATTCCCTAGCAGTGCCCAGATATCTGCCACATTCCACAACTCATTCATTAGTCTCACTCAGCTGAAGCATATTAAATAATAGTTTCACCATTAAAATAAGTAAGTTTGATTGATCAAATAATTGAATTGCATAACTGAATTGAATGGCCAGAAAGCTGAATATATGTATAATTATATTGTGCTTGCTTAAATACTGTTCAGTATATTGGAATGGGGTATGCCAGCAGTCGAGTTCATTGGTACAAGGTACAGGGTATGCCAGAATTCGAGTTCTTTGAATGTTGCCGTCAGTCGACAAGCAATGGGCAAGTGGGCGTCTTCTGAAGAAGTCCAAGACACTGCCTCAAAAGGTGGCAAAGTCGCGCTGGTGGGCTGCAAGTCAGTCTGCACTTATGTGTGAGCTGGTGTGTGTGTCTCTCTCTTTCTCTCTCTTTCTTTCTTTCTCTCACACACACTCTCCAGTTTTGTGTGTGTGTATATCATTATGTGTTATACTCGTTGTTGCTGCTGCTTCTGGCTGATAAAGTTCATTTACCTTTTAAATACTGCGTACCCACTGCAGTGGCAAATGTATAATTGTCTATATTCTGTTTTACACACACACACACACACACATACACACACACTTATATATGTATACACACATAGGCTGAGCTCTTAGACAGACGCTAACTTTGTTTGTTTGCATTTGTTTTGGCTTGAGTTGAAACGCTTCACAGCGTCGCTGCCTGACAGTCTTTGAGTGTGTGACTCAGTATGTGTGTGTGTGTGTGCGTGTGTTGTGGTTGTGGGTGCATTGTGTGTGACATTAGTGCAGCAGGTCATTCTGTCTGTCCCCGCAGCGAGTTGAACTTGACTATGACCAAAGTCAAAGATATTACTAAGTCACAGCGTTGCTATCATTCTGAATAATAGATTGCAATACACTCTTAATTGATGGGGCATACGGATACAACTGCCCAGCAGTTCTCATCAAATCGATTCCATATGTAGTGCGGTTTACTCCTTTCCATTCAGTGCTGATTAAATCGTTCATTGAATTTGATTGGATTGCTTTGCATTTCGCAATTAGATGGCCACGTGAATAGCGATTCGAATAAAATGCAATTTTCCGCGTGCCTGAGATACGCTCCTGTTGAAATGTTGAAATGCCAATCGATAGATGCATCAATATCAATATCGGTTATCGTATTTGTTGCACTTATTTTAATTGCTTTTGCGCCGTCTCTTAATTAAATGCCACACGTTGCTCACACACATTTCGCGTATGCATAATTTTTATAATCGCTTTTTAGAGCTTGTCTGAAATATGCTTGAAATGGCACTTTGATAGCCGCAACGTGAGAGCTAAAACTGTAAATGCAAATGAAACTAGTGGCAAACTTCATCACGAATTCCCTTCAAGCACAAGTACCCATCACACACACACACACACACACACACACACAGCTGCAGCGACGCACTTTGCAATTTTTATCCGCATTCGCAAATGTTGCAAATAATCAATGCAGTGCTGCAAATCGACGCACAGTGGACGGCAGCACATTGCTTTGGTGTCGCAACTTTCAACAACAACCAACAATCAAAAGTCAGCAAAGACAAACCATAATAGTCTCCAATCAGCTGCAACCTTAAATAATGCTGCATTAGTTTAGTTTAGGCTATGGCGGTTGTCCTCTCCTTCTTCTCCGTCAAGGATATATCTATAATATATGTGCATATTTGAGGTTTGATCAGTTTTGGCCACACTTTTTGTGGCTGCGACTGATGCCACTGTGCCACAATTCGCCTCGGCTTGCAGTCGGCGTCGCAGTCACGCCATCCATCGTCACGTTTGTGGCACTTCTTCCGTCTTTCACCCCCCATATGCACCATCCGCCCCCCTTCTCCTGCTTCATCGTGTGGCACTCTGGTTGCGGCTCACGATTTGGTGCACCCAATCGACCCATAAACCCAGTTATTTACTTAGAAGCGCCTTTTAACATTTTTATTCTTTGTGTGTGTGTGTATGCGAGTGTGTGTGTGTGTGTGAGTGTGTGTGTACATTTGCTATTGCTATTGCTCCGTATTTTCTTCGCTTGCCTGTTTTAGTGGCACGGCAAGTCAAGCAGTCGGCAGCGGCGCAAACGTCAGCGTCGCTGTCGACGTTCTTGGCGGCTCTTGCATTAAATCAGCGCCGTCAACAATAATCAACAACACAACGCACCCAGAAACACACAGCTAGAAAGAGAGCGCAAGAGAGAGAGAGAGAGGGAGAGATAGATAGAGCGAGAGAGAGTGGTAGCTGCGACCGCAATAAGCGTTACCCAAACCATGCCCAAAAGAGGGAGGCGCAACCGATACCCCAAGCCCAACAAGCGGTGTCCCGTTTAGCTCCCCAAGCAGCCACACCTCCGGGCACCCTCTTGCCCCAGTCGGATTCTGGCCCCACTCGGAGGCACTGCAGCGAAACCAATTTCGATTGCAATTTGAACTCCAATACAACGTGAATTCGTTTCAATTTGTTGCAGTTGCCGCCCAGCGTAACCGCAATAATGGCTGAGGCCTGGCAGCATTGTCGAGCAGTGGTGGTGGTGCTGCTGGTGGTGTTACGACGGGTGGGGGGTTTGCTTGGTTGCAGCCAAGAATTGATTCGCGGCTCAGGTGTATGCAAATAAGGTCAACGTGCGCTGCTGCCACAGATGCCAAGCGTCAGTCAAGCCCCTTCTGCTTGCCACGCCTCAGCTGCCACACACCTCCCCACTCCTCAAGCCATCAGACACATTCGATAGAGCGCCAGCAAGCACACACACAGACAAACATATGAATAGTGATGCAAGGGAGTCCTGATTCTGATCCTGTTTCTGGGCACAGCTATCAAGGTCTTTGCAATATATCTTAGGTTATATTTAAATAAATAAATTAACATAATCTTTCCAATTGAATTAATAATTATCGAAGAAAAATGAAAAAATGAAGGTGCCCCCAAATGTATGCTATAATAAATGCAATGCTTATTTTTGTTTATTTCCGCTTTAAGTCACTTTTTATGAATGTGAAAAATGATGGAACTTCCAAGAAAATTGAAAATGCATTTGTTGATATACAACAGGAAATTCTTGTGTATATTTGTGAAGTTGTCTTCACTTGAAAAGTTAAATTTGACTTTATTTGATTTTATAACAAAATCTTTCCATTTGACTTTAGCCTAATTATGTACATACATATATCCCTAAAGATCGCTCAGCTTTAACTGCCTGGCCTATAATTAGTTTCATGCCAACAAACTGATTTGTTTGTTTCTGACTCTTACTGAAAGCGAAGCACTCGTGAGACCGAATTAATTAGCACTGAGTGGGAATCTAGAGCAAAACGTTTAAAACAATATCAACAACCAATAGTATCAAACGCACGCACACACACGCACGCACACACACACACCCACACACATACACACAGGGGCAGTAAATAAGAGTTTGCTGGAAATTGCAAACAAGAGCAACTAATGATGAAGGAGTGAGGAATGCGGGGAGGTATGAATATTAAGATTGGGCATACAGCTGGAATTTATTGGTAAATGGGGGAAATGCTGAGGTGGGTGGCAGGCGACAGGCGGCAGGGTGGCAGGAGGGGGGCTCAAGCGTGGCCAATCAATAAACTCGTTCAATTGCTGTTACCAAACGCAATACATCCAATAGTCGCCCCACTCCACAGCACCCTCTTCCCTTCTTTTGTAACACCGTCCACATTGCTTGCAACGCTTTGCTGCTGGTATTTTGCATGCCACGCTTTGCTGCTGTTGTCTGCTTTGTTTTGCCCACAACAGTTTTTGTTGTTGCTACTGCTGTTGCTGTTGTTGCCTTTTCGCCCGATTCGCGTTTCGCATTGAAAATGGGGCAACAGCGGCAACAACATCTACGGCTAATTGATTTTATGAAAATGAAATGGCGAAAATGCGCTCTATTTGGCAATAACAATGGGCGTGGCGGGCAGAGCGAGGCAGGATGCCGATATGGGTTGGTGTTGGGAAGGGGAAGGGGGGTAGACAGTTACGTGAGACGTGAGAAGTCAGAAGCGGCAGGCAATGAATGAGAACAGTTGGCAGCTTGTTAACGTAACGACACGGTGGTGAGGGGGAGGGGTGTGGCAGGTAGCGGTGGGGTGGATGTGGCGAATGGTGGGTGGTAGGGGAACTGAGTTCGCTTTGTTTCAATCAATTTAGCGCCAATAATTAATTCAATTGATTTCAATTCATTCTCCGTCAAAACCAACAGCAGCCAACCATCAGCCATCAACCAGCAGCCATCAGGCATGCCACAGCCACGCCCACTCCGCTTGGCTTGCGACATTAAAATTGTGTGGCTCGTCGTCAGCGTCGTCTGTGCTGATGTCTAGCGCCATTTGGATTTCAAACGCCATTAATTCAGTTTAAAATTTATGGCCTACAAATTGCCGACGCTGCTCATTTCGAGCACCAGCGAACTCTGCGTTTGCCGATTAATTTGTAACCATTTTTCATGGCACGCAGAAACTTACATTTATTACGTGTATTATGCACACACACATACGTGAAGTATGTGAAGCATGTGTGTGCCCTGTGTGTGTGTGTGTTCTGTGTGTGTGTGGTCTGCGGTACGTTGGCAACAGCTGCTGCTTTAAATATATACAAAAAACAATAATAATTTAAAAATGTACAGAGAAAGAGTGAGAGAAAGAGAGAGGATGGCAGGACAGAGGGAGAGAGAGAGAGAGAGAGAGAGTGAGGAGTGAGAGAGAGTGGCAGTCATCGAAGTTGAACAATCAGATTTTGAACTACTTCATTTCTTTATTAGTTAATCAACCACTTTCGAAGCTATTTTTCAAATTTGAAACCTATTTTATGAATAAATATTTTTTAAATGCATTTTTTACATTCGAATACAATTCTGACTGTAAAATGCTATCAATAGGCATTATAATCACTTCCATTGTCGAACTGGAAGCTTGACTAAAATTATTTATTATATTTATTATCATTATTATTTATTATTATTATTGAGTCCACTAATCCAAAATCAGAGCAATTACTATTAAATGTCATCATTTTATGTGGTCTCTGTGTACGAGTGTAATTTAATTGCATGTGGAAGGCGTGAGTTGGCCGTTTGTGGAGACTTTATATAAGTAGGCCTCAATTCTATGCTATATCTTTCGTTTCCTATTTTACCACACTTCACTTAACGCTCCGGCTGGGAAAGAGAGAGGACAAGAGCCGACGCTAGGGGGCGCCACTTTTAAACAATTTCACACTGTAAAATCATAAATTACGCCATTTAAGTGGGTCAAATGGAGGAATTTGTGCGGAAGGCGCTTCAACAACGGCCTAAAAGGGTGAGCAAGACGGCATAAGGCACAAGGCACAAGGCACAAGCCATAAGGATGGCTCTAAGGATGGGCAAAAGGATGGAATGAACGAGAATGGGGCCCGCTGACTATACTATATTCCACTATACTATACGTGTTTGTGTATGTGTATTTGTGTGGTGTGAGTAGGCGGTTGTTGTTGTTGTTGTGGTTGTTGTCGATGCGGCTGCTTTCCATGTTACTGGGTCACTGCAGGCACACAAATTGCGGTGAACGTCGACGCCGCATGATGACTACCAACAATCCAGCGGATGGGTTGAGGGGATGAGTTGGGTGATCGGATGGTCGTATGGTTGGAAATGGGATTGGGGTTGGGGTTGGGGTTGGGGTTGGGGTTGGGGTTGGGGCAACAACTTGGCCTGGACTCGGTCTACATAGCGGAAATATGTACAGTCTCAATATAAATGAGCAATGTGAACTCGACTCGTTGTAAAGTCAAATAAGCCGCAATAAAATAAGCCAAACGGAACGACAACGACAACGACAACGACAACGAAAACAAAAACAAAAACAACAACAGAAGCGAAACGTTGTCGTCATCAATTGTTGCAGTTGTTGCAGTCACATTTGCAGCAAATACGCAAACAAAAGCTCGCAGCAATTACTGCCAAACAAGAATGCCAGGGGGGGGGAGAGGAGTCGGCTGGGTGGTTTTCTGAGGGTCTGGCTGCATTGCTGTATCCTCAAAATCGACGACCTTGTCAGCAGTTTTTTTTCTATGCTTTACTTTTTTCTGCTTTTGTTTTTTTTTTTTGTTTTTTTTTTTTGTCACGTTGACAATTTTGTAAAGTGCAACAACATGCTGCAGTTGTCGGGCAGCAGCAGCAACAACAACCTTATAACTAATCAATAATCCACTTGGCGATATATTTACCATTGTTGTTGTTGTTGAAAGCTATGCAGCTAGGTGCCGCAGCTGCAATTTGATTACCCTGTTGGAGGGGTGTGGGGGGGACTCCATTCACTTCATGTGGCAACTCCACTATTGCATGCCACGTGTCACAAAGAGACGAGGCAGAGCTGGCATTGTACATGTTGGTGTTGTCTAACGCCCTTGCAATAAATATCGCATGACCACCAAAGTCAGTTAGTCAGTTAGTTGACACCTGGCAATATAAGGCAATGTTGCGGAGATGGTCGCGTGACGTGACCCAGGCCAATACATCATCTAAACTATACTATATATATATATATATAAATATACATATATGCATATATCTATCGCATCAGTTTAAGATTAAATATAATTAGCATTTGTTTACATTACTTGAGCCCATTAACATAAAATAAATTGGCAACTTTGATATTTACTATGCTAAACTGGCATCATGATAGCGAAGCAGTCAAGTTGTATATACGTATGTATAATATTTACAAATGTATAATAAATGCGTAAATATATGTATATCAGATATACTTGGTATTTGTACTCTACATTGGCATTTCACTTTGGATTTGGATTTGAATTTGGGCTGTGCACTTCGCACTGACATTTGGCCAGTTATTTGCTCTCGTATTTGCCATTCAAATGTTGTGTCTATTGCCTATTGTTTTGTTGTGCCACAACAACAATCATTCACTTCGAGTGTAATTTTTGAATATTCCATACACACACACACACACTCGCACTCGATGAACGAGTTCCATTCAATCCTTGGCTTGAGTTGACTTTCTCTTTCTCGTTCTCTCTTCTCTTCCCGTCTGCGCTCGCGAGTGCCTCATCATCTATGCCACAACCACAGCCAGTCAGCCAGTCAGTCAGTCAGTCAGTCACGCTCCCCCTTTAACTGCCTCCCCTTGTGGCCCACCCTTCTGCTCATGCCCCTGCTCCTGCCCCAGTCGGGCACATTACAAGCCATCGCTCACTACGTTCCTTCCGCTCTGCTTTGAGCTGGCATTCACTTTTACTATTGTTATTATTATCGCAGTTGTAGTCCTCATTGTTATTGTTGTTGTTGTTGTTCTTGCTGTGGTTGTTCTTGTGGTTCTTGTTGTTGTTGTTGTTGTGCTGTGGGTGCCGCTGTTTTTATTCGACGTTGAGCAAGGATCTAGGTCGCTTTTTGAATATATTGTTTGTATCTAAGATTAGTGCGCCAGATATCAGTTTTATATAGCCATACACAATACAATATCATTTGCATATCAGTGAGTCAGTGAGTCAATGAGTCAGTCAGCCATTCAGCCAGTGAGTCAGCCAGAGACAGCGATACCATCGAAAGGGGAGCGAGAGAGAGAGTTCCTTC
Organism: Drosophila imparisetae; assembly: GCA_035042265.1. Classification (NCBI taxonomy): domain Eukaryota; kingdom Metazoa; phylum Arthropoda; class Insecta; order Diptera; family Drosophilidae; genus Drosophila; species Drosophila imparisetae. The sequence goes on from JAWNLP010000147.1 coordinate 1,502,117, forward strand.
CCAGTTTGTTGGCTGTTTGTAGTTTTGGCCAAAAACACGCTGCACACAAAAAATTTGGCATACATTTTTTTGAATTTGCCATTTTTTGCTCCATATATTCATTGTTCTCATTTTGGCAGCGAGCCGCAACAGCAGTTAACTGAATTCTATTTTCATGAATACAATCGTTAAACAATTTATTACCCAACGTTGAACAACGAGCTTTCGATTGGAATCTTCAAGTAACAAAACAATACAAAACCAATAAAGAATATTGTACACTTGAAACTGATATACGTATGTATGTACATACATACATACTTAAAGATTACCCCATTAGCAGAACAGGAAAGCCAAACAGATTATGGAATATGTAATGAAATACATCCAGAGATGAGAGAATCAGGGATTACCTATTGGCAGACAAGTATTAAGCATTCAGATCATTTAGCTGTGCAGTCTGAAATAGAATTACGTTTTCTGCTCTTAGAGCTTAATAAACAAACAGCAAAAAGGAGAACATCACATTGGAGGAGTGGAAACTTGAGCGCACATTAAGTGAATTTAAGTGGCTCACTTGAGCTGGCTCATATAAACAATTGTCAGTGCATTAACATTAAGTAAGTAACGAATGTCTAGCAGCACTGGCTAAACAACAACTGACTCCAACAACAATAGCGGAATAAAAAAACCATCCATGTGTGAGCGTGTGGGATACATATACAAAAATATGTGTAGACAGTTGTATTTTGGGCAAACTGCTTCTCACTCCAATTACAATTGCCTGCAACTCCCTTTGTTAGGCGGCAACAAAAGCAACAAAGGCAACAAACACAACAAGAACAACTATAAAATCAAATTACAAACTAATATTACTCACAGTGCGTTTACTTTTCCGAATCGTTAGTTTTCACTGTCAATTGGCAAACGCAGAAGCGAAATCAGAATGGACCAAACATCAAATTCAATGCCAAAGATGCCAAGCGGAAGTGGGGAGAACAGCGATGTTTGGGGGAAGTATTGGGAGACAACTTGCTAAACTGCAGTCATGGCAAATGTAACGCGACAAAAGCAACAAATACAAAAGAAAAGCCAATGCCAAATACAACTTAACGGAAAATTGTGTTGCCATCATCGATTTAAGCCAAACGATTGAATTATGGTAAAGGGAAGCGTAGGCTGGCCATGCAATAGTGATTGAGCAGCCACACACAACGAGTGCCTGACAACATATTCATATATGTTAATGCGGCCAAAACAGCATTTGCACTAACTTATAATTTAATTAACCAAATTGTTCTATAATTTCCGCATACAAAACTGCTTTAATGCCTGAGTGCCTTGCTAGATGTTGTATACATGTATTTCATGTATTTTTCTATTAGTATTGAGCGGATGTGCTATGGATTTATATATATACGAGTATAGCCTTATAGCCTTGTTCTGGACTTTTGAAGAATTCTAACGTTGATTCAATACAGTCTCTGGGGTCGGAGAGTTTATACTCGGTTGTTGATACTCGTGAAATATTCGTTATTTTATCGGACATGCTTCCTTACATGCACATATTTCCACAACTTAATTAAATCCTGTCTTCCAATTATTATGGTTTTTTTTAGATCAGCAGCGACAAATTAAATAAATATTAAATGGCTATCACACAAATTATTGAAACAGATTATTTGAAATGATTATAATACATTTAATATAAAAATAAGTCGATCCTTGTACTGCTTGTATGACGTAGCAGTCGGCAGTGGCCGAGTGGTTAAGGTGTCTGACTCGAAATCAGATTCCGTCCGGGGGGTCTAGGTTCGAATCCTGGCGGCTGCGGGTAATTTAATTTAATTTATTTTTCTCATCCTATTTGCTTATCATAGTTTATTATTGCTTGTATTGTCGCCGGCTTGATGGTCGTGAGCGTTGAGTCTTTGTAAAACGCTTTACGAAACATCAGCTGTGGGTTCGAATCCCGCGTCAGGCATGGATGTCGTGTTTGGTGTCTAGTGTAAGCATTGAGTCCCGTCAACTGCGCCCCTCTTCGCCCAGTTGACGCACATCTTCGCGAGCTGCGTGAAGTGCGCGACGATGCGCGCACTTGACGGCACTCTATGCTGACGCTAGTTTCCATGTGTTTTAATAATTATAAAATAAATAAATAAATTTTTTTTTTTTTGCTGTATGCGATAATTGACTGCTGATTACTATAATAAGCATGGGGGGATCAGGATTATATGCCATTAATAAGTTGGATGGCGAAAAATATGCGGCGTGGTCATTGCATATGAAAAGTGTGCTGGTGCAACTTGACCAATGGCCAATTGTTTGTGGAAGAATTGTGAAATCGGAAAATGCAACTCTGGCTGAAAAAGCTGAGTTTGATAAGTGTGACGAAAAGGCATTATCAAGCATAATGCTGGGCTTAGAACCGCCACGCAGCACTGTACGTTTGCGCTCAGGAGTGGTAGTTATCCACGGACAGTTGGACGTTAATTGTAACGTTAATGTGCAACAAATGTTATGTTTGATGTTATGTAATATTGTAATATGTTAAGACCAGTTATATGTTTATGTTATATATTTGAAATTCACTGTTATTGTTCATACTTCTACAAAACAATATTTTATAACCATTCAATAGGTTGATCAATATTAAATTAAATTGCTACATTAAAAAGAAAAAAAAAAAAAAGATTTCCTAGACTGGCATAGTTTGATCTAACATAGGCTTGCCAAACCTGTACAGGTTTATATAACTTGAAGAGCGCTTTAAAGCCCCAAAATCACTTAATATACAGTAGCTACGCTTCAGCTATAATTTAAAACTAATAGGCAATGAATGAGATTAAGATTATATTGAACCACCCCAAAGTGCTTTCAAATTCGGTTCGTTATCGTTTCAGCACAGTGTGTGTGTGTGTGTGTGTGTGTGTGTGTGTGTGTGTGCTACATATGTATACATTATGTATACATACCACATGCTTGGCAGCACATGCTGCTATATATTTGGGCTTCATAATGAAATTGGTTGCAGGAGGCATCAAAACTCATGTATACGCCATCGTGGCTTATCTGTTGTTATTGTCAGTCTGTTGTTGTTGTTGTTGTTGTTGTCAGCCATAATCGGTAGCGCCATAAAAAACGCATTGTTTATGCGACGTAATTGGACACCACCACGTGGCAAGCACCACAACCACCACCAACCAACAATGTTGACGTCGCGTCGCCTGGTCATCATCGGCCTTTGCTGGCCCATTTCCAATGCCATTAAAAGCGTCCATTGAGCGATGACATACAAAGGGCCCAAGGAACTGAACCCCTCACGCCCCCAAAATTTCCAAACCGATCACAACTTTCCCTCCATCCCCATCCCCAACCCCATCCACTGCTCTCTGCACTGCCACCAGCCGACTGACTGACTCGAATCATTTGTTGTGCACTAATCCGTCGCGTATTTTGTGCTGCTGACTTGGCGAGCGTCCCAAACAATATCAACACACACAAACACTACAGTCCCGAGGGCTACTGACCCAGCTTACTATGACTTCCAAAATGTTTTTTGGGAACAGTGACGACAACGCAAACTTGGCTCATATAACATGCTTCTGCTCGCACATCAGCTTATGTAAATAGCTTATCAAAACATGACTAAAGCACACAAAAAATTATATCTTTCAGTGTGTAAATAAGTGTGTGTGCTTCTCTCTCTGTGTGCGTTTGTGTGTGTGCGTGTGTGTGTGTGTGTGTAGGTATGTGCATACATATGTCCTCTTTGTGCATGTGACGAAACTTGGCAAACAAGTTTGAAAATTTGCAAAATGCTGAAGCGCTTTGGGCTTTAGTTTATGGATGCAACATCATTTTTTGCCAAATATTTTCAGTCAGCAAACTTTTCTGGCCACACTCACACACACACGTGCATGCTCGGTGGAAATTTCAAATTAAAAATGTGAAAAGTTTCGGTTCGTGTATTTTTGCACAAACACTGCGCTGCGCATAATTTTGCGCAAATCTTTGACAAATATTTTCACATGCTAATTTTGCATAAGCCGCCTCCAAAAACCACAGAGCCCCAAATACCACAGGTACACAAAGCTTGAGCCGACCACTTGCTAAGCCCACTTGGCCGCCACTCCCGACCACATTCACCTCCCCCACGCCCAAGCCTTAGCCTCGTTTTGTGGAGCTTTTAGCAAATGAAGCAAAGGATTTATTGTTGCCTAATCAAATTCCGCAGCATGAAACAAAGCAAAAAATTGTCAACTTGCCTCAAAAGCTCGCCTTTGCCACATGCCACATGCCACCAGCTTCGATCACTGTGCATTTTAGAGGGCGTGGCCGCTGTGCGCTAAGCGTGAACTATGCTCGAATTAAGGCAGAGCAAATTCAAAGATGAAAACTGATATCCAAACAAACGTTAAGGAAAACTGGGCCAAAAGCATTTCTTGCTTGCTTTGCTTGCCACCCCGCCTAATCTCTGCATCTGTCCTGCCACTTTGCGATTTTTCGCTTAACAGCCTGGCACGTAGTTAAGTAAAAATAAAAAGGAGAAGATGAAAGTTTTCGTTTACCATTTTTCTTGCTTCTGGGAAGCCATTATTTCTACACTTAACCCCGCCCCGCTTTCGCCCCGCTGCCGTCCGCTGTCTGGTAAGTGCAACATCAACCCGAAACTCTTTCAATTCCATGCCTCAACCCACTCCACACTGCCACACACGCTGCATTACATAGCCCACGTGGTGCAGCAGCACATGGGCACAATTTAAATGCGATTCGCTCTCAAAGTTGCCTTTCCATGAATTTCGGGCATGTCTTGCATAAACTTTTGCCTTTTGCCCAAGAAAACTCAGCTCGCAAAGAATGAGTTGCTGGGTGGGAAATGAGTCTAACCAATAGAGAGCTTTTCCTTTACAGACTGACTACGCTGTGCGTCAACAAATTTGGGATAATCTGCATATAAACCGTTGCATCCCATGCAAGGCACACTCCTTTCTAGTCCTGTCAAAGGGACCAGATGTTTGGGCAAATTGAAAAGAACCACGCGAAATGAACATTGCAGACACGTGTGGAAAGTGTTGATGCTGGCAACTGCTTCAAATTGTTGGATCTGCTTTAAGATGCAAGTTAATTACATTATATTTTCTTTTGGTTATTTTGCATATTTAACTTGAGGCTAAGTTTATCGCGATTATGAAAAGTTTTTCGCTTGGGAAGCCCATTAAAAATTGTGCAACTGCAACCATTTAATCTGTTTTTACAGCTATTCGAGCCTTAGACATGAAAAGAGAATGAGGAGGAGTCCTGGAGGGAGGGGGTTAGCATAATGAGCAAGCCGTGGGGAACCTTTACGATATCATTTCAAATGCTGTATATATTTTCATTTAATGCCCTGCAAATAAATTTCACTGGATCGCATAAAAGCCATTGGGTTGCACAAGTCCCTCAACTCACATACATATATATAAATGTATAGTGTATATATATATATATATGTAGATAGTATCTTACATGATGACCATATACGTATGTATGTGAGCCTGCAAGCGAAATCAAATTAAATGAATTATTTAATGAAAGAACATGTGAGATTACGATATTATGTGAGTTACGCGCCAGAATGTTTTATGAATGTTTATGGTCGCGTAATATCTATTACGTCACGCCACACAACATGCACAGACTCGAACTTGGCCACTGACCACAGTGTCCGGAGAGTCCAGAGTTCAAAGTCCAGAGTCCTGGCCCACAGCGGTCGTAAGGCTGAATCCGGGACTGCAATACGTAAATGATTTAAAGCCCCAACATGTGAACTCAGTAGCCATGCCCAGTAGATTATATTCGCTATTTTTTCAAGCTTGCAACCGCCATACACAGAGAGCAAAACAATGTGAATTTATTATGCTTAAATCAGATGAAATTCCTATTCCGAGTTTATGCTTCATTTTTTGTGAATACTAAAGTTCTTCAATCGATCCTGAGCAAATTACCTTGAAGTAATGTGGGAGTTCTATTGGAATAAGTCGTAGGGATTCAGTAAGGGTTGTACTTGAGTTCATTAGACATGTTTTATTTGAGTGTACAAAAATGCCAAAAAGGCTGAATCTGTAAGAGTATCTGAAAGTCAGTACAGAGCCTCAACTTTAATTCAGTTAGCTGAACCAAAGCCTATGGAGAACTTGTGTGTGCCAGTGTGTGCCAGTGTGTGTGTGTGTGTGTGTATGCGTATACACATGAAGTAAGCAATCGCATCACATAAGGCTGACTTTCATGAGCCGCCTGCCATGCATATAAATGATAAAAATACATGCTAATGTGGACGCTCCATCTTCGTCCCCCCACACCCACATCCACATCCACATCGACATCGACATCAATATCCACATCGGCATCCACCTCGATATCCATATCTCATCATCATCAACAGCTGCTGCGCTCTCTTGTGGCTTAGCATGTGAATGATTGTGTATGTGTTTTATGAGCTAAACCAAAGCTAATGGCATGCTTAAGTTTCAATTATTGCTAATAGAGTTGGCCTCAAATCAAGTGATGCCTTTGCCGGCAGCTAATTAAAGCGAATCGAAAGCAAATAAAAAATCTTATTTAATACCTCAAAAGGCACTTTGAAGCAGCAGCCTCTTTTTGTGACTGTTGAACAGGTGCCGAGTGCAGTTCAAATAGAAAGTAATCCAAAATGATATAAGCCGCTGCAGAGCAGCTTTGAATTGAATCTGTTCTACAATTAAATAATCTTCACATATGAAGTCTTAATAAAGTTGTCATGCTGGTGCACCGACTGCAACTTAAAGACCAATTTGTAGCATACTTCTGAGCGAGGATAATGAAGATGGCTTGAGATCCTTGTTTGCTGTTCGCTGGTGCTTCAGAATGGCTTTCGTGCTGAAGAGTTGAGTTTGCCATTTGTCTGTTTGCTCACCTGAGCTCAACGTCAGCCAACAGCCACTCGATAGCACAATTATGCGTAACTATGGCTTGTTAGTGGAGCAATGTCACTGTCGTGCTGCTGCCATCACCAATCACTTGAAATAAACAAATTGGATTATGACGGCAACTCGTGTTTCCATCACATCGTACGCTCCTTCCTCTACATGCAGCCAAGGTTGCCCTTGTGGGGGGCTAATTAAAAAGTCGGCGCCAGGCGGCAGGCAAAAAGCTTGTCGCTGTCGATAACTGTGATCAGCAGATATGGAGGGGGCATATACATATAATGGGTATATCCACTTACGTTGTGCATATTTCTAGTAGTCAGCAGTTTTTGCTATTCTCTGCTATTCTCGGCCTTAAGGTGGAATGGATGGCATAGCTGAAGAGCCTGTCGATGCCTTGGGGGCGCATCAATCAAACGGAATCAATCAAGGAAAAAAATAGAAGAAAAGAATGAAAAACTGTCCAAGGTGAACAGTGAACAGTGAACAGGATGTATACATATGTATACATGTGTATACATATGTATATATTTGCTGCTGTTAGGGTTAACTCAAAGGGATTCTGTGGCTGTTGTTGCCGAGAGAGGTGGCGTCAGCACAAAAAATCTTTTGATATCGCTGCATAAATGCAAAGCAAGTATTCAAGCATTGTGTTTGATGCGGGCGCGTGTTTATCTGTAGAGCGAGCTCGGCCCTTCGCTTGCTAATCAGCCCGAGATCCTTGAAGCGGGATGGAGCTTACCCCTTGCGCTTGTCATCTTGTCATCTTGTCATCTTGCCATCGTGCCATTGTGTTATTGTTTATTTAGCCCTGGGCTCACTCACAGCTGCCACTTTGACTAATTAGAGAGCCAGCTGAAAATGATCAATTTGCATTTCACTGGCGCCAATTATCAGCCCGCAGCAGCCCAAACAGCAGCAGCAACAGCAACAGCAAGCACAACAACAGCAAGACTGGCCAAAACACGTGCTCTTCATTTGACCTAAACAAACCAAGCGAAACTCGAAATTCAGCCCGGAGAAAACAAAAGACCAAGCGAAAGGGTCGCAAAAATGCGAACCCAAACAAATCGTAAACTGGCCCCCTTCTCAGAGGACAATCTCCCTCCACGAAGGGGTTTCCTTGCGCTTGGTCAGGTGAGCTTCCTGTCGTGTTCCCTCTCTCTCTCACTCTCTCTCTATCTGTCTCTTTCTATGAAAAGACTTGAAGAAATTGAATTTTCAATTTATAGCCACAAATTATGTGCGAGAGCCTTTTGCGAGCGCCTGTTAACTGCGTATGTAAGCGAAAAATTTTATCACTTGACAAAAAACATAAATTTCTCGTTACACAGCAAGCTGAAACACCCCCAACCCAACCAGCCAAGCAAACCCGTGCCACACACACACACAACCCCAATCAAGCAGAGTCTTCGCTCTCGCTCTAGCACTAGGTAGCTGTCTCTGTCGTTCTGTCGCTCTGTCGCTCTGTCTATGCTGAGCATATGGAAAGCACTGAGTTTTATGGCCGGTTGGGCACTACTTCATATTCAACTCCCGTAAGGCTAATAAAGCATAATTTAATGAAGCATGTAGCAGTCACTCGGGCAAGGACTTCCGCTTTGTGTAAACAATAGTTTATAATTCACACACAGACACACACATGCACATACATGTACACACGCACACAACCATACACATTCTCACGCAAACGTGGCCAAGGGCAATAAATGAAGGCTGGCGAAACGGGTTAATACGCAATCCTGAAATCAGCCGAGTCATGTGGACGAAGGTAGATTGGATGGCCAGAAGCACAAGGCTAATTGCTTCTCCGCCCTTTGCTCTCAAGTGTCACCATGCTTCTCTCCCTCTCTCTCTCTCTCTTTTTATCTGTGTATGTGTGTTTGTCTGTACGTGCCAGCCGCTCGAACAAAAGGTCCTTGCCGGGCTAAAAGGGGAAATGGTTCAATTGTGAACAATCCAAAACAGTAAAAGCGCGATTCTCATTGCAAGCCATGAAATATGATATGAATTTAAATGTAACCGTTTCACTCATATATAAATATGCCATACTGACCATATTTCAACTTGCCCACTTCACTTTGGGTACACCTGCTCTAAGCCACGATAATACACCGCGATGCTCCATCTGCCTGAGGTCTTTAAAAGGCCAACCCTATACAAAAGAAAAGCACCCAAAAAAACATATATATAAATATATATACATATATATATACACATATATACATACATATATGTATAAATATAATAAAACAGGCCACAAAACGAGCAGCGTCACAATATGGTCTCGTTTCCCCCTACTTGGCATAAGCCCCCTTCCCCTCTCCCACTCTCTCTCTCTCTTCTTCTCTTCTTCTCTCTCTCTCTCTCTCTCTCTCTCTCTGGCCAACTGTCAGTCACATCCAACTGGCCTTAACATTTTTTAAAAAAATTTTATCGTTAACACCGGCCACATTTTTATGAGCGGCTAACCCTTTCGCCAGGTTGCTCGGCTGGACGGGGTCGAGGACCCAGCTGAAGCTGAGGCGAAAACCGAGCACAGAAAATGGCAAAATATGCTTTTTGAAAATGCCACTCCATTCCCAAACCAATTTATACACACACACACACACACGCACATTCACACGCACACACAGGTTTATTGCACTTTTTCTTTGAGTTCGGTGTGGCGCGGTGCGGCCCAATAAATGTCACGTGGTGCGGCTGAGTCCAGACTCATTTTAGTCTGCTCTGCTCCAGTCTGCTCCGGTCTGTTGTGGACTCTTGCCGTGGTCCGGCTGGCCACCATTGACTTTCCGGGCACATTGTGTTGATTTTGCATGACTTTCAGTTTGTTTTGCTTCTTTTTAATGCCTCATACCCTCTAAAGAAAAGAAGTTTTAGTAAAATGGTACAGTCAAGCTTGACAAATGCATTACACAGCAACCAGTAGCCGCACTTGTCTTAAATGCTATATTGAATATATGTTCTCTTCTCAAGTCTTTCCGTATAAAGTGCGAGTGTTTAGCTGTACAGGGTATACATTTAGTCAACTGTCAACTGTCAACTGGAGCATCCATAATTTTAATTTCTTTTTTATTGCTTTTTTATTTATTTATGCCACTTCCCTTTTTAACGCAACTTGTCGCCTCGTGTTTGAGTCTCTACTGAAACCCTGGAGCACTGACATGGCTCACAGATTACCTGCCAAGTTAAGAAACTGGGTGAAATTCAAGTTGGTCGCATTTGTGGCAACACTTGCTTATTAACTTGATTCTTTATCTTTAATTCGTTTAGCTTGAAAGCTTTTTTATTCAGCTTGAGATTTTGATATCTGGGTTTCTGGGATCGCATGGGACTCCAAGCCACCAAATTGTGTCAAGGCTCTTCTTATTTTAAGTGGCTTCAATGCTTAAAGTCATAGAGATGCATGTGCTTTAAGCTGATTTAGATACGAATCGATTGCCAGAATAATGGGAAATTACAATTTACAGCATAATTTCGAATTCTTAACTGGTCTTAACATCAGTTTGCTCAAATCACTTAGCATTTACTCATGTCTCAGTTTTACTCTATTATACATATATTGATATATATATTGATATATATACAAAATGATTCAGACCTTCTTAAATATCATTTGACATTCGCAGTTTCGCAGTTCTGACCTTAAAATGCCAACTCGAACGGGTATTTGAACTGAGATTGATATTGGTTTTGCGATTGGGATTAGGATGAGGGAATGCGACCATTAGCGACACTTGGGATAGCTGCAGCATTTTATCTATAATCGATGCTGGGAGTCGAGACAATGATGCGATGCCAGGAATGCAGACTTTGCTTTGGTCAGGCAAAAGAGACAGATGGCTGGGCAAAGGCGTGGAGGGGCGACAAAAATCTAACGACAGCTTAATCCTTTTAAAACTGAGAGCACATAAAAGCAGCAACAGCAGCAACAGCAGACACAGAGCACAACAGCAGCAAGAAGGAATACAAAACGAAAAAGAAACAAAAAAAAGAAATCGACAACTGAGGCATGAGAACAATAAGGTGCTTGTGGATGAGACCGGGATCAGGACGAGCACTGAGGCAAGAGTTGAAGCGCCAGCGTGACACAATAAGGACAGCCCACGACAACAACCGCACAACAACAATAACAACAATCGCATTGCACAGAGGCAAAGTGTAATAACTATAAAAATAAACCGCTGCCAAAACGCAGACACAGAACACAATGACAAGCGGATGGGAGCGACTGAGTGGTGGTGAAGGGTGGGCGTAGCAGAGGGGAAAGTGCGGCGGGGTGGAGGTGTATAGGGAGGCTCACTGAAGCATTGTGCAAAGACAGAACATCAAAAACCATTTTGTTATTACAAATCTTGAAATACCCTCAAGCATATAAAGCAGACAGACAAGACAGACAAATATCTATACCCTGTACCAAAACAGGCAAAGAGTCCATGCGACAAACAGCGAAACTATGTGAAAGTTGTGGTGGTTGAGCAAATCAAATCATATTCAATATTTCATAACCTCTGCTCAATGCAATCGCAATCGAATTGAAATAATTATCGTTTCCTCAATGTTAATCTGTTAATCGATAATTATTTAATTGAGGGGTATACTTTAGTCGCGACCCGTTTTAGTTAACTTGTTCACAGCTCTTGCAATTTGATGCAAATTTTGTAAGCACAAATTTGAAGTGAATGTCAAAGTTCAGCCTGATGCAAATCAAAAGATGGCCAACAACTTGAGTTGGCCCTCAAATTAAATGGTTAATTGGCCCTCTGGGAGACAATCAAATAGTATTGGCATGATTTAAACTGCATAATTTAACTGAGCTCAAATTAAATAGGAGACTGTTTCTCTCACACACACACTCGTGTGTGTTGAAAGTGAAACAAACTTATCCATCGCACACAAGCGGCGGAGACTGGCTAAGTGACCGTCTAGCTAACTTGGCTAATTCCTGTCTTTTCGGCCATAAAACGTAGATGACAAATTTGTAGCTCTATGGATGTACATAATCGGTTCCATTTAGGCAAACGAAACGTTTTATGGCTTTAAGCTGTTTTGCCAAATTTCACCTAAATTGATTATTATTCAGCTGGTAATATGAAACAGCAGGACGCACTAGGACAATGGCACAACACACCAGAGTATGTATTTATGTATATATATATATATATGTGTGTGTGTGTGTGTGCGATGGAAAAGTTTGTTAGTTTCAACACGTACACAAATCCCATGGCAAAGCCTTTTAATGACAGCCAAAAACTAACAAACCGCATTAGCACGAGAGCAGGGGGCAAGGCGTGTGCTTGGTGGGGAAGAGGGAGGAGCTGGAGGAGCGGATCAAGCTTTAACTAAAGCTGCCACGCAGTTGTTCAGATTTGCCAGGCGAAACAGCAAAACAGCAACAGCAACAACAAGCGTCAAAGCACACATAACACACATCCTTTCGCACACACACACACACACACACATGGACAGAGACAAATCTAATAATAAATCCAAGACACTTAACGCCTTAGCCGCCAAGTATGACCCAGAAACCAGACCGTGGCTAGGGAGGAGAGCAGAAATAGTGGCAAGGAGCTGGCAGCCGCAGCCCATTTCCTCGGGGAAATGCAAATCGCCGAAAAACCCAACGAAGCGTCTGGACGCAGAATTGAGTTGAAGGATGATTGCCAATGAAAAGGCAGAGAGAGAGAGAGAGAGGGAGAGCAAGACTAACAGAGGTTGAGTTGGTGGGGCAAACAAGAATTCGCAGCGTGGGTTTCACTAATGTGCCACAAATCCATAGCACCCGTTTGGGAACTTTTTCCGCTTTTCCGTCCAGTTAACAATCCCGATGAAGCGCAATGCAATTTGCTCAGCTCAATGTTAAAAGCCAAGAGCGAAAAGGACTAATCTATGAAGAGATATGTGTATAGAATACTATCATACTAATTGCAGGACCTCTGAAAGTTATAGCCCAACTCGACTATATAACATTTTGGCACATTGCCTATTCAGTCTGGTTTACGGCAGACTTAAAGCACTAAATATGGGGATTTACTTTGGGAAAGTTGTTCTCTTACTTAGCATGATAAGGGTATTGCCACAACGGCTTGTGGCAGCATCTGCGCTGCTCTCGTGTCTTCATTCTCACTGCTCCATCGGCAGTTGGTAATTTAATTGAGCTTGCGGTCAAGCGTTGGAAATCATGGCAAAATTACTTGATTCTGATTTGATTTGCGTAGACAACAATCTAGGCAAAGTCCAAACAACGAAGAACAACCAACTGCGGACTGCGGACTGCGGACTGCGGACTGCGGACTGCGGACTGCGGACTGCGGACTGTGCTTTGGGGTAGCCTTTGTTTCACTTGACACTCAAGTGGATTAGGCTGGCAAACACTTTGGCCAAACTTCTGTGGTGCGACAGTGCGGTGGTATCAATTTGGATCCTTTTTGCATTGGGCGGCCACTGAAATGGATAAATGATTGAACGCCTCGTCGCACACTGCGATAGAGAGAGACAGAGACAGAGACAAAGAGAGTGAAAGAGAGAGAGAGTACAAAGTTGAGGCTCTGTACAATGATTACCCAAAACTAATTTGAATTTTATTGATTCAATTCGGCGTGGCTGTGTCTTAACAGGCCATTCGCTAGCTACTTCAAGCATTTCCTCTTTCTTGAATATCCTTCCCCCTCTTCTTCTACCTCTCCCTCCGCCAATCAGCATCAACCTTCCTCGGCTTTTATCTGCGTCTGTCCTTGATGATGTGTTGATGATTTGCCTGAGCCTAATCTGCTTTGGCCCCATCCCCAACCCTCAACGAAAAGGATTGACAATGCGTTTGATTTTTGTGGCAGCAGTGTCCCGGCTTAGCTCTTAATACTGCAAATTGTATTTTAATATGTTAAGCGTATATACCCATTGAAATCGCATTATCAACGTTTTCTCGATTCTCCTCGGCTATCCCTCAGCATTTTCAACATATTGACAATTCCAATTCCCGGGAGCTTAGCTCCTATTCCACCTCCCACCTTCCAACTCCCAACTGCCGCACGTGCAATGACAGGATTATCCCAAAAGTTTGCCGAGTGAACGTATAGGCCGATTCTGTGGAGGCAAATAACAAATTAACCAGCTGCTAATATGCCCTATCATTATGTGCTTAACAGATACCGCCTTGCACATACATATATTGTGTCAGCCAATACATATGCATAATTATATATATATAGATAACATCTGTCCATCTCAGGCATCATCAATCACAAACATTTATTTACCTTGTAAATATCAGCACAGTTTCATCACAGGCAACATAAACAACAAAAATTGAAAACACTATAAGCACTTTACTTCCTCAATAATCTATTCTTTATCGAGTACAGTTATTATTTTTATACCCTGAACCCATTGAAAATAGGTAGAAAGGGTTTAATGGTCCTGTGCATATGAGCCAGAGACTTCAAATTTGGAATATAAGTGCTCGTACACCCGGCGCAGATGAAGTCTGATTGCCTAATCGATAACTGGATATCAATGTATTTCGATTTCCGAGGGCAATGAATGACACAATTTGAATGTAGCCACAATCGTAGTCGATCTCACTCGACTGCAGAATTTTTACTTGTTTAATTTACGATTTGGTGTGGACTACAAGTGAGAAATAAACATTACAATTTAGAAGAAGTATGACTATTGGCAAATAGAGTAAGGAGTTCATCTACAGTAGCCTCACTTGCACTCGGACTCATCGTCGGACGAGGACGAGAAGCTCCCACCGAAGAATTGCGACTTTTTGTGGTTGCAAACGCGTTTCCCCTTGCGGCGTTTCAGCTTCTCTCTGTTGATGGTACTCTCCGTAAATGTTAGGTGTCTTTCCTGTGTAGTTGCTACGCCATCCCCAGACACAGAACAACAACTAGATCCAGTGACAGTTCCAGTGCTAGTTGCAGACCCAAAGCCCGTTGACGAACTGTCACTCACGATACTTATCTGGCTGGCTGGCTGATCTTCTATCCAGCATATATAAAAACGTTTACTCATGGCGAATTGATGAAAGTTGTTAATTGTTGGAACCCAAAAATACATATGTTGTTTGAAAGCTTAAGTTTTCTAAATTTCCAAAAAGTTCATGAGACGAACGAATGATGACGTAAAAGTCAAAGGCACTTTTGCCAGGGAATTGGATAAGTAGAGGAGCTGCGAATAGAGGCAGGAGTGTGCTGGCAGGGAATGCCATCCACACAGCTTGTTAAGCAAGTTATTTAATAATTAATTCTTCCAAACTTTATAATGAATCCTAATCCTATGAAATGCAACTGTTTATTTTTAGCTGGCTAATAATACCAATAATAGTAATAATAATAATACTATTAATAATAATATTAATAATAAGTATTGTAAATATTTAGAATAAATGTCTGAGCGGCATCAAAGTAGGCATGACTTTTCACTGCAAATCCCAGCAGGCTACGCATACGTATCAGAACATTTTTTGTAGTACTATCGAAGTGTGAGTGTTGCGACTCTGTCAAAAAATAAAATAAACTTTTTCGGCACGTTTTGCTTGTAATTTGTGTCGCTTAAAGTAAGTAAAATAATCGGTGGATCATTATCGTTGAATGCTTATTGAATCTAACCAATATAGTCAGGAGTAATTGGATAACAATGGCCAACAATGCACAACGGGATATTTATCTGTCCGATGGCGATCATACCTACAAGCGCAGCAGCTTTTTGGGCAAGGGTACCTTTGGCAAGTGCTACAAAATAATCGATGCGAATACAAATGATGTCTTCGCCTGTAAAATCGCGTCAAAGCGGCGAATGCGGGGAGTGCGGAACACAGATGCGGAGAATTCTCCAGAAATAAATATTCACAGCGGCTTAAATCATCCCAACATTGTCAAGTTCCACAGCTTCTTTGAGGATTCGCTGAACATTTTTATGGTGATGGAGCTGTGCAATCAATCCACGATGTTTGAGTTGATTCGGTGTCGGAAGAGAATAACAGAACACGAGACAAGATTTTACCTATCCCAGTTAATACAGGGTGTGAAGTACCTGCATGATAATCGCATCGTTCACTGTGATCTTAAGCCGCAGAATATTTTTCTCAATGACCAGTTGCACGTGAAAATCGGTGACTTCGGCATGGCAAAGTGTATCGAATTCGACGGTGAACGCAAGAAGCAACCGTGCGGAACTCCCGCCTTTACTGCACCAGAGATTCTGACCATGTTGGGTTACTCCTTTGAGGTGGACATCTGGGCGATTGGCTGCATCATGTATATGCTGCTGGTGGGCGAGACGCCGTTCAATTCAAACAATACGGAGGTCACTCACGAGAAAATCAAGAGATGCGAGTACAATTTGCCAAGTTTTTTGAATAAGCCGACTGCGGATATAATCATTGCCATACTGCAGCTGAGCCCGGAGAGTCGCCCAACCATTGGACAGCTGCCGAATTATGAGTTCTTCAAGGCGTCGGAGGTGCCCACGTTCTTGCCCATCTCTTGCCTAACGGAGGAGCCGCAAATCGACATCACTGATACCATCGAGCATCCCAATCAATGCAAGTCGCTGGCGGAACTCTGCAGCTCGACAGATGGCACCGACTTGTACTCTGCCTTGTTAAGTGTTCCCATTGTGAACTCGGGGCAGATGTGTCGCCAAAACGAGGACTATCGCAGGGATGTCGAAAGTCTGCATCAGCAGCTGACCGATCTCATCAATAACAAGCCTCGCTTATTGCAACACAACGACGAGAACCCCGATCCAGCTGCCCAGCCGCTCCTCTGGATATCGAAGTGGAAAGACGACAGTATTAAACGCTTATTTGCCTATGAGCTGTGTGACGATAGCATCGGAATAATGTTCAAGGACACCAGAAAACTAATACTGCTGTCCAATCAAAGCCATATGCATTTTATCGACAAGGAGGGCAAAGAGACTCACATAACTACGACGGACTACTGCAGCACTATATATGCTGATATGCAGACGATGTCTGAGGTTAAGGACTATTTCAGCAAGCATCTGCGGAAGGTAGGAGCCAAGAATGTCATCGGCGAAAGCGATAAGATATCCCCCATGCCTCATCTGTTCCGCTGGTTTCGCACAACTAAAGCGACTGTCATGCAGTTGACCAACGGTTCGGTTCAGTTTAACTTTACGGATCACATGAAGATCATTCTATGTCCTCGCATGAGCGCCGTCACCTACATGGATAACAAGGATAACTTTCGCACTTATCGATTTTCGACTATTGCTCAATATGGGGTCGCCGAGGATGTATTTCGCAAGATACGCTTTGCTCATAAGCAACTTGGAGAAATGCTGGTCACGATGGCGGCTTCAGCACCTCAGCAGAACAGCAGTAAGATGTCCACAGGATCCGGCTGACTTTTGCTCTCATTTCGCCTGGCCTAGCTTACTTTACAAATTGATTTCATTGTTTGAATTATTTTAAAATTCATTTGATATTTTGTTAATTAAAATGTTAATTGCAATAAGTTGCTCATCGAATCTTATAAGAAATGTTTTGAAGAAAGAACTAAACAAATAAATAAAAATGATCCTTTGAAATTATGTTTTCCATACAAAATTGATGTATAAAAAATGAAGCAACTTTGTGTGCAAAAACCATGATAAAATGTGGCAGCCCCAAATAAATTAAATATGTCCACATAAATCATGATAATCCTTGGAAAGTGCTTGAAATTTTCCTTGTCAGCTTTCCGGTTACTCTTTAAAGGAAAATCCCAAATGTCTCCTGTTTTTCTTTTCTTTACTTTTCTAATGCACTAAACCCTTTAATTAAGAGCATTAAGCTCTATTTTACTAGCTTATAAAGCTAGTTGGAGGGGGTAGAGTAAATTAGAGATGCAAGTGTCGCTTATGCCTAATTTGGTTGCATGTAAGTGGGTTACATTCCTTCTGCTGTTCCCATTTGTAATTGCTGTGTCTCCGTCCACAAATACCCAGCAAATCCGGACCTTTGGCCCCGCAAATATGATTGCAAGTTTATTACACCAGGTGCCAGCAGCACGGCAGTCGAGTGTCCCACTCCAGGCTCCAGGCAGCGTTAAATCTATTGAACAGAAACTTGAAAGAAAAACAGGCAGAAGGAAGCATCCCCGACCCCATAAAGTATTTATATTCTTGATCAGGGTCAACAGGCGATGAACTCGCGGATCTCAGAGACTATAAGAGCTAGAGACTTCAAATGTGGAATATAGGTTCTCGTATACCAGGCGCAGATCAATTTTGATTGTTTGTTCGATAACTGCTTCCGTTTCGGGAATACCGCTACACCATTTTAATGTCAGAATCTTCTTATTAACACACAATTTGCAAAGGCATTTTATCAATCAACTTCAGCAAAACATTCTGGTAATAAATTATTGTCAATACATTTCAAGGAAGATTTTAAATATATTAACCGATTCCGAAACATTTTTAGTTTCCAAATTAATGGATTGTGATTCTGTATGCATATTTATATATATCCGACATACATATATTATAGCTATTATTTTCAAAATTACCCACATCATTTTGAGTGTGTGACATTATTTGAATATTATTTATTAAGAATTTATTAACTAAAATTCATGTCATCAAGAAACAAGCTTAAGTTGCAGCTTACAGTTTTGCAAATTGGTGGGTGTTCATAGCCTGCTTCTAAGCACCCAAGTGTGTGTGTGTGGGTGTGTGCATGTGAGTAGATTGCAGCGATTAAGATTAGGCAAATAGAACATGTGTGGTGCAAACAACCACCCAAGCAATTAAACACGAAAAATTAAATTTGATTATTTTAATATTTACAAAGAGCAGCTCTCTATCTCTCTCTCTCTCTCTCTCTCTCGTTCTCTCTCTCTCTCTCTAGAGCGAGACTCTATCTCAAAGCACATCCATCTCTTTCTCCTGTTTGCTGTGAGTGTTGTAACGAAACGTGCTTTGGCACTCAGCAAAGTTGCGCACTATAATTGTAAGCGTGTGTGTGTGTGTGTGCGTGTGTGTGTGGCTGTGTGTGAACTTCAGTGTTTGTTTAGCTAATAAATTTTCGAGCCAAAGTAATCAAATAATTGCCGAATGTACGAAAAACACAAGAGCATAAGAATATGGCTTGTTTTATTGCCATTTTATTTCGCAAAATTTACGAGCGACCAAAAGTTTCGGTTGCCTTTTTTATATTGGTCCATGAAACCAACAACAACAGCAGCAACAACATGAGCGACAAGGGCAATAGCAATAACAATAATAACAACAGCAACACACGAGCAATAACTTGATTTTGAAACATAATAAAGTCGTACTGGCCACAAGAAGTAGAAGTAGCTGTAGTTGTTGTTGTAGTTGCTTATGTAGTTGTTGGTGTAGTTGTTGCAGTTGTACAAGAGCAACAAACCCCAAGTCATGTAGCTGGGGCTATTGATGACAATGTTCCGTAATGATGCCGCTTGACTTGACAAATGCGCGACCGCCGAGTGGCAAAGTGAAATGAGGTCGAATGGACGAACAATTAGTTGTGAATGCATTCAATCTATTCACTTTTTTCATCCATCCTTTTTTGTTCGTTCTCGTCGAGCAGAATTTACTCTGCAAACGACCATTCTGACTCAATTAATCCCAGATAATAGCTGGAAGCACAGGAAGAGGAGTCGCAGCCCAAAAGCACTGCACATCGCAATTAGAGACTCGTTCACAATTGGATTTAGATGCGTTTGTCATGCTCAATGACTTTCTACACATAATTTTAATTAATCTCGCTATCGCCGATGAAAAAGGTAATCGAATCTTATTGGAACTCAGTAGATCCTACTTAATTGGTAGCTTTGAGAGACGAAACAATCGAGTGATTAGCCAATATGTGCTCAATGCCTAAAGTCAGAAGAAGCTTTTCCAACTTTCGATATATTTCGACCAAATTTAAACCGTGTATATACATATGTATATACATATATATATTCTGTTACAGTTAGAGCGAAGGCAAGAATGTTTGCTAGAAGGGGAGTGGAAAGCTTGACATAAATAAACGTCTATTTAAGCGTAACGCTGTTGAAATTGTGTCATGAACTCCGGAAAAGAAGACGCGTCAACACAATCGCAATACTTGTACATATAAATATATATATATACAATAATATGTATATGTATATATACATATACAAGCACCCACACATGTACGAAGAGACAACAAAGAAAGCGAGTTAGGATGGTCGGCTGCTGGCTGGGTCGCTGAGTCAAAGGAGCGTGTCGTATCTACAATCAGTTCCAGTCTCCCAAGCGCCGGCATCTAAAATTGTTTTCAGCAAAAATTACAAATTCCACAACTAACGTAACACAAGAAAGAAGCAACCCACCCATCACCCACCAGCCACCACCCAGCCACCGCCCAGCACCACCCGATCCCTGCCTGAGCTGTCCA
Source organism: Drosophila imparisetae (assembly GCA_035042265.1). Classification (NCBI taxonomy): domain Eukaryota; kingdom Metazoa; phylum Arthropoda; class Insecta; order Diptera; family Drosophilidae; genus Drosophila; species Drosophila imparisetae. Next base: position 1,522,454 of record JAWNLP010000147.1, read on the forward strand.
GTGACGTTTATCGAAATACTGAATACCGCTGCTCCGCAGTCCTTTGTGTCCTGGTCTCGTCCTGCTCTGTCCAGTGGGACGTTTACCAAAATATATACAAAATTCCGCTACTGTCCACATTGGTCATCTATATACCCACTATCAGTCTCCCCTTAACCCCGTCCGCCCCCAATCCCCTCAGCTGTGTGCTGTTATTGTGGGCGTGTAGCACAAATGTTTTGAGCCACTCAAATGCAGCTCAGAGGCAAGTGGTTCGCCCATGATATCGTATGTGTGTGTTTCTGTGTGTGTGTTCGGGTGGGTGTGATTACGTAGCACATAGCTAGCGGCTGGCACAACCACAATGCACGAAATTTAATGCCAACGGCAAAAATAATGAAAGTATTTGCTTTGCTAAGCACAAAAATATGTCAAAGTAAATTTCACTTCATTTTTTTTTCGCTTCTTTTCCTTGGCTGCTGCTTCTTCTTCTACTCGTATCCTTTCACTCTACTCTGTGTCTGTGTGTATGTGTGTGTGGCAGGGCGTTTAGGTTGAGTAGCTTTGACTGCCAGATGCGTTGCATGTTGGCACGCAGCACGTAGCATACGGCATGTAGCATGTAGCATATAGCATCTAGCATATTTGCCTTTGCACATACTTAAAAGTGTACGCTTAACTAACGACTAAAATATGCTTTAAGCTCTTAAATAAAACATGTTAACTGAAACTAAATTCCAAGCAAGCATTTAAAATTTATAATTAATTCAATGCTTCAACTGCAAATTGCAACAATTTGAGGCACTCACACACAGACCTGTATTTGAAGGCTGTATTTAGGAACTTTTTGATAGATTCTCAAGTTTTCAGCTTGCTTGCCAATCTGGGGATAACTTTAAAGTGCCACAGCCAAGATATGTCACGAGTTGAGCCCAACTCAGACTTCAACTCCAACTCCAACGGAATCTTGGGCATTATGATATATCACGATTATGGCTTGCGAGCATGTTTCTTGAAATCTGTTGGTCTTTCTGTGTGTGTTTTCATTTTGATTTTTTGTTTCTTTTGGCAACCTTGTTGCTGTCCGATGGGTAAACAAGGGAAGCCATCAATCAGGCGCACGTAAACGTACACAAAAGTGACAATCGAAAAGTAGGTGGTGCAGGGTTGGAAGGAGTGTGTGCTGAACCCGAAACGGAAACCGAGCCACAAAATCACAACTGGAACTGGAACACAATCAAATTCAATATGCTCGATAGTATTTGCCAAATATGTTGAGCGTTGTTAACGATATATATGTAAGTTCCGAATATTCACTAGCAGTAAATAAATCGGGAACGACTTGTATTATTATAATTGTTTATTTAATATTATTATCGGGTTTCCTAAATGGTCATATATTCACTTCACTATATAGTGTGTGATTTTACAAATTTGATCAGCTGTTTGCGTAACTGGCACAGATCCTTCTGCTCTAATCTCGCTGTGTCTACTCCCATTCCTACATTTATCGATAAGATCGATAACGATTAATCACCGCATATACAAATACATACTCTTTGCTAATCTGTTCTCTTTGTACAAATATATATGTATTCTTTGCTAATCTGTTGTCCGTATTCCTCTTGTCTATTTGCAGTGCAACGGAAATATTTGAGAATTGCTGGGAAATCGATAACGATATCGATAGTCGCGAAACGACGCCAAAGTGAACGCGAGTGCATATTTTTTTTTTGTTGTTTTTTGTTTGGTTTCGGTGACTGGAACACGCACCCAACTGCAGAGAACAGTTAAACACACACACACGCGCGCGCTGCCGTGTGTAGGTGTGCGTGAGTGAGCTGGACGCAGCACGGCTAAAAATGGATTGGACTCGGTGGCAAGACGTTAAAGCCAGAGACAGAGCTGGCAACAGCAAACTTTGCGATTGCGAGCATCAGCACAGCCAGTGGCTACCCATTTGATTCGTCCAGCTTCATAGTAGGTTCAAATCAATCAATCAGTAAATCAGTCAATCAATCGGTCAGTCAACCTGTCAACCAGTCAACCAGTCAGTCAACTAGTCAGTCAGTCAATATCTGTATCTGTATCTGTATCAGCATCAGTATCAGTATCTCAATATCAGTATCAAGTCAGTGCACACGTCACCCACTCAATCAGTTAGTCAGTCAGTTGATCAATTGATCACTTCGCTTTTTGGCATTCATAAAAACTAACTGTAAATAATATCAATCAGCAATCATAGCTTACCGATCCGAAAATAATAACAACTTGCAACATACACACATAATCTATATGTAGTGCAGTGTTAATCGAAATCGATCGAATATCTCAAAACATCGAACAAAACAAGAGCAACAACATTAACTGCAACTGGATCGAGGAGTCTGCAACGAGGAGTGTGGCGCATGCTGCAGGTTTGTTGGCCTAGTGGAAGCGCCAACAAGTGCAGCTGCAACAGCAACAGTGCAACAACAACTGACAGCCAACTGCAACAGCAGCAACAGCAGCAACAGCAAGAATAAATCTCGAACAAGAACCGCCTCACAACAGCCAATGCCCTCATTGCCATCATAATTAATCAACAACGTCATCATCGTTTGTTTAGACTTAACACAAGTGAGTTTAGAACAACAATCAAACTAGCATGCTCATATAATATAATACTAATTATAAAACTAGATAACTCTACCAATATATCTATCTATGTATCTATCTATCTCGTAATACCAATATTAATATACTCAATATGTAAATACTATCTTTAAGCTGAGTTTCAAATCTTTAACAGAAACATACATATCTCTCGTCTCATGCTAGAGCCTAGCGCTGGTTAAAGCTATCGATAGTGTCACCAATCGATAATCGAATACAAAAATAGATAACATATAGCTAGTTACACTCGGATGAGTATGCTCACATGACAATGCTCTGGAAGTTCATGACTTCGTTAAAGTTGAATGGAGAAAATGAGCTCAATTTGGAGTCACGATTTTATAATCGAATGAAAACCACACTGAATCGAAATTAAAGACAAGTGTTATCGATAACATTTTGATGATTTTTTCTTTTTGCTAGGAAAACAATGAGTTCATTAGCGATGAAACATATTATTTACATTGATTAACAAAGAGTGAAAATAATACATAAATAAATGAACTCCCTTAATTTAAATCTATAATTCTATAATTATTTTCTTACTTTATATTATTATGTTAATGTATGTTTAATGTAAATTATTTAATTAATTAACATGTGAATTATTTTAATTTAAAATACAAATAGCTCTGTTAAAAAAGCACCTTTTGCAATTTGAGTATACTCTCTTAAAATATTCGCATCTATTGATGAATAGTAATTAAAACGATATGTCTGTAAGTAGCTACACACACACACACACACATACATATGTATATATATATATATATATATATATATACAATATATTCGAAGGTAGTCTATGAGTAGAGCGCTGAGCAGACTGTCTGCTTAGTGATTAGAGTCAATTGACAATTAGTTGTGGACTGAGCCACGTTGTCGCCTTGGGAGCGTCTCGTCGCTAGTCACAATGCACTCGAAACACTCATAGTGCCCTCATTCATGGCAGCGTAGTGGTTGCAGATCGACGCCAGTCACGGCACCACCCGCAATCAACTCTGCCTCGTTTCGCCCACTTAGAGCGCATTTTGTACATTTGTAGGTAGCGTTAGCAAGCCCCTTTCTCTCTTTCTACTTTGAACTCCTGCCCCTCCATCGACTACCCCACTCCTGTGTGTGTTCAGTGTTTTAATCGCAATCTGACAAAGCGAATCTTATGCAAATCACATGCAAAACAGGACCAGAGGACGAGTGGCCGGGAGCGGAACGGACGCCATTGCTCCGATGTCAGGCGACAAGCAATTTGTACGAACATTTGCGCAAACAAAACGCAAGCGGTCACGAATCACGAGTGTCACGAGTTGAAGGTGAAGGTGGACGGATCTGGGATTGGTCGGTCGCGTGACCCGCAAGTTTTACACACTGGGCAGCATAATTGCTCATAAAACGACGCAGTGCCGATAACAAAACCCAAACCGCTTATAACAATTATACCACGCCGAGCAGCCATTTGGGAGCAGCAAGGCAGAATCGGGAAGCGGGGGTGAGCTCAAAGCTCGGCCAAATTACAACAAGGGGCGTGAGTGTGAAAAAAAAAAATATATATATATATATATATATATATATATAACTGTATCGAAGAGGTGTGGGGTGGGCATTAGCTCCCACTGCCACTCCCACTCCCACATGGTGGGAGTGAAGCGCACTGGCTAAATGTATAAGCCCGATACGTTAACGCGCCGCGGCAGTTTGAGATCCCTGCGCAGCGCACCGCTGCTCAGTACGGTGTTGGAGAGCACGCTCTCTCTGACGCGCATCCATCCGATCGCATCGTTGGAGCTGCCCGGGCTCGACTATGCAGTGCAGTCGCAGTCACACATCGGTGCTTTCCATCATCGCGAATTAGGCACCTCCCTGCGCAGCGGAATCGCTGCCATCACAGCGGCCAGCGGTGCTGCCGGTGGCCTCTCCCAATCCCAGAGTGCGCTCCTCGGACGTTACGGTCCGAACGCCTCAATACGCAACACTGAACGAAAGATTGTCCAGCCAAAACGGTACGTCTATTTTTAATATCCCCCAAGCCCGCCCGACTGCCTGCTCTTCACCCACCCACCCAAGTAGTTCTGCTGCTCTGTCTTCAACTAAATCTAAGCCCCTTTGGGATTAGGTCAATCATTTATTAGGTGTTAGGACACCTGCACTGCGACCTTCTAGATCTACTGTGCCCCTTTGTGTACCTACAGCTCCTCCATCAACCCCAACTCCAGCGAGAATACGAGAATCTTTGTTGCGTTGACCGATTCTATGTCCTCGAAACTCAAAAGATGCTGCATCTTCTTCTAGCAAAGAAGACACTCTGTGCTGAGGATTCTTCCTCCTTTCAATCCTTTGTTATATTCTGTGAATAATAAGCATACCGAATCCCATTCTCACCTCACACAAACAAGTGAGATATTTTATTATACATTTTATATATGTGCTTATAGAGAGATACAAATATAATGAAAACTATCTGCTATATAGAAAAGATATGTCACAAATTGGGTAAACTGGCACTGCTGCTAGAAATGTATCTAGAAATGTAGAAATGGATGCAACTATTACGTGTAATCAAATTTGATCGGAATTCAACAATTATCAATTTATGTGTGCCTATTTGGGTTAACATATTATTTGCCTGCTATTAGGAGTGACTTTACTGCCGGACGCGAACGGGATTATAGCGCTTAAGGTTGCCATCCCAGGGTAGATTTTCGATGCCAGCCTGTGCTGCAATTGCGGCCTTGACTCGATTGGCGAACTCAATGGGGGATTCAGTGTATCGTCGAAAAATTGGCGGCATGTACCACACATCGCAAAGGATCGTCCACGACGAGATCACCATGATAATGTAGCGCAGCGCAGAGCACCTGGTGCTATCCCAGAAGGCGTCGCCAAACCGTCGATCGAAAGTCAAGGCGACCGGATGGATGACGTTGCTGATGGCAAAGCTGCCCTTCTTGAACTGCATCACAGCCGTATTATTGATGCAGGTGCCCTCAGGGAACAATAGAATGGGCGGCTTGCCACGCTTCTGCGTATGCAGGCGCAGCATCATTGTCAGGGACTCTCGATCCCTTAGCGCCTGACGCTCGAACCACAGATGTGAGGAGGCCCTGGCCAGGGCGCGCTGTATGACGCCCAGAATACCATCGTGTCGCTGCCCGGTGAGGCAGTAGTGGGCGTCGCACATGAGCACCACGACATCTAGGGGGCTGGTGTGATTGCATACACAGATGCCCGTGCGGGGAATCAGCTGCTCGTTGTGGACGCGTCGCTGGATGGGAATGAAACAGGTGACCAGGCGGAAGCATGAACGCAGCACTTGTTGCACCAGCTGCTGCTTGAAGCTCCACTCGGGCAGCTGGCCGAGCACGGCGGTCAGCAGCGTGACCAGCAGCAGGCAGCAGCAACAGCCGACACAGCGCACCGGCACCAGCACACCATAACGCAAGAGGATCGACAGTGTCCACATGAGGAGCAGACGCCAATTTAGCCTACGCCTCCGGATGCGCAGATTGCGTGTCAGCAAATTCCATTCGCCTGCGGGCGGCTCGGCAGCAGCAAATCGCGTTGTCACCTTATCCTCGAGGACGAAACGCAGTCCGTCGGCAATGAGTTCGTAGCACTGCCCCATCCTCGTATCCAGTACATCCCTGCTGGGCTTTTCTCGCCATCCCGGCTGCCTTTGCTTGGGCTTCTGCTCCGTTTTGGCGCAGAGGCTCTGCTTGCGTCGTTGCACCACCTGCAATTGTTTCGAGCTGTATGTGAAGACGCGCTTCAGGAGCTTCAGGTAGCCATGCCTCGCGAATTCCAAGGAGCCGCACAACAATGCTGCGCTCAATAAAGCCAACAGAATCAGTTGAAGCCACATTTGGTTAGATTGCGCAGCAGTAGAAGAAGAGGGCAACTTGATGGATCTATGGGAATATCGGAGAATTCGTTTAAGATTCGTACAAATCGTGAACTCGATGCACAAAATTTTTCAATTTAAAGCAAATGTTAAAGTCAAATGGAATTATCAAAAGTGATTTAGATTAATGCAAATGTGTATCGATTTATCGACCTATCGATAATGCGGAATACTAATGGCAAGTGGGAGCAATCAAGTTCTCAATTAAATTGCTTATTCAATTTATTGCCTCCTTTCCTGTTTTTGTCTGTGGCTTTTCCTTTTAGGTTTTTCTCTGTTTTTCTGTTGTTGTTTTTTTTCGGGTTGTTTTTGTTGTCATTGTATTTTCCTAAGCTACGCCGACTTTGATTTATTTAACAAGCAAAAGGCGCCAAAATATAAAAAGCCACAAGAGAAAACTTTGCCGTCGTCGTCTGTCATCTGTCCGCAGTCGGTTTGGTTTGGGCTGAGTTTTTGGGGCTGTTTGGCTTTGGTTGTTCTTATCCTTTATCCCTTATCCCTTATTTTTGTCTTTTGCATATGGCAATAATTCAATTATGCACAACAAGGCCGCAAAAATAATTGGGCGCCGCTCATCGCCGCCGGCCCTGGTGTCGGGGTCCTGGTCTTGCTGCTGATCCTGAAACCAAAATCACTTAAAAAAAAGAAGAGAAAACCACAAAAACTTCTGGCTTTGTTAATTCGTTAATTAAGTGGGCCTGGTTGATTCTCGATGACAGCTTGTAAACAGGAATTCAACTTTAAGGATTACGCAATGAGCGAGGCCACAATAACAGCAACAACAACAGCAACAACAACAACCCCGTAATCAGTGGGTCCCATTGATGACATTGGATGGCAGCAGCAGCAATCTTTGCTTATCAAAGGCAAACAACGACATCAACGACGGCTACGACGACAACTCATTTAAACCCCCCCCCCCCTTTATGCCCATCCTTATGCCCGCTCTCCCCCCTTTTTATACGAAATGCCGCACACCCCTCTCCGTCTTTGCCCCCAAGCCAGACCCTTAATTAGCATAGAATGTGTTTTAAAAAGCCACTTGAGCTAAACATTCAAAACACCTACACGACGACGATGCCACACATACAGCCACACACACAGCCACACACACAGCCGCACACACAGCCACACACACAGCATGCTCCATCCGCCTTAGCGACTATTCCACCCAAAGACCCAAAACTGCTACGACTGCTGCGACCTTAGACGCTTGCGGCTAAATCTTTGCGCGGAGACGCCGTGGCACAGTTAGGCAACGCGAGGCAAGGCCGCTTACTGAAGCAGAGTATTTGTCCTTTTACAAACGCTTGGCGACATCCATTTCAGAATAACAGGATTAACCAGTCTACAGCTCTTGTCAAAGATTTACAGTACAAGCACGAACAGGCCAACAAACCCTTGCCCAACACTTGTCTCCCATATTCCAGTCGAAGATATATTTGATACCCTTTTTTGTGATATCCTTTTGCAGTCTAGTCGGTCCATGATTATTTCGGATTTATCAGTTTGGCATTTGCTAATGGCCAACATTTTCGGCTGTTGTTGTTTTTTAGTGCTGGAAGAGAGCATCTCAGCTTCGGTCTCGCAACATTTTCACTTATTTTTTTCACATATTTTTTATTTTTGTTTTTCTTTCATTTTTTTTGTAGCTAGCAGCGCGCAGCGCAGTCGACGTCGTGTTGGCAGCACGTGATGCTCAAGTGTTGGGATAAGCATTTCCGCTCTTCAGACGTAACGCTAAAAATGCGCCACCCCCTCTCGCCACACACACAGACACACACACCCATATACAAAAACAGACAGAAACGATAAGGGGCGTGGCGACTAGAGACGTGTGGCTGGGTGTGGGTGGGTTGGCTTGGCTTGGGTTGGGTTGGGTTCGTAGGCAGATGAGGAAGCACAAAATGAAATTGTGACGTCGCTGCCACGCCTCTAACAACGCTCAGCCGTGCGCCCAGCTGCCATTCAAAAGTAATTTAGCGTTTAAAAAACATTTTTCTGCCTGACTTTTAAAAAGTTTTTTTTTTCTGCATAATGCGCCCGCCTCGCGTTTTGTTTGTGTGTGTGTGGATTTAGTTGTGTGTGTGGGTGTGTGTGGCTGTGTGTGGCTGTGTGTGTGGCTGTGTGTGTGGCTGTGTGTGTGGCTGTGTCAACACTCACCTGTTTAATGTGGCCACATTTCGTCGTCGTCTGTCTGATTCGGTTGATTGTATTATGGCACCTACTAAACAGACTGAATGGCAAAAGCCTCTAAAAATTTTCTGTATATTGACTTTGACGTTTTACTGACTGCCAACGTATAATGAAGGAAGTGTGTGAGCATGTGTGTGTGTGTGTGTGTGTGTGTGCGTATTGGTGTGTGTAAAGCAATTGCTTATGAAAATCGCGTTCAGTAATGTGTAAGCACTTCAAGCTGATGTGCATAGCTGACGCACATAGAAAAGCTGAGAGTCATGCGGAAGGCATCGGGGAGACAAACGCAATAAGCACAATGGGCTTTGGCCCCTTTCAAGAGACTCTAGTGACGGGTTCACGCTTTGGGTAATTATCTTAGAAGACCTCAAAGTTGGTCGCTTAACGTTCATAACTTTTGCAAAGCTCCAAAACAAACACAGCAAAAAAAAGAATGAACAAAAAGAAGGAAAGAATCAGAATAACAAGCAAACAAAAAATAAAATGGGCATTTCAATCTGTGTGCCCCACTCTTAACTGAATTAATTACCAACAAAAAAAAGAAACATAATTTTATTTAGAGCCTGGCTAGTTAAATGCTTCTTTTTTTTGTTCCTTTTTTTTTTGAGGCACAATTCGTAATTGGTTTAGGCCATTTTGGTTGGGGTGGTGGGACTGGGACGCAGTGTAAATATTTGCTTGTACTGGCTTACAAGAATATGAAATGTAATTCGCTGATGCTGTCGAAGTGAGCGTGTTTATTTAATTATGGCCGGGCCGACAATCAAAAGAGCGACGACCCATCAATAATCCAAGTATTTTTGGCGTTTTTTAATTTACTCCCCGTCCCCGCACTAATTATGCTGGGCCCGAAATCGTTATATTGGTGTCATCTAGTCATTATTTAATATAAGCCCACTTTGATAAATTATTTCCGTTGGAAGAGGCGACGTGACGAAAGTTGTCAGCATATCTGCCCCAGTGTTGGGGCGGTCTGCTTTGATTTGTGGCCAACTTGTGTTGGCCCAAAGGGGAGTGGCAAGCCCAAAGTGAGGAGTGGGGTGTGGGGAGTGAGAAGTGCCGAGTGCTGAGTGCAGACGAATGGAGACAAGTGGAGACGCGTCTCGACTATCGTCGCGCGTTTATTTGCGCAATTAATCAATTTAGCTGGCGCTGTTTGTGGAATAAGTGATAAAGATTTATCACTCATCCACTTAGCCAGCTCTTGCTGCTCCTGCTGCTCCTGCTGCTCCTGCACCACCATTAGCATCCACCATCGGAGGGCCCTTTCGCCCAGTCTGCACTCGGCTAAAATCGTGCTTTGCTTGAGCTTTAAGTGCGCATTAAAGTTCACGGCAACACTCAACATTCATTGAACCCTGAGCTTTGACTTTTGCGTCTCAACGCACACGAAAAGCATTTGAAATGGAGGCGGGCAGGTTGGAGTTGGCAAGGACCTACGGTTCAGTACTTACATTTGACTGAATTAAGAGAAACCGCGAAATAAATTAAATCTGCGAACGTGTCTCGCTTGAACCTCTTACATATTTAATAGATTGCCTCGCAGCCGGGAATTGCCTTTTATTTGTACTGCCTCGATTCGCTGATTATGCAGTATTGATTAAAAATTGGGCAAAAAACCATTCAAATTTAAAATAACTGAAAGGCAAGTCTTTGCCACAGTTAACCTCTTATGCAAACAATTCCACATGCACAACATTTGCAAAATATATCAAAAAACATAATAATAATTTGAAATCAAGCAAGGAATTCATTCAAATCCTTGCGATAGTTCAGCGCAGCTTACGTTTAATGAACGACGAATTGATTTCCAAATCTGATTGCTCGTTGAATATTACATATATAAATATATATATAAATAATTTGTATTCACCAAAGCTGCTTTAAACTTATAACTTTTAGATCTGGCGTCAACTTTAAGGACCTGTCTGTGCCTGCTCGCATTTTCGTCTTTTAACGTGCTCTGATTTTTGTATATTACGCAACGGCCTGGCTGCCAGACTGCTAGTGCGGGTCGGGTGGTTTCGATGGGTGATGTGGGTGGCTTGTGGTGGCTCTCGGGCTCGGGTCGATTGTGTGCACTGTGTGTGTGTGTGTGTGTGTGTGTTTCGGCTCTGGCGGTCAATGCACCCGGAGCATATGCAAAACTGCACAGCAGCGAGTGAAATCAAAAGGAAAAGGCTGCAAAACCGGCGCGACAGCCAATCCGCTACCCCCACAAGTCCCTCTACTCCACACGGGTCCCCAGATACGGTTGGGCCTGGCCGGGCCGGGCCGATGTCGATGTTTTCGTTTTAAGGCGCGACATTTTGGCATTTTGGCTTGTCAACGCCGATGCCAACTTTTTGGGCGGCACTTATTAAAAATGGTGGCCCGCGGTACGCTGCACATTTTCTTAGGTGCAAAAAGTTGCACTTGGCTCATGGCCAAAAAGTGCATTGGGGCTGGTGAGTGGTGGTGGTGGTGGTGGGGGTGTTGCGTGGGCGGTTTGACTGATTGAGTGGTGGTCAGGTTGCTCATGTTCCTCCTCCAGCTGTTAAGTGAAGTGTAGGCGCATGAAACGAAACACGCCCAACTTGTCGGTGCAATGTAATAAATTTGCAGAATGTCCGAGCGCACAATAACGAATGGCTTACCCAATCCACATGGATCGACACCACCAGACGCACATGTAACCTCTGTGTGTGTGGATATGGGTGTGTATACCAGCATGCACTCAAACAATTTCATTTGGAGAATGTTTGGTTAGTCAAGTTACTTTTGTATGCATTACAACTTTTGATGCTACTACTACAAATCCAACTGGAATATAATTATATCAAATTTGGGTAGCTCGTTTTCAATAATATCGCAATTGACTGACTATTCCTATTCCACTATATCTTATTGTTTCCCTCATTTTCTTATAGTTTCTTTACGTCTTATGCAACATTCGAATTAACTCATCTCTTTTTTACTTCTTATACAGTTTTTCCATATCCGCAATTTTTGTCTTTTTTTTCGAGTTTGTTTTTTTGTACTTTTGCAAGTGTCAAGCAACACGCACACACACACACACACACACACCGAAAATGTTTGACAAACTTGTGAGTCTTTGTGTTGGCCACTTTTAGCGCAGCTTTCATATTTTGGAAAGGGAGCAACAATTTTGAAATATTTCGAGACTGTAGCTAAGTTTTCACTTTGTTTTGTAATTGAATTAGATGGGGATGGGCAAGAATGGAAGGGTTGGAGTCGACTGCCAAACAATTTGTTAATTGTATTTCATATGCATGGACACATTTCATGGATTTTATTAGATTTGAGTTGGGATTTCAACTGTGATGCTCTGTGTGTGTGTGTATGTGTGTGTGTGTGTGTGTGTCTGAGCCTAGCCTGCAGCTTGCAGCGCTGCTTTTAGTATTTGCCTGGCAATTTGAAAGGCAAATGAAATGAGCTTAAATATGCGTACAATGTAAATAGAATCGAGCAACTTTGCCGCCGGGCAGCAGCTGGCAAAAATGTTTTGCATAGTTCATAGAATGAAAGCCGCTCTCCGTGCCTTTTTCTCTCACTCTCTCTGCATTTCCGCATTCTCGTCTTAACTTTTATTGAGATATTGGCCCCCTCAGTCAGCAGCGAGTGTTTCCATTCCGCTTATCGCTAAATGCCAATCAGCAACGCAAATTTGACTCAAGCCACAGAAATCGACCAAGGAAATGTGTTAGAGAACCCGAATCGGAGATACCCTGATTGCAAGTGCTACTTATCTATCAGATATTGTCAACGACTTGAATGTGATCGGTTCAGTTTTGTTCAAGTTATGCCAGTGAACATTCTTTTTGGGGTGCAAAAATCGTTTTGTTTATTCTCCCCTGATGAAAATTACATTCGCTTCAGATGGGAAACGCATGAAAATTCTTGATAAATGTGTGCTAAAGTTGCTGCAACTGCAAATATTTAGCTTTCTGCCTTAATTAACTGTGGAGCTGGCTTAAAGCTGCAGCTGACTCCTAATGCTTTTTCTATGCAAATTTGGCTCTGCTGCAACTCCTTTTCTCAAACAGACATTTACATGTGTGTATGTGTGCAAATAAGCTGCAAAACAAACCCGTGTAGCTGACGCATAAAGTGCTCTCACAGGCAAAAGGGGGAAGGACAGAGAGAGACACAAAAGTGAAAGAGACAGAGAGACAGAGAGAGAGAGTAAAAAAGAAAGTAAGCAGCAGGCAGAAAACAAAAAAAAACCAAACAAAAGTACATAGAAGTTGAGAAGTGTATGTAAAAAAAAAGGAAAATATGACTGCAAATATTTTCTTATGCTTGTATGACATGTAAGCATGTGAACACACACACACACACACACACACATACATGTGTATACATATAAATACATATGTCTTCGTGGCGCAATGCGCTGCAGTTGTCAACGCAACTCTGAAGACAAATACGCACGCTCGAGGGTCGCACTGAAAGTTATTGTGTATTTCAAAAAAACAACAACAAAAACAACAACAAAAATTATGTAAAAGTAGCTCAACCTGCATTCAACAACTTCTGAATTATTTCAAATGGAAATGCATACTAGAAGGCAAATAAATGATCACAAATCAAATGGAATTTGGATTTGATTTGAATGATGACATTTGAACAAATATGTCTTTAAGATATCGATTCAGATCATGATATCATGTGAATGGCAATCTGAAATGAATATGTTGAATTGAAACTGAATGAATTATGAATGAATGGAGTCTCATTGGTCTTCTGCTGGGAGTACTTTCCACCTGCAGCTTACTCAGAATATCGCTTCATGATATTTCATGTTTTTTGTATGGGAGAAAAACTCTTCATGTATTTCTTAACTAGCATTATCATTGTCCGAAGAACTTTGTTCTAGAATCTTTCAAAAATGAACGCCTCGGTATGATTGTATATAATTGCTAGCTTGTTTTTTCAGTTTCAGCTTTAAATTAAGCTTTTTTCTCTTAGCAGCGATGTGAGTCTTTCAGTTAAGTCTTCTGTCAGGTGTGAGTCTTAGGTATTTGATAATTTCCACCAATTGCATGGAAGAGTTGTGGTGTCTATATAAAATAATGAATAAGAAATAATAATAAATACATATGCATATATGAATCCCAATTGATTATACAACCCTCTCTTATACAAATTTGCTGGATCGCTGGGAACTTTTCAAATATTAATAACAAAAGAATTTAAACTTTCAATGAAGACAACGCGCACTTCCTCAATTTGCATGTCTTTGCATGTCTCTGCATGTCTTTGCCTGTCTTCCTCTGGCATGGTTCGGTATCTGCAGGCGTGTATCTACATACTCACATATGTATGTATGTGTCTAAACATGTACATCTGTGTAAATATATACATACATATGTACTGTTGTCTGTGCAGGAAAGTGGCTGCTGCCAGTGACTCCTGAGTCACTGCCAACTGACTACTGAAATGACAATCAGCAGCGACTTGCCAGCCAACAACTGTCACTTACACACACACACACGCACACACACACGCACACACACTCACACACATCCAAGTGCACATCTGTATTTGCAGTAAGTCCTTAGCATAAACCAAAGTCTGCAAGCCTTGCACTTCATTTCCATAGTCGAACGAGCGGCTGCCGGCTAAAGTCGCAGATAAGAACACAAATTGGCTTTAAATCTGCTAAGCAGAGTTTTTGCCCAAATATAATCCCATTAAATTGGCCACGATGAGATATATATTTTAGATATAAATTAGAAATGATTTCCTTAGTTGGCTTTTCATAACACACTTCGATTGGCGTTTTTTAAGGAGATCGATTTAAACAATTTGTTAAAGTCGAATGCGAAATGTGGCTGTGACTTGTGGCATCTTCAATAGTTATAATGAAATTAAGTATACGCCAGGGATAAATTTCATGAATGTTGTATTTTTGATTGCACTCATTTGTCCAAACTTTTGTTTCTTGAAAACAATCTGCATAAATTGTGACAAAGTTGTGGCCAGAGTTGTCAAATTAATTGAATTCCGAACCCATTGCTAATGAAATAAACATTCATGTGTGATTTGAGTTCACAAACTTGCAAGTTTCCCACTTCAATATGATGGGCGGGTAACTGGAGTCATTTGGGGCGTATGCGTTATATGTCTACCAATAAATCATGAAGCAAACACATGAAAATAGACACAGACGTCTCTCCATATACATGTATGTATGTATGTATATATATACAAGCAATTGGTGTCAAATAAATTGTCAGCCAGCGATTAGAGAATTGACCACATGTTCTGTATACGCAGCATGGGCCAAATGAATATCCGGCTACGTCTCAAGTCTCAGCGGATATTTGGAAATGGATTAAAGAAGTACCTTGCTCGATGTTTGCCTGATGCCCTTTGGATGGAATTAAACACAAAATTGTGATAGTGAGCGCAAAGCTCCTGTTAATATATCAAAGCCCCTCACAAATTCAATTAGTTTATGCCTGGCCACAGCCCAACCCAATAATTTGCACATTTCTGTGCATAATGTGCAGTTTGATTTAGCTTTTCTGTTGCACCCTTCATAAGTATTTAAGTCGCTGACTAGCAATAGGAGCGCCCACACCACTTAGCGAAAAGCCTCTCCACCTGAGCCAGTTGTCCAGGCCAGGTGCAAGTCTCGGCTCAGACCGGACTGCCGTCCGGTTGAGCAAAGTGTAATTAAATATCCATTTAGTGTACATTACGTTTCCTTTTGGCAACAAACGTCGCCCAGAGACTTGCAGCTGAGTTGGGTAGACACATTACGAAACGTCCTTCACTCCGGCTCCACTCTGCTCCACTCTGCTCTGCTCTGCTGTGTTGTGGCCAAGCAAACAGGCTGGAAACCCCTTAAGACTGAGTAAAGTACCGAATGCAGCCAGAAGTTGCCAAGTTGCCAGCGTGGGCAAAGGAGCTCGAAACGGGAGAAGTTTAAGGTGCTGCGCTGCTTCTGTCTAAATTAATTTAAAAGTTCGTTCACTTGAAAAACCATCAGCGATGCTTAACGCCAGCTACTCCATTCCCCCACCTACACTCAGCCAAAATCAAATAATATTTTGAAACACAATTTATATTTAAGTCAAAAATATTGCTACAAATTACGTATGAAAATTCCTCTGTAAAACGTAACAAAATATGGGCATACAATAAGTTCAAGCGTATATGCATATGTGCATAAATTATTTCCAGTGTACTTACACAAGAATTTGTGCTGTGCTCATCTGGTTGTGGCTCCTACACGACTCATCGTCCATTTGCGGCCGCTTCAGAGCTGCCCGCGGCAAACTGGACAATCGCACACCGCTTCACAAGTCCCGGGAGGGACGAGGGTGCAGGGAGGAGGGACGAGGAAACGGCTGTGCTCCCAGGCGCGCACTCGTTTATTAAAGATTATGCTTATAATGACGACGACAATGACGACAACCAGCTGAATGCGCTCCTATACACATTGTACTTGAGCGCGACCAGAGCAGCCCAAGCAGCCCAAGCATCCCAAGCATCCATCGCATCTTGCCATCTTTCCATTCCATTCGCGATGTTGATGATGCTATTTTCCGAAAATCTTCTTCTTAGTCATCCTTTAAGTGTGCCTGTGTGTGCCTGCGTGTGCCTGTCTGTGTTGCTGGCTCTTTCTTTCTAGCTATCTTTTACGTGCCATGCTTTATTTTATTTTATTTTATTTCATGGCTCTTTGCGCCGTTCGTTTCATATTTTCCTTCTTTCTTCTCTTTTTTTGAGCCATTAAAGTTTGCTTTTGCTTTTGTTTATCATCACTAGACCTGAACCATATTTGTGTTCCTTTTGCTGCTAAGGTGCGGGGGCAATAGTAGCAGCAGGAGGGCAGGGAGCAGGGAGCAGGGGGCAGTTCTGTGGTAGATGGACAGCTGAAAAGAGAGCAGGAAGCAGGGAGAGCGGGGAAGGGAGCAGGGCAACATGCGAACATGTGACGTGACTTGTGAAGCAATTTTCCTACTCTTCTTATGGCACTCGCAACGACACTTTGCGGTGCTTGCACCGTTTTGGTGGTTTGCAGATTTGGTGGCTAACCCTACTCACCATTCCCCATTACGTACGGCCTACAAAGAACAGTCATCAATTTTATGTTCTTGTGTTTCATTGAGATCTCGACATATTCAAATGATATATTCGTAATTTTTGTCATATAACATTTCCATATTCAGTTCATCTCAGTAATCAGCATTAATCCAACCTCACCCTTTCTATAGAAATACATTTTGTAGACATACTATTTTAATTTTGTCGTTAGGTTTGTAATACATTGAAGAAGACGTCTCCGAGCCCATAGGGTATATATATTTTCTAACAGTATTAGTTAGGCAAATTTGTATTTTATATATTAGCATAACTTTCTTATGCACAAATCGCATAAGCTGGTTTTATCACACCCGAAATTGCCTCGAAGCACAAGCTGCTAAGCCTCCAAGAAGATAAATAGGCCACATCGTAGAAGTAGTCGAGTGTTATCTGATTTGTATATTGAGTATTGCACATTATGGTCTTGTACTTGAAATAAGTACTCAATAAAGTTGTTAATAGTATGGAATCGGTGGGTTTTTTGGATTTAGATCATGAGACAAAACGACTCGACTACGAGATACCCAGAACTAAGCTGTTAAGTCTGTTAATTCTCTTAAGCACAGGTGCTATCGGAAAACGATTTGTATCGATATTCGGGAAATGTGCCAGTTATCGATTCAAAGTTACTCCGTTTTGCTCATATAGTCTCTGGGGTCGGACAGTTTATACTCGGTTGTTGATACTCGTGAAATATTCGTTATTTTATCGGACATGCTTCCTTACATGCACATATTTCCACAACTTAATTAAATCCCTTCTTCCAATTATTATGGTTTTTTTGAGATCAGCAGCGACAAATTAAATAAATATTAAATGGCTATCACACAAATTATTGAAACAGATTATTTGAAATGATTATAATACATTTAATATAAAAATAAGTCGATCCTTGTACTGCTTGTATGACGTAGCAGTCGGCAGTGGCCGAGTGGTTAAGGTGTCTGACTCGAAATCAGATTCCGTCCGGGGGGTCTAGGTTCGAATCCTGGCAGTTGCGGGTAATTTAATTTTATCTTTTTTCTCTTCCTATTTACTTATCATTGTTTATTATTGCTTGTATTGTCGCCGGCTTGATGGTCGTGAGCGTTGAGTCTTTGTAAAACGCTTTACGAAACATCAGCTGTGGGTTCGAATCCCGCGTCAGGCATGGATGTCGTGTTTGGTGTCTAGTGTAAGCATTGAGTCCCGTCAACTGCGCCCCTCTTCGCCCAGTTGACGCACATCTTCGCGAGCTGCGTGAAGTGCGCGACGATGCGCGCACTTGACGGCACTCTATGCTGACGCTAGTTTCCATGTGTTTTAATAATTATAAAATAAATAAATAAAATTTTTTTTTTTTGCTGTGTGCGATAATTAACTGCTGATTGCTATAATAAGCATGGGGGGATCAGGATTATATGCCATTAATAAGTTGGATGGCGAAAAATATGCGGCGTGGTCATTGCATATGGAAAGTGTGCTGGTGCAACTTGACCAATGGCCAATTGTTTGTGGAAGAATTGTGAAATCGGAAAATGCAACTCTGGCTGAAAAAGCTGAGTTTGACAAGTGTGACGAAAAGGCATTATCAAGCATAATGCTGGGCTTAGAACCGCCACGCAGCACTGTACGTTTGCGCTCAGGAGTGGTAACTGTCCAACCGTCCGACTCAACAGCACGGTCATACCTCAGGAGAACCATGTTCGCTACCTAGGTATGTATCTGGACAGGAAACTTACCTGGCGCAAACACATACAGATCACCGCAGCCGGGTGTAGATCCAAGAGGGCGAAACTCAACTGGTTGCTGAAGTCGTCCAGCAAACTCAGCTTGAGCAACAAGCTGCTGGTGTACAGGAGCATCATTGTGCCCACATGGACATATGGGATTCCATTTTGGGGCACAGTGCAAAATCTTGGGTTAACCATATTCAAGTCTTGCAGAACAAGGTCCTAAAAGAGACATCTCTGGTGCTCCACCCCCACCGCAATATGACGCTGCACAACGACTTCTGTGTACCGACAGTCATTAGTCAAATAAACCTCCATACAAGTCGTTACAATGACCGGTTAGATAACCATGTTAACCCATTGGCCTGCTCACTAGGGTCGAATACAACCCGTAGACGCTTAAAGCGCCTCCACACCAGCGACCTCTGGACAGTTGGGCATTATAGTAGCGTTTATGTGCAACAAATGTTATATTTAATGTTATATTTAATGTTACGTAAATTGTAATATGTTAAAACCAATTATTTGTTGATGTTATTAATTTAAATTCCCCATTAACAGAATTTCTTCTTCTTTTTTTTTACTGGACGGAACAACTACAACATATCGCTGTTGAAGGAACAATCGGTCGAAAAATAATATATTCAGTAATAAATTTAGGTCAGTCGTGTAAAAAAACATATCAATTCAATTTGCTGGGCGTAATCATTTCTAATCATTTTCCCAACTAAAGTGTATATATGTATGTGTATGTATGTATAACTCAACTCGGGTCTACAAGTATATATCTGAGTTAAGCGTTCTTACTTCTTGTTATGTATTTTCCAAACTTAGAATCAATTTTCAACTTTAAGAGTGGCGTCGCAGTTTGCTTGATGTAATAAACGAGCTTATGGGTCAGCTTAAAACTTGTGCCACTCTCAACATTGTGAATCGCTGTGCCTCCCTCGGCTCCCTCGGCTCCCTTGGCTCCTTTGGCTCTTCTTGTCAGCTGGCTGGTGGCACATTATAATCGGCCAGCTCACGTTTCGACCAACTGTGTCTCAATCGCTCATGCCAGAAAACGACTTGACTCGACTCGACTCGACTCGTCTCTGGCTCGGGCCCTTCACTCTGCTCCTCTGCTGCTCTGCTGCTCTGCTGCTTTGCTGCTCTGCTGGTCTGCTCTGTGGCTGGGACTCAACCCATTCTCTATGTACATATTACTCGTAGTTTGCATTGTTTCTCTACTCTGTTTCATTTCTATGTCATTTCCGTTGCCTTTAGCGGCCTCTGCTGCTGCTGCTGCTGCTGCTGCTGGCATTTCACAGCTAATTTCAACTAGAAAAATTTTTGGATCGTGAGATTAGGCGGTGACAAGGGGGCCAAGTTTGCATTTTGTGGCAAGGAGGAGAGCAGAGAAGGGTTGCCATGGGGAGGGGCACTACAACCATAAGTCATCCGACCGCTTGGCTGTGCGACGCTTATGCAAATTTGTGCCAGCTGACAAATGGGGCAGCATTTGCACAATGCCGACAACGCAACACGGAGACAAAGTGCTGCGTAGGGGCGGAAGGAGAGGCAGTGGTGTGTGTCAGGGTGTAAACCAGTGGGTTGCACTAAGCGCTCACAGCTGAGAACTGAGCAGTGAGTTTTTTATTGCTTTCTTTTTTATATGATAAAAATACGAAGCGATAAGAAGAAAATTTAAATTTACTAGCATCCATCGGAACGTGGGACACAGTTTCCACAGTGCCACCTGCATTCTCTCAGCGATGCAACTGATGTGTGCCACCATGTGTTAAGCCCCGATTTGCGACTTGTTTCAATTTTCAAAATTAGCAGTCCTTAGCTAGCCGCTGTTCATACAAATTGACAGATCTCCTCAGATGTGATCTGATTTATATTTGTCCGATGTCGTCTGAAAGGTGCTCACGTAATATTTTTAAACTTTCGTATAGCTATAGGTAAACGAATACCGTTGAAAAGAATAGCGGAATCTTCAGTGGCATTTCTTTTTTTAACAAAAACAATCTAAAAGCTTAAAGCGATAAGTATAAATGATTCCCGGAGAATCATGTCGGCGCTTAACCCGACATGATTATGATAAACTGAACATTCAAAAAATATTTGTTGATGCCTTTTGTGATTGTGGCATGTAAAACTTAAAATTTGCAACTAGTCAGTAGCAGCGCATACAACAAGGGGTGGTGGGGAAGGTGTGGGTGGAAGAGGCGGAAAAGAAGGAAGAGTAAGAGGAGCAGGAGGAGGAGGAGGAGGAGGTGGAGGAGGTGATGGAGGAATAACCTTCAAGGCAGGCGAGTAGTTTGCATTAAAGTGGGAAATCAATAAAGTTGTGTGTGTGCAATCATTATTACTCATTATTATGTAATATAGTGTGGCGTATAATTCAAACTTGTGCACACACACACACACACACACATACGCGCACACACGCTCGTTTGCACGTGTGGCACACACAGCAGCCTGAGAGCTCTTATCAACATGCTGCAAGCCGCACACAGATGAAGTCTTTGCTTTTAATTTTCCTTTTTTCTTCTGCTGCTGCTGCTGCCAACAACAACAACAACAACAGGACTTAGAGCGTTGAGCACATAGAGAGATAGAGACAGAGTTAGAGAGAGAGTGAGAGAGAGAGGGAGAGAGAGAGAGAGAGAGACAGAGAGATGGAGTGATAGAGAGAGACGTACGCATACGCACATGAAATTATTTTGTTCATATAATAAGTGTAATAACTTTCATGTGTCGCCCAAGTGGAATGTGGCACGAAGCTCTGTGCAAGTACCTGCGAGGGCAAACCGAACAATTAGAAAATAATCAGATAGATTTAACTGCAACTGCAACTGCAACTGCAACTGTAATTATTTATTATTAGTTTTATTTATTTTTGTATATTATTTTCGAAATGGTGAATTTTTTAAAGTTGAATAATTCGAGGAATGCTTAGTATGACAAATAATCAGATAATTTTCATTTAGTAGTTCAGCTCAGGCTATCAAATTCGGAGCAGCCCTCGCTCTCTCTCATTCACTTTTAACTTTCTCCCTTACTCTGCATGTGTGTGCGAGTGTAGCACTTAAATGGAATTGAGTGTGAGTCAGGAGTAGGGGGTGAGGAGTGCGTTGTCCTCATTTGGGACTTTGCGCAAGAATCTAGAAAAAGACAATAAAAATCGTTGCTGCTCTGGTGTAGTCAGTATGCAAGTGTGTGCGAGTCTGTGTGTGTGTGTGTGTGTGTGTGTGTGTGTGTCAGCTTACTTAAAGCTTCATAGGTATTTAAGCATGTTACTTAAATACGTACTAAGAAACAGCCAAAAAGTCAACTATTGCCAGACCTCTTGAAAGCAATTGTTCCGTTTCGTTGAGAACAGCCGCTGAAGCATGCAACTCGAAAGGACGAGGACAGTAGTGGCAGCAACAACAGCAGCAGCAGCAGCAGCAGCAGCTGGGTCAGTGGACAGTGACAGAGAGTTAGCCTGGTCCAATTACCAGCAATAGCAATGGCAAGCCGGACTGTAAAGGATGTGAATGTCAAAATCAAATGCTCAAAAAAAGGGCACAAGTAAAAAAAAGGAAATGCAATATTCGTGTTTCCCTCTTGTTAATGCTTTCGCTTCTGCTTAGCCAAGTTTGTTCCACTCCGCCCGCAAAGCGAGATCATAAGACGAGCAGAAAAAAGGGCCGCCCTTATCAAACTTGTTGTCAACTGGTTGTTTGCCTGCCCTTTACATCAGTAGTTGTTGCTTGGCCACACTGCTGCTGACACCAGCTGAATGATCAGCTGTTAATTTGATTTTATTTTACATAATTCTATTGAATCTTACTCAATTCATTTATTTAATCTTGCCAAATATCGATAGTTTCACTATCGGAGAGTTCGAGTTGCAAAGCTAAAAGTTACAGTTACTAATTAAACAGTTGAAGCACCGCGCAGAGCTGTAAATCGAACAGTTATCGTTCTAAGATTCGTTTTCATTCGCTATTTTCATTCGGTGTCCGTAGACCCGTTATTCATTCATTCATTTCATTCACTATGTGCTTGTGCTTGGAATAATCGTGTATTCAAATGCGAGTCAAATAATAGCCTTTGCCATTTCCACTAATTATTTTGGCATTGGCATTTTGTCAGTCAGCCAGTCATGCAATTTAAGTGCCTCAGTCGTTCACTGGGGCAACATGTAATTTGTTGTTGCGGGGCTGGGGCAGTTCAGCAATTATTATCCATGTACATAATCGCACAATGAACGACAGACAACATTGCGAATTTCGGTGAAATGTGAAATGTGAACATTGAACTAATTGTTCTTATCCATCCAGTGATTTATTCGCCTTGTTAAAACTGCTAATTACACCTGGTTGCAACGAAATACCAATACTCTAATTTTCAGCTTTTATTTCTGTGGGATGCCGACTAGAAGCAGCTCTGCCCGAATCAGTCGCCTCTATTTGCATACCCAATATTAATTCCCAAGTTTCTACATTCTTGACATTTGGCGATTCCATTGTGGCAAAGTTACTTCGTCATTTAAATAAAACAGCTTCTCAGCCCATATGTATTTGTCTTTGCTAAATTAGTTAATTAAATTAATAAAACAAATAATTTAATTCCTTGTGGGAAAATGTGTAGGCTACAATTTTATAGTTAGCAGTTGGAGAGTATGTTGTAGTCTTAAGCTGCCCCAATTGTGTCCCTTAACCTTTTTCCATTCCATCGCTGTCTTTAAGTTTCACAATAGCTGCCTTCTCTCTCTCTCTCTCTCTCTCTCTCTCTCTCTCTATGTCTTTTTTCTCTATCTCTCGCTTGGCTTCTAATTGCGCTTATTATACGCTTGTAAATCTGAAATGTCATCCAACATAATGTAATAATTTCAAAGCAATTTGCTGTCCTCTCGTGGCCTTAGCCAGCTGTCCACTCGGCCGCTCCTTCAACTGTCTTCTGTCTTTTTCTTATCAGCCATTAGTACATGCCTTTCTCCCTCTGTGTGTGTGTGTGTGTGTGTTTGTGTTTGTGCATCTTACAAATTCTTTCGACCCATACATCGTGCATGTATTATGCAGTGGTCAATTATCAGTGGCAGCAACTGATTGAGCGTTTGTATTGAATTCTTCTCGAAAAGATTCAATATTTTCCCTTCGAATCTATTTCGTGTTGATTGCTCTGGCAATCCTTGAGGCGCGGTTACTCTACTTAAGCGTGGCTCTATTCATTTTGAATAATTTCAATGTAATATGTGTGCTAAGGTGAGAATTTTATTTATTTGAATGTACTTTGTTTTAATATGAATATGTTAATATATGAACATGTACATATATGTATATATGTATCTATAAATATAATATGAAATAAGTTTTAAATATT
This sequence comes from Drosophila imparisetae, assembly GCA_035042265.1. NCBI lineage: Eukaryota > Metazoa > Arthropoda > Insecta > Diptera > Drosophilidae > Drosophila > Drosophila imparisetae. Next base: position 1,546,349 of record JAWNLP010000147.1, read on the forward strand.
TGATTATATATTTATATAAATAAATATGTGACTAAATTGCTGTGTTTTGCTTTATTTTATCCATTTTTTTTCTTAATTGAATAAAACAACAATAGACTCAAAATAATCGATATCATACGTGCGATATCAGAGTATAATAACAGGGTTATCGATACTGGTCTAAAGCATTGCTGTGAGTTGCCAGCTTGTTACATTGCATACATAATATTAATATTAATATTAATAAATATATAAAATAATAATAATAATAATAATAATAATAATAATAATACTATTAATAATAATATTAATAATAAGTATAGTAAATATTTTGAATAAATGTCTGAGCGCCAAGAGAGTAGGCATCACTTTTCGCTGCAAATCCCAGGGAACTATCGGCCCTGGAACTTCGTGTACATATCGCAACAATTTTTGCAATACTATCGTAGTATGAATGTTGCCACCCTGTCAAAAAATAAATAAACATTTTCTGCACGTGTTGCTTGCAATTTGTGTTGAATGTTGAATGCTTATTGAATCTAACCGCGTAATTGAAAACGGAGTTAGCAAAATATTCACGAGTAATTTGATACAAATGGACACACAACTGGAAGATAATCTGATCGATGGCGATTATGAGACCTACCAGCTCATCAGCTTTTTGGGCAAGGCAGCTTTGGCACGTGCTACAAGTTATTCGATGATGAAAATGATCAAATAATAAGTATTGTGAATATTTTGAATAAATGTCTGAGCGGCAACAAAGTAGGCATGACTTTTCACTGCAAATCCCAGCAGGCTACGCATACGTTTCAGAACATTTGGAATACTAATACTATCGAAGTGTGAGTGTTTCGACTCTGTCAAAAAATAAAATAAACTTTTTCGGCTCGATTTGCTTGTAATTTGTGTCGCTTAAAGTAAGTAAAATAATCGCTGGATCATTATCGTTGAATGCTTATTGAATCTAACCAATATAGTCAGGAGTAATTGGATAACAATGGACAACAATGCACAACGGGATATTTATCTGTCCGATGGCGATCATGAGAAGACCTACAAGCGCAGCAGGTTTTTGGGGCAAGGGTGCCTATAGCAGGCGCTACGAAATAATCGATGCGAATACAAATGATGTCTTCGCCTGTAAAATCGTGTCCAAGCGGCGGGGAATGCGGAAGACATGCGAAGATTTCTCCAGAAATAATTATTCACAGTGGCCTTAATCATCATTGGCCTGCTCAACGCTCATCTCTTTGGCAAACTTGTTCCAGATGTGATCAAACTTGAAGCAGATCACTAATAGTGGACTGCAGAAACTGATAATCCATTCGGCGTGCAGGAGCAGCCAGCGTTGTGGGAAGTGAGCTGCAGAATTTGGAATTTATATTGGACGAATACATGCCCGCTGTCGACAGCTGGGATGTGGTCGTCCAATATATATTCCTTATTAAGCTGCTCAATTCCCACAACGCTGGCTGATGCTGCACGACGAGTGGATGATCAGTTCTCTAGTCCACTATTAGTGATCTGCTTCAAGTTTGACCACATCTGCAGTACGTTCGCCAAAGAAATGAGCCTTGATATCGAAGTGGACCGACGGCAGTAGTAATCGCTTCTTTGCCTACCAACTGTGTGACGACGGGCTCGGAATTACGTTCAACGACTGCAGAACACTAATACTGCTGTCCAATCAAAGCCATTTGCATTTTATCGACAAGGAGGGCAAAGAGACTCACATGACTACGACGGACTACTGCACAACTATGTATGCTGATATGCAGACGATGTCTGAGGTTAAGCAGTATTTCAGCACGCATCTGCGGAAGGTAGGAGCCAAGAATGTCATCGGCGAAAGCGATAAGATATCCCCCATGCCTCATCTGTTCCGCTGGTTTCGCACAACTAAAGCGGTTCAGTTTAACTTTACGGATCACATGAAGATCATTCTATGTCCTCGCATGAGCGCCGTCACCTACATGGATAACAAGGATAACTTTCGCACTTATCGATTTTCGACTATTGCTCAATATGGGGTCGCCGAGGATGTATTTCGCAAGATACGCTTTGCTCATAAGCAACTTGGAGAAATGCTGGTCACGATGGCGGCTTCAGCACCTCAGCAGAACAGCAGTAAGATGTCCACAGGATCCGGCTGACTTTGTTCTCATTTCGCCTGGCCTAGCTTACTTTACAAATTGATTTCATTGTTTGAATTATTTTAAAATTCATTTGATATTTTGTTAATTAAAATGTTAATTGCAATAAGTTGCTCATCGAATCTTATAAGAAATGTTTTGAAGAAACAACTAAACAAATAAATAAAAATGATCCTTTGAAATTATGTTTTCCATACAAAATTGATGTATAAAAAATGAAGCAACTTTGTGTGCAAAAACCATGATAAAATGTGGCAGCCCCAAATAAATTAAATATGTCCACATAAATCATGATAATCCTTGGAAAGTGCTTGAAATTTTCCTTGTCAGCTTTCCGGTTACTCTTTAAAGGAAAATCCCAAATGTCTCCTGTTTTTCTTTCTTTTCTAATGCACTAAACCCTTTAATTTGAAGCATTAAGCTCTATTTTACTAGCTTATAAAGCTAGTTGGAGGGAGTAGAGTAAATTAGAGATGCAAGTGTCGCTTGCCCAATTTGGTTGCATGTAAGTGGGTTAAATTGCTTCTGCTGTTCCCAAATCCCAATTGCTGTGTCTCCGTCCACAAATACCCAGCAAATCCCGACCTTTGGCCCCGCAAATATGATTGCAAGTTTATTACACCAGGTGCCAGCAGCACGGCAGTCGAGTGTCCCACTCCAGGCTCCAGGCAGCGCTAAATCTATTGACTTGGATTGCCACAATATGAACAGAAACTTGAAAGAAAATCCGCGCTGGCAAATGACTGAACTGGAAGACCAAAAAAAATAATGTAAATTTTCTCTAACCACAAAAAGAAGCAAAAGGAAAGAGAGGAAAAACATAATGGACATTTGTTGGCATGCTTTGAATTTATTTGTGTGAGGGGCGTCTCTTTTTGCGGCACACCAATGCGTTCTGTATTATTTTTTCTTAAACATTTTTTTTTTTTTTAATCACTTGACCTTTTGGGCGCCGTGCGATTTTAATTTATTATTTCGTTGGGAACCGCACTCACAAGTTTTTCTTATTTATTTTTTGTTTCTCGATTTGTTTTGTAATTTTTTCTTCGTTTTGGGACGACAAGCGTAACGAAAATGTTTAACTGTAAGAAGAAAACCAAGAAAAGAAAAAAATACAGCAAATCTTGAAATTGACTTTGTTCCAGTAGGACCTCGCGAGTATTCCTCTTGTTGTATTGTGATTGTTGTTGTTGTTGTTGTTTTGGTTGTTGTTGTTACCTTTTTACAAACTGTCGCCTTTTTGAGTTGTTGCTGACAGCGTGAAAATCAAGATAAATGTTTTCATTCCTTTTTACGTTATTTGGGTTTGGGCTTGTATTTATATTCGTATTTGTATTTGGTTGCCGTACTTGCTGCCGCTGCTGCTGCTGCTGCTGGTTGTGGTTAGAATGCCAGCATATTTAATTTGAAAAAGAATTTTATTTAAAGATCGAAATCTGGAAACGACAACTGCTAACAGCAATCAGCAAACAGATACAGCAACCCAAACGAGTCGCAGCATTTAATTATCTTATTTCATTTCGTTTTGGCCATCAAGCCAATTATTGGCAAAAGGAGCATCGGCTCATATCGAATTTAATTGTGCAAAATACTTATTCAACTTCAAAATAGATTTTATGAACAAATTTCCGAAACATACAGTTGATTTATAAATAAGAAATAAATTGCTGAATATTTATGGACTCCAGATGAGGCGCAGTTAACTTAACAATATTACCATAACTAGCAACTTAACAGTTTGAGTGTACGATTTTTTCCCACTTGCTACACACACACATAAAGTTAAATTAATCGTGCCACTAATCCACATCAAATTACCGAAAATATCACACTGTGGTTGGGTCCATGGCGAGTCCTTATCCGGATATCAATGCGTGCTCCGTTAGTTCAACACTTTCTGACAGACAGACAGACATAATCGGCTAGGCTTATGCGATGAAATACCCGATTGCAAATAGGCAATGCTTGCCAGGATTAGGATAAAGTTAACCACTTAACTTAACTGGTCTTCTCCGACAACCTTTCACTTAGTCTTGAGCAGCGTAACTCTTAGTCGGCCACTTGACTAATGATGCCAGATTCATTTACAGAATTACGCATTTGATTGAGCCTGCTTGCTGCTTGCTGCTGAGCATTTCGTGAATTCCAAATATTCGTGCTTGACTCGAATTTATGGAATGGCATTGCATAAACGTTACATGTGTATTGCGTGCTTGCGTGACTGTGTGCCCGGGGGGGAGTGGCAACAAGGGGGTGGGTGAGGGGGGTGTTAGCCCCACTCACGTTGGCTACCAAGCGACAGAGTTCTAACTGCTCTGCTTAAAAGCTTAAAAGCTTAGCGAGTAAAACTCAAATTATGCGCTTCTTTGTGTGTGTGTGTGTGTGTTCTTGAGTGTGTGCGTGTGCGAGCGTGCGGTTCCTGTTGCTTAGAGCAATTAAACGATAAGCGTAATCTACGGCGTCAATTTGCCAATTGACGCTGTCACAAGTGCGTGAAGGCGTCAGCGCGGCATTTCTATTAGCCAGCGATTTCATGCTCACACCCAACATCCAACACCCAACACCCAACAAGCAACACCCAACAGACGACACGACACACGACAACACAATTGGCATAGACATTTTCTGGCTGTACACTGAAACCAAAGGGATCAGCTTAATTCAGCTGAAGACTACTTGGAAGCTTAGCATTTGGCAATTGAGGATTCAAATTAAAAATTGAAAGTTGAATTTTGAATTTTGAAATTTTGGCCTCTTGCACTAAGTAACCAATATTAATTGAAAAACATTTGGCTTTATCCCGATATTAACCTAAATTGGTATTATTTAAATGAATTATCGCAATTTAACCCAACAACATGTGGCAACATTTTGAACTTGGCTTACGTGCAGAATATTTACACATTTTTTTTAGTGTATCCTCTTAACAGTCCGTGCATGTGTGTGTGTGTGTGTGTGTGTGTGTGTTTGGCCTTTGCGCATATTTCATGAACTTGAGAACGAGCACAAACACAACACATGAATGCTGTGTGTTCAAGGCAAGGGTGCAGCGGGTGATGGAGGGAGGGAGGCGGACGCTGAGTGCGGCCAATTAGCACAAAGGCATTTCACTAAGTACACAAAAGTGTTTCCGTTTAGGCACCACGTCAAGTGACAATTAGCTAGGCCGCAGTTGGCCCCTGATTCGGTTTACATTTTGGAGAGTGCTCGAGGCTGTCCGCGACACACATACACACACACACACACACACATACACACACACACATCCATATGTATGTACACATACGTATGTGTGTGTCTGTAGTTTTTAATCTTTGGAAATGTGTATCATGCTGATTGTCTGACTGTGTTTTTGGTCTCTTTGCAGCGTTCTATCGCGTAAGCTAAAACCGCATTTGGTCGCCGACACCGTCAAGCAGTATATAAGTCGGGCACAACGAACAGCGAAAAAGGGTACTCAAGAGCAACAAAATATGGAGTTTTTACGAGGCGTTTATGCGTTTATGCAAGTGAGTAGATCATCGGTAAGTGTCAACTGTTTCCATTTTAACAACTGTACTAATCCATATCAACTTGCTCTATTTTTATTCCGGCATATTTTGGTTCTTGTTTTACCGTACATACTATTTTACTCAAAACTAAATGTTGATTCGATTTCCATTCGATTCGAACCCAAACTCAAATCGAAACGCAAAACAATCAATAATAAAAAATAAATAAATAAAAAACAATATACAACAAACAAAAATAATTATGTAACTACTATCTGCTACTATCTTACTTATTACTACTTCTACTACTATCTTTTGTAAACGTAACAAAAAAACAAAAAAAAAACCAAAACTAAAAACAAAAAAACAAAAAAATACAAAACAAAAATAATTGTTTACGTCAATGTATATTACACTACATGACAACTCCATGTCTCTGACTTACCATCCATGTAATTTGAACAACAACAAAACCAAAAACCAAACAACAACAAATAATGATAAATACAAAAAAAATATATCATCGTCAATTGAAAATCATCCGACTCTGAGCGATCCACAACAAACAACAACAACGAGAAATCAAATATATAAAACATATTAGAATCGATCATTTCTCTGCTCCGAGAAAAACACAAACATAACCAATCAATAATGATATATTCGCATTATTTGTTTTCAATATCTGTTTTCAATTACATTAGGCATTTATAATATACATATGTTATACAAAATAGCGTAAATTACAAATGATAACACCAAGCAAGCATATCACTCAATATGAACATCAATTTAAATATGAATATTATAAATGAATCAAATTATAAACGAACAACCTTCAAGCAGAAGCTGAGCTACAACTTGCATGTCTTCCATACGATACCATCTTTCAAGTTAATTGTCCCATCGATTTTCAACTCATCAACTTCATAGCAAGATGATCATCTTGTATGCCTCTGATCATCCAAAACATTGCCAGATGTGATTACAAATAGCGAGCGAGTGAGCGTGTGGATTAAAGCATTCAAACAAATTTTGAAAAATATAATTATAAACAAATACATATAACATAAAAATAGCTTTAACATAGACTCCGTCGTTGCTCTGTTTGAACAACAATGCAAGAGACAAGAAAATTAACAAAAAAATATTTGTATGCTTCACAAAAGGATTTAAATAAATGGCAGTGAAAACGACAAAAATGTAACAAAGGACAGACATAAAAACTAGAAAATGAATGAAACGACCGTCAAGAAAAGAAAAAAACAAAAAAAAAATAAATAAAAAAGAGAAAAACGCGTGTTGAGCAACAACAACAACAATTGCATACAAAAAGTATGGCCTAAAAGCGGGCCAGCATCTTTATAGACGACCACTTGCCCATTGCCCATTGCCCATTGCCCATTCTGCACATTGTCCATTGTCCATTGTCCATAACCATAGTCCATCTAATAACCATTGTCCATTCGCCATCCCATTCAAATTCAGATTCAGGCAACCATGGCCATTTTTCTCTCTCTCTCTCTCTCTATATATATATATATATATATATATATAAATATATATATAGATATAATATAAATATGTATTTTTTCTTTATGTTGTTTAATACTCAAACACAATCACACGAACAGAGAAACAAACACTCAGATGTCCCCTCTCTCTCTCTCTCACTCTCTCTCTCTCTCTCTCTCTCTCTGTCTATCTTAATACAAATACAAACACAAATACAATATCAAGTATACGACTTAAACCTATTTGTCTAGATTTGTGTTCTACTCATGATTGTTGTTGTTACCTCTCGAATTATTGATTGGCTGTATATTAAATGTCCTCAATTATCTGATAATTATATTAGTTTCGATACTTTTGTTTATATTTATTGTCTGTAATTATTAAAAAAAAAACCAAAAAAAACCAAAAAAAACCAAAAAAAACCAAAAATTGCCAAATTTGTATATAGTAGATTTGAAATTATCCTTTGTGTTTTCCTACGCCTTTTATCTGTGTTAACGTCAAAGGCTTTGTGTGTGTATATGTGTACATGTATGTGTGTGTGAGTTGGTTGTTCAGCACATAGGCTTATGAGTTATGAAAACACATACTTGTACAACAATACGTATACGCATTGTGGGGGCCACAAAATGCTTTCGACCCTTGAAACCCAAGACCCAATCAAATCGAATTGCAGCACATACAAATGATTTAACTTTGTATTATTCTCCAACAAATATTAACAAATAAAGAAAACAAATTTAACAATGATAACAACAACTATTGCCATTGGTAACATGAAGGTCGACTACAGCAACGACAGCGACAGTGGCTACGAAGCGACTCTTAGCTTGGTTAACGATGCGAATGCGGCAGCTGTGTCAACGACGCCGATGACGACGCGCGATGCCGAGGCAACAACAGCAACAACAACAACAACTGCAACAACTGCAACAGATACTGCAACTGCAACAGTAAATGAGACAAGAGATCGACGCCCACTGCCGTCAGCTGGAGTTGCTAAAGAAGCTGAAGCAGAAGAAGAAGATAAAGCAGCAACAGCAGCAGCAGCAGCATTGGGAGCACAAGAAGAAGCAAATGCCAACTTGAGTTCAAGTTTAAGACTGGCCAACAAGTCAGCAAGAGATGCGCTCAAGCCAGAGAGCCAAAGTCAGAGCCAAAGCCAGAGCCATAGCCAAAGCCAGAGCCAGAGACGACTGTACCAAAGAGAGAAACTGCATCTGAATCTGAAGATGAAGCCAGCGATTGCCACAAGGACAACGACAGACAGTTGAGAGTGCAGCGAATTGTGGGCAGATGCTGCCAAAGGACAGCAAAAGCAAATGCAAAAGCAAAAGCAAAAGCAAAAGCGAAAGCAAAACCAAGAAAATGAGAAGCAAACGATAAGAGAATAAACAATGATCAATGATCAACTGTGATAACTCGTATGTACTATGTGTATATAGGCATATATATATACTTATTGTATAACAATTATTAACTACATGAACTACTGCAATGATCGTGACGTAACGCAAAGTAACGTAACGTAACGTAATGAGACGTGACGCGAGTAACGCGTTAACCGATACACAGGGCAACTAACATAGTGGCCTTAGCTTGTGCGACTGAATCAAAATCGAGATACAAAATCGATAGACGATAATTCTGATAACCGATAGCCGTAAATCGATAATCAAATAATCCGTAATCGAGCAACGATAACTGACAAACATAATCAAATTCATCAGCGTGTAATCAAAATAACCGAAATTTATCAAAAAATATCAATCAAAATAAAACAACTGCATATCCAGTTAACAGTTCAGTAACAGTAACAGTAACAGTAACTGTAACAGTAACATTAACAGCAGCAGCAACAGCAACAGCAACATTTACATTAACAGTAACAGTAAAAAGTAACAGTAAAAGCATACTGTACCTGTAACCGTCAAAATCTTACACTCAGGCTACAACTGTTCTGTTTTGCGTGCGTGCGTCGTGCGTGTGTGTGCGTGCCACGCCCACCACCGCCCACCGCGTGCACTCAGAGGGTTGGTTGGTGCCCGCGGTGCCATCCCCCCAAACGCAAAGTGATAGAAAATGGTAATTACAAAACAAACAATTATAGTCATTAACTATCCTTTAAAAGCAACAAATGTCCTCAAATTCTATCCAGCTATCCAAAGTTCATCTCTGACTCTCTCTCCTCTCTCTCTGTCTATTTCTCTATCTCTCTTTAACTATCCATCTGTCTCTCTCTCTCTCTCTCACTCTCTCTATCTCTATCTCTATCTCTATCTCTCTTTCACACTCTACAAATGCGTTTATTTTCATAATTAAGTAAATAATTGCATATATTGTAGTTCAGATATTATTAGCTGCAATTTTCAAAGAGTTATCGTTTCGTATTGAAGTTATGATTTGAACTGCCGATTTGCCGATTTGCCGTGTTTAACCAGCGCTGAATGACGGCAAACATTTGAGTTAAATTTTGGTTTTTATTTTGGATTCGTTTCTAGCTTTGTCGCTTCTCTCTCATTTCGTTTTTGAGTTTCTTATTTTATAGTCGGATAACATGAGCGCGATCAACACAAACGAAAACAGAAATACAGAAAAAGCGAAAATAAATGAACAGGGGATGCAAATTCATTGCAATTCATTGAAGCGTAAACAATAATCGATATTTTATCAAAAGCAACATTTCACGTGAGAAACCAACGAAAACGATAACTGATTGCTCGCCTGCTACCAAAAATATGCTGTCTACGAAAAATCAAAGATCATAAAATGAAAACCCCCAAACAAAAACTATTCAAAAACAATGATTTAACAAATATGCAACACATATATAACTGAATATAATCCAATTGATAACCGATAATGATCAAATTTAATACAAACTACATGCCTATAATTGTGAGAGCAACCCAGCCAAGACAGGAACCTCTCGTCTATCTCTCTCTCTCTCTCTCACACTCTCTCTCACTCTCTCTCTCTCTCTCTCTCTCTCTCTCTATAATGTATGGTATAAATATATCTATTTTATGCAATAGACACAAAGCCACACACACACACACACACACCCAAGTATCTGTAATAAACGTTTAGGGGCAACCACTTTGTAAAAGTATAGTAAAGTGTTGCGCGTGCCTCCATTGAATGATGATAACTGAACAATATGAATATCATATATATTCATATATGTATATAAAGCGAACATAAGTATTGATAACTGGCCCAAAAACAAGAAAGAAAACCACAAAAAAAAAAGCAAGCAATATCAGCGGAGTTTCTTTTCATTTAATTTCTATTACATACATATACTATATAATTTTCCACATATATCAATAACGATGACTATTTATGCGTATCAACTAAGCGAAACCATCAAAACTACAATTTACATTATGCATATAACAAGAATGAAGAGCTGCGATAAGTATGACTGCAAGTCCAACATCGATTCACAAACAGCATTAGCCCCTAAATAGCTCTATTGCCGCGTATATGTTGTTCTGTGTAAATATTTTGCCAAAAAAAAAACAAACCCAAAAAAATAGAGAACAAATTAAAAAACACAACAATAAGACAAAACACATAAAAGCAACTTGAAATTCAGCAAAACTCAACAGGGATCATTGCCCCTCTCTCTCTCTCTCTCTCTGTCTCTCTCTTTCCCTCTCTCTCTCTCTCTCTCTCTGCCTCTCTATCGCTATTTACATTTCTCTCTCGCTTTCTCTCTCTCTTTCTCTCTCTCTGTCTGTCTTTTCTTGCAAAAAAAAGAAAAAGTTATTTTGAGTTCCAATTATTAATAGTTTAATGCGAACTATAATTATGTTGCCCCAATTGGTTGCAGGTTCTTTGTTCCTTTTTGGTTGAGTTCCTCTTTTATATTTCCATTCAAGAACTTAACACTGAACCACCCTCTAAAACTCCGCCTAACCCCACTAGCGCACACCTATATAGCAGTCGGCTAAAGGCCTCGACCAAATCAAACAAAAAATAATCAAAAACCAAAGAAAAATTCCAAAATTCAAAAATTCAAAAACTCAAAAATTCCGAAATTCAATAATAAGAATATTGAAAGAATGATGAAAAGCGCAATGCTTTGCAATTTTGTTTAGTATATATATCTGACTGCAGTCTACAGATTTTGTGTTGCGTATTACATTATTCGTTTGTTTTCGACATGTTCTTCTTAGTTCCGTTGTCCTTTCGTAGTTAAGAGCAAATTGCACGTGTCTAACCAGAGTATCTATATATATTCGTAATCCGTATGAACGAATTGAAGCCTCTTTTATGTTCCTTTTCTGTTGTCGACGCTTTGAGTAGCGTACAGCGTACACGGCAGATAAACCAAACTTAACCATAACCGTATTCATATCCGTATTCGTATTCGTATTCGTATTCGTATTCGTATTCGTATTCGTATTCATATTCGTATTCGTATTCGTAACGCATACAATAATCAATTAAATCACACGGCATATGTATGTATGATATATGTAACTACACGTACGTATCTTATCTATCTCTCAAGTCTAAATTTAACCTATCGATTAAGCAGCTTACACATACATACATGCATGCATGCATTCATGCAGACATACATATGTACTCAGCCTATATACATACATATACATGCATACAAATATCGCGTCTATATTACGCATACGCAGCATGTTGCGAGCGCGATCCGAAAGATACAAGCTAACTGGGAGTCCAGCGCATGCTGCACATGTGGTATGTACTAGAATTAATCGATATATAGCTACGTACATACGTATATATGCATATATGTATTTGTATAGGTATGTGCCAGCTGTGAACATGAACATGCATGTGCCTATGTATGTGTATATGATTATATGTGTTGCGTATGTGTATGCGTAAGTGTATGTGGATGTGTATGTGTATGCGTATGTGTATGTGTATTTGTATGTGTATGTGTATGTGTCTGTGTCTCTGTATGTGTATGTGTCTGTGTATGTTTATGTGTATGTGTATGTGTAATTATCTAACAATAACAATAACTTTAACTCATATCCATACCAAAATATTGAACACTAATTAATCATACCACTATTCCAAATGCCTTAACTGTTAACTGTAAACTTAATATATATTGTGCATTGTAATCTTGTCGAAGTACCTTGTATGTTAAATCTCTTCAGTTGTCATTGGTTGATTTGTTGATATTTGATGCTGGATTTTAAGTTTTTAAGTTACCTAATATCGATTATTGATAAATGTACTCGTTTGATTTTCATTTCCAATGCTCTGTGCGCAACGTAAGCGATGCTATAACTATCGATAGCTATAGACAACTGTGCGTGCGGATAGTGCAGATAAGCAACCACTATCATATATCTATATATATTTATATATATCGTATATTACACAAATACTCGTACTATATACTCGTGCATACAAATCTATATATATATATATATGTATATATATACATTAATATATATATATATACATATTTGTACATACATACGTATGTCATATATCTAATCAATTATCTATATCATACACATAGATATTTATGTATTTAAATTTATATATCTATATACGTATATATATATTTATTTATATACATATATATCTCTAAATGAACAAAATAACAATAACAATAATTATTATTCATAATACCAAAAAGTAGTTGTCGTTGTTGATGTTGTTGAAAATGTGCAATTTTGAATTGATCGAAAGCAAAAAGAACTTAAGAAAGCCAAAAGCAAGCAATATGTGAAGAATTTTTATCAAAAGAAATGCCAAACTGAAGCTGAACCCAAAACAAAAACAAACCAAAAAACCACATATATATATATATATATATATATGTATATATATATATCATAATAATAACAATACAAAATATAATAAACGTAATTAAGATATACTCGAAGCATAAAACCAAATATACGTACTTTACCAGCAGTTCAAATGGCGCCACGCCAAAAAGTATGCAACTGTATTCTTTTTGTCTGCCACCGCTGCCCGCGACTGGCATTTTTGCAATGGAAACGCTTTATTTTTGAATACCAGCCAGAAGAACCCGAACACCATCACACCAATGATATAATGAACCCACTAACCATCCACAAGATCCCTTTGACCTCCCCTCCCACACCCCCCACTATCCCCCAGACTATCTTCTTCTCACAAAATGCTAATTTCAATGTTTTTGTGTGTGTGCGTGTGTGTGTGTGTGTGTGTGTGTGCGTGTGTGTGCAAATTATTTGTATTAAATTTGGTTAACAAAACGTAAAAGCAAAAGCAAAAGCAAAACCAAAACCAATAAAAATACTCAATTACCAAAGCAAACGGACAGGCAGCATATATGTTGGCAATCGAGCAATTCTTACCCCTAATCCTCATATCGTAGAATCGTAGTATCAGCAGCTGATCAAAACCAAATCAAATCAGCAACAAATCCATCAGCAATGAGAACCTATTAAGCTCAACTCAACTCAAGTCAACCAAAAAACAAAGAAAAAAACAAAAAACAAAAAACAAAAAAACAAAAACAAAAAGAAAAAGAAGAAGAAAAACAGGACAAAACTGAGTTTTTGAATGTTTTGTCAGTCAGTTTCGAGATGTTTATTGTTTTTATTTTGAAATTTCGATAAGTCCAAAAGAGTAACAAATATCACAGTGTTCAACGAAATTCAATGTATGCCAAAAACCAAAATGCAAAATACATAAACAATATAACTAACATGTATACTAACTAACACTTATGCCACTACCACTACCACTACCACTACCACTGCCAATACCAATACTAATACCAATAACAATACTATATATACTATATACTACTACTATACATATACTATGCTTAACAGCTCCTGTTCTATATACTTAATACTAACAATTATTTTATTATACACAGTCACAAACACCCACCACCCACCCAACCACTCCTCACCCCCCTCCCCTATCGCCTATCCCCATCACAGCCAGCAACCAACAAAAAGAATCCTTGCAACGGGCAACCAATCTATCTTTTCAATTACACCAAATGACACAATACTGTAAAATGTAACTTGTAACTAGTAATTTGTAAACCGTAATTTGTATCTTGGATCTATGTATGTATATATACTACCTATAACTATGCCACTACCTACACCTAATAATATATAAATATCTATGTTTAACTTACTTTAATCAATCCCCACGCCCTATCGATAGGCAACTGCTCTATTTGCTCGATAATAATTGCTTGCAATATAAATTGTCTGCAGCTGGGCAATTTTAATAATCGGCTGTACAAATGAAATCGTCATTGCTTTGATTGCCTTTTTGCCAGGACCCCAAGGAGCATGCCACACTTTGGTCTATGTCTGCCACTTGTAGTAATCGTAGCCACTTAATAAGTCAATTGTCTCGGTACGCAACTCACGGTACTATCTATTATTCCCGGAACTATCAATTATACTTATACAACAGTTTCTATAAAATGTAACATATAATGACATCACACACACACACACACACACACACAAACACTCACACACACACACATGCAAACACGCACGAGTAATTTGTATATAGCTCTCTCCATAAATGTAGCTCCCCTTTTGCGAACAACATTTTAAATGGGTCTTTTGCTTCTGAGAACCCACATACCATTTTATACTATATATCAATTATTTTGTGTGGCTTTTTTGTTCTCCATTTTTGAGCACTTTTGAATTAACGCATGAGTTTCGTATATCGCAATATGCCAAGTCGGGAAACGTTGCTTACTTTGGGGATAATACAAATATAACAAATATATATATATATATTATGTACAGTTATATTCCTTTGGAATCGATTTCGGTTACAGTTCAAAAACAACTCATATCATCCACACCACAAATCGATGCCAACTCATTCGTTGCATCTTCCCAAATCAAAACAAAATGACAACAAATTGAAGAGAAATCGATTTCGATTTTGGTAACACAAACAAACTCGGTTATCCATAGCAGTGATCGACGGGACCTATATATACGTATATATATATATTTATATATTTATATGTATATATATATGTGTGTGTGTATATGTATGTATATTTATATAACTAACCAAGCTATGTACTAATGTTGAAAATTGAACTGATGTATACATATGTATGTATGTACGTATGAATCTATAAGTCATTAAATGTAAATGGTTTGCATAAATACTCGTAATAATTGTATAACAAATCGTAACTACTCGTTATAGCTAAGAAAGAAGCAAGTGCTTGCGCCCTAATACTGCTAATCCAAGTTTGTTGCTCGAAATTCTCAGTCTCTATTTATCTTTCAAATACGCACACAGACACACACGCACACGCACACACACTCACACAAACACTCGCACACACACACACGATCACACTCAAAGCAGCTAAGCGGCTAACACATAGTTTACTTTGTTAACGATTTCAATCGCGTGTCATTTCAATTACTTACGATTTTCCTTTGAGTTTCAAATTATGGTTGTCCCCAGATTCCAAATCAATGGCAATCACCTGGTTACTAGTTATTCGGTACTCGTTATCCGTTACTCATCACTCGCCACTCGCCACTCGCCACTCGCCGCTTTCCACATGTCAGTTGACGCTTGGCACTTTGTGACTGCCGCTTGACTTCAGTTCTTGATTGAAGAGTGCTTCGACGCATCCCTAGACTTAAAATCAAAAGCAATCACTTAGAAGAAGTGTAACTTTGACTCGTTACTAGTTATTCAGTACTCTTTATCCGTTACGCGCCACTTCTTTCCACTTGTCAGTTGGCACTTGGCGCTTTGCGCTTTGTGCTTTGCGACTGCCGCTTGACTTTAATTTATTATTGAATTGCTGCAAGAGTTCTTAGACGCATCCTAATGAGGCGTAAGTGGCAAGCACCGCCACCAGCACCAGCACCATTGACGATAATAACAACAAGAAGCGGCAACAATAGGTATGACGCTTAAGGGACACACAGGACACTCGAACAATAAGCACAGTGGCTAAGCCAGCGAGCCGTATTGTAACAAAGCTTATTTTTATTGCCCAAATATATTGGCAATGTTGTTCTAATAGCAGAAACGAGCTACCTCTCTCTCTCTCTCTCTCTCACTCTCTGTCTGTCTCTGTCTATCTCTGTCTTGGACAGCCAGTGCCAGTGCCAGTTATTGCCTCGAACTAGCAACAGCAACAGCAACTGAGGCAGTCGCAGCAGTTTCCTAGTTTACCAGGAGTGCGGCCATAAAATTCATTGTTATTGTTACTGGTTACTGGTTGCTGGTTGCTGGTTACTGGGCATAAGTCAGTCAGTCGCACAGCCATTGCAGTCAGTTGGCGGGGAAAAGCCATTTTGTTAATCAGCCCGTAAGCGTAAGTCACTCAGTCCAGGCTCACTCACATGATGCTTATTACACACTCAAGCACACACTCACCCAACTGCACAGTAGCGAGTGGTCTGGGCTATATACATACATATCTATACATACGTATATATGTATATATGTGTGTGTGTGTAATGGGTATGGGAATATTGGGGTCCCGGGGACCCGCTGAATTCACTTTGGTGCGGGTTGCGTTGCTTTGCCCGTTGCTTCATTTCATTGCAATTGGTTTGTTTTTGTTTTTGTTTTTGTTTCATTTCGATTCGATTCGTTTTGTTCGTTTGTTATGTAGCCAATTTGTGAGCTTTGTTTTCTTTAGTCAGTTGTTGTTGCGATTATTTTGTTGTTTTATTCATTTTTTGTTAATACTTGTTTTTGTGTTTAACGCCTTTGTTTATCAAAGACACTTTCAATCATCGAGATCATCGTTCTTGATTCTCTAATATATACTACTACTACTACTACTACTACTACTACTACTACTACTACTACTACTACTACTACTACTACTACAGTGCGCCCTCGAATGTGCTTACTACATTGAACATAGAAAAACTGAAACTAAACCATCTAAACTATTCACATAAAATATCGACAAATTAATCAAAGTACTATAAACAAAAATTCAAATTAATTTGAACCCAACCCTCACCCAAAAAACCAAAACCAAAAAAACAAAAAGAAGAAAAAAACCGAAACAAAAACCAAAAATAAAAATGTTTCTTTTCAATAAATTGTGACGAAAATGTTAACTGGCTCTCACCAAAATCACAAATCACACAAAATCAATAAACAATCAAAACCAAATTACCTAATTAAATGCAAATGCAAACAAAACAAAACAAAAAAAAGAAAGAAAAAGAAAAAGAAAAACAAGCAAAGAAAACACGATAAAACAACAAACATAAGCAAAAGCTAAATGTTAAACATGCAAATTTCGGAACACCAACACCAGTCACCAGTCACCAGTCACGAGCTAGCAAATTATATTAAATCAAAATGTAGAATAACACTTGATGAATTACAATAAAAGATAATACCACGCCGCACACAGCTATAGTTCCACATGCAACCTAAAATCGAACACTTGGTTACTCACACTCCTCAAAAGCAAAAAAGGTCCACTCGCTGGGATCTAACTAGCCAACTTTTGAACCGCTTTCAATTTCGCTTAGTTTCCACAATCCACAAATCTGTCTCTCTATCTCACCACTCTCACGAACATCACCAACACACTCGCTGCGTGCGCTCACTCGTTAGCTGATCACGATCACTTACTTACTATATACGTACTTACTCGCTCACTAACTCACTCACAAACTCACTCACTCTCCACTCTCGTCGCTCGCCACTCGTCACTCGTCACTCGCCACTCGTCACTCTCTCTCTCTCTCTATCTCTCTCTCTCTCTCTCTCTATCTGTCACACTGCGGAATGGCCAAGTAAGAACACACGCTCGGCATTCAACGTAATGTCAAACACTCGTTCGTATTCAGCAAGCGGATGCGACGATCACAACGTTTTACTCGTTAAGATCACAACAACAACAACAACTACAAGCAACAACAGCACTCTCCAACACTTTTTACTCATCAAAATGAAAAACAAAACAAAACAAAAGAAAAGAAAAACATAAAAGAAAAACAAAACAGGAAAAGCAAGGCAAAATCAAATTAAACTTAAATCACAATTAAATATATATACAATATTTTGATAAACAACAATTGATTAACTAAACGCCAAGTCTTATACAATATAAACTCACTCACTCTCTCTCTCTCTCTCTCTCTCTCAACCCAGTCTCAATCACTCACTCAATCACCAAAATGTCACAGTAACTTTATCTCTCTCTCTCTCTCAATCACGCAGTCACTTATCACGCAATCACTGACTCTCACCCAAGCTAAGCCACAGCCAAAGCAAAACTAATCCAATTACCAAATTACCAAATTACCAAAATACCAATTACCAAAAAAAAAAACCGTTAACTGACAAAGCTAAAATAAAGCAACTATAAATGATAATTTTACGCCACACTCTGTATTTTACTTATGTATGTATATGTATCTGCCATCCATTTATTACCTCTTAAACGAACCAAAATCAAAACTATATATCCATGTATGTATGTATATACTAAATATGCATATCTAAAAACGTATTCCCCTTATATCAAATGCTAAAACCAACCAACTAGTGACACTCAAGTAAATTTAACCAAAGTCAAAGCCAAAGCCAAAGCCAAAGCCAACATCAAACTTCAAACAAGGCCGACAAAAAAACACACACAGAAATACATAAATATATGACAACAATAAAGAATATTAATTCAAGCCGCGCTTAACGTATGGCAATTGTAAATATTTTAAGTAATGTTATTTTTGCATTTCCAAATTTTCGAAAACTCCACTCCAAACTCCAAACGACATGAAAAAGAAGAGAAAACCCGTAAACTAAACTCGATTGTAATTTGATAAGTTGAGCAGAAAGCGGAAAATGCTTGAACAATATCAAATAGTGCTTTACACAACTGTCCCAAGATGAGGGCTGCTAGGCGTATGGCTGAAGAGTACGCTAATCAGATCGTATATGATATATTCGATATTCTCATTTATAAGATCTGTAACACACATCTTAAAGACAAAACTAATACTTAAGCTAAGCCCCCGAGCAGCGAGCAAACTGCGTCACAAGTGAACTTAAGCAATTACCTATAACCGTAAATAGACCTCTACGTATCTATCTCGCTCTCGATCTCAATCACTCTCTCTCTCTCTCTCTCTCTCTCTCTCTCTCCAAAAGTAAATATATATTTATATATGTCTGTTTGTCTCACTCTAACTTGTATTGTGTAATATTTAGAAATAACGTACCAAATTTACACCTAACTTCAAATCTGTTCGTACATATTTTTCTCCATTCAATTCAAATACATCTAGTTACTTCCATCTACAATCTTAAATTAACTATGATATGTAAACATCTATTTTTCTTTTTCTACTTCTTAATTTCAAGTGTTCATTTCTGTGTACAACACACTCACGCTCACTCTCACTCTCACCCTCTCTCTCTCTCTCTCTCTCTCACTCTCACTCTCTCTTTATATATATAATATATATAATATAAATATATATATATATTATATATCTCTCTCGCAATTTTATCACAATTACATGCACAGCTTTCAGCTGTCGCACACACATTTTTATTGCTCACTGTTCCACCACCACCAACAACGACACCACCAATTACGCCACACCCACCACTACCTTCACTACTCACCACCACCACACACCACGCTCACACGATAATGATCACGATCACGATCACGATCACGATCACGATCACAATCATGATCGCAATTAATCGCTCACCGTTCACCGGGTTAGACTTTGATCACTTTTCAAGCAATTTGAACTACAAGAATTCACCACCGCTCAGCTCACAATTCACCTCAGCTACAAATTAGCAAAGCTCCAAAATTGTATGATAATACTTACTAATGACGATCACAATTCACTTATCCACCAAAAAACAAGCAACTAACAAAACTACCAACCACAAAATAAAAAAACAATAAGTAAAAACACCACCACTAAATCTGTGCATTCAATTTGAAGCAAATTGATGAGCCATTATCGAAATTTCATGGGTGTGACAAGACCGATTCACGAGTTATCCATTACATTTTTGATTTTGATTTTGTGGATTTGTCGTTAAGTTCGTTTAACTTTTCATAGTCAGCCGAATATGTCAAAAGTGAATCCATTTTATAAAATATCGATTGAGTGGTCATCGTTACGAACAAATAAACTCAAACTCAAATTCAAATTCCAATTCAAATTCCAATTCAAATTCAAGCTCAAATTTCAGTTCAATTATTTGTACAAATTACTTTGAGTCCAATTGGCATTCAGCCCATTCAAAAGGCGGCCAATCTGAAGTGCAGCGTCAAACAGATAGATTTATTGGCCACCGATAGCTTAACTATCAATCTAATTCATTATCTCTCTCACTCACACTCTCTCTCTCTCTCTCACTCTCTTCCACTTACCGTGATCAACTGGGTAGTCAAATCACTCACTTCAGTGGCCGCCAATCATTTAGTGAAAACTGAAATTTGCATTCCCAGCAATTGAATTGAATTGCTAGTCAACATACTCGTAATTCGTTTCACACTCCACACCAAAATTGATTTAATGTTCTATTGAGTTTCTTCTTACGTTTTCCGTTAATATAATATCCATCTGCATACATAAAGAAAAGCCAGCCCTGAAATTACCAAATTGCTGTGACACCTTACTATACTTACATGAGAATTCAAATTCGAAATCTGAATTACAAATTCGACAAATCCAAATTGCAAATTGTATTTATTTCGTATCAATTAATTTATAGCCCCCGCCCCTCGGCTTACATCAGCGCGCCCAACTTGAGCAGCCTCCAAAAAGAAACCCGATCTCCCAAATGTACATCTAATTATGTTGCAAATCTAACCATAATATATACAATGCAACAATCTGGCAACTCTGTGAATGTAATATAACGATCTGGCAACTCTGATCATATGTCAACATGAATTTCATCATAGCATGTAAAAGACCGCCAAATTATATATACGATTTGTATTCTAATCGCATTTGGCCATCTGGCTACTCAGAATGGGCGCGGCTATGAGGCCGAGATGGGCCTATTCAGATCAGATCAAAGTAAAGTAAGCCCGATAGAGTATATGTATATGAAAAAACTGTACGTATAGGAGACAACTTTCACCTCTCTCTCTCTGTCTGTATCTCTCTCTGTCTGTCTACTTGTTAATTTGTAAGTCAGTTACACTAATTTTAAGAAAGAAAGAAAATAACAAGACAAAAGAAAGAAACAGTAACCCTGCCATATAAGTCAATGTACATATACTTATAAATACTTATAAAGCACAATTAAGAAAAAGGGAAAAAGAATACGAAAAAAAGAAGAGAAAAACATAATACAACTAATTATGAAAGACAGACATACTTAGCAAAATTTGTATTACAGTTTTGCATTGAAACTCTTTTCGATTTTAAACACCCGCCCGTCTAAAATCATCCCGCCTGCCAATACGCTTAATAATAATGTTCTTTTTCTTCGCATACTCCTCAATAAATCAACAAAAACAACAACAACAACAACCACAACGACAACGACAACGACACAATCGATTCTCGATAAATAGGTGTCTCATGTCAAAATCGATTCACCTGTTTTTCGCCTGCACACAAACGCAACGGTTATTTTACTGATCACATTCTCGATTGCTGTGACAACGCGGCAGTACGTAGGAAATCCCATAGACTGTGTACACACAAGGTGAGTTTGATTTGATCATTTAATCGTTGACATACATCATTATTTGCACTTACATTGTTTTGCCCACAGAGACATTCCCGAAGATGTTCTCAACACATATTGTTGGATACACTCAACGTATACTGTTGTGGATGCGTTCATGAAAAAGCAAGGTTCCGAGGTGCCTTTTCCTGGAATTCACAATTCACAGGGGCGTGGCCCTCTAACAATAAAGCACACAAAATATTATCAATGGGTAGCGTTTACACTATTTTTTCAGGTAAGCGAATCAACCAATTTATATTTATATGTTACAATTTAAATACTATTGTGCTTTCAAAAGCTGTCTCAATAACGAAAAGCTTTGTGAGTTGTGCATACGAAAAAGCTCAGCACAGCCAACTAAGCAAACTCTCTAGCCGAGCACGAGCTTCGGGTGCAGAAACACGCTAAAAGCTTATTAGCTTTTGTCCTTGAGTTGAATTTTCAAGCTTAAAAGCTTGTTTGTTCTTTGAAAGCTGTCATGAATGAAGAAGGCAATTTGTCGAGCGCATTGGTTTATGTCCATTCTCCGAGTCCCAAAGCAATTGCAAAGCGAAATATAATATATATATTTTAACTGCACACTATTAATCTGATCTGATTTGCATATTTTAAAGAAACTTAAGGCATGGGGCGGAGCTGCTGACGCCAATGAATACTTTGCATCTGAGATTCGTTTTGGATTTGTTATTATCGATATGGTGCTGGCAAGAGCAACATTTACTTTGATTTATGCATTTTGCATTGTTCGGGTAGTGAATGAAAGGATAAACTGCTGGTCACCCTGACCTTTGCCGACCTAGCTTAACAATACCAATCTTTTGACGCACAGCAATCTGTTCAACTTCCCAGCTGGTCTCCTCTGCAATGAATGCAGCAGTGTCTGTCTAAAATTGGTCGGCCAAGAGGGGGTGCAAGAGACAGAGACAGATAGGTGCTGGAGAAGTGGGATATGGGTGGGTGATGGGAGGGGCTAGTCTATGCGTAGTTAGGATATGTCTAGCCAAGCACACTGATATCAAATCGCATGGGAGTTCCATTCTGTAACGTCGCCTTTTGTTTTGAGCGGCATCAAGAGATCTCCCAATGCTGCCGTTGTTGATGATTACATATTATGGATTAATGCGGCATGCGATGAGTGGACGCGTTCCATGTTGACGTTGCAATTACGCGTTGCGTCAACCGCCAAGTGCCAGACACAAGCCCCAAATCGCAACTCCCCGTTCTCCATCCCGCAGAACATAAATGTTTTGTTCTGAAAATCGCAGCAGCCGGATGAGATGAAGCGATGACTGCGCAACTATTTTTGGAGCAGCCGCCACAGAACTTATCAATTCTCTTTCTCCAACTGTTTGGCTGCACACTTTTCCATATTCTCGCCGCGCCTTGCATCTGCCACCCCCCTCCCACCCACCCTCGACCGCTTCATATTATTATATTTGTGTGTCTGTGCTATTTTCGGTAAAAAAAAAACAAAACGGTGAATGCAACCGCTTGACCCCGTTTAAACTTTACCAATGAAGCGGCACAGCCCCCAGCAATGGGCAGGGTTGGGGGTAGGGTGTGGGTTGTGGGGCATTGCATTGGCGTTGGCAGAGCATCCGCCTGGGGCGGCTTAGTTAATTGTTCTCCGGCTGCATTTGCTGGGGCAGCGTTAATTTCAGAGTATTTTATCAATTTGATGCACGAGCTGCTTGATATTTGTATTAATTTATTTGCGCAGCCTGAGAGCAGCTAGATAATGATATGCTAACAGGGATGCCAGCGGAGCGTGGAGGCGCCAACAGAAAAACCAAATCCAAAAAATAAAAAACAGAACAAGAAAAACGGAACATCAGAAAAAACGGAAAGTAGCACTTAATTTACGAGGCGATTTGTGTGTGGCCAAAAATGTCTGTTGTTGTATCGAAGACGGTTCTCGAGGGAATACCCAGCATAAGCATAAGCATATCATTTAATTTTAATATCCTATTTATCAAATCATATTTGTTCCTGATCGCACCAACAACCGAGACAACCATTTGACATCTCTCGACCGGTGGCAAACAAACTGCTTGGCATTTGATGCCCCAATATCTCCAGTGATTGTCGATCATAAATCTTAAGATAACATTATAGAAATCCAGCTTTGTTTGGTTAGATTCAAATTAGTTGGGTAACAAATTTGTAGAGCTTAGATTCCGAATGACTTCTGCTATGAATTTGACTGCCTCCCAAGTCGAAGATCGGACTGCTTCTAATGAATTTAAATTTCCTTTACCTCTTTTTTGCTTTTTAAATTGACGTATGAATAACGACCAAGTTTGTAATGCCAATAATAATAGTTTTAGAAGTATTTTGAGTATTTTTAAGATCGACTAAGTTCTGACAACTGAAACCTTTGGACCCATTCTTGAACATGTTTGTTAAGGTCTGTGAAAATTCCTTCCCAGTATTTTCAGCCATAACATAAAGTATATATTCTATGATATCTATCCATTTACCCTTCCTTATCGTAACTGAATAGTTGCTGTCCACGAGTCAACAATTAGCAATGCTGCCACTGTTACCCACTCAGCTTTTGGGCATAATGCAAAAATTGGCTCTGTTCCCAACTAACATAGTGTTATGCATTTTCACGCTCGTATTTTGGCTATTGTTTTGTGTATTAATGACGCGATGCCTTTCCGGCATAGACGTCGCGTCGACTGCACTAAAAGCATAAAACTCAATCTGAATCTGAAACTGAGGCCGAGGTTGACTGTTCGACAGAAGCTGCAGCTGAATCTCAGTCTAAGTATGGCCAAAACAAACTGTCATCTTAATGGACAAATTATGCATTGAAATGTGCTGTTGTCTTTTGTCTCAAGCAGCCCGACTCACGTAGACCAAAAACCAATTGAATTTTAATGGGCCCAGTCATTGCCACATATGTAGGCTTGTGTATACCCAATCCTAATCCCAATCCCAATCCCAATTCCAATCTCAGCCATACATTTTATTTTCAAAATGCTCGCTTATTGTTGCTGTTGCGGCAGCTGTCCATCATGACGCTATTTTCCGCTGCGACATGTGACAACATAATAGAATCGCCAATGGACTGCAGACACTTTTTATTTGCATAACTCCAACTCTCTGGCCAAACTGGGGCTGGCAGTCGGCAGTCAGCAGTCAGCAGTCGGCAGTCGGCAGTCGGCACAGGCCTTATTGATATGCTCCACATGGAGTCTGGGAGGGAGAAGGAAACACGCACAAACTCCATGGCGACATGTCCTGCATGTGTCCTGCATGTGTCCTGCATGTGCTTGTGTGGCGAAGCCTTTGTCTGGCTGATTGCAGCAATAATGAGCGGATATCGCACAAGCAACAAGAACACATGGATACAAAGGGACAAATAGACAAACAGCTGGACAACATTGTAAAGGACATTTTGTGTCCTTCCTCAGCCTCGACTCGACTCGGCTCGGTTCGGCTAGTCTCGTCTCGTCTCGTCTCGACTCCTTTTCTATTTGCATTCATTTCACTTTTGTGGATGGGATGCTGTTGCTGCCGTTGATAGTTGCGGATGTCTTCTGAGTGCGCGAAATAAATATAAGCATCATGTAAATAATTTGCTGCCACGCACAGTGGGTCGACACTGATAAATCCTTGCTGAATATGAGTCAAGTCAATACCAAGGATCCAAATCATTGGTGTTGGAATATTCATCTCCGCCTGCTGACTGAGCCAAGCGATCAAAAATAAATTATCTCCTCTATCGATTTTACAATAATGTTATCGATTAATTCTAAGCAACACTTTTCCTTTAAAGATCTCCAGTTTTTGGGCTTCGGTTTTTCAATTTTGCTAATATAATATTGCCACAATTGAAGCTTGGAACCACTGTGCGCACAGCTGTTATTTGATGAAAGAGCCTGCCAATCGCAACTGTAACCGGGGCTGTAACTGTGTGGAACTATGGAGCTGGTCATTGTTGTGTGTGTGTGTGTGTGTGTGTGTGTGTTTGGTCTTCTTCTTCTTCTTGTTGTGGGAAACAGATTGTTGCAAAAGCCGCAACAACAATGTTTAGCGTAGAACGTACCAAACTCAGTCGTCGTCAGTCAGTTCATTGTTGTTTACAGCCGCCAACATTCAGTCACTCACACACCAACACACACCAACACACACACACACACACACCAGCACAACCAACCGCCAAATGCAATAGACAAAAACTTGATAGAGACAGAGACATCAACAAGCCGGAAGTGTGCGTGGCTCGCGAGCAAGATGGCCACATGCGGAGGAAAAGAGAGAAAGAGAGAGAAAGAGAGAGAGAGAGAGAGGGAGAGACAGAGCCAAAAGCAGTGATAGAGATAGAGAGGACGCCAGAGAGAGCGAGAAAGAGAAAGAGCGCACTAAAACAAAGAGACAGATAGATAGAGTGAAAGGCTGACAACGCTGCCAGCGTAGCATCGCTGGCAGAGGAAATGTGAGCAGAGATCTGTCGGGAGAGAGTTTGGCCAGCAACAGAAACAGCAACACAAACAGCAACAGCAACAGCAACAGCAACACAAACAGCAACAGCAACATCAACCTGGCCGGGCCAACAGTGAACGCTGCTGGCCATTTCCGCAGTGTCTTTTTGGTTGGCGAGGCTAACGCGCGCGCTCGTTTTTCTGCTGTGATCTCGAACCGAACAGCTAAACAGCCAAGCAACAGCGACAGCAATAGCAACAATAACAATAGCAACAAGCAATAGCAAGCACGCCGCGATTCAAATAACGAGAGTCGAGCACTGCCAGACGCATTGGCAGTTTTGTTTTCTTTCTTTTTTTTGTCATCAGTTGGTGGATTTGTTTGCCCAAATCTTTGGTGCGTCCGTGTTTGGACGAGTCCTCGAGTCTCAAGTGCTGTCTATTGCGTTTCTTTTTTTTTTGTCCTGCCCCTGAATTTTGTTTCGGTGTCTTTGTGCGATCGAACAATGTGAAGAGTCCTTTCACACGTGATGCAGCCGTTCGCAGGCCTTGTGCCCGCGCCCGCGACGCGAGCGACGAATGCGATCGTATGAATATTCATATTACAGTATATATATATTTATATCTGCTCCTCATTTTTTTATTGCTCTTGGCGATCTGTTTTGATATATTCACAAAGTTTAGCTCACCCACACACACACACACACACACACACACACAGAGACACACACAGTGACACACACAGTGACACACACAGATTAGTGCACAGTTGTTGGTCGCCGTTTTTGCTACTATTTCAAATTGTGCATGATGACCAAGTGATTGGGATATTGCCACCGCTCTGGCCACCGCTTCATCATAATTAACTCTACAAAGTAAATAAACGAACTAGCCAAATGGACCCGGCCATCTGTTAATGGTGCGAGGCAGTCACGGCAACAATTTCGCCTTTCAAAATTCACCATCCAAAAATGTTCACATGGCTTTTGTTTTTATTTTTTTTCTTTTTTTTTTGGCAAATTTCTGGTTGATTTTTTTTGGTTTCGTTTCTTTTCTTTTTGAGGTGATGGCTGGCCAGGAGTGTGGGAGGCAGGCACTACTTTGCTCAGTGTACAATCACCCACGATCTTGCGCCTTCATTAGCCACTCCTCCCATCTCATTCAATACAAAGTGAGCATTTCGCATGGAAGACTTTGGCATAGTGATTTTAATGATGATGATCGAAAACGTTTTTACGTACACAAATTTGAATTTTTCCATTTTTCATTTTTCATTTATATTTTTATGTATATCATACGTTGTTGCTTCTGCCTCGGTTTCTACTTCTGGTTCTGCTTCTGGTTCTGCTTCTGGTTCTGGTTCTGCTTCTGGTGTTGTTGTCGTTTTTGTTGTTTTATATCATTCACACTTAGTCTAGCATGATATATTAGGTTGTGGTCTCTTGTTTGTAAAAGCGTTCAAACAGTTTTAATGCTCAACTCGGGGGGTATTGGCCCCCACTGGAGGGAAGTTTTCATAGACTGATCCAAACAATTTGGGAATGAGTTAATTATGGCCAGAGATAAGTGGAATGGGTAACAGAGCTGTTTAGTCAAAATCGAAACTCGACGGAACCACGTACTATTAAAATGTTCACATTTGTTTGGAGTAAATTGGGATAACAGATGATTTACCAAAGTACTTCATGTGAGAGGTCACTTTATCAAAAACCGAATTTAATGTTACATAAAATGTATTTCAACTGTGCAGCTCATCAAAAATATGAAAATATTATGCAACTTGACGCACATTACCAATAATATTCCGATTTTCTAGATATCCGCTGTATTTTCGCATACTTATGTGGTTTTATGGCATCCCAAAAAGACTTAAGCCTATCAACCTCAAACTGTCTAGTTGACTTTAGCATTCAAATTGTGTATTTGCTCACTGTGCGATATATGAAAATATATTCTCGAAAATATATAAATCGTATATCGTATATTATGTTTGACAACAGTAGCTTAGATCGAAAATCCCCTTACAAATCCATTTATATGTATTGATATATAGATCAAAGTTATGAAAGATATCGCAATGTGAACAGTCTTTCGGCTTTCTTGAGAATCAATTCGAAGTCGAGGTATTCCACGATGTATCAAGTATTGACTTCAACTGATGCTCAACCAGATAAAACAGATTGCAGAATGCATGCATGCAGTTGAATTTTATGATCCTATTCGGATGAATTCGATTCAGTTGAACATGTACTCGTAGTACTTGTGAATACCACGATGATCTTTGAGGCACGTCAAATCTATGTATTCGAATTTCAGTTGTTGTTTTTATTTGGTTTCGTTTCGCTTCTTGCGATTCCTCATTACTCATTGCTCACATTTGTCAGGCGGCGAGGAAAACCCAATTAGTCATTGGGAAATGCCGGGCTTTGGGCTTTCCATTTGATAGCTGAGTTGTTGTTGTTGTTGTTTTTCTTGGTTGTTCATATTTGTTGTCTTCCGCACAATTTCAAATCATAATTATAGATGCGTATATTTAAATTTAGACGCGCATTGTTAGCAGTCCCATTCCCATCTCTCGATGTTCTGCTTGAATAAAACAAATGGAGAGAAAAAAAGTGAAAATGTGAAAATTACAATGTGGAACAAGAACAATTTAGGGCAAATTGGAAAATTCTTCTTTTTTCTGTTCTTTGTTTCTTTTTTTTTGTTTGTTGGTGCGGGGTGTGAGGAGAAGATTGGGGACTCGTTTAAGTTAATTAGGCATGCGTAGCGACAACAAACAAATTTGGAAATTTTGGAATTACTGGGTATTATCATGGAGCATGCCTGGCATATTTCCAAATGCCCTCGCCCCAAAATATTTGTTGAAATGTCAAGTGCAGTAGTGGCCGCTGCTAAAAGCGTACCATTTTATAAACAACAACAAACACAACAGCAACAGCAAAAGCAACAGCAACAACAACAGGGAGCAGCAGACAAAAAACAACGGCAAATTACAAACTAAACACAAACAAAAAAAGATGCCTTAATAAAACTTGTGTGATTTTTGATATCAACTTACGAAATCGTTGGGCCTTGAGTTCCCGCTCCTTACGAGCATCGTTACCTATCTACAAACAAATATGTCTTGATTTTGTTGGCTATATACATATATATATATATATACATATGTGTGTATATAGTCTGAGTGGAGTCTAAAGTCTACATCGATCATCTCTTCTACACTTGATGGTGCGTTAATTATTGTGAAGCCTTCGCCATTGACTTTGCCTGGTTTATTGGGCCACGTGTGCGTATACGCAATTTAAACATAGACATAGTCATCGTTTTTCTGCCTGCTTGCGCGTGTGTGTCTGTGTGTGTGTGTGCGTGTGTGTGTGTGTGTTTTATTATGCCTTCGACTAGGAATTTGTTTATAAACATTGCAATTTTGAATTTTACTGTTGATTTCGTAGCCCCAGCTGCGTGAGCATAAATTTATTAACATATGCTTACATAGACATGCATATACATATACATATATACATATATATATATATAAATATATATATATTTATATATATATGTCTAGTAGTATATATTTATGCGTATGCTACTCCAACCCTAAACCTATACGCACTGAACTGGAAGCCCATCTAATGCCACATTTTATTTCTATGCTCGGAACGTTTTTTATTTGTTTTCATTTTTTTTGTTTTTTGTTACGAAATTTCAATGGTGGCCGAGCATTAAAGCTACCGCTAAAATAAATATTTCCACATTCAACCATAGAGAGTGAAAATGTTTCCAATTGCTTTTCAATAAACAAACTGCCGCCGCGAACCGAACTCAGTGAAAATATTAAAACAAATTTCGCACGTTTTTCAAAATTTGCCGTCGCTATTTAAATTTGAATTTCGACTTCGATTTCGATTTCGATTTCGATTTCGCGTTCGTCGTTGCAATAGTAAACATCAGGCTGGAGTGCTGATCAGTGATTCAACCAGTCGCCATTCTCAAAACAGTAGCCAAAAGCGAATCTCCAAATAAAGACAAGACACAGCCAACAAAGCACAATCAAATCAAACAACATTTCAAGAAGAAACGAACGCAGCACAACAATCGCAATTGAATGCAGCCAAAAATGCCCAGTTCCATGCAAGGGAGGAAGCGCATAAATAAAAAGTGTCCACCCAAATCCAACAGCCAGCAGCGGAACCAGCGGAACCAGCGGAAACAGCTCACCAAGTTGAGCCAGCCGAGTCAGTTCTTTGTTCCAGCAGATGGTCGAGCTGCGCACCGAGCCCACTGCTCTCGTCCAGCTGCTCAGCTGCCGATGATGGCCTGGCCGCGCAAGAGAAAGAACTCCAATCCTCAAGACGATATCTCAATGAGCAACTATCGATAGGCCAATCGATCGATAAATCAATCGATAAGCCCAGCTCAGCTCGAATATCTGATATTCTCGAGTAACTCCAGTAGCACACAATATCAGAGTCAATTGGATCCTATACAATATACACACACACATACACACAAACACATACACACACACACATACACCCACACACACACACACACACACACATACACACACAAACACACACAAAGAAATACAGAGAATATTGGAAGGATTGAGCGTCTCAGTTGAAGCCATATACCAATTGAGCTTTGGTACAAACACTCCGCGCTCCGCTCTGTTTAACAAACCATGTTAGATATATTTCGTGGATTGAAAAACCTTGTAAAGGTCAGTCACGTTAAAACCGATTCGATAGTATTCCGCCTGCACTACTCAATAACTGTGATGATTCTGATGTCATTCTCGCTAATTATAACCACACGCCAATATGTGGGTAATCCAATTGATTGTGTACACACTAAAGATATTCCAGAGGATGTGCTCAACACGTATTGTTGGATACAGTCAACGTATACGCTCAAGAGTTTATTTTTGAAGAAGCAAGGCATTTCGGTGCCATACCCGGGTATCGGCAATTCCGATGGCGATCCTTCCGATAAGAAGCACTACAAATACTATCAGTGGGTGTGCTTTTGCCTATTTTTTCAGGTGAGTCTCAAAAGGGATCCACTCACATCCTTTTGCAATTTGATTCCAAACCAGTTTCGATACTAACACACAGAATTGATAACAGAAGTGTTTAACAAAAGCAGGAAACTGTCAGTGGGCGCTTAACAGAAGATACCTTCAATGGGGTACCCAACCATGCGTGCCTATCAGTACCAGGCGGTACCTTTCATGTGGGTACCGAACTGTAAGAAGGTACCTTCATGTGGTTACCGAATTGAGGGTATCACTAACATGGTATTTGTAGGATGGTACCTTTATGTGGGTAACACGGTAACTGCCAGTCGTACCTTCCATATACAATCGATTGCCAGTTTTTCATTTTTTTTTTAGTTGTAGTGCCCCTGTTGGACTGATTATGTCCTATTTATTATTAATTATATAGTTGTAAGAATATTACAGTGAAATATGAGTATTGGAATTACAACGTAATATTCGACTTTACAAAACAATGACTTATTTCCTCGACGCACCGACAGCCTTACGACTTTGGGTACTCGCGACTTAGACAACTTCTCGAACTCGATTCTCTCGTTCTGCTTTGCTTGTGCGACTCCTCTTCCTCCATTAATTAGCCAGAGTTGCCACCCAACAGCGCTGTAATCCCACTGTTCCTACGCTTTACTCGTTACATACACACATGCATTAATTTCTATCCACTTGAGGCCATTGACAAGCTCATCCTCTTGACTTTATTTCTGTCATCGCACAATGCATAAAGTGTCAGATTATTGTCAGGCGGCGACTAAAGCAATTATCAATTTTGATGTATTCAACAATTAAGAGCTTCACTGTAAAGTGTGCGTGTCTGCCAGAACCTAAGGGACAGGGGAGAGTGTTGCCCAGTCTGATATGCTTACACACTTTATACACACACACTCACAGAAGCGTACATTTCTCAGTTTGAGTTTCAATACAAAATCGAAATTTCCAAATATTTGTATTGGATGGTGTTGTTGTTGTTGTTGTTTTTGTGGTTGTTGTGGTTGGTTGGCCTTTGAAACACAAGCAGCTTGAATGCGCACCGCCGATGAAATGAAAATGTTTAAACATATCCGTATTACCCGATTTGCTGCTGTTGCGAACATTTCACTTACGCACACTCAAGGCCAAGCACAGTT
Organism: Drosophila imparisetae; assembly: GCA_035042265.1. Taxonomy (NCBI): domain Eukaryota; kingdom Metazoa; phylum Arthropoda; class Insecta; order Diptera; family Drosophilidae; genus Drosophila; species Drosophila imparisetae. The sequence continues at coordinate 1,578,842 of JAWNLP010000147.1, forward strand.
GACTGGGCCGTTAGTCTCTCAGTGCTGTGACGTATTTGCATACGTCTACGTATTTGCACACGTATGCGTATACGTAATCGTATTTATCTATGCATAAGTGCCAATTTATCTATGTTTGATTGCTCGATTGTTTGTTTGTTAATCGAGGCGCATGCAAAGTTTCAGATGTTTCCGTTAAATGCCAAGTTTTAATACTTCAATACTTTCCGCCAAGTGTTTATGCAAGCACAATAATTCCAAAACCAAATTATTAATTACAAACCAAAATTCCTGTTTACAAATATGCTTAACAATAAAACAGAGAGCATATATTAACTCCTCAGAGTCGTTGTTGAATAGACTGGGGAAACAAAGACCCAACCACGCTTATAAGGCAGTTTGCAAAATAAGTCTACAACAATACTGAACATATCAAAAATTGCATTGAAAGTTGCAATTTATTTTCGATTCAAGACAAGAAAGCTCAGAGCACTCCACTTTATCTAAATTGAATATATTCATATTCATATTCATGCATTCATTTATCATATTCATTTGCAAATTCCACATTTTGTAAACTGAAAAGTATTCAGTCGCAATTGACTTGAATTACACGAATAAAATATGAGAAAAATGTTACTTTGCTTTAGATTGCGACAGGTGATCTCCGATTTTCCCCCGCTACCCCTCCCCACCAACACCCCCTTTCGAACTGCATCTAATGACGTTGCTCCCATTTACAAGTGGCTGCGAGGGGCGCTGAACGATTACACAATAATATATCTTCCCGCTAACAATGTACAAATATTAAATGTATATTTTTATCACACTTTTGTCACAGTCGCCACTCGTTATGTGTGCTTTGTTGCGGTGGGGTGGGAACAGGGGCCTGGGTGGGGGAGGGGTTGCCTGGGGCCTGCTTGGCTTTTCTCGGTTAGTGTCACAGTGGCGATTATAGACGCCGCCGTTGCTGTCGTCGTCACAGTCACCCAAATAACTATAAATACATTTATTATGGTATTCTCCCTGCTTAATGACGCGTAGACGGCGTTTCTATAATTTACACATTTTCCATTCTGCTTAATTTGTGGATTTATTAATAAAAGCGACGGCTGCGACGGATGCGACCTGAAATCGAAATCGAAATCGAATAAATGCACTGTGTAACGCATATATGCAAATAAATATATATATACATATATATATATACATATATATATACATATGTGCACAAACATCTATGTACTATTCATTATTAACAATAAAACTGAACGATCATAAATGTCACGACAAAACAAGCAAGCTCATAAATCTGCAGACATCAACTGGCTATATGTAAATATACAAGATGGAAGACCTGGTACCGACTTAGTTAAATACAGATACAGATACAGATACAGATACAGATACAGATACAGATACAGATACAGATACAGATACAGATACAGATACACAGATACAGATACAGATACAGATACAGATACAGATACAGATACAGATACAGATACAGATACAGATACAGATACAGATACACATACAGATACAGATACAGATACAGATACAGATACAGATACAGATACAGATACAGATACACAGATACAGATACAGATACAGATACAGATACAGATACAGATACAGATACAGATACAGATACAGATACACAGATACAGATACAGATACAGATACAGATACAGATACAGATACAGATACAGATACAGATACAGATACAGATACAGATACAGATACAGATACAGATACAGATACAGATACAGATACAGATACAGATACAGATACAGATACAGATACAGATACAGATACAGATACAGATACAGATACAGATACAGATACAGATACAGATACAGATACAGATACAGATACAGATACAGATACAGATACAGATACAGATACAGATACAGATACAGATACAGATACAGATACAGATACAGATACACAGATACAGATACAGATACAGATACAGATACAGATACAGATACAGATACAGATACAGATACAGATACACAGATACAGATACAGATACAGATACAGATACAGATACAGATACAGATACAGATACAGATACAGATACAGATACAGATACAGATACAGATACAGATACAGATACAGATACAGATACAGATACAGATACAGATACAGATACAGATACAGATACAGATACAGATACAGATACAGATACAGATACAGATACAGATACAGATACAGATACAGATACAGATACAGATACAGATACAGATACAGATACAGATACAGATACAGATACAGATACAGATACAGATACAGATACAGATACAGATACAGATACAGATACAGATACAGATACAGATACAGATACAGATACAGATACAGATACAGATACAGATACAGATACAGATACAGATACAGATACAGATACAGATACAGATACACAGATACAGATAAATGATTTCAGGATCATAATGTGGGTCCGAGTGGAGTGGATCGGGGAGGAGTACTTTATGATGGCTATCGATCATCTGCTGATCAATAATTGATTGCGCTCGCTAATGGCCTGGCCATTAAGTTAGACAATGCAGCTATAAATTTTAAAAGCAAAATTGCTTGCTGTAAGCGAAGCGCTCCCAATTTGATGAGCGTTTGACTTTTAATTTCCATTTGGATTTTCATTTCCATCTCGCGTCGGATCATATCAGATATGTCAAAAGTTGGAATGTTTGTTCTTTGCCTGGCTGGATATTTATTGAAAAGGCGCAGACAAGCATAAAAGTGAACAAATAATAATTCTGGCCAAATGCCAACACGGAATGCTGAGCAGAAGGCAAGCAGAGACTGAGAGGGTTGCCGTATAATGATGTTGGGATAGAATGGGAAATTGGAAATGGGTTGCTTTAAGTTGCCTCGTTTCGCTTGCGACTGAGGATCGTGTGCGCTGGGAGACGGGCTGGCAGCGTGACGCCGACAGCGATGCCGACGACGACGGCTGGACTCCCCACCCGAGCTGCATGGACATGTGTTTATATTTGACTTATGTGGTTTTATTTTGGTTCACGCTGTCCGGAACGTGCGTTCAAATGGGTTGGAGTGAGGGCTGCCAACAGCGCCAACCGGGATCAGGCAACTGGCAGCAGGCAGCAGGCAGCTGCAACATTGGTCTCCATGGATCCAGCCACAACCAAACCAAACCGAACCGAGCAAGAGCAGAGCAGAGGAGGGCAACCCACACCTTGCCAACTGGCTGGGTAACAGACTGTCTGCACTTCGACTCCTCCAAGCTGGCCACAAGGCGTTTGCATATTTTGCCTAATTGAAAATGCAAACATTTTCCTTGTTGATTTCTGAAATCCCTTTTATCTTCGCTGGGTGGCGCACAGTGGTCTTAGCTCAACATAAAACGCAATTAACTCTGAAATAAATGAAATTCCCATTCTTATGGTTAGTGCTCAAATGACAGCACTGAATATCGCTTTGCCTTATGAATTTCGTAGAGTAAATCAATGTTTTCTCCTTCTGCTGTTTACATATGTTTTCTGCCGAGACGTTTCTATAAATACCTTTTATAAGGTGTGTGGAACGAGCCGAGCAAATGATATTTTGACAGTTTGCTACCCAAACATATTTCACGACTTTTTAATGAGCATGAGAAATAAATATTGTAAATGGCGGCAAGACATGTCTGAAATAATAATCGAAATTGAAGGTTTGCGTAAAATTTCATGCTTTCATTTGTAGTTCATGAAATATTTCAAATACTTTCGTTCGTTACTCGAAATATTTCGAAACTTTGTTTCGTTTTTAGTTTGGTCGATTTACAAGGACTTAAATCACTTTATTCAAATTTCTTGGTAACTTAACTTATTATTATTATTAAGTCATCACTGAATTGTCTGTTTTTTACGTTTTGACCCACTGTGCAGTGGCAGCGTGCGTCTTTTGTGTTCGGGCACGCCCAACTGGTGCATCTTGGTGCACTTTCTTCATTTTGCCTCGGCTGCAGTTGCATTTATGCGATATTTTTATAGCAATTTGAACGTTTGCCAAATTGCTTTTCCGACACACGCATCTGCGTCCCCCAAACGCAACCCCAGTCCCAGTCCCACCCACACCCCCATCTCCACCCCCACAGACCAACACACGCACACACACACACACACAACTACAGCTTGTAGTTGTTCAGCCCTTTTTTGGCCAGGCATACACAAAAGATTTTGGTTGTTATTGCTATTATTGTTATTGTTGCTGCTGCTGCTGTTGCATGTCGTCGCGCCAAACCAATTGGCAGAGGGAGATGCAGAGAGGAAAACAAATAGGGCGAGAGAGAGAGAGAGAGAGGAGAGGGAGGTAGCGAAAGGGAAAGAAAGGCCAGAAGCAAATCAAACGCATCATTTGACTTCCGGCAAGCCGTTGCAAGCAACGAGCCCATCACTTGTCTGTCCATTTGTATGTTCCTGTTGTTGTTGTTGTTGTTGTGGCTGCTGTTGTTGCCATTGTAAGGCGTTACAATGTGCCACAGATGTTGGCCAGCTATAAAGCCATGCGGCGACGCCAATATCAAATCACTAGTCTCGGATTTGTTGCAACAGGCGCAAATAAATGCAACATTTAGCCAGCGAGCACGTTCGTGTCCCCTGATTCTCCCTCGTATGTCCTCTTACACTCGCACACCCGCACGTACACCACCCCCGCACCGCCCAACCACATTTGGCATTGCGCGTGTGGTGACGTTTTGTGGCTAGAGTTATATAGTACTTATTTTAGCATTTGCCAAAAGCCAAATGCCAAATGAAATTGGAAATGGAAATGGAAATGGAAAAGCAACGCATTTTGTTCAAAGAAATGGGAGGAGGTGGGTGGTAATGGGCGGTGGGGGGTGGGGTGTTTGTTCAGATTGGCGCAAACAGCAGCCGCCAGTTGGGCGCCCACTAAATAAACTGAACTCTCACCTCGAGAATTCTTGCAACTAAGCCATTGTCTGCCACTGCTCAGGGATTAACACCTGCCCACATGCACACACATGTGTCAAGCAGACACACCCAACACCAGGCCACAGGGGGGCCGGGGAGGAGTGTGGAGCTGCCAAAGTAAACATTTGCACAATTTAGTGTCAAATTTACGATACAAGTTATTATTAATTTGTCATCAGAGCGCACATAAATATAACACAAATGAAACAGACAAAGTCTGAGCAACAGATCCATTTAATTGGGCAAGATTTTAGTCTTTGTCACTGTCTGTTTCTCCATCTAGCCCATCTATCTATCTATCTATCTAGTATTTATATAGTATCTATATCTGCATCTGTATCTGTATCTGTATCTGTATCTGTATCTGGCATGCCTGGCTGTCTATTGTTGCTTTTGTTTTTCTGTTGCTAATGGATCACGGCTAATTGTTTTGATGACATGCCTATAAATACTTACAAACATTTAGTAGATACATTTAACCGTCTGTCTGTCTGTTTGTCAGTCCGTCTATCTGTAAGTAACGAAATTAGCAAATAATAATAAGAATGCATGAGAGCATTAACTAGGAAGGTCATCCAAAGGCAATCTTAAGCATATATAATGCCTTTGGCATTGTTAACTGGAATTACTGGTCTGCCATTCTCCCTCTGTCTCCCTCTCTCTCTCTCTCTCTCTCAATTTATATATATCTCTATCTCTCTTTGTGTGTGTTTTAGGCTAAGCAAACAGCTGGCGATTGTCACTTGTCAAATTTAAGCGCTTTTACGACAATTCCAATGCGACAGACGCCTACACAATGGCAACATCTCACCTTTACAGAACTCTATACCTATATATCTATTGCTCGCTCTATCACTCTCTCTCTCTCTCTCTCTCCCTCATACACACGCACTCATTTACTGTACATGTATTTATGTTTCTTTGCAGGCAATCTTATTTTACACACCAAGATGGCTGTGGAAATCTTGGGAGGGTGGCAAGATTCATGCACTCATCATGGACTTAGATATAGGCATTTGTTCCGAAGCCGAAAAAAAACAAAAAAAGAAATTACTTTTAGATTATTTATGGGAAAATTTAAGGTGAGCAAATCAAATCTCAACTTTCTGCAAATTGAAACACCAACTTTGTTTCAGATATCACAATTGGTGGGCCTACAGATATTACGTGTGTGAACTGCTCGCCCTAATAAATGTGATAGGTGAGTAACAATGGCAAACTCGATCAGCAGCAACCATTATCATCATCATCACCATCATCATCATCATCATCATCATCATCATCATCAGCATTGTCATGATCATCTTGAGGTGCAGTTGCAGGTGCAGAGAACTGTTCCAGTTTTGCATAATGCCATAAACAATTTTGGGGTTAACCACACACAATGCCCATAGCATCTGTGTAGACTACATGCTATGTCTATAGTATATGCAATACTCACAACATTCATATATATATGTATATAGTATGTATTCACAATGTTCACTCATTCATTTTTCCGAGGAAAATCAATGACGATCTTTTATCGACTGACCGTAGCCACGGGCCGCATCAAAATAAACAAATTTTACTCATTGCTGCGGATTCCTGGCTTCGATTTCATTTAGCGGACAACGTGCGCCACGTGCGCCACATTCGGAAATCTAACAAAATAATTAGCTGTCAGAATATACATAAGAGAAATAAAGAAATAAACAATTATCAACAATACATTCACAACAATACATTCACAACAATACAACAATACAATGTGTGTGTGCAAATGAACACAGCATTAACAAACGAACAGAGTTCAGACTAATTGAATGTTGACGTTTGATGAGCTTACGAAAGGAGTAAATTACGCTATTCTCCACAGTTCAATTTTTGGATTGTATATTTTGAGTTCATAATCATAAATACGAAAAACCCGTATTTATAAATATCCAATTTATTGGCTGATATAAATCTCAACTGAAGATAACTTTGATATTTTATGGAACCTGTTTCCATGGTTGCCATAGGTTCAAGGTTATCCGTCTATTCTCCCAATTAAATACAATATATACAGCTTATGAGTGGGAAATCTTCCCGAAAATCCCAAAAATAGACTGTATAAATATACACTTTCGATGAAGCTCACTTTTATTTATTTTTGTAATCAATGAGAGGCGAATTCTGATGAAGATACATTCCGTATAATCGCATTGCAATGATAGATTAACTCATTTACCATGTCGTTAACGGACTCCCAGCGAACTGAGCCGGATAAATAAATTGATCAGGAAACCTTACCAAAGATATAGCCTGCATCAAGTGGCTAACCTATCATTCGAGAGGCAGCCGCATCATTTGCAACAAAACTTGTTAACAATAACATATTTCACACACACACACGCACACACACACACACACCGACAGCGAGCTGGAGGCAGCAATAAACCCATAAATTACCCCCGCTAATTTCGTTGAATAAACACTGTTTTCATATCGTATACTGCCATTTAAACATTTCCAAACAAATGTATATATATATATATATATATATATATCTATATATATATATATGTAGAATATGTACATATGTATATGTGTATCTTTATTAATATTTATTTTGTTCGTTGCATAGGTCAAATGTTTCTTATGAATAAATTTTTCGATGGCGAATTTATGACATTTGGCTTGGATGTGATAGATTATATGGAGACCGATCAGGAAGATCGCATGGATCCGATGATTTACATATTTCCCAGAATGACCAAATGCACATTTTTTAAATATGGCTCAAGTGGGGAGGTGAGTACAACCATGCCAACTGTAATCGGCTGATATTGACTGTATAATATATAATATATAATATTGATAAATATATGATAATGTATCTGTTTCTGTCTCTGTTTTGTTGCGATAGGTGGAGAAACACGACGCCATTTGCATTTTACCATTAAATGTTGTTAATGAGAAAATTTACATTTTCCTTTGGTTTTGGTTTATATTATTAACGTTACTCACATTATTAACGCTAATATACAGGGTGGTTATTATATTCTCACCTCGAATGAGGGTCTATTTATTTCGAATGAGATTTAGGTGAGTATATACAATCGATATATGTATGTACATATATATATATACATGGATATATCTATTTGGACTAACACTCACTTCTCTTTTTCTCCCCTCTCTTCGCCAATCGAATCTTCTCCGGATTGTAGGTTAGTGCGTCGTGACGCTATTGAAATAATCGTCCGTCGTTCCAAGATGGGCGATTGGTTTTTGTTGTATTTACTAGGTGAAAATATAGATACAGTTATATTTCGTGATGTTGTACAGGACTTAGCGAATCGTTTAGGACATAACCAACACCATAGGGTGCCTGGATTAAAAGGTGAAATACAGGATGCATGATATTGGGAGTATTAGAAAGGATACAAAATGCAATAAGTCGTCTCTAATTAAAAACAACAACAACAACAACATTCAACTATTTAGTACAACAACAACAGCAGCAGCCGCTTCATAAGTTCAAAAATAAAACTGAAAAAAAACGTATCTTACAAATACAACCAAAAAAACTATCGTCAATGCTAGCACATCGAAGTCATTTTCAATCATAAATGCAGCCAGCAAATATTGCAAGAGAGTAAAGCACAGAGACACCTCGATCACGATAAAGATAAAGCTAAAGATAATGATAACGACAAGGATTAAGATAAAGATAAACATTAGAATACCAATAGAGCCAAAAACACACAACGAATGTAAGCGGACTAAGCCGAACCAGAATCGAAATTGAAATTGAAATTTAAGAAACGTCAAATTGAACGAATTAGCCAACAAAAAACAACAACAAAAACAACGAATAATTAAAGCAGATAATGAATATAAATAATAATAAAGAATATTAATCACGAGGAGCAGCAGGAAAAGGAGATTTGGGCGCAGCCCCCCGAGCTGCACCCAAGGACATGGCAAAAAGATGCACGTAGCGACTGCATCCGACTGCTCGTCCCATGGATTCAAGTCAACAAGAAGAAGATGAAGATGATCAAAATAGAAGTTGCCCAGCGACAAGAACAAAGTGTGTGCAAAAAAAAACAAAAAGATAACGAGAAACGAATGGCAAAAGGAAATTAAACGAAAAGGAATGGAAAGGAAAGGAAAGGAACGGAATGTTAACAACGCTCTCTCTCTCTCTCTCTATCACTCTGACACGCAGAACAAACATAATTACACAGATACATACATGCAACACATACTCGCACATGAATCACATGCATCATATGCATCACACACACACTGAATATTCACACGGCATTACTCATACGCCCCCGTAGACGCAACACACTCAGCAGCTCCGCACTTTGCTTGTCATGCAGCAACACAACAAAACACCAACGAAGTCGAGACGACGCCCGCGTATAATTGCATTTCTGTATTAACCAATAAAAAACAAAACCAAAAAAAAAGAACAACAACAACAACAACAACTAGGACTCGGAAGCATCACGAGTAAGCAGCAACAACAACTTCAGCAACAGCAGCTGCAACTGTTTCGAGACGAAAAACTACAAAACTTAAGATCGTCCCTCATCAAGTAAATCAAATGAGTGAATGAAAACGAATAAAAAGAAATATGTAGAAGGAGAAAATCGAAGATGATAGTAGAAAGCAGAAGAAAAAAAGAAAATGAAAATGAAAAGAAAAGAAAACCAAAAAAAGCAGGCAAAAACAAAAAAAGTTTAATTAAATTAAATTCAATTCAATTAAATCACTTATTAAAAACAAAATGATATCTTGAAGTGTTCATGTATTCGAATATATGTAGGTTAACTAAGTACAGCATATAAATAATTCTAATTAATATATAATACACACATACAAATGCATATATGTGTGCATACATACACATACATACGTGGATCTATATATGTCTAGTATATAGTGGTATGCCTATGTAGATATATGCATACATACATATACATATACATATATATATATAAATATATACATATATATAAATACATACATATATATATATATATATATTTATATGTATACATAGTACATACATATATATATATATATATAAAGATACAAAACATTTTTTTTTCTAAATCTAAGTATTTGTATTACCCGCTAAAGAACAAAAATACATATATATATGTTAAAACACAAAAAAAAGAACAACAAAAAACAAAAATACAGAAACAAAAACTAAGCAAAAACAAAAACAAAAACCAATTTTGTATACAACAAACAAAACAAAACAAACAAAAAAATAAAAAAACAAACAAAAAAACCAAATTGATACCACACTAAATGTAAAGAACAAAAAATATCAGTAAATATCAGCGACAGTTCAGTAAATGGTAAAAATACAAACTACCAAAAATACTACATAAATACCACAAAAGAAATACCAAACCAAAAATATACAAAAATTAAATGCCGAGGATACTTACATTTACATGCATACATACCCGCATACCACACATACCACACATACCCACATACATATATACATACAAACATACATACATACATACATACATACATACATACATGCGTACATACATGCGTACATACATACATAGTTTAATTAGGTCAAACTTTAGCGCGCATCATTATACTATAACCAACAAAAGAAAGCCGCCATGAGCATAATAAGAATTAAAATTAACAAAAATAATAGCAGCCAGACACTCAGATAACACTCAGTTAACACTCAGATAACACTCAGATAACACTCAGATAACACTCATGGAGCATATTTTGAATTAAATACAAGCATAGATCGCATACGGAAACGAAAGTTCATTTCCACATTATTATTAATCATCATTGTTAAACTAAAACTGAAAACGGGCTGAGCAGCATTCATAGCATACCAATTACCAATTACCAATTACCAATTACTAATTACCAATTACCAATACGATTACCACAAAAATAACGAAATTATAAATAAAAGCATAGTTCATAATATTCTGCCCAATAATTGCGATAATTGCATATATTAATCATATTATTCTACACTATAGACCAATGAGCAAATTATTTCTCACAACTTGATTGCATAGCATTAAATTCACAAACACACACACACACACATAATGCCACACACACACACACACAGTCGCATAATAGATATACTCGACTTATTTTGTAAATTCTCATTGGCATTGCAGCTGTTGGAGTCGTACTGCAGGCAGAGCTGCCAATTGTAAGTGAATCACTGAAAGCCAATCATCTTGAGCACTCTGGTCTACACTCACTCATACAGGCACAAAGAAAACACACACACACACACACACACATATATACACACATATATATAGATATATGTGTGTGTGTCCTTCGATCTTCTCATTTACACATTCACATTCGCATCGAAATATCGAATTGACCACATCATGTGCTACAAATTGTAATATCCGTCCAGAAAACTTTTTGAAGCGCACTTTATTTGTAAGTTTACAAAGAAAGAGAAAAATAAAAATATAGAAACAAACGATTCGTTTAAAGACTTAGCCTGAGCCAGATCTAATATAATCGTTTCGTTATCACTTTTGCTCATCATCATTTAGTTGAGTTCAATGTAAACAAAATAAGATATCAACTGAAAAAGGACCAAACAAGTTTCAAACGCCTATAAAACGCTTTCAATTTGAGTTGTAGCAAAACTGAATCTCCTTCTATGGTATATCTATCCATTTCAAGTGTATCCTTGTACCACTTAATTGCTCTCAGTGTAACGCATGTATCTGTCCCACTCTGTCCCTCTACTCTTCCACTCTTACACTCTCACACTCTTGCACCCTTCTCTCATACACTAAGGACGACTTAAGACGACTATCAGACACAGCCAAAGAAGCCAAGCCAACGAACAAACGTCACTGCCAGCGAAAATGTTGTAGAGTTAAAGTAGACATTTATAGCAAATACTCATATACCCTGTTATATAGCAAATAAAAGGCAGCTCCAGTTCAGCTACAATGCCAATCGCGAATCACGAGTCACGAATCACGTATCAAGAACAAAATAACGAATCACGAACCACGAACCACGAACCACAAGAAATCACAGCTTGGCACTTCTACAATTTGGAATTTCATACCTAAATACATACATACATATACCCACGTATGCATATGTACAAGTAGAATGCGGGTGAAGGATTTGGAGACACTTCACGGAGTTTGTCCCCAAACTGGAATCATCAGCAGTCGCTTAAACTAAACAACCACAACAAGAACCACAACAACCACAACAACAGCCACAACAACAACCACGACAACAACAACAACAACAACACAATACTTAGCTTTTAGTCCATAATTATTTACTTAGTTACATTTGTTATATTTTATTTGTATATTTGTATTGATTTTCTCACAACAGCATATTTAAAGACGCATTAGAGTTTAGCGAACAAGGTTTGAAGATAATAAAAATAAATGGAAAAGAAAAAAGAAAAACGAAAATAAACGAAAAGAAAAGAAAAGAAAAGAAAAAGAAAATCTAACTTCTAGGTCGCTATACAACTTTATAGAAAAACAATAATTATACCAATAACGATAACATGTAATTTTAGCGTATCTTTTTTTTTCGTCAAATGCTTATCGCCAAATATGTGTAAGCCTAATGTCTAGTTGCAAGAACATAACGACAGTGCAGAGAAGGAAATTATTAACTTGGTCTAGAGAAGAAACTAAAACACAAGGAAACAACAAATTAGTTTGTTTGTGCGTTTTTTTTGTTGTCACTAGCCAAGTAAAGGATGAAAATAAGTAATGATTAATTGAATATAAACTGAAATCTATGCAACACACACACACACACATACACAAAAACCAAAACCAAAACAAAAACAAAAACAAAAATAAATAAATAAACCATGTAAAAATCATATATATACAAAATAGAGAATGATAAATGGTATTTAATGTAATTTGATGGAGAAAGTGAAGAAGTGAAGGAAAGCAACATAAAATATATACACATACATATGCATATGCATATGCATATGCGCAATGGAAAGCTAAAGTACGCATAATACAAGGAAAATGCCATTAGTTGTTAGAGTTAATGCGATACGTACATGCATACATAAAGTACATACATAAATACATACACATATATACATATATACATAGATACATATAAACATATATGTATATATCTAAGGACTACATTTATATATACTATACATATAAAGGTAAATATATATAGATCGAGAGATGGGTCCATCTTGATGGACATCTTCTGTCTGTATGTGAACACAGCTCATAATACTTAGTTGGAGGAGCAGGGTTCAGCAAGTAGGGCATATGAGAAGTGTAACTCAAATCGAACTAAAAGCAATTGTAAAATATCTCAAACTCTCCTCGATGGGAGCAAATCGAATATCGTATTTCGTATTTCGTATATCGTTCGTACATCGAATATGTCGCAACGTATTCTTTTTCCAATGCAATACTTTATTTTTCAAAGTGTTTGCAGCATTATTAATTACGATCTAAACATACGAATTGTATTAACTAAGAGTGTAATACTTATTTATACTTATATACACCTAAAAGCATGAGAACATTTCATTCTTGAATAATCCAAGATGGATAAACCACTAGATGCAATAAGCATTAAGCCACAAGCAGAACATTTGGACTTTTGCCAATCTTCATCAATTTTCCTCTTCACTCCAATGATTCTCACAGACAGTCCACAGTCCACAGTCCACAATCCGCAGTCTATAGTCCACTTTGCTCCTAAAAACCAAAAAAAAAAAAAAAAACAAACGAAATCCTTAAATCTAGTCCAAGTAAAACTTCAACTTCACTCGATGAACCTTTTGCTTTTTATTGGTCTATCAGGCAACAGAAGCAATAAATGCGACATTCAATTAGCCCTTTTAATAAGTCCTTTTAATCCTATCTAACTGGTATATATAACATATATATAACGAGTATATGTTATGCACAAGTTGTTCTTGGAATCTCAAACGCAAACTCAATTTCATATTTGTATTCAACGGATTTTTTATCATTATTATGATTATTATTTGGTATTGCTTTATTCGATGTTCTTAAGAGGTACTATGCTACTTATGTACTTACATATATATATGTTGGATTTACGAGATGTTATGTAGTTAATACATATGTATCATTTGTCATTTCTGTATGTCGTTGCTTTGTTAAGATACTCGTTTTGTACTTTTTGTTTACATATTTTTTTTCTTTTTTTTTTCTTTTTTTTTTTTATTGTTTATTTGGCAATAAAGCGAATACGTATCATTGTTTAACTAGTTTTATTTTCCAACATTTCGCAGATGAGATTAATGTTCATTCCGATATGATATGATATTGATTATGTTTACTCTGTTGCCCGGTTTCCAACACCATTTCCAGTACTGTCCTTCACAGTCTTCTTACAATATAGTTCACACTTTTTCCCACTCCTACAGCACACTCTCTCTCTCTCTTTCTCGTTCTCTTTCCCTTTCTCTCTTTCTCTGGCTGCCTCCTTCGCACTCTGTAGGCGCATCCGACTTCGAAATCGCCGTACAGCAAGTAGGTCAATTTTCTCGGTTTAAGTATCTAAACGAGAGATCAACAAATATCGAAGTATATTGGTGAAATTTTCTCAACTTATATTTGAAATACATTAGCAAATGCAATATATAATACTTATTTGGTTGGACTCTTGATCTCTTGATCTCTTGAACTCTTGAACAACAAATAATACTAATCATAATTAACATAAAAAATTCAATTTTATAATAACTGTGCAGATAGTGCAAACTTTTGATTAGAAACAAATGTTTTTTATCGTAAACCAATTGAATCGAAATTGTAAAAAAATACTACGAATATGAGACCGAGGGGAAATATGATAAAATTCTGAAATCTGATACTGCCAATTCACGTTCTCAGACATACATACATATTTAGAAGACAAAACAAGCAACACAAAATTTATAAGATCTGCAAGCATATAAGAGTAAACAATATACAATATACAATACGATTACTTATATACAAGGCATACATAACACACGATTGAAAACAATGAAAATTGCTGAATATTTAGAATGCGAAATTTAATAAGCAACAAAAACAAAAACAAAAAACAAAAACAAAAGTAATATGAATAATCTAGGCATATATATATATATATATTTTGTTGGATTAGTTGAATTAGTTGCGGGCGTGTCTCGGTTCGCATTTCCAGTTTGCAAACTCATTTCGGGATTCGGGAGTATCTTTGAGTTCGCGTCTATATATATATATATATACATATATATATATGGACAATTAATGCTCGTATGTATGCATGTGTGAGTGTGTGCGTGTGTGTGAGTGTGTATGTTTATGTACTATGTGTGAATAAATAGCAGACAATAATTAGTAAATTTGCAACAAATGAAACAAAAACAAAGAAACAAAAAACGAAAAAAAAAACAAATGGAAAAAGGAAAATGGAAAATGGAAAAAGGAAACCAATGGCAATTTTTTTGTTTGTACTATGCGTTACCGTTAATTTGCACCCAGGTCACACACATTATACACACCAACGTACCAACGTACTGCCACAAATGTCTGTGTCTCTGTCACAATTTGTATCTGTATCTTAGGTTCGTGCAAGTCAAAACAGGGTATACAAAAACGGCCCGACTCTTCAGTTGCGATTACTTT
Organism: Drosophila imparisetae; assembly: GCA_035042265.1. Taxonomy (NCBI): domain Eukaryota; kingdom Metazoa; phylum Arthropoda; class Insecta; order Diptera; family Drosophilidae; genus Drosophila; species Drosophila imparisetae. The sequence goes on from JAWNLP010000147.1 coordinate 1,594,455, forward strand.
TGTCTTGGTTTTGGTTTAAAATAGTTCAAATAGCTGAAGGACTCTTGATTTCAATTGAAATGCAGGCAGCTGCAGGCGCAAAGTAGTTCCTAAAATGTATCCAAGTTATCCAAGATCGAGCTGTCGATGGAGAGATCAAGTCATGCTGACACGCAGCACTTTCGATTGGGTTTGGATTGCAATCGCCCTCCAAACTGCAATACAGTTGGCAATTGTTTAATTGGGGTCGTCTTTGTTTATAATTGAATTGATCGTTATGTTGGTGCTTAGCTAAGTTTCTGTCAGTTTATTAATAATAATAGTACTCATAAATGTAGTTCCTTTCTCGTTAGCACAACAATTTTGACGTATAAGAAAATGCCTTAAAGTGATTTTCAAATTATAAACAATTTAAACTATAAACAATGTATATAATATAGTGCCCAAAACAAATACAAATTAAACATATTGGAAAGAATTTTTTTTAAATAACAATAATTAGAATCGTATGTATTTTAAGCGTAAGCATGACTTTTAATTAACACCTAAGACACATAGAATTGTACATAACTTATTATACGTATACGTATACTTATACAACATATGATATATGCCACATGTGGCATGTATTTTATAAGGAACTAGATCCTAATAAGCAAAACGTTCAACAAAATTACAATTACGTTTTCCATATTCAGATGACTTTTGACGCAGACAAAGATCATATTCTAGCTAAAGGAGGAATCGAAACCAACAAAACCAAAAACCAAAAACCAAAAAAACCAAAAAACACTTTTGTATTTCAAGTTATTTTCCACAGTTCTTACGTTTAGTCAAACTTACAATTAATAAATAATACAAATACTAAACAATACAAATAATAAAACAAAACCAAAACCAAAAAAAAAAACAAAGAAAAGAAAAAAAAATGTATGTAAAATAATTGCATAAATAATTTCAAATATATTCGCCGATTGCCTTCAACTAGAGGAATTTTGATTACAAAATTAATAATGAATATTATATGTGAATTAATAAATATTGCATTACGAGAATATTTATACAATGAATGGCAAACTAATGAGAAGAAGGATGACAAGCGACGATGACGATGACGATGACGATGACGATGAAGATGAGGTAGGAGAACAGCGGAGTCAGAAGGATAAACCAACAAACCAAGCAGAACAGCAACAACAACAAGAAAAACAAATCTACACATAATGAAATTCAAAAAGAACTGAAGTAAAAACAAAGATTTTAAAAGCAGCAACAACAAAAGTTAAAAGTTAAAAGTAAAAAGTAAAAAGTAAAAAAGTAACAAACAACAAACAAAAAAGCGAATACAAAAAAAATATTTGTAAACAGCAAATGATAGGAAGAAGCCGAAGAACGGAGCCCCATAAGACGCAAAAGTTATATACATTTACATAGGTTATACATAATACCCATACATAGTGCAAGCGAGTACATACATGCGTATAATGTATGTGTGTATGTATTTGCCTTTATCAATTGAACATTATCCACTATCAACACACAGCCACACACACTGTCAACAAGTCAAATTTGTGCACGTCTTTTAGCCGAAACTCAAGCAAAATTTATTGAACTAAGTAAATTATAGAAAAACGAAAGTAATTTTATCTATTAGCCAGAATCCAAATCAAAATTAAAACCGTTAAGGGTCGTCTACGTCTGAGAATTAAAAGGCTTTCCCTTTTCTACTTTGGGCCCACTACTTGATTTCACTTGATTTACAGACAGTTTCATATATTTGTTGAACCAGAGAAATGTTTAGAAACCACACAAACACACAAACACATACACATATATATACACATACACATACACATACACACACGCACACATATCCAACAAACTTTTCAATGGCCGACATTCGATATTCGCTGAGGAATATGGATTCAAATCGATTCGGAGTCGGAACCCTTCTCTGGTTGGGTGCCCAAGTATTTTTCAGTTACATTCTTCTGCGCCGTTTTCGTGTAGACGAGCTGATACAGTTAAGGTCCTTCCTGGGGTCCATTCATCCATATATAAATGCATACACTCACATATATACATATATATATGTGTATATATATATATATATATATATTATATACATATATATGTAATTTATGCCGCCATAAAGAAAACACAAGCAGCAACAAAAACCACAAAGCAAAAAACATACATAAGTAAATTAAAAGTAAAAGTAAAAAAAAAAAGTAAAAGTAAAAGTTAAAATAAAAGTAAAAATATAAGTAAAAGTAAAAGTAAAAATAAAAATAAAGTAAAAGTAAAAATATAAGTAAAAGTAAAAGTAAAATTAAAAATAAAAGCAAAAGTAAAAGTAAAAATATAAGTAAAAGTAAAAATAAAGTAACATATAAGTAAAAGTAAAAGTAAAAGTAACAGTAAATAATACTATAGTTCACACATTTACAATTTACATTTAGATCGTAACGGTATTTCTAATTTACATTAAATTCTTATAAGCATACACCGCAATTACGGAGCATAGATAATTAAACTAATTAATAATACTAAATTAACTAGTTAAAATTGTGCGCTAGACGGACACGCAACCGCAACACGCAGGTCCTGCGTTAGTGAATAGTTTTTTTTTTTTTTTTTTTTTGTTTTTTAACTAGTTATAATAATAATAATATTGAATACGATACATTATTAATTGAGTATAGATCTTGTTTACGATTATTACGAAACGTTTAATTTTGTTAATACGAAAACAGAACGCGAGCATGGTTAATAAAGCTTTAATTTGAAGCTACATATTTATGTATATATATATATACACATTATATATATATATATATATATAAATACAAATAAAGCAGGCGAAATAAACGTCCTCAGTTTATAAATTTTCAAATGAGTGACAAAAAAAAACAACAACAAAAAAAGAAAAAGAAATAAGAAAGAAAAATAAAATGATCGTAACGTATTTACACCTAAGGCCCATACAAGTATATTACAATTAAAATTATTTAAACATCAATTTATTACTGATAGGGAGCTGAAACCGATTCCCGGCAAGCGAAATTATTTAACACATTACTTAGCTGAATATGAATAGATCCGTGGCATCCGTGGGTAGGAGATCGGAGTAGTCGGATGGAATAAGTGCAGTGCGTGCTATATACATATGCGTCTACATACGTACATACATACATGCATGCGTACGAAAATAGGTGTGTGTATGTATATGTGTGCATAGGCACATGTATGTGGCACATACATATCTATAGCGGCAACAGTTTTTAGTCTATACTAATAATAAATGAAGCATCAGAAACTCAATAAAAAAAAAACAAACAAAAAACAAAAAAAAAACAAAACAAAAACAAAAAAAAAAACAAACATAAAATTAACTAAAATAATAAAATTAAAGAGAAGAAAAAATATAAATCGATATACAATAAACATGGCAGTAACACATATATGAAGCCCCTATATTGAGGATATAAACGTGAATTTTTAGCAGTGTAAGTAATAAATTATACACAGACACATACACACAAGTCAATACTACTTGATCGAACATGAACGATAGCAATATGTCTGCCCAAGTGTTGAACTAAAACCCCGAAAACTGATTGACAAGAACCCGTACAGCATACATCATTTTCAGGATCACAAAACATATTCTTATATATATAGGCAAGTGCGCAGCATACGACACGTAATGGCTAAACAATACGTACACACATACATATGCATATACTACATATATATACATATATACATAGAGTATATGCATATGCAAATAATAATAATAATAATATTAATAATAATAATACATGATATTAATATCCAATAAATGGAAGTGAAATGCTATGATCCAATAGTAAAATGTAACTCTAAGCGTACATTATACATACATTCACACATACACACATACATCATACACACACCCACACACACACGTACACTCACAGGCATACAGACTTGTAAATATGACACACATACACCATACACATACATATAAATAACACACATAACACACATACACACACGCACACACACACACATACACATACATACAGAATAATCACACACACACACAGAAGAAGCGTACATCGCATTACATATAACAAGTAAATGGCAAAGAAAAAGAAAAGAAAAAAAACAAAATGAACAAATGCAAATCATATGCGTCAAAGTAAAATTAAAAAAGGTAAAGGAAAAAGTAAAAGTAAAAGTAAAAGTAAAAGTAACAGTAAAAGTAAAAGTAAAATACATACAACAGCAATTAAGCGCAGACAGAACGAATTCAAGAGGCACGGTTAAAGGGTTCATTGGGGTCAATCAGCTTTGATTGATGCCTGATGATTGATGATGATGATGATGATAGAAAGCAATGGAGCATAATGAGAATTAATAAATTACCAAGTAATATTATACAAATATTATTATATAAATTATTATAATTATAAATTACTATTAAAGAAAAACCCAAAAAAAAAACAACAAAAAAACAAAATACAAAACAAAATAAAAAAAAACAACCAAAAACACAACAGATAATGAAACAAAACCAATTGACAACGTTGTATGATTTTGATCAGAAAGTAATAAACACAATTTTCGATTTGTTACGAAATATACATAAATATCATCAAATCTTTTTATTCTGGGATGGTTAACGGTCACATAAAGTAGACTATGAAAGCGAGTAGTGCTGCAGCGCCATCTAGCTTTGGTGGCTAGCTCTAACTGCAGCAAGCAGTGCACAACGAAGCATTCCATTGCCAAAACCAGCAAGCAGTGCACTAGCAATGCAATAAAATCGGAATATTGGCAGAAAATTCGGAACTCAGCTGGAAAAAGGTTGAACGGCGATAGACGTTCTTTAGACTTAGATCAGATTACATTAGCAAAATTTGCTCGCGTGGTTTGCAAATCAGACAATTGATGCTTTCATATTTTCCCGCTAGAGGGCCCGTTATTTGAAAAAAGGGTCAACAAACAAACAATAGATGACATTGTAAATGGAATTGAATATTAAGAGGTAATAAAAATGATAAGAACAATGAAAGTTATTCTACGTATCTAATCTATGTGGTCATTCAAAAGCATTCATTCCACAAACTTAATTACATCACATTAACTAACTATAGTAAAGCACGTAATAATAATGAAACTATCTTTCGCCGCAATTCGATTCCATTCATAAATACGCTTCTCAAGGATGTAATGAAAACACACAACATGAGCTAATCCCTATCGCAATCGCAATCAGGATCGGTGTAATGAAAACGCCGTTTAAAGATCGAGCAGCGATATGTGTCTGGGTTTGCTTAACATGCGATATAATTGCCGCTGATTGAATTGTCAAACGCTGATGCCTCAACATCCGCACGCTCCTCACGTATCCTGTGTCAAACAGCAAACGAGCCGCCGATCTGCAATTCTACCCTCAACATCAACAACAGCAACAACAATAACAACAACAACGACACCCCGAGTATTAGATGAGTCCTTAACGATAAGCGCCAACTTTTCCACAGCGACTGAGTTTGTTTTTATTTTTTATGATTTTTTTCCATTTTAACGGAAGTGCACTATGCAGAATATAATAAAAATAGAGAGAAAACTGCAACTGGACGTTTGTTTGTTTGTTTGTTTGTTTGATTGTTTGTTTGTTTGTTTGTTGCATTCGCTGATTTGGCATTTGTATTTGTTTTGGCGGCTACTGCATTGAAAACTCGAAACGAGCAGAGCTCTACTATACAGATGTACTTCAAATATGCCCCTCATTAGTCAGTCAGTTAGTCAGTTGTTCAGTTAGTCAGTTGTTCAGTTAGTCAGTTGTTCAGTTAGTCAGTTGTTCAGTTGTTAGTCAGTTTCTGATTAACAGTCACACTTTATTTGTGGAAGTCCTTTTTGCTTGTTGATGAAAAAACGAAACACTTGACTGCATGCCAGACGAAATTGCAGCTGACAAACTCTCTCCAATTGCCAATTGAGATGTCCTTTAGCAGGAGTAGTAGCAGCTGCCCAATTTCCGTTAGTTGAAACAAGCAACTAAGTCGCCATAGAAATTATAATGCATTTTATAGACAGAACAGAATGTTTTGCTTTCATATATTTGGCATTTCTGGTTACACCTTTTAGAGTAAATGTTCAAGTTGAAGATTAAAGTGATGCTCCCTCAATCTGTCCTCTACCCTTTGTGTGTGTGTGTGTTTGTGTGTGTGGAGTAGGACCTGCTATTAACACTGCCACACGGAATAATCCCGGCACAGAAGTCGAAATGCACATTCAAATCCAAATTCAAATAGGATCAAAAACACAAAGTTGTTTTTTGCATTGTTGTTTTTAATTTTATGTTTGTTTCTGATTTATTTATTTATTTATTTATTTATTATTACATTTGACTGAATGCCAAACATCCCAAGCCCCTCTTCCCCGAGTTAAGCTCATGTATTATGAATAAGTTTATCGTCCTGTGCCATGTCTATTTGCTTAGTGGGGATGCGCTACAGGGTGGATTTCAAGGGGATGATGGGGGCTGATGGGGAAAGGGGGGTGCTTTTGCGACAGCAGGCAAAACTCGTCAAAAATTAAAAGTGCGTGTCGAGTTTTTGTGTGTGTGTAGCTGCCAAATCATATTGCGGCATTTGTTATGCACCAAACAGAGGGAGTTCATCATTTCGAAAATCCCAATATTGTCCTTGCCCAAAAACGTGATTTGTGTGGATACAAGCAGAGGCCTACATTCAACTAGATGGAGGACTGACACTCACTGGCAACATGGGCCTAAATATGGGCTTCAATTCAGGCTGCAAGGGAGGCTAGTGGGCGTGTAGATATGTTTGTACTAGTTGCTTAAATCAGCATCAATTTTGCACAAGTTTCTTGCTTTTGGGCTTAAAAGTAAAGAAAATTTGTAGCAAGAACTTGAAAACTATCAGCACGTCTGATGTTCCAATGTGGTTTTGCAAACAGGCCTTTCGAAACTGTACTTTGCAAAAAGAATGCAAAAAACTATCGTTTTCAAAAGTAAAATCCAATTTTCATATAAATAAGCAAAAAGTTTTGTTGTAGCATATGACTTACAAAAAACAAAGAATTTTTGAAATTTTCGCTTGGGAGTCGCATAAGAATTGTCAACGGTCTTTGTCTTTTTCAAACTGAATCAATTTTGAAAGTTATTTGGGGTTCGGTACGAATATCTTTTGAAATGAACTGGCACAATTTGCTGCAATTTGGCTAATAGGATTAGTGTTGTGCCAACCACGGCAAACGAAAGGCGTCAAATAGATGCGCCAGAAATAATAGAGGAAAGGTGCTGTTGGCTGTTGGCTGTTGGCATTCAGCATGGGCACAGTCCTGGCCATTAGTGGAATCAACAGCAGTCCTTGCAGCAGAGACCAGCTACTCCGACAAAGGACAAAACGCTGCCCTGAATTAAAATCTCGGCTACGAGATTTTTATCCCGCTGCCAGTGGCAATAGCAGTCAGTCAGCCAGTCAGCCAGTTGCGCGGCTGGTCTCGCTGCCTTTGAGCAGTGTGACTGTTGTAGCCATTGTCAGCGAGGTGGAAAATGTTACGCTACAATTTAATTGAAAGGATAATCAGGCGCACAGCGGCTGCGCGTTATGTGAGGAGCGCACTCATTTAAAGGGGCAAGCATACAGCCGGGCAGGCAGCGAGGCAGCGAGGCAGCGAGGCAGGCAAGCCAGCAAGCACACACAAAGCTGTGTGCAATGAATGAGCGTATGAATGAGTGAATGAATGAATGTTGCAAATAGAAATAAATAGCAAACGGAGACGCGGCAGCAACGCTGGCAAACGGTGGCAACATCAGCTTTTGTTGTACCCGTCAAGTGTCCTTTTTGATGGCGACAACATGATGATGATGGCGTTCCGGGGTTGCTTCGGTAGACCTCGCTTGTGGCCGGGTCTCTGAGCCCACAACGTGGCCGGCTTGGCTTCCGTGCGATCCTCGCCCCGAATAGCTGTGAACGGGGAGGGGGGTGTGAAGGGGGAGCGCCTGTGGCGCAAGGCGTGTGAAGAACACGGCAGGAGGACACTTTGTCGCCAGTGAAAAGGGGTCGCAGCACTCACTCACACTCGCACTCACACTCACACTCAGACTCACACTCACAGGACATGCTGCAATCGCCGGCGATTGGCAAATGTAACTAAATAAAATTAAATGCGTTGCACAAGTTGCAAATTCGTGCACAATCAAATGGATTCATGCTGCGTGGCCCTCTTCCTGTGTGCTCCTCTCCCTCAATCCCTTCTCTTTTCCCTTCTCTCTCTCTCTGAGTCTGTCTAGCACACAAAAGCCAGCAGCAGGCGGCAAAAAATCAAAATAAAAAATAAAAAAAATAAAAAATGTAATTTTAATCGAATTCATTCGCCCCTTTCATGCATACAAATAGTTTTTGATTCACTTACTCAGCACAGCACACTCACACAGCATTCACATTCAAGCATTCAAGTGCCCAGCCCCTCGCCTTCGGCAAACCTTACAGGAGTCGCTCTCACACCTCACACCTCCATCCCCCCTCACTCTCTCTCTCCTTATATTTTTCTAGCACTCTTTGATTTGTGTTGTGCCAACAATCGTCGGATGCTCAGCGTGCTCAGCGCTCACCTTCCCCAATCCCTTCCCTTCCCTTCCCCGAGCGCAAAAGCATTCTTCCGCGTCTGCTGCAATTAACTTGCCCCTCTCAGCCGTCTCTGCTCGACGGACAGCGACTAACTGGCCAACTGACTAACTGACTAACTGACTGTTTGCCAGATTGACAAATCTCAGCACTTTTGAGTTATTAAAACAAAGAATTCTTTACTAATTAGCAACTGTTTGATTAAGCACCACACTGGAAAAAAAAATCCAAAATCGAATAGCCGAAGATCGAATACGCTGCATACAAATCTATAGAAATTCTTTTTCAATTTGTATTGATTTTGAAATTCGTATTATTGCATAAGGTATTTAGGGATATTTTCAATATATTGGAATCTAAAACTAACTCGATTTATTTATTTAATTATTTTTATATATAATATTTTATTAATTTATTTCAAATTGAGAATATTTTTTAATCGATAACTTGATAACTTGACAAATATTGTTGGCAAGTTGGAAATCACATTAGTTTTCAAAGGATTTCCACTAATGCAAGCTCGAAATACACTTTCCCGATTTGCCATTTTTCAGCTAGCAGTTGCCAGTTGTCGGTTTTCACGTGGCAGGTGGCTTTTGGGAGCGCAAGTCTTTGTTTGTCCATGTAAAATAATATTGTATTTGGCTGTTTGTCTATTTGCTGTGCGACAGTGTCGTTTCAGGCTAATGAAGGACACGCTGGCACGGGACACGGGGCATGGGGCATGGGGCATGCGGCATGAAGCATGGGGCTGTAAAGGGTATTGTCTGCATAAATGCGAAGGCTTAAAAGTTGGCACACAATGTATGCGTGTGTGTAAAAGGATACTTGTGTCAATTGAAATGTTTGTACAGATATTGTCCAGCGGATGTTTGAAGAATGTTGCATCTTCGATGGCGATAACAAACTAATTATGTCCTCGTCTAGGACTAGGCGCCACTTGACAGCTGCGCCGAAACTGATTTATGTAGTGCCCGAAAACCAACACAAGACCAAACAGCAGTTGGCTGACATAGCCAGCAATTAATGGGAAGCACTTTGCAATTGATTTGTCAAACAGGCGCAGGACCAGCACAACAACAACAACAACAGCAATGCTGAGAACAAGTGCAATGATGACGACGACGGCGCCTTGTTTTGAGATGTAGATGAGGGCTCCGACAAACACACAGACAGAGAGGAACAGGCTGGCTACCAGGAACTGATGCAGGAGCTGCTGCACTCCAATTTTGTCCAATTTTGAGAGAGTCCAGTGTCCTGTTTGTCAGCCTATTACTTAATCAATGCGTTCATTTTTAACCAGAAGTCCAAAGGATCTAAGCGCACAAGGAGCTGCAATTATGCGATACATGTTTTGACACAAGACAACAACAAACTGAAAGCGGACACCACCAACTGTTGTTGTTGCTGTTGTTGTTGTTAGTGTTGTTGTTGTTGTTCTTGTTGTTGTTGTTGGTGTTGTGTAATACACTGTAATTGGAACTGCAGTTGCTCAATTCTCACTTGGAGTGTTTTGTGGGCCGGGTGCCGTTTTTAACACGCCTTCGTCAAGCAGCCAGTGAGTGGCAGGCAGCCTCTGCTATCTGCTATCTGCTACCTGATCTACTCGGCATGCACCATTTATAATGGGGCAGTTACTTAAATGCGATTTCCCTGATTACGGCGAAGCAGCTGTTTGCCCATTATTATTACAAAAGGTGAGTTTTGTGCTGATTGTGTGTATCGATTCCCCATCTCAAATTTAGTATTTACTAGTTTTTATCAGTGCTAGACTTGACTTGTTCCATGTTCCCCCTGGCAGGACACCAGCAGGCCTTGCTCATCAGCGACTCGGTGGCCAGGAATTGGAGAGAAGGCTAAGTTTGTGACTGGTCGCATCTAGAATTGGGGAAGGAGGAGCATCTGTGTGGTGTGGCCCAGCTTTTATACGAGTATTTTATGAGTGGCTCCACAATCATTTTAGATGAGAAAAACTACAAAAGTGTCAAAAATCATTGCTTGAGAATAATGTATGAATAATGTACATGAATTGACAGAATTTTGTAAGGACTTTTCATATTTTTATTCCTGTGCCATCTTGAGTCAAGTTCTTCAAGTTCTGCTAATCAGCTGGCTGGGCAACACAATATAAGCCATCTCCATGGCATGAATAATGAATAATGAAAGCTGAATAGTGAATGGTCACCCCAGTGCACACCCAAAAGTTGAGCTGACCATTCAGCTTGACCGCTGGGTGCGAGTGCTGAATGGTGAACGGTGAATGGTGCATGATTGCCCAGAGCGTTGGTCTACCGCGGAAGTGACCAAAAGGCATAGGCGGTGATCTCAACGGCGGCAGACGCAGGCGCAACGGATTAGCAGCTCGGTCCCCAGGCGGGGCGGGGTGGAACGCGGACAGGGCGGGAAGCTGATGAGGACGGAGGACGGAGTACCTTTTGCCATTGTCCACGTCACGACCGCCTGGCATGAAAATGAAGCCGTTTTGGGCGATGCGATGCGAAGCGATGCGATGTGTTGTGTATGTGGCAACAATGGCCCAGTTACGAGTTGAGCTTGCCTCAAGCATTATTGCTGTTGTGCCCGTAATTGCCGCCCTGAGACCAAGCATTAGTGCCACGGCACGCAGCCATTTCAGCCCCTTCCCCCACCCCAGCCTCCTATTTCCGCTGTTTGGGCAACTGTTTTTTCCATTCATGATTTAGAATTTTTTTTTCTCGTTTTTTACTCAATTGCTGCTTGGAAGCTTAATCGAGGCGCATGCAAATAAGAAGCTGAAGTTGAAAAAATAGGTATGCAATGTCAATAAAAAGTAGAAGGCCCTTGGACGTTGTCCATTGTGAGGCATGCTTAGGCGACACACAAAAAGTGGCAACACTTTGCACATGCCACAAATGAAGAGGACACCTCGAGTTTAGCCAAGGCAAGGTCCTTTTACCTATCTATGTATAGTTGGCAGCTCGTGACATATCCGAGCATCAGGGATCAGCAGCAACAGCCGCAGCAGCAGGACCAAGTCTCAGTCTCAGTCTCAGTGTCATTCGTCATGGCTGTAGAAAGGAACAAAGAAAAGAAGAAGTGCTGGCGACATTTGCACGGAAAATTTGATCACATTATTACAGAAAGATACACAATAACCGAAAGGACAACTACTAAATGCTGCATGCTACATACTATACTATATGCTGTGCAACTCGGTCTCTTCTTGCCCGCCTTTGGGCATGTTGAGCATGAAAATTGCAATTTTTCGCCAGATAATTTCAATTTGTGAACAATGCTGCAATGTTGCACGATTTCGCACACTCTGTCTGTGTCCGAGAGAGAGAGACAGAGACAGAGTGAGAGTGAGACAGTGAGTGAGCTAATCAATTGATTCGTTGCGCCATCATCATCATCATCAGCATCGTCAGGAGAAAAGGAGCAGTAGTCAGTGTCAAAGTAGTCGTTGTCCCATCAATGCGTGGTGGCATCGACCGCAATCATTTGGCCACAGCGGGTACTCGTCCAAAAATGGCTACGCTTCGAATCGAGTCGCATCGGAGCGGATCGTTTCGGTTCGGTTCGGTTGGGAAACGAAACGGAACAGATCGCAGCCCCATTTGATGAGCATGGCTAATGCGCCCATTTATGGACCCCGTTGCGAGCTGTGTGTGTCGTGCAACTAGCAACTGGCTCCTGGGCATTTACCATGCCACATTTTGCAATGGCCAATCATTTTGCACATTTCTTTCATTTCCAATGTGCGATCTTTGATGTATTCATTTAGTTGTGGACACCCTGCCGTTGCGACACCAACAACATCATCATCATCATCATCATCATTCTGCTCTCTGAAGTGCTAAGTGGCCGCGTGTGACCAATTTCTTGAGCACAGCTGCCAATATTGGGCAGCACTGGCCAGCCTGGCCCATTGTTAACCAAACCATTAACTTTCCAATGCACCACTGAACCATTAAGCCATTAAGCCACTAAGCCTCTAAGCCACTGGTGGTGCCAATCCGAATGCTGAACAAATGATGAGCTTGCTTCCGATTTGATGAAATAATATCTGCCAAATATTGATTGAAACGAACTCAATTTGAAGCCGAATTGTTATTAATTAAAGTAGTTACTAAAACTAACATGATGTATAGATTTATTATTTTAAATATTCTCATTTTCAATATTAACAATTTACGTATTAAAGCAGTTAAAGCAGAAGTTCTTCGATATTTCATAGATAAAGTTATGCAAGATTTTTGAGTCGCAGTCGCAGTTAAATTTCAGACTCAGGCTGCATAATTTTGTTTAGATCTGTCTGCTCTGGAGGAAACATGAGTTGTCTGCAGGGATATGTATGTGAGTTGAGTAGTGGCTGAAAGGAAATGAAATGACCGGAAGTTAAATCAAGCCAATTCAATGCTAAGCCAAAAATTGTAAAAGATCAAAAAAGCAAATTGAACGAAAGTCGATGGCAAAAATTGTATGCCGGCCACGTAACAAAACTAAATACAAATATGTCCCCATTGTTGTTGTTGTGCCACCTTTGCTCTGTTGCTGTTGCTGTTGTTGTTGTTGTTGTTGGCACCTTTAGCGAAAAATTCAAATAAAACTTACACCTTTGACCGGCTGCCAGTCAGTCTTGACCATACAAATACGTAGATAGACTTTTGGTTGCCTCTCTGACCGAGGGACGACAAGCGGAAATCCTTTTTCAATTTTATTTTATAGCAGAATGCACACCCACACACACACCCACACACACACCCACACACACACACCCACACACACACACACGCACACACAGCTGCTGCAAGTTATAGCAAAAATATAAATTGAGTTGCCGGCCACTGAAGTTGATTATGGTCTACGCTTCACCGAATCTGAGCCAACAAATTTTCTCAATTCGGTTTAAAAATCAACACCAAGGCTGCCATATAGAAACCCCCAAAAGCCCCCACCTACAAACCACCCCTAGCCAACGCCTTTAGTAAGGGGCTGTTTTTTAACACACAACAAAAACAACAATAAAGAGAATGAAAAAGAGTAAAAAAACAAAAACGCAGTCGCTGCCAATTTGGGGCTGGCCAATACACTGGACTAATACACTAAGGATGTTCATATGGGTATGTGTGTGTGTGTGTGTGTGGTTGTGTGTGTCTGTGTGTGTTTGGGGCTAAGCCCTGCGGCTCACATATCAGCGTGCATTAAAACAAAGTGGGTATCGATGTAGAGCCCGCTCGGGTCCGAGCCAAAAATCCTTCAAGCCACCCTGCTCGCTGGGGGTGTTGACTCAATTTGCACAAAAGGCAAGAAGGAAAACCGATTCGCCATGCACCGAATTTTAATTACCCTAACTAAGAGATTGCATGACATGAAGTAGTTGAAGGGATCGAAACAAGAACAAGCTCAACCTAATAATAATATCTAAAGGACATATTGAGGCAAGTATCTAATGTTGAGCAGATATCTACAAGAAATATATATTTCAAAATGAGAGTCTGCACTACAGATGGGCAAATCGAAGAACTCTTTCGCAGTTAGGTTATGTGAAAACAAATATAAAGGGTCGGCTCTTCTTTGCGGATCAAACGGGCAAGCGGCAGCTTTCACTTATCAAAGTGGTCGGGGTCCAAATTATTTACGCCTTAAGCTGCAAAGCCGATTTGTCCACCCACTGGCCCCGATTATGCGCCACAGTTCCCATTGCCAATCCCAATCCCATTCCCATTACCATTTCACACATATGACATTAGGGCCTCTGTCTTGATTTGACGTATGCAAAGTATGCCAGTTTTTGGGAATATGCCACAGGTCCATTCGTCGACCGTTTCTCCCCCGGGAATTCTCTAGGATTGACGGAAGTGTCGGTGGCACTTAAGGCAACGCTGGCGCCGGAATTCGTGCGAAAGGAGGCTGCCGACGCTTCTTGGAGTGCTGCAGTGTCAGCTTGCAACAGATCAGCAACAGAGACAGGGCACAGTGGCAACTACATACAAGTGCAGTGCAGTGGCAACGGGGCAACGACAAGGGGCACAAAGGACAAGTGTCAAAAGTGTTTACGCAACATGAACCGACCGTTGCATGTCCATGTCGCTTGTAGTTTGTTGTTTGTCGTTTGTCTCACTTATTAATTGCATTTCGATAATAATTTCATGCTCGTTAACAACTCCCGACATGGTCCGGAACCGTATTAGTTACAGGACCCGCTCCAGCTCCGACTCCAACTCCAACTCCAACTCCGTCCTGTCTGCGTCGTTAAACAGTCGCTAATTAGACGCACATGTGTAACACAAAACCGCATTTAAGCGTTACCAAAGAACCCCGACGAGGCCGCCGGACACGTACGAGTGCGAGTGTGAGCACAACTATGAGTGTGAGTGTGAGTGCGAGTGTGAGTGCGAGTATGAGTGCGAGTGTGAATGAGAGATTACGAGTTTTTCACCCCGCCACCAACGCGACTCTCGCCGAGTTCCGGCGAAGCACTAAAACTGTCCCAATTGTAACGAAATTATACACTTGAACTTCTTAACTTTGCCCCGGGGTCGCTCACGTCACTTGTGTGTGTGTGTGTGTGTGTGTTGGTTGTTTGTTGTTTTATGTCTCTACTGCCTGCAGGTTAAGCACACCGCACGACCTTTACACATAAGCGGGAAAGGGGCTTTCATTGATATTTAAAAAAGATTTCAGCATATGTTGCCAAACATTCTGTAATATTTTCCAAAGTGTATTTCAAATGTCCAAATGTCGATCAGGGCATTCAACAGAAATGCGCACCTGAGAAATGGAGCGTAGATTGTAAATCTCTTTGTTATTCGCAGCCGGCTCCAAATCTAAATAACAAAGATTCAGCTCCTTCCTGCAAACGCGACAATGGTTTGGACACCACGCACTGCGTGGCCAGCTCATCTCTGCAGCGATGGATGCAGTCACCTGATCACCACTTGGAAGCCTCTGTACTCCTTTAGCTGGTAGGAATGAAAAGGTATTCGCTTCTCCGTGAACAATCTCTGAATTGTCCTGTAAGCGTCAATACCACTTGGCATAACTCTTACAGTACCACCACCACTGCATTTGAGCATAAAGCTGTCAGGCAGTGCTTCCAGCAGTCCAACATCGTTGGTGATACCCTCAGCAATAAGTGGTGGAGGCTTGGAAGGCCTTGTAGGCTGAAGTTCAGCAGTGCGAGTATTTGACTGAGAACAATCACGGATCTCGGCGGCAGCGCGTCTCAGCCATGGGTCTGCTGGATACGACAGAAACGTTGCTTAGAGTCATGGAAGATCATCCGGATGTGCTGCTCAATTTGCACCCAATAGTGATTAAAGTTGTGGCTTACATAATCCAGCGCAACATAACCTATTTCTATAAGCAAATGTTCTCGCTGGTCTACGATTTGACGTCCAAGTCCATTTCAGCTGAGATGTGGCAAATGCTCGAGCTAATCTATCAGGTGTTCAAGAAGGATGGTGTCGATTACTTCATTGACATTATGCCAGCGTTGCATAATTATGTAACCGTCGATACGCCAGCGTTTCTTTCCAATTCGGATCGGCTTCTGACCATGCTGGACATGTGCAAACCTGTAAGCTGAATTAAGCCAGAATTAATTGTTAGCAATCTGATTTAAATTGTGTATTTCCCGTCCAGATGCTTACTGGCAATCCCGGCGAGGGTCCCTAATGTCATGCGGCCAAATTAATGGAGGTGATAATACTCCAGTGCAAGGGACAAATTGATTCGGTGATACATTGGTTTGTGGATCTGGCTCTGTCACGTCTGACACGTGAGGTGCGATCTTCGGAGCTGCGCACTATGTGCCTCCAAGTGGTCATTGCGCCGCTCTATTGCAATCCGCAGCTGCTGCTCTCCATTCTCAACAAGATGTCGGAGCCCAACAACGAACCAATTAGCTCACATTTCATCAAACAATGGCTGCATGATACAGACTGTTTCCTAGGCATTCACGATCGCAAGCTGTGCGTGTTGGGTCTGTGTATGCTTATCTCGCTGGGCGATGCCAAGCCGCAGGTGCTGAGCGAGGTGGCGGGCAAGATTGTCCCATCGCTGATACTGCTGTTCGATGGTCTCAAGTGTGCCTACAAATCCTGTGCCCAGGAGGAGCAGGAGGAGGATGGCGATGATTGTGAAGAAGGTCTGTCGAGCGATGAGGATGAGATGGCGCCCAACTATTTGGATAAGTTGGCCAAATTTAGCAAAACGAAAGGCGCCGTGGCTGGCGTTGATGTGAAAAGCGAAATAAAAACGATGAAGATTCGGATGACCAGACTGAGGAGTTTTTTGAAACTGAACTCGAAAAATTGACCACGCCCATTGACGAGGAGGAGAACGAATGCGCTATCGATGAATTTTGGACGTTTAAGGAAGTTATTACCGTAATTTGCGCACAAGATGAGGCCTGGTATTCGCTGTTAACATCAAACCTAGCGGCTTACCAGCGCAAGGCGGCCAAAGAAGCGAAATTGATTGAGAAACAGGGTGGAAGCTTTGAGGACATAGAATCCCGCAAACCGGAAGAGCTGTAGAATGACCCCCAATAATAATAATAATGAATTTGAATCCCTTAGTTGATGTGTACATTATTTGCAATTATAAATTGGTATCTGTTTACATGTTTTGTATCAGGAATCAGTCAACTCAATTGTTAACAAATTAACTTGTGCATTTACCTTTTCTTTTCACATTCCATATTCCATAAAATGAATTTAAATAAAATTTGCTTAACTTCTGGCTGACATTTTACTGTTGTTCCTGTTAGACTGAATTCCTTTGCCAACGAACTTTATTAAAGTGTGCAAACAGCTGGCTCCAAATTCCTCTGGCAGGCCAAATGCCAACTGCCAAATCGAGCAATCACAATCACAAAACCCAACCCCCAATTCCAGACTAAACCCCTAAAAAAATATATATATAAAATAGAGATTCCTGCTTCAGTTGCGATTCCCATATTTTTATAAGAAAAAAAAAAATAAAAACAAAAAACTTTCAATACTGACTGAATGAGCCACGAGGACATTGACGTTCGGCAATGATATGGCTGTTGACTTTGGTGTTGTTCTCCTTGTTCTTGTTATTGTTGTAGTTGATGCTCGACTCGACTCATCTCATCCCGTCTCGCATCTCGTCGCTTGGTCATCACAACATTTGCATGCCTCATTTGAGTACAAGTTCCTCTTCATTTATTTATTTTATTGCGGCCTCATTCGCGTTATGAACTCAATGGTCTGTGGACATTATTTTAATAATTGCAGTCTACAACAGCAACAGCAGCAGCAGCAGCCACAGCAATAACAACAAACCCACCCACACCCACACCCACACCCATACCCATTGCCACACCCCCTGCCACCCACCGCCTTGTTTATTGTTGTTTGCCGTTGCTTTTGTTGCTCTTTATTGCTCGCATTCCATTGATTTTCATGGATTTTCGTAATAAACTTTTGTATTGTAACTTTTTATGTACGTTCCTTGTTCGACCAATAAACGAAGAAATCATCATCGCCAGAATTATTACGAGGAGCAGCAGCAGCAGTGGTATACATGCTTGGCATGGTATGTTCTGGCATGGTATGTAGGTGATAAGAGACCGGAAGACATGTTGTCTGGAGAGTGTAGGGCTGGTATTGCTGCAAGGATAATCCCCGAGCTAAGCTTACACAAATGTTGTGGCCTAATTTATCTTGAGTGGATCAATTGGCAAACAACACAAAAAAAAAACAAAACAAAACAAGCAGCATTGATGGATGGATAGCGATAGATCGATTGAGCTGCTGGCTCAGTTTTAGGGGATCAGATGACGTGCTAGATCTCGGGTTTTGTTGTCATTGTGACCGGGTGTGCTTTTGTGTTTGTGTTTTGGCCATTCGATATGCCTGGTCAGGGGATTAGAACAAGTGGTGAGCCGGTGGGTTGCACAATGCCTAAGCAGTTGCAGTTGTTGCAAGTGCATGTGGCAAAACAAAGGACATGCACACGATCGACCTGCGATAAAGGGCTATGATCTCCAGCTCAGCTCAGCGCACTCTCTCCATCTCTCTCTCTCTCTCTCTCTCTTGCTCACCGTTTGCCGACAACCAGTCTAGCGCGGATCCTCATATATATATGTATATGTATGCCCCATATTAAGCCTAAGTGCGGATAAGCCAAATGCTAATAGGTTTGCTAATGTGAAAGCACCGGCCACACATGCGAGAGACTCGCCGCTTACAAAACCTGGCCCAAATCAGGCCAGGCTTAGGCTATCCACACACAATGGGCCAGTGGCTTTTATTGTGTGCCGCCCTTTTTTGAAATTGCAAACTCTATTGTTTACCAAGTTGCTGAACAATGCTGCACGTAGCGCCGGCGCTGCCACCGTTCCAACCTGCCACCGTTTGAAGCTGCGGCTCAGGCTCAGTTGCAGTTTTAGGTTGTGGTTGAGGCTCGCTTTAAAACTGGCATTCTCGTTCTACTCCTGTTCTTGCTCCTGCGCTACTTCATTAATATTCCAATCACTAAAAATGCGTCACTGAAATTTCAATCGCTTCGACTATTCCGGCTATGGCGCTGCCCCTTTCATGAAAAATGTATTAAATATCCAAGTAAATGGCGGAGTCCACTGCACGAAAAAGTGCAAACAACACCCATCGGATATGCAGTTAGGAAATGCTCGATTTGTTCCATCAATCCCTTAAGCACATATAGTAATAGTATATGATAGCTTAAGAATAATCAGATATATACAATATATATATGTATATAATATGGAATATGGAATACAAATTATATTCTCAGGCGATTAATCGATTAGGAAATTTACATGGAAATCCTAATATACCCGTACTCAAATATGATTACGTAAGGGGTACAGGACATAGACATGTCAAAGTTTTTATACCGGATGTTACTACGTCATTGGCCTTTTTTCCTTTTCGTACTTGTAAAGGGGCGTTTGCGTTTTTTAAGCCATGTCCAAAAAGGATTTTTGTATACTTTTACCCATTAAAAATGAGAAAAGGGGTGCACGAAACTTGTGCAACAGAATGAGGCAGGCTGAAGAAGCCAAATTTTGAACATAGACTTTCGCCATACGCAAATCAAATTTATCTCATTAAATAAATGTAAGAATTTCCTCGATGCCGGATAGCCAAAATTAATTTTCAAATTGAACAAATTACTATCAGAAAGTATACAAAGTTGAACAGATGGGTTCAGGGTATATCCAAGTCGAGTTCTCTTGACCAGAGCCTGCTGACTTCTTTTTTTTTTGTTAACTGTCGGCGACTGGTGCCTAGTGGCTGCTGCCTAGTTGATGATGGCTGATTGCTGGCTCCTGGACCGGAATCTAAAGTGGGCAGCAGTAGGTTGCTAATCAGTAAAGCTTCCGCTGGCCCGACCGTGATTCAAAGCTGCGCGATATCTGTCAACAGGCAGACCTATAAATATGCATGAAGATGCAAAAATAAAAGCTGAACAAATTCTAACAGTGGCCAACAGAGGAATGGGTGTCAATGCAAATGGGTGGCATGGTGGCAACGAGCAGGCTGTGAAATTGCACTCAAGCGATGTGTCACAGAGCAAACTCGTCTGTCGAGCATTTCTTTTTATTCCAACATTTTTTCTGGCACTACATCAATTTTGTTCTCGACATAAGGGAAAATAACCGAACCGAGGCAATATAAACGTGAATTTAACACAGCCAACACCAAATAGCCAGATATATTGGCTGCGCCAAATTGGGAGTTATCCACGATACGTTACCCGATCACCCCAAAACGAGGATGTTGCGCCAATCTCAATTTGGAGTCACCATTACGGGCTTACAGCTGAAGCGCATCCTGACTTGCAGTGAGTAACATAATGCCACAAGTGTCATCAAAACCACCATAATATATATACATATATAATATATATACATATATAATATATATATAATCGTGTAATCAATATGTCACATATATATAAAGCTAATATATTTAAATTGATCTCTTAGATCCAAAGCAGATGATTGCTTACATTGGAAAGGAGCCGCTGCTTAAGATGCAATCGGTGGCAGTTCAGTTGGAACCAGAACCGAAGCCGCGCCAGATGAACCGCAACAATAACAATTTCATCCTTTGTATGGGCATGAAGCTGGCAACCAGTGTCGCCCTCGTTCCGTTCGACCGTTCGAGCATTGAGCGAAATTTGCCACAACCACAGCCACAGCCGCAGGAGCAACCGCTGCCAGCGGTGCAGATGCCGAAGATCAATTACAATCCACTACGGCGTCGCAGCAACGTTGATCCGGCACGTGTCCAGTACATCAAGGATCGGTTCAAGGACGTCGACATGGAGACACTCGCCAACAACAACAAGATGCCGGAGAAGAAGTTTGTCTCGCGCACCACGCTGCACTCGGGTCGCTTGGACAAGATCAATTAGATGACTCCTGCGTTGACTCTTCGTTTTACGTTGACTTCTATTAATATATTCGCTCAAGCCAAATCCAATGAAATGTTTTTTCTTTTTTTATTTTCTCTGTAGGAGAGAAGATGCCATCATCGCCGCGTCATTGCGAGACAGCGCCATCGTCAACCGGGATTGGGGAATGAAGCGCAGACCACCCATTATCCGCCATGTAACGGATGCAAGTGCAACAGTTGCAACGGGAATAGCAGCGAACCCACGCTCAAAAGAAAGGTAGCGATGCAAAGAGCAACTCCGCATAAAGTGGGTTGGAGAGTGTGCCTGGAGTAGTCCTTGAGCCAAGTAGGAAGCGCCTGCTAAGAGGCAGCTGTAATTCAACTGCTGTTAAGCTCTTGGTTTTTAATGCAACAGATTGAGGCATGCCACTTAAAGATGCTAACAGAGTTTTCTTGATTCGCGATTGCATTTCAAAGATTTGACTTGTGAAGCAAGATTGTTTTGCAACTACAGCTTGAAGGGTCCAGTCCTACTGGCCTTCTAGATTTCAAGTCAACGTGCAAATATCTCGAGATAATTAAATGGCGATATTTTAGATAGTTCACGTAATCATATTGATAATAAACAAATAAATGAAATAAATAAACTAAAAGCTAAATTAAAGCAATAATTGTTTGTATTAATATTCGCCAGTTTTGCAACACTAATTAAATATATATATATATATATAATCTATATCTGAGTACTATAATCTACCCTTTAATTCAAGTGCTTATTATTGAGTGTATTTCGTGGTTTGTGTTTTTCCATTTTCTTTTTATTGGTCCATGTTAAGGCTCCAACCAATAATCCTTATTTGCCCTCGTTCTGCCGTCCTGTTTCTATGTCTGTTGTCTGCTATCTGTTGTCTGTTGTCTGATGTCTGTTGTGTCGAGTCCGTTCAGCTGATTCAAGTAAGTGTTTCGCTTTCAGCTCCGTTTGATGTGCACAAGTAGCTGCAGCTTTCAGCTGCTTTCTTTTGGCTGAGCTCGTAAAATCGGAATCCACAGTTCGACTGTTCGATGCGGATCCTTATGGCTAACACAATTGGTCCGGGTAGCTGGGATGGGGGGAGCGGTGAAGTGAATGGCTACGCATACAAATCACACTAAACCAAATACGTCAAGGCAGCAGCTTGACAACAGCTGGAAGGAGCGGAGGCTTTGGCTTTCCCTTGAGTGCGCCCAACAGCAGCCGGCTCAATATCACAAAAAGTACCCGTAAAAAATCACATGGCAGAGTGAACTGAATCGGTGCAAGCTAAATAACACAGGAAAAAAAAACCAGCAGCAGTAACAAAAACTGCTCAACAAAAGCTGACTGACTACAGAACCAAGTCGGAACGGACGAGGTATCGACATCGACATCGACATCGGCACGCTTGGCGCTGGAGAGGCTGATGCTTGGAGTGGGATGCAGTTGTTTTAGGTGGCTGGGCTTTGACTTTGACTCCAGCCGTATACATGTATCCTGTTTGTGCAGAGATTTAGCTTTGAGCTATGGATATCGTCGTTCGCTGCTTTGTGTGCTGCCGTCGAAGCTCATCGATTCAGTCGAGGCGGAGCACAGGCATTGAGGCATTTAGCTTGGGACTGCCACTGCCACTGAAACTGAGTCTCAGTTCAGGTTGAGTTTGAGTCTGAGTCTGAGTCTAAGGGGGGGTGGGGCGGACCTCTCGTTTCAAGTGTCGGTGTCGTGCAGCAAGTTTACATGCTATCAGTGCAGCTTTTTGTTGCCGTTTTTTAATTACATCCTCAACGAGGGCGGCATCAAGCATACCCGCCTTTGGCAAACAACAAAACATAAACAAAGAGTCACAAAACAATACAAAAAAACAAAATAAAAAAGACGAACACAAAAGTTACACAAACACGCAACATGACTGCAAGATACCCATTCGAATAGCTTCACAACTACAACTTGTGCAAATGTTGTATAAAACTCCGAATGAAACTGATTCCTTTCAAGAGAGAACTGTATCATAATTATTTAAGGATTGAAGAACGTCCTGTGGCATTCGAAATAATGGGTATGCATATCCAAATCCATTATGACTTGTACAAATGTAATGGTTTGGCTTTGGCCTATGTGCGGCGGCGGTGGCGGCGGCGACGATACCAGACACCGTAGTGTCCTTTGTGCTCACCATCATCCGTATTGGCAACATCGACACCATCACCATTGCCTTCATCGTCCTTGTCATCCTCATCGCTGACGTGAATCGTGCCTGGCTTGGCGCTCCGCTAGTTTACTGTGAAATTCCAATAAATGCAGTTTAAGTTGAAGCGCTTCGACTCGACTCGTCTCGTCTGTGGAGTAAATAGCTGCAGAAGGTGAACCAAAATCTGAACCACCCACACCCCCAGCTAAGAGTGAGCAACGCAACGTGAAAACAAATCCACTGCAAAAAACGTAGAAAATCGGAAAAATTGGCCACGTAACTGAAAACCTTTGAGCGAGGAAGTGCAAGTAGAAGAAAAGGCATAAGTGCTGGCAGTTCGAGCTGATACACTAAATAACTGCGAGCTCTTGGCCAGATGAACTGCGACTGTGCTCTACGCCATATAAGATATGAGAAATATGAAATAAACCACAAATAATTTCGGATAATAAGCTAAAAAAAAACTCAAATCTTGGCAGCACATTAAATTAATTAACGCATTTAAATCAAGTTTTAATTAAATGATTCTTCTGTAAGTGAAAAACAGACGAGATGAATTCTATCAGCTGACTGCCATTTATTATTTATTTGAATTTAGCTTGTATTAGTGCAGATCCTTGGATTGGGTATATATATATCGAATATATATCAAATATGTTGGGCATTCAACAACTCCCACTGGCTGCAAGTGGTTGTGGGCGCGAGAAGGCAGCCCACTCCAAGCAGATTGGCAATTGGCACCCGGGTGGCACTCAGGTCAATTGTGCTAGGGTTTTGCGATTGCGATGGCGATGGCGATGGCCATGTGTGCCAGGGAGCAGCCAAGGACATTATCGTCATCATCATCATCATCATCATCATCATCATCATCATCTGGGACATCATCGTGCGGCGCACAGCAGTTGTCGCATTCGCTGGATCGGCATCCTTTGCATCCTACGCTGCTGCCATTGGTACTTTGGGGATTTTGTGCAGATTTACATGCAAACAATCAAGATATGCCCGGCTTTCACGTGGCCCTGCTGTGGGACCTGAATCTCAGCCCGGACCCGGACCCCTACCCGGATCCCAACACAAACCCACCAGCGACAAAGCCCGAAGCGGGCTGAATCAGACAAGGGGGCGCTTGTTGGCTGGTTGCGAGTATTGTGGCCTGTACGTGTGCCAATACGTCATGTGCGCTTCGCTGACGGCACACAGACACACACACACCTGATTGGTAACAGTTTGGTGTGTGTTGCAATGCTTAGCGTATGTCACTGCTCGTTGCATGTCTGCTTGGTTCCCAAATCTGTTCACCTTCGATTTGCCATCGCCTCTGCTCTTGCCACATATAAATGAACCCATTATAAATCGGCAAAAGGGGTATATCATATATTCCATGTCCATATGTCCGTCTCTATAAGCATGCTGATAGCTTTCTATTTGTAATTCCGTAAAAATATTTAGTTAAGCACAATTACACCGAAATTGACACACAGTGATTCTAAGCAGAGTAGGACTGAGTGGATAGGTGAAGACTTTAGTCGAGGGTATCTCGTAGTCGAGGGTATCTCGTAGTCGAGCTCTCCCGACTGGAGCATTCTTACCTGTGCTGTGCTCTTGCTATTTGCAAATGTTTATTTAATAAATATATATACAAATGATCCGCATAGCGCCCTCTGCTCTGGTATCTGTGTTGTACTCACTATTTGGCTGATTTTATTGGCTTATCTCAATTGTTTCTTGTGTTAAATGTTTCGCTTTTGTTTCAGCACATCTAGTTTACTTTTTATACAAATCTCTTGACACTTTCTCGTTGCCCCACCCTTTCAAACTTTCACTCTCTCTCTCTCTCTGTTTCTCTCTTCTTTTTTTTTGCTGTCTTGGCCCTCGCTGGCCTTGTAAATGTTTAAGGCGCGTTAATTATTTAATGCTTGTCACCCAGTGGCTAACACTCGGTGTTAAATGCAAATTGGCATTGTCACTGGCAGGAGCAGAAAGAGCGACAGCGACAGCAGCCAGGACAATAACAAGGATATCAGCGGCAGCACACAGCTTGAAACATGGCACAGTTAACCCAAGTGACACATACAATACGAGTACAGCCAACAGAGCGACATCAGCACAACATCTGTACAACCGACTGGTTAACAAAAAACACGTAACACATCAACAACAACAACAACAACAACAATAGAAATAACAACAATAACAACAAGACCATCAACTGGGAGTCAGACAGACCATGCTCGTATCCCTTTTTTGGCGAAACAGACAAAAAAACAGCCCCCTGGCAACACTCAATCCCAAACACCCCAACCACAGCCCCAGGCAAACTATACCACAGACTCGGATGCCCCCCACACATAATCATAGCTGCCTTATCTGCGCACCAGGGTTGCAACACATCGCAACTAAGCGCATGAGCCCCACAGGGCTGGACTTGGGCTTAGGGTTGTGGTTTCTTTTCTCGCCTTTTGGGCATGGCTTCCGCTGCGCAGGTCAACACTTTGATCATCGATCTAAGGGTAGGTCTTAACTATTTTTCAAAACTATTTAAAACTCAATTGTAATTTGAAAATTGATTTCAATTTTCATTTCTTTTCTTAGAGGACAACATTTTTTATAGAATATCAAACAAAAGACTTGTAAGGAAACGATGGTTAATCAAAGCTAAATTCGCAGAACTTTTCAGAAAATTTCATCTTAATTAGATACAAAAAAATCAGCAGAAATTAATTTAAGAAGTAAACGTGAAATGAAATTTGATATAACTAAAATGGAAATGTTTATATCTGTATCGAAATGACAAGCTTGAATATAGTTGTAAGATCGTAAATCGGATTTCAAAGTGAAAGGAACACATATTGTTTAGGCTGGATGAACAGACAAACAGTTGAAAGAGACATTGTGAAAAAGTAAGTTTGAATAGGTGGGCATTTGGGGATTTTGTGGAAATGTCCCGATCCCTTTAATGCAGACAGCAGCTCTGGTCACTTTGTAACCAACAATTGTTGTGGGGCTGACTGTGTGTGTGTGCTTGTGTGTGTGCTTGTGTGTGTGCTTGTGTGTGTGTATTTGCCTGTTGGGATTGTGTTGGTTAATATTTACGGGTTTGCTGCGCGCATTATCATTAATTAAAGGGATTAGGTGAGCGGAGAAGCTAAACATCAAAACCACAGAACCGCTTTAAGGAAAACACTTCCTACAGAGTCAAAAAAGAAAGAAATGAAAAGCAAAGAAAACCCGGGAAGTGTTCCTGGTATTTTAATTGAGTTGTACGCATGCCAGAGGGTTGCTGATGATGACGCTGCCAACAAAGATGTAGACGTGTGCGTGATTTAAGGCAAATCCCGAAAATTGTGATAATCGACTTTGATGACGACTGTCGCCGACAAGCAGCAAACAGCAAGCAGCGTGCTGCAACATTGCAACATTTGTGGCTCTGCTCTGCTATCTACGAGCTGCGACACTCACAAATGTCGCCTAGTTGCAGCCTTCGGTCTGCTGCTGCTGCTGCTGCTGTTTGCCCGAGTCGGG
Source organism: Drosophila imparisetae (assembly GCA_035042265.1). Lineage (NCBI taxonomy): Eukaryota > Metazoa > Arthropoda > Insecta > Diptera > Drosophilidae > Drosophila > Drosophila imparisetae. Next base: position 1,621,185 of record JAWNLP010000147.1, read on the forward strand.
ACAAACAAAAGGAGCCGCTCTGCTGGCCGTAGATAGCTGGGCCGAGATAGTAGCCTGGCCAAAAAATATCCTGTTGTTTTTTCCACATACTCGTCCTTGCATGCGTTGAGATTCGGAGACACTTCATGTGGCAGCCGCCTCGTCGCTTTTATTACACACAATGTCAGCAGCGACTGAGACGACACTTGGGTGCAAACGAGCCGATTATTGCCGCCTGATAATGCTCTAATTGCCCTGCAGCGACAACCCGTCGGCAGCGATGGGCTCCTACTGTTTGGGCAACGTTCTCGCAACGGGATCAGGCTCTTGCCAAATATAAAATACAACTACCATAACCAGACATTTATATTGAGACTGAGTAGAGCTGCTAAAAGCGAGCTGCTTTGTCCTTTGTAGTTTGTAGCTGTTGGCTCTTTTCTGTTGGCAACATGCTGCGTCGTCTTTAGCCTTCTGTCGTCCTGCGTCCTGTGCCCTGCGACTGTTTATCTGCTAGTGTCCTCTGTCTGTCCATGGATTGTAGGTGTTTTATTTGCCCTTGCTCTCATATGGGGGTGGGAGAGAGCACTTCATTAGTGTCGTACGTCTGCATATGCTTGGATGATTGCCTGCCTGCCTCAATCTCAATCTCTACTTGTGTCTGTGACTGTGACTGTGACTGCAACAGCAACTGTATCTTTATCGGTACCTCGACTCGTCTGGGTTCTCGTCTTGGTCCTATCACTAACCGCAGTTGGTCACTTTCTTGGAAGCGGGTCGGCATTTCTTATGTCGCAACAACTGCATTTCAATTCATTTCATATTCTCAATTTGTTGATTTCGAAAAACCCTCAAATGCGGTAAACTCACTTACATTTAGTTGGGCTGTGCAGAGCATATATATATATATATATATATATATATATATATATAGAGAGAGAGATTATTACAGATCAAGTCACTCCTTATAAGTATATATCACTATATTCTAGAATGTATTTTTCTTATTTTCATTCACACATGTTAATGATAGTTCCAATGGGACTCGAACGCAAACCTTTGCGGCTTCCATCGAGGTCGGCTCAGGCTGAAGCGAATAATAATATTTACTGAACAGCTGCTACCTTAGATACCTCGTGAGCTAAAAAGGATATATATTGAGCCCCATTGGGCTGGGTCCAATAAAAACCAATTCGCTCAGTTTGCCCGGCCAAATAGCAGCGAGGGAAAATTGAAAAAGCCAAAACAGCCGCAATGGGAATGGACCTGATACTCGTTTAGGCGAACTGCTTAGAATGGATGGCAGTTGGGTGCAGGAGGGGAGGGGTTTTGGGATGCTTAAATGTCCAACAAGATTTGATTTTTATCGCAAGTATATTTGAATTTTATTGCGTACGAAATTTTCGATACAATCAGTGGTCATAAAAAGCGACTGGAGCCGTGTCCACGTCGCCTGCCAAATGGGCCCCAGTCCAGGCCCCGACTAAGCCGATTCATCCAATTGGCTGGCAGGAACAAGAAGTGAAACAGATGGAAGGAGGAAGGAGGGGGCTAAACAGATGAAATTGCAGATGGACAACGAGGACTTCTGACCCGGGCAGTCGATAAGGCGGCGACGTGGACATTTCTTTGGCCACGTTGGCGTCATTTTCCACGCAATAAAATAAACATTCAAAACGAAATCAAACTAAACGCTGCATGTTGGTCTGAATTCGTAGTCGGTCTGAGTATTGGCCTCTCTCTCTCTCTGTGTGTGTGAAACACACTTGGAAAAGAGTATGACCAAGTAGTTAAAATATACCCATACTCTTGTCAATATGGCAATAAAAATGTTTTTCAAATTATTAGAAATATGTTTATTCCGATTTAGTTGAAAGGTATATCTACAAAGATAGTAGAAAACAATTATTTCTAGTTTCTCGCTAATGTCAATGGCACATTTTATTTTTCTGAGTGCATATAAAAAACGAAGTTGGATGTGGCCTCCGCTCCTTGAGCCCCTCGGGTGCCATTCATCAATGTAACACATTTAATTTTATGCTCATTTTTATTTGATTTTGCATTTTGTTTGGCCCATCGCTGGTCAGCATCAGAGGCCGCAAAGGCACGAGAGCTCGAAGTGCGCACCCGAGTCCCTTGGCCAACTAATAGTTTGGGTAAACAAGAATCGCTGAACTGGACTCAACTGGATGAAGGGGTTGCTTGCCATGCTTTGTTGGCTTTGCGAGCCTGATTTAATAAGCCAAACATCTCAATCGTCTTTCGATTTCTATTATCTCTCTCTCCAGCGAGTCCTGCAAGCGGACATATGTCCTGGTGTCTATGTGTGTGGGTCTGTTTAGGCACAACAAATGCGTTCTTATTGCGACTTAAATGCAATGTGACAACTTCAATGGACGCCACCCACGCTGCGGCTAAGGGCCCTAAAGTGCCCTGGCCACAATGGATATATGTATGGGGTAGGAGTAGGGGTAGGGGTAGGGGTAGGAGTAGGGGTTATAGTTGTTAGTTCTGAGTTGGGGTCTGCTTTTGGGTTTATATTTAAGTTAATGTTTGGCAGCAGCAACGGCAGCAGTGGCAGATAATCGTAAAACGACTGAAAGAGCCTTAGACAATAAGAAAACAGGAACAGGAAACGACAATGGCGTAAGGTCCTTTTGCTCTGTGTTCTCCTTGCGTCTGTGTGTGTGTGTGTGTGTGTATGGTGACATCATCGCCTTTTATAATTTTGGGTTAAGGAGCACAACAATTACCAGCGGGCCAAGTAGGCTACAATGCCATACAGTTCTTCTTGTTTTGGCCACAGCTCTTGATTGCTTCATTTGAGCAGCAGGAGCGGCAGCATATCCTGCGTGTCCTGCGTTTCCATGCATCTGTGAGTTATAGACGAAGTCACAATGTGGTCTTTGACTTGCTGCAGATTCGAGTTGATTTATATTGCGGATGCGCCTGGCACTTTGCAGCCGCCGTTTGACTTGGCTCATATTATGGCTTTTTATTATTTTGGCAGACATCAGATCAGTTGCTGCTACCAAGTCCAGCTGCCTGGCCCAAAACTAGAGCCAGCTCCACTTCAATTATAAATCATCGAATAGATGAGAAAGTCAGCCAGTCTGCTCAAGGGGTTGCGCATTTCAATTTCAAATTGGTTTGCGGTCCGTGACGTCCCGAAATCTGTTTCATATGAAATCCTTTGATTTTTATGTGTGTGCTCATAAAAAAAATCAAAGAATTAAAGCGATAAAAATGGTTAAAATTACTACCCCAACCCAGCCAAATAATATCTGCACTCCTTCACTGACTCTCTCCCTCTCTCACTCTTTCGCACTCTGCCTCTCACTCTCACTCTCACTCACTCAAATGCAGTCAAGAAAATTGCCATTAGACATGCCGAATTTATGATTCCTGTTTTGATTTTTCCTCTTTTTTAGTTGTTGTTGCTGCGCTGAGCCCGAACCCAGTTAAGGCAACCACCCAACCACCCACCCATTTGTGCCCCTTTATTTTTGGTAACCCTTCTCCAAGCTGTTGTTGTTGCTGCTGCCGCTGCTGCTGCTGCTGCTCACAAGCTCATAAATTGTATAAATTGTTGGGCTATTATTTCTCGTTGCTGTCAGCGCAATATTGCGGAGAGGCAAGTGTCACAGACGGCCAATTCTCCGCAACCAGAGAGATAAAGACAGCTATAGAGATGGATATAGAGAGGGTTTGGAAATACATACAAAAAATATATAAACATATATATATATATATGTGTATATACATATGTGCATGGTCAGACATGTATTACATATCGTTTGTCATCTTTTTATTACGAGTTCCTTTTTTTTTTTTTGGGAATTTTTCTCCTTTTTTGGCAATTGACTTTGCAGCCTTGACTTGCGCCAAATGACATAATTAAGCCGCTGGTCAGGTAGTCGATGTCGGTTAGGGTTAGGGTTAGGGTTAAGTTTTGGTTTTGGCTTTGGTTTGTGTTTAGGTTTAGGGTTATACCCTAACCCTAGCCCTAACCCTGCCATGTGCCATAAAACATATAATTCGCGTGAATTCGCGTCTGCGAACAAATCCTTTTTTCTCATCACTCTTTTTTATGTATATATATATATGTTTTTTTGGACATTAAATTACAGTTGTTTTTGTGCTCCTTTCGACGAATTTTTGTCGTTTTTTTATTGTGTTTTTTTCGGCAATCGTTTTGTTAATGTTTAGTGCGCTGTTTGCACGGTTAGAAAGTCAATTGCTTTATGAGGCAACCCCCTGTTAGAGTGTTCCGCCTGAGGCCCGACTCACTACCGGCTGGAAAGGAATAACTTTGCTGAGAGCTGTCGAGATTTAGGCAATCAGATCTAGTAAAATATATGGAACTCTAAATCAGTTCTCAATTTTCGTGTAAAGCTGACTACCCAGAGGAAGCTGAACCAATCTCTGCAGGTGAATCCAGCAATCGCAAGAGCTTATTTGGCTTACGGGTTGTAGCTGCATCCACTGTTTGCAGCACCTCAATTGCCCCAAAGCTGGCACATGAACTGGAAATGGAAAGGGATTCGATTGTAAAATCGTTTGGCCTTTTGTCGAGTTTCTGGTTAAGAAGACACAGCGCATAACAATTACGTTATAGCCAAAAGCAAGCGACACTCCGCAATTCGGTTCCTATTCAAGGGAACGAAAACCCGGCCGCAACTTCCCGGTAATTACATAGTAGATAGACTTGTGTGTCTTCCAGCCCAAGGCCACTTGATGTCCTTTTGTCCAATCGTCCATTTATGGCCGGGACCGAGTGTGTGTGCGCTGAGGTTTTGCGGGTTGCATAGAGTTGAATCATCTTCTGGGTAATAAGAAACTACCTGCAATTGTTGCTGGCCATTGCGTCAGGTCACAGGCAACTTTATGCAATGGTCTTCGGAGTCAAGGACACAATTAGGAGGCGACCAAATCACAGACACAGACACAGAATCAGCAACTACCTGACACGCTTCCAACACGCGGCAAAACTCTTTTCTTTTTTAACGCATTTCTTTTTTCTTTTTGGCATATGCACAAAATACAACTCACTCCTTCTGCCGTTTCGTGCGAAAAAGGATTCGAGAAAAGGATAAGGATAAGGATATATATGTATATGTTTCGCATTTGGTCAGTCAAGCAGCCGTTTAGCAGCAATAGAAACGAATATTTCGAAACTGCAATTGAAATGCAGCCGAAGGCAGGCACTCAATTCTCAGTCATTTAGCCGTTTATTTGGCCGTTTATTTAGCCGTTTACTTTTATTTTTATGACTACAGCCAACTGGACTGCTTTGTTAATGCCTTTTCCCTCTCCACTTCTCTCCACGTTTCTCGTTTGCTCACACACGAGAGTATTTTGCAACGTTTATTCTCCAACAATTATAGTTCAATAAATTTGTGCAATCACCCAAAAGAGAAAATCGAAAACGACTCTTTTGATGGTTCAATTAAACGTAGTTTTCCCCGTACGGAGTGCTCGAGTAGAAAAAAGCCAAATGGAGCCAGAGATAGAGATAAAAATATTCGCAATTCCGCATTTCACATTTTCCACTTGGGATTCAGACACTTAAGATTCTAATCATTTATTTTGATTTTTTCACATTTTTGCATTGGCACTCGTTGCAATTACTTCATTGATTTTAAAGAGCTGTGCCACATGCAACTAATATGTTGCACTTCTGAAATTCGATGCAAAGATTTAAATGCGCAAGTGATTAAAGGATAAGATATTATATTCATATATATTAATAATAAGAAACAAGATAGGGTTAGATTAGGAGACTCTTAGCCAATAAGGCCGACTGACTTAGGCCAACTGATTTGGCAACTTTTGGTCACCTAATTTCTAACTGGCAAGTATTGAACAGGACTAGAAGAAGTGTTCCGGAGATTCTTCTTCATCCTCCACAGAAATCAGCGTATCGGACTTTGAGTCCATTGACCAACTAGCGGTCAGTTAAGGCGTGGAATACTAACTACTGTAGAAATGGCCAAAACTGATGATGAGTTCACTTTGGAACTAGGTAAATTGGTAACACATATCGGCAGCTGACTAATCCACTATCAGAAGCGAACAATGAATGGAACTAAAGTTTCTATTTCAAATCAAATTCTAAAATTTCATAAGTTAATCTGCGCTGTTGCGGGTATGCCTGGCTAGGGCTATAAGGGAACGGGCCAGACAAATGGTGGCTCATTGATTAGCCTGCCTGGCAGTCAATATGACGCTGGGATCTGGATCTGGGCATGCTGATGTGGCTGTGGCCGATACTTTTTGGGGGTTGGCTTCGCATTTTCAGCTTGCCGAATTACCCTGTCAAGGGCTGCCCATTGACTGATTTCAACAATTTGTTCGTTGTTGGTTGTTGATTTTGCGTATCAAATGCGCCAAAACCAGGGCTTATTCAATTCGTCGCTAGACTTGTGACTCTATATCTATGTACATCTATATATTTATCCTTTAAAAAAAATCAAACTTTTCAGCAAGAACTATGAAAATTATTTAAAGGACTCAAATAAAATAATATATGACACTTACTTGACCAGTGACTGGACATCAATTATAATCTGCACACTCAGCTTTATTTACAAATATTATTATTCTCTTGTTAAATATATATACGTATATATATATATATAAGGTAGTGTATGTTAAATGCTGTGTGCTGTTTTCATTACTATATATACATATATATTTTTTTTTAATAAGACACAGCAATTTGGGCATTGCTTAAACCGCTCCCCACAGTTCGCCGTTGAATTGGTTTTTTTTGCTGCTTTATTTTTACATTTTTTTTTTAACAATGGACCAAAACGGAAGTGACTATTGAACAAATTTTTTGTTTGTTATGTTGTGCATTTATTTAGATGAGTTTTGTTTAATTTTCAGGTTAGTGTTAGGGGAAAACTGCATAAGGAGCAGACAGGAGCAGACTGATCTATCGCATCGCAATTGTGCATGCCCGACCAGGTTGATGAGTGACCACCACTCACCACTTGGCTCCCACACACTCACAGAGACAGTGCGAGGATAGGGAGAGAGAGAGAGAGAGACAACACACAGGCAGAGCAACCACAGACCAAGCCACACGGTGGTCAATTAAGCCGTTAATATGCAACTGACGAACCGGTTATGATGGCCTCATGGCCACAGAGTCTGGATCGGATTCTGAATCGGAGGCGATGTCTGTCTCTCTGTTTGTCTGTCTGTCTGTGGCTGTGACCGTGACTGTTGGCCGTGTTCCCTGCGGCTATTTGTTTAGCTCCAATGTGCCCAATGGGACCCCCCAGCGGGGTGTGGATCAGCTTTGGTCTCTGCTCGCCACTTGGTGCGAGCAGTTTATTGAAACATTTTTCATCATTTCTTAACCAAGTCCGTGATACGAGTGTGGTGGAAAGGACAATGGTTGGATTTAGTGGAACACTTCGAGTTCATAAATCATGTCACAAGCTGTGGTCGTCGCTTAGTTTGGTTTTTGGTTGCGATTGGTGCCAGTTCGTCTGGGGCTGCAGGGAAAAAAAGTGAAATCAAAACTATTATTGGAGTTTTTTTTTCACTCTTTTTGATTTTCGATTTCTTTTCTGTTTTTTTGTTGTTTTTTTTTTGTTTGCTTTGTGCGGTTTGTTGAGGTCGAAGGTCCTAACGTCTCTCAATGACAAATAAAAACATCAAATCATTCATAACACTTGTTTGGCTGTGGCATTGATTGAGCCAGAAACACACCCCATGATCCTGACCAGAAACCCGAGTAGAACCAGAACCAGTACCAGAATCAGAACCCAGCCGCAATCGCAATCAAAGAAAAGATACCTGGCCACCATTTCCCTTGCATTGTTCCCCGTTCTGTTCGATTATGGACAAGTTCCCAACCTGTTCGACAGCTTCACTTTCATTCATGCTCTCGAGCAGGGAAAATCTTTTTAGTGCCCAGCGATTTATTGTTTGTGTATAAATTGGTTTATGAAAACATTACCCGACTGCTGTTCGCCTGAATTCCTTTTTATGGCTCTCGCTCATTGTGCGATGAGATTGATTAATGCTTCGCTCCAACGACTTCTTCCTCTGGCTCTTTATATTAAATACTCATAGTTGACTCTTCTGATCAGCTCTGGGCGACTCCCTAACTTTGTGTTTGTTTGTTTATGTGGCTTGTTTGGATGCGCATTTTTTTCCATTCTTCCTTTCTTTTGTGTGTGTGTGTGTGTGTGTGTGTGTAAAGATTGGTATTCTAGTATTGAAGGTGGTATTCCCATATATTTATATGAATGCATAGTTGTTGCTGTTATTGTCTTCATTTTCACGGTAAGTATTTAATAAACCCATCAATGGGTCAATTAGCAGGCGTTGCCTGCAGAGATTGAGTTAACAAGCAGCATGACTCGACATAACCAATTTTTGACAGGAAGTCCGTAAAAATGGATGCTTAATACACATGTTAAGCTCAAGCTGTCATCCGATTAGCAACTAACGCATCTAAGTTAACTCACTTGTCATCCTCAAATAATCCATTTACAAAGTATTTCAAATAATCATATTCCTTGCCAACACTTAAAGTCTATTTCAATAAAACACTGATATATTTATGTAAGCTATATAAATGTACTTCCTTCCCCATTTGTATTCTCATGCTCTGTTATGCGGATAATTTGCAACTTGTGAATCGAATGACCTGCAATCGATATACTTTTAACCTTTAATTAACAGCATGCTTGACCCATGTCATACACCGTTTCATTCCATCCACCCCAACTTGGCCCAATTCCCCCTGCCCCTCACTTAGCCACACTTGGTTTTTTTCATGATGTTGATAATTTTTTTTTCTTTTTTTTTTTATTATTTTTGATTGCAAACTCGGCTTTAGGGCAATTAAAATTTCACGCTTTAGAAACAGACACAGGCGCACTTGTTGTGTGTGTGTGTGCGTGTATTTGTGTGTGTATTTGTGTGTATGTGTGTGTGTTCTTTGTGTCTGTGTCAATCAACAAATTTATGTGCAAATTATCGCGGCAGCTATGACAACCTCAGGTGGTGTTCGAGGTGGTTGCTTTGCGCTTGGTGGTGCCTCCCATACCAATCTCGGTTTCAGTTATTGTAATTGTTGCCTTGTTGTTGCTGTTGTTGTTGTTGTAGTTGCCTGTTATTGTTGCTGTTGTTGTTGCACTTGCTTAAACGCATTCGCCACGCCTGGGATATGCGAACAACAATATAAATGATACAGAATCGCTGACAGAAGTTCCACCGAGGGTTGTCTCAACATCCATTGGAGTTCTTTGCTGTTGCTGCTGGCACCCCAACCCAAAAACCCATTGCACCACACCACACCGCACCACATGACACACCACCCGCTCTCCTACCCCCTCTCTCTCCTTCTCTCACTCTCTCTGCCCAGGCGGCCTCAAGCTCGGTGATAACGCGAAATAATTGCGTGACAACCATGTTGCGATAATTTTCAATTAAACGGCGTTTTCTTTTTTCCTTGTTGTCGAAATAAAACGCACACACACACACACACATGCACACAAAACACTCGCACACACTCTGGCAAAAAAAGGAAAAAGTTAAGGCCAAGAAGAATAGAAGCCAAACTGCAAAATGAGCCAAACGGGGAGAAAGAGAGCCAGCGTGAAATTTCATATTAAAATCAACTTATTTTCTGCTTTCATTTATTCATGCTCAGTTGCTGTTGTGTTGCTACCAAACACACACACACACACACACACACACACTAACACACTCACATTCGCAGTGATAAAAAGCAATTGTAACAATTTGCTCTTGTTTCGTGTTTCAACTCTGTAGACAGCGACGCCGACGTCGACGCATACGTTGACGTTGACGTGGACGTCTCTGCCGCCGTCAGCAAAGTGTCACACTTGTGCGTCATTAACGCCGCCAGCCGGTTCCAGCTGGTGGGTGGGCTGCTTGAGGGTGGTTGGCTGAGCTTGTTCATTTGCCACTGCTTCTTCTTTTTCTGGTGGGGGGGAGTGGGGACATGGCATGGCGGCCATGTGGTTGCCGCCTTTTGGGGGTTGCTGCTGTGGTTGGCAGCGACATTGCCAACCATTTTTCTGCGGCCAAAAGACAACAACAGCAACAACATTAGACAAAACGACAACAACAAAAGCGAAGCGCATTTTAATTTGATTTGCGCGCTTTGCAATTTAACAATAATATTGTCATCAGTCTAAAGGTTGAAGGTTGAGATTGGGATTGGGGTTGGGGTTGGGCTGAGGGTAGCGTAGCCGATGCCCATTTAATTGTCTTGCAACGAACCACGTGCTGCCCACATTCCAACTCAAGCAACTCATCAGCAAAGCAACCAAACAGAGTCAAACTTGCCAAACAAAAAAATAAATTAAATATTTACAAAAGCAGACAGAAACGCCTATATACTATGTGGATCAATATATAGATCCAATATGTATATAAACTAAAACTATAAAGTCTTGTCACGGTTGAATTCAAAGACCAACCGAAAGAGATACAAGTACAGGTAAAACAACTATACTATATAGAGATATATATATCCTTACACTTTTTTTGAACATTCACAGAAATTGCTGCTTGAACTCAACTGATATATCTTAAAAAGAAGTTATTGATCTAAGCACAAATAATCCGATAGTATATATAGCTATCGTAGGGTATCTGGCTAGTCAATCAGAATCACGTTTGACATCTGGAACATCGTTGACTTCAGGAACTGATCTCTTTGAAGAACAATGCTTGCATTTGAACTGCTCGAATATGTTCTGCAATTTGGCGCCCAATCCGAAATAGCGACAAGCTGGCAAAGTGGCAAAATGACGACAGATTACACAGGCCTGTCAAAGTGGCTGTCAGCTTGGTCAACGGCAACCACATCCGGCAGAAGAGCAAATGCACCACTGACACAACCCACCTGCACACAATGTCCTGCAAGATAAGCCAGATTTTACTTGGCTAATGCTCTTTTACCGGCAAAAGAAAGATGCAAATTTTTGAAAACTAAATTGATTTTTGCGGAGAAGAACACACGTAGCAGATAATTGCAAGGGATGCAACTAAGAAGGATAATAGAGATGAGACTGAGAATGAGAATGAGAATTAGGATGACGGCAACGATCCCATTAAGTCACTCAAGGATGACACTTCGGCTGATAAATAATTTACAAATATTGTAACATGGAAAACTTGCGAAATGTTGGTTTGTGTCCTTGCAGAATGTCAGGCGCTGAATCGTGTTGCCTGCTATCATTTATCAAATTCAAATTAAGGCTGCCACTGCATTCGCAATTGTTCGGCAATGAGTCCTGTCATTAACAATGAATCCTGACAAGTGAGTAACAGCGGCAACAACAACAACAACAACAACAACAGCAACAATGGTCCACCCCTTTGCGCCTCATTGAGTGACATATGCGTTGTGAATTACGATTATATAACCAGGCTGGCTGCCGTTTGACCTGGCTGCCTTTTTAATGAGTGCAACGTGTTTTTGTTCGCATTTCGATTGTCGACTCGAGCACCCACAGTCTATCCATCCATCCCTCCATCCATTCATCCAACTGTCCGTCCGTCATTCGTTCATCTCTGTTTTTGGTTGTTTTCTTCTTTATTAATATTTGCGGTTGTCGATGGTCCCGTTGTTAAGCATCCTGCGAGCAACCCCAGAGCGCTGCGCCGACCATCAACATCAACTTAAGTTCAATTAAAATCCACATCAAACAATAAGCGAGCACGTAGCCGAACCATCAACTACTTCAAAATTGGCACAACAATAACAACAATACGCGCATACTCATATTCATACTCATACCTACACTCATATTCGTATTCGTATTCGTATTCATACAGTAATTGCTGGCAGCAGCCAGTGAATGAGTGGGCGAGTGAGTGACTGGCTGGAGTTGGAGTTGGGGTTGGGGTTTGGCTGACTCGCGGCTTTTGTGGGTGGTTGATGCCGCTGCTCGTGCCTGGGCTTAAATCGTTGCCAGATAAATAAGAATGAAGCAAAAAAGCGCACACGTGTCCACCAGGCGACAAACTTGTTGCCCTCCTGCACCGATTCACACGGCGCACTCAAGGCTAAAGGCCAAGGACTAGAGACTAAGGGCTCACGATTCATGGCTCGTCACTCCGTTAAGTTGAAATCGATGTCCTTGTCTTCTTTTCGTCAAGCCACCCATCCACCCATCCACCCATCCGCATGCTGATTAGTCCGCAACACACATCGGGGCGTGCGGTTGTAGGTTATGAATAAATCCTTCGATACGAACACAAGTATGTGGCTAAGCTGTCCAATCAATTCTCGATTTGATCCTCAACCTTTGCGACATCATCCCAAATTAAGCTTCTTTAAGAAACATCAGCAAAATTTTAGATACTTTACAAAATTAAATTAAATTTTCATTGCATTTTTTAATTATTAATAAAGACGGATATTTTGCACATATACTAAATATTAATTATTAAATAAATCTCCAATTTTAATACTACTTAAAGCTTTAATTTCAAAATCTAAAGAATTATATCTAATATCAAATTCCAGTAATATTTGCTCTTCTAAGCAGGTGAATGGTGGAATGATCGCAAAGCAGATTTCAAATCAGTTTTAGTTTCAGTTCTATAATAACTTAGAAGAAGCAATTTTTTACTTAGTTTTATACATTTTATTTTTATTTTCAATAAGTTTATTTTTTTAATCTAATACCTCATATTTTAGCAGGAGCATCAGCTTGTAAGGCTATATATGTGTGTAGTCCTTCGACAAACAATGGAAACGACCTCGGCTTGGCTAGCTTTGTCCTTGGGGTCGGGAGTCAAGTCCACAGCCATCGGGTGAAGGCGATAGCGATGGCGAAGGAGATGAGTAAGTTATGCGGGGAATGCCTGTAAGCCAATTAATGCGTCAACTTATTAGTTTGTGCCCACCACTCAGCACCGGACAAAGCAGAAGCAGAGGCAGAAGCAGACAAGGACTCTGACTCCTTCTCCTCTACCACCTCCTCCTCCGAGTCTGATTCTGATTCTGATGCTGATGCCTGACTCTGGCACAGCTGTGGCTCATGCCATTCCGCGTGCTTTGTATGTGGGCGAGAATGTTGAAAAGCCCGCTGCTTGGCTTGAAGGCTGAAAGGAAGTGGATGTGGATATGGATGTGGATGTGGCTGTGGAAGTCGAGTGAAAGAGAGGAATGCGAGGCAGTGGCTTCATTATTGAAATAATGCCACAATGCCGGGGCAAAGGCGAAACTAACAACCACGCGAACATGGCACACAGAGATCACATCAAAGCGGCCACCACCGGACCAGCTATCGAGAACGGTGGCTGCGTTTTGTGGCCAATGCGGCACCCTCAACAAAAAAACAAAAAAACCAAAAAAAAATGAAGTAAAAATAAAATAAAATAATGCCCAGAAAGGGGGCAGCCAGCAGGCAGCAGGCAGCAGGCAATGCGAAAGCAAAAGCAAAATCGAAAGCCAAATGCGAAATGCTTTCAAGAAGCAGGGGCAACGAAGAGCAGCCGTTCGATTTCTCAGGATGCGGCTCTTGTGTGGGCCCACACAAGAGGACATCGAGGACATCGAGGACATGGAGTGCAATTAATGTTAATGTTGAGATATTTATGATGCAACCCCCTTTGCTACAACCTTGCCTTGCCCCTCGCTAGCAGAGGGCTGCTCTGGGCCACCCTTTGCTGCCTTCCTTTCCTCTCGTTGTTGTTATTGTCAGCCCGAATATTTGCGTATGAGCTTCGAGCGTAATTTAAATAACCCTGCGCATCATCAGGCTCAGGCTGAGGCAGAGGCTGAGGCTGCGGCCGAGGCAGAGGCTGAGGCTGTGGCTGAGGCACACATGTTCCGAGTGCTGAGTCCACCCTCGATTGACGTTGGCATGGCCACAAAACAACATTTCAATTTCTGTCAAATAGTTTCGTATTGTCCTCGGCGCTTCGAGGATTTGTCAAATCAGAAACTTATGTTACAGCTGGATTAAAATTATACATGTCACTAAAGCAGCAACTGAGGCAGCGACTGCAGCGAGTGTGGCAGCTGAGGCTGAGTGCTTGTCAGTGCAACGCCCGCTGATAGTCTGCCACTGTTGCTGCCCCTTTCGTCGTCCTGTTGTCGCCGTCGCCGTCGCCGTCGTCGTTGTTGCCGTTGTTGTTGTTGTGCTGATTTAACGCATCAGCGCGCCAAATAAAACTTTCAAATGAACAGCTAAATGCGCGCTAATAGGGGTTCAGATTTCAGCAACTTTAGCCCTCGGCCCAGCGTTGTCGCCGTCTTTACCCCTTGCCACTGCCACTGCCACCGCCACTGCCACTGCCACTGCCCCTGTCATCGTGCAGCGTCCTTTTGTGTAAGTTTTGTAACCAACCCAGGCCAGCAGCCTGGCCTACTCCTTTTTTGTGTGTGTGACGTTCTATTGTCCTGCCACGGATTGATTGTGACATTAAGTAGGATTTATTTATTTATTTACTCCTTTCCTGGCTGCCTTTTTTTTGTTGTTGTAGTTTTTAATTTTAACACAAGATGCAAATTATGTATGTTTTCAGTTTGTTACACTTTCGCTGCGAGCAGAGCTGATTCACGGTTCGGTTCGGTTCGGTTCGGATTGGATTGGATAAGCCAGGATCAGTTTGCAGCGAACGGGATTGTTTATGCCCCCTTTCCTTTGGCTTGATTTGGTTTGGTTTGGTTTTATGGCATAACCTGTGCGGGTTGTTTGCCGCAGCTTTTATCGCTTGCTATTTGATTTTTGCATTAGGCACCTTTTTCTGCGTTTTTGCTGTTTTTTAAGATTTTATATAAACATAAAATATGCATACGTTAATGTGGGTTGCTCTATTTCAATTTCAATTTCAATTTGAACGCCCAACTCAATCAACACCCCAACGGCTTAGTGCTTTCAAATTGTAATAGCACTCTTGCTACGTCGCTGCAAAGTAACCAGTGTTCACAATCAAGGCATACTCTAACAAAACGTCAAATTAGTCTTTGGAAGAACATGGTAAAAGAGCCAAGGTGCAGTGAATTTCTGTAGCTAATTTTATAAATTTAAATTTATATTTTAATTTCGATATAGGAAAAGAAAACAATGCGGGACAAGGAGTCACAAAGATTCGGTAAGAAGTTACAACTGAATATAATATGTTTGATTTCGATTAAGATCTGCGTCTCCCCATCATGAACCCTAATCCCTGGAGCCAACTGGCAGTTGCTCGTAAGCCCCAAATGAATGACACAAACTAACGCAGCGACCTGTGAAAAGCTGCCCAAAATCTGCAACACACATTTAGAGCAAAATAAATGCTAAGCCAAAGAACAAAACATGCTAACCAGAAAAAGCAAAACACACAAAGCGGATATATATATAAATATATATACCTGTATGTGTACGATAAAGAATATATATATATATATATATATATGGGAAAAATGTTATGCGAAATAACGTAGCAGGAAAATGGAAAAACGCCATAGTTTCCTTTTTTTTTATTTTTGTGTCAATTCATGGTTTAGTGATTCAATTATTTTTGTGCGCAATTTAGATTTATTGAGTTTGCAGTCGATTGTTGTTGTAGCACTTTCGGTTGTTGATATTCTAGTTGTTGTTGTTGTTGTTGTTGCTGCTGCTGTCGTTGTTGTCGTCGATGGTGCAGAGATTTGCAACAACAAACTGCATAATCAATACTGAATACCAAAATGCGAACGTGTTGTGAAGTTTGCCATTTGACAGAAAAGTAAATAAAAATGCAACGGTCGCTGTGAAGCTGCATGCTAGCTTTAGGCGGCCCCTGGGCCATGGGGTATGCAGCATGCGGCATGCGGCATGCGGCATACGGCATACGGCATGGAGTACGAGTAACGAGCAGCGAGTATAGCCGCTAAAAGCTTAACGCTCCACAACAACATCGATGTCGACGTCGACATGCGCTCGTGTGTCACGTGACGCATGCAATTCGCATCCGTTTCCGGTTAAGCACTGTACACAGTGCGGCAAGAGTTAAGGTGAGGGTGACTGTGGGTTGATGGTCGAACGTTTGCTGGAGGTATTGTAGAAAATCGCACGCCTGCCAGCCGGGCTTAAAAATCATTTTAAAACCATAAAAATAAACTCACGTGTCTACTATAAAATAAATAAATAGCAACAGAAAAGGCAAAACTTTTGCAAGTTTATTTCTGTCTATTTGTGCTTTGCTTTGCTTTGTTCTCTTTTGTTTTGTTTTGTTTCGTTTCTGTTTTGATTTTTGTTTAAGCTTCACACATTTTTGTTTGAAAATCCTTTCCCTCAACACGTACTGCATATGAGTGTGAGTGTGTGTGTGTGTGTGTGTGTGTGTGTGTGTGTGCTTTCGAGCGCTTAGGCACAAAATGCAATTTAGAATATTTGCAATTCCCTTTGGCAACAACAAATCTGCCACCGGCTTCCGCCTCTCACGTGCATTTTATGCACAGCCTCCATTTATATCAAATTCCCAAAAACTAAAAAACAAATTACAACAAAAAATACAACAAAAACTGCAACTCAAAACTTTGACAACAATCTGACAAGCGATGATATAACAAAGTTGTTAAACTATTCCACGATTTTATTGTGCGACAATGTGAGCCCAATTGAGACATTTCAACATTTATTTACTGCAGTTCAAGAACTTTAATCAAACATATTTATTTATGCATATTTATTTATTAAATATTAATAGACAGCTAAACAAAATATAAACAATTGCGTGTCTGTAGTTGTAATGGAAGAGGATTATTATTTATCTATTTATTATGATTGGGGAAAAGTTAGCACTGCGACCTATTAGGTCTATTGTGCCCCCTTACTGAGCCTACAGCTCTTCCATCAATCCCAACTCCTGCACGAATGCTAGAATCTTTGTTGAGTTGAGGGTTTCTATGTCCTTTGGCCTCATCATATGTTGCCCTAGGATGCTGCATCTTTTCCTAATTAAGGCGACGTATTCTGTTAGGATGTGCGTCTAGGTTTCCTCCACGTATCCGCAAAACCATTGCCACATTGCTGCTATAAATACCTAATTTGGTTAGGTGACTTCTCAGTCTACAGTGTCCTGTCAATAGACCTGTGAGTATTCTCAGTCTATTCTTCCCGATGGATATAATTTGCTTAAATCACTTTTGATTATAGCCACCTATGAGACTTCTGGCTTGTCGGAGTCCTGGTGTCTCTGCCCAGCCTGCTTATCGGCCTCTGCGTTCCCCGCTATGTCCCTGTGACCCGGAACCCATCTTAGGGTGAGCCTATTATGTTTTCCGAGTTGGTCAAGCTTGGATCGTACTTCGCGGACTACTTTGGATGTTATTTTCGTCCCATTTAGAGCATTTATTGGTGCTTGACTATCGGAGAGGATGGATATATCCGCATTCCGATAGTGTCGTTTCAGGTTAAACTCCGCACATCTCCCTATCGCACACACCTCTGCTTGAAATATGCTAGTGTGCTTCCCAAGGGACTTATGGTATGATACCCGAGGACCCACCACTCCAAGGCCTGTTCCCTGTGTGGTGAGTGATCCATCGGTATACCATTTTATGGTGTGCGGTTTCATAGGGTGGACTTCGTTCAGTGTCGTCCATTCCCTTTTGCTGCTCATATGAAACTTGAAATTGCGCTCGAATAAATACTCGGCCGTCATTTCGTTCCTGGGTTGCATGATCAGGGGAAGTTCATCTGCTAGAAGTTGGGCATCTTTGTGACTTAGGATGTGATTGCCCCCAACTCCCTCAGCTGACATCCTTAGAAGCGTTGCTTTCTGTTGGAGCCTTATGGTGTGGTGGAGTGGTGTGAGCTCCATTAAGGCTTCCAAGGCCATTGTGGGGCAGGTGCACATTGCCCCTGTCATGCATATGCAGGCCATTCTCTGCAGTTTTATTAACTGTCTTTGCACGGTTGTTAGCCGCACCTTATATATAAATGCACATAGATATCTAATTAATTCTTCCAAACCTGATCATGAATCCTAATCCTATGAAATGCAACTGTTTATTTTTAGCTGGCTAATAATACCAATAATAGTAATAATAACAATACTATGAATAATAATATTAATAATAAGTATTGTAAATATTTAGAATAAATGTCTGAGCGGCATCAAAGTAGGCATGACTTTTCACTGCAAATCCCAGCAGGCTACGCATATGTATCAGATCATTTGGAATACTAATACTATCGAAGTGTGAGTGTTGCGA
The DNA here is from genome assembly GCA_035042265.1 of Drosophila imparisetae. Lineage (NCBI taxonomy): Eukaryota > Metazoa > Arthropoda > Insecta > Diptera > Drosophilidae > Drosophila > Drosophila imparisetae. The sequence continues at coordinate 1,639,363 of JAWNLP010000147.1, forward strand.
CTCTGTCAAAAAATAAAATAAACTTTTTCGGCTCGATTTGCTTGTAATTTGTGTCGCTTAAAGTAAGTAAAATAATCGCTGGATCATTATCGTTGAATGCTTATTGAATCTAACCAATATAGTCAGGAGTAACTGGATAACAATGGATGCCAAAAAAAAAAAGGGAATTTATCTGTCCGATGGCGATCATCAGAAGACCTACAAGCGCAGCAGGCTTTTGGGCAAGGGTAGCTATGGCAAGTGCTACAAAATAATCGATGCAAATACTAATGATGTCTTCGCCTGTAAAATCGTGTCCAAGCCGCGGGGAGTGCGGAAGACACATGCGAAGAATTCCCCAGAAATAATTATTCACAGGGGCCTAAATCATCCCAACATTGTTAAGTTCCACAGCTTCTTTGAGGATGCGCGGAAAATTTTTATGGTGATGGAGCTGTGCAATCAATCCACGATGTATGAGTTGATTCAGTGTCGGGGGAGAATTACGGAGTACGAGACCCGGTATTATCTATCCCAGATAATACAGGGTGTTAAGTACCTGCATGAACATCGCATCGTTCACCGTGATCTTAAGTTGCCAAATCTGTTCCTGAATGACCAGTTGCACGTGAAAATCGGTGACTTTGGCTTCGCAACTTGTATCCAATTCGACTGTGCACGCAGGAAGGACGTACTCGGAAGTCTTGCATATATTGCACCAGAGATTTTGATCAAGTCGGGTTTCTCCTTCGAGGTGGACATCTGGTCGATTGGCTGCATCATGTATGAGCTGCTGGATGGCGAAACGCCGTTCCACTCACACGATAACAAGGTCATTCGCAAGAAAATCAAGAATTGTCAGTACAATTTGCCAAGTGCCTTCAATAAGCCGGCTGCGGATATGGTCAATGCCATGCTGCAGCTGAACCCGGAGAGTCGCCCAACCATTGGACAGCTGCCGAATTATGAGTTCCTCAAAGCGTCGGAGGTGCCCACGTTCTTGCCCATCTCTTGCCTAACGAAGGAGCCGCAAATCGACATCAGTGATATCAGCGAGCAACCCAATCAATCGCCACAACGAGGACTGTCGCAGGGAGATCGAAAGTCTGCATCAGCAAATGACCGATCTCATCAATAACAGGCCTCGCTTATTGCAACACAATCTGGGAGACGAGAACTCCGATCCAGCTGTCCAGCCGCTCCTCTGGATATCGAAGTGCACCGGCGACAGTATTAAACGCTTCTTTGCCTACCAACTGTGTGTCCACAGGATCCGGCTGACTTTGTTCTCATTTCGCCTGGCCTAGCTTACTTTACAAATTGATTTCATTGTTTGAATTATTTTAAAATTCATTTGATATTTTGTTAATTAAAATGTCAATTGCAATAAGTTGCTCATCGAATCTTATAAGAAATGTTTTGAAGAGAGAACTAAAGAAATAAATAAAAATGATCCTTTGAAATTATGTTTTCCATAACCTTTCCAACCTTGACCATAATCATATGTAGAGTTGTGTGCAGAAACCATGATAAAATGTGGCAGCCCCAAATAAATTAAATATGTCCACATAAATCATGATAATCCTTGAAAAGTGCTTGAAATAATTCAAAAATGCGAATATCAATATTTATTTTGAAGCATTTATTTTCTTTTCATTAGAGTTTATTGCTTAGACAATCATTGAGAATGTTTAGCATCTGAATTATAAAAGTTTTATTTGTGTTTTTTTTAACTTTTTTGTGTCCGTATGTGGAATAAACATTTTATCGGAAGTATATAATTAATGTTGAAATATTTCTCGTTGCTGCAACGACAACTATCACATTTCGAGAAATACCCTTAACGAGTATAGAAGCATCCAATAAACTCATTTTAATCCTTCACACTCCATTTTCGGAGCACAAAAGTACCCCGTTTGTGTCTTGTTATCCTTGCTCGCTGCTCACTCCTAACCAATTTAACTGACCTTTTATTATTATATTTTTTGTTGTGCATCGTTCAGATTTCATTATACGTAGTGCTTAATTTTTCAGTACAACATCAACACCCTGTACGACAACTTGTGAACATGACAAAGCAATTGAGCAGGACCAACAATGGTTGCAGCTGAGGGTTGGATTCCTTAATGTTGCCGGGGTGTGCGCATTGATTATTAGATGTTTGGAGTGAAGCCAATGCCAATGCCACCACGAACCCTTTTCCTTTTTTCATAGAAAACGGATTTGGTGCCGTTGTCCGTCTTTGACTCATAATTCGGACTGTGTGCGTCAAATTTATTGAAGTTAATATTTGTCGCAACCGAAGTGGCAAGAGGAAGGAGGCAATATTCGCACAGGGCGTGAATCAAACATTGCAACAGCAAAATCACATAATGATGTTGGCAAAAAATAAAAGGAATATTATATATACATAAATACACTATATCTATATATAGGCCTCTCCCTCTCTCTCTCTCTCTCTCATTCACTCTGTCGCTCCCCTTCCCAGCTATAGCTGGTGAATTTTGAGCGAGCATAAATCATGCAACATATTGCATTATCATTCAGCTAGGACAACGTGCAACAACGCCACGACTGCGGACTGCTGACAAGGCGGCCCGTGATTTGTCCTGCCTGCTAATGGGCATGGTAATCGGAGTGCGACTGAAACTCGGAACGGAAACAGTTATGGCAACAGTTCCTGTAACGGGTTGGCCAAAAAAAAAACTACAAAACGAGAAAAAACAATGCGAGAAATGTTAAAGAAAAGAAAGCAAACTTTTCGGGAAATGGTAAATAGAAATTGGGTTGGCAATTGATTCATTTGCGAGGACAATGGGTATGCATCTCAAGGTCGCCTCAACCTTTCGACGCATTTGCATAAAGGATTTCGTAGAAGGCATGTCCGCAACATTGCGTCTTTGCAGCACATTTTATGATGCCCCTTGCCACGGTCTCATCGCTTGGTTTTATGATGCAATCCGAAAACTAGAGCATTTCACAAGTCGCATCTCGCATTTCACATTTTACCCAATTTCACATTTCACCCGCTGCGGCGATCGCTTTCGCCGGAACTGCCACACGGCATAGGGTATAAGGTAAACGGTATCGGGTGAGTTGGGTGTAGGGTAGAGGAATACGGTAACTGGGCATTATATAAAGTTGCGTGTGCCCTGCTCAATGCAGCGAGCATAATGAAGAAGCGAGCGAGTTTTATCACTGCCTCTGTCTCATTTTATCTCCCTCTCTCTTTGGCCTGCATTGGTTTTAATGACAATTTTTTTTCATTGGAAATTTACCTCCTACCTTAACTCCTCGCATAGTGTTTACCCTTATATCCTTTGGCCTTTGTCCTGCCACCTTCAACTCGCCAAGTTGTCCTGTCTATGCAAATATGCAAGCCATTGCTCGATATTGGTTATTAGGCCTCGTTGCCGGCCCATGTCCAGGCCCATTCTCATTCCCATTCGCAATCGCATTTGCGGGTCGCGACCTCGATGTCCTTTTGTGGCAATGTTATACAAATATGCGTCAATCGGTTGCCTCGTTGCAATCTATTGACATGTTGCCCCGTCGCGGTTGCCTTTGCCTCATTTGTTCCTATGTCTTTTGTGCAGCATCGTAAATCTTATGTGGCTAGCTGGCCATCGTTCTATCTATCTGCTTCTCAGAAATCTGCTAATCAATTTGTCAACTACATTTTCACTTATTCCATTTGTTGTACTTTCCAAATTGATAAATAACTTGTGAAACATTTCCAAATGCGTCAGCAGAACACAACTTTGACAAATTGACAACTTGTACAGCTAACAAAAAAGAAGCAAAACGCAAAACAGGACTAATCAGGAAAAACGCTTGTCACCTTCAATGCATAAGACATACAAACATTAGGAACGCCCATTTAGCCATAAAAGGGTTTCAATTTGGACCATTTGGATGTGACCCATGTTGGTTACGGCGGCGGCTGTTAATCTCTTAATTTATCAATTGAGGCTCAAAGTAGAGAAGAGAAGAGTGCTCACTTGTATTTTGTATTTTGGACTCGGATGCGAACTCGGATTTGGATTCGGTTTCAATTTCAATTTCAGTTGCAAATGAATTTCCATAAATGCGCGACGAAAAAGGCACCACAAAAAACTGTTGGCCGGGAGGATGGTTAGTGGTGAGGGGGGGGGACTTGGGGTTGCAAATAAAAGGGTTCGACAAAAGTTATGTTTACATAATTAATTAAACAACACAAAGCCGACAAACGGAGACGGCGAAGGTAACACATGTGCAGTCCCCGCCCGGATCGCTGGATAAACGCACTGCAATATAATTCATATAATTTCACACACACACACACATGGACAAAGACGACTCTCGGCAAGGGTTGCACAATGCACAGACACAGAAGCAGCAGCAGCAGCAGCAGCAGCAGAAGCAGAAGGACATCCTCAATTCCACAGTTGCGCCTGCTATGGAAAGTTGCGTCGCATCGCCGCATCATTTACTTTGCTTGATAATAAACTCATAAAAAGCCAACCGAATGGGAACATTAAAACAAAACTAAAATGTCATCTCACCCTTGGAACGAGGCCGCCGCATAATGGGGCAACAAAAGGCGCGACAAAGACACGAATCCTTTCCAGCCCAGGAAAAGGGTTACGTGCTCGCCTCGAGAGTTGCGTTCTCATCTGTGCTACGAATGCTCATAAACTATTTGTCACACACACACACACTAACACACATCGAAAGTGGGCGGTGGGCGTTCACATTTGTCATTACGATTTGCCAGGGACAGAGTACAGAAGGGAACGGGGCCAGTTGAGCAGAGTTGAGGACGAGACGGGGACCGGACAAACTGGTTCGCCAAGCTGGAGGCCGCCTAAATGACTTTTTGATTCACTTGCGTTGCCTGCGCGTGTGTGTGTGTGTGTGTGTGAGAGTGTGTGTGTCGGTAAGGAATCGCTTGGCTGACTATCCCAAAGGAGTTGAGGTTCTCGCCAGTGAAATAAATCGCTAGCAATTGGCGTCGCCATTTTACGGCACTTTTGCTCGCCACTTCCACCTGGCAGCCCACACAATGCACCCACCCACTGAACAGCAGCGCCAACCAACCCCCACCCCCACCCCACTCTACCTGTTCCTAGTAAGCAGGTGTGAAATTAGCGCAATTTTCAAAACGGGGCGAGAATTAACGAGCATGTGAGCTCTGTGGCCAGCTACTGGCCCTGTTTTCATCTTGTGCTGCACAGAATCAGAAGCAGAATTGAGACTGGCAAAAACTTAAGTTCAGGCAACAATTATGAGTTGTATTCCGAATTATATGGCACATATATAACATTCAGTTTGCTGCACTATATATAGTACACATTCTTTAAATTCATTTTTATTTATAAGGTTCGAGGAACAGGAATATTCGGCTATACCCGATTGAAAAATTTGCATGCTTCCCTTTCAAGTTGTGGAGCATAAAACATACAACTAAAATTTGTTTCTTAAGTCCGCAGTACTTCAATTAGTTTCAATTTAAGTATTTGTTGGCTTAAGAGTAATCAGAATTTGCTAAAATGTTGTTTTCTTAAAAATATCCTAATAAAAATATCCCCATTTGGCTGGGTTTTGTCCAAACGATTCCTGTTAATATTTATGTTACTATCATCAAGACTTTTTTTCCATACATATTTCTAGTTGAGTTTGTTTGGAAGTAGTGGAAATCAGAGTTAAGGATAGAAGAACTGTATTTTATATTTATATTTATATTTATATATATATTTATATTTAATAATAATTTTAAATAGAGTCAGAGGGAGGGGTATGTAGAGATTTATTTATTCTTAAATAGGGGCATTACTGCAATCAATTTCCATCCGCTTTCTCTTTTGGACCAGCTGCAAGATCAAGTCCTAATCTGCAGATGAGGCACTTTCCATAAAGGTGTATTCCATAAATACACCTCTCAATGCCGCATTTCTTAAGTCTTAAGTACTTAGTTGCAAGTTGCTTAATTCATCACACATCTGTCTGCAGCTCCCCCCACTTTCTTGACAAACATCAAGCATCATTCAAAGTTGCAATTGCATCAAATCTTCTGCTCAGAGAACAATTACCAAAACTGTTTCAGTTTCAGTTTCAGTTTCAATTGCTTAAAATAAGGCACTAATCAATTGATGGCGGCATCTTGAACCCCCTTCCCATAGATATACGCCCGATTCTCTTGGCTCCCGTCAAGTAATCACTTAATGCCACACACAAACACTATCGAGCCTGGTCACCCGCCCCTCTCCACTCGGCAGACACGTCGTCTATTTGTTTTGTTAACAACATTCTTGAGATGCTTTTATGAGGCGCGCTAAATGCCTGCTACAACATTGAATGCCTCGCTGTAAATCACATGACCCACGACCCCTTGAATATATATGTATGTATATATATATATATATATATATATATATATGTATATACAGACCTGGCTACCCCTCCTGATTACTAGTTGTTGGCGCGTGAGTAATGCGCATGGCTTAATTTAAGTTTGTTGTCACATATTTGGAAATACGCCCAGGCATAAATATTTATAGCCCCCCGTCAGCCCCTTCACAGATTAGAAAACGCTTAAGTGCGACTTTTGGCTCGTGACTTGTCTTAAGTGTACAGCAATCTTATATATATATAAGATATATGTATATATGTATACTGGGAGCCCTGATGCCAAGACACTGTGCTATCGACAGTGCCTATTCTCGAATGCCAACGCAAGATGCCGATGACGGCACGCGTCATCTTTGGCTGTCATCGTCCTCCACGCCTCGCCTCCTGCTCCATTTACTCCGCCCCCCCTTTCCTGCCCGCGCAGAGCACCCTTCACACCCTTCGCACCCTCATTGGCGTTGGAGTAGGTGCTGCCCGCATGTGTTTAATAGTTGGGCGACAAATATGAGCGACTCGTGTAATTTGAGTCATTTTTGAGTAGCTGTCGTTCCCTTTGCCTGCCGCCTGCTGCCTGCTGCCTGCTGCCTCCACCTCCACTCCTACCCCTGGCCCATTGACATGCATACATAAATATATACATACATTGTCTGTCTGTGATCGGCGGTGTTTGATTATGTTGTCGCACGCGCTGTTTAATACGGCCTGTATATGAATATGAAAATAACACCACCGAAGCCAACCGAGGGTTGTTGCCAAGACGCTGGCGGGTTAATTGAAAAACTTAAGTGCCAACAGTCGCTGCGGATTAACCATATTAAAAATTTAATTAATGCCACTTTCGGTAAACTATTTTGCTATTGCTGTCGCTTAACAATTTGGGGGCGTGGCAGCACACAAATAGACACTTTCAAGCCACTTGAGCAGAGCAAGCAGAAGCCACTTCAATTTATATATGTATCATATATATTGTTTAAACATTCAATTTTGTGGAATAAGTCCTGGTTAACTTTGCATAGCCCAAATGTAAATAAAACTTAAACTTTGATGAAATTGCTGAGAGTCATTTAAATATGTAGACAATAGAGGTAGTCTTGGGTAGCATCATATTCTGAGTATAATCCCAAAAGACATAAACCCTATAAATAGTTAGCTTGCCTAAGCACTAAAGAAAATACATTAAATTGGGAAATCTCACAACCTAAAAATACTTTCAATAAGTTTGACATTTGATAGAAAATAATAATAGAAAGGATCAATCAATGCGTAGATCCATGATTGCACTTCATTTTGTGTATTTATTTACTTCTAATTGGCAGTTGGAAAATAGTGCAAAGTCATTTGCCATTTTGCAATGTGGAATTATTAGTGAATGTTTGGCGAGTACATCAATGATGCAGATTTCATAGCAACTAGCCGTAAATACAGGCATAAGAAATTGTAGCATCATTCGACTCGGAGCAGCGAGTACTCACATCGAATGAGTGTGAGTAAAAAAATACTCACACACATGTGCATATTGTATGAGGGTGTGCGAGTGTTTGTGGACACACACGTATTCAGATGGCCACAGGGCATTCTGCCTGCGTATGTGTGTGTGTGTGTCTAGTAAAACACTTTTGGTAATTCATTAAGTTACGGAAGTTGAACTCAGAACTGCAATTTCCCCTAGAACCAATTATAGAAAAATTTAAATTCGTTTTAAAAAGCAGACCAAACGCATGTCCCATGTCCAGCGCTTGGCCCCAGACAGACGACTGACGGCGACCAGGACGACCAGCTCGGATGCAAAAGCCGTAGTAGCAGCAGCATCAGCAAGAGGGCCAGCAGCAGGAGCAGGAGGAGCAGTAGATGGCCACTGCCGTTGCCTCTGATGGATGAATGTAATGCCATGTGTGAATGTCGGTGTGTGGGTGTTGAACTGCTGCTGTTGCTGCTGCTGCTGCTGCTGCTGCTGTTGTTGCTGGTGTGGGTGTGTGGACAGCGGCATGTTCATAAATTGAAATCACTTCCATATCCAGAGAAAAGTTTGGCAACAAAATAGAGCAAAAAAAAACAAATACAAAAAACGTAAAGAGCAGTGGATAAAAAAAGCAAAAAAAAAAAAAAACTAACGAGAAACGCTGTGGCTGCTAACGTGCCTTCCCCCGAGCACACCAACTTGCCACTCCCATTAACCCAGCGCATGGAATGAAAATAAAGAATTCTGTTTTTAAATCGCGGGCAGTGGAAGGGGACGAGGAGCAGGAGGAGAACAGAAGCCATAACAGCAGCAGCAGCAGGAGCAGAAGCAGAACAGAGTCAGAGTCAGAGTCAGCATCAGAGTCGGAGTCAGAGCCAGAGTCAGAGCTCGCCATGTACGACAAGTAGGCAACACTTGACACAGTTGCCACTTTCAATTGCCAACATAACTCGAGTGGCGCTCACTGAAGAACGGCCAAAGCAGGGGGAAGGGGTGGGGGATTCGAGGAGCTGCATAGTTGGGGGCGCGGCAATTCTGTCTGCATATAAATACCGCCTGTGGCCATAAAAGTGGAGACCATCCGACCGACGTGTAACAAGCCCGAAAAAAGTTTGCCGGACTGCAGCAGTGGAACGAATGAGCAATCCTTCAGCCAACCCCCAACACCAATCCCAATTCCAGTCCGACCGCCACCCACAACAGCTAAAGCCCGCACTAAAAAATGGCTAACCGAATGTGTGTGGGCGCGGCTGTGGATGCTACAACCTTGGAATGGAGAGTGGGTCCTGGGAGTGTAACTCTGACTGGGTACTTGGCCACTTGCGAGGTTGTCACATCAGAAGCTGCAGCCCAGCAACCAGAGAAAGACTGAGAAAAAGGGAGGGAGAAAGAGAGAGATGGGGGAAGTGAGAGAGAGAGAGATGGGGAGAGAAAGAGAGACAGACATTTTTGCATAATGGGCATGGCCAACAGGAATACCCTTTAGCTAAAACGGAGAGTCATCCTTAGTCTTGTCACAAATAAACCGCGAAAATAAATCAAGTGTAGATATTTACTATATGTAAATATATATATACATATATACATATATATATATATATTCAAATTTACCAATTGCGAATTATATGATCATAAAAATAATTTTTAAGAATTTGAGATATATATCTATTATGCTGGACTTTGTCAATTGTGGAATGAAACAAAAAATGGCCAAATTATATAAATAATATTTAATACTTAAACTAGTCTAACTGTAAATCAATTAATGAATTTATTTATATTTGTATTATTTATATTATTTATATTATTTATTTATATATTTATATTGCTTTGCCTTCGAGTATTTTACAGAGCATCTCCAGCTGGCAATGCAAGTATCCTTTGCTTCAATTGAACTTTTTTTGATCCACTTCTTTTTTTTTTTTTTGCTTAACTTGTTGTGTACTCGTCCTTTTCGTGCTGCCCTCATCGCATCACATCGCATCGCAGCGCAGCGCATCGTTGCTGTCCAGTGTCCTGTGTCCTGTGTCCAGTGCTGTTGTTTAGTTACTTTGGTAGTTTCGTTATATTTATTGGCCCACATCGGGTGAAAAATGTTCAACGCTTTGGCAATTTAGTTGAGTACCGTTATATGCTGGCAGGATGACTATCACATCCTGCAGCTCTTCATTGTCCTCCAACTTCCCCCGACCGGCAAGCTGGCAAGCTCATAAAATGCGAAAAAGCTAAAGCAGAACAATGAATGCCAGCACCAGAAACAGTTCCACCTAGACGACAATCCTTTGCAGGATTTACAGAGGAGAGGGAAGGAAGGGATTGGTGTAGGTCAAAAGTGGAAGGGTAACGCTTGGCGATTTACGAGTTGCCATTTTGCTGCTCAACTGGGCCGTGAAGAGTAAAACGAAAAATGAAGGATCACCAGCAGCAGCACACAGCTGAAGGTGGACTCAACCAGAATGGGATGAAGACTGGCAATGAGAATGCCTGGTTGGTTGGAGGGCAGTGAGTGTATCACCTCCAGCTCATGCGGTTCATCAGTCATCGACCTACGCTTTATTTCATATATATATATTACATAATTGGGCGTGTAATGAGTCTAATTGAGTTTTTATGTTTTGGCCAAAAGGATTCGCCAACTCAACTCACAACTCGCATTTCCTTCACTTCTACTGCCTCTATTTTTTGCTCTTTTTCTCTGTTAGCGCTTTGTTGTCGCAGGGACTAAATGAGTTGGCAGTTGTAGCCGCTGGTCATTTCAGTGGCACGCCTCCTCGCCCCTCACCCTTTCCGCAACAGACACACATACATACACACATGGCACATTCGTCTAGCCCATTTTCGTGTGGGACACTAACTCAATTAACGTTGCAGGCAACATGTGTTAATATCCTCTGTGCTTCCGCTCGCCCCCATTTCGATGCCACTCGAACCCCACACAACCTGCACAACAACTGTGTGTAATTGAGTGTGTGATTGTGATTGTGAAACACTGAACGCCTTTGAATTTGGCTGTTCTTGCCTTAAGAAACTCAGTTCGATTCGATCTGTTCAAGCAAATGCACAAATCATACTTGTTGATTTTATTTCTAAGCTGATCGTTGCTATGGCTGCTATATAATACAGTGATTTAATGCAGTTGACTTAGATGTATATACTGCCTCCAAAATTTTATTATCTTCCACAAAGGTATTAAATATTGGGTTGCATTAAAGCCCATTCGAAATGAAGCAATTCGACTTGGTTCAGATCGAGTACTCAATTAGATCGAAGCGAAATAACTTTCTTAAGGATAATAGTTTGATATGGACTGAAACGATTTATAATTGGACTATATCTGTATCTGTTTATGTGTGCAATCAAATTGTTCTCTCTTTGCCATTCCAGTTTCAATTGAAAATCAATTGATTGGCCTCCCTGGACGTTTTTTGGGCTCGGTGGACAAATTTGCATTGCAGTTTGAGGTGGCGCCGCCGCAGCTCGCGGGACACGCGTTTGTCGCAGTTGTTCCACTGCTGCGGGCCTCCCGCTGTCCGCGGCTGTGTCCTTGGGCAGGATATTTCGTGCTAATACAACTGTCGAATGCGCATGCTGAGCGATGTCCTCGTCGGCCCAACTGCCAAAAGTCAGCGAGTTGGCCAGGATCAGCGTGAGCCATTCTTGCCAGGACCGTGCCTACCTTTCACACCGTGCAGCAGCGCGTGCACGGAAGCTGCCTTACCTTTTCAGCACCTATCTGCATTGCTCTCTCTCTCTCCCTCTCTCTCTTTCTGTCTGTCTCTCTGTCTCTATCTCTCTCTCTCGCGTGCACAGCACGAAGACAGACGAAATGTCCTGTCACCCGCTGAGCTGCACACGCGAATCGCAATCTAACGCGTTGCAGAGAGAGAAAGAGAGAGAGAGAGAGATACTGCGAGCGAGAGAGTAAGAGAGAGAGAGAGTGCATTCTGCGAACACTGCATGAGAATTGTAGCTTTACGATACGCGCACTTCATTGGAATGCACTCGGTTTTACAGCAAGGTTGCAGTCGGGCACAGGATGCAGAATGTATAATGCAACATGCAGGACACTGGCTACAGGCACTGGGTGCAGCAGTTGCAGCAATCGCAGCTCCCTGTGGGCAGCTCCCTTGCTGTGCCACCGCTGCGCAAGTCGCGTGCATTTACAAATGCGATAAATTCGAGACCAAAGCGTGCTGTGCGCGCGACCAGAACAGCCTAAAACGAGGCACAACTTAAATCAGCAGGATGGCAAGGACGGGGAAGAGGAAGAGGGAGGAGGAAGTGGTGGCATATGCCTCACTCACATACATATGCATACTAACAAATGCCAAAATGGCAAACGATCTACGCCTCGCAAGTCACCGTTGACGCGACACCACGCAGAGCAATTGATTTGCCAACTTTCCATTATGCAATCAAAATAATACTTTAACAGATGAAAAGTAACTGTTTGTATAAATATATAATATGTATAATATATGATTAAAAGTTGTCGTATACATATTTAATATATATATGTGTATTCAATACTCAAACTCTTTTGCTTACCAAGATATCCGAGCCAAGCTTCCACAATATTCTTTTATACCATTGCATTGGGAACAAAGATATTGAAATCGGCCTACTACTATATCATATAGCAATCATAACAATGAATGAAAGTTGAATTTGATTTATCAAATTGCGCAGATATCCATAAAATTAAATACTTATATGCTGGAACTGAGTCTGCTAACATAACCTACAAATAAGCTAGACAAGATAAATTCTAAATTGGAGACGGCTGGATAAGGTGTCAATTGGACAGCCAGCTAGATGCCCCTTGTCCTTTTACACTATTCATGCTTAATCTTTACAGGGTATACACACACAACTCCTTTCACATCCCTGCCAGGGTATTTTTGTCGGCTTCTACAAATTGCATCCTTTGACCTCCATGCACATCTTCGTTTCTAGCTAACGGCATTTCTTATCTAAGCACAAGGACTAACAACAGCAAAACGGATATCATTTTTTAGTCCTACTCCATAGCTTCCTTCAAGCCCCCTCCCCTCCCCTCAGCACTCACTTTCCTTCAGCAGCTTGTCCTTTTTTTTGTGCTTTATCAGCCATTCAATTTTTTGTTCAATCTCTTTTTTTTTTCTTCTTTGTATTCGCATTTTTGCTTTATGGCTTAAATTGTTTTTGTTTTTGTTTTGTAGAACAGCAACAACTTCTGTTTTGTGCAACATGCTGCAATTGTCCAACTGCCCGGTTGCCAGCCTACAGCCACGTCTCCGCGGCAACCCCTTGCTCCATCCATAGAGATTTTTTGCGGGTATCCGATATAGTTGGGTCAGTGCTTGTGGCCAGAACGGTTCTGGTTGCGGGTTTCACAGTTGCAAACTCAACGCGCGTATCTCTCCTTCTCTTTGTGTGTGTGTGTGTGTGTGTGTGTGTGTGTGTGTGCAGTGGTGTGTGTGTGTGTGTGTGTGAGTGCGTTATTGAGTGCAAATAGCAATTTCGCAACAATGCTGCCTAGCAGCATCTGGAAATTTGCTCGTTTTGCCATTCAGCACTTTAGGCCAAGAATTGAGGGTTGAGTTGCATGAGAATCGCAACCACCCCCAACCCCACTCCCCCATTGCAATTGACTTGGACTGCTGTTAACTATTCAAGGGGTGTTGGGCAAGAGGGGGCGTGGTGTGTATGTGTGTATGGGGGGGGGGGTTTCCCGGGCGCATTGTAACGGATTTCTGGTAACTGTTTTTGGTTGCCGTCGCGTCGATTTTTGCTGTTTCAACTGCATGCGCCACATCCTGCGTCCCATCCTCCACACACACACACGCAATAAACTGTCAAATCTTTTTGTGTGTCCGTGTCTCGATTCTATTCACTGCATTTGGGTGGGGCGGAAAGTATTTGGGGTGCTGCGTTTTTTACTGAAAATATACGATCAACGTTCCAGCAGTCGATTTTATTGGATTACGGTTTAGATTGCATTGATAAAAAGTGCACTGTGGCAGCAGGCAGCGCTGCTATTCATGTTGCTGTTGTTGGCGTTGTTTAGAAAACATCCTGAATGCAAAAAGGAGAAACACAAATCCTTGATGACACTCGCCTCGCCAGTTCTCTAGCCCTTAGGCATCCCTACACCCCACAAACAATTTTGATGTTTCTAATTTTTTGACATTCGATTGCAGGCAACAACAACAGTAACAACAACAACAACAACAACAACTCCTCGACGGCGTGAACGAATTGAAATTTGTTTGTTTGCTGTTTTTAATGTTGTTGTTGCTGTTGTTGGCCATGTTGTTGTATAATGTGTTCGCTGCCAAGCGCTTCCGTTGCGTTGTACGTGCAACAAACTACCGCCAATTGGCATTGGACACCGAAGGAGCTGTGTAACGCGGGGTCGGCGACCGAGTTGCAAGCAGTCGTTCTTCGATTGCTCCACAATTTATACACATAGTCCGTTACACTGAACAACAAATATGTAAGTCAGACCCATTAACTCATTTGTTACTCATCACGGTATAATTATAGTTGAAATATATATTCCGGCAACTTATCTTATCTTTCTCTTATCTTTCCAGTAGCTTAAATTGCTAATAGTTTGCTCGACTCAAGTGAGTGTGGCCGTGTGTGTGCGTGTGTGTGCGTGTGTGTGTGCAAATGATTAAAGTTATAGACTCGAGTTATAGATTCGATGAAATCCGCTTTTCAATTATTTGCAACGAAACCGAAACCCACCGAAAGACAGACACGCTGAGCTAGCGCCGCACTACTACACCGCTACACCACTGCACCACCGCCGAGCCGGGCAGCTGTTTTGAAAATGAGTCGTGTGTGCACCGCAGGGGGTGGGCGGGGTGTCCGTTGGGGAGGGACACTAAACAGCAAGTGCCTCCAGCTAGAGCTTGACGTGGCCAACAGCTATGGAGATTAGATGCCATGTGTGTGAGTGAGTGTGTGTGTGTGTATGTGTGTGTGTGTGTGTGTTTGTTTTGGGATGTACATAATATTGTTGCTACATGCGGCGTTCGTGTTTTGGCCTTTGTCAAAGCATTTTTTCGTACTGTGGCCCAATCTAAGCTAATTTTAATTTGGCCACGGCGTATCGCATTTTGTTTTTTGTGTTTTTTGTTTTTGTTTTTTGTGTTGGGCAAAGAGCGCTGAAAAGAAAGCAAAGGCAAAGCGAAAGCCAAAGCGAAAGTCAAAGCAAGCAAAAGAAAGAGGTCAAAGGCCATGCATGAGCTAAATGAGCTGCTGCAGCGTTTTAATTAAAATTTTGCGAAGAGCAGAGGACCACACCCCACCACACCACTCCTCTCCCCACTCACCTCTAACCCCAAAGCCTAAACCCCAAAACAGGATCAAAGGATCAAACGCTAGCGCTGATGCGGCAACGGCGACCACAAGCTGCAGCAGGACAACATTGAGGCACGAAGGATGAGATGGCTACAGACCAAAGCGGGAATACCCTTATTTTTAAGTTTGCCTAATGCGTGCGACACACACACACACACACAGAGCAAGAGATAATCCCAATTTTAGACTAATTAAATTGTCAAATATTTGGAGAGGGCGAGCAACACGCTGGGCGGCTTGTTAAGCGCGGGCGTGGCACGCAAGTAAACAAACAAAACAAAACAAAATAAATTAAACCTAAATTCTTCGATTCTCTATATTTCTCTCTCTCTCTCTCGCTCTCTCACTCTCTCTCTCTCTCTCTCTCTGCGACTAATTTGCAGCTAATTAAATGCTCGCCAGCTGCGAGAGCGATGCGTATGTTTTCAGTATGAGCTCGAAAGAGGCGCAGAAGGGGTAAGCTTGGTCAGCAGGTAGCCAGCAAGGATAGCGAAGGAGTGCATAGGATGGCCAAGGAGTGCAAAGGATACGCGTCTCGTGCATTGTGCATTGTGCATTGTGCAGCGGTCGCTTGGTTCTGGTCAGCCAAACAATATGCCAACCGGGTCAGAGGTTTATGGCCAGTTCAATGTTAAACAGCAAACGCGAAGAAGGAGTTAAAAGGAGTGAGCCGTGAGCGGGACTCCTTGAAATATCCTTTTCGCGAGCGGACACTTTAATTTGTTGCTGCTGCTTGTTGTTGTTTATTTATGCACTCGCATTGTGTGGCCAAACTAAACGCTGATTGCTTAGCCCTCTCTCTCTCTCTCTCCCTGTCTCTCTCTCTCTCTATCTCTTTCTCACTCTCGCTGCCTTGTTTACCTATGCTTTATGGCCCCTGGCCACGGATCCTAACCAAAGCCTCGGCATTCTTACACACATTCAACCCTTTTGGCCCATTCCCAGTGCGCCTTTCATTGGAAATTTTGGCTGTACCCGCTGCCTTTGCCTTCGTCTCCTCACCTTGCCAAGTCCTGCCCTGTCCTGTCAGGCACCCTTTCCTTTCCCTTTCCCTTTCCCTTTGCCCACCCCACAACTTTAACTGCCCGTCGGTTCGTGCGCTTTTACAACTTGTCAGTCATTTGAACAAAACTAATTTGCATGTCATTTCTTTAGCACTCTTGAAAATTTGAACATTTTGCACGGAATACAACAAACGCTGAATGCCTGCAAATTGGTATTGGGTGTTGTGGATTGGGAGCTAGTTTCTTTTGGAGCTGTGGGTGTTTGATTACCATTTCGAGTCCTCGATGCACTTTGCACAGCAGTAAACAAGTTTGCCTCAAGGCCTCTAATTGAACCCACGCCGAAACACAAATTGCAAGCGAACTTCTATGCCAAAGTGCCACATGAGTTTGCTTAACAAGAATGCTTGAACAAATTTGAAAAAAAATCTAGATTTAAGTGGGAAAGCCTTCTTTGAAGCACAATTCATTAATAATGTAAATTTATGATTTGAATTAAAGTTTTACACTTTAAATTAAATATAATTTTACTAAAATCAAGTCCATTTCAAGAGGGAAAAAAAGCGGTCTTAAGATTCCATCTATTCAGGAAGGAATCGCTCGCAAAATGATTTATTCTATGAACAAATCTATTTTTTATCAAGTTATCCAGATTAGCGAGAGTTAGATTAAGTAAAAGTCGATGGGTTTCTTGGAGCGCATACATTTTACTTGGATTAACTTGTGCGTCCAAAGATAACAAGTGACTACGAAGCCAAATTTGAAACTAATATGAAACTAATTGAAAACAATTCGCAATTTGGTGGGCCAGAATCCGAGAGCTGTCGTGTCCCATCCGCATCGATCCGGTGTGCACAGCTCCAAGAGTTACATAGTGAGGATTCACTAGATGACATCGTCATCCGACTCCGACGATGATGATGATGGTGATGATTGCCCGTTCTGGTTGCTCGGGAAGGCATCAAGAAAAGCGGCAAATGCTTCCAGTTCCACCTGGAATTGTTGCATTTCATCCTGTAACGGATCAAGCATAATCTCGCCATCGCCGCCGCCCATGTGTGCCATCCAATTCATTGGCTCAACGTAGGGTATGACCATCACATGGTCATTGTCGCCAATATCGTCAACGTCTTCAGGCAGAAGCTGATTGTCCATCTCCATCACCTCCAAATTACCATGCGGCTCATTTGGCATTATCATCAGCACATCCCTCTCCTGGAATATGCGTCTATTCCCTTCTCCGCGTTCGATCATAGCGGGTTCGTCCTGATTGTTGTTCCTGTTGCTGTAGCTATTGTTGTTGCCACTGTTATAACTATCGTTGCGATTGTTGCTATTGTTGCTGTTGGAAGCCATTGCAATTGCGCCACAGATTTGAATTTGAAAAACACGAAACAGAAAAGTGTTACGAGCTCTACGTAAATATATATTTCTATAAAGAGCAATGGCCAGGCCTACTCAATCCAATCAAAGTTGACTTCAATCAGCATCTAAATCTGCATTTTTGATTGCTCAAGTCTAATTCAGAGCTAGATGTAGCAAAGTGGAAGGTGGATTACGAGGCACCTGCTCCCAAGATTGCTCAGTGAATTTCCTAGACAAGTTCACACATGTCACAAATTAATAGATAGAGCCTCAAATTGAAAAGGATACTTTCATGGCAACCTCAAAGATGATTAAAGCAAACAAGTAGGAATGCTGTTGTCGAGTGAGCTCGACTACTAGATACCCTGCACCCAGCTGTTAAATATATTCTAGCTGTGTTGGCAAATTACCCTTTCAAAAGTTTTGCAACCAAATGTGAGCATGGCAGGCACAGGGACTGCAGAGTAAAAAAATTCACATTATTCATACATACATCAGTGAAAACTTAACAGGCTAATATATTTGATACTCTTTGCATTATTCTGTGTCGACTTTAAATAATAATAATTAAAAAATTTTAAAAATTTTAAAGCCAAATTTGTTAATCAAAAACCAGTTGAGACTAAATTTTAGAGAATATTTTTTGCAATCCGCTGGCGGTTTTAGTTGTACATCGTTTTCATAATTGTGCACTATATATAGTCAGTTTTGAGGTGCAAGAACAGCAACAAAAACAACAACAACAACAACAACAACAATGACGACAGTAAATGTTACACAATTGTCTGGCCAAACAATTGGCACAACTATGGTTGCTATAAAGTGATCGCTTTTGCAAGGCGCCTGTCAATTTTTCCAATCATCAGGCCTAATGAAAATTCGGGCTCAACAACAATAACACAACACAAACAATAATAACAACAATAACAACAATAAACGAAAACAATATATATATATATATATATATAATATATATGGGAATCAAGCTAAACGTAGTTGCAATGGGGCCATAAAATTCTGACAATTTTCTGACAGCAAACATGCCAACACTCAGAAATCGTAGTCGTATACATTGAGGCTTGGATACGGCTACGAAGTGTGTGTGCGTGCGTGTGTGTGTGTGTGTGTGTGTGTGTGTGTGTGTGTGCTTGCTGGGGTTGAATGGTGGTTGTTCGATATTCAATGTTGTTGCTGGAGCTGGAGTTGGAGCTGGAGTTGCGGTGTAGCATGTTAAATATACGTCACAGCCAAAACGAGCACATGTCTAGCGCCAAAAGTTTCAAGGATATAACCAACGCCAACAGCCAAAACAGCTAAAACAACAACAGCAACAACAACATACGTTAAGTTGTTGGCAGCGATGAAAATTAGCCAGTGGCATCCGAAAGGGGTTGCCAGTCAGCCAACCAGCCAGCCAGCCAGGCAGCCCGTTGTCCTTGCCAGCACAGTCAGTGGCCCTGGCCTTTTGCTGGTCGTCCTGCTGCTGGCCGTGCTCTACTCATATTTCAAACGTGGACACTCAGTGGCACAACGACATTTTACTGGCACAAACGACACTTATTGTTATTAGCACATCGTGGACTAAGCGACTAGCAGCTCCATTGCTGCCTGGCCTCGCCTGGCCTGGCCTGGACACCAACTGGCTACCTAGCACTTACCGCCCACCTGCCACAGCTCCTGGCTGGCTCCTGGTTACCAGAAACGTGTTAACCTTTTGCCGCGCGTACATTTCAAAAGCCAATTACATGCGCTCTTAAGCGTGTAAAGTTTTGTAATATGATTTGTGTTGGCCGCTTTTGGGTCTCCTGTCTCCTGTCTCCAGTGTCCATGCCCTTGTCCTTTTCCTGTGTCCTGCGTGCTGTGTGCTGTGTCCTGTATCCTGTGTCGTCCCCTCCATCTCTCTCCTCTACACCTGTGTTGTGCCATTTTTATGAGTGCCTGTCCCCCTTGCCCGAGGGCATGCATAATATTGTAAAGCTTAGCATAACGCCAACTAAGTGTGTGTGTCTTGTCTGTCTCTCTGTCTCTCAGTCTGTCTATCTATCCCATCATATCCAGTTGACTATCAGATGAGATTGTTGGGCACTACATATGTATGTATATTAAGAGTGCTGAAACTGAAATGCAAGTTCCATGGTTAGCTATTGATTATTAATAAAAAATAAAATAATCTACAGCTAAGTCAATGAGTTCATCTTTTGTATACCCCGTTAAAAATGGGTGAATGAGGTATAATGGTTTTGCGCAAATGTACGTATCAAATAAACACATTCTTGATCAGGGTCAACAGCAGAGTCGATATAGGCATGTCCGTCTGTCTGAACACGCGGATCTCAGAGACTATAAGAGCTAGAGACTTCAAATGTGGAATACAAGTGCTCGTACACCCGGCGCAGATGAAGTCTGATTGCTTAATCGATAACTGGATATCAATGCATTTCGATTTCCGAGGGCAATGAATGACACAATTTGAATGTAGCCACAATCGTAGTCGATCTCACTCGACTGCAGAATTTTTACTTGTTTAATTTACGATTTGGTGTGGACTACAAGTGAGAAATAAACATTACAATTTAGAAGAAGTATGACTATTGGCAAATAGAGTAAGGAGTTCATCTACACTAGCCTCACTTGCACTCGGACTCATCGTCCGAGGACGAGAAGCTCTCACCGAAGAATTGCGACTTTTTGTAGTTGCAAACGCGTTTCCCCTTGCGGCGTTTCATCTTCTCTCTGTTGATGGTACTCTCCGTAAATGTTACGTGTCTTTCCTGTGTAGTTGCTACGCCATCCCCAGACACAGAACCACAACTAGTAATAATAATAATACTATTAATAATAATATTAATAATAAGTATTGTAAATATTTTGAATAAATGTCTGAGCGGCAAAAAAGTAGGCATGACTTTTCACTGCAAATCCCAGCAGGCTACGCATACGTATCAGAACATTTGGAATACTAATACTATCGAAGTGTGAGTGTTGCGACTCTGTCAAAAAATAAAATAAACTTTTTTGCTTGTAATTTGTGTCGCTTAAAGTAAGTAAAATAATCGCTGCATCATTATCGTTGAATGCTTAGTGAATCTAACCAATATAGTCAGGAGTAACTGGATAACAATGGATGCCAAAAAAAAAAAGGGAATTTATCTGTCCGATGGCGATCATCAGAAGACCTACAAGCGCAGCAGGCTTTTGGGCAAGGGTAGCTATGGCAAGTGCTACAAAATAATCGATGCAAATACTAATGATGTCTTCGCCTGTAAAATCGTGTCCAAGCCGCGGGGAGTGCGGAAGACACATGCGAAGAATTCTCCAGAAATAATTATTCACAGGGGCCTAAATCATCCCAACATTGTCCAGTTCCACAGCTTCTTTGAGGATGCGCGGAAAATTTTTATGGTGATGGAGCTGTGCAATCAATCCACGATGTATGAGTTGATTCAGTGTCGGGGGAGAATTACGGAGTACGAGACCCGGTATTATCTATCCCAGATAATACAGGGTGTTAAGTACCTGCATGAACATCGCATCGTTCACCGTGATCTTAAGTTGCCAAATCTGTTCCTGAATGACCAGTTGCACGTGAAAATCGGTGACTTTGGCTTCGCAACTTGTATCCAATTCGACAGTGCACGCAGGAAGGACGTATTCGGAAGTCTTGCATATATTGCACCAGAGATTGATCAAGTCGGGTTACTCCTTCGAGGTGGACATCTGGTCGATTGGCTGCATCATGTATGAGCTGCTGGATGGCGAAACGCCGTTCCACTCACACGATAACAAGGTCATTCGCAAGAAAATCAAGAATTGTCAGTACAATTTGCCAAGTGCCTTCAATAAGCCGGCTGCGGATATGGTCAATGCCATGCTGCAGCTGAACCCGGAGAGTCGCCCAACCATTGGACAGCTGCCGAATTATGAGTTCCTCAAAGCGTCGGAGGTGCCCACGTTCTTGCCCATCTCTTGCCTAACGAAGGAGCCGCAAATCGACATCAGTGATATCAGCGAGCAACCCAATCAATCGCCACAACGAGGACTGTCGCAGGGAGATCGAAAGTCTGCATCAGCAGATGACCGATCTCATCAATAACAGGCCTCGCTTATTGCAACACAATCTGGGAGACGAGAACTCCGATCCAGCTGCCCAGCCGCTCCTCTGGATATCGAAGTGCACCGGCGACAGTATTAAACGCTTCTTTGCCTACCAACTGTGTGACGACGGGCAGTAAGATGTCCACAGGATCCGGCTGACTTTGTTCTCATTTCGCCAGGCCTAGCTTACTTTACAAATTGATTTCATTGTTTGAATTATTACAAAAATTTATTTGATATTTTGTTAATTAAAATGTCAATTGCAATAAGTTGCTCATCGAATCTTATAAGAAATGTTTTGAAGAGAGAACTAAAGAAATAAATAAAAATGATCCTTTGAAATTATGTTTTCCATAACCTTTCCAACCTTGACCATAATCATATGTAGAGTTGTGTGCAAAAACCATGATAAAATGTGGCAGCCCCAAATAAATTAAATATGTCCACATAAATCATGATAATCCTTGAAAAGTGCTTGAAATTTTCCTTGTCAGCTTTCCGGTTACTCTTTAAAGGAAAATCCCAAATGTCTCCTGTTTTTCTTTTCTTTTCTAATGCACTAAACCCTTTAATTTGAAGCATTAAGCTCTATTTTACTAGTCACGAACACAAACAGATGCTGTAATAATATAGCTTATAGAGCTAGTTGGAGGGAGTAGAGTAAATTAGAGATGCAAGTGTCGCTTATGCCTTATATTGGTTGCATGTAAGTAGGTTAAATTCCTTCTGCTGTTTGGATGGCACACATCGGCGGCGGCGATGGCGAGATTATACTTTATCCGTTGGAGGCTGCCCAGCAACAAACAGCGACGAGTGATCCAGCCAGCGAGGCGGGAGACTCGGGAGCAGCGTTGGCAACGCACTGAGCAACAATTGCTGCAGCTCTGCGATTTGGTACAGGCGCAACTGGACTCAATTTCCGCCACGCTTGATGCCATCCTCAGGAAGCAGAAGTTGCCCCTTCTTAATCACCCCCCTTAATCACCATCATCATCATCGTCGCCGCCGGGTGGCGATGTCATCTAGTGAATCCTCACTATGTAACTCTTGGAGGTGTGCACACCGGATCGATGGGGATGGGACACGACAGCTCTCTGATTCTGACCCACTAAATTTCGAATTGTTTTCAATTAGTTTCATAATTTGGCTTCGTAGTCACTTGTTATCTTTGGACGCACAAGTTAATCCAAGTAAAATGTATGCGCTTCAAGAAACCCATCGACTTTTAGTAGGAAACTTAATAAGACAAATTTAAACTGACATACCCCATCGAGTATTGAAAGAAGGGTATATTTTATAAGCCAGATTTTATGCAATTAGATTGCTTACATAAATACATACATACATATATACATGCATTTGTGCATGCGTAAATGCACACATAGCATATCTATCATGTATAGATATGTATATTTATATATATATATATATATACATATATATATATATATAAATATCTATTATATGCATATGTATTCTATGTATTTATATGTATATGTATATATTTATATGTTTATCTTGGGGTTGCTAAGGGGGAAGGGGGTTGGTCAACCTTTTTGAGGACAAACTATCTACAACCAAATCATTGACATACATCCTGGCAATGGCCGCCGTGCTGTCCTCGCCCCGCCGTGCCCACTTCTCTCCGCTCCTCTTCTCTCCTCTCCACTCCACTGCTCTTCTCTCACTGCTTCTCGAGGCACTTTAATGATGGCACTCAGAGTAACGGTCTTAATTTCCTTGTTCCCCCTAAAGCACACCTCCCCATCCCACCCCCGTAAGCCACCCCCTCTCCGCTTCGTCTGCCCACTTTTGTCGGTTTGGCTTACATTGAGCAACTGTTTTTGCATCTCTACTCACAATCGAATCGTGCCGCATCCCGTTGAGTATCTGTGTGTGTGTTGGCGTGTGTGTGTGCGTGTGTGTATGTATGTGTATATGTGCCGCCATTGTTTGGTTATCTAATGCCCGCCAGGGCCGCCGATCAACATAGAGAGAGAGCGAGAAAAATGCATCGTAAGTGCGACGTTCCGAATCCTCCGCTGAATAATGCGTCCTCGTGGCCCGACTGTCTCAGTCTGCATATGCCTGATAATGTTATCCGGCCTAGTGGCCACATATCTAGCTAACTTCAGCTACATGCGCGATCTGCCACACACACATACACCCTCCACCCCCTTCTCCGCCACACCCCGCTGGCAATGCTGTTTGAAGTGGTTGTACGATTTGGATTTTGATTTCAATGCCACTCAACTGGCCGTTTGCCGTTTGCCGCTTTGCCCTGGGAAAAACGAAATGCGACCGAAAGGAGAGTGCAACCCCGGGACGGGCAAATCACTGGGGTCTCCTGCCTGAGAAGCAGTCGCATCACAGTCGACCCATTGGCCATGCACGGGGTGGTTTTTCATTATCATTTCGCCCTGCACATAAATTATTTATTGTTAGCGATTTTCCAAAAAAGATAACAGAAGCAACAACAGCAGCAGCAGCAGCA
This sequence comes from Drosophila imparisetae, assembly GCA_035042265.1. NCBI lineage: Eukaryota > Metazoa > Arthropoda > Insecta > Diptera > Drosophilidae > Drosophila > Drosophila imparisetae. The sequence continues at coordinate 1,663,502 of JAWNLP010000147.1, forward strand.
GGAGCAGCAGCAGCAGCAGCAGCAGCAGCAGCAGCAGCGGCAACAACAGCGTTTTATTTACTCTGGTCGCGAATCCGACGAGGACCATGTCTCACTTGGAATGTGTTCATCAGTATGTATATATGTATGTAAACACAAGTGTGTATCTGTGTGTGTGTGTGTGTGTGTATCTACTCAATGTTAACCACTCGATATAGTTGTTGATATTGTTGTTACTGGCTTTCTCTGTGTGTGTTTGTGTGTGTGTGTGTGTGTGTGTGTTCACCCTAAATCGACACCCCGAACAACATTTCGCCCAACCCGGATATACATAAATATTTATAAGTTTCTGCCTTTGCCGCATTATGCGATATAGTACCATATATAAAAGCATATTAATATGAATTTGCGTTTACAAGTAAATAGCCAAGGGATATATACAAACACACACACACACACACACACAATCACACACACACACGTATACACACACATAAATCGGAAGAGAACTCACAGTGTTTCTCTTCCTTAATATTACTCTTGATCTGCATATATACGTATAGATATGTCAGCTTGAGTGACAAACCAAACTTATTCAATATGTTCATCGACATCAGATTGAACTACTATATCATAATGCTTTTACAGGAACAAACGGATGGCTTTTAAATTAATAATGAAACTGAGAGGTCGGCAATTAAAAGGCAAGTAATATTTGAAGCTGCCTAAGATAGCCAATGTATCTTGTTGGCCTTGAATCGAATAGTCCCAGAACTGTTCGAAGTGTAATCTGTAGTCAGTTGAGAGCATTGCTCAAACTCAATAAACAAATTAGAAATACTAATTAGAAGCATTTGTTGATTGCAAATAATAAATAATAATTAAATGCAGTTAATTAACAGTTGTCAAGTTCCTTTCCATTCCGCTTGGCATCTGACTTGGTGCTACATTTAAGTTTGGAAACACTTCAATATTTGACCGCAATTAAGCTCGAGCATTATGCTTAACACATTCATGTTAAATATTTATACACACCCCTGCCCCGCACAGCCAATTCTAAGTGCCTGGCACAGAGGTCCTTGCATTTCATGTTCGACTTTTAACTTATAAGTTGTACATTTGTTAACGTTCAAAAAAACAGTCATAAAAAACAACCAAATTCAAATAAAAATGGAGCATCGCAAAAAATAGGGGAGCCTGTAAGCGTCCGCCTGTAAGCGTCCGCCTGTAAGCGTCCGCCCGTAACCGCCAAACAACACCACTACATTAGCAACTCCAGAAAAAACAGAGCAGACCTTGCATCGAAATTGCAGCCTTCTGCCAAATAATTGGACTTTACGCCATTGCAATGCCCAATACACAATCTATCCCCCAGCTACTCTCACTCCGACTCCGACTCCCGCTCTCTCTCTCTCTCTCTCTCTTTCTCTCTCTCTCTGTCCCTGTGTCTGTCTCTGTCTCTCTGACTGCCCACAAGAGCGGAAGTTAACTTGCGTGCCAGACCAGAGCAGACCCACAAACAGAAAAAAAAGGATGCTCGCCAAACCAGCCCGCTCCTTGCTGATGGCTCGTTCGGTTGCGGTTCAAATTTAATATTCACTCGCGCAAATAATCCATGGACACATAGACTCGCAGACAGTGCGACGGACAGACAGACAGACAGACAGACACACAGACAGTCGGGCAAACACAATGGTAAAATGGCGCTGCTAAGCTGACATATGTATAGGCAGAAGGGGGCGGGAATCGGGGGGAACAACAACAACCACGCCCCTTGGCCACAGACGCCACCTATGCAAACTGGCAACTGCAAACTGCAAGTGAAGTTTGCCTGTGGCTAGCCCCTGGCTCTATGACTGTTGCACTCTCTCTCTCTGTGTGTGTGTGTAGTGTGTGGTGTGTGTCTGTGTGTGTGTGTGTGTGTATGTGCGTCTATGTGTGTAAGATTGTTACTAAATTTGAAAACAACAAAGCAGCCACTCAGCAAGCATTATTACTTTAATTACCAGCACAGCTCTGCCAAATATAATTATATTTTTGTTGCACATATTAGAAAATAATTAGACAATAAAATAAATATGAATAAAAACAAATATTATTAAGAAATATTGAAGTTTGCATATTTTCTTCTTCTTTTTAACATGGTTATGTAACCGGTCATTGTAACGACTTGTATGGCGGTTTATTTGTCTAATGACTGCCCACATGGTGTGGGGGTGGAGCACTCTAACTAACGCCATCATAGCCAGGGGCTTTGGTGGACTTTAGCCTGCGAATCTGCAAGCGGACCTCATAGAGGCGATTGGTGTGATCGGTTATTATGATTATTATGGTTTTTTTGAGATTAAAATATAAAAAAATTAAATAAATATTAAATGGCTTTCACACAAATTATTGAAACAGATTATTTGAAATGATTATAATACATTGAATAGAAAAAATAAGTCGATCCTTGTACTGCTTGTATGACGTAGCAGACGGCAGTGGCCGAGTGGTTAAGGTGTCTGACTCGACATCAGATTCACTCGGGGGGTCTAGGTTCGAATCCTGGCAGTTGCGGGTAATTTAATTTTATTTATTTTTCTCTTCCTATTTGCTTATCATAGTTTATTATTGCTCGTATTGTCGCCGGCTTGATGGTCGTGAGCGTTGAGTCTTTGTAAAACGCTTTACGAAACATCAGCTGTGGGTTCGAATCCCGCGTAAGGCATGGATGTTTGGTGTTGTTGTGGCATAAATGCGTAGATGTATCCATTTGCAACAGCAACACCAACGTAACACACACAAGTTACTTTGGTGTTGCTGTTGAAAATGGATGCATATACGCATTGGGTGAAGTAGCAAAAAAAAAAAAAAAAATATGTATATAAAAAAATAAATATTTTTTTTTTTCCTGTGTGCGATAATTAATTGCTGATTGCGATAATAAGCATGAGTGGATCAGGATTATATGCCATTAATAAGTTGGATGGCGAAAACTATGCGGCGTGTGCTGGTGCAACTTGACCAATGGCCAATTGTTTGTGGAATAATTGTGAAATCGGAAAATGCAACTCTGGCTGAAAAAGCTGAGTTTGATAAGTGTGACGAAAAGGCATTATCAAGCATAATGCTGGGCTTAGAACCGCCACGCAGCACTGTACGTTTGCGCTCAGGAGTGGTAACTGTCCAACCGTCCGACTCAACAGCACGGTCATACCTCAGGAGAACCATGTTCGCTACCTGGGTATGTATCTGGACAGGAAACTTACCTGGCGCAAACACATACAGATCACCGCAGCCGGGTGTAGATCCAAGAGGGCGAAACTCAACTGGCTACTGAAGCCATCCAGTAAACTCAGCTTGAGCAACAAGCTGCTGGTGTACAGGAGCATCATCGTGGCCACATGGACATATTGGATTCCATTTTGGGGCACAGCGGCAAAATCTTGGGTTAACCACATTCAAGTCGTGCAGAACAAGTTGCTAAGAGACATCTCTGGTGCTCCACCCTATGTGCGCAATATGACGCTGCACAACGACTTCTATGTACCGACAGTCATTAGTCAAATAAACCTCCATACAAGTCGTTACAATGACCGGTTAGATAACCATGTTAACCCATTGGCCTGCTCACTAGGGTCGAATACAACCTGTCGACGCTTTAAGCGCCTCCACACCAGCGACCTCTGGACAGTTGGGCGTTATAGTATCGTTAATGTGCAACAAATGCATATTTTCTGAAGCAACAATTGGAAATTAATGTTAAGTTCTAAAAAAAAAATTTAACGAATTAATGAAATAATTAAAATTAATTAAACTTGAAGCAGGTAATGTTGTGTGCAGCGGCTCAGGGATTGGTGCTGATCAAGAATCTGAATGATTTATATATATATTTAAGCCGCATTTATATTCTTTTGGCAATTCATTGCTAGACTAAGCACAAGTTGAAGCTCTTAATGCATTCGTTTGCCGCAGTTGCACATGATGCGCATACGACGTGTATTTCGGGTAGTTCAAGTGCAGTGCGTTGTGAGCGACGCTTAATGCATCTTTGACATCTGTGGAATATGTAGAAGTGTCCTCAGTCAGTCCGATAATGGAAACTTTGTGTCTGCGGCTGATCAGCGCACAATTAAGCAAATGTGAATTCATTGTATGGTTTCGCCAAATAATTTGACTTGATTTGCCAGCTGACTGACCAGAGAATCGAGCGCAGTCTGCAAGCCAAACGACTGCAACACCCACCCCTCCATCCCTCAATCCCAAATGTTGGATTTGCTACTGCATTTTTGTCAAGTCACAGACGAGACAATAAAAAACAAACCAAAAAATATATTGAAAATGAAAAAAGAGCGAGTGAACAGAAAAGGAAAAAGCGTTGCGTGTCTGCTAAATTGCAACTGCACGCTGACTGACCCCAGTGACCAGCCCCAACCCCACCCACATCTGCCCCCCTACCCACACCTCGGTTCGTCTGCTGCTGCTGCTTGTTGTTGTTGCTGTTCTTGTTTGTTGGTAGTGTTGCTTCATTTCACTCGGTTATTTTGTGCCTTTTTCTCAACGCGCTGCTCTCGTACAGCTGTCCAAGTGACAGCTGCCGCCGTGCTTGACAGGCAGTGCCTACCGCTCACCAGTCTACCAGCTCCTCAACTCCCTCTCCCCTCCCCCCCCATTCCACCAACCTTTGCCCGTTCCCCATCAACCAATGCGCAATCAGTTGCAACGCAATTTGATTTTGTCGCTTCATGGCTCGTAGCAGTTGCCATACACCATGCAATTCCACAACCCCACCCACCCCCACTCTGCCACACCCCTTCTTCCCAGGCATTCCCGCGTCGCACAAACCCTTTGCTGCAGCCCTTCATGTGGCAATAGCGTCCATCGCTTGGCCGCCATAAAGTGCACATGTCGCATCGTGTTCGCAGTGACATTCATTCGCCGTTACAGTGCTTTCTTTTTTGACTCGCATTGCCCACAGTCAGCCAACGCAGCCCCCGTTCCCCCTTCGCACAGACCCCGCGTACTCGCCACACCCCCTTTTGACCCGTTGCCCAAAACGAGACGAGTGGGCCATAAAAAGTTTGCCCTGTAATCTGGCCATTGCGATTGTGTTTCAACTCTGATCCCGACTCTGAACGCTACTACACCTACCAACCCCCCAGACACCCACCCCACCCCAACCTTTGAATCCCGCCACATCCGCGAACCATTTGCATTGCATTTTCCTTTTTTACTCATCTTTTTTGTAACAATTTTATTTGACGGCTTCAAGTTGCCGACGTTGCTGCGGTTGCAAAAGTGCATTAGCCGCTGCCTGTCACTCAACAAAAACACACAACAGCAACGCGAGGAAGGATGGGTGTGGGTGGCGACAGTGGACGGGTGGGGAGGGGGGGGGGGGGGAGTGTAGGTGTGATATGCCAAAAACACATTGTTGTAGATGGCACACTTGTCCATCGAGCATAGCATAATAGCAGCATGTATGCAGCTCAGATACCCTTGCAACAAAAACGCACTCGACACATCAAAGTCAAGTGGAAAAGTGTTAAATGTCCGACAAAGTGGCAACTACAAAAACAAAAAACAAAAACAGAAAATAGGAAAAAGGAGCAACCAATTAATCCAGAATATTAAATGTTCAATTTGGGGCATGGTTAGATCAAATATATTATAATATATTTAATATGTATATAATAATTAATATTAATTAATAATATAATAAAAAATAATAAGTACGATTTTTGTTAAGTTTAGTATTTATTGCAATAAATAATATTTCAAGTATTAGCATTATTTTTTTTATTTTTAAGAAACATAGTTCGACCAATCAAAAACAAATGAAAAAGTTGTAAATCAAATGAAGTTATAAGTTTAAGTTCTTATTAATTTTAAAAAGGTTTTTTTTTAAGTATTTTCATTTTTTATTTAAAGTTTTTTACTTTAACTTAAACGGTTATTTTATTTTTTTTTTCTATCATTTAAAGTGTAAATCACCTGAAAACCAAATTGTTGAACAAGCCAAGACATGATTTGGCCAAAGAGAGTTATTAATGAACTATCAACAAAATTCTCGATCTCAATAAATATAAGTATGTACATAATGTGTACATTATATAATATACAGTGACTCACAGTTCAACTCGACCATTGTCAAAGAAACAAGTAGGCAACATTTTTATAATTCTACCTAGCAGGTGGGGAAATCCCAGTTTATTGGGGTCATATATTAATTTTGGTGCTTAATATATGTACCTACCATCGGTCTTTGGAATTTCTGAAAAATAATGAATGATTAGCTTATGGCAGGCAATTACTTTTTTTTTTTGACAATGGTCGAGTTGAACTGTGAGTCACTGTATATAGTGACATATTCAGATCACGCAGATCTCTCATGTCCACACTCACTGCAACCGCAACAGCAGCGCACAAGTCGGCGCAGTCGGTACTACGAACAAAAACATAATTATATACATTATGAATTGCAACTGCGTCGAGTTGAAAGCAACTTATGATCATTTTGAAGCACTTGCTTGCTTGAAGTACAATCAACAACCAACAACCAACAACCAGCAAGCAACAACCAGCAAGCAACAATCAGAGCATTTTTGCGCAAAGGACTCTGCAGCAAATACTGAACAGCGAGTGCAATTTTATTTTACTGTCTGAGCGTTAACAGCAATGGCACTTGTTGTTGTTATTAACGTTGTTGTTTTCGTTGTTGTTGTTTTCGTTGTTGTTGTTTTCGTTGTTGTTGTTGTTGTTGTTCTTGTTGCAGGTTTTAGCACTCAATTGATTTTTGGCTGGCATTGTTGTTGCTACTAGGGGCAAAGCCAGCGAAGCCAATGTTGGCAATGTTGTCATGTTATTGTGTTGTTGATCTTTACGACGTTGTTGTTGTTGTTGTTGGTGTATGTTGGTGTTGTTGGTGTTGTTGTGTTGTCGCCTGTTTGCATTGCCTTTGCTGTTTTTTTTTCGCTGGCAATGCCAAAGCGTTGTGGTCGCCATATTGCGTTTGCATGCACGCCCACAGTCAAACAACACACATACACACACACACACACACACACACACACACATGCACTCACACATGTACTCACACACACGGAGAGAGCCAGCAGATACACTGACATGGCCATATTGATGGCCATGTTTCATGCGCCGTTGTCAGCCAAATTTAATGCGCGCCGCAAATATGCAACAAGCCCTCGCAATCTACGACCTGTGTACAGCCATCCAGCCAGTCAGCCACCCCCCCCCCTCCCCACCCCTACAACCCCCCGAGGGGCGGGGAGTCTTCTGGGGTTGCTTCATTGTGTGGCACAGCGCATCGCATCGCATCGCATCAATAAGCGCGACTTTTCATTTGGCCATTTAATAAAATGCAGCATGCTACGTGGAAGGGGAATGGGGATGGGGGGAGTGGAGTGGCAAGTGGCAAGTGGCGGGTGAGCATGGCTGAAATTGTTGTTGGATTTATGGCGGCATTACATGACATGATTAATGGCCATTGGATTGTCGGGAAGGGTGTACGGGGAGGGTGGGCGTTGGGGGCGAACGCTAGCCAGCTTAACTGGCCATCAAAGCAGCTGACACGCTTTGGGCACAAGATGTCCATGGCCAGCAGAGAACTGATACAGAATCGCAATCCGCATCTGAATCCGAAACCAGAATCTGGCAAACAACGCAAAAGTTGACCAACAATTGAGATGCGAGCAATAAGCTAAAAGGTTTAAGAGTACTCAACTCAACAGTTTAAAAAGCGATTTTTATTGCAACACTAATTTGGCATGAGTAGCACAAGCTGGTAAGATAATGATGTTGAATTGTGTGCCACATATATATATATATGTATTTACGATATAAATATGTATGTTTATCTGCATTTGCATCCATTTAGTTATTTAATTAGTCAGAAAACTTAAAAATAAAAAAATCTTTTTCAAAAATGTTCCTTTTTTAAGCTCATCTTTCAACTGAAATAAACTGGATTGTAGATGATATTTTAATAATATAATAATAATAAATAATAATTACAATAATAAAATTTTAATATGTATTTGTCAGCTGATTGATTCAAGTTTACAGGGTATGTCTAAAATAACCATTTTTTGCTTGTTTTGTTTTCGTTTACCATTAAATTATTTGACCAACAAGCAGAAGAAGGCTAGCTGAGCTCGGCTGAGCTTAATGTGCTACTCCAAGTCTAGTTTTGTATAAAGACGAAAAGTTGGCTAAAATCAAAATTAGTGCACAATGAGAGTGTTGCCTGTAATTCGAGCAGTAGCTCGCTGCATATTTGGTATGCATTTCAGAACAGAACAACAGTCACCTCAACTACATTGCCAACCAGCAATCTCTGCAAATATGACACTCACATGCAAACACACACACACGCACACACACAATCATTTGTTAACTGTGACAATCAAGTCTAACATTCAGTTTGCAGCTTGCAGCCAAAAGTGTCAAAACTCTGTGAACTCTGGCAAGCCAAACCGAATGGCGTGAAGCCAAACCGTAACCCAATCCTGAAAATCCCCAACCAATTCCCAATTACCTCAATGCTCAACGTTGCCTCGCTTACGATTCGTTTATTCTGTTGATCTATCAAATTAAAAATGTAATGCTTCAACATTTAAACTGCCAGCTCGCCCCCAACACGCCCCGGAATGCTACAACTGCAACGTCAACTGAGTTGGCTCAGGTCGCACTAATAAGTGCAATCAGTGATGGCTAAAGCTGACTTCAGTCGGCAGCAGCAGCAGCAGCAGCAGCAGCAGCTACGCTGCACCCGACCAATGATGCCTGCTGCATACACTAAGAAAAAAATCTATTAACATATGCATCCCAAATCATTAATCATTCGTTTTATCATATAAACCAAAGACAGAAATTTAATTTTGGCATTTTTCATATTTTTCTGAAATGTTTTAAAAAAGTTGTTTTAATTATTTTTTAAGTATCGAAAATTGCAATTTGAATCAAAGCATACAAATATAGAACAAAAAAAGTGTCAGATTTCCAAAGTAATTTCGCTCAGTGTATTCTCCGCTCTATGGTGCCTCGTTGCCTTTGTTTTTTCGGCATTCGTCTCCTAATGAACTGAGCGCGCAACAAGCAGATAGATTGTGGAGGAGGGGGAGTAGGGAATGGGGCAGGGATGGGAGGCAGGCAGGCAGGCTGCAGCAAGAAACCATGCCACTGTGTACCGCTCCATCAAGTGGTATCAACGTTGTCATGATTTTTGCTTGTTAACATGGCTACCGTGGCATGCCCCCAACCCCTGACCTGACATCTCTCCATATTGGTTCTGCCATCTTGCGAATTCTGAATTCTGAAAATTTAACTCTTAACGTAAAATGTTGGCTCGCTTTTTGGTTGCTGTTGACTGTGAGTGACTGCTACCATGGGAGAGAGAAAGAGACAGAGTGGGAGCGATGGAGAGAGAGAAAGCGAGTGTAAATAGTGAAGAGTGAAGAATATCGTTACCCAAGCTAGAGGCAACACCAGGACCAGGACCAGAACCAGAACCAGAACCAGAGCCTGCTCCGCTCTGCTCTGCCATAATTCGCCGACGACATGTCAACAGTGCGCATTGCTCCACATTCTGAATGACTACATGGATGGATTGAATGTTCTGTGGCAGGCAGAGTAGAGCGGCAGCGGCAGCGGCAACGGGGGACGTGGAGAAGTGTTGATGCACACAGAGCAACGGGTTAGTTCATTTTGATTGCTAATTGGTTTGTTACACAATGGCGCAATGGCTTTTAACGAATTGGCCAAAAATTTATCAGCGAACGAAACAACTCCAAAATTGCTCCCAGTTAGCAACTGGAAAACGCATTCAGCACTGTGAGAGGGAAACCAGAAGCAGCAACTTAAGCAATAAGACTCAACGGCTAAAGCACAACAAAATTAATAAATAAATAATATAAAAATTATAAATATATTTAAAAATAAGAAAGATGAAAATGATTAAAATGATTGAAATGATTTCTGGGGGTAAAGCAAATTGGTTCAACATTTGTTGCATGAATTGGGGAAAACCCAGAAAAAACCCAATTAGACCAAACATAATTTGTAAGAGTTAGTTAACCACCAAAGTTATTCCCGAGATAGGACATTTGAAATTGAGTTTTTAATTATAGAAATGGAGGACTCTGAATTGATTATATGGTAAAGTTTGTTATAATCACTACAGAGTACTCGAAACGGTTCATGCAAGGAATAATTAGTAGAACAGCGATTGGGGGAAAGTGGGCAGAACTAACGAGAAGGTGTATTCGGCTCATCAACGCTGCTGAATCGATTTCAGCTTTAAGTAATTTAACTACAAACATAACTCCTAGCATAACAGGGAAGGAAGGTTAAGAAGGAGCATCCCATTGGTGTATGGAGGAAGTACACCCTAGTCGAACCGACGAAGAGCGAAAAGTAAGAAGCTCTTCTGTACAGATTAGAATCTACTTTGATGAATATGATGTTGTGGAGACCATTACAGACAATTATGTGAAGCAACTTAAATATGGTTAACAATAAAATAAGACAACATATAATAATAGAACAAGAAATTATAAAAATAAAGTAAATAATTTACTCGTGGCTTAACAACAATATTCAATTATAATATCACTTACCTTAGAAAACACAAAATCATTAATCATTTGAAATGAAACGTAAAGGAAAAATGGTTGATATCATAACTGAATAAATGGGAGGAAATGCATTAAAGGAATATTCACAAATAATCAAACAGGCTGCCACAAATACACTGCATTAAAAAATGTTGACTGGCTCCATTCCCGATTCGCTTAGCTTAAGTAGTTGCTTTACTCAGTGATTCAAGCTGACCCAGTGTCCGGCTTGCCCCACAACCAAAACCCAACCCAAACCCAAGCCTAAGCCTTGTCATGCGGAAATGCGTGCTGCCTCAGACGAGCATCGTAAATCTTGTAGCATTTGTCGTTGAGGGTGCAACTACATCGCTTAGTGGCTTGAGTTTGAGTTTGGGATGCACAATTAGGCCCAAGGACGAGCAGATTTTATAGCCTAATTGTTCGAGGGGTGGACATGCGGCGTGCGTCACGGCTACGGGTACGGTTATGTTGGTGCAATTGAGTCGCCGAGTCGCTGTGGCTGCAATCAGCAACAAGTGAGCCAACCGCATAATCCACAGTGACCACAAAGGTCACACTCACACAATCAACGATTGGTATTAATAAATTTGCAGCAAAAAGCTGTTGGAAAATATTGAAAAAGCGATCTCTACACAAGGCCCATAAAGAGAGCAGCTGCGGGTCAGCATTTTATTCATGCATATTTGTTTTTTATATATTTTGTACAACCACAGCGAGGATTAAAGTGGGCAGCAGGGCGAGCAAGCAGCACAAATGTTCATTGTTGCGACAATGTGGCAAACAAAAGCAAACAACAACAACAACAAGAACAACGGCATTAACAATGCTGTCTCGTTGATATTGACAACTTTTTAATCACTTAATAAATTCAATAAAAATTAAATGCGGTCGCACGTCAACAAGGACAACAGGCGAACCAGCGAGACAGCTGGACAGATGGACAGCTGGACAGATGGAAAGAGGGCAGACAAGCTGAATGGGTGACATGAGCAAAGACTAGGATACAACAAGCCAGCGCTTAGTCAATCAGTCAGTCAGTCAGCCAATCAGTCAATCAATCAAGCCTTTGACAATGCTCGAAACGACAATGGCAAAGGGTTCAAACTAAGAGTTATCCTTCTCCTTCTCCTTCTGCTGCTCCTTTTGCTGCTCCTGCTCCTGCTCCTGCTCCTGCCACAGCTCCTGCTAATGTTTCTGTTCCTTCTCAACCAGCTATTGCTCATTCGCACAACTCGAGCGATGCCAACTTTGTGACGAGGCATGTTGAGTCCGTAATTAAGTTGGCAGCACTTCTCACTTCTGCTATTAACAAATCAACATTTCGACAATCAAATCAATTAAATAATTTAAATATTTCAGTTTTTAATGCGTACTAATAATTAATCATTAATACTTGTACTAATACCTACACTGGTGACTAAAAGTATGCTCAAGCTATAGCCTCTCATTATGCTGGGCACGAATTTATCTTTTGTTCAAGTTGAAAAACATTTTTTTCATTAAATAAATATTTAAATTTGAAAAATAAATATGTAATTATTAAATTAAAAATCTTGTAAATGTAATAATAAATATAAGAATAATAATAATAAATATTTAAGAGCATTTCAGCATCGGAGTTGGATTTGCGCGATTTGCGTTTTTTGTCAAAGTGGACCGAAAGCCACCGAATTGTTGGCTTCTGCTCAAATTGAACGTGATTTAATTACCGTGAAATATTTTTTTGCACCACTTTAATTTGGCAAATGAAGTGGATCTTGAAGTCCAGTTCGAGTGGCGTGGCCGTTGACTTTTAACACGGACTGTGACAGTGGCAACATGGATGCGGCTGATGATTATGGGGGGGGGGCAAGGGCGAGTGTAAATGTTTTGGGGTTGGGCCACGGTGTGGATTTATGCGATGTTGCTAAGCCAGTCGCATCGATATCGATATCAGCATCGACTTCGCAGCTAAGCTAGGGTAGACCAAATCTCAGCTATTGCGGATTACGGCGCCTCTTCCACACACATACTGGCACAGAGACAGCCGGCTAATTAGCTGGGCTCTTGATTTTCGAAAACCAAACTAAGCGCATTAGAAATAAAAGTACAAAAAAGGAACGAACAATAATCATTAAGAGTGACCAACCCCAAGCGGGCTAACCGCGAACCCATGGGCGGCCCAGTTAAGTACGCGTCTGCCCCTCCTCCTCAGCCGACATCTACTTCTTAATTTTTAGTACATTGTGTGGCGTTTAGTGACAAGTTACAAATCGCCAACATTGGCATTTAAATTGTAAACCGAACAGCTTTAAAGTTGCCCAGACAATTGACTTCGCTTGCGTGACATGCGGCCAAAATCCACTTCATTTTGCGGCGGGTGAATCGGTCGGCGCTTTGGGTTGAGGCGTATTGGTGGGCTGGGGGTGGGAACGGGACAGGACTAGGCCACATGCAATCAGCGTCGCCAGTCGCATTTCATTAGCGCTAAATTAAGCAAAAATCAAACCAAAAATGCAACAAAAAAAAAACTGAATTAAAATCATTTTTAATGTTGCAACAATCCAATATCTTAATACACTATATACACATAAGACAAATACAAATTGAAAAGCTATAGTATATATATATATATATTTATAAGCTAAATTGTATTCAATCAGGATATGTACACATATATAGGCTGTCAATGCAACAAACTAATGTTGAATGTCTTAGCTAATGAAGCCTGACTGGCTGCAGAGTAATTATGTGAACAAAGGCGATTGCAATTCATTTTCCAATGTCAGGCGCCCGAAAACTCTCATTTCGTTTGTAATTTGAATGGTGGGAAGTGCGAGGGGGGAGGGGCAGGTCTTTTTGTGCCGCCTGCCCCCATCTCAGCGCCCCACGGCTGGGGCAGCCATGCTACATACTTTCGCCAATTTCCACTGATGCGCTGTTTGTAATTTCTGACCAACCATTTCCATTGGAATGCTGGACCAATTCTTTTTTCACTGTGTACCCTGAATCCATGGCTAAGGGGCAGAACGGGTATATATGTACGTGCAAAAGTAACGTCTTCTCCAAGTATATATATCCTTGATCGGTATTAACAGTCGAGTGTGTTTAGAAGTGCCTGGACTACATCAGAACTCAGGATTGCATTCATTATTTGGACATGTATGTGTATTTCATATCTTATAGATAACTAAGCCGTTGGCCCGATATCGATTATAATCGATTTCCGATTGCAATAAGAGCCGCCATTTTACAGTTATATATTTCTTATGGAGAATGCTTATCATATTGAACATTACAAAATATTTCTTGGAGAACGGCAGACAATGCAGCAAATCGGCTGGTTAGATAACGGCTTAGAGCCAGGGCATCTTCTAGTCGAGCACTCTCGACTACAACATTCTTACCGATTTGTTTTTATTTTTTATATATATATTTTCAGTTGATTTCTTTTCGTTTACGTTTTGTTCGACGGCGGGCTGCGTTGCGCGGTTTTTCGTCTCTCAATACGTACACATATGTACACATACACATACATATGTTCGGTTGTGTGTGTGTGGGGGTGTGTGTGGGGGTGTGTGTGTGGGTATGTGTGTGTGCGTATGCATTTTTGACTTTCGCAGTTTTTCGCTTACCGCCGCCAACAATCACACAGTCAACCTCAGTTGCGGCGGTGGCCGAACTACAACAACAACAACAAAAACAAAAACAGCAGCAGCAGCAACAACAACAACAACAACCAATGCTAAATAGTCAAATAGTTTGCCACGCACAGCATTTAACAACAAAGAGAAAAACAACAACAACAACAACAAGAACAAGAACAACCATTACAACATTTTAACGCGCAACCAAATTGCATCGAAATACAGCAAAAAACAGAAGTAAAACAATAAAAAAAAGGGAAAAAAACTGCAAAGCTGGCAAAAACATGCAGAAAAGTGTAAAACACATTGTGAAAATGTAAATTTTCCATTGATTAAAAGCGAAATACGCACAGTGTTCAGATATTTAATATGTATGCGGGGAATACGATAATCTTGAGTAATAAACTTGACGCCCCTAGCAGCAGAGAGAGAGCCAGTGATAGAGAGAAAGAGAGAGAGAGAGAGAGATAGAGAAAGAGTTAGTTAATTAGTTAAAGATAATGTTGCAAGTCCAAATAAGTTAATGAATGCCCATATATATATATATGTAAATATATGTATGCTTATGGCAGGATGTCAAACCGGAACTGGAACTTTACCGTTTGCAATTCAGAGGCGGAACCAGTTACCGAATTTGACAATGATTTGAAATTTGTAGCTCAAAAAATTGAATTTCGCGTTTCTTTTCGAGGAATTGCAGAGCAAGTTCCTTCGTCAGCTCAACTCAAAATGAGCAGCCACCAAATCATCAACATTCCCATAATTATCCTCAAGGTGAACACAATCAACCCAAATAAGGATCGTTTCGAATCCGTTCAACAAATATAATTTTCGTACTTCGAGCTACGTTTTTGAATATAAATATTTAATTTAAGCAAAAGTTAATGGATAATATTAAGTTAGTCAAAATGAGTGGAGCAGCAGAAGTGCTAGGTCTTCCACAAACAGTGATGATACTTAAAGGCAGTTGGAATCAGCTCTTTCTGGACCGAATTTGAGGTCGTATTAGACTACAAAAAATAACAAAAATTAACAAATAATTAAGAAAATTAAATTTAAAAAACGATTCAAATAAAAAGTCAGATGACAATGTGGACCATAGGCAAAGAAATTAAAATGATGAGCAAATATGCTCGCTCAGCACTAGGAAATCATTATATATATATATATATATATATATATATTTATTGAGCATTTTGTGGCGAGGTTATGTGCCTGTGAACGTCTGTGGCCAACAACTTTTGGTCCTTGACTCTAACCAATTGAAATATATCTAAGAGTTGCAGCATGTCCTTGTTCCCTTAACGTCTTCTTCGTTGTGACAAAAATGCACTGCGGTTGGTCAAATTGCTATGCAGGACTGCAGGACTGCAGGACTGGAGGACTGCAGGACACGATGTCCTTGAGCGATGTCCACTCTGTGTCTGTAAAACGCACAGTGTGAAAATTATGGGTTTGCATGCTAATTAATGGTGTAAATGTATTAAAAAGGCGCATGCCGATATAACACCAGGACATACAGGACAATCGCAAAGAGCTGGATAGCCAGAGCGAGCCGGACATGGCTGCTGCTGCTCTGCTGAGGCCACCCCAGGCTTGTCCTCATAATCCTTAATTATGCGTTTTAATTGCCATTATCGATTCGTATTGAATACGCTGCGGTTAACAATGTCCTTCAATTCGGGACAATTGGCCAACAGATGAACTGGGCCCAGAAAGGTTGACAGGACGGGCAGCAAGCAGAGTAAGACTTATTTAGGCAGCAGCAGGCGGTAATGTCAGCAAATTGAGGACACTTGTGTATGTATGAGTGTGTGTACTGATAGCGAAGCAGGACAACTAATTCAAGGACAGCCGCTAAAGATCCTAACGAGAAAAGCTGTGAAAATTAATCTTGAGCGGAAAACATTAGTTTAGATAAATAAGCCAAGAGGAAATCATTATTTGAGCGATTCACTTTATGAGGTGCCCCATGAACTGGTAGTTCTGCGTAGATCATTCTTTCAACTTGATTTTGATTAAGATAAAAAACTGTATCAAACAAATATTTAGCTTAATCATGCATATTTCGCGTGTGATTAGCTGTAAATAACTGTGGACTGTTGCGATTAGCCTTGATTAATTTGGCATATACTTTTGGCTTCCGATGGTTATCAACTAAGTTGGGGAATTCCCTATGCGTATATCACCATTCCCACATTGTGTCATCATGTCAGTCTGGAATATTTTTGAGGGCATAAAAAACAAGTTTGCATTTTTTGTTATTTTGTTTCAATAATTTTCATTTGTTTTGTTTGTTTTTATTTGGTTTCAGAAATTCGTTTGTGTTAATTTTTTCGCGCTAAAACTTAAAGCTATACAAAAAAATTGTTTACTCATTTGTTCTTACATGGCTAATAACTTAAACATTATCAATAGCTAAATTCGCATTGTTCAAAAAAAAAGAAAAAAAAAACTCTCTAGATGTATGTTTAGATATTTATACACACATATATATATATATATATATATATATATATCGCTTCTATTTACAAGACAACATTCAAAAGTTAGTGTGGTGAAAAGTGGATAAAAATAAAAAATAAAATTATAAAAAATGAAAATAAAAATAATTTAATTTTAGACTAACTTTTGTTTAGGTGTGTGTGTGTGTGTGTGTGTGAAATACAAAAAAAAAAGTAAAAATTATAAAATTTAACTAAAGTTGTGGAAGTGTGTGAAGGGGGTGGGGCGGACAGGGGAGGGGGGATGGGCGTACAGTTTCTTAACATTTTCCTTGACGTTCGCCGCGAGGCGATCGATTGAAATTTTAGCAGGATTTTCCCAACTATCCTTTGCAATTTTTTCTTTATATTTTGCTGGTGTTTTTCGCTGTGTGTGTGTGTGTGTGTGTTGGGTGTGTGTGTGTGTGTGTGTAGCGAACTCGACGCACGACTTTATGTCTCGAGCATAAAACTTCGAGTGAGCTCGATGCACTTTTCTCATTTTCATTGACCCCTCCTCTCCCAAAGGAATAAAAAAAAAAAGAAAAAAAACGGAATCCTTTGCCCGCCATTTGCTGCGTATTCCCCTCCATTATCCTGCTCCACACTCCGTTTGCCGGCCGGAGTTTTGAGTTTTGAGTTGATCCTTTAGCTCTCTGTTTGTGCTGTTGTTGCTCTGCTGCTGTGGACGTGTCTAACTTATATGACTATATCACAATGTTGCTGCCGCTCTGCGCCTGCATCCTTAATCCTTCATCTCCTGCTCAATTCAACTATCACGCTGTCTGTATCTGTGTGTGTGTGTGTTTCTTGATGTGTGTTTTATGTGTGTGTGTGTGTGTGTGTGTGATTTGTTTTTAGTAAGGCCGCCACACAGTCTTCTGCTGGACGACGGCATTCTTCAGCTTGGTTGCCGCCGGCAGCGTCGTCTCCGGTGATGCTTGACGTGGAACAGCAGCAGCTACTGCTGCTGCCGCTGCTGCTGCTGCCGCCGCCGCTGCTGCTGCTGCCGCAGCAGAGGTTTCATGGTAGAGCGGCTTGAGGGCGGAGGGTGCTTTGAGATCGCAGCGCATGCGGAGCGGCACAGAGATGTGGTGTGTGGGTGAGCTGCGCGTGGAATCGATGGATTTGTCCAACTCGTATTCGGATTTGACCACATCGATTTGCTCGTCATCGGAGTCCGCATCGGAGGCTGACTGCTCGTGGATCGAGCTCGTCTCGATCGATGTGTTCAGCTTGAGCAGCACATGGGGCGTTGCAGTGGGCGTGGGCATGGGCGTGGGCGAGGAGCTCGATGGTCGCGATGAGGCGGGACTCATGTGTGCCGCATCTGTGGGCACACCGCCATGATGCAGTGCAGCAGCGGCCGCATTACGCGCCCGCAAACCCGCCGCCGCCGCAAAGTTGTACGGATGGAAGGCGTGCGGCGTTGATTTCTGGCTCTGATGCGCCGCTGCCGCTGCCGCGGCGGCAACATGATTGAAGGGGAATTGGGGCATCGCGTACGCAGCAGCTGGAGCGCCGCCGGGTGGCGAGGGCATCATCGAGGCGGGCGGCACAATCGACGACGACGATGACGACGCCGATGGCATCGGTGGCGGATAATCCGAGGAGGCGCCAGCATTCGGCATCGCTGGGGATACGATACCGCTGACGCTGCCATTGGGCGAGGTGGCCGCCTTGGAGAGCGCCGGATGATGCACTGCAGCCGCAGCGGCCTGCTGATGGCGGAAATAGTCCGCATAGCCGTATGTCATATAGGCAGCGTCCAGCCACGCGGGATTCAGCATGAACGGATTAAAGGCGCCGGGATGTGGATAGCCATAGCCTGCAAAGCCACACAAAAAAGCAAAAACAAAAAATGAATAAATATTAGTAAAATTGAAAAAAAGTGCAAATTCGTTTTGTAAAAAATGGATAAGCTTGATTTGGGGGAGGATGATGGGGGGATTGGGAATGAGAATGGAGAGAGAACTGAAAACTGTAATGGAAACTAAAAAACTCACTTTGCTTACTTCTTGGCTCCCGCGGCCCGTCGACCGTTACTTTGATGGCTTTGCTGTAGCTGGCTATCTGCACCGGATACGTGGCAATGGTGATGGTCAGCGTGAAGGATTTGCCCCTGCCGGAGCGGCCCACGAAGCGCAGATCATTGAACTTGGCCACCTGGTTCTTCATCGTTGTCGTGCAATTGCGCAGCTCGCCGCAATAGTTCTCATCGTTGCCGCACTTGATCGAGACGAGGGTGCCATCGGGCACATCGTCCAGGGCGATCACCTTGAAGGCGCCCGGCAGCGATTTGTTGGAGCGCCAATGATTGGGCAGAGCGCTGCACAGGATTGAGGGTGAGCCCGTTTGGGCCAATTCGCCGTGATATTCCTGCAGCATTTCGTGCAGGCTGGCAAACATGTCCGTCATCGAGCTGGGCATTTTCGCCGAGTTCGCCGCACTTGCAGCACTCGTGTTCGAGCTCGAATTGTTGTTGTTGTTGTTGTTGGGGTTACTTGTGTTGTTGTTGTTGGAGCTGGTGTTGCTGCTGTTGTTGTTGGTGTTGTCGGGCGTGGAGCTGCCAGTGCTGCTGGCCGAATGTGTGCTAATGTTGCCCGGGTGGCCAGCATTTGTGGCAGCTGCTGCCGCTGCCGCCGCTGCTGCTGCCGCGGCCAACACCTGCGTGTGGGCGCTCGTATTGGCCACCATTGTGGGTCCAGCGGGCAAATGCATATTTCACTGTTATTCTCGTCGAGTGGTTGTTGTTTACACGTGCTCAAAAAAAAATGCCGAGTTTATCCAAGTTGCGTTTCGTGTAATCCTTTTGCCTTTTCTCTTATTTTTGTAATTTGATTATTTCAAAAAAAAAAGAAAAAAACTTAATATTTTGCTCGCTAGCTGGCAGTGCCGCTGCTTTTCACGCTTTTCTTTTGACTCCTTTTGCTCCCTCTCGGTCTCTCTCTCTCTCTCTCTTTCTCTTTCTCTTTCGCACTGTAGACACACTTTAAAAAAATTGTAAGTTTTTCAATGTTTTTCGAATCAATTTTGAAAATAATTGCAATTGATTGTTGTTAATCGAGTTTCACTTTGGTGGGGGGGTGGGGGCGGTTTTTGTTGTTGTTGTGGTTTTTGGCGAAAACGCGGCGAATAAAACTGTGGTTGTGTGTGTGAGTGTGTGTGTGTGTTTATCTGGTTTCGCTCGCTCGCTTTCACTGGCTGCGTTCTCGACACGTTAAAGTCGCTGTGTGAACTGTTTCTCAACTGCGATCGTTGCCAGTATTTAAAGTAGAATGCGCTGCCCGTTGCCGTACGCTGCCGGCGTCGCTGTCACGCCGCTGCAAGACGGCAGAGTCGCGCTCGCTTCCACTTGCATGCTGGCCCAAATAGTTTCGACTCGCTCGCACTCGCTGCAATAATTCAGGACTGCGCTGCGTGGTTTGGTTGGCTCGTTCGCTTACCTATCATCTCTGTGTGTGTGTGTGTGTGTGCTTGTGTGTGGACTAAGGGTGCAGTGGCAGCCGGCGGCGGTGGCGGTGGTGACCGGGGCAGGTATCAACCACCATTGCCACAACAACAACCACAGTAAAAATTTCCCATTTTTCCATTGCGGTGTACACTCGCGCACACAGAAAAACACACGGCCAGCAGCAACAATAGCAGCAGCAGCAGCAGCAGCAAGAAATAAGGGAAGTCGACGGCAGCAGCAGCAGCAGCAGCAACAGCGACTGAGGCAGAGGCAGAGGCGTGTGTTGTTGCTGCTGCTGCCTTTGCTACTTGTGGCCAGGGGCGCGCGGTCAAACCGACAAACGAAAAAGAAAAAAAATACAAAAAAAAAGAAGCAGCAGCAGAAAACACCAAAGGCGAAGAGGGCAAAACAACAACAAAAATCATTGGAAGCAAAATAAAAATGTGCCATTGAGAGAGAGACGGACTGAGAGAGAGAGAGAGGGAGAGCAAGAGCGAGAGCGCGCGCGAGTTGGCTCTCTGAGCATATTGGAAAGGCGCAGGCGGACGTTGAAATAAAATTACAAATGAAGAATAAAAAATCACAACATTCGTTGGGGTTTTATGAAAAAAGAAAACCAAATAAAAATGCTAAGGAATCACGCATCTTGCTCTCTCTCTCTCTCTCTCTCTCGTTCTCTCTCTATCGCTCGCTCCCTCTCTGTCTCGCTGGATGTGCTGTTGCTGTTGCTGTTGCATTCAGACCGGGGCTGCTCTCTGAGCGACAACGACGGGCGGTCGCTGGCTGGAAAATTTGTTTTCCTTACGCACGCAACTTTCAACATCGGCAGCGGCGGCGGCGGCATGCAACAGTTCCAACTGCGCGCGTGTGTAGGCACCCCATGGTCCCACAGTGCCGGGCCAGAAACTAGCCAGAAGCCGTGTTCAGTCCTAGGAAATAATCGTGCCACAGGTAGAGCGGAGGCAAAGGCCACGCAAACTGGGGCATTCAACAGTGGGGCATTCATATCAAAAGATCAACACAAAAAAAAAAGAAGCCAACAAGTTGAGCCGAAGGATCTGTCAGCAGATCAGCTCTAATCCCGCCCATATTGACGGAAGTGATTTGTTCAAATCGCAAGCTTACTCGACTCGAGTCATCCTTAATCCTGCTTGGACTGCGCTAATCTTACGGAAGGCATCACAATGAGTAGTGCACCAAATTTTAGAGGATTTGCATAAGTCTATTGCTTTCATTGACCATAATATATTTTTACAAACTTGTAACTCATATACAAAATAAATTAAATGAATGAATACAAAAATAATTTAATTGTTTTCTTAATTTTAAATTAAATTTCCAGTTTTATATTTGAGATTTGCCGTTCTGAATTTGAGATTTACTCGCAGTGTGCTCAACACTCTAAGTTTTTGAAACACTTTAGAAAATTACCGAAAATTCCTATTCAATGTCAAAAATGTAGATGTGAATCCAAAAATATAATTTTGATTTGCTTACTTAATTTTTATTGTAGCAACAATTTGAAAATAGTTTCCAAAAATCGATTTTATTTAGAACAATCAAATGTCCTTTTTCCAATATTGGTTGTCCCCAATTGAACAAATCAGTTGATTATTTTCAAAATGCCAAAATAAATCGAAACAACATCAATTTGTGGAGGTACCACTGTATCGCTTGGCCACCCCCCTTTGACAGCAGCGTCTCTTGGTTACAGGACGACAAATCAAACCCGCAGCAACCCAAAAAATTGCGGAGCACCGACCAAGTTAAAACGAGGCCACAAATGTTGCACACAAAACAGACACAGCCAGAAAGGGTCGTGGCTGGGGTAGGTGCGGCAAGATGGCAAGCAGCGAATGGTTATGGCAGGGCAACCACAATGAGGGGCAGGCAGCTTCGATGGGGATGGTGTGGCGTGGGGAGGGGAGCGGAGCGGAGGGGATGTCGACTCAAGTGCGAGTTAAGATTGTGTCCGGGCTTGTTGCTCGAGCCAACCAAAATGTCGCGAGAACGCGTCTCGCAGCGGGTGGCAAGTGGCAAAGTGGCGTGGGGTGAACGGCGAGTGGCGAGAAAGTACACGCACACTTCCAATAAACTGCGACGCTGGCGTCGATGTCGACGTCGCCGTTGTCGTCGACAGCAAGAATGCTGCGTGTGCGCCCGCTTGCTGTGCGAGTCGGGGAACTTGGCAAGGACGCCAGGATTGCCAGAGCGGAGAGCGGCTAACGGATGCCTGTGTAGCTGCCACAGGTTAGTAGTAGTTAGCGTGCGACAAGGACACTCGTCAAAGGCCGGCAAGGCTTTGATTTTTGATTTGACTTCGCTGGCCATTTGCGAGGTTTTCCAGCGAATTCGCAACGCTCCTGTTGAGCCTGCCTGTCCGTCTGTCTGTCTGTGCTGTACGTGCGTTTGTTAATTCTGCTCCTGTCGCTTTCCATGGCATTTTCTGCATGGCTCATTCAGCACCCGCTGATCGCCAATGCGATTGCACAGAAGCTGCGCACATCAAACACGCGCAACGAGACAAAGAGAGAGAGAGAGCGAGCGAGAGAGAAGGATATGCTGAAACATAATGGCGCCTTTTACCTGTTAACTAGAAGCAGGGAGAAACAAACAGCTGCTGGGCCACCCTTTTTTATGATAGCGTTTTTTTTTGCTGCCAGCTAAAAACCCCCGTGGTAAAAATAGATGTTATATATTGCGCACAGGTAGCCACCGAGCCAAGCAAGCAACCCAAGCAAACCCACCCACTCAAACTGAGAGGTAGCAAACCACACAAACATTTGGCAGGTCGCAGGATGCGCTCAAGCTTAATCCTTTACTTATGAAAGTCAATCGGGCCGGATTAGGCAGCACGCCCAACAAATATTTTGGGCGATTAGCCGATCCGCAAGTGCCCATAAAAGCGGCCAGCAACGGAGGTTCCTTGCAGGCCCCTGCCACGCCCACGCCACCATTTCCAGCTTGTAATCGCACAAACTGATTCACTTGCGATCGATTGCGAAAAAATGAAAACGAATACACAAAATGCTTGCAATACAAATTTTCTTGATTTCAATTAAATATATTTTATTGGAAATGAATTAATTTGCATAATTATTCAGCTAAGAAAAAAATCACTTTTTAAATGTGATTCACTTAAAAAATATGTATAAAATATATCGTCTGCCATCGATCGCCTTCCAATGCAACCAATTCCCGCTGCCAACTTTCAATTGTTCACTCTTTCAACACACCACTAATAATTACTTGTGGCAAGCAACGTCAACAATAAAAAAATAAATGATATATTTATTTATTTCCCGGCAATGATCCCGGACAACCATTCCAGTGGCGCTCAGCGCAGGCAGTGCAAGCAACTGTAACAACTGTTCAGTAGCAGCAGCAGCAGCAGCTGATCGGGCCCAACCCTCTCGCACACACACACACACAACAAATAGGGGAGGGGGCGCAATTAAGGCGAGCCACAAAAATCGACCAATCAAAGAAGCAAGCAGCTCACTGGAAGTGGCATGGTGGCATGGATGAACTTGAGCCACAGCCAACTGAGGCGCGCACGCGATTTTATCGACACGATCAGTGGCTGCTGCCGCTGCTGTTGTTGCTATTGCTGTGTTGGGGGTTGTTTATAAATAGAGTGAAAGAATTGAGTGAGAGGCAGCCGACCGTTTAAATGGTGGGCAATTGCAGTGTGCGCGAGCGAGATGCACGATTTGTATTTATTTAGCTCCGCCCCAAAAGCAACTGACGATCAGCAATGAATTCGGCAGCAGCTGAATTGCGTGCGCTTCGCTTTTGGCTCCAAACGCGCCCGCTAACTAGGCAACACTAAAAGCTCTCAATTTCCAACGGCGCAGCAGAGTCCCCAAAAACAGAAGCAACAGCAGCTGAACAAGAAGAAGCAGCAGCAGAAGCAGCAGCAGCAGCGAGCAATTGAGAGCCATTTTTAAAATGCTGCCTACGCTGGCAGCGACCGCGAACGCCGCTTGTAAGTGAATTGCGGTTTGTTGTTTTGGTTGGCGCATGCTGCCACTGCCACAGTCGCTGTCGCTGTCGCTGTCGCCGTTGGCGTCACTGCCAGGATCAACCACCGAGCGCTGCCAACGCAAAATAAAAAAAAAAAACAGAACAAAAAAAGCAGCAACGAAGCAGAAAACACAAAACCAAACAAAAAATTGAGACAGCCTTTGAATTTTTTCCAACTGCTGCTGCTGCTGCTGCTCTTCTTGTTGTTGTTGCTGTTGTTCTTGGCTGCTTGCTCTTTATGAATGAGCTCTCACGTGCATGAGCGAGCGAGTGAGCGAGCGTATGAGCGAGCGAGTGAGCGTGCGAGTGACTGAGTGTCCTTCGCTGTGCGAGTGAGCACAACGAGCACCACATTTCCACTGGCGGCGGGTCCATCATTCCAACGAACACATTTTATTTTGAGTGTGTTTTTTTTTTCTTATCTTTTTTTGCTGTTCTGTTTTGGGGGTGGCTACTTCGAGGAGAGTTTGAGCGTGCAGCTGAACAGCGGCTGTGGTGAGTTTGAAGATGAGCACTTTTTCTCTTTTTTTTGTTGAGTGCGGCGGCAGCTGGTGGTGACACTCCCACACCCACACACAACACACACACACACACTCACACAGGCAGAGGCAGCAGCAGCAGAAGCAGAGGCTGGCTGTCTTTGCTGGCCGCAACATCGACATCGACTGTGCCCACAAGTTTGTGTAATATGTTGTTTGCCTTAGTGTTGGTAGCAGACGCCCAAGCATTGGCTGCCTCAGCGGTGCACCCCCCGCCCCCTCTCCTACCCTTCCACTCCACTCCCCGCTCATTCCAGCTGCTTGCGCTCGCTGCTCACTGCTCACTGTTCACTGCTCGCTTCTGCATGCTCTTTGCGTTCTGATTTTATTCGACGAGCTCAATTTGTATTTTGTTTTTTTACAAATGCATTTTGTAGGTAATCCATGCAACACACATATACATATACATATATATATATATATAGATACATTCATAGATCATTTCTATAGAGCGAGCCGCGACAATTAACAGCTGTAGATCGTTGTTGAAGTACTAATGATTGTTCCTTTTGAAACGTCATTTGGGGCATGAGAAATGAATAAATAGAAATAACTAAAATGGAGGCGGGCGACGAGTGGTGTGCGGATGACAACAATTTGATGGAACACAAAAGAATAAAAGATCTTCTCAAAATGGCTTGTACTTATGCATGAAGAGAATATTGAAAAAAAACACATTTATTTAGGTAAATTACATAAATAAATAATTATTTATTGTTTGTTGACCTCTATTAGGTTCAGTTTATGGAACTGTTTAATCAAAGCCTTCAGATATATCTTTCCCATATAAAGAACTTTAATTGGAACTCGAACAAAAAGTCCTAGAAGACTGCGCACATTGATAAGTATATAATTATATGAAATCATATAGCATGCTTTCTCTTTCTCAACCCCCTCTCTCAATCTCCCCCCTCCGCCGTAATGGCCTTGGGCCAAGTTGGGCAATGCAACTTTTCGGCCCTTGTCATGCGATACATGCGATATTGTTAGCAATAATGATGCTAATATTCGAGCACACTCCACACTCGAGGGCACTGCCACCCTGCGACCCTCCCCTTTTGCCGCACGGCACTCGAGAAATGCGTAGACAATATAAAGATTAAAACTGAAATCCGTTAAGCCCAGCAATGGGCCCTTAATGCGATTGCGCCCTATGTAAAAAGTACCAGCAACAACAACAAACAACAACAACAAACAACAACAAACAACATCTATGATAACGGACAGGAACCGGGAACCAGGAACCAGTTTCAATTCACAGCGCGAACTGAATTTGAGTAAATATCAAATTTCATATAATTGGCGGCCATTTTGAAGTTTTGCATTCCAAAATGGAAAAACTCGTCCGTCCCATTTTTTTGTTATATACATATATACATATATATATATCTTTAATTTTGAATAGTTGTTACAAATCGCTGACCAGATGCAAAATGCCGATTCGTTGGCAGGGCAGCAAAGCCAAGCATAACAGTATCTGGGGGGGTTGGGGGTGTTCTGTGTGTGTGTGTGTGTGGGGTGAGTGTGGTGTGTGTTTGTAGTGGAACTGATGGGTGCATATGGAATGTGGAATGTGCGTTTGATGGAGCACCACTTGCAGTCAAACATGATTTTTTATCATCTGCCTACAGCCAGGGGCGCCGCTGCGAAAGGGTTCAGCCAGGGATAAGGGAAAACTATTTAAAAGCTTCAACTTTATATTTGTCTGGCAACAGAACCTGACAATATTCACTGATTTCACTTATTTTGGAAGTGTATTAATTGAGGCATATATATATTTATATCAAAATGAAGTAAATGAAGTTTAAGTTGATTTTTGCTAGTGATAAATTGACATTATTCGCATAAGTTTCTGGCTGGAATTGTTGCCGCGCCCCCCTTGAAATGAGGCCACTGGCAAAACACCGTTCGTTTCCGCAAGTGGCTCCATGATAACTCTTTCGTTTTTTATCCCCCCCCCACCCCCTCACCCGGCGAGTAATTGCAATTTTTGTTCTTCGCTTTGTTGAATTTTTATTCGCAAGCCAGGAAATGAGAGAGCAGCAGTCGGCCTGGAAATGCCCAGCAAAGCGGAGAGCGCGTCACAGTTGCGTCGCAGTCGCCGTCGCAGTCGCAGTCGTTGTCTTGGAAATGTGCAGTCGCGTCGCAGCGACGCTTTTTATTTTCATTTTTTTTTTTTATTCATTGTTGTTGCTGTTGTTGCAGCGCAACGAGGGTTTGTCGTTAGCCCTACCCCTTGCCCCCCACCCGACTGTCATAGCTACCTCTTTGCAACATTGTTGTTGCTGCTGCTGCTGCTGTTGTCGTAGTCGCTGCCGAGTTGGGCTGCCACAAAACTAGTTTGGCTTTGGCTTTTGGTTTGGGCTTGGGGTTTTGGGCTTTGACAGCGTCAGCGGCTGCCACAAAACCGACTTTCCACCCACTTTTTCTGGTTTTTCTCTGGTTATTCCGGTGGCTGTCTTAGAGCTTTTTAAGGGTTGCAAATCAAAACGCGGTTTGTTGGTTTGTATTTTTGGCCAAAGTCGTCGTAACTTTATCGGCCGCACGTGGGAACGACAGAGAGAGAGAGAGAGCGAGAAAGAGAGAGAGAGACAGTGTGAGAGAGAGTGAAAGAGTGCGAAAGAGAGAGAGAGAGAGAGAGAGCGAGTGAAATAGAATGAGAAAAGGGTTAACGTTGCCAGCAGAGGGGGTTGATTGGGTGGCCATATGAAAATCGCAGCGTTAAAGAGTCATTATTGACACTTACCAAGTGTTGGTTAATGCTAGTGCTGCCACACGACTCCACACACCATACCACACACACATACACACACACAGACACACACACCCCTCCATCCACCCACCACAACTGCTTGGCCTGGAAGTTGTCAACTCATATGCATAATTGCCTTGTATTTATGTGGGGCACCATCGCTGCGCAGTTTTCTGCTCTTCAACCCAGTTGGGGCTCTCTCTCTCTCCCTCTCTCCCACTCTCTCTCTCTCTCTCGCTTTTGCTCAGTCTGTTATCTCTGTCTCACTCGCACCCTGTAACCCACCCGCTTGTTATATCTTACTCTCTCTCTCTCTCTATGTCTCTCTCTCTTTCTGTCTTTCACTTACCAAATGTGGCGTGTTGTTGTTTGTGTGCATTTTAGTTTGGGATTTTCGTGGCATTTTTGTGGCCTTTTGTCTGGTTAACCGTGGTTGGTTATTGGTCAACACGCACACACAGAGACACACACACACACACACACAATCACACAGCCACACATTCAACCGCTAAAAAAAAATATTGACTTAACCAAAAATGCTTGATTAACTGTTATCGTTTAAAATACAAGCCATTTAATAAATGCAATAAAATCAACAGCAACAACAACAACAGCAACAACAACAGCAATAAAGAATGGTGTGTGTGTTGCTGGCCATAAATTGATCATATAAAATTTATAGATTGATTTGACTTGATGATAGTGCTAATTATGCCAAGCACTACTGCATGAAATACGATTTACACAAAAGACATTCAGCATGCAGAAGTGTTAATTATTAATTAGTAAGATAAACAAAATAAAAACAAATTAAAATAATAAGATAAAAGAAACTCTGTTAACTTGTGACACTTTACAGCATGCTCGGCAAAATATATCTAATAAAATAATTACAAAATAGACAATCGAACTTTCAATATTCAACATTATGTGTTATGTACACTTTCCCAGTAAGTTTGGTGTTGATGATTTTATGCTTTCTTGATAGTTCCGATGTCAGCTGTTTAATATAGATGGACGGACATAACCCTATCGACAAAGCTCACAATTTCTCTTTATATAAACACCAGAGTGCAAAAGCCTACTCCTTATATAGAGCCAACTTTCACACAACTTCAGGCTATGGCAACTATTTGGCCCACATGTCACGCCCCTATTTGTCAACATCTCTGAGATGGTTTTCCTCACCACAGAAATCTCAGTTTTGCAGTTTCACTTTCTGACCGCAAGTATCAAAAAAAGAAAGAAAAATAAGATGGAAAATGAGGCAACAATGACGACTAAAAAACAAATGTCGAGAACAAATCCGTCGGCCAATTGACAAAACCGTTGAACAGAGCAGAACCCACAAAGACCGATGGTCATATAAAAATAGTACTCTAGTTTTTTGACCAATTTTTAGTGCTGTTTTTTGTGCTGTGCTCGGTTTTTTCTTCTTCTTCTTCTTTTTGGCAACAAAGGAGGCACAACAGACAAGTAGATCGATTCCAGGGAAGCGTTCGGCAGTTTTCAGATTAATTATGTTGAAAACACAAAGAAATTGCGCTCGACACGCCAAAAAAGAATTTGGCTCGTGTTTTATGAGCTTGTTAAAAAAAATCATAAAAACTATTTATGCTTATTTTGAATCTAGATCAGGTCAGATCTAGATCCACACCGTGGGTCATTTGAGGCTCATAAATCTTCCAAAGATCTCTTGTTCACAAACTGCAAACTGACCCACAAATTGTGAGGAAAATGCAGAGATAGCATAAAAAAAAAATTAAGAAAAATAGAAAAAAGAAAAAAGAAAAGAGAAAAAAGAAAAAACCAACAAAAACATTGATCGAGTTTCCACGAAGCAAGGCCTTGCATAATAATTTGCATGCATTTTATTTTTTGGCTCGTTTTGCGACGCTTCATTCATTGCACAAAAGGAGGCGCGATCCTGGCCAAAAAGACTAGCACAAAAAATTGGCCTAAAAATTACCTAAGCGGTGTAAAACGAGACCAGAGCCGAGAGTAGAGCATCGTAAAAGCCGGACGGATGGACGGACGGACGGGCGTAGAGACTGTCAGAGGAGTGCGGAGGACAGCTTACGTAATGCTGAGCAACACGCAGGACGAACAGGACATGAGGACAATCACAGGGCCTCGACCCGCTGTGCGGTGTTCTACTTTTTTGCATGTGCCACAATAAAAATCCACCGAATTTTTTTTCTCGTGCTTCGCTGTTTTTTCTCTTGTTGTGCAGCTCTCATAAAATTCGAATTCTGGCAGGATGATTATCGTCCTTCGCATTTCGAACTAATTGAGGCGGGTGGTGTGCTGCGTTTATGGCTCCTTGATCCCCGCTGCCTAATCCTCCAGATCTAGTTTAGGTTTTTTTTCTCTCACCTTCCTCTTATACATAACACCATAAAAATGCCGAAAAAAAACACAAATCTATACCGAAAAAGCATACAACAAAAAACAGAAGAAAAAAAAAACACAACTGAAGCTGCACTAAAAAGTGGTCAGCAAACTGGAGCAGTATTTTTATGGAACTCGTCGGTTTGCCATTGCTCTCATTGTTTTTTAGGCACTATCTGCTGCCAGAGAAAGAGCGAGAGATAGCGATATGCTAAGTAGAAAGAGAGAGAAGGATTTTTGGGCATTGTTGTTGCTGTTGTTGCTGTTGTTGATGTTGTTGCTGTTGTTGATGTTGTTGATGTTGGTGTTGTGTAATTCATTTGCAATGTCAGCGCCACCTGCTGTTTATTGGCAATATGTCGCGATTTTTACCCTATATTGTATATACACATGTTCCCAGTGGACTCCGCTTGTAATTGGGCGGTGGGGTTGGGCGGGGTGGGGCGTGTTGTGGCGTGGCCTGGCCTGGCGTGGCGTGGCGTGGCGTGGCGTGGCCTGGCGTGGTGCTGAAGCGATTGTTTGCCATCTAACCCCAACATGCTGCTCGCTGGGTAATCAAACGGAACGGCAAAGCAAAGAATTCGCCAACAACAAATAAAAAACAAGAAGCAAAATAAAGCTAAAGAAAATCAACAGCAACACCAACAGCAACACCAACACCAACACCAACAATGTCGTGTTCATAATTTGACATTTTATTTGTCAAACACGAGGCAAACAATCAAAAAACGCTAACACTTTCAACGAGCCAGGCCGAAACGAATTTTGTATCAGCTACAAGCAAAATATATTTTCAGCACGGCAAAATCGCAGAAGATATTCAAAAGTCAGAGAGATATAGATCCATTTGTTGTATACATATATTTGGCTTAAAAAAAAAACCGATTTTTGAATTATATTTTGCTTAAGTTAAGTAATATAAATATTTAAAGCAAAATAAATTTTTTAATTAAGCTCTAAATTATTTATTTTATACTCAAAGCATCTGCCTTTCGACCTATTCGAAACGGACTGCCTTCGATTCTGTACTCAAGAGGAACTCGCTTATCCTTGGACGTAGCGCCTAACAGTAAATATAATGTGCCTTCGATCATTTGGTTATCATATTCATGTTGCACAATACCCTTCACAGGATATTCTTGCCCCTCTATTTAAATGTTCATTTTGTGTGCATTGCGTGATTGCAGTTCGAGTTTAGTTTTATCGTTCCCAAATAATTCATGTGTTTGTTTATAATTGTTGTTGTTTTTGTTGTTGTTGTAGTTGTTGTTGTTGTTGTCGTTGCTCTTAACTGGGTATAAATCGAAATGGTTATTCACTTGAAGATCGAATAGTTGTGTTAGGTATGTGATCAACTTTAAACTGGAAATTATTGCACAAATCAATAACAACTTCCCAAAAAAAGTTTAATGCATCTGCATAAAAATGTATTTAACAATAACAAATACGAAATTTTACAACAATTTACAGTTAACAATAATTTTAAAAAATGTTCAACTTTTTGAATTTAGTTTTAGTGATTGATATTGGAACTGGCTTAAGGGCATGCATAGTTCGATGCGCTGAGGATTTCAATTGGTTTTTGTTGATTTATTTACTTCAGCAGCCTTTGGCAAAATAATCCTTTCCGGCAGCAGGTCTTCTGTCCTGCTATCCTTCTGCCCCACCCCCCACCCGAAGGAAACAAACACGTAAATAGAGAAAAACATGAGCGGTATATGCAAAAAGTAAACCCGCTTTTGAATTGTGCGCTGACATTTTCGCGTTTGGCTTTGTCAGCAACGTCCTTGCTGCTGTCATTTGTTTGCATTGCAACAACAGCAACAACAGCAACAACAGCAACAACAACAATGGCAACAACCAAGCGACACTCAAACAACACAAAAGGTGATTGCGATTGCGAATTCCGTTGACGTTTTTATGGCGCATTCAGCAAACCTAACAATTGCAAAACCAACAACCGGCAAAGGAAGCCAAGGTAGCCAACTCCTTGGCGTGAATGCAGCCAACCAGCCAACCAAGCAGCACACACACACACACAGAGACACACACACACACCGACACCGTACAGCCCGCGCATATGAACACTTGCCTTTTTAATGTTGACGGCGAGTTGGAGAACTCGACTCGAAAGGCGGTTTGAAGTATTCCTCTTCTTTTTTTTTCGGTCGTCGGTATAAAAAGGACAACTAAGTAAGTAAGTAAGTAAGGGTGGTGGGCAGGAGCGGAAGGAAGGATTCACTCATGCATGACACGACACCCACGCCGAGTGCGATAGACTTCTGCATTCCTTTTTGGGCCTATTGTTTAACGCCTTGGCGCATTGTTGTTGTTGTTGCTGTTGTTGTTCTTGTTGTTGCTGTTGTTGTTGTTGTTGTTGTTGCTGCTGTTGTTTGTTTTGCTTTGTTTTGTTTTGTTTCGTTGTGCTTTTTGCAAATTTTTATGGCTTGCTTAACAAAACGCAAAGTTACATGCATACCCACTTACATCAGTGTATGTGTGTGTGTGTGTGTGTGTGTACACAGAGAAGGAAACCCCTTTCATGTTGCCAGCTAAAAAACAAACTTTTTATAAGTTCGTATTTTCTCTCTCATTATATAGCCCTAAGAATCAGAAACATTTTTCATGCTTAAACAAATTTAACAAATATGCAAAAAAGAATATGGAAAAAAATTCATTCTAATTAAATTTAATTAGTGATTCATGCAAAGACTGAATAACTGTTGAATGTATATAAATTTTAAGGCAGTTTTAAGTTGAAGCTTAGCCAAGTTCATTTTAGCCACAATTAGAGATACTCATCGAGAACTAACTCTTCAAAGTTACCTTAGGCCGACTAGCAATCAGATATCTCTGATGAATAGCACTAAGCTAAGAATACTCATACACTTTATTAGACCCATAGAATCAGATGAATATATCCACAGGCATTCAGTTCTATTCACAGTATTCACTAAGTTATGAATGAAGCTATGCCAACACTTATTAGTCTCGCGGAATCTTGGGGACTGCCTCTGGCGATAGAGCAAAAAGCGACTCAGCTCTTAAGAATTGAAAGTATTATGTATATATATATATATATATATATGTATATGCGTGCTCAACTTAATAAATATCTGTCTGAGTGAACACATACGGAAATCCGAGTTTATTCAATTTCAATACAAATTGATTGTCCGTTTATGCGAGTTGAAGAAGTTGGTCTCGACATTTCTTGCGATATCCTCTGTGATTTATCAAGTGCACAAATGCACAAGCTGTTTGGCCCACATTTGGCAACTTTGTGCTGACGACTGCTCAGCTTAAGTTGGGATTGGAAGAGGAGGAGAAAGGACCTCCTCTTGTTTGCCTGCTGCTGCTGTTGCCGTTGGCTGCCATCCTCAAGTGGCCACTTGGCATTTTGGCACTCATGTAAATCGACACAAATCGCTCGACAAATTTGCGATAAATCCGAATCATTTGCCCGAGATTCTCATTTCACAAATGTCAAATGCACATTAACGGCAACCCTCCGCAATACGCACACACATACATATATTGACAGGGGTTACGGCCTCTATATCGTATGAGATTACGAGCGGATAGATGCTCTGAGGGGTAGCCTGACTGAGTGAGGGGGTAGCGGGTAGCTGACAATATGTACCAGCCCAGCAGCCTTGTGCGAATATCGAAATTGAAAATATGACAACGCAATGGGTCTTATCTGAGTGTCCGTCGCTGATGACTGGACAGTCCTTCCGTCCGTCCCTCAGACCAGGGTTCGCTGGTACGGCTGCTGCGGGCAGGGTGGGAGGCTCTTCCTGTGTCCCCGTCCGCCTGTCAATGCAGTTTGACAGTTAGCCCAAAAGTCGAAGCGAGCCGATCCGATCCCATCCGAGTCGACTCGAGTCGAGGCAAGCAGGCAACTGTCATCCATCTCGCATACCGGCGGCAAACAAGCAACAATTGAACATATTTTGGTGACATTTTAATTAATTTGACACTCGTCGCCCGGTTTTTGGCATATTCGGCAAACGACTTGCCCAAAAACGACAATCGCCACATTTAATAATAAACGCAAAGCGTCGATTGCATCTCAAATAGTGGCATTAATGTGTGCAACAATATACATAAATATTGCCACAAGTCTTAAATGCGAACACAAAGAAATTTGGTTGAAAGCAGTTGCCCAACTTAATTGAAGGAAAACCAAATGGAAAGCTCGAGTCGAGTCAAATCAACTATCTGAGAAATGATTCTTTCCGGTTGCTATTTAATTTGTTAAGCGTTAAAATTAAATTTATCTTCTTCTTCTTCTTCTGTTTCTCAACTTGCCGTAATTAAAATTTGTATCGATTTTTATCGATAAGATAAGTTATCGTTCAATTTGCACAAGCTTTGTGTTTGTAGAACTAGCTTTGACCATTTACAGTCTCGTCACTCTGCACTCTCTGAGATCAACAGTCAGACTTGCCTAAATGGACTTGACTTTTCTGACTTATCAAAAATATATATAATCGAGTCAGAGATGATACTTTCTACGTCATTTTTCCCCTATTTTTGCACAACTTCTTTTGAAACACATTCAATGAAATAAAATAAAATAATAATAAAAATGATTCTACTCTTAACTTGGAAACAATATATATCCATATGTATATGTAAGACTCTTCTTAAACAGCTACGAGCTAGAGAGAGAGAGAGAGAATGATTGAAAGAGAGAGAGGGGAGAGAGAGATGGGATCAGTGGCAAGTCAAGGCGCGTCCAAAGTGCGTTAATTATAACTAAACCCCTTCCCTCCTGGCTTCGAGTGAAACAACAAACGCCCCTCAGTCAACCCACACACACACACATCTATATATATATGTATATATATGCATGTGTATGCGTAGATTGAGGGCGTGGCTAGCTGGCAGTCAGGCAGCTTAGCAGGGCGATGCGAGCAAATGTTAATTACCAACGTTGGATAGCGGAACCAAAGTAAGCCACACTTTCCGGAAAAAAGCGCGAAGACGAAGACGTTGAGGAGGCCAGCTAAACTGATTCGGACTAAGCCAAGTGTTGGGCTGAGCCCGAAGTCAAAGGATTAGAGCGCGGATCAGTGAGTCGCCGTTGCCTCCGGCGAAAGGGGTGTCGCTTGTTTTCAAAATAAACAAATTGCAAACGCACACGCATGCGCAAACGAGGACGAGGACGACAGCCAGGACGAGCAGGATAACCATTGGCAGTGGGCAGTAGCAGCAGCAGCAGCAGCAGAACTCGATGTGCGTCGATCCATAGCCTTGTGAGCGACCGCGAGAGGCTCTTAATTGCCTGCAACTAATTATGAATAGAATGTGCCTCGGGCCCAAAAAGGATTGAAAAGGAGTGAGCAGGCAGCAAGCAGGCACTGCTTGCGACCTGGCCGGTATAAAAACGGCAACACTACTGTTTGTCCTTGTCGCGATTGTCGTCATTGTTGTTTGCAATTGTCATTTTATAGATGATGCCATTGTTCGACGCTGGCAGCTCGCTTCAACCCGCCCGCACCCGCCGTAAAACTCGGCTGGATTAGTGGGCATGAAATCTGGCTGCTTGTGAAAGGATTAAGTGGAAATTAGTAGACTACAGAGCCTGCAGCACCACCACTCTACCTCTACCTATATCTATATGTGTCTGTATGCTCAAAAAAATCGACCTGCAATTTGGAAAATCGCTCCAAAAACTAGCAACTTTTTCAGTTTTTTTATTAAAAATGCTCGAAAAATACCAAAAAAAAAAATCAGAAATATTTTGCTTAAGGGTTGCAAATGTTTCTAAGTTACTAATGATAAAAGTAAGTACAAGTACAAATATATATGTATATATATATAGTATATATGTATATATATACATATACAAGACTTTAATCTCTCATGCCTTTACTTGAGTATGTAAATATGTACTTACTTGCAACACCTTGAAATTAATTGTGTGGCTGCGTTAATCTTGAGCACTTGAAACTTGATCAATTATGCCTTCTGCAAGGCGAAAATTGTGGAAGGATGTGCTGGAGCGAGGGGGGGGGGGGGGAGGAGGAGGAGGACAGGGGAAAGGCACTGCTTATGCCATCATCATTAATGCAAGCCGAAGAAATTAAAGTGAGTTCTGGTGTTGCCAAGAAAGCTTGTTGGCCGTGTCCTGTGACGCTTTTCGGTGGTTGCTCACGGGATTTCAAGGACAACGAGCAACCACATCAAGAACCTTAATATGCGCATCCATTCAACTGACGGCGGCTGCTGCTGCTGCTGCTCCTGCTGCTGCTGCCAAGGAATAAAAATCAACTCACATAAAACGCCGCTTAATGTGCCCTTTGTCAATAATCAATTTACGCTGAGCTCCGCGCTCTCGTGTAATAATGCCAATTTATTTACCCGCCAAAAGGGTTGATGCCAGAAAAGAAACGAAAAAACCTACCCGCCCGCCCACCTCCCAAGCCAGCCCACCTCGCATACACATGTGAGTTCTGGTGACTCACAGCCGCACGTGCCCCAGTCTGTTGCAACCAAATACCCACAATTTATCTATTTGATTTTAGGATATGCGAATCCTTTGCAACCTGATGGCAAATGCCACGCCAGTCAAATGCTCGATCGCTCAATCTGCACTGCGGATTATGCTGCACACATACGTATGTGCCGCAGATATCCCTGATATGAATACATACGCATACATAAGCAGGATTATGCCTACAGATGGGTTACAGATGGGATAAGAAGCTGTTCAGCTTCTGCAGAAGCAAGCGACTCACAATCGTAATCACGTCTGGGCTTTGATTAATTATCAGTCTCAACTCTGTCCTGAGTCCTGAGCACAGCATAATCTTTAACTTTATCTGCATAAGCATTATTATTATTATTATTATTATTATTATTATTTTATGAAACTCTTTACTATAATTAGAATTCAAGATCAGATTGAAGGTTTAAGTGGAACATGGAAAATAGTCATTGAAGACTCAATTCAATTGAATGGTTGACAAGATTGAAAAGAGTGAAAAGAGAGAGGGAGATTGCAGAGCTCGAGCTACCTTTGTTGCATGCCACCCATCTTGTGTGGTGCTCAAGTGGCCCGTGGTCCATTGATAATGTGCCTGGCCACCACCAACTGGAGGTGACAAAGCAGTTTCTTGACTTCATGACTTCATTTGGCAGCTGACCACACGCACTGCCCCCGGGGCAACCTTAATGACAACAATTAGTTCAGATTGCTGACTGCATTTGCCATGTTTTCGTTTTTCGTACTTTTTGCATCTTTTTTCTTTTTTCTTATTTCTCTTTTTTTTTGTCTCTTCATGTTTATTTTTTCTGGGTTTTTGTGTTTAGTTTTGGTGAATGGTGCGTGGAATGGCACTGAACTAACTGAGGTGAGTTTTCCCTACTATTTACGGGGTCAAGCGACGGGAGACTTTGCCC
Organism: Drosophila imparisetae; assembly: GCA_035042265.1. NCBI lineage: Eukaryota > Metazoa > Arthropoda > Insecta > Diptera > Drosophilidae > Drosophila > Drosophila imparisetae. Next base: position 1,700,784 of record JAWNLP010000147.1, read on the forward strand.
TGCAAGTGCAACACACTCAGAGTCGACTCGACGGCGACAACATAATCAGCAGCAACAGCAACAGCAGCGAGCACTATGGGGCAGCAGGGTGCACTGTGTCCGCTGTGCGAGGATGCTGGAAGCCATTTGCCAAAACGGCCGCGGGGCAGCAAGAGCAGCGTGCAGCGTGCAGCGTGCAACGTTCGGCATGCGGCGTGCGGCGAAGCGTGAAAAGGCAACAGCAGCAGCAGCAGCAGTCAGACAGCCAGTCAGTCTGTCTGTCAGTCAGCAAATTCTACACTTGAAACAAAAGATGAGGAATGTAGGAGAACAAAACTGAAGAGAAAAATTTAAGTTTTTGATTTAAGAACTTTAAAATTGGAAAAATATTGAGTATTTTGTGCTTGAATCCAGATTTACGGACTCTCATCATGTATTAAAATAAAGAATATTTTTTACTTTTAAGACAAAATTATTTGTTTGTTGAGGAAAGGGAATTTTTTCACTCGTAGTTTCGAGCAAAACGTTTTTCTTCGAGTGTACACATAGAGAGCGAGAAAGAAACAATTAGCGTGAGTGAGAGGACGAAGGTGGAGTGAGAGGGAGAGAGCAAGCGGCGCAGCGGAGCATGCACAAATGGCGCAAAAATTGCACGCCAGGATGCTAAAGGATATGGGAACGTCACTCAGCACAGACACTTCAATTATGAGAAAGGTAAATATTTTGTAAAAACAACGCAACAGGATATCAATTGAGAATTATGTACGAAGCGCATTATCAAAATGTGCCCATGTGTGTGCGAGTGTATCAGTGTGTGTGTGTGTGTGCGAGTGTGTATCCTGACATTTGAATAACTCAATTTGACACAAAGTCAATGGATGAGCCCGAGGCTGAGGCCACCCCGGAAGCCAAAAACTGGAGTGCCAATTGTGCCCCGTGTCCCTGCTATTCTATATTCGTGTGTGTGCGTGTGCGTGTGTGTGCGTATGCGTGTGTGTGTGTGTGCCATTGCCCAGGACATTGTCCAACATCAATGCGCTTTTTTCTATTTTTGATTTTGTTGTTTTTTGTTTTTGCACAGCTGCCTTGGTAGTTATTGCGAATGCCGGCGCATCCTGGCAGGATCGCATCGTTACGTAAGCCGTAAATGGCATGTCCCAGCTATGTCCTTTCCGCGAACCTTTCGCAAATCACCCGCAACCGCCGCGTGTCAGCCTAAAAAACTAGAAATACAAATTTATTAAAAAAGATCTGCACGCAACTAGAAGTTCCACTAGCTCATAAAACTAGACTCGAAAAAAGGACATTCGCTCACACACACACATACACACACGGCCTAAAAAATGCACAGCACACAAAGGGCTGGCACAAAAGGATGGGCGCGTTGCGCGTCCGCATCGTAAAACACAAAAACCAAATTCGCAGCAGAATTGCATAAAACGCGAGCGCTAAAAAAATGCACAAAAATTCGTGGAAAACCAAAAAAATGAAAATGAAAATGGAAATGGAAAAAGTCGTAGTCCTCGGCAGTCTTAAGTATAACGCAAAATGCAATCGTGTATCCCAGAAAACCAGCAACAGCCAATTTCCATCATTTGTTTTTGTGAGTTTGTTTTTTTTTTTAGCTCGAGTTGCATTGTTTTTTTTAGCACTTTTTATGTTTTCAGCTTTTTTTCGTATTATTTTTTGGCTAGCGTAAATTTTTATGACGCGTGCAGGCGAATTTATGATAGGGATCGCACCAGAGATTATGTAACACGGAACGACCCATTAGAGAGTGCTGAAGCAGCGAGATTTATGCCTCTGGGTTGATCCGGAGAATGGCAGTTTTTTACTGCCGGCCGATCAATTTACTGTTACCAAATAAGTGGCAAGAGAGCAGAATGCTCGAGCTCCATAGAACCCATAACATAGACTAACATATATCTTGAATAAAAAAGTAAAAAATAAGAAATATTTAAATGATTTCTGGGGGTATATAAATGCAAAATGGTTGAGCATTTGTTGCATGAATTGGGGAAAACCAGGAAAAAACCCAATCAGACCAAAGATAATTACCACCACCTGTGAATGCGAAAAGTTATTCCCGATATAGGACATTTGAAATTGAGTTCTTAATTATAGAAATGGAGGATTCTGAATTGATTATATGGTAAAGTTTGTTATAATCACTACAGAGTACTCGAAACGGTTCATGCAAGGAATAATTAGTAGAACAGCGATTAGGGGAAGGTGGGAAGAACTAGTGAGAAGGTGTATTCGGCTCATCAACGCTGCTGAATCGATTTCAGCTTTAAGTAATTTAACTACAAACATAACTCCTAGCATAACACGACGGTTAGTTAGGGAAGGAAGGTTAAGAAGGAGCATCCCATTGGTGTATGGAGGAAGTACATCCCAGTCGAACCGCTCTTCTGTACAGATTCCAATCTACTTTGATGAATATGATGTTGTGGGGACCACACACAAGATCCATATTCCAGAATTGGAAGTACAAGAAAAGCGAAAAGTATCTTGGTCGTATAAGGGTCATCAAATTCCTTTATAAAACCAAGAAGTTGAATTAATTAAGAATGTTTTCAGTTATTTATTTAACAGTGGATATATGCATCTGAGAGTCCCTCATCTATCTACATATTGTGCCTAAGGGAGCTCTCTCTCTCCCTATATATATATATCCCGATAATAATAAAATGGCATAACAGTTATTTGTTTGGTCAGCATAACTTGTTTACTTATGTTTTGAAAAGTTGTTGAAGCTAAATATTGGAAATCTGTCAATTGTAGAAATCTGCAAGCCATGGAAATTACTGGTGGAAAACCGGTTAACTGCAAATAGATTCCCATGGGGCATGGTTGTTTGTTTGTTGGCCCAGTGCAGATGATGACTTGAAAGTGCCGCTGTGTAAAATATTTTCATTAGGCGTTAATTATGTTTTTGCCGCACAGTAGCCAAAATATTTGCAGCAACTGGCAAGTGGCAAGGCGAACGAGTCAAAGGATGCGCCGCTCCAGAGTTCCATGTAAACGCGTGTAACCAGGCGACAAAAGACGGCCAGGATGATAAGCAATTTGGCTGGTGGTCTTCGCTGGAATGTGGCAACAACAACAACAGCAACAATTTGTGCCTGACTAATAATAAGGTTTCCACTTTTCATTTTGCATCGTTTTCTTGCTTCTTTCTTTTTTTTTTGCCAATCATGCGCCTTGAGCGGCGAGTGTGTGGCACAATTAGCGGCGACTTGAGGCGGAAGTGGCAGCTACTGCAATTTATAATGGATCTCGACAGCCTACGCTGACAATGCAACAACTGCAAAAAAAAAAAAAAAAACAAATTTCAGTGCTGAAAATTAAAACGAAAAACTGCAATCCACCCTGTCATTAGATGTTGCTCCTGCTCCTGCTCCTGCTCCTACTCCTGCTGCTGCTGCTGCCTGTCGATGTCGACTCAATTGTTTGCCAGTTGCTGCTGCCACAAAAGGGTCCAACACACACAGCCACACATTGATTGGGCATAGAGTTTCATGTGAGTTCCTTTTGTTGTAGCTGCCTTGCAGATTCATTGCCTCATTGCCTCATTGCCGCATTGCCTCATTGCCTCGTTGACAGGGGGATATAAATGTTGTGATTTCTTAATTTTTGTTTGCATTTTTCTCGAATTTAGTAGGCTGTTGAGGTAATTACACTAATTATATGGCCCCGATCTCCCTCAGTGTGTGTGTGTGTGTGTTTGCTTCGTTAAGGGTTGCTGAGCTACCCTTTGCACCTCGTGCAACGTGGCAACGAGGTCATCTGGCGCACTGTGTTAGTTGACATGTCAAACGGCACAAGACACAGCGCAAGAAACTAAATGCAACAATACGCATTTTGGAGCGGATGACATTGATACTTGCCAGGTGTACGGGTTGAGGAATACGGCGTATCGAGTACATCATGATTGATAGCTGATTTGTGCGCCTTAAATTGTGTCTGCTCACATGTCCAGTTAGACTCAGCTATATAATGCTTCCCTTAAAGTCTTGCAATATATATGTCAGACGCATAAAAAGTAATATTTTTTGATACTATTTGCGATTGGCAATTGGCAATAAAAACTCAAAATCTGAACGACGTTTAGCAAGTGGCTAGAAGTTGGCCTTTAAGTGGCCGACTCAGTGTCCGCGTCCATTTGAGCCTCATTGGTCTGGACATCCCTATTGTCCGAGTCCGCCCGGTCGGGTGTATACGACTGACTGATTGCCGGACTGGCCTTAAAACTCTAAAACTCTATATATATATATAAATATGACATATTGAATTTTGTATGCAAAGGCAGATTGAAGCATGTACGATCCCATAATGTATATATATTCTTGATCCTAGCAATGTCTGTGTGTCCGTCTTATGACTTTTGGCTTTGCCACTCCAAGTTACGGCGAGATGACAAACTTATTGAACAGGTACGAGTCGAGAGACATGAATTCTGATTTGTGGTACACGCTCTGGGGTTGATAGCGGGGTGGAGGCGCGTTGCGAATAGTGAGAGTCCTGTGGCACGACTGTGTTCGCCTGCTCGCCAGGGGGTTGCAAGTCAACGTAAATGACCCAAAACAGACATTATCATTATGGGATAAATGGGAAGCCATGAAAACTGTGGAAAATCGACGCACGTAACGGTAAAAATGAAATGCATACAAAGAGAAATTGAAAAACTGCTCCTCATCCCAACTGCCTCTCCCTCGCTCTCTCTCTCTCTCTCTCTCCTTATTTGCCCCCAGGGGTGCGTGTTGTCAAAATAAATATATTCGGTCCGACATATTTTATGCATTTGACAATTGCCACTTCGAAATCAAGCAGCGAAATCAAAGCGAATTTATAACTACAAGAAAATATAAAAATAAACTCATGCATAATTTATGCATTTCATGTAAACAGACAAATTAAATTGCCCGCATTGGCCGGAGGAGGGGGGGATGATTAGTTGAGGGGGGTCTCTGCTTCATTTATATAAGACATTGTTCCAGCGAGATGCGCTTGAATATTTTCATATATATTGAATATTTTTGTATTATTATTATTTTGGCCACGCCCTACTCACCTTATTGCAAAGCTGTTAACGCTTAATTGAGCCAAGTTGACTAATCGAATAAGTCGAAATTGCTGCAGTTTTGCATGCAGAATTGTTGCAATAACATAACTCGAACTGTGGCAACCCTCGCAGAGAGGAATTTCAGTTGACAGGCAGCAGTCAGCAGTCAGCGCCACATCACAAAAATGTGGCAAGAAGCAGATCCAGCTAACACGGGGGTTGGGCCGCATGCAAACTGCTGAAGACAGCGAGCAGCAAGCAGCAAGCCGAGGGGTGGGCAGAGTCCTTCACGAGAGTGTGATGGGTCCATGGTTCATTGACGCAACAAATTGGAACTTCCTTTGGGAGCAACTCATCCCAAAATGATGACAATGATAATGATGATGTTGATGATGATAATGATGATGATGTAACTGAGCAAACGCAGCAAGCTAATACGTTTCTTGTGTAACGAGGAGGGCAGGTAAAGCAGCAACTGAAACTGAGACTCTGCCACAGACCGGAAGTGCAGCAAGAGAAAGATATAGATGGAGAGAGAGAGAGAGAGAGAGAGAGAGCGTATCTCACAGATATACGCATATTAATGGCACTGATTGTGCCGCACTGATAGCGCCAGCGGCGAACGGCTACTTGAATTACATTTACATGGCACTCCCGTTGCATCTTCGACCCCGTCTCAGCTCTATATCCATATCTATATCCATATCTATATCTTTATCTAAGTCTGTCACAATTTAGCCGCCCGCACCGAAGATGGGTGACGAGAATGCGTCAACCCGTCCTAAGCGCATTACGACAATGAATGAATGAATGCGCTGTGAATGAGACACGATTCAGCATTCGGCATTCACTATTCACATTCATTCATGAATATCTGAGGCGAGCTCTTTGTGCAGTTTTTTTTATTATTATTATTATTATTATTATTGCGATTATGTCAGGCGGACGGATGAGTTTGTTTACCTCACAGATATACGAGCTGATTTACAACAGATACAGATGCAGATAGTAGACTGCAAGATACAGATACATATACATATATATATATATATGTATATGTGTGTACAATGTGCGAACTGCAGCAAAATCCCATAGGCTCTGCCCCCCTTTCAGCCCGGATGCGGCATGCTCTCATCCGTTGATTCGCTTTGGCAGCAGATCGTTAAAATCATCCGGCCACTTGAGCATTGTACGTAAATCTTTGACTGCATCGCGGAGTCATCACTGGAGACATCAAAGTGGCGACCACATGAAAAGCAACTCGCCAACTTTGTAGCGGGTGACAACAGAGCCTGCAACATAAGTTGGTCTTCAAAGTGTTTTCATTTTGATTTCATATATTTTTGAAGAGGCCCCATTTGCATTGTAATTGTTGCTCACATTTGAATCCAATCCACTTTTTGTCAGTGTATATATATAGATATGTATATCTAAGCCAACTTGATCGTTGTACTGTATTATATAGAACTCGTGACACAATTGAGACTTGTTCAGTTCAGACCTGCAACAGGCATCATAATAAACATGTTTGTTTAAATGGATTCTTTTAAACGAGAAACAAAATATAAACAAAAATCGAATTCAACAAAAAATGTACATAAAACTAACAAATTAATAAATAAATAATAAATAATGCGTTCAGCTTCTAGATTTGCTTAGAACTTTACGTGTATACGACTGATTGCCGGATGCCTGGATGTGTGCTGAGCCCATGACATATTGTATTATGCCTGCATTTCTGTAGGGTGTTGGGTAGGGCCAAAGGTTATTGGCCAAATGCAGACCACATCTTGTGGAGGATTCGAACGAATTGATTCCGGTTCGTTGTGGTGCATATAGAATGGGTCCCGATTGTTCCACCTGCTTTTGTATCTCCATTAGCTTCTGTAAGCGATCCATCGCCTCCTTCGAATACTTCAGGTGATGGTTGATCTGCTCCTGCAGCCTGTCCACAATCTTTGGTTGCTGTACTTGCAAGAGCTGCTCGGGACGTCCTTTCATTAATGCCGTCTGCTGTTGCTTTTTCCAACAACTGTTTAGAAATCAGATAGTGGGATTTTGGCCCATTCCTTAACGACAGCCTTCATAGCTGCTCAACTGTCTCGAAATTCAAATTGGGAGACTTAGTTTCGTAATTAATCTGAAGATTGATTAATAAGGTAGATTACAAAATAAGGTGGCTCCAAAGTGGAGCAGTCTAGCAATTCCCAAATGGGTATAAAGTTGGCAGCAATCAAAGTAAAACGCTTGGTTGCATGCCGCATGTGGCTAGGGTCTACCTGCTACAACAGCACAGCTGTTGCGCTCATTAAAAAACGTTGATGAAAAATTCATAATTTTATTGAAGAACAATAAAGAATGAAATGTGACAGGCTTAATTAGTTTGTTACGGCCTATGGATAAGAGCCAAATGTATATTTACTGCTAAATGATAAACTGGTAACTGTTTACTGGGTACAACTGATAAAGGGCAACATCCGCTTTACCCATTCCCCTGCGTTCCCAATTGGCATGTGCATGTGGTGACCATTGACGATTGGATGAGGATTGGGCGATTGAACTTGTGCGCGGCGCTCAAGCAATTTGTGATCATTAAAATGGTTCCGCTGCGGACCCGTTCAAGCCGAGACGGCATTCAAAACGTTTACACGCGAGATGCAGCAAAACACTAACCGAAAGTGTCATTCGCCGGGCCCAAGGGAGCAAGTGTCTCGGGTGTCTCTGGTGTCTCTCTCCGAGGTCCGACAGCAAAAGAAAAAAAACACAGAAAAAAACATGTGGGAAATGGGCAATAAAAACGCAGCCAGGAAATCGAAAGACAATAGAATTGCGGCGGCCGGCGTCGTAATTGTTGGCGTTGGTCATGGTGAACCGTAACAACAGCAACTGTCAGCCATATCAGTTGGCAGTGGAGTGGAGTGGATTGGGGGGAGTGGGGGTAACTAGGGGTAGTCCCCTCCTCTAAACAACAAGTGTAGGCTAACACGTGCGTGGGAGCTGCTCAACTTGGCCAGGCTCTAATTAACGCTTACTGCACATGCAACAACAACAACCTGCTAGCAACTAGCAACTTGCAACAGCTGTTTGCTGACAGCTCAAGGCGCTCTCTCACTCCATCTCTCTCTCTCTCTCTGCATGCTGGCTAAACTCGAAGTCTGTTTACGTAGATTTATGTAAATTAGCTGACCAACGTCCTTTTCAAATGCACAATTGATTCCCAGAAGGCAGCAGCAGCAACAGCAGCAACAGCAGCAGCAGCAGCAGCAGCAGCAGCGGCAACTCTTTCGCTTTCGCCATTGCCGCCGCGTTTCATTCACGTGAAAAAGTGAATTTTATTTCATTTACATAGGCACTCAACGGAGCTGAGCACACAGAGAGAAATATTTGTGCAGGAAAGGAATGCGCATTGCTTTATGACATTGTTGTAAACCCTTTTAGCACACACACAAATAATATCCTTTTCTTTTTTCTTTTTTATATATCCAAAACAGGCAGACAAACAGACAGACAGACAGCCGGACAACCGGACAGACAGCTGACCACCCTGGCCACTGTTGATTTTTCGCGGTCTAATAAAACAGGCCCGTTGAAATGGTTTTGGTTTTGGGCAGCCAAAGAGTTGAGGCTTTGGTAACAGGCTTTCACGACCGCCGCCGCCTTCGCCGCATCGTGTTAAATGCTAAGAAAAATCAGTGCATTTTTCCATGGAAATCACAAGGAAAACCTTTCGGGATTGCTTCGAGGTTGCGCGGCATCCTCGCTTTGTACTCGGGGTGTGAGCATTTGCATAACGCTTTACTACTTGCATACACACACATACACAAACACACACATATGCATATGCATATACATAAATATGTTTACATGTATGTGTGTGCATAAGCATTGCTGCCCCATCATTGTGAAGCTTTCGCTGCAACAGCTGTTGGCCATAAATCCAGCCAACCAGCCACCCCCCTCCCAACTCCTCCCGCTCCCCATCGTTAGCGCTTCATCATCCAGCTTTCAATTGTTTGGCTTATATACACAAATATTTCGAGTTATTTATTTGCTATTTTTTCAGACTTGAAACAAACATTTGTTTAACTTGATAAGTAAAAGTGATTTGTTTGAATAAGACTATAAAGATATGCTCCGAAATTTAATTTGTTTAAATAATTACATTTTCTTTTTATCAATTTTCATTTCAAATTCTTTGAATGCACTAGTTTTGATCAAATTCATTTTTCATTTATCACATTTTCATCTCTTTTTACTTATGAAATAAAATTATCATTTTGGAATTTTGGTTAATTTAATTTTGATTAATTCCAGAGACTAAGCCAATCTCTCTCCCCTTTAGTTCACTCAGCACAAACAGCCTGAGGCATTTCCAAGCTAAACGCAAACTTTTCGAGCAACCCACTCGCTGCGTAAGACGATTGAAGTAATATTGGCCAGGGGGGCAGGCGGTGGGTGGTTGACTTTGTGGGCCTGTCACACACCCAGTTCGGATGACACACACGCCGGGCAAGTGTGCGAGAGAGACGAGTAGTGTTGAGGGGGGGGGGGGGGGGGGAGTTGGTAGCCGATCAGGCCACCAGTCGCATATAGCCAAAGTGCACACCGAATACTGATAAGCTATCAAGCTATGACGATGCGAAAACTGAACTACGGTAAGGCAATAAGTATGCTTGAGAGCCAGATGAAAGAGAACCGAAAAGACAACAAAAACAAATCAACAAAAACATAGAACGTAGCCAATTTTATTTGACCCATAGAAGTATATATATATATATATATATATACACATGTGTGTGTGTGTATGTGTGTGTGTGTGTGTGTATTTACACTGTGCACAATGTGAACTAAAAGTTGAGGTTAATGCTGTGATGTGTGGATGATGTGATAATTAAAAATAATGTTGGTGTCGATAGCAGTGCGCTGATGATGAGCAGGATGCTGAGCAGCTCTGGTCATGAGATGAGCTTGTGCTACATACAGTCAGCAACATTGAGGTAGATGCAGTGCTCGCTGGCGAGCAGAGCAAACTTGGCATCGAAACTGATACGCTCCACGGTCTTGTCGCAGAACTCGACACGATGCTGGCGCAGAAAATAGATGAGTCCCAATTTGATCATTAGCTGGCCAATGTGCAGGCCAATACAATTGTGGGGCCCGGCGCCAAATGGCAGATATGACATGGGCGTCTGCTTTGGCTTGTTCTCCGCACTAAAGCGTTCCGGATCGAATCGATCGGGCTCTGGCCAATACTACAAGGAGAAATGCTTATATTCAAATTGCATGACAACCGATCGAAGTCGCTCACCTGCGGATCATTGTGTATGGCCAGATTGGATATGAAGACGGGCATGCCGCGTCGCGCATAGCACTCGGCATGTGGACGCAGGGAGTAGAAACGCTTCTTGTTGATCGGGGTGCATTCGCGCTCGAGTATGGGCACAATTGGATACATTCGCAGCGTCTCCTCGACGACCATCTCCAGGTAGTGCATGCCAGCGATGCGCTCATAGCTGAGCCCTGGGCCAGCATTGAACGCGTCACGTACCTCGCGGCGCAGACGCTCCTGGATGAGCGGCTGTTTGGCCAGCTCGTATAGAGCAAAGGACATGGTGGCCGAGCATGTTGCAATGCCGGCGACCTCGAAGCTGGCCGCTTGGGCGGCCAGAAAGTCTTGGTTGTGCGTAAAGTGTGACTTGTCCTGCTGCAAATCGGCCTCCTTTTTGAGTGTGAGCAGCATTTCAATGAGATCATTGCGCAGATCACCGCCTCGTTCACGCTCCTCGATCACCAGCTGGATGACGCGGCGCAGGAACTCAGAGTGCGGCTCTGTGAACAGCTTGCACCGCAACAGCGGCGCCAGCTTCGGCAGAAAGAATATCACAATGAAGTCGATCATTCGACGCACATTCGGTTTGAATATCTCTCGACAATGTGAACCGATCTCCGTCTGCGTATTCCGCAAACTGTAGGATCGCAGTCCAAACGCAATGCTCGCAATCATATCCGTGTTGTACAAATCGCACACATCCTTGATGCTGACGACAACTCCTCGATCGGCGTCGCCACGTCGCATGTCGCGTATCAAACGCTTCAGATACCACTCCAGATCGCAGCCAATCTAAGAAGGAACGCAATGTCTATTAATATATCAAATCTAGATCGATAACTAAAACACTGTGCAACAAATTGAAATCTCAACTAAGTACATATATATATATATGTATACATATATATATTTTCCGAATTAATACAAAATTCATGCTAACTATGTTTGTTAGTAAGCGAGAGATTTTAAAGGCCACGTAAGTCGTCAGAAAACAAACATGTTTGGGAGATGGAATCATCTACAAAGTCAACAACACTCCGCTCAGTGGAAAATATTTGCTCGCTCGTTGTTTATGTTTAACCTGGGGGCAACTACAAATTGCAAATATCGAAAAATATTTTGAACTTTGATACAAGTCGGAATAAATTAAGTATATTTGTTGAACTATTCATTTGACTAAAGGTGTGATGCAACCACATTTATCGATTCGTTAGAATTTCGAAACGTCTTTAAATAAATTAAGTATAAAATTTATTATTTATATTTTATTATTCATTTCTGGTTTTTGTTAATTATAATTGAACAAATTACAAGCAGAAATCATATATACATTTATATATATTCTTGTTCTCGAAATAGTGTTAAATTTTTGTTTGTTTCATTGTTTTGTTGCACAGTGTTGACGAGCTGATTGCTTGTTGTTTTGTTATTGTTGGACTCACCTCTTCCATGAGTGAGAACATTTGCTTGATCTTGGCGCCGGTGAAGACCGGCGAGAGTCTTGTGCGAATGTCGCGCCACTCGGGCTGGCGGGCGAAGAACAGATTGAGAGAGCCCATCTTGTCGCGCCGCAGATCGCACTGGGCAAACCGATTCGAGAAGCTGACAAAGTCCTCGACGAGTACGGTGCGCACCAGTTGCAAGTCGCGAATGAGCAGCGCCGGCTGATGGAACAGATAAATGCCGACGACGGGCTCGTTGCGGAAGCGTTCGTGAAAGTAGAAGCGACGCATCTGCATGGCAAATGACTCCTCCAGCTTGAGGACCCTCTTCAGGTTGCCCAGCAGATGCGTCGGCTGCACAAACTTGACGCGACGTCGCTGCCAGTAGACGTAGGTGCGACGCGACCAGATGAACACTGCGGTCAATATGGTCACAATGCCCAGCAATATGTTCGTTGAGTAGACCATTGCGGGTGAGCGAGACAGCGTGCCAGAGACGCAGGCGGCAAGCGGGGGAGCTTTTTTTGTTTTTGTTTTTTTTTGGTTTTCAGTGTTTGCTGCGTCTGCTGCAGCTGGCTGGGTGCAGTCGTGGTCCGTCGTGGCACGCTTGTGCCGAATACAATTAAATAAATACTTAACAAATTATATCACAATCGAGTTGATTTTCTTTTTCTATTTTTTTTTTGTTTTGTTTTTGTGTTTTTGTTCTGCGCAGCGGCCACGACGGCAGCAACGGGCAGCGAACGATGGCAATAAAAACAATGCGGCGACAACGTCAACAACAAAAGCGGGCAAGAAGAAGAACTAGCAGCTAGCAGCAGTCACAGAAGAGTACTATCGCACTCACACATAGACAACTGAGAATTGCGAGAGCAAAAAAAAAAAAAAAAAACACACTAGCAAACTCTACAAGCCGACGCAATGAACTGACGTGACGTCGACAACAGTGCTTGGCCAATGGGCCCAAAAAACTTAAATTGCGAACACTGCGGCGACGACGACGGCGCCGCCGCTCCCGATTATCAACAAAAGCAGAATACAAAGCAAAAGCAACGATTGACAGGCCTCAACAACCGCAACTGGCATCGCAAACGCCCCCGTCATCATGATTAACCGCAAAGTGTGTATGGTTGACAAGGGGGGAAGGGAAGGAGGCAAGCGACGCTGAGATCTACTTACGCTCTCGAAGCAAAGAAGAAGAACGATAGGAGAGCAAAGCAAAGCAAAGAGGTCTGCTCGAATCGGCACATGTGCACAGTGTCCACAAACTAATGACACACACTTGATAATTAAGCAACGACAACGGTTAACCCTTGCATTGGTATGCAAGCACACAGACATATGCTAACAAATATACAAAAATAAAAGAAACAAGTGGTTGGCAAACCTGATCAGTGCTGTGCACTTGCCCCACTGTAAGCAAGCGGGCCAACACAAATGTCAGACCGCAAATAAAAGTGAATATTAAAAGCGAAACGGCGATAGCGACAGCAGCAGCACCAGCAGCCGCAGCAGCAATATCGATAGCAAGTTTTCCACGTGACAAAGCTGTTCGTTCCCGAAAACAAACTGCTCTCCGAAGAACCCAAACACGAACAAAGAGAGCAGCGCTGAGAAAGGGAGTGCGAGAGAGAGGCGCCATAATATCGAAAGTTTGACTAGGTAGAGAGCGAGAGCGTAAGAGAGAGTCATGTATGGTTTAAAAATAAACGCATGTTCGCTTTAGCTTGCATGATGTTGTTCTTATTGCTGTTTGCGTTTTGTTTTCGTTTTAACTTTACCATATTCCTCTTTCAATAATAATCAACCAGGGCGTAAGCACAATTTTTGCGGCCAGGGCTACGACGCTGACAAAGTGCCATTCAACGTTGAAAGTGCGCGTAAATTGAATCTAACCATTGCCAACCTGCTGAAGCCAACAAAAATTCAACAAATCGTTTGCCCCCGCCCCACCTACTTTTGGGCAAATTGCTGCAGACAGACAGACAGACAGAGAGCAGGAAATAGGAAACTCCATTTACAACAATTGACAGAAATTTGCACTTGTGTGTAAAACTTTGACGTTCTCCAGTTCTCCAGTTGGGCACCCATTGTCAATATACTCTAGATTCGCCGGCAGCTTTACCACTAAGTCATTCCATTTGCTTAACATGAAAATGTAATATTATATTTTCCTTTTCTATTTTCAATCTCGTACACATAATGCAAGTATATCAAATTAACGTCAATAAATGTAACAAATCCCTCTTCGTAATTGCCATAAAAAAGGGTGTGCAAAATTCGATACAGCAATCAAAAAAAAAAACAACAAAAAAAGTTTTCTCTCCTTTTATCTTGTTGCCCATTTTATGTAGAGAAAACACCCGAAGCAAGTTACAGTTACAAATGTGCAACATTTCCGCTTGCTTCAGTTTGGGATACCAAAATCTGTTGGCCACATTGATGGGCTGAGATCGGGTTATGTTGCAAGGGAAAAGGGGAATGTGGAAAAGGGGCGGCAAAGGGGCGTACGCCTTGCTTTGATTAAATTTCACGCACGACCGCATAACAAGGGAGGGGAATGGGCCGATTGGTCTACAAATCGAAATTGGAATTGGGATACAAGCACACACACACACACACACGCGCGCGAAAGCTGACTGCAGTTCGATTTGCATTTGTCTTCTTCGCGCAAGTGTTTGTTTTTCAGCTCGAGAGTTCACCCCCACCCCTCTGTTGAGAACCCTTAACCCACCATGAATCGCGTAGCCGGTGATGTGTCAATAATCGGCGTTGCCTATGCACACAACAGCTCTACAAACACGCGTGTACTTGTCGCGGTGTTGGGGTGTGGGGTATGGGGTGGTTGGAGGGTGGTCAGTGGATGGGGTTGGGAGGAGGGGGAGGGGGAGGGGGCTAGCATCAAATTCAGTTCAGCTTGGATTGTTGCGGAGTCGAGTCTGGTTGCACAAATCAAAGCCCCGCTCAATAAACAAACAACGTGCGCATTTCATGCCCAGCAAGCCAGCCAACCACTCGTCGAACCCAAACGACCCAGGACACAGGATTATTATTTCTTGTGTGCCATTTAGTTTTGGCAGCGACTCTGTTTTGATTCCATTTACGCTGTTGACACTAGAAATCTTTTAATTATTGTCACGCATTGCCGGCCTGCCTCGCAACCCTGCCACGCACAGCCCACAATAAACAAATAAGGAGCTGAACCAATTCTTGCCGCAGTAGTAGTAGTAGTTTTTTTTTTGCCTCGACTGTTGACATTCTGGTGCTCGTTCTTATGGGAGTTGCGTCAGGTGGCAACACTTAAACGCCCTTTCGCCTCTCCTAAGTGCTTTCCCCAGTTCCACATGGAATGCACACATGTTATGACGACTGTTTAAGGTTCTGCGGGTTGTTGCACTATTATATGTGGAATCTTTTGGAATCCGGAAAGCACTTGTTGTAGCACTTGTCTGGACCGCAGTTGCGGCTGGTTGGATTTGCCAATATTCCTGTATGCTTAAGCATTTGGTCGAGAAAACTATCAACAAATGATGGGAACTTCGAAAGATGACGCTATTTCTATTTATACACATTTATTACTTGAGCTCGTACAAAAACAGCTCAACATTAAAACACTAACAAAAAAAACAATTCCAACGGGAAATCATCTATTTTTAGTGACAGCTATATGATAAGCAGCCTCCTCAAGTATAACTAATCTTTCACTATTTAATGAGTTTTGTATTCATGTCAATATTTCTATAAGTGCATTGCTACACTCAGGAAAAAAGTTGCCCAGAATTTTGGAAAGCCATAGAGTTTTTCTTGTTTTAGACAATAATTTCTAAATACTTGAAAAAATATATCTTAAATTTAGAAAGACTTTTTTTATTCTTCAGCTATAATAAAATATTTCAAACAGTAGAAAAGGAATTCTTACGGAAAATCAGAAAATTGTATAAAAGTAGCTATTCCAAACAAAAGCATAAAAAATATCTAAAAAAACATTCTGGGTATTTGACATCATTTTTAAGATTTGTACACTTGAGTTATGAAAAAAGTAACCAAAGTTTTTAGAAAGATTAAATCTGCCAATTTAAATATATAGACTATTGGAATAATAAGCGGTGTAACACTTGATGATTTTCCAGAATTCAGCTCGATTTTATTTTTTAAAGTGTACAAATACTGTACACAAATCTGTTGAAATTTCCTATATAGCTTAATAAACAGTATTCTTCGTTGTTGGTCAATCAGCTCACCTGCAACTGCATACAAGAGTCCAGTCTTGGCTAATCTGAGGCAACAATAGAGATGCCAACGCACACACACACATCAGATCCAAAACTGATGTGTGTGCTATGTTTTAGATTGAGATATGTTTACCGGTTGCTATTGATGTCGGGAGATAAAGTGCGCAAAATAGATGCGTAATTTGACGTTAATGTTACGCTAATAATAATCTGTCAGCTCGCATTAGCCATGCCCCAGACACACACACACATGCACATGCACATGGGAGATTGTAAAGATTTTGGCGTACCTAGCGAGCACCCAGTTTCCAACCCAGGCAGCTGATCCCTATCTAATGTGTGTGTGTGTGTGTGCGTGTGTAGCTCCGATTGCAATCAAAATGCGAATAAGTATGCGAAAACGAACAAGGAATGCAGTACGTAATGTGCTTAGTGTCCTGTGAGGCGACGTAACGACCTTACGGGAGCAATGCCGCGGCTACCTTTATGTTGATCTTAGACCGGTAGTAGCAGTACCCCAGGTCGGTAGTGTGTGTGTGTGTGTAGTGTCTTGGGTCCGGTGCCGTTTTCATTGTTTCGCTTGCCATTTTGACGGGTTTCGATTACGCTTGCAGTTTGTTTGTTTGTTTGTTTGTTTTTCCTCGCTGTGCGTCTCCCGGGCGATATGTGTTCTTGTCCTTGTCCTTGTCCTTGTCGTCGTTGTATTCCTTTTGTGCGCATCACTCTATGCATTATTGGAGATGCTCTGTCATGTGTGTAATCCACTCTGCTCGTTGCTCAAAGTTAAATGATGCGCGCCTAAGTTGAGCAATTTCCAAAAAAGGGCAGACCAAAGAGGCCGAGTTCGAGGCCCAATTTCTTTTTATCATTCCATTCCATTTCTTTATATTTTTTAGACACGCCTCGACGGCTGATGAAAGCAAATTGCATGAACAAATAGAGGCAAATGCATTGCAATTAATGGATGTAACTACGATTAGGTTATTGTGGCAGTCCCACTGGGGCAACAGCCGCACCACCAACCACCTCGAATCGCACTTCCCCAGGGACCCATGCGAATAAGCAAGGGTCTCCCTCCAAATGTACATGCTGCATGCATCCATATGTAAATCTCATTTGCCACCAGGCTGGCCATTAAGTCAAAGTCCAACAAATGCAAAGTCAAAACGCAGCAAAAGTGTTTATTTATTTATTTTTTCGGAAAAAAACGAAAATAAAACTCACAGCGTTAAATGGAACTCGGAACTGGGTAGTCGCATCTTCCAGGAAATGCAAAAAAAAAACTAAAACACAAAATACAATAAAAAAAAAGGATGAATAGCGGAAAAAAAGAGAGACGCTGCTCTGAAAACCTAGAAATCTAAATAGTTCGGTTCAGTTCACGGAAAGAGGTTGGCAAAAAACAAACGACAAAAAAAGAAGACGTCGAAAAAACATACGGATAAAGAAGTTATATCGGCGTAAAATGCATTTCCGAGTATTAACGGTAGGTAGGGGCGCGCCTTAACCCGTTACTGCTGCACAATTGCAAATTGGTGTTGCTTGTTGAAGGGGTTAAAAAAATGCGCCCTTTTTTAACGCTCGTAAAACAATAAAGCCGTAAACCTCGGAGCGACATAAATTAGAAGATGTGGAACAGTGTGCCTGACGCGAAGGACGACGCACAATGCCAGGACGAAGGGTTAACTGTAACTGTAACTCTAACTCGAACTGTAACTGTAACTGTAACTGTACGCTTTACACACTTTTTTCCGTATTTATTGCCAGCTTCTTTTTTAATGTCATTTTATTTGCCATTTGTTGTAATCGCTGCCAGCAATTGTTAACTGTTTTTTCTCTTCTTCTTTTTTAGATTTTATAACTTGGTCAGCCAGCCGAATGGGTTAAGTAATGCAAATATTTCGCGGAATTCTGCTCAGCTACGAGGAACTGGTAAAAAGTGCATGCCAAGTGGGTAGAGTGGCTAATGGCTAAGGAGAACAACGAGATCCGTTGACTTTTCCCTTGGTCATCTTTCACTCCGTCTCTCTCTCTCTCTCTCGCTGTATCTCTCTGTCTCTGTGCCTTTTGAACTCTTTCTGACTGCTGCGGCTGCGGCAAGATCGACTTCTATTGCTGCTTAACATAAAGGCGCAATTAACGTTAACCCCTTTGTGGCCCTGGCTGGCAATGCAACCGATGCCGCCTTTGAGTTGGCCAATAAAACTGTCGCATAACTTAGAAATTTCGTTGCGCCGCCAAACAATAAACATTTTAATTAAAACCAAAGAAAAATACAAAAAAAATAAAATAACACCAAACTAATATTAAAATTGATGTCTTAACCTGCTGCTGTTTTTTAGTTTTAGTTTTTTACTTTTCTCACTGTGCGGCCTTCGTTCACTTTTCATTTTTCTCATCTTTTTTTTTCAATTAATGGCGTTCTCAGGTCTCCTCGACTCATTCAACCCCAACTCCAATCCAAAGTCTCTCGACTCTTCGACATGTGTTGCATTCGAGAAGCCGCTCAACATTTTTATGAGCCTTAACAAATTTGTACAAATTGCTGCTGCTGCTGTTGTTGTTGTTGTTGTTGCTGCTGTTGCAGTTGCTATATTTATCTGTTAGCTGGTCAGTTTGAAAACCAAATGCGTTCAGACAAGACAATGGGCTCCCAGAGTGCCCAAGAGGCGTACAAATTGATGTTATGGACGCAATCTGGGAAACTGGGCCACAACCATAACAAGTGGAAATGCGTTTTCAAAGTGTTAACTTGATTTTAAAAATATAATTTCAGATCACATTCAAATATATTTTCTATTGAGTTATTCAACTGCTTGGCATATAACTGTATATTTTAATATTTCAGTGATTTTCGAAAAAACAGGAATATTTTTGTGTAGTTTTCAAAGCGATTTTCATTTAAGGGCGATTCTAAATTTGTTGCAAGTTGCAGAGAAGTTTTTTCTATCGATTTAGTCATGACACATATAAATTTAGTTGGCAGCTAACTTACTCGAAACTAAACCAAAAAAGAATTAAACAAACACAAACACAGACACATACATACATACGTTATCTCGTTTGTAGCTATTAAATGGAGCTGGCAAGCATTCTCACGTTGCACGTTGCACGTTGCACATGGCACTTTGCAGTTGTCCCCTGTTGAGGAGCTGCGCCGTATTTGGGCATTTGTGTGGCTGGTTAGGTGACTCAATCAACATGTCGTCGTGGCCATGTCTAAACTGAACAAAGCCGACTGGCCAACATTTGGCCACAAGTGCAAGCCCGCAAAACTGCAGTTGTGCTGTCGAAAAGTGCAACCGAGTTGCACTCACCAAAAATCCATGCCCCAAGTCCTATGAAACTCGGTCCAACAATAGTTTATAATATTAATAATAATTTCTTTTACTTAGTAAAAAAAACAAATAGTTTATATCTTTCAAACTCTGTCGAACTCCAAACTTACATTCACATTCAAGTAAAAATCAATCATAAAAAAATTAACTTAATTTCTTTTAATTCAAGCAAAGACTTTTTATCTTAGGAAAAGACTTAGTCGGCAAGTCGTAATCTAAACATTTCTGATATCTATACCTATATTTATATATATATATTTTAGCTATTCAAATACACTTAGAATAAAGTTGAATTCTACTTGAAGAAAGTCGAAAAAAGTCAAATAGATGCAAAATAATCTTGTAAGTCATCATTTTCTGCAAGTGTGTTGAATACCTAAACCTCTGAAGCCAAAATTGCCAAACCGAAACAGCAGCTAAGTGCATGTGGAGTAGGACCAGAAGCAGGAACAGGAACACGGAGCAGGAGCAGGAGCAGGAGAGAGGCCGCAATGTTTGCTTTAACTGAGACTGGCTGCCACAAGGCTCTGATTGATGATGGCACAGCAGTGTCGTGACCTTGTGCCTGGTGTTTGGATGTTGCCCCAGGCTTGCATGCGGGTAATAAACTTAAAGAGCGCAGTGTGAAGTGTTTGGGGGGTGTCATTTTGGGGCAGCTTAATTAAGCCGGTTGCACGTTAATGCAGCTGCCAGTGAGAAGCCAATATTTTTGTTTGTTAATAAAATCAATTGCGTATCATAAATTTTAAAATGCCAGTTACCGACACAGTCCAACCGGGATAGTCCCGGCCAGAGCAGGTCAGGGCAGGCCATGTTGGCTACTGCAAGCAAACAGCAACCGATTGGCCGCAACGCTTGCCACCCACAGCCATTTGGCATCCAATGCGGCGCCCCATTTCGTGGTTATGTCAGCAGCAGCGCTTTGGTCGTCGCCTGGGTGCCACATATTAATTCCAGTTTCGCACTCTCGCAGCGGCATCACAACATGGACATACCGTAAATAGTTCAACTCCTCCTCCTTCTCCTCCTCCTCCTCCTTTCCACTTCCGATTCCCCATTTTCGGTGCTGCATGCTGCATGCTGCATTCATGGCTGCCACTGGCGCTGCTTTTGCATTTATTAATAATTATAATGTCTGCGCTTGTCGTACGCGGCGGCATTGCAGCCGCCCTCGACCCTGCCGGCCACCCATTGTCCTAGATTGGGTCTGGGCCATGGCTCGAGGGGAGTTGGGTTGGTTGCATGGTTGTTGCTGCAACATGGCATTCATAAATCGCAGCTCATTTCGGCGTGGCCACGGAATGCACACGCATAATTATTTCAACATGCATTTTGCACTATGCGTGGGCGTCGCCAGTTTCAGTCTGGCTCTGGTCCTGGGCCTGGGCCTGGATCTAGGTCTGGGTCTGGCTCTGTAGAAAATGAGGCAGCGGTACGGGCGGGAAGATGGAGCAGGCAGTGTGTGGAATTCCTCTAGAGGCGAATCAGCAATTGCTCCTCTCGCCTCCTCTCCGCGGCCAGATGCTTTTATGCATATCACATTCCGCATCGGAATTCAAACTCACATATATATATAGTCCATATAGTTCAGTCGCACACTCTGGGGTACACAGTAAAAGCTAATGGAGCTCCTATCTAAAAGAGCTAGTATCTTGCATCTCTATTAGAAATTTGTATTAGCTATGGATGAAACTGCAGATTCAGTTCCCCCAGCAATACTAATGTGGCATATAAATAAACTGAGAATATTAAAACCCATATAATAGGAGGAACAGATTTGTGACTATGTTAGGAGCAGAAAAGTTGAGGAGATCTTTGAATACCTACAACAATGCAGATAAGATATAATATTTCAGTTAGACAACCGCGGAATATTGATGAGAATACTACATACTGGAGTAGGAAGTTTAGGATTCCAGTTAAATGAGAAGGAGATGTTTCAGACTCAATTTGATCTGGGTACTTCTTATAGTAAGATGATCGAACACATGATCAGTAGTCAAGAATACCGACGGACTAAAAGCCACATTAAATGCTTTTTGGTTAAGGCTTAGTGCAGTCTTGGCCCCATTCATAATGTTGGATACAAATTTAGATTGATGTCAAAGAGATTCCCCTTCCAAAGTACCCAAAGTATTTGAATGAATAGTATATACGTAGTATATCTGATTCCGGCTCAAATTGCATTCCAACAATACTCTAATTTTATTTTTGATAGTTTGTAGTTTTAATAATACTTACATCATGGTCATAAGCCAGTTGAAGCACTTTGCTTGCCTGTAATTTTAGCCCGTTTCGAGGGCATTCTCTCAACTTGAACTGTACTCAATGTAAGTGCAGGGTATTAAAGCCAACAAATTGTTTAGGAATTCATTCAACATTTGTTGCTTTTGCTGTTTTTGCTGTTTTTGCTGTTTTTAGCTGTTTTTGCTGTTTTTGAGTGCGCATTGCGAAAAGCGGCCATCAACTCTTGGGGTTAACCAGATTTCTCATTTGAATGCAAATGCAGAAGCCGCCGCCATTGACTGCCATAATAAAAGTTTGCCAAGGAGCGACAGCAAACGGTTGTTTTACACACACACACACACACGCGCGCGCACACACACACAATACACACACAACACACACACGCACACACATAAAAACACACACAAACACACTCATTGAATTGTTAAGTTGGATATTATTGGATATGCCTCACTCCATCCTTTTCACACACACACACGCGCACATGCAGAGTGTGTGTGTGTGTGTGTATGTTGCCAATTAGGGGACGCCCGGCGCCCAATGCCCGATTTATACCGTTACAGAGTAACCAATTCTCCATGGTTGCGCAATAACTGCAAATTTAATTTTGCAATTTCGCGCCTTTCGCCCGGCCCCGCCCCGCCCCGCATCAGCCACGAAAACCCGGTTCCGGGCCCATCGTCAGCGCAACAGCGGAAAAGTGCTTGCGTCTCTTCATTCCCTGCTGCAACCCCGTCTCCGACTACGACTCCGACTCCGTTCTACTTTCCCAGGCGCACATAAAAATCTTTTCCACACACACACCTAATCTCTGTCGGTGTGTGTGTGTGTGTGTGCTATAAATTTACAACTAAATTGGCAAAACGCTCCAAGGCCGTGAAAGCCTCAGCAGTATTGCAAAATTAGCGGCAAGTCTTTTTTTTCTTGCCACTTTTGGGATTTGCAATTCGGTTGCGTATTTCGAATATTTTTGAATTCTTTATTTGGGCTTGTGCCGTGCACAAATTGAGAGTTGGCTAATTACTTTGTTGTGCGTGTGTGTGTGTGTGTGTTGTATTAGCCCGAAACTGGATACAATAATTTCAATATAACTTTGACAAATGTTGCATAATATTTCAACAGATCTGTTTTGAACAATGCAATTGATTGTGACTAAAAGTGTTTTGGAAAAGTTAAAAAAAACATGGCTAAGATCAATTTCAAAAATAATGAGCATCATGAACACTAATACATGGAATAGGCCTACAAATATCAACAAGCAAATTTAAGTCCCGTAAAAATAGATGCTCAAAATAATAGTTGTGATAATGAGGTTTGAGATTAATGAGGCTTATGGCTCTCGTAGTCTCTGAGATAGGTGAGTTTATACAGATCGACTCGTTAGAACCTGAACATACATGTATATAATATGAATACATATACTTCTGCCTGATCTATTATAACAACTCCACTTTTAATGGGTGCTTGACACTCGATTAGGTTGCAAAACCCTCACAGACAGATCCGAATGACATAAGCCCAACTTTTGATTACAGCCTATGTAAACTCTCTTAAGGAATACGGCATCAGATACAGCTACAGCTACAGCTATAGATACAGCTACAGCTACAGCTATAGATACAGCTACAGATACAGCTATATATACAGCTACAGCTACAGCTATAGATACAGCTACAGCTATAGATACAGCTACAGCTATAGATACAGCTACAGATACAGATGCAGACACAGAAATGACAGGCCGAATCTTTATGGAAATTCTCGCACAAAGTGAATC
This sequence comes from Drosophila imparisetae, assembly GCA_035042265.1. Lineage (NCBI taxonomy): Eukaryota > Metazoa > Arthropoda > Insecta > Diptera > Drosophilidae > Drosophila > Drosophila imparisetae. The sequence goes on from JAWNLP010000147.1 coordinate 1,724,196, forward strand.
GCTAATATTGACACCAAAAGGCAATTGTGGAGAGGCAAAAATCCATTTCAGGTTATCCGCGAATTTCAATCAGTTCCGCGACTGTTCCGGTAACTGCTGCTGCTGCTGCTGCTGCTGCTTAAGAGTGAAAATCTATGGCGAGATTGGGGCTGGAGGGGGAAGGCATGCAACAATAAATAAACAACACAAAGGGCATACGTGATATGCAGAAGAAGGTGGCCCCTGTCTCTGATGGGCAAACGACAACGACAACGACAACAACCAAAATAACAACAACGACAACAACAACAACAAGAACAACAACAGTGATTGCCACGTGCGCCATTTAAGAACGCGTCACGTTGATAAAGAGCTGGGGGGGGGGGGGGGTAGCAGAAAGTATTTTTTTTTTCTTTGGTTGTTTTGTTTTTGGTTAAATTGCCATAGGAAATCCACTTAGGCTCGTTTGACAAAACTACTCGTCAAGAGGTGCACTGAGCTATGGGGTTTTTCGCTCTGACAAGGAGTGGGCTGCATGGGTGGGGGAAGGTGTGTGTGTGGGGGGGTGGTTTCGATTTGGTAAAGGGATCGTGTTTGTGTGACGCAGCTGGCGCGCGTGAGCAGCAAAAGATTTATGGCATCTTTTACGTGGCAGCTCAACTCTTTGGGGCTGGCAAAGAGTTACGGCAAGAAAATCTCATCAAATTTATTTAAATGCACATAAATCTTGCAAACAGCTGCACATACATATATACACCACGCACACACACACACACACACACACACACACACCCCGGGGCAGGGCTAAACATATGCAGTTATATAGTTGGGATAGCATATTTCCCAAACTCTGTAAATGCGCTTAAGCGCATTGTAAACAATTATATTATGGGGCCTGCCAACTAAACCATTAAAAATGTTAACCATTGGCGCCACTTTCTGATAATAAACAAAATGTGCAGTTAGATAGTGGATCTGTATCTGTATCTGTTAGATACAACAACAATAGCAGCTTCGTCAGCATCATCATGTGTTGAATGTGTTGTGTTTTGCCATTTGGATTGTTTATGCATTTGCTGGCGTGAGAAATTTGCTCGTGGCCACGCCTTCGACCAGTGCCCATAAAAGCTGTGCCATAAACAAATCAAACACAACAAGAACAACAAACATACACACACACAACACACACACACACTCGCACACTAGCACAACATTTTGTATAGCAAAATATTTGGTTTTCTGGTCATGCCGAAAAGAGCAAGGCGCCAACGCAACAAGAATTGAATTGATACGATGCTATACTCGATATATAGACGAAAGACCCAATATTCCGAGGGGATGAGGGAGAATAGAGGGGGGTGGAGGGTGGTAGGTGGCTGGCGGAGGGGCAGCGGATTACCAGGAGTGTACCAGGTCCCGGTGCTCAAAGCCCCTTGAACATTTTTATTAAAACATTTTTATGATGCCCGCGTTTTTATAGCCAGTAAAACAGCAGCGGCAAAAAGAAAACACAAAATACCAAAATGAAAATGAAAATGAAAAACAAAAAAAAATCACGCGTAAAACAAAGAAAAGTTAAAAGTAGCAAAGCCCTACTAATCAGCTAATTGAAAATAAACAAGTCGGCATAATTCGACAATAAATTACACACAAAATGGTTTCAAATCTGCGTGCATGTTTCAATATATGTACATACATATATTAATGTATTTATTTATGCAAAACTTTTGGTTATATATATATATATATATATTGAGGTAATATTGGAATAAACTTAAATAAATAATGCTTAAATTTTATACTTGAAGGCCAGTTGAAAATTCGATTTGGAACCAACAGGCTTAAGACCAATAATAAATTATTTTGTTTATATAGACAATAAATAAAGATTATCACGCCGAATATTCCACACCCTTATAGACCGGAGTTAGTATATTACTAATTGATTATTATTAATTGTTTGTTTCTTTGCGATTTAAACAAATGTTTTTCATTTGTTTTCTGTTTGACGGCTTTCTGCATTGCTGAAAAATCGAAGAGAACAAATATTTCAACCGATTGTTCCTATGGCAACTATACGATATAGTGGGCCGATTTATATATATATTTGATTTATGTACACAAAATAAACAAAAGACAGACAGACAGACAGACAGACACACATGGCTACATCGAATCGGCTAGTTAAGCTGATCAGGAATATATATACTTATAATGGAAGCGGTTTTAAATTGTGTACCGATTTTTCAATAACTCGAGATATGTTGGCATTATAAATGATTGTGTTTAAGTATATAAATATATGGATTTATCAATAGACCTTCAAATCGGGTATGTCATTGCCGTGTCTGGCAGTAGTGCAATCGGTTGTACTTATTTCAGTGATTATTTTAGCTGGCCTCAAAAAAAAAGCGTCGCCAACTGATTGACAAAAGTTATGTGATACTTTTTACCCCCTGCGATGCTAGGGGAAGAAACAAGAAACACTGAGCCACACAATAATGATTGGGGCTGCTGCACGCACAGACGGAGGCAGTGGAAGTGGCAGAGGCAAAGGCGATGGCAGTGGCAGCGACAGGGACGGAGCACCCTTTTATAACGCAATGAGGCTACGCAGGGCAGACACATCAAAAGTATCTGGCTTGCTGTAGTAGTCGTAGTACTTCTAAAAGTTTGCGAATTGAATTTGCCACACGACTATGCCACACGCGGCTCACCAAATTTCGCACAATTTTGCGTGCGAAGCGGCCGTGTAATGATGCCATGTGCCCTTAGCGGCGTGGGCGTGTGTGTCTGTGTCTGTGTGTGTATGTGTGTGGGGGATGGGGTATGCAGGGGGCGTGGCAGTGTCAAAGCATGTCAAAGTGCCGCATACAAATCGCAAGGGAGTGGGGGGATGAGTGCGGCGCCTTTGCAATGAGCCCAATAAAGTCAACATGAGGTCTGCTCGCCGAATGCGGTGGTAAAAAAGCAGCAGCAGCAAAAGGAGATGGAGAAAGGACAGTAGAAGGAGCTAAAGTCTAGGCACACACACACACTCACACACATACACTTAGAGAAAAGCGATGTTCGAAGCTTAAGTACAACTGACAAGAAATTCGTTTCACAATTTATGAAACACATTTTAGGAAAGTTTTGAGAAACTTTGAAAAACTTTTTATAATTGAGAAAAAATTAAAAAAAAATATATATTTTGGAATTGGGAAAAATGAGATCGTTCCTAAGAAAAGATCGTTATGAAGAAAATAATAATGAGAAATTTTTATTTTGGACTTTTTAATTTTTGACCTTGACAATGAAAATGCCCGTTTTTTTTGTTAGTGGAAGTGCACGGGGGGCAGACAATGAGGCTAGAGGCAAGCGGCAAGCGGCACGCCCTTAAACAGCAGGCAAACTTTGGCACTCGCCCCACTCCCCCTTTGAGGGGAGGCCAGAGTCACTCCCCAAACGCAATTCAATTCAACTATTACAGAGTCCATTGTGTGCGCCTGATTTTTGATTATCGTGCGTTGCGCGAGGCACAAGAGTCACGTCATGGGCCCTTTGGGCTGTGGCTTAATCGAAGATGCCGCCAGACAGTGACTGTGCCACACAGAAGCTGGCTGTGTGTGCCGCATCATCAAAGTCAATTGTGTGGAAAACTGGCAAGAAGAAAGCGCGTAAAACATATTACGCAGATTGTATTGATTTCTTATTATTTTGTCGCGACACGATTGCCTCGCTGCCGTTCGCCGTTTGATGCTTAGATTTATGGGGCAAGTGAATTGGCCCACAAGCTCGCGCCAAAATCCCGATGAGCACTCAATGTGTGGCTTTATGAGCGGATTGTGGATGTGGTTGCGGCTTGCGACACCGCACCGATGCCCACGCTTCTGTGCAAGTGCGTGTATTGGTGCTCATGCCACATTCGGCGCAATCAATCGATTGCTCAGCAGTGTGGCATAAATCCACTTAGCCCCATCGATAGACCAGCCGAGTGGCTGACAAACAGCAGCATGCAACTTCATCTTCGAATTGAAGCTGCTTAAATCAATTGTTCTCTGCCTTAACTCCCCCAGAAATTCGATCAAATGTTCATCATTTTTGTTGCAAGCTCTAAAACTTAAAATTCATTAATTTAATTATTATTCAATAATATTGCTAACTTAAAATATTTGATTCAGAAAGCTGATTATTCTTTTTTTATTTTAGTCTTTAATCAAGTCAAATTTTAAAACTTTTTTTTAAACTTATTTTGCAATTGGATGAAAGTCTCCAAACTGAATAAACTTTTTTATCTATGCCAATTTTTTTGGTTCTTAAGTTTTCTAAATTTTTTTGAATAATTTATTTGCTATGAATTCATAAATTTTAGAAACATTTTAAGCTTTCAAACTCAATTTATTTTTATAGTTTTTTTTTCAATTTTTTTTATTGAATTTTTAGAAACATTTTTTAAACATTTCCAAAATGATTCGAAGTTTTGTTTGTAAGTCATTAGTTGATGCTCTACTCCAAGCTACTCCCACTGCTCAGTTGTTTGTACACACGCCAAAAATCAACAGCAACAACAACAACAGCAACAACAACAACAACAATAGCAACAACAACAACAGCAACAACAACCGACGACAAAGAGACTCGAAATGTATACGAAACAAGAAACCAACAAAAAACCATTTTGGCCAAAGACGCGCGGTGCGCATTGCAACCCGCAGATTGCCACGGTTTCCATTCCCATTCCCATTCCACATATAGCCTCCTCCTCCTCCTGCTCCTCCTCCTCCTTCTTCTCCTCCTCCTCGTGCTCCTGCTCCTCCCCTTGTCAATGGCATTGCCCTTCCCCTTGCGCTGCTCATCATTCTTCGCTTGATGATTTTGTATTTTTGTAACAGCCGCAGCAACAACAACAACAACAACAACTCTAGCCGCCATTTTGAGCGCTGCTTGCGTGTGTGTTTTAGTGTGTGTCTGTGTGTGTGTGTTTTTATACAAAGTAGCCAGCGAGCACCCCAAAACCAGGAATGAAAAAAAAAAACGCGCGCCCCGTTTCGATTTCATTTAGTTGTGTGTTGTTGTTGTTGTTGTTGTGCGGCTGTTGAAGAGCTCGTCCTAACAAGCATAAACCACCGCGTGGCTCTCACGCTGAGTTCTGTGTGTGTGCATGTGTGTGTGTGTGTGTGTGTAAGGGAGAGAGAGAGAGACTGCAGAGTGTGAGTGAGTGTGTGGATGGCCGCGCGTTTTTGGTTGGTGACGGCGTGCCACAGATGATCATCAACAACAACAACAACAACAGCAACAATATCAGAAGTATCAAGAGTATCGCTGGTGCTGCTGGTGGTGGTGGTGGTGGTGGTGATGATGTTGTTGATGGTGGTGCGACTGCTGCCTCTGCTTGTGCCGCTGATTGTGGTGGTGGTAGCTGCCGCCGCGTGTCATTATGTATGTGGCATGTGTGCAAATGCCCAGATAGTGTTGATAACAATAATAGAAGAGCAGGCAGCAGACTCCGTTCATCAAAGTCAAGAATGCACAATGGCAAATACATATACATAAATATATATGTGCATAAAATCAAATTTGATATACCCTTACCCGCAGCCGCATTATAGTAAATAAACCAAACATAACACATACATGTATGTGATTTGATGACGTCATCATTAATTTTGAACAACTTCTCATTTTGATAGCTGATGAACAACTTTCTTGCTTGGCATCAACAAACATATAGGCTAAATATGTAATTCGATTTGCAGATTGGATATATTCAAGTGACAACCATTTACTGTTATGTTTCTTAAAGTAAGATATAGCTATACCCATTTTCATTTTATTATAATTGGGGAAAAGTTAGCACTGCGACCTATAAGGTCTATTGTGCCCCCTTACTGAGCCTACAGCTCTTCCATCAATCCCAACTCCTGCACGAATGCTAGAATCTTTGTTGGGTTGAGGGTTTCTATGTCCTTTGGCCTCATGATATGCTGCCCTAGGATGCTGCATCTTTTCCTGGTTAAGGCGACGCATTCTGTTAGGATGTGCGTCGAGGATTCCTCCTCGATCTGCATATGTTGCTGCTGTAAATACCTAATTTGGTTAGGTGACTTCTCAGTCTACAGTGTCCTGTCAATAGACCTGTGAGTATTCTGAGTCTATTCTTCCCCATGGATATCATTTGCTTAAATCGCTTTTGATTATAGCCACTATAGCTATACCTAATGCCATAACAAATACTGACTGCATTCCCAGTAGCAAGTATAAGTAAGTTTTCAATTGCTTTCAGAATGCGAACTTTAGATGAAGTTACCTCTTTCATAATATCATAATAATCTCTAAAAATAATAAGATATCCTAAGATATCCTTTCAGGATAACATTCTCTGTCGCCTATTGTTAATAATTTCTATAAAATTGTCATTTGTTTAAAGTATTCATCATGAATAATAAGCCAGCACCTGGCAAAAGTTGATTTGAGTTCGATTTATATACAAACATGGCTACTTTCGGAGTTTTATGCTTGTGTATAATATTGTAATACCCTATTAGAATTGCCCTAAGTATTCAGTTTGGGGTGTGACCGAAAAGCTGCTGTTCTCCTCTTGTTGCTACACAGTTTTTGGGTGCTCGAATCTACCCGTTGCTGATGTGAAGTGTCTGGGCGTGCAGCTCGCCACTTCAGCTGCCTTTCTGTCTGCTAGTGCTATTGCTGCCATGCCACTCCCATCCCCTACCCCTCAAGAGCAGCCCCTGTGCACAGCTTGTTGTCGCATATGTATATGTGTATATGTCGCATAATCGCAGCAAAGGTATATGAGACTTTCAATAAAAGGGCGCGTTTACAAATATTTGCCGTTGCATCCGCTGCAGCGAAAAGGACATTAATTTTTTTGTTCCCTCTATTTGGTTTTTTTTCTTTCTATGTTGCATCGGCAACATAATTCTTAGTAGCATGCACGACAAAGGGATAACATTGCATTTGTTGTCAGCCCAAAAACTGTCACAGCTCGCCAAAGGATCACATTTTCATTCAGCAGTTTTCATTGATTCCGACGCCCGAGGACGACTCGGGAATCGAGGCCCGAACCCCTCTAGAACAATGGACGCATTCGAATAGAAGGAAAATGTTGACAAGACACATTTTTCACCAAATGCCTACAATGTTTGGCGTTTTCAAAATTTTATAGCGACAACAACAACAACAACAACAACAAATGGCCAAAGTCAACAATGTCCTTTCGCGTTAGAAGCATTTGCTCTGTATACACGATCAGCCCCCTTTTGTTGTCAGCGCCCAGTTGAGTTTTGTCAGACAATGCGGAGACGAAGATGTGATGTCTTCGTTTATGTCTTACCTTCACAGTATCTTGCGTCCTGCGTCCTGCGTACTGTGTCCTGCGCACTGTGTCCTGCGTACTGTGTCCTTTGTCATTTGCTTGCGCTGCCGCTTTTGTCACGTCAACGTCGCTTTTGTCTCTGGCCAAAGTCAATAGATTTCCAAAAGCCGTTAACAGTTTTATCTGCTGCTCCTGCTCCTGCTCCTGCTCCTCGCCTGCCTTAGTTTGATTTACGTTATTTACGACGTCATCGACGTCTCCCAGTCTGCTCGATTCGTTTAATGTGAGCAGAGACACAAAGAGGCACAGATCAGTCAAGTAGCTAGTTGAGTCAATCTGTGAATTTGAATGCAGAACAGTTCAATTTCGAATAGTTTTATTGACTGCACAAGTGCATATTTCCAGGAAGCTGCTTTTTTATCTTGACAACAATATATTTGACAGTGTTTTTACCCCATTTTATTTGTTGCTTATAGAATATGTTCTTCTGTCTTTATTTCACAGTTTTGGCATGTCCACAAAACCATTTCCGCAGTTGAAAAAAAAAATACAACGACTGCTGCCAAAACCACCAAATAAACTTTGTCATTTTCGGCGGCAATAAAAAAGAGACAGACATAAATGATAACTTCTGACCGTATGCCGAATATTTAATACACTCAAATTCCATTCGTTGTCTTCATAGATTTGCGCCATATATTTCGAGGAGATCATTTGTTCAACACTTTTGCAGATGAATAAATGATCTAATTATCAACTCAATTATAAATATTTGTTCAACTTTGAATTGAATATATATATTATATATATGTTCTCTTCTTCTTCAGCACCAGGTATATTCACTTTTTACGTTATTATTTAATTTTATTAACTAATTTTTAATTGCAAAAAAGATTTTAGAATTGGCTTTTCTGCATGTTAAGGAAGACACCTGCCACATGCAGCATATAGGGTATGCGAACTGTGTACAAAGTATATATGCAAAGTACGACTGGACTTGGATTAAGGCATTACATATTCAATGTCAAACTGATAAGACTCGCAGAAAGTGTATACAAAAAAATAATAAACAAAAAAAATAACGATGGAATATTATTAGCTCAAGATTTATGCGTTTCAGAATATACATATGAGTGCACACGCTCGCATAATATACATACATAATATATATGTACATATATACATGTATGTCTATATACTTATGTATATATATGTATATATATAACGTTGCTTTTAACATTGATTTATAGCGTGGCCATTCTGCGGGGCGGCGCTTTAAATTGTGGCCGCATTTTGGCGAGCCGCAAATATTGAATAATACTATATAGATGTATATACAGTGACTCCAAGCTTATTTAAAGCAGTGCCAAAGAAAAACAGGAATTGCCTGCCATAAAGTAACCATTCAATATTTTTCAAAAATTCCAAAGACCGATGGTAGGTATATATATTAACCACCAAAATTAATATATGACCCCAATACACTGGGGTTTCCCCACCTGCTAGGTAGGATTATGTAAAAACGTTGCCTACTTTTCGGAGCTCGCTTCATTTTGATCAGTATAAATAAAATAATATATTTGGCGTATATTAACTTAAATAAGGATGTTAATACTTAGTATTATATCCTTTAGCTTTAACTACTTCCCTTAACCTATTATTCATCGAAGATACCAACTTCCTGGTAACTTCTGGGCTGATTCTGCTCCACTCATCCCGCAGAGCAGTTTTGAGGCCTTCTTTGCTGGATATGCTGTGTTTCCGGATGTTATTTTCCAGCAAAGCCCACAAATTCTCAATAACATTTAAATCTGGAGACTGGGCAGGTGGAATTATCACGTCGGGGCAGTTCCTCGTGAGCCAGGACTGTACTATCTTGGCCTTATTCTTGGGATCGTTGTCCTGGTAGAAACGGAAAGTACGTCGGATTCCTACCTTCTCGGCACTTTGGAGTAAATTTTCCTTTAGTATGTTGAGGTACACATTCTTGTCCATTGTTGTTACAAAAATCACAAAGTTCCCGAATCCGGCTGACGATATACATACCCATGAAATGTCACTTCCTCCACCATGCTTGACTGTTGTTTTTACGTGTTTTGGATTCAGCTCAGTATTGGACTGTCGCCACACATAATTCCGCCCGTCCGAGTCAAAAATTGTGAATTTGGACTCATATGCACATATGACTATGTTCCAGAACTCCAAATCCTTGTCCAAGTGGTTTTTGACGAACGTCATCCAAGTCCCTTTATTTTTCGCGCTTATAAAGTGCTTTTTTCGTGGTACTCGGGCATTTAAGTCAAGATTGCGCAGGAACCTGGGCACAGTTTCCACACAGCACTTTTTCCCCATTTCATCCTGCACCTGTTGAGCCACTTTTGGAGCCGATAGCTTGGGATTTCCCCTTATTTTCCTGATGATCCTTCGCTCCTCCTCTTCGGTGAAAATCCCATTTGGTGCCATTCTGCCCTTGTCCTCAATCCGATTTGAGTCGACGAAGCGCCGAATGATGTTATACACAGTTGAGTTGCTCAAATTGATTATTTCAGCTATTTGGCGATGTGAATATCCGTTTTTGTGGCGATCCAGGATGAGTTTTCGTAGTTCAATGGTAGTCTGATTGTCCATAGTCCTTGTTGGCTCATTGCACCCGAGATGCAGGAAAAACTAAACTGACTACGAAGGATTGGTATATTTATACCAAAAATACTCAACTTTAGGTAAAAAATCCGGGTTTTATGGTACCCAGGTGTCCACAATGTACCTGGTCCAAAAAAAATTTTCTCTAAAAATAGGGTACTTTTTTACATAATCCTACCTAGCAGGTGGGGAAACCCCAGTGTATTGGGGTCATATATTAATTTTGGTGGTTAATATATATACCTACCATCGGTCTTTGGAATTTTTGAAAAATATTGAATGGTTACTTTATGGCAGGCAATTCCTGTTTTTCTTTGGCACTGCTTTAAATAAGCTTGGAGTCACTGTATATGCGTGCTATCTAACACTAAATCATGTCATACTTTATATATATCTACATATATATATATATATGTATAGTTGCGCAAAGGGGAGAAAGTTGAAATTAATGACCATACAAATCATTCACAACATTGTATTCTTGAATTCACTTGCCATAGTTTTTTTGGTTTCTGGTTTTTTTTGCGAATCCAAATCCAAATCCGAATCCGATTTGGATTGCGATTCCCACGCCCCATTTGCCAGATCGGTTTTGCACTGGGAGACAATGGGACTTTGATTTGCTTTAAATTGAGTCGACTACCAAATGCCAAATGTTTTGTAAACATTTTTCCAAAAACATGTCAATGGCTGACCCATGGGCAGCCCAACCCATTGTTGACCCGGGTCCTGGCCAGTTGACCTGCCGCTTTGTCTGACCCGCTTGCCATTATGTTTTCTCCTCATTCTTTTTTGGCGGCGGCACACATGAAACTCAAATTGACTTGCTACAATTTTGTTGCTGGTGTCTCAATGTCTGCGCCGGGAGCTCAATTTCTACGGAATCACACCTTGGCTAGGAGCAGCAGCAGAAGTTGTGGCGGTGTCGCAGGTGGAGAAAAGGCAGCTAATTTATTGTGGCGGCAACTCTCTCTGTACTTGCTTTCATTCGGGCGTGCAACAAATTGTGTTGCACAATTGAAAGAAAGGTCAACACATGTTCCACATGACATTCCTCTTTCTTTTTTTAGGATTCTTTCATTAAATTAGTTGGTTGGTTTTTTTTCAGGAATCGACATAGAAAGTCACAACAGAAAGTCCTAATGGAGGCGAGTTTTGTATAAACTGAATTGGTATTTCAATTGTAGCCATATTTTTCTATTACAAATGCTGTTGTCGCTGTTGCTGTCAGTTCCTGCAGCATCTATGCGAAGCAGGCTAGAAAAATAAGTCAACATCTTTCAAATTTGTGTACATTGAAACGAATTTGAGCAGCAATCAATTTATAAATAAATAAAATAAGTTTGAAACAGTCGCTGCAAATGTTTGGAATCACTTTTGCTCAATGACACATTTTCCAGATTTTGGCTTTTCTTTCTATTTACGGCGTCTGTCATGGAAAACTGGGCAAGCGTTAAGAAGTTGTCGGACAAAAGGCTTAAAGCGGCAGCTGATTTATGGGCTCGCTGCCAGGTATTTGTGAAGTTGTATTAATGAGGCGACTGCCGTCCAATGTCCGCCTCCCGCCACCCTCCATCCGTCACCCGATAACTGTTAACTGCCAGCTCGCCACCCACCAGTTGTCACTTAGCATAAAGAAACAATTAAAAAATTGCCCAAAAGCCAAAATGCTTTTGGGGGTAGCCGCATAGCAGCCAGATACGAGCGACAGATGAAGAAAGATACAGACGGAAAGTGTTAGAGAGAGAGAGAGTGACAGAGAGAGAGAGGGAATGAGTTGAAGTTGTTGGGAATTAAGTGCACCCGATGGTGGCATTTGCCAGGCGCAAAAGCGCGAAACTCATTAACTTGTGTCAGGCGCAGCAGAGCTCCCCAAGAAATCGTAGCCGGGTGGGGGGTGGCGGGTGGCGGGTGGCATTGATGCCACCCCTCCAGCCTTGAGGGAAAAGTGCGAAAATTATCATTATCACCAATCCGGCTAAAACAAGCAGTTGTAGTAGCGAGAAAGCAACCCGCCCACCATTGTTGCGCTTAATTAACAAGCCGGCTTGTGGGCCTGTGGGCCTATGGATGCTGGGTGGTGGTGGTGGTGGTGGTGGCGGTGGTGTTGGTGTTGTTGGTGGGGTTGGGGATGCGTGGCTGGGTTTCATGGTCTGGTATCTGGGGCTGTGGGATCTGGGATCTGGGGTTGGAGATTGTTGTAAACGCAAAGTACTAATCATGAAAATTAAAAATAATTAAAACTTTTCTTTCAATTTGGAATGCCCTTCCTTTTGCCTTTTGTCAAGTGAATTTCCTTGGAGGCCATAAAACGTTGCCGGAAATGTTGATAAAGTGCCCGAACGCACAATGGGCCCGCTGAGCGATAGGGCAAGCAGGGTAGAGGGGCGGTGGGTTGTAGGTTGCTAGGGGTTGGGGGTTTTGGTAATGGCCGCCGCGGTTAAATGGCGCTCCAGCGATTTTAATCACAATTTACGCGCATCGTTTTTAAAGGGTTATTCACATCGTGAAACGTGCATTCTCGTAAATTATCGCAGCAAGTGGCACAAAGTTGAAGGGGCGTGGCACGTTTGAGAGTGGTTGGGGCACTTATGGGTCATGCTGCATTTGTGTGCGTGAGTTTGTTTAGCAACATGTTGTTGCGGCAGGATTAGCGCAGCTAAGCCGCAGGCAGGCTAAGACGCATAAGCGGCCTAAATGAAATGTCCCCCAGGATCAGTTGCTCCCTCTGCTCAGCTCTGCTCAGCTCTGCTCTGGCTCGTCCTGCTGCTTGTCATCTATGCCGCCTAAATGCTTAAATGCCTGCTGGCCGCTATTCATTCATGGGAAATCAGTGTCGTCACTGCCTAATCGCATCGTAATCGGCTGGGTAATCAATCTGCCTCAGTGCTACTTGCTTGCAACTTGCCTCCGCTGCATTGCCACAGGTTGTGTCACCATGCGACTTTCCCATGAAGATGATGTTGTGCGAGTGCTGGTGCTGGTGCCAGTGTCCTTTTTGCCGCCGTTATCTGTGCGAAACAGAGCTGAGCCGCTTGCGCACGGTTAGCTGCATTGTCCTTTTCCCAACTGATTCCTTGAGCTACGCATGCAAGATGATGCATTATGCACTTCCGACTTCCAACTGCCGACTTCGACATCGTTCTCGACGTCGACATCGATTCTCATTTCATTGCAGTAATCCGCTTAGCCAAGTGTCTTTGCCTAGATGCTACACTCAGAAAATAAATGTCTACAAAGTCACAAATATTTAAGATAGAGAAAATTTCATTTCACGCTAGAAATTCACAGTCTGCAAATGAAAACATTAAGCATACTATTTTTTTGAGTGTACTGTTAGCTGGCTCCTGTATATGCCTATTGTCTTGGCCAGGTTCCATTTGAGTTTGACATTTGCTTTGTAGATTCACTCTGTGTGTGTGTGTTGTTGTGTGTTGGTTTAATGCATTTTAGCAAATGCGCTTGACAGCTGAGGCCGGCTCAATGTCAGCATTCAATCATCTTTGACTAGTTTCGCTGCATTTGGGTTCTCAAACAGCTGACAAGCGCACAACTCTCTTACTCAATGGTTCCCCTGCCACTGCCACTGGCAGTGCCACTGCCACTGCCACTACTCGTGTGGCTCTTCCGTTTTGTTAACCACTCTGACCGCTTTGGAAGCAGCTAATTATGTAATTATGTTGTCACGAAAATCGCCGGCATTTTTATCCGCGTCGTTCCCGCCACTTCGGAACTGGCTAATCAATTTTATGTTCTATGTTTTTTTGTTGTTGTTGTTGTTCGCAAACACCTCTCCACTCTCCGCTCTCCACTGTCCGGTCTCTGGTCTCCCGTTGCGGTTGACCAACTCGCTGGCCATTCACTTGGAACTCAACGTCTTTAGTGGGGCCGAAGTTCGCGGCATCCTGTGAGAAGCGAGAAGCATGCAGCGAAGCATGCACCAAGCCCGGCATAGCGCACCCTAAAGCACATTAAAAACAAAAGAAAAGAAAGGGGCGTGGCGTGACCGAGCTTAAAAGAGCTGACAAACAGCTGTCGTAATTGAGCAGTACCAGCTAAACGCATTAAGTTAACCATATATATATATACATATATATATATATATCCTGGCAAGTGCTTATCATTTGATATGCCCAATCAATATTAGATATCATTTTCACTGCAAACACTTTTTTGCCGTTTCAATTTGTGCGCGTTGCTTGCCAATTTGTGATATATGCCAATTAAATGGTCTTAGTTAACTGATGAATTTCAGCTGGAAACATAATTGGAATCAGACCCGGCTAACAAACTGTAAATAGTTTATGTTCTATAATTAAATGTCTGCTACCATAAAATGTTCAATTATGCAGCACAAATTTCAGCAGCCGTCTGGCTGAATATTTAAGAGTTAATTATCTTTATAATGTGATCAACTATATAATATATACATTTGCACACACACCATAGAATAAGTAGCAATTTTTGAATTTGAATAATTATAGTATATATTATTATATAGAGCTAACTTATGGCATACATTTTACAACTCAGACCTGCGGCTATTAGCTTAAGTATTTAGAGCTTAATCGTCGAATGTGGTTCCTAATGACTCCTCTTAGACGTCGGAATATACATTATATACATTATATATATCGTTCTCACTTAATGATATCCCATTCCGTTTTTAAGGATTCCTTTGGTTTCCCTGTGCTTTTCTACAGCATGTCCTCGCACTGAGATGGCCTTGGACCAAATATAATGAATCCTTATCTTGATGGAGCACGCATATCTCTGTTCCCCAGTTGTGGTTCTTTTCAGCTTAAGCGTAAGACAACTTTGACTTCATATATGATGTTGAATAGAACGCTTTATAGCGACGCTCATTAATAAGATAAAATGCAGCAAGTTTGTGTTTGTGCTGCTTGCACAGTAGTTGTTGTTGCTATTAATGTTGCTGTTGTTGCTGTTGTTGCTGTTGTTGTTGCTGCTGAGTTAAGTGTTGCCCTTTGTTTGGCTTCATGTCGCGTTCCGCTGCTGCTGTAACTGCATTTTGACATTTTGACGAAGAGGAAATGTTACGTCACGTCGTGTTTTGCCGCACACCTCCAATTTCCGGTTGAGTGAGCTGCCGCCGTTGCTGTTGCCGTTGCCGTTGGTGTTGCCATTGCAGTTGCTGTTGCCGTTGCCGTTGCCGTTGCCAGCCAGCCAGCCAGACCAGCGTTGCGTGGGTGAGCAGTTAACCCAAACTCAGCCAGCTCCTCTCCAACACCCAGCAACTGCAGCTCCAAATGCAACTGCAAATGCAACTGCAACTGCAGCTGCAACTGCAACTGCATTGCAATCAAAAATTTGCACGCACGCACGCACAAAAGTGAAACTCGTGTCTCTCTGCTGTACTTAGTCGCTGACCCAACCCGACCAGGCCGTTAGTCTCTGGGCTGCTCGGTTTTGGTAGGTTGGTCTATTGGTTAGCATTTCTGGTCGTTTTGCGGATGCACAGCGACAGACGCATGGACACCACGCTTTGTGGTGTAGCCGTTGTCTGATTGGGACCGACCCCCCCTCTCTCACTGCCACATTTTCAGTTTTTGGGCATGCAACAGCATTTAGAAGTTGCAAGTGTTGTTGCAAGAAGCAGCTTAACAAAAACACGAGTTCGTATTTAAGACTCAGTTTGAAGCAAATGCCACAACTCAAATCATTAGTGAAATATCGTTGATACTTGATTGAAATACATGTTCGAAAACATTTGTCATATGCTTGAGTTCCGCAAAAAACTTGAGGAAGTGTGCACTGGCGCCATCTGGTGCGGTACACTTGTAACACATTTCAAGCTGTTTTTTATGCTGGCAGCTGACAACAAAAAGCGCCAAGTTACAGTCCAAGCTGTGGCCATATTAAGGCACTTCCAGCAACTGATTTGAATAAATGTATTACATTTGTAGACAAACAATGCATTTGAATAATTAGATTGCATTTAATATTGCGTTAAAAGTCGCTGAAAAAAGGCGCTGGTAGCGCCATCTGGCGGCAGTTGCCATCAAGCACAAGCATTTTTATTTAAAATGGCGAAAGCTTTGGCGCCATGGCGCTCGCCGCTTGGCTTAAAAAGCGAAAGGGTTGCTGCTGCCAGTTTGGTGTCGCCTTTGTATTTTGTTGCCCGCTGCTCAAACTGAAAAGTTTCAAGGCACTGGCACTGGCACGGGCTTGCCGCTGCGGGTGGCACTCAATGTTTACGTTGCAGTTTTTTGTGGCAGTTACTAAATTGTTTATTATTTTGATTGTTTTGATCATAATTGAACATTTTTCAATATAAATTATAATTCTCCACTTGAAATTTGCATAATAATGGCAACTTAATTAAGTTGCAACAAAAAAGCCACGACAACAGTGGCAACTGCAATGCAATAAATATAGTAGCCATTTGCCAATATTCTGAGATTTGTAAGTTAATGCAACTTTATAGTTCCTATCAACAATATTTGGTGTGAATGAGCAACAGTTTAGTGCCCCAAAAGTCTTGCATCGTATCCTACTCATTGTCAATGTGTGCTTCGATCTTTCCCAAGGGATACATTATAAGAATTCAATCTTTTGGGGGTATATATAATCAACATTAGCTCCGCTCCAATAGAATATTTTGCCCGATTTCAACTATATCCATATACATATCCATATACATATATTTTACATATAGATAGGTAAACATTTTGAGGAATCATGTGAAAGAATTTGCAAGGCGCAATAACTTCCCCTGGATTTTGGTGGCTTGAGCAGCGCTTTAATGAAACTACTTGTGGCAAGGGGCAAGGATTTAGTGGAGTGCCTTAGTTAAGGGTTAAGAAGGGGCTGTAAAGTCTGTAGAAAGGCCAATCGTCAGTTAGTCCGTTCTGAAGTCTTTGTTGGCGGAGTTTGCAATCGATTTGTATACAACAGCAACCTCATGTGTGTAGGAAAAATACTTTAGCAACTTTTAGAGCAGGACGCAAAGGATGTTGGGTTTGGGGCAAGGTGGCTTGCTCGTGCATTTCTGATGTACGTGTATGTGTCCATATATATGTGTGTATATGTGCGCGTTGGTTTGCTCATTAAATAAAAGCAGAGACCCTTGCAGCGGGATTTAAAAAAGAAGCGAACGCAGGGATTGGCTTTTTAATGCCACTTGGTTTTTTGCCTTGGTTGCTGTCAGTTGCCTGCTGCCTGCTGCCTGCTGCCTACTGCCTGCAAGGAGCAGACAGTGAGCCACCCAAAAAATGAACACAAGCCACTCACTTACGTAGACCGCCCCTTCCGCTAGTCTCGACTCTCTCTCCCACCCTCTCACTCACTCTCTCTCTCTCTATCTCTCTCTCTCTCTCTCTCTCTCAATCCACCAGACGTTTTTTGCGCATTTGCGAATTACATGCATTAATTTTCTTTTGTAACCCTTCTTTGTATTTAGCATATGTTGTGCGTGTGTGTGTGCGTGTGTATGTCTATGTCAGCATGTGTGTGTGTGTGTGAGACTATTTAATGAATTGTTACACATGTTTCGAACAGCAATAATAGCAACAAAGTGCGCTGCTTTGTCTGCTCATTATGTCGATATTGTTCAGCGCCGTTTTTTAATTGCAAGAGTTTCAAATAAATTTAGCAAAAAGAAAAGAAAAAAAGAAAAAAAGAAAAAAAAATTACTGAGTGAAAAAAAGCTTTAATTGGCGCAGCTTGGGATACCCTTGCTTTGAGCTTGAGTTCAAAAGAATCACATTTTTCCTGCTTAAAATTTGATTCTTATTTTATTTTTAGATTGGATTATCACAAAAATATTATTTTTTAAGTTGTCATCTTAAATTTGAGTAAATTATAATACTAATTTTAAGGCACACATTAAGTATGCAAAACAAATACCAAATCTAAATTAATTTTAAGAAGTTACTTTTTGCATCTGTCGAAATCAGTTAGGCTTGCAAGTTGGACAGGTAAACTATACTCACAGAGTCTGACCTGAGTGGCTGCCAACTGCACGATGTAGCCAATAGACTTTGGTCCGAGGTTCGTGTTGCAAAGTTTTGAAATTAGTTGAGCAACTTGTGGGGCAGGCAACTTCAAAGAAATCCCAAACGGAGTTCCGCTTCCGCAGGCAGTTCTGAAATTTAAGACTGGACCCCACGTGCGCCATGTGTGGTCGCTATTTGCATCGGCTGCTATTGCCAGTGTGGCAGGATCGGGTAAGGATATTGATGGCTCGATGGCCACTGTATTTGTTGTTGTTGCAGGCATTTGCAGTCAAGTGGCCACTTGAAGCCGCCAAGCTGTCTGGCCCGGTGCACTCATGTCAGCTGGCAGTCGATCTCTTGAAGTAAATGCGCATCAATCTGCTTCCGGCCCTTGGAAGTGGCGGTCAACCAACAAACATTGGCCGCCCACTTGACCAGGACCAGGAGCAGGATCAGAACGGATCCGGCTACTGCGAATGATGCGGGTCTCACGCCAGACTCGTTGGCGGCATAGGAACTTTGCCTATCCAATTTCAAATCTGATGATGGAGATCCTGTCGCTTATCCGTTGTTTTTGGCCGGGGGTGTCCTATATTGTGACCGAGCTGTAAATGTCAAAGTTGCCGCCTGCTGATAGATCTGCACTATGATTTATGTACCGAAGGCGAGTGACAGCCGAGAGGGATTAGGGGCTTGTCAAATCGAGTTAGCTAACTAATGATTTCGACTTTGCTCAAGGACACGAGGTGAGCGCGGAGACAAATGAGAGCGTATGCGTTTTAGGCATTGATCATTGATTTGTCTACTCTTAATCCCAACACACCCATCTCAACTCATTGGGACAATTGTGGAGCCAGTCTAGCCCAGCTTAGATTCACTCACACGGAATGGAGTGTCAACATTTTTCCCATATGATTTTACATGTCAATCGTATTTAAAGACCAAGTTCAAATAGGGTTAAGCGTTAACCAACTCGTGCCGAGAAAAGTAAGTCAAACCCAAAATGAAATTCACTATTTAAATTTATTTCGTATTTCAATTGAATGTATTTGCCACATTCTGAGAGTTGCACAGTCAAATTCTTAAAATTGTTTGCTTTGACGAACCACATTTTTTTTTTCTTGCTTGTTGTCATATTTTCTTCAATTTGCAAACGTAATATTATTAAATTAATTTACTGTTTTTTTACGGTTTTTATACCTGGTTAGTCATAAAAGCTGGAATTATTTTGATTATACTTTGAACTCGTTGAGATTGGTACAAAGCGTATGTGGTTTTGTGCAAGAGTACGTAAGAGTGTATATGTTCCTAATCAGGATGAGCGACCATGTCCGTGTGTGTGAACACGTGGAACTCGGAGACTATTAGAGCTAGTTATTTATTTAGTTTTCTTTCGTTAGTTTTAGTTTAATTTGTAACTTAAGCACGGCCCTCTTTCAACTGAGCACATAAAACGCCAAGCGGCTTCTGCAAGACAGCAAAGCATCTGCACAAACATAATTAATGAGCAAACAGACAGAGCACACACACACACACACACACACATGCACACACACTTATGCATACATGCTGACAATTTCCCCCCCTTCGCTGAAAAACTTAATTTTAAATTGTTTAGATTAAAAGCCTCATAGTTTAGTGCTCAGTGCAAACATACATACAAACATGCAGACACACATTCACACATGCAACACACATCGATGGACTTTTTGGGTGGGCTTAGAGTGGAGTAGGGCAACCAGGGTGGGAGGAGACAGAAAGTGAGAGAGAGAAGGTGGGGGTGGGGGGTGAGTGACAAGTGAGACAACTCGGCAAGAGGAGTTGTCTCGCGCCCTGTCACTTTTGACAAATTATCAGCGTCATTGGCATCGACTTTGATGGGTTGTTGGCTGTGTGCTGAATTTGAAAGTTAACCCGCCTGATTAATGCGATAGTTTGCCCCGAAAGCCTCTTCAGCTTGTGGCGTGAAATTAATTAAAAATATTTCCAAGCAACCCAAAACATATCAAAACAAAAACAAACAACAACAACAACAACAACGACAACTTCGCCCGCAACGACACACGTGACGTGGGCCAAAACTGAACTGGGTCTCAGCTGAGGAGTCGATAATGGCATTAGAGGTAACAATAAGGAGCCGAAAAAATATCCTGACAGCGAAGGTTTTATTTCATTTTTTATGAAGCAAACATATTGCTTGGCTATTTGTTTTCAACTAACAGTTCAATTGAAGAATTTCCACGTATTCCATGTGCCAAATTGTAACAACTGCCGATCAGCCAACATCTTGTTTAAACAGCAACGGCACAGGAAACAGAAAAGGTACAGCAGGACACTACCACTACCCCTAGCCCTAGCGAGAGAGTGCCAACAAAGACAGATGAAATTTAATAACACTAATAAAGCTATGAGCCCAAAACACGGGCCAACAACAAGACGTTTTGGCGCAGGCCTATAATAAATCAATTAACGTACGATCAATGGGCATTCCAACACCAACAACAACAACAGTATTAACTGTTAGATTAGTAGGGAGCAAGGGGCTCAGTCCGAGGCTGAGCAGCGCTGGTATTTATTGTTTACAGTTCCGGCTGGACGAGCGTGCAAAGGATGCGCAACGCCGCGAATGAACCGTGACAGACAGGCTGAGCCAAAGGGAAGAGAGAGAGAGAGGGGGGCAGACTCTAAGGATTATAGGGTAGATCAGCGTGTATATGTGTTTGTGTGTGTGTGAGTGGGGCTCTCGCAGAGGAAATGGCATGCGCCAAACGTAGTTGCGCACGCTTTCCGATGAGTTTCAATTAGCGCCCCCGTCTCAGCTTACTCCTTTGTCGATCCCTTTTTGGTGCAACAACATCTGGCGCATGCCTGCACACATGTATCCTGTGGCACCCACACACGACGCAAGCGGCAAACGTGCCTCGAGCCCCGCTAATTGTTTGCCAAGCCTAAAGGCTAAACGGTTAAGTTGTAAACTGTTTTATATGCAACATTATTTCTTTTCATCTTTATTATGCTGCGCCAGTTTATTGATATTGTTGCAACATCAACATTTATCACTCTACTTTAGTTGCCTTGGGCTAAACGGCTTGCAGGTTTTCGTGCACAAAGATATTTCATTGTTGCACTTGCCAGAAGCTACAAGTAAGGGCAAAATTGTAGAAACATTCTCTCCATTTATCCATTTGAATATTGAGCAGATTTTTTGCTTCTTCATTTTAATGTGCTTGATCAACATTCTTGAGTAGTGATGGTTGCCACTTGCCATAGTGGCACATTCAAATCCTTTTAAAATTAATATATAAATATTAATAATTTATATTCTCAAGCTGTTGACGCTCTTCGTCCGCTTTCAGAATATAAGGCTCACACATTTCTTGGCAATGGCATAAGTGTGTTTGAGGGAAGTCAACTTTGGTAGTTCATTTTTTGGTAATTAGTCCACGCATTCCCATTAATGTATACCCTGCAAAAAATGCGTTTATTTCCAGTGAATTCTTTTGCTGCCTAAATTTAGGTGCAACACTCTGAGCAAAACGTGTTGCATACTTTTAAGCTATTTGTTAATTAACAAATCCAATGCGAATGAATATGAACTGTAGATGGCGATAATTGACACTGTTTCAAGCATACACGATCAGAGCTCGCCCGCTTCATATGTCGGCTAATTCTGTCACAAATCTTGCCAAATAATCCGCTATATATAATATTTCTCACTACAAGCTTTCGACCTTGTCCAGATTTCGGTAATGTTTGTGTACCAAATTGCCTATTGTTTTTCAAAGCGGTTAATTAAAGTCTGAAAGAATGAAAATTTTGGAGAGACGGGAAAACAGCCACATGAGCACTCACAGAGATAATTCAAACAATCGCCACACTAATACAACTAACGAAGTGGACACTGCCAGTGGCCCCACTGAACACAGTACCACCACACAATACTACGACGACGATGGCGATTGCGATGGCATCCATGCTGCACTCCAGTGAGGAGTTTTGGACTCCGTTTGCCGTTCGCCGTTTGCCGTTGCTAGAGCCATATGCAAAGTGCCGAGGGGCTCGAACTGAAAGCAAAAGTGAAACTATGCGCAGCCAGTGGCTGGGGCAGGGGCGGAGTGGGAGGGGCAGGGGGTTGGGTGCGTCGCGTTGTTGGTGGCCAAGTGGAACACACATAAAGTGCGATGGCAGCAACACACAAAAGCGGAGGCAGAATATGGTCAGGAGTTAAATGAATGAACGGATGAATGAGTAGACCCCACCGCATGTTACACAAGAGTCGGCGAATACTCACTCCCAGTGTGTGTGCGTGTCTGTGTGTGAGTGTGTGTGCGTGTCTGTGTGTGTGTGTGTGTGTGTGTGTGTGTATTCACTCTAGTTTACTTTGGGATTTATGAATGCTTTATGGCGGATGTCTGGACACGGTCTGTGTGAAGAAGGTCGGTTGGGCGCCCTTCTCTCTCTCACTCTCTCTTTCTCTCTATCTCTCTCACTCTCTCTTACTGCCCTTTTCTCTCTCTGTGTAACCCAACTAATTTATTGCCAACTTCCGCCAAGGCAAATAATTTTGTTTAGTTTTTGGTGTTGATAATGAACGAATGGTCAAAAAAGCAGACGGACCGAAGGCCAACCCAAACTTCCCAAACATGCCCCTCGCCCCTTGTCTCTTAAGCATGTGCGGTGCCTTTGAAAGGGTTGAAAGCTTGCCTTGCTTTGCTCTGCTTTGCTTTGCTTTGCTTTGCTTTTACTTGCCTTGAGCTTAGGACTTTCATTTGAGGCTGGACACGAGACTGTTTTTCATTGCCGTCGACTGCTGACCACCATTGACTTTTACATGTTGGCCAGCCACCCTTAGGGAAAGGGTTTAGTTAGCGACTGCATGCGGGTGGAGTGGTGTGGTGTGGTGTGGTGTGGGAGGCGAGCTGACCAACCCCAAAGAGCTAAGTTGAGAGCTGGGAGCGCTGCTCATTTAATTTTCCAGATACTTTCGCATAAAACTTGCCATGAATTTATTGCTTTTTAAATAAATAAATGACCAAATAAAGTGGAGAAATTTGTGTGAGTGTGTGTGTGGGTGTGTGTGTGTGTGTGTCGGGGTACATTTCATAAAGACGAGACGCCTGTTGTAGTTGTGGCGCAACTAATTGAAAGCCACTCAAGTGTGTGCCGCACTAAGCGAATCCTTTAGTCAGGCGCAAAGGAGTGCGGGGAGGTGGTATGCTTTGTTCTGCCTGGTTGAAAGAATGAAAATAAATATTTAATTAAAATATCTATTGAAAGATGTGAAAGCGAACACACACTCGCACACACACACACACACACACACAGATACTCATACTCAAAATTGGGGTTGCTAATCAAGCAACATTTTGTGGAAACTTTCGCTGTTCAGCGAATTCGCTGGCTTTTGCTTGGAATATATATTTTTTTAATTTATGACACATAATGTTCACACACACACACTCGCACATACAGCGACACATGTGCTTTATCTTTGCTCTCTGTTCACGTACAGTAAAAAGCTTTCAGCAGAAAACGCAACCTCAAAATCGTCTGCCATAACTAATTAATGCTACACTAATAGTGATGCCACTCCGCCCCCCGCCCACCCGCATCGTTCGTCCGTCCGTCTACCTAAAATGTTAGAGCTACATTTGTTATTTTTTGTTTTATTTGTTAGACGCCCCCAAAAGCTGAGGCAGCCAACCACAGCCACGCTGGAGGCCGCACCACCATCGCATCAAACCGAACCGCCACTAGGGGGCTCCACTTAGAGACGTGCCCCGACCTAGCTGCGAAACGGGCAACAGCAAATGAAAAGCACGAATACTTTCGTTTTTCTATTTTTCACAATTTTCATTGCATTGCATTTATTTTCGTTCTCCCCCTCCCAGCCAGCCCGCCCAGCAGCAGCAGCTATGCCATGCCCGACCTACGCCACAAACGAGATTCTCGTCTATGTAGAGAAAGCGACGAAGCAGGCTGTGGCTGTGGATGCTGATGGGGATGAGGCGGAGGATGAGGATGAGGATTGGGACAAGGACGACCACGAGAACGAGTTGAAGTAGGAAGTGAGTGCTGCTTTTCCACTTGCAGTTTTTGCTGCGGGCTGATGGGGGAGGTGTGGCTAAAAAAGTCTGCGCATGTTCCCTACCGAATTGAATGCACGTAAAAATGAAACAAAAACTAGACGAGCGATAAAGCGAATGAAGCGACGGCAAACTGCCTGCATGCCTACACGCCTGCACGCCTGCCGCATCAAGGGGCAAGCTGGGGTGCACGGGGAGGGCGGAGTTAGGGGTATCACACGCTGCTAGACTAGAGCAGCAAAAATGGCGGCAGACGACAACAAAATGAATCGATTGCAACGCCTGTCAAGGACGCTGCAATTATTGGCAAAAGCCAAGTGGACTTCGAAAAGGGATTCATATAAATATATTACACATTCGATTATTCATGTATTTATTTATTTAATATCAACTAAGGTCAGTTGACACAACAAATACAATAAGTAAACAAATTAAATTAATTAAAATGTTAAATAAAATAAAATACAAATGCTTCAATAACAAAAGTGAAAGGTTGCGTATACCGCATGTTGGCTCAACCTAAAATGAAAGGTTGATCTCAATTGATACTCTAGAAGAGAGAATCTATCTTACATTATGCTATGTAGTATATAGCTAGACACATGTTTCCACACAGTAATCAACTTAGATTTGCAACGATATTTTATGGTGGGTGCGACAAAAAGATACCTCAAACTAACTCAGCCGAAAGTGTAGCTGATGCTGCATAAAATAAGAAAAATTGTCACCCGCAAGTATGCGCACAAGAGTCCCACAAATGCCGCACGCCGCGCGGAGGCGCCACCGAGGCCGTCAGTCAGCCAGCCAGTGGCATACGCCCGCAAAGTGCAGCTGCTGCTGCTGGCGTGAGGTAGGTGTGTCGGTGACATTGCCACTCACATACAGCTTGCAGCGCTTACCCAGCAAAAAGAAAAAAGTGAAACAAGAAAAAAAAAGAAAGAAAAAAACTATAAAAGCATCGCCGCACATCGTTGGCGGCCCTCTTCCAATCAGCGGATCCCATTTTTCTCTTGCCCCAGCGGAGCACAGAGTAGAAAAAGGCACACAAATAAACTAGAAAAACGACTGCTCCGCCCGCTGCTGCACAGCCAAAGCGGCGTCAGGGGATGCTCAGCTCCGCTTCGCTCAGTGTGTGTGTGTGTGTGTGGTTGTGTGTGGTTGTGTGTGTGCCCCACTCGATTCGAGTGAGTGTAAATTGTGCATAAGCAGGCGCAATGAGTGCGTTGTGCAATTTACTCGGAGCAATTGCTCCGACAGTATCTCATCTGTTCTAGGGTTGCCAACGCACTCACAGAATGAATAACTAACAAAATTATTGTTGATTTATTGTTTTATTATTCAATTGATTCAAATAAAAATAGGTGGAAAAAGAGAAATAAAAATCAAAGAGTGGATGACTCCTGCGCTGAGGCAACAATCGAAACGTTGACAACTCTGTTCCGCTGAGCTGATGCCACATGCAAAATTGAGTGCAAATTCTCAGTTGCTCCCGTTTTGCGCACTCAACTGTTGTTCTGATATCTAATACCCTGTAGCCAAAGCTGGCAGCGCACAACGGTTTCTTATATCTGCCATATTGATAATAATAATTAATTGAGTGAACTAAGTAAATAAATTAAATATAGTATTTAAGTTCTTGTTTAAATAATTATTAAAACTTAAGCCACATTTTTGTTGTTGACTTAAGCCAGTTCAATTTCTTGTGTACAGGGTATTTTCAAGGTTGATCATTCGCCAAGTTGGTCGAGTTAATCCGTTATTGTTGCTGTTAACAGCCACGTGGCACAAAATGTAAACAAGCCACAAAACTGAAAATTCTCCGAGAGGAAGCTGCAGATGGATTGATGGCCAAAGGCGTCTCTTCCAGAAAAAGCTAGCAGATGAATGGAATTGGATTGTAGTGCATGCAACAATGCTAAGTCCGCCCACAAACAGCCTTCAAGCAACTATGCTACGTATTTTATTAAGGTCCTGTTTGAGGTCTGCACATAATCAGAATCGCTTCGCCACTGCCACTGATTGCGAATATATCGCCGAGCATGGAGTGGAGTTATGCGTATGCTGTGCGTATCGCATATCACAGTTCCAGTTGCAGTTCCATTTGCAGTTGCTTTACTTTTGTTCACGCACTTTGGGGTTGTGTTTCCGTCCGAGCAGAGGACGTCCTCGCCCCCATCCCCCGCGCTGTTGGCTATTGAATCGAGCACGGCATCGAGCGGAACTTGGCAATTTGATGTGCGTGCACCTGGGCACGCAGCAAGCGCCCTTTAAGTGCAGCACTGCACCACGTATCGCTCCACATGTCGTGCCTCGCCTCGCCATCCAGCAGAGTCCTTTTGCGTGAAACCTGCTTGACTGGTTGCGTTTCATTTAGTTTTCCACGGCCACGGAAACGAGAGTGTGCGTGGAAAACCATTTAAAATTTCCTGCAGAAAAGCAACAAAAGTTGCGGCTGAGAGTGGCGGAAGGGTTTGTGGCACGGCAAGGGAATGGACATACACAGACAAACACACACACTTACACACATGCATAAGGGGCATGCAGGACTCGCGTTAAATTAAAACGCGCATGTTGCACACATTAATTGCCGGGAAGTAAATACAATAACAACAATGCAAGGCGAGAGCCGGCCAAAGCTTTTTCTAATCATTAACACAGTCGAGTCGAGTCGAGTCAAGTCACACACACACAGACACACAGACACACACACACACCCATACACCCTTACACCCATGCATACACCCATTCACACACATGCTTGAAACTTTGAAAATTAGAAATGCCCATCAGAAATACGCGGCGTATGTGGCCCAAATGCCACCTGACCCAACCAGCCCCGGCCTCGCCCACAATCCGCTCCACCCTTTGGACTACTAAAGATAGAAAAGGTCGCATTGACACAGCGCCCGTTATGTGTGTGTGTGTGTGTGTGTGTGTGTGCAAGGATAATGCTGATGATGCTCTGTTGGTCTGCCTTTGGCCGAGCTGGGATGCTCATTGAAGCCATAGCTGAAGCTGAAGCTAAAACTGTATCTCAATACAAAGCTCGAGCGTCTGGGGGCAAGGTGGGTTCAAGTGGGGCGATGCTTGCTTGATGCTTGCAGCACATGTGAAAACAATCCCGCTGTTGTTGCCACACTCGTGGCCTCATAACAGCACAGTGGTTCAACACATGTTGCAATTTACAATACGAAAACCCAAAAGATTTAAAATAATATCGACTTATCTGAATCCCATGCACTACAAATCCTTAAGTTCCAAATATCAGTTGCAGGTCCAAATTTATTGAGTGCAGATGAAATATAAGCGATATAATGGGTATATATTTTATTATAGACAGACTGCAAAGTATTTCAGCAGAATATGGTAAATATATTGATGCAAATTGGATGAGCATCTACAATCGGAATTTGGAACAAGGTTTGTATTACTTAGATAGGAATTTGACTTTAATTTAATATTTTGTTTATATGAGCGATATATATTATCAAAAAATTGAGCTTATATCAGCAATGGGTATTATTTGAATATGATCTTTTATTCAAGCAACGTTTTGAGTTGAAAGATTTGTATTTCAAGCAGTTATCAGAAATTGTTTTACTTAAAAATTCAGTTTGCCTTACTAATGATGGTTGTGCATCGACTCTACAGTAGCTAAATTAAGTTATCGCCCACTTAATGACAGTTTTCAAGTGCAGTGGGACACTGTGCGGCGCATGTTTAAAAAATAGTTTAAATGTATGTCCTACAAATATATGTAGAAAATAAAGAACAATCAATTTAAATAGAGATGTGCTCGGCACTTGCATATTTAAGTACAGTCTCGTCTACTCTCGTTCTCGCACACTCACACCCACACTCACACTCACACCAGCATTCACATTCACATTTGCATTCACATTCGCATTCGCATTCACATTCACATTCACATTCACAAATGCCCGCTCATTCCACTCCACCCACAAACGCTCACAAACTATCGCTGGCTAAGGAGTACAAAGTTAAGCATGCCTTGAAGGTGTGTGTGGGTGTGTGTGTCTGTGTGTGTAGGGGGTGGGGGGAGGGGGTGTTGAGCTAACGTTTGCAACTTTTACTACCCGCAATGTTTCTAGTCGAAACGCAACTACAAACTAATGCGGCAAATGGCGCTGGCTTTGCGATAGTTTTCCCAATAGTTTAAAATCCATTTTATATGCAAAACTACAACACACACTCTATCACACACACACACACACACACACACTCGCACACTCTCGCACACTACTCGCTCTCAACTCTTGGCTCAGGTTTTTGAGTTGTATATAATTTGAGCGGCGTTTTGTATTCTCTAAATAAGCATGCGACTATGTATATATATATAATATTATATATACATATATATATATATATATATATGTGTGCGTGTGTGTGTGTGTGTGTGTGTGTTTAAAGCGACCAACTACTGACGATATACTATCTGCATGTACATATATGCGAGCATGTCTATTTAAGCTCTGAATGTTTCTTGTATATTATGTAAAATGTTGCAGCGAACAATTTGTTGGTGGATGGTTGTCATTGTTGTTGTTGTTGTTGTTGCTGCTGCTGCTGTTGCTACTGTTCTGCTGTTGTTGTTGTTTATGATAATGAGCATTTCGCTCATGTGGGCCACACACACACACACACACACACACACTCAGACACACACGTATATACACACTCATTAATATAGCCATCTCGCTTCATTTGCCAAACAGTTGCCCCATGCCCCACCCCCCACACCGCACCACCGCACCACTTCCACCCACAGTGGATGGTTTTTTGGGTGGTTTTCTCATCTCTAGTTGTGCGCTCGCACAAAACCCGTTTGATAATAATGCAAAATTTATGTATTTTGTGTAGAAATGAAACCTGATTTTCAGACCATCCAAATGAGTGAAAACGGGGCAAAACAAAGGATGAGGATGAGGCGGCAGAAGAAGAAGCCGAGTGAGTGGCAAGTGGCAAGTGGCAAGTGGCGAGTGGCGCCAACCCTTGACCAAGTGACCAGCTAAATACTAAAGGGGTTGACCTCCAAGTTCCCCCTCTTTTTCTGCTCCTGACACTGATCTCCCCACTTCTGGCGCCCCCAAGGTGCCCATTTGCATGTTCAAAATTTGATTTCTTCGCTTTTTTTTCTTCTTTTTTTTCTGGTGAACAAGTTTCGAACCAAAGTTCGTAGTCCAGTCCAGCTTTTGGCTGAGCATTTGGTCACGTTTCCGTTTCCGCTTACCGTTGGGGCGCGCGCGCGCACACACACACACACACACACACATCTATCGTCGCTTTTAATTGTTGCATAAATCTGGAAACACACACGTAATCCGTTTTGGGGGCGCTCGCTCAAAATTTTGCGCTCAAACTCAATTTCCCTTTTGAGTTATTTAAACCAAAAAAAACAGACACACATGTGTGTGTGTGTGTATTTTGCTCGGCATGCGTGAGTCTATACATGTGTGTGTGTGTGTGGTCTGTTGTATGTACGCCCACACACACACACACATAGACATACACATGGACAGATAGACAGACAGAGCGACGTTGACGGCGTCGCCGCTGCTTTGAAAATTTGAAAAGTTTTTTGTGTGAAAATTTCGAAAATTTTCATCGGGCATTTTGTGTGCGTGTTATCATTTGCAATTGTGCTGTTAACCGGTTCAAAGCGCACGCACGCAGTGGCAGCAACAACTCCACAGCCAGCAATAGCAATAGCAACAGCAATAGCAACAGCTACAGCAGCAACTATACAACAATAAGAGCAACAGCAACAGCAACAGCAACAACATTTAACGGACACGGACTTGAACTGGTCGTGTGGCAATCACAGCTTCGTCTGTCGGTTAGAGTTCGTCGTGGCTCTCGTTCGTGCGGTTCTCGTTGGTCGCGTTTACCGTTTGTTGTGTTGGGGCATTGGAGTTTGAGTACGTTCGGCAAGTGCAACGATTGCGTGGCGACACACAAATCGGGCGCGCTCAAAGCGGCTTCGGTATTGCCGAATGCAGTTGGAGCCAGCACGGGGCAGCATTGGCCGCATCCGCATCGGCAGCATCAACAGCATCGGCAGCAGCATCAACGACAGCAGCAGCAGCAGCAGCAGCAGCAGCAACATCATCAACAGCAACTGGAGCTGGAGCTCCATGTGTCACTTTGCATTCTGACCACTAACTTGGCGGCCGCGTTTCCGTTCCGCTCCGGGCGCTCATTTTGATTCGATTCGATTCGATTCGATTTGATACGTCGTATTCGTATTCGTATTATGCGCAACAAGATAAAGCGGTTGTCAATACGATTGATATTGCAATTTCAATTTCGATAACAATTACAACGTCAGTTTCAATATTCTTTATTTTTTTTGCCAATACAAACGCAATTGTGTGTGGTTTTTTGTGTTGGTGTCTTATTCATAAAGTTGAACGGTTCCCTTGTGGCCTGCATCAAGTGCGTCCTCTGATCAGCCAGGCAAGTTTATCAAAGCAACTGCAACACGCACAGTGCCTGCCACCATCGGCAGCTCTTGCTCAGCATTGCCAAGCAATCAAACAAACAAACAAATCTTATCAAACATACAATAAACAATATCGTAAGCATCAGCCGCGACAGCAGCAACATACATTTGCAAAATCCTGTCAAGAGGTAAGTTTTGACCATTTTCATACATTTTCCATCAATAAGTCAACTTAAGTTAGTTAGTTAACAAAAATATTCTGTGAATTTATTTGTACAGATTTCATGTCATTGTTTTGCGTGTTTATCACAGTTGAAGTTAACCCTGACGAACACATTTCAAATATTCTCATTAGAGGCTTTCATAAGTCCAACAATATTGGCCAGTTTTTGGCTTATTCCTAATAATTTATCTATTTATATTTTATATTCACATATTTCTGATTTTAAATATTTACAAGCAGTTTAAGTTATGTATGCAACAACTTATTTGAACTGAAGATCGTTCACTTTATTCATGCATATTTGGGAATACACATTTTTAAATGAGTCCTTTTATAGATTCGTATATATCTATATATATATGTGAAGCAGTTATGTGGATTTTATTTTGATAAACATTTCTATTGTGTGTTTGAATCCATTTGATAAATTCATGCAATAAAATTATAGCCATAAATTCACTTACGATCCAAGCGAAGAATTTCAGCGTTTCTTGTTATAAATCTGGAGCAAAGTCTTTGTGGACAAATAATTCGTACTTGAATATTAATGTCTAATGTCTTATGCAGCATATGGCTGCCATATTGTATGCCTTAACGCCAATACGGCGATTATGATTTTCAGATCATTTTGTTGAGGCTGGAGAAAGTGCATGGCAAAGTCGAATGTGTACAGAAATAGATAGTGCACGTGAAAGTAAAATGTATAAATTAGCAAGCTGCATCTGCAATAGATAATACATAAATTACTGTACGATCTGTTGTTGTATAGAGTTACATGAGCAGACCCGTCAATTGGTTGAACAACTTGATACAAAATGTTGTCACAAAATGTTGTAATGTGTGTGTTGTTTCGTCATTAAGGCACTTCAGGCGATTAAGATGAGCATTTAATGATCCACTTTCGCATGTCAAAATGCAAGCGCAAAATGCTCGCAATGCACAATTTTTACTTAAAGCAATTAATTAAAATTTAACGTATTCATTTCGGTCTGACAAATGGCCAGCAACAATACAGGCAACAACAACAACAACAACAACAGAACAAAAGTATGTGTATAATATGATACCTTCGAAAACTCATCGGTGAACCGCACTTATGCACCGCAAGTTCTACCGCGAAATTGATAATTCAACGGTTAACCCAACGGTCAACCAACTAAAAAAATGAAAAAAAGAAAAAAGCGAAAAAAAAGCAGAAAAACACAGCAACAATAAAACAGAGAACAAACCGCGTGAGAAGGCAAAAAATTGGCAAGCGGGTGTAAAACGTTTAAATCAACTTTGTAGGCATTCAACAACAACAACAGCAACAACAACAACAACTACAAACAGATCAACGCACAAGAAAAAAAGAAAAAAAATAAATAAAAAAGCAACACAGCCATGTGAAATTTTAAAACAAACAAAAAAGAGCATCAAGAAAAAAGTGGAAAATAAATAAAAATCAAATGCAAATAAAAGTAGGCAACAAATATTGTGCATATAATCAACACAAATACTCCGGCAACAGCGACAGGCGGTGGGTGGGGATCAGACGGGCCCGGGCTCACCACTCAAGTTGTTTGTTTTTTTTGTTTTTTTTTTTATAAATGTATTTTTGGCATCGCCATAGGCGTGGCTCTGGGTCTGGCTTTAGCTGTATTTGAAAGTGGTCAACCAACTCGTTGACCGCAAAAGAGAAAAAATAATAAAATAAAATAAACACAAATACAAATATAAATGCACATACACATATGTGTGTGTGTGTGCGTGTGTGTGTCTGTGCGTGTGTGTGTGAGACAAGGCAGTCAAATCAAGAGCAAAACTAATTGCAACTGCAACTGCAACAACAAAGGATAACAATTTTAGCACAAGCCGACGCTCAAATGTAGGCAACACATTTTGTTGCACCCGTCGGCATCAGTTGCACGTTCGGCCTGTTTTGCACCAAACATTTAATTAAATTAGATTTAATTTGATGTATATATATGTATAAATATATAAATGTATTTATTGCAATTGCGCTGTTTTGTTGCAACTGCCACATGCTGGCCAATTATTTCATTTTCAAAAAATGAGCAGGCAACCACGCACAAAAGCCCCATTTGAAAGGCCAACCGATGTGCTCGTCATCAATATGATAAATAAATATATATGTATATATATACATATATATATATATATATATATAGATATAGATATATATACATATATATATATATATATATATATATTTGCATATTTCCTAAAATAAACCAATCTTAAAAAGAGTTTTGCAGTTTTTTTAAGTTAGAAAAAATGCAAAAATAAAAAAGTTTTTTTATTTATATCCGATTCTCGATAAGTCAGACTTAAACAAAATATATATAAGAAATATTTCATTTGTTTTAATATTTATTTATTTTTTTATTTCATTCAATAACATTTTTTTCATTTTTTATATTTCTCCACTGCAATATTTTTTTTTTACATTTTTTTATTTAAAAAAAAAAAGTTATTTGAAATTAAAGACTTTTTATTGGTCTTATTGTGGATAATCAGATGATAAAACCAAAACAATTATTTAATTCATATAATTGTTAAACAACTTTTCTTAAAGGTTAATGCCTGCCATTATTAAAAGTGGTTGCCTATGAATGGAAATTGAATGGAGACCAGGACTCAGTTGGGGAATGAATGTTGAATAGAGTTGGGATTGGGATTGGGATTGGGATTGGGACTGGGATTGCAACTGCAGCTTGAACTGTGTTGGGGTTGCTTGCAATTTATTTTGCTTTGTATTGTTATTGTTGTTGTTGTTGTTGTCTTCGTCTGGTTTGTTTTTGTGCGAATGAAACTTTTATCGATTTAAATTAAAAACGCATTGCTGCAAATTGTATAAATTATCTCTGCGCCTGTCTTTGTGCGTGTGCTCATCATGTGTATGAATGCTGGTGTGCGTGTGTGCGTGTGTGTGTGTGTGTGCGTGTGTGTCAGGAAACGCCAACACATTAAGTTGGTAAGCCATTGGACATCGCCTGGCGGCTGTCGGTGGCCATTGCCGCCATGTTCATGCTCATGTCATTGGCCGGAGCAATGCGGAAAATCGCATTTTCTCATTTGGCTTCTGTCATGCAAAAATATCAAAAGCGCGTTGCGAAAATCTCGTTTATTTTTCACACGCATTTCTGACATTCTCTGGAGTAGAGCAGACACTTCCTCACTGCCCATTGCCCATTGCCCACAACACACACACACACACACACATGCGCCCCACAACACGCTTCGCATTCAATGAGCTCAATCCCCGAGACGCAGACCAAGCTTTAACCGAATTGCAAATGTGACCGGAACACTCTTAAATGGTCTTCAAGATTGGCTCGAAGCTTACGCAAACTTTTTCCGATTATCATGCGATATTTGGCATTAAAATTCAAAGCAAAGTGAACAGATGACAGAAGTGAATTCAAATATACCTCAGAAATAAATGTAACTAACTTAAAAGTACAATCTACGATTATTATTATTCATTAGTATTGTTTTTTTTAAGCTGAGCTTTGCTAAAATGAGTCTAACTTAAAAAATAGTTGTTATTTATTACCTAACCTTATCAAATTTAAGCCGAGTTTGGAGAATTAGCTAGCTTTGTGCGGCGCCTTATAATTTCAAATTTAAATGCTGTTCAGCAAAGGTGGAATATTTTTAATATTATGACTTGGAATGTACATGTTTTCATTTATTTTTTTTTTTAAGTTTTTATTTTAATTTTCCAAGGAATTTTTCCTTAAATAATTATTTGTATTGTTTAAGTTGGTCAACAATAAGTTAGAATAAGAATTGTAAAAGCTGCAGACCCATAAAAGTAGTTCCATAACTTCGAATGGTGTGTGCATACAGATGACTATGAATTTTGGTTAAGCAGTTAATGTCCTGCGCCTTAATGAGCAGACGTTGGGAGGCCAGGCCGTGAACAACATTGAACAATATGCGACCACATACACATACACATATTCAGCAGCAGCAGCAGCAGCAACAACACACAATTAATAAGAATTACAAGTTATGCGATACACAGATACACACGCACACAGACATGGTCGCATCCTGCTGCATCCTTGTGCAGGCTTTGCGTGGGCAGCCGCCAGCAGCAGCCGCACAAGTGCTAATGACTTAATAAATCATCGCGTGCGACAAAGAAATATACGATGGTCGATGCCGCTGCTGCCGCTGCTGCCGGTGCTGCCGGTGGTGCTAGTGCCGTTGGTGCTGGAGACCGCAGCCGGGACGAGCGGCCAAAATGCATAATTCAATGAAAATCCGCAAATTCCTTTAATCCTCAATATTCATTAAAATATGCCTGTTGGCTGGCGACGAGCACTGTGATTCGGCCTGCTGCAGCATCCGCTGCTGCAGTTGCATCCTTTTCGCGTTTTGCGCAGTTTCAATTAAAACCATTTAAAATATATACAAAAAAATAAATGCACCATGCCACGCCCGCAACGCCCCCACTGACTCGTGTAGTTTATTAAGCGGCAACCAAAAGCGGGCTCCAAAAGATCAGCTGATGTTGATGGTGCTGCTGCTGCTGCTGCTGCTGGTGTTGATGGTGTTGATGGTCATGGTGATGGTGATGGTGGTCATGTATACAGGTCATTACATCTTTATGTGCTTAAGCACATAATGTACATACTCCTGCTTACATAGAGCGATGCAATGTCGCCTATTATACAGATATATATATACATATATATATATATATATATATATATATATATAAAGCGGCCAGCTTAATCATCAACTTAAATGTGCTGTGCGGCAAAGGATTTAATGCGGATTCCTGTTTTCCTGGCAAACTGCTTTTAATGTTGCTGTTGCTGCTGATGTTGCTGCTGATGTTGCTGTTGCTGTTGCTGCTTGATGTGGTCATTTTCACGTTACAAAAATTAATTCGATTTGCTGCCTCGGCGGTCGTTTTAATCGCTCACCGTACGCCACGTTTAATGAAAGGCCTCAGATGCATGGAGGTAACTAGTAGACAGTGGAGTTGGACAGCAGGTGGCAAATAAGAGTCGGCATTCATCAGCAACTGGCGATGGGCACAGAATGCAATTAAAAATGTAAAACGTGAGCAAAATGCATAATGAGTTCTCCAGCAGCACTTCATTAACGCATTTTCCTTGCACGCTAAATATGGGAAATCGGACAGTACGGCAAACAGTCAACCAGCCAACCAGCCAACCAGCCAACCAGGCAACCAGGGAATCCTTCGAATCACAGGGAACAAGCCAAACAACACACGGGAATCACTGTGTTGACCCAAACACACACACACCTACACACACACACACACACACACACACACACACACAAGCCCAATTGAAGGACACCTGTCCCCCATCGAATAACCGCAAACAGATCAGCTGCCCAACGATAACTGTCGGGCTTTTGGGCTGCTCCGTCCGTACTCTGCGCATTGATAGGCGACAAAATGTTAACAAGCTGTTAAAAAATTGGCAAACTGGCCAACAAAAATCACACAGCGCACACAGCAATGCAGGCATAAAAAAATAAATGAAACTACCCATGAATTCAGTTAGACTTTTAAATACGCTTTCGAATCCTTAAGATTAATGTTGTTTTCCATTGAAAACACAACTCAAGCTATAGGCAAGATAATGCATGGAAGTTGAAGCAGTAATGTTGTAAATGTGTTCCTAAGTAGGAGATGATATGTGATCAATGGCAAAAGCAGTTGACTGATTGTAGACTGAATCACATGTTCATGGCAATTGGTTGAGTGCAGGGTATAAACAGCCGACTGGCACAACTACTTGACCAGCCTCATAAATTTACATGCTGGCCAAACAAAGAAGCCGACAAAAAAAAGAAAATGAACAACAAAAAAAAATGGACGAAAAATGGAGATAAAAGAGCGAAACAACAACCAGAACAACCAGAACAACCAGGAACAGGAACAGCTTCTGTGGGCTGCGTTGTTGCTCTTGTTGTCAGCGCTGGAAGGCAGCGCCGTTCGTGGCCTCAATGTTGGCCTCAAAATGCAAAACCTTAAAAAGGAACAAGACCAAGAGCTGGGCTGGTGGGAGGGTGTTGCAAATGGGGAGCCAGGACGTGCGCCTTCTTGCATGCGAGCATTGTCAACAAGTTTGACTGCAATGAGCACGTTGAATGTTGCAAACAGCAAAAAGGTGACATAGGTTGAGCCTGAGGCGGATGAGTCGAACGGGGTGTGAGGAGTGGGGAGTGCGCCACGTTGCCTGAATCCGGATGCGTGTCCTGCCAGCATGAGCTTGCATTTTTATGCATTGCACTGCGTTTTCTTCCGTCTATTTTTTATTAATACGTTTTTGTTGTTGTTATTTTTGCTGCAGTTTCTCTGCTTGCTTTTTTTTATTGATTTTTCGTTTTCATTTTGCTGCGCTTTTCGCACATAACGCATACGCGGCGTGTGCAACGGAAACCAGGCGACTGACCAAACGCGTCCTGCTTGCACCCGGCCTCTCCTGTCCGACATCCACGTCCCTGTGTCCGACTTGTTTGCAGAGCTCTGCGTTTGTACAGCTGTCAGCCCCTCGTTTGCTCTCACACCTTTATCCTTGCTTGTTGCCCGGGTGGTTGTTGTTGTTGTTGTTGCCGTTGCTGTTGCCGATGCTGATGAACAAAAGCAACAACAACAGCAACAGGAAGAACGCCCGCTTCGTTTATTGTTCTAGCCACCAATGCTGGACACGCGTGTTGCCAGAGTGTTTATTATGCCACGGCCCGTGTATTGCGAACCGGGACTCTGCACTGACCGTTTGCTGCTGCTGATGTTGCTGCTGTTGCTGCTGCTGTTGCTGTTGCTGTTGCTACGCCTGCAATGCAATTTTTTTCTTTTTTCGTTGTTGTCCTGTTTTTTTCAGCGCGACCTTTGACGATGGCCGCCACCAAGCATCTCAGCTGCCCATCGCTCACAGAGCCTCCCAGTCCCGGCACCATTGTCAGTCCTTCCAGTCCCAGTCCTCCCAGGTGGTTGGCATGTCAGTGTGTGCTGTGTTATACCCTGTAGTAGAAACAAGAATGGCATATGTATTAATGGACGTGTTCATGCTGAGTGACTGTAAAAATGTTTTATATGATCTCATGTGTTTGATTCAGGGCTTATTCCTGTTACAGGACATCTGTCCGTTGTGCACGCTCCACGTGTGCATCCTCAGTTGCCTTTTGTTAGACCTTTTGTTGGTGGCAACCACATATTTGGTTGCTGATTTTTGGTTTCGTAATTTTTTGTACCAACAACGCAACTTTGTCGCTGTGCCTGTTGTTCTTGTTGTTGATGTTTTTATTGTTGCTGCTGCTGTTCCTGCATTTGTTTGTCGTTGTTTCTGTTTTTGTTTTTGTTTGTGAGCGTGTATGTGTGCGTGTGTGTGTGTGTGTGTGTGTTTGGCGGTTAACCCAATATATTTTTTTCGGTGTCTACAAATTATAAACGTGTTCAGCACACAGAGCTTGTGTTGCATCTTATGAAAAAATAACAATGCAAATTGCAAATTCTTTTTTAGCCCTTTTTTTGACCAT
Source organism: Drosophila imparisetae (assembly GCA_035042265.1). Classification (NCBI taxonomy): domain Eukaryota; kingdom Metazoa; phylum Arthropoda; class Insecta; order Diptera; family Drosophilidae; genus Drosophila; species Drosophila imparisetae. The sequence goes on from JAWNLP010000147.1 coordinate 1,762,393, forward strand.
ATTTTACAAATTACTTATTTATTTTTGGCAAATCCCTTAACCAAGACTCTTATTAAGTGGCAAATCAATTATTTCCATGTGCGCCAGTTCAATCAATTTTTGTTGCAACAATTCAAATTCATGCTGCAGAGAATGACGACGCTTAGGAAACAGATCCTTTCAAGTTGAAGTAAATACCCAGAACTGTGCGGCAAGTGTGTAGTGATTCTAAGAAGGAGTGAACGAGTTGTTACTGAAGTAGTGAATGTGTCCAAAACGGAATGCAGCTCTAAGACAATTGTAATATGCACAATTGAAGTGAGTGAATTATAGTTATGTGGTACAAACAATAAATATATAAATATATATAAATGATATGTAAACTAGTATTTTAGTTGTGGTTCCACGAAACAGACAACTAAATAACATATTGAACTGCTTTGAACAACTATCAGTTGAAAATGAAGTTGGTGCACGAGAAAGGAACATCGCCTTAAGACTTATGCCACAATGTTTGTCAAATCATATCCTAGCCAAAAAATTAATCGAGCGCCACTTTCATTTAAATAACAATGCAAAATGTAAGCTGCCCCATTTTGCGCAACTATTCCGATTCTCCAATCCAGATGCAATAAGCAACTGATTTGCAAGGGAATTGGCCAAACTAAGTGCTGATTGTGAAACTGTTGCATTTGATCATGCAATTAAAAATAAATATTTGGGCCTTGAATGCAAGACAAAATTAAAATGGTGTGTGTGTGTGTTGTGTGTGCCAAAAATGGACATAATATTTACGACAAGAGCAGTGCTGCAGCAGTCACAGCAACAACAGCAACAACAACAATAACATAAAAGCCAAAGGCGTTTTAGGTCTACCAATATTATTCCACACAACTTCAAACCCACAAAACGTTGGTTAGTTTTTGGTAATAACTTCAAATCTGCACTTGCCACTTTGTTGCTGAAACAGCAACAGCAACAGCAACAGCAAAAACAAAAAACCAATAACCCAACTGCAGTTGGCAAAAAGTGCATGCACAAAAACAAACACAACAAACATACACACACACACACACACACACAGTTAAAAGCACACACACGCACTTAGTCATGGATGGGCCTAGAGTTGAAATTGTATCGAATTTGCGTGCCCACATTTTTGTTGGGGGTGTGCGTGTGTGTGTGTGGGAGTGTAAAAATAATTTAACTAAAAATTGCACACAAAAATGTTGGCACCGGTTTGGCTCGGCCGGTGCACCGCACCGCACAATCCACACACCACCACAACGCACCACCGCACCTCTCTCCCATCCCACAATGTCCAGCCTCCAAGTTTGCTGTTGGTTTCTTGTTGTTGTTCGCTTTTTTTTTCAATTTTTATTTAGCCTGTTGCGACTCCTCTCTGGGGCACACATACCGCAAAATGCTGTGGGCGGCATTTGTGGCACAGTTGGTGCTGCATAATGTGGTGGGAGGAGGCGAGCGTACGCTCATATCTGGCAAGGGGCGGAAGCTGCGTGATTTGCAAATACGATGCGAAATGCTGCACAAAACATACGCAAAATTATAAAATCACTACTGCAAAAATATAAAGCGAGTCAGCAGCAGCAGCAGCAGCAGCAGCAGCAGCAACAATAACAACAAAAACCATCCCCAAAATATACAAATAGAAATGCAAAAAAAAATCAAATAAATAAATAAAACATAGCAGAACACAAAACTGACCGCACACACACACACACATATACACTGCACGTATGCAAGGCTGCACTGGGATCGTGAGCGACGGGGGCGGAGTCCAACGAGCGCCAACAGTTGAGTCGAGTGTAAAATGGGAGCAAATTGAGAGCCGGAGCCAAACTGCTCCAACTTTGCAACCCTTGCCAAGAGTGACATTTGCTGCTGTTGCTGCTGCTGCTGCTGCTGCTGTTACTGCATATGTATATGTATATGTTGTGTGTGTGTGTGTGTGTTGGGGCGGTTAGAGGAGGGGAATGCTTAATTTGCTAATTGAGAGACGTTGAGTCGAGTCGAATTGCTGCCGAGTGAGTTACGATGTGAGTTGAGTGAGCTGACGGCAAATTACAAAGCAGCCAACTCACATGTAGATCACACACACACACACAAACTCTCTTGAGACCTGCTCACTCGCAGGAGCACAACATAAAAAAGTAAAAAAAAAGAAAAGAAAAAAATAAATAGAATACGCCGTTAAAATATTTAACACTCATCATCAAAGGCGGCAAACGACTCAAATGTGGCTATATAGTAAAGTAGATGCCCAAGCAGAAATGTAAACGATGCTTTGGCAGCACGCAGACACACACACACACACACACACACACACAAACACACAGGCACACACGCACATCCAATGGCATGTGTGTAATTTACACCGAGATCCAATGAAATTTTGGTTAGCTGAATGTCAGAGACTTCACACTCACAAACACACAAGGCGCGGCAAGTTAACGCGGCGACTCAAATGGCAACAATAACAATAGAACCACACACACACACATGTGGCTGGACAGTCAAAACACACACACACACTCACGCACTGACAGTCATTCATACACTCGAACCCAAACACAGTTTTAGACACGCGCGTCGCGTTCGCAGCTGCGGTGGAGCCCAAACAATGAGAAAACCATAAAAAATGCAAATAGAAACAAAACTACAACAAAAAACAACAACAACAAAAATAAGCAAAAAATCCTAATAAAAAATAATAAAGGAAAATCAAACGCGTGTGTAACTAACAAATATGTTCCTGCATGTGAAGCACCTCAATTCAATTTATCAGTGCAAAAACTACTCAAAGTGAAGAAGTGAAGTGATTACGAATAAAATTTAAGGTGATTTATAATATATATATTTGATAACGGTAAAGTATAGATATAAAATAAATTAAATATGCATTTCAGATATTTTTTGATTGTGATTTTAGTTATGTGATCTAAAAATATTAGTGCTAAGAACTGATTGATAGAAACTTAATCTTTATGATGACCTTTGTGCCTTGAGTTAAGCGATGTCACTTACATATATACATACATATATATGGAGACAGCTGAGTCCACCACCTTCCTGCACAAATCTAAGAGCAGTTTTTAATTACATTTCTTAGTTGCCGCTGTTGCACACGTATTGCTAGGGAAAGCCGATGTTGTCACTCTTGAATGTGCCTGGTTGCCATGGATATCAGTTTTCATTTGGATTTCTGCTGACGTTTTCGTTGTTTGTTTGCATTTTTTATTAATATTGAATGGAATTTAATTGCCATAAACAAAAGAGGACGTTTTACCGTATACACGGCTCCCGTCACACGACTCAGTTGCATCTCTCATAATTTTTTGTTTTTGTTTTTGTTGTTGACTTGTTGCCCCCGTTGTGTATTTATAAAGACATAAAAACTGAAGAAAAAAAAAAAAAACGGCGCAAGACAAACGCCATAAAAACTAAATATGATGCGTATCAAAGGTGGCCGCTGGATTGCTGGGTGGTCCAGCGGTTCTATTCAGTTCAGTTCCGAACGGAACGGTTCGGTTCGGTTTGGTTCGTTTCGTTGCAGGGAGCCAGTGTGCTGTTAATCCGCTCAACTCTATGGCAGATGGCTGCATGAAAACGTCTTTTAGTTTTATGATTAAAGTCGTGCTGTGTGGAATGTATTTGACAACATGTCATGTAAAGTGCAGGGCTTCTCTTGCCACACCCCTCCTCACGCCAACCACAACACCAATGGCCAGCCCCAGCACCACTTCCTCGGCCCCAATGCCAAGCTGCATGCTGATGGTCTGTATGGGGTTGTTGCACACTGGGATCGGGTATTCGGCAGGAATTGCTGTCTGTCAAATGCTGCACATTGCAGGTGGGCGCCCTGCTGCAAGTGTGGTGGCCGAGAGCAATCAACAGCAATTTGGCAAAACCCAGACGCTGCCCAAACCCAAGCAGTGTAAGGACATGCACTGGATTTGTGGGGACATCCGTGTCAAAACAATGTACGCACTAGAAGTCATTTAATTTGTTAAACTCGGTGATTTCGACAAACTCGCCAAGTATGTGTGTGCGTGTGTGTGTGTGTGTGTGTCAGTTCTGTTGTTTGGGGTTGCGGATGGGCAGCTTGAGACCAAAAGTATCAAGCAGGATATGTGCGATGTGAGTTGCAACGACAACGGTGGCAACATGCATCGTCAAGTTTCCACACTGCACAGCAGAAGCAGGGGTCAGCAAGATTATATAGAATATGAATATGAAAATGTTGAATATACGAGTATATATCTACTCTACTACTCTACAGTTTCACCAGATGTCGATAAATATAAATCAACATAAATTACAAATCTATATAAATATAAATATTCAGGAGCAATTGCAAAAGATTAAGAAATATCTCAAATTCGAATAGTACTCAGTTATTTTTGGGTAAGTAAATTTCCCAATAATCGGCTGACCAGTGTAATCTAAAGGAGACACACTTAGTGGCATGTGGGAGGGGCGTGTGTAGAAGGGGCGGGGCGCCTTCAAGTGTTGTATGCGTCTGCGGTTGCACGTTGCCTTTGTCGTTGTCGTTGTCGTTACTGTTGTCATTATTGTTGCTTTTGCTGCTGCTGTTGCAACTGCAGTTGAAGCTGCATTCAATGCATCATTTATGCATTTTAACAATCTAAAGCCCCAGGGCGACCCTTCAAGTGTTGCAAGGGGTGTGGGGGGCTGGTGTGGGATTGTGCAAGCCGCCGGATATGCAAATTATGTTATGTGTCAAGCAGTCGGAAAATTCATTTTAATTGCCGTACAACTGCAATATAGCATTTACGTCCACAGGTAGGGGCGTGGCTTTTCACACTTAACAGCAGAGCGATGGGCAGGGTGGGAGGATAAGGCGGAGGCTGCTTGAGGTGCTAATAAACTGTTAATGGGTGTTGCCGGCTCTTTCCATTGAATAAATCTCTGGAAATGCGTTCGTAAAATGAAGTTTTATTTTTTTGGGTACGGGGGGATTCTGTGTAGTTTTGCGCAGGTGGGTGTTGCTCGGGGGCGGGTGAGTTGTGGCATATGGAATGAGGGCCCAGCCACATGCATGCTCACCGCAAACGAGCCACTCAACGAGTATTTCAAAATAACAGACAGCCGCAGGCTGGCTGACCAGTAAAACCAAATGAAACCAAACCAAACCAAACCAAACCAAAGCCGACTTCATCAACAGTAACAACAATAATAATAACAACAATAGCAGCAGCACTTGTTACAAAAACAACATCAACAAGTTTAGTTGCAAGCTGCAAACTACAATTGCAACAACTACAACAACAACAGCAGCTGCTCAAAATGCAATTTTTCACTTTACGCAGAGGCCTGTGTAAAATCCAATCAAGCCTCAAAAATGCTAAAAGCCTGCTTCGGCAAACCAGCTGCAATTTCTGGCTCCTAGTGCTGCTCCACTTGGTGCTCGAACTGCTCCGGCTGCTGCCCCTGGTCCTGGCAAAGGAGGCCGCTTAAAAGCAAAAGCCAAAGCAAGCTGCGGGCAGGCGCAAACAAACAAGGACTTCCACTCCAACTACAACTCCTACTCTAACATCACCTCGAACTCGAACTCCGGCCCAGGCAGCTCTCAACGACAGCAATCCGGACTTATTACGCCACTTAAAGCTTGAAAATGTCACAGACAACTACGCAATGCTCCCATTTGACACAATGCACTTCACATACCCTTTTCAGATATCCGCACATTTATCAGTGATGTAATCAGTACTAAACAAGGATTATTAGTGTTAGCTCGCATCCTTGGCCGATTTATGCAGCCCGAGTCGATAACTGTAAGTCATAGAAAGAATAGTTCTTGATGGATCTCCAGCATAATTATAAATTTTGACCAATCAAATCGTTTCTAATACATTTTGGATTGAATTCAAGCAACCAATTTGTTTATGAATCAGAAACCTGATGTCTTCTTTTACTTTTTGTTTTTTTAATTAAATTACTTTTAACTTTGTTTTATTATTATGTTTTATTACTTTTAACAACATGATGATGATGATCTTCAAGTGGATGCTCTTGAACATAACCATTCTTTGATGATTTCACCTGTAAATTCTCCCATGAGGTGATTTCATCCAAAACTATGTTTCGATGCATGCAACATCACAGGTTCATTAGGCTTAACGTTGGTTAGGGGAAGCAGTTGCTACCTCAGTCAGTCATTCAGTCAGTCAGTCAGTCAGTCATTCAGTCTGAGTTGACAGCCTTCGGATACCAGATAATTCAATGGACATAAAATGTCGTCACATTGTCGCCTGGAGGCCACCAACACCAACACCAACAGCAACAGTAAAAGCAACAGCAACAACAACCAGCGGTTGCAACTGGCTGTGGCTTTGGCTTTGGCTGTGGCAGCACTTCGTTGTGTGCCTCGTGTGACGGCATCTCGTTTGGCATCGTTTTGTTTCTTCGTCGTTTATCAAATGGCCAACGGGTGACGCTGCTGGGCAGCGCGTCGGCTAAGTGACAAGCAAAACCGCGAATTGACCAGAGAAAGTCCAACTCCAGTTGCAGTTGCAGCCGTTGCCTTTTTTTTGGGGGCACAACACGCGTGCACACACACACCAGACACCAAGCACACCAAGCACACCAAGCACACGAAGGACACCAAGGACACACAAGGCATAGAGCAGAGGCAATGGGCTAAAGGACACATGCACATGCAGCTAGACAGGACGTGTGCCGCTGCACGTTATTAATGCAGTCTGCAGGCGAGTGCGAGGACGAGGACGAGGAGGAGAACGAGTAGCACAAGATGCGTGCCTCGTGCCTTTCAGTTTTTGTTTTTCGGCTTGCTCCCTTAGCCCTCGGTCTGCTGGCTGCTGACTGGTGACTGGTGGTTGGCGCCTGCTGCATTGCCTGGGAGCATTGTTTTGGCCCAAAGTTGACCGAAAACTTGGGATTGTTGGTTTGCTCGTTTTTGATTCTCTGGCCAGCCAGCAAGCCAGGCAGTCGACCAGTAAAGGGGGGGCCAGCCGGAAGGATTGCATTGCACTGCATCGTCCTCAAATGCTGCAATTGGGTTTTGTTGCATTTTGGAACGGAGACAGGCACAGGGACCGGAGCAGGGGCGTCACTCAGAGGCGTGTTACTGTATCAATTTATGGTTGAATTTGGTGTCTTCTCTTTGGCTGTTGATTTCTGCCCAGACCTTGTGTCTGCGTGTGTGTGTGTGAGTGTGTGCCATTGGATTGGATGTGTGGCAGCCTGGGAAGTGTTCTCGGCATGCCGGAAATAAGTTTGCCGCCCGCAAAGTTAGTTGATTTAGGCATTAAAGTGAATCCAATGCTCTCCAGTCACCAGACAGCCTCATCCGTCCTGCCTTGCCGAGGCTCGTTCAGCACGGAAGACTCTTGAGCGTTTATAAACAATGTATGGCTTAATTTGCTGTTAGTTAGTAGCAAATGTTGTTAATTTAGAGGCCGTAAACACAAGTCAACATATACAGATTGCTTAATGTTCCAACATGGATGCAAGTTAAGATCATGCTAATGCCAAAAACAACAAAGAGCCCAACATTTTCAGGCTATAAAGTGCAATAAAAACACACGTGCTTCTCCCATCGAAAGCGAGCTCAAAATACGCACACTGCTCTGGAATATTCTATGAGAGAAATTCCACAAATACCACCAGGTATTTTAATAACTACATATTTGTAGTGAGTAAGCTATGCTCGGTCTACGCTCTCTAAGTTCATTCATAAGAAATAGTTTGGCTGCACAACATTTTCACTTATTATCTTCAAAAATGATCACAGTTTCAGCTTGCGTTACTTTCAAACTGATATTAATCAGCGTTCAATCAATTTCAGGCTAAGCAATTTTCTTGACCCTTTGGGAATTAGCAGTTGCTAAAGAATTTTGACAAATTTCGACGTTTTGTGCTTAGAATGCGTTAACATAAAATGTTCAAATTGAAATAATATAACTGCTTGCATACACACAAACACATACACACACTCACACACACGCACACATACAGCTGGACACACACACACACATTCATGAAATACCACAGACGGGGAATAAAAACCCAAAGTCCAATTAAAATTTAACTACATCAAAGTAGCAGCAGCCGCCGCATCAGTAGCTATTTTAGATGAGACATCGACGACACCTACACAAACACACACACACACACACAGGCATCTGAATATATATATATACAATACATATACATATATAGCTATAACATTTAACAAGTTTAGTATTTTTGGGTTCGAGTGCTTTGTGGGAGCACAACAGCTGGACACGTACATGGCCATGCCAACTATGAGCAACAAAAAAAGAAAAAAAAAAAGATGGGGAAGAATGACCAAACAACACACGCACACACGCACACACACACACACATACACACATAGTCGCAGCGTATCCATGGCATGTTGAAAATTGCGCAGCTTTACGGCAAATGCCGCAAATTGAAACAATTTACATGTTGTACATGTGTGTGGGGCCATCAAAGGGTTAAGCTTGCGTGTAAACCGTCTGCTCACGTCCATGTGTGTGCGTGTGTGTACGTGTATGTATGCGTGTGTTGACCGGCTATTGATACCAATGCGGGATTGTGCAGCGTCGCCATCGCCTCTAACAAAACCATGAATTTTGATTTAGCCCCAAGCCAGCAAGTTGCTTTTGAGCAACAACAACAGCAACAACAACAACAACAACAACAAAATTGCCAGTCGCGCAAAAAATGAAAAATGAACAGCAGAAAAACGGCAACAATAGCAACAACAACAACTAGGTGACAAACCACGCGTGACCCAGCACTGGCCAAAAAAAAAAAATGAAGAAATTTCCTTGATGGTGCCTGAATGGTAAGCGCGGATTATGGCGCGCTTCTCCGGCAGAGTTTAAGCTGGCCAACACTTTTTGCCTTTTCTTTTGTCCACAATTCAATAACGTGCGGCTTGCCCAACTGCTGCAACACGCTGCCACCACGAGCAGCCCAATATGCCCAAAATATTATTGTCTACGCATAATAATTTGTGCAATTGTCAGTGATTTGCTTGGATTATAATTGGGATATTTTTGGTATACTTTTCGAAGTGGATTATTCTGCAAACATCTTATTTTGAAACGCTCGCCGAGATCTTCTATAGAAACGAAGAGAAGCCTTTCAATCTTGGAATGCATTTGTGTGGCTCGTGTTGGGTAGGTCATTAAGCAACCCACAAGAGCCGACTCGACTGTTACCCGCCGGTCGCTCCTGTTCCGTATGGCTTGGTAATAACCTTTATAAAGTAAATTTACAATAAAAGGCAAATGGCAAATGGCGGATGGCGGATGGTAAATGCTGAATGGAGGAGAGTGGTGAATGGAGAATGTCGGATGTCGAAATGGCTGCGACACGCAGCCTCCGTTGTCCATTATGTGCCGTCTCTGCTCTCTGCTCTCTGTTCTCTTCTTTTTTCTTCCTTTTTTTGGTCCTGCTGTTGTCCGGCGCTTCTCTTTTGTTGCTTTTTGGTGCTTTGCTGCCCACGCGCCAACACGTTTGGCTTCCGTTGGATTTTCGCCGCGATTTCCTTTCGCGCTTTATCATACCCATATATCCATTCCCATACCCATTGTGATTGCCATTCCCAATAGTCTGCGTTTTTTTCTCAGTTTTTTGTTTTTTTTTTGTATTTGGTTGTGCTTGTTGGCCAAAAGTCAACCCATGAGCTGTGGCATTTTTAAGTAATTTTTATCGGTCAACTGAAGTCGGGGTAAATTGGGGAACATTTTCGGTGGGGTGATGGGGGCAACTGGACAACTGTTTGTGGCGTCGTCGATGGGGGCGTGGTTGGTACAGTAGAAAAATCTGCAGCTAGGAATTTTAAAGTTGTTACATGACCCAACAGCAACAACAACAACAATGACAACTCCGTCGACAAGGTCAACGGATGCGGTCAGAATATACATCCTACCCACACACCCCGCACCCCATTTCCCCTCTACCGTTTCACTGTGCGTGCCTGTTTGAACTGGACACGGCATGTGGAAATACTGGCACTGACTGATGATGATGATGGGATGTTGTTGCAATGTTGGACTATTGGGTTGGAGGAGTGGAGCAGGAGGGGCTGGGTTGACGTTTGGGCGGCCAGCGTCGACAAGTGACAAAATATGCAAGTATCAAACCACAAATTCTCACCCGTGAGTCGACAATCATTTTGACACTGGTTACAGCAAGGCGCAGTCGTTGCATGTTGTCGACGCGGATGAGGACTAGATTTGCGTTTGGATAGTTGCATGCCACAGTTAGCCACATGTCCTGTGCCAGTTCCTGTCGTTCATTCCGTCTGCCCAGAGAGCACCAATGTGCTTTGTCGCGTTGCAGGAAATTGAAAAGTGCAACGCAAATTGCGTTCCGCTGAAGGTTGCACGTTCAACGCTCAACGTTAACCATTTCATACTCATGATGACGCCATTGCCCCAGCGTCGAGTGGTTGACAATTGATTTGTGTTTATGTGTGCTGTCCGGGCAGCTCACAGCCAGGACCTGCACGGACAATGCACCATTCACCACTCACTATGCAACATGGCCATGTAAAATGCCGTTTGGCTGTGATTTAAAGACATTAACATGATGGCTCTGCAAATTTGGTGGCCAACACGAGCTGAAATTTAAGTCAATTTAATCTCAGCGAATATCCCGCGGCTTGCACTCTCCATTCTGCAGTCTTACATAATTTATTTTGCATTTGCTCATCAAGAACTTTTAAGGCTCTAGAGGACTATAGGTTTTCGAATAGCCCGCGCAGATCAAGTTCGATTATTTTATGGATAACTGCCTCCGTTTCTGGAATATCTTCTTATTAATACTCAATATGCAAAGGCTTATTATCAATCAACTGTCCAAATTTCATCAAGATCGGATAAGAAATAGCGAATATAGAATATAATTATTCGATATCAGAACATAATAACAGCGATATCGATACTGCAACCGATATAATTATAATTATGATAATAAACATAATTATAATAATACTAATAACTGTAATATTATTCTTAATAATAATATTAATAATAATAATAATATTAATAATAATAATAATAATAATAATATTAACAATAAGTATTGTAAACATTTTGAATAAATGTCTGAGCGGCATCAAAGTAGGCATGACTTTTCACTGCAAATCCCAGCAGGCTACGCATACGTATCAGCACATTTTTTGTAGTACTGTCGGAGTGTGAGTGTTTCGACTCTGTCAAAAAATAAAAAAAACTTTTTCGGCTCGATTTGCTTGTAATTTGTGTCGCTTAAAGTAAGTAAAATAATCGCTGGATCATTATCGTTGAATGCTTATTGAATCTAACCAATATAGTCAGGAGTAATTGGATAACAATGGACAACAAAGAACAACAGGAAATTTATCTGTCCGATGGCGATCATACCTACAAGCGCAGCAGCTTTTTGGGCAAGGGTGCCTTTGGCAAGTGCTACAAAATAATCGATGCGAATACAAATGATGTCTTCGCCTGTAAAATCGCGGCAAAGCGGCGAATGCGGGCAGTGCGGAACACAGATGCGGAGAATTCTCAAGAAATAAATATTCACAGCGGCCTAAATCATCCCAACATTGTCAAGTTCCACAGCTTCTTTGAGGATTCGCTGAACATTTTTATGGTGATGGAGCTGTGCAATCGATCCACGATGTATGAGTTGATTCGGTGTCGGAAGAGAATAACAGAACACGAGACAAGATTTTACCTATCCCAGATAATACAGGGTGTTAAGTACCTGCATGATAATCGCATCGTTCACTGTGATCTTAAGCCGCAGAATATTTTTCTCAATGACCAGTTGCACGTGAAAATCGGTGACTTCGGCATGGCAAAGCGTATCGAATTCGACGGTGAACGCAAGAAGCAACCGTGCGGAACTCCCGCCTTTACTGCACCAGAGATTCTGACCATGTTGGGTTACTCCTTTGAGGTGGACATCTGGGCGATTGGCTGCATCATGTATATGCTGCTGGTGGGCGAGACGCCGTTCAATTCAAACAATGCGGAGGTCACTCAAGAGAAAATCAAGAGATGCGAGTACAATTTGCCAAGTTTTTTTAATAAGCCGACTGCGGATATAATCATTGCCATACTGCAGCTGAGCCCGGAGAGTCGCCCAACCATTGGACAGCTGCCGAATTATGAGTTCTTCAAGGCGTCGGAGGTGCCCACGTTCTTGCCCATCTCTTGCCTAACGGAGGAGCCGCAAATCGACATCACTGATACCATCGAGCATCCCAATCAATGCAAGTCGCTGGTGGAACTCTGCAGCTCGACAGATGGCACCGACTTGTACTCTGCCTTGTTAAGTGTGAACTCGGGGCAGATGTGTCGCCAAAACGAGGACTATCGCAGGGATGTCGAAAGTCTGCATCAGCAGCTGACCGATCTCATCAATAACAAGCCTCGCTTATTGCAACACAACGACGAGAACCCCGATCCAGCTGCCCAGCCGCTCCTCTGGATATCGAAGTGGAAAGAATACAGTATTAAACGCTTCTTTGCCTATGAGCTGTGTGACGATAGCATCGGAATAATGTTCAAGGACACCAGAAAACTAATACTGCTGTCCAATCAAATCCATATGCATTTTATCGACAAGGAGGGCAAAGAGACTCACATAACTACGACGGACTACTGCAGCACTATATATGCTGATATGCAGACGATGTCTGAGGTTAAGGACTATTTCAGCACGCATCTGCGGAAGGTAGGAGCCAAGAATGTCATCGGCGAAAGCGATAAGATATCCCCCATGCCTCATCTGTTCCGCTGGTTTGGCACAACTAAAGCGACTGTCATGCAGTTGACCAACGGTTCGGTTCAGTTTAACTTTACGGATCACACGAAGATCATTCTATGTCCTCGCATGAACGCCGTCACGTACATGGATAACAAGGATAACTTTCGCACTTATCGATTTTCGACTATTGCTCAATATGGGGTCGCCGAGGATGTATTTCGCAAGATACGCTTTGCTCATAAGCAACTTGGAGAAATGCTGGTCACGATGGCGGCTTCAGCACCTCAGCAGAACAGCAGTAAGATGTCCACAGGATCCGGCTGACTTTGTTCTCATTTCGCCTGGCCTAGCTTACTTTACAAATTGATTTCATTGTTTGAATTATTTTAAAATTGATTTGATATTTTGTTAATTAAAATGTTAATTGCAATAAGTTGCTCATCGAATCTTATAAGAAATGTTTTGAAGAAAGAACTAAACAAATAAATAAAAATGATCCTTTGAAATTATGTATAAAAAATGAAGCAACTTTGTGTGCAAAAACCATGATAAAATGTGGCAGCCCCAAATAAATTAAATATGTCCACATAAATCATGATAATCCTTGAAAAGTGCTTGAAATTTTCCTTGTCAGCTTTCCGGTTACTCTTTAAAGGAAAATCCCAAATGTCTCCTGTTTTTCTTTTCTTTACTTTTCTAATGCACTAAACCCTTTAATTTGAAGCATTAAGCTCTATTTTACTAGCTTATAAAGCTAGTTGGAGGGAGTAGAGCAAATTAGAGATGCAAGTGTCGCTTATGCCCAATTTGGTTGCATGTAAGTGGGTTAAATTGCTTCTGCTGTCTCCGTCCACAAATACCCAGCAAATCCGGACCTTTGGCCCCGCAAATATGATTGCAAGTTTATTACACTAGGTGCCAGCAGCACGGCAGTCGAGTGTCCCACTCCAGGCTCCAGGCAGCGTTAAATCTATTGAACAGAATCTTGAAAGAAAAACAGGCAGAAGGAAGCATCCCCGACCCCATAAAGTATATTTATATTCTTGATCAGGGTCAACAGGCGATGAACTCGCGGATCTCAGAGACTATAAGAGCTAGAGACTTCAAATGTGGAATATAGGTTCTTGTATACCTGGCGCAGATCAAGTTTGATTATTTGTTCGATAACTGCCTCCGTTTCTGGAATGCCAATACTGTTCTATTTCCGATAGCAATAAATGCCGCCATTTTAATGTCCGAATCTTATAATTAATACACAATATGCAAAGGCCTATTATCAATCAGAAATTTCATCAATCATCATCGATCGGGTAAGAAACACCGAAGTTATAGTCGAAAGTAGATTCTCATATTGGCTTAGTTTATTTCACTCTGCAGTCCGTGTGCCTGCCATAACTGTGCAAAACTTTTTAAAGAGGAAACAACTAGAGTATATATAACAACTGGTCTTAGGGTATATCGTAGTCGATCTCACTCGACTACAGCATTCTTGTTTTGTATATCAAATTTATTTTAAGAATGCACTAAAATAATGTGGGTTAACATACATTCGACTTATTCAATGAAAGTGTCATTTCTGATAGGTTCTTTATATTTAAGGATTTAAAGTTAAATTTGCCTCTTATAAATGCACATACGTAGATATCTAATTAATTCTTCCAAACCTGATAATGAATCCTAATCCTATGAAATGCAACTGTTTATTTTCAGCTGGCTAAGGAAGCGAGCGAGTTTCGTTAATCCTACAGTGTTTTGGGCAAAGTCGACAAGATTGTGCGCCTAAAAAAAGTGCAGGCTCACTCTCAAGGACATCTGGAGCAGTTTGAGCAAGAGCCGCAGCAGCACACTCCACATTATTCGCACCATCACCTGCACCACACGCAGCAGCAGCAACAACAGCAACAGCAACAGCACCACCACCACCACCAACAACAGCAACCACAACAAGAACAACATCAGCATCAACAGCTACAGTACAGCAATCACTACAGCACAGAGCAGCAACTTGGCAACAGCAACAGCAACAACAACAGCAACAACAACATCAGCAGTATTAACTACAACAGCAACAACAACAGCGATAAGATGCATTTGACAACCACAAGCACTAATTCGACGGCATCTAATGCCAATAGCAACAACAACAACAATAACAACAATAATAATAACAACAACAACAACAACAATAGCAACAACACTGCCAACAACAACAATTCAAGCAGCAGTAATAACACAAGCAACACAAATGGCTCCAACAACAACAACAACAGCTCGAGTAGCAACAACAACAACAACAACACCGAACAAAACACACCCCCAACACCAGCCCAGCTACTTAACGAGGCTTACACCAAGATGACTTCAGACATTTTGGCCGAACGCACTTTGGGCGACTTCCTTACCGAACATCCCGGTGAGTTGATACGAACCAGCAGCCCCCTCTTCGTCTGCACCGTCCTGCCACCACACTGGCGCTCCAATAAGACGCTGCCGGTGGCCTTCAAGGTCGTCTCCCTGGGCGATATCATGGACGGCACCATGGTAACGGTGCGTGCCGGCAACGATGAGAACTACTGCGCTGAGCTGCGCAACTGCACCGCCGTCATGAAGAACCAGGTGGCCAAATTCAATGATTTACGATTTGTCGGACGCAGCGGCCGAGGTGAGTGTATTATTATATATCTGCTGAGTCTATAGCTCCGCCATCAACCCTAGCTCACGCACGAGTGCAAGCATCTTTCCGGGGTTGTCTGTGAAACTCATAACATTCACCCCTAGGATGCTGCATCTTCTCCTATTTAAGGCGACTCACTATGCTAGGATGTGTATTGAGGATTATTCCTCGCTTTTGAAAAACCAGCATAGTTCGCTACTATAAATACCCATTTTAGTTAGGTGACTTCTTAGTCTACAATGTCCTGTCAAGGTGAGTTTATCTCGTCAATATTTGTGAGTTTCAAATTTATCAAAATATAATTTATATAATTATATAGTAGTTGGGCTCCTTCGACTACAGCATTCGTACTAGCTGATTATAATTTAACAAATTTCAATTTGGAAATACGATTTCCGACATAATAAAAAGCCGATAATGGGAAGCAATTACTACTATAGTTGGCAAGCTCATCGAATTTCTTAGAGCTCCAAAGAATTGTCACTTCAATAAGCTTTAAGATGTTGTTTCCAATTACGGCTTATCTTCATAATGCGCGAGTGCGTCTTTATTTGTTGAAGAATTGAGAGCAACTTAATTAGGAAGAATACAATGCGAAAGAGAAACAAAATACATCTCTGACCAGAGAATCGATATTAATCGATTTAGCGATACATAAGTATTAAACGTTGCTGTGGTATTCCAACATATTTCAACAGAAGAGCATTTTGGTTACCTGCATATCGTATCTGAGAGTTTGTTTTATTAACAGTTTAACTTCTATATAACATATATATATGACACTTTATCGCTGTCTCCATTTCGCCATGTGTTGGAAATCCATCATTTGGTGACCAAACAACTTTTGAAGTACTTCTCAGCAGTCAGCAGTCAGCAGTTGGCAGTCGGCAGTCAATTGTCAGCAGTCGGTGGTTGTTGGTTTTGTTGGAGCCCTTTTCTTTCCTTTGTGGCCGAAATGCACTCGAAACAATTTGTTCAATTATCGCCCCCGTCCACGCTGCTGTCCTGCCGTCCGCTGAGTGGCAAAAGTTTTGAGTGCGCTCTTCTCAACGCCATCTCTTTTGTCCAAGTGTTATTCAGCCACTTTTTGCACTGCCAACAATTTATAACTTCTTTTTTATCCTATTACTGTTTCTTTTTTTTCTTTCTTTTTTTTGCGCCGTCATCCTTTTGTATCCTTTTGTAACCGCTTGTAAAGGGCTGTACAAAATTGTCAGCAGTTCATTAGCAGACGAGTTCCGAATTCTGCAGTCTTGTCCTGCCCCCCACATCGTCCATCTGCCCAAATCAGTGGATTCATCTTAAAGAGTTTAATAAAGCGTCAAGCGAAATGAACTGAGGCTTGTGTTAAAGTCTTGTTGACTCAGCATTATTAAGAGGTAGTGAAATGATTTTGTTAAATACAGGTATTTTTAACTGAATTTTAAATATGGACACCCCAACGAAATGGCGACTGAATCAAGCCAAAACCAAACTCAGTTTTTGCACTGTCAAACGAGACAGACGGCGCAGGAGACGGCGGGTGGGCGGAGAGGGACTGGGGCTTACGCATCCGCTGCGGTAGAACCGCAAAAACCAAAGCTTCAACTGCGGCATTTGTGACACAGAGAGAGACAGAGAGAGAGACACATAGAGAAATACAGAGAGAGAGAGAGAGAGAGACAGAGAAAGAATACAAGGGCAACGGACCCGCACCAATGTCCGAGTGTCCGTTGTGCCGCAGCATTCATGCATTGTCATTCATGGGGCATGCCAATAGACGCGTCCATCGGCTCACTTCTCATCTCTCATTTCTCATTTTTGTGTCTCCCATTTTCATTGGCAATCGCATTGAGGCGTTTAATTGTAAATTTTCCCATTCATTTAGGCCGTCTGGCAGCCAGTGAGTTGCAACGACAACTCTGCTGGGCTAACGAGCCGCCCCAGACTATGGCCACGGTTCCAATATCCCCAGCCACAGTGCCCACCTCCCCCCAATGAACATGCAGCTACTGCTGCAACGCCACCATATTCGCGTCTCGTTTTGACAGGCAGTCGCAATAAAAAAGAACAAAAGGCCTTTTGTTGTTTGGCCACAGTCCGTGTTTGATTTTGTGCTGACGCACAGCTTTGCCGTGGCATGCCACATATGAAATCAAACCGCATTTGTATGCTTGCTATAAGTAAATTATGCACATCCTAAGACGCGGTTAGGTTTGCAAAGATTTGCCATTGCGTGTGTTAATTGCAACGGTTCGCCTGTGGTTTGCTTCAATTTGATTTGGTTTCCGTTACGCTGCGTATGAGTGATTTGTGTGGCACTCGCTGATAATCGTTGCGCCTCACTTGACCGCTGCTGCCATTTTGTTTTAGCTACTGTTTTAGCTGCTGTCGCCTGCAAATTACAATATTGTATAGCATAACTCCGCCTTCTCTTTCTAATCTACGTCCCAGCCCCAATCCCAACCCCAACCACAACCAGCCCCGTCAGTTGGCCCTTCGGATATCGTGTGCTCGTGTCATGCAATTTAATTACCTAGGCATCGATTTATTTGGCCCCGCCGCCCTGCACTACGCTACACTTTTAATTAGCAAAGTGCCATGCACATCCACATACACACACACACACACACATACAAAGGGCAGGGGGAGTGGGTGCACAGTCGGTGGTGCCAGTTGGCGATTGTTACGAGAGTTTGCCACGTCGATAACTTCTCCATCGCATCATATCACAAAGCAACGCACCACTCCCCGCACCACAACACAACGCAACACAACACACCACTCCGCACCGCACCGCAAATCATCCCATCGCATCAACATTATCGATAAGGATGGCAAGTTAAGCTTTGGGTTCGCTGCGTTGAGGTTTCTATTTACACAACTCTCTCAAGCCATTTAAGACAGCCGCAAAATGAACTGTGCTCCACCCCCAACCCCCCACCAAGCCAAGGCAAACAATCGAAAGTGAAAGGCGATGTTGGCCCCGACCAAAAAAAAAAAAAATATATATATATATACATATATAAAAACACAAACGACAAAAAGGGCGCCCGTTTCATAAAATTTTTTCGGATCGGGTGAGAGTTTTGGGTCTGGATTGGGGACGTGGCTTGCGTCGGTTTCCGTTGCTGTTGCTGTTGCTGTTGCTCTGGAGTAAACCAAAGGCAAGACAAATGCCTGCCAAAAGTCGAGAACCCCTCAGCTGTGTTCTAGCCTTCAAAAGAAGGCGTTAAAAAGGCAAGACAGCAACACCAACAACAACAACAACAAATGTATAAGAAAGGCAAAGCTTAATACAATACCCTAATAAAAAACTTCTATGAACTGACACCTTGACTGCTAGAGCGAGTTGGAAGGAGGACGGAGCGGGGAGCACGAAGCACGAAGCACGGAGCGGGGAGCGTGGATCGGGGAGGTGGCACAATCTGTGTGAAAAGGACACGCGTTGAGTCTAGAATTTTGTAAGCGCACACAATTTGCTTTTGGTTTCTGGGGTTCTTATCGTTGTTTTGTTGTGGGTGAACTGTTTGGGGTTCGAGTCTGGGGCTTTGGGTTCTAAGAGAAAGAAAGAAAGCAACAGGCAGGCATTAAATTGTGTCACTTACAGTTATGATGAACTCACTTGTAAAGATCTCAGCGAGATAAGGCACAGGATTAGCAGCTCAAGCATTCTCTGAAGCATTCATAAATATTTGGCATATAAACTCACGATAGGGTTGAATGTTGATAGTTATCCAAATATGAAATTAGAGTTGGTATTAGTTTTTCATTTGAAATGCATTTATGAGACGGCATCATTAAACTATTAGATATGTTCGATGATAGCTCGCCCAGCTTGCCGGCAGCTAGCGTCGACAGTCGCCGTGATCCAACCGCTGACGCGCCGATGCGCCGATGCGGATGCCTTCCCAACATTCGCCGTTACCCAGCCGCGGTTAGGCGCCATGCAGTCGCTTTACAAACGGCTGCAGAACAATTCTAAGCTGTTAGGCGCCGATGCGGATCCCTTTGCGACAATCACCGCTACCCAGCCGCTGTTAGGGGCAAGCAGTCGCCTTACACACACCTGCATAACAATTCTAAGTATTTAGGCGCCAAGCGGTCGCCGTACAAGAGGCTGCATAATATCACATACAGTGAGGGACACCTTACTTAGAACAATGTCAAAGAAAAGAAGTAATTGCCTGCCATTAACTAATCATTCATTATTTTTCAAAAATTCCAAAGACCGATGGTAGGTACGTATATTAACCACCTAATTTAATATATGACCCCAATAAACTGGGGTTTCCCCACCTGGTAGGTAGGATTACTTTTTTTACTTTTGTTCTAAATAAGGTGTCTCCCACTGTATGTATTTAGGTTGAAGTATTTTATATAAATAAAGAGCCTGCTCGTCAGAGCGGGCAGTTCGATTCTAAACGTCGACTCCGCACGTTTGATTTCACACTACACGTGATTCAGACAGATATGTAAGTCTCCTCCGCCAATATAATATATATGTATGTATGTATATGTATATCAATTAATTTGTATGTGTATTAATAGCTTAACAAACCCCAAAACTCTTTGCCTCTCGAGTAAATATGATTTTTTAATAAAATTGTACATAAAATGTTGTTGAAGTTTGTTTGTGCTGTGCCCCGATTAATTGCTATCGAAACTCCTTCGACTGTTGGCAACATTTAGTGGAATGGATGAAGGAAGCATTTCGTGTGCAACATTAAAATCAAAGCTGTTGACAAATAACTGAAATCCTTGTTGCAAATCCTTGGCAATTTACAGAACAAGCGTAATAAATCAATTGGGTAATGAAAGGCATACAACACCTACACGTGTCATGCAAGGGTGTGGAGTGTGGGTGTTGTGTGTGGTGTGTATTGCGTGTGTGTGGGGGCTGTGTGAAGTGTGGCGCCGTAAGACAAAGTGGAGTAGGCCACACACGCACAGCCATACGCACATATTTGCCTGTCTGTCAATGTTTGTGGCTGTATCACAAATCACAAGAAGGCGTTTCCTACACACGCACACACACGCACACACACACGCACACTTAGACAACTTAGGCAGAAGAGAAACGATTCGTAAAATTTACAATTTGCGGATTATTGGCAATTACATTTTTGGCTCATCTCTTCGAACGCAAATACTCAAATATTTACACCGCTTGTCATATTTTACACACATTTGGCACACTCACCCACACCTGCTCAGTCGCTTATTTGTTTTTTCAGCCATTTGCAAACATGGCAGCCAAATTTGAAATTTCACTTTACCTTCTCAGAGGTAAGCCCTTAAAAGCATTCTGAGCCTTCTAATCCAGCCAGTAAGTCGGCCAACACAAAACGTATTTTGTGGCTTATTTGGTTTCCCTTCCAGTTTTCAGTTTTCTTTTAATGCATCATTTTCTTTCTTACTTTTATTTTTTCCTTGATACTTGGTGATTTATGAGACTCACAGCATTGGCAGCAAAACTGTTTTGGCCAGCGATTGGATATTGCAGAGGGTCAGGCTTAGCATATTTGATTACAGCAGCCTACGGAGAAAGAAGCCTTTTTCTGGTATTCGAATAGGTTTCAGCGATTGCAGTTGCTTTTGATTTAAGATAAACGTAAACACTCAGTTTAAATATAAACTTAATATTACTGAGAATATTCATTTACTGATCGAAGTATACCAATGAAATAATGAATATAAATACATAATACAGAAAACTTGTTGAGCTGTAAACATGTATTTGCAATGAATGCAACGACGAAGCAATGTCAACACTTTCATTTTGTACAATCTGTAATTCTAATAATCGCCATAATGTAATATCCTCAAACTGCCGGCTACAAGTCAGAGTCAGAGAAAGAATAGCCGAGAAATAGCACAACAATGAACTAAACTTTATGACAATGAGGGCTAAATGCGGAAAAGCATTTGCAGCAAACAGGACAAATGGACGGAGGCCAAAGGACGAAGACACAAATGCCACTTGAAGCGACTGCAAACAAACCCAAGACGAAGTTCATTTTTTTACCAAGACTAGCAATTGGGGGGGGTGACTAGAAAAAAGGCGATTGAGAGAAGCAGAAAGGAAACGGGACGAAGACGTACACCAAAATGAAGACGCCGCTGTCAGCAGGCGCAGTGGAGTGTGCCAGCAACATGTGTAAGCCTCAGTCTACGTGTGTGTGTGTGTGTGTGTGGTGTGTGTGTGGGGGATGAGTATGAGTCGGTGGCTTATTGTTGTGTGTGCCGAAATGATTTACGCTTTGTTTGTCAACTTAAAAAGCAAACGGCGGCAACGGCAACACTTGAAGACATTGCACATACGCCACGTTGTCATAGACAGGCAAGACAAAAAAGGCACAATGTCTGCTGCTGGGGAGCTGGAGAGCTGGGAGCTGGGAGCTGGGAGTTTCGAGTTTGGCTGAAATGCTTTTAATTGAATCGCTGCAAATTCGTCGTGGGCCTGGCAACACTTGACAATGGCAAAAAGAACTCAGTCATGCTGGGCAGGGTTGGTGCAGGTCCTTCGCAAGTGTAGGCGGGGTAGGCGTAACAAGTTAATTAAAAGAAAACTGTGTGGCACAAATGAAATAAATCTTAGCTTTCGCGTATTGGGGGTATTTTCTTAGCAATAGAGCGACGTGTGTGTGGGTGTGTGTGGGAGTCGTATGTTACAGACAATGAGTTTGAATTGTAATTAATTCTTGCATTGTGGAAAGGACGACAGGGTGAGAGTGTCGGATGTTTCAACAACTTGTCAAAGTGATCCATAATTAATACATTAAAGTCTGATTCGTCTGGCAAAAAGTCTGAGAAATAGGTATACAAGACTCGAGTGATCTGACCAAAAAAAACTTTAGTTCTAAGATGCAAACATATAGAAAAGAAGTTTGATTTCTGTATGATCTAAAATTAACAAATTAATAAAATTGATTGCAAATTAATTCGATTTTATAGACATATTTTACATACTGACAAACTTGATTAATTATCGTTCCACTCGTTCATTAAACTTCTGAAGAATCGGCAACATTTGAAGACTCCCTTGTCAGAGTCATATTTTGGCAGTTGCTCGTTCTAAATTGAACTCAAGATTACAATTTTGTTGCTAGTCGCATGCTTGTTGGCCCACTTTTTATATGTCAACTAGTACAACATTATTATGTTATAGTCAACAAAAATTGGTTTGATTTTTACGATGTGACAATCGACCTATGTTTTGAGGCCATAAATGTGGCGCGTGTCTAGAATACATTCAGAGAGCTACCAGTCATAAATTTGTTAAGCTCACTTTTGTTTTATTTTGTTTTGTTTTTTGTGTGCTTGGCCTCGTTGCAGGGAAGAGCTTCACATTAACCATCACCGTGTCAACGAATCCACCACACATAGCCACCTACAACAAGGCGATCAAAGTAACCGTCGATGGGCCACGCGAGCCGCGCTCCAAGACAAGTAAGTATACATAATGCATAATAGCCAATGGCCAATGGCTTATTGGCTTATTACTAATGGCCAATAGCCAAAGAGCCCACAACATCAAACACTAACAAATACCAATCAAATAATTGTAACGATGAATGAGTCTTTATTTAAGCTCAAAGCACACATACACTCAAGCACCTTCTATTCCCCACTCTACATCTCTCTCTCTCTCTCTCTCTCTATGTCTCTTTCTCTTTCTTGTAATTGTAGTATCTTTTCCCCGCAGTGTATTTAATAAACAGTGTCGACTCCTCGACAACAGCAGCTTGAAATGCATATTTATAAGCATGCAAATATTTTACTTTGCATATGTTAAGGCAGCCCAGCTCAGACTCAGCTCCAGACTAACAACATTTGTAGCCAGAGTTGTAGTTGTTGTAGTTGTTGCCATTGTTGCCACTTTCGCCGCTGTTGTCCTTGTTGCCGTTGTTGGCAATGTAATCTGTGGAGTCCGAGAACAACAATTCAATCCATGGCATGATTTATATCCTTTGCTGCCAGACTGCAACGCCTCCGAACAGAGGGCCCAGTTTTCTGCGGTACACACAAACACACACACACGTACACGCACACACACACCCATACACATATATATACATGCACATAAATGGCAGTTGTTTTTAAGCTGCTGCCGCCGCCAACGTCAGACAAAAGGTTATTATTTTATAATGAATACAATCTGCCGTAAAATGGCGAATGGAAAATGGGAGACAACGCTTAGATAAGAAACAAGGACAGAGAGAGAGAGAGAGAGAGAGAGAGAGAGAGGGAGAGAAGGAATGTGGGTGTGTGTGTGTGTCCAAATATCATTGTTTGCCATTTGGCACACTCGCTCTTAAGATTTCCAATAGTTTTCACAGACACACAAGCACAAAAACAACAAACAAAGAAAACCAAAAAGAAAACCATTTAGTTAAGGACAGATAATTAAAACTGAAAAAAACTTAGTGTTATCCCTTTTAGGGCAACAACAACAATTTCACTTCGCCTTTGGCCAGCGACCGTTCCACTTCTCCACGGATCCACTGTCCGGCTTCCGCATGCCACCGATTGGCAACTGTCAGAGTAAGTACCCCTCAGCCCACATACATGTATGTGCAATTATTGTATCATTGTCATGTCATTCAGTACACTTACTTGTATCCTGCACACATTTATAATCCACCTAACCATCCATCAACAACATACATATATCATAGGCTTATATATATTTAGTATTAATTGATGCAACTTGCATTTTTCTGCTTTTCATTTAACACTTGAGTAGCGGCATATAGCCGATAACCGCATGCAACAAAAATAATAGTTCGCTTTGGGGATGGCGATTGGTCCTCGGGCAGTTGGAGAGTGGGTGGGCCGTGCGGGCTGTGTGGTGTGCCCCAATGCAACCACATAAAATCACACAGAACGATTAGGTTGGCAGGCTTTAAAACAAAAAAAAATGCAACAATAACAAAAACAACGTTCTGCTTTAAGCTGCCACCACGCAAACCAACAAAAAGTGCAACAATAATAATATCTATCAAATTTAAATGCAATGCAACAAAATATCCACACACACACATGTATATATGTATATATGTGTGGGTGTAAATGTATATACAATAGATAATAAAATAAATCTTGACATCCATTTTGCCGGCGCTTAAAGCGACTACATTAATTAGGCGCTCAATTAAATACTTTTTTTTATGTTTTTTTGTGTAATGTAAAAAGCGAAAAGAATGCGCGGACAACCCGACTGCACAATCCCCTGTTCCCAATATAACAATTGCGCAAATCGGTTCGAAATGAGTTTTCTTCTTAATCTTCCAAAGATTTCGAACCACAATATACGGGATTATCTTGGCCAAGGCAGCCAGGAGAAGTCAGAAGTCCTTTTTGTCCGCTTGTGAGCAGAGTATTAAAATGGAAAACTTGCAACTGTTGGCTGACATTTCGCTTTGCCTTGCCCTAAGTTGTTGTTGTTACGCTGCTATTAAATTGTTGGCCACTTTATTTAACCAAAGTTTACTATACAAATAAATAAACCTTGGTCAAATACAATAACAACAAAAGCAACAATGACAATCAACAAACAGCACAAAAGGCTGGCGTCAAAAAAAATGTGTATTGCTTGCGTTGTTTACCAGGCCGGGCACGTAACCGTATCTGTTTGTGTGTGTGGGTGTGTGTGTGTGTGTGTGTTCATTTGCATGTGTGTCTGTCAACATTTCGTATTGTTGTTGGTGTGTTATGATTTCAAAAACGATGCCAAAAACAGTATTAAAAAATCTAAAATTGGGTTATACTCGCAGGTGTATTTTAAGTTGCCAGTTCGCGAAATATGATTCTAAACTAACTTATCTACATTTGTGTAGTTATATATATATACATATATATATATATATACTGTCAACTCGGGTGACATTTGCCATAGCGATTTATGGATGACATCTGTCGGAGTATTATCAGTTAGCTAAATTTCTCGTGCAGCTGGCAGTTGGTTGCATAATAAAAATCAATAATTGAAATTTGTTTGTTGTTGTCTGCGTTGCAGTTGAATTATATTTAATTATACATTTAAAAATGCAATTGTGTTAAATTTGATATTCCAGTTTAAAATGACAGTTAATTGAATTACAACAACTTCAAAAAACAGCGTCAAATCGTTAGTTAAATGTGACAGCAATTTACGTTTATTTTTTTAATTTAATATTGTTATTTCTGTAATACTTGATCAGAGTTAAGATAGGTTAAGGCATGGAAAAAAGCAATTATTTGATTTAAAATTGAGCGCTAATTATTATCGGGCGGAGAGTTGTTAGCCAATATTTTAAGCCCAGTTAAGAGAGTAATGGAAAATGAGAGGAGTTCTTCAAAAATATCAAATCCAATTCAATCAGCACACAAAATGTTTCAGCAATGACTCAATTTTCACTTGGCCCCAGCGGCAGCCCTGGAATACCCCTCCAACCCTTCAGCCCTCATCCAGTCCACCGTTCAGACCCATCCCCATTTGTCTAGCGTAAAGCGCACAAATCAAAATGCAAATTGCGCGATTTACAGAATGACATTTGCTGGGCAGCATTGCAATCATTGACTCCGTCTCATTTATATACACAACAAATATATATCCTATTTATTTATATATATATATCCTATATAAGAGAACACACAGACACACACTATGCATATAGTACATATAGTATGTGTGTTCACTTGGGAGTGTGCGTATGTAAATAATGATTACTGAAAGCGTCTGTTGTTACTCATTACCCATAATTTAATTGTAAATATGCAAAAAGTAAAATAGCCTGAATTATTTATCAACAAATTTTATTGACAGTCGCTGCTTGACTTAATTACTGGCATATATTTTATTAATTTCGCAATAAAAATTCAAATAAAACGATATACTACATCAACTTACAATTTGCCAATTATCCAACCCCCCCAAAAGTCCCACACTGATATGGGTTGGTGACTCACAAAAAATACACTTATATCTGTGCGATTTGAAGGATTATTGTCATCCTTCCTGTAGAAAATTGATCTATGACTTACTGTGACTCTTAGCAAATGACTTCTGTAAAATATATGATTTTTGTGCTTATATTTCCAATTGTTATTAGACTGTAGGGAAGGAGGCGGGGGCGGCTGCTGGGCCGTATTTAGTCAGCAGTCAACAGCAGTGGAAAAAGAGTTGAATTGACTTTGCGAGTGTATCAACCGTTAGAGCTTTCAATTTCTTGTTAATAATTCAGTGACAAAATATGCGCAGGATAAAGTCAATCGGTGTGACAACAAACATCAGACAGTCCAAACACCACCAACAGCAACAACAGCAACAAGCAGCAGCAACAACAGCAACAACAACGACAAGCAGCAGCAACAAACTGTACACAAAAAGCAACGTAATTAATGGAGGTAGAAACATTTAAGCCAATAGCATTAATAAAGCCACCACAAAATCAATATCCGGATACGAAAATGCGCCCGTCGCCTATAAAAACTAATTAATAATTTCCGAATGGGCTATTAATTAAGCCTAATTATCTGTGCATGAGTCTGGACCCGCACTGGTGGTCTGTACTTCAACCGAGGACCGTTGCCCCTCAATCCCATCCCCACCCCACCCTCCCTCGCCAACACCCTCTACCCTCCCCGACTCCAGTCAATCCCTACTCGAGGCAAACATTGTGATTTTGGGGGATCGCCCGCTTCACGCGCTACGTTTACATTGAAAGCATTTTTGGGCCGCTGTTCGTCGCATCAGATTTGTTTGTAATTTTTATGCCCAGCTCCGCTGGTGAAGTCCCGCATAATGGCCATGATGGGGCTCCAATTAGTGACCCACATGTGCCATAAATTTGCCAGCCGTAGACGCGTAACACGTCCGTTGGCATAGATAAGGTGGTCGGTGGGGCCGGGGACGAGTACGGGGATTGTCCGCTTATTGACGATAATTGACGCAGTGTTGCGAATCGAAAGAGGCATAGTTTGTGAACCGTTTCGACTCGCTTTCAAATAATTCTTTGTTGCATTTGATTTCTTAAACATTCAGTTTGGTTGCTCTTATCACAATCACAGTGACTATCGCTATCGTTATCGCTATCGCTAGCGCTATCGTTATCGCTATTGCTATCTATTTCGTTTGCACCTTTCAGTTATGCACACTTGCCGTATATTTCATCTGCTGAATATTCTAGTTTTTATCACGCTCTTCTCTTTGTTTGTTTACTCTCATCTCATCTCGCTCACACACATCAACTAACTAACTAACTAACTGAAAACATTTATGAAACATAAAAACAAAACAATACCAAAAATCGATTCCAAAACGATACCAACAACAAAGATATGTCCCAATTTGGTTTAGGTGCCAGCAATACGCATTGGGGCTACGGATCGGCGGCCTCTGCCTACTCTCCGTATTTGGCCAGCAGCGGACTCTCCTCGTGCACCACGCCCACTTCAGCGCAATTTAACAATCCGGCGTTGGGCTTCACCTGTTCTTCGAACGATCAGAGCAACAATCAGGACTTTGGCGGCGCCACCAATCGCGACTGTGTGCCAAGTAAGTACTATTTTGTTGCAATTCCAACAAATGTGATAGCTCCATTTATCAGAGATAGTTTCAATTTTATTATATACGTAATGGAATCCCTATTCTATAGATCGGTTTTAGACCGTCTCTTAACTGAGCTAAAGCTTCTTATATAGTGCAGATCAGATTTTCATATATATTAATGTTGCATTTGTCTTTTTTTGTGATTTGTCACAGTGCTGCCCGACTCGACGGCCAGTGACTTGGATCAGCACCTGAGCAGTCTGGTTGGATCCACCAGTGGCCAGATGTCGCATCATAGCCTGTTGGGCGCCAGCGGACAGACGTCCATCACATCGACGGTGAATGGAGCGAGCGCCGGCAGCGGGGCAACCGCCGGGAGTGCAGCGGGTGCTGGGAGCGGAGGCGGTGGCAACTCGATATTGGTGCCACGATATCACACCAATGCCAGCAACGAGTACAATGTGCATTCCAGCCAGAACGGGCCGCGCAGCCTGAGCGACAGCTCGCAGGCCGAGTCGCCGGTGCAGGAGGATCTGCTGTCAACCAATACACCAAATTTGGGCAGCGGCAGCGGTGGCGGTGCAACAAATGGTGGTGCTGCCAATGGCAGTGGCAGTGCTGCCGTCGCTGGCAGCGTTGCCTCATCGGTGGCATCCGCTGGCGCTGGCAATCCCGGCATGCTAGGCACCAACCAGAACTTTCCGGGCATTGTCAATCAGGCCCAGCATGCGTCTGCCTCGGCCTATGGCGGCGGCGTAGGCGTCGGCGTCGGCGTTGGTGGTGGGCATGGAGGTGGTGCAGGTGCGACAGCCGCCGGCTGCAATGGATCACTGTATCCGGTTCTGCCCGCCAGCCTGCTCTACTCGCAGCTGTATACCGCAGCCAATCAGTCGGCGCACGGATTCCACTCGCACACATTGCCGGCGCATGCGTCACCCAACTCCTCGGTGCATGGCGAGCTGCAGAGCGTGATGGATCACATCAGCAATGTGGGTGTGCGGCAGCAACATAACATAATGGCTGGCGGGGGCGTGGCGCATCCGGGTGATTTGACGCTGATCGGCAACTGCGGTGCGTCGGTGAGGAACATTGAGGATGGGAACACCAATCGTCAGGTGGCCGCGCTCGCTGCCCATCGCGGTCACCACAACCCAACTGACAATGGGGGCAGCGTCTGGAGGCCATATTGAGGTCAGGTTCTGTGGTGCGGATCCGCAGTCCTTTAGTGTCACGAGCAACTCGAGGGGCAAGCGGCGGAGAAGCAGCACGACCAGATCCAAGATATTGGTATTGACAATGGGAATGGGAATGGGAACGGGAATGGGAACGGGAACGGGAATGGGATGAGGGATTTGGGTGGGGATATGTGCGGGGGTGGCAATGGATGTGGGGGCATGGGTTACTGAGTGTAAATTTCTGTACATACTATTATAGGCTATGCGAAACGATTTTTTTTTTTAATGCCAATGATGAGGAAACGAGGAAAATCTTAGTAGAATTTTTTGCAGCTCAGCAAAGCTCCAAATCAATATATAACTATATTAAAAAAGAAAAACAAGAAAGGAAAATCACTTTATGTATGTACACTCTAGCGTACAAGTATAGTCAAATGGAAAACCAAAAACGGTTAATGCAAAAAGCAGCTATAAATTACTCAACTAGCAAATGGATGGTGCGAAAACATTTTTAAAATTGGCATTCGCTTCAGTTTTTCGCAACGATTTAGAAAACGCATTATGGCATAACGAGATCGTCCCGAAATTTAGTGGGTTGAGAACAAGTTTTGCGACATCAAATATATATACATATATATATATATAATAGATATTTTTAACTATCCGTGTGTAGTGTGCACAGATGCAACTACATTCTATTAGACAGTATTGGGTCTGTTGGACCCTCAAGGGTAGCAGCAGGCCCAGGCCCGCGGTATGCCCGAGCCATTAAACTACGCAAGTTAGTCATATAAACAACAAAACAAAAGTAACTATAAAAAAAAAGAAACCCGTAAAAAATACAAGCAAAACACACTACGAATTATAGAAAGCAAAGCGAATTTGAAGCAATCGCTAGGAACACAAGTATCTAATAGGAACAATGACAATTTTTGATGTAGTTCTCAATGTTTATACTATAGGAATTTGACAATTTATTTAATCAATTTGTTTTTGTTTTTTTTTTTTTGTATGTCTGTATTGGTAGTTTTACAAGTGTAACATACTGAGTAGAAGGAAATGGGAAAGAAGTTGGGGAGAGGGTGAGAGGGTGAGAGGGTGAGAGTATACGAAGAGCCGTTGTATATGAGTTCCTAAACCGTAATCCATGTTCGTGAATTTGTTTACCGTTCATTTCATGTGCTTCGATATGCGTGTATGTACTTTAAATGTGTATAAATCTGTGCAATGTAAGCTAAATACTATTAAATACATGTATACATACTCAATAAACACAATTATATCATACTTGAGTGGAGTGCTCGACAGAGGCTCAACAAAGGCTCAATTTCAACTATAATATAAATAAGTGTAATAACTTTTTTTTAATAGTATATAAATGGTTAGCAACTAAGTGAATTCCAGCATTAGCAAAGTGTATTGGCTAAAAGTTTCAAATGATGATGATGATGATGATGATGATGATGTTAGCAAAGAATTCACTCTAATCTACTAAACATCTACCTTATCAGAGGAAAGCTGTTCAAATTAGCAATTGATCTTGAATCCCATTACAGTCAGATTCATCACAGCTATATAGCATCCAGACTCTACTGAAATGTGAGTTTCAATAGCTCACACACACACACACACACACACACATACACATGCACCTACACCCGGAAGAGTATAGCGAATTTTCGAAAGATGTCAATGATAAAATAAAAAATTAAGAAAATGAAATCAACATTCGCCGCATACGAGCCACAATAGAGTGGCATTAGTCTTAGAGATCTGTTCATTTGCAAATGTCCAGTAGCACATTTCTTTCTAAAAGTTTAAAATAAATGCATATAATAATTAAAACTGATCGTAAAGTATATGTAATTGATGTATACCAAAACCAAAAGGAAACAACCAAAAACTATGTGTAAAAATGGACAAAGAATGTCAAATCAGCTCAAAGAATTTGAATTTTGCGTATGCATAAGGCATATGTACATATGTATGTATGTGCAGTTACATTTCTATGTATTTAATTGAAATATATGTATGTGTGTAATGCAACATTTGATTTCAAACAAGAGATTTCAAGCCAATAGTAAAAACCAAAAAGATCTACAATTTAATTAAACAAATAAATAAAATAATTATGGAAATTAAAAAACGAACTTTTGTATTCAATTGTGTACTTTATGGGGTATGTTGGACACACCCTGAAGAAGCTTTGAGATGATACAAAATCCCAGAAATAGATAGAGATGAGAAGCGTTGGAATCATGGAATGACTCCGTACAAATCGAAAGGTGTAACATACAAATTGCTTGCCTCTTTTTACGGCACAATCGGGACAATTGGCAAAGGTGAAATTATATCGTGAACGGTGAGCAGCGTTTAGCTGCGGTTTAGATTGGCGGGCTACGTAATTTTCTGCTCAATTTATTTCACATTGTGGCATCCAATTAAGCTGCAAACCAACCAGCAGCCAGGCAGGACTGCGACGACCAGCACGCCAGACAATGGCATACGGCACGTGGCATATGGCATATGGGATATGGGATATGGGATATGGGATATGGGATATGGGATACGATACCAGTTCTCGTTTATCTCGTCCACTCCCGCCCGACTTTAAAAGTCCATAAAAATGCGGAGCACAAGCAAAGCGAGGGATGAGCCGAAGCTTAACACAGAAATAGAGCCAAAATGGCAGCCAACTGGCTATAACCGCAAAAGGTTAGTTAGCTGCCAGCCAGCAGTCAGAAAGGGAGCTTAATTAGAGTTCGATAGGATAAATGTTCACAGAGCACATATTTTGCACTACCTGCCCTATACGCCGTACTCCAAACTCCGGACTTGTGATTTTGCTTTATTTTTGTCTGGTGCAGCTTTTAATTATTTCATTTGTGAGTACTTACAAGAATTCTGAAGATGTTTTGCATAGCAAATTAGCAGTCAGGCGGCGCCCTAAAGTATGGAACGGCAACATTTTTTACTCCCCCACGCCCCAAAAAGTCGAAGTGTGTGCGTGTGTGTGTATGCGTGTGTTTGGGTGGGGGGCGGAGGGGGTTACTAAATTAAAAAATTGTACCCATTACTGGCGTCGCTTGATAAAATTTCAAACAAACACACCCACAGCTACTGCTGAGTAGCAGCTTCATTGAGACCCGGAAACCACTTCAGTTGCTGTCTGCGAATCCTGAGGCAGGCATCTTTCCCATTGAAGCTAAGAGTGAATCACACTCCCCATCTACTTTTTTACCATCTCTTCCAGCTTCTTCTCCTTGCCCCAGCCGTCTCCATCGTGCCACGCATATTAACATTATTCATATGAGCAACAAGGAGTCCCTTGGCAACCGCACTGACTGATTGAATGAGTGACTGACTGAGTGCGTGAGTTGAACTGCACTGAATTAATGGCTAGCCCAATGCTAACATGCTTGTTCTTTGTTGTCATACAGTAAGATTTATTTGTATACCCTGTAACACACTTCAAGGGGGTATAAGAGATCGAATAACTATGTAAAACAACAAAATAAAATGTTTGCTTCTTGCTATATTTGTTACTTAACTTTCTGACCCAGATGTCAGGTTATTCATTTTCTTGGCATCGCTGCCAGACAAAATATATATACATATATATATCGATACTAAACAAAATTGAATTAAAATTTGGCATTTGCCTAAGATTAACAGATGTTTCATTGGTTTGAGGCAATACTTTAAGTATAGGCTGATAAGCAGCCGTTTTTGAACATTTCTTTTCTGAAAACTTTACAAATGACACCTATTATTAATAAAGATAAAAACGTTAAGTAGAACAAGTATGGTAATCAGCAAAGAGCTGCCGAAACGTGTACGAAAATACACCTGACATATTCATAAATGAGACCTTTGAGAATTTAGGAAAACAACCCCCAAGCTCTGCAGTCATCAGGACGACAATCATCTCGTTTGAGTCGCTTCATCTGCTTAGACCTTGTGTCCCAATTATGCAAGTGATGTGTGTGTGTGCGTGTGTGGGAGAGTGTGTTTATTATGATACCAATTACAGCCACTCATATTGGATGAGTGTGTGTTTCATGCACCCTGGCTTAATTAGCAACACCTATACAACAAAAATTCCAACCCCACCGCCGCCTTGAAAGGCAGCAAAACAAACTTTTTAATTATGTGCTTATACATTTAACTTATTTATGTAGACGCACTCACTCCGCACCCCAATCTCGGCACAGCCGCCCAGCAATTTCCGCGAAATTCATTGACGCAGTCGAACTGGCTAACTGACTGACAACCAACAACAACAACAACAACAACAACAAAGCAACAAACACAACAGAAGGCAAAAAGAAAGGAATTAAAAATACTTGTAAGCCCACAAGCCGCAAACAACATTCAACGGCAACAACAATGCAAATGAAAAGAAAACTTGAATGGCTCTCAAATGGCCCGCTGATGCAGGTGAATGGCCAACAAAATATTGCAGTGATTTTGGTCGGCACAAATTATGTGGCCCCTCTCTCTCTCTCTCTCTCTCTACGTCTCTGTGAGCTATCCATTTGGAAATCAGTTGGCGTTACTCTCGACGCGCAAATATTTAACGGCTGCTACATATTTGCACCTCGCCACATACACCTGCAATCGCATCACACACAGAGAGAGCGGGGCAGAGTGAGAGGGGCAATGTGCTCGCTAAAAGGTATGGAAAGCATTCTTTGCTGTGGTTTTTATTGTTTTTCTACATTTCCGTTTCGCTGGCGTTGCATTTTTGGCATTCGCGCTTTGACAGCAACCCCGCTAGCAATCGCAGCTCGCAGCTCGCAGCTCACTGATTCACACGGTTCCAGTTCCGGTTCCACACTCAGTGCGAAGAACAGAAGAATGAGAGAACTCAAAGCTTCAATTATCCATGCATTATTTGCTGCTGCTCCAGCTTCGGTCACATGCCTATCCTTTTGTGTCCTTTGATCAAATGCCTCAATGCAATGCTCTCCTCCTCTTATTATATATTTTTTTAATTATTAATTTGTTTATTCCTGCGATTATTATTAAAGTATTTTAGTTGTTGTAAAGTTTGGCAATACAAATATGATATTTATTGAGACTATATCGTGTTTATGAATTGCTTATGAAATGCATTGGTATGTTTTTAGTCAGCATCTGAAAATATAAGTTTGTGTGTGGTAGTGTGTGTAAATGGGTTATGTTGCTGCAAAATTAGAAGCGCATTAGAAGTACTAACCAAATGTTAAATGAAATGAGTTTCCATTCTTTTTGTTAGAGGCCACGACCGCGCTGCTGCCAACGATCAACCGTGTGCCTCCAAAAAAATGCCAAAAAAACCAATAGCACGTCCTGGTAACGCCAGGCTGACATTAATGGTACCGCATTAAATGGATAGATTTCACCAAAATCCACAACGAAAATAATGGTAATTGTGATGCCATCCATTTTGAGTTGACTTGTTCTTCTCGACGTTTCGATTAGGCTCGCGGTGAGCTGAAAAATGAGTCTAATGAGTAGCCAGTGTTGCAAAATGCCATACCATTTTTAACAGAGAATAACATTAACATTTCTCAAAGCTCATTAATCGATATGTCGTATCTTAAAGACAGTCTTAATATGTTAATTGGAAAACTGATTGTCTCATTTTGTTCGTGGACCCGCTCAGAGGGAGCGTCTTGTACGAATGTTATCAACTAATTGAAATGCATTTTAATAGCACGATATTGAATCCTGTCAATTTAAATCATATACAGACCAATTCACACACTCCTTGACCAGTCGATAGGCAATCATCGGCCGCATTTGTTTTCCGTGTTGGCATTGCAATTTTTGTGCAAGACAGATAAACGCGACACAAGAGAGAACTGCGGTCAGCCCGCCAAATGTAGAGGGAGTATGAAGTGGATGGTGAGGAGGGGGAGGAGTGGCAGGAGTGGGTGGCAGTGGGTGGCAGTGGGTGGCAGTGGCTAAAACTGTCAGACAAATCAAACCGAACTCTCTCAACGATTGGAACACGTTTTCAATATGGTTTGTTAGTGTGGCCACCACTGAAGCTGCCTCTGACTCTGACTCTGCCTCTGCCGCTGCTGATGCGAATGATGCAGATGATGTGGGTGATGTGAATGGGTGTTGG
The DNA here is from genome assembly GCA_035042265.1 of Drosophila imparisetae. Classification (NCBI taxonomy): domain Eukaryota; kingdom Metazoa; phylum Arthropoda; class Insecta; order Diptera; family Drosophilidae; genus Drosophila; species Drosophila imparisetae. The sequence goes on from JAWNLP010000147.1 coordinate 1,797,633, forward strand.
ATATTGGTTGCTGGATGTTGGGCATATAGAGTTGTGCGCTGGGCGTCACCTTATTTGGCGGACTGCTGGCTCGGTTTATGGTTAGTTTTTCGAGCCGAAATGCCGAATATTGATTTGAATCAATTAATTCGTGCGGTTGTCGCTGGAATTACTGCCTCGAATCTAATTAATTTTAATGCACGACGATATACACACCCACGCAGACACACTCACACACCTAGGCGACACTTTGGCTACATTTTAGTTAGGCGCAATAAACGCAAATGTGTATCGAAGTCGAATTACGCAATTTGCTACTAAATTGATTGCATTTGCACAGCTGCATGTTTGTTTGGACGGATAGCGAATTGGCGCTGGTGCGGGACAATTGCACATTGAATTTGGAAGACAGCGAGTTAGCTGAAAAATATACCCATCTAGGTAACATTAGATGGCGTTATCCAACCGACATATTAAAAAGCCAACGCGTCGCTTTAACGGAAATAAGTACAGGTAATACTCACTTGAAGTTCTTCTCAGTCACAGCACAGTCTTAACTAAAACCGTTTTAAGCTAGAAACGAAGCTGGTACAAAAATTCGGGTTAGTTTTCGAATTTCGAAAAACACTGATTGCTTAGTTTGAATTTATTTTGAATGCCTTTAACTTGTCATTGCTGCTTGAGATGTGGAAAAGTCAATCATGTTATGTTATTGACTGGATCTTAAAACTTCTTTATAAGCCATGTAGAACTTTTAAACTTTAAGTCACATTTCCCTGGAAGGATCGGCAAACGACATTTGGAAACTTAGTTCAAAATCTGATTTATGAGTTGTGATTTGCTGCAATTGTGTTGTGTGTTCTGGTCCAAGTATAGCATCAATATTTCAATGAATATTGCTAGAAAATCATGTTATTTGATTTAACACAGAACATGCTTAGAAATGCATTGGTATACAGATAAACAGATCAGTTTTGACTGTGGTTACACGCGATTCGGGCAAATCGGACTGAGCTAAGGATTTTTAATTTCATACCATATATGCATGTTTGAGCTCAGGCTTCAGTTATGTACGTATGTAGTTATAAAGGCTTGTTGCGAATTTTGTGGATTGTGCACATGTTTCATGTTTAATAAAATGCGCTGAATGCATTATTATAATATTCATTATATTAAGCATATTTCTATTATTTTCGGCCAAAAGCATTCAAACAGTTAAACATTCAAAGCGCTGACCACTCCAGCTAGCCAAATGTACAAAAAGCGAAACTCGTTTCGCTTACCACATAAAAGGTTAACCCACACACGCACACACTCGTTCGCACACACACACACACACATGCACTGATACGGCAAAAACAAATATTGTTTTTGGGCATGTTTTTGGCAGCTGCAGCCGCGACGATGGCAGCAAAAATGATTTTGATTTTTGGCAATTGCGAAATAAATGCGATCATTTTAAAACAAAATGGCAGCAGCGGCGATGCATGTGTGCGTGTGTTTATTATATGATTTGAATACATTTTGGGGACCCGGGCAGAATGATTTGAAATCGTTTTGCGGTTTTTACGAGTTGCAAATCATTTTAATTAAAATATCAAAATTAGAAAATGGAAAATGATTACATTATTCATTAGTTTTCATTACGCATGTTTATTTATTAGCAAACATTTGTGGCTCGTTGCACTTTTTGATGCGGCGCTTACTGCACGCCTGGCGCCATCTAGCGGGCTACGGATTGTCCGCATTCACGGAAAGCAAAACCAACAAAAAAAACAACAACAAAGGAAAGAAAACACCTAGCAATTTTCATAAGTAGCCGCAGCCAAAAAGCTTGGAAAGTTTTCTTAACTTTTCTTGGCTCAAGAAAAGCGCTGGAAAAAAATCACTTGCAAAAATGTTGAGGGTTGCCCATTTCTGTGTGTGTGTGTGTGTGTGTTTGTGTGTGTACTTTGGCGAGTCTGCGCATAACTTTTAACTTAGACATTCACCCCCTTTCACAGAGGGTCGCGACCCATTTGTGTCTTGGCGCTTCAAGTCAAAGACGTTGGCCAAGGCGGCAACTTTAGCGTCGCTTGGCGAAATTTTTATTTTGCTTGCACAGTTATATTTTTCTTCTTTTTTTTTGGAAGCACTGTTGTGGCACCACGACAACAGATGGCGCCAGCTCGAAAGCTCGAAAGTGCCGCTTTCAATTGCATATAAAAATTCTCAAGTTTATTTTGATGTTTCTATTTTTTTCGAATCTTTGCTGAAACTGTTAACTGATTGTCAAAGAATATCGCCATTATTTCCCCCACATATGCACGCACACATACAACTATTTTAAGGGTAAGTTACACACACAAGCAAACACACACTCACACACACACACAGCCATTCACATTGAGAGTCGCCTCATCTCTGTTCGAGCGCAAGGCATTTCAACCAATTATAAGTTGTGGTTAACCGCAACATTTATTCAAGAAAATGTTCGGCATATGCCCGGCTGCACGAGCGTGCGAGCAGGCAGGCAATAGCTGTAGCTCCAGAGTGGCGGAGAGCCGGAGTACCGGAGAGCGTACTGGAATTGGGTTTGAGATTATTTTGGTTATGGCACTGGAAGCAGGTACTGGAAAACAGGCAATTTCATTTTGAACGAATCAAACAGATTTTTCTATAGAAAATTTAAATATGCTGCAATTTATAAATTCAGCGAATTAATATTGGATTCAAAAATTGGTAAGCGTCTTAACTTGACTACACCAGAAAGCAGCGAGCAGGCAGCGTTCAGTTTGCTTTGCTGTAAAATTAATAGTTTGCCAAGTTGAAAGGAATCGCCTTTCAAGTCGCTAACCGCCGACAATATGTCGGTCCACAGGCGAACGTTAGTTTTTGGCAAGCAAACACACACAGACACACATACACATACAGATATACGGCGTCACCCAGCCACATGGCTGTAGTTGTACTTTACTTGCGAGTTGAAAGACTGCGACATTAGTTTAACGTTAAATCCATTAAAAATCCATACTAATATATGTCAGGCTAAGGCAGCGGATGCCACAGCGCATAATGAGTGACGGGTGGTGCGGATGGGTGGTGCGGCTGTTGTTTGGATGGGTTCAGCTGACAGCTTAAAATAAGATACCACATACACTTTGTGCGCTGTCTTTACACTTTTCCACTTTTCCACTTTTCCACTTTACCTTTTGGCTTAAGTGCGACGACGACGCCATTTTTCAGAGTGCCGCAGATTGTTTTAAGGATGGCAGGAGTGGTGTGGGGGGGTAAGCGGTTGCTAGTGGTTGGCGCACTAATGAAACTACGAGATTGAGAGACGACAATAAACCCAAAGCACCTTAAAGTTCGCTGCACCAAACTTCCGCACTCTCGGCAAATAACTTTAGCTTCACTCGTCTCGCGTCCAGCCCCGATCCCGACCCCGACCCCTGCCCTTGCCGCGCAGCGTCCGTCGCTGCCCTCATCGTGTTGCAGCCGCCGTTTTTTTTATTGATTTTATGAAATTTTTATAATAAACATTCGTGAAATATCCGGACTCCAGTAAAATTGAAACACTGCGGAATTTTTAATAGACGCAAGCCAGCTTCCAAATATAAAAACAGAAGAGAAAAGACGAAAAAAAAAACCAAATACGAAAAGCCAAAAATTAAAACCAGCAACAACAGCAACAATTGAAACAAGAACTGCTCAAATCAAATGTTTCAAGAAGAGGAAGAAGCTGATGATGATAATGGAGAGGACAATGGAGAAGCAGCAGCAGCAGCAGCAGCACTTGAACAGCAAGGCCAAAAGCGTCAGCAATTAAAATGGCTCTCGGACCCGTCAGCCAAAAGACTTCAAAAAATGCCAAAAAGTTCAAATACTAATGAATTATCCTTTATTAGGATAATGTATGATGTGGTTCTCTGAAGAGTTTGGCTCTTCACGCAACAACAACAACAACAACAACAACATCAATAGCAATAACAACAAGCAACAACGTCCAAAAGTTGAAAAAGGTTCGCAGCTGAGTTTCCGCTGGTTTTTGGCATACACTTGCCACAAGGGGTAACATCGCTTCCTGCAGCAGCTTACTCAACAGCCGGAATTACATTTCCTGAACTATCCTTGGTCTTTAAAATACTCGAAGCATGTACATACATATATATTTTGTATACCTGAAATGTTGGCTTATGCTCACAAGTGTGTTGAATCTTCGTTGTGCCACAAGGATACGACTTCTTCAGTTGCTTTGTAATGGAGCTGGGTCTGAGGACTTATCTCTTTGGGCTTGGGGGTCGATGCGGGGTGGTTAAGCAAACTGTGGCTAGGATGCTGTTGGCAATTTATGAAAAGAGCCAAATTAATCAGACTAATAACGAAAACACGCCGACGAAAAGACGGCTGGGCAAAAAAGAAATGGCCAAGCGGGTGAGGAGGGCGGGATGACGCGGGATGTGCGCTTATGATGAAGGCAAGAGCACCAACGCCAACAACAGCAACAACAGCAACAACAGCAACAATAGCAACAACAACAAGCGGCAAAAACTTATGCAAAGTTTTCTTAATGAAAAGATTTACGATGGCAATACTCAAAATTAGCAAAAACTGAGGTTGTGGTAAACAATAAGCGTTGGGACAACAGGGGTGGTCAAAGCATAAGGAAAGGGCGGGGAGGGGGGGGGGGGTGGTCTAGAAGTTGGCTATGGCTATAGCAGTAGCTGCTGACTCGAATTACTTATAAAGTTTTACAGCCGCTGACGTCGAGGCCGCCGGTGGTTGAAATGGGAAAGTTTATGAGAAATTTACAGACCAGGTTGTTGTAGTTGTTGTATGAGTAGTTGTTGTTATTATTGTTGTTGTTGTTAGTGGAAGTGTTGTAGGCAGTGAGCTGCTGGTCAGCTGACCAGAGCTGTGTTCATTTTTGCAGTCCAGCGTAGCCATTCCACCATTCCACAAAGCGAGCCAACCAATCCCCAAGCCCAATTATTAGTCGTACATATATCAGACTTGTGGCTCTCAGCTAAACAAAAATCAGAACTCAACTGACTGCTTGTAATATTTAGCACTGAAATTAATAAACTGCGCACTGCCATGGCAACAGCTGTAAGCCAACAACTTGAACAACAACACAAAAGCCTCACAAATTAACAATCAAATCCAGAAGCAGCAAATCGAAGAAGATGCTGAACTCCAAACTGCTGAGCCATTGTTCCCAAATCTGACAACATAGATTATTAAAATAATTCGCATGACAGCAATCGTTGAAAGTCAAAAAACAAAAACAAAATAAAACTTAAAATCAAATTTATTGATAGCATAAATACACATACGTATGCCATACATACATGTAAGTTGTCCGTTTGCAGCACTACCTTAACTACCTTATGAAGTTGAAGTTGAGGAGTTGAAAAAGAGGTCACCAAACAATAAGAAATTTAAAGCAGAAGCGTAACACAAAATTCGTTCAAAAATATAAATTAGACAAGTATTCTTGGCTTTAATGAAATACTTGTCTTATTCAAGTTGGTAGTTATGGAAGTTAAAGATGTTTCACACATTTCGCAATTTCTCAATTGCAAAATTCAATTCAATTTTGTTTATTTTTTGTTTAAATCGATGCCATGTAAAGCCCACAAATGTCGCTACCCTTTGGCAGCATAAATATATACATATGTAGAAAAAGAAAAGGGTTAAAACAATAGAAAATGTTGTCAGCGACAACGTGGACAAGAATACTATGTCTGAGAGGGTGTTCAGGAGTTTTGGTTTGGGTTTCGGTTTGGGTTTGAGTTTGAGTTGAAGCTCTGCAAAACAATACTTTATGTGTATTAAGCTGAGAACGCTTTTAACGGCCCGTTCAGCTGTTGTTCTACTGCAGCATACATACACACATACATACATACATACCAGGCGACAACTCTACTCCCCATCCCTCCCATCCACTCAAGCCAAGACCCGCCTCTGTTAGCCAAATCATTATTACAACAACAATGCGAACTAAGCGCACTTGCTTCGCTTCTGTTTCCGTTTCTGCGTCTGTTTCTGGTTCTGGTTCTCGTTCTGCATCTGCTTTTGCTGTTTGCTGCTGCTTCGACTACTGTTTCAGAGCCGTAAGCCGTGCGCCCCATTTGCCCGACATTTTTCAACTGCTGCAGTCAACCCCCGATCTGCACTTGAAAAGCCAGTGCGGACATCGAATCCTTTCGTTCATAAATCAAGTCTTTGGTTTAATTAAATCTTGTGTTGGCGGTAAAAACGCTAACAGAAAGAGAAAAAGAATGCCGCACAACAACTAGCGCACATTTGCACAATCGCGGGGAACGAATTGCAGGATACCCTGTCCTCAACATAGCCCCCATCGAAAAGAAAACCTAAATATTTAACTGCATCTAAAGGAAACATTGATTTTCACTTTATGGATTGACGGATTGCATCTCTTTGCATCAATCCTTAACTCGCTTGTCAATAATATATCCCACCTTGAATTAACGTACAGGGTATGCAGAGGCGCCTCCGGCATGCCGCCTGCTTCCGGCCAAAATGAAAACCAAATAAGTAGGAGAAATGCGAACCAAATATTGTACATTGCTGCAGGCATTTTAGTCAAAACCCTTCAAGGGGTGGGCATCGGCCGGGGGATGGGGGATGGGGAAAGGGTGGTAAGGGGTGCGGAGAGCGACGGTAGTCGCTGGAAAGGACTAAAGTCAAAAAGTCACGTTTTAAAATGTCGCCGCGGTTGTCCTTCTAATATTTTCTTTTTCAAGCTCATTTCCGTTTTTCGGTTTGAACTCATTGTTGTTAAGGCCCCGGAATTGATCTCAGTTCCATAAAACACAAGCAAAATGAAACATGATGTGCTCAGAGTTATCCATTATCTGGTCCCTTATGGTAAATCAATTAACTTTTTGGTATATGAATATATGAATATTCATACATACGTTTCCTGTAACAAAAATACTTTAAGGAAGCACGATGCAATCGATATTACCCGACTCGGCAATACTCTGGAAGACACAATCTATCATTCTGAAAGAGTTAATATCACATCCATAACTCTATTGAGATCTAATCTGACACTAAGTTCAACTGAGTTCCCTTGAGTTCAGAGTTTCAACTGCCAACTATTTTCTAGCTTAGGAGTATTTTTTGCATATAAGCTAAAGTCTGCTTAGCATTTTGCAACTAATTTAAACTGCAGTAAAAAATAAATAAGAGTAAGAGAGAGAGAGAGAGAGAGAGGGAGGGAAAAAGCGAGGATGAGAGCGAAAGTGTTTGTATTTAAAGACGCGTAATCAACCGACTTGACATGAGAAACCGAGGACAACAACAAATGTTGAAGTATGGTAAAAACCGAAAGGGAAACGTGAAATTGAATGCAAGACACGTTGCAGGATTTATGGCCAAGAGAAGCAGCCGCCAAACGTAGACTAATAAACACCGAGAGAGACCAAAAATTAAAAACGAGCAGAAGGAGTCACAGTGGCAAAGTGGCCCTGAGAATTAAGGGCAAATGCCAGCGGAGCTTAGGCCAAATTCTACGTGAGGCAATGCGTTGACGGGTTGGCAATGGAACTGGGAATGGGAATACGACTTGGATTCGAACTTGGTCCTGGTGGTTGACTTGACGACTCGGCCGTGCGGCAAAGGGCAAATGAAACGAAATGAAACGAAACGAAACGATACAAAACTAAATGTAATGAAATCCTTTACCGTAAGAATTTCATGCACGTCAACACGTGCTCAGTGCGACAGCGGCGTTGACAGCACGCTCCAAAACACCCGAACCCACAGCCGCCTTCGCATCCAAATCCGCATCCGTATCTGAAGCGCCACCTTCTCCAGCTGCACCAGCTACTCCGCCTCCTCCCCCTCCCATATTGAGAAACTTGTAACAATTTCTAATTCATATGTTGCCGAGGCAGCCCCGCCCCGAGCCCCGAATCCCGGCAGCAGCCTCTCTCGAGCCCAGGCTCGATGATTTATGGTGGACGGACGCGAATACGAAATGAAAGGCGATGCCAATCCTGCGAGACACGCTCGGTCCACTTGTCCTGTAGTACTGTACTCCTGCAGTCCTGTAGTCCTTCAGCCACGTCCTTTGACTCGGGCTCGGCTTCAGCCATAGCTCTCGGCCTGTGCTGGCCTTTAATCATTCAATAGGCAATTTGTTTGGCCTCGCATCGAAATGAAATGATATGCTTCACACATTATACATATAAGCAACAACAACTTGGGTTGGACTTTGTGTATCTGATGCTGGCTGCTGGCTGCTGACGGCTGGCTGCTGGCTGCTGGCTGCTGCCTGCTGGTTCGCAACGTCTCCAGCTACCATATTTAATATCATTTATCTTTCTTACGGTCCAGTGTGCGGTTTGCAGCTCCCCCAATCAGACACCTTGTCAGCTCCACCTCTACTCCTACTCCCCTCTCCCACCCCCATACAATACATGTGTGCCGGATCGTGTTGTGATTTATGATTATCAAAGTATTTGTTACCTTTATGGCCAAGTTATTTTCTCGCACATAAATCATTTCGCTGGCTCAACTTTGGCGCTTTGATTAATTTCTTCAATTGCTGTCGCGATTGGCGCCTGCGATTGGCGGCATGAGTAACACCCCCAAACCCAACAAACTCAGCTCCTTAATATGCCAGAATGTAAGCGGGATACATAACTCAGCAGCGGTCAACACAGGCCACACACAAATCGGCGAAACCCAACGCATCGTTTTTAATTAATCACTCAATCTGCTCGGTTTGCTGCGAGTCGCGGAAACACACATCCTTGATTCAAATTGGATTATTAATTTCGGGTTGCTCTCGCGTCCGACTTATTTAATTACCATTCAATAATAATAGTTTCATCAATTCACGATGGTATTTTCAAGATTCCAAGTATATATTCCACAGCATAGCCGTAAATAAGTAGCTTACCAATAGATGTTTAACAATTGTAAAATATATATTAGGCTCATAAATACCAATATGTTATACGTAAGCTCTATAAACTCCATGAGGCTGGAAACAAAAAAGAAAAACATATTTATCACATTAGTGTGCTGCGTAAATCTGCCGACAGTCCTGCATATAATTCACCCGCTCGATTGGTCAATCAGCCCTAGGTTTGCTCTGGTAAGTAAATCCTCAAAGTAAACTCAGGGCCATGAATTATAGATTTGGATTTATTTGAGGCCAAGTAAAACAAATGATTCAACAATCGTCGCCGCCTTCTGAGAACTCGCATTAAAAAAGGTCCACAAAAAAGACCAAGAACCAACAAAAAAAAAAGCGAAAGAAAAAGAAAAAGAGAAAGAGAAAACAACAAAGCGAAAGTAGCGTAAATAAATAAACAGCAAAACACAAAGCATATTAGGCTAAGCTACTTGCGATTTCCGTTACAAGCCCGCCGGCCAAAGAACAGCTCGCTATAAAAATGCGGAAGCTGATTAGCCTTCGCCACCCCCAGAAATGAACTGAGCTGCCAACCTGTCGACGGAGCAGGGTCAGGACCAGGGACAGGGGCAGGGTTAGGGGAATGAGGCAACTTCGAGCCACGACCAACGACCGGGTGGTTGAGTTTTATGAGGCACAAAAATTAACAACGCCTTTGGGGTTGTCTTGAGGCGACCAGCGACGACAAAAAGTTGCCAAGTCTCATAATCGAAATTGGTCACAGGTGGCCCCCAGCAGCTGACCAATGCAAAGGTCCTTGCTTAGCCCCACAGAAAGTCCACCAATTTCAGTCGCAGTCGCCGTTCAAGTCCCCGTTGCTGTCCGACTTGGCTTATTGAAATTAAATGTGCTGGCTAGCAGATAATACCCATTTAAGGCGTGTTTAGTTAAGTTGAGTTTGATTTGGGTGATTTTCCCCCTGTTCTGGGAATAAGTGGAATGGTGATTATCTTGACGTTTAAAGCGGTTCAAGCCAAGCCTGTTTTACTTGAGCATTATTTGGTAAAAGATTTTCAGTCCTTTGAAAAAGGTTTTACGATTTAAAGTGAACCGTTTAGAAAACAACTGGCTCAAAGCTTAGGCCAGCAGTGAAATATATAATGATATATAATATTTATACAGTTCGACATCGATGAAGCTGACACTGGCTTACCTTTAAGTTGTAAGATATGGCAAAAATATAACTCAATAAGGCAAAATGCCTTCTCGAAATGACAATGTGCCCGCTAAACTAAACTGAAGTCCAGCCGACAAGCTGACACAGAATATGTCAAGTCAAGCTGAAGACGGGTGACATTTTGGGGGCTCGTCTCTCCCTCTCTTTCGCACTCTGTCTCTCCCTCTCTCTCTCTCTCTGTCAGTATTGTAAATTTTTAATCAAATCTGTGGAACGACAGCAGTCATTAATTTTCCTTCAGTGTCCAAGATTGTGGCCATTTTTCTTTTGGGCTTCGGATACCTTTCTCACATTTGCATGTTGGCCAACAAACTGTGATGTGCTACCTCCGCACGGGACACAACTGACCACAGTGTTTCACAGGACGAACTTTAAGACGAGGATACAATCAGTTCGTTTATCTTCAGCTTGGACAATGTGTTGAGTCACTTCACTTCTTAAACAATTGAATCCTTAAGGAAATGAACATGTTTCAAAATAATCCATGCTTTGCACAATTACTGTGAACAATCATTAGATTTTGAAAACTAATCAAAATTATACCATAAAATTGGACATTTCGATATTGTTTAAGCATCTTTAATTCAGTTATAAATTGAAGCTTCGCAGTGGCCAAATCGACATTACTTTCTATGGCCAAATAGTTTTGGGGCCAAGAGTGAAACATATGCCGCTGACACATTGTAGTAAAGGCGAGCTCAGGCAACATCTGATGGGGGATGTGATATGCCTGCACGATGTTAGCTCTGGATAGATGGATGACGGCGTCCGGACATTGATAAATCACATATGTGTGCTTTTCTATAGAATTGCACGGACCCTGGCCCGTTGGCCGTGGACTGAGGACTACGGACTGTGGCCGTTGGCTACATGGTGATGTGTGTTCGACAATCGCGGGCTATTTGAAAACGCGACGTTGCAAACAAACCTGTTCTCTAACTATACCCGCCATCCGCCCCCCGCCCGCTGCCCGCCGCCACCAACCATCCCATTTTGCTGTGAAGTCATGTGCTGTGCTATGCTTGCCCAAAATTCGACAATTTTCTGCAGCGACATCAAATTACGAACTCATTATTGTTAGCAACGACAATGGGTCTTGGCCACGGCCACGGAACCATGGAGCCATGGCACCATCCATCCTGCCCATCGCTATTTGGTGTGTTTAGTGTTTGCGTTGGCGCGAATTTTACCCAAAAATTCGTCAGAGCCGGCGCAGTATTTGTTGACGTTGATAGCGAACTTTTTGGCCAAGCGAACTCGTTCATTTTCTCGTTTTTTTTCTCTCAATTTTCATTTTTTTTTTTGTTTTTTTTTTGTAGTCTTCTTGTTTTGTTTTGACGGTGCGCTTGTAAATCGCGTGTTCGAGTCCAAAACGGCACCCAAAACAAAACCCACATCAAACTGACCAAAATGCATGGAATGCCTATGGAAATTGTAAAGCGCTGTTGTTCCACATTCCCTTTGCACGCCCAATGCTCCAGATGACTAGGCGGACAGCTTCAGCGTTGCGCTCATTAAATGACACTCACAGCAAGGCGGCCAGAAATTGCAAGCTATAATGCACACAACTCGCATGTGTGTGTGTGTGTGTGTGTGTGTGGGTGGGTGTTGGGGGAGTGGTAATAAGGGGCGTGGCATTGCATAATTCCAGTTGCGCCATCGTAGTTGACGAGCAGCCACGGCATCGCAGCACTCTCCCTCTATCTCTCTCTCGCTCCCTCTCTCTCTCTTTCTCGCTCTCTCTCTCTCTGACCCCAAATGCCGTACTATTTGTATTGCTTGTCATACGCAGCTCGCAAAGCTGGCTTTTGTTTTAGGCACTCCTCCCTACCTCCCTACCCCCCATCACCGAACACACCTCTCCCATTTTCTAGGGTATACCTTCGGGTATATGCTGTTCTCAGAGTGTCAAGTCGCTCAGCTGATTCCAGAAATTGGGCAGATTCCGGGAAAAACTTAACTGAAATTCGAAAACAGAATCTTGTTGTTCAGTGGAACAATCATCTACTCAGTGCTATCTATTAACTGTAAAGCATATAATTAGTTATGCTTCTTCTTCTTAGAATAATATGTTATCTTTGAATTATCACTTTTGGTAAGGGTATTTGAAGTGCGCTTCATTGTCAAGTGATTTTGCATCTTGTTTAGTTAGTTTTTGGCAGCGAGTTTTCGTTTTTCGTATTTGCGAAAAACCGGGAAAATTACATGCCGCTGACGCAGCGGCGCCGTCACTCATGATGGGGCTGCTCGGTTTTTTCGAGCATGCCCCTTCTGCTGGCCCGGTTAACATTCTCGACCAGGACGCGCTACTGTTGCCGCTGCATTTTTATGTTCAGTCATTTTAATCGCGACGCGCTGATACAGCACGAAGTTGTCCCTGACCGCAACATCGCATGTTGTAGGTGCGCCAATGACGCTGATTTTGTGCCTCTCTCCCGGGTTACACATTATTAACAGTTCCTGCGACAAAGCGCCGCTGCGGACTGCTAGAGCAGCTACAACCGCCACTGGGCACTGGCTTTCCTGGCCTTTCCTCCTCGCTGTTCCGCCTGGGTAGCCCGGCAAAATTGGAGTCTGGGTGGATGGCCACCTGTCATATTACGGGCAAGGAGACCCGCACCCCGGACCACGTTGTCGTTGTCGTCGTTGTTACTTTTGTTGTTGTTGTTGATGTTGCTGTCCTTTGCCGGCCGTTTGCTGTCCAACAAAATGTTTTGTGGTTCCCGTTGCAAAGTTTGTGCCTCCGGCTGGTTGTTTATTTCAGGTTCGGAAGTGCAACGGGGACTCACAGCCAAAATGAGACTTTAATAAGAAATCACAGTTAAGCATGTGAGGGGAGCACGGTGCAAGTTCAGTTTTAGCTGTAACCCATATCCAATAAGCACAACTCGTAGCACACTTAACAGATATGGAAATCAATGTTGTTTTTGCATTCTCCGATGAATAATAAATAATAGGTCAAAAATTTGACAAAGAATTAGACTAGAATCAGCAAAGGCCCCGCTTCGAATTAAGCTATAAAAATTATCAAAGACTTAAATATCACGTCCTTTGAATATCTGCAGGGATTTTGTCCAAGTGAGGACCCTTTTCTGTGATGACCCCATAATCCCTGAAGTAAGTTCGCAGCCTAAATAAAGCCCAGAGCCCCAGGGTTAACTAATATCATAATCTTAAATACTGGAAGCTCCATTGTCATTCGTTTCCCATGACGCCACTCAAATCATGGCCACATGTGACTCGCAACCCCCAGCAAATGGGGAGGAGCGGACCATTGCAAGGGATACACGATGAGGATTTTATCTAGCGTGTAAAAATCACTAACAAATGGCACAAAATTAAATTTGGCTTATGAGTTGGAACTGACAAATCGTCAGCAAAGATATCGCAGTGTCTGCCGTTAAAATACGAAATTAACATACTAAAGTAAATGATGTACTCGGCCAACCCTCACACACATGTAGCATGTAGCACAACAATTTGGGCACAAAGTGTAAAAAAACGTAGAGGCAGAAATTAAAAATGAATAACATAAAATGAGGCAAAGATGTGAATGGAATTGGAATTGGAATTGGAATTGGGTTCAATGGGGTTTGAGTCACGACCGGTTGGCCCAAAATGTTAACAGGCTGTCGGAAGCAAATCAACACGTCTCGGTCCGAGCAATGAGCTTGGTGTGTCTCGACAATGTCCTCGATCTCAGTCCGAGAGAGATGTGAGTGTTGTTTCTTGGGGTTGTTTCACTTTAAATTGGTCGTCGTCGTCGTCGTTGTCGTCTTTATGTCACCTTTGACACCGGCTGGTCATTGGCATGACGAAGCATCCAGACTGCCTTAGCATGACCATTGAAATTGGATTGCATGCAACGGTGGCTGGCCTGTGTGGCTGTAGCCATCGACAGTGACAACAAGCAGCAGTTGTCCTGGCGACGACTATTTAGTTGAAGCCGAATCTCAAGCCTCAGATCCAGCAATGACGGCAGACAGTTTTTGGCTGGCAAGGCCATCTTAAGAAACGATAATGACACAACCTAATAAACTGTTGCCCCAGACGACAGCGAGTCACATCAGAAGCGACCAACAAAGGCCGCAATACTTTCAGCATCGGGTTTGAGGCTTAAAAAGCATCGAAATTGAAGTGCACACCAACACGGAGACACGGAGACACGGAGACATTGCCCAAAAACTGAGTGAATTTCGCTCAAGCGTTAAATAGAAAACTTTATAGCTGCTCGGTAACCTGGGCAACACTTAGCATTCCACCCACCCCACTCCTCCCCTTGTCAACATTAACATCAATTGGCCCACACCCACAGAGCGACAGACATAAAGAACACACAGATGGCACATGCAGGCATACGCCTCAGCGCATTCATCGGGTACTCATTGCAATAAGTGGTCTTTCAATTACCATACTGGCACACCTCCCTATGACACACACACACACACACGCACACACACATAGGCATAGCACACGACACGTTTGCAAAGTTGACTTGATGTCATTATCAACGCCTTCAGCTGTTGTCTCACAATGTGAGTTCGAATCTCCAACCACAAATTTAGCTATCTCGAGTATCTTACGACCGTTGGCGCCTTGCTAATTATGCCATCATTAGAGACACATTTTAGCACACACACACACACACACATGCTTACACGCAGGCATGCAATAAATTTAAATGCGTGTGGTCCCTAACTCTGTTTACTGCAAATTGTTTGCTGTTTGTTATGATTCCGCTGTCAAGCATAACATGTGTGTGTTGTGCGAGTGTGTGTGTGTGTGCGAGTGTGTGTGCGAGTGTGTGTTCATCTACAGCACTCAGAAATTTGCCCATCTATTAAATCATTTTCGCTTCTAATTGCAGCAAATTATTATTCTAATTGGACGCAATTAAAATATTGCTACCCGATTAAAATGACTAATAAATAGTTTTTAATTTTAACAGTTATCTTTTCGATTTGAACCCTGAATTGAAAAAGCTTAAGATTACTTATAAGCCATTTAAAGAATATATATGTATATGCCATAGGCAAAAATCATTTGAATATTTTTGTAGTTAAATAAATTTGAAAATAGTTTTAAATGTAAAAATTCGTGTATACATTTTTTTATGATTTTAAAAAATATATATATAAAAATTAAATTTGATAATTTTAATACTGTTCATAACAATCAGAGTTGTAAATAATGCTCAATCCTTGAAGAAGTGCGCAAGGATCTGTTGCAAGTTGTCCCTCCTGCATGCTTCCAGATGCTTTGTCGCGAGAGACAGGAATGGCAACAATTTCGTAAATGGGCTGCCACATTATGTCCATGTAAAGTTCAGATGTAAGGGTGGGTAACAATTCCTAATGATATATATATATATATATAAGCTCTAATTTGTTATACCAAAAAAATACTGACTTGAATTTAAGTAAGAGTTACCAAAAAACAAGATGCAACTGTCTACCACAATAAGCCTCGTTCGTAGTTCTATTTATGTATTTCTATATAAATTGTAGATTTAAGATTATTCCTTTCGGGGCGTTGCGCTAATTATGTTATTTATTCAAATCTGACGGCGTCATTTAATATGCGCTTAACAGCCATTTATTTTTCGCCTTAAGCCGAACCGAATAAGCCAAAGTGCATGGAAATGCTTAGAAGAGAGGAGATGGACTCCTACCCATATCCTTGGGGTGTGTGTGTGTGTAAGTGTGTGTGTGTGTGCCTCGTTACCGGTACCGGTACCGGTCGCATCAGCCCGACTGGCTGGTTAGTGGATGTCTTTCAGTAGCTAGCTGGTTGGCATTTTTCGCTTTCAAGTTTGGCCATTAATTTAAACTTTTTATTTGCCAGCTTTCTATTTACGCCAACATCCAAGACCCGGCTATAAATTCGGCCGGCCTTTTTAACCCCTTAAATGAGGGGTGTGGTGGCGGGGTGCGGTGCGGTGCGGTGCGGGGCGAATGCAGTGCAAAAGAAATGCGAATTAATTTTCTTAAAAGCTTTTCTTGGCGGCGCTGATTATCTGACCATCTCCCTCTCTCTCTCACACACACACACAGACACACACATAGACAATCTGTCTATCTCTTTCTCGTTTGCTGTGCGTGTCTCAGCAGCTGCATATTCTGCTTTACTTTCACAACTTACTTTTATTATTTTAAGTTGAAATTTTATTAACGAAACATGGCACGCTACTTAAGAAACTATATACAAGTTTTCACTGTGCTTACATTTATTTTCAATAAATTTTTAAATTTTTTCTGTATTTGATATATATATATATATATATATATTATTTGATTAATATTAATTTGGGTTCGTTTTGCGCAAAAAAAATGGAGTTTCTTATCGACTTAACGTAGTTTTGCAATATTTTGTGGAGCAAAATATGTTCAATATTTCAATTTACACAGATGGTATCTCTATAATCTACATACATATATAATTATTGCCCAACCTCTGCCGTTTCCATCCCCTCTGCGCACCCAACAACGGGCACACTTAAATACAATTGAGTTTTACTTTGGGCAATGATAATTGATTTAAATTCGATATGTGATCCGCTAAAACTAAGAATTCTACCAAAATTCCAAATTATAAATAAACAGAAAAAGGAAAAACAAAAAAAATACAACCTGTGCGAGGACTGCTTGAGGCTTGAGTTCTGCCATAATTCGTACTCCACAAATCAACTTCAAAAATATAGAAAGAGATTCACTAAATTGGTTTATCAATTTGAATTTAGAACCCACCCTTAAGTACCACATTTGAGAACCTTTTCCCACAGAAACTGAATCCCATTTATGTACTCTAACAATAAGCATGATATTATTATAAAGTATTCAAACAATAGCGTAAGTTCAAAGGCCCCCAATCAACATAATACCTCTCCAGTCTTATTTTGAAGCAATATCTCGGTTTGAATTTTAGTTGGAATATTTAAAAGTCTTGTTGTGAAGGTGATATCAGAAACTCAATCTCAATCGATGATCGATTCTAGATCAACCCTCGCACATTACAGATATGACCTAAATTCACAATAAGCCTCAGCCTACTGCTGCGCCCCCTGACCCTGACTCAATCCCTTTCCCAGTCCCTGTCCCTGTCCCTGTGCCGCCAGACAATTGCCCAGCAAGGCGGCAGCCAGTCGCTAGTAGGGGCGCCAGACATCCGATGTCGGCTTTGGCGTACGGGTGCGTATAGGTCCACCGGCGCCACTGGATCCGCTGGCCGATCTCGATGTGGTGCTAACATCGTCCAGATCAATTGTCTCCACCGGCGAGGGTGAGCGGCGTGTGGAGCTTACTGGCGGCGATGCATTCGGATTGGCATTCTCCGCATCCGGTGGATTGTGCGTAATCAGTGTGACGCAACGCTTGATTAGATTGACTCCATCAGCATCACCAGATGCCACTAGAGGAACAACCGAATCCTGCAGCTGTTGCTGTTGCTGCTGTTGTTGCTGTTGCTGCTGTTGTTGCGGTGTTGTGCTGGCTGCCGCTGCTGCCGCCGCACTGCGTAGCCAAGGTAGATCGCTGTAGCTGCCATAGAGCTGGGTATAGAGCCATTGACTGGACTGGGGCAGCAGTGGGCTCTGCAGGAAGAGCTGTGCCGCCAGAGCCGGATTGAAACTATGCGCCGCCGGCGCAAAATGACCAGCGGCACCAGCGGCCGCAAAGCCACCAAATAGCTCCGTGGGATTCTTGCTTCGTTGGATGAGTGCTGTGAAGGCGCCGCCGCTGCCAGGTGTCGGCTCCGTTAGCGTTGCCACACTGCTGGCATCAGCACTGAGCAGCGTGGGGCTGCGACTCCGACCCGCCTCCGCCTCCGCCTCTGCATCCGTCTCGGCCTCGGGATCCAGGTTCGGTTGCGACTCCTCGTCGTCGTGCGTCAGTGAGCTGATGCTCTTGCGGGGCGATCCCGTCACCGAGATGCTATCGCTCTCGAATCCGGCATCGATATTGCTGCTGCTATTGTTGTTGTTATTGTCGTGGTGCTGCATGCTGCTCAGAGTCAACGGTGGCGAGCTGCCCACACTGGCACTACACGCCGCCGGCTGGACAAAGGCGCTCAGCGTCGCACTGGTCGTTGTTGTGGGTGAGCCCTCGGGGCTGGTGGTGCTATGCGCCGCTCCAACCGTCGCCAGTTGCTGCTGATTCTCTGAAGGAAGCACAAACATTCTTGTTAATAAAACAAAGGAGCAGCGAATGAGAAAATTGAGATTAGTTACCACTCAATCCGCGCATGCCGCTCGCTGCAGCCGCCGGAAAGGCAGCTCCATGGTGGTGCGCAAAGAAGGGGCCAGCGGGAAAGCCGGGACGACCGCCCAGCGCCATGTGAGCTCGCCAATCGGGCGCATGCAGATGGCTGTGCATTCCAACCAGATGATGTGCGAATCCTGAAAAGACCAAACGAAGCCAGCAAAATCAGCAAAGTGTATAAATATATATTAGTAGATATTTGTCATATATGTTTGTCATATTGCCACAATTTCAAATGCAATAATAAAATTCTTTGATTAATTAAAAACGAAATCTGATTGATGAATAATTCACACTTGCATTAGCAACAATTCACAGGTTTTAACTCATTTATATGTAAGTCCTGCAGCTTTAAATGCCGACTCCTTTTGGGATCGTACTTGAAATTTCATATTCATATTTTTTCATTTTGGGTTTCGGTTATTGGGCCTTTGTTAAGACTTGCGGTTGCAGGGAAACCTCACAACATTTCAATTAGTGTATTCATTTGAATGTGAAAGTGCATTTAACTGGAAAATATTGTGAATCAAGTTAATCAGTTAACTGTAGTTATATAAAATAACTGAATTAGATTCTGAGCAGCTTAACCGCAAAAACCGCTTCGAGTGCAAATGTGTAATGAAAATTCAGGTTAATTACTCGAGTGTAATTTGTGCACATATTTCACTGGAGATATCAAGCCGAGTTTCAACTTAATGTTAATAATAGAATATTTAATAACGGAATTCATTGATAAGAGAGCTGAGCCAAAAGCGGGAGAGCTACATTATTTGGGCTCAAGGCTACTCAGAAATGGAAACAGACATCATAAGCTACGACCAACTATGTGTCCAAGAACCAAGAACAAGAGCAACTAGAAGCAGAGAAGAAGCACAACAAGAGGGAGAGGAACAGGAACAGGAGCAGCAATAGCAAGCAAGTCCAATGCCAAGCCCAAACTGAGGCGAAGGCCCGCCAGACCACATATAGCCCACTGTGCAAGACCAAAAACGTTGCCGCACATTTCGGTTGCTGAAAAACAACATTGGGCAACAATCCCGCCTACTTGGGTTAGCTTCCCCTCCAGCTCCAGCTCCAGCTCCACCTTCAGTTTGAACTGCTTCCCTATTCCTTCTGCCATCATCAGATCAACAAGCCGCCATATTGCTGCTTATGTAAATGCATCTTTGGCAACCCTCGAGGCCCCCCGTCTCTCCATCCCGCTTCTACTTTGTATGTACACGCCCAATGGGAGCTCCACCTTCGGTACGGGGACGGCAAGACAGACGAGGGACAAGACTTTGGCAGACAATCGCCTGGATGCTAGTCAAGGCAAAATCTGGCAGCGAGAACGAGAGCAGAGCCAGAGCCAAAAGCAGAGCTACAAAAGCAACGAGGCGAGCTTCAAGGCAAACTCCTAAATAAATTCATTAAAATTATCCCAGTCGCCGATGTCGTTGCTCCGTCTGGACGGGCCTGCAGCCCCACCTCCCTTCTCCCCACTCAATCTCCTCTTCCGGCATCCCTCTATCTACTCCTACGGTATTCCCCGCCATCAAGTGGCAGCCCACATCTGTGGGCAAGTGAAGGAAGCTGCTGATGCTATGGAAGGTA
Organism: Drosophila imparisetae; assembly: GCA_035042265.1. Lineage (NCBI taxonomy): Eukaryota > Metazoa > Arthropoda > Insecta > Diptera > Drosophilidae > Drosophila > Drosophila imparisetae. Next base: position 1,817,572 of record JAWNLP010000147.1, read on the forward strand.
GTTATAGACTGCTAAGAGCGGGGGTGCAGGCTGGGAATGGGGGTGGGGTTGGGGATGGGGAGGAGTGGCAACTTGCAACTAGTCTTAAATGCCCCAAATGCCAGGCCGCAGTCGCACATACTACGCGGTCGACTTCGACGCTGGCACTGAAGATGCTGCTGCTAAAGTTGACTCATTGTTATCGTTGTGTGTGTGTATGCGAGTGTGCGTGTGTGTGTGTGTATGAGTTAGTCGCACTTAAGAAAATTCCAAGGCAGCAAACATTGAGAAAATCTCGTCTTGCTTTGCTTCTCTCGCTGCTGCTCGCAAAGTCGAAGACGAAGACCGACCACAACACACTCACACACACCCACTGACACACACACACACACACTTACACACATATGCCGCCCACATGCGCGCTCTCAATTGCAATCGCTCTGGCTCTCTCCGTCTCTCTCTCACACGCGGCCTGGCTATCGCTCTCAGTTTGGCTGTCTCTGTCCCGCTCTGTCGCACTTGAGGCCAAATACTTGGCCAAGTTTTGCCAAAGTTTGCAACCAAAATTTTACCGAAAATGTGACACCAACAACCAACCAACGAACCAACCAGACCAGCCAGTCAGACATGGGGCCAGAGGTGTTGCAGTTGAGGGGACCGAAGGGGGCCGGGGCAGATAGTGTATGGAACAAGTGTGCGTATGTGAGAAAGCGGCTGCGACACTGGCTGTGAGGAGACACGAAGACCAGAAACCAAGATGGGGCACATTCTTAGACACAGTCTGGAACCATCTTTGCTGCATTACTTGATTGGCATGCTGCATTATCCTCTGTATCCTCTGACATACTTATATAAGTATAAGTATCACAACAACTACAACTACAACAACTACAACAACTACAGCAACTACAATCAGTAAAGCAAGACTCCTCATATTGCTTTGTGGAACAAGTGCCTTTATGTAGGTCAAACAGTTTGCTGCGATTGAGGCTGGGTGATTGGGTGGGTGGTCGTTCTGTCTAGGATCTTGGTATTAAGTTGCCGATTTTGCAGCAGACAAAATAATTCAGAGAAATCGATGCAATGCATGCTCCATTGCCGATGCCAGAATGCCTCTTTATCTCTGAAGGAAATCAGTTATGAATGCATTCAATAAATTAAATCCTAGCATGAGCTGAGTCTCGAATAGATTAATACACAAATTACACCTATCATATATTAATTATAAAGGTTTTATTGTTAAACATTTTCCCACGATGTAATCAGAGCCCATCTGTGATAAAATCAACACGTTTGGATAGAATGATAAAATGGAAAATGAAATAGAATAATTTAATCAGCAAATTAGGCATAGCCAACAATAATATAAAAGATACAATTTACAGTATAATTTCGAATTTATATAGAAGTATTAATATCACTATTTATATCTGATACTTATATATTTTTTTTTTTTTTGTAATACTTAAACTGGAAGCCGCTCTTAAAACAAACTGTCGTAAATCAAGAATCGGTATAAAATGTATCCAAACTTTCAGAATAAATTCCATCAATTTTTAAGTACTTCTTTTAAATTCTCTCTATCTCTTCAGTGCACAATATTTGTACTACTTGACTTTAGATTTCATCTCTCATTTCCTGGTTGAATGAAATGGTACGAACTAAGGATTAAGGAAAGAATGCTGTATCGAATTATACTGGGTTTGTATATATAAAATATTATAACTCTGATTAGGTCCTAGGCGTTTTTTTAGATACTTAATGAAATGTAGTTTGAGAATGAAATAGTCTTAAATAAAACTTTCCTGAATCGGACTTTAGATTCGATCATCTTCAATTAACCAAATCTTGAACGCTTTGTTAATTTTGAGTTCTTTGGTGTTATGGAACGTAAGGATTTGTTTCATACATATTTCTTCTACCTACTTTGAGAACTAACTGATCGAATATTTGTATATATAATGTAATATTTTGGTAAACATTTATTAGATGTTCTGCATTGTGATCTTACTGACGATTCGTGAGCCCAAACTTTTCAGCGATCTGAGTACTATGCTTAAATAATATAGTCTTAAACTAAATCCTTTGATACTTGAGCTTTGAAAAATGAGTTCTTGAAAAAATGTTATTGCTAGAAATGTGTTTAATGTCACTAATCCTTACGTTGAAGCCAGCTTAGCCATGTGAGGCACCTCCCATATGTATGTGGAATATATTCGAGGTTTTAGAACAGCTTCATTGCTGTTAGCTGTCCGTCCTTGTCTCATTGTCTTATTCTGTTTGTGTGCAACTAACTCCTTCAACATGCATTAGCACTCATTATGGTTTTTATCTTATTTTATTTTATTTTATTTTATATCATTACAAACTTCTTGCTGTGCTCGTGCCATTAGCATTTTCAGCATATCCTTTTTATATACTTATTTATGTGCACATACATGTATGTACTTGCGTGTGTGTGTGTGTTGGTATGTGTGTGAGATGGCTATATACTTTGCCGGTTGGGGTATTGGGTGCATAGTTGGGTTTTGTCACACAAAATGGCAGCAGTAACAGCCCACAAAACTACAACGATCACACACACACAGACACGCCCACACTCTGGCGAGCCACTTGAAGCTGGCAGCGGTACCCGACGGTAAAGCAGCAGCGATGGCAACGCCAACGGCGACGGCGACTACGGCTTCGATGCGGCGGATACGGCGGCAGGCATTGAGCAAATTGTGTTTCCATACAATATAACATCACGTCGATTTTGGTAACCCAAACTCAAGAGAATTTCGTGGGAGTGTGTGTGTGTGTGAGTGCGGGCAGTGGCCAAGCCTTCACACACACAAACACACACACATGAACAGTCTTACACACATGTGCATAAAGAGAGAGACCGCATGAAGGCGTACCAAGGATGGCGACAGTGAAACCCCATAACAAAAACCTAAATATGCGGTCCTGTAAGGAAACCCTATGTGCGATAAAGGGTTAGCCGCGCTTGGTGTCAGTTTGGGGTCGGGCTTTCTTCGGCACACCACGTAACGGTATTCGTCGGAGTCGGGCGTTCTCGTCTGGGCCGTTGGGGACAGGTGGCGGTGGCATGGCGCGGTGTCGTCCATAGCCCAGCCCCCATACATGAGTGAGCAAATTCCCTATGTATATGTTGAGTCTCTCTGTATGTATGTGTGTGTGTTCGTATGTGTGTGTGTGTGTGTGTGTAGCGGGGCATAACGCGGTGCCATTGGTGCGCCACAAAAAGCTTTCATGAGTCCAACTTCCCACGCTTTTTTGCATTATGTTTTGTTTCTTTTTCTTTTTGTTTTGTTTTTTGGGCACCTCATTGCGGAACAAATCTGCAGCTGGGGGCGGGGTAAAATAGTACGTCTAAAAGTGCAATGCATGTGTGTGTGTGTGTGTGTGTGTGTGTGTGTGTGAGAGAGGGTTGTCGTCCGCATTCCTGTGACATATGAACCAGTACCAGCAATAGAGCATTATATATATTAAATATCATGCGAATCAGTAAGGAAACATTTAGGATTTATCTTTATCGGATTCATTCATAAGATATATTTATGTAAATATAAGCCAAAAACAAAAAGTCAAAAATATTTGCCGTATTACGCATTTGCCGCCGGTCCAAAAACAGTTGTGATGTTTTACCGACGGCATTTCGGCACGGCGCAAGCATTTGTTGTCCCCACCCAAAAAGTGGCCGCAATAAAAACGAAAGGCGCTCAGCGAAAGCAGCGGCGAAAGCAGAGCAAAAAATGTGCTCAGAGCAGCGCGCAACAATTTCTCACCACAAGACGCTGTCTTGGAAAAAATAAAAGCGCGACGCAAGTCGTCGTCAACGTTGGCGTGGCGCAAGCAAGTCGGCTTCTAACTCACCACAATGTGTGGTGGTGGGTGGTTGGGCGGATTGGGGGTAGCCAGTTTGAGCGTGGCTAGCAGCGATATCAGCAGCAGCAGCAGCAACCCCCACGCACACACAGACGCTTTGAGCCAGCCAGCGAATCAGGGGAAATCGCTTAAGTATATGGCTTTCAAAACACTCGACTCAATTTCACCAGTCGCTGTCCTTTCACTCAACTCAACCTCAACGGAACTCAACTCAACTCATAGAGAGAGAGCGAGTGAGAGAGCGAGAGCGTTGACGCCTGCGCCTGCTGTTGACGTCGACAGCAACAGCAACAGCAGCAGCAGTAGCAGCAGCAGTAGCAGTAGCAGCAGCAACGCTAGCATCGAGCCTCGAGCATTTCTGTTGCCTACTTTTCAGCGCGGATGCTCGGATATTTCAATGCTCGAATGCTGCCAGCCGCTGGTTGCTTGGCTGCGCACTTTGCGGTGAATGTTTCTTTTTCTTTTTTTTTTTTTTGTTTATTAATCCGCATGGTTTTTTTTCTGTGTTTTTAGTCGTTTTTCTGAGCTGTTATTGAGCCATCAGGCAAAAGTGCTTGTATTGTGGCTGCTGCTGAGGGGGGCAGTCGGGGAAGGGGCACGAAAATATTAACGAAAGCGAGTGCGAACAACAAAGACGGTTGGGAAGGCAACTGCATCTTAAAGTTCAATATAATAATGATGATTCTGATGACCGTGTGTGTGTGTCTGTGCGTGTGTGAGTATATGTGTGTGTGTGTTTGGCTGTGTGTAAGTACGTGGCAACATCTGCTGCGTCTAACAGCTAGTGTGTCCTCACGGACCGCGGACCTAAGCTTATTGATTTTGTGCCTTATGCCCAACTTTAACATGGTTCTGGCCTTACTAGTTTCAGTTTCAGATCACATTAAACTTTAAATTTCCAAAAATATAATATTTCTTCTAAGCATTTAAGGAATGTAGTTTTATTTATTAAGTATAGCACACCTTAGTCCGCATTTCTCATCAATTATTTGCAACACCAATTTCAATGAATTTCTCTCAAACAATTCAGACTTTCAATAAAGTTTTTATTAATTTTTTTCGTTTCATATAAAACAACAGCAAGAACAACAACAATTTCCAAAAATCATAAGGACTACAATCAAGATAGAAATCATTATGAGACCACACAGTCAATTAGTTTATCCATTGAGAAGTTCTTGACCATCTTTCCACTATACAAACTGATAATTTACAATACTGCTACTCTATTAAATCAGTTATTAAAAGACGTAAAGACTTATTTCGTTGCGGGTAATAAGTAAATTGACTTGGTATCAATATATCACAGCCACCCAGCTGTTATATCCCTAACACATTCCGCCAATCTCCAAATTGGTAGCACTTAATAAAGACTTGCAACCAGCTGTGGCTGCTAAGCAGCCAGTCAATTTCATTCTTTCTTCTTTTCACACTGCTACAGGTGAGCTCAGAATTTGTCTCTTTCTGCCTGGCGCTTGTTATCTGTTACTGATTCTGTTTCTGCGTGTTTCTGCCTGTCTGTCCGTCAGTCCGTCTGTCTGTCTTTATCAATTTCGCAGTCAGTTGTTGTCAAGTGCCTGTCATATCAGTATTTACACGTATTTGCTGTAGATTTGCAAATTGTTTTGGCAAATTTGCTGCTATTTTGTAAGGCATGCCAAGAGGTTGACAAGACCCCAATTTTAAATCCAAAACACAACCCCAAACCTGCCCAAGTCCCCGACTCCTCCACACGCACAATACGCACAAATTTACCGTTACACAAGTGTTGTCAACACATGCGAGTGTTGCTGCTGGTTGGGGAATTGGCGGGGTTGGCGTAACACACATTCCAGCCCACCACCTCCCCTCCTCAATTGACGCACACACACACACACACACACACACACACACACACACATATGGTTGCTGCGTAACGGGCCGCAAGTTATTGCGAAAAAAAAGAGGGAGCAAAAAAATGATAGCATACTTTTCAGGGCGCGCTAAAAAGAAATTGCAAAGCGACGCAGACGACGGACTTGTTGGCATTTGGCAAACATATTTTGGCAAATGTTATAAATAATTTTAAACGCTCACCTTGCCCAAGCCAGCCAGCCAACCAGCCGACACACTTCACGTCCCACGCCCACCGGCAACAACTCGAGTTGTGGCACATGTCACGGCTCAGGGGTCAGGGGTCAGGGCAGCTTTGCGCAACAGCCACGACCCTTGGCGTATTAGTGTCGCATTGACACGTAAATTGACATGAAATTGAATCAATGCTGTAATATGTCCTTGGGGGGGGCAGCGACACACACCCAGCATCCCACAGCCCACAGCCTACAGCCCTCACAGTCAGTGTCAGGGACAAGCAAGGACGATGACTTTAAAATTTCCTTTTGCGAGCCAAATTGAGCTGTAGGCCTCTGCCTCCCCCTCCTCCACCCTCCAGCCACGACTGTGACTGTGCAAATTTGTCTGTCTGTCTGCATGTTTGATTATATGTACTAAATCATTTCGTTTTCGCAAGACATGCAAGACAGTGGGAAGGTGGCGAGTTTATCAAGTTGTTTAAAGATACAAAGCCTAACCCTTTTGGGCATCTACATCTACATACGAGCGTATCGCTTAAAGCGCCGCATTACAATATCAAAAAAAAAAAAAGACGAAAACGCAACCAACCCCAATCGAGTGAATAATACATAAAAGGGAAATTAACTTAAAAAGCGACTCATCCGCGTGCCTCAGTTATTTATTTGATTTTTCATCGGATTAAAGTGATAACTGCATAATTACAGCCCTGGAAAGGATTGGAAACTATCTATACTGTTGTAGATCATCGAAGGATTAATAAATGTGTAAAAACGTGAAATACTTAATTGCTTTTTACCTTAAATTATATATTTGAATTCAGTTTCTTTGTTCATAAATAAGATCGATAGTTAAAAGTTAATTTTCATTCAAATATAGATTTCTACATTTTGCGCTATTATCATCTAAAAATTATACATTTTCTAGATTTATATGAATTCATCATTTAATTTTTGGCTTACATTAGCTTGAAATCAGTTTGAGTGCCAACTGCTGATCAACAAAATACTCGTAAGTACTCGCACGCTAATATAGGCGTAAGGACTAATGCCGCAAGCGAGCACATAAGTAAAAAAAAGGACACGAAAGCATGAGGGAGTGTGTGTGTGTGTGTAATGATGGTGTGCGTTGTGCGCACTTTGATCTTTGCCTTTTGGCTTGCTTCTAACGTACCGCCGGCATTAAGGTCCTGTAAGGCAAACAACATAAAACGGCAGACGCCAAAAAAAGGGTTTTAAATAAATTCGGATGGACGAGATCTTAAATCAAATGAGCTGTTTTTCATATGTTGCATGTATATGGTATATGGGCTGCTGTGGGCGCGCGACTCAAGACAATGAATATATGTAATAATTCAAGCTGAAATTTCATTTAAAACATTGCCGCACACACACACACACTTGCACATGGAGCCACTGTGTAATTATGCACACATGCGTCTACTTGCCAATGGGTTTTATGACATAAATTACATCAAGCACAAAATTTTAATATAATTTTCACTAAAAACGCGCGCGAAACTTTTTTAGTTGCTTCTGTTGCTGCTGCTGCTGCTGATGATGAAGGCAACTTCAAAAGGCTAGGCAACGCACACACACGCACATACTGGCTGGAGAGGGGGCGCGCGTGTGTGAAACAGGATATCCGTTGCGGAAGTTACAAATTTTCCACTTTCCAAGCACTCATGGCACGGCCTCGGGGCACCTTGCGCTCTAGTCCTTGCGGAGAGGGTTGGGCAGGCGTTGGGTATCGGGTATGGGGTATGGGGGCTAGAGGCGTGGCACTAATGTGCCCTGCTTACGACGCCACTTTATATTTATTTCGTTCCATCAAGAAAAGCACTTGGCTTGCTTTTTCACAGCCTGCTCAACTATTTTTCAGGCAGCGGGCACCAGCGCAGAGTCCTTTTAATCATTTGGCAAACTTTCTGTGACACGCAGCACTCCAGTGTCAACTACATTTTGTGTATGCCAAAAACTAGTCAGCACTCACACACATACGCACGCCCAAATACATGCCCGAGACTTTTGGCTGCCTTTTAGTTTTTAATGTAATTTTGAGACACTTTTTTGCTGCTATGTCACTTTGCAGTTTCGGCTCACAAGTGCAAAAAACTTTGGTAGTCAAAGTTTTTGGGCAAAAAAAATTATTCCCCCCCCTACGGGCTTTGCAATAATCTGCAACAAAACTAAACTCATTTAGAAAGTTATCAAAAGGAAAAAATGTTTACTTTTAAGTGTTATATAAATAAATATATAAATAAATAAATATATAAATAAATAAATATATAAATAAATACTATATAAAATGTGAATCTGTTTAATTTTAATTATTCAAAGTCAAAATAACTGTTTAAACTTAAAATTTTTTTTCTCGTTCACATACTTTTCTATTGAGACTACGAATATATTGGATGAAACGAAATCGATTGAGAAATGAGCGAAGATCTTATCTATATCAACGAAAACCAAAACTGAGTCGAGCCGAAGACATTGCTAAAGTAATACCATCAAATTAATGCAATGTGCTGAAGAAGTAGCATTAATATCGATTTGAGTAGTGAAAGAAGTTCGGCAGATTGATATTGCAAATATATGAGAGCAATTTGCAAGTGGCTCAGTTCGCAACAAACTGACACAAAAGAGAAAGCTATAGAGACCGTGACTGCGACTGTGCCTGCCTGCGACTGTGGCTGTTGCCAGTGACAATGACAGTGACACTGACACTGACAGTGGCATCGGCATCGGCATCGGCATTGCCATCGACGTGGCACCACTAAGAAATTTACTCACTTGCCGCCTCATAAATTTCATAGTGAAATTGTTAAATTTTAATAAAATCAAAGCGTATCAAACGAGATTTGTTTACCAGGCGACGATGCCGACGGCAACGGCTTCTCGCAGTCATCTGCGCCGTCGTCCTTGCCATCGTTTGTCCTTGTTCGCAGTCTGGTTATATCGCGTGTTTATTGTTGCAACAGTCGCGCCGAGCGCTTTAAAATAATTTAAGGCTACGCCTGCTGCTGTCAATCAGGGGTGCGGGGCTTTTCTGTACTGTTATGTTCTGTTTAGGGGTTGCACCCTTACCACTGCGGCTCAATTTGTTCATCCTTAGAAAGGCGCGAGTCGCAGCCGATGCGACGTCGCTGCCGTTTTGTGACTCGTTAAAGGATTAAAATCATTTTAATGGATTTTTCAAGCTGTTGTTTTGTTACATAATTGTCGCCTCTATTGTGCTAGTGTCGCTGTGTGTGTGCACATGTGTCTGTGTGTGTATGTGTGTGTGCATTATGGGCGCAGAAATAGGGCACACACTTGCACCGGGAGTTGACAAAAAGGCAGCGCGAATCTATTTGCACGGCTGTCGAAAGGACTCTGCGCCTGACTGCCTGCTCATTTGTCATCATCCTTATGCTAATGTCTTCGGGCTGTTAATGATAGCTGGAATCCTGTTTTCAGTTGCAAGTGTCTACCAGAGGTTGAATGGTACAAACAAGTGGCACCACGGTTAATTCTATTTTCGTTTCGAATGGGGTTCGGTTAAGGCACCTACAGTTTATTCAACCTCGTTTCAGGTTGGAAAGTATCCAATCCTCAAACATGAAAATCGATTCACTCTCATAAAGTTAAATACTTAAAAGGGTTTCTCGGAAACCTAAAAACTTGAAATGTATACTTGTTTATTATTATCAGGTTTATATTTAGAGAGAGTGCTCGAAGGATTCCTGCATTACTATTAGACACACATTTCAGCAAGGTTTACTCCAAGGCTCACAAACCTGCAAAGCTTAAACCCAACAATATTTGCCAATGAAAGGCTTCAAGTATTTTTTTATAATGCCTTGTGCCTCTGGGCAGGAGCCGTAAGTGCGGCATTTGCTCATTAAGCCCTTCTAATAGGCATATTAATTTACAAATGACAGCTAATCGTGTCTATCCGCCAATTTAACCCAAACTGGCCCAGACATCAATATCTGCTCTAATGAGTAGCAAAACGCTTGAGGCAAAATATATTTGTTTGGATTGGCGTTTGGCGTGATGAGGGGATGGTTATATAGAGGCTTACGTACCTGGCAACTTAAATGGCAATCCGGCCATAAGTGGATCCGGCCCAAAGCGTTGTGGTCCAAATGCGAACGGATGAAAGCCCTGATGACGCACCTTGGAGCGCGGCTCCCTTGGCCCATCCACCGTCACCTTGATGGCCTTCGTGTAGGTGGCGATCTGTATGGGGTTCGTTGAGATGACAATTGTCAGCGTGAAGCTTTTGCCTACAAAACAAGCGGAGAGATGTTGAATGTCAGAGTTTAATTAGACCACATTGACGGTTATTGTCAACTGCTTACAAGACCCCGCCAGCGAATCCGACGTATCGCTGACAATTTCAGTTCAGTTCAGTTCAATTCACTTGGATAATAATGTTTGGCGCCCAAAACAAAAGAAGTTTTCTGTTCTTTGTTTACACAACGCTTAACTCTTCTTCTTCTTCCTTTTGTTAGTGATCACAAAATGAATATCGATCGACATCGATATCAATGTTAAGTCCACAGTTGCATGTTAGATTACAGATGTTATGTTACAGTCCGAGTACGACATCACTAGTGGCCTGTTATCTACATTGCAAGAGGCCTGCTAACTTAATCGATTCGATGCAAGAGTCGACTTAGCAAATGACTATCAACGTTGTGAGTACGAAATAATTCTCTCTGTGTACAGGTCACCTATAAGTGTATATGGAGCAGCACTGTGAATGCAGTGGCTGGTGGTTGGTCGGTGGTGAATGGTGGGTGATGGGTGATGGGTGCAGGTAGCAGCTCCACACTCAAGCCAGCGCAAATATAGCATAAATTTATAGATTTGCGATGGACGAAACAGGCAAACGCCGCCCGGTTGCCATGGCTGCCATGGATGCTGTCAGGCGGAAACCGAAATTAAAGTACGCAACTCGCGAAGTTTGCACCATGCTCCGCATGTGGCATGCCCCAATGCAAAATTAACCCCAGTAGAATTGGCAGAGTTACACCAAATTTGCGCGCAATCATTAAAAATGAAGCTGGCACGCAGACACCAAATGAATGAATGCATGACCATTAGGATAAATAAATGGGTGTGTGTGTGTGTCTGGTGTGTGTGTGTGTGTGGGACACTCACGCAGCATTGGCCAAAATGCAATGCCTACACACAATACAATATTAAGTAGAATGTGGCGACTTTGGCGTAGCAACTATCACAATTCCAGTGTTGCCATGACACCAACGCCAATGCACTCCCAGCGGAGTCCACAGTCATGAATATTTCGAATATTCATAAGGCATCGCAGCACTGAATGTGTACAGGAATGGAACTGGGCAGGGCTATGGGTATGTGTAGAGACGACTTGAGTTATTCAGCAAATTTGAGTGTATTGCAATGGGCTGTAAATTATAGAGAACACATCGCAACCAAATCATATCGTGACCAGTTTCTGATTGAACGCTTGGAAATTTGGAAATTGACTTAATTTCGTTATAATTATAATGTTAATCAGAAAAGTTAAGTAAAATGCATTAAACTACAAGCCAATTTATTTAATTTATTGATGGACTTTAATCAGTGTTTTTCATTTGCTTCCGATTGTTACAACTTTAGTTCCTTGACACATTCAATTAACACAATTTTGTTTTCATTAAATGCCTTGGAATCCAATTAAATCAAACCCAACATTTGGGCCTGTTATCACATGGAATAAATACGCATACATATTTTCAGGCATTAAATCTTAAACATATGATTTTCTGTGTTGGCAATATGTCGTCCGTAACGTATCGATGACGCAGGGCTCTGTTTGTGGGCAAACTTTAGTTAACCACTTTTTACGATATGGCCCAGAAGTATCTCATAACATCACATGATGTGAGTATCTTTCACACAGACACAGATACAGACACAGATACAGATACACACTGACATGCAAAACCGAAACTCATTTGCAAGTTTTTGGTCTAAATCAACGCCATTTTGTTGGCACACAGCGAGTTAGCAACAACAACAACAACAATGGGACCAAGAAAAACACGTGAAGAGCAAACAAAGTTCTTGGATTAATATTAAATTAAACGAAGCATGCAAAAAACGCAAGAAGGCGGGAATCATTAGGACAAGGGCGGCAACAACAGCTAACAGCTTGCCACCCCCCTTCCAGCCCGCAAAAAATATTGCCAGCTACTGGCATCCTCAGCAGCAGCAGCAGCAGCAGCGCCAGTGAAGAAGAAAACCCGAGAAAACTACACAAGAAAACAAATGAACATAAACAGGCGAAACGAACCAAGAAAACCAACAAAATGAAATGAAACTTTTTTAATTATGCGCCCTCAGCGCCCAACTCAGACTCAGAGCAACAAGCGAGCTCGGGCAACCAACAACGGGGATGAGGGGGGAAGAGGAGCTGTATGGACTTCAAGCAAACGTCAACAAACTAACGAGATGGTAAAGAGATTGTGGGAGGAAGTAGGAGAGGGGGCGAGAGGATGTTAAGCAAACTGACGGGGCACAAAGTGGCTAAGACAAAAGACAAGGCTCGAATGTTGAGTCGATGTCGACGAAGCCGTTTTGCCAAATGAGCAAAAATTGCAAATAAATCTGTTGCTGTTAGCCATTTTGTGCAGTGTCGACCAAAAAAGCGCACAGTCGTCGCAGTGGCAATGGGCTGAGCAAGGGGGCAGTAAGAGTGGGCGTGACAGCAAAAGCAACAACAAAAACAATGGCAAAGGCGACAAAGAACTTTGCTGCTAATAAGATGAAAACCATTAAAAGTCGACACAAGTCGCGTCCGTTGCAAGCCAAATGAAGAGGAGTGGTGCAGGTGGCAGGTGGCAGCACAGCGCAGAGAAGAGCAGAGCAGTGCAGTGCGTGGTGGGGCGGGGCGGGGCGAGCCAGGGCCAAAAGGCAGCTGGGAGCTGGGTTAAAATGTTGTCATTTTCGCAACAAAGCAAAAATTATCACCACTTTGAAAAGGCCAAAAACAACGACGACGAGAAAACTCTGCACCCTTTTCAACTAAGCATGTGTGCGAGTGTGTGTGTGTGTGTGTGTGTATGCTCGACTCTGTGTGTGTGCAGCAGACGCTAAGTGATTTTAAAACAAAGTTTTTCAAACGTTTAACGTTACAATTTTGCCAAGTGTAATAGAAAATGTAGCGTTAGCTTGGCTCGTCTGCGTTTTAACTTTCGATGCTGATAATGAAGCAAAGGAACAGAAACAGGAACAGGAACAGGACGCTGAACAAGGGTTCGCATTGTGCGCATAGGCAATTTAATAGCAACGTCTACACCATCCCCGCCCCCACACTCTCCCCATCCGGCAATCAACAACCCCCCCAACGAGGAGTGTAGCCGTAGCCTGTGAGTCCTGTGTGTTAATGTCGTTAGTAGCATGGCGCCATAATTATAATTTGACATAAGACAAGAAGTCTGAGGTTGACAACAAAATGACATTTTAAATACACACTCCGAAGGCTGCCTGCCTCGACAGGACTCGACAAATGAATGGACCAAAGTGTGTTGCAACCCTCCAGTAGTTAAACCAACCAAACCCTCACCCCGCCCCCACTTATCCATCCACCAAGCAGCTATTAAGCAGCCGCTCATCGGGTTTTGCTGTGCGTATTTAGACACTTAACTGATCATAATTTTAACACTTTGCCTAATGCCCTTGGAACGTCTCGTTTCCCAATGACGCAGAGCCTAAAAGACTTAAACTTTAACACTTAATTGATGTGCCGAGCCTTCTGAGTTCTGTATTGCATATTTGCTGTACAAATGAATAATTTGTGTCAACTGGGTAGATTTGAAGGACTCCGCTTTAGAAGAGTGAGTTGTTAGTTGATACCCTTTGTAGACCCATCAGAACTTGTACTTATTTTCATAGTTATATTAACTTTATTGATTATTTTTACCATTCAATTTCAATTGGTTTATTTAAAAAAAAAAAAATTGTGTGCAATTTAGTCCTTTCGCTCGTTTTAAATCGCTTTAAAATCGCTCGCTGCAAAAGTCGCGTCTGCTAGTGGGTTATCCAACTTCAGTGTTGTCCTTGTTGTTGCCACGTACCCTGCCTCTAGCCAAGCTGCGTCTCTGTCTGTCATAAATATTCATATGTTTATTGTATACTTTTTGGCAACAAAAACGCTGCACTTTCTTTCTGGCCTCCTCACTCCCTGAAGAGAGTTTTTACTACCCAGATTTCAGTTTTCCATTTCCACTACTCAGTTGCGCTACACAAAATTCTTGCAGAGGTTTCAACACTTAAGATCACACATCCTTGGTTACAATATATATCGCGTCTACAAGTTAAGTGGATCCATCTTTAAGAACCTTACCTTATAAAAGATCTGATTGAATAACTCAGTAACTACTCTCAACAGAAATCTCTGATAATTTGGATTGTTATGTGATGTGCTCTCAATGTCCTTTTCAGATATCTTAGATAAAGATATTGAACAGCAAAATTATATGTAGATAAAATAACTTCCATTGGAATATCTGATCTAAAATTCACTTCTTATGTTGGCAATATCTTTTGAACATGTATCCAAATGACTCAGCGACCATATTGTGTAATGCCAAAAATTAATTTATGCTTGCACATCAGAAGAACTATATCTTGTATATAGTTTCAATTTGTATATAAGGGTATTCAATCGTCGGCACATTGTAGATTATAATTTTTCTATTTTAGGTTTTGCACATGATACATTTGCTGTTTTCAGTTTTTAGCATTTGTCGACGCTTTTGCTTTGCTGGCGTTGGCTTTCACTGGGCATTGGGACTGAGGGGTAGTTGGGTTTGGTGGGGGGTTTGGTGTTGTGTGTGGGAGGGGTGGGAGGGTTCAGGGGTTCTGGGCATGGTTTAATAATCATAAATTTTAACCCTTTTTAGCGCGACATTTGCCGTTTTCGTCCTTGTTGTTGCTGTGTTGACATCCGTTTTGTTCTTTGGCAGCCGTTTAACCCGATTTGTAATACATGGCCCAAGGGTAGTGTCAGTGACGTTGACTTTATGCTTGCTGTTGTTCTTGTTGTTGTTGTTGTTGTTGTTGTTGTTGTTGTTGTTGTTGCTACTGTTTGGGGCTGCTGTAACTGAGCTACCAATGATGTGCGAGCGAAACTTTCCGAAAATGCCAACACAGTCGAGCAGACGAACTGCAACAGGAGCAGCAGCACAGGAGCAGCAGCAGCGGCAGCCGAAAAGGAAATTAAATTTCCAGCAAAGTCAAAAATTATATTGGCAATAAATGAAGACGCAGCCGACGCTATGCGATGCGATGCGATGGATGCGACGTGGAGAGTAGCGTTCTGCAATTACGTTGGCCAAAATCAGCGTTTGGTGGTGGATTTTCCACTAAATATTCGAGTATATAGCGAGCATGCGACGCCAAAACAGGAAGCCGGAATCGCCGTTTATTAAAACGGAAACTCGAGACAACTGTGCGGCGGAGTAGCAACAAAAAAAGAAAAGAAAAACGCGACTGAAACGATAAAGCCAACAGCAAAGATGAAGACGACGATGAAGACGACGATGCAGACGCCGACACGGGCAAAGGCAAAGGCGATGGCAAGGACATAATTCTGTCGCTGCTTGCCAAAGGCAAACAATGTCCTTGGGTGAGGGCTGGACTGATGCTGCCTGACTGATAAGCCAAGCGCAAACCCAGCGAACACCCCCCGTCCCACCGCTAACAAAGCGATTTTCCCCACCTAAAATGTGGATTCGCAGTTGGGGAGATAAAAATAAAATAAAAAAAAAGAAAGAAAAAAAATATACAGCACAAACGCCCCCCAAAAAGCCTTCAAAATGACCAGCGGGCACACAGGCCGCTAAATTGCAATTTTCAAGATTTAAGCGTGAACAATAAATGTCACATAATCTGTAAGTAGCTAAATAAAAGCGCCCACAGCCAAGTGACTCCGTTCAGGCGCTGGTCTTGGTACTCGTCCTGGTCGTGGTCCTGTTCCTATTCCTGTTTCGCCCGCCAGCTATTTAATTTAATTTATCGCATTTTAAACAGGCGACAAACAATAAACAAAGCAAGAGCTACAACAAAATAATATAACAAATTTATTTGTTGTTTCCTTTGGTCGCTTTTGTAGGCCTGGCATATTGATTGCGGCTTTGTCTTCCAAGTTATTCAGTCCATCGGGCAGAAAGGGGCAGTGCCAGCGTTACTTGCCCTATAAATCTGTCGGTGCAATCGCAATTTGTAAACGCTTCACATGATAAGGCACAGCAGCCATGTAAAACAAGCTGGCTGGCTGGCTTGATGGAATTATTTTCAAATTGGGAATGATCCATGTATATTTATAGTTTAATTTAAAATGTTTGATTTTCAATTGAATTTTTTGTTCTTTGCAGTCGGATACAATTAAGAAAATACTTTGTATATTGTGGAACAATCCCTAAACCAAACCAACCATGTTCTTTGACTATATGCCATGCCGCTGGAAATGGTTCAACGTACGGTTCAGGACTGGTTTGGCAAGCGGGCTTATCGGGCTTATTACTCACAGGTTAAAAAATGGTTTAGCCTAAGATTATGGCACAAATTTCGAAACAATCACTTTCGAAACAATCACTTCAGAAATCGAGGCTCAGAGTCCAACTGAAATTTGTGTGTCGGTTTAGCAACTGGCACAAAACTGGCTCAGCTTACAATTCATACGTGGCTTAGCATACGCTTCCGGACCGGTTCAGACCGGTTCAGACCGATATGTAATGGAACGTACTCTCATATCGAAGATTCAGAAGTATATTGGTTTTTTTTGCAATGTCCGTCAAGTTGTCTATCCGTCAGTTCATCAGTTCGATATTTATCCCACTATTTTTAAGCTACAGTTGGTTACTGGCGATGTCCTGCAAGGATCGGCATCGGATCACGCCCGCCTCCAAAAACTGGCTCAAATATAAATATAAATTGGCAAAAAATGATGTGGCCACGCCAACCATGTTCATTGCCTTGGAATCAGAGTATTCAGCAGTCGGTTACACTTGATTGCAACGTTCTCATTTGCTTAATTTTGTTTATGTCCTGCAGACGTAGAGTTAAACTTGAGTTAGTTCATGTAGCCTTGAGATACTTTACTATTTACTCTAGCAAGACAACTATCTCTTTCTCTCGCTCTCTCTCTCTCTCTCTCTCTCTCTCTCTCTCTCTCGCTCGTTCTCAGTGTATCGCTGTCTCCATTTGTGGCTCCTTGTGTAACTTTCAGCACGCCTCGCCACCTGTGACCCGATGCGGGCAAGAAAAGCCTATGACACATTTCATTATACAAATATCAATTAAGCCAACTGCAAATACTAATTGTAAGTGTTGTCGAAGGACATTTGCTACCACCAGCGAACCACCACCACCATTAAAAATATCAACAGCAACAAGACACAGAGACACCCGCCAAGCCTTGTCACCCGCCCCCCACAGTGGCATACGAATACATGCATGGCATAAGGGCTGGCTCAAGGCTGCAAATGTTAATGAAAATTAAAAATTCAACATCAAACTGAGCGACGAAGGACGAACACAGGATTCAGGATTCGTCGACATCAAACGGAGCTGCTGTGACGTACCAAAGAACCCAAATATACTTCGAGTGTTGGGAATGGGAATGGGATGGGGAATGGAGACGAAGGTGGAGAAGACTGTAAGGATTCTCTAGAAAGAAGTGTTAATGTGTTATCTGATTTATTTATGTTAAGCTCATGTGTGCGTAAGTGTGTGTAAATGCGTGTGCGTGTGTGTGTGTGTGTGTGTGTGCTTGTAAATTGCTTGAATTTGTGGAAATCGTGACTTCAATTAAATTCCATTCGATACTGAAGGAATTTTCAACTGATGATGCGCAAGTAATTTCGGAAATTGGATACTGTATGCCAACTGCAAACAAGCAAACAAACAAACAAACAAATACACATGCAAATGCCAGTCACTATGTGCATGTGTATATGTGTACGTGTGTGTGTGTGTGTGTGTGTGTGTACTTTTGTATTAAATCAAATTTTAATTGCGCATACTTGTCCCTCGGCAAATATTTGCAGCGAGCTCGCCGCCTTTGACTCGCCTGCTGCTCTGCTAGCCAAAATGCTTTAGCGACAAGGAATTTAAGGCAACAGCCACCCAACCAACCAACCAACCAACCAACCAACCAAACACACACACATACACACACAGTCAGTCACCATAGCTTTGCAAACAAACATTATGAGCAAACAGACAAACAAAACGGGAACTTAAATTTGCCAAACAAAGACGCTATCATATCCTGACCATGACATTATCTCAAAAAGAAAGCAACTGGATGCATTTGGGTTCAGTGTGTATGCTGGTTAAATGGTAATAACAATTAGTTCCAAAATATTACATTTAAATGTTGCATGAGGCGAGAGTTAATCTAACGAAATCGTTGCATAAGGTCTGAGAACCGGCTCAAAATATATTTTTCATTTTTCCCAGCGATACTCATAATTTCGATTCCAGTTTTTAAATTATTTGAAAATTGTGATTTAAGTTTAAATAATATTTTATTTGTATAAATATGAAAATAAGGACCAATTTCTTAGGATTGTCGAAAGTCTATATTCTAAAAATATATTTGAAACCGGCTGGCTCCGCTATATGGAAAATTACATACATATATGAATGTATATATGACATGTCTCATCAAGAGAGCTTCAACGCTGAAGAAACATACAGACAGACGGAGATGGCTATATCGACGAGGTTTATGATGCTGATCAAAAATATAAATATTGACGTCTCCATTCATTCCCCAAGGTAGAAAAAAAGCATATACAAATTGAGTGATTATCAGGAACTAACAATGATGACTCAAATTTCTTGACTTATAAGACTGAGAACGGCGATTTCTAATATTAGGATGTTATTTTTAGCCTTATTGACTGATTCTATATATAACTATTATGCAGAAGACGGGCATTAACTATTAAGGGGTCTTACGGCACTCGTTCATTAAGCTGTGGGAGTGGGGCCAACCTTGGGCCCGACTAATGCCCAAATAAGTAGACAACTGCTGGCGATGGGTATCTAAGCGGCTGCGTTGCAAATCTGTCAAATGTCAGCGCAAGCAGCGACGGCAACGCCGGCTTTGGATTTCGCGTTGGCGTTGGCTCATTAAAAAAAAAAAAAAGCGAGAAAAACAGCCAACTCTGCCGCAGTTGGCTGTTCGTCGTCAGCGTTCTTCTGCTCGGCTGTAGCTGTTAATGTTGCTGTTGCTGTTGCTGTTGGTGTTGGTGTTGCTTTTGGTGTTGCCTTTGCTGTAGCTGACACCTGGCAAAAACTTTAGCCAGTCGCACTGGGCGCACAAAATGGCGACGTCGGCCTCTGTGCAAGCATTTTGGCCGGGTGTTTATCACATTGCTGCTATTAATTAAGCTTAACGAGGTTACCGTTCGCAACCACACCCAGTCAAGCCAAGCACAGCAAATGAGTGAGTGACTGACTGACTGACTGAGTGAGTGAGTGAGTGAGTGACTGAGTGCGGGAGTGCGGATGGAGTGAGTGCTGGGAACTGCTGGGAACTGGGAACTGGGAACGGGTGGTGGTAGGGGTAAGCCAAAGCATCTTGGACTGCTGCTGCAGATGCTGTTGCCGTGCAAATCCCCAGGCAACTTCATAATGAAATTTCGCCCTCATCTCATTAAAAGTCTTAAGCATTTTCAGGCAGCAAATTGATGCTAGCTATGCCAAAAAAGGGTTCCATGGCCAGGAGGTGGGCGCTTAGGATCAGCAGCAGATCAAACTGCCACGCCCAGCCACGCAGTCAAACAGCTTTGCAGCAGCAGCAGCAGAAGCAGCACAAAGAAACCAAAGAAAGAAAAAGAAAAAAAGGTAGTTGCCAGTTGCCAGTTGCCAGTTGGCAGCAGTCAACGCTGTGGCGCATATTTAATTTTTAATGAAGTTTAATGGATGCCGGAAGCTTTAAGATGGAGATGCCAAGGCCCCAGTGCCAAAGTAAAATAATACGCCCCCAAAATAAGTATGCTAACATATTATTTACTCGCCAGCTTCCAGCTGCCTGCAGCCAGCAGAGTGCCTTAAATTATCCTTAGGTTTGCTCACTGTTCACCATGCATGAGCTCGTATTAACTTGTTTGGGGGTTAAAACCCACTTCCACAGGATATAAGTGCTTACATTAGCTTTGACTTATTGTACCTTTCACATGCGAGGCAATTACTCGCTGATTCAAAAAAAAAGAAAACTTGAAAACAAACAGTTCATTGGAAATATATTTGAATATATAACATTACTGCTGTAAAATATGATATTTTACAGCTTGGTAAACAATGGTGCTTTTCTACCCTCAAAATGTAATGGGTCAAAACTATCCACTTACATAACTTTGACAATACTCACACGATTTTCAGCAGCATATTTGCTTTGTTCTTGTATCTCTAGCAGTCAAAACAAAATAAGTCATCTTTACTTTAGTCACAACGATGAACTCTTCTTCTTCTTTTTGTTGGTGATCACATAATTGATATCGATCGACATCAATATCTGTTATCTATATTCCAAGTCTCCTGCTTGCAGGTAAGAAAGTGTTTACATGATATCTTCCAGCCGGCAAGTCTTGAGAAGAAGTCTGATTTTCTTTTATTATAATTAGTATTTAATGAACTTAAAACACTGCCTCAATGCGAGGCACATTGAAAATGTATTTGATATGAGATTTTGGCTGCGGCTTGATAGCTATTTGGCCAGGAACAAAGCGGGTTGAAGAACCCTATTTGACGCAGACACAATTGCCAAACAATTTCACATATTGCAATGGACTCAAGTGCATTTAACTAATGAATTGCAGTATCCGTTTGATTGAGACAGGCAGATTTGCAGGGCTGTCAGCCAAACACGAACGGTTGCAACGACTGTTGCCGCGCAACACAAACAACAAGCACATCATCCACACTCAAGTCTCTGGTGGCAAGGCGTCAGAATCAACTGCACGATAAGCATGCCATAATCACAGCGAATGCCAACGTACAGTTAATTAACATATTATCGTAAATGCAGCTGCAACAATAACAACAACAACAACAACAACAATGATAAGAAACTTAGCTGCAGTTGCTTCTGCGGCTGCTAATGCACTTTGGTAATGCACTTCAAAGTGCTTACACATCAATGTGCAACATGCAACGCATATCTCATTTACATTGCATTTACACATATACACGCACACAGGCACACATCAGCGTGTACATATAAAGCAACAATAATTACATGTGCTCTCGGGCTGCCCCATTTCCGTTGCCGTTGCCAGAAGATTTTAATTCATTAGTAGACAGCGGACAAATGCATTTCCCATGTGTGTGGATTATGCAGTTTCCGCTTGAATGCAACTGCAGCTGCTGATGCCGCTGCTGCTGCTGTTGCTGCTGCTGCTGCTGTTGTTGCAGTTGCAACTGTCGATGCCGCCGCCATTTTATCTAATTGCGCCCACATTACGCATACGCAGCATAGTACACATCATTCAAATTACAAGTGCACAAAAATGCGAAAGCTACCTCATCCCCTTAACTTCAAGTCCTAGGCGGCGAGGGCTGCTACGAAACTTCGTATTCAAATTCAAATTTCAAAGAAGTATTTTTAAAAATTAAGAATCTTCTCATATTATAGATAAGATAAAAAAAAAAACGATTTCAATTGAATATGCCTCGATTGATTTTGTTGCAAGACTGAATCAACTAAACTTGCAGATTCCAACTGCAGCTTTCTCTATATATATATATATCTTATATCTTACTTATGATAATTGATGGATTATTTGATGAGCAGCCCCCGCTAGGCGCTTGAATGTCAATTGAACCGTATGTTACATATACATACACATATACATATATGTATCAGATCAAGGGGCATTTGTCGTCTGCAGCCTTGACGACTGCAAGTGGCATTAGTTGTAACCACATCATCAACAAAAACAACAGCAACAACAGCAACAACAACAACAACAACAACAGCAGCAACTACAACGATAGCAACAATAATTGTACTTTTTCTAGTACAAGGGATTTGCATTTGTTTGTTAATTGAAATTAAGCAAATATTTACAGACATGGGGACTAGTATGAGTTGGCGGTGCGGGAGCGATAGAAGTGGGGACTTGACCCACGTAATCCTTTTGTAGCGCATTACAAATACGTGGAATGAGTCACAGCAAAAAGGACGCAAAGCGTCGCCAGATAATTTAAATCCATTTGTACAACATTTGCCGCTGCTTTCAATTGCAATTGCGAGTGAACTTTTTCCTCCTTTTTTTCCTGATAATTAGTAAAAAGTGATAGGCCGGTGTGTTGAGAGGGGAGAGAAGGGAAAACGAGCGAACCGTAACCGTAACCCGGTCCCATAATCAAATGTTTAAAAAAAGATTTGCAAGTAAATCCCAAGGAATTATTTGCCACTTGAAACGTTTAAAAATGCCAACAAGAATCTGTCGATGCTGATGAGGGTGCAGCAAGCAGCAAGCAGCAAGTACAAAAAAAAAAAGAAAGGAAAACACACAACACTCACAGAGACAGAGGAAAAGGCCAAAACCAGAGTGTAGCAACCCCAAACCAAGGGCGTCTGCATGGTTGGGGTCAGACAAACTTAATGAGCAAATTGTCAAATGCCGCGGCAAAGCGCGCACTTAAACATGCCGGGATCTGGAAAATGACGCGCCCCGAAAAAGAAAAGTAACTTGACGAAAGCAGCAACAAAAATGATAAAGAACGCAAGCGAAAAGGCAGCAAAAAAAAAAAAAAAAAGATATGGCAAAGTTGCCGCCACTGTTGTTAGCCATGTTTGGGGATTTGAATAAACAGTTACGCTGATTTAATTTGGTTCGCCGTGGCCCTGGGTCAGGACACAGGGCACAGGCCCAGGCAAAATCGAGGCAAAAAAAAATTCTATCACAGTATGTCGTCTGTCACCCTCGATTTGATTTTTAAATTGCGTTCGTGATAAATTGACGAAATGAACAGCAATAACGCCACGCAAAAAAAAACGCGAAAAAGCACCCACACACACACACACACTGACAGAGGAAAAGCAAAGAAAATTGACAACTGTCAAGGCGGCGCCCCCTGAATAGACATATAAAAATTAACTACAGACTACTTATCTTATTTGTTGACGCAGTCCACAAAAAAAAACGAAGAAAATATGGAAGAAAAGCCAGGAGCTAAAGCCCAGACAGACGGCACAGGGAAAGCCAAAGCCAAAGCCAAAGCCAAGTCGAAATGTAAACGGCATTCATTGCAATATGAGCGGAAGCCAAGCTAAAAAGTTTGCCCGCCGCTTTTCGATGATGTATGCGGTGGTGAGTGGTGCGTGGTGCGTGGTGCGTGGTGCGCGGTGCATGGTGTGTTGCGATATGAATGCTACAATATGCTACAAGTATCCGGGGGGAGGCGTAGACAGGAAGCAGACAATCAAGCCAAATGATAGGTTGAATGGGATTATCAGTGCGAAATATATATCCTTCGCCATTTCACTTCACTTCAGTTCAGTTCAGTTCAATTCAACATTTCATTTCAACACTACAAATTTCAAATCTCTTTTAATGAGCGCTACTTGCCAGGTTTGCCAGGTTTGCCAGGCTTGCCAGGTTTGCCAGGCTTGCCAGGTGCTCTTCACACACACAATTGGACAATCAGACGTTCAACATTGCAAACTTGCTGCGAGTTCAATTGATTGCATTTGGCTGCAGCAATATTTAAATTACTTGTGTCCTGGCATATTTGTCGGCTTAAGTCACTGCAGATTTATGATGTCCTAGTCAGATCTGAGAAAATTACTTATGGCTATGAAGGAACCCGTTAAATATTAATTGTTCAAAAGAAATCATCTACTCCAAACGGCTTGGGCTTGTTCATGCAGACGGACAGACAGACATGGCTCAATCGAGCTAAAATATCTAATTCGAAAATCAAGCTAAATTATTTTTGTCAATTAATACCCTGTCTTATACAATGTAACGAACCTTTTTATTTCGTTTAGTTTTAGCCGTGCTATGGGTTCGAGCAACAAATAATAACACGTATCCTTCATATTTATATATTAACCAATGGTTTTATTCGACTTCATTATTATTATGGTATTATGGTTCCATGTACCAGCTAGGTGGCGATCAGACCTTCTCTGACTGACTTCGCTCCTAGATTTCGCACTGACTGCGGTGAGTCTCAGATCTGATCTACTCTTGCCCGACAGCGAGTTTCGTACTCGTTTCTCACTTTTGACTGCCTGCCTCTGACTGACTGACCTCCGCATCTGCGACGCCCTTTTGATAGATCTGGTCGCCTCGGTGGCGTGATCTTTGGTAGTTCTTCACTACCTTTTTGCGATCGCTGCATTCGATGGCATTAGGTCAGCAGTCGCCTCAAATTGCGATCGCTGCATTCGATGGCATTAGGTCAGCGGTCTCCCCTTGCGATCGCTGCCCTCAGCGGTTGCTTCACGCTGAGGTCGCTGCACTTGATGGAATTACAGTATCGATCGTTCTGCAAACGGCCGCATATTATATTTCAGAATTTGCCTGAGGTGCAGTTATTTGCGAGGGGCGCATATAGCATAAATGTATATTTATGTACATTTATTCGACAAAGCTATATGGTTCCTCACAACAAAATGATTTGCGATAGCAGTAAAAATACACAATTGTAAAGATATAGCCTACCAATGGCTATATGTATAACATACCCCGACTATTATTGATCAACTGTAAGCAAAAAGTATTTTTACATTGAACAAACTAATATCAACTGGGTTCAGGTTTCCTACTAGTCTCGCTATATATATATTAATATTATATATTTTTTTTCTTATTTACTTAACCTTTTATCATCCGATGTTGAGGTCTTTAAATTTCACAGCAGATCCATATAATTGATATGATCTTTAGAAGGAACATAACCTAAACTAGGTGTTCATCTGAAATAATTTGTGCCGACTGACTGATTCTTATAGCACTAAGTATGTCAAATTCAAACTGATGCTTCCTTTGCTGCTATATCATCTTATAAACAATATTTTCTGCCCATAACAATCGAATGTGTATATATAAACTTAGCTATGTAATTCAACAAGTGCAATTGAACACTTATATAGTCAATGTTATTGGTCGATTTTAGACTCACCTCGGCCGCTGCGACCCACAAATCGAAGATCATTGAATTTGGCCACCTGATTCTTCATCACGGCGGTGCAGTTGCGCAGCTCGCCACAAAAGTTCTCATCGTTGCCGGCGCGTATGGTGACAATGGTGCCATCCATAACCTCGCCCAGGGCCAGCACCTTGAACGCAATGGGCAGCGTCTTGTTGGAGCGCCAGTGCGTGGGCAGCGTTGTGCACACCTAAAGAGAGAGCAGAAAGAGAGAGAGAGAGAGAGAGTGAGTGAGTGTCAGATCAGGTACATCGTTGGGCATCTCTTCTCTCAATTACCACGTGCGGTGAGCCCGTTTTGACAAGTTCGCCAGGATGTTCGGCAAGCAGGACATCCACAGTGCGTTCGATCAGATTCTCGGGCGTCAGATATGGGCTTGTATCCACGGGCTTGCTTTTGCTGCTATTGTTATTGTTGTTATTATTGTTGTTGTTGTTGTTGGTGGTGCTGTTGTTGTTGTTATTGGACTCCACATTGCGTCGCTTCGTTGTGCTGCTGGCTGTTGTTATTGTTGTTGTAGCAGTTGTATGTTGCTGCTGTGTCACCTGTTGCTGCTGCTGATGTTGCTGCTGCTGTAGCTGCTGCTGCTGGTGTTGTTGCTGCTGCTGCTGCTGCTGCTGCTGGTGTGTTTGATTTGAGGTGGTCGAACTGACCTCAGCCGAAATGTGCATTATTACTGCTAATTCCGATATGCTTTTTCTCTCTTCTCTTCTCTTCTTTGTATTCGCTTTTGTTTTTGTTTCTTTTCTGTTTTTCTTTTCAGTTTTAGCTGATCTAAAAAGTCGCGCACTTGATCATCTGGAAATGGAGTGAGAGGTTTTGAAAATACGATTGTATTGGGTTCAGCGATCTTTGCGAGACATGGGCTACGAATTTGTGGAAGCTACTCTAGCTACTCTCAAAAGAAGCTCTTCGAAGAACAAAAGAAAATCAATGGAAAATATATTCAGTTACGACTTCACTTTCGAAATGATTGAACCACTGTTCAGTTACAGCGTGCTCAATATTAACTGACAAAATTCAAGTCACAAGAAAAAAAAGTTTTGAGAAACCACTTTGTGGCTCAAGCAACTAGACCGCAATAGCACTACATTAAATACATACTTTCGTAAATATATATATATATATATAATCATATGATTCAAATTAGGCACTTCTTCTTAGTTTCCAAACTTTGGTAAAGTCAATTGGCACGTTTCACAGACCTATTTCTGCCGATTTCGTGTTGAAATTAACTGCTGGAACTTGACACGATCGCTTCTAAGCAGTTGCCCGCAAAAGAAGGCAACACTTTTGGGAAGCAACTCCTCCATTTTGTAGCGAGGACTTTTTGTCCATTTTTTTTTTTTGTTGTGCTCGCAGGACAACCACACACCTTTGCGCACAATTTGCATTTAAGCCGGCGCCGACGAGTGCAGCTCAATTAAATATTAAAAAATCATATTCAATACGCTGCGGAACCAAGATGGATGACGAACTGGCAAACTGACAAACTGACAAGCTGACAAACTGCAGCTGCGATGTGTGCAAACGGATTTGCAGGCACATACAACAAATAAATAGCATAAGCAAAATAAAAATGCACAGTAAAATGACGCGAAAAAAATGAGATGTAAAAAAATAATAATAATAAAGCGACAGCTGTTTCCCGTTTGTGTTTGGTCGCCAAAAAATCAACAATGTGCAATCACACACCCACCCATACACACACACACACACACACTCCTTTTCAAGCAGATTGGCTGAGTTTGCATGTATAAATAAATTGAATTCAACTCCCGCAGTGCCCTTGGATTTCCCATCGCTCTCTGTGCCTCTCAACAACTACTTTTTTGTTGTGTATATGAACAGACGAATACAGGTGTCTGGCTGTGTGTGTGTGTGTGTGTGTGTGTGTGTGATTGCACATATACTGAAATAATATTACCTACAGGGTAGTATGTGTACTCGTTTTTTTACAACTTCCGTTTTGATTTTTGCATGCAGGACATACAGGACATACAGGACAACCAGGGCGCAGCTGGGCAACAAATGAGCTCGCCCAGTAGCGATGTGGCGACATATGTGGCCACAGAGACGGGACATGGGACACAGGTCAGAGCACAGGATAAGGACAAACAGACAATGCAGAAAGGAATGGCATGGGCGCTTCATGTTGGGACAGTTCCCCAATACAAATCCTCAGAAAATTTGCTTGGAGTAGTGTAAATATTTCCATTAATAATATATATGTTTAATTTCCCGTTTAAACACAATGGAGGATCAAATTCATGAAAATTACTTTATATTCAATTACCGCCTGCAATTTGTTTCCTTTTTTGTAATCCCCATAAATAAATTTGATTATATATCCAGTTTGGTGTCTGTACTAGATACTCTATTAACTTTGCCTAACGAGTAGTTACGTATACGACTTGTCATAGCTGTACTCCTTAGTCTAAAGACTTCTTCAACTAATGATCCTAAGCTTACGTATCTGAGCCGGACTAAACGAAACGATTATTTATTTTTTGTATCGATTTTCATCCCTTATATGATATCAATAACATTTTTTGATTAATAAAACATAATGAAATGTTTTCCTTACTTGTTTAAGGATAAGACACAATAACTGTTATGTAGAAATACTTGAGAATATGAGACTAGATATAGAATTGATCAAGGCGCTTAGAGAATAGATTTTATTTCAAAGCATGGATCAGTGTCGATCATTTGATGCCTTCAGATTTCATAATTTAGCAGTTGATTATAGTAAAAGATACTTTTCAGAGCAATTTGTATCTGCAACTTGGCTTAACTTACATTTGTCTTGCAATATTATCACTAATTGCCAGGCGAATTATATTTGT
This sequence comes from Drosophila imparisetae, assembly GCA_035042265.1. Lineage (NCBI taxonomy): Eukaryota > Metazoa > Arthropoda > Insecta > Diptera > Drosophilidae > Drosophila > Drosophila imparisetae. The sequence goes on from JAWNLP010000147.1 coordinate 1,845,551, forward strand.
CGTTTTTAAGAGTAATTTTAGCAATTTATGTTTTTCGATTTTGCACAGCAAAAAAAAAATGATAATAACAATTTGAATAATATCACAAATGTGCACAGTAAAAAAATTTGGATTATGAAATGTGATAATTATTTAAATATTATATTTAATATGTAACAATTTGTTGAGTACACAGGCACGCACATGTACACACACACACACACACACACACGTTCGCGCGCACACACGCACACACGTGATTGATAGAACCGCGAATAAAACTTAAGATTGCGATTGCGATTGAGATGGAGATTGAGATTGAGATTGTGGCACTTAGCAGCTTGTGGGTTCTGTTTCGGGCTCTGGGGCTGGCGATCGAATCAAACGACACGGAGATATTAAACTATTTTTTTGCGGTAACCATGAACGCGACCACTACGAGCGGTTGGCGACGCCGACAGCGAAGTCAACGGCGCGTCATCATAATCACGACGTGGACAAGGACGAAAACGAGTGCGAGGACGAGGACGAGACGAAGCAGCAGCGACGTCGATTTCGATGGCGATGGCAATGGCAATGTGAATGTAGATGTGGTTGTAGATGCTAGAGATGCGGAACTGTGGAGACGGAGGCGGACTAGGACTCGGACTCAGTGTCAGAGTCGGAGTCTGAGTCGGAGTCAATGGCGACGACGCAGCCCAACCGCCATTTGGAGTGCGAGTGCCGCCTCTTTTTGCGTTTTTGAAGCAACCGCGTTGGGTATATAATTCTTTTTCTTGGCTTAACATTTACCACGAGAACCAGTAGCAGTGGTTTTTACTTGTGGTGTCCCAGCAGCGACGCCAGCAGCGACTGCAGCGTCGCCAACGATGGCGACGACAACGTCAACGTCGACGTCGACATCGACGCTGCAGCAACAGCAACAGCGTTAGCAGCGCTGACGAACGGAAAGCCAAGCCAAAAACCGAAACCGAAACCAAAAACGTCAACTACACCACAAGCCAGAAAGGCCGCAACGATGTCTTCAAGTTGGTGCCCCAACTACCCAAGTCAGCGATGCCCATGCTCCCTCCAACCCCCTGGAAACGGGAAGAAAAAAGCGCTCAATTTTGGCACTCGCAACACCTTCGCCAGCTGCTTAGTGAAGAGGGTGCCGCCGCTGGAATTGTGAGTGGGGCACGGCACATGGGGTACAGGGAGTGAAAGCAAAAAAAAACGAAAGAAATTGAGTTGAATTTCGCTGCTGGAAGCTGCTGCCGACCTGCTTCTCTACTCGTTTTGCCTATGCAAGGACTTCTTTTTCAGGCAATTTTTTTTTGTTTATATTTTTTCTCTTTGGCGCTAGCAAGAGCAACCCCTAAGACGTCTTGGAAGTGTTTGGACTTTGACTCAAGCGAAAAGAAAAAATCTCAACACTTCGCGGCGTATCGTGGTAACTAAGGCGACTTGCGACTACCCAGGACTCCCCACAGCAGCCAGGCACCACACAGGCAACGCTCAGACCTCAAGATTGCAAGTCCGAGACGGTGGCCAAAAAATGAAACCGGCGCGCGGCTTTGCGGCGAGCCTCTGCTAACCAGAGAATGTGTCTGCCACCCAGTCGAGTCGAGAGCAACTGCGACAGCAAGTTCCAGTTAACTGGAGCGAGTGAGAGAGAGAGAGAGAGACAGAGAGAGAGAGAGAGTGTCTTAGAAAGCGTAAGAGGGATGGCGTGTGATAGCGTGTGTGAATGCGTACGGGCGGAAAAGAGAACAGAATAGTACGATAGTAGTACGGTAAAATCTTGCGGCTGCCATTTGCGGCCAAAGACGAGGCAATATTTTGAAGCTAGGTGCTTCTCCATCTGGAGGCCTGCTGGTGCGCCTTCGAATTGGTTAAGTTGAGTGAAAAATTGCAATGCTTAACCACATGAGCGTAAGACGTCCCCTCACTTACACACACAGCCACAGCCACACACACACACACACACACATACGCATGGAAAGATGGATTCGTTGATTTCTTTTTTGTCGCCAGGGCGGAGTTTTCTTTTCTTTCAGTTTCGGCGTGTTTCAGCATATTAACGTTCAACCCTCCTACATTTTGCGGTTTTCGAGCGCGACTAGCAAGGGAAAGGACTGCTAGTGGTGGTGGTGGTGGTGATAGAGGTGATGGTGGTGGTGGTGGTGGTATGTGTTGTCAGTCGGCGGTTGCGCACCAAGCATGTCGAAGGGTGTGTGGTTGGCATAATGAAACCGCAAGAATTATTATACGCTGCGGTCGATTACTATATCCAAATTCTAATCCAGCTGCCGGGGCAGAACAGCCAAAACAGTAGCCAACCAAACGGCGTACAACATGAGCCAATGAGCGATTAAGCGCGAGAATCCCTTAAAATACCACTTAAAATGGTGGTCTACCGGCAAGCCACATTTCTTGAGGTTCGAGCGCAGTTCTATTATGTTGCACAATCATACAAACTGAATGGTCGAACTTAAACATGAATTTTTATCAAAAATTGCGCATCCAATTATAGATCAGCAGTATCAAGCTACAGACTAAGCTGCGATCAACAATTAAGCATGCTCTAATAGATGTCCTGAACCCAAGCATATATCCATCCATATGCGAACACGTCTAATAATCGATTTGTATCGATATTCTCGAATCGAGGAAGTTATCGATCAAATAAAGTTAGTTTGATCTGTGTATGGTATTCGAGCGCCTATCTTACAGTAGGACAGACGGACAGACAAGAATATTTATACTTAATGGGGTTACATTCTTATTTTCAATATTTTTACACGTTTTCTATGGATTCAGGGTATACAAATAGTTAGTTCTCAAAATCGGTTTAGTTTTCATAGAGTTGCGTCAGTAGAATAAGAAAAAATATGCAAATTGATTTCGAGCAATAAATCGTTTTCCAAAAATAGATTTGCAATTTTTCAATTTCTCACAATTAATAAGACGAAAGAACAGCTCTCTTCTACCCATCTAAAAACCCAAAAATTGTGTCTATGAATCCTACATAATATAGTAGTCCCATTTGGATAGTCTTTAGTCAAAATGTTAGGAGTTTGGTCAATTTGGCTATGATAGTTTTCAAACAAAAGTGTTTCTTACACAAGAATTCAAGTTTCATCCGATTGTGGCTGTAGCATCTATAATGAAACATATACAGTGGCTCACAGTTCATTTCAACCAATGTCAAACAAAAAACGTAATTGCCTGCCATAAGCTAATTATTCATTATTTTTCAGAAATTCCATAGACCGATGGTAGGTACATATATTAACCACCAAAATTAATATATGACCCCAATAAACTGGGGTTTCCCCACCTGCTAGGTAGGATTATAAAAATGTTGCCTACTTTGAGGTGCAGATTTCATTTGGATCAGGTACATTGTGGACACCTGGGTGCCATAAGACCCGGATTTTTTAACTAAAGTTGAGTATTTTCGGTATAAATAGACCAATCCTTCGTAGTCAGTTTAGTTTTATCCTGCATCTCGGGTGCAATAAGCCAACAAGGACTATGGACAAACAGACTACCATTGAACTACGGAATCTTATCCTGGAACACCACAAAAACGGATATTCACATCGCCAAATAGCTGAAATGGTCAATCTGAGCAACTCAACTGTGTATAACATCATTGATTGATAAACTGAGGTTTCCCCACCTGCACCCAGGTGTTCACAATGTACCTGGTCCAAATAAGTTGCAGGCAATTCCTTTTTTTCTTTGACACTGGTCGATTTGAGCTGTATCTCGCTGTATATGCCAAACTTCTACAAGATAACATTAAAACTGAGTGAGTTCAACTTAGGACAAATACACAGACAGTCAGATGGACCATACCATCTCAACTAGTGATACCGATCGAAAATACTTAGACTTAGAGGCGACTCCTTTAATGGCTGACAAACTTATAGTATCCGCTGCAATGGTATAAGGACTATAGTTTTTGATAGATTGTTTGTACGGAACCAAATTGGAACAACGTGTGCAAAAATCAAATGGGCAAATCAGGGCCACTGGTGACTTGTATCGCCTGACTGACGTCCACAAATATTTACTTTTGCTGGCATGGAAGTAATTGTGTGTTTATCATTAGCCGGCCACAAAACGATCGGTAAGTGGAAGGGCTACTTGGTATGCCGGAAACCTGCAGCGTGGCTCGTTATCAGCGCCTTGAAGCGGGCCAATTAAGACGTAGCCCAAATGCGAGCACCAAGCACGGCAAATAAAAGGATGCTCAAGTGGAGAAGGGTCGCGGCACGACGACCGCGAAGCGACACCCCGACAAATGGAGACGGGGCGACAATTATGTGCAAGCAAGAAGCTGAGGCAGCAGAAGGAGAGCACAAACTGTTGACTATTGTTGCACTTAACGTGTCGGCTGGGGCAAGCAGTTAAAAAAATAAATATACAAAAAACAACAACAACAAGAACAGGAGAAACAAAAGCGAAACTCAAGCCTGAAAGATTTTGTGCAAATAATTCAAGAGGCAGTAAAAAGTAAACGACGCTTTGGGTGTGACAGGCAGGTGGTACGGTGGTGGGTGGTGTCGTGCCACACACTTATACACACACACACTTTAATCGCCAGCAATGCGATGACAAGCGACAAAAGCTGTCGGCTGTTGACGGCTCTTCTGGCAGCTTTTGTGTGTTGATTTTTCTTTTAATTGTTGCGGATTTGCATTCTGACACATTTGTCAACCTCAACCTCAGCGCCGGCCTCAGAGACGCGCAGCGAAGAGCCAACCAGCCAGTCAACCAACCAACCAGCCAGTCAGCCAACCAACCAGCCAGCGACGCTGGCTACACGAAAATACAAAAGGGTTGCCTACAAGCCTGACTGAGGGTCTGAGATGTGGGCTGTGGGCTCTGGACTGTGGACTGTGGCATGAGGCAGGGTAAGGCGTATTTGTTGCAAACCTCGTTTGTACAGGTTGTATGAGCAACGTTTATTATTTATTAGCTGCCACGTCTATGTGTGTGTGTGTGTGTGTGTGTGACAGAAGGTGAGGCGAGTTAAGCCCGTTGGGATAATAATAAACGCCAGGGCCAAGTCATTTGTCAGAGAGAGACTCAACAACAACACCTACAAGCAAACGGTGCGTGTGCGTGTGTAAGTGTGTGTGTGTGTGTGTGTGTGTGCAAGTGTGTTTTGAGTGACATGTGTCAAAACTGAAAAACTACGCGAATTTGTGTCAAATACCCTTGTCAGCGCGTTTCAAGTGCAACAAAACACTCCTCGAGAAAGCACGTGTTCTTATGGGGCAAAGAGTGCGGGTGGCGAAATGGGTGGGGCATCAGCTAACTGACAACGAGTGGAGCTAAAAAAGTTGTACTTATAGATACACAAAAATATTTTTATATATATATATAATGCGGAAAATCTGGCGACACTGTCAGATGGATGCGTGTTTGCCAAACACATTTTAAGTACTTAATGCCTCCAGTTAAGTGCTTTCCTTTCATTTTCCGGCCTGGCTTTCATTTTGCATGAGCAGAGAGTATATAGTAAATCTTAGGACTCTATTCACAGAAACAAAAGAAGCGGAGGCTCACAGGACGATGGTGGCCACGAGTTGCCAGTCAATCAGTTGTACACATGTAAAGGAGAATTGTGTTCAATTAGGTAGTTGGAGCGGGAGCAGTAGTGTCGTAAAGGACAGACCGTTTAATGGATTAAATAAGACTCGTAAGCCCGATAAGAGCCGTTAAGTTTGGCCTGTCACGATGTGGAACTACTTATGAGGGTGGCTTCAAGTATTTCGCAAATTACTTATACGACGATACAATAAAAAACAAAAAGCAAAAAGCAAAGAGCAAAAAAAAGACTAAATTGCCTTTGATCAATGAAAGCAAATCATAAAACGCGGTTTACAGCTCCCATGTGTGTAATCGCTGACATTTAACGTTCGGCCTTCTTTAAGGCTTATGACTGGCACGTGAGGGTTGATTCAATAATAAAAAAACAGAACCATGCAACAAAAAAACAACAACAAGCGATAAAACAGAAAACAGAGACAAAGAATACGTGGCATGCACATGTAGCATGCGCCGGGGGAATTTCCATTTAAGAAAGTTAAAAATTTGAAAAATGTTTTACAAATTGAGCCTTTGTTTTGATTTCGGAAATCTTTTAACAGCCAAATGGCTTCCTAATCGGTTTGCAATTGAAGCCCTTGCAGCTGATTGGATTATGGAATCCTCAAATTTACATGCGATTCTCGAAATTCTCCGCAAATCGAAGTTTTTCCAAAATAGAATTATCGTAATGAAATCGAATGTTCAAGCTCAATCGAATACAATCAAAATGATAGGTAAAGTAAATTTGAACCGCTCCCAACTTGCCACAAACATAATTCAAGTTGCAACAATATTAATCGAAAAGCAATTGCAAAAAATAACCAAAGAAAACTGAACTCAAGTGCAAAAAGTGCAAAGCATTTAGACTCGATTGTTGCCTGCAGCGCATAGTTAAGACCCGTATTTGTTTTAATAGTCAGACACACACACACACGCAGCCAATGGCAACAATAACCGTAAGAATAAGGATAATAATAAGTGACTAAGTGAGTGAGTAAGTGAGTGAACACGGCGCCAGATAACGATAACGTAAATAATGACCAAGCACCAAGCGGCCAAGAGAAATAAAAAAAGAAGAAGAAAAACATGAAAAAACGGCTATCTTGGGCACACCGAATATTATATACACTTGCAGACGGGCATCAACATGTCAACCAAGCTAAACTATATTGCAGTCTAAAATTAAAATTAGCCTGAAAACTGGAAAGTTTTTCTGGTTTTCAAAACTCAATTCTAAAAATAATATGAATACATTATGGGTAGTCCCATGTGGAGTAAGGTTTCTGGAACTCAGAATGAAAATCGAACTGATAACTGGAAAGTTTTTCTAAAAATATTTATTTTAAAATTTTAGAAAAATCTAAACTGTAATTAAGGAAAGCAGACAATGGTTTTCCTTTGCAGATATACTTTCTGAACAAAATTTCGAAACAAAAAAGTGATTTAGACTGTTTCGAGAGCAGCTGTATGATTTAGTAATCCGATCTGGCCAAATCTGATAAGTGTGGATGAATATATAAAATTTGGAATCGCTGAGGGATTGTTCGCCTAGAAACAGACAATTAGACGAGCATGTCTATGTCGATTGCTAATCAAAGATATATATACTTTATGGGATCGGAGACGTCTCCTTCAAGGCGTTACAAGCTATGCAACAAAATTAGAATACCCTCAGCAAGGAGATAAAAAACAAATGATGGCAAGAGGAAAGTAGAAGGAAGAACGTGCTCGATATTCAATAGCCGCACCGAACACTGAGAACTGCCGAAGGAATATTGCTGGATGGAGATGGAGGACGGGGGAAATTGAATTGAACATTTCCGGGCCGACGCTGATGGCAACCATGTGGGCAAGGACAATGACAGGACATACAGCACACACAGAGCACACACACAGCCCATTGGCATCTCCATGACTGACCCATTCAATTAAGCATGAAAAAAATGAGCTGAACGCGCAAGTGCGGGGGCAGCAAGGCGGCCTACGTGCCATGATAGTCCGACTGTTCATAAAAAAAGGACATCACATGCGAAAACCGAAAACGAGGAGGTCGAGGAGGACGAGCAACAGCAGCACTTAAGGAGCCAGCGACGGGCGCTGCCCGCAACAAAACACGCATCACTTGTCACACATACTTAGCAGTCCAGCAGTCCGGCAGCCCAAGCGACAGACATAGACAGAAAGCGAGACAGATAGAGAGAAAGAGCGAGAAAGAGAGAGAGGGACGTATACCCAATAACGCGCCCAAAAGGACTCACTTATTGTCATGTCCTGGTGTTGTTATTGAGGTGTAATACAATTTTTTCCATGATACCCATAACAATGCCGAATGGAAAAAAGAAAAACAAAGAAAAAAACAAAATAAAATGAAAACGCCATGCCGACACAATCAGAAAGGATAACGAGCCGGCGTCGTCCTGGTCACATATGGCGGTATTAGTTTTAGCAACAATACCAAACGCGGGGAAAGGTTTTGGTTGAACGCCCTGCGTCCGGCGTTGCATAAACTTGCAATTGAGCCAATTTGTAAAGTGCGGCAAGCCCATTAACGAGCTGGGGCAACGAGGGGCCAGCGAGGCAACTATTCGCTCGTTACAGGACTATAGCCAGTGCTGCCAATCGAACTACACAGCACCTGCGTCCATTGTGTTCTAAGGCAGCACAGTCGATGTTGTGTCGAACGGACGGACGGACAGACAGACAGACAGACGGACGGACTGTGGCAACTCGTCAACTTGTTGGCGCGTATCCTTTTTTGGGCTACGAACTCGACTACTTTGCATTACAAGCGTCCGCAGTGAAATTAAAATAAAGTTCTTCTTTCTACGGGCGATACTGGACGGGGCGGATTTTCCAGTTTTTCGACACTTTTTTTTCTTTTTATTTTATTCTTTTGGTTTTGTGTGCTTAACTACAAATAAATCTAAAACTCGCACATTCCTCAAAGCCTCGACTCGACGCCACTGATGGATATGGCCAGCACACAGATAGATGGTTGGACAGAGCGCGCAGTATACGGCAGGATATGCCAGGATACGGGTCGGCCACAGTTGGGCAACGCAGTTTTATTTTGCATTTACATGCCCACATGCATTATGCATGTGTTACTATGTGTGTGTTGCTATATATGTCTGTGTGTGTGAGTGTGTGTTTGTGTGTATGTGTGCTTGTGTGTGTGTGTTTGTGTGTGTGTGTGTGCACTTGTGCATGACCCTCTGGCCCATTCAATGCTCTAACAACGCACAGCAGCATAGAAAACTTGAATCGTTTACAGTATACCAATATATATATATATATATATATATATATACAACAGTTATTTATTTATGTACAAACATAAATATAGAATGATTTTTATAATCAGTGTGATTAATTTAATTGATAATTACTTAGAAAGTATTTATTTTAATTTGAATGCTATGCACAACCTCAAAAACTGTACAAGTCGACAAATATATATACAAATAAATATATATATATATATATATATAATAAACATATATATATAAAAATAGTTTCTTAAATCGAAAACTATTAGTTTGAGTCTTAATTAGTTTGATTGTTTACTGTGAAAATTTGATTTAAGATTTTTTTGAACGACTTTTTGAACTGAAAACAATTCTTGAAACTTGTTTTCCAAAGCAGCGTATTCAAACTTCGAGATAATGCACAGCGGAAAGTTCATTCGCATTTTGTTATTTCTTGTCTTACTTTTTAGTTTTCCCTACTGTTCAGTTTTGGTCCCTTTCCCGCTAGTTGTTTTTTGTTTTACTTATATTTTTTTTCAAAAGACTTTGAAACAAGGCGCGGGATATAAAAAATAAAGTATGCAAATGGTAAAACAAAAAGCGTCGGGCACAAAGGATGCTACGATAATATCCTTAAGCTACAAATGCAACATGAATTTGTCTTTGCTCGACCCGAGACCAAGTCCGGGTCCGGGTCCGGGGTTCGAGATTGAGGTCCGAGGTCCCGGCTCCGCCCACTTATCCCGCACTCAGCAGTTTTGTTCTACTCTTGATGCTGCTGTCTTTCCTTCGGGTTGCTAGGCACAAAAAAAACACAGCAGCAACAACAGCAAAAATTAAAAATAAAGGATACTCGAACTTTACAAATGCATGCACATTAGAGCGCCAACCCATCCGATTTACATATGTGTGTGTGTGTGTGGGAAGTAATCTTATGCGTACCATGTGAACTCCACATATGACTGTTTTCTGTTTCTGTTTCCGTTTCTGCTTTTGCTATTTGCAGCCCTTTGGTCCTTTTTTGCTGGCTTACTTCGACACTTATTTTAATTTATTTCATTTCATTTATGTATGCTTCAAATGTCCTTTGTGCGTTAGTCCCTTTATCTTTCACCAACCACCCGCTGTCCTACTTTGTCGCTCTGCACTTGAGAGTGTCTGCGTTTTGAAATAAAAACACCATTTCAACTGACTTTCAGTCCAGATACAAAACTAAGTTTTTGTTTTCTGCAACCTTTCATTTTAATTGCGCATTTAACATAATGTAAAACATTCGACAGCATCACGGGAATCTTAACGTACACTTTGACAACAATACATAAGTATTAACTGTGAAATGAACCGAGTGCGTTTTCTGGTTTTACATACTTAGACTTACTCTACATTGAATATGGATTATGTAATATTGATGAATAGTTGTATGTAAAAAAGATCAAAAGAAAATAAAAATATTGTGAAATGATTGTTTGCTTGTTTCCTCATTATTTTATGAATACAATCTTATGTAGATTGACTTAAGCATTAAGTCTCCTTCAATTGGTTAAGTTGAACAGGCTTCCAAGTCCAAGTCTAGTGAACCTCCAGAGTATGTTCTGTTATCCGTTGTCATCCACCCATTGTATGCTTCCTCATCTTCGTCCAACATGAAACTATTCTCATTTTCATATTGTTTTGATGTTGACTGTTTATGTTGAAAGTTTTGATTGTGGGGCAACATATCCGAAAAGTTGATACTGCTGCCAATTGCTGGCAAACCCTCCGCCAATGGCAACAACTTGCGCCTTGCGCCCACATAATGGCCATCTCCGGTGGCACCGTTGCTGACCCTCACTTGGATCGGCAGAATTTCCAAATGTGTGTCTGTGCCAGCTGTTGGATCGTAATTGAGCGATTAAAACAGATCAGATCACCTGCTAGGTAGGATTATGTAGAAAAGTACCCTATTTTTTGGTCAATGCTTATTTGGAACATTCTTAAAAAAGTAATTTATTTTGCGTAGAAAAACTTAAATAAGGATGTTAATACTTAGTATGATATCCTTTAGCCTTAACAACTTCCCTTAACCTATTATTAATGGAAGATACCAGCTTCCTGGTAGCTTCTGGGCTGATTCTGCGCCACTCATTCCGCATTGGGGTCCTCTTTGCTGGATATGCTGTGTTTCCGGATGTTATTTTCCAGCAGAGCCCACAAATTCTCAATAACAGGTGGAATTATCATGTGGGGGCAGTTCCTGATGAGCCAGGACTGTACTATCTTGGCCTTATGCTTGGGATCGTTATCCTGGTTGAACCGGAAAGTACGTCGGATTCCTACCTTCTCGGCACTTTGGAGTACATTTTCCTTTAGTATGTTGAGGTACATATTCTTGTCCATAGTTGTCTCAATGAACACCAAATTCCCGACTCCGGCTGCCTAGATACATGCCCACACCATGGCACTTCCTCAGCCGTGCTTAACTGTTGCCTTTGCGTGTTTGGGATTCAAGTCAGTATTGGACTGTCGCTACACACAATTCCGTCCGTCTGAGACAAAAATGTTGAATTTGGACTCATCTGCACATATGACTGTGTTCCAGAACTGGCGAACGTCATCCAAGTCCCTTTATTTTACCCGCTTACAAAGGGCGTCTTCCGTGGTACTCGGGCATTAAAGTCATGTTTGCGCAGAAACCTGCGCTCAGTTTCCACACAGCACTTTTTCCCCATTTCATCCTGCACCTGTTGAGCCACTTTTGGAGCCGATAGCATGGGATTTTCCCTTATTTTCGTTGTGATCCTTCGCTCCTCCTCTTCGGTGAAAATCTTGTTTGGTGCCTTTCTGCCCGATTTGCGTCGACGAATCGCCGAATGATGTTATACACAGTTGAGTTGAGATTGACCATTTCAGCTATTTGGCGATATGAATATCCGTTTTTGTTGTGTTCCAGGATAGTCCATGTTGGCTTATTGCACCCGAGATGCAGGATAAAACTTAACTGACTACGAAGGATTGGTCTATTTATACCCAAAATACTCAACTTTATGTAAAAAATCCGGGTTTTATGACACCCAGGTGTCCACAATGTACCTGTTCCAAATAGACATTGACCAAAAAATAGGGTTCCCTTTTACATAATCGTACCTAGCAGGTGGGGAAACCTCAGTTTATTAGGGTCATCCATTCATATTGGTGGTTAATACGTGTACCTACCATCGGTCTTTGGAATTTTTGAAAAATAATGTATAACTAGTTTATGGCAGGCAATTACTTTTTTTCTTTGACACTGATCCAAATAAGCATTGAGCCACTGTATATATACATATATATATATATACATATAGATATATATATATATATATATACATATAGATATATAGATATATAAATCTTAAGGTCAGAGTAGTCACAGCTAAAAGCTTTACGACTAAATGACAATAAGAACAAGATAGTCTAAATTTTAAGCAAGCGGATCATCAGATGATGCCTCTCACCGATGAAATGATGCTGTTCACGCAGATCCTCCTCTGTGGTCAACATTGGTTGTGGTGTTGGATATGCGATGGGTGGACCTCTTGTCACCTGCTCGCCGAGCAGCTGGCGAGCGCGAATGGACAAAGATTTTTTGCCGCAGACCATATGCTCAAAGCCCGGAGGCGGTGGACCTGCAGTTGAGATTATTTTCAGATTTCGAAGAAATATTCAATAGAGATTATTTTCATCTACTCACCGATCACACGACTGGGATCTCGGCTGTGTTGACTCGTGTCCATTGGATTCCACAACTGACGGGAGTATTTCAGTGGCAGCCACTGTGTCTCGGCGTGGGCATGGGGCTCCTGTTGGATGCTCATGTTGTCAATTGGTTTCTGCTGCCAGAATGCGCGCTGTTGCTGTTTCCTATCCAAGATCATATTCTCGAGTTCGTTTGTCCATTGCGACGCCAAGCCGTAATCTTGTCCAACTAAAAATGGTGATGTTGCTGGACCAAAGGGCTTCCCGACCATTGGGGGCCGATATGGTAGGTGCACGCGATAGACGCTATAGCTATTTGCTGGATATGTTTGTTTACGAAGATATGGTTCGTTATAACGCACAGTCGGCTCAGCATTATACATTGGCTGAGGTGTATGTGCACGCGCCGAACCCGGTGTCAAGGTTGAAGATTCCGATGATGTCGGACTTGGTGTTGGCACTGCTGACGCCATTGGTGTAATCCAAAAAAAATATCCCGCTCTTGATGTGTTTCTGAAAATGTTGTTCAGATAATATAATATTCACAATTCTGCGACGATCTATGTTTAAAATATAATGAAGCAAAATATATATGCTTGAAAACATTCAGTATCCAAAACACAGAGCCTGCTAAATAAACAAGTAAGAGTGTTGTAGTCAACTACGATATACCCTGTACCCAATTGTTAAATATATTCTAGTTTTATAGGCAAATTTCCCTTTAAAAAGTCTAGCACCCAAATGTGAGCAGGTCTGCCAGTGCACTCATTCCTTATGGCAAGCATAGGCACTGAGGAGAAGAAAAAACCAATGCAGTGCATGTTTTTTTTATTCACAAGCCCGAACTGAACCTAACGGCCTGGTGCCAATGTACATACATACATATATACATACATACATACAAACATACATGCAATCGTAGGTAACGGTTCTCTTCAGAATACTGTTGCATTTGCAGTAGATATCGACATGCAGTTATCGCATACCGCCACAAAAATGCCAAAACTTAAGGAAATAAAAAAATAGGTTGGCAGGACTGGCGAGGCTGAACTTAAGGTGGCCACAGATCCCACAAGGTGACGTTTTGCAGGTTAGGGCGAGTTTTGCACATGACATTGAAAATCAAATTGAGGCAGGTCGTGTCACACAGCTACTAAATATTCACAAGCAGATATAAGGATTTGGGAGTGCGCTAACCCTCCGTGAGATTTGTGCCATAGAATTCGGCGTAAGTATGTTTGTTTAAATAATATTTAAATATTATGCTAATTTATGTTATGTGTTCAGGTGGCAGACAGCAGGTCACGATGCAGATTCTTTTTCTTTTGGCTTTTTCGTTTCAATCCCCATATCTGCGTCTTCATCAATTCGTCCAACAACAGCCGGGATTAACTCCAACGGATATAATATTGTTACGACGACGAGGGAATCGCACATGCGCAGCGCCGACGTGCACCGCATACCGTTACACAATATAAAAATTTAAAATAGTCAGGGCAAGAATGAATTTGTTATATTAGTTACCGAAATTGTTCAGGATTCAGTAATTCAACCAAGCTAAATTATAAGACTTGACTTTTTTCCGTTTCTGCTTTTGCTATTTGTAGCCCTTTGGTCCTATTTTGCTGGCTTACTTCGACACTTATTAATTTATTTCATTTCATTTATGTATGCTTCAAATGTCCTTTGTGCGTTAGTCCCTTTATCTTTCACCAACCACCCACTACCCACCACCCGCTGTCCTACTTTGTCGCTCTGCACTTGAGAGTGTCTGCGTTTTGAAATAAAAACACCATTTCAACTGACTTTCAGTCCAGATACAAAACTAAGTTTTTGTCTTCTGCAACCTTTCATTTTAATTGCGCATTTAACATAATGTAAAACATTCGACAGCATCACGGGAATCTTAACGTACACTTTGACAACAATACATAAGTATTAACTGTGAAATGAACCGAGTGCGTTTTCTGGTTTTACATACTTAGACTTACTCTACATTGAATATTGAATATGTAATATTGATGAATAGTTGTATATAAAAAAGATCAAAAGAAAATAAAAATATTGTGAAATGATTGTTTGCTTGTTTCCTCATTATTTTATGAATACAATCTTATGTAGATTGACTTAAGCATTAAGTCCCCTTCAATTTTTTAAGTTGGACAGGCTTCCAAGTCCAAGTCTAGTGAACCTCCAGAGTATGTTCTGTTATCCGTTGTCATCCACCCATTGTATGCTTCCTCATCTTCGTCCAACATGAAACTATTCTCATTTTCATATTGTTTTGATGTTGACTGTTTATGTTGAAAGTTTTGATTGTGGGGCAACATATCCGAAAAGTTGATACTACTGCCAATTGCTGGCAAACCCTCCGCCAATGGCAACAACTTGCGCCTTGCGCACACATAATGGCCATCTCCGGTGGTACCGTTGCTGACCCTCACTTGGATCGGCAGATTTTCAAAATGTGTGTCTGTGTCCGCTGTTGGATCGTAATTGAGCTATTAAAACAGATTAGATGCATTTTCTATTCGAGAGTGATATATAAATAAATATATATATATACATATAGATATACATATATATATATATACATATATATATATATATACATATAGATATATAGATATATATATCTTAAGGTCAGAGTAGTCACAGCTAAAAGTTTTACCACTAAATGACAATAAGAACAAGATAGTCTAAATTTTAAGCAAGCGGATCATCAGATGATGCCTCTCACCGATGAAATGATGCTGTTCACGCAGATCCTCCTCTGTGGTCAACATTGGTTGTGGTGTTGGATATGCGATGGGTGGACCTCTTTTCACCTGCTCGCCGAGCAGCTGGCGAGCGCGAATGGACAAAGATTTTTTGCCGCAGACTATATGCTCAACGCCCGGAGGTGGTGGACCTGCAGTTGAGATTATTTTTAGATTTCGAAGAAATATTCAATAGAGATTATTTTCATCTAGTCACCGATCACACGACTGGGATCTCGGCTGCGTTGACTCGTGTCCATTGGATTCCACAACTGACGGGAGTATTTCAGTGGCAGCCACTGTGTCTCGGCGTGGGCATGGGGCTCCTGTTGGATGCTCATGTTGTCAATTGGTTTCTGCTGCCAGAATGCGCGCTGTTGCTGTTCCCTATCCAAGATCATATTCTGTTCGTTTGTCCATTGCGACGGCAAGCCGTAACCTTGTCCAACTAATGATGATGATTGGACCACGTGGACGCTAGAGCTTGTTATTGAATATGTTTGTTTACAAAGATATGGTTGGTTATAACGCACAGTCGGCACAGCATTATACATTGGCTGAGGTGTATATGCACGCGAGACACCGGGTGTCAAAGTTGAAGATTCCGATGATGTCGCACTTGGTATTGGCACTGCTGACGCCATTGGTGTAATCCAAAAAATATATCCCGCTCTTGCTGTATTTCTGAAAATGTTGCTCGGATAATATAATATTCACAAATCTGCGATGATCTATGTTTAAAATATAATGAAGCAAAATATATATGCTTGAAAACGTTTAGCATCCAAGTCGCAGAGCCGGCTAAGTAAAAAATAATAGACTTGCGTTAATAACCGCCTTTTTGCTTTGGCGTAATATTCGATTGCAGTTTTCGCTGTGAATGTCAAATCCTTAGTGGTGGGACAAAAACTATCGGCAAAAAAGTGACTGAATCAGAATTAAGCACAATATGTTGAAAAGCACTTCCAGCATCTTACGAAAGGAGCTCCATCTGATGATCGGTTGAATCAACCGCGGGGTACAACCAAAGCTTACAAAAGCTTTAAGTTTGACTCATTTAAGAAAGCAATGGTTCATGTATTGATGAAAAAAGCTTTATTTTCACTTGTGTTTTCATGATAAGAAAAAGCTCAAGCCGGCCAAATGAAGTCAAAAGCTTAGCAGTGTCAAATGCAAACTTAGAGCTTGTTTTATCATATTTATCGGTTTCAGTTCAAATAACAACGAATATGTGTGATGTGTTGGATAACGACACGCCATTCATAACACGGTCAGGTGTTTACAATTCACCGCAGCAGCACAGCGTTATCCAACACCTGAAAACTATTGATATATACACAGTTAGCCAGGCACACACAAACCGACACACACACAGGCACACAAACGTACGCACACTTTCTTTCAATATGAAGGCATTGTAACCACACACAAAATTGTTGCAAACATAGAGAAAAGCGAATTGCTTAAATTCAAATATTCAAATATATTCAAATGTGGTTAGTTATATCAGAGTGCTGTTTTTAAATTGTATATGTGTGGCTTCCATATAGATATTATATATATAAATAACATGCATATTCATATATGTTTGTATGGCTACAATTTACAGAAATATAGTTAAGGCAACAGCTGGTGGCGCATATTGTAAACATTAAAATTCAACTACAATCGGCTATCAACAAGTAATTCATTGATTTATCGCTTGCGCGCGCGTGTGTGTGTGTGTGTGCTCAAAGCACTGTTTTCGTTATCGCTTACTCAAAGCGGGGGGCGGGCATGATTTCGTAGCCAGAGCGTCATCAACATCATCGTCACACATTGAGTAAGGGTAAGGTCTGTGACAGTGGGACGATATTAGTTGCTGACACAGTGGGCATAAGCGCGTTTGCACAGAAAACGCGAAAGCTATCTGTCGATATGTCTGCGGCCGTGGCAGCGCCATCTGGTGCTGGTGAAAAGAACTTATTGCGTGGCCTGAACAAGCTGCGATCCCAAGGCAAACTAACAGACGTGACGCTCATCGTGGACGAGCACCGCTTCAAGGTGCGTACAATAGTCCCCAAATCTATAACTGATAATAGCCAATTATGTATTTACACATGCGGACAATAGGCCCATAGAGTTGTGCTGGCGGCGAGTAGCGACTATTTTTGCGCCATGTTCGCGGATTGTGCCATGATCGAGTCACGCAAGGAGGAGATCACACTTTATGGCGTTACGGCGCGTGCGATGAGCCGCATTATCATCTATATATACACATCGCTGCTGGAGCTGAATATCGATAATGTCGAGGAAACGCTAGCGGCGGCAACACATGTCCAGGTCAAAGAGGTCATCGAACGCTGCACAGTGTTCCTCGAGCAAAAGATTAGTATGGAAAACTGTTTGGCAATTGCGAGCATGGCGGAGATTTATGGCCAGCTGGCGTTAGCGGAGCGTGCTTATCGTTATATATGCGCACATTTCAAGGAGTTTGCCGCCAGCGGTGATTTCAAGGATGTCAAACTGGAGCAACTGCACTATATTCTTTCCAGCAATTATCCGATCGATGTCAGTGAACTGGAGCTGGTGCGCCTGCTCTGCACGTATGGCAACGATCAGCAGTTGGAGGATGGCTCATTGCGCGAACTGTTGCGTTTAATTAAATGGCAGTATGTTAGCTGTGAGGATCTGAAGTCATTGCGTCATCTCAACTACTCGCTGGTCGAGGAGTGCCTGGCCAAGCTTCAGGAAAACGCCAAGGGCGACGGCACCAGCTTGGTGCCGCTCGAGCAAAGCATACAGGACCAGGGACCCACCAATATGCGCGGCATGGAGCTGAGTCTGCTGAAAATCGGTGGCTTCGAATGGAAGGGTCTGACCAATGAGATTATGTGCTTCTCCCCCACCAAAATGAAGTGGTACGAGTTGACCTCCATACCGCACATAGATCAGTGTAAGCAACAACAACAACAGAATGCAATCGTTGCCTGTTCCCAATTTAATTGTACGTTGCTTGCAGGCAATTTCGGCACGGCCGTTCTCAATAATGAGCTATTCATTGTGGGCGGTGCTTACGATGTCTGCCTCAAGGAGTACATCCATCCATTTGGTTTTCGCTATTGTCCGCTGCGCGACTCCTGGGTGACCATTGCACCCATACAGCTGGATCGCTGCCGCTTCTCACTCAATGCGGTTGGCAAGAAACATTTGTATGCCGTCGGTGGCATCGTTGAGCATGACGATAACTCCGAGGAGGCACTGCGACGCATCTCCAATGTGGAGCGTTACGATCTGGTCAGCAATTCGTGGACCTATATGCCAAGCCTGCAGGAGAATCGCAGCCAGCATGCCGGCGTCGTTGTCGGCGACAAGCTCTACATCTCCGGTAAATTAATGCTCTCACACATTTTATGATGTCACTTTTGACTTTCTTTAATATTATAATTTGATTTTCTCTTGAATATCAAATAAGCGATTAGTTTGAAGCCGGAATGAAGCTTACAGAAGCTACTTCATCCGAATATGTAGACACAGACGACTCTTCTCCATTTATAATTTATTGTGAACGATTACTAAAGCACTTTCTCTCTCGCGGCTCATCCACCAGGTGGCATACACCTGGCAAACATACTGTCCAGCATGTGGTGCTTCGATACGAAGAGGGAATGCTGGCTGGAACTGGCGCCGATGCCGACGCCATGCTGTGACCATGTCCTGGTGGCCATTGACAATCACATCTATGCATGCGGTGGCTGGCATGAGACGCTGAGGGAATCTCGGGTGCTCGTCGAGCACGTCTATGCGTATGACATTAAGATGAATGCGTGGAGTGTGGAAACTAAAATACCAGCGCCCAAATTCTATTCGGGCGTCACTTCAATGCGACGCACCATCTTTTTTGTGGGTGGACTGGATTCAACCGAGTCGATTGACCGTGCCAGTTCGGAGACAATGGCATATGATCTGGACACGGGCGACTGGTGGCATCGCAAGGACTCGTGGGATACGCCCAACGATGTCTGGGAGTCCACCTGTGCCGCCATCTATGTGCCCAGCTTTGATCCCTAGCAACGAAAGAAGGCCAAAAAAGTTCGGCTACTCCAACGAATTTAAGCCAACTCTTTGATTTCATTTACATACAACAAATAAGAAAAACAAAAAAAAAAACAATGCAAAAGAAAATATTTATAGAAATGCGCACCGCCCCCCATCTATGCTTGTGATTAGCCTTAAAGTGCGGTCCCCTCCACACCCCCCATGTTACTACTGTACAGTGAATAAGCGTGCCAAGCAAGGCCAACAGCAACAATTGTTAAAAGCCGGTCAAACGTTCGAATATGTAACACTTAGCGAAAATACTAGAAAACGATTTACAATAAAAATTATAAATTTTTGTGTTTAGTAAACTACTGTTAGATGTCTATATCTATAAAGTCTAAGATATGATCTTGGTATAGCGTGTATGCATAAGACAATTTGTGCTGACTGACTGAACACTGCAGCCACAAAGGTAGACAACAGACCACAAATGAAACTTCAAGCAAGCGTCTTCACACTTAATTAATACCAATAAAAAACAAACATTAAGTATCAATGTGTTCTTCTTTTCTACAGTTAGTTACAGTTTTTTAACATAGATATAAACACCGTTTGTATTTGTTCGAGATTTGCCAAGGATTCGAACGCGAACGCGAATCGATGGCAGATACTTTTATATATTTTTGGTAAACTCTGCCTCTTGTCACAGCAGTGCCAATGCACATACACATACATTCTCATATTAAATACATATATATATATATGTATATATAGCAATAAAATCTTAAGTGTCAAGTGTCAGAATGCTTATAAGGTACACAGAAACAAGCAACATGGCTAAAACTAGATTCATTCTAAATGTCAAAACGCAATGAACCTCAACTTAAACAATTACAGAGTATGGCTAAAAATTAATAATTACAAATTACGATTAAAATTTAAACAAATATAGTTGGAAATACACAGCTACTGGTTGGCTACACACAGATTCCACCGAAAGTGTGTCAAATCCGAGCTACGTATTGTGTTGCGGTGCTATAACGACCCAGCCATCGTTCTCCACCGATTCGCCGCTGGTGATGCCAGCCGTCAGCTCCTGACTGCTGCTGTGGTGACTATTATTGCCGACAATCCCAAGCGGTGGCTGTAGGCGACCACCTTGTGAATTTGGCTGGCGGGCAGCTGGCAGCTTCTCCCACTGCTGCTGCAGATTATTGTAGAGGCTTTGCAAGCCCTCCTATACAGAAGAGAGATGCAGACAGTTAACAACAGATCATGCTTCAATTACACTCGCTCACCTTGTCTTTAATTTTGCGCAAGAGCTCCTGTTTCTGATCGCGCTCGATGCGATCCATTTGCAGTATTAGCTTCTCCTTGAAGTCCTGCGCGTAGTAGAGGTTCGTGTCGACGCTGAGATACTCCTTGGCCATGTGGCGATGATCGCGATAGATCGCCTGCGATTCCGCATTGTTCGGTATGGGCGGCTCTGGCTGCAGCTCTGGATCTAATATCTCTGCCAGTGACTGCTCGGTGCAGCCACAGTTGGCATCCACATCCGCATCCGCATCCTCATCGATGTGTACATCGATGCAATCGTTCGTTTCATTGGCATTGGGGGCTTGGCTAAGCAGTCCATTTGTATTGAGTTCATTGTTATTGCTGTTAATATTATAATTGCTATTGTTGTTAGTGAGGTCTGTGGTGGTGTTGTTGCTGTTGTTGGTGGCACAGCTGCCACTGGTCATGATCACCGGCTTCGTATCCGTAACTGTCAATCGTTCCCGGCCATCAGTTTTGGCTGCAACAAAACAGAAAACAAATCCCATTAATATTCAAGTGATTTCACCCAGATAGAAATGACGAGAATAAATTTCCAGTGATTTATGACACATACTATAGATGATCCAGCAACTGTGCAGATCGCTGGTCTGCTTGGTGGTGATCAAGGCGCGTGTGTCGCACATGTTGATCGACTGCTGCTTGGATTCGCTTTGCACTATTTGAGCTGAGACTCGATGCACGCGAACCAATTATGTCTGAGGCGGGATCATTTTCATTGCGATCATCTGTTCAGTAAGGCTTGGGGATATATACATATATATATATCGAGTATATATGTATATATATGTGTGTATTAAAAGAGAGAGTGTGATACAATCTCTCTCTCCTCTCTCGCACCACCCTTTCCCTGATGACGTAGGTATTTTCTTGCTGTTGCTTGTTTTTTGGGGGAAATATTGGAAAAACAAACTATCAACAAACATGCAAAGCAAACATTTTCAAACGAATTTTGTCTTCTTGTCTTCCGCTCTCTCTCTCTCCTCTCTCTCTCTCTCTCCCTTCCTCCCACTTTTGCTTTCTTCTTATTTGCTGCCCCAATGTTTATTTGTTTTTTGCGCTTCTTTTATTTTATTGAAAATTTCACAGCACAAATGGGTGTTTCAGAGAATAAAAAATGAATATGGGCGTTGGGGGATCGGGCGTGGTCGGGAGGCGTTTGGGGGCGGGACGTGGCTAGATTAAACAGCCGGCGTTGACAACAATTGACGACGATCTTTGGCGCGTTGCGTTATCGGGAATTGCAGTAACATTGCGGCACTCAGGACGGCACGGCTCTCAAACGTAGACTGAGCAAATTTTGGGAACACATCGTGCCGCTGTCGAAGAGCCGTGGCAAGAGGAAGCAGCAAATTGGTCGAGATGACGAGCACAAAAACTAGGAGAGTGGGGCATACACACACACACACATACAAATAGAAAATTCATGTATGTGTGTATGTGTTTTGAATCTCATCATCAATACAAAAGTGTTGGCTGCTCCCTACGACGACGACCCCAAAAACATTGCCATATCGAGCTGCTGATGAGCATTTGCTGATCGCACATACACACACACGCACACACACACACACACACTTACATACATATACACATATGGGGATGAATAATGCGCCTGGCATGCGGTTGGGAAATCTCCCCTGCGATAAATGCCAATGTTGCTCGCAACCCTCCAACCAAAAAACAGAAATATTTACTTTTAGACAAAATTGCAGCGTGACTAGGTCGCTGATGCTGCTGCATTCAATGGCTAACACACACACACACAAATGCATATATATATATATATATATATATATAAGAGGATGTGACACTGTGTTTGTGTCCAAGCCATGGCAAAAATGAATCGCCTCTGTCGTTTTGCAGCGAATTTTTAAAACGATCTTTTGCTCGAAATATGTTTTTTGGTTTTTTTGGTTTTTTCTTGTCCCCGTGCCCATTAAAATGAAATTTTCGCTCTTTTGCCTTTTCATTTTGCTGTATAGACAATTGTACATGTGTATATATATATATATATATATCTATATATATATACGTGTTTGTGTATACTATGCATGTGATACATGTGTACTATATGTGAACGAAATCAAAATAAAAGCGAGATTATTGCCGAATGACTCATTGGTCAATGCGGTTGTGCGGGAGACGGCAGCAGCATGGCTGGCGGGCGCAAGGGGGGGTTGGGGGAGAAAAGATTTTGGCCACCCGACTGTCGGCCTCGTCAATTGTGTGTGCGTTATTCTGGCGTGCCGCAGCCATTAGATGATTTTTTTTTTTTTTGATAAATTTCTAATATTTTTGTGCTGTGTTTATGCTGAGGCGACCGAAAGAGGCGACTGTGGTGACGGTGCATGTCATGGCTATAAATCTGAGCGAAATTGCCAGCCAGGCAACCAGCCAGTCAGTCAATGTGCACAATACGTTAATTGTGCAGCGCACTGTGCAGCTAAGAGTGAAGTGACTACAATATACACTATCTTCACAGTCGGGTCGCACGCTTTGCTCATCCATTTGGCTAGCAAAGGAAATTTGCTGGCTGATCTTGGCTCAGTTTGTGTTTTGACCATAATTAACTTATATTTGTTGCAGCTAGTGAAAAAACACAATAACATTTAAATTGAGCATACAATTTTGACTCTTAATGCATGAGCTCGAATTTGAGAACAGGCCTAAATACATCATTTTTCCTTAACGGGTCAAATGTGGTCGATGTGTGTCGGTTTCATGGTTGCACAGCCGTCTAAGCTAAGTAGACAATTTATTTGTTTGCCACAGTTGAACAGTCCTAGCGTGAAGTGCATTTAAGGCATAGCAAACAAGTCTACACGTGTTTCAATAAAATTAATCTGAGTTGGGCTGGACAACATTAATTTCAAGCTGTTAAGCTGTTAACGCAACTTGTTAAAAGTGACCTGCATTTGTTGAGCATTCGCAACATTTGGATGTGATGTCGTTGTGCGCATATCATATCAGCTGCAGTATCTCTGGTGCGGGTATTTGTTGGCAAGTGTGCATTGTTGAGATGGCATTTTGGTGATGCTGCGATTCGGCGATGCTGCGATTTTTCTATTTTGCTATTTAGCTGCATATTGCATGAGCGCATCGCATATTTATAACGTTTTTGGCGGCCTGATGCAAATTGTTTTGCAAAATGCTTTTTGCATAATAATACAAAACAACGCGGCAGCTAATTAACCAAAAAATCGAGCAATTAAACGAAACGAACACTCGAGTTAGAGCGAGACGGCAACTGCATTGTTTATATACAATAAACTATTGCGTGCTGCTGCTGCTACTGCTGTTGCTTGTGCGTCATGCCTTCATCTCGACCACACACAGCTGCCACATGGTAGACGAGAGCCGAACAGAATGCACACGCTGGCAATGCGCTGTGCTATTTGCAACAACAACGACAACAATTACCATGCCACAATCGTGATCATCCAAAAGAGTGTGCTAATGTGCGTGTGAATCACTCAATAAGCACAACAACAGACAGCAGACAACAGACGGCAGACAGCAGACAACAGACAATTAGGGAAAGACAACGAGATCAGATCATCCACATTGCTGACAATAGTTGCGATCAGGCACTCACCATGCAAACTGCTGCGGCCGCTTTCGCTGCGATTCAGATCAAAACCGTTCTGCAATAAACACAAAAGAAGTAAGTATATGTACAGATATATATATATATATATATATATATAAATTTGATTTGTATATACCGGTTCCACATCGAGGGTAAGCTGCTCCATTGGCCTGCTGGCCATTTGTATCATGCCGTTGCGTATGGTTTCCAAACGCTTGCTTGCCTCTGCGGACGATGTCAAATTGAAGCTAGCGTTTTGACTCTCGCTGCTCTCCTCCTCGGGTATGGCATCCCAGCGATTGCTGCTGCTCATATGGAACAGTCCATTGTTGTCTAATTGGCCCGAATTGGTGGGCGTTCGCTCTGATGAGGTATATTCGGTATCGCTCGACCCAGTTCCAGTCCCAGCTCCAGCTCCACCTTCAGTTCCAGTGCCATTCTCAGTCGCTGTTCCACGCACATTCGTCGGTGTTAGCTGTGTGGACGCAAGGCTCATGTCGCTTGAGCTGTGACTTAGACTATCATATTGAGCGGCCACCGTGCCGTCGCTCTCTTTGGTCACAATCTGCATTGGATGCAATCGTGAATTTGTGTTAATGGTATTTGATGTGGCCACTCACTTGTTGGTTGATAAACTCATATTCAAGCGGCTTGTCGGCGCCAACATAGTCTTTGATAATCTCATTCATCACGCTAACAATATACTGCATTGAGGGCCGATCCTCAGGCGCCGTCATCCAGCAGGCAGTCATCAGTTGCTCAATGTGCTTGGGACAATTGTCCAGCAAAGGCGGTCGTTCACCTGCAATTAACGCACATTAATAACCATTTCAATCCGCAATTGATATTATCTCTAACCCTTGTGTATCTTCCATTGGATGGTGTAGGCATTGTCAACATCCATAAAGGGCGGCTTGCGCGACAGCACCTCCCACAGCACAATCGCCCAGCTGAAAATGTCGCACTTCTCCGTGTATTTCGAGCCCTCGAAAACCTGTTGTACGCAGAAGGTATTACAACATACAGTTTAAATGCTCGATTCGAGACAGCTCGATAAGAAGGATGACCTTAACCAAGCTGTTGACGCAGGTAAACATTCCTTTTCTGATCACAAATATATCTATCTATATTTTATGGGATTGAAGATGCTTCCTTCTACCTGTTACATAGTCTCTACATATTTTTTATGGGTTCAGCAATATATTAATACTTGAAGGTATTGAGAAATCTTTTATGATAAGCAACCACCAACCCAACCTGTTGAGTCTAAAATTGTAATTACTCTGTCTCAAGTTTGAGTTCAAGTTTTTTTTTCTAATAATAATTTAACAAATTTCTTGCAGCAAATATCGTTCATCACATGCCAGGTTTCCCATGAATTATATATTGTAATTATCGAGCTAAGCGGAAAGAACATCAACTGGATTTGGATTTGTACTCACCTCGGGCGCCATCCAGGCAGCGCTGCCACGATTGTTTGTCATCATGGTTGACTTATCGGCGACGGTGCCAAAATCACATATCTTCAAATTGCGTCCTTTGTTGGTCAACAGCAAATTGAGCGGCTTCAGATCGCGATGGATCAGCGGCTTGGGCGACATTCCATGCAGGTAGGCGACACCCTATGTACGAGATGATGCACATTTCAATCAGGTTATACATTTCAGATAAAGGACAAGGAAGAACAAGGAATCACCTCGGCACTCTGGAGCGCCCAGCTCATGGCATGCGCCAAGCTATACGCGGGCTTCACTTTACCATGCAGAAAATTGTGCAGGGATCCGCCCTCGGCGTACTCCATGATTAAAAAGGTGGCCTGCTGGGCGTTACAGATGCCGTACAGTGCAATAATGTTGGCATGCTTGACGCGCGACAGCTGCTTCACCTCCTTATCAATGTCCTTCTGCTCGGCGCTGGCGAAGAACTCCTTGACGGCCACCAGCCTGTTGCTCCATATTGCCTTGGACACAACACCAAACGTGCCATGGCCGACTTTCTACATATGCCAATGAAAGAATTGTGTATAAGCAAACTGTGAGGGTACACAAAAACAACAACAAAAAAGGGTTCACCTCGCCGATCGAAATTTCGCTGAAGTCCACATTGAAAGCTTGCAGTGCATCGGGCGACGAGACGGTGGCGTCGGCGGCTGCCATCGCCTGCTGCTTCTCTTTCTAGTCGTTGTAGCTTCTGCTGTTGCTCTTGCTGTTTCTGTTGCGAATGTCCTTTTGGGCCTGTTCAATTTCGTACGGTTTGTGTTTTGGGCCTAGCCTGGGTATGTTTTGCAGCCTGCTGTTTGCTTATATCGACCAGCAATGAATCGCTGCGAATACGAACGCTGCGCACATCTTTCAAAACGGCTTAATGCTGTTGCTGGCGTTGACCTCAACGCTACCATTGGCGGCCAGACCAAATTTCGTGCACTTGAGTAGTTATTTTGCGCTGTCCAAATGCTTTCTTAATTTGTCCAACCAATATTTCTCATCTTTCTTTTCGTTTTTGGCCTGTTCGTATGTCGCTGTCTGGCTAGTGGTTGAGATCTTTGCAATTAATATCGCTGTCATCGATAGTACAACAATATATCGTGCATTTTACACAAGTTAATTCTCATAGACACATAGATAACATACACAAAAATAGC
The DNA here is from genome assembly GCA_035042265.1 of Drosophila imparisetae. NCBI lineage: Eukaryota > Metazoa > Arthropoda > Insecta > Diptera > Drosophilidae > Drosophila > Drosophila imparisetae. The sequence goes on from JAWNLP010000147.1 coordinate 1,872,431, forward strand.
GATACGATGACGATTCTTAATTAAAGCTATATTATTGGTTGATAAGCAATTCTGCAACGCATATATAATGTTATCATATTATCAATTCATGCGAATGTTGGTGCCTTCTCTACTAACTAGAAATCGATTGTCGCAAAAGAATTCTTGGTCAGTGCTGACAATCATCAATTATCCAAATATCGACAAGAAGTGGGCAAAACAGAAGTACGCACGACATATGTTGTTTTGTCTTGCTTATTACATGGTTTTACCGATGACGTTTGAAACTGCTTTAACGATTGTGTTAATAAACATATATAATATTATGACTTACAAACATTTATATATATTTATTTATTTATTATATACGTAGCATTCAATCCAAAGAAAAAATGGTTTAGTATTTATTCTGGCGAAGACCACTTAGGTTTAACGGTTTCCGACCAAGGTGGCCACACTCTTGCCAGTGTTGGCTCGTTGTGAAAGACCACCTATAAGTTGACAGATTTGTCCAGAAAAATGTTGAAACTACCCCACTGTACCACAAAAGTACTAAAATTGGCGAGGCGGTCATCCGATTACATCCGATTGCTCTTAATTAATATATCGTACACTGCTTTTTCCGAATTAAATATCGATATAGCTTGAAGTATCGCTTGAATGCGTGTATCGCCGTTTTAATGCAACGACCAGGTCTTGCTCCGTCGATATTCGTATCCATCCCTAACTCATACGTTCAAGCGCTCGCTTGTCAAGCGGATGCAATTTCGGACAAAAAATAATCATAATTTGTTATTTTTTTTTACGCTCGTACCACTCACCACAAATGCAAACAAATAAGTTAACTGTGCTTCAACACAAATGTGATAACATAAAACGAAAGCATTAATTTGCAACAACAACAAGTGTGCTGCCCGCGGCCCGCGTGAATCCGAATCGGAATCGGAAATTTGTTGTGCGTGTGTGAAATAAATTTGCTTTTGTAGCAAAAACAAAAAAAAAGCAACAAGAGAAAAGGCGAGTAAAAAAGTGCGTCTAAATATATGAAACATGCTGAAATTGTGATGGTTGTGTGTGTGTGTGGTGTGGATGGAGGGAGGGGGTGGTAGCAGGGGCAACAGCAGCACTAGCGGCAGGCAACATTTGCTCACAATTTTGCCAAAGTGTTGTTGGAGGCGACGCCGCCAATTAATGCTCGTTGACGTCGTCGTCGTAGCCATTGATGCCGACGCCAGTGTCACCGCGGCAACAACAACAAATGCTGCAACGTGAAAGAAATGAAATGCCAAAGTTTTGCAAACTTTGCATATTGAAGAAGACGCACTTTAAGTTTGCATTTTTTTCTCTTTTTTTTTGTGTTCTTGTTGTGGCTGTATGTTTTTTATTATTATTTATTTTTGTATTTCTCTGGTGCATTTCATTGAAAATGAACAAGTTTAAGCAAAATGCATAGTTACCAAGAGCAGAAGATGATGAAGAAGAAGAAGAAACTGCTGTTGCTGCTGCTGCAAAGAGAGCCAAGCTCGTCATCATCATCATTTAGAACATCATCATCCTCATCTCCTCCACATTCTCTTCTTTGTTTAGGATGTGTGTGTGTGTGTATGTTTTTTTTTATGCGTGCGCGCCACATGAAGAAGAGGAAGCGCTACCAAAAAAACTACTCTGCGCCGCATTCTTCTCCATCTCTCTTCAATTGCATGTGTGTGTGTGTGTGTGTGTTTGTGTGTGGGAATTTTCATCGGCTGCTACTGGCTAAGTATTCGCACTAATCTTAATCTTAATCTAGTTATCGGCTTTTTAATCCTCAGCTGAAACAACGACAACAACTGGCTCCAATTTACTCTCTCTCTATGTATATAGGTATATATATATCTATATATATATAAATATATATATATACATGTGTGTGTGTGTGTGCACAATTGAAGCCGACGTCTGTTTTGTTGTTGTTGTCTGTTGGTAAGTCTGTTTTTGAAATTATGTTGAACTTTTGTTTATTTTTGTGTGCTATTTAAATGAATTCTCGTGTTGATGTTAAAACATAAACAATCAGCAAACGAAAACGAATTATTTAGTTCACCACGACTGCACCTCCCCCTTCTCATGCTCTTGAGCTGCTTTTTGTATCTTGTACTTGCACACACTAAGGCACACACACACTTATTTCCCGTTGTACATAAACAGCGAAAGTTGTCTTCCTGCTTTTTTTCCCATTCGTTCCACTGCCAATCGTTCCTCCCCAATCTTTTGTTTCGCTCTCGCTCTTGCGCTCTCTTGACTGCTCCTCCGAGCCCAAGCTCACAATTCCTGTTAGCAGCAAGGGCATATGCAAATTTCGATTTTGCGACCTTCTCTTCCCCACTCTTTCGCTCTCTCTCGCTCTCTCTCTCTCTCTCTCTCTCTCTCTCCTTCGATCTGTCTCCCTCCATCTCTCCATCTCGCTCACTCTGTTGCAGATCATTGAAAGACGTGCAAATGCAAATGCAAAAAAGCATTCTCTGCTCTCGAGCTCCTCATTATGAAGCAGCATCAGCAGAATGCACTGAAGGAAGTACATTTCAGGAATGTAAAAAATCCTCTTTTGTGTAAATCATGATTTCGAATATGCAAAATTAAGCCCACAGACATTTCTGTGTAAGCGTGAAATATGACTGAATAAGGTATCTAACTATAGCTATAGAAGTAAACCTTAACAACAGGAAAAAAAAGAAGAAATACTTGTTTCAAGAGAAAGAATTCGAATTGTGTTCAATTCTGTTCGATATTGGATAACATTTTTTTTATAAATAGGATGCGAAACTGATCCAATATAATTTTTGCTTACCATTGTTGTTTATTTGTCAAGCTGATAACCGTTTTCTTCTCTAATCCCAATTATTTCAATCTGAACAGCACTTTAAATTTGAAAATGTTGTACAAATTTATGTATCTAACAAAGCGGGTCTTGATTCACAGAATCCACGAGTTCTGCTTTATATGGGGAGCTACAAGAGTCAAAAATAAAAAACAATAACAATGGCATGAAAACGTGTCTTCTCATTTCATGCTTCTGCATACGCTTACACGTAATTGGGAGTTCAAAATGTAAGAAATCAACTTTAACCAGAGCAGAAAGATGCTTATATATTTGGTGTGCATCTTGTAGTTCTGGATGGAAAGCCAGTGTTTCTTTCAACATTCATTGCAATGCATTTGCAACACGCTGGTTGTGTTTTCTTCTTCTTCTTTTTTTTTTGGGTGCAGTAATTGCCAACGAGTTCATTTCCTATGCAGAGCGCCTTGAACCCACACTACACAAAAAACAAAAGATAAACGACAATATTGTTGTTAAAAAGAAGGTTAATCAAGCAACTAGGCAAGCTCGTTGTTGTTGTTGTTGTTGTTGATGTTGTTGATGTTCAGTCGATCGTCTGTTGGTTACTCGGAGCAGTTTTTCGGTTCGTCGTTGTTGATTCCATCAAAAGGCGAAGACAGTTCCCATGTCCCAAGCCCGTTAACCCAGCCAGGCCGTACTATGTATGTACGAGAATGTATGTACATATGTATGTATTTACATATGTATATGTATATATGTACCAGCTCCGCTCCAAGGTTTTATGTAATTGTTAATTTTACTTATTTTGTTGCCGTCGATTTCGTTTTCGTTTATTGTACCGTGTACTCATTAAATGCATGCTCCTCTAACGGGTATACTAAGATTCAGATACATACATGAGAACATTGCCTTGCATCGATACTTTTCTTTATCAAATTTCACAGCGATCTTTGGGAATGAGTCAGGAAATCAGAATAAAAAGATTTTCAGGCTTGCAGTTTTTTCAAAATCGATATATAATATTTTTAATAATTTCTTATGTAGATTTTTGCCATAGAATTTGAAGTCTAACGCAAAAAATTTAACTTTTGGCCAACAAAACTTTTACAATAGTTTTTCAAATTTGTCGAAGCAAGCACAGGCCTTTGTACAGGATATCTATTAGTCGGGCATGTTGGCTGGTTGCATTCTTGTTGTTATTGGGCTTCATTTGTGCTTCTTGCGTGTTGTGTGTTGGTCGAGTCGAAAACAACCATAACAACAGTAATAAAAGAAAAGGTGATTTCTTACAATCGTGATTTGGCTACATTTGTTGTTGTTGTTGTTGTTGTTGGTGTTGTTGCCAGCTGAGACTGTCCGTTATTATTAAGTATTAGCCCGTTACATTCGACCCATTGTTGCAATAATTGTAATTCTTTGCTCATTATTTGTAATTATCTATTGGCTTTTACACTACGTACACAATACGAATTCGAACTCGAATTCGACTACGAATCGAAAGAAATTCGGAAAATTTTGATTATTGTATAACGAGGCGTTTCCAGATTATATTTACCGTTTCAATTATTGACAGCAACTTTTCAATTTTGAGCCTTTCTCGTAGGTCAACATGCTACAACAATCCTTTTAGATATGTTAACAGTCCGAGGTGCTTAGATATATGGCATCTATCGATAAGGATTTCATAATCAAGTTTAATTATTCGACTTATTCGTTGTTTTGAGCCTGACTTTAGTTGTAACCATATTTAAAAAAATCGAAATCGAAATTTGAATCCAAACGAGAACTGCTCAAACTCAACTCAAACTGGAACCCTTGAGCAATCCATTTGCTGATTACTCAGAGTTTAATTGCTTTTGTTTTTGTTGCATTTGCTGGCCATTTGTCAACCGTCTGTAAATCGCGTGAAATTTACAACGTTATACAATTTAAATACTATAATTAAGAATTTATTATTGCTGCTGCTGCTGGTGCTGCTGCTGTTGTTGATGCGATTGTTGTTGCTGTTGCTGTTGCTGCTGCTGCTGTTGCTGATTCTATTTCTGTTTGTGTTTGAGTTGTTTGCGCTGCTTGTTGTTGCATGACTGAATAACACGATAAAGGTGTGATGACATAACCTCACATGCGCTTTATGCCACAAAAACAATACACACACACACATGTGTGTATAGGGCTTAGGCTCCGATAAAAAGTATTACGATATAACGCGCAAAAAAGTAAAATATATTTTTTATTATACATATAGATATATATATATATATACTATTGTTGTTGTTGATGTTGCTGGCACATTTCCGGCGATCGTCAGTTGGTTGCCTGTGTGTAAGTGTGTGTGTGCCTGTTCTTGCCAAATAGCTCGATTGCTTTTCCAAGCACTTGTCATGTCTTGATGTCTTGTTGTCTTCCACTTGCCGCAGTTCCGAGTCGCTAGTTAACCAAAGTTTGTCATTTCATTAGAATTTCATCTTATCGCCAAAAGCTGAACAACAACAGCCACAACAACAACCACAACAACAACAGTAGTTCAAACAACATCAACAACATCGGAATGTGAATATGCAGACACTGAACACAAAACCTAACTAAAATAAATTTACTTAACTTACTCCTCATTAAATAACCAAAAACACATCATCTTCAATATAATACACAATAAGATATATTTTCTATTTAGAAATTCAGAATTCGAATCCAGAACCCAAGCGAAATGCAACACATTTTTTAAGGACCAGTACTAGTCCATATAGTCCATTTGTACCGCTTCGATAAAAGCTGTACAAATGTAGTAAAAATTATCCACCGAAATGGAATTTTGGGACGTATCAAAACTTGCCTGTTGCCATAACACTTTGGCAATTCTTAACCGGTTTTAATAGGCAAGGGATCATCCTACCTATAACTGATTGTTGTTGCATTTGGACGATTCGCTCCATGGTTTCCGAGCTGAAGCGTGTCCCAATTTAATGGGAAATCGCTACTGTGAAACCTGTTCGCAGATAGAATCATTCGTCTATTGTGTAAGATAAAATACAGCAATGCAGCTTCCTGTCCTAACGACGCTGTTTCATCGTCAGGGATAACAGACAGGAGGCAGGAGACAAGAGACAAAGGGCGCTGTGTCGACTGATAAAAGTGACACTGGCCAAGCAAATAAGTAATCAGCTCAGCTAGCTTATCGGCTGCCCAAACAAAGGCAATTGCAAAAAAAAAAAAAAAAAAAAAAAATGTGAAAGAGAGAGAAAAGGGGAAAGAGAACAGAGAAAAAGGAGGGAGCATATAAACAAGACGACTTGGCAGGGGAGGGCGAGCGGTGAGCGGCGGCGAATGTGGCCTGCAATCCGACACCTGAGCAGCAACTGGACAAAGGGACGGGCGGACACATGCACAGATATCCGGGCGCTGAGTCAAGTTCCAAGTCATGTCGAGGCTTTGTTCACGTGATTACATTTCATGGCGCGCCGGAAGAATCCAAAGGAAATGCACCTGCTCACACTCTTACTGTTCTTCTGCATACACTCAGCAAAAAAGCACCATACGCAACACTAATTTCGTTCGAAAGTGCAATTTTCTCGTTGGGATTTTTCGAAAATTACACATTCAATTTGTCAATTTTATTACAATCAGTTTATTTTTTTTATTTTAATGAAAGAAATTTCAATTCCATCCCTCGAAGAGATCTTTTGACTATGTAGCAGTGTGTCGACCCGAAACCAGAACTCCTAACTGAATTCAACTGATTGAAATTCAGAAATGAAATCGCCACCTCACTTGCCAGTTAAGGGTCAGTAGCCAGTATTCATCACTGATTTTTTAAAAAGTGCATTTACTTTTGGAAAATCTTCGAAAATTGTTAACTGAAATTAGCCGATTGAAATTTAAGACTTTTGAATAGTACAGGTACCGCTACCGTACCATAAAATCCAGGTATCAATAGGGAAACGAAGGAAACTCAAACCCAATTCACCTCCTTTACCAGAACTGTTTCACTTGTCTTCAAAATACGATTCGTTTGACAGTCTAACTCACATTTCGCAAATATCTTAAAAAATATGAAGAAAATTGTGATTTTCGGTGCGATTTTCGAGTGTACTCTTTATTGCTCTTGCTATTTTTCTCTTTTTGCTTTCTAACTGTAACTGTCTTTGCTGGTTCTTGGAGCGCTGCTGCAGCTCCGGTTCAAACTCATCAACGTCGCCATTATAAACTCAAGCGCTGTGATTATCTGACGATTGTCTGTGGGAAGCAATGCCAGCAACGTGAAACCAGCGTTGATGGGTGGGTGGATTTCCCATTATGCTGGGTGTTGGGTGTTGGGTGCTCGGTGCTCAGTGCTCAGTGCTGGGTGAGACACGTGCGCAGTCCAACTGGCTGGCCACAAGTGGATGGAGTGGAGACCTGTAAAAAAAAAACATATGTACATGAGTGTGCAAGCAAAACAAAGGTGAACGAAAAACAATACCAGAAAGAACAGTTATCTTTGAAACGCCGAAGATTGGATACCCTACCTTAGCAGAGTTCGAAAAAAGCCAAAGAGTTTTCCATTCAATATCATCACTATCATCAATCTCATCTCTCCAAGCTGTCAAACTCATATCAAATAGTAACACACTCTGGGCAACTTTATCATCCATAAACTTGAATATTCAAATAACTCAATAGTCGAGATTATTTTCGAATTTTTGATGTAGGTGTAAGATTCTGAAAAACGTATTAGGACTGGTAGTTACAGAGTTCGATTTTGATATCTTAGCTAGAAAAGTAAAAACGATTTTCACTTCAGCAATTCAGTGTTCCACCGATCGCTCCGGCTTTCTTCTATAGCAGTGCTGTATCTATTTATCTATATAAAATTCCTGTGGATCAAGAAGCAGATGTTTACTTCTAGGCGAATGACAAAATATGAAGAAAACGGTTACTCGAAGTAAAAGAGTAAAATAGGTATGCGATTCCTAGCTAGTAGTACAAGTAGCACAAATTGCTACTGCGTTGGCTCTTGTAAATGGCAGAGCAGATGCGAAATAGCATTCATTTCAGTTTTCTGCTCTTGGCTCTACTATTGATCTATTGTACGTAGCAGTAGCAATAGCAAATCGAAAAACTACAAAGAAGCGTAGCATTTTCAATCACTCCGTTTTCGACTATAACTTGGTTGATTCTTATCCGATCTTGATGATGTCCAGTTGTCAATAATATGCAAATTATATATATGTGTATCAATAAGAAAATTGTGGCTTATTGATTACAAAAATTGTGTCTTTTATTGCTATCGAAAATCGAAAAGTATCGATATTCGCGAATCGGAGGTAAAATGAAGTAAACATCATCCGCCCGGTGAATACGAGAACTTTTGTTCCAAATTTAAAGTCTCTATCTCTAATACAGACGGACGGACATGGACTAGATCGACTCGGCTGTTGATCCTGATCAAGTAAATAGCTACAATCAGCTATAACATGCTGTTGCACAAAACCGATATACCCTTTTTACCCATTTCTAATGGGATCAGGGTATAAGAACAAAAAAACAAAAACCACACGAACTTGACAAACAGAGATATGGAGATGGCGTTTGAGGGGTGGGATCTGTGGTACGGGGTGATAATGTTGTGGGAGAGGTGGTGGGGTGGTGGTTGGGAAGGGATTGAAGGGGTGGTTGTTGGGGGCTATCAACGGTAGCACTGAGCGATACCAGCGAACGTAAATGCGTTGCAGGAAAACACTCGACAAAACCACTACAACAACAACAAAAAGGCATTTGCTACTGTTAACTGTTGTTACTGCCGGTGACGCTGACAACGACAGCAACAACAACAACAACGACGAGAACAACAACAAGAATAAGAACACCATATTAACCAGTAGGCAAAACAAATGTTGTCCCCGCAGTCAAATATCGATCGATATTGTCGAAAGTAAAGTGTCAAGAGAGAGAGAGAGAGAGAGGACGAAAGAAAGAGAGAGCATACAACATGAAAAGGATATCATAGCACAGCCACACACATAAGGGTTAAAAGGTGTTTGGGGCCAATCAAGTTGTACACAAGACTTTCCCTAATTTTATTGAAGATTGCCTCCATGCTCATAAAATGTCTAAAAATTATTTATTAAAAAATCCGGAGTTCTTTAATTGAGATCCACTTGGTGGCTCATTCATTAATGATATTTAACATATCTAGTTGATCCGGCTCACAAGATATGAACTGACTCCAAGCGAAGTGGAACTGGTTTTGCGAAACGATAAAAGAAAATCAGTTGGATGAATTGCGATTGTCTGATTAGAAGTTTCCTTGACTGCTCTATTCACAATCTGTAGCTCAATCACTTAGCCCATTTACAACTACATCCACATCAACATCCATCTATATATATATATACATATATATATTTATATATATGTATATCCTCATCCACTTTCCATTTATATTGCAAGCCAAGCTGCACAGGAAATTACTTGCCAATTGCATTCGCATCTACTGTTGCCTGGGCGCGCTTTTCAGGGCTTTTCCTGCAACCAAATGACTTTGCGCAAAGTGCGCGTTTCCCAGCAGCAACTCCAACAAAAACAACAACAACAACAAATATCATGGATTCAATTTGATTCGTTTCGATTCGATTCGATTCGATGCGATGCGATGCAAAGCGATACGATTCGAGTCTGACTTTGACTGTGACTTGGCGTTTTATGTGCGCAATTTCCGCTTGTCTGACAATGTAACGACTTCTGCCAGCTAACAACAACCAAAACAACAACAACAACAACAACAAAGTGTGGCATGGCCAGGAGGATGCAATGCGGCAATCAACGGCGGGCCACTGGAGCTACGAGATGCTGAACCCTAGATCCCAAATACAAAAAGTAAAGCTGCTAGGTTTGCTGTCAAGCTGCCGTTTTTGCAGTTGCTTGTTGTCTGTTGCAAGTTGCAAGTTGCAGTTGCAGTTGCAGCAACTGCGTTGCTGTTTTTTCCTTCTTCTGCTTCGTCTCTTTCCTTTTCTTTCTGTGTAACGTCTTTATGAAATATGCATTGTGTAGTTGCTGTTGTTGCTGTTGATGCTGTTGCTGTTGTTGTTGTTGTTGTTGTGTGTGTGTCTTGATGCGCCTGCGTCCTAACAATGCGCTCAGTGCTCAACTCAGCTCAGCTCCGTTCAATTCAGCTCTCCAGTTGGGAGCCGGTTTATTGTTGCTGCTGCTGCTGCTTGTGTTGCTGCTGTTGCACACTCTTGCCATCAGAGTCGGCCTCGGCCTCGGCCTGTTTTGCGAACACTGTGGCCTGGCTGGGCTGGCTGGCCTGGTCCTTGAACCGCTTCGCTCAGTCGTCGTCACAGCTGGGGCAAGAAGACTCTGATTCAGACTTAGCCTCAATCTCTGTGGCACTAAGAACCCCCAATGCCAAAGTTGCTAAATACAATTGCAACAGCAGCAGCAGCAATAGCTTCTTCTTCTTCTTCATTATCATCATAATGGTTGTTGTTGTTGTTGCTGTCTTCTTCATTTGCTTTGTCTTCTTATGCTGCGTAACATCATTATGTGGCAGTGTAGCTTCTCTCCCTCTCTCTCTCGCTCTCGCCTCTCTCTGCTGCAATTGCAAATTGCACCGAACACAGCAGCAGCAGCGCCAATAACATGGCCTCAGCGCAAGGGAGAGTGAGAGAAAGAGAGAGAGAGATATATGAGAAGTGGGAGATGAGAGTTCGCCTCGCTTAGTTCGCATCCAATTTATCAATACCTGCAAGCCTCGCAGCCGCGACAGAGACTGTACCCCAGTTAAAGAGAGAGGGAGGGAAGAGCATCTTGAGCATCTCTTCCAGCCTGCCAGCCTCTTCCAATTTTCTGGTCTAGGCAAATGCTTATCTATTAACAGTTTTTCAGCTTGTGCTGCTGCTGCTGCTTCTGCTTCTGGCGCCGCTTTATTATGCGTATCCATGAGTAGAGGCACTCCCCTTGCGCCACTGCTGCTGCTTGTTTGATCCATTTGGCAACTGCAACAACCCTTAAGACTGCAAACTCCAACACCCCCACGCCTCCACACCCCGCCATTCACTCAGCAAAATAAGTCTCGATTGCATTTTAACACTCATTATTAATGTACTTTGCATAGGCCCCGAACGCAAAGCTCAGGGATTTGGGCACCCACCATCCCACCACCCATCAGACCACCACCAACCCGGCAACGTTAAGAAATGAGTGCTGCGCTGAGCCACCCTTAAAATATGACCCCACACCCCCTTTTGAACCCGCCTGCCCCATCAGCCACCAGAAAATAAGCCACCCTGCTGGCAGCTGTGCTTTAACTCATAAATGGATTTTAAAGTGGATGCAATCCTGGCCAGCATGGAGTTTTCCGTTATGGATAGTTAAGCTTTGTTGGTTCGGAACCCCCAACACTTACCCCATCCCACAAGTCTAGGGGGTTGTTAGCTATTCAATTGCCAGGAGTACTCGTATGTGCATGCACTCAGGGTCTTCATTATGAGATTAAATATACATATGTATGTGTGCACACACACACACACACACACACACACTCATTTACATATGTGCTACATTGTCTAGTGTACAGTTAACACTTGAGACAGACCCTTGCGCTGGGTTAAATACCATTAAAAAAAGAATCATACTGTGAATTAACTGTGAATACATTTTATAGCAGCGTTGAAATCGAAACCGTTGGAATCTGTAGGTAGGAACATAAATTCAACGATTTAATGAGATGTCCCACTAAGCAGCTTATGACTGACTTCTCTGTGGCCAGCTGAATGTTGAACCCTAAAATACTCTATATATATATAAATATATATATAGACATATTTTCCATCTGTGATTGGCAACGATTCAACCCCGAGGTGCAATCCTTATTACTTTGTGAACATTAATCAAGCAATTATCTGTCTAACAAAGTAATTCCCAAGTGAACTAAGCTCTTAATACCATTTGATGACTATTAAGAAAACACATCTTTGGGGACACACTTGTGTCTAATAAATATGACGCATCCTTAAACTATTCATATATATATATAAATTAAAATTGATGATGTAATCATTTGTGGCATTCAACTTGATATTGATAATCTTGAAAAAGAAATCAATTGCAATTAGACTAAAGGCTGAAGGTTCTCATGTCCTTCAAAATCCCCTTTATTTATAATTGGTCAATTATTTGTATAAAGAAGAAAATGAAGAAAAATACTATGCAAATTGGAAAGTATAAGCAAACAATTATCCACTTAATATTTATTTTTCCATGACAAAGCAAATCACGGTGAATGATTCATTTTGCTATGAGCAATATGCCAACCACCCAACCACCCAACCACCCATCAGCCATCTCTAGGAAATAACGACTGCTTGTTGTTGATGGTGTTCTGTTCGAGTTGCTTGTTGCAGACCAACGAACACAATGCAATCAGCAAGTGCAGGACTACAATTGAGTTGTGTCCATTTCAAATGACTTGGCAAATTGAGGGGCGGAACTGCACACAGACAGTGCCCATAAAAATGACGGCAATTTTGTAATTACTTAATCAATAGTGGATATGCATTTTGATTAGTTGGGCCAATTCGATTGGACGTTATGCAGACAATTATGGATTATGGTTGGCATTGAAGGACAGCTCAATCATATTTCCCTATTTCAAATTGTACACATTTCCCTATATATAGGTATTTATCAGTTGCTGCTGCTGCTGCTGCTGCTGCTGCTGCTGCTGCTGCTGCTGCTGCTGCTGCTGCTGCTGCTGCTGCTGCTGCTGCTGCTGCTGCTGCTGCTGTTTGTGTCCGATGACTATTTGTATGGCATTTGTTTCTCGCCATTTTCGCAGTTCACTTCAATTGAACTCGAAATCATGTCAATGGGCACAACAACAACAACAATAACAACAACAATAACAACAACAACAACAATAACAACAACAACAACAACAACAGCCAACATAATAACAAACAACAAAGTTGTTGTCTGTAAAGTCTGGACACGACTTTAGTTTTTTTGTTTCTCATCTGTTTCTCGGTTTTCTCTATAATAAATTGGTCAAAGGCCTGAATAATTGCAAATTAAATGCTTTAACAAGAGCGAAAGAGATTTCTCTGGGGTTATCATTCTGTTTTTTTTTTTTGTTTTTTTGTTTCTTGCACACTTTTGGGGCAGGTCTTTTTGGCAGCATTATTATTTGTAATTTTTTTTTTGTGCTCTTTTCGGTCAGTTCCAATTCCCTCGCACGCTTCGAACTTGCGCCGGGGTCGTGCCAGGGCCTTGGTATTGCTTTCGTACGCAAGGCATGCGGCACGTTCAATTGCTTCACGGCAAGCGGCAGCAGCAGCAACCAGCTCAAACCGCCCATACTTGCGTCCCGCCCCTTCATTTCAATTTGTTTTCTTCTTTCTGTGTTTTTTTTTTTGTTGTGTTTTATATCAGCTCAGACAGCGCGCGTACAATATCATTTTTGTTTACTTATAAAACACGTTGTTTATTTTGCGTTTGGTGTCGTGCATTTATTTTCTTTTTTTTATATACATATATACCCTGTTACCATCAGCTGGTATCAAAAGGTGTAACAGACGACAGGAGTCAGCTCAGCTCGAATATCTGCTTATTTTTGCTGTTGTATTTTTGAACTATATATCAAAGCGTTGTTACTAGAAACTTGCCACACACACACACACATAGAGCGAGTTGATTTTTCGTTTATTTTTTTGTTGCACTAGGTATTTGTTGATCGTTTACTTTTCACTATCATTATAACATTCAAGTGTGTATTTTTTATGTTGGTTGCCTTCTGCTTCGGCTTGTCTTTAATTTCACTTTTTTTTTGTTGTATTATGGACGGACTATGATCGTCATCACATAAAGGCAGTATTTTATTTATCTTTCAATCGTACAAATCAGCGAAAGAAAAAGAAGAATTTTTCAATTTACAAATCGATTGAACGAAATTGTTTTAGTTCTTTTATTAAGTCGAAACTGTTCTATACAATTTCTGATACACACATTTGAGGGGTGGTTTCATAGATGAAGTACATCCTCAAAATATGACCAGATAAGCAAATACACATTTTAAGTTAGTCCATCAATCTGTACAGAGATTCCCTCGTCTTGTATCGTATATGTTAGGTATACGATGAAGATATTTTGCAAAAATTTCCACACTTTGAGTTATTCACATTGTTTACACACACAATATTCATTTTTATCTATACTTCAAGAGCTGCAATTCATTTGTCAGCATTTTGCGCATTTGTGATTTATTACCGACTATAATCCCAAATGATGATAATGCTCTGCATTCCCAAATCCCCATCTCATTCACTCTCTAACTGAATACTGTGTCATTCCGATGTGGCAGCCTCCTTCCAACCTCCTCTCAGTTGCCACAGTTCTTCACAGCTCGCATTGCAAAAGTTTGATTATTTTGTGGCCATTCGCTGTGTTTATTTGCTTATGGAATACGTTTTCATAAATATCGACAATTGAGACACACACAAGCCCCCCCCCCCATCACTCACTCAGTCACACATAAGTAAAAAAGTTTGAAAAAAACAGCACAAATAAAAATATGAAAAACAAAAAAACGAAAAACAATAGCAAATTTCTAATTGCTTCCTTGGCGCTTGTCTATGGTCGGGGCATATTTTCTGGCTCTCTACACCCTACGCAAACTGCTCAAAAGGGTAGCATAAGGTTGTGCAAACAAATTTAATGGGAATATTGGGGTTATCTTGTATCTGTTAAGATAAATAATGATAAATAAAATAAATATGCAATTTTTTAATATTTAATGAAAAGTAAGTGTGCACGTTGAGCTAGGCACAGGGCATCTTCTAGTCGTGCACTCCCGATCATCAGTCGCTTATATACACATATATATATGTATGTGACAAATATCTTTTCGTTTTGGCTTGTGCTGTTTTGACGGTAAATGTCGAGGCCTTTAGATGCTGCTGATGATATAATGTAATGTAAAGAGTAGAATTTGATGGGAATAGTTCGCGTTGCCTGCTAAGATGAACCCAGTTATGCCACTTGCACTTTCACCCACACACACATACACACAGATGTAAACACGCAAGCAATACATGCGCAATAAGCCTATCCCCCCACCACACACACACACACACACACACATTCGTCACCTCCTCTGCGGCTAAAAAGGTCGTTAAACGAGGTCAAGGTATTTTTCTCACTCTCTCACTCCTTGTGGGCTTTTATTGAGATGCATGTCTCTCACTCTCTCTCTCACTCTCTCTCTCACCATCTCTCTAGCTACACATTTGGGTGGCACAAAATTTTAACACTTGACTTATTGATTTGCCGTCAATTGTCTGAAATTTGATTATTAAGGCTCGGCTGGACCAAGTTTTGTGCTCGTTGATTCTCTCTCTCACTCACTCTATCTTTCTCTCGCTTTCTCCACCACTGGCAAGTTTTGTGCGGCTGCTTTCTGCGGTATTTCCCATGCTGCCTTCCTGCCCCACCCCCATGCCCCATTCTTCAACTATACGCACTGCTCCTTCCTTCACAGAGAGGCGACAGAGAGAGAGAGAGAACGAGAGAGAGAGAGAGAGAGAGAGAGAGAGAGAGAAAAAGAACAAAATTGAAAACACGACGCGAACACGAGAACATTAAATAAACAATTCGAAAATAAACGTAACAACGAAACAAATTGAAAATGTGAACCGCCTGGGAGTCGAGCCAGACCGTACATTGCCTTGCCTCGCGTTGTATCTGAGTGTATCTAAGTGTATTCTGTATCTTTGCGTATCTCACTTGGCAACAAGTTGAATGGCAACTGAGGAACGGGGCCCATAACATCTCAACACAACCCAACCCAACCCAAACCATCCCATCCCATCCCAACGCATACAACATCATAGGCACTGTTGCAGCCACACTTCTAGTGCCGCTCCTGGCAGCAAATACAATTCTACATATATAGTGTACACATACACCTATGTAGCACATACATATATATATATATACCCGCAAACGGACAGAGAGAGAGAGAAAGAACTGACCGATCGACTCTTTGACTGTTTGAGTTGTCGATAAATACTCGAGACTCGGGCTGCGCCGGCGAATGCTTTGATGTGCGTACGAGCATTTCAATAATGTGTGTGTTTAATTTACCATGTGCCAAGGCGGCAATGGCAATTTCTATATATCCGTACTTGTATCATCATCATTATCATCCTCAACGCTATCCCAAACCAAAAACTTAACCTTCGCCGGCAATCTGCAGGTGTTTTCACAGACAAGAAAACAATCTAATCAGAAAAGAAGAATACCAATTTCCACATGTCAAAAGATCAGATCCTCTGCAACATACAAATCATAAAGTTCTTTACTTTTTTTTATAAAAATATATATATGTATATATATTTCTTATCAGCTGCTGTAAAAAGCTTTTGGCTACTGTTTTTTATTGAGATCACATGATTTATAATGGCTAGCTGTTTTTTCATAGTACATATCGGCGCTGTTCGGGGGGAGTTTATTTAATTTATTTTTCATTATCTGCGATAGACAAAGAACAAAACACAAAAGTCTCAAAAGGCGGATACAAGATACAAGGTGATAAATTAATTGTTGTATTTCTTTTTTGTTTTAAACAAACCTCAACAAATGAATATTGGTGCACGTAATTGTATTTCAACGCCTCGTTTGCTGTGTCTGCAATGCTGTGCATCTACTACTATTACGTATATGGGAAATTTGAAACGTATCATTCGACATAACATGTAATCGCAATCGCAATTGCGTGGCGTTGCGTTGCGTTGCGATAAGTACTATTGTAAATATTCGAAGTGAAATCGAAATCGATATGATAGGCCATCCATCGGTTTATGGTCTAAACAACAATAATAATCGCAGACAAACTGACGATATTGTCACAGGCGCGACAGGCCAGATTGAAGCTAATCTAGACCAGTCAAGGATGAACTTATCGCCCCACACCCAACCACAGCAACGACAACGACAACAACAACACACACACACACACACACACACACACACACACACACACACTCTGGTTTCTAGTTTACCTTACCTACAGGAAAAATGTTAAATTGGAAGCACAACATTTGTGTTACAAGATGGCTTTTTATAATCTCGAAGCTCGTTAGTTAGAAACGAATTTAGCGTTCGGCAAAGATTATGAATGTTTTCCAAATATTTTTCGATCGCTATGATGTTTTGATTAATAATAATATCAGATCATTTAAGTTCTGATTCCGTCGCCCGTTTTCAAAAGTTTCTCTGCTGTTTTCTGATCAACTAAATACGATCGCTCTTGTTTTAAAATAGTTTTTAAGTCTCTGTCTCCACTGGAAGATGTTTGATTCTAACTTTCTTTGAGCGCAGCTGCAAATCCATCGTCCGGTTGGATCATGATTCGTGATTCGTGTAACGGTCAGAGTTCTTGACGCTGCCACAGCAATTGCAACGCACTCAATAGATGGTTACACGATATTGATCCAATCGGTTTGATCCGTTTAAGAACCATTGCTGAGAGGAACGAGTTGGAGATGGGGACGGGGATGGGGATGGGGCATACTTGATTTCGATGTGCTCATCAGTTATCCGCTTTTGCGTGATTCGGTTTATACATTTGATTTGATTTGAGGCTAATGTTGTTTGTTGTTTGTTGTTTTTGGTTTTGGGTTTTTATTTTCTTGACTGGTCACCGCCCCCTTGAAGCTTTGATTGATGTAATGTGATGTGGCGTTCATTGTGGGACTCCAGAATACGTTTGATACTCTCATATACTTTTACCGTTTGTTTGCTCATTACACGCATGTTCTCTCCTTCTGGGGTCTTAATGTTGTGGTCGCTTTTCCATGTGCTCAGCTACGATTTCTGACTCGTAGTGCAAAACAATCAATTTAATTGTTATCACGAGGTATGGAGGAGAAAATACCACAAAAGAACCGAACAGAAAAAAGTACAAACGTTAAGTAGTATGGTAAATAAAGCTACTCATTCGTATATCGTATACCCTGTAATTTGATGGGTAAAAGAGGTATTATGATGTTATGCAAACAGGCTGGATGGATCTTGATGATCTGTTAAGTATTGATGGGCTCTTTGTGGTTAGGTTAAGTAACTTTCAATTTAATTAATTAGTAGTAAATATTTATGTTCAATTATGTATTATCATGTAGGCCCATCAGCCACTTTGTTACCTACACATTTTGCACTTTGAAATTGAGTTATCAGTCGTGTTCTCGTTATCACCTCACCTATTTCGATTTGCGATCTCAAATTCATGTGTTTTCTTATATATTACTCTAATTGATGTCGATCTTTTGGAAACATCTAATTGCTCGTTGCCTAATGGGTAACGATTATTGCACGATTTTCTTTCTGTGTTGTCATATTTTTCAATATCAAACCATAATAGTCGCAATATAAACAGCTGCCAAGCAGTCTGTAATATTATCGATAGCTATAGGCCGATTACGCTTGCCGTATCTTGAAATAGTGATAGCTTAAAGATAAGACTAGATAGATCTAAATATAAGTATGTAAGGCAATGAGCGATTCGGTTTTCCTTGAGTGTTGACACACTTGAGCTGTTTTCATTGCTAGTATTTCTATCGCTGTTTGTGCAAGCGGCTACAATTAAAAGTGAAGTGTTTTTATTTTGTACTTGTCCGCCCAACCCACCGTCGGACAGGTACCCTACAAAAAAAAACGTTCACGTTCACGGCGGCACTTTTGCAATGACAATGGGACAATTATAGTCGCAGTATCTGAACGATTTTTTAGTTGTCTGCTGGCAGTTACACGTGTATTAATGCACTAGTTGTCATTGTTGTCGCTATTGTTGTTTAATTACGTCGAGTTACGATAAAAACAATAAAACACACAAACACTAACACATAAACGCGACTAATCCATAATCTCTCACCCGCAATAAAAAATAAAAAACCAAAAAAAAAAAAAAAACCTCCACATCAAATTGTATTCAAGGTCCTGACCCAAAGGAAGGGCGTTGATCGGACAATGGCTATAATGCAAATCTTGCCGAAAATACAAAATACTTACCGACTCCAACGACGACTCGACGTGTGTATACCTACTTCACAGCTAAACAGCTCTGCTTTGAGCCATGTAGTACAAGCGACAGCCCCCCTCCTCCCATTATCCATTATCCATCCGACTCACCGGGTGGCTCCTCCCCCCGCGTGGGGGTGCCAGCCAACATTAGCACAAAGTTCAGCCTTCAAAAAAAAGAAACAAGTTAGAATGCTCTAGTCGTGAGAGTTCGACTGAAAGATACCCTGAATCCAGTATTGAAAATTAAACAATTTATCAATAATATATCAGGGTTTATTTTATATCAATAAGAAAGCTATATCGTTACAAGTGTGCCTATTGTTGCTATTGGAAATCGATATTCTCTAAATATCGGAAATCGATTTGAATCGATAAAGTGAAATAAACTTGATTACGCATGTTACTACTTATTGGAAGGAGGATGTTCAAGTACCGACTCCATGTTGGAGGTTATGCTTATGGAAGTGTATTTAGTATTCGGTGCCCTTAAAGTTAACTGTGCCTTTTCGTTTTTATTATGATGAAGTTAAAAGACCAAAAAAATAAAACTACAAAAAATTACGTTATGTTAATTACCAACTTACGTTAAGTCAGACCTTCAGTCTGTGTTGGGAGGATGGGGGACAGAGCAAGAAAAATGCGACTGGGCGTGTTACACTTTTCAACTGCCAACATTTTGACGGTCAATGTCCACACACACACACACACATACACACACTCTCAAACACACTGTTAGTTTCGGCTATTTATTATTTTTTTTCTTTTTCATTTTCCTCTGTTTTGCTTTGTTTTTTGTTGTTGCTGTTTTATGACGTTTGTAATTAAAGTCGTAAAGTGTTGGTAGTCTTTAAGCTTCTTGGATTAAATAGTAAAAAGCATTTAAGTAACTGTATGTTATGTATGCATGTATATATATAGAAACGGAGAGTTATATCACTGCTTAGTGGTTATATACAACTACCATGCATGCTGCGACCTATTAGGAAACATGGTCAGTCAGCACACACTCACACACAGAGAATGAGTTTCTGACTTTGGTAATAAAATCTAAAATTCTCAAAAAAAAAAAAAAAAAATATGGTGGCTACTAAGGGTTAATACCCTTTTGAACTTACCAAGCATAAAAAGTAGCTGTAAATGAATCTTTGAAGCTTAAGTGAGATATTCATTAGAAATTCATAAGAATTCAGGCTGAATCAGCAATTTGCGAATCCATCAAATATATGTACACATTCTACATACAAGATCCAAGTCGATATAGACATGCTCCAACTTTGTATGAGATTGTGATTTCTAAATATTAACTGAGAGCCTATGATAAAAGGGGCTCTTCAAAATTCGTTTAGTATATCCTTTCTATAATAGCCCAAATATTAATATGGAATCGCATTGTAAAATATTGTCCAACTCTCCCTCATCGTACATCCTGCACCTTCACCAACTCTAAACCAATCTTCTTCTGTGTGCATGAATATGAAATATGAATGACGATCGACATAATTCCAACCTATTTTCAGAGTATCTGGTATGGCGGAAGAGAGTCAACTTTCTTGTTTAGAACTTGTATGACATTGATAATAATAAGAGTTGTATTGCGCTTTGCTTTTAGGTCGCAGCCCATAACAACACCACCGATGCGATAGGCAACATGCAACACTCGAGTGCTATGCTCCCAACGAGCTATACAATGGGCGTCCTGACGCCCCTAGCTCGGGCCACACAACTACGACTTTAAGCAGAGAAAAAAGTGGAAACACGAGCTAGGCGACGATCATACCAAAAGAAGGAGCAGAGATTAAAAAAAAAAAAACAGCAACAACAATTTGACGAGTTTTTTCGCTCGGTGCTGAGCGCGCAACGAACGCCAACAAACAAATGAGGGTGCAACACGTAACTAGCCAAGCAGCAGCAGCAGCAGCCAAAGCAGCAGCAGCAGACGCCGCCAACAGCATCAGCAGCAGAAGCAGCAGGTTGACCAACTAAACAAACCCAGCAGCCAACATCTTCAACAGCAGAGCATCTTCTGGCCCAGAAGACAGCAACAGCAGCCGGAGCAGCCAAACAGGCGATAGTCGCACAAGAAACGATAAATAAACAAAAAGAAAAAGAAGAAGAAAAAAAGCCAACTCCAAAATGTTACAAAACTCGAATGCAGTCGCAGCGGTGGCAACAGCATCTGCAGCAGCAGCGACGCCCAGCACAGCAGCCGCTGCGGCAGCGGCGGCCAATAATGCGGCGATTGCTGCGTCATCCATACAGCCAAAGCTGGTTGTCATACGGAGGCGTCCGAATCAGGGCTTCGGTTTTACGCTGCGTCACTTTATTGCCTATCCACCGGAAGATGATGCCGCCAGCTGGCCTCAGGTAAGCGTCGCAGTCGCAGCCAATTGGCAGCGGTGGGTTGAGGTGCGATGGGGTAGAGAGAGAGAGAGAGAGAGCGAGCTTAGAGAGTACACTCGAAACAAAATATGCCCTAGAATTTTCTACTTTCCTTAAGCTATGCATTGTAGGACATTTTACATTTCTCTAAAATTGCAGAATTGTAGAAACTACGATAAACCCTGAACCTGTTAAATATATTCTAGATTTATTGCCAAAAATCTCTGCCCTTGAAATGTTGGCTATGATTGCTATCGACAATCGAAATGTATCGGTGGCAGTTATCGGTAAAATGACATAAAAATGATCTGTCCGAGAACGAGAACGAGAACTTATATTCTCTAGCTCTTATAGTCCCAGATCCTCGGGTATCACAATATCGACTCAGCTGTAGTTCCTGATCAAGAATATATATACCATATACGGCGTCGGAGATGCTTCCTTCTGGATACTTAATTACCTGTGCACAACTTAAGTATGCCCTATTTCAAAGAGTACAATTTGAAAAAGTTTTTTCAATAAGATTGATTTCTTAAATCTGCAAAATATTTTTTAAAATAATTTCTAAAAATTCTAAATTCTCGTCTATATTTCTTCGAGTGTAGCGAGCAGGCCAAGACAGTGCGCAAGCGCACCGGTCAGCACCTATCTACCTTCATACATACACACACATATACACATACGTATATGCATGTCTGTGTGCACTTACATACATGTGTGTGTGTGTGTGTGTACGTGAGTGTAGCTAGCCAGCCTGGTTGCCTGCATCTCCAATTAGTCATCGATTGCCTTGGCACTTTTGCTTTTTGCGCTTCGTCGAGTCTCTGCCACTGCCACTGCCTCTGGCTCTGCCTCTGCCTCAGCCTCTGCCTCAGTCGCTGTCACTGCCTCTGTATCGGTCGCAGTCGCTGCCGTTACGTGAGCGAAACGCACGCGCCGCTTATATTCAAATGGCCGTCGCTGCTTTCTTTTTGCTCTTGACAGCGCTGGCTGAAGTATACCGAGTACCCAGTCGAATGGTTCGCCTGTTGGAAGCACTGGCAACAATGTGGTTTCATTTGAATTTTAAATACAAATTTAAAAATCTGCAAAACTGAAACAGCTCCTCTTCTCGTGCTGATCAATTGAACGATGTTCTCAGCCCCCCTGTCTGCCAGTCAAACACAAACTCAACATTTGTATACATTTGATGAACCCAAAAAAAACAAAATCGAAACTAGTCTTTTTAGTTTTTTACAAAAATAAATAAGTAAATACAAAAACAAATAAAAAAAAATAAATGTTATAATTTTATAATGCATTGCATTAATATTAAGGCCCTTGAATCGTTTCTATTTATATACTAAAATCAGATAGGGTATTTTGAATTCGAGGTGCCTTTCGCACTCTCTCACTCTCTTGGGAGTTTTTTCTTTTATTTTCTTTTTTTTTTTTGCACTAATTTGCGTTTTGCTCACTTTAGTTTTATTACAACCGAAGTTTTGGTTTTGCGCTCTCTTCGACGATCTCTTACTGTTTGTGGCCTCCCTATCTCTCGCGGCTTCTCTGTCAGTCTCTCTACTTCTCACTCTCTCTCTCTCTCTCTCTCTCTCTCTGTCTGGCCGTCTCTTTGAGCCACTCTCCTTGTTGCCATTTATTTTATTGCTATGTTGTTGTCGTTTCACGTTTTTGTGAATGTTTTTTATTTTTATTGTTGCTTTGTACGTTTTGTGTAGGAAGCGACAAACGTTGTCGGCAACAGTGGCAACAGTAACAGTAACAGCAACAGCAACAGCGGCGGCGGCAGCGGCGGTGTCGTCGGCTTGGAGCCAACGTCACCAACGTCGCTGCCGCCATACCAAGTGAAAGCGATGGAGACCATTTTCATCAAAGAGGTGCAAGCGAACGGACCGGCTAACTACGCCAATCTACAGACGGGCGATCGGGTGCTTATGGTGAACAACACGCCGATCGCTGGCATTGCCTACAGCACCATTGTGTCGATGATCAAGCAGACGCCAACGGTGCTAACTCTGCACGTTGTGCCCAAGGAGTGCGATGTGCTCCAGATGGTGAGTCCAACGGACATTATAACATGCATCTTAATGTTGCATCTTTAGACTCGTGTAAATTGTATATTTACAAACTGATCTCAATATATATCGGCTTGAATCGAATCGAATTGAATTGAAAGTGATTGCATTATTATCCTGTCTAATCTGTGAGTTGTCCATTTGATTTATCTTTGCTCCCAGCACTATACGTCTATTGCCCATACGCCAGAATCGAATCGTTTAACGATGTCCGCACAAGGATCGCCCGCGCTGCTCTCAAATGGCGCCAAGCCGACATTTCCACAGCAACAGTTGATCTCATATCCCGCTGTTGCCAATTCGTCGTCATCGCCAGCATCCTCGATATCGCCAGCGCCGCCGCTGCCGCTCCATGGCGGCAGTCGTTCTGGCAGCATCACAAGCAATGCCAGCGGCAGTGGCAACAAAAATCACCATCAGCTCCACCAGCACCAATACCAGCAGCAGCAACAGCAGCTACATCCGCAACGTCATCCGGCGCTCACTGGCGGCAGCAGCAGCATTGACTTTGGTGACATGGCCCATGGACTGCGTCAGCATCAGCATCAACAACAGCAGCAGCAACAGCTCTACCAGCAGCAGCAGCAACATCATCATCATCATCATCAGCAGCAGCAGCTGCTGTCGAGCAGCTTTATGCGGTAAGTGTAAACTACTACGACTATGAGTATGGCAACGACTGCCCGCCCCACCTGGGCCATTGACGTCAGCATGGGGTGGGGGGGGGGGGGAGGTGTTCAGGGATCATTGGCAGGAACGGCTGTTAATCTTATCAGTCTGACAGTCGGCAGGTTGTGACGACGCTCTGCCCACTGGCGTTTCTCTTTTGCCATGCAGCCAAAATGACAGTGTTTAGTGCAATTAGACGGGCCAGCGACCGTTGGCCAAAATACCACAGTGGTACAAAAACTATTCAGTACACCTTCAACAGCAGTTTTTCAATTACCCTTGATTACTTCTTTAACTATAATATTTGCACTCAAAAGTGAGTTTTGTGGGTAAAGTAAACCCATCTATCTTCCCCAGTTGAAGACATAGGACATTTATCATTATCAGATTGAAATGCATATGCACATAGCTATTCACTGTCATCTAATAAACAATATTAATTTTGTAAGTATATTTGAATAAATTGAATTTGTTTATGTTTGTTGATCGATAAGATTTTTGACACTGATGTGTACCACTGCCAATGCTAATATACACATACATACATACATACATATATATATGTATATAAACATATATGTATTTGAATGTTTCGTTTATATTCATTTGCACACACACACACACACACACACACTTAGATATACATACACATTCATTCAGCGAGACAAATTGACAGTTTACTGGCCAACAGCCTTTGGCGCCGTCGCCGTTAGCGGTTTCAATGAACTTGATCACACTGTGCGCCATTTGATTTATGGTGGCATGGAGAGACTGCTTACTTTTAGCTCCTCAACCTTTCAGTGCACACACACACACACACTCGCACGCACTCGCACACACATTTGTGTTGTGTGTTTGCATACGCATATTGTGCATTATTCGAATTTCATTCAAGAAACAAACAAACAAATATTGTGCATAAAAACAACAATATTGAAAGTCAGCAGACAGGAAGATGATTTTCGTTGAGTAATCGAATAGCCAGAAGCTCAAACTACAATTGTAATTCTGTGTTGCTTCTTTTTTTGTTTTTGAACATAACAGTTAAAAATTAAGTTCATGCTCTAGATGACATTTGCTAAGCAGAACAACAATTGCGCCAACAAACAACAAACAATAGCTGCAAAAACCATAATTAAAAACAATTGTAAAGTGAACCTTGTGCCCAAAGTGTGGCCTCTCCCTATCCACCCCTCTGGCCAATCCATTTACCCATCTCTGGTCTCCATATCCAATGTCCAGCGCATTTCGCACATTCTTTACCACACTTTTCACAGTCATTAATTTGTACATGCTCGTAAATATGTAAGTTCATATACATACACACACACACACACACACACACACACATACATATATATACATATGTCTATGTAGGCGCATTATAATGATGATGAGTCCATACATTGACCGGCGACGGCCTATAAAATTATAGAACACCACACAGCATCCAAATGTGACTGACTCCGATGATTTCATCAACATATATATATATATATTTTTCCATATATTATTTCTATTTTTTTCCCCACATTTGATCAATGTTGTGCCAAATGAACAGCATTTATGTATTCACACATTAAGTATATAAGTTTAAGTATTTATTCCAAATGCTGCTATCAATCGCTGATTGTTATCGAGTCACATTTTCAGTTTTTGATAATTATACTCTGATCTTTAGTTTGAAATTGCCTTTTTGCCATTTCATTTAGTTAATTGTTTTGTGTGTTTTAAAGCCTTACTTTGTTCTGTACTTGATCATCCTATATTTGTGCTAAAAATATCGATAAATATCGACAAATTTGACTGCCATTAATATGATAAATATTTATAGTTGAGGGATTATTAAGCTGCAGATCAAAATGTGCATTGATTTCTCCACATTGATATACATTATTTTGATTATCGATATATTTGTCTGGACTAACTCTGAGTGGATAGGTAGCTTTGGCCTTTTTTACCAGTTAACAGACAGTTGAACTATTTGAGCAGAGAGCTAACTTGATTTGCTTCCACAGGAGAAATGCGTTCGTTTCGGTCATAATATTCCCTGACCATCAAAATTTGTCATTTCGGCGTTGAGTTTATGACTGCGTCTGGATTTGGCAATGACGACAAATGCACTTATTCAAATTTCTCGTGTTTTCAAAACAAAAATAGGCAAATGCATAAAAATGCCATTGGCCACTTGGCGAACTTCCTCTTTTCACTCTTTCTCTCTCTCAGTGTGTGTGTCTGTCTGTGTGTGTGTCTGTGTGTGTGTCTGTGTGTGTGTGTCTGTGTGCATATCTTTATGGATAGGGTAACAGACAGTCCTCTTCAGATTTGACCAAAACGTTGGAATGCGAAACTTTTGAGCCACCACCGTGGGCACTGCAATTGAACTTTGAAAAGTAATAAATATTTTTTTCTTTTATTTTTTTTTTCTTTATTTTTTATTTTTTTTTTTATTTTTTTTTTTTTAGAAAGTCGTCTATTTTCACTGATTTATTTTGGGCTAGAGTTGAGTGTGTGGCGCTGCACAGCGCATGTAGTTGTACAAGGGCTTCATTAATAGAATCTATTTGATATAGTTGCGTGTTGTGCGTGACAATCGAACTACGGATATCAATAAATGTATTTGTGGAATAATTTGATTTAATTATTCAACAATTGCTGCATATTGTATTGTGGTCATTTTGATTTGATGTAAACTGAACAAAAGCTTTGCTAATGAATTATTTGGTTAACTGTGTGCCGCATACTAAAGACAATGTTCGAGTCGAGAGCTCTTCAACATCATCGGAAGTTTCTGGCTAGTGGATGATTCCATGCCATGTTAACTGTGTGTTTGGGTTTGGCACGTGTCTCGGATGTCGTGTTAAATTGTTTTTTTCCACTCTTTTTTCCATTTTCATATTTTGTTTTTGGTGTTTATCGTTTCTAATTACGTGCGGACAAGTTGTGGCGAACTTGCCCGTAGATAAAAAGCGGTTAGGAAGACATTTGAACCATCACCCACTTACATGCATATCTTCGCTGTGAGCGTTTGTCAATTGTTTATTCATTTATTTTTATTTGAAATGACTTTTTGCGAGACATCCCAAATTGTATTCCGTCTAATCCGGGGAGCACAGGGTGTCTGCGCGCTGAGCACGCTTGCTTAACATTTAATGTTTGCTTCGCTTTGCAACCCATTAAAAAATAACAAGCAAAAATAAAAGGGAAATATACAAAAAAAAAAAAAAAAGTATGTATATTAAATATATATATACTCAGTGTCGAGAATTGTTGAAATTCAAATCACATTTCGAATTTTGCAGTGTATTTTGGACATTATAACGCCCACATTTCGACATGAAGACAAACAAACAATTGCGTATACGCAACGTTTGTCGTCGCATTCGTTGTCTGTCGTTATGTGCGATGTAAATCATATTTCAGTATGCACATATATGTGTGTGTGTGTGTGTACGTGTGTGTGTGTGTGTTTGCAATCAATTATTATATGCGAATATGTCACCAGAGGAACGTCAACGTCAACTCATTGACTAATCGCACAACAACAACGCCATTAAGAAGAACAACTACTAAACCGCATATGCAAAATTGGCAAAGCCTTAAATACGCTTACAAATCTCACTCTCTATTATATATATATATATATATATATATATATATATATACATTATTATTATACATATATTATATATATATATGGGTATGTGAATGCTTAAGCTGAGCGCAAATGGGCAACAACAAAAAGCAACTGCACACGAATAATGAATATTTGTTAACGCGCCATTGTTAAATGATTATAACAAATTTAATTGAATTTTATACAACACACTCGCAAACAAACACCACAACAATAAATAAAAAATTAAAAAAAGTTAAAAAAAAATGAGATGAAATAAATAAAAAGTGAGAAAGAAAAAAGTTCAACCGCTGTGAATGGCATTTGAATTCATTCGTTCGCCCCAACTGACCACGCCCCCCGCTGCCACATTCAACGTTGAGACTCAGATTGAGATTGAGATGTACTATATACGATATCTGAAGATGAGATTGTGACGGAGCTCAAGAGTCTGAGATGACATGATGATGATGGCAATGCAGATCAACGTGAAGATACAGAAAATGGTGCGCGCATCTATGTAAAACTACTTATATGTAAATAATTGGCTACTTGAGCCCCAATGCAAACTCTGTAATTGTATAATGCGCTGTTGCATGACAATTGAACACACAGACGCAGACACAGATATAGTTGCATATGTATTTATGTGTGTGTGCGTGTGTGGAGATAAAGAAGCGAATGAGAAGCGTTGTCTGTTTGACCTTTGATTCGTTCAACCTGAGTTTTGTGTAATATTGAATTAAACTAACATGTTTGATGGATGACAAAGTTTGTTGATAAAAGTGTGGCACAAGTTTGCCACACATACAAGCGCACACTCAAATAAGTTGCGAACTGTGCACAGTGGTACAAAATGCAACCAGCAATGTGGTAACCTCAATGGATATGGACTTGAGCATCCCACTTCTCGTTCAACTTGCATTGCTGCGTATTCTTTATACGTAAATTATAATATTTATTTATGATTTTGATTTATATTATATATAATCTGATTAATTATGATTTATGTTTTCCAATCTTTTTGAGATACTTCGAAAGGATCGGACAAAGTTACTTAATCTTAGTTCCTTATCCTTTGAGTTTAGTAAACTTTTGTCGCTTCTCTCAGCACTGACGGACATAATGCCATAGTTATGCTCTCGGAAAGGTATCCCAAATTGCCCTTCTAGACATTATCGATGAGTTTTTCGCCCCATCTAAAATTGCATCGCCTGTTTATCAGTTTCGACTAGGCCCACAATCCAATCTGTTTGTTTCGCGCTGCGATTACAATAAATCTAACTACTGGTGTACTTGAATACCTATACTCACACACACATATATATATATATATAGATATAGATACACACACACACACACACACACTTACACATATGAAACGCATCCATTTACAGAGTATTATGTGCCTTCTGTGTGTGCACAATGAAATATTTTTGCGCAATTGGTTATAAAATAAAAGAAAGAGCGTTCAGTTCTGTTGTCGTTCGGTGGTTGGGTGGGTCGATGGGTCGTCCGTCAGTGGCTTGACGGTGGGTTGTTCGACGATTGCCCACTCAATAGCTGGGGGCTCTTTTCAATTGGCCCTGCCTGTCTGTCTCGTTGCTGCTGTCGCAAGCTTAATATGAATTTCATACATGCATACAAAGTGGATTTTTTTTTTCGTCGCTTGGATCTGTTTTTTTTTCTTTTTGCTTTTTTATTTATTTATTTATTTATTATTATTATTTTTTGTATTTCAGCTTAGTCGCATGGACTTTGGGTTGTACTTTAGTTTAGTTGCTGATGCCGAGTGGAGCGCGTAGATTTCGCATCACAACACAAAATACATATTAAATCTTGAATCCAGTGAGTGTGTTTCGAGTGTGTGTGGGTTGAATTTGAATTTGACGTTGAGTTCGAAATGCACTTATCATTGATATCGTGTCGTTATTGTGATTGCCTTTGATAAAAGCACAAATTTGACAAAGTGGTGGCGGGTGGAGTGTTGCGAGTGGCGTGCAGCGTGTGGCGAGCGGCGTGTGGCGAGTGGGTGGGTGGTTTTGTTTTTGTTCATCGAAAACACTCGCACTGGAAAATTTTGTCATAATTGCAGAGACCTTGAAATATATTAGATATATTAGATCACAAAGTTCAAGTGCCTTTAATGATACAAAAAAAAGCGCAGAGCTGGCAAAACCAATAAAAGCTAAAACAACAACCACAACAACAACAAATCGAGTAACTGCTGCAACAAAGACGCATGAGCAAATGTTGCGTTCAGATTTTCTTGACCAGCAACAATGCGCGATTGTCTCAATTTCTTAGTAGTTCTTTTTTTTGGAGTGCGATTTTTGTTTCCGTTGCGTATGCTGCCCAAACAATGAACAGCAGCGCTGCCGCTGACGCGGACAGAGCAACGGCGACGACGGCGTCGACGCCAATGGGTGTCGCCATCGACACCGCTGGGCGCCGTCGCCACCAGCGGCGTAATCGATACCAAAACAGCCAACAAATAAATGCAATGCGAATTCCACAATAACAAACAGTCAGACGGCAAAAAAGGGAGATAGAGCCGCAATGGGGGGATGGTGGGCGGCAGGGAAGCTGTTTACGTCTTTTTTTTTTTGTGGTGTGGTGGTGGTGATGGTGAGGAGGAGGAGGAGGGAGGGAGGGGGGGGACTTTTGACCGGTTTCAGAGTGTAGCATTGTGGCTTATCAAATATGTCAAGATATTTTTATTTATGACTTGTTAATTGCAAAGAGAGGCAAAAGAGTTGGCAATACGCAAATCGGACAATAGTAATATGAACAACAACAGCAACAACAACAACAACAACAGCAACAATGAGCAGTCAGTGCATGAACAACAAGCAGACAATAAAGCGCGAAATTCCACACAAACACACACACACACACACACATACAGCCTTTAATATATATATATATGTATCTATATCTGTATCTATATATGTATCTACTATCTGTGTGTCTGATAAATACAGCTCATTTGTTTGGCTCTGACTTTTTACTGATAAGCAGCAGCTACACCAACAACAACAACAAATCAGCACAATAGAGTCACTTGTCTATCTATATCTATATCCATATCTATTTATTTATTTTTGTTGGCCTGTGTGCAAAGCTTATGTAAAGATATGTATAAATAAACATACATTCATACATAAAAGATAAACCTTTTGCACATTTGCACATTTGCACTCTCTTTGGCATTATTTGACTCCTATTGCATTTGTTCGAATCGCCGATACGGTTCATAAAAGTGTTCCTTGGTCACTTCGTGCTTAACCGATATTTGCATACTTGCATTTTGAACTTTGAACTTTATGCTATGATTTGAAAGGTATCTTGCAATCATTTCACTGCTTAATTGATTCTCACCTGTGTAATTTGTCGAGCAGCGTAATCTCATTAGTTATTTGTGCATGACCTAACCCGAGACACAATTTTCAAATTGAGTTAGTCAAATTTATGAACGTTACGTGTTGAACGACGGAACAACTCAACTACTGGCCAATATAGATTTTTAAACGGGATTTAAATGGACACTTTATCAAATTAGCCTTATTCAATTCCCTAGAATCGCTCGCCGTCAAATTGCCAGAACATAAAACTCAATCAATTATGTTCCTTTTTAATTAACAGCTGCACCTGCACCTGCACCTGCACCTTCACCTGCACTATCCTTTTAATGGATATCAATTTCCTATTGTGTAAACTTCAAAGCAACTATTCCTGGCAGCGCATCCTAGCAACTCGCATTCGAGCGCACTAAAGGGAGGCAAAATTGTTGTATCCTTCAGCCATGCAGCAGCAGCAACAGCAGCAACAATGAAGCAGTATTACAAAATGTGCTTTCTGTGTATCCTGTCCGTGAAGCATCCTCTTGCATCAAATTGAGTTAACTTAAATGCCATGACAGCATTGCCTCTGCTGCTCTTCCTGGAATCTAATTCAATCAAGTGTAGAGTGTGTCTGCGTTTCTGTGGCTGCAATTGCAAATGGAAGCACCCACTTTCCTCTCACACACACACACATACACCTGCACACCTGCACACACCTACACACACTCGCGCTGCAATAATCCATTTAGCGAGTCCCAGTTGCCGTTGATCGGGGGGAGGAGGCATGTGCTCATGCTCATGTCACGGTCATGGCCATTAGTCAGTCCGCCTGACAGCAACTACTGCCGGCTGACTTGGCTGGCTGGGTGCATTGTCGGGACAACGTCGAGTTCGTTCTCGTCATGCACTAACGCTTGCGCCACTGCCACTGCCACTACCACTGCCACTGCCACTGCCACTGCACCCACCCCGCCCCGCTCCACTCTTCGCGCCAACAAACTGAAAGTTTTCGCTTTGTTTCGCTTTGCACTCAATTTGTATGAACACTTTCTTATCTCACAGCCCATAAGAGCTGCACACAAAACGGATGTTCTCGTGCGGCTAAAGTAAATTAAGTTTAGGTTTAAGCTTCAATACGTGTTAATAGATAATAGAGGTGCTAGGGGCATCTCGAGTTTGTTATTGTTATCGTTATTCCAACTATTTATGGACATGGCCAAGCGCACCTGTGGCCATCTCGAACTGATCCGTTGCAGTCTGAATGCTCGAAATGACAGCACGAAATATTCTTAAACAAATACGTTTCGTTTATAAACAAACAGCGCACAATAACAGATTCACAATTCAAATAGTCAGCAGTTGTGGGGAATGTAAGGGGTGGGGTGTGTGGTATGGAACGTGGGGCGTGGGGCGTGGGGCGTGCCTCATTGCTGTTTGCTCAAATTGCGCAGCTTACGCGTATTTGGCAAACGACGATGTCGTCGTTGTCGTCGTCGTCGGTTAGTCAGTCAGTCACTCAGTCACTCAGTCATCAGTCATCAGTTATCGTGACCAGCGTAGCCAAACAACTGGCAACGTCAAATCCGATTCACTCCGATCTCTTCACGTGCCTCAACCGCACTCAGACAGCAACGTCACAGTCGCCGTCGCAGTCGCCGTCGACGTTTACGGCACGCGCCTAAGCGTCTTCTAGGCGAGCGCGAACTTATTTCGTATGGCAATCAGGTGCCGTTGCTTTAAAAAAATGCTTGGAATAAGTATTTCAATATCTTAGATTACTTGCGAATGGTCCCAGATGTCTGCTGCCCATTGCTGCAATGAATCCCAAATAATAAATCAAGCAATAAGCAAAAAGAATAAAAAGAAAACTACAATTGAAATAAATGCTGAATGCTGAATGCTATAGAAGATATGTGTTATGTGCGTGTAATAATGTTAGAATATGTCATTGATAAATTAAGCCGATAAAAGTTATAAGTTGATGCATTGATACTTAATGTCAATAAACACACTCAGCGAGAATCCTTGGAGACTTCTTCAAGTATTGAAAACTGGAAATAGTTTAAGTCTGTAAATTTGACATTTTAAATAATGCTGGAGTTGGAACCGTTTTTAATAATAGCCAATTGCTTCTGTTGTACTACTTTCAGCGCCAATCAGCCGCCAAATCTAACAGTATTAGCAAGCACAACACCAACCACGCCCACCGCACGCCAACCCAAATCGGCAGCGGCATTGAATCAAGCATTGTATGCAGCGAATGCCAGCGGCAGCAGCGGCGGCGGCGGCGGCGAGAACAGCGACCTGATGATACGACTGCGCGAGTCGATTAAACAGAAGGAGGAGTTCCTCAAATCCCCGCTACCCTCTGGTGTGCTGTCCGCCTCAGCAGCCTCTGCAGGCCCAGCATCCAACGGCAACGCATCGCAATCATCGCCACAGCAACAGCAGCAGCCAGTACAGCACTTTTTCCCATCGCACACGCCACCTGGTGCAGGTGCAGGTGGAGGCGCCGTTGCCCCAGTACCGCGAGTACGCCAGCAAGTGTTGATCAAACAACAGCACCACCAGCAGCAGCAACAGCACCACCACCATCATCACCACCATCATCAACAGCAGGTGGTGCTCGGCTACGATATGTACAATAGCTATACGGGCAGTAAGTTGGCGTCACGCTCCTTGGGAGCAGTGCCGTCGCAGCAGCGACAGGTAGTTGTCAGTGTTGCCAGCAACAGTGGCAAGTACGCCAAGGAGTTAGACTACTTTGAGACGCTACAGGAGACGGGCGTCACCAACAAAGTGTAAGTTAAGCCCCGAATATCCTTTTAAACAAAAACGGTTATTAATCCCTTTTCTCTTAGATTTGAGAGCAAACTGGTCTCGCACATGGCCAAGGGATTTGATCCATTCAAGCCGCTGTCAATCAACACAAACGCCGCTTCCGAATCGACAAGTGGCTCCGTTGCGCTATCCAAGAAACAGGGCGTTCTGTACGAGTCACTGCAGCAGCATCCACTGCATCAGATGCAGGCCAAGTATCAGCAGAGCGGCAGCAGCAACAACAGCGCCGTCGATGGCCAGACCACAAGTCGCATGGAGCTGCACAAGGCAACGCTAGCGAATGCCACCATTGAGGCGATGCCGTCGAGTAGTAAGTCTGCCACAGCAATCTGCCACAACGTAGCCACTAAATCTCATTTGTTGCTTTCAGAGTATAGCAATGTGTCGGAGCATCCGCCGGCCGCCAACAGTTCCTCCTCCCACACTGTGGCCACTTTGGCTGACATTGCCGAGAGCAGCGGTAAGTGCGCATCTTTACATACGTATGTATGTATGTATGTATATAGAGAAGATTACTAAGATTGCACATTGCAGCCGCTGCCATTGTAGATGCTGCGACTGTTTCGAGCAATGTGGTGCGCCGCTATAAGCCGCTGGCCTCCAGCTCCTTTGACGAGGGCAAGCCGGTGCGACGGATATCATATCTGCGCGCCACCAACAATGAGGCAGAGTATCACGGCGAGCCGCCAACGGCAGATGCTGTTGCAGCCAGCAGTGCAGCGGCTGCTGCTGCTACTGCTGCTGCAACTGCTGCTGCAACTGCTGCTGTTGCCACTGCTACTGCTGCTGCTGCAACAGTTGCGTCCATTGTGGAGCCGCACAAGACGAAGGTGCTGGTGGAAGAGCATCCAGATCCCACATACGATGTGATCGCTGCCACCGGTGGTGGCCATGAATTTATTGAGACACCCAACGGCTTGGAGGATGTGCGCCTCTCCACACTCCATGGCAGTCGGCGTGCCTCAATCAACAGCGAAATGCGCAGCAGGTGAGTCCCACTAATCGAGAATCCTAAACACAAATCTTAACTAATTGCAATCATTCGCATAGCATTCACATTGATGCCGAGCTAAATGGCAAGTATGTGCCCAATGAGCTGGAAGCCTTTGAGACAGAGATCGAGATTAAGTCCTCCTGCATCAATGGCAAGGTAAGCCAAGCACCAGCTGAAAATTCAATTCACTTCTAAGCACATTTTTTGTATGCTGCAGCGCATGTCCGAGTATCGCTCGTGGCGTCAGGTCAAACTGGAGATTAAAGGCGATGTGTTGCGCATTTACTCTGGACGCCATGCCAAGTCGGACCAGAATGTAAGTAACGATCAGATATTTATATAGTGTAATACTAATTCGATTTATGTCCACACCGTAATTTCACAGGTGATAGAGCTTGATATTAGAAATTTTAAATTTTTCGACGAGTCACAGGACAAGAAGAAATACTTGATACGCATGCAGTCGAAGCCGAGCGCCAGTGGTGCCCATTTGGCCACATTGGGCAACGAGCTCAATTTGGACGATGCCCATGAAAAGCTGACCTCATCGGGCAGCAGCAGCGCCGCCGAGCCACAGACGCCGGCGACAACTGCACCATCCTGCGGCCCCTACACCGAGATCCTCTTCAAGACCAAGAGCAGCAATGAGATGAAACGCCTCTTTGGCCTGCTCCAATGGAAGGATAGTCTCAACTATGATGATAATGTAAGTAACTAAAGTCGCTCTCTCGATTTCTCATACATGATTTCGTTCTTCTCGCAGGAGCAGCCGGCAGCAGGCAAGCAGCTAGCTGAGCCACAGAAAACAGCTGCCACAAGCAGTTATCTGGACGATGTAGCTGGCGCTGCGGACAGTTCACCGCTCAGCTCGCACTCGGGCAGCGGTGGTGGTGGTGGAATGCTGGAGGGTGGACCAGCGGCTGCATCCGTTACGGCGGTGGCTGCCACCAGTGACTCGATATCGCCGGTGATGAAGTTGCGCAAGTCCTCCAACAAGCATGTACCGGATAAGGATTTGGGCTCGCCAAAGTCAAAGAACTGGAAAGATTTGCTATTCCGACGTGGTGGTGGCAGCGGCGGCGGCGTCTCCCACGGCGACTTGGCCTCACCCTCTGGCTGTGTCAACAAGACGGGCGGCTCCATCGGACTACCACTGCGCGCCTGTCCCATGGGCAAGAATAACGTATACGTGCCGCATCTCGTTGAGGTCTGCACTAACATTGTGGAAACGAAGGGTTTGGGCGTGGTCGGCATTTATCGCATACCCGGTAACAAGGCAGCCATCTCCGAGCTGTCCGAGCTGGTCAACACCAAGGAATTCCAGTTCGAGAGCTGCGCCACCGACGTCCGATGGGAGGATGTTAATGTGGTTAGCAGTCTGCTCAAGCTATTCATACGCAGCCTGCCGGATGCACTGATGCCGGCCAGTTTCTATATCAATTTCATTGAGGCGGACAAGAAGACAGGCATGGAGCGCATTGTGCTGCTCAAGGACATTGTCGAATCGCTGCCGCGTCATCCGTACGAGACAATGAAGCATCTGATACGGCATCTGTGCCGCGTCAGCGACAATTGCGAGGTTAATCGCATGGAGCCAAAGAATCTGGCCATTATCTTTGGGCCTTCCATTATTCGCACACCGAACGATACTCTGGAAACGGCCGTCAAGGATATGAAGCATCAGTGTCGCATTGTCGAGCTGCTTGTCACGCAGGTGAGTCACTCAACCCTGCCACAATTCACATCCTGCAACACTAATCCGTATTTTTTATTGCGCTGTTCCGTTCACAGTACGAGTATTTCTTTGAGGGCGGCACTCTGCCGGATCTAGCCGATTTGAGCGGCGGTGCTGCCGCGCCTTGTCCGGCGCAACCGCAGCAGACACAGGAGGATCAAACGAGCATGCTGCTGCACAATCTGTCTAAGATTGAACGCATCACAGAGCGCGAGACGCGCTCCTCACGATTCATTCCGCAGCTACGCAGACGCACCCATGGAAAGCGCAGCGCTGTTAGCTCCGACACCTACTCCGGCGAGAGTGTTCTGGTAAGCGGCGCTAGTCAAGCCAATTCCCAATG
The DNA here is from genome assembly GCA_035042265.1 of Drosophila imparisetae. Classification (NCBI taxonomy): domain Eukaryota; kingdom Metazoa; phylum Arthropoda; class Insecta; order Diptera; family Drosophilidae; genus Drosophila; species Drosophila imparisetae. Next base: position 1,909,274 of record JAWNLP010000147.1, read on the forward strand.
CACCAACACCAACATCACCACCATTACCACCACAACCAACACCACCACAACCAACACCACCACAACCAACACCACCACCACCATCCGCACCAACAACCAAAGACGAATGCAGCGCAAGGCTGTGCAAAGCATTTGCGATTTTGGTTTAATCCTGCCCGCTGTTCACTTTCAGTCGCTGGACTACGCCAAGGTATCAGCGAGCAGCACGACCAGCACCAGCAGCAGCTCCACGCTGCACAGCAGCAAGATGAGCACCACCAGCAAGCTGCTCTACTCAGCGATGGGCTCAGCCAGCCATGCCAGCACCAATCAATCCTCCGCGTCGGCACCCACCACAGCCAAGACGGCCTCGACGAGCACCAAGAAGCGCACCACTGCCGGCTTCTTGTCCAGCTCCAGTTCGCGCAGCGCTCAGACACGCAAGGCCAGCCTCGATGAGAAGGACTCGGGCAGCGTGGACTCAACCGGCAGCATTGGCAAACATGAGCAGCAGCAGCGCAGCAGCGTTGACATCTCCGTACTGCTTACGGATGATGATTCCAGCAGTCGTCTTAGCGACACAGGTAAACCCAGGCACAAAGTATTTTAATCTATTTTATTGGGAACATATTAATTCATATGCTTTTCTTGTTATTGTTCTTAACAGGTTCCATGTCGCTGACCACCATTACGGACACGTTGGACAGCAAGCTGCGCAATTTGCGCAGCGGCTCAGAGTCAAACGATGAGAACGGTTCACCCGAGTTTCCCAAGAATCGTCGGCACACATTGGGTCAGCCGCTGCACTTGCACTCCGAAAACATTCCGTATGCGGACGAGTCGCCGGAGCGACTGTTCCACAACTTTTGTCCACTGGACGCACCTCATTCGCTGCTCTTAAGCCGCTCGTGCACGGCCACCAACAGTTTGGGTGAGCCCAAGGAGGATAAACACCACAATCAGCAGCAGCAGCTGCAGCAGCTAATGATGAAGCCAACGGTGGCGCCGCTGCCTGCCAGCCTGTTGAAGGCGGCGCACAAATTGCAACATTCGGCAACAGCGCCCATCCATCAGGGCAGCTCAACGGCGCCGGCTAGTGGCGCTGCCACACCCACCGCCGGCACCGGGACCGGTTCAAGCAGCGCCTCAACGCCACTAGCCGGCACGCCCAGCTCGCAAATTGGTGGCTCCGTCGGCCAGCGCAATTCGTACGGCAGCAAAAGTTTGCGATTTAGCAGCTCGCTGGCATATGAGCGGGGTGGCGTTGGCGCTGGTTCCGAGGATGACTCGGAGGGGTCCACCACAAGCGATCCAAAGGAGAAGCTTCTAATGGCCGCACCATCGCCGTCGTTTTTTCTCGAGCGCTACAATAAAAAGCGACGCGATCATCGACTCTTTCGGAGCGCCAGCTTCAACTGTCGCAACTACTCCACACGACACATGAGCAGCAGCAATTCGAGTGCGGCAGCTGCTGCCGCTGCCGCTGCAGCCGCCTGCTGCTCCCCAACCTCATCGTCATCGTCTTGGGCACATGCAGCCGCTGCGCTGACCAAGGACGAAAAGACTGATATGAATCTGACCAAGAAGCGGCAGATACAAAATAAACAGAATCGCTCGATCAAGCGAAGACACACGGTTGGTGGACCGCACGATTATGCGGCCAACAGTGGCGGTGGTGGAGGTGGCGGCGCTGGTGGTGGTGGCAGTGGTGCAACCGGTCACGATTTGACTGCCATTAACTATAATCATCACAATCGACATCATCAGCAGCAGCTGCTTAAACTGGGCGGTGGTAGTGCCGGTGGTGGCAGTGGCGCTGCTGCCGAAACGACAACCACAACGACAACAACCACAACAGTGTTGCGCAGACTGGGCGCACCACCGGCCAGTGCAAGTGTTAGTGCGAATGTCAGTGGTGCTGGCGTTGTCACCGATGCCAATGTCGCGTTGCCCGTTTCTGGTGGCAGTTCGGGCAACAATAGCACTAATAACAACAACAACAACATTTCACCACTTAGCGATGGCAGCAATGGCAACAGTTCTGGTGGTGGTGCTAGTGGTGCTGCTGGTGGTGTCGGCAGCGCAGGCAGCAACAGTAGCTCATCTAATAACAGCAGCAGCAGTGTCGGCGGCGGTGGCGGTGCTCCTGGCGGTGATCAGGTGCTGGAAGTTGGCATCAGGATCAAGAACATAAATCGAGCGCGATACTAAAAATATCAAATTGGCAGCGAATCAGGTGCGTCCTTCAACAGCAATCAACTCATTTACCATGCCAAAGCTAACTTGTGCTCTTTTTTTCAACCATTGCAGAAATAATCAAAATCACAGCGAAAGTGTTAACTGTTCAAAAGAAAGAGAGAGCAAGTGAGAAAGAAAGAGTAAGAGAACGAGCGAGCGAACGAGCGAGCGGGCGAATGTGTGAGAGTTGGAGCTGCAAACATTTATTGGAAAAATCGTAGTATTAAACCGAGTTATATATATATACATATATATATACAACAAAACACATACATAACAGCATAGTTGTATGCAATATAATTATATTCAGGCAAAAGTATTTATATCAACATATTGTGGCACTTGCCACATACCACACATACGAGGGAACAAAGGAAAAGCAAAAGTTTCCATAGATAGCAGATAGAGTTGTAGAGAGAGAGAGAGCGATAAAGAGAGGGAGAGAGAGCGATAAAGAGAGAGAGAGAGAGAGAAATATATACATAACTATTTTGTAAAACGTATATAGAGTACGAAATATGCTTAACCCATATACATACATACTTATAACTGTAATATAATCATACACCCACGCATACATATACAACAACAAATTGATACGTATATACATACGTATATAAGCTACAATTGGCACAACATACTTGATAGCCATGCATAATAGTACATAGCATATATATATATATATATGTAAATATATATATATATATATATATCGCTACATATATACAGATATACATATATATTTATTTACACGTATAATCATACCATGTCGCCTGTGCAGTGCTTAAATGAGCTGAGGAGTGAAATAGATGGCAACGTCTTCTGGCGACATGCAACTGCTTGTGTATATGCAACTGCAACATATTTGAGCGGTCATGTATGCAATTTGTACCTGTACCTGTCTATGCAATGCATAGATGCAACAGTTTTTTATGTTGTGTTTTTTTTTCCCCCATTATCTTTTTGGTGCCTTAATTGATTTGCTTTAAAATTTCGTTGGTGACATGATTTAGGGAACACTGGCCAAATCGGTGCTCAATTGGCAATGTATACATATACAGAGAGACGTATATGCTTTTGGTGCTCGCGTGTCATTAGATTTTAAGAATCGACCACGTTTTTGTCATATGTTAACCGTTAGTTGGCTGGGCAATCATCAGAAGACGTGCAGCCGTTTACATATTGACAGGCGACACAAAAAGAAAAAGAAAAAAACGGTGCAAATGCGCTAAGATACGCAACAATCTACAACATTTCGTTCAAATATAATCCCTTCGGCAAGTATATACATAAATGTATTTCAATATTTCAGCAATTGCTGCATAACATATATTTTTGAATGTGTGGCAGAAATCAGAGATGAGATATGGACGAAGAGGTCGGAATTAGGTCAAAACGCATACAAGAATCCATAATATTTAGCATACTTACAAGCATACATACCTATATACAATATACAATATACAATACAATGCATACATATATATTCTTGTGTAGTTGTATATTTTTTTGTATTATTTTGAAGTTGAATTCAACACAGAAATATATGCAATTAGAGTTAAGTGAATATATATAGCCTAGAGTTGTATGTAGTTTTATATATACACAAACACACACGCACACAGACATGCACGTGCATATACACACAATTGAATATTTGTTCTTATACAGGATAAATCATTTTATATGTGTATATACACACGCATGCATATTGTATAGATATATTTTTTTTTTTCCTTTTGTATATATCATTTTAATTTTATTATTTTGATTTATTAAATGATTTCTCCTATTTTTTTTTTGTAACTCTACTTTTACTTATACTTATTATGTTTTGTTATCGCAAAAACAGAAAAAAAAAATTGTTGCAAAATGTTAGAGAACCAAGCGCGTAACGTTGCTATATATATTATATTATATTACATATTATTAATATTTTTTATTAGTTTTAGGTAGTTATTTTTTAAAATTGTATTTTTTTTAATAAATGTGAATTTATAAAAGCTACAATGACGACACAATAAAAAAAAATCGTAAGAATACTTGTAATGAGATAATAACATGCATTTTTCAATGGACACTGGGCAAAGATTGGGAAAGATTGGTTAAGCATTGGAATTTAAAAGCACATACATATCGGAACTTGTGGGACGCAAGACACGATTTACATTCAACGATTTCAAGGAGAAATTACACAATGCAATTTGTGTTTTAGATGACTTCCATGTTTCTGAAGAAATTATGATTCATCTCAAAAGTATGCTATAAAAATTGTGATGTGAAACCAGATTGCAAAAAATATTTTTGTGTTCACCCTAAAAGTATACTTTACAATATTTGTCAATTTTATTTTGCAGTAATACACATCATCTATTACTTCAATATATTTTTTTCCCATTTATGGGGCATATTAAATATACAAAAATATTTATATACGTCTAAAAGTCCTACAAAGCGCATCAAAAAGATTATTTAGTTTCATATTTTACATATTTTTAAATTAATAATAACTAATCTATAACAACTAAACATGAAAGATAATGATGGCCTGCAAAGACATTTGCTATATACACATATACAAAAAGTGTTACAGAATCTGTTACAACATATATGGAATGGTCCTAAAGCTTGGCTTGTGGTCCCGTGCCCGATATCTTGTAGACAAACTGGTGGGCAGCATCGTAATGGGGATTACAGCTTTGTCGCACTCGCTTCAGCCAGGCGCGTATCTTTGGATACTTAATGCGCACGTCATAGTCTGCCATGCCTATTGAGGGTACGGAGCAAAGGTCGTATCGAGTTGAATAACATGTGGAATAGTATTAGTGGATGTTATTACTTACGCGTCTGTTCAATTTCACAAGCTGCAAATATGTCGGCGACAGTGAGCGTGGGTCCGGTAAGGAACTCTTTCTTGTCCAGCCACACCTCCTCGACAATGTCTAGATTACGCTCCATATGCAAGAGCAGCGTCTCGACCTTTGCCGCGGACGGCGTAACTCCCGTCAGCAGCGGATCCAGCCAGATGGTGCGGAAATAGAGAGAACAAGTCACGCGAAGCGTGGTATGATGCCATTCTAGGAATTCATCGACGCGTGCCTGTTCCACAAAATACTTGGGATACAAGTGCTCCGGAATCTTGCCCTTGGCGCTCAGATAACGCAAGATGGCAATGCTCTCTCCCAGCTTGTAGCCATTGTCATTGATGCAGGGCACGCGCTGAAAGCGATTGATGTTCTCCTTAAACTCATCGGTCAGATGTTCCCCTGCCAAAGGGTAAAGTGCAAAGTCGCAGAGCATTATTATAAGATAATGCAGAAGAGATAATGAGTATTGACCACTTACCGTTTCGGAGTGCCACAACACAATCCTCAAATTGCATGCCACTCAGCCGAAAGAGGACGAGCAGCGCCCGGGAGGGCTGCGACAGCAAATCATAATAGAAGCTCAGCGAAGACATCGTTTTATTATTACTACTCAGCTTTCTAAAAAACTGTACAAAAGAATATGCGTAACTTCAAATGTTTATAAACACAGAATCGGCCAGCGATACTCAGTGCAATTAGGCCGGTGCAAAGAGCACTTCGCACATTTGACTAGAGAGAGAAACACGGCTGTTCAACAATGAACACACGACCGACTGACGGAACGAGACCTACTCGCCTCAAGCACAGCTGGTTACTAAACCACCACCACCACACTTGACAACTATTCGCATATGCGAAAGCACAAAAGCTTAAGCTCAGCCAACGCTTATGGAGTAAGCTTTCGACACCCACATTTTCTCTCTCTCTCACAAGCTGCAGCTGAGAAACAAAACTTTGCCAGCCTTCTGCTCTTTATGAAAGCTTATATTTCAAATGAAAACTTTTTTCAACTATTTTGGAAGTGCATTGTTGTCACTTTATATCATATTACTTTTGTGAAAATTGTTATGACGACGAGTGTCTCACTACAACTCTTTTTGAAAAGTATTTAGGATTGTGGTACATGAGTTTTTTTTGTTTGCTCGTCAAACTCGTTTTACTCTGTCTCAGTCGTCAGACCATTTTTAGCCTCAAAACGTATTCTCTACATCAATAAAATATCTTAAATTTATGATTTCTTCGAATTGTATGTCACAAGTCACAAGGTTTGTCGTTTAGATTAATTGGTTAAATATAAAATTAATTAAATTTGTACATTGCAGACATTTGCCAACCGCTAAATAATCCATTCCGATTATTTTCTTTAGTTCAATCACGCCATGCCCATTTATTTATCAGAGTTTGCGTATATTTCTGGGTAATTAACTTTTAATAATCTTAGTAGTGCTTGTCATAAGATTCACTTACGTCGAATGGGCTGAAGCGGATTATATACTGGGACGTCATCGTTGGAGAGCCCAATTAAGCTGGCCAATTGCGGCGACATGTTCGCCACGCGCTAAAAATTAAGAACTGCACAAATCGAGTGTGGCTGCAATCTTTTATATGAGCCCATATACGATCCATTGACGAGGCACGATACAAATACGAAATGAGAATTTTGAGGCAAATAAACAAAGCGCATATGTTGTACAGATATAGGATGCCACCTCAACCCAACCGCACCTGCATGTTATCATATGAATTCTTCATGCTCCTATTTGATTGGAGTGTATCAAGAATCTATGTCAAGTGACTGAGCACTGTATCTTAAGTAAATCAAACTTGACTGATCATAAAAAATCGGTTGATGTATAGATAAATACATTTGTTGAACTTGTTGTTGAGAACACTTAGCAATGCATTGATAGTTTTGGCTTATCACCAAGCAATCAACTCTAGATTAACCTTAGATCAAGCAAAGAACTGGCAACATGCCACAGACACAAGTCGAAGACAACGCAAAAAAGTTTCCAAGCCCAACTACATATGCAAAATAGATATACAACAATGGTGCACAATAAAATATTTTATAATTTTAGCCGAAATATTTAAGACATAAATAATTAATATATTATACAAACTAAGGTATGTGTATGCGAAGCACAATAAAGTGGTAAATTATTCTTCAAAATGCCAAATCGAAACAAAATAAGACCACAAAAAACTATTAATTGGTTAATAATTGTTGACTATACGTAATATTTGATCAAATAATTCATTTACCATATTAATATTGATTTGGATTACACAATAATTCAATTGATAAATACTGCATAATATGTACGATTATGGTATCAATTCTAGCTTTCAAAGCGCTTACTATTATCTAATTGTTCATTGATTATATATGTATTGTATTTATTGATCGAGGAGTTACGATTTGGTACAGATCTTATTGCATTTTGCAGGCAATGGCTACAAAAGCGATTGATTTTGATTATTTCATTTACATACAGACATATATATACATATGTATATATATTTGTAAATGTATGTATGTATGTATATGTATAGGGTTGTACATACATGTTGTATACATAATATATTTTGTATTTTTCACTTGATATACATAATTGCACTCTACTTTCCTACAAACATTGATCAATTTATTGGTATCATTTATAGTTTTCAGCTAGAAAAAAAAAAATTTCACTTTTTTCTAATAATATTTACGATCTGAAATGCTGATTTGTGTTAGAACAGTTTATCAGTTTCACTTTGTAGTCTTTTGCGTCATCGGCCCCCTCGCTCAATAGTCGGGGATGTGGAGAGAACATCTACGAACATTTTCATAAAATATACATAATAACAGTCATAGTTACAGTTACAGTTACAGTTACAATTACAGTTACAGTTACAGTTAGAATTAAAGTTTCGGATTACATCTTAGTACATAGAAATGTATGTACATATGCATACATGAATATAAGTACGGGATTTACGTTTCATTTTTTGTGCCTCTTGGGAGAATATGTGGCATTTAGTTTTCTTCTTTCTTTTTCTTTGTCTTTTTAGGCAAAACATAGATAAAACAACTATAACTTCTATTTAAACACTTTATATTCGTGATTCGGCTTATAAATTAAACGATTATCGACTTATTTGTTCTCAATGATCATCTGCAGCTGCAGCACCAAGCTGCGAGACAGCTGGAGCACTGCTTGGGCGTTGTGTCGTTCGGCCATTTCTGAAATCGGATAGATATATACTGATATAGTAATTATGATGGATGCATATTTATGTGGCTATTACCATTGAAGAATTTGATGACATCCGTAAAGTCCATGCTGTTGGACAGAATGATGTCGCGATAGGTCTCGAGCAGAGCCAGTGCCAGAAAGAGCACAAAATTACCGGAGGCAATGTGCTTGGCCGCCCAGATGACCTCCCAGGTGGCAAAGACATCGTCATAGATGAGCTCGCGCTTGAAGTCCAGGAGGAACCAGCGGTAACAGAAATAGAAGTGCGTATAATCGCCATTCGAGTCCATCAAATCGTACATCTCCGAGTCGAGTATTTGAATGAGTGAGCTGTAAGCAATCGAAACGATTATGATTATGAATACATATTGATCGATATAGATCGACAGACAGATGGATATAGATAGATGGTTAGATTAGTTGCACTCACCGCATATTGGCAAAATGCATGTCCATGGCACCACCGCTGGGAAAGTTCTCGATCATGCGCTCCATGAGCTTGCAGAAGCAGCTGTAGCTGAGCGACTCATCATCGAAGATGACCAGCAGCGGAGCGACCAGATCGCACATGCCCTGCATGTAGCCAACGTCCAGATGCTCCCACACATACGTGGATATCACATTGCGCAGCTTGTCCAGATTCTCGTTGGCAAAGTACCAATAGTTGCGATCGCAGCGCTGCACATCCTTCTCGATCCGATGCAGATTCAGGCCAAACTGCTCCAGCAGCTCGCTCTGTCAGTTTGGATAAACTCGATTAATATGATATGGAAATATGGTTAAATGACGATATTCAATAGAATCTTGTCTCCATATATGTGTAAATGCATGAATGTATCTGCTTCTTTCCTAACCGGGCTAAAACGAGGTGAGACCTTTCACTCTCATGTGCTGCTGCCCATCTCTTCTTGCCTGCTTAAAGTTAGATAATTGGTTGCATATTAAGAAATACTTACACTGTAGATGCCACCATTGGAGCTGGCTGGGGAGGCGCAGGCAGATTTTGGCTGCTGCAGCGCATCCAGATTGGGCGCATTGGCGCCGTTCTCCAGCTGTTCGGTCAGCGGCGGCATCTCACTATTGCCACCAGACTTGGGACTGCGCTCCCAGTTGGCAATGTCCACCGATGCATTCGTAATGATGACAGCTGCCTGGTGCTGCTGTTGTTGCGGCGGCAACTTGGCAGCCTCCTCGTCGTCGGGCAGCTGTGCCTGCAGATCATTGGCGCTGAGAAATTCCGGACTGAGTACGCTGCCGGGCTGTGGTGCACCTCCGACTGTCTCATAGGAGGATGTCGTGGAAGTTGAGCAGCTTTCCTGTCTCTCTTTTTCCTGCGACTTGGCTGCATTTACATCAATTTGTTTTTGCTGATGGTGGTGCCTCTGCTCTTGCTCTACACGCTGCTCCTCCTCTTCATCCTCCTCTTCATCTAGGTCATCCAGGTTTTCGTCAACATGGCCAGAATCGGTGCTAGTTTTCATTGCACGTGGAATGGGCTTTACGCTCAGATGGGAGGCACTAACTACCGATGCCTCCTGCTGCAACTGCAACTGCTGCTGCTGCTGCTGCTGTCGGTGCTCATCATCAAACTCTAGATCGCCCGGATCGGAAATATCCGAAATGTCCTCAAACACCTCGTTCTCCAGCTCACCGCCAGCATCCAGGTCCGCAGCGCGAACCGTTCGCTCATTGCCACTGTTGCTGCCCGAGCTTAGTTTGGCCACAGCCCGTGCCGTCTTCTCCTTCTCCCGCTGCTGCACAATGGCATCCACGGCGAGCCACTCGCTCATTGTTGTCTCATAGTAGTGCTTGCAAGTCTCGTCCTGCTTCTGTCGCTCCTCCCGTGTGGTGCCAAAGGCATAGTGCCCCAGCAAATATGGCCACACCTCCTTGCGCAACTCCGGTTGTATGCCACCAAAATAGATGAGCCGATAGAACTCAATGGGATTCTGCAGCAGTCCATCCGCATGGAGCAGTTCCCAACGCTCCTTAGTCAGCCCCTCCTCGTCTGCTTTCACTTTTGAATAGGAGAAGCAGAGCAGATTGCAATCATTAATATGTATTTATCATTTATTTATTTTTTATTAGGAGTGATTATTTATAACCATTCAATGTGTAAAAACTTACTTTCCGGAGTTATGCGCCCGTGAACGAGTCCGGATAAGTGCGTACGCACCGTGGATAGATGGCGACAGTAGGCCAGCCAGCCGTAGAAGGCGCGCGAGATGATCTGGCGACGCATCGTGGAGCAGACCATCTCGATGCTGGTATTCTGGCTCTGTTGCTGCAACAGAGGCGACTCCAGCGGATGCTGATCGATGGACAGGCTCTTGTTGGAGCAGTCGCTGCTGCCAGTGGTCGAGCAGCTGCTCAGTTGCGCCCGCCTCGGAGTGCTACGGACAAAGTCCAGAATCGAATGTGTGGCAGCTGAAATATAAACAAAAACACAGATATATCGCAATAGATCTAAAGAAATCGGGCTATAATCTGTTGAAAGTCCTACCAAACTCTTCGTGGCGACTCTTGCTGACAATGCGAAAGACATAATCGATTGGCGTTTCATCCACCGACTCCATGACGGATGGCAGAATTCGACGGCGCATACTTTTGGGCCAGAGAAACATTTTACCAATGCCGCGCTGCGACCAGAGTGGCGGATCGAGCTGTCCATGTGGCAGCAGACCCGTCTCCAGGCAGCTGAGAAACTGCTGCATATGCCCGCCCTCTGGGAAGTGTATGGGCGGACGCTGTACGCCGTCCTGGCCAACGAGGATAACGATGCCGCCGCTATCCTCACCGCGACTCTGGTGACAATGCACATAGACAATCTCGTCCACATTTATGTTGAGCGCATATGCCCAGTAGGCCTCCTTGTCGATCTCATCCTCTTCGGTATCGTTGTAGCCGTTCATTAGCTGATTCGGCGTCCACTTAATGGTCAACGTTTGGATATGCTGATGCAGACTCAAATAGCCTGCCATCAGCTCTGCCACATCCTTGGGCAACACCTGCACATTGTTCTTGCCATAGAGCAGCGTGGCCTTTGCATTCTGATGCAGTGACTCCACATAGTCCTTGGCCACAGTGGACGAGGACATCGACTTGAACGAACAGCTGCTGGCATCATCCGAGCTGGTGTTCAGACTCCGCTTGAAGTTTATAATCGGTGGTCTCGAACAGGTGGACGAGGAACGACGACAACTGATCCGATGACGTTGCACCTGACAAAATTATGCACATGTTGAAATTATTCCGTAAATCATTATTATATATATATATATATATATATATGTATATGTATGTGTTTTCTTGTATTCATTATTGTTGCTTTCATTCAATTTAACAGCAAAAGAAAAGGGTTTTTGAACAAGAAGGCTGTCAGATAAACAAAATTGAAAGCTGTCAATCTGTCAATGTAAATTCAATTCTCGGTCTATACCTTTTGAACATTTCAAAAGTCGAATATTGAGAAGTTGTCATATTTGAGACATCTATAAAATTGTCTGCTGATTGCCACAAAGGGGACAGATTATGTTGGATTGTGCTAACAGGGTCTAGATTGTTGCTTAGTATGTTTTTTCCAATATTGCTAAAGGTTTTTGCTGTTGTGACCAGTTGAAATTGACAGAGAACAATATATATGTTAATATTGCAGAATTCGAATCCATTAATCGGATGAATTCTTGCCTGAACCATCTCATTCTTAATTTAGTGCTAAAAATTTAAATACAGTCTAAATCGAAAGCTTTAACCTAACAACAAATCTGGAAAGGATTGTAAAAATACTAAGGCAAAAATATTTTGCTTCAAAGTTAGCGAAATCATGGCAAGTCGGTTAAGTGGTTTGTGTGCTTTAGCCAAGAAGATTGGTCATATTTCAAGAATGCTTTTCAAGATGTATATACTGAGGATGCCACAATGATCTCTATTTGCTATATATATGTAGCTGGGATGCTCAGATGCTTACCAGCTCATCGGCATGCGGATCTGTCCAGTAGTGATCTGCAGTTTTGGCCCGTGTAAAGTCCAGGGCACAGGGACCGACCAGCAAGGAGCTGAGTATGGAGCCATAATCGGGATCGGCCACAAGGGAGTCGCGATCATAATAGCTCTGAGCATTGCTCACCAGATACTCAATGATCTTGTTCAGACGCTTCTCAAACAGGGCCAAGCGTATCCAGAGATATCTGAAAGGGAAGTAAATGATATTACCACAATGGACAAAATAAGATTAAGACGTGCTGCTCCTCACTTCATTGTTGCCAGCGACATGCTGGAGTTGCTGGCACTAGCGGAGACTGATGAGGCCGTTACGGATGTGGAACCGGATGCGGTTGATGTTGTTGCGTTCGTGGTGGACATGGAGCTGTTGCTGCCCTTCTTGAGCATGGGCGGTCGATTGAAACTGTCGCTGCTCGAAGACGAACGCTTATTGGGATCACTGGCCTCGATTGACTGCACCATTTTGCTTATATGCTCCGCCTCAGCACAAGTCTTGGCTATCTTGTGCAGCAGTGCTGTCGTCGACGAGGTCTTGAACAGGCCGAGAGCACGTCGTCGTAATCCCTGGCTCAGGCAGGCCTCGACGGCGGCGCAGAGCGAAGTCACCGAGCTGCTCTCCTCGTGCACGTACTTTTTGGTGACCGCCTCCTCCATCAGTTGCTTCACCTCCTTCTTAACGCTGGCAATAAGCCGCTCCTTAAAGTCGGCGCCATCTGTAAATATCAGCGGGCAAACACACCGAAAAGTAAAAAAAAAATAATACAGAAAAGAGTCAACATTAACTTTTGGCTTCCAACGGTGCACGCTACGCGAATCTCATAAAAGGAAAACCCCGCGGGGTCTTAAAACAAAATCACAGCAATGACGCCCGTTTCCTATAGTGGCAGCTGCCCTTTTTGCCATCCCGCTCCCTTGACATGTCGCCATTACGCGCTGAAAGTCAATATGCTCAACATGTGCTGGCAGCACTCTGAGCTCCCCTCCATTTTGTTGGCCATCCGAACCTCCCACCCACCCCCACCAAAGCAAGGAAATTAAAACAGGCGCCCCGTGTGCCCAGTCGCTGACCAGGGTACGGCCATACCTAACTACAGCTACGAATGCTAATGGCATTTGCACTCAAAGTGCCTCCGGCTACTTATAATTTAATTTTCATTAATTGTTTTCCACATCTTCCTCTTTCCTTTCCCCTCCCCATCCTCATCCTCATCCATATATATAAATATATTTCAATATACATATTATTTTTTGTTTAAGTGTGCTTCAGTACGCCTTTAAATTGCAGTCACTTGGGAATCATTTGCGAAAATTAAACAATTATGCACAGTCTTTAAAACTATTAAATAAGTTTTCTTTTAAGAAGAAAATTCTCGATGCACTGAGAAAAATATATATATAAAATGATGATTTCATTCCTTGTATATCTTTTTATAATTGAGTTGAAAAATAAGCGGAGAGATTGCGAGATTGAGATGTTGGCTCGCAACTTAGCTTCATAGTCTGTGACTGTGCAGAGAAGATAGCAACTAAATCTGCCTAAGAAGATAATGTGTAAGATGCCAGACCTTGACATTAATCGTATCTATCCAGTTTTCTGCTGCTGACTGCTATAGTCTCAGGCTGAGCGTAATGAAAAGAAAGCATCCTGCGGCATCCTGAAGCTGCCTGCTAATGGCATCAACATAAACAGTTGTAATTATATATATATAAACTAAATATGTATATATATATATGTATTTGACCATCTAGTCTTCGTTGCTTACTGCTGCAGATTGAGTCTAAGGATAAAAGATTGTGTTGCATGAAAAGATTCCACGGATGGAAAATGAAATGGCTCATCGCTTAAGCAGAAATTAGAGCAGACAGCAATGGGGCAAATATGTGAGTAAAGCTGAGACTGTGGCGAGTCCTTAGCTTAATCACCACAAGAAATGCTAAGCGCCCAACATGCAACACATATTTGTTAAACATATTTACACATTCCCATATTTATGCAGACAGATTGCAAGAACGAAACCACACGCTGGTTAAAAGTTGTGTGTGTGCCAGACATGTGTGTGTGTGTGTGTGTGAAGACGCAGATGTTGTTGCCGCCAGTTCAGGGGACACAGTCAGCAGGGTGCTGTGGCCATTATGTGTCGGTCTGGCGACAATACGCTGTCTGCTATGCATTGAACAGCGGGTGGGGGATGCGTAACGAGTGCAACTCGCTGCTGGATAGCTGGCTGGCGTCACTAGCTCCAAGCACAGGGGTTGGCTGTGGTGGAAGGGGGGTGCGGTTTGTATTGTGGGCTGAACAATGTGAGTTAACTGCTCTGTTATCATATGCACATTTGCCGCAGTTTTCTATGGCTTGCAATTAGTATTTAAATGTGAGGTGCACATCAGCAGCAGAGGACAAAGTTTTAATAAACTAATTTCCAGTTGGAAGTCAATCATAATATGCATACCCATCCGTACATATTGTACACACCCGTACATCACGTACACACCCGTACATATCTCGGCAAGAAATGCTACTTTTTGCATCTTCCAAATTCATATCTTATATATATTTTGTCTACGTTTATTTTTGATATTTGAAGAGGAAGATGGAGGGATAGATCAAGCGTACTTTTGCTACTTTTTGCAATTTAAATATTTATTTTTCGTATACATATTTGTTGTGGTGTATGAGTGTACATAACACATAGATAATTGTCGGTTACTGCCAATGTCATGAGCGCAAAACTTTTTACGATGACATTGGCACGAGGACAAACAACGGTCCACGGTCCCAGAGCTGGTGTCGAAGGGGGGACGCGGTGAGCAGCCCTGTTCTATGTACAAGTCCCAATACCCACGGGCAACATGCGGCGTATGTGTAATGTTCGGAAAACTTTGAGATTAAGGCAAGTTTCTTAAAGTTACCAACCAGCACTGAACTTGAGACGGCTGTGCAAGGCCACAAATTGAATCAAAGCTTATCCAATTTGAAATCTGCGCATCCCAATTGAAAATCATGGCTAAGTATCAATTTAACTAGCAGCCATTGTAAATTCATTAGGCCACAAAACCCAAATGCCAAATTGATGACTTAAAGGGCTTAAAATTGTATCAGCTCCTACGGCAAGGATTTAAACTAGCACACGCTCACAAGCACTCCACATTTTTAAATAAATCCGCATAATTCTATTTTAGCTCAAATTTAATTTTATTATTTATTTATATATATATATATATATATATATATATATATATATTTATTTATTTTTTTGTGCAGCAAGGGACCGGAAACTCGATTGGTTATGTATTTTGGGCTGCTGCTCGCTGTCGCCGCAAATGATTTGACCCTTGAATGTCATGACCCGGCTCGATTTCGTTGTGGATTTCGATACGGGTGCCAGGTGAGCACATTGCACTTAACAAAAACAGTATTTTTTCACCTTTATAAAATGAAAATTTAATTCTGATTTATATAAAATTAAATGCAAACGAAATATTAATTTTTCTGACAGCTGACCCATTGGCGCAAGTTAATACATTAACCAAAGTGGTAGGGTAATAATTAAAAATTATATATATTTATATTGATATCGTATTTTTGCAGTGCACACGCATACATATAGAGTATGTGCATATATATATACGTATGTATATATAAGTCTGGGTATAGAGTCCATGAATTTCTCTTTTAGCATACGTGAATTGCAATATCTGTTTATTTGCCTCATGAGTTTTATTTAGCTGGCAACTATTTTCATGGAATGAAGATAAACACTTAATTAGACACAAACAGGCAAAGGCAGAGCCACAGGCAGCGGCACAAGCAGAGGCAGAGGCAGACGCACAAGCAGAGGCAGAGGCAGAGGCAGACGCACAAGCAGAGGCACAGGCCCCGGCATGGAGACCCAAGGTTGTGAGCTAGATTTGGGTGCGTATTCCAGCTCTTGGGATCACACGACAGATGTGTTATTGTTTTTGTTGCTGTTGTTATCGCTATTGTTCGTGACTTTGTTTCAGCTGTGCGTTGCTAAATGAGCTTCATCTACTATCAGCGACACTAACAACAACAACAACAACAGCAACAACAACAACTGCCACCAAAATAATGGAGACAAAGCCCGCATGAAAATGTACTAACAAAGTCCACACACATACGTATACGAAATGCGACTGTGTGCGTACATTAATTAGAGCCAAAAGTAGGTGTGTATATTATATACATATGTATGTAAATGTATTTGTATATAAGTATATGCTTTCATTTTATATATGTATGTATGTGCCGTACACAAACTGCATCACTCACGAAAAATGTAGCCTACTTTTTTGGGCATTTCTATACATACGAAGTGTGAGACACTGTATATATAAATATATATATATTTTGGAATATATCAGAGCGACAGCTGTTGGTAGCATAAGGTCAGCTTTTTGGACATGTCAGCGAGTGAATTTAATTAAATCACTGCTCATCCTTAACAGCAACAACAGCTGCCAGCGCATATTTCCAAGTGCACTTCGGGCACTGATTTTCCGGCTCATTTCCATTTTCAACTAATTACAAATCCACTGCCCAGCTGTGTGTGTGTGTGTGTGTGTGTGTGTGTGTGCTTGTGGGTTTGCGTGGGCAAGCTGCAATTTTATTTCGCTTGATGCACAATCAGGTCTCGACGTTTAGTTCAGCTGAAGTTCATAGGTCAATGCAGGGTGCACTTAAACAAAAACTTGAAATTCCAAGCACAAGTTTCAGATGCCAATATTCGTTGTAAGTTTGCCAATACGAATTACACAACTTGATTGAATTTCCAAGAACTTGCAATTCTTAGTAGTTCCATCTGACGTCAGTGTTCTTGCTATAGAATTTAACATCTTAAAAAAAAAATAAACCAGTAAGAATGCTCAGGTTCAGGGAGGCCGACTAGGCCATATCATCTATAAGGATGATAAAAAGAAACTAAAGATATATACATTCTCGAGTAGAAATATATATCTTGAACATTTCTTTTGCTATCGAAAGTAGATTTATGTCAATATTCACGAAACTTGAAAAGTTATATTTAAAGTGAAATAAACTTGATTTGTTTTCCAACATTTCGTCTCTATCTCAAATAGTCTCTGAGATCGGCATAATCATATAGTTGGGCACAACTTCAGTATACCTTTGTGGCGGTTTTCAATGGGCTTTAGGTAAAAAAAAGAATAAGGCAGGAAAGAAAAAGTCGGCGGCTATTAAATGAGAAGTACTTAGTAAAACGAACAACTTTCTGAAATCATAATAGATTTAGTTAAATACCACAAGTATATATAGTAAAATTAACAACTTTCTAATCTAAATTGTGATATCTATACTACTACTAATATATTATTAATCTATACATGTATATTATAATTTCTGGATAAATATATATATAATTAATCAATGTCATTTCAATCGCATTGAATTTTAGTAGATAAAGAAATTGATTTTTTCCTTCTTGTCTGATTTAGTTTATCAATTTTTGTTGTTGTTTTTTTTTTGTTGTAAAAAGGTTGGATTTGAATCGCATGATATCGGCAGTTTTTTATATGTTGATTCTGGAGTAGACTTTTTTTTTGGGAACTGTTGAGTCTCAGATTATCAGCTAGTCGAGCACTTAAGTGTTGTTTTGCTGTTCGTCTATTTGGCCACATGCTGGAAGGTAACTGTCGGCTTAACGGTAATATTAATGATGGCCAGACGACAGTGAATTGTAATTTCAAATGGCAGGCAGCAATTCATCGGTGGGGAGCAAGGTGTTGGCAGGACATGTGCCTCGGCACACGCAAGAAAGAATTACGGGGACTGTCGTTAACGTTTAAACCTTACACATCTTGAAGCTGGCTGTTTTATGGGGTGTTAGCCGAACACGCGCCAATAAACGTGCCTGTGCACTTGCCCCAAAAGCATGCAGTGTGTGTTCATGCGACAGACATTTAGTTCGCTGCTCTGCAAATGTCAACTGGTTGACTCCATGCGTTCGCTTTGGAGGACATAAATACTAGATGATGTGTGACGTATGTTGGTGGGAGAAAACGACATGTGCAGATGAGATTATACAAGATATATATACATACGAGTATATATATATATATGATATCTCTATATGCTGCTGAGCATGATTCACGATTTCTTTTTCCATTTTTATATTATTTTTTTGCTTTGCACAATTCCTGGAAATTTGCACTGCAGTCGTTGACTTTCGCGTGGGAAGGGTCTGCCATTTGACATTAGCTAAAAATAAATGCCACAATTGCTAATACAGCGCTTGGCAATTAGTTGGGCAACATTTGTGTCCTTCTAATTAAACTGAAGCACCCCCAACTAACCTTGTGCATCTGAACTCAGCTGTTTAGCTGTGTTTGCCCGCTGCGCGTTTTTGCCGGCTTTGCTATTTTGATACACGCCCCTTCAGTACTTGAGAAACGCCCACGAGCTGGAGTTAAGCAGAAACATAAACAAACGCCCACAATTCACTTTTGCAGTCTGCCCCCATTGCCAGTTTTGTATCATTGCGAAATTATACCGACTATTGTCATTTCATTCATAAAAGGATTTATCCGCGCACTTAAGCATTCTTGGCTTATACAGCTCTTGGCTGTTAGCTGTTAGCTGCACCCCAAAGATAAGCGTACCAGTTGCAACCAGTTCTGCGCTAGCAACCGGCGTAGGTCAAAGTTGACTTCCATGCTTAATGACCCTGATGCCGCTTATGATGCGTCATTTGCACTGTGAGGGGACTTTAGATTAAAACCAACCGCTAATTGCACATGAGTCTGCTGAGCTTTCACTTTTTAACTTATGGCCAGGTAACAGTTTTGGCAATAAACATGGCAAACAACCAAATACAAATTTATCAGCTGAAACTGTGGAACACCATTAATTAAACAGCCGATTTTCAATCTCATATTCGGCATGCTAGTTTAGCAATTTAATAACAGAAATAAAATAAAAGAAATGTGCAGCAAATCTGCTCAGATTTCTGATATTGCAACATGCTGCTGCTGCTGTTGATGCTGCTGCCACTGGTGTGTAAGCTCAACCCAGATTACCACATAATTTCAAGGTGTTCTATTACAAAAAGCAACAAATCCACACAATATACCTACGTGTTATACATACATACATATATATATATAGCTATATATATAGCTATATACATATATATATATATATATATATATATTACTTATGCACTTGTGAACATGTCTATGATTATGATTGTGGCCTTGATGATGGATTACAGATATATACACTGCCCGCAATCCGATTAAAGGCAATCGTGCTTATAGAGCTAAGAACTGTACCAAGCCTAACGGGATCTTGTTAACGGTGCTGCTTCTACCGTTAGTTTTTTCCAAGATTTTTGCATATTTGTATTTTTTGAGCTAGTTTGAGTGCGAAATTCGATTAAAGTCAGTCACTTTCTAGCCTTCGGAAATGTAAGTGGGGCGTCATATGGAATTTCATTGAATGGGACAATAAAGTATACATATTTATTCAATATTATATTATATATATATGTATATAGGTAGAAAAAGATTAGATTAGCACACAAAATATGATTAAATGTTGCAAATGCACATGTGTTCTGTCCTGGCGTGCCATTACGTGAGTGGTTTTGGGATAAGGATTCGTAGCTTTTAGATCACCCGACCTGAATCCCACAGAGAACATGTGGGGACACCTGTTCCGTCGACTTCAAGTGGGTAATCGACAGTTTGAAACAGTTGAACAGCTACGGAGACTGCCCTTAAGGAATGGTCCAAAATCCCATTATTTGAGTTCTACAAAATTATTAAATCGATGTCAAATCGGATATATTTAGTTATAAAAAAATCTGGAGATTGTTATTTTCATGTGATTTCCATATATTGTTAATTATATTTTTTTCACCTCTCTTAAAAAAAAATGAATAAAAATTTTATTTTAATGGTAGAAATTTAATTCCATTTTTATTTGACGTTTATTAAAAGCAGCTAACTTCTGTGGAACAATAAAAAAATGTTAAAAAATGTACTGTCATTTTTATAAGAAGAAAATCAAGTGCCGTTAATCGAATTTCGCAGAGTGTATATATATATATGTACATATATAAATATATGGAATTTAAGTACCTGCAGTTGTTAGCACCATTTTGTCAGCTACAAAGCTGTGAAGCTTTTCACTTTAACACACTCGCGCGTAAAAAAAAATATATATATACATATATTTGTATATGTTTGAGTGTGTATATAGTATGTATGCTATGTAGTCTGTCTGGTTTTTGATTACTGTTGCTGTTGCTGTTGCCGTTGCCGTTGCTGTTGCCGTTGCTGTTGCTGTTGCCGTTGTTACTGTGCGGATGCGGTTTCCGTTCTGGCTTACTTAGTGTTGTGGCTTCTGCGTAAGTGTGTCCTGTTTACAATAATATTGCGAGTTCTTTGCTTTCACTTTTCACTTTCACTGGGCCAACGCAGCCTGTCCTCTCTCCTGCTTTGTCCTGGCCTGCCCTGGTCTGCCCCGTTCTGGGTTGCTGTGGTCTGGCTGTCCTGTCTTATTTACTAGTTGCTGGCTGACTGCGCTTTATAAATAATTTGGCATGCTGCCGCTGCGGAGCAACGTTCTCTGTTGTTGCTTCTGCTGCTGCTGCTGCTGCTACTGCCATTGCCAAAACCAATGCCTTGGAGCATAGAGCAGCAGAGAGGGGTGCTGCGGCGTGGAGCTTACTAAATGAGGACTAATACTGTGGATGAACAAATTTCCAAAATTTTTTTTTTTTTTTTTTTGTATGTGTGCTTTTTATGTATGGCTCATTTCTAATGTGTGTGTGTGTGTGTGTGTGAGTGTGTGAATGCCGTCTGTGTGTGTGAATGTGTGTGTATTGTCACAATTTAAGCAAAGGCGTTACGTCCGCACGCCAGCAGCTCGAAAGTATAACTGAAAGCAAGCATTCGTTGCGTTCCACACAAGCGACGACAAAGCTGTTCCTGCTGCTGCTGCTGCTGCTGCTGCTGCTGTTGTTGCTGCTGCCCGTTTGCACCTAGCCGCTTGCCGAACTAGCTTGCCAAATGGATGGAAGTCGAGGCATGGCAGCGGCGCCAAAGCCCTTCTGTCACATTCAACCGTTGTTCAGGAGCTTTTTGCGCTGCCCTTTGACTGTTGCTCTCTCGCTTGCACGCTTGGCATACTTTCTTTGTGTATCTGTATGCGAATATACAGTTAGGTGTGTGTTTCTGTGTGTTTGCGTGTGTGTGTGTGTGTATTTATATATATAAATGTATGTACATGTTAATATGTGCGATGCTGACGTCGAACGCTGCTGCTGTTCAACACATCTTGCCACAAGCAACAGGACAAGCTACCCGGCTTCGGCTCGGTTCGTAGCCTGCCCCAAATTTGGCAGCTACTGTTGCTTCACATTTGCGAGTTTGCGCGCTACGCTTACCCCACCATCCCCACTTCGACAGCCATTGCCACTGCCACTGCCACTCCCACTCCGGCTCCTGTTGCTCGGCATGTCGCGTCACTGTCCCCGGATACCTAACCTGCACACTTTAGATTCATTTGTGCCAAATATTGAAAATGGCACATGGGAGTCTGCCTGCCCCAAAGCAAAACAAAAAAACCAAACCAAACCAAACGAAACGAAACGAAAAGGCCACAATTGTCATCAAGCTGATTTCGAAAGTTGTACGAATTCTTTGCCTGTAACCCTCATCAGATATACCATAATCATAATCTTTATTCAAGCAGCGCCTCACGTTGATTTCCTTTATCGATTTACTGCGTCGAAATTACAACATTTTCAAATTGACTTCAACAGCGGTTGAAGTTGGAGCAGTGGGGGTAATTCTATTAAGAACATTTGAAATGCCTCAGCTCTGAAATGAGCGACAAAAGTGTATGCCAAAAGTCAAATCACAAATATACATCGAGGATATAGTTTTTGCGCCACTTCCGGCCAAAAACGTAAAATACATTTTGTCGCAATACATATACATAAGAAGATTGTCAAAGTCCTTAAAGCCCAGATAGAAATCAGCTGTAAGAATTCATATGAAATTTTGAAAGAGTGCTCAGAATTTTCCACTACCATAAGTTGGTCAAAGCTGAACCGATTTGTCTTTTCTAAACATGGCTTAAATTTTGTGAATACCTCTTATAAAATGTTCAATAAAATGCGAATTTGGTTTGAATTCGCCAAAGTATTTGTAGTGTCAGAATGCTTTCGAATATTGTCGCTAGTTAAGCTAGAAAAATTGCAAAATATTTGAGAAATTTTAACACAAAAAAATTAAAATTTTTTTTTTTTTTTGTGGTGTTGTAAACAATTTAGCATATTTTACATTTATTTGTATAATTTTTCAATTGTTTATATATATATTTATATAGATATATATGTATGTGTACGGTGTATGTTTGTTGTTGGTGTGTATATGTGTGTGTGTGTGTATATGCGTGTGTGTGTATTGTAAAATGTATTCATTTCGTACATTTATTTCACTCCAGCTATGTATAATGGCAATTGTAACTGCTTGTTTATTCTATGCATGTAGTGGTATATATATGTTTGTATATATATATTGAATGCATATGCATGTGCACACATACATGCACACACACACAATTGCACATGCCTGTGTGTGTGTGTGTGTGTGTCGGCATATGGGTTTACGAGTAAATGCTCAGAGATTTTTTGGTTATACTCCAGCTTTAAAGCCATAACATAATATATATTTGTTGTATATAGTGTCTTAAATGTAGATATATATGTATATACCTTTTGTCTGGTTACATATGTATGTGTGCTTACATGCGTGCTAACGTTCTACAGTATTACAATTATATAAAGCGAGAGTTGAGAGTTGTTATTGTTGTTGTTGTTGTTGTTGTTTTGATGTCGGTTTGATATTTCCGCTCGTCGAATTTCTGTATCAAAAGTTGTTCAAATTTTCATCTTTCATCTTTTATTTTCAGGCATAGCTCAAACTTTGACCCGCTGAACCTAGCATTATATAAATTTATAGCTGTTATTTTTCTTATGTCAAATTTCTTTAGCACTTACAAAAATATCAATATTCAAAGAAGCAACAAGAAATCACATTAAGTTTTTTTTTTTTTTTTTTTTTTTGTGTGTTTTTGGTTTTGGGGGGGAATGGAGGAGTGGATGTTTCTATTCACAAAAAGCGTGCTACTCGCGATTATCTATTTAGGTATATACCTATGTATGCTTGCTTGTATATATGTATGTATGTATATATGTACTTGTAGCTGCACTACTTGTGTGTGTGTACACAACAAACCATTAGCCCAGTGGAGGGAGTTTTTGGTGCGCCTGCACTTGCCAGAAAACAGTAATAATGGTAATACAAATAATAATAAGAAACCAATATGTGCTCTAGTCGTGTATGCTCGACTAGCAGATACCCTGTACCCATGCTCACATATATAGGCAATAATTCTTCACTTACTTCAACCACATTTTAGATTTATATAGTTTTTATATGATAACCGTTGAGAACACCATTTGAGTTATTGAGTAGTTGACCAGTTGGTCCTTGGTTTATACATTTGATAGGTACAGGGTATACAAATGCCTGAGAGTAATTCCATTGAAATCGGCGGCTATAACAATATATGCATTAACCATTCACTCATTCTATCTCATTATCATACATTATTGTAGCTAGCAAACAACATTTAAAGATTCTACACAGGACTGCTGCATTATCTATATTCAAACTGGGCGCAGTGCTTACAGATTTGCTCAAAACCGTAATATACATAACGGTTATATATATATATATTATGTACCTATGGCGGTCCGTTTCCAATAACACAAGTCAGCACCAAAACCAATTAATTAGTAGCCTTGCCCCATAATTGCATTATCTGCGTACTCGTCATATAAATAGTAAGGTATATGTATCTGTATATGTATGTATGTGCATGCGTGTTTGTGCGTGTATATATATTAATATATATATATATATATATATATGTTGGATCTGTGATAAATCATAACATGGCATTAACAATTATAGAAACAGTAACTGTTTCGTCTAAAACCCGCCCTTTAAACCCGCACAGCATTGCAGTTAGTACTTAGTGTTTTTTTCTTGTGTATAATAACGCCTATGTTTTAATATATATATATATATACGTATATGTATAAGTTTGTATATGTTTATATAATACAATATTCTCATCTCTGCACATACAAAACGGTATAAATATTATGCATTCGCAATGTAACTGCCTCTAAATAGTTATGTATATATATATATATATATATATATATATATGTGTATATATGTATATGTATTATTTATGTATATTTTATACGTATAAATTTTATATATATATTTTTATATTTGTTTGCGTTTACTGCGTGTTTTGTGGTTTTTTTTTCAGGTCACTACATTTTTTGATGGCTTAGTTTCGTTATGCATTTTTGTCTTTGACTTAGTAAATTGTGTTTCATTGTAATTTGTAATTGTAATTTGTAATTGTAATTGTAATTGTAATTTGGTATTCATTCATTGTTAACAACGTGCCGAGTTGATGCGCTTCTAAAACGATACTCAGCCGGTTATCTAAAATTGGATCGATAACTGATTACTGATTACTGATTACTGATAACTAACTAACAACTGCCCCAAGAGCGTTCGGTGTGCTAACTGTGCTTTTCCTACTCCCTTACTCTCTTACTCGCTTACCCTCTTACTCTCTTACTCCCTCACTCTATCACTCCATTTGTATATAAGACATTCTTAACAGTGTTTGAAACAGTTATTCTCTCTTATTTTGTATTTGTGTATGTTCGTTTCATTGAGTACCATTCAGCGTGCGGTACTCTCGTATAACTAGTATGCAATTCTTAGGTGCTCTCTACTACAACGTCAATACTGATTAGGAAGTACGGATGCTATTTTATTGCATGTGATTGAGAACCGAGCGCTAACCGATTTGTTGAGCCTACAATGTGCTAGTTTATAACTGCTGTGAATCACACTCTACATTCTAATACACATTCTACACTCTACTACACATTCATACACTCACACACACACACACACACATACACTCACACACACACCAACAACACACACATGCACGTATGCAACCAGATAAGCTACGAAGCTAAAGCCAGATCTAGTATCGAATCGCGTCAACTTTGTGATTCCCTAGCAACCTATTTATTCTCAATTATTGTCTGCAACTGCAGGACGAGACTCCGTGATAGCTGCAAAATTGACTGCGCATTATGTCGTTCGGCCATTTCTGAAAGATATATAGAGATATAGTATATTATGACGGATGCATATTTATGTTGATATTACCATTGAAGAATTTGATGACATCCGTAAAGTCCATGCTGTTGGACAGAATAATGTCGCGATAGGTCTCGAGCAGAGCCAGTGCCAGGAAGAGCACAAAATTACCGGAGGCAATGTGCTTGGCCGCCCAGATGACCTCCCAGGTGGCAAAGACATCGTCATAGATGAGCTCGCGCTTGAAGTCCAGGAGGAACCAGCGGTAGCAGAAATAGAAGTGCGTATAATCGCCATTCGAGTCCATCAAATCGTACATCTCCGAGTCGAGTATTTGAATGAGTGAGCTGTAAGCAATCGAAACGATTATGATTATGAATACATATAGATCGATATAGATCGACAGATAGATGGATAGATTAGTAGCACTCACCGCATATTGGCAAAATGCATGTCCATGGCACCACCGCTGGGAAAGTTCTCGATCATGCGCTCCATGAGCTTGCAGAAGCAGCTGTAGCTGAGCGACTCATCATCGAAGATGACCAGCAGCGGAGCGACCAGATCGCACATGCCCTGCATGTAGCCAACGTCCAGATGCTCCCACACATACGTGGATATCACATTTCGCAGCTTGTCCAGATTCTCGTTGGCAAAGTACCAATAGTTGCGATCGCAGCGCTGCACATCCTTCTCGATTCGATGCAGATTCAGGCCAAACTGCTCCAGCAGCTCCACGCTGTAGACGCCACCGTTGGAGCTGGCTGGTGAGACGCAGGCGGACTTGGGCTCCTGTAGGGCATCCAGAGAGGCGACGACTGTGATGTCTTCGTTAAGAGGCGACATTAGGCTCGTTTTGCGTGACGTAAACTCCTCGGTGGGCTCGTCGTCATTACACTGCACGTCGAGATCATCCAGCGAGGCAGCTTCCGTAATAATGACTGCTGTTGCTGGATGTTCCTCATCGTGGCGCAGATCGTCGGCGCTGTGAAATTTACTTAGCTGACCGTAGCGCTCTCCATCTGTTTCTGCATTCGATTCTGGCTCTGCGGCTGGGTCCACTTCCTCCTCGTCTAGAACCTTGGCATCGCCAAGATCGGCGAACTCATTGCCCACTGTCTCGTAGCTGCTGGTGGAGGGTGAACTCTTAATACTTAGCATCAGGATATTGCCACT
Organism: Drosophila imparisetae; assembly: GCA_035042265.1. Taxonomy (NCBI): domain Eukaryota; kingdom Metazoa; phylum Arthropoda; class Insecta; order Diptera; family Drosophilidae; genus Drosophila; species Drosophila imparisetae. Next base: position 1,936,035 of record JAWNLP010000147.1, read on the forward strand.
GCAGTCGAGGGTCAAGCCCAGATCACCCTCAGTTTCCGAGTCTCCAAAACAGTTCTCCTGCAAACGCAGCGGTTCCATGTCATCGATATTCTGGAACTCTAGCACCACCTGCTCGCTGAGCTGTGCCATTCCAGTTGTCTCCTCTTCCACTTCCACTTCCAATTGCACTTCCGCTTCCACGACAACTTCCTGTACCTGCTCCTGCTCCTGCTCCCCATCTGGGGTCTGATCATTGTACTCATCACCCGGATCGGATATATCCGAAAAATCGTTATCATCATCAAATACATCGTTCTCGCCCTCGACCAGCTCGTCGGTCAACTCCATCTGGAGCACCAGCTGCTGGCCATTGCCATTGGGCAAAAGGTTATCCGTAGCCTTGTCATTTGCATTGGCCGCCAGCCGTGCCTGCTCCGCACTCAATTTGGCCACCGCCAGTGCCGTCTTCTCTTTCTCCCGCTGGCGCACAATTGCCTCCACGGCGAGCCATTCGCTCATTGTGGTCTCATAGTAGTGTTTGCAGGTCTCATCCTGCTTCTCCCGCTCCGCTGGCGTCGAGCCGAATGCATAGTGTCCAAGCAGATAGGGCCACACCTCCTTGCGCAGCTCGTGCTCCACTCCGCCAAAGTAGACCAGACGATACAGCTCCAGTTCACCAGCAACGACGCCATCCACATGCATCGCCTGCCATTTCTGTCTGGTTAGACCCTCTTCATCCGCCGCCACTGGAAAAGTGAGTAGAATTTACAGTTCGTTTAAAATACAGCTTTAGGTGAAGTTTCACTCACAATCTGGTGTGATGCGACCATTGACCAGGCCAGAGAGATGAGTGCGCACTGTGGATAGATGGCGACAGTAGGCCAGCCAGCCGTAGAAGGCGCGCGAGATGATCTGGCGACGCATCGTAGAGCAGACAAGCTCAATGCTCGCCGTTTGGCTGGCCTGGATCAATGGCGGATCGGGATTGCTGCTCTGGTCAATGGACAAGCTCTTGCTGGAGCAATCGCTGCTGCCGGTGGTTGAGCAGCTGCCAAGATGCCTGCGTCGAGGACTGGAACGACCCAGCTCCAGTATGGGATGCGTAGCCACTAAAGAAGAAAAAAAACCATTACATTTGCTTTGTGGAAGATGGCCAAATTGCTTACGGAACTCCTCGTGCTGACTCTTGCTGACCACGCGAAAGACATAGTCGATGGGCGTCTCATCGCTGGACGACTCCATTACCGAGGGCAGAATGTGCCGTCGCACGCTCTTGGGCCAAGGGAAGAGCTTGCCAACGCCGCGCTGCGACCAGAGTGGCGGATCCAGTTGGCCATGTGGCAGCAGACCCGTCTCGAGACAGCTGAGGAACGCCTGCAGATGTCCGCCTTCTGGGAAATGTATGGGCGGACGCTGTACGCCATCTTGGCCAACCAATATGATGGTGCCGCCAGTGTCGCCGCCACGATTCTGATGGCAATGCACATAGACAATCTCATCCACATTGATGTTGAGCGCATAGCCCCAATAGAAGCTCTTGTCGCTGCCATCGCCATCGTTGTAGCCGTTCATCAATTGATTGGGCGTCCATTTGATCGTTAGGGATTGGATGCTCTGGTGCAGGCTGAGATAGCCCGGCATCGGTTCGGCGACATCCTTGGGTAAGACTAGCACATTGTTTTTGCCATAGAGTAGAGTGGTGCGCGAATTTTGATGCAGCGACTCCACATAGTCCTTGGCCACGCTTGCCGGCGAGGAGGCCTTGAAGCTGCCGCTGCTCGTGTCCTCCGAGCTGGTGTGCAGGCTCCGCTTGAAATTGATGATGGGCCGATGACAGGTGGGCGGCGTGCGATTGCCCGAACTGATGCGATGACGCTGCACCTGAAAAAGAGAGACAGAGAGAGAGAGAGGAACGATTATAACTGATGAGTAATCTTTCATGCTAATTAATTGTGTGTAGTTACCAGCTCATCTGCGCAGGGATCAGACCAGTAGTGGTCGGCAGTCTTGGCACGTGTGAACTCCAGGGCACAGGGACCGACCAGTAGGGAGCTGAGTATGGAACCATAATCGGGATCGGCGACCAGGGCTTCGCGATCGTAGTAGCTTTGCGCATTGCTCACCAGATGCTCAATAATCTTGGCCAAGCGCTTCTCGTAGAGAGCCAAACGTATCCAGAGATACTTGCCCAGCGCTGTGGCAGCACCATTGGAGCCCGATAGCGGGACAACCGTATTGATGGTCGTCACGGAATTGCTGCTGCTGTTGCTGCCCTTGCTGAGTAGCTTGGGCTTGATAATGCTGTCGCTGCTGGAGGACGAGCGCTTACCGGTAACCGCATGGCTCTCCTGGGCCAGCTCCAGTTCCAATAAGCGACGACTCACATAGTCCGCTTCGGGACAGATCTTGGCTATCTTCTGTATTAGCGCTGTCGTCGACGACGTTTTGAACAGGCCCAGAGCACGGCGCCGCAGGCCGTGACTGAGACAGGCCTCGACGGCGCCGCAGAGCGAGGTCACCGAGCTGCTCTCCTCGTGGATATACTTCTTGGTGACAGCCTCCTCCATCAGCTGCTTAACATCCTTCTTAACGCTGGCAATCAGACGCTCTTTCAGCTCGCATTCTGCATAAATGTAGCAATAATAGTGTAAATAAGTAAAAGTTCCACAACTACTTTATAAGCTGCTCAAGAGTAGGCAACACATAAGAGGGCAACAGTTCATCCCCCACTACAATTACGGTTCTGCTCCGACCCTGGATCGGGCTTGATTGATGACACAGCGAAGCCGCCTCAAACGCATAAGCTATAGTCCAGGCTGATTGTCAATCATTTTCATCATTGTCATCAGTGTCAATTTCGTTCCTGCTCTGCCCTATGCACATTTCTTGCTTACTTGCTTGATATGAGACAGATCTCAATAATAATGAAAATAGGAAATACAATGGAAAAGATTTGGTATGAAGTATCTCAAATATTTTGAACTGACGATCGAATTTTTCATCGTCTAACTATCCACTCAAGTAACGTTCTGGTAATTTCATATTATAGAACCTCAAATTGGTTAAGGTATTCGAAACACCAACTGAATATTAATTTGTTCATTTCCAAGTAGGATATATGTATATATTGAAGTGGTGTGGAGCTGAATGATTGGACTCCAATCAATACTTCCTTGCTATAATTAAATGTCAATTACGGGATTCCTGCATTTCTATTGATGCATTTTGAAGTGGGATACGAGTTGAGTCAATTTGTGGATCGATAGTCTTGTAAATATTTAAACAACAACCGCATATTAAGTTAATTGGCAATAGGTACTTTTGAAATAGCCAGCGCACATTTGAATTACGCTTTAACTATCCGGAAACAAAGAAACCACAGAAACGGGCAGGATACGTATAACCTTGACTCGGTGCATGGAAAATAATAAAATAATGGCGAAGACATAATTAAAAATGAGAACGAAGGAAACCTTTGGTGTAACGTAAACTAGACAACGTGTGTGTGCGTGTGTGTGTGTGTGTGTGTATACCTATTGCAGGGTGTGTTGGTTGGTTGGTTGAAGGTGAGCATGGGTAAGCGGATAGGTGTAAGCTACACCTGCGACGCACTCTCTTGACCCTGAACAACATAAAACAGCTGATGACAGCCAAAGCTCGCCGAGGGTTCGCGCTGTGCGCGAGAAAGATGGCGTTTGCTTACGCATAGCCGTCACTGAGTGCGAGAGAGGGCGTGCAAAAGGGATGGCGAATGTGAGCATTGCTTGGGAGGTTCCTTGCCTTTTAATTTGATGTCCGTGCCACACATATACCAGCACCCTCTTTATCCAACACCATATTGTAAATGGAAGCTGGACCCAAACATATGTTTGCCACCCCGTCAGAAACTTACACACGCACACAGACACAGACACACACACACGCATAGAGTGAGAGAGACAGAGCAAGGAGGGCTTAGAGCAAGATAGAATGATGCACCTTGGCCATGAACACAATGGGTAACGAGCTTCAGATTACTTCAATAGCCAACCAATTTGTTAAATGACATAATAAATTTTGTAAACAGACACAGGTGAGTAGCGGAAATGCAATTACCGTTCCGCGGAACTATCATTAAACACCGATATCTGCTCAATTAGCCCGACAAAGGCTGCGGTTTGCTCTGGTCTGTTCTGGTTTGGACTAGCCGCCGTCTCAGCAATCCTTGTACACAACCAAAGCACACAACCACAACACAACAGCTAACGACGGAAATTGATGAATGCAAATTTGCTCGGCCTTGAACTTTTGCATTTGTGCGTTGTGTGAATGCAACAAGCTGCAATGCCGCCAACACTCTCCCTGTAAGAATGCGTTACTTAATTGGCTTCAATATTAAAAGGGTGCGTGGGCAGCCCCGGACTGAGACTTGAGGACTGGGTTGCATTCTATGTGGGTGGAGTACAAGGAGACGAGCAGATGGAGCATCGCTTGTAAGTGAAGTGAACTCATTACTGGTAATGTGCCGCCATTTTGCTGATTGCAAAGTGCAGGCAATCACTTATTCTGAGAGCATATTATATTTACTAAGAGTCCCTTTTAGGATCAAATATATATATATAAGTGCACTTATTCTAAGATTTAATTAAACTTGAAAGGGATTGTCTTAGAAAATGGGACTTTGAATACGGGCAATTAATGCAGCTTAGCTTTTAATTATTCATTGTTATTCATCATTAAATTGATACATGTCGCGCAATATTGATTGTTAATTATTATTGATTACTTAAACTTATTGAATTGACACTTGATAAGTAAATTGACATTGGTTATGAATTAGAGACGATAAAACGATCGAATTTCAACATGAATTTAATTTTGTTTTACATTAATATCGGGCAGTGAAACAATCACTAAAAAACCATTATCAATAATCAGAGAACTTTGCTTTGATTTACCAGCAACATTCGCCATTTGCCAGTCACCTCAAAGTATGCTGCAAAAAGCGTATCGGTATTACGGCCACACATACATATATCATACGGACACATACATGCACATGCGTATTAACAATATATACATATAATCTCACACACACGCACACACCGTAAATTACAAAAGTTGTGTTCTTCGAAACTTTCGATAGACTCGGCATTTATCTTGCAGAACGTAAAATCATTTCGTTTGCTCACCTTCAACTCCGACGCTTTCTAGTCATCAAAAACACATTCACACAGACAACGCTTACACTCAGAAAAAAGAAAGCCAATTTTGTGCTCAAATAGAAGTGCAAACGCTATCAAAATCTGGTTTCAATTCATATTTGAAGAAGCGCTCTCTGTAATACCGAAGTGTAAAACTGATAAGTTAATTATTATCATTGCAAATTTAAACAAATAGATATTGTTTAAATCAAGAACTTGTAAACTTGAAGTAAGTTGCTGGGCTCTTATGGTCGTATTCAATTTCTTAAACCAAATGCTGGTATAATCTTAAAATAAAACCATATCAGCTTGAATCAAGTCAACGGAACAAAAATACTTGTTATTTATTCAACGCCAAAAGCTGATTTTGAAAAATTGTAAATACTGACTTTGCTTGTTTTTTCGAGTGTAAATATACAATGCGTACATATGTATGATAATTGGCATTGCTATCTTTTTTGTTGCCATTCTTCTTGTTGTTGTTGCTTTGTGTTGTGTTTGGTTATGGCATGGAAAAGAAAAAAAGAAAAGGAAAACCTGCAAAAATGTTTCTCACTTACCGTTATTGGCATCGCTGTTGGCGTTGGAGGTGCCACCGCTGCTGAAACTGTGTAGCATATTCATTTTACTCGTTGTATGTTGTACGTGCCTCGCTGTTAGCCACCAGGCTCCCGATATTTGCTGCTGCTGCTACCGTCTGTTCTTCTTTGCCGTTATTTTGTTGTTGTTGTCGTTCGTTTTGCGCCTCAATATTTGGGGATTATATATGTATGCATGTATATGTATATGTATATGTGTATGGGCAAATATTTTCAGTTTCAGTTTTGTTTATGCGTCGCCGTTGTTAGTTGCTCTTCTCTGTGATACGCATTCTCTGTTGCTACTCTCACTTTCTCTTTCTGTTGCTCGGCTGCTCCTCTCTGGCTTTGTCCCAGCTGCTGGTTGCCTTTTTCTGTCGTTTTTCTTTTTTTGGGATGTGTTGGAGGTATTTATTGTGATATTTATTTATTTTCGTTTGCTATGCAGAAAATCAATTTGTATCAAAATGTATATTCGTTGTATTTATGTTTTGTTTTTTTTTCTGTGACAAGAACTCCATTTGTTGGCTGTGGTATTAGTAAGTGTACAACGCACACAGACACACATAGAGGCGCACACATGCATGCACATATGTGTGTTTGTGTAATTTCCGCACTGCCTACAAATTGCTGCGGCTGCTGTGTGTTGTTTTTGTTGCCGTTTCACTTTCTATAGTTCTTCTCCTTCTTCTTCCTACTTCTTCTTGTTGCTGTGGTTGCGTTAAAAGCGTAGTCAAAAAATAATTACGCATTTGTTCGCATAAGAATGCGAGTAATTAAGCTGAGTGCACACATATTCATTTATACACATGCATACGTATATACGTGTATATATGTATATGTGCATGCATACATATACACAACGATTAACGGATGCTTCACATTTCAGCTGCTTTGTTGTTGTTGTTTTAGTTGTTGCTGCTGTTGCTGCTTCTGCTGCTGCTCTTTGAGTGATGTTTTTGTTGTTGTTGCCAAATGAACGGACCAATATTTTGCCAACTGTCCCGTTGTGCTCAGTTCACTGTGTAGCAAACTTTCAGGGGCTTTCTCACACCATTTTGGCTCCACACTGTGTGCGAGTGTGTGTGTGTGTCGGTATCCGCTCACTTTCTGTTGCTGTCGTTGTCGTTTCTCGTCCGTTCGCCAGCAGCTCCGTTTGTGTACTAACGGAACTTTATTGACACAGGCACAGTCCAAAGCCGCTACCAGCCGCATCACTCGTATTTTATTCGCACGCTTATCGATAAATGACGATAAACTTATCTAAAATGTAGCCTTTGCATTGTTGAGCAAGCGTTTTAGTTGAACTACTAGAAATATGCATATGCAACAAGTATTTAAGAAAATCATAAGACTAGCTCAATATATACTAATTTACTATTTATTTTATATATTACAACTCGGACAACTTTCGTAATTAAAAGCGGAATGCCAAATCTTGAATGCTACTCAATTTTCTTCAATTTTGTATTTATTCAATTGTAAATATTTCTGAAAGTAAACAATTTACAGTTACAAAAGGTGATGTATTTCTGTACTTTTCTATTAGGTACTATAAAGAGGAGGTATCAAATTACATACGCCTACCTATTTTTAAAGGTCGCCAGAAAAGTGGTGAATTTGAAAATTATCTCGATTTTAAATTGCTAATAGTTCTGAATTTAAAATCGAACACATTTTAAATATAACATGCAGAGATAAAGAAATTATTTATATTTACAGAATAATTATGTCGGGTTGCTAAGATCAGATTTCCACAATAATACAAGAAAAGATACCAGAAAACAAGCGACCACTTACGGAATGCCAGTGCGATTAATGGAGAACAACAATTGTGTCACCACAAGCCAGTTGGTGCTGCGTACGGTTTTCGTCGGGCACACGTGATATGTAGATGCCGAAACGCATCTTGCCGCTCTGGATGCGAGCAATGGTCGTTAGGGTGTCGGGGGAACGTTGTCCGGTGCGCTGATTGATGCAGATCATGTCGCAGCGCTGGCAAGCACCATCCACTTGGAAGAGGACATCGCCGATGCGCAGCTGGGCGAACTCCAGCTCCTCGAAGGGCACACCAGTGTCGATGACAATGTTCGACCGAAACCGATCCACGGTCTCGTCCAGCGGCTCCTCAAACTCCAGCGAACGCACCGAGGCGCGATTCACCAGCAAAAATTGCGCCTGATTAACCAGACTGAGCTGCTGTTGGTCGCCCGGTGCACGACGCTGGGCCGATTGGCGCAACAGCCTTAATCCGTCCAGGCCCAGCTGCTGGCACAGCCAATTGGCTACCTCATCGCCGCAATCGTAGCCCTCGACCGGCTGGCGGCACACCTTGCTCCGGCAACGTGCCGAATTCGCGGCCTGATCTGTTACCGAGAGCGGCACACGGACAAACGTTGTGGAGTCGTCGCCATTGAAATGCAGCTCCAGTTGATCGGCAACAATGCGTGGCTGGATCAGGCACAGATCCGTGCAGCGCTTCTGCGTTAGTGCCATGCCATTCAGATCAACGATCATCCACTCGCGATCATACTGCAGACCCTGATCCGTTAACGCAGATGCCGGCATCTTGAGGGCGGCACACGACTTCACCGGATAGATGGCCAACTGAAGGAGATGTGGTCGCAACTGCTGAGCTCGCTGCTGCAGCAGCTTGGGCAGATGCTCGGCCCGCTGCTCAATGAAGTCGAGACGCTGATGCCACTTTACGCTCAAGTAGCTATCGCGCAGCATTTGCAGCATGCGATCCACGTCCTGCTGCCGCGTCATGTAGCCAAAGGAGACACGCACCGCGCCCGTCGGCCGCCCATCGAGCAGATCATAGTAGTCGCCACAGATGCGGCCCGCACGCTTGTAGATCGCATCCATTGCATCCTCGTTGAGCTGCATGAAATGCTGACAGGCGCCCAGATTGCAAAAGCAGCCGGTGCGCAAGAGAATGCGATGCAGTGCAGCCACACAGGCGACCTCACCAAAGCCCACATAATCTCCGGCAGCGGTGCGTACATTGAATGCCACAATTCCGCCCTGCTGCTCGCGATCCTCATAGCCGGCATGGTTATACAGTGTGATAAGTGGAGCACCATTCGGATGCTTCATCTGCAGCAGCTGCTGCTCACAGTAGCGTGCCAGACTGTGCACATGTCGCGATATGCGCTCCATGCTCCGTCCGGGCACCAGACGCTCCACCGTCCGAAAGCCCTGCAGCAGCTCCACTATAGATAGAAAGGGCAGCGTGCCATCCTCGAAGCGCTCATGGAATGTCGAGCGCAACTGATGCTCCATGGTGTGTGGATAGGCAAAGTTGATGGTGCCGCCGCCATAGAAACGCTTCTTTAGCAAATCCGCCCCCCGCTTGCTAACCAACAAGGCGCCCACGCCAGTGGGATAGCCAAAGATCTTGTAGAAGCTGAAGCACACATAGTCCGGACGATGGCGCCCCAAATCCAATGGACTGCTCGCCGCATATGAGGCCGCATCGAGGCAGACATAATAGTTGCTTTGTCCGGGATCTGATTGCAGCTTGCAATCGATGCACTTGCCGGGCTGCTCTAGACCATCTTGCTGTATCTTCTCGATGACAGCCAGCGGCATTTTGTAACCACTAAAATTGCACTGAGCCGAGAAGACGACCAGAGAGTTGTCGGAGTGAGCTGTTGCGGCGGGCGCTGTTGTACCAGCTGGAGCACCATTGTTAAGTACAATTTGATCTTTAGTGAGCATATAGATGCGATTGGCATTCACCAGCTGACGCATGCCCAGCACTGAGGTGTGATTCTCCTGGCAATAGTGAAAGTTGCCATTGGTCCCGAAATCAAAGTGATCCGCCACCAGACGCAGTGCAGCCGATGCATTCGCCGTGAACACAACATGATACTCATCCGCATTCGTATTGAAGAACTCCAAGATTCTGTCGACAAGAAGATTAGCATAATTCTTTCGATGCGATGGGCACTTACTTGTAGCGCACCTGATCCACAAAGTCGCCGGTGACGCGACAGGTGTGCGGATTGCAAAACACATCGCGTTGCAACGTCTGCGCTGCGTCAGACACTTGAGTTTGGGCATATAGCGTGGTGCCCGCATGATCGAGGTAGGTGCTATCTGTGTGAGTAAATTTTACATTATGCTCTTATCAGTATCTGTATCTTAAGTGCAATTATGCAGCACTTACCCGCTAGACGAGTGAAGTCCGCATCGATGAGCGCCTGCTCTTCGGCTGTGAACTCCGCCGTGTACTCGCTCATTATTACGCAGTGGCAATAACTTCAGCGCTGACGCGATTTAGGCGACAACGAGCAAAAAACAGCCGCCAAATTGATCTTGTTTTTTTTAATTACCGATTGCGATCTACGATCAATCGATATTTTTATAATTAGAGATGGTTACACGAAGGGTGTTAAAATATTTATAAATGTTCGCAGTAAAAATGTAAGCATGAATTCGACTAAAAACAGAAGCGTTTGTTACATGATAGTTATTATAATTAAAACCGATTAAGCCTGGCGCATTTTTACATCAATCGATAACAAAGTCAATTTGCGTTGAACGAATACAAATCGAAAATATGGAAAGTGCAACTATCGATAGCAAGCAGCTGCTCGCAAACGATTGCAATCGACACATTAAAAGGCATTTTGTTTTTCTTGTTTTGCTAATTTGTGCAAACGTTTAACATTTGAGTAAATTTCTTCACAATGCCCAAGGAGAAATCGCGACGACGCAGTCGCAGTGGCAGCAGGGACAGGAAAACCTCAAGTGGCCACGGATCGGAGCAGAACCAGAAGCGCAGCCGCGACAAGCAACGGGTGGAGTCCGCAGCCCAGTTGAATCGAGAGCGGGAACCAGATCGCGATAGACACCAGCAGAAGCGTCGGGAGCACCGCAATAGGAGCCGAAGCAGAAGCAGGGAGAAACAGAGGCAGTCGGTGAAGGAGCAGCCGCGACGCAAAGATCATCATCGGAAACGCTCCCCCTCATCCAGCTCCGCCTCGTCCTCCTCCTCGTCATCATCATCCAGTTCATCGTCGTTCGTGGCACCAGCGACAGCTCGGCGTGGTCCACGCAGTCCCGAAATGACCTCAATAAAGCTGCTGCAAACGCTGGAAGAGCGACGTTTACGGGAGCAACAAGAGCGACAGCGCATCAAGGAGCAGCTAAAGGCCAAGGAGACTCCTGAGGAAAAGCGATCGCGTCGCCTGCGCGAGAAACTGGCCAAGGAGCAACGACGTCGCCAGCGCATGGGCTGGGACAACGAATACCAAACGTACTCGAATGAGGATAATCCCTTCGGTGACTCCAATTTGACGTCCACCTTCCACTGGGGCAAGAAACTAGAGGTTGAGGGCCTCTCCAATCTGTCCACGAAAACGGTCGAGGTGCTCTCGCTGCAGAAGCAGCTGGAGAATCGTCGCGAGCTGGAGAAGGTGAAGAAGCGACGCCAGGAACGCGAACTGGAGCGACAGGCACGAGAGGATGATGCCATGCAACAGCAGCGCGCCAAGGAAGCGGTTCAATTTCGCGTATGGCAGCGCCAAGAGGATCAATTCCATCTTGAGCAGGCTCGGCTGCGCAGCGAGATTCGGATACGGGATGGTCGCGCAAAGCCCATCGATCTCCTGGCTCAGTATGTGGCCGCTGGAAGCACGGAGACGGCGCTGGAGGATGCACTCGAGATGCAGATGCATGAGCCATATATGCTGCTGCAGGGTCTACATATGGAGGAACTGGAGGATCTGCTGGTTGACATCAAGGTGTACGAGGAGCTGGAGCAGGGCAGGCACATTGACTTCTGGAACGACATGATCACCATTGTGCAGGATGAGCTGCAGAAGCTGCTCAAGATCCAGCAGAGCGAGGCGAACGCATTGAATCAGCGACGCGACGGCATCCATCAGAGCGTCGTCAAGGATGTGGCGGACATTTTTCGCGGCAAGAACGCCAAACAGCTGGAGGAGATGCGTTCACGCATCGAGGCCAAGATCAGTGGACGTGCCGATGGCGTTGACATTAGCTACTGGGAGAGCCTCTTGTCGCAGCTGAAGGCGCACATGGCGCGTGCCCGACTCCGGGATCGCCATCAGGCGCTGCTACGCGAAAAGCTGCAGTTGCTCAAGTGTGAGAACGAATCGGTCGCCGAAGGAGGAGCCGCAGCTGTTGGCACGGAGCAGTCAATAACAAGCACTGGTCCATTGCCACCGATCAAGCAGGAGGATGACGAGCACGATGAGCAACAACTGACGGTGGAGAGAGAGGCGGAGGAGACGGAGATGGAGGTGGAGCTGCCGGAGATCGATAGCCCGCTGCGGGAACTGCAGAATGCGGTGCGAATGTATCAGCTGGGCAACTACAGTCCCACCTACATACGCGAGGATGACTTCAGTGGACGTCGTCTGACCGCTGCCGATGAGGACAACATTGATGGTGGTCTCTACGCCGACAGCGATGATGAGCGTCGTGTACAGCGCCAGCGTTTGCAGCTCATCCATCCAGAACGGACGGCAGATGCGGTGCCTTTAACGCCACAGGAGAAACGGATGCGGAGCGTGGCGCGCAGGGGGATGCAGGCCGATGAGGCGGAGTTTAGTGTGGAGACAACGCTGGATGCAGTGCCTCAGCTGGCCACGGATAAGTATCGGCCGCGCAAGCCGCGCTACTTCAATCGCGTCCACACCGGTTTCGAGTGGAACAAATACAATCAGACGCACTACGACATGGACAATCCGCCACCAAAGATCGTGCAGGGCTACAAATTCAACATATTCTATCCGGATCTCATGGACAAATCGCAGACGCCGCAATACTTCCTCACGCCCTGTGCCGACAATGGTGACTTTGCGGCGCTCCGCTTCCACACTGGACCACCCTACGAGGACATCGCCTTCAAGATCGTCAATCGCGAGTGGGAGTTCAGCTACAAGCGCGGCTTCCGCTGCCAGTTCCACAACAACATCTTCCAGCTGTGGTTCCACTTCAAGCGCTATCGTTACAGGCGCTAAATTTGCTTCCACGCTCCACTTAAAGAATACCGTAAAAAATGAAACATGATTTTTTTTTCTGAAATTAATCTTAATATTTCTTAAGCCACATTTTACACTTGGAAAAATATTGTTGAGCCCAGAATATATAAATTAAAAGTTAGAGAATTTGAAATCCTACATTTAGTTTTTTTTTTCTTCCATATATATATATACATTTTATAATTATAATCTTTACATAATGCTGCAGTCCTTGATGGGCGCCGCTTGAACCGTTTCTAGGGGCAGGCCAGTCTCTGCCCGCTGCACCTGGGCGAGCACACTCTGGTGCTGGGGGAAGGCGAGACTGGCCAGTTTCGAGTGCACCAGCTGATCGTCAATGGTCACTTCAAAGGAACCGCGTCGTCCCTGGTGGCACGCAACCTGAACCCCTGGCGCCGCATCCACCAGAAACTGTCGCAACAACTGGCATTGCATCGAAAAGTTGCAAGTGCCGCTGCGTCAAATGATGAACATTATTAAAGAAGCTACAAGTGCTGATAATTGACCAACTTGCCAGTATTCTATGTCCACATTGACCATTGCATAAATATTAAAAAACAAACAACAAAATAATCAAACAAAATATTATTGGTATTCCCGTAAAATAATTCATGTGCAAATTGTAAATGCATGAATAACATATATTACTACGATTAATATTTGCAGTGTATTCAGAGACAATAATATTAATTAAAGTCGAAACATATTCGAATTTAGATAAATATGTAAATTGAAAGGAAAACAATTATTTTTGAACTTTTGCTGGAATACCTTTAATGCAATTTGACATTTCGCTTGGCGCCTATCGATAATTTGCCGATGCAAAAATGTCAAATGTTTTACAACGATACAATTTAAATACATGCAATTGAAAGAACAATGTTTTTAAAGGAAAACCAAAAAAAAAAAAAAATATTTTGTTATTGTTGTTGTTGATTAAATTCAACCTTTGGTGGCTCGGGCACGCAGCAATGTTTTGCACGCGGTATTGTGGGTCTTCAGCGGCAGCTCATCTGCAAGGCAGAAGAGGATTATTATTGGATGAATACCTTGTCGTTGGGTGTCTACTTACAGATCTTGTGCTCGCCCTTCACTGGCAGCAGCACGGGTAACTGTTCCGGCCTGCTGCACACCAACACATACGGACTGTCCGACTCGCCCTGCGGATAGACATCCCGATACTCCTCCTGAGGCAGGCAATTCTCCACGTGCACACAGCCAAGCAGGCTGCCAGTTGGATAATGTGTTGGCAATTTCAAATCTTTGTCTGTAAAACGCAATTAGTGAGACATCATCGCAATACATGAAACTACTCACCATTGTAGAGCAACCGATAGAAATCCTCCATTTTTGCAATGTCATCGGCATGTGGCTCCTTGCCCGTTGAGGCAATCCATAAGCGTCCGCGATGCTCGCTGTACCAAACGCGACCCTCGTGTCTACGGAGGGCGAGAGGAGTAGGATAAGTCATTAAATTCCAGATGAGATTAGATAATATCCAAATTGATTTACTTTTTAATTCCCGCCACAAGGAGAGATGCCCAAGGCTGGTGCATGGAGAGGCACTGCCGCATGTCCTGCATTTCGAGCAGCTCCTTGTCCTGCACTCGATTATAGATGCGCTCGAGCCCATCGTGAATGGATGCAGTTGTCTGCTTCTCGCTCGCCTTAAATATGGGCGGCTTGGCCACATCCAGATTGGGCGCCAGTCCCATTGAGGAGCGGCCAATCAGCGTGGAAGTGGCTGCCGCCTTGCTAACAGCGGCTAGCTGCCCAATCACCTTCTGCTCGTATTCTCTGGTCACCTGGGCCTCATCGGGCAACTCCCTGCCGGCAAAGTCCACCTTGATCTTGCGCTTCAGCCGGCTGCCGTGCTTCATTTCGTGCATCTCGCTCTTCAGTTGCTCATACTTAGCGCGCTCTGTGTCCGTCAGCCAAACGGAGTTCTCCTGGAAGTAGTCCAGCTCATCGTCGATCACTGTCGTTCGCTTCTCACTGTTGCGATCGTATTCCAGCAGACGATCACGCTGTGCCAGCGCCTCTTGCAACTTGTCCGAATCCTTGCACGACTTTTCCGAATCCTTGCGCGACATTTCCGACAGCTGTTTTTGTTTTTGCTGCTTTTTTTGCGCCTTCGTCAGGCCTTTGGTGGAGGCCGCGGCAGCCGCCGCCGCCTTGGCCATTAGCCGCTCCTCCTCCTCGGTGTGTACGGGCTGGGTGCAGAAGAGACAGGGACCACTGCCCTCTTGCTCGCAGACAATGCGGCCGCAGCGTAGGCAATTGTTGATCAGATTGTGTTCCGCCGCCTGGCAATTGCAGATGCGACGACCCTTCAGCAGAATATGCTCGCCCATCATCTTACCATCGCCGCCGTACAAGTTCACAGATTTTCCTTGCTTTTTGCCCGATCCGCCGGCGCCGGTGACGATGCTGTCGCCAATGGGTGGCGATTTCTTTTTGAAATTTTTACTGCGTGGCTGTTTGCCGCTAAGCAGCATGCGACGACAGTTCTGGAGAAACATGCGATGCTCCTCATCCTCCTCGCACAGCAGATTGCCAAAGTAGTCGTCGAACGCCTGGTCATCCTGGATGGCCAATATGGTGCTGCGGAGCAAGAGGGAATTCGTTAGATTTGCATTGCATTCGCTATTTTCTTCTTAGAATTTACGCCATCATTTTGTCGGTGACGACGCAATCCAGGCATTTGGATAATGTTTGGCTCAGCCACTTTTCCATGATAGATGATTTCTGTGTCTCCGTGTGCGCGATGAAGTATTACTGTGGTTAAAACCCGAATTTCACCCTACTATCTTGTAATGCCTTGTTGCAGGCTTTGATAATCACTGATGAAAACTAAACTTTGCGAAATTAAACTAGTTCAAAACAAAATAGGTAAGCTCTTATGCTTATCGATATTTCTGGCTGCAATATCGATTAATTTCAATTATTACCGCAAGCCGTTTTCATTTCAAAAAAAGTTATCGATGATGAAAATCTCCATATAAACAGCTGTTTGTGACGATGTTAAAATCAATACATCTTAACGGCGGTAATCGGCAAACCACCACAAAACCACATAAGAGCGGCAAGTGCATCGAAATGGAGATAATAACTGATGAGACAAATTATTTT
Organism: Drosophila imparisetae; assembly: GCA_035042265.1. Classification (NCBI taxonomy): domain Eukaryota; kingdom Metazoa; phylum Arthropoda; class Insecta; order Diptera; family Drosophilidae; genus Drosophila; species Drosophila imparisetae. The sequence continues at coordinate 1,951,926 of JAWNLP010000147.1, forward strand.
AATCGTAGAGGGAGAAAATTAATTTATTAATTTCTTGGCTTCCAAAGTATCTTGTTTGTCGAATTTTATATACATATATCGTGATCTGCTAAATCTGAAAATACGGCTATAAAACGAAAATAATTCAAAATCGAATATCAACTGACTGATAGCATTAACATAGTGTCATTAAAAATTTATTTTATTACAGTTATTTGAAAGTTGATAGTAAAATTCCGACTGTTAAATTTGATTGTACGGTGGTTTCACAAAAATTATTGACTAATTATCAAATATTATTTGAATTAAAATAATAATAACTATAATTCAATAAAAATAATGTATTCGAAATTCTTAACAATAAAATATTTTGCAGTAATTGCTAATCGATGTTAAAAACCGGATGCTTGGAAACATAAATATTTATAATATAAATAAATGAATAATGAAAGCCGATATTAATCCTGCAATATGTGCATGCATAAAAATGACAGCGCTGACAGACAGTGCTGGATAACGCATATAAGACCAGGTAGCGTATGAATGGTAGGTCTGGCAACGCCGCGACAACAAAAATATACGAAATACAAGTATAAAACAAAATACAATAAATGCTCGTGCAAGGAATGGAAACATTTTAAATGCTTCACCGCTCCCGTTCGTGTGATGTTGGTGCCATTACTGTGAACCAACGTTTAATAACTAATGATAAATGAAATATCGTGCGGGTGTGCGTTAAATTGTATTTTAAGACCGAGACGCGCTGTGTTTCTTTAATTGTGCAGTGTGTGTTCAAATTGTTGTAAACAATTTCTTTTTCTCTTTCATTTTTTTGGGTTTTTTTTTGCCGTTGTCCAAATAGAAAGTGCTGCCAAAACAGTAATAATAACTGCGGTGGCAGCAGCGAAAGACATTTGCAAAAAATTAAGAAAAATAAAAAAAAACTCAAAGCAAACGTCAACGCTGCTTTCGGCAGCAGCGACGCTGGCGTAGGCGTTGAAGACGCAGCTGAAGCAGCAGCAGCCACCCTCATTCGCAATCACATTCACATTCGGATTCAGCACAGCTGTAATAATTGTCATCTGCTGGGGGAGGGGGACAGAAACTCTCATCTTTCGCGCTCGCTCTCCTCTCTCACTCACTCACCCAGTCACTCTTCTGTGGTAACGGTGTTCCGTAATAAGTAGAGCCGCTATTGTTGTTGCTGATTGCAAATTGCGTGCTTCTGTCTGTCTGTCTGTCTGCCTGGCAACCTGTCTACGCCTCTGTCTCTCTCTCTCTCGCATCAGAGAGCGCGCCAATGTTGCCGTTGCGTTTAAAGTTTAAACATAACATGCTGCTCAAATTAGTTGCTTGCCTATTTTGATTTGTTTTCTTTTTCTTAACAGTTGTCGTAGTCGTATTATTTCGCTTACGTGTTAAACATATATATATGTATATATACCCGATTTCCCAAAAATAATACCAACAATAAGAAATCAAACAATGCAGTGCCAACAGCTGCTCGACTAAAAAAGAAAGAAAAACGGGCTCTGCTTGCGCCTGCGTCGTTGCAGTGTGTATGTGTTGTTAAGCCGGCATTTAACGGCACTTCAACGGAAACGTAAAACAGCTGAGACGCAAGACGTGGGAACAAGTGCAAAAAATGTATCGAATCGGTCCAATTGGACGGAAGTCGAACTTCCATTCGCGCGAGAAGTGTCTGATTGGACTCGTGTTGATTACGCTGTGCTTCCTCTGCTTTGGCGGCATCTTCCTTTTGCCAGACAATTTTGGCAGCGAGCGTGTCCTGCGCGTCTACAAGCACTTCCAGAAGGCCGGTCCCGAAATCTTCATACCCGCTCCCCCGCTGGCCGCCCACGCGCCCCGCAACGAGGATCCCCATTTTATGGGCGATCGCCAGCGTCTCCAGAAGAAGATCATCGCTGAACTGGGTGACATTTTGGATGAGGAACCGCAGGTGGCTGCCGCTGCAGCAGCAGCAGCAGGCGATGCCGATGCCCAGGCGCCAGCACCGGCTGCGCAACAGGAGCAGCCTGTTGAGCAGGATGCTGGAGCAGAGCAAGCGAATCGAGATTCCTTAACGGACCACACCACCCACAACGACAATAATAACGGACAAACGTTAAAGCTGCCCATGGGCATGGACAGGGAACGGGCGGCGGGTGAGCATGCGGACCCCGCAATGGAGGAGAAGCGTCAAAAAGTCAAAGAGGTGAGTCAATTTCCCAATAAGAACGCTCCCTTACACAAATACGTACAAATATATATATAAGATTATAAAAACAAGCAATAAACACTGATAATTTAAGTAAACATTAAAAGGTAACAAGCCCATAAAATAATAATTTTATAAAAGCATAAAAAAAAAAAATACAGACTTTAAATATATTAAAACTGGTAGCTGAGAAATAGTAAGGCCTTCGTTGCGGAAAACTAAATATGATGAGTGGATGGATCTGGAAATTCCAGAGGAGGTACCAGGGTGCAGCTTGAACTGCATTTTTCAGCACTTTGAACATTTTGAAGTGGACTCGATTTTCCGCAGTGCACTATAAAATGAGCAATTTTTTGTATATGAAGCATATAATTTAGCAGCATCACTATCTTATGCGTATGTGTGCACATGTGTATAAGTGTACATGTGGAAGTGTGCACATGTGTATGTGTGCACATGTGGAAGTGTGCACATGTGTATGTGTGTACATGTGTTTATGGATGTGGACACGAGTGTTGTTTCCACTCCCCTCCATAGATTTTAATAAGTGTTAACTACGCAGCTATCTCTTTCGCACGTGTAGTATAATTCTATTTTTGCACACATATTTACTAATTGATAAGCACTTCATTTATTGTACTTGTTGATTGATTGGAAACGCAAAGCTGATAATTAGTTTTCTTTCGAATGTTCCACTAAACCATCAAATCAAAATATAAGCTTTTATCGTTTTATTGTATTATTGTATTTGCTTATCTTTGAAGGGTGCCAGCAAACAGCAAAAATCTCAAATTTGTTAATGGTTTCATTGATATGGGGAGGCGGAATGGGCCATGGCCTTCCAATTCTTTCAGCGTATAAATTTGAGATTGGCAATACTCTTTGAGCGGCGACTCTTTTGTGGCTCGTTGCAAGGTTTTTTTAATTTCATTCTATCAGCAGGAAAGCCGGCAACCTCGTGCCCTGTGCTTCCTCCTCTTCACGGCTCGGCGACAGTGACGTTGACGGATGCTGTGACGCCGACGTCGACGCTGACGCTGATAACTGGTTTTTTTTTTATTTTTTTTTGATTCGAATTACGAATCTATTTTTTGGCACTGTGCTACACAAGGGAATGCGGCATGGGCTGCGCTGTCGATGACATATTTAACATTGCCGACACACATTCCACGCCTTTTTTCGGTTGACTTCGTTTGACTTTGGTTGACTTCGTCGGGCTTCGGTTGACTTCGGAGGTAAACGATATCCATTCGAGCACTGCCAAAAAGTGTTCCTACGAATGCGAAGAACAGCAAGCTGCTAAAGCTTCTGCTGCTTCTTCTTCCTATTCTTCTGCTTCTGCTGTTTATCACACATGCAAACATATGCAATCAAGAAGCGACTCGGGTACATGTAGTGTTTATCTACTTACTTCGGGCAGCTGCCATTTGATTGGCCCATTTATCTATATGCACTTGATAGATGTGCAATCATTGTTATCGCGATTGCGATATTTTATTGCACATGTCTGTGTATGTACAGCATAAACTATGTTGCTACATATGTTGGCATTTAAAGCAATTTTGTTGCCAATAACATAACATACCAGACTGAAAAGGGGTGGGGAGGGGCCACTTATTTTGGACATGTTGTACTTCCTGTTGCCGAGACGCCAATAAATGCTGCTTTCACTTTGTTACCCATTTCGTTACTATTGTTGCTCTTCTTGGCTTATTACTATTTTTTTATTTCTATTTTTTTCTTATGTATTCTACTGACCCAGAATGCTATTAAGTAAGAGATAATGAAAAGGTGTTATTCGTTAAAAAAAAAAAACAGATTCGGCAAGAAGCAGCAACAACAACAGCCGGCAGAGATTGCGATGATATCAACAAAAGAACGTTGACGTGGACTTTATATTCACTCTTTCTTCTATTCTTTGTCTGCTACTTTGCTTTTGCTTTCCGTTCGTTTTACTACTCCGCATAACCCCGGGCATTGAATGTGCTCGTCTTACTATCAAATGGTACCAATGGTACCAATTAATAAAGAGCACATCTGTTTGTCACTCCTCTCCTTCCTCTCCCGACGATCAGCGACGTGCGATATGTGGCCACGTGGAGCAATTTGTATCACTATTTTTTTGTTTGTTTGTGTCTCTTATTAGAGGCATGAACTATTTCTGCACACAGTTTATTTTGTTTTAGTTTCACTTTCCAATAAGTGTAATGCGATCAATGCTCTCTCTGTCTCTCCCTTTCTCCCTTTCTCCCTTTCTTCCTTTCTCTCTGTTCGGCAATGGAATTGCGAGATTTGTCTTACTATCTCATTCGTCTGTACTTGGTTCCACTGTGTTGCGCACATTTGTCTGTACAGATGTGTGTCAGATGTGTGCTTGTAAGCGATTTAAATTTAGCATGGGTCAGCCTAAGTATTTCCCACTTTCAGATTGAAGTCGCTTTTGCCTCGGGCTTGTCACGTCACAATTTTCCAGAAATGTGAAATGCGCCAAAAACCAAATACAAAATAAAAGATAAACACAATGACGATCATATACCCTTATACGATACAGTCAAATTGTCTAAATAAAGTCATAAATATTCTTAACATGACTTTTGTTTGTCTTCTATAATTTTTTGATAATAATTCGTGTGTTTCCATGACAGCCATATAAAATAAGATCAAGATAGCTGTGACACTAGCGAGTTTTGCTTATCAACTTGTGATGCTAATCATAAATATATTTATTTTGTTTAATTTCATGACAAACTAAAAATACTCTCTACAAGTGTGTGAAAACACTCACTCAATTGGCTTAATTTGTCGCTCTCTTGTTTTTGAGTGTGACTGAAACAGACACAACAGAGACAGATTGAGATAAACCAGTTTGCCGGCTTTTGATCACGATCAGGAAATTTATTGTCAGCCCGAAAGCAATTATTTTATTAAAATCGAGCCAGAGATTTGCTTGCATGGAATGCACATATACTATATATATATATATATATATATATATGTGTAAGATGTACTTGTGCAATTTGCCATGTAACTTTATGGTATACGTCTTACGTAATGTCTTTACTTAATTATTTACCCTAATTGTTTTCGACTGTAATTTTTGTTAAATGAGTTAAGAGATTGTTGCTTGCATTCTTCAATTTGTGCCATACACTGAACTTAAACGATATTTGAAGTGTCTCGCACAAAAACATAAATATGTCATGTAAAATACCAAATGGATTATCATTTATTATTCATTCGGGAAGGTGTATTTGTAGGGCTGAATTTGATTTAGTATTGACGTATATTACGAGATTCTTGAATTAACTGAATTTTCCATTCCATTTACAAAACTGTTATAGATTCAAATTGAAAATCGGTTCAATATCTGCATAAAGTCTCAAATATATATATAGCTCGACTTTACTGCCTCATAATCTGTGCATTCCATGAAGGAATAATCGGTCGATACCGAGAAACCGAGAACATACATCAAATTAGCGTAAAACATACAAAAATATATTAATATTTCGGGCTTGACTGTAAATATCCGCAGATTATTTGGGTTCTTAAGACAAAGGCGACTATTCTTTCTTGTTTTTTTTGCTTTTGGTATATTCCGATCAAATTAGCATATACCCTCAGGCCTTTGGGCAAGTCTTTTGCTTGTATATATATATATATATATATATATATATATGTATGTATATATCGATGCCCTACTCAAGTCTCTCATAGCTGGTGGATAATTTATGGCATCAGCGGCAGGTGATCGGTCAACGAACCTTTGAGGTAAACAATAGATGCTTAGCAACGATTACTCGAATGTTGGCCAAATATTGTAGCATTAAGCTGTTTGGGTAACTGCTGTATGGCGTTATCATCATTAGCACTCCATGAGTGCCCCTGATTGAATCGGAAGCAACATTTGTCAAGCCAAGCTGAGCATAAAATATTCGTGACTGCTCATTAAAAATGGATTGTACTTCTTTTTTTTTTATTGGGGATGGTAGAATAGTTTTAATAGTATTGGCCAGAGTATATGTATGTGTAATACATATATACTCTATATTGATTGCGATCAGGGATTATAGCTTAGAGCAAGGCTAATGCATTCACACAGCGAATCCATTTTTGCAACTCATCAGACTTATTTTGACTGCTTTCCACAGATAATTTGGGTATTGCGTATATTTTCACAAATACAACCACAATTTAAATGCGCCCACACACACAAACACACATACACACACACACAGAAACACACACTCATGTTTCGGATTCATGAAAATTGTTTAGTTTTGGATTCTGTTTTGGACTCTTGGTGACATTTAATTGGCCAAGTGCGCGGGCTTGGCTTTCACAAATGACAGTTTCGTTTGTGGGTGTGCGTGTGTGTGTGTGTGTGTGTGCTTTTCGTGCCATGCATGCAGATAAATGAAAAACAACAAGCCAGAACAACAACAAACACTATCTGTCCGGCATAGTCTACCGATTTGTGTCAATAACCAGCGGCAGCAGCGGCAACAACATTGAACAACATCATTTGCCACAAACAATTGCATTGTATTATGTACAAACATGCATACATATATATGTATATGTATATGTATATACATACATACATGTATTTATTCAACGTTCATTGAAAGTGTCTACAAAGTTAAACTGCTCGCTTTTTGGTGCATTTTTTAGTTGCGTTTATTATATTATTTACAGTTTTTATGATTAACTCAACTTTTGCGGCCCATTTAATTATTAAACTAAGAAAGTAAATAACTCATTAAAGGCACACTTTCAAAAATATATGTGCAAAATTTTGATGTGTATTAAAATCGATTTGTTGTATTTCTGAAGAGATTAAACTAAGTCTGATCTGCTTAAGCGAATAATTAATTTCAGATCATCTGGAATGTGTTGCAAAGTCTGAGTTACTTTTGTAATGCTTAACATTTGGTCAATAGTAAAAGTAAAAGCTTAGCTCGAAGTAGACTTAGTTTATTAACTTGACTCAGACAAATAGTTGGTCGCAATTAGCAGTTTCCTTTTCGCTTGGCCAGCTGAAATCGAATTCATTTCTATTGCAGATAACCCCCAGTGACTTCTGACCCTTAGGGTCTTAGGGCTGTGCCATTTTATCCTTGGCTGCTTTGCTAATTTCGCACAACCACATTCAGAACCACAGACCCATCTGTCGGCCAGATAGGTGCGTTGTCCGCACCAGCGCCTTCAACCGTTTTACTGTGCGGTGTCGAGGCAACTGAAGAAGAAGCTTCTGCTGCATTGAGCAGAACAATGTTCGTTTGTTCGTTCCGTTGCCAATTCGTTTCGCCGTTCAAGGTGCGCAACTTAGGAGCTTTTGCGAAAAGCTCTCTGCACCAGCTTTAAAAATGAACACACATTTTTTTTGGCGCCAAAAACACACGCGATGCCAATATCAGCTTTGGTGATTTGGGGAAAGCTCAAGACAACTTGAAAAGGGGCTCATCAGCAATGTAGCAATGCGGGTCCATCTCTAAAATAACTCAGAATGTGAATTTTCATCAGAATTTGGAATGCAGAACATATGACATTGATAGAAGCTGTAATTGAGTGCGATACATATAAATATTGAAATCACTCGTATTAATAATTATAATATTATTGGATTGTTGTTAATATTCATAAATATATAAATAAGAATTTAAAATTTACTTGTGAAATTTAGTGGATTGTGAGAAGGTAAGGCTTAATTTGAAATATTTGGGGTTCTATAATGTTTATTCATAATTTGTTTACATGGCACTTCAACAGTTATTACTTTAACTTATTTTGATTTTATTTAATTTTAAAAATTAAAAATCTAAAATTGTTTTTTTTGCATTGCTTTGCATGTAGATGCATTTGAAAAGGGTATTTGCGATGAGTTGTGCACACGCTGCTTGTCTCCCATTCGACAGCGAGCAACTCGTTGAGACTCGCCTCTCGACTCGATGCCGTTCGTATGAATGCCGAATGGGGTTCGGCTCGTTCGGGTGTCGTGGGTCGCTCGGCTGGCACTGTTTTGGGCCGTCCGTTCTGCGTTGGACCCAACTGTGCCGTTTGGTCGCTGCGCCTGTTCGTCGGGCTGTCCGATCCGGCTGTCCCGCCTGTCCGTCGGTCTGCCTCGCTGCTCGCTGCTTGTGTTGATGTTTTGCTCTGGCGCGTTTAATGTGTCGTCTGCGCTGGAAGCGTCAACTCCATCACGCAACATTCGCACGCTCGCGTCTCAGTGTCAATCGGGCAACTAACTGAACTCTTGTGCCACTTCGTCAACGTTCTTATCTTCTTGCCACAGTCGGCTGTCGCTCTGTGTGCACCAGTGTTATGTTCAAGGCTACCTGCAGCAGCAGCAGCAGTAGCAGCTTTCTGCATAGCACATGAACCTAAAAAGAATAACCAAAAAAAAAAAAAAAGTGAGCAAACAGAAAACAATTAAACCGAAACAGTGGCAAGCAGCAAGAATCGGGAACCAGGAAAACCCCAGCGAATACGTTTGTTTACCTTACTGTGGGCCAAACGCCTGGTCGGTCTGTCGGTCTGTCGTCTGTCGTCTTAACGCGCCAACAGCACCGTTAATAAACAATAAACAATGCAACGAGGCTGGCGCTGAGGCTAGTGGAGCATTGAGTCCAGCTCGAAAGCCCGCGGTTCGCAGAACACGGGCTCGCATTGTTTTGTGCTGGTATTAATTATGGTTATAGCACTACACGCAGCACGTTGCACGTTGCAAGTTGCAGGATGCACAGGATGCTGGCCGCTGCTGGCTGCGGGCATCAGCGGATGTGCAATGTGTTGTTGACGCCATTTTGGGCACTCTTTACATTCTTTTACACCTTTTTGTTGTTGTGTTTGTGTGCGAGTGTGCGAGTGTTTGTGTGTGTTGCTTGTTTTTGGTGTTTACATTTTAATGAGTGAATGCCACAAAGCAACCAGCAGTGAACATCAAAATGTGCCCAGCCTATTAGAGTGGATTTAAATGCATCTGCATCGGTCATACATATGCATTTATGTGTTGCAACATCGTAATCCGAAAATGGTCTTCAAATATTCAAATTGTTTTCGAAATAGAATGCCGATATTGAAAAACTTCACTGCTTCGATTCTGGTTTATTCATATATTTTATGTTATTACCTAATCGGCCACCTGAATTAAGGAAACTGTTCATCCACATCGAAATCGCAAGTCAAACCTCATCGAAGATGCCTCTTTTTACTGTTATTTAGATAGTTTTTGATTGGAGCATTTAAATTGGCAGCCTTAATAAATGCATAATAATCGGAAGTAACATATACACATACTTTGCATAATTAAATAAATGAAAAAAATAACGGAGAGATGGGGAAAAAAAAAACTCATGCAACAATTTCAAAATTACGCCCTCGACCACAAAATCCTCCGCTGCATGGCGCCGCCCCCTCAGGGACACAAGTTGAGATATCAACGAAATTTATATTCGCGCTCAGCATGCTTGAAAAATGCTTCACACGAATTTCATTCTGAATACACACACACACACACACATATATATATATATGTATATATGTATATATGTGTGTGTGTGTATATATATAAAGTGGTAACAAAGTAAGTGTGCTCTGGCTAATACTGTGCGACTAGGAGCTATCCTAAACCAAGTCTTAACTCAACTTGCAGTTTTCAAATAGCATTTGTATATTCAAAATATATATCACAATCAGAATTTGATTTTGCTGTACATATAGATTCCGTTAGTTGCTATGAATTGCCTCCAAAAATATTGAAAAAGTTTTGTACAAAATTTGGCTTTTCGCTTCTGAATTTCAATCGTTTAAATTGCGATTACGATTCCAGTTTCACACTCTGGCTCAATTATCTCCAAAGACACGAATGCAGCAACACATAGAGTGTGTGTGTGTGTGTGTGTGTGTGTTACATAGATTACCACATATTGATTATGCCGCTTTTAGGCATTTTTAATTGGCATAGGGTATAAAAACCACAAAAATATCGTTGCAAATTGCACATGAAAATCTGTGCCATAGACACAACTCTTATGTGTGTGTTTGTGTGTGTGTACATTTGCCTAAATACAAACATACGCACACACACACACATAGGCAAAGAGACACACAGATACACTGACAGACGGAAAAGACGCACACGCAAACAGTGAGAGCTGTAAAAGAGTAGCGCAAAATGCGTCATTTTTCACTTGAGCATCATAATAACAAGAAAATACAAACGACACATGCGAAGAGGCAGGTGGCACGGGCAGATGGCTCTACTGCTGCTGCTGCTGCTGCTAATGCTTATGCTGATGCCGATGGTGTTGGAGATGATGATGAAGATGCTGCTGCAGCTAAACTTGATGCTGATACTGAATTTGAAGCTTAAATCAAAGCTCAAAAGGCAAAGCCAAAGTTGAACAACTGAAACAAACAGTCTTATGGCCTCGCACAACACACACACACACACACACACACACAAACAAACATACACACACATACATAGAGACAAGCACACATCCTCCCAATGCCGCATCCTGTTGAGCCTAGACAAAAGCATATCATGTCTGCCATGTGCACCGCCCCACCTGACTTGCGGTTACGCCCACATTGGAAGTGAGCGTAATTTTATATGACTACCTCGCGCTTAGAGGCGCGTGTGTGTTTACAGGCAACTCGAGTGCACTTAAGCGCTGGCATAAAAGCCAGGCTAAGCCGATGTTGTCGTTGTTTGTTGCTGTGTGTTTGTTGCTGTTTGTTTGTTTGTTTGTTGCTAGTGTTTTTTGATAGTGGCGTGCAACAAATGCAGGCCTCGTCTGCTCAGTGTCGCTACGTGGGCTATCAGAGCCAACAGCGACACCAACATGAACAGCATAGTCAAATCCAGACGAGGGCTGTTTGAGTTGTTAGCAGCATTGACAAGCATTGCAATCGATATCGAACATTGATCGATCACATCTGTCAAACAGGCTCTGTAAAATGACTTTGCTGAATATGTAAATCTAAACAATCTCTGATTTGGCTTAAGAATAACAACAGCTATTGTCTGGAGACCACACATTTTGCGTATACTTAAATCCATTTTATTCACAATCCTTGCTTTCAGCTAGCAGCTTTTTTACATTCACAATTTGCGTATGTGTTTGCATACATTTCATTCGGAATCCTTTCAGCTTGCAGCCTTTCCACATTGAGACTCTCTTCTCGATGCGATTACAATGGCTTCCGCTTTAGCTTAATCTACTGCCAAGCTCTTTTGATTGTTTTGCATATATTTATGGGATTGCGCTTTAAGCAACTCAAAGGATCTACGAGCACATGAATTGCCCTCAGTTTGAGCTCATTTTAACAAAAGGCCAACCAAAATAAAAAAAAACTTTTCTCTTGACAAACCCACCGTCCACCCCCCCTGCCCAATTATAAAGTCCTTAAGCAGTTGTTGTCTTTTTGTGTTCTTTAAGCCCCATACAAATCGCTTTTGCATGTTAAACTTTGGAAAGTAGTCTAGTATATATAGATATATATATCTATATATATATATTCATATATTTGAAATTGCTTTCGCTGAAACTTTGAAGACAACCCATCTATGAACACACATGTCCCTCCATCTGGTATCTGTCTCTTTGTCCGCCAGCCTGCCTGCCTGCCTGCCTGCCTTCCGTTGACCTGTTCTAAAATCGAATCGAAAATATGAAGGCAAGAGAAAAGCATTCCGCATCCACAGGACGAGGATGGGAACGAGTTGGAGAATGGGGACGACGAGGCTTATGTGGGCTGCTCTCTTGGCCACTTGTTTTCTGTGCCCAGGACTCCAGTTTGACACGTCTGATTTGATGTCAAGACAAATATACATTTATCGCTGCTTGTTGCTGTTGTTTCTGTTGTTGCTGTTGTTGTACGGCTTTTGGTTTTTGGTTTTGGTTATAGTGTGGTTTACTTTACAAGCCTTTTGCATTTTATTGACTTTGGGTTTTGTGGTCATCGGCCCAGAGCAGCTTTTTCTCTTTTCCTTTTTTCTTCTTGTTTTTTTTTTGTTGTTGTTGTACTAGTAACTGCGACAGCGACTTTGGCCACATTATTAATAATTCATTTCGCTTTCCACGGCTTTTTGTCGCCGGGCCATAATTCTTGCTGCCCCGCCTCAAAGTATGCAATGAAAGCAGGCCAACGGCAATGGGGAACAAAAAATTAAAATCCGCAATTTATCAGCACATGATGTCAGGCTTGTTATTCTCTCTCTTCTTCTTCTTCTTTTTTTGTATACCCTTGCAAAGGGTATATAGAGCTACATGCCTCTTCTTGAATTTGAAGATCCTTCTTTATCAATCGCCGGATTCGCCAGCGTCCTTTATCGATCCCTTTGCTTTGCCGATCATTGCCACACTTATTTAGCGACATGCATCCTAATCCTGCAGGCATGTACAAGGAGGGTATTTGAGCTGTGCCACCTCGCTGTAAATAATGTTTCTTGATTTTACTGTTTTTTATATTCAATTGTATGTTTCTTTCGCAGCAGCAGCAGGAGCCTTGCTAACTGCTGTGTGTTTGTTGTTTCAATGCCTTGCCAAATTTTTGGTTGGCCCTGTGCTGTTTGCCCAGCCATTTGTCTATTTGCAACTGCAACTGCAGCAATGGACAGCAAATTGTAAAAATAATTTGCTGACTTTTTGGCCAGACATTCTCGCTCGTTTTTATATTGGTTGTGTGTGTGTGTGTGTGTGTGTGTATCCGTATCCCGTTGCATTTTAATTGTCAAGCATGATTTCGTTTTGTGGCATGTGCTCGCCGTTGTCCTTTGTCGATATTCAGCTGATGTCAGCCTGTCAGCCAGCTGCGGTCTGCAACCAAATCAAGGAACCAATTCTTTTGCTGGATAATTGAAATTGCAGGCATGTCAAACAAAGACAATTAGAATCCCAAGCTGCAACCGATGCTTGACAATTCAATCGAAAACAAAGTCTGAAAATGATATGCAAATATTATTGACATACAATCAGCCGTATATGTGTGTGTGAGTGTGTATATATGAATATCGCATTGTAAAAATAAAGATAATCAGTGAATAAATGCAAATCGTCATGCTTGCAAATGAACATGACCATTAAAGTGGTGTCGCTTAGCTTATCTCTATGCGACCATATGCTTATCACTTGTCATTGGCCTGGAGTCATGCCACCAATTCCTTTAAATCAATATCAATTCATATCTTTACCACTTGAGCGGATGAGGCAATAAAAAACAAAAACAACAAAAAAAAGCAGCTAACCATTACGGGTGGCATTACCTGCACACACACACACACACACACTTACACACACACTTACACACATGCACACATGTACATCTCTGATCTATGTATGCATTGCAGCAGCATGCTTCTGCTGCTTCAGCGGCTGTAATTCAATTTTGATGCTCGTGTGGTTGTCGTTTTCCCATCGCCAAACTCCCAGTTGCAATTGGCAAACGTGCTAAGACCAAAGCAAACAGTATGCAACCAACTCATTGGAATGCTGTGAAAATACCGTATTACTGAAATTGCATTTATCGAACTTGACCCGGTTTTTCAACAATTCAATGTGCATATTATCTCCGATGTTCTCCCTTACACCAACAGCAGTTGCGACCTCGTTTGCTAACTGGTCTTGCATCTGAGTAAAAACACTACATTTTCCAGCACCAATTGTTTCGCTATCCCAATTTTCAACCCCTATATAAGGGTATATTATAAGGTTGTCGTGATTGAAGAAGAAGACGTCTTCGATCCCATAACGCATATATATTCTGGATCAGCATCATTAGCATTATTATGATTGCCTCTAATAAGTTTCGTATGGATCATAGATCGATTCTTTAATTCATGAGTGAAATTAAGTTGTCAGCAATTAAATTGCGGTCCACAAGGATATTTAATGTTCGGTGTGCCTCAGATAGTTGCAACAACATGTTTTGTTGTTGTTGTTCCTGCTCAAACAAACATGCATGCAGAAGAAGACGCCAAAAGTGTTTGGATGAAAACATGTTGCAACTTGTATTTTGTATCAACAGGAGGCACCTGTTTCCCCGAATTGAAATGCAAATGCGGCACTCGAATGGGGTGTGGCAGTGCGATAAGCGAAATAGAATTGCAACGAAAGGGTGAGGTAGAGGTAGTGGTAGGAGAGGCAGGGTGAGGGACAGACGCACTCGAGGAGGAGACAATGTGAGACATGTCTGGCTGTCTGCCAAAACAACGAGTCGAGTCGAGTCGAGTAGCGGATGGCTGCAGCTTGCAGCTGCTAATTTCCTACTTGTTTTTTGTCGGGCTGTCAACAATAGCCAGTCAGCTTTGTCCCTGACATTGACTAATTAAAGGTTACTTTTGCTTTTTGGTTTCGCTTTTTTTTAAAAAATCATTTTTGGTTGTGCTTTGGGCGCTTGTATTGATTTTGATTCGACAACTGAGACCGAGACATTTGGGGCAACAGCAGAAGCAGCAGCAGCAGCAGCAGCAGCAGCAGCAGAAAAAGTAGATTGGATGGCTGCATGCCGAATTAGATTGAACGAACATATCGTGTTTGTTCCTGCTTAACAACTCAAATGCGATGCACATGCCACAGCGCAGCCGGACAACAGGACGGCAACATGACAATTGAAAGCAGTTGCAGACACACACAACCACACACACCTACAATGGCTATGCCACACAATTGTGACTTGCGTTGGAATTCTTGCGTGCTGCTCTTTTGCTCTTTGCTCTTCACTCGCATTGCTGCAGCTGCTTTGCTGTAGTTTTAATAATTCAAAGTGCTGTTTGCAGCAAATTAGCAATTATCTTGTTGCAGCTGCAGCTGCTGCTGTTGCTGTGCCGCCAAGCAGCTCCTTGTCGCACTTAATGTTCTTTTACTTGAGCCTGTATACCAACGGCACACAATGCGTATACGTAATGCAATTCTACGTCATATATAGATATACAGTCTGACCAATAAATAATCGTAGAGTTATTGTGATTCTTTGGAAAGTTGTCTTTCTGCTGCCAGTTTGAGTGTTGCATACATTTGGAGTTATTCCTGCTTATCTTAATTGTCAGCTTTGCATGTTGCATGTTGCATTGAAAGTCATTTCGCAATGGCAAAGTTTTTCCATTTACCATAAGTTGTGGATAAGTTTCGGATGGGCAAGCAAGCAAATTGACTGCCACACGATCAATTTGGGCAACATGCAAAGTGTATTAAATGCTTCTTACCACAGAGCCAACTGACGTTTGTGCCACTTTGAAATTCGTGATTTCTGTTTGCCATCAAATGGCGCATTAGTGTTTTTGGGTTAATGTCTAATTAAGGACTAGTGAGAGAGACCTTCGGTTCGAACCTTTTTACTTTAAGGCAAGGTGTGAGCCTTGCTGCCACTTTGCGGTCCATTATATTTTCTGACTCGTCCAATTGAGGCTCCTCCATTATCTGGGCACTCAAATAGCTCTCAGCGGCCTTGCAGAGTGTCTTTTTTTTTGGTTCTTGTTTTTGAGCTTGTGTTTTGAACAGATGTGTCTATTTTGGTGTCGTTTTTGTGTCACATTCCCCGATTTACATCCAAGGCTGCACTCTGTCTCTCTCTCTCTTTCTCACTTTCTCTCATTCTCTGTTTCCCTCTTTCTCTCTAGCAAGGTGCGTCCTTGGCTATTTGCAGTGCGAATCTAACTGAGAATACAAATGTGACTTCGTTTCACGATTCAATTTCAACTAAAGCCAACTAAAATCAACAAAGCTGTGGCAGCAATGGAAACAGCAACAGCAGCAGCAGCAACTGAAAGAACGCTTCATCCTTGGAACGAATCTCTAATTAGTCGAGCGTCTTGTGGCCTCTGGCCTCTGGTTAAGCCTCTTTGGGTCTCTATCTGAGGTTGGCACACTTTCTCAAGCTGCTTCGCACATCTCCAAGTGCGATAATTATAATGAGACTTAAGTTGCTGTCAATATATGTATGTGTGTGTAAATGTTATATACCCATACACACATACATTAATGACACTCACTTGGCCATAAATACTTTTGCTGCCACATTCTCAGCATCTCAGCCAGCATTCATGATTTATTTATGCAGCTGTAAATCGTTGTCAACATTGACATATTTACTTCGATGCTTGAATGCAATTTCATTTCACTATTTAACCTCTCCTTACAACATTCAATTAATAATCGCAAATTCAATGAAAACATTTCCATTTCCCAACTATTAACTATTTCGTCGTGGCATGCCACAGACAAGCTGATAAGTTGTCATTTATTTTGACTGTGAGGTTTCATGGATTGGTTCAAATTTTGTTTGCTATTTACCAATAATACACATTTTTGCTCTGGCAATTGTTAATTATTTCGAACTTGTTTATCTTTAAGTTGAGTTAAGTAAATAAACCAATTCCATCGAGTTATATGGGCTAAAAGAGTGTGAATCGGGCCTTTTCCATGGTTGCTGTTCGCCTACTTTAATTTCCCCTTTTTGACTGCTCTTTTGGCTTCTTCGTATAATTAATGACATTTTGTTTGTGGACAAGATTAATAAATATTTATTGGCAACATTTTTTTCTTCTTCAAAGATTCTCATTGTTGCTGTTGTTGTTGCTGTTGTTGTTGCTGTTGTTGTTGTGCACATCTGTTTGTTTGTTTGCTTTGTTGCCGCCAGTGAAAATGGCATTCAGCTAGTTAATTATTTAATAATTAATAATAATCTGCGGCGCATGTGGAGATCTCAGCCCTGTTCACAGTAGGCCAACAATAACAACTCGAATTGCTCTTGGTTTTGCTGGTTTTGAGCACAATTTTTGTCTATATACGATTTAAAGTTGTGAAGAACCCAATTCGACTAAGCCTGATACTTTGAATAGGCACATATATGCATAATATTCACAGATGATCAATATCACGTTTAGGTGTATATGTTTTTTATTTAGGGGTCATTAAAGCTGTGTCTTTTATTGATATATGTAATCGATTATTAACGATAACGATAAGTGAGCTCTTGTTATCTCTGGTATCTGCTCCACTCGACTCCTATTGCTGATTAAGAGTTTATGGCTTGGCAGTTGACTCATCTGTTTGTTACCCATCTTTTGCACAATTTCAAGTACAATTCTAATTTTTACCAATTTTCTCTGGGTTCAGGGTATACAAAGTAAAAAAAAGTCGTTTCGGTAATCAAGATTTGAATTTTGCATTGAGAGGAACAGTGCTAATCGATATGTTATCATGCAAAACTAATTTTGAAGGTCCCTTTGGCTTTATCCTGCCACTCATAACTGTGTGCGTGTGTGTGTGTGTGCGTGTGTGTGCGTGTGTGTGTATGGATGTGTGTATGCAATTCGAAAAAATGTTTCAAATGCAAGTTCGTCAAAAATAAAGCAAGCGGATGAACGCATGAGAGACTGCAGACACAGCATGGATTGGGCGTTCATCTGACAAGCTGTCAGGTGCATTGACGCACCGACAGACGAAACGAAAGACAGATTGACAGTCTATGGCAGGCTGCAGCAGACACTAGTGTTGCTTAGGCGGGGTGCGGGGTGCGTGGTGCATGGTGCGAGGGAGTGGCTCTCCAGCGGATTTTCGCTGAAAAATTGCTGTTCATTCGTTTATTATGAATGCGCTGCGTTTGAGATTTTTGCTTCTTTTTTGTTGCTTTCTTGTTTGTTTTTTTTTTTGTTGTTTTTGTCAGGCTGACGCACAAAACTGTGCTATGCGAAATTGCAATTTACTTGCGGCAATTTAATAAACTTGCCAACGGATACTGTTGCAACAATCGTCGCTGCCTCGCCCCTTGCATGCTGGCTGTTCTAAATGCACAATACCATCTTATTCTTATTCGTTTACTGCTTGCCGCTTGTTGCATGTGGCCACATCTGTTTCGTTTCGGCTACCGCCTTGAGCTGTGCTGCAGCTAAAAGCTATTGAAAATAATTACTCGAAAGTCGAGCGCAAAGCCGACACTCTACTGAAGAGGCACGAACAAGAGGCACATTGATGTTTGTGTGTGTGTGTATATTTAAATAATACCTTTTAGTTGTGGCACGCATTGTCAAGGGTTTATGTGTGCTTACATAAGTGCTTGTCCAAGTACTTATCTATATATGAAAATAACAATAAATTCAAATAAATGCATATTAAAAGCAATTAAAAGCTCAAAGTATTAATGGCATTTACATGCTCTGCTCTCACTGGCATTTTAGGGTATATTCCTGCTTTTTTTTTGATAGCTTCTTTCCCAAAAAATTCGAATTGCCAAACCACAAACTGCCCCGCCCAAGCTCACAGCCACACCTGTTATCAGCTGATATCAGAGCACATCGTAGTCGGTTATGCCCAACTACAATTTTATCAATTGTAAACCGTCATATCTGTTGGGGCTTACCATCGAAAGATAAGTTTATGTTATGCAACGATAACGCAAAAGTTGTCCACTGCCTTTGTCAAATTTCAACCCGTTAACAATATAATCGCTTAGCCTCTATCGAGAATACTGACTGCATTCAAGTTTGTCATAATTCTCACCTAAGTATCTATCGAAGAGGCTAACAAACTTATTTAGTACTAGTTTAGTATCAAGTATGCTTATGCAATTGTTATCAATCGGCAGCTCTTTGAAGACCATATCAACTTATCGGACTTAACCATTCTTTTAATAATTATTATTATTATTTTGTGCTGGTAGAGTGTTTATTTATTTATTTTTCATGGAATCAGCTTAGGCGTGTCCTTTCGAATCGTTCTCAGTATACGTTTCCGTTTCCGTCTCCGTCTGAGTCTCCATCTCAGTCTAAATTGCGGAATTCAAAGTTCGGTTCGGCTTGCTTTGGGCACACTTGCGGATTTAATTGAGCGGCATGCGAGAGCTTTGACACTCTTGCACACGCATGAGTGTATCATTCGCACACCACAACACACACACAAACACACTCACACTCCGCAACATAACAAGTCAAAGAAATTCGCTTAATTGAATATTAACGCCTATTGGCTAGACGAAATATTTTTGGGCGAATGACATCGACGAATAAAGTGGTTGCCTCCCCACCCGCGTCACACCATCCACGCTCGCACCCACTCCACCCATCTTTCTCACGTTCCAAACTCGGTCGGTTTGTGACGCAAGCTTTAGTTTTTTGCCTCAGTGTTTTTTTTTTTGGTTGTTTTCTATTTATTTCAATTAATGAAGCTGCGTCTTTGTTGTTTAATTAATTTGGATGAAAGAGCCCTTTAACAGTGGCAAAAACATGGCCTGAGTATTTTGCTATACCCTATCAAATAAAAATAGATTCACAATTGGGTATAATTTGATTGAGACATTGCGTAGCATGTTCTTGTATTATTTGTTTTTTCCTCATACAACCAAGCGCAAAACTTTTCTTTCCAAGTTCGTTTCATGATTCGTTGAAAAGGCGTCTTGATTTTGGGCATACGTTTGTATGCTATGCATATATGGAGTTCTATGACAGGGTAGCTGGCAGTCGATCATTTGATATGCGTTGCGCTGCCTTGGCTACGATTTCGTAAATTAACTGCGCAACTTCACATGTGCAAGGTGTGGTGCCCGGGGAGGGCGCTGGGCAAAGGGGTAGGACGGTAGGCTTGTGTCAACGAACTGCGCGTTTTGGGAATTAACGGATTACGTTTTCAATTACACATGCTAAAGACATTTCAATTAGTGGTAATCAGCGACAAATTGGTTTGCATGCATTCGAGCGAAACGCGACGCAAAGATTCCACTGAATGACTCAAACATTAATAGTTTAAGATGAAAATAACTGTATTGCAGTGCATTCATTCACATTGGAATGTGTTAGTCACTATTTTGGCGCTTGCCGCTCCCCGAAATTGGGACGAACAATTAGCAGGAGCCAAGCGACGTTTGTTTGACTCTTTTTTGTTGGTGCCTTTGTCTTTGTCAGCAGGAGCAGCAGTGAAAACACAAATTAACAAAGTCAATAAGCAAAAAACAGTAATAAAATCAACCAGCTTAATATAAACTAAAACAGCAGCAGCAACAACAACAACAACAACAACAACAACAGCAGCACTAAACATCATGCAAATTCGTTTGGAGCAGCGCGCAGCTGCGACGTCTTCGCCGCCAACGCGACCGGGAGCAGCGTCGCCGGCGCCAAGGTGAACGAGCAGCTGAAGCTGTCGCAGCTGAGGCGGAGAGACAAGGGCAGAGCCAGAGAGCGAAACGGAGAGCGGAGAGAGAAAACGGTGTCAAAGCAAATGTGCAGAGTGCATTAGCGTCGCTGCAGCGACTGCATTCGAGTTTCAGCAGCCCAACGCAACAGACGTTGAATGCGACTGGCGGGCGGCAGAGAGCGAAAGCAAGTCAAATTAAAGAGAAACAAACTTAAACTTAAACTAAATCTAACTCAAGACTCAGCCGAGCCGAGCTGAACGAGATCGCTGGCGACTGAACCAAAGTGCAAAGCGTGCGAACAAAACAAATTGCGTGTCTTTGTGTGTATGTGTGCGTGTGTGCGTGTGTGTGTATGTGTGTGTGTGTGTGTTAAAGGCGAGACTGCGATAACGATACAAACATATAACTATTAATCGATAGCAGCCAATTTAGGCAAAATGTGCAGTCGAAAATGTTTCCGCATGCCCACGTTAGTCATCTGCGGCGTCCTGGTGACCATCGTTCTGGTTTGCATCACGGGCATCACACTGACCAACAGCATCAACATATCGAACATTGTGAAGTTGCGCGAGAAGGTCGCCAGCGATTCGGCGGCTGCCAATGGAGGCCATCAGGCGGCACAGACGCGTGCCGCCCTCGTTGAGCAGCAGTATTCGACGCTGCATCAGCATCATTTATCGAAAAGCGATCTAAATTACATATCGGCGGCAACGCATCCGAAGAATTTACAGCGTTACATTTCCACACAACAACCAAATCAAGTGCAACAGCAGCAGCAGCCCAACAAGATTGTTATCGAAATTGGATTGAGGAGTAGCACGAGCAGTAGTCGCAGCAACAGCGACAACAATAACAGCAGCAGTAACAATAATGAGAGTGCTCCCAGTTCCATTGGCGGCATCAACTTGTTGCCCATGCCGCATATGTTGCAGGCGGCAGATGCTTTGATGGATGGCAACGTTGATTCCATATCTGTGCCAGCCGCAGCCGCAGCACCAACAACAACAACTACAACTACGACAACAACAACTACGACAACAACAATAGAGCCAGTAACAATAACAAGAACAACAGCAACAACAGTAGCAGCAGCAGCAGCAGCTGTCAACTCATCGGATTCACTGACTTCTGGAACGGCGGGAATAGTTTTTGACATTACCGACCATAATCCAGCGGGCATTCAATTTGAGCGCCGAGCCCACGTCAAACAGGTAAAATCACAAAAATAAAAACACAATAAAAAATATTTTGGTCATCTTACGCATTCAAACGCAAATCTTAATTCAATTTGTATTCTTTTTGTCATCTTTTAAACTTTAAATATAAATTGGGTTCCGGGATCAGCTAAGTGGGCGTGTTCTCATTCGCAAGGAAACTCATGCTCAGGTTTATCGTAAAGCTTGATATTTCGCTTTTATTTATTTACGTATTTAATCAAACTAGAATCAAGAATTTGTCTACAATAAATCAATAATTGTCTTTATAAATGATGAGCTACAAAAGTGTTTTCAGAGTGAGTACTTTGAAATTGTTTTGAGTCAGTTATCTGTTGTAAGAAAATAACTTGATTTTATTATCATTGTTTAGGCAACAACAAACTGATTTCTCTGAGAGAGTCCCACACGACACGCGCCAACAACTCCGCTAATTTTTTGTTTTTTTTATCAATCTCGGCTTCATTTAGCATTGTTCGCTCTCGCTTCCCAATTCGATTCGAAATTTGAATAATGCAATTTTCAATTTGTGCGATGCTCCTTTTGTTTCTCTCTCGATTGTGTTGCTGTTGCTGTTGTTGTTGTTTTGTGTGGCCACCGCTGCTAATCATCAGCAATGCAGTGTCATGACAATAACAACATCAACAACAATAAGCTGCGAAAACAATCGTGAAGCGAAACACAGTATATAATTGCATACAACCAAATAACTCATACGCCCCATTTGAGCAGCCATGCACATTTGAAACATTGACGAGTGCATGTGCGATATACGATATTGCGGCAACGACATTGTACTGTTATTATCGGGTAATTAAACCCGGGCAACAGTTAAACAAGTTATTACAGTTTTTGCGAGCCATCGCTTATCGAATCGTTTAAATTTGATAGGCAGTCAATATATGTATATGGAATTTGCAATATTATATCGTACACAGACGTGCTAAGATAACTGTTCAATCTTGTTTGTTTACAACTATAGAAAGACAATAATTATTAGCAACAAAAAGATAAAGCACGTTTTGAAAGTTGCAAGCAACCACCTACGTCAACCGTTGAGAAATGTTTATTGTGCCGATCACCGATCACCGATCAAAACAGCTACACATGGACCCTGCCCCGTGACCATCAGAACTAGTTCCCGAGAGTCGCGCTACGAAACTGTTGCAAACAGCGCAATTGCATCTAAGGCAGCCTGAACCAAAAGGAAGTAAATAATAAGCAATAAATAAAAACAAAATAAAAAGTAAACCAACTTTCTGTAAACTCTTTTTTTTTATTATCGGCTGGTTTCCCTAGCTTGTGCCTGATTACAATAATTAACATAGTTTTAATGGCACTTCAAGTAACTAAAAAGTAAAATAAAATACTGATTTCCCTGTCCGCCCCTCGTTGCCTTCATGTTTCTTCTTAATGGGCGGTCAACCATAAATCGCATACTTTGCCAAAGCCCTAATGCGATTGCTGCGACGAGAGAGTTGTATCTCTCACTCTCTCTCTTCCTTTCCCTCACTCTCTCTGCTGCTGCTGCTGCTGTTTTGCTTGAGGTCATGCCAAAGTTCAGATTAAAGCTTTCGAGCGTTCGCTGCTTCTGCCCGTTGTTCGCCAGGCGATTGCAATTGCAAAATGCAAAGTGAATAGAAATAGTTGTAAACAGCGGGAGAAAAGCAGAGCACAGCAGTGGAGTGGGTTGGGGGGGGAAGGGGAGGAGCTGCAGTGAGTGAATGTTGCTGAATGTTTAATGCTGAAAGCTCAAGCTCCACGAGTGCTGGGTGATCCGACTGCCGCCAGCCAGTCGGTCAGCCAGTCAGTCAGCCAGTCAAAAGCCAACGCTAAGCCAATTAACTTTGCAAACTTATTCCGTGTGAAATTAATTACTTGAATTTTTGTTTTAATGTATGGCTACGCGGCTGCTTGCTGTAATTGTTAATTGTTGTTGTTGTTGTTGTTGTTGCTGTTGTTGTTGTTGTTTTTGAGTTGAAGACACAAACAAATTAAGCTCATGAATTTTTGATGCGTTATTGATGAATGCATAACAGTAATTTATGACCTTCTGTTTGTCTACTTTTCTTAGATGCCCCACATCTAAATTGCAATACTACCTATTATAAACACAATGGAACCCCTCCGAGACTTGCACATGTCAGGTGCACAATCTCGATATCCAATCTAACATATAAATATGCATATATGCTAAATAGCTGACAGATTAGAGTATATATGCATAGAAAACGGGTTGAAGCTGTGAAAACTAAGAAGACGTAACTCTTATATCATTGTCAACAACTTGCATATGTATATTCGCATTTCAATATCTAGTTCCTAGGGTTTGCTCTATAAAAATAATATTTCTTTTTTTTTTACATCTATCTGTCCCCTAACACATAATATATATCTATTTTTTTGTTTCGTTCCACTGACAACAACAGTCCTGAACAGTTAAAGCCATTCATTTCGGTCTCTTGATTGCCTCGTCGCAATTCGCATGGCCAAACAGAAATTGTTACTTGCCTTTTATAGGTCTACAGAGTTTTCTTGGTAATGTTCCATTTGGAACATAACTCGTACTCTCTCTCTTAACGAGCTGCTTCTTGGGCAGCCTTCAAATTCAGATTCTGGCCCTGGGTCCCTGGCTATGGGTCATACTTATGCTGAGTTTCTTGTTATGTTTTATTTAATATGCTCGTTTATCATACACAGGTCGACCCGCTTAAGTATTTTGTATGTATTTACTTTGCCTAGCCCCACATTTGGATTTTTAGGGCGCGGCCGAGGGCCTGTAAAAGTTTCTTAATAATAAATTGCTTAACTTTTAGGTAAACAAAATCACATTGTGTTCTTACCCCCTCTCTTCCCCCTAACCGCCCCTCCACTCCCCCCGGGGGGATTGTGTTTCAGTTCGCAGCTTGACTGGGCACTCCAGAACGCTCTCAACACGCCGTCGGCTCGACACGTGCTTCAGTCTAGGGGGAAATGAACTAAACGATGATCCTGTTATTCAAATTAAAATTAAAATTATTGCCAGCAATAATAATAATAATTTCTTTGGCTGACCATTCCCTTTCAAGTATCATCCAAGTACTTGTCATAATTGATTTTGCCATTAACGCAGCGCCTTCATCTGCTCCTAGCCATCAACTTCAAATTTAAGTCAATTTCGGAGCAACTACAGCTCGCAAATAAAGTGCGGCTTTACAAGTCAGTCCAAGACATGTAGTTCTAATATCGAAATACTCCAAAGATACCGAAATATAACTCTGTGAAACTTACCAGGTGTTCTTTGGTATGGAAATAAACTAGAAATCAAAGTCCTCAGAAATCTACAAATTTCAAATACTCTTTAATAGTCGAACTATGCAAACTTAACGATAACTTAATTCATTTAATAGAATCAATTCTGTCACGATTATTAACTATTTGCATAGATATTTTGACTGTCAACAGTCAATGGGAGTTGAATCCGTATTTAGAGGGTATTATAATGTTGTCGTGAGGTTAGTCACGCATGGAAGGAGAAGTTTCAAAGATTCACATAACGTTTTTTATTAATTTTATGTTTTTAAAGTGAGGTTAAGGTGTTGTTGGATGAACAACTTCTTGTATACAAAGATATTCCAACTAAACTGAACTGTAATGAAGAAATTGTCAACTTCAAACCACCAAATCATACAGCTTTCACTTAGACAGATGCCGGCAATTTGACTGCGGTCCACAAGGTTATGTTATCTGTAATGTCGTGCCTAAGACAGCGATTCCTAGTTTGTTTGCATGCCCTATTAGAGCCCTGCCAATATTGCTTATTTATGTATAGAAGTGAGTCTACATTGTGCTGCCGACAAACGCTTTATTGTCGCTGTGCATTTAAGCGATTTCCCGCTTACTGTTTTGCTGTGTGTTTTCTGCTTCCTGTTTCCTGTTTCATTTCATTTTCATTTTTCAGCTTCGAACTCATCCGCATCCGTCATGCCGTGCCACACAGTTTATAATAACAATTGCAATGCAAAGAAGCCTCTTTAAATGATAAACACGCGCTTCTGTTCCGCCCGGCAAACCGAAGCGCACTTAAATCCTTGTTTACCTTTACTTATTCTATTCCCTTTCTACTTTCTTGCAGGTGAGTTGCAACTGTATCTTCTCGCACAAGTGGCGTGGCATGCAATGGCTGCACACAGGGGTAATGGCTTTACTCTGCTAAAGTGTGCCACACTTAAGTGCGATATCATGGTATCAGCCTGGTGAGTGAATAAGTGGCAAGCATTGCAAACAGTGCTGCTTGCGGGTGCACAGCCTGTCGGCATTAATTTGACACAAAGCGGATAATGCAAGGCCATCGTGGGTCTAATGTTAACCAGCGGCATCAACGGAACTGAACGCAAGCAAAACTTTTCTCTCTGCCACTGAATAATGCGTAATGTTTCGCCAATTAAGTTGCCCAGTTTCCATTTACACCCGACACAAATACGCACATCATTTCCACATGCAAACATATATATATACATATATATATAGTTCCTTCGACAGGAATCTGAATCAGACAGTTAACATTTCACTTATTTATCCACATAAACTTGCGAAGCCACAAAGTTTTTTTTTTTTGGCTAAGAACTAATTTTTTGTCTGACTGTAGACCATATATCGTCTCGGCTAATAATGTTGATCAAGAATATAAATACTTAGTGGGTTCAAAGACCTTTATAATACCATCTGCATAGGTATAAGAAGTAAAGTAAAAGGCTGCCAAAAACTAGGCTTGTTTCTTGTCTCAGTTGGTGGGTTGACATTTTTGGACCCGAAAGTAATCATTGTTCGATACCGGAAACTATTCAATTTCCGCATTACATGAAGCGTGTACAAAACAGGCCAGAGAGCACAAAAAATATGGCAACAGAAACTGGCAGCGGGGACACGGAGGACATGGCAAGAGAACAAGGACACGGCACATTGGGCGTTGATGACAAACACACACAAACGCACACACACACAGAAAGAGGCGGGTAGAGTGATGAGAGAGTGAGGACAAGTTGAAAAGATAGACAAAACCAGAGACCAGACTAAAAGCAGCTGTCTCCAATGCTGCCATAACCTAATCACAAATACCCCCCGCCCCCCCCTTTCCCCCAACAAACAACCGATTTGCGGCAACCACCTGCAGTGCTCTGTCTACGGCTTCTGATTGTTGCTTTTCCCTGCAGCATGCAATTTATTATGGATTTGGCTTTGCTTGACAGGGTTGGAAATTGCATTGCTGCTCGAGAAAAGAACAAAAAAAAAAACAAAAAAACATCAGTCGAAGTGAAGATGCAAATTTCTTGCATAGTTTGTGCTGTGCATAAAGGAAATAATGCCTCAAAACGCAAATTGCAAATTAACTAAAGTTTACAAATGTCACGAGCCTATTCACCGTTTCACTCTCACTCTATCTATCTATCTCTATCTCTCTCTCTCTCTGTGCCTCATCTTTCTCTCTCTGAAAGTTCTTGGCATCAAGAAAAACAATTTGCGGTTCACTTTTGCAGCTCAAGCTGCAGCTTAGGGGTCAAGTTTAGCTTTCTGATTTTTATATCCTGAATATATCTCCGATTCCTTAAAGTATTCATATGCCAGATCAACAACAACAGACGAGTCAATCTGGCTATATCCTTTTGTCTGAAGCCGCCGATCTTAGAGAATATATAAGCTAAAAACGGAATGTGGAATGTAGGTTCTCATGTAGAGAACAAGTTAATGTCAGTTTATCGATGACTGTCCCGTTGCACGTTTATCGATACAAATCGATATATATATATAATATACTTTGACTTAATGCTGATTAAATGTGTAAATTTCGTGTCAAGATAGGATAAGAAAAACTCAAACCTGTTTTCAAATTGATCTCATTATGTGCGAAAGGGACAGCGAATATATATATATATATATCTATATATATATATATATATATATAGAATATATATCACAATATTGCGCATATAAATGAGTTCTTCACGAACCGTTGATTTCCAGCTTTTAAGGAGATATTTGAGAAAACTGTGGTTTCATCAATTTGATATAGTTAACAGTTGTGTTCAGGATATCGGCTAGTCGAGCTTTCTCTGCTAGCGGTTGCTTACTCGTTATCTACGGCTCAATTTTCCGTTGCTCACAAAAGCCGTAAAGCGCAAACAAATCCTGAATTCTCGGTGCTGCTGCTGCTGCTGCTGCTTAGGGATAGCTTCCTTGCTCGGGTAGCTGAAGTGCAGCAAACCAATCCACTCTAATACGACTGTATTAGTTGTTGTTGTTGCTGTTGTTATTTTGCCAACATTCTTAAGGTCGGTCCTCCTTGCAATTGTTGTGGCTGAGCTTGCCACACACACACACACACACATACATACAGCTCAGCTCGCCTGTGCCACACATGTGGGAAGGATATGCGGCTACTGCTGGTATTTCTTACCTGTTACGCTTCGTTAACTATTTGATAGCACAAAAAGCTTTTGGCTATCAATCAACTGCTACAGCAGCTGCCCCCGCGCCACGCCCTCTCTCTCTCTCTCTCTCTCTCAATTGTTTAGTGCAGTCGCCAGCCCCGGTGGAATGTGTGTGCGACGAGTGTCTGTCTCGACATGACAACATGGTCTGGAATGCCTTGCCCCCAATCTCTTAGCCAGCAACCAGATGAAAAAATCATAAGAACTTGCTGCCATTCAATTAGCTAACTAATAGATTGACTACGCCTCTCCCGCCGCCGGCCCCACTTTGTCGCACCACTCAAATGCAATCTCGTTCACTTTCTCAATTCAGCGCCGAGAGCACTTCCAGCTCATAGATCAAGCAAGCTCTACACATTCTATGATGCATCATTCAACCAGATATGCGAAACTTTCCTATGACTTTTTGCACACAAATTACACTCCAATTCATTGCCTCAAATTGCTGGAGTTCAAGTAGGAGTACGATTAGGAGGAGTGTGAGTGGCAGTGGCAGTGGCAGTGGCAGTGGCTGTAGTTGGAGGCGGGTCATCATTTGGCAGTCCTTTGTTTTACAGCTATTTCTAATTGCTAGTTGCTGGGCGAAAGTGCGCCCAACATATTACGACCAAAGATGGAAGCGGGCCGAAAACACTTTTCCGAGACGAAATGGCAATGGTGAAAACACTTTCATTTTGGCCAACAATTTTTGCTTACATTTTGGCCAAAGAATTTACAGGTTGGTGTATCAGAAATTTGGCAAGATTATATTTGCTTAGCAGAAATTCTTCTCGTTCCAAGTGCATACCGACAAAGTTATCCTTCAGTCAAGCAAGGTCGTGTCACGACACGACACGAGGCGGCACGATGGAAGGCCAGCGCTAGTTTTGTAAGCCCTTCAGCTCGTACTTAAATGATTGGTCCGGCGTAGAATCGGACAGTTTGGGTTGATTTCTATTCTGTTTCGTGTTTTGGCACAAGGAAATTGCCATCGATAAAAAGAAATGTTTTATGGGCTCTCGAGCAGGGAATAGGCAACGATGCGTCGAACCGCTTAGGCATGTGGCAAATGCCTATGAAATGGGCATAAAATCGGACAGCTTCTTAAAGTCAGCCAGCAGCAAGCAGCACACGCTTAAAGCCAACAGGAAGCTAATCAATTGGGTTTCTTTGACAGCAGCTTTGTGCCTATGCGAAACGTTAAATATGTCGCCTTGCCACAATTTCAACTCTAAAGCAAAAGTGTATGTTAAGTGCCCCTTCCCCCCCCCCCCCTCCACCATTTTCTTCTCAATTTGCAACTGCAGGACGTAAAATGGGTTCGTCACACGCTGCTGCGGTGAAACTTTACTTCAAAGTCGATCCTAAAAATGTTTATGTAAAAAAATATATATATATACATATATGTGTATAAATATATATATATATATATATATATGTATATATATTTTGAGCACCAGCTGAGCTTCGGCGGCAAGTACTTCTCAGGCCTAGCAAAAATTCCAATTAAATCCCAACGCTCTGAGTTGCAGCTGCGATTTTAGGATTTCGCTAACGCATCGTTATACTCACAACATACGCACACACACACATACACATACACATACACATATATATATTTGTATATATATATATAGCCAGTGCAAAAAATGTATATTACGCAAGTCGAGGCGAATAAAAAGTATAAAAGTGCTGCCACATAAATGTGTTTCGAAGTCATTGTCATAGGCATCTCTGGATGCTCGTAAAATAACAAGCGTGTCGCCTTCATAAATATGTGATGAGACTTCTAAAAGCGGGACTCGAAGACGGAGTTCGACATGCGGACGGAGAAAATGCGACTCAGCACTCTGGGTGATGTTGTTGGCCGGTAGCTGGTGGGTGGAGGTGCGACCACAGCATCTGCACAGCAATTCGAATCCATTTTGTCTGATTTAACAACTCACTGAGTGTGTGGTTGTGCCCGCTTGTGTGTGTGTATGTGTGTCTGTGTGTGTGTGTGTGCGGGTCAAGTGGAGTCGTGAAAGCTGACAAGTTGAGTAAACTATTTATTTTCTTTACCTCATCAAAATGGATAAAAAAAAGGTCAAGTAATAAAGCTGTCGAACTGGCATCTCCATCTCGCATCTAGCTGAAATACATTTAGTACTTAGTGCGAATAGGCTATAACTTTATTTGTACAGGGTGTCCATTGGTCGAGTATTATTCAAGCAAAAAAAAAAAACATGCCTATATGCATGTGTACATATTAATCGTTGATGGGCATATTTACAGGATAACTGCTAGTCGAGCAGGTACAGCTAACTAGCAGATCCTTGCCTGATTCATTTTGTTTGCCTTGAAATTAGACTCTCGCTCATTTAGATAGATTACAGGGTAACTGCTAGTCGAGCATGGACAGCTAGCAAAACTTTGCCTGATTCATTTTGATTTCCATGAAATTTGTGCTGTCTTCTGCTGCCACTTTGAACAGCTGCTGCTTTTCGCCAAGGATCTTTCCCACTCTCCATCTCGCTCCCTCTCTCACTCTCTCTCTCTCTGTCTCTCTGTGGCTCTCTTAAAAACTTGGAGACAACAACAATAACAATTGTTAAACTGAGAACTTTGAAGTTTTAACTGAAATGCCACGCATTTCAAACAATTGAGTTGTTCCTGCTGTCCTTGGCTGCTGCCGGCGAAAAGTTCTGGTTGTGAAGTGTTTATGTGTGGTTAAGAGGTTGCCCGCTGCAGGAGCAACAACAACAACAACAACAAGAACACCAACAACACGAACAACCACGACAACATTTGGGGCACCCGCATGTCAATGAAAATACCAACAAAATGTCTGCGAACCCCCCTCAGCATCCACCCACACACTCACACACACACCCACACACACGCACACTCAGCAAATATATTTGTTTTGTTTTGTTGTGTTGAGGGGCTGTTTAATTTTTAGTTTATGTTGCATAATTCTCGGCTGCGAAGGTCAGCTGCGGCATGATAAGCAGGAATGATAAGCATGGACCGCATAAGGGTGGGTGGGGATGGGGAGGAGCAGGCTATTGCCAAAAAGGATGTGCCAAGCAACTCGTAAAAGGTTACCGCTTTGAAATTTTTGTGCTGACAGCATCGTTGAAAGCGCTTACCAGGACATTCTGCGGCTAAGGACGATGATGCGTGTTATCTGGGAATCTCCTTACGAAGAGCTGCTCCCATTGCGGCCAAATCAATGAGCGGAAGGAAGCGCAGCAGCAGCAGCAGCAGCAGAAGGAGCAGCAGTAACAATACCAGTTCTCAAGATGAAGATGATGAGCACATCCGGATGGGTCGGGGGCAATTGTAGTGCCAGGACGAGAAGGAGGCGTGTTGTCTGAGGTGAGGGGAGAGGTTGGATGCTCAATCACTTGATTGACAGGACAACAGGCAGCTAGAAACTAGCTGACAAACATTTGGGCTTGACGATATTATTAACAACACACACACACACACACAACCAAACACGCCCACACACACATAGACACATACACTTTGTTTATCTTTGGAATGGGAATACCAAGTTCGGAGCACAAGAGAAATATTTGAATACATAACGAATTGAGTTCGTTAGGCGTCCTTATACTTATACACACTCACACACACACACACACACACACACACACACACACACACACACACACACACACACACACACACATACACATTACATTATAACTGACTCTTACACTCTAAGTAAAACTCAAAGCCTTTCAAAAAGCTAATTTTGAATTTGTGACCTGGCTATATAGTTACACAATTCCAAGAATATATCAATTACTTCTACTAGGCAGACATGCACACATCCAAACGAGATGTTTCTGCAAATGCTGTGCATACATTTCTCTGAGTGTACGCGAAATCAAATCGCACAGATTATTGATGACATAATCGCTGGCACAAGCCGCAATTCATTTGCTGACCATTAGTAATATGCATTGATGTTATTCGGGGCAACCGCTTACACCTGCAATATGCCATTATGTCCATCTCTGTGTGTGTGTGTGTGTGTGTGTGTGTGTGTGTAGGTAGTTGTGCGTGGGTGTTGGGCAACCGCCATTTTGGCCTAATTTGTGATAGGCGGCCACGAATATGGCGTCGGGTGAACGGTTTTCCATGTAATACTAAATGTAATTGCTGACAGTCAACAACGGCAGCAACAGCAGCAGCAACAAAGGCAGCTACAGCAGCAACAACGGCAGCAACAACGGCAGCAACAACGGCAGCAGCAGCAACAACGGCAGCAACAGCAATGCCAATGAAATGAATTCAATTACATATCCTGTCCGGAGCAACACACAGTGTTCTGCTGCCACTCGCCTGCCTGCATCGCTGCCAATTCCGCCATTTTAGTGGTGCCTTGCGATTGAGCGCGAAATGCTGAAAAGAAAAAAAACATTTGGAATTTTCGTATTATAATGTTGGTGTTAACTGTAGAACCCATTGCAGAAGACTTATATATATATATATATTCTTGATCAGCACCACTAGCCGAGTTGGCATAGCCGTGTCTACTTGTATGCAAACGAGTCCTTCAATTTTCAAGTTGTATGTTGATCAAACTGTACATATATTATATAGTTGCCATAGGAACGATCGGACGAAAGTTGAGTTGAGTTGTTGAACAACTTTTTTATCTTAGTTATCAATAATAATCAACAATCAAATATGTTTTAAGGGAAGAAATCGATTGTCTTATTTAGTTGTTGCTAATTTGACTTCGTTCTTTATTTTATTCTTTTTATTATTTTAAGTTAAGGAATATGCTCAATAATTATAATAATTATAATAATAATTTGTTCTTCATTTGAAATAAAATGATTGCGTACATTAAAATCAATGCGCTGCTGCATTAATTCCCAACGTGTGTTGCATGTTGCATGGCGCCGACTCGTTTGAGGAGAGGATGTGCACATTGAATGGGACTGACGGTGCAGTGCGGTGCGGTGCGGTGCGTTGTGGTGCTGCATAGTGGTGCCGGATGTCTGCTTCAAACAGATGAGACACTCCGCTCGCTCAGCTCGCTCAGCTTCAAGTCTCGCAATGCTGTTGTGCGCTTTAATGAGCACAATAACATGTGATATTTATTCATTCATGTTTTGCCTTGGACAGCAGGGACAGTTGCTGCTGTGTCCAGCGCTGCTGCTCGTCGGCAATTAGAGACTCAAAATGTAAATTGCGTGTGCGCTGCAAAGTGGGGGGGGGGGGGGGGAAGCTGCAGCAGTAATAAATCATATTCATAGCTTTGCAGTTCAGCAAGCATTCAATTTAAATGGACTATGCCAAGCGAAATTGCATTTGACCTCATTGCAAAGCAGATTCCGCAAAATCTACTTCTATTCAATTCTGTACGCCTCCAACCTAGCCTGGGCCAACACACAGAACATTTCAATAATGAGGCATGCAACTTTTCAACTCTTTTGAGCATTTCTCATTTAACCTCAAATTGAATCATTTTCGTTGCTGAAATTCACTTAAACAGACATCAAATAGAATTCTCCAAATAAGGGACAAAATTGAAAACTAGAAAAATGTTTTGGTTTTCGACAAAAATTAATGGAAAATTTGTTAAATTAGAAAGAAATTTGTTTGCTGTGTGTAAAGTGCAACAATGAAGAGCAGCTGGAGCCAAAGGCTCAATCGTAAATATGAATGACTGACATTTTGGACAGATACATATAGTTTTTTTTATTTATAAGAGCCACCCTTACTTGCGGATGCCAGCAGCCAGCAGCCGGCAGCCAACTGCATTGTTAACATTTATGCGCTATTTTTAGCCATTGGAAACATTTGGCACATACAACACACACACACACCAAAACCAAAAGGTTGACGGCGAATGAGGAATGGCATGTGCATAAAATGTCACAATAAATCAGTTTTTATGTTCGACGTGCTCTATGCAGGAGTGCAGATGGCATCATAAATATGAAATCGGGCAACCAGGACCAGGACTCCACTCGACCACAACTGCAAATTGTAAGTAAAATGCAGTTGCTTATTATTGCCAAGTTAATTAGCTAGCCCTTTGTTGCCAGCAATTTGCATTTCATTAACAATACTATACATATATATATATATGTATGTATGTATGTTTATAGAGTAAGATGAGATCAAAGCTTTTTCCATTTGCAACAATTAGTTGACAGCAGTTCGCAGTCAGCTTGCGAGCAGCAGTTCGCCTGCGGCGGCAACCTTTCTCATTTGCCCAAATCATGTGAAACAGTAGCGGACAGTGGGGGTAGGAGCTGAGGCTGCAACAAGTTGTACGCCTGCCATGTGCACGTCGTCCAGCTCATGCCAAGGACGTTGATGTGACTCAGCCGGGTAGCGGCCGCCCTGACTTGCTGACTTGACTGGCTGACAGGACTCGTCGTCTGTGAAATGAGCGCATTTAATGCGCGGTAACTTCATAAGTTTATTGAATTTGCACAGACACAGCGCACCTCTCCCACACCCACCCCCATCCCACCACCCCGCAGAATCTCATAAATTAGCTTTGACTTTGAGTTTGATGGCAGCATAAAAGACATTACGCATACGACCAGTAGATAGGCACCAAGGGCTGAGGAATGAGATTTGCTGCTCAAAGGGCAGAGTGCAAATTACGTATACGCAGCATATGCATGATTGTGTGTGTGTGTGTGTGTGTGTGTGTGCATTGGGCTTTTTGAGGCGGGTCGGTGGACAGGTCGAACAGGCCGGAATCTGTAAAATCGCTGGGCGTGAAATCTGTTTTCTTTTCGCAATTTATTTTAAATCGCATATTAGCACGCTTTAATGGGTTGCACCCGATCCCCCCTAGAGCGTGACAGCAGTCTGCAGCACACATAGAATAAAACATATTTTTATTTATGACAGCGCATAAAAAATAATACGCAAAAGTTTATGGCTAGCCGGGCACAAAATGAAAAATTGGTTTTACACGCGGCCACGCCACAACAATAACAAGAACCACAGCCATAACAATAATGATAGAGATGAAGATGATAATAAACCAGATAATGATGATAACGATGACGATGATGACGATGATTCAAATGATAATTCGACCCACACCAACTATGCATGTATATACATACATATATATTTATATCTGTACGGGAGCAGTTTAGCCGGAAGCTGCACGACAATGCCCAGTCGGCCATGAATTATGGCCGCCTGGCCGCAGCGATAATGTCGCACACATGTAAATGGCCATCCAATCGATAGACGATAGGCGATAGAATGCCACGCTGAAATACCCACAATGTGTGTGTGTGTGTGTGTGTGTGTGTGTGTGGCTATGTGTGTGCTTCAATTGAATAGTTACGAGTGGTTATTAAATTAATGCTAATGGCAATTCCGTGTTGCAAATGACATTAAGCAGGATCATAAAATATCCTTACTCCCCCCCCCCCCCCCCCCCAATTGATAACAAGTCTCCAAATATTTTTATTTACAATCTGCTTTGGCTTTAACTATGCAACGATAAGAGGCATTTGGCTGGATAGAGGCAAGCCAAGGCAGTAATCGAAAGCGATTTAAGCAAGTATTAGCCATGGAGGTGACCGCTCTCTACACAGGACACTTCAGACTAAGTAGTCACCTAACGCTACCGATTTTGGTACCTTCCGAGTACATCATAGCAGATTATATCGGCTTAGCCGGAAAAAGATGCAAAGTGGCTTTAAACTCTGGCCACATAGACACCCTCAAAGCGAAACCAATAAAGATGCCAGCATTCGTGCGGGAATTAAAGTCGAGCTCCACAATTGATTGAACAGGACTGAAAATTATAATACATAAACTGCATTTGAATTGGGCTTGGTGGCAGTTGGGGCAGGGTTGCGACGAGGCAAACATCCAGCAGAATTTAATTGTGATTTTGAAAATATGTTATTCAAATTTGACAAAATAACAAAGAGCTCAATCAAGAGTTTATATTGAACTGTCAATGTATGTGTGTGTGTGTGTGTGCGTGTGTGTGTGTTTAAAGTAGGCACTTATTTGTGCACAGCACGTTTGCATTGGCGCTTGCAATTAGCGAATAGCCCGAAATCAGAGCCATGTAGATTTTATATCGGATTGCATCAATAAGCGTGGCAATTAGCAGCATTCACTGAGAACGGCGCGGTTATCTGTGCTATGAATTGACCAGTCATGCGAGGGGGGGGGGGGGGGGGGGGATTGCCAAGCAGACCTTGGACAATGTAGAGTAGACGGCTTTTAGAAACCCGTCGACGACACCCGCTGCACTCATAGCATACGACTTTGGCCTAGCTGGGTAATTAGATTTGGCCGCGTCTAACGAACTTTGCTGCAAAAGGATAAACTTAAACCAGTACACACACACACACACAGCAATACATACGAAGCAGCAGCCCTTGCCATCTGGCATAATCCACAGCCGCTTGGCCATATTTCTCAGCAGTCATAACCGTAATCGCAATCATGAGCACAATTTCATTCGAGAGTTTCGCTTGCTTGCCTGCCTGCTCGCCAACTTTTGCCCGATTTCGAGGACTGTGCGTTTAATGAGGCTGATAAAGTGGATGCTGTTGGGTGTTTGCCACGTCGCCACCCTGCCCCAACTCCTCATTCTGGCATTGCTATTACAATTGCTTGTTTTTAATGAGCTTATTGCATAATAATTGATTTTTATTGGCTGACTTTGCCGATTGGCCACCTCCGGCTGGCTGATCCCCTATCACAACACATCCTGTGTGAGGGAAATGCTGCAACCCACCCATTAGGCGCACTTGTTATGTGCACAATATAATGCGATTGAAGGATACAAGTTCGCCCAACTGTTCCTGACTCTGACGGCGTTTCAGCCAGTTTCGTTTTTCAGCTTATGTGCAAAATCGCATTTTGCCCTTTATTTTGGACTTAACGCTTGCAACGGTCGACACTAGCCTTCCAGTTGTAACCAGGAACTGCACTTGCCATTTATCCCATACTAACACACACACACATATAAGCACACATGATTGTGTTAGCCAGGCGTGGCATTGAAGGGCTGGTCGAAATGGCGCCTGAAGTGGGCATAATGTTTAGTGCTTTTTGTTGTAAAGAGTTTTTTGCTCGTGCCACATAAATTTTAATGTGCGTGTAATGTGCTGCAGCAGACACAAACACACACACACACTGAAAGCAATCGTGATGAGGAGAGAGAGGTGGGGTATTACCGTAATGCAGCATTGACCTTTACAGTGGCTCTCAAGGGATTCTCAACTGCCCATCAACTAGTTGTGGAATTGAGCATTTGTAGCACAGCTTCGAGATGCCTTCGCAATTAATAATACATGTAATTAATTGCAACGAATAACAACTGTACTTAGCAACAAACAAGTACACAATATTTATTGATTTACCAGCATAATGAAACGCCAAACTTAATGCAAGTTTGTTCCGCTTGTTAACTAGAACATTTAAATCGCTGAAAATGAACAAGTTGTGTGGAAAATGGAAAATTCCCACCAAAATTCGAAAGGTCCTTAACCCACTGCTAGATTCAAATATATTTAAATAGTCACCACGAGGCATTCATTATTATTTATTATTTATTGTTGCTGCCACCCTTCGAACATCAGAATCGGTTAACCACTGTTTTGGGTGGCACAAATCAATGAAGTCCATATAATGTACAGTTTTAAATATTCATAAAAATATCCATCAATTCGAAAAGGACCTTTCACACACTGGTACAGTAAAATAAATTTCAATAGTCACGGCCCCAATACTATTTAATTCGATCCATTCATTATTATTTATTATTTCACACACACTCAGCATTATTGCCACTGCCACTGCCACTGCCACTTCGCACATCAGCATTTTGTAGGCACTGTTTTGGGTGGCAGAAATCAATGGAGTCCATATAATGTACAGTTTTAAATATTCATAAACGCTTTCAACACATGCGTGCTTACATGTTGCTGTTGGCATTTGTTGTTGTTGCTGCCGCAAAATGTGACCTAATAAAATCGGGAAATTTATTTGCTAGCCCGGAAATCACTTAAAGATGCCGCCCTCATAATTTCCTTATCGGTTGCCCTTTTGCAATATTGCGTATACGACACGTGTTCGCACTGAAACTATGCATTTGCTTACCCGAGCGAACCTTGGAATTGGCATTGGGCGTGGCCGCATATAGGCGTGTCTCTCCCTAGTGAATAGCACACTTAATTGAACTGCACTGTTCGCCTGTGTCCAGTGTCCTGTGTCCTGTGTTGGCCAACTGTTTATTCTCAGGGCGTATCCATGCCCACTTTGCCTCGCATTTAATTGCAGCGCCAGTCGTCGACATTTTTCCAGCAATTTTCCTTATAAGCGTTTCGAAAATGGTTTACCCATGACAACACGACACACGACAGGACACAATTCTCTCAGCAATTATTGGCACATGTCCTTTAAATCTGCTGTCCCATCTTAATCGCTCATCAGCTTAAATTGTATTCAAAGTCCTTTTCCATCCTTTGTTCATCGGAAGTCAGTTAAGTATCTCTTCATAAATATCTATCACTAATAATAATATTTTATATAGTTTCAGCATATTGCATAAAATAACGCTGATTATCTTTTAGTATACTATATATATATATATATATATATGTATATGTATTTGTTTTGCTAGTCGGTGTGCATTTTATTGCTTTTTGTTTTACTTACAAAATGCATTTTGCTAAAAGTTTGCGTTTTGAAAGTTTGTTCGTGTTTGCCGTGCTTGTTGTTCTTAGATAATTGAAGTCCTGTCAACTCACTGACCTGTAAAATTCAGGTGCTTTCCCTAATGTAAGAAAAAAAAAACAAAAACAAAAACTTTTCATACCATCTACAAGTTCTAAAAGTTATAAAAATCAATTTTATTATTTTGGTATATGCAAAAAAAAAAAAAAAAAAAAAAAAACTGTTGCAGCTCTTGTAAATGCCACGCTTGCTTCTGCTGCTTGACTCCAAGGCATATATATAAATAGCGCTTGGAGTGGACACGCTGGCCCGAGTGCATTTCATTTTATTTTGTTGCCCGTTTACACAAAGCAACAAATTGCCATTTCCTTTTCATAATCACCACTGTCTTCGCCAGCTAATTAACAGTTGTTTTTTTTGTTTTGTTTTTTGTTTTTTGTTTTATTATGGCGCCATTGTTGGCACTGATGGCAGACAGGAACAATGACTGCCAAAAAGGATGTGAGAACAGGCTGTAGCATAGTCACTGCCACAGTATCTACCCACGCCTCCCTCCTTCCAACGCTCCCGTGTTTGGTTGAGCCTTGTATTGTCGTTAGCCACGTTACGCCCTCAAATATCTCAGGCTGCATCCTCCGTTCTGTGTGTTGCTGTGTGTTGTGTTCTTTTCTTCTCACTGTATAAAACACTTGTTGTTGTGCGTGTTGTTGTTGTTGTTGCTGCTGTCGCTGTTGCTGTTGTTGTTGTTGCTGCTGTCGCTGTTGCTGTTGTTGTTGTTGCTGCTGTCGCTGTTGCTGTTGTTGTTGCTTTTGTCATCGTTACCTTTTTATTAAAAAAAGCTGAGACAACAACTCAAGAGTGGCAAAAAAACAACAAAAAGGAGGAAAACCCAAAACAAAAACCATGTTAAAATGCTGTTGTTGGGCGTGCTCAACGGTTTTTTACCCTGCTTTACAAGTATATCACATATACCAATACATAATCGTAAACATTAAAAAACTACTATACTAATCAGTGTTTTGCACATATCCATGCTATACCTATAAAATAGATATACTAATTAGAGATACATGAAAGTGAGTCGGAACAACTTCCCAAAAATATTTAAGACCATCAAAAATGGCACTTAAAGAAATAGAAAACAAGCACACTTTTCCAATTTTTCAGTTGCCGAAAAAAAAAAACAATGATTTAAGTATTCTGATGCCTTCCTATGACCATATTTGCCCATATCTTAGATCCACGCCTTAACAGCACAAGTTAAGGCCGGCTCAAAAATCAACAAATTCGTTTTGATGCACTTTTTTTTTGAGTAAATAAGCAAAAAAACAAAAAAAAAAAAAAAAAGGGAAAGGAAATACATCATTTTTGTGGTATTATGTTGGTCCTGTGGTGTTATGAATTATATCTGGGCTGCCACGCTCTGCATATTACAGTTAGTAGTGGGTAGGTATGAAAATATGTGTGTGTGTGTGTATATATCAACATATAGCAACAACAATAACGATTCGCATATTATCTGGGCAAGCAAGCAGCTTCAGTTGGGTTTTCTTCTGTGTTTTTTTGTTGTTGTTTTTGCCTGTTTCTGTTTGTCTGTTTTTCGTCGCTGTTGGTACCATTGTTATGGTTGTTTATTGTCTTACTTTGTGCCGTTTTTGCCTTTGTCATGTCTTCGTGCGCTGTCAGCTCAAAGGCACCGAA
The DNA here is from genome assembly GCA_035042265.1 of Drosophila imparisetae. Taxonomy (NCBI): domain Eukaryota; kingdom Metazoa; phylum Arthropoda; class Insecta; order Diptera; family Drosophilidae; genus Drosophila; species Drosophila imparisetae. The sequence goes on from JAWNLP010000147.1 coordinate 1,992,308, forward strand.
ACGGCAAGACAAGTGACAAGTGCAAGAATCCTTCGTACTTACTTACTAACTTACTTACTTAACGGCCCAGGCTTATTTTCAGCGTAACAACAACAACAACAAGAGCAATAACAGCAATAATAACTGTTGGCATCTTTTGTGCCTTCGTCTTGTCTCGAGTTGCTCGTGCACAAAGGACAAAATATTAATATGAAAATAATGCCAAAAGGTTTGTTTTGGCGGAAGGTTTTCGCTAGAGCCGGCAATGTCAGACTTGAAGGAAGCACGTATAGGATCAATCTGTTCTGAAGAAAGCGATTTTTTTCGCATGCTGCAAGTATTTTACACAATCAACAATAAGTCAATAATGCTCACAGTAAATTGGTCTCAATTGAATTGCATTGGTAAATCGCAACTAATTACAATTAAATCATTAATTAATTAATTGTAATCGTTGTTTATTAAGGGCTTATAAGTATTATAGTGCACAAGAACTTGTTCGCTTTCCCACAGCTATGCATTTTAATTGTCGGTAATTCAAAGTAATTCGTTACCGGATATGTTGAGCCCAGTAATGAGAGCAGCAGCCTTCCAACGCGTTACTTGATGCAGTTGAAAATTTGTAGGCCACAACCCTTAAATGTTTGCGGACTCTGTTTCTTCATTGCCGCACACGGCGTATACTTAATGCCGCATTTGCCGTTACCTTTTAAGTCGCCCTTTGCTGCCATAAATTAAGTATAATTAAAATGTAAATGGAGCAACCGAAATACACGAATACACACACACACACACACACACACACACAGACTCACACACACACATAAATTGCAGTTGTTGTTGTTGGCTTAGAGTGGCTCCTTGACTTGCATTTGTGTGTTATTCGCTTATAGAGCTATAATTAATTGAATCTCATTTGTTTCTTTCTATTTCGTTTTCATATTTAAATTGCTTGCCATTGCAAAGTCGACTCTCTCTCTCTATCTCTGTCTCTTGTTCCCTATCTCATGCTCCATTTCTCTCCCACACTCTTATGCTACAGTTCCCGGCCCCTCTGTCTCGATCGCAATGTTCTGATCCTGTTGTTGTTCCACAAACATTCAAATTTCACCAAGGCTATTTGGAAGTGGAACTTTTACCCATCCGCTCGCTCATCACTCGCCTCGCCGTGCGTCTGCATGCATTGCAGAAAGCTTTTTACTGTGGTTCTCGTTTCGTTTACCAATTTTGTTGCTGCTCTTGTTTTCATGTTCCGCCTGTTGCCGTTACATTCCAAGCGCGCGCGCTTTTTGCTCGCACACTCTTTTTATTTGCTCTCGTTCCTTTTCACTTCGTTTCGTTTTCGCTGGGACTTTATGGGTTTGGTGCCTCCCCCATTTGCTAGATGCCATTGCCGTTGTCTCAGTCTCAGTTTTGGGCAGTTCGGTCCACTTGCCGCCGCACTCGCCTGTTGTCTGCTCAGCTGCGGCCACGCGTTGCTCTCGCAACAACAACAACAACAACAAGAACAGCAACAACAACCATACGCCAAGTGAAACAATAATAAAAACAAAAAGAAAATAATAAAAACAATTTAAAACAACACACATACAAATAAAAGTAAACAAACCGCGGCCAGTGCCATTTTCTTAGCAATTTTTCATCGTCTCAAAACATCTGTAAAAAAACATAAATCCAATATTAGCAATAAATTTTTGTTATTTTACCCAGTTTAAAGCTTGCCCCTAAAGTAATCAACTATATGTGTGTTCGTGTTTGTGTTGTATGTGTGTGCATGTGTGTAAATGTGTGCATGTGTGTGTGTGTGTGTGTGCTTGTGTATTTGTACATCTTCCTGCGCAACAGTTCAACAAAGCGGCATGTGAATTCCATACACAAATTTCTACTATGCACAACTCAAACTAATCAACCATAGCAACGACAGTAAACTCATAACTTGCATCCAGCCCCCAAGGTGTTAGCTGGTACAGGTAGTGCTATATTATGGTGTTTTAAGGGGTTGGAATGGGGGAGGGTGAGGCTGTGTTGGCATAACTTTGGTATTTAAAAGTACATGGCACCGCTTGACACGTTTCTTCCCAAAGCAAGCATTTTCTTGTTGACGCACAGCCTCCTGGGCAAGTAGCCTCTACCCATATGTGGGTGTGTGTGTGAGCGTGTGTGTGTTGTGTCTGTTTATATTTTATTTTCGTTTCGTTATTTTGTATATGTACATTTTGTGTTTGTGTTGCTTCTTTTAATTGCCGCATAGTCATGTCCTTGAGCCTCACGCCTCGCCTCGTCGCGTCGCGTCGCTTCTCATCTCATGTCGCCAGCATTTCTGCTCACGCCCAATGTTTATATTTAAACGCATCTCTCGAGAGTTGTACAAAAAATAAGTAAAAAAAATAAATAAAAAACGAGGCAAACATAAGAAAATACTCATGAGTAGCAGAATACGTTTCACATATTTGCTTTATTCGCGTTGCTTGCGCAAAACTCGATGCCGTCTGCCTTGTCTACAAGCTGGATGCCACTTTCTGATATGAATTGATGTGAATTGAATTAAAGCAAACGGTTGGCGATTGTCGACTGTCGATTGCCGATTGCCAACAAATGCAAATGCATTTCACTACACAATGGGTCTTTATTACATTCGTTATGTGTTAAGTAAGAAGAAAACTTCTTACTTGCCCAGACAGTTGTTGCGCTCTCCCTCTCCTATCTAGTGATTCGATGAGTCACATGGCCAAAGAGCCTGCCCCATAAGTAGGCAATGCAATAAGTCTCTGCCACAATAAATAAACTGGGCAGCAATAAGCTCCCAGATGGAGCCTTTCAACTCTCAATTGGCAGCAAATGCCTCTAATGTTGCGTATACGCAAGGTCTGGCAGCATTTGTACCCGCCCAATACCAATTAAATGCAGTAGAAGATGGGGCATTGGAATGTTGTAACATCAAATAATGCACAGACGGCACCGAGTTGAGCAGCGTCTGGCTTGCTATTGATTGCGTGTATTGAAAGTGCACTCAAGCAGCCGACGGAGCACATGAATACTTAAGACTTTCTATGTTATACGTGGAGTGACAAAAGCAAAAAAATAAAATTAAATAAGAGAGATTCATGTACTTAAATCCCATCAATTCTATTCAAAATATATATATATATATATATATATAAATTTGAAATCGAGGAAAGAACTCGATTAGACACTTAGCTCTCACTTTATTTCACAACCAGTTCTTAAATCGATGCTGATTTTAAAGGGAAAATTCAATGTGCAGAAATTCAACGGCTCCCACATCGCCACTGCTCTGCCCTCTCTCCTCCCTTTCGTTGAAAGTTAAGACTAGCGCTTAGCCTGGGGGGTTGGGTGTGGCTGTGGGTGTTAACCTGTCAGACTTGATGCCGTTATCGTTAGCCAGTTGTGGCGCATCCGCGGCCTTCAAGTGTCATCGTTTACACGAAATCGCTTCTCTAGAGACAGACAATAAATGCCAGCCTTACATTCAGCTAAAGGGCACAAGCTTCCAGGTGAAAGCGAAAATATCAATATGCTCAAATTGATAGGAATAGCTAAATCCAAGTCGGAATATGCTAATGTAGGTCCATTTTTCAATTGTAGTTTGATTGCCGTTTGTTGCAATAGTCAAAGTTGAACTTTCAACTAGTAACCGAGACATTGATAAGCGGCATTTTACAACTAATTATTTATAATGGTCGTGCTGGACAGCCCAGTCCAGCTTATAATTTGTCTAATGACTGTAATCTGTATATTATATTAACTATAATATGGCTTGGCTGACAATGTGAACACAATCAGAACATGCACCTCAAAACGTACTTTCTCGTTTATCGAGCAGCAAATATAAAAAACATGCAACGTGTCAAGGGCATAATACACAGTTATCACAAGTTATCGCCATAAATATAGAGTACCTCATATAAATATATAGATATATATATATATATATTAGCATTGTTATGTTAGCATTTTGCTCAGCTTGCAAGCTGATGCAATTATTGTAATATGCACACTCCCAACTGCAATCCCCACTTGAGAATGTCAACAAATTCGTTTGAATATAAATTTGCATACTGTTTGCTAGCCTACTGATCAAATGATCAAATGATCAAATGGGTCAAGGTGAGGCACCTGTCAAAACAAACAGTGCCAAATTCATTAAGCTGAAACTCAATGAACTGTTGCCAGATTGGAATGGTTTGCGTTTCTGTATGTGTGTGTGTATGTATGTGTGTGTGTATGTATGTGTGTGTGTGTGTTTAAATAAGGAAACATCAATATAAATTAATACAGTGCCAAAAACCAAACTGAACACAGACCGCAAGCCGTAAAAGTTGCCCAACAAAAATAAATATTCAAAAAAAATAAATACGTGAAAAAAATTGAAAAAAAAGAAAGAAAAAAATTTGAATAAATTGGATAAATTGACAGGCGCTGAGATGTGCCCGAAGACGTCAAAGACGACGCCAGTGCTGCTGATCGGGGGCATTGTGTTCGTCATCATACTGGTGGCCATCACTGGCGTCACGCTGATCAACAACATTAACCTGTCCAACATAATACGGCTGAATGAGAAGGTGGCCAGCGATAGCGTCAGTGCCAACGACAATCAGATCAAGGAACTCAACTATGTCAACAATCATCCAAAGAACTTGAATGCCAAGCAATTGAATGCCACGCAAACCGGCGAGGGCGATGCTCGCAGTTTGGAGCAAATTCGCAAGGAGATGTCCTCCATGGTGCTGGAGCCGAAAGTCTCGCCGGTTATCGGGCGAGTCTCAAGTCACGAGTCTCCAGCAAACGGCACGAATCCAATGAACTTGCCACCGGCGGTTGCAGCAATGCCCTTGGGTGGCGCCGGTGCAGCGACGCAGACGGGGGCCAACGGGGGAGGCGACAGCTTGATTGATTACGAAAAACGCGCCCAAATTGTGGAGGTGAGTGGCTGGGCACGGGGGGTGAGGTGGGACGGGCGGGGCAGGTCAGTCTGTGCTAAAATTGCGTATCAATTTCAAATGTCTGACCTTTGGGGGGGGCCTGTCACGGCCCCACAAGACAATGTGGCAGCTGTTGATGCCACACGGACTGGCGTGCCAGCAAAACGTGTGGCATGCCTCTCTGCATGCCTCTCTGCACGCCATCACAGTACGATAATAGTAATAATTAACTCGGCATCGATTTAAATGAGAAATGCTTTTCGAAACAGTGGCAGAAGAAACCAATCCAATTGAAACAAGTACGCAATCTTGGATATAGAATCAATACTGGACCAAAGATCGCACTCAACTGTTAAACACGATTTCGATTAAGATTTGATTACTATATGGAAAACCAATTCACATTATCTTCCCCACTCTTGGAGAGGTGATATTCGAGCTGAGAGAAGATGTCTTTGCCTGCCCATCTCTGCCTTTTACAGGGTATTTGTCCAAGTAGAAATCAAGATAAAAGAACTAATGCTGCAACAGAACGGTTAACTGTTATTATAGAGGTTACAATTCAGCTTAGGCAGGTTTCACTGTACTCTGTGCACCATATCTACACTGAGTTAGTCATTTCAAAAATGACAAACTAGATCCTTATCAATTGACTATTATTTAATTGCACTTCAATGTACATAAGTACTATATATGACTATCCATTCAATGTGATTAATAGTCGTTTGCAGTTGCTGTTATCTTTATCGTTATCGTTATTGTTATCGCCATCGAATATTGCTCTATTTAGTGCAAAAGTGCCGCCTTGGCATTGCTGAGTGCTTGGCTCGAAGCAAAGAGTTCCTGTTTGGGGGCCACACTCACATTAGCCTTGGCCGCACATGCTGGGCAAGGGGAGGCTGCCGGTGGGGGAGGGTAGGGGGGTTGACTAAGAAGAACACGCACACAGCAGCAGCAGCAGCAGCATTTGCTGTAGTTGCAGCAAACACATTGGCAAAGTGCCTGCATTCTCAGATTGCGGTCGAAATCTTGACGTTTATTACGCTCACTTGGCTGACGGGTGCAAGCTGGCTGGCTGGCTGGCTGTAACCGGTAACCGGTGAACGCTAACCGGCAAAGATCTGCTGCCTTCGGTTGGCTCCACTCAATGCAATTGCAATTCGCATAGTTAAGGAGATGGAGGAGGAAAAGGAGGTTGGCGGCCGGATGCGGATGGGCGTCAATTGCTTTACGCTTTCACGGCTCAAGTGGCCATGTCGAGACCTTGGCAAACTAACTTGGCACTAAACAAATTCCAACTTTGCACTTGCAACAAGCAGCAACAAACTGCAACTGCAACTGCAGCAATAAATAACAACATTTGCCAGAATATGCGAAGCGTTTAATTTGATGTCTTTCACTCGACATCTTTGTTCGCAGCAAACCATTTCAAATTTATAAATTCCCTTCCCTCCCCCCATCCCCCTCCCTCCACTACTCAACACTCGTCAGTGCCTGGTCGCAATTGATTATGAGGCATGCCAACAATTACAATTGATTTTCATTTCCGTTCCGGAAATAAGGCTTTCATGCTCAATGTCAGAAAAATGCACTCAACTTAATTTGCCATGCAATGGAATCCAACAGTTAATCATATATATATACATATATACATATATATATACCCTTTTAGTGGGGTCTCACTCAGACGTCGCTCACGACATCAACTATATATATTCTTGAACAGCATCACTCTGACGCAGGAGGCACTGCATATGTCAAAGCCAACCAGGTCAGATCACTAAGTGGGAAAGTTGAGAAGGATGCGTAATCCTTGGCATGCCTAGCATTGCTCTCACATTAATTTGAAATAATATAAATAAAGTTAACAGTTCCAAAACAGAGTTCGTTGAACTTTTGATCCAGTTGTACTTTAAAGTTATAAAGCCAAAAATAAACATAAATTCAAATCAGATGCACACATTTCGTTTATTGATTGTTGCAATAAGTATTTTGCATATGCACACTCGCACACACACACTCGCACACACACACACACAGCAATTGGGATATATATGTACCTGCTGAATATATTCATTTGTTTATTCAATTGCGAATGCGTATGAAATTCATGACATGAGCTCGAGCTCAGATTTCACTTGCCTGGCTAACCAGCTGGAAAGTGAGGCAGCATTTGATGTGCCACACACACATACATATATGCACTTAGAGGCTTGTTGGATTTGGTTCATTTTATATAGTACCTGTCTAACTTTCTTGCTGCTTCCGGTTCAGTTTCATGTTCATGTTCAGTCTCCCGCCTAGCATCGTTGCAAGCACTCAAAATATATATATTGTATGGGCACTCAAATGGCCAGCTCGAATGGTAAACGCAAACTACACGAAATTGCCAAACACTTAAGAACCGCCCCCACACACATGCCACCACCCACCCCCAATACCCTTTTAGAACGTGAGAAAGGTATTCAGTTAATCAGAGCATTCGAGTAGTGAGGGGCAGGGTTTGGCCCAACATTGATAATGGGTTTGAAGTGAGGCATTGTTCAAAGTTCATTTATTCAATCTGGCTGTCGTTGAGATGTTCGCCTCTTTCTTTTGTTGATAAATAAATATATATATATATATATATATATATATGTTTACAGTCTTGCCCCACTCACTCACAACAGCACAGCTGATATCATGTTTTGCTCAATGCTGTGCACTGCTTGCAGTCACTAGCCACTAGCCAAATCCAAGGTAAACCACTTCAACTGGCCGCCAAAAAGTGCACCAGCAACAACAACAGCAACTTGAACCGATGTGGGGCAAAATGTGCAGAGAGAAATTGTATTTGTGGTGGAGAAGGTATAATCTGTAAAAAAAACAAAAAAAATGCACTATAAAATTCTGAGCTGGCTAAAACTGAAAAATTTCGGAGAATTTTACGTTTTAGCTGTAGAAATTACTTTCCAAATAATATTTTTAACTGACCTACTCAGGCCAGAAATTGATGTCTTAAATTATGTTATATAAAAAAGGTGAACGAAATTGCAACTGCTTTTTTCCCCCAGTGTATTGGAATAGTTGAATCAGCTTAATTCGAAATTTAACTGTGCAAAGTTGGCTCCACTATGCAGCGCAGTCAGCGTTGCACTTATCAATGCAATCCCCCGTACAGCGTCAAAACAAAAACAAAAACGAAAACAAAAGAAGCAAAAACAACAACAAAAAAAACAGAAAACAAAAAGAAGCAAAAACAAAAGCGAACAACAACAAAGAACTGCAGCAGCAGAGCAAAGCAGAGCAGCCGCTGATGTTGACGCCGAGACTGAGGCTGCCAATGACGTTGACGATGACGCTGACGCTGACGTCGCTGCTGACACTAACCCACTTTGCCTGTTGTTGTTGCTGTTGTTGTTGTTGTTGGGCCAACCGATTGCTGCTGACCGTTTGCACCCGTTTCATTGTCAATGGAAGCCCGTGCGAAGAGCGAATCCAACTCGAAATGGCCATCGATGCGGCTATTGATGGATTGGCATTGCTACAGGATTGGGAATGCGTCAATGCGCCATAATAACGTAGTGCATACTACGTAAGACGACCAACTACCTGACTAAACGGACAGCTAAAAACATTCCACTGCAATTTCAACATTCATCAGCTGCCCTTCAAAAAACATCTGGTTTGTGTTTGGCTTGTTTTGAGTGCAGTTTAGATTGAAACTGTGTGTGTGGAGAGATCTGACTTAGTTGTAAACAATTTAATAATAATAGAAACGCATTCTCCACATGAATTCTACGTGTACAATTGCAATACAATCATTTTTGACTGGGCCAACCTGTACAGGTAACCTTGGTAAACAATTGTTGAATCTTTAGTTCAATTTCCTTCCTTCCTTCCTTTGCAATTTATGCGTTGAACGTCTTCGCTTCCCCTCTGTTTGCCTCTGCCTGCACAGCTGGCATTCCTTTAGCAGAGAACTTTGCCGCATATTTTCCTAATAGTTTGCCTGTTTTTCTCAGCTTCCTCACACACACACACACACACCCACACACACATATCTCCTATTGTAATTTTTGTTGCTGTTCATATTTCTTTTGCAGTTAAATTTCACTTCAATTCTTGGCGCGCATGCAAAACACCCACAAATAGTTCGTCTTGAATGTGTGTGTGTGTGTGTATATAATTTTTTCTCTCTTTCTTTGCCAAGATATTCAAAAGCAGCTAAGCTTTCGCATTATTTTATGGCCTTAAGCCAATTATTTTCCCTTTGCTTTCGACCAAAGAGTTTGCCCAAAACTTTTTCGCGAATACGGGCTTGGTTGTCTGTGTGTGTGTGTGTGTACGATAGTGTTGCCTTATGCATATTTTTACAGCTATTTTAAAGTTACTCCTTTGCATTGAAGCGTCTTCCTTCGTCTTGCTTCCTTGCCACTTGCCATTTGCAATTGCCTTGCCTTTTATTTGCGTCGCTGCCATTTGCATTGTTTTGCGGCCCAGCGGCATAAAGCGTCAAAGTTTTTTGACAACAACTTGCGCACTGCTGTCAAAGTTGCAATTCAAATTTGCATTCAATAAAGATGAACACCTCCTCCTGCTCTTCGCTTGCCTCATCCTCGCTGGACCCCACAGTCTGAAGCAATTCCAACTTTGCGTTTAAGTCGCAACAGCAAACGTTTTCTTCAAAGTGCCAATAAAAGGCTGACAAAATGAATAACCGGACCACGTGTCATGTGCCACAAATGCGCCCCACATTCGCGTAGGCTTTGGGGACCCTCTATGTGCTATGCTTCTCTGATGATGTGGTGGTGGTGTGGTAGTGTGGTGGTGTGGTGCTGCCAGCTCAAGTGCAAAATCAGCCCAAAAGCCAACAAAACCAATTCCCAATGCCCTCAATAGCCGCTGTGGCAACAGGAAGCGGAAGGATGCAGCTGCACCATAACAAATCTTCAGCTTGAACTATTTTCCATCTTTTTGTTTTATTGCAACATTTTTTAGTCATAGTCGCATCGAATTTTAATGCAAATCTTGGCAATTTTTAAGCAAACCTCAAAATGTCTGGCTTAAGCAGTTAATTGAGAAATTGCCGTCGATTCAACAACAATTTTAAATAAATAAATAGCTAAATTGCGATTTTGCAATAATACAGCTAAAATGAATTCGTCAAGTTAAGCACAAAATTGTTTACAGTGTGTGCGGCGCCGTGGCATTTGGGGCAATGTGTGACATACGATGGAGGGCGCCGCATTGGTCTGCACGTTTTCACGTTCCGTTGCGGAAATGATGTTCAGGCACAACACAGCACACACACACACACAACACACACACACGCATTTGGTGGGGCACGTTTCGTGCGACGTTTGCACATTTCAAGGATGTAGCTTAATTCGTAATGAAGACGTGCAAACCGAAAGTACAGCTGCATACACATACATTTCTGTGTGCGTATGCGTGTGAGTTGTGTGTGTAGTTTGTGTAGTGTGTGTGTGTGTGTGTTTTTACCCCATTTGGGCCTGCCACAATACAAAAATATTCAATCAATCAGTCAAATCCATCAAGCAATTTCCGTTAAATTAGTCAAGCTGATGATTTACTGCTGCCCACATGTGGCACGTCATGTTAAGGTTGCACACACACAGTCAACCCTCCTCATCGCCCCGCCCCCACCAACCTGCCATTGTAACCAACAATTGTGGTTAGAGAAATGACCGAATCGGTCCAATAAACAATAAACAGTGCGGCTTAAATTCGTTCTTGTTGACTTGCAATCAGATGCGGCTCATTAAGTGTCCAAGTGGCACACAAAAAAATACACTGAGCCAAATTGTATCACAGTTTTGCTTGATATCACAAAATGATGTAAACAGCACTCAAAACTGGCAACTAATAAAATGTTGAGCTTGAGATTTATGCGTTCTCGGATTGTCAGCATCATTTCAAATTCTTTTGGCAACTTTGGAAACAGGGCCTAAGCAAATATACGCTCAGTGTTGATTGTGTCGCGTAAGTGTTGCGATTCGAAATTTGCACAGTCACGCTCCGAATGGAGGTCCCATTGAGGTCCTTGAGTGTCTGTCGTTGGGCTGTCAGCGTTAATTGTATGCATGTACATGGAACAAATCCCGTACCGTGTACTCTTCAAATGGTCCCGTCCGTGAATTTAATTTGCCTGAGCAGCAAAAGGATTGCCGCCCTTTTTTTTCGGCGTATAATCTACGAATCTGTCGCTAAATCTTGAGAACAAAAACAATTAAAACAATAACAATATTAACAGTTAAGAAAGTGTCACAGTCATTGTCAGGACGGGACAATGGAAGTTGGGATGTGGTCTCCTATTTGGGACCGGAACGGAAGGTATGCGAACGTGTCCGACTTTAATTAATTACCGGAAAACTGTTAATATTTGCATTGCCTTCAAGGCCCCCAACCCTCAGCCGACCGGCAAAAGAGAGCTGCTGAGCAAACACAAAGAGCGCAACGAGGCTCAAAGTGACGCACAGTCCCAGCAACCCACAAGCATGCCCACCCCCCCCTGCCTAGCCCACGCCAACATCTCATACAACGGCACAAACACCCGCGGGGCCATAGGCCTGCAGGCGCGTATAGATTTTTATCTTTTTACTCTCCATACCCTGTAGCCATATAAGCAAAAAAGAAGAGAGCCCATCTCGTCAAGGACATGCCAAAGTTGCACAAATTAATGTCATATTCAGTGGCAGCAAACTATATTTTTGTGTGCTTTGGCTTTTGTTTATGCAAATTCAGCAATCTGCGAAACAACCAACAATATTACAAAAAAATTGTTCGAGTTTATCTGTTTGGAGAACTTTGTAACGAGTGTTGCATTAGTTTAGATAACAAAATGTCATCCTAGTTATGCTAGGAGCAGCAAATATATACAGTAAAAGATCCGGGTTTTATGGCACCCACGTGTCCACAATGTACCTGATCCAAATGAAAACTGCACCTAAAAGTAGGCAACATTTTTAGAATCCTACCTAGCAGGTGGGGAAACCCCAGTTTATTGGGGTCATATATTTATTTTGGTGGTTAATATATATACCTACCATCGGTCTTTGGAATTTTTGAAAAATAATGTATAACTAGTTTATGGCAGGCAATTCCTTTTTTTCTTTGGCCATGATCCGAATAAGCTTCGAGCCACTGTATATACCAATTAATCATTTCAAGTAAACACATAAAGTACTTTTGGCTAGTTTCTATAAGGTATCTGTATATGAAAGAAAAAAAGAATTGCTAGGGTATCTACAAGCTGAGCATTCGCTGCATTATTATGCTGTTTGTATTTGCTTCTGTATTTTTGTTTCACTTTAGTTTTGGTGTTTTTTGCTCGTAATTGAATTTCTCACAAAAGGCGCTCGAAAGTATGCAATGCCAAATTATGTTATGCTGGTGCCACCGCACACTGCTGCAAGTGCATCTCTTTCTCCCTCTACCTCTCCCTTTCGCTCTCTCTCTCTCTATCTGTCTAGTGGTGCCGCTTGGTTAAGCTGGTGGATTGTGTGTGTCCGGTTGTAGAGCAGCCAATATGTAATGCAATGCCATCCAGGCCAAAGGTAGCGAACGCTGTTTGGGACTTAAACTAAATGCGAGGGCCAAAAACATATTTCATTTTCCATTCTATTAACATTCTCAGTGTGTGTGTATGTGTGTATGTGTATGTGTGTATGTGCCCAATTTTAATTCAAATTGCAGTCGTTTTGAATCCGAACTGTGACCACAAGCAATGTCCTTGAACAGCGTCGGTTTGTTTGGGCGCCGAGTAGCACCTTGCACAGGTGTGCAAATAGAGAACAGACAACCACAAAGATAATTACATGTTTAATCTTGGGTTTTTTCATTATTACTTTTTACACCAGCTGCATAAAAAGCACACATATCACCAATATCCTGCCGAGTCCACTAGAAGTGTTGAGCAACATTATTTTGCTCCAATTCTTCTCCTTAACTTCGATCAGCAGTTGGAGAATCAACCTGATATCATACAGAATCTTCTAAAAATCGACCACTCTTCAAGTCCAATAATAAATAGCCTTATTTATATATGTATTTATTTGTATCATTGACTTTTGCAGATGATGGAGCACGCTTGGCACAACTATAAACTGTATGCTTGGGGCAAGAACGAGCTGCGTCCCCTGTCGCAGCGCCCACACTCGGGCAGCATATTCGGATCATACGATTTGGGTGCCACAATTGTGGACGGATTGGACACGCTGTACATTATGGGCCTGGAGAAGGAGTACAAGGAGGGACGCGACTGGATTGAGCGCAAGTTCTCGCTGGATAACATTAGTGCCGAGCTGTCTGTCTTTGAGACGAACATTCGCTTTGTGGGCGGCATGCTGACCCTGTACGCCTTTACCGGGGATCCAATGTACAAGGAGAAGGCGCAGCACATTGCCGATAAGCTGCTGCCCGCTTTCCAGACACCGACGGGCATACCCTATGCACTGGTCAACACCAAAACGGGCACTGCCAAGAACTATGGCTGGGCATCCGGCAGCAGCTCAATTCTCTCCGAGTTTGGTACACTGCATCTGGAGTTTGCTTATTTGAGTGACATAACGGGCAATCCGCTGTATCGGGAGCGGGTCCAAACTATACGCCAGGTGCTCAAGGAAATTGAGAAGCCGAAGGGTCTCTATCCCAACTTCCTCAATCCCAAGACGGGCAAATGGGGTCAGCGTAAGTAACATCAAACTAGGCCCAACTTGAATCCGCATCTAACTGTTTGCCTTTGTTTTGTCTTGGCAGAGCACATGTCTCTGGGCGCCCTGGGCGACAGCTACTACGAGTATCTACTGAAGGCCTGGCTCCAGTCCGGCCAAACGGACGAGGAGGCCCGCGAAATGTATGACGACGCAATGCTGGCCATCATGGACAGAATGGTTCGCACCAGCCCCAACGGACTGACCTATGTGTCTGATCTAAAGTTCGATCGATTGGAGCACAAAATGGATCATCTTGCCTGCTTCTCGGGTAAGTCTTATGTACCTCGATTGTAATCTACATATGCTAAAGAGATACGTACAAATTGGGAGCACAATTGAGATAACCATCCATGTCCAATTAATATATACATGATTCAGTTGCAATCAAAATAAGCTCATTGAGTATCTGCAAGTTCAAAGAGTCATTTCAAGAGCATTTATTTTTATGCCAGTCAGTAGATTAAGTGCTTTTTTGTCGTTTGTCGCATAAAAAACGTATTTTCGATTTTGCAACTTTTTAGGCGGACTTTTTGCGCTGGGCGCCGCAACGCGCCAGAACGAGCTGACAGACAGGTACATGGAGGTGGGCAAGGGGATAACCAACACCTGTCGCGAGAGCTACATACGCACACCCACCCAGCTGGGACCCGAGGCATTCCGGTTAGTGTCGTGTCAATACACATTGCAATTGCAATTGCAATTTCAATTTCAATTTGCAATTTCAATTGCATTTTTGCACTTGGGATTTATTAATCGTTTCCATTCTTGAATTGCGGTTTAGTTTCAGCGATGCGGCAGAGGCGCGTGCGCTGCGTTCGCAGGAGAAATACTACATTCTTAGGCCGGAGACGTTCGAGAGCTATTTCGTGCTGTGGCGCCTCACACACGACCAGAAGTATCGCGACTGGGGCTGGGAGGCAGTCCAGGCGCTGGAGAAGCATTGCCGTACCGCGCACGGCTACTGCGGCCTGCGCAATGTTTATCAGCAGGAGCCCCAAAAGGACGATGTGCAGCAGAGCTTCTTCCTAGCTGAGACGCTCAAGGTGAGTGCACCACTTAAGTTAGACAAACAGTTGAATATACTTAACTATAATGATATTCTATCTCTACCATATAGTACCTGTACTTGCTGTTCTCAGATGACTCCGTTCTGCCACTGGATGAATGGGTGTTCAACACCGAGGCGCATCCGTTGCCCATCAAGGGTGCCAACATTTATTATCGCAAGGCGGCTTCTCCGCTGCCAGCATCGAATGCGTCATAAGCAGCTGAGCGCATTTGGATGCCCGTGTCATTCTAATTAACTATATATACATATACATATATATATATATATATATATATATGTATGTGTATATATATGGGTGTATTATTTTAATACTTTTATTTTTTTTTTTTGTAATTGTATCTGTTGTTTTAGTTAGTTTATGCTTTAATGTGCAGGTAGTATATTTTACCGCGCAGTGACAACAACTACATAAGGCAATATATGTAATCTGATCTTTAGTTCGCCGAGCCAACGATTGTGCGACGACCACTTTCTATGTAACATATTTATGAAACTTAATTAACTTAACGTTAGCGAGCCCTAAGTACTACTACTTATATGTATGTGTGTCTACCAAGCATCCTCTAGCTCGTTAGTTTACTACGTAATACACAAACTCGGCACAAGTTTTCCAAAGCAACAGCATAACATGAAATAATCATTCAAATGAGCCCACTTCTGGCTCACTTCCATTTTGAAGAGTTCAAAATACTCATTCACACACAGACAGGACAGAATCCCAATTAAATTATATATATATATATATATATATACCAACACAAACACTCACGCACGCATAGACGATTTATATAAGTATTCTCAGGTGTTCGAATTATGATATATATCTTGTTTCGTTTCCGTTTCAAAACTCAGCTTGCAAATATTAACTTCAACTTGCAATCTGAACATATACATTTATCGGTCTATAACTCTATAACTCTTTCTAGCACTAAATCTAGCTACCTACACGTTGTATTTGTGTAGAGCGGCACCCTCTATAACCAAACTGACTAGCATTTTGAATATGAATATATGACACACGACACACAACTGTCAACATTCAGTTGCACATTCTGGCTTCGAAATATTTAAGAGCTTTGTTTTGTAAATATTTCCCTAGCAACAAAATGAAGATATCTACGAGAAGGTTTACAAATCAAATAATTGTCAACTTATTGTTTACGTTGTAGCCTAAATATTTTAAAGTAATTATTGTAATAGCACCTAGCTTACTTTAAACAAATGTAACGCATATTACTTTACATCAGCATCAAGCGAAACGAATCTTAAATATATTACAAATGGAAACAAAGCAAAACAAAAAAAAAATGATGTAGGCAATTGTTTAAACTAAATATTTATACAATTATACACAAGGCAAAATAATTTAATGTTTAACAATGTAAAGGCTTTTTTTTTTGTATAATCCTAAGCGTAGGATATGATGATAATAATGATATTAATATTAATTACATAAACCGAAAAAAATAATAAGTTTAAATCAAGAATGTTTAATTTTTGTAATCTTTAGCACTTTGTATCAGCTATGGAGCTGTGAGAAGTCATTTTAGAAATATACGTACATACATATAACAAACAACAACAAACAAAAAAAAGGAATACGAAAACTTAAAATAAAAAATAAACATTTTCTAAGCTAATGAAGTAGTTTTATCATTATGTGTTTTTTTTTTTGTTATATTGAATCATATGTAAGAACGTGAATATTGTATAATTGCGAGTCTTAACAAATTGTAAATGCATTATAGATGAAAGACGTAGCTTTCCCCACGGAAAGCGAAAGAGGATATTAAGAAATGCTATAACATAATTGTATTGAACTAACCCATAAGTTTAATAAAAATTTAATGAATAATTAAAAAAAAACAAATGAAATATTGATATACAAATACTAGCTAATGAATTTCAATGTGTGCTACATTTGGACGGTACGGTAAACATATTTTCATCAATTCTGAATTATCAGCTCGGTCCTAGTGTATTTTATTTATCACCATTAACCATAATTTATATGAGCCTTTGTTTGTTTTATCTCACATATGTGTATGCCATATATACTTTAGTGTCTTATGTGTATGAGCTATTTTTAAATTGGTTTTCTGAAATCTGTTATCAATTGCCGAAATCAAGATAACGTACATACATAATACGGAAACCAATTTGATTGTGACGCATATGTGTGTGTGTGTACACATGTCGTCGATTTAAATTTACTGCTGCTCAGCAACATTTACTTTTCAGACATGACTTACAATTAAGCAGCTATATGTAAAGGAGAATAAAATGTAATTTGCTCAAGGCGAACAAAGCGCTCTGAGGTTATCAACATTTCTCACCCAAACTCAGACTCAGACACACACTCGCCGCACAAACCCGGAACGGGAGAGCCAATTTCATTTTGCAGTGCGTGCCGTTGAAGTCCACAAAACGACAGACAGAGCACACAAAGCATGGCCAATGAAACGAACAAAACGGGTAGTCTTCAACGTCACCCGCACACTCCACTCACAGCATGAAGAGAAAAAGTGTAAAAATGAGTGCAGATTTAAAAGTCATTCCACCCACAGGGTGCAGCAGACAAAGACAACTCTGTGCTCGCCATTCGCCATTCGCTCACCGAGCGGCTCTTACGCTCTTTTGTGTTCGTTCTCTTTGTGGTGCTGCTCCTGCTGCTTCTTCCTCTTCGCTTCTACCTATTTGTTCACTAGACGAGCCCGCCAGACCAGCTGAGAGCTTCATGTTGCCGGTCGCAGCGAGTGCGATTAATGTTTTTTGTTGATGTCATGCCCTAACCCCATGCAACTCCTATGATTTGGTCAAGTCGTTTGAAAAGCTGTTTACCAGCTTCTACTTCGAATTTCTTACGATACTTCAAACATTATTTAATTTATTTGTTAGGTATGAAGTAGGAATAATAAATAAAAAATGATAATGATAGAGTTAAATTTTAAAGATACATAAAATATATATTTATGATATACATTCGAATACGAAATAATAATATAATATACATTATATTATAAGGTGGTCCAGCGGTTAGGGTATGCAGTCGCTGGCTTGTGCTCAAGCAGCTCTTTTGTGTTTATGTTTTGGTCGTTGACGTCGCGTTTGCGGCGTCGATTCTAGCAAACCTCACAGTTGCCAGTGAGTTCTCAAGCGAGTCGGAATCGTCTGGTGCAGCAGCAGCGACCGCATCGGTGAATCTAGAACAAACTGTTTTGCAAGTGAGTTAAAAAAAGTGCCAGGATGCCGTTCCCCATTCATCCGCCCAAGCAGATGCCCTGCCCCCACTGGCAGCACTTTCCCATTAGTCCGGTGGATAGCAAACCGTCGCCATTTGGCAGTAGCAACAACAATGATGCCTGTATCGCTGTGAATAAGCCACCGGAGCCGGTATCCTATCGCTACTGTGACCAATGCAAGGCAGCTGCCAAGAATGAGAACAGCGCTAAAAATGATTAATATGGAAATTGACGCTGTGACACTCACCAATCACCACTTACCACCCATTCCAACCCCCATCATCACAGCACACCAAACCCAAATCGACAAAGACACTGGAACGTGCTGGGTTCGCTCCCCATCTCAAGTGGGGAGTACAATCTAAAAATATATATAAGTTTAATTAACGTTTTTTCATGTTTTATATGTTTTCGACATCTGCATTTCATTTGTTTTCCATTTCAAGTGTCTCAATTGTCAATCGAAATGAAGTTAATATACACACTTATTATATATAGATATATATTTTTTTTATATTTTATAAGTTTAAGCTAAGTTTTTGTCGAACTAAATACGTATTTTCTAGACTGCAAATTTATATTCGGTATGAAAACAAAAATAACACTAATAAACACACAACGCATTTAAAAAACGAGTTTGTTTTACAAACACACACACATTCTGTGTCTACAAATGCGTACATGAATACATTTATGGGCATGTGTGTGTGTGTGTGTTTATGAATTGTGTTCTTGAGCGGCACACATTTTGGGACTTGTTTGCCTGCCTGCTGCTACTGCTGAATTGTGGTTGTTGTTGTTATTTTGGATCGTGCTTTGCTTTTTATCAGTTTTCAAGGTCAGTCAACAAACACAGTAAACACAGAACAGCAAGAACAACAAACAAATCGAAAATAATAATATTTCGAACATACGAGCGCGATAAGCATGAAAAAAGAATCCAAAACTGCTGCTAATTAATCCAGAAGTTTCGATTTTCAATTTAGTCTCTTTCGGTGTTTGCCTCTTCCCCCTTCGGCTGGGGCAGCCATTTGCTGCTTGCTACTTTGCTGCTTTGCTGCTTGCTTGCGGTGGCCGCACGCAACTGCATTCATTGGACAAAGTTCAACAATCTGCTCAAGTGCAAAAATAAATACGCACTCTCCTCTCTCCACTGCCACAAACTCATAGTTGTAAACTCCTTGCGGAGAAGTACATAAGTAAGTATTTCTCTTTCATTATACAAAGAGAGACATCCACGCCCCCAAAGATAACTGAATCTAATACACAGAATGGCAAAGCAATGTGTCTTTATCTACGGGTATTCCATTTAAGTCTTATCGGTAGGTAAGCAAAATACGAAAAGCTATGTCGGTCGTGCAGATGTTTACCGTCGTATCTTAACAGTTTTCTTTATATGCTTGTGAAATTAGAAATTGGTGAGTATTACCCATATTAAAATGTTGCCATATGTATGGCAAGCCCCTTAACTAATATTTCATAAGACATTGTGATAGTCACAAAACTGATGATTAACATAAATAAATATGCATATAGATAATAATGAAGTTAAATCATATATAGATTTTTTAATGTTTTTAATAGAATAATTGGTTTCAGTGTGTGAATAATTGATTGAAAATAAGCCAAACAACTAGCACACTCTTAGGCTGACATTAATTTTTAGTGATATATAATATTTAAGCCTACTTTTGGGATGGCTCATAAAATGGACATGGACGTTAGCATCACAAGAACGATCTTTATTCATCTGCACCGAGAAACCCAACCAATACGATTTGAATACTGTTTAGCCAGTTATTAGTAATTGTCAAAACAAAATTAAAAATCTACAAGAATATGGTCCTGTTCAAGGACATCTAGATAGTGATTTAAATGGTACATTTTGATATAGTTGGTGAAATTTCCTCTAGTTTTCTGAAAATTATTAACTTGCTTTCATTCATTTCTCAATATGTAGAAATGAATATACAACGAAGAGTACATTAAAATGCATGTGCTTATGTGTTAAACAGATGTTTGATATCGGCACACTTTTGCGATATATCGATATATTCGACTGCAAAATCCGGACAAATTTAACCAAAACAATTATAAAAATGGAAAAAGGATACATTTTAAAATGAAGTTCCGGAAGATCAGAATGGCAATAAATAATTCATGAATAGTTTAATTTACATAAATACTCAGTTTGTCGGACACGAAAATTAAAAAAAACAGCTGATTTATCCGATAAATACTTGAAGTGGCATACTGCTCAACTGCTCATCTGCTCATTCTTTTCTTCTGTTTCAATGGTATCGATCGATTAATGATTGATTATTCCGCCGATCAGCATCAAGCAAGTTGCTCTGCTAAAATGTCGTACTTACTTACCGAAATTGCACTGGAAATGCTGGGCTACAAGTTTTACGATCCGGATGGCAAATTTCACAGCATCAATTTCCAAAACACATTGCCAGTTGATGAGCATCCCGAGGAACCTCCGCTACAGAATTTCATCAATCAGCCTTCAACATCGAAGTCCACGAGCGAAAACGGCCATACGTCGACTGCATTCACGAATGGTTGCACCCCGATATCTGTTGACCTGCAGGCCACACCAGTTCGTGCATTGACCAAGTTGATAAAGACGAGTGGTGCTGTTAAATCGTACAAGGGACCCAAGAAGCTGCGTCCAAAGGCACAATCAAAGCCGCAGCCAAAGTCGCAAGCAAAATCGCAACCCAAGCCCGGACCAAAGCCGAAACCAAAGTTGCAGCCAATCGCACCAGCACCAGCACCATCAGTACGGCCTAACACATCTACCAATCTTGGACCGGTTCCTGATTGCTTTAAGGAGCCAGCACTCATTGTGCCCCCAAAAATGTCTACCAAACCCCGACGTTCGCCAGGCAAGATCTTGACTAAAGTCATCAGTAACGAAATGAGGAATATATGCAATGAACTGACACAGCATGTAAACCAATCGATGGCGAAGAAAACAGGAATTTCCAAGAAAGACGCACTGCTCAAAAGCTTTAGCTCTGAGATGGGGAAGATGTATACACATGGAAACGACATAAAGGAGTTTCGCACGGAATTGGAGAAGCGTTTAAAGGCCATCGATGGCACCCGTTATAAGTCTTATTTAACCACATTTAGTGACAAATAGTTTAAAATGAAAATAAAATTAGTTTAAGATAAAAACTTTAAATGAACACAGTATAAGATGAAAAATTGAAATGAACACAGTATAAGATGAAAATAAAATTAGTTTAAGATGAAAAATTAAAATGAACACTATTTGTATTTGTATATTTATTCAGAACCGAAAAAAGACAGAGGTGACAACGGGGCTGGGCCCAAATGTCTTTTGGGTGGCTATATTCATTAGCGATTTCATCGGGTAATAACCATAGAAAAGTATATGCTTAGGATACTCACCGGTCTATTGACCGGTTAATGTGGATAAAAGCCACTTATCTAAGCTGGTCTGAGCTCGGAAGACATAGAAACCTTCAACCCGACAAAGATTCTGCCATTCGTGCAGGAGTTGGGGTTGTTGGAAGAGCTATAGTCTCATAAATCCCAACAATAATAACATATATTACTTTAATCGCAAAACCATCATAATTCAAATAAAGTTCCTTATTGAAAAAGATGTCGGCCATTTAATTCATCCATTAAATTATTCTAAATTAAGGAAGATATAAGCTGTTTGGACCTTTGTTGATCTGTTCATCTGTTCGTTTCGTGTTTTAGCAGTTGGCATCACTATCGTTTGAACTATCGCCGGCTATCGGAACGAGTGGTTCGCAATATCGTGCAGAATATCGCTGAAATTGCCATGGCAATTGAGAGGCCGAAAGATGAAACTACATTTTAAGCGTTGAATTGAGAATAATAGAAAGAGAGCTGCTCGGTAGATGGTCTTTCAGCTGCTGCAAGCACGCAAGCAAGCAGGTGCACTTTCTCAAGTACGTGGCTCAGTCCCAATATATGCATATATCTCCATAAATGTGTGTGTATATATGTGGCTGAGAAGATGGATTATCAGTACTACGACGAAGAGCCCGACTACGGAGATGAAGATGCTGACAGCGGCCTCAGCGAGGATGCGTACGCCGATCAGGAGGAGGAGGACACTTCTGAAGGTCACTACATGACATATGCTGACGTCACGGGGCGCTTGTGGGACAGCTATGAGCAGTGCATTCTGCCATCGCTGCACCAAGTGTTGGGCTACATAATGCCACTGCTTCTGGGCTGCCTGCTCTGCCGGCTGCTCAGCTCGGTGTATGCCAGCCGGAGACGCCTTGTGACCAGCAGCAGGGAAACCAGCTGCAGCTGGGCGGAAGCAAACAGTTTGAAACTGGCGCCGCTCCACTTGATCAATGCGCTTTGCGGATTGGGAGTCCTCTATGCAACGCTTGGCCAGCGTATGCTGATCCTGCTACTGCTCAACGGCATAAGCTATCTGCTGCTGCAGCTGGTGCGCCTGGGCCGGGGACAACGTGGCGCAACGGCAATTGCCGTGCTCAGCATTGGCAGCCAATTCATCTACGAGATGGCCATCTGGCAAAAGCGGGACGATTGGCCGCAGTTGCGCGGCCTGCAAATGGTGACCAACATGAAGGTCATATCGCTGGGCTACGATTTGACGGCGACGGGAGCGCCAGGTCTCCGCATGACCAACATTGTCGCCTATCTGGGCTACGTGCTGAATCCGGCCAGCTGTGCGCTGGGACCTTGGATAAGCTATGGCCGCTACTTGGACTCGCTGCACCATAAGCCGCACTGGCGCCGCAGCCTCTGCCAGATGCTGCTCAATGTGCTGCTCAGCCTGGTGGCGCTGACCATCTCAAATTGCATTGCACCAGCAGTGGGTGAACTGTATCTGCCGATGCAAGAGCACCCCTCGATGCACAACGGCAGCCTCTCCCACTGGCTGCTCATGTTCACCGGAGCGATGAGCGTGCGCACCAGCCACTATTTTGTCAGCCTGCTCAGCCAGGCCCAACTGGCAGCCGCCGGCCAGCAGCTGGATGTGGGTGAGCTTGTCGTGCGTCCCTTTCAAATTGAATGGCCGCGTTCGCTGAGCGCTCTGGTGCGCTGCTGGAACATACCCATGCATGAGTGGCTCAAGCGCTACGTCTACTCCACATCGAAACAGCAACACCAGCAGCAACAGTCAAGTTCTCGCCACAACACCATTGTGGCCGTGTTGTGCACGTATCTGGTGTCGTCGCTGCTGCACGGCATGGACTTTCGCATCTATCTGGTGCTGTTGTCGCTAGCCACCTTCGCCGAGGGCGAGTCAATGCTGCGCCGCCATCTGGCCACGGTCTTCAATGCCTGTATTGCCGCCAATCCGTGCCCGGGCGCCGAAAGATGTCGCTATGCGTACTGCCCGCAACGACGTGGCCGCTTCTGTGTCAGCTCTGTGCTGGTGACGCTGACCAATTTGATCTTTACGCTGCTCGCCATTTGCCATCTGGCCTATTTGGGCGTTGTGCTGACGAACGAGACGCTCATCACGGAGAGCGAGCTGCCCTTCATGTACCACTGGTCGGCAGCCGGCTATCTCAGTCACTACGTCGGCATTGGCATGTTTGTCCTCTATCTGATAATATCGTAATCGTATCGCCATCTCAAAAAGACTGCCTGCCATCCCCGTCGCTCCTTCCGGCTGCATACATATGTGATATGACATGATATGATATATAATGATGCGTAGAACATTCGATAGCAACGAGCCGCGAATCCATTGAAGACGGCGACCAACAACGGAACTGATTTAACAACTGTGAATCTCTATATTAACTGTATTTGTATTTTGTGTGTAGTTGTTTGTGTCCAATTTGGCTTTCACTTATACACATACGTAGACAAGGGTGCAACTTACCAGGTGGTGGGGGGGTCGACACATACGTCTGATGCGAAATTCGCAAAAAATAACTATTCACTTGAAATGGTTTTTTTTTTTTGTATTATAAATATACAAGTCGGCCCGCCCCCCTTTTGCGAAAAGCTGTATACGCCCCTGCACACATACATACTTGTATTTATTATACTACTGTGTCCTAGTTCTGTACTTAATAAATGTATATTGCTCTTTTTTAATGTCATTTTAATTGAAGCTGATTTTAATTGAAAGGGAAGGCATATGGCAAGGATCATGCAGCAGTCACTGGTAGTGTCAAGTTCGGCATCAGAGCGTAATTCCTAACCTGGCCTACAGATCACGGCAGCAAAAGGGCGAAACTCAACTGGTTGCTGAAGCCATCCAGCAAACTCAGCTTGAGCAACAAGCTGCTGGTGCCCACATGGACATATGGGATTCCATTTAGGGGCACAGCGGCAAAATCTTGGGTTAACCACATTCAAGTCTTGCAGAACAAGGTGCTAAGGGATATCTCTGGTGCTCCACCTTATGTGCGCAATATGTAATAACAGTAATTAGTCAAATAAACCGACATACAAGTCGTTATAATGACCGTTTACATAACCATGTTAACACATTGGCTTCGACACTAGGGTCGAATACAACCCGCAGACGCTTAAAGCGCCTCCACACCAGTGACCTATGGACAACTGGACGCTAATAGTATCGTTATGATGAAACAAATGTTATATTGTTATATTGATGTTACGTAATACTGTAATACGTTAAAACCAATTATTTGTTTATGTTATTAATTTAAATTTCCCGTTATTATGTATTCAATCTTCAAAACAATATTTTATAACTTTTCAGTAGGTTGATCAATATTAAATTAAATAGTTTCATTAAAAAAAAAAAAAAAAAATTCCAAAATTTGTATAAAGCCCAAATACCAAAAAAAACTGATGTTACAACAAAATGTACAAATATAATTATTTTTATAATTTTTTTATTGGTTTTTTTTGTTGTTTTTTATTTTGTTTGTTTCTTTTTGTTGTTTTTCTCATTGAGACAAATATTTATAACAATATTGTAAGTTCTACTGCTTTGTTTTTTTTCACTTTTGTTTTTGTTGGTTTTGTTTTTGTTTTTTTTTATACTCATTTGCGTTTGTTTTCGGTTGTCAGTTTTATTTGTTTTGTTGCTTATGTTATAAATATTAAAATTACTACCTTAAAAATTATGCAATGACAATAAAAATATTTGTTTATTTGTTTATGCAACTCTTGCCTGGTTGTTATGCCGCATTTCTGAACAGCTAAAAAAGTTGCGATCCGTTTTTTTTTTGTTTCTTTTCAAGTTTTCCTTTGTTTTATAATCCGAAAGTGTTTTTTTTGCTCATTTGATTTCGACATCAAAAATAGATAGATATATACATATACATATATATATATATATACACATATGTATATAGTGTGTACGTATGTTTGTATATCGATTTATGTATATATACATATATATATCTATATAAAGTGTTTTTGTTTTTTTATGTATATATTACATATATATATATATATATGTATGCATGCATTTCTTTCTGTTTTTGACATTGTTTTTCCTTATCCATTTTCCATTTCGCTTGCATCTCTACATAGTTTTAATTCATATATAAAAAAAAAAATGTTGCATGCAACAATTTGTTTTGCCTGCCTTTACATATATTATAATGTTTTTCTTCTTTATTTGTTTTTAAACATTTTTTCTTTGCCTTGGGTTTTTTAAATCGTTTTTTGTTTTGTTTTTTCATTTATAACAACAACTGAGTTGATCACAAGAGATAACGAGAGTTTTTGCTTTATATGTATGTTTTTTGTTTTCTTTTGTTTTGTTTTGTTTTCTTTTGTTTTTTGTTTTGTTTTCTTTTGTTTTTTGTTTTGTTTCATAGTTGCTTCTTTTGCACTTTCTTTTTCCGTTAACATTTACAAAATATGACGAAGCTTTCGTTGATTTCTTTTATTGCGGTTGTTATTGTTTGTTTGTTTCTATGTTTCTTCTCCTTTCCTGCTCTTGGCTATACGTATGTGTAAAAAAAACATTATTGAACAATTGTTTGTTTAGAATTGCATTTTCATATTTGTTTAATATATTCGTCAACTCATCGCTCTTATCGCATCAGCTAAAAATACAAATAGTGTACAAATATTCGCTAACTACATATATTTTATATATATATATATAAATGTATAAATATGCATGGAGATTTATACGTTTATTGTTGTTGTTTTGTGGCGTGCGCAAATTGTGTAACCTATGCTAAGGTGGAGGGGGTTGGGTTTGAAGACGTTTTGCTTATGGTTGTTGTTGAAAGAAACTGCCAAGTCTAAAATTATGTAACAAAAATTGAAATAATTTCATTAAATACATACACACACATTGGTATATATACATATGTATAGCATTATACATACATATACATATGCATTATGCATCATTAAATACATACACACATTGGTATATATACATATGTATAGCATTATACATACATATACATATATATATGCATATTGTTCCGCTTTCTACGAATTACAAATTTTAAAACTTAATTTTAATTATGTTTGTTTAAAAATGTTTAAGCAAATGATTTAAAGATGTTTTTCGTTTTTTTCGTTTTAGTTTTTTGTTTGCTTTACGTACAAGTTTGGAGCCTGATGAGAGAATTTTGCTAGACGCTGCTTACAAATTTAGCTAAAAACTTTTCTTTTTTTTTTTTCATTCGTTTTGTTTTACTTTTGATGTTTTCGCACAATGCTTAATACATAACAACGTTGCGAAAAAAAATAAAAAATAGATTGGGACATTAATGATAATCATAATAATTAATCAACAGTAAAATTTACTGTGTAGCATAATTTAATTAGCAATACAACTAAAGCATAAACATAAGCTTTAAAATAATATTACACATTTAAATTATAAACATAATTACATTGTGTTTTGTCTGTCTGTGTGTTGTTTCTGTGTAGAGTGTGTGTGTGTTTGTGTATGGCAACAACAACAACATTATTATTGAACGTTGTAGTACTAACGAGCAGCACATTCACGTGCCCCAACGATACCAAGCACGGCTTTGTTAACGCACCACCTCCCGCCCAACCGACCGAGGGGTGCGCCGCATAACGAAGATGGGATAAGACAACTGTTTTTATAGATGAAATGGAGGAAGAACAACTTAATAACGGGAAAAGCATACTATAATTTGTACATAGGAATCTAAATGGGTTAACAATAGCATAATTCGAACTACAAGTTTAAAGAAGAAGTTGGCTGATTAACTCCGAAGAATCAATCTCACCGTTTATAAGCTTGTGTAAAAAAAAATTAAACCAATCATTGTTCTACGATCAGAAAGAGAAGCAAGATTTAATAATAAAAGTCTACTACGGAGGTATTCCAATGAAGACCCCTAAGGGCAAATAATAGAAATTGTTTTTGTACGGATTCTATTCTATCCTGATGAATCTTGTAATTGAGTGACCATATTCTAGAATAGGAAAATGTTTTACTAATGTGGGGATTGCCAAATTCTTTTGACCAGCGTCTAATGAAACCCAGGACCCCAAAGGCTCGACTAACAGAGGAAGAAATATGCTTGTCAAACTCAAGCTTGGGATCTAAAAGTATTTAAATAGGGCAATCGCCTATAAAGACATAAATTTGCATTTATCACAATTAAGATTTTAAAAATGTATACGACACCAGGCTTCATCAGATACAGTTTTACATCATCGGCATACATTAGTGAGAATGACTTATAACGGACGGACGGTCGTTTATAAATAAAGTGAAAAGCAAAGGGCCAAGGTGATTGCCTTGCGGTACTCCGGAAGTAACCAGAACTGGCATAGAGACAGAACCTCTAAAGTAAACTCTCTGTGTCCTACGCGTTAATTGGTTTGAGATCCAACAAATTAGGTTATTTGGAAATCCCAGAAGATTAAGTTTGTGAATTAGCAAACAATAATTAACGGAATCAAAAGACTGACTAAAGTCAGTGAATCCTGATAGGTTAGTGGTAGTAGACCTAAAAACCGTGCTTGCAGGGAGAAATCTGCACAGATGTTGTAGTTGATAAGTTACAAAATTCTCAAAAATCTTAGGAACAGCGGACAACTTAGATATACCTCTATAATTTTGAACATTGGATTTGTTTCCTTGTTTAAGGAGAGGAATAATAAATTATTCTTTCCAAATATTTGGAAAAGAGCAGAGCTCCACGAATAGTTCAAAAAGTCTAAACAAAGGCTTCAAAAGACCATCAGGGCAGTACCTAAGCACACAGCCAGGTACACCATCAGGTCCCGGTAAAAATACCGGCTTAATGACATTTAGTTCATTAAGTAATGATTTCTCCGTTATCAGAGGTCCAAAAATGTAATGATCATATTCAATAAATTATACTACATATAGCGCTGTATATGTATGTTAACCATGATATGCGGCCGGCTGCAGTCGTTACCGTAACAGTCATCGTCATCGTCATCGTCATCGTCATCGTCATTGTCATTGTCCTTGTCCTTGTACTCGTTTTCATCCTTGTAAACGTCCTGAACAACATCAACATCATTATCGTCGTCTTTGTTGTTGGTTGTTGCCAGGCCGCGTGTGTGTTGACTTAAAGCTGAAGCTGCTGCCGCTGCTGCTGCCACTGTTGATGCCGCCGCTGCTGCTGCTGCTGCTGTTGTCGCCGTTGTTGCTGTTGCTGCTGATATTTCTGGTGTTGCTGCTTCTGCCAGAACGAAGCGCCGCTGCCCATCCCAGCATCGGCACCACGTTCAATCGTTCTTGGTCTGACAGTAGAGCTCCTTCAGCGACTTGAGCTCCTCGATGAGCGCTTTGTTTTGGTTCTCTAGCACCGCCACACGATTCTCCAGGCACTTGATGTACTCCTTCTTTTTGCGCCGGCATTCGCGCGCCGCCTCCCGATTCTTTTGCAATCGTATTTGCCGCTTGAGCGTCTGATCCTCCGCAATGCCGCTGTTATCTGTTGCACAAGTAGAATGTGTTGCAAGAGAAGAACAAGAATTAGTTTTCATTTGTATTCATTTTATGTTTTGGATATTATTATTAATATTATTATTATTTTTTTTTGCTATTTGTAGCAGAGGTTTTCGGCATTTACTGGTATTGTATGCTATCCGATTGGATGACAAATAGAAGGCCGGGTCTGGCGCCATGTGCAGCAGTGGACTGCCTGATGTGTTGTTGTTGTTGCTGTTGTTGCCGCCGCCGCCGCCTCCGCCCCCCGTCCCGCTACCCAGCTGCGAGCTGAGAACGATGCCGTCGGGCATTTGGAGTGTTCCGCCCGCTGCACCACCAATGAGGTTTTTGTTTCGTTTTTGGTAATATTTTGTTTTGTTACATTGATATTTTTGGGAGATGGTTGGAGAGTTGTTGTTGTTGTAGTTGTTGTTGTTGTCATTGGGTATTTGATGCAATATTGATTGGATTTTTGTTTTTGATTGTTCGCGAGCAGTCAAAAAGAAATCAAAAAAAAAACAACAATAAAAATTATAAGAAAACATATTGTTCGACATGTTTTGTTTTGTTTTTCTTCATTTGTGAGGTGTCGGGTGTGAGTGCGAGTGAGCGAACGATCGAACGAGAAAGAGAGCGAGAGGCAAATGTTGGTTGGTTAGTTTGAGAACAACAGCAACGGCGACGGCAACGGTCCACGTTTGTTATAAGTACATATGTATTTATGCATATATATATATATATATATATATGTGTGTGTATGCTAATGCATGATGTATTCGATGTATGAGCGATGTGGGTGGGTGGTTGGGTGGTGGTGCATTTGTTTTCGTTTTGTTTTTTTTTAAACTGTGGTGGCCTGTGTGTGATGTGGCATCAACAACAGCAGCAGTAGTAGCACGGGCAGCAACAACAACGGCAACAACAACAACAACAACAACAACGACAACAACAACAGCAGCAACAACAACACGAAAGCCAAGAGAAAGAAAGACGCGCGATTAAAACAAAAGAAAACGAATTATGCAGAAACATTTGTTGTGTGTGTGTGTACTGCGTGTGTGTGTGTGTGAATGAATATTATTTACTGTAGTATATACAAGAATTACATGACGAGCAAAGATAAACGCTGCGCGTTATCCCTGTCCATCTTATTGAAATTTGAAGAAGTTGAGACTACAACCACAGCAACAGGGACATCAATAACTGATAACTAATAACTAATGGCAAGTGTACATGAGAAGGAAAGAGAGAAAGGGACGCGCTTAACGGGAGAGTTAACTGTGTATAAATAACTGTACCGCTGTACAAAAGTATAGCTTTCTGTATGTGTGTGTGGGTGTGTGAGTGTGTTTGTGCAAATGACAACAACTATAAAAGAAACAACAACAACAATGACAACAACTACCACAACAGCAACAATGTTAAGCATGGTGAATAGCGAAATATGTTGAAATGATTGCAAGTCTCTCTGGTGACACATGTATGTATGCATGTATGTATTTATGGGAATGTGAGGGAAGGGAAAATGAGAGGACATGAAACAGTTACACATACGAAAATGGCTTAAGACATATGACACACACAATTAATGATGACGGCGTGCAAGGAACTCCCCCGTTGAAGTTTTGCAGGAGTAGTTTCCAAGCTCTACCAAAAGACTAACAAGACTCGGCTCAAAATAAAGCTCACACTCAAAATAACGAAGCTTAATTTACTGTTTAAGAAACTTAATCCCTTAATAAGTATACGTATACAAGTATACTCTGGTGGCTAATTATTTTTTCTTATTTATTATAATTATGCTATAGGCATTTTCTTCTGTCTATTTCTGTCTTGTCTAAATTTTCATTTACTTTTGATTGAACCACTTCATTTCTAAGTTTGCAAGATATTATTCTACAATGGTATTAGATCTGTGGCGCCTCAACAATTAAGTCCTGCTTAATATGATTATTGTCCGAACGTGTGTGTGTGAGTTTTAAGCGCTAACAGGATATATATAAAAACTAAGAGTCAAACTAAAACTATGCTTGTTGTCAGATGGTAGAGCTTAGATGCACAGGACATAGAAACAGAGAGGAGATTAAGAGCGAGAGACATGGATAGAGAGAGAGAGAGAGAGAGAGAGAGAAACAGGTAAACAGAAACTGGGGCAAGTGTGGTGGTGGTGGTGGTGGGTGGGGTGGGGTGGGTAGGCAGTTATGGCATTCAGCTTTGATTACGACAAAAAAAAAAACAACAAAAATTATATATATATATGTATATATATATGATTACCGCTAATGTCGGGTCCACTGATCTCGGTGAAGATCTTATTGTACGACGGCCTTCGCGTCAGATTACTGCGCATATGCTGTGAATCCTCGTCCGATAAACTCTCATCGCTATCCTCCGGATGCTGGGTATTCGGTTCGGGTTTGATCTTACATTGAAAATTTGGAGGGATCTGTAAATGTGAAATCGATTAGCAACAGCAATAACTATAGCAATAGTCAAAATAATAATGAGAATCGATGTGCTTGTTGTTAGAGTGTTGTTGGCGAATGCTACGCACTTTGTTACGCACTTGCACTGCGTTGCCCGTGGCCGTTTGAATGACCGTCGTATTCGCCGGCTTGGTCAGATAGACGACTCCACTTCCGCCCTTGTGCATCGTCGATGCGGCGACCAGCGCCTGCTGTTGTTGTTGTTGTTGCTGCTGCTGCTGTTGTTGTTGTTGCTGCTGCTGCTGTTGTTGTTGCTGCTGTTGTTGCTGTTGTGTTCCCGCAGCGGTTTGTATGACACCTGAGTGATTGGCCGCCTGTATCACGGATTGTACCTGCGAAGCACGTAGAGGTCAATATAAACCGGAGTCTAAATTAAGTTGGTTTGCTTTGCGATTTGGGAGTAATCTTCAAATATTCAATATTGTTTTTGAAAAGGTTTTCTCTTATTTTTCCTTTTTTGACAAAATCTAATAAATACAACTTTAAAAAAAACTAAAAATTATTGTGAAAATATATAAAAGAAATTATTATTTATTATTAATTATTAATATTTATTTTAGCATGGAAAAGTGTAATAATTTAGAATCGAAAAATGCCTACTGAATATACAGTTATGTTGTATTATGTTCGAAACCAGAAACAAATAAATGCCTATGACAACAAATGTGGCAAGCTGCAATTCCTATTAACTGCAGTATTTCTTCTGGGCTGTTTGAGGTTTTGGGAATGGGGATTGGGGATTGGAGATGGGGCTTACCTGTAGGCCGTGTGTTAGCCCCTGTATTGGGTATGGTATATTGCAATTGGCGGTTGTTGTCAGCACGGAGGCCGCGCCGCTGGCATTGTTTGTGTTGGCCGTCGCCGGAACGCCGCCCGTTGTACTTTGCTGGTTGTTTTGTGATTGCTGCTGCTGCTGCTGCTGTTGTTGTTGCTGTTGGCCGCCTGTTGCTGCCGCTGCTGCTGCTGCGGCGGCGGCGGCTACGGCTGCTGTGACATCAACATCGTTGACATTACCGCTGGAGGCCGAGTTGCCGTTCTCCTCGACGATGCTATCCATTTTAGCGATTTTCAGCAGCACCGTTACGCTCTCCGATAAGTGCTTCAGTTTGGCGTCTTTTCCGTTTCAATTTTGCCAGTTTGAAGTTGAACTTGAATGCCGACGACTGCAAAAGCGACGGAGAATCGAAGACGCAAAGCGAGGCGAGTTGAGTTGAGTCGAGATGGCGATGGCGAATTATGATGGTTAACAATTGAAGGTTGGTGAAGAAATGAAAGAGAAGGGAGGAGGCGCCACAGAATCGAGACAGAGACACAGAAAGAGATATAGTAGTAATATTTGTTGTAGTTGCAATTCACATAGAGAGAGAGAGAGAGAGAGACAGAGGGGCAGAGAGAGATGTGCACTAAATTGGTTTTCAGTTGCAACAATATTGTTCGATTGTTTATTGCCAATTGGTAATTGTTCGTTAAAGCAACAACAACACCAACAACACCAGCAACAACAAAAATAAAAACAAATACACACTCTCACACACACACACACACACCCGCTGACTGTCACTGTCACCAATGGTGCTGCTGCTGCTGTTGCCTCTACCTTCAACTGTTGTTTGGTTTGTTTTGTTTGCTTGCTACAAAAATGACGACGACAACGATGACAACGACAACACAACAACAACAACATTAACGACCATACTGTCTCAACTGTTGTGTGTATTTTTATGAAATGACGTCATGACGACGTTGTCTTACAGGCAAACAAAAAAAAAGAAAAAAAAACTTACTTTCTGATGACATCACTAAAAAACGTTGCTGCTTCTCTTGTTGTTGTTGTTGTTGCTGCTGCTGATGTTTTTGCTGTTTTCTGTTTCTCTCCAATATGCGCGCGCTTGTGTTTGTGTATATATATATATTGTGTGTGTGTGTGTGTTTGTGTATATATATGTTTGTGTGTGTGTGTGTTGCTGTTGGGTCTGGTCTGAGTATGTTTGTGTTTGTGTCGCGTTGCGCGCTGTGCTGGCAACTTGTTGAAAAATTCAACTGTACGCACACCACACACACAAGACAAGACGAGACAAGTGAGAAGAGCAGAGTTGGCGCTGAGCTTCGAGCTCTGATTTGATTCTCTTTATTTATGCCCGCGATGTTTGGTCCTAATTGTTGTTTTTGTTGTTGCTTTCAAATGGGTGGCGATGGCGGTGGCTGCCTGGCAGGCGGTAAAAAAAAAAAACAAAAAAAAAATGCCAAAGCACTTTTCACGCAGTTGGCAGCACGACGCGCGAGCAGCATACAAAAATTTTCTGCTGTTATCGTTGCTTACGTTCTGCTTTTTTTTTGGGAGCAGCGTTTTCGAGTGCGATTTTGTTTGTCAGCTGCCTTGGCTAATGGCAAAATATGAAGGCACAATTGTTTATTTCTAGTCTCGCACACGCGTTTCAGGTCACAGTCAATTTTAACTACAATTTATTGATCAGATTTCTGGACCTTTTTGCGCTAAATTTTATTTTGTATTGCTCGCTCGCTCGCTCGCGCTGCTTCACTGCCTTAGCACTGGCGCAAACACATACAGGCATTCAAAACACTCACACATACACATGCACTCTCACGCACACAACGAGAACACGCACTCTAAAACACACATATGCATGCGCACGCAGCAACGACGACGACCCGTCTCATAGTCGAGCGTTGCCAGATAGTTCACTCACAAATCCGGCAATGAAATTCGTATGATTTGCTTAAGGCAATCAACATAAGCCGAACATAAAAAATAACAAAACATATATTTTTGCCAATTCATGTAGTATTTTCAAAGAATAAGCAGACAAATAGGAACAAAAAAAAGCGCGCGAGGATTGCCACCAGAGCTGGCAGCACCAGCATCAGCTGTTCGGTCGTGCGACACTGCTGACGCCAGGGCTGAAACATCACTGAATTCTCGCGCTCGATACTTAGTTTTGAATACTTTACGCAAATAGTTGAATGTAACATCTGCTAGTTGATTAATAATTTGTTTTGTAATTACCGAAGTAAATGTTAGAAAGTTGTTTTATTGTTATTATTGCTAAACACAGCTGTGCATTGTTTGAAAAATGACTCATTTCCTGGCAAATAATTAAAAGAAAAAAGCAAAATTAATGCCGCAGACGTGCAAAAATCCTTACGACCACTAATAATGTGCTGACTCTGTTTTTTAACGCTACGATCCGTAATTGGCCCAAAGCACGCAAACTCCACCTGTATCTCTCTCACTCGCATGCACTCAGCCCCACAAAACGCCGTGCTGTCTGTGCGAATCGAAGTCAGAGAAAGAGAGAGGGAGAGAGAGAGTCATCTGACCGACTGACTCACTCAGTGCACGGTGAATTTGATTGTTGTTGTTGTTGTTGTAATTTTAACGCGAACACCAACCGGACAACAACAAACTAAATTGCCGCCGTTTAGTTAGAAGACTCCAATTAGAGATACGCTAAAAATTGGCATAATTCAGTTGCAGTTGCAAACTATTCATTTAAATGATTCTCGTGATTTACCTGCTTCCTCTCTCTTCGTTTTGCAGTTGGCCAAATAATTTCATTAGTTGGGCTTTCATCGAATTTAGTGATGATTGAATAAATCACTCATTTCCAATTAGATGAATCAATCGCAATCCAATTAAAAAAACTATTGACACTCAAACTAACTAAGCCAATGACGATTTTTTAGTTTACGTTTAAAGTACACGTGAAAGCATTATAGGCTCAAAGTTAAAAACAAATATTTTTCTATTTTATATAAAAAGCATTATAAATGAGATTTGACTTCTTGAATCTATAGATATAATCGATATTTATATCATTTATACTCTACGTCAATTAATTGTGCACCTAACGCTGAATTTGAGGAATTATGCTCATGTCATGAATAAACCTTATGGATTGAAGACTTTGGCTTAAAGATATTAAGAAATTTAGCCATATATGTCCCGAAAATATCTTACATATTGTTTTATCGAGATTACTATGATATTGACAATGTTTGTAATTGATTTAGGAACAAAATGAATTTTATTTATTTCGTGAGTAGCAACAGCAATGATTCACAATTAAAAAGTGACGCTGCAAATCGATTGTTTATCATTTTGCTACTGTTTTCCTTCGCTTGCCGCTAAGCCAAGCTTCAAGAAAGAAAGCTTTTCCCCTTTTCCGCAGCTGATTAAAATTGCATTGTTGTTGCCTTTAAATTGTATTTGTTACGCTGCAGATAATGTCGAGCACTGCGCAGCAATGTGGCAAACAGAAAGAGGGAGAGAGAGGGAGGGAGGGAGATGCACAGACAGCATAAAACAGTAAGCACAGTGAGGCTGCATTAAAAAATTATGGTGAATTTAACGATGTTGAGTTGCGAGATGAGAGCGATGATTGTTGCGAGGGAGGGAGAGGAGTGCGTAAGCTCTCGCCAAAATGATTATGTTCGTTGACACTGCTAGAGTTGAGGTGAGCGCGTGACTGTGTGCGTGAATATGTATGAGACGAAGAGAGTGTGTGCAAAAGTTGTGTTTTATATTTGCAAGCTTTCAGCTTTGCTTTGTTGACTTCACCTATTGGGTCAGACAATTGCTAATAAATATAATTTTTCAATTTATATTTAAATTTTCTTTTTTTATATATATTATATTTGGTATAGGGCTATCTTTCTATGTTCCGGCCAATCCCTAAGAGTCACTTTGTTTTGACTGTTCGGGGGAAATATTCAACTTAATTTAACATCACCCGCGCATCTCTAGCAACATAACAATTAAGAAGTGAATCATCGCGCCTTTCTCTTTTCCTTCTTTGCTTCGCTTTCCATATACATACGTGTATATATGTATATTTTGTGTGTGTCCTTGTTGTTTGAGTCGGTAAACAGTAGTTAAAGATATGCTCTGGTTGACGTGAGCATTTTTGCGATAGTCACGCACTCATCTCTGGCACCGTACATGCATACACACATATGTATGAAATGAGTTTACCATCCCACAGCACCCCACCCACCCACGCAACAATCACTTTGCTAGCCATTATTTAGTGTTGTGCTTATCATCAGTGCGTAAGCGTAACTTTAAAATACTTGTGGTGTCCAGTGAAAAAGGTAATTGACACCATAAAGCCGAGCACAGCTACAGCTGAACAGAGAGAAACACAGATTGCGTGTGAGAATGAACGAGAGGGGGATATGGAGAGCTTGGGCGAATGACGAGAGCGAATCGAAAGCGCAAAGTGAAAAAGCTGAAAGCATAAATACAAATCTGGCAACGTCATCAACGTCATTGACATCATCGAGGCTTATTGGTTACGCGAAGTCAAAAACCAAAACACGCGCCACGTAAATGTCGTTTGATTATTCTTCTTATTGTTGTTCTTGTTGGTTTTGCTGTTTTTGTTTATTTGATATAAACAGCAAGTCGCAACAAACAGCAACATCAACAGCAACAGCAGCATTTGCCTGCTGCATTTTAATCAATTCCAATCAGTCGCATTTCGCTTTTGAGCTTTGGCTTTGGCGGCTGTGGGTACCGTTTTCTTCTTAATGTGTGTGTGTTTGTGATTCGTGTTCGTTCGTACGCAAAATGTGACGTCAGCATTATTTATTTTTAACCCATCTCATGCGTTGCATTTTACGTGAGTGCCTCTTCTGCTTTTGTCTGTACGAATTAAAGCAAAATGAGTGCGCAAACATCAGCAACAATAGCATCAGCATCAGCATCAACAGTGAAAACAGTTAATGTATGCTATGAGAATGGAAGGGATTGGAAATGGAATTGAGAATGTGAGTGCGAATGCGAATGAGAATGAAAATAAATGTGAGTGGGAGGGAGAGAGGAAGCGAGGGAGTGGGAGACTGACTCGACAGGTGAAGCTGTCAAACTTATCTGTGTGTATGTGTGTGAATATATAAATTTTTTTTATATATATGCGTATGAATATATATATATGCCTGTGCGTATGTGTGTGCGTGTGTGTACATGGACTCGCTGTTGCACAGCGTTGCCAGCGTTGTAAATGACCAAATGAATTTACCTAGCCGTTCTCATCAATACCATTCACCTAAACACAAACACACACACACAAAACCCACCCCACCCCACTCCTCTCCTTCCATTTTGAACAGCTTTGTGTGGATTATCAGCTACCAGTAATTTGATAATACAAACGTTTGGCGTCGACATGTCATGAATCTAATACACTTGTGTAAGCCTGCATGCACACATATGTATGTGTATGTATATGTGTTGTTACATACATACGCACATTTATACTGTTGTACACGAACATACACACATACATGTGTTATCAGTTTGGGGGGCCGGTTATCAGTGTTGTTGTATGTATGCATGTATGCATGAACATTGCTGTTCAGCTTCGTAGCTCAGTTGTGGGTTGCGAATGGCATGTTAAATATTTACATGCAAACCATTCGTATGTAAGTGAACATATATATTTATATGTGTGTGAATCTAGATAAGATCTAGGATGAGGATGAGAAACCTTAAAAGTCAAGAAATGACCACATTGAATCAAAAGCTGAGTAATTGATTAGATTACCAAATTGGTCAATCAGCCAGTTACAGCTACAAAAATATGGCAATTTTATAGTACAGAGTGATGCAATTCAGTTGTAAACTTAACACTTCAATAATATCGAGTCTTGTCATAGATTTACATCTATTTTTACAGACAATTAAATGTATGAACATGGGAAACCGCACATGCGAATCGGTTAATGTTTGTATAAAACTTATAGCCGGATTTTACTTGGAATATATCGTCCATGCATTACACACTGTAAAGTTTGTAGATGTGTAGATTGCAGAAACTCGAAACGAGTATTTGGTTTTTTTTCAATTCAAAAATAGCTGATTTTTCAAGAGAAAACAGAAATTAAATCGTTTTTAAGAAGAGATCGGAAAGTCGGACAATTATTAAAAAAAAACCCCATTTATCATCATAATTATTTCATTAGGTGGATGGCTAGAATATTTTGCAGTGATTTATCAAATTTCGTATCAATATTAAGAAAGATATGGCAATGCCAATGTCAAAAATAGCTGATCTAATGAAATAATTATGATGATAAAAACGCTTTACGGTTTTGACTCAATTGGTCTCCAATACTAGGCATGACTAATTTGCACTGTGTGTGTGTGTGGCTCATAAATAAATATCTGTCTAAATTGTACACTTATCACTAATTCTGAAATGGCAATTTTCTGTGTTTAAGCAGGGCACGTTTGAGGGAACTCCTCGCATAAAATTTATTACCATCGATAGTATTCAATTGGTTAAACAACACAATGGGCTATATATACTAATAATATATATATATATACATGATATCATTATAATATTACGTAATGCTCTCAAGAAATCCGATAAGATATTAAAGTGTGTCAGCTTTTTGATCCGGTTCATCCAATTCAAAAATTAGATTTATGATCTGATAACTGGTTGAAATATTTGACCAATTCCACGACAAATATCTTATGATATCATATACCTCGTAGTTCTTGACACAACAAATGTAGTTCCAAAATCAAAATATGTTCATAATTTGCTTATTCATCGATTGATTTACCAGCCCAGAAATTGGCCTTGTATTACACCAAATCCACAAACAGCATATAGACCATATATATGAGTAGTAAAGTCATAATCAATCTCAATAAAAATACTCGAATCGCCACATATAAATTGAAATATTTTTCAATTTTTTTTTAATGTTTTTTTTATGTTTCAGAGTAGTCCAAAAAAAGATGTGCAACGACTAAATTTGATATGTAAATACGAATGTTAAATTGTCGAGTTGTCGTTGTTGTTGTTGTTGAGGCGTGCAAAAGAGGGTAAACACCTTGATAAAAGAGTCATTAAGTGCACACTTCTGTGTGGTGGTCGTGCCACACTAAAATACCGAAAACCAACCCACCGCACCCACCAATGATATTTTACCTGTT
Source organism: Drosophila imparisetae (assembly GCA_035042265.1). NCBI lineage: Eukaryota > Metazoa > Arthropoda > Insecta > Diptera > Drosophilidae > Drosophila > Drosophila imparisetae. Next base: position 2,031,619 of record JAWNLP010000147.1, read on the forward strand.
GTATTCGGCGTAGCTGCTGCTGCTGCTGCTGTTGTTGTTGTTGTTGGTGTTGTCGCCGTTGCTGCTATCGCTGACTAATAACAATGAAATTCTCCACGAAGTAAAAACAAATTTTGCGTAACGGCTAAAAATTTGTAATTTTTGCAAGCCGCTTAATGAGATGTTTTAACAGCAATATATACAGTGGCGGACACCTTATTGTAAGCAGTGGCAAAGAAAAAAAGTAATTGGCTGCCATAAGCTAACCATTCATTATTTTTCAGAAATTCCAAAAACCGATGGTAGGTACATATATTACTCACCAAAATTATTATATGTCCCCAATACACTGGGGTTTCCCCACCCGCAAGGTAGAGTTATGTAAAAAAGTACCCTATTTTGAGGGGACAACTTATTTTGAGCAGTATAAATAAAATAATATATTTGCATTATAAAAACTTAAATAAGGATGTTAATACTTAGTATGATATCCTTTAGCCTTAACCACTTCCCTTAACCTATTATTCATGGAAGATACCAGCTTCCTGGTAGCTTCTGGGCTGATTCTGCTCCACTCATCCCGCAGAGCAGTTTTGAGGTCTTCTTTGCTGGATATGCTGTGCTTACGGATGTTATTTTCCAGCACAGCCCACAAATTCTCAATGACATTTAAATCTGGAGACTGGGCCGGTGGAATTATCATGTGGGGGCAGTTCCTCATGACCCAGGACTGTACTATCTTGGCCTTATGCCTGGGATCGTTGTCCTGGTTGAACCGGAAAGTAGCTCGGATTCCAAGCTTCTCGGCAGTTTGGACTAAATTTTCTTTTAGTATGTTGAAGTACACATTCTTGTCCATTGTTGTTTCAAAAATCACAAAATTCCCGAATCCGGCTGACGAGATACATACCCATGCCATGTAACTTCCTCCACCATGCTTGACTGTTGTTTTTACGTGTTTGGGATTCAGGTCAGTATTGGACTGTCGCCACACACAATTCCGTCCGTCCGAGTCAAAAATGGTGAATTTGGACTCATATGCAAATATGACTGTGTTCCAGAACTCAAAATCCTTGTCCAAGTGGGTTTTGGTGAACTTCATCCAAGTCCCTATATTTTTCACGCTTATAATAATATTCTTCCGTGGTACTCGGGCATTAAAGTCATGTTTGCGCAGAAACTTGCACACAGTTTCCACACAGCACTTTTTCCCCATTTCATCCTGCACATGTTGAGCTACTTTTGGAGCCGATAGCTTGGGATTTCCCCTTATTTTCCTGATGATCCTTCGCTCCTCCTCTTCGGTGAAAATCCAATTTGGTGCCTTTCTGCCCTTGCCCTTAATCCGATTTGCGTCGACGAAGCGCCGAATGGTGTTATACACAGTTGAGTTGCTCAGACTGACTATTTCAGCTATTTGGCGATATGAATATCCGTTATTGAAGTATTCCAGGATGAGTTTCCGTTGTGCAATGGTAGTCTGATTGTCCATAGTCCATATTGGCTTATTGCACCCGAGATGCAGGATAAAACTAAACTGACTACGAAGTATTGATGTATTTATACCAAAAATACTCAACTTTAGGTAAAAAATCCGGGTTTTATGGCACCCAGGTGTCCACAATGTACCTGCTCAAAATAAGTTGTCCCCTCAAAATAGGGTACTTTTTTACATAACTCTACCTTGCGGGTGGGGAAACCCCAGTGTATTGGGGACATATAATAATTTTGGTGAGTAATATATGTACCTACCATCGGTTTTTGGAATTTCTGAAAAATAATGAATGGTTAGCTTATGGCAGCCAATTACTTTTTTTCTTTGCCACTGCTTACAATAAGGTGTCCGCCACTGTATATATATACATATATATATATATGTACATAAATAAAAAACACACAAAGACAAAAAAAACAAAAAAAAAAAGCAAATAAAGAGCGTGAAAAAAATAAACTGCCTTTGTTGTTGTTGTTTTTGCTGCTGCTGTTGCTGTTGCTGTTGCTGTTGCCTTTCATAAGCGCTTTGCGCTGTCGTTTTAGTTGTTGTTAATTTTGTTTCTGTCGTTGTTTTTGTGTTTCGTTTTCTTTGCTTTGCATTGCGTTGCGATTACGTCAAGATATTTGTTGTATTGCCGATTTGTATTTGATTACAATATATTATGTGTTCATATATATAATATAGTGTATATATTTAAATATGAATGCATATATATGTGTATGTGTATGTATTGTATGCAATTGTTCTGGTTAACCGTTTGGCGTTCTCGCACGTTAACTGTGCACGAAAGCGTGAGCGAGAGCGAGAGAGCAGCTATAATTATTACTTGTCTAATTTTTTATACGCGAAAATATTTAACAACAACAATTATGAATAAAAGGCACATACACATACACATACACAAACACTCACGCACCCGCACACTATCAAAGAGTTGTTGTTGTTGCCGCTGTTGCTGTTGGGGTACTGTTATATTTTTTTGGCGCTCAAATTTGTGAGCACTGCTTCTTCTTCTTCTTATTCTTTAATGGGGAGCAGTCGTCACCTTTTGTTGTTGTTGTTGTTGTTTCTCTAGAAAGTTGTAGTTGTAAATGTTGCTGGTACCGGCGCTCGATGACGCGACGACTGCGCCACCGACAATTGAGTGTTGTTATTGTTGTTGTTGTTGTTGTTGCTGGTGGTGCTGTTATATGTACATATGTAGCTTATGTATTATTGCGATTATAATTGTTGTTGCTGCTTTGGGGGCTGCTGCTGCTGCTGCTCGTCACCGCTGCTGCCTCTGACGCCTCTTTACGTAGTCAAACTGAAAAGCAATACTGACGCCGATGACTGACTAAGCGGCCACGACACGAGCACGACTACGACTACGACTACGCCGACCATGTACACAAACAAACAAGTACGTCGACGTCGAAGTCGAAGTCGTCGCAGCCGCACACGTCACCAGCCAGGCAGCCAGCAGCCAGCAGCAACAGCTAGCCAACTAGCAGCTAGCAGCCCCACTATTAGTGATGAGCGCGTGATCGCGTATTCGATTAATGTGTTGCGGCACACACGAAAAACAAACACACAACCCACAAAAAGTTGTCGTTTGTTTTTTTCTGACTTTAATTAAAGTCTAAAATAAAATGCATACATAATATAATTTTGGCAAGCAATCCAATTGGCATGTTTCGATAATGTCTTTGATTCGTGATTCAAATATTTGTCACACGTTCATTTCAGCTACAGATGCGTATTTGGGTAAGTACATTCATATGTATATTTAAATATTTCTCTCTCTATTTATATATGTGTGCATGTATAAGCATGTTTACGTACATACATATATACACATAAATACGTGAGCGATTGTGTGGTTCTTTGGCTGTTTCGTAATTGGCGTACTTTGTTATGTGGTATGTACATACATACATACACATGTACGGACTGCAGCAGCAGAAACAAATAAAAAATCAAATAAAACAACATCAAGAACAACAACAAACAATAATAATGGCAAAGCATGAACGTTAAACGTTATCGTGGCCACGTCAAAGTCACGACGCTTCACGCTGACGTCGATGTCGGCGTTTCCACATTCACCTTTCCCAATCTGAATCGCTCGCTATTTTTCTCTTGTCTCTGCATCTATCTCGCTTGCGCTCACTATTGCTGTGCTAGGCACTTACTCATGCAGAGCGGCGATAAACACACACGGTCGAAATATTTTTAAACACCTAAAGCAAAAGTCACATTCGACATATGTATGTACATATGTGTGCATACTGATGTACGTATGCATATTATTTGCATACATACGTACATACATACGTGTATTGCTCACTTACACAAAGAGAGTCGCATGCACAGCTGACGACGACATGTGTGCTGTGTGCCGTTATCGCTTTCTGCTGCCTGCTGTCTGCTGCTTGTGTTGTGTTCCGTGTCTTTCTTGTTGCTGTTTAGCGCATAGTTATGGCGTACGACGCAGCAGAGGCGCGACGGCGACTGTGACGCAGCCTGCCGACTCGCTTGCACACACACACACAAACACACAGAATGAACACTAACTCGCTCGCACATGCGTGTTGGCAATTCCAGCTGATTGGCGAACAAATTAATGTTGCATACTTTCAGGCATACGGTTACATATTAAATAAATAAAGCAAATTGTGTTTTTCAAGCTATTGCGCTGTACTTCAAAACTGTCTATACTCCTAAAGCTATTTTTCAATATGAATATTAAATATTTCCATTAAGGACAGTACGTGAGAAATAAACCAACTTCAAATTCACACTAATCAATTGCTGGTAATCAGCTCAACGATTTGTATGCAGCACATTTTAAAACGGACAGCAGCCGCAACGCAAAGCAACGGAAAGCAACGCAAAGCATAAAATGCTGGCGAAAATACCATGAGCAAAGTTCAGGCATTTGTAACGAATTTGCAAAACACCAAATGCCAAACAGAGCTAACATTTCAATTTGGTCAGCTGGGCGTATGCGTAATGTAACAATCAATGGTATCGCAGGCACCCACGCACCCACGCACACACATGCACACACACACCTGCCTATCTAAACTTGATTGTTGATACAGTTGACGTAGATATATTGAACATTTTTCGTACGGTGTCTGCTGGAATGTTGCCCCGGCATACATGACGTATGCTTCATAAGCAGTGCACAAATTACGTATACGCTGCGTGGTATTGCGTATCAGAAAACTTTGCGTGTGCAGCTGACAACGACAGCTTATGCTAGAAAAACCAACAACAAAAAACTAATGTCACCGTCAGAAGCCAAGTCGATTTTTACCAAGCCTGCCACAGCGCTTGCCTCAACCAGCGCCGCAACCCTTCGTTTTTTGTTACAGACGAGATGCGGCATTAATATGATTTGATAATGAGCTGCTGCTGGCATTTATTCAAGAGAAAATCGGCGTATCTAATACATTTAAGGCTAAAAGCTGCCAAGCAAGCAAAGCGATTCCATTCGCCCACACGCAGCCATAAGCCATCATTCTGAGGCGCTAGGAAATCCATGCCAGCTGCCATGACGTCCGCAGGTAGGCAAACAAACTTGCCACCCAGACTAGACAACAGTCACGGCCACAAACAGAATGCGGACGGGAGTGAGCATCACAAGAGGAGAAGAGAAGGCAGGCAGTAACCATAGGAGCAGTCGATGGCAAAGGAAAAAATTAGTACAGCTCACAGAGCGACAGCGATAGGTACAAATTATAATCATAACGCTGTCAAAATCTACCCGCAGCGCAATACTCTGTTCCCAGTGTATTAGTGCTTGGAGTCGAGAAAATTGGCGTAGCTTTAATATGTATTTACAATATATGCAAATGTGACGACACGCTGTGACTTTTCCACTGCTCCAGATATACAGCTGCGGTCAAAACAATAGCGCAGCTTCATAAAATGTTTAATATTCAATTTTTGTATAGCTCTTTTCACATTCTCTTGAAATTGTGCTCAAGGGAATTGTTAAAGTTGAACAAAAGGATCCTTACTAGAGGAAATACACATGTTGATCTCGACAGCATGTTCGAAAATAAGTTTTAATGCCAGAACAGTAATATTATGTTGACCGCAACTGTATGCATATTCTTATGATTTCATTTTTGTTTCAAGATAATGATTACCGTTTGCAGGATTTATGCAGATTTTTATGATTTTATTCATTACTTTAAATGTAACAATTAGCAATTGAAAAATATATGCAAACATTTATGAATTTATTTTTGCTTTAAATTTAAAATTATTTATTCAAAATTGAAAATAGCTTGAGAAAAATTTCGAATAATTACTGCACAAAATCCATTTACTCTAATTTCATTTCAGAGCTGAGAGTAACGCTCACATAAGCAACAACAAAAGGATCTACTGCACTGAGTGTGTGTATGTGTGTGTGTGTTAGTGCTTGTGTGTGTGCACGTGCAGGAAGTGTGGTATGTCAATAGAAAATTGTGGGAATAGTGAGGTCAGATCAGAGGGTAGGTATGTGTATTTGCAAAAGGCCAACAGCCGGCGGGCCAACAATCAGAGCCCGGATCCGGTAAGAAGTCAAAGCGACCAACAAACTTGGCACTGTCTCCCCATCCAGCTGTTCAGCTGAATAGCTGGTAAATAGAATCATTGATAACCTCTTTGAGCGCATTCCATATTTGCTGTTGCTAGGCAAACATGCAACATGCTTTTATGGCAATTGCACAAAGGACACAACTGCGAACATCTGAAGTATTTCCTTCATTCATCCATTTATGTCGTTTTTTTGCACTGCACTTTTTTAACGTCGACTTGTAATCATTTTCTTCCTTTCTTTTTTTTTATTTCATTTTTTTTTTAATTTATTCATTTAAGGATCTGTGCATGTTTGCACTGTGCATATCGCGATATATTTATCAAGTACAGTTCGCATTGATGTTATCGCTGTAGAAGTGTTGACCTTTAATCTTTGTGATTCAAGGTCATATGAGTTGTGCTTCAATTTGACTATTCATCCGATAAGATAAATCTAAAAATCTTTTGCAGATGTGTTCATTTTTTACGCTTCTTAGGATTTAATGTCTGAATTTCATTTGTGATTTCCTTATCATGCAAAGCCTAATCATGATAACACATCTACACACACACACACACACACAGTCGGTTGCGTGCTGTTCTAACTGTTATACACTTGGTAAACAACTCTTCGGGTACAGAAAAATTGCAGAAATTGAGTTGACGCCTGGCAAGCAAAAGTTAAGCTGTCATCCACATGCAGGCCAACCACGCATGGGATATATGTATACTTGTATGTGTGTGTGTGTGTGTTTGATTGCTTAGTGTTGCCACGCGACAACTTGTTGCACGTTCCAGAAAGGCGAGAAACGACAATGTCGCAAAGAAGCTCACCAGCAGCAAGACTTCAGTTGGCAATGGAGTATTTGAACTTGGCCGGGGAGAGTGCAAGGGGTAGGGGGCAGAGGAGCGTGCATGAGACGTGAGGGTCTCATAAGTACATTGACAGAATGAGGATATGTGCAAGCACACGCGCACACACACACACACACTAACAAATAGGAGAAGTGTGCTCTAACAGAGAGTTTTCTTGCCAGAAGTTAAGCTGCAATCAGCTCAAAGTAAAGCTCAAACACGCAATCAGACACACAAACACACACATACATATACATATATGTATATAGATATATATATATATATATATATATATGTAGATAATTAATTTTCAAAATTTATAAACTAAATGTGAACATTTATTCCGAATTGAGCTCGTCGTTCTGATCGAGTAGTTCTATATAGTTTAGATGGATATGGGTATCCTTTTGGCTATCATATAAATCTGCACAACTTCTGAGATATATTTTACATATATATATATTGAAGTCACAATTTGTTTAATTAAGAAAGTTTTGTGTCTCACAGCCGAACAAACTTGACCACCTTGCGGCTGCTCTTGCGCAAGAGGACCTTGCCCAGTGGCTGGCCGAATCCCTCGTATTGCTGATAGACATGGAGGCCGCGCACCACCGTTGCATGCACCACACCGGTCAGTCTTTGGCCCATGTAGGGCGTTGCTGTCGTTTTGCTGGCCGTGTGCAGCTCCTCGGCCGTAACGGTAAACTGTTCATCTGGATTCCAGATGCAGAAGTCGGCATCGTAGCCCTCGGCAATGCGTCCCTTAAATCTGGACAAGCCACACAGCTCCGCCGGTTGCCAGCACATCAGACGATGTACATCCGCCAGAGTCAGTGGCTTCTGCTCCTGCCTGCTGCGCGTCCACACAATGGGCAGACTCAGCTGCAGCGAACTGATGCCCGGCCAGGCGTTCATAAAGTTACCACGTCCACGCCCATAGGTTAGACAGCGGGCGCCCGGCGTGGCTGCGGAGTGATCACTGGTGATCATCAGCAGTCCATCATCCGGCCGATGCAGCGCCTCCCACAGACCTGTCTGATTGGAGCGCTCTCGTATGGGCGGCCACGTCTTGAACTCGGTGGCGCAATCGGGCACCTCCTCGGCACAGAGTGCCAGATAATGTGGACACGTCTCGGCACTCAACTGAACACCCGCTCCCCGACGGCGGCAATCCGCCAGCAGAGGCAGTGCCTCCGCGCAGCTCAGATTCATAATGTGGAAGCGACGCTGTGGATTCTGAGTGGCCAGCCGGCAGATTAACTGCACAGCTGAAAGTTCCATGGTGGCGGGTCGGGTACTCAAGAAATTGGCATAACATTTGGACGAGGACTCATCTGACAACGCTATCGCCTGCCGCAACTCTGGCAACTCTGCGTGAAACTGAAACAAATTTTTATAATCCAGTTTCTATATATAATATTTATATGGTATATTTACCGCTACAACCGCTTCGATTTCTTGCTCATTGAGCTGCTTGAGCGCATCTGTTAGCTGAGGTTCGCTAATGGCCGCAAACTCATCGCCGACGGGCGGGGCGCTGCCACAGAGGGTGCACTGTAGTCCGATCACGCCGGCGGCGAGCAGCGGCGCCAGCTGATCCCCATTGCCGGGCACTAGGCCGCCCCAGAAGCCAACGTCTATGTAAATCTTGCCACGGGCGGTTGACGTCTTTGCTTTTAGCGCCTGCACGTTGCAAGTGGTGGGCGTGGCATTGCTGCGGGCGTTAGACTGTAGAAAGGTGTGTGTGTGTGTGTGTGGGGTGTGAACGCCAACAGCTGAGACAGCTACTCACGTGGGTCGATCGATGATGGTTGTGAAGCCGCCGGCAGCAGCCGCCTTGGTGGCCGACACAAATCCCTCCCAATCCTTGCGGCCGGGCTCGTTAATGTGGACATTCGCATCGATTAGTCCGGGCATCAGCACCAGATCCCCAAAATCATAAACAGCCTCCGATTCCGTGTTGTATAGATAGCTGTTCACCTCCTGCTGTGTGCGTAGGACTGCAGCAATAAGAGTTAGCGATGCAGAGAGAAAGAAACAGAGAAATATAGAGAGAGAGAGAGACAGAGAGAGAGGAAGAGAGAGAGAGAGTAAAGACACAAGTGGCTGTTGATCTATCTCTTTCGCTTTCTGTAGCTTTGAGTCCCTGTCTCTCTCTGGGGATGCTGTCTCGACTTTTGCCTTTTCCTCACCTTCATCTTTACTCTACTCAACCTCTGTTTTTTCTATATCTTTAAATGTCCATATCTTCATACCTCTGTCATGTTAACATCTATCTTTTATCGCTTTCTATAGCTTTTTTCTACCCTTTACCAACATTAGAGCAAATTTAATTAGTACATAGCTCGGATGAGATTCTGATAAGAGCCATGCTCAATGATTTGTAAAATAAATGATGCTTCCAGAATTTAGTCAACGTTGACAATATCCGCTCATAATAAAATAATTGATATTCGCCTTTGATTAATGATTTCGTGGACGTGACTTACAATCTTTAGAATTCATTGCAACATCCAACAGGCAACATTTACTCGTCCAGCTTTTATTCTACTTTGTTAGATGTGAAAACCACAGCAATTGATCTAAGTATATTAAGTATTTAACAAGTATGTAGTGCTATATATCACTCACTAAGAGATTTTCAATCACACAGCTGTTCAGATCACAGTACCCCTCCCTCCCTTCCACTATACCTATCGTTCTCGTTCTCGTTCTCTTTCTATATTTATATTTCTAGTGAAGAGCAACGTAAAACTAATGAGTGTCAAACATATGCCCATCAGCAGATACATACATATATATTCAGGTAGGCACACAAACACATACGTACGTAATAAATAAATAATAAGTTTCGCTTACCGCGTCGAACGATGCCTTGGGTGTCCACAATAATGCCACCGTGGAGAGGCGCTTCATGGCTGCCATCGCCCAGATAAATGCGCCGGCTGAGGAACAGTAAATCCATTAAGGCGATCTTCTCGAATCGGAAACCAAGAGATGACTGAAAATTCGGCAAATTACTCTGGCTATTTCTGTTCGAAATAAAGAGATCAAGTTTGTCTCACTCTCTCTGCATTATGTCTCACTCTCTCTCTCTCTCTCCCTCACACTCTCCTGAAATCCATCTAAATTGCATTAAATAGGATTGCGAACTTTTAAAGCTTTACAGCCAGCCAATAGAGAAGAGGCAACAAGAATTTAATTGTCGCCAAAATGCGACCTAATCAAATCTCAATTGTGTGTGCCTTGGTCTTGGTATGTACATGTATGTACATGTATGTGCTTTTTCTTGTCCGCAGCTAATTTGTTTACGAAATGCTGGACATTTTGCGTCTTTTTTGCTTCCTCTTTTTGCTTGAATTTGTTGCGCTTTTGTTTTTTGGTGCGTGCTCTAATTTGGCGAGCATTTGGTGGCGCTACCCAGCGGAAGCTTTTCGCTTGTTGCGTTAAATTGTGCTTTTTTTTGTTGTTGTTGTTGCTGCTGCTTCTTTGCAGTTGAGCTGTAAAAATTGGAAGGCAAAGCCTCAAAACTGAAACCGAAAACGATTCGCATCGAGCGAATACACAAAACACGAATGTCGCTCTGCTTGCATGTGTGTGCGTATGTGTGTGTGTATGTGTGTGTGTACGTGTGGATGTGTTCGTGCTTTCCCGAATGCATAAGCCTAGAGCCGAATGGCAGATGAAGTTCCACTTGTTGTTGCTGGCGGCGCTGCTGCAGAGGGCTCGTCGTTGGTGTCGACACTGTTGCGTCTCTGCTGGTAGATACACACGTATAGGAAAAGGCCATGTCCTTAACACCAACACCAGCGCATGCTGACGAGGCTGCAGCAGCCGAAACGGCAACGGTGAGAGTCAAGGCCCACCGAAACCGGCCCCATCATCAAATAGAAATTGAAGCGATTTGAGTTCGAAATGCCTTCCTCGTTCACATCTTCGTCGTCCTCGTTGTCGTCGTTTGGCATTGTCCTTGCCATCGTTGGCTGTGTCGTCGGTTCGTCTCGCAGTGGCCATCGTTAGGCGCGTCATTCTCGTTCTCATCGTCGTCGTCGCTGGCAACAGAACTCAGAGTTAGCGCAGCCGTGCGCCGCATCCTAAACTTCACTCTGCTCTGGGCAGCCTCGCGACAACCAGTTGAAGTTCTCTATTGAGCAGCCACCTTGACGCCAAGTCTTTCAGTTCAAGTTCAATTCAAATTCCAATATTAAACCCAAATCAAATCACTTAATTTAACAATTTTAACTAACCCAATTGGCCGTACAAATTCCAAATTAAGTTTTTCAAAAACAAATCGAAACAAAAACAAAGAGAATCAAACAAAACAAGTATTTATTCAAGTGTGTGTAATTTGAGTTTAACGGTTAATCTCGCAGTGAATTGGTTCAAACGGTGAGCGCAAAAATTTCAAATGTCGTTTTTTACATGTGTTTGCCTATGGCATCAAATACTCACATGACATCAAAGTTACAATTTTTTATGCATTTTTTTTTAATGTTGTTCAGGCCATAAATTAAGCAAACGCATTAATCAATTGAGCAGTGACAAGAACAACTAATTCATAAATACCAAAAAAAAGAAGAAAAAATTAAACTTAAGTTAACAAAAAAAAATGTATTTGTTTGTCCATTTGTATGCCCAAAAATTATATCACAAACAATGTTTTTTGGACTCGTAATGCTATGGATTTTAATCATAGCCAAATTTTATGCACGCATATTTTTTTAATGATGGGGACATATATATATGTATATACTTCAGCATTTGATTTATCAGGCATACCTTTGTAAGCCCATGTTAAGAATGAATTATGATATGAATACTTATTTTAAGCTGCTTTATGCTCACAATCTGATGCAAATATTTTCTCCCCCCTTGAGGTGTGACATTTTATCTGAGCTGCTTCCAAGAATTGTTTTTCTAGTAATTTTATAATACACAACTTGTGTATTACGGTCGACTTTGACTACATCCATTCCTTTGCTCCCTCGTTCTCCCACATGAGTTAGTTAACTCGAACTGCAGATATTTTTGCATTGCGCACATAAGTCAATTCATCGGAATTGTGTTTTAACCAGATTGCGAGATGGTATTGCCACATCCTTTGATTAAATTGTTTTCCAAATAACCACTCCGGTATGTAATGAATGAGCAGTGCAAACATTTACCAAGAAATCACTTTGATTTCGATTGTGGCAAGTATTCGATCAAATAAAAAATGCATTTTCATTTCATGTCTTACACATGTACTTCAATTGCTTACATGGAAATCGATTTGTTAAAGTTTTCAATTGGCAAAAGACTGTTTAATTAACCAGAAATCTACAAATACCAAAAGTTATTGAGCTTAAATTGCAGAAACATAACTTGTTCAACTATTTAGCTGACGGCGTTTCTGGAGTTTCAGCTTAAATCTGGTTTGCTTTGCCTGCCGTATTCAGGGCATAAGTACATTTTTGTGGTTTACTGCATTACTTGAGTAAAGTTGGTTAACATTTGGCAAATATTTATATATATACACAAATACTCTTAAAGAATTCGGGATGATATTTATGGTTGGTAAAGCGAAGAGTGCGGAAAGTAGATTTATTTTTTTAAATTGAAAAATAATTGGGATGCATTGTGAAATTGGTTTGGTGGAAAAGGCTTTTTCCACACTATTTTTATTTTATTTTTATTTTTGTAATGAAATTGCAGCTTAATTGTTTGCTGTCCTGGCCGCGCCTATCACCATAAGCGAATCGAAACTTATTGCCTCAGGTCTGCACCATGCACAATAAATTCCATTTTATTCCGCCGCCAAAAAATATGAAACTCACACACAATATATATATATACGATATATATATATATATGTATGTATGAGAGTGTGGGTGTATGTTTGACCGTGCTTCTGTGTGTGTATTATGAAAGTTGTCGAAAATGATTTATACACGATTTAATGCATTTCTGCTGCCGATTCTGCTGCTGTCGTTTTCATTGCTGTTGCTGCTGTTCTTTGACAGCTGTTGCACTTGTTGTTGCTGCTGCTGCGATTTTCAACGAAATTAATTGCCTGTTAACCATTTTGCAACATTTTGCAAGTACCACAAGCCAAATGATTGCCGTGCCAAATAAGGTTTACAAGCCATGCAAAAAAACAAACAGAAGTCTAACTTGAGAAGCAGCAAAAGCAGCATCAGCATCAGCATTGGCATCAGTAGCCCATATAAATAATAATAAAGTAAAATAAAAGCAGCGTAAGGTAATAAAAATAAAATGTAATAAAACAAAAAGTAAAGAAGCGAAACAAAGAGGGGATTCCCAGTGTGTGGCACACAGCTAGCGATAGCGTGGGGAAGCCAAAGTGTCAAGTAAGCAAACATTTAATTTTGATTTATTATTAATTTTCACGCAGCACGCACACAAATAGACAAGCCCAAACCCAAGCCCAAACACAACAGCAGCAGCAGCAGCAGCAACCGCCCACAGCCCCTTGCCACCACACTTGCCACTCCTTGCCACTGACTCCGTTTAAAACCGTAATAGCTTTATGTTTATTTTGTTTGGTTCGCTCTTAGCTTTTGTTTTTTGCTTGCTCTCTGTGTATTGTGTAATACTTTGTGTTTTATTTGATTATTTGGATGTTTCTATTTATTTTTTTTGGGTTTTTTTTTTTGTTTTTGGTAAAAAGGCCAAAATAAAGGTGTTTAAATACCGTTAACAGCCCACGCCAAATTATTGTAATTACTGTTTTCCATTATTTGAGCGTTTGTTGGCCGAAGAACAGGAAACGCAACCAAAAGCATTTAACACACACACACACACACACACACGCACAGAGACGCACTCAAACAGAGCGACAAAAAGTGTAGCACACAAAAAGGGGCAACATGGAGAGAAAATGGCGAAAGTGGCGTAAAGTTGTGCAAAAACGTGCGTTTATTTGCGTAAAAACTTGCCATGCCTTCATACCTCCCCAACCGCTGCTCGTACTCGATTTGTTGTACCTTAGCTCTGCACTGGAGAGGGCGGGGGGGAGGTGCGGGTGCGGGGGGACGCACTTGATCTGCTGCCCATCTCGCTGGCTCTTTGTATCTCGCTGTGTGTGTGCTGGCTTAAATTTTTGGTTGTAAGAAACAAAAATAAAACAAGAAAAAATAAAATTGTTCTAATCCCGCTTTTGTATCTCTTTCTCTCCCTCCCCCCTCTCTCTCTCTCTCTCTCTCTCTCTCACTCTGTGCGGGTGTTCGACGGACAGCTGTAGAAACTCGCCCAACAAGTTTCGCCCCTTGCCTGGCTGCCTTTTATCGCTGTTGCCTTTTTGTTTTATGTTTATTTTTGTTATCGTCTTTGTCGTCGCAGTCGTTGTTGTTGTTGTTGTTGTTTTTGTTGTCGTTGTCGTTGTCGTTGTCGTTGTCATTCTCTTTGTCTATGACTTTGTCTTTGTCTTTGGCATTACTTTTAATGATGTTCGCTGTCTAGATCTAAGGCTTTAATTGTATTGATTAAATGCTTAATTGTGATGCGGATGAAACAAAAAATTAGAGAAAAAACAAACACACACAAACACACACACACACACACACACCGAAAAAAGCAAAAAGGGAAATTAAATAAAAAAGGGCAAGAACAATAACAAAATGAAAGCAAAAGCCAACATTTAATTGTTATTAACAAGCGCGCATTAATTACTATGATTAAAAACGAAACGAAACGAAACGAAAGGAAACGAAATGCGACGAACGGACATTCACAATAATTAGTCCGATGGACGCTCAGGTGTTTAATTAAAACTAATAGAGTCGAGCGGCAACAGCGAGCGCCCGATTGGGCCGACTAGATACAGAAGAAGCGCCGACGATTTAAACGTGCAACAATTAAAGGCGATGGCATAAAAGCCATGGCGATAACAGAAGTTGAGCAGCAGCACGAACATCAGCAGCTACAACAACTGCTACAAGTAAATAACAAGGGCAGTGCAGCAAACAGCAATAATAACAATGACTGGTTGACAGCAGCAGCAACAAGGTACATCAACAACATACAACAACAAGCGCAAGAACAACGGGCGAGATCAACAATGAAAACATTGAAATTGTAGTAGTTTTACTAACGATGCAGCAAAAGTTAAGGCATTTATGAGGTGTGGCAACTGCTGCCTGCTGCTGCTGAGGTGGCTTGCTACCTCGCTGCCTCACTTCCGCTCTCCTCTCCTTGCCACTGCTCTCTATTGTCCTATTCTATGTTTTTCGTTCCCATTCACTTATGCCCTGCTCTGCTTTACTTTGCGTGTCTATCGTTTTGTCTGTCTGTCTACCTGTCAGTCGTGTCCAGGCCAAGTCATGGCCAATCGGTGGCCGTGCTCCCTACGGCAAACAATTGTGCGCTCTGTGGCCAGATATGTGGCAACATATGTGCCAAGGTCTTTAGCGCTCACATCAAATTCGCCAATTAATAATGCAAGCCACAACTATTTGCCCGTTAATTGAGAGTACTTCAATATTTGATATCTAATTACTTGGTTGTTGTTGCAATTGAATTATGCAAAGTATGCGCTGCAGTTGCAAATTTGATTTAAAGAGATCTATAATTGACTATACTTAAAAGATTATATATACTAATGATGTTATGCACAGTTGAGTTGCTCAGACTGACCATTTCAGCTATTTGGCGATGTGAATATCCGTTTTGGAAGTGTTCCAGGATGAGTTTCCGTTGTGCAATTGTAGTCTGTTTGTCCATAGTCCTTGTTGGCTTATTGCAACCGAGATGCAGGATAAAACTAAACTGACTACGAGGGATTGGTCTATTTATACCAAAAATACTCAACTTTAGGTAAAAAATCCGGGTTTTATGGCACCCAGGTGTCCACAATGTACCTGATCCAAATGAAAACTGCACCTAAAAGTAGGCAACATTTTTATAATTCGACCTAGCAGGTGGGGAAACCCCAGTTTATTGGGGTCATATATTAATTTTGGTGGTTAATACATGTACCTACCATCGGTCTTTGGAATTTTTGAAAAATAATGAATGATTAGTTTATGGCAGGCAATTCCTTTTTTTCTTTGACCCTGATCAGAATAAGCTTCGAGACACTGCATATATTTTAAGATATTTTTAATCTTTAATACAACATTTCTGATGTTTCTGTCGCGTGTGTCAAGCAGCATGACAAACTTTAAATTCGTCGAACTTAAACTCGTTTTCTCGTGCACATTTTTCTTGACGTTTCGCCTGCCAAAAGGTAGCTGCAAAAAAAACCGGCTTGTTATTGACACTTAGATGAAAGTTGAATTTTTTTGCGACCCGCTCGTTGACAAGATGCTGTCAGCCTGTTGACAGAGCCGCACATAATTTTAACACTTTGTTGACAAGTGGATAAGTGAGTGAGTGAATCGAAACGTAAACCAAATATTTAAATAAAACTGGATGTCAGCTAATCAAACATAACCAACAAACGCGAAAGTAATTAAGTAATTGCACTTAAGGATTTCCTTTCTCAGTTATTTGCCCGGGAATCTTTAAGCTGACTGGCAATAAAAAAGCTTAACACGTGGGTGTGTGCGTGGGTGAGTTTCGCACCTTATCGTTTCGATGCAGCGTTCGTATTGAGGCAGTGTCCTTTCTGGACGACACCGCCCCGCCCCTGTTACATGGATGGAATTTTAATCAAGTTGGCAACCGGTGACAATATCAAGCACCCTTAATCCCTTAATCTCTCAGATCTCAGATTGCAACATGCAACAGCAGCTGCATGCTGCATGCACTAAGCAATTTTGCAATTCGCAAACTGACCGTTGCATGTCGAGCAATGTTTAGGGATGAGAATTCCGCATAGCACAAAGCTGACACAAAAATCTCATTACGTTACGCAACGTCACGTCACATCACGTCATGTCAGGTGTGTGTGCTACGTGTTCGCCAGCAATGCCGACGGTGTCTCCCAATGTCGTCGTCGTCGTCGTCGTCGTCTCTCAGATGCGTGTTCAGATTGCTGAGCTCGTCAAAATTGTTTCAAGCTACTTTTCTGCTACTCCTTTTTTAACCTCCCCCACCCCCCCCCCCCCCCCCCCCCTAATTCTCTCGTCTCTCGTCTCTATTCTCTATTCCCTTCCATTTCTTTATTTTCTTTATTATTATTAGTCGTTGGTTTTTGACGTTGTTGTTGTTGTTGTTGCTGTTTTCTTTGCGTTCCTCTTATAAGCCAATAAGCTCATATTAAACTTAAGCGAGCAGCTCACTCGGCTGGGCAGGGCAGGGCAGGGGCTGTGCCAGGAGCGGAGTGGGGGTTCGCAGGGTGTTGCTGCTGATGTTCGGGCTTTGTTCTCATTGGCTTTGGCATTCGCTTTGTCTTTGGCTTGTGCTGGGAATTTGCTAAATTACAAGCGATTTATTAAGCTGTCGTTGTTCGTGTTGTTGTTGTTGTTGTTGTTCTGC
This sequence comes from Drosophila imparisetae, assembly GCA_035042265.1. NCBI lineage: Eukaryota > Metazoa > Arthropoda > Insecta > Diptera > Drosophilidae > Drosophila > Drosophila imparisetae. The sequence goes on from JAWNLP010000147.1 coordinate 2,048,927, forward strand.
TTCTTATGGGCTATTAACTCGCCGGAATCGCAAGTAGTAAACACAACTCAGCTGAGGCAGTGGGCTGGCCGCAAACACTAATAGACAAATACAAACACGATGCAATTATTTGTTTTGGCACCCATCTTCGGGGCTGCCGGGACGTCGCGAATCGTCGATTATTTCCCGGAATTTGGCAAAATAAATATATATATATATACAAAGAGAAAAAAAAGGGATGTGTGAGTGGGTAAAGGATTACAAATTGCTACTACAAATTCATTTAAATTTGAACAGTTTTATTCTTCACCCAGACGGTATATAATCGGGTAAGTTTGAGTAGCAGTGTTCACGTACAACTGGATATCGACGGAAGTATCTACCAGCAGCTACGGAATATTGCTCCCATAAGTAGTGAAAGGAATAGATTTTATTCATGACTACAACGTGACTTCAATGCTGCATTTTTCAAAGCTAATCAACCTTAAGTCAAGTTATATAAATTCCATATTCGAATGATATATCTTCAATCGATTTTAATCGATTTGTCATCGTTAAAATCGATATCAGAGAACTTGTACTTCAAATTCAATAAATCAACTCGGCTGTCTCGGTCTTGATCAAGACTAAATATATACTTTATGAGATCGAAGAGGCTTTCTTCTGCTTGCTTCACTTATTTACTTCTGCAGAACGGCGTAGACGAGTATGCTCCGTTGAGATTGACTGATTATAAGGCAATTAGACCAGCTTTCAATTAGTTTTAATTAGTTTAGCGAGTGTGAACTTCTACTTAAGTGTGATTTTCTCATTTCCATTGACTGTACATCGCATCGTTGGCTAATGAAATGCTTTTTGTATGGTGAGTCACAATCTGGCCGGAAATCGCACGCATGAATCTTATCGACTTGGTTGAGGCAGCATATCCTGTGTTGGGGCATTAAAGTAACGCTTTAAACGCTGGACAGCAGCCACTAAGGCATACAAGTATATACACTCATGTATGTATGTATGGGGTGTGCGTACCTATACACACAGTTGCACACAGCTGGTAGCCAGGCGAATCCATTATTGCCACCGTCGTCGTCGTCGTCGTTGTCGTCGTTGACTTGTTGCGCGTTTCTTTTAGCTCGCAGACGTTGCGACGCCGACGTGCACTTAAAGAAATTTCCAAACGATTTCCCAGCTGGCAAACACACAGACACACATCAGCATATAAATATAGCGGTCTATAAATGTGAATGTATGTACGTAGTTGGTAATAAAACCAAGGCTGGGATTGGGATGCTGCGTGACAACTTAAGTTAACACTAGTTAGTTGGCCATCTGGCATTTTCATTTATGTAGGCGACCATTTTGTGGGGCACAGATTTGAGGCACAATTAATTAGAGCAGCCGCCCCACACGCGTTGCCTGCAATGCTGCAGCTGTAGCCCGAAACGATGCTGAAGAAGCAGGTTTAAAAGCAATTAATGCCAAACTGCTGGCCGAGCGGTTTTATTTGTAGCAGCATAAAACGCGCTAGTGAAATGGAGAACATGCGCTTTGCTTGAGTTTCGCCGTAAGCCCATATCCACAGCTGGCCCCCACCCACTTTCGACACTGGTAACTCCCAAGCCGCAAACCGTTTAATTTGAGCTCAAATTTGACAGCTATTGGACAGGCGAACGAGGCAACGAACATTCTAGCTGGCACCAGAGCTTGTGGCTGCAGTTTTGAGGCTTGCCGAGCAGCGACGGGTGGCGACGGGTGGCAACGGGTGTCGACAGCGACGGACAGCGACGGGTTGCGACACGGATGCGCACTTAGAGTCCTGCCAAAAGCTGTCAACTGCGGCCTCCAGTTGACAGCGGGGCGAAAGCAGGTCGAAAGCAAGCCTAAACCTGGCCAATTGACGATAACACGTTTATGATTCATTAATTTAGGCAATAAACGAATTTCCAAGAACAATCACTTTTCCTACGCATACAAATGTTTTGCAGAATACACATAAATCCTACACTTGGCCTAAATAATTGTGGAATCAGTTAATACTCGTATATTTCTGCAAATACTATTCAATAATCTCGCTTGATTTGCAATATTTGAAATGCATCATCAAAATATTTATTCATTTTGAATAGTTTTAAGCCGAGTTAAATTTGACAGATTAGCTGCATTCGAAATAATTTCGAAGAATTCAGTTAGTGAACGCGTTCACGCTGACTAAGCCTGTTTGTTTCAGTAAACGCTTTCAAATTTATCGCTTGCCTCGTGTTGAGACAATGCAAAACGAGATTAATTTCGGATTCAATGAGTTTATTTTTAAAATAAATGACACATTTTAAACTGAGGGAAACAACAAATAAATACATATATATATGTATGTGTGTATGTATATGTATATGCCTCAGTTAACGCCATAAAGCGTTATTGATTTATGCGTCGTCATATTGTTAATTTCATTCCGCTGCTCGCACAATTTAACATGAATTGTTCGTTGTCAAATTGAGGATTATAACAATACAATAAATTTGGTAACTCTCAAGCCCGACATAAGCGAATACACACATAGATACATAGATACATATCTACAGCTGTCAATTGCAGTTGTTTTTTGAGTGCGTACTTTAACAACTCCCATTTTGTTGTACGCTCGCTTAAAGGGCAATTTCTTAGACGCCTTTCGCGCAGTGTATGTGTGCATGAGTGTGTCTGCTCTGACTGGGATTTGCTGTAGGTGTGACACGGCACCAAACCCATACACGCCCCAAACAGTGGCAGCAATGAGAAACAGAAAAAATGAAGAAAAATCGAAAAGTTGGCAAAGCAACAAGCTGCGATGGTGACGATGATGAGAGTGATAGAAATTTGTGGGTAGCAGCAATGGTTTTACATGGTCACAGTTGCCTGGCTTGTGTTCTCTCTCTCTCTCCCTCTCTACCTCTCTGCCTCTCTCTCTCTCTCACTATGTCTCTTTATGTGGCTCTGCCTGTCTCTGTCGGTTTGTGTGCATGTGTCGCGTCTCAGTTGTGCTGCTGCCTGTTGCGCCTTTTGCGTGTCACTTTGTGCGGCTCAGTTGCTTACAGTTACTTTAGCCAGCCCGTCAGTCTGCCAGTCTGCCAGTTTGCCAAGTATAACAATGGGGCATGCCAAAATGTCTCGTTCTGCCTTTTATAACAAGACCCGTTACCAGCTTCAGGAGCGCACACTTTATCAATACCGTCAATACATCCCTCATTCCTCCATTCAACAACAACAACAACAGCAAAAAAAAATGCTATTATGTGGCGAAAATAGCATACCCTAACAAATCGAGTTTGTTTTAAAAGTAGATTTACTTACAATAGATTGGAGCGCCCCTAATGACATCGGCTTTGACAGAATGCTGCTGTGGCAGCTATATGATTTGCCCAACTAACTAATAAGTATTAGCTGCGGCAAATTTCAAGCAGATTGTTTGTAAACTAAGAGACTACTTTGCATTGCTAAACGCGACTCGGCTGTTAAGGGGATATATATATGTATATGTATGTATGTTTATACCTTATGGCAACACTTCTCGACAACACTTCGAATACCCATGGCAAGAGTATTAAAACAGAGAGGAAAAGAGAGAGAGAGAGAAAGAGATGGCGAATAAAAGAAGGAATTCTACTTGAATGTCTGCCTAGTTGTTCAGCTGACGTCTCTTCTATCGCCCCATCGTTGTCTCCTTGTGTTTGCTGCTGTGGCAACAATTTGAGAAATAACTCCCGCAATGCCAGCGCGAAACTTTTGCGACCTCCTCGCCCAAAAAAAAAAAAAACAAAATAAAAAAATAAATATATATATTTATATATACATATATATGTATAGACACACATACACAAACATTGTGTTGCACACTAATACCAATGGGGAGCAATTCCAATAGCACTGGGCGCCATGGCGTAACAGATACACAAACTTAACTTAACTGAGTGTGTAAGCAATACACGAGCGACGAGCTGAAAATTGTAAGAAACGCAACTGTAATACAAGACGCTAGCTCCCAAGGGGTGTATGTGTGTGTGTGTGTGTGTGGAGGGGTACAACCATACGGTTGTGTGTGTGTGTGTGTGTGGATGGGGTTTTTGTGTGTAGCCCATTATCACTGGCCCAGCGCTCAGCTGTGTTTCGACTTAAGTAACATTCAACGTAGCGAGGTCGACTTCGCCGTCGTTCGAGAAGTTTGCATACATACATATATATATATATATATATATATATATGTATATATATATTCACTTACATAGTGGCGCACAGTGCTGGCCAATTGAATGGGGACAATTGTGTGATTGTGTGCATCGGGGGAATAACGCTCACGAGTGTATGCAATAACTTAAATATATATAATCATTGGGGCATCATCATCATAATGCTGATCAATTACAGTTTTCAATGAACTCTTCTTGGAATTTGGAAAATAATCTGCTCATCTTTATATTGTGTTTACTTTCCATTTGTTTTCTTAGAAGCCTTTATATGTTCACTTGCCGAACATAAAACCAAATAATATACATTTTAACTTTTAATCAGCAAATTCCGAATTGCCGAACATAAAACCAACAAATACATTTTATAACTTTTAATTAGAATATTCGTCTGAAAAATGGGTGATTGTTTGAAATCGAATAACTTAATTTGATTTATTCCATTAGTATTTCAGTTGTCGGACCGCAGAGCTCTGATGTGCAATTGAAATGCACATAATCCACGGCATCAAATGCAGTTCAGTAATGGCAAACAATATAAATGGAATTTGCAATTTAATTAATGCACAATTTTGTTGTCTTTCGTTGATTTTTGTTGTGAATCATAAGATTTATTTTGCTCTGTAGGTTTCAGTTTCCCAATTAGTCAGTTTTGCTTCCATTCACTTGTGTGGCGCTGTTAGTATTTCTTTTACTTGTTTCTAGCATAAGACTGTGTGTATCTATTTGTGTGTGTGTGCTTGTGTGTGGGTGTGTGTGTGTGTGTGTGTGTGCTTGTACTATACTTAAATGCAGCCTTTTGTGTTTCCTTCTTACGCACACAATCATCAAAATTTATAAGTAAAGTTAAGCAATGCAAAGGCAAATATTTTTCAAAGTTGGGCCGCGTTCATTTCGCGTCTTGCAAACTGCAAACTAAATCAACTTGAAACCAGTCGATGGGTTCACTTCGCTTTGGTCGAATAAGGTTGGGTTGGGGTTGGGTTGGGTTGGGCTGGGTCGGATTGGGTTGGGTTGGGTTGCGGCCTGCGTTGCGGTTCCTTCATTATTGCTAAAAACCCTAAAAGCAATGTCTGACCTTGATGATGACGACGATGATGATGATGATGATGATGATGACGGTGATGGTGATGATGATGACGATGATGATGATGACTATGACAATGGTAATGATGAGCGTGATGATGGTGGGCAACTTTATTGGCGACGTCGTCTGTCGAACTACAAAATATTTGATAAAATTTTCAAGAGATTTTCTTTCATTTCTTTTTCTCTTTTTTGGTTTTTGCAATTATTTTTAGGGATCAATAAAATAAGTTTATAAATAGCTAACTGTACGCAACGCAGAAAGACAGGGCGTGTGATAGAAATAGAGAGCAGGACAGAGAGAGTGCGAACAGAGAGAGAGAGAGAGAGAGAGAGAGAGAGAGAGAGATGAAAAGATTGCTGTTGCCGTTGTCAGTCACAAAAATCAGCAGGCAGCTAAAGAAAAATCAAGTTTAGGCAACTTTGTTTACTCAATTAGTTGTTTTTATTATTTGCTGGTTCGCTGGCTTCGTTAAGGCAGCTTGATGACCTGCCAGACGATGAAAGGGGCAAGCGGATGTTGGCGGTTGGGGCAACTACCACACTAATTGGCTTAGAGCGACAAGCGAAAATTAACTTTTATTTTCAGTTGAGCTGCCTCTGCAATAATGTAAAATAAAATTTTCCATGCCCATGAAGTAAAAAGTTAACAAAGCCAAAAAGTTGCCCACAGCAACGGCAACGGCAACGGCAAAGGCAAAGGCAGGAGCGACAGGAGCAGCAGGAGTATTAGGAGCAGCAGAGGCAGGGACGTAAGTGGTAGAGAGTGGTAGAGAAATCGGTAAAATCAACAAAACACACGCAAGATAAACATGGCCACAACCACAGAGCTAAGAGCACAAAAGCAGCGCCAATTCTCATTGTAAAGCGCCACAATGCGTAGCCGACCTGTTGGTTATTTGGTTGGTTAGGCGACTGTCTGCCCGACAGCGCGTATAAGTGCCACTTGCCTTTGCGCATTGGGCATTGGGCATTGGGCACTGAATGAGAGCCAGCTTGAATTTATGTTGGCCAAATTGCAATATCAATAAGCAGGTAGCCAAAGAAAGCCAAAAGTAACATTAAGTGATATAAGAGCAAGTTTTAATGCGCCAAATGTCAGTAATGGAAGCAGAAAGTAACTTTTACGACTCAAATGGAGCCAACAACAGAGCTGAGCAATCATATATATATATAAATATATTAATATATATATATTACTATATATATAAATAATACTTACAATACGGAGCATATTGAAGGACACCTGTTTGCTGACATACGAGCAGTAGCCAATGCAAACACTCAAGTAGACATATTCAAATAGAGTTGTGCCCACAGCAAACATTTAAGTTTGCCACACACACAAACTCACACACACACACAAGCTCACACACACACATACACCACCTCAAAAGGAAAACTACTCGGCGTATGTGCAATATGGACAACGAACGGCTTAAATTTAATGCTCCTCCTTGGAGTTGTGCACATTTTATCCAGTTATCGAATTATGGCTTATACTTATGTTGGCAAAAGCCACAACATTGTATGGCATCAGCTTGTGTGATAAATCGATTTAAGCACAAAGCCATCCAAGCGCATTAAATTACTTTTCGCAATCAGTGTATTTTTTTCAACCATCTATTTTTGGCTTAATCCAAAATGCATTGCATGGAACTCGATTAATCTGGTTTGTTGCACTCGAAGTGCTTGCAATGCGCCACCTCTGTGGCATTCCACGAAAAATGATTTCAGCATAACATTGTGTGCAATTGCAGTCCCAAGAGCAGAACACTTCCAACTGTCTGGGCGCCATGCCATCTATCTAAACTTCAATTAACATTTGCCGCACGTGCCAAGCTACTTCAGGCTGTGCCAGTGCCTCTCGTTGCAAGTTGTACAGTTGTCCAGTTGCTCAATATATGTTGCAACTATGTGTGCGGACTGCAGCGTGTTCAGCTCTACTGGGGAGTGTTGCCAATTAGACATCGCTAATAATTTAAAGATAAGAAAAATTCTCGAAATCGAATGGCTTTCAATATTCTTGCAAAACTTTTGTTCAAGGTCTAAATTGGAAAAATTTGCCAAACTGATTTTCGCAGTTACTTTTAATGAAAGCGGATGAAGGGCAAAGTGAATAAGGTTGCGCGTGGAAAATGTGAAAATGCGAATCTAAAATGCGAATGCGATTGAGAAATGCAAGCGGAAATGGGAAATGAGCGAAGCAGCCAGTCAGAGCCTGCCGCAAATTCCCCCAAGTCATCATAGCTGCACACCCTAACACACTTTTCTTTTGCCCTTACTTACCGTTCTCTCGGCATCATTTCTCAGCTGCTGCCTGATTGGGGGTTATGCCCCCGTTTCTTACAGTTTGCGTGCATTGCATTTGGGTCAAGGCTGCTTCTCGCTTCTGTTGCTGTTGGCCGGCTCTTTATGGCACCCGCTCCTGCTGCTGCTCCTGCTGCTGCTCCTGCTCCTGCTGCTGCTGCTGCTGCTGCTGCTGCTGCTGCTCCTGCTCCTGCTGCTGCTGCTGCTCCTGCTCCTGCTCCATCGTCTACTGTGCCAGCAAAGTTTGATAGCACATGCGAAAGAGCGGCCAATGCCAGCATCAAATTGACATCAAGATCACGGCCAACTGGGGACAGCAATTCTTTTTATTGCATTTCCTTGTCACGGTGAAGTGCAAAAAGTATAGCATACTTTACAGCTATGTGGATTAACAAGTTAAATTACTTCTGCTTTGTCTAAGAGGACGTTCTGCGCCACGACATGGTGGCATCGTGTAGACAGGGACACACTCAAACTCATACAAATCCTTGTCTAAGTCCAATTTCAAGTTCAGGCCATGGCAATTTGTACACGCCGCCGCATTCAATTCGTTTCAACGGCTTAGAGCATCATCAGTTTGTTTGTTTGTCTGTGTGTTGCTTGTTGTTGTTTTCCCTAAATGGGCGTGACTGTGGGCTTATCAGCTGTGGCACAGACTCAGTGCCATTGCCACTGCCACTGCGACAGCCACTGCCACTGCCACTGCCAGTGGCGCTTAATGATCATTAAGCATTCATCTTCCTCTCGGCTGGCAACGCTAATGCTCATTTAATGGCCCATCTATGCTCTGATAATTATGCGATTCTTGGCCCAGTTATTTTCCCAGTGCTTTTTAATGGGCCACCACACTCGTTGGCCCTCGTTGGCTGTTGGTGTTGTTTAGCCGGAGCTGTGCCCGCAATTGCTCTGTGCTTTATTGATGGCTTTATGGCAGCTAAGCTTCAAGCTTTCACATGTAATGGCCGTGTTTGTGCGGCTCTAAAAGTTATGCCTCTATCTAGCTTCAGCTTCAGGTTCAGTTTCGGCTTTGGCTTCAGCCTCTTGGTCCTTTCACTGCCTGGCCATTACGGCCACTGGCTAACGTCATTTTATTTATTTTCTTCTTTTTTTTTTACTGTGCTTTGCCTACACAAGAGGTTCTGTGCCGAGGGCGCGTCGCATAACTTGATTTATATCCATACAGTGCCGAGGGGGGCTAAGATGAACTGTCCTCGGCCACAATGGACGACACTGGATTGTATTGGACTGTGGTGGATTGGGTAAATGCGGGTATTGAAGCTGGCATGCAGCTTCTGACATATTTATTATGCGCCCCTATGGGTCTGCCACCCGTGACATATAACTTGGCGCTCTATGTGATTTAGGAGCGGATGATGTTTTCGCACAGGGACAAATTATGGTTGCAATTATGTTTATGCATGACAATTACAAAAATTAAGTTTACACCAAAATTCATAATTTCCACAGAGCTTATTTTATTTCAGCGAGCGGATTAAATTAGTTTTCATTTAATTTAATTAATTAAATTAGCAAATTATCAGCGTATAACCAAACTAATTGATTTGCATAGCAGTGGGTTTCCAATGAACCTATTTGCAACAAGGCAGAAAGATCTAATCGGGAGAGGTTAACCTATGTTTGTAGAACGCAGAGATCTTGGGAAAGCTGTAGAATATATATACATATACTCGTAATCGCTTTGATCAGCAATGTATAAGCTCAAACTTGGAAATAGTCTTTCTTAAAAGTTGTGGCTCTCATTACTGATATCGATAAAATGCAATAAGCCCGATTTGGGCAGGGCATACGAGATATTTAGAGCACAATTTATGAAACTTATTACTACAATAATAATAAAAAAATCAATAATAATAATAATAATAATAATAATAATATGCATAAGCTGTGACAAATGATTGTTTTCGTATTAAATGGGGGAAAGTAGTAGTAACTTACTTAAAGCGGCAAATGATATCCATGGGGAAGAATAGACTCAGAATACTCACAGGTCTATTGACAGGACACTGTAGACTGAGAAGTCACCTAACCAAATTAGGTATTTACAGCAGCAACATATGCAGGTTTTGCGGATACGAGGAGGAATCCTCGACGCACATCCTAACAGAATGCGTCGCCTTAACCAGGAAAAGATACAACATCCTAGGGCAGCATATCATGAGGCCAAAGGACATAGAAACCCTCAACCCAACAAAGATTCAAGCATTCGTGCAGGAGTTGGGATTGATGGAAGAGCTGAAGGCTCAGTAAGGGGGCACAATAGACCTTATAGGTCGCAGTGCTAACTTTTCCCCAATTATAATAATAAAACTTAAAGAGGCAGTGCCTACATGTTCAGCCAGCAAATGCGCTCGTTGCTCATTGTTTAGCTTCTGGCTTGTTCGGCACTAATACTGATTGAAAATTGCCCTCAATTTGGCAGAGGGCGCATCGCTTGCCAATTTGGCCGCAAACGGTGCACCAGCATCGGTGTTCAGTCCTTGTCTATGAAGCCCGTCGGAGAATGAGCTCAAAGTTTTAGAAGGCTTGTGGCTGGCCAGATTGCAGTCATGACGATGATCATCAGCGCTGCCTGCCCTCTCGTCCATAATCACTTTAATGTTTGTTGTTGGCATCTTGACATAATTTGAGATTTTTGATAATTGAATTATGGTTTTCAAATGTGTTTATCAACGCCTGCTACTTTGGTTTAGATTTGATTGTTTTATAATTATTATTTTGCTATTGAAATTTACTTCTTTCACTTGCTTTACTTTTGTTCAGTGTAGTTAAGCTATTTCTGTCTAATATTCTTAGCATTTTTCACATTTTGTTTTATTTGCTTATTTTAATGATTTCTTTGTTGTCGCGTACTTAACTTAGCTTACAAATAATTACCCCATTTGCAATCATTCCCATTAACATTTTTATTTTCTCTGATGAACGCAAGATATTTGATTTCCTTGGAAACGTTTGTTCATTTTCCTCAATTTTATTTTTCATTTACCGTTCGCTTACTTAAGTTCCTATCCGAATTTCCAGGAAGTCCAAGGCAGCGGCTGCTTCTCCCTTTGGTTGCCATTCTTTTATATTTATATTTATATTTGCCCTCAACCTGTTCCACATATAAAGTCCCGTTATCCGCTTCTGTTTGCACGCTCGCACACAATTCTTTACTACCAGATGGCAAAGTTGCCACGCCAATCAAAAGCCCAAAATATTCAAATTGCCAAATGAAACGTTAATTATGGGCATTTCAATGTCATAAGTACTAATACCCTTACAAACATTCATCCCCCCCCCCCCCCCCATACCCAAGTCCATCCTCATTCTCACACTCAACCCCAAACCACACACACATTTCCCATTTGTCCGCGTGTGTTGTGTTCTTTGCCTTCTCATTCTCATTCTGATTCTCATTCTGATTCTGATTCTGGTTCTGATTATATTTCCATTTCAGCCTTATCATTTTCACATTTGCCATTCGAAATTGATTGAAATACAATTTTTGAGGATAATAACAGGGCAGCAACACTGAAAAGGACACCAAAAGGGCGTTCCAATGGCAATCCGCGAATAGCCAAGCTGCCAAGCTGCACAAGCTGCCAAGCTGCCAAGCTGCCCACTGCCAATTAGAAATCACTTAATACATCCTATTACCAAAATATATGTGCAAATAAGTGTGACTGTCGTGCTCTGTGTGTGTGTGTGGATATGTGTGTGTGTGTGTGTGTGTGTGCATCTGTATCTGTGTCTGTGTGATTACATAATAGGCACTTTATTACCATTAACTTTATTTACATTTTATACAAATGAGGCGCGAGTGAAGTGACGAACGCGAAAAGGGTAAAGGGTATGTATCAGCAAGTGTGTGTGTGTTTCTGTGTCTGTGTGTGTGTGTCTGTCTGTGTGTGTATGGTCATGAGTTTTTTTTGCTCCTTTCAGTGTGCGCGTGTGTGCATTGGAGCTTGTGTATTTTCAAAAGCATATTCAGCAGATATATATGAAAATCCCTCATGCACTTTGGCAACTGCCGGCTACAAAATACCCTACAAATAAATAAGAATTTTCATATTTTTTGAATTTATATATATATATATATATATGCATAGCACATTTGCATGACTTAAGATATATCCGAAACTAAAACTAAAATATGCAAATTTTCCATTCAAATTTTGAGCTTCTGGTGGTAGTTGGGCAAGAACATAGTATATTAGGATGAGATAATAATACAAAAGCGAACATAATATTATTATATAGTGGATCTTAATTTACAGTTGTATATTATGATGTTCCAGTATATTCAGATTTTGGTCCATTTGCGTCGCTTATTCAATCATGGTAGCATGTATATGCCATAAACGCCAAAAAATATACCCCCACACCCACACACACAAACACACACACACCCACACAAGCACAGAATAAATCCCATCAATTTTACTTCAAAAATTCAATTTGCAGTTTTTTTTTTTGCTGTGCCACTGCTGTTGTTGCAGTAATAGACAGTTGGACAGCGAGGAGCTTAAGGGGGGACTCTGCTGCCCGCTAATCTGATAATGAGTGTAAATTTATGATCATGTACATGCATTTAATGGGGCACACCCAGACAAGCAGGCGCTCAACCAAAGAGGCAACCTCCTAACTGTGCTAACTGTGCTGATGGCAAACAAGTCCTCGATTCGCAGCTTAGCTTAACGCATGCAAATTGAGACACTTGTGTGTGCAGCAAACCAGGCAAACAAGATTGAGAGATGGTGTGTGTATGTTGGTATGTTGGTGGATGTGGAGTCTGCTGACACACGCCTAGGGGGATTACATTTTTCATGCGACCATGGCCAGGTTCGAGGACAACGACCAGACCAGGCCAGACCAGACCAGACGAGATGAGACGCGTCGCGATGGCTGGCATCGCCACTCGATGATTCTGTCAATTTGAGTAAATCTTTTTAATGGATCGCAAAAATTAATCGTGTGGAATATATTTGAAAGCAAAAATCAAAAATCCCTTAATACTATTCCACCCTCTCTCCCTCTCTCTCTCTCTTACTCGCTCTCGTTCTCTCTCTGTTCCATCGCTCCTCCATTCGAATGCATGCATGAAATTTGCCCATAGTTATGTGAATGAAATTCGGTCAATCTGATGTTCGAATGCGATTGCGAACGCGAGTGCGAGTGCGAATGCGATTGCGAGTGCGAGTGCGAATGCGAGTGCGAATGCGAGTATTTGTTGAATAAGTTCTTGTGCTCGTATGCGAAATGCCACTTAAGTTATTTGTCAAGCGGAAGTGGATTTTAGTTTTAAATTTTTGCTGCTACTTGCCGCGCACCAAGCAATCGCAGTAGCCGTATGTGTGGCACAAGCACGTAGCACGACTTATTTTTATTTGATTTTATTGCGCAGCACACAACAAAAAGTAACATGTGTGTGTACATATTATTTATATATATATATATATATTTATATATATGTTTTAATAACCTTGTTGAGGGCATTATAATTTTGTGCTCAAGTTTGCAACGCATTGAAGGAGACGTCTCCAACCCCAAATACACATATTTTCCTTTCTATATACATATATATATATATATATATTATTGATCAGTTGAAACTTTTGTATTGAAGTAGATAGAGGCCAAATAGCTGCCATAGAAACAATCGGTCAAGAGATGAGTTTTAAGTTTTGGGATCGAGATAGGCGGCGCCAAGTGGGTCGTCCTTTCTCATACGATATAACTGTACAAAAAATAAATATTCACTTGACACGAGAAAACATAATGATAATTTAAACTACCAACTAAATTTTGGGGTGATTCGATAACTTGGTAAAGTATCTTGAGTTGATAGCAGTTTGCTTGATATCTTTTTTTGTGCTGGCTGTGCCCAGCGCTGGTCCTCTGTAGGAGAAGTTAATTTCTTAAAAGTTGAAACTTCTTGAATCCAGGTGTAATCCAAGGAACACATTAAATGGCGTAGGAAGTAGCTGCTTCAGGCTTGCATTTATTATTTTATCATTCACAATATACACTCTCAATTTCAATTGTGGCTCCGCTCTTTGCCTTCGACTGTCGTCATAATGTTTCATTTTGGCATTCAAGTGTTTGCCTTGCGACAAGTGCCACTCAGCCAAGTAAGTGCGAACGAGATAAGGAGCAAGGAGGAGAGGTGAGGAGGAGGGGGACTGAACCAAGTGCCTAAAGGACGTAGGTTCTATATTGGAATTGTGTTGCGGATGGGGGCCATCAAGCAAATGAAACCGATTGTGGACATTGGGTTGAGACAGCTTAGACAGCTGAAGGGCTTGAAATTGAATATGTTGCACTTACCCCCTATGTAGCACATGCATCAACACACACACACACACATTGGAAATTAGCTTTAATCGAGCGTTTGTAAACGTAACCCGATATTAAAATACTTAGTCCAGCACAACTAATCGATAGCTTCGCAGTGGAACGCAGTATTGATGCCAATATGAGCGAAGTATGGCTAACAGTAAGTGGGGAAATGGCCAATAATATAATTGAATCAAAGTTTGCCAGTAATTGGCCTATGTTTAAATCTGTCCCATGCTTAATCACTTTGTAAGCCATCAACTTAATTGATGGTGCATTGCTTACAATGACCAATTACATATTAATCGTGACATTTACATTTTAATTGATAAGCTGAAGGCAGTCATATGCTTAAGTCATATTCAAGGACACATTTCCAGTAAGTTGGCTTAAACGCCAATGCAAGCCAGAAGACTAACGTGTGTGCAGCTTTTAGCTTTTACATTGTGTTGTTGGTTAATCATTTCCCAGACAGAGGAGTTTGCATACTTATGCATTCCACGTGGCGCCACAAATATTATTTGGGGATGTGCTGGATGCTTAAGTAATTGTTAACGTGCCTCGGCTCTGGCTTTGGCTTTGGCTTTGACCAGCCTTTCATTTTTGCATCGAGGAAAGATTAATTTGCGAAATATTTGCGGTATGTGCAAAATAAACTTGTGTTGTTGGCCCCCAAATCGAGCTGGCAGACTGTTAACTAAGTTTATGGCTTCTGGCAGCCATTTTTTATTGATTGCGCCGCCAAACCCGAATTCTTGAAAAAATTAATAAAAAATGAAAATTGCGAGATTGCAGCAAATAAAATAAAACTGAATGAGCCGTGGTCGTCGCATCTTTAAGCTTTTGGTCAAAATTGTAGATGCCATCCCGGCCCCGTCTTCTCCATTACCATTTCCATTTCCATTTTCATTTTCCTTCTCATTTTCAATTTTTATTTTGTTCTTGGCTTTATTTGTTTGCATTCTGCCATAAATCTTTAAAAGTAACACAGCATATGCGGAATGGGATACAAAGTTGAAAGTTGAATGCGGCATGAGGGATGAGGGGCCATATTGGTCATGGCCACCAAAAAAAAGGGGGGATTTTGTGGGTGTGGGGTGGTGGTGCAAAAAGGGAAAAGGAAATGGGCAGAGGGTCAACTCCAGGGACTGGCGCTGCTCAAATATTCAACAATTTATTTCTTTTATGCTCACACATTCTTGTATGTGAGTTGGAAATCTCATCACCATGAATTTCGAATCGAACTCGAATCGAATTTCAAACAAATCGAAACTTATTGATTTACACAACGCTTGGCCGAGTTTTGTGTGTTCTCTCAAATAATTAAGTGTTATTAATTTCTCGATTTTTTGCATCAAAGTGCTTAGGTGAGAATGTATGTATATCGACCAAATATGAAATACATGCCAAAATGTGCCATGGTTTCGCTGTAAATTCTTTGAAAACTGCAATTTGGATTAAATTGATTGCAGCTTTTAACTGAGTAACTATAGAAAACAATTTCAAATGATTGCCAACAGCTTCAGAAACCGAATTTGTGCACACACACACACACACACACACCAAAAAAAAGAGAGAAATAATGAAAAACTTTCACTTACATGTGCTCAAATACATGCTTTCGTCCCTGCACGAGCGAAGGGGGCGTGGGTGTGGATGTGGATGTGAATGTTTGGTGTTGAGCTAGAAAATTTCTGTTATTATGTATGTTTTCGGAGCAAAGAGCAGCAAGCAATGCTGGCTTTTATTTCTTTTTCAGCTTTCACTCAAAATGTCTGTACGTCACTGGGATTGGGGATTGGGGATTGGGGATGGGTATGGGGTATGGGGGAAGGGCGAAGACAAGCTGCTTGGCAGCTCATGGGTACATAATAAATTTTTAATTAAATGAAAGCAGTCAGGAATCTAATCGATGCGATGCGATGCGATGCGAAGCGAAAGCAACCACATCCGCAGCAGCCGCCGCAGCAACCGGCGGATGTGTTTTGCGGCTTGCGTGTCACAGTCGAACGCACGACGAGCGAGGAGCGAAGGAAGTTAGTTAGTTTGGAATTTGTACTGGTAATTTGGCATAAAGCCTGCCTGCCGGCCACAAAAATGTCGCAAAGCAGCCTGTGAGCCAGCCAGGTGCGATTGTTGCCGGGAATTGCAATCAACTATAAGCAGTCAACAATGGATCAAACAACACTCACAATTTGATGCCAAAAAACCTGTGCACTGTCATAAATATTTCATCATATTACACTGTCCACAATCAGTTGATGAATTATGCATTTAGTTTGATATTTGTCGACTGACTTCAGTTGACGTTCAATAAATAAATAAATAAATAAAATTCGATCACATCTCACATTTCATGGCATGCAAATGTTTATTTACCTATAAGCACCATGTTTGCCATCAGCCTCGCGTACATATTTACTCATGTTCCATTTAGATCTGGCTGTTGAATGCAAACATTTGCATTAGCCACATTATTATTTGCATTTTCTGACCATTTTGGGAATAAAAAAAAATGCAAAATTCAATAATTACAAATTCGAACGATTTAGTCGCAGATTATTTGAATTTGTCCAATTATTTTTGTAGTATCCAATATATGTACTTTTATTGCTTTTGTGCAATGTCCGTCCGTCCGTCCACAGAAAACGTGTTTCCACTCGAATATTTGTTTATTTTACGAGCATCTCTGTGTGCTGGCACCTTTCGATAACTGTAATTTCAAGGCCATCCCTTCCTTTGTTGCGTACAGGATGTTTCTCAGTTGGGCACCCCCCCATCGGGCAGCCAGCAGTGGCTATAATAATATGGTTGGCAAGCTTGCAGCATTGTGATTGCAACACACGTTCACATTCACACACACACACACACACACACACACACACACAGTAAACTGATGGCACGTGCATGTAATATGTAAATATCTTCTTCTTTTTTTATTTTGGCTTCGCCTGAAGGCAATGCAAGTATAATTAAACCATAGATACACTATTGTGGCAGGAGGAGATATTGAATTAGTAACAAAAAGTGCTCGGAAAGTGTACTGCATGCCGTAATCTGTTGAGCCTCCGGTGAAATCAATGGCAGCAAATACCAAATGCCATTGCGTCTTGGCAGCACTAAATCAAACTATGCCTGGTCTTTGCCTAGCCAATGGATCACAAAATATGCCTCAAAGGCAGACCAACCGTTTTTTCCAGCACACTCGACAGACTCAGCACAGTCTGCACCTTTGTGGCAGGCATTGTTTAACCCATAAGCCGCTTACACACTGCCGTTAACTCTGCTGACGTTTGCTCAGTTGATGCTTGGTCTCCTTCCGCCCATACACACACACACACACACACAGAGTAAGCAGAGTAAGACAGGTTGGCTGGTCGTGTGCACGCCAACAGCTGAATTTTAATTACCAGCCAGATTTAATTACAAAAAAAAGTTAATTTATATATATGTATGTATATATATGTATGTATATACGACTAGGACAAATGAGAAATGCGATTGTCAGACAATTGATGGGCTCTTGTGCTCTTTATTTTTTCTTGCGTCTCTGGCCTAGACACGGGTCTTTGTGAAATTAAAATTTATTTTATCCATAATCTGTACAATTCAATGAACAACTTGCGAATCCAATTGAAATCAATTTGATTAAATTGGACGCAGATCCCAAGGAAAGCCAGAGATTCGAAGGAGAAGGACCAATGCCAATCTAAATGCCAAACCAATGCCAACTTCAACTCAATGGCAATTCGAATTTATATGGTTTGCTCTGCTCTGGCTTGGTCTGGTCTGGTCGAGTTTTGGATCTGAGTCATAAAAGATTCATAGCCAGGGTCTGGGCCCGGCTAGTGCAAGTCTCCAAAGCGACACTGTGGGCGCATTACAGAAATAGGCTGAGTGTGCGAGCGAGTGAGAGAAGGAGAGCACACAAAATGGGACAGTTAAATGGCAAAGTTGCAGCTGGCCAGATACTCGGGCTCAGATTGATGACTTGGCTCTCGATGGTGCATGGCATTAGCTCAACTTGATTATCAGGCAGATGGATTATGAAGCATGTGTTTCCATGGCATTGCCACTGCCCATTTCATTAATTACGGCTACTGCAGTTCGGATTATGGCTAACATGTTGTGTGTGCATGTGTGTGTGTGTGTGCTAAGCATATTACAGAAAAGTTTTGTAAGCTGAAAATGTTCAAATTTTCAAATTTTATTATAAAAAACAATAAAAGAGTTCGAGCAGCACTCTAAAATGAAATAGAATTTGAAATTAAATCAAAAACTTTCTAAAACATTTCGCGGCAAGTGGCAGCATACAGCAACACTACTTATTAAAATGTAATACCGCTAATGGACTTTCCCATAACTAGATAAAAAAATGAAAAATGAAACATGAATGAAATCGGTGGATGGTCGATAGGTCCTTGAATGGGCATGGTCAAAGTTTCAATGCCAGGAGCACTTTAGCTTCTTTACGACTTTCATAACTTTCTAATTTTTTCATTTCCCTATCTGCCTCTTATTCTGCTTCGTTATTGTACCTAACTGGTGTTGCAGTTGCTGTTGCTGTTGCTGTTGCTGTTGCTGTTGCTATTGCTGTTGGTGTTGGTATTGGTGTTGCTGTTGCACTTGTTGGTGCTGGCTGTGCCAAATGCATTTACGTGTTAATTCGTTTAAGAGCAGAACTGTGCATGTGTGTATGGGTGTGTGGGTGTGTGGGTGTGTGGGTGTGTGGGTGTGTGTGTGTGTGCTGGTTGCTGCTGTGCCATGTGCCATGTACTGCAATTCAGTTAAGTTTTGATTGCTATTTTCGCTTCGCTTCCTGCCAGCGGCTGCCTCCGCCTCATTCCGCATTTCAGTCCACGTTGGCGCAGCCACTGCCTCGGCACAATGTTGCCAACAGCAGCAAATGTGTGACATATCCGTTTCCGCTTGCTGCGTTAATGTATTATGGCAGCTCACACACACACACACACACACACACACACGATGTGTCACATGGATAGCAATATCAAACACACAAAGCAGTGATAACTATTTACAGTTACTTTTCGGTTTTTGTTTTATTTTTTGTACCCTATAAATTGGCGCTGCTTTGTATTTTGTTCGCAAACAATGCAACTGACAGAAAACATAAAAAATGTGATGTGGGACACTGTTGCACAGTCGATTTGTGCTTTATGCAACGATAGCATTGTTGTTCAAACGAGAGACGGACGGCCTGCAACATGGCGACATATTCCGTGGCGCTGACCACCAACGGTTGCACCAAGGTCTGGAATGGCCTGGAAGTGTTTGGTTTTGCTTTATCTTGCTTTGACATGTGGCTTTATTGAGTTCCCTTTGTATGTCAAACTCAACAGGGGCCGGCTTCCTTTCAGGCAGCTCAAAGCCAAGGTCACCACAATTCACCGTCTAGCATCCAGCATCCAGCATCCAGCATCCGGCATCCAGCATCCAGCTGTGCGTTACGAACAAATAGTTCCTTTGACATTGGGTTTTTGCTCACATCAACTGCACTCAACATGTCCTTGCCTCCAACATACGTACGTATACATAATTTTATTATTGCATTTAACGCCTGTCCGTAATTCAAACGAATTCCCAACGAAATTGAGAGAAATCCTTAAAGCAAAGGGCAGTTGGGGTAAATCATAACTTAATATACATTACGTATACGTAACTTATATTTTGGAAATTTCGATTTGAACATATATAAATCATTGTGCAAAATGTATCGGAATTGAATATTGTGCTAAGATGTGCAGTTATGCAATCGGCTTAAGCTTTGTTTTCAAATTATGCATATATAGATGGATGTTGTTGTTGTTGTTGTCTGTTAAGGCAGCAAGATGCCGATGCCGTAAACTACAGTTTTATAATCCACAAGCCCAAAATCTCAGTCTGCCTCTCAGTCTTGCTGCTGCTGCTGATTGTGCATGCATGGGGCAATGGAGGCAGCGGCTTTAAGGCTTTCCGGCATGCAGCATGAAAATGTTTCTTGACGCTCGATTGTAGAAGATGTCAGAGCATCAGTGCTCCATGCGACCAATGTGGAGTACCAATTCCAGACTGCATGCCAAAGTCAGTGCGGTAAGCCGCAATTAGGTGAGCTTAGTGGTCCCAACGTTAGCGCCTTCTACTCACAGCCATAAACACACACACACACACACACACACACACACACACACACACACATACGCATGTACACTCACAAATTGGATTTAAATTCAGAAAGTATTTTCAAAGTTGTGTTTGGTAGTTATGTACTTGTTTGTACACACACATGATGCAAAATGCAGTCGAGCAAAGCAAACACAATTTCTGTGTACAATCATCTAGTCCAGCAGCTGCCTAATATCAGTTGGACATACATACATACATACATACATCTGAGAGTAAACCCCTCTTGGCAAATTGTTCATAAAATTGCACAAGTTGAAGCCACAGACAAACAGGCTACCTGAGACCAAAATAGAGAAATCAGTTATCGACGATTTAAGAACTGTTCCGCTTCAAGTTATATTTTTCCATCTTCCTGCTGTCCTTTCCCAAAATCCATGTTGATGGGTCCAGACTACGTTGCCAAAGGCAATAACAAGCAGCCACTAACGTGTTCTGCTTGCGCAATTTGTTCTGCCCTTGTGGAGGGTATATCCATTAAAGACTTTCACAAAACTTTCTATATTTCTCTATATTTATGGATTGTTTGATATTTGCAGCATAAATGTATAACGCGATGACAGAATCCTTTCCGGGTCCCGCACATAATTGATTCGAGTAGAAAATAGGATTTTTTCTGGGTACATTTGGGATTGTGAAACATTTTTGCAGCTCTACTGAAACTCATTAAAATATTTATATCTGACGCTTCTTCTTCTTCTTCTTTATTCCGAAAAACATATTTTAATTAGTGGAAGTGTGTTTAGTTGTTAACTCTGTGCATAAGCCAGAAATTTGCTGTTAGCTGCAACGCTAATTTGTTGAAATCAGTCAACGATAAACACATAAGCAAAAGTGCTCGCGCTAATAGCAAAAAACTTTATAATTATTTAAGCCCGCTGTAATATTTACACCTGCTTCGTAGCATGCCCCAATCAACCCTGCCGCCAACTAAGTGCAGTCTCTAATATATTGCGAGAGACGTCTCTAATCCCTTATGTATTTTTAATCAGCATCACTAGCCGAGTCCATGCCGGTTTCTGTGCCATTTATTCCCTCACTTTCGAAGCTAGTGCAGTCGAAGCCCGCCGAATCGAAATACTATACCATATAGCACCCATAGTAAAGATCGGTAGAAAGATGAGTTTTTTGTTAACAAGATATCCCAACCAAACGTCAAATAAGTTAATATTATGTTTGCCACATGAGGAGAACAAATCGTCGAGCTCGGAACACTATAATATTTGAAAATCGAAGAACTAGAATGTTTATCATGCTTTTATAAATAATTTCTAAACATAAGAAAATATTTATTATTATTCTCTACTATTGTTTGACGAATTTCTAAAATTGAGAGCGATTTTTTTCTGAGTGTAGCTGCCAACGAAACTCATCAGTTATTCATGTTATTATGCAACTAACATTTCGATATAAAATATCAACTCTGGACTAGCACATCATAGAAACAATCGGTCTTTTTTTGAATTTGACTCAATTTGTCTCCGGTTTAAAGGGTATGTCATCTTCGGTGTGCCTCAAGTATACAATTTTGCCTGTTTTTTCCTCTTGCATTTCAAATGTCATGGTTTGCGATTTTGCAGAACTGTAGTCCTTAACTGAATCTCTGTGCTTCTCTGTCTGCATTTACGTCTGTTATATTTAGTTCTTGATAGTGATGGACATATGGCATGAGATGGATGGGTATTACGAGGGCTATAGTTAATGCATTTCATAATTCCATTATCGAACAAACTCAGGCCTCAGGCTCAGAAGTTGATTCAGTGTTGAAGTAATGGAAATTTAAATTCTAGGGACTTGGGAACTATGCTTGTCAACAAGCACTTACCAATATACATACATATATGTATATTGTATATGCATATATATATATATCCTATATATATTGTACATCCTGGAAGCTTCTATCCGTTTAAAGTAGTTTTCAATGTAATTTATAAAAGTTTTCTGTGCCAGTTGGCTAATATAGTTTCAGCTATATTGAGTAGGCAACCGGAATGCAGGTCAACAGCATCAGGAGGATAAGCTCGCAAAGAAAAGAACGAAATAGGAAAGAACAGGACAGAGCAGGATAGGACAGAATAGGACAGGATAGGAGAGGACTCAACAAATAAGGACACGGCACGCAACTACGAACTGTCACAGCAGTGTCAATCTGTCAACGAGGCTGCAATCTGCCAATATGCCAATCTGACAAACTGTCCATCGCTCAATAATTTTAAATAGTTTTGTCTGACATCTGGTCAGCGATTCAGCCGATCAATCAATCACAATGCAAAGCGACGCAACAGAATAAATACATATACAAATGGAGTGTGCAACAACTGGGAAATCGGAATTGGGAAACTGGGTGACTTTTGATGTAGACAACGAAACAGAAAGACAGATAGATACAGATAGAGAGAGAGAGCGAGAGAGAGAGAGAGAGAGAGAGAAAGAGAGAGCGGAAACCGCAGGCATGTTTCCTGCCACGTTCAAGTTAAGGCAATTCAATTGGCTGCCCTTTGCCATTTAAGGTAACAAAAACAGGAACTAGAAAAAAAGGTTGACCCACAATTTTGAATAAGGCTTTTTGCCTGGCCAGGAACCACCGATTCTCCGATGACAGGACAATGGGGACATGCATTTGTTTGTGGCACGCACGGCCAGGCCGGGAAGTGACAGATGTCAAAAGGTCGCTTTGGCCGGCATTGTTGTGGGTGTGTTTGCATCCGGCCGCAGCATTTTGTAACGGCATTGACGGTATAATTAACCTTAACACAAAGCGGTAACTTTGCTGTTGATTGCCAATTATGAAGCCTAATGGGACCGCGACTGCAGCCCAACTTGACAAAGGCAACCAATTTGGTTAACTGACCCACTTGATATCTTCCCAAACAATGAATGCAGCATAAATGTATAACGCGGTGACAGAATCCTTTCCGGGTCCACCCCACAATTGATTCGAGTACAATTTTTTCTGGGTACATTTGGGATTGTGAAACATTTTTGCAGCTCTGCTGAAACTCATTGAAATATTTATATCTGACGCTTCTTCTTCTTCTTCTTTATTCCGAAAACCAAATTTTAATTAGTGAAAATGTGTTTAGTTGTTAACTCTGTGCATAAGCCAGAAATTTGCTGTTAGCTGCAACGCTAATTTGTTGAAATCAGTCAACGATAAACACATAAGCAAAAGTGCTCGCGCTAATAGCAAAAAACTTTATAATTATTTAAGCCCGCTGTAATATTTACACCTGCTACGTAGCATGCCCCAATCATTGCCTCTTGCCCCTGCTGCCAATGAAGTCCATCTACTGCTGCCAACTAACATGCCTCAATTTAATGTTCAAAACTGACGTCAAAGCAAAACTTCCGATGATAAGCGGTCGTGTTGCAAGAAGTGTCGTTTCCTGGGCAACTGGTTGGTTAGCTGGTTAGTTGGTTGACTAAAGGAATAGAGGTATGGGTGTGGGCATGGCCTGGCCACAGCAGTTCTCCATGGCTACAGGTACCGACCCTTGCGGTATTTGAGTAATGGTAAAATGTAATTTCAACTTTTGCATAATTTTATGCTTATTATGGCCACTGCGAGTGCCCGTGCACACACACACATCTACATATATATATATACTTATTTATATATACATACATAGTCCCAGCTATGGGGGAGCAATATGGAAGCATGGGCAGATCTAGCGAACCATCAAATCCCAAGACAGTCGATGGCATCGCAAAAGCTTTAATTACTTTGATGCATGATTTTCCTGCCATTTGCAATTTGTAACGAGTATAATGAGCAGACTGAGATGAATACGAGCTGGCTTTATTTAACCTGCCTCACACACTCGCACACACGCACACACGCACACGCACACCAGTTACACATATATTGACTGACTGTCTATTTGATGCGTGGTTTTCTTTTGGCTTTTGCAGCAAGGACACGCACAGAGGACGAGCGAATTCCCAACTGGCTAGCAATTGAGCAATTGTTGAAATGGGTAAGTGTGCGAAATGTCGACGCACGATGACAACAACACTAATGAACGTCCATGGGGGGGAATGTTTAACCTCCGTTTCGCCATTTATAAGTGCTTCATATTTTCATCCTTTTTTTTTATGTTTTCTGGTACAGATGCGCCTCGTTTGCGTGGTCCGCCGTTTGTACGTTTCGTCGGTGGCCCAGGCCAACCACAGCCACAACCAAATCCCCATCCCCATCCCCATCCCCATGCCCATCCTTATCCGTATGCCCATCCACAGCAACAGCTACATGCACCGGTGTATGTTGGGCACGGACTGCAGCAGGAGCCGCTAATCGTTGTGGAGGAATCCAATTTGCCGGAAGAACAAGAGCCGGATAGTTCGGAAACCTTTTCGAATCGCGCCAGTTTGGACATTGATTCTCCAGTCAATCCGTATTTATTGTCA
Source organism: Drosophila imparisetae (assembly GCA_035042265.1). Classification (NCBI taxonomy): domain Eukaryota; kingdom Metazoa; phylum Arthropoda; class Insecta; order Diptera; family Drosophilidae; genus Drosophila; species Drosophila imparisetae. The sequence continues at coordinate 2,073,442 of JAWNLP010000147.1, forward strand.
CCGTGGCGTGATCCGCGCGAGGCACGCAAACACTCGTTGCCGTCGCAGCAGGTGACCGATGGCATCACCGCCAGCCAGGTGCGTCGTCTATCCGAGCGTGGCGGCGAGGGCTCCGGCCCGACGCCCAAAGAGGCCGCATTCTTGGCCACGCTTTCCCAGTCGCCAGCTCCGGCTGGCCGTCGCCACTCGGTGGTCACCATATCGAAGGTGCCAACTACATTTTTTGGACGCACACGCCGCGAATCTGTGTCCGCATATCCGTCAAACAGTGGGTAAGTCATAGCTTTGATTATTATAACCGTTATTTTGATAATGAAATTGATGATGATGAAATTTCATGAACATAGCTGAAGTGGAAATATTTTTGATCTCTATTATTAACTGTTGAGGTTTCCAATTGAATATTGCAGCAGCAGCCGAGTGCTTAATTCCCGACGGGAGAGCAACACGGGACCGCCATCGACGGACCCCATTGGCAGCATTCATAATCTGCAGCTGGACATTATGGATGACATTTATTTGCAGTCGCGCAAGGCACGCTTGAAGCTCTGGACGTCGAGCAATGAGAAGGTGTGCGAGGTGCAGACGGTGGATGAGGCTGGAGCTGGTGCACCGGGCAAACGCTACACCAATCGGCGGTACTCCGAGTGCCCACCGGCCGGTGCTGGAGGCGCCAATGTATATCGTCGCGCCTCGGAGTATCCGCATCCGCCGAGTGTGTCGCCACAGATGCCGGCATCGGCACGTGCATCGACGCGCCGCAAGAAGTCCGGCAGTGGATTGGGTTTGCTGGGCAGTCGCACGGATTTGGCTGGCATTTTTAGCTCGCTGACCGGTTCGAGCAGTTGCATGGATCCTGGCCAACGTCCAGATCCAGATGGTGGCTCATCCAGCAGCCATTCGTCGGCAGCCACTGGTAACAGTGCCACGAGCCCGTTCTTGAGCCAGACATTCCAGCAGGCGGCACGTGGGCGCACCACCAGCGCCGCACCCACTCCCTGTGCTGGGCAGGGTGGTTCGAGCATGCTGCTTGATCCGAATGCTGGCCGCTCCACACGCTCGAACAGTTTTGATGTGTCCATATTGAACAATGCCAAGCAGCTGGTCACCGAAGCCCAGGACAACAGCTCGGCCGCAATTTCGTGTTGGTTTGGGATGAAAACGACTCCAACTACTCCTCGCAAGAAGAGCGTGCGCAGCAAGAGCAGCGCCGTGGCATTGTCAAAGGACATGTTGGAGCGTCTGCAGAAGAAGGATCCAGTTGGTGGCGATTCCGGCAAGCCGAAGCTAAAGCCGCGCAGCAAGAAGAAGAGCTGGGCTGATGCCACCAAAGCGAATATTGTGGATGCCAACGTTTTGGGCACCGCCCTCGAGGGTTTTTTGCGGAAGAGCTCCAATGCTAGCATGGCTGGCAGCAGCGGCAATCCCGCCGGCGCCTCGACATCGTCTGGCATCCGTTCGGGTGGCAGCAAGGATGGCAGCAAGGGCGCCGTACCAAAGGAGTCGGGTGCCAGTGGCAGCTCCGGTGGTGGGCGACGCTCCCGCCAGTCAGCTGTCAGCTCAGCTGCCAGCTCTGCTCAGTCGCACGCCGGACGTGCGATGCGCACCACGCTCAGCTGGTTCGGCAAGGGCGACGAGGATGATTCCAAGGATACGTGTGACGCCTCTTTGTGTGCCACACTTAAGGATCTCTTTGTCAAGTGAATTTTCAATTAAGAAAAGCAAGTAGACACGGACACCCGCGGATGATGGAATCAGCTTGCGAGTGACGGAACAACAGGTAACACTTCTTTCCCATTTATTTCCCATTTACTTCTTGTAGCCGTAAAATATCCATTCCGTATTAATCATCTGTCGTTTTATTCATTCGCAGTGGGCTACTTGCATTTCGGACGGCAACATTTTTGTTGCAAGCACAAAAATCCTTAACAACACTTTTCACAATTGTCACGGCAAACACAAATTGACACAAATTGGATAAGCGCGTACATTTGAAACAATAATGATGAATTGTGGGGGCGAACATTTTAGATAAGTTTTTACCGTTAGCAGAGAGAAACGAGAACGATACAAACATATACGTATGTATTGGAACATTGCAGGTGAGTTTTGTGATTATCGCAGGGCAGGGAAACGTGGCGAATGAGTGCCGATTGACATATTACCTTCATATTGATAACAATATACATACAAAAACATATACATACAAATGTATTTCGATAGATATACATGTATTTACATACATTTACATTTTTATCTCTCATACATATACCGAAATAATTATAAACAAAATAAAAACCGCAGAAAAGAGTACAACAGTCGAGTCGAGTATAGTAAAGACAGCATAGAGAAATGACAGATATATATAAATATATACATATATATATATGTGTATATATGTATGTATATGTATATATATATATATGTATAGCACTACAGATACCAAAGTGAAAATATTATAAACCAAATAAAAACCGCAGAAAAGAGTACAACAGTCGAGTATAGCAAAGAAAAGACAGCAAAGAGAAATGGCAAATATATATATATATATATATATATATGTATCACTATTTTTTAGAAGTGGAGCAATTTTTGAGAATATCAGCCAATATAAATGTGTCAACTAACTATAAAATATATAACAACAATTTTTTTTTAGATAATGAATATCAAGCTATGCATATACAGAAACCGATACATATACACAAAATAAGAAAGTAAAATATATCTATATGCATATGCAACATACATACATATATGTATATGTACATATACAAATATACAGCAAGAATACAATCGAATACGTTGGGTTCGGCTTAAGCTAAATAAACATATTGAGTAATATTGAATAATCAATATAAATGTTATAGGTGTGCAATGACCTTGTGTAGCAGTTCCTTATGGCATATATTGTAGACAGTTTTTTCTTACTTTTTTTGCGTGCAAATCTTAAATACAGAACCCATAAACTGAGAAACTGGGAGACGGTCGTAAGGTTCCATTATAATAATAACAATAATACTAAAGCAAAGCTACTTGAATGATATTCAAGTCTATTTAATACACATACATACACACAGACATACGCACATACATACATACATACAGATGTGTGTGTGTGTGTGTAGCGTATGATTGGGCTTTTGGCCAGAAAACAGATAACTGTATATCGTACAACAATTGGAAGTTGCATGTACTTACGAATTGAATGCATTAACTGTAACCATGTGCAATTTGAGCTTACTAACAAATTAATCCTAATTAATATCCAATTAAAAGAATATTAATATTAAAATCGTAAGTTTTTATTGATGTTAAATGTTGTATGTGTATGAAATATACATGCATTACTACGTGTACATAGGCGTCAATACATCAATATGCTTGTCATCCAACTCAAATTCGAACTCAAGTTTAGGGCTGCGTTGGGTCGAAGTGGGCTGTGTGGCACTCATAATGATGGCAAATTGCACGGATAACTTTGTTTATTGAATTATGCAAAGGCAGTGGCAGTGGCAGTGGCAGTGGCAGTGGCAGAGGCAAAGGCAAGGGAAAATAACAACAAAAAAAGTTGAGAGCTTTAAGGAATTGGCAATTTTTGGTAGAAACGCATGGAAAAGACAAACAACAAACAATCAGTCAATATTGCAATCAATCAAGTATGCTTCAATCATTCTTATAGGTGTACAATACTCTTGCATTCCTATATGCATACACACACATACACACATATATACACATACATACACATATATATACGCATATGGTTGGTTCTATTGACAAATTTGTATGAATCGATTAATCGACACTCTGTGGCAGAGATGCAGGTGCAAATGTGTACCACATACCTGTCTGTATCTGTGTCCGCATCTACTACTTATACACAACGGTATCAAATATGAATAAATATATATATATATGTTTTATATGAATGAATATGAGTATATATGTATGTATGTACCGAATGTACTTCTATATCAATGTGCCCAATTAACGTATTTCGATTTCCATGTGTGTTTTTCAACAATACTCGAAATCTGTGCGGCAACCCAAAGTTAACTTTCACTTTCAATGCTAAGTATATATGTACGTATGTACATTCAAACCTAACTATTCACATAACAAAATATTCTAGTATATAAATAACAGTATAAATGTATACATTTGAATGGTATTTTAACTATTTACAAGTCAATGCGACCGTTATTGGTCCTAATATACATATATACATATACATATACATATACATATATAAAAGAAACGTATTTAGTGATTAAATGTTGTTCTAGTTTTTTACATGTCCACTTTTTGCTCGTGTTAGTTACAACTGTTGTTGTCATTGTTGTCGTTGTTCAAGTTGTTGCTCGTGTTGTTGTTGTGCCGCGTTTTTTTCTCTTTTCCCACCGCAGCAACAACATGCAGAACTATTTATATACAATGAATGTGTACAAGAAAACGAAAAAAGAAATCCTAATACAAATAAATATACAATACAAAAATAAAAAAAAAAACATTTACAAAATATTTGTAAAAACTAGTAAAAAATAAAATAAAAATCAATAAATTAACAAAATCTGAACGTAAAGTTTCCTTTGTTCTATTTTTGATAGTAGTATTCTATATTCGATGTACTTCAAAAATACTAATGTCCAACAATAAATGTATTTTCCGACTTGCAACTTGCAGTGTGCATCGACTTACAAAATGTCAACTCTAGACTCTAAACGTGCAGCTCTTAACTATCCAATGAAAGAAATAACTATAACAGTTTGACAAGTGTCCAAAACTACAGCCATGCTTCAAAAATATGCATCTATTTTTTTAAGTTCTTCAAGTCTGAAATATAACCTTAAATCATTTCATTGATATATAAATGAAGGACAACTCCTAACCCATACAGAATTATCACATTTTCATTGTTTACTGTTAAATAGTGTTTGGCAATAAGAAAAGTGCATGTAAGCCACAATAAAATGAGCAGCAAAAAAAAAAAAAGCAACAAAAAAAAAACCAACAAGTAACACTTCTTTGGTCAAAATAACCGAACAGGGTATCGTCTGAAGTGATCATCATGCATTTCCGCTTTTGGTTTTTTTTTTCTTATTTTTTTTTTTTCTTATGCTGTTGGGTGGAGGCATCCGGAAGTCAAATAAACTTGATTTGCTGTTGGCACACTCGAAAAAAAACTTGGTCTTGAATTCAATAAGTCGTCTTACTTTTGACATTAGTTTTTGAGTATAAAATTTCAGACCATTTTTTTCCCAGAGTGTATACAATAATCACACCAAATTTGGTGCTTCTGTCTGCTTTAGTCTATGTGATACTTGAGTCACACTGACGAGTGGACAGGCTTGGCCGATCAAGGGTATGAGGGCTTTGCAGAGTTGGTGATGCCTCCATCCACCTGACACATGATGATTACAGTGTATACCAGTAAAGATAATAAGAGTTAACAGTTGTTGGCTTAATGCTATGCAAATGTCCAATTGATTCCAAAATGCAAATGAGGCAAGCAATTTTCATTTCTCTTTTTTCTTGGCTTTAGTTTTTGTTTGGGAAATTGAAGACTTGCCAAAGATGTAAATAAATCAGACACACTATCAAATACAATTGTTGCTTGCTTGTCGAATCTAATTGTTGTTATTTTGTTGTTGTTGTTGATGTTGTTGTTGTAAGCTGTGACTAATGCTAAGACTACAGAAAGCAAGCGGTTACCACCGACTAAAAATACTTTAGTAGTGTTAACTAAACATACCAAATAATCCCCGAGCTGCATTTGCAGAATCGAACTTAATATGTGTGTGTGTGTGTGGCGAATCGTAGCCTCTGTGTTGCATTTGCCACACGTAGCAATGCAATAGCAAAATGCAAATTAATGATAATTACTTTACAATTTTCGTGGTTTTTGCATAGCTGCTCAATAAACACAAATTGCATAAATCGTACATACATATGTACACTCACGCATGTGTGTGTGTATGTATGTATGTATACACATAATACAATATAAACAATGAGTGGCACACTGTGAAAGCAATAATTGTAAGCGTTGCCAGTGATGGGAATGGAAAATTAACGAAATTCAATCAAATTTCATTTTCGATTAGTCGTTTCTGATTTCATCTTTTTTTCATGATGCTACAAGCTAAAGCCTATTTGATATGGAACTAGTCACTAGGTATAAATTATTTTAAAATTACTTAGAGTAAGCAATTGTTTTAAGATTGATTTTAAATGTTTAATTCCAATGAATTATTATAAGTTGAGACTTGGCATAAGACCTCTTGTTCATATGTAGTACATAAGTTTCATTTCTGTATTCAGATATTTTAAATTTTAACTTATCGATTAGTTAATTTATTTAGTTTTGTAAATTAATTTTCTTAAATGTTTTTTTTTTTTTTTTTTTTTTTTTTGGTGCGCAGCCAAGTAAAAATTGCAGAAAAGCAGCCAAACGAAAAAGAAAAAGAAAAATAAAAATAAATAGAAAAATAAAAATAAATGAAATATATGTATGTTAAATGTACACTCTAAAAACCAACCAAGCAAACATGTCAAGTATGTAAATTGTTAGCAGGTAAGAGCAAATGGAAATGTTACGCTTTGAGTAGTTCCATTGATTTCATTTGTTGGCTAAAGTGTTGGCACCCGGGGGAAAAGTTGGCAAAACTACGCATAATTTAGAATACAATGAGTAGACAAAGAGAAATCAAGGACAACAGTTGTCGTTGAGTATTTAGGCAAGTACATATATCAAATGTATATATATGTTCCTTCAAACACTTATATAACGATGTAAATAATGTTGAAAAACTTTCTCGCGAATAAGAGAAAGAGAGACAGATAGAGAGAGAGAGAGAGAGAGAGCAGTAGATATGCGTAGAAAAGGAGTCAGAGTTAGGGAGTTAGGGAGAGCATAAGAGATATGCAAAATGTATAAGTCGATAAACATGTTTCGAAAACACAAAAACACAAAAAAAAAATTATAAGAAACAAATTCAAAATGCAACTGAATGTAACAATCATATGATGACACATAATAAACAATACAAAAGCTACAACTATATATAAATATATATATATATATACTATATACAAATACATACCTATAAATGAAATGTATACACATACCTATACATGTAAGCACTATATATTTACATATATATACATGTATATATATGAGAAGCTCCCCCAAGACCCCACGTAAATACGTATACCCAAATACAGATGGCATATGCATCTGTTTGTGTGGATTTGAGGTCTACATTTGTTGCATACGCACTAATGTCCTGTGAGGTCAAGTTCTTTAACTGCCCCATTTACATACACACACTTACATATGCTGTATTTACATACATACATATACTCACACATATATATTACAAAATAAATAGTTCTGTGTATGTGTTTGTCGTTTTATTTTGAAACGGGTGCAGAAAGGGCATGGCAACAGCAGGTAAGCTTACGCTCCAACATTTAGTCGACGCAAATACTATTTTGGAGACAACATAAGGCATAAGGACGATCAACGAATAAAATTGCAATACAAAAGACAAACTTTGGAACTTGAAAGTCTGGAACTTGAAAGTCTGGAACTTGAAAGTCTGGAACTTGAAAGTCTGGCATTTTTTCTATCTCTGATGATGCTATAAGTTTCTACATCTAGTTGAAGAATAGCCAATAATCGAACGAGTTATTTTTGTTGTGCGACAGCTTTTGGTTTGTTGCCTTTTGTGTGCGCAATTAATAATAGTCTACCCTGAGCAACGAAGGTCGATATTGCAGCATGGTGTGTGAATGTGAAAAACAGCGGGTCATAAATCAAGCACGCCACGTTGTATGCAACGCAAATTTGGCACCAGGCAGTCAGAAGTCATTAAGTGAGAGTGAGGGAGAAATTAAAGGGAAAAGCCAGATAAAACCGACAGAGAGACAGAGAGAGAGAGAGAGAGAGAGAGATAGAGAGAAGTGAGGGAGACAGTGCGACACTGACCCGGATCCAGTATTAAATCTGAATACGCTTCATGTGAACGCATTTCGCATCAGAGAGCATCTCCAGCAGCATTAGCAACTGTGGTCGCATTAAGCGACCAGCTGCGAGCATTTGGTCAGGTGATTGGCAGAATGGTCACCAAACTGAACGAAGTTAGGTTTGCATGGACGGGTCCCGCTGTTCAGTTGCGCCTCAGGCTGCACCATACTTGTGGGCGGGGCACGCAAATGCTTGGCTTGTTGGTTAAGTGCTGGTATGGGTCGAAGCACAGCACCAGGCAACAGAACACATGCAACCAAAAATGAAAATAAAATGGAAGCCATTGGATACATAGTATACAGTTTTATATTGTTCTCTGTTTTCCATTTTAACATACAATTTTTTAGAGGACATCCGCAAAATGTTATAGATAAAATGAAGACGACCCAATTGATTCTAATCCAGTGAGTAATAGTATAAGCTTGATTTTCGTTATTTCTGTTGTTCATGAATAGCCAACTTATAGCAATAACAATTAAAACAGCAATAATCGAGTGAACTCGACTAAGAGATACTCTTAACCCAATTTTTAAAAAGATTATATTTCCCTTTAAGCCGTTTTACACACTCAAATTTAATCAGATGTGGAGTGCTCTCATTTATATTAAATATTTTGTATTCACAAGCCCAAACTGAAATTATCGCATGCAAATGCATACATACATATGTATACACGTATTCATTGATATTGCTTGGCAGTTGGCAGAATACACACACATTTGCACATATGTACATATTTACACTCGCTTCGATTATTGTGCCCCTACCCAGAGATGCATGCGCAGGTTTGCGGATACGGGAAATGATTGCGCCTGCTGAGTGATGTGACAATCAATATGAGCAGACGTTTGATGTTTCTTATCTGGTCTGGATGAAATCTTTATAGTTGCCCAATAAGTTATTGACAAAATAAAATAAGCTTAATATGCGCATGGTATGCGAAAATATTCATTCTCAACCGGAAGTTTGTAGCAAATGAACACTATCTCAAGAAAATATCCTTCATATGCAATAAACACATTTCAGTGTTTAGGGTGAACAATTCAGAATTAATTAATATGATCAAAAATAGAAAATATAGTAAAATTTTCTTTGTATATATAATATGTGAACACTTAATCTAAATAAGGTAAGTATGTTAAGCAATAAAATCAATTTGAATTTTGACTTGAACTCATAAAGTTAGAAATAACATCCTCTGATATCATTCCATACAGACGGACGGTCCTGACAGAGCTAGAGCGACTCTGCTGTGGATGAATATACTTTATATATATAGAGTACCTAAAAACTTGTGGGTCGAAAGAAAGGTGTTCAAATGTGCTTGCTGGAAGCCAGTGCCAGACATTTCTAAAAAGTAAAGAATTTTGGATATAAAATACATTTTTTTATAACAAATTCTTACTATTATGAATATTAGTATTGATATTATTATTATTATTCTTATTGTTATCGCATTTCCACGCACTTTAAATGGGAACGGCGTGTATTTGTTCTATATATTTCTTTTATGTTTACGTAATAACACATACATAAAATTTACGTGTATAAAATGTGCGTAAAAGGAGCTCCACTAGAAATTACTTTTTGCTACAATGTTTAGTCGAGACACGACCCACTGAAAGCTTTAAACATGGACAAACACCTGCGTGTGCCGCAAAGACCGCCTGCGTGCGGACAGTGTGAAAATAGAAGCAAATTAAACACATACATACATATTTAAACACAACCTCATAACACAATTCAAAGCACGGGTCTGATTCATGGACGATGCCATTGAGCACATCAGCTTGTCACGTACTTTGTTGTCTTTCAGAATATTTCCTGGCAACTAAATGTGTCTGTGAATGCAAATATATTAGTCGCGTAAGGAAAATTCCTATTTTATTTACTTAATAATATTTAATCGAATTAAAGTGTATATTCACATGGAAATGTTTGCTGCACATTTTTGGCCACCAACAAAAATTCAAACAATTTAATGAGCTCTTGTTTCTCTTTCCCCCTGGTGAGCGTGGAAGGGAGCGCCTAAGTATTCTGTGGGAACTATGTGGTCATCTCCAGTAGGCAATTGAGGAACGTTCATTAGGATTTTTGAGTGACTTATCCTCTATTGCATATTCTCTATTGCCTGAAGTGGTCCACAGACTGCCTGCAATACACAAATTAGCCTTGTGTAAAGTTTTACTGGTCTAATGGGATAATCCTGTTGGTTATGCGATCGCAGAGGATCTGCGGAAATCTGCCCTAGAAAGCAATGGGAATGTCATCAGCATACGCAATGACTCAACCGCCGCCAATTTCAATAGTTCAAAGTAGTTTGATTAAATAGTTTAAGGTATAATCAGAAAACATGGAAAAAATTCTTTTTATCTAATGTTTCCACCAAAGCTCACTAAATTATGTGAATTTTTGTTGGTGCCTAAAAGTATGCAGCACAAACTTCTTTCGACATGACGGTCTATTGGCATATTAAAACTTTTAAAATCAATATTTGGAACTTTATTCCGAATATTAACCCTTGCTCAGGACTAATTAATATTATATTATATTTTATCATCATATTTTAAGCCATATGCTTGATACTTATTTAATTATTTTTTGTCTAGGCTCCAGATTCTCAGCTATTCTTCTACTTCTAATTTTTTGTTGTCCACTTTTTTTTAAATAAAAATTTTGCTTTTTTTTACGAATAATGGAGTGAGTAAAAAAACGATATGCAAATGATATGAATACATTGGCACAGAAGTATTATACAAATAAACATACATACAAAGCAAAGTATATGATTTTTTTATGAATGAGTCTCTCAGTTCAGTCAACTAACTATTATTTACTTACCTGATTAGCTAACTCAATTTCCTATTTCCATATGTTTACTTGCCTAGTTCTCCAGCACATCTCAAGCCTAGCCTGATGTTCAGCTTGCCGCCTTGTAAGGTAAGTAAAACCGTAATTTTACAGTTTACAGCTTGGACGTTTTTACAACGTGACGTATACGTAATGTTACATAGTAAGTTAATTTTAAATAGGCGAACAATGTCAAATATGTATACTAATGCGTCACATAAAACAATAGAAAAACCCGACAAAAACAACTAAAATAGCGTTGGATTTGCTCTCAACCCATCAACTGAGGCCAACCACTCGGATTCCCCGATCATTGTTCAATGCAATTGAGAAGAGCGCCAGTTCCAAAAATAAAAGCTGTCTTCATACAGCCAGAGATGGGCTCGACTCTGATGTTGATGTGCTCTTGTCATTGTCTTTCTATGTGTTGTCACATAGTTGCCCCATGACGATTTTTTGAGTCTGACTCGCTTACTTTTGGCAACGTCACATTTGGCAAAGTACTTCCCATGCCCACATTCCTAATGCCATACAATTGAGTGTGGCAGTTAGTGATGCTGATTGTGCTTATGATATTGATGACGAACTGCTGTCAGCTCTGAGCAATGTGTCAGTTATGCTTGCACTGTCCAATACCCATTAGCAATAAAAAAGAAATGCAAGAAATATATATGAAATATACATATATATGAACTTCAACTTCAAGATGGCGTTATTAGTAATATATCTAATGATTCACGCCGCCTGATTCATCAGTTGGCTTGGCTTTAGCGGAATATCAATATAGAGCATTACTCGTACATGCCTATTTAGTCGTCATAAGATTCATTTGATTTTCATTCTGCTCTCGATTTGTCATAGGAATTATAAATATCTTGTACAACATGGATTATGAATATACAAATTTGCAGATTTGTGTATACCGTTTGTGGACTTACTGCAATACAGGGTATAGCAGCTATACATAGAATAAATATTGAGTTTTGGGTTTCTCGCTCGGTGATTTACCTGCTGGAAGCTGTCGGCTGTCGGCTGTCGGCTGTCGGCTGACGACCGCTAGCTATCTTTCAGCTGTCAGCTGTCAGACAGCAGCTTTGTCGCTAAGCTTGTCTGTGGTCAGTTAGCTAGTCAGATTATTTGATAGATAGACAAGAGGGAGAGAGAGAGAGAGAGAGAGAGGGAGAGCTAGCGAGAGCGAGAGCCAATCAATAGACCGGACTAAGCAGGTGCTTTGCTTTTGGGGAATTTCCAAAAGCCAGTTGGCTGTCCTCGCAATTCAATTGACTTTTATTTTCGTGCCATGATTTTAAAAGATGATGTAGCAAACTCCGTGCCCGCCTACTCGTCTGCTCGTTGTTGTTTTTTGGGGCCGTTACTTGTGCTACAAGCAAACTGAGCGCTTAGCGAAAACCACAGAGGCTTGTTAAACTTGCTGAGGTAGCTATTTGAAATGCCTGATTGATCATCGCGCGCAGCATCCGCCTGTGAGCCGCAAGCACACTTGAACTTCACCTTAGCCCTCTCTATAGCTCAAATTAAAAACTCATACAATCTAACGTGTTCTTATCGCAGTGTCACTGTGTCATTGACACACCGTCAAGTGCTGCTGATAAGAAATATAATTTATTGCCGTAGTCTCTGCAAATAACAGGGGAACAAATTATGAACAACGGAAATACGCTGAAGCAGTGAGGATTTTATATTGATATGCTTAAGCAAGTTCGCTAATACATATAGACCATGTAAGCATATGTGTACATATGTTTTGTAGTTGACCAACTTGTATAAGCCACTGTTGTGCCCAGTTTAATATTAAAGTAGTGAGCCGGCAGAGGTTGGAGCAGCTTGTCAACTTGAACATGGAGCTGAATTCACCGGCTGATTAGACGACGCAGCGGAGTTATTCCTGCGTAATATTAACGCGGCGGCGGAATACTCCATGCTTGGCAAACTTTTGCGCTTGCGTCACCCAGCCAGGCACAGGAAACTGAGGCATTTTGAAATGCAGATCAGCTTACAGATTCGCAGGCTAAAGTCCACTAAAGCGCCTGGCTATGATGGCGTTAGTAAGAGCAGGGAGTGATGTTCTTGGTGCTACTCTTTAACTCCATGGTTCGCATCCACCACTTCTTCACTCCGTGGAAATGTGCTGTGATTGCGATGATTCCGAAACCTGGCAAGTCGGATAATCTTGTCTCGTCATATCGACCGACCTGCCTTGTACACATTGTACACCGCGGACTTGCCGATTCCGGTAGCCAGAAACACGCTGCTTGCCACATACACAGATGACACTGTGTTCCTTGATAAACTCTTCCACGGCTTGGAGAGCAGCAGCGGTTACGCAAAGGTTCTTGGATGGTTTTAGTACCTGGGCCAACCGGTGGAACATCTGCACATATCTGGACAGGAAATTAACCTGGCGCAAACACATACAGATCACGGCAGCAGCGTGTAGATCCAAAAGGGCGAAACTCAACTGGTTGCTAAAGCCATCCAGCAAACTCAGCTTGAGCAACAAGCTGCTGGTGTACAGGAGCATCATCGTGCCCACATGGACATATGGGATTCCATTTTGGGGCACAGCGGCAAAATCTTGGGTTAACCACATTCAAGTTCTGCAGAACAAGGTCCTAAGAGACATCTCTGGTGCTCCACCCTGTGTGACGCTGCACAGCGACTTCTGTGTACCGTCAGTCATTGGTCGAATAAACCGCCATTCAAGTCGTTACAATGTACCCATTGGCTTGCTCATTAGGGTCGAATACAACCCGCAGACGTTAATGTAACGTTAATGTGCAACAATGTTTAAAAGATTACACAGGGTCTGACTTAAAACTGCAATGCGTCTGACTAATGCACAAAAAACTAATAAAAAAATGAATAAAAATAAAGCATCAATATAAATTCTAGTTCACATCAACGGAATTATTAAGAATGGAAGCCGGAACGGGTAGTTGATAGATATTGCTTTCAGGCGCTCAATTAATGAATGGTTTCCTCGTACTCGTTGATATTATTTACTCATTAAATTATGAACTCTGCGATTCCGACGATTCATTCATATGTTGCTTGTGGTCATCCCAATAACGGATACGGGTGCGACAGCCACTCTGACTGGGACTGTGACTGAGAATGCGACAGAGGCGGCGGATGTGAATTACGAATATTTAGGACGTCACTTTGCAATGTGCTCGTCATTTCTAAATAAGTAACACTCTGTAAAGAGTACCCTTAACGAGCTTCAAGTGACGCTGCCAACTTCTTTGTGTCAACAAATGAGCACAATAACAACCCCAACAACAACAATTGCTGTAGATGCTCATGGATCCATACATACATATGTACATGTGCAAAGAGACACAGATAAGTTGATATCGTTGTCGCTTCGCACCTCATTTGCGAAAATTAGCAGATAAATTTAGTGCGATGTCATCGCCGCAACAGGAGGAGATACTATGTGGAAACGGGTAGAAGGGAAGGGTTGGTGGGGGCGCCAGCTCCTAAAAAAAAATGAATAAAATCATTTACATTTGGGAAAGTTGATGGCATACATTATTCGTATCACATAAGCAAATTGAAGATGTATATTTTTAGATTAGGCAAATTGAAGGTTATGTATGAATATAACAGTATGATTACCATTCAATCACTTCTAAAATCAGTTATACATTTGAAAAGCCGACATGGTAGCCATATGATATAGTAGTCCGATGTTGATTTTTTGCTCAAATCTCAGCAGCATAATAGAACTCGTAACTTATGAGTTACGTGAGCATTTATATTTTTATCCTTAGTGTTATATATACTTATTGATTTTATCATATTATATTTGATATATATATTGACGTAACACTAATGCTTATGTTAGCCGCTGATGACTCTTCTTGTGGGCCACATATACTCAAGGTGGACGTATGAGTGATTTTGGACTGCATTTAGTAGAAGAGTCGATCTCACTCGATGCGACTCGAGTTGACTCGACTTGACTCGAGTGGGGAGTACGACTCTTATACGACATATGGCCATTCTCTTTGTTGTCTGCAGGCGCATTATTTACGTATGCCAATTGTTGTTTAATTTGCACACACTGTAATAGCGCGCAGATCGGAAATGCCAAAGCCAGCCGGAAGGCAGTGCATAAGCATTAAGTACAATAAGTACCGACAGCAAAAAGTGAAAAAAACACCCACAAATCAAGAGAGAGAGTAAAGTGCAATAAAAATTATGTGAATACAATATAGGTGAATTGATACAGATGCTTAGTAAAGAGCAAACAGAAAATAACCAGACGCAAAGTGTTGAAGTTAAATTCGATTTTCTTATGAATGGTGTCAGTGGTTTTTTTTTTATAGTGTATTTAATTATGGATCATAAAACATTGCATCATAAAACATTGCTTGTTAATCTACCACGAAACTAAAGAAGCTGCAAATACTTGCTACCGACTTAAAATGGGTAAGCAACTAGGTAGTAGGGTAGTAGGATTCGAATATTCGTACATACTTTAGTAGGCGATTTGAATAAAGATTCTCAGAACAAGGCTTTTACATTCTTAAGACTTGAAATGAATCTGAAATTGAAAAAATTGATGGATTTTCGATTTGATGCTATATTTATTGTGAAAAAATGATATTTTGTTCCGGCATAAGTTGCCTAAGAAACTATGTTGCAATGCCAAGTGGAGGGTATGTGGTAGAGCAAAATGCAACTTTAATAAATATTGATCGCTTGTGGGAGTAGACAGGATAGACAGGGACACAGCTACAAACGGAAGAGCGGAAGTGCAGAAAGAAGAGGTGACTAGAAAGCAGTGCCGCAAAACAACAATGACAACGACAGCCGGAACAACTGAACAACCGAACAACCGAACAACAACAACAACATCAGATACAAATCTAACTAAAAATCAAGCAAATAAACATGCAGCGAAGCATTGCAAAATTCAATGTCACATCCGTTTTGGGGCATGCAACGTGCAACGTGCAGCGTACAGCGTGCAGCGTGCGCATAAATTAAAGCTCTCCCCGTCCGAAGAAAGAATGAAGAATAATAAGTCAATAATAAGCAACAAGTACCAGCAACAACAACAATTCGAAAAGTCAACATTGCTGTTGAGTCATGTTGAGGCAGCGACACCTGTCTCTCGCCCTCTATCTCTCTACCTCTCTCCCTTCCACTCTCTCACTCCCTCTAACGTTACATATGTTTTCGCTCAAACTTTTGCTGCTGTCGCGTGCCAAGTATAGAGTCGCGAGAGTTAAAGTCAACTCTCAGACTCTCTCTCTCTCTCTCTCTCTCTGTCTGTCTGCGACGACGCTTTTTGTGTGCATCTTTGGCTCTGTGTCTCTGTATCTGTGTGTGTGTGTGTATCGGTGTGCGTGCGTGTGCGCGTGTGGCCGCTTTGCCAACACACGATTGGCTGGCAATTACTGTCGACCCATTGTCGTCATCACTTGTCTTCGTCACTTAACACCGTTGTGTACTTGTGTATTAGAGGTTAGCGTTCGGGCCGTGCTCTCGCCCATTATTTAAATGCTGCGCGCGCAACCAAATTTCAAATAGGCAACAGATCTTGAAGTGTTAACTTGTACCGGTCGCTTCAAGCAACAACGGCAAAATAAAAATCAGCAAACTAATCCTTCAGAAAATTCCAATTCACGTTCGCATTCGTGGCAATTTTGTCTTTTTTTTTAAATTAACTGTGCCGCGCATCAAATGACAGAAACAGCAAAAACTGTAAAGGCAACAACAACATCAACAGTAATGTTGAGCACATGCGGCGGCATAGCAACGTGCCGCAATAGCCAAATTCAAGCCACAGCGTCCTGCGCGAGTCCAGTCTCCTGTTGCTGTCGACTGCAGCAGCGTAGAGGCTGCACAACAACAACAACAACAACAACAAAGGCAGTAACCTGCCCACGCCTAGGCGCCCAACAGTCCTGCAGTCACATGTGTAAGTTTGTGTAGGGTTTGCTCGTGCCACAGTTGCAACAGTTGCTGTGCTGCATTTATAGCTCAAGATGATTCACCTATCGCTCAGCAATAAACTCGAGTCTCGCGCACTTCTAATCTGCCTTGTGTATGTGTGTGTGTGTGCATATTGTGATAGTGTGTGTATTTAATGGACTTCACAGTCACCGCAGCAACCAAGACTCAGCGACTACGTCAACGTCATGGCAAAAGCCCAGTAAAACAATTCTCACGTTTGCTGACTTACGATTAGATTGCAATAAACGTGAGTCAATGCGTGGGAAAACCTGGGGCAACATTAAATAAGTTAACTTTATCCTGAGGACAAATAGCGAGAGAGAGAGTGTGTGTGAGAAAGAGAGAGGGGGGAGGAGAAATCACACACATATAATGATAATTAGAACAAGTAAAACTCCTCTAGTTGAGAGGGCTCTTCTTGACTCGGCTATTGATCTTGATCCAGAATATATGTAGTTTCATAAATCAAATTTGTGGCATAAGGAATAACTTAAAATAAGCAAATTTTTCTGAATTTGGCAAGCAACATAATTAAGTTGAGAGTGCTGGATAAGCAGACACGCAGTAATTAGGACGTTTGTTTTTTTTGTAAGGTTGATTAAGAGATTGTAATTGAATGTTTGTTATATTGCTACTTGCAGGCACTAGCAACTATCGGCTGCTTGCAACAGTGCTGATAATCCTCACAACCTGCTATTTACCGAGCACAGATGCGTCGCCACGTCGCGCACTTGGTCGTCACTTGATATTGCCGCATCGGCATCACGTGCACCTACGGTCGGCGGGAATGGAGCGTGGCAAGGAGAAGGTGGGGTTCAGCTGCAAGCATAACATGGATGTGACCGTCGAGACGTTGAAGCATGCCGAACAAGTCAGCAATACAACTTGCAGATCCATTGAGGAGCTCCTGATAGATTGGGTGAGTCTTGCCACAGCCCCAAAAATGTATTGAGGATACTCCTCATGCTGGCAAACCAACTAATGCCATTCGGAATTCTTCTATTTCTTCTTGCAGCTGGATAAGGAGATGAAAATGACGCTGCACACAGCTGAGGAGAGGTATAGCTGGCACAGTTTGCCCATAGACTATGCGCTCATGAATGAATCCTCCTATGACTCATACAATGGCAGCGACACAATGAAGCCTGATGACGAGCTAAGAAAGATTGTCAGTTCGCTGACAAAGCTCAATCTGCTGTTGACTCGTATAATCGGAGAACTGCCCTTAAAATCGAATAGGGATATCTTCAATATATTCAAGGAGAAGCTGGAGCATAATATAACCGAGGCAGAAAGCATGCTGGGCTGCAAATGGATCGATGTGGTTCCGCAACCGCTCACAGGTGGCTTTCCTCTGGCGGAGTTCTGCATTGTCAGGGATGTCATCCGGCTGCTTAAGGTAATCAGTGTTAAATACAGGTTTATGCACGATCGAAAGGCGAGGGCAAACTCTTAAACCCCTGCTCCCCTCATCCACCCGGCGCATTGAACTGTGCCCCCAAATGTGTACAAGAAAATGCCAAAAAGCTGGAAGACAAAAAAACGAATCTAAGCTAAGCAGCTAGTTGAATTCCACAGCATTATAGAATGCTTATTTAATTATTATTTTTACTGTCCCACATACCATCGATAGTTATTAAGCCAATTTATTTTATTTATTTATTTAAACATTGCATTTTCGCTCATTTTTGTTATTTATATATTCATAAATACATTTATAATACATATGTCATCGTCTGAAAATTTGTACTTAATGTGTTAAATTATATCTTAATTGTATTGTTTCCTATCTGAATATCTTTATTATTTTATTTGTACGTTGAAGTGCTAACGAGCAGCACATTCACGTGCCCCAACGATACTAAGCAGGGACCCAAGCAAAACTGCAACCCACCTCCCACCCAACTGACCGAGTGATAAGAAAAAGAGGCAGAAAACACCTTCAATTTCTGATCGGAGCTGTAAACTTAAGTTGGCTTATTAACTCCGCAGAATCAATCTCACCGTTTATAGGCTTGTGTAAAAAGCATTGTTCTACGATCAGAAAGAGAAGCCGTTTAGGCCAGCACATTTTTCACACGGCCAGCAACAAAGAAAGCCCATCTCAATATGTGCACGGACCTGGCAATTTTTATTGCAACAGACATTCGACATATTAATGGGGTAAATAATTTAAATTAATCAAATTGAAGAGCACCTGCTGAGTAAACAGACACAAAATAAACCTCAAGAACACAAAAGATGAAAAATAAAGTAACACGGCGACCGCAAAATGAGATGAGCGAGGCAAACGCATATGCCAAAACATATGTTTTTTGAGTGAATACTCAAACTCTTAAATTGCAGCGATGAATCAGTCTTGCACGTACTTTGCTTGAGTGCACACCATTGGGAGTCTTCGCCCCACCAAAATGGGTGAGCTATAAATCACACAAATGATCTCATTGAGAGAATTTGTTTCATTCGCGTGTCAAATATGAAATCAATACAGCAAAAGAGCAAACAGCAAAACTCGGATAGTAGAAATTTGGAGAATATGAGTAATAATAGTTGAATAAAGTAAAAGTTAAGCTGCTTACGAATATAACTTGTGTCAGGGTTAAACTGCGTTAGATATGAAATAAAAATGGTAAATGATATCATTTTGGTTTTACAAATTTCACATTGTTAATTAGTCTCAAGAAGTCCACTCAATATTGGAAAAATCACACAGAATAAATTAAATGTAAATAATATTACATTATCTTGCAAGAGAAATGATAAAAGATGAATGTTCAAACACTTTCTTGACACTGCATGTGACTGGATAAGAACAAATAGGTCTAAATAATGTTTGGGGATGCTTAACCTAGCAAGAGCTCTTGGCTGGATAAGGTGGATCTTAAGATCCCGCACATACATACATACATACATACATATATAAGCAAGTTAGTAAATTATCGAGTAGAGAACCTAAATAAGTGTTGTTAAAGTATGTTAAGTATGAAAGTTGTATATTAAATGGCTGAAACCAATACGGAATTTGATATAAGTGGGGTGAGGTGAGCGTATCGTAACCGAGTGAGAATTAAATAATAAATTTTGGGGAATTTCTCAAATAAAATTGAACGAAAAGTAGTAGCTAGCGGACTAGACTGATCGAGAGAGTTGTTTTTGGTTTAAGAAAGAAATGAAAATAACCATCATTTCGCGCTCGGTCCCCTCGATCCCCACCAGAGCCGATAGCTAGCTGGCATATATTGGTGCATCCGATGGGCAAGATGTAGCAAGATGTAGTTGCAAAGAATGTGACTAATGCCGCAGAGCAGCAGATCGAATCATAACTAAGAATCAAAAAGTTCAGAATGCAGTGAAACATTGCCAACTGGGAAATTACTTCCGTTTTGGGGAATGCAGAAGTGTGCCCATAAATTATAGCAAATCGATGAAGGAAAGAAGAAGAAAGAACAATACGCAGCAATAATACGCAAGAGCCAACAACAACAACCAACAACAAGAACAACAGCAAGAATTCGAGCGTCTGCGCAAGCACTTCTTGCTCCGAATGCGAGCTTTCTCTCGTGTGGGTGGGCTGAGTGCGTAGTGCGAGTGCGACTCATGGGACGGGCACGAGTTCGTTCTGATTGCGCTGAGAGCGTGTCGCGTCGGAAGCGTGCGCGCGTGTGGTCGCTCTGCTATGATTGGCTGGAGGTCGCAAAATGACTGATGACGACACTTGCCACCGCTGCTGCTGCTGCTGCTGCTGCTGCTGCTCCAGCTACATTAATATGGCTGCAATTCAAAAAACATTTCATATAAATAAGTCACAGATCTTGAAAAGTTCACTAGTGTCGATCGTCTCAACCAACGCGCAGCAACCTGCAAGCAATCGAAAAGCGTAACAAAAAATAAATCAAACTCTAAGATTCCTGGCAATATTTGTTTAAAAAAAATATTTCTGTAATAACTGTGCGCGCATCAAATGACAGCAACAACAAAAACTGCAATGCCAACAACAACATCAACAGGAATGTTGAACACACGCCAAAGTCAGGACAGAGTGTCCTGCGCGAGTCCAGTGTCCTGTTGCAGTCGACTTGTGGCCCAACAGAGCAAAAGGGCAGTAGCCTGCACACGCCTCGGCGCCCAACAGTCTGGCAGTCTCACATGTAAGTTTGTGCAAACACTGAGTGTAAACGCTGAATCAGCCTGACTGTGGCATGCGCCATGATTGCATCAGTTTCACAATGTGTGATAATATTACATTAAATATATCCACGTTACGGCAAACGACCTGCTTACACATTTGCTGCAATTATAATTAGATTGCAATAGACGGCAGTCAGTGCACACATTACTTTTTCGTAGAAGAAGAAGTGTGTGCACGCGTCCAACTAGTGCATCCAATTAGCAAATAAAGTTTACCACAAAAAATAACACGCAACAAATCGAGCATTTGCTGGTTATAGATTGAGGTTTTCAAATCATGCAAAGCATATCCTCAACTTGAGCATCGACGATAATTGAGTGTTTGTTACATTGTTACTTGCAGGCACTAGCAACTTTCGGCGGCTTGCAACAGTGCTGATCATACTCACAACCTGCTATTTACCGAGCACAGCGGCGTTACCAGTGCGAAAGGAGCAAGGCACGGTGTTCAACTGCACAACTCCGAATGCAAACGTCACGCCAGCGGAATTGGAAAGCAGCAAAAACATTTCTCTTTCCATTAAAAGGCTGGTGAAAAATTATGTAAGTTTTCGCACAGTCCCAAAATGAAATGAGGGCTCCCCTCTTGCCAGCTAACCAACTAATACCAATCTACGCTCCTCTCTTTCTTCTCAGGTATTAAATACTACAAACAATACTATGGAGGAGGCTCGGACCACTTATGCCCTTTTTGGTGTGGCGCTTCAATATCCGCTCCAGCATTTAGTCAGGAAGGCGCGCAGCGATTCATTCTTCAATGGAACCTTAGAGGATGATATGGTCAATATGGAACAGATTTTCGAGTCTCTGACGAAGATGTTCTTCCTAGTCCAATATATAGAGACAAACGCTCCCGTGGATAGGAAAGTCTATCGTGATCTTAGGGTCAAGCTGGGGCATTTCAAGCAAATTGTCATCGATTTGGGTGCATGCAAATATGAGTACAAGTATGCGCATGACGTCTCAGCCATAGAAGTGAAACAAAGAACGCTTGTTGCCATTGATGCCTACTGGCTGACCAACGTCAGCATGTACTATTTGGCTCTGCAAAACCGCCATCACTAATCTCTCCACTGTTCCCGTGTCGAGCTGAAAATGCCAAAGAAGATGAAATTAGAATACCAAAAACTAAAAAAATATTTCTAAACTTTAGTTGTAACGCATAGCTGCATTGGTTTTTCATGCGTATATGTTAGGTGTTTTTACCAATTAAGCATTTTACTGTGCTACATACTAATACTAATAGCTTAAATTTTTATTTTGTATTTTAGACCTCCGAATAAGTCGCGTAATACACACATCGATTCCACAACTATCATTCTCATATTTATAAACGCTGTTTGAACCTGTGCACTCGGACTCATAACTACATCAGGTTATGGGTCCAAAGTCCAATAGAATTAAATATCTTAAATTATGTTTTAAATTATGTTCTTTAATAATATTATTTAATAACATCGTTTTTTTTTCTCTGTTGTAAGCCTTCAATGTGATCACTAATACAATTAGAGATATTCTGAATAAATGCAAACTTAATCTGTACTTTGAAAACTTGACTTTAGTCTGTAGTTGCGCCACTGCACCCAATTCCACTCTAAGATCGGTTGTAATCTGTTGCAAATGTAACCATAACATATACAATGCAACGATCTGACAACTCTGAAAATTAACTGCAAAAATGAACTGAACATGAAGTGCAGAAAACGATGAGCTTTCGCTAAACGCGTTTTTTCGCGGCATTTTCTGCCGATGAAAAAAATGGCTTGTGGTACCTCTAGTGGTTGCACGGCACACATGAGTTCAAATAACAACATGTTCACCGATATTGCAAAAGTCGAAAAGACTTTGCATTTGGCAATCAATAAGACCACACGGATTAGTGGCATTGGTAAGCCAGATTTATTGGAAGCTTTTAAAGATAAGAAGATTAAGGTACTTCAGTCAGATAACGGGACTTAGTACTGCAACAAAGAGTTCGACAAGTACATGGAGGTCAACGGAATCCAGAGACGCCTCACAACACCGCACACGCCACAGCAGAATGGCTTGGCAGAAAGAAAGAACCGAACCCTGGTCGATATGGCACGCTGTATGTTGAAGCAATCTGGTGCGCCTCCATCCTTTTGGTCAGATGTCAAGTTTTTTAATGTTACAGGTTTCAAAATCGAGTACGCTGAGTTCTACGACTGGGATCAGAGCTCAAACGGAGATATTGGCATCAATATCACGAGTAAACATTGTGATGGATCTATCAGCGACGATAACAGTTCACTTGAGCGACCCATGCAGAAGCCAGTTGAGGAGCAGCGTGGCAGAGGGCGTCCCAAGGTCTAGAGGACCGGCAAGCGTGGTAGCAGAGCAGCTCAAGCGAGACATTCGAGGAATGCGAAATGGCATTCATGGCTGCGACAGATGATCCAACTACACCGGAAGAGGCGAAAAGCCACGAGGACAGCGTCAGTTGGACAAAGGCAATTGAAGATGAATTTCTTGCGGAGATACACAACGGAACATGGGAGATGGTGGAACGCCCTAAGGTTCGGAAGATCTTAGGTAATAAAATGGTGTTTCGGTCAAAAGACAATGGTACCGTTTCACGATTCACATCAGTCCGACTTTTGGTGGCCATGGCAGCGGAACTTGATATGGAGATACATCAAATCACATCCCACCTGGAAGTCGGAATCGGGCAAATCAATTGGAACGAAACAGGATTCACCTCGAGCAGAGTACTCGCAGGCAATAGCGGAATGGTGTGCGACGCTGTCATCAATAAGAAGCCCTGTTTGTTTATTGAAGAAAACACTATATGGATTACGCCAGTCCGGTTTGCGTTGGTATTGTAGACTCACGACGAAGCTACAAGAGGTTGGATAAGAGCCCACGAAGCAGGACCCATGTCTGTTTGTCAAGCGGCAGGAGAAGAAGAGTCTCCTGGTGTCCACATACGTAGATGATATGCTGTTGGCGTCGAATCATCTGGATTGGTTGCAGCAGACCAATGAAGTCCTCGGAAACGCATTTGAGATGAAAAATCTCTTCAGTCACAACTCGTCCAGATATTGCGTACGCCATAAATTTCATGAGTCAGCTTAACTCATGTTACAATGTTGAACACTGAAAGACGGCGAAGCGCATTCTTCGGTATCTAAGCGGTACCAAACAACTGGGCCTGTACGGAGTCATCGATGCTGACTGGGGCGTAAATTTGACCAACAGGCGATCATATTCTGGACAAGCGTTTATGTTAGCAGGTGCCGCTATAAGTTGGGAGGCACGGAAACAACGCACCGTCGCTTTGTCAAGCACAGAGTCTGAATACTTGGCAATGAGAGAAGCAACCAAGGAGGCATTATACTTAAAGGCCATACTCAATCGAATTGGCAGAAGATGTGATTCGGTTCAGCTCCTAAACGACAACCAAAGCGCTCAAAAAATGGTTAAAGGTTTCATTCAACAGAAGCACCAGAGTGGCGACATCCAAGTTGACTATATGCAGACGGAGCAAATGCCAGCAGATGTCCTAACGAAGGGTCTAAGCAGTGCCAAGCAGCACGGTTTCATATCTTCATTGGGTGTCACCAGCATTTAAGATTAACACGATTGTGACTTTGAGAGTTCGTGTTGCAAATGTAACCATAATATATACAATGTAACAGTCTGGCAACTCTGTGTATGTAATATAACAATCTGGCAACTCTGATCTTATGTCACATTTAATTTCATCATAACGCGCAAATGTTCTTCGTTTTCGACCGCAGAATCATACCCCATAAATCAATAAGTATGCGGACTTAATTTATTTATATTATAATTATATTTATTTATTTTTGCGGTAATTCTCAAATTGCATCACAATTTTTCAGGCTTTATACTTAATTTTAAGAAGCTGTGCACCAGGAAGAAAAATTGGCTTAAATTTTAAAACTTTGCATACCTTCAAGATGAACTCATCTTATTGCTCTGAAAGCATATTTCGTAAAAAACACGGTTTATCTAAATCACAAATATTTTAATTTCAAATACGTTTTTCTCAGTGTACATGCTGTGCGATTTCTATGGCCGCTGGATATTGAGTTGCGTCAACGCCGGCGCCATTGGCTTAGAAAAACAATAATTTACCGTTGCGCTCAACACACACTTTGCTGGCTTCACAAGCCTGGGCATCCTGTGCTGTGCAGTATGTGTGTGTGTGCGTGTGTGTATTTGGTAATCGGTAATCGAATCCATCTGCGGTTGGTAGCTGCGCGTGGCAATGGCGTTGCCAGTCAGGCAGTCAGCCAGTTAGCCAGTTAGCCAGAGGCAGTTAACTAAATCGTTGCCATCACTGCTGGATTTGTTTTGCCAAATACCATCACTTGGCCCACACTCGCTATCTGTCTGTTCGAGCTAACTGTTTACCCAAGCGCGTGCCGATTGAATCAGCAGCGACAGCGCCGCCAACGTAGGCAGCAGCGTTTTTATGAATGAATTCAACCAGCCGCGACTGCAATGTGTCAACAGCAGCGCTGTCGACAGCGGCAGCGACAGCGACAGAGAGACAACAGGTGAGCGCATAACATAAATGTGAACACACAAATCAGGTTATTTGCGCTCTTGCGCTCACCCATACTCATACCCATACTCTCTCGCTTGGCAAGCTATTGCACTCGGAGAGCGAGAAAGATGGAGAGAGAGAGAGAGAGAGAGAGAGCAGCCGAGTGAGCGCGTTCCGTAAGTTGGGATTGGTTGGCTGGCTGCCAGTTTGTTTATCATCTGAGCGCAATTCAAGTGTCTATGCACCAATAAGCAAAGCGACTCACACAAACACAGATGTACATAGCAAGACACACATACACACACACTCAGGCACTCTAGCTCTCCCTCTCCCTCGCTCTCGCTCTCGCTCTCGCTCTCTCTCTCTCCCTCTTTCTCTCGCTGTCAATGCGCTGGTTTATGATGCCGCCCCAAAATGCTGGCTTCTCAACATAAGCGAGCTGACTCAAGCATTATTTTTATTGGAATTGAGCTGGGAATTTCAATGCGACAAATTTGTACGCTTTTGTGCGGGCACAAAAATAACACTAAAAATATATTTATATGGTATTTGACTCTGGTGGATTTTCCACCGTTGGTAATACCCCATTCTCCTTGGGGAGCAGCGTTGAAATCCAGAGCGTAGACTTTATTTGCAAATGCGTCAAACGTCTTGTCAAATATTATCGAAATTTCTCGATATACTATATGTCGACAATTTTCAACATAGACCTAAATATGTCCATAATATTTCTTATTCTTTGTTTTGCACATAATAAGAGCTTAAATGGTATTAAAAAGCTGAAATGGTATTAAAAAGTGCAAACGAAATGAAATAGTTAACAAAAAATTGCATTAATTAAAGGTTGACAGGCCACATCGGACTTATGGGTATTATTATGAAACCCGTAGACAGCAACAGCTGGATGCACGAGTTCTACCTCAAATATTATTCGTCTTGCGGCACCTTAGATAACAGCTAGTCTGTCCATTATCTGACATAAGTGAGTAGTAATGACGAGAGAAATCTTTGCAATATAAATGCAGCTCTCGAGCATTTTTAAAAAATAATCACTTAAAAGTGACCGACTGATCTTTACCTCCTTCATTCAGGCAATTGAGATAATATCAGGCTCATCATCCATGACCGATGCCAATTGCAACGCTAATTTGGCAAATCAAACAGCAGCGGTAATAACAACAGACAGAAACAATCCAATCGGCTAACTAACCGTTGCAATCCATCCTCGGACGGGGCACCTGAAAGATGCCCGCTATGTGAGAATTGCAGTAAAAATCATGATAAACGAAACGATTTTACGCATAATCAAAACAGCACTGGCCTCTAAAATCTCACACCTCAGTGCAGTTGTTGCACACCCACAAAAACACACACAACACAACACAACACCGGGCAGGACTACATAGAAGAGGAAGGCTGACGCTGAGGGTTGTGTTCGGGTTCGGTTTTGGTTTCGGTTACCGATTCGGTCGGTCTCTATGTGCGACAGGAGCTAAGCAGCGTGTAATGATTATACCCTATAATAGCACACGTAATGGGTACATCAGTGCATATCCAACAACTCTTTACCTTATCGCTTATCCACATGTTTTGCAAGCTCTGAGCAGAACTAGCTATTATGCATGCAGCAACTGAAATATACTGTATTAGAAATAATCTGAAAAAATTCTGGAGATAATTCAGAAAAATATGAAATAAGAAAACAATGTAAAAAGTAACAATTATAGCTTTTAAATTAATCTAAAATAAAAATTATAATCTAAATATATATATCTCTTTTGAGACTGCGAAAGAAATGCGAAATCAAATGAATTCTGTGAAATAAAATGGAAAACTTAAATATGTCTGCCATTTATAGGGTAAACATTAGTCGATGTTTTGGCAGTGAGGGAGAGCTCGGTTAACCAACCACTGGTCTGCCCCGGCCGGTACCCGGTACGAGGTCGAAGGTGTTCGCCGCTTGGCGTTAGCTGTGGCAATTTAAGCGTATCCTTTCGATTAGATACGGCCGGTAAAGAAAGGAAAATTACAGCATGACTGCGGATCGGGGACCGCACACAACAACTCAATTTTGTAGCAAAATATTTTGTTGTCCAGAACGAATCGCAAGTAAAACATTTGTGTGAGCGACTGTGGCGAGGTCAGCACTGGGAATGGGAATGGGAATTGGAATGCGAATGGGACTGAAACTATGACTGTCGGTGGCAGCCGACGCATCGGGTCCTTTGCACGGGGCGTCCTGCCGAGCCTGCGCACTCCCTGTATGCAGACAGCAGCAGCAGGAGCTCATCAATGCAATAATCGTGTTTGTTGTCCATGTAGATGAAGTTGTTTGGTGCGAATTGGACAGTTGCATTTAAAGATACGAGCAAAGATACAGATACGCACACAGATACCCAAGGGATGGGCATACAAAGGACACTGCCATATTGATATATGTGCCTCGCAGCGAGTCCAGGTCCTGTGTGTGTCCTCAGTGTGGCGTGCGGCAAAAATCAAGGCGAGTATCCCCGCTGCGCGACACGACTGCTTCCTGCTGCTGCTGTTGCTGTTGCTGAGGAGTCTGAATCTGAGACGGCCTAGGCCAACAATTGCACTTACGGTTAGACGCAGTACTCTGGGCCCGGTCGATGGCGGCTCCCGGCCAGTCCAAAGCCCACGACCCGTACACAGCTGTCCGGGCTAAACAATGTGGCCATAATTTTGTAGCAGAGTCACACAAAACAAAACCAAACAAAACAGCAACTAAATTTAATTAGCTCGTCAATTGTCCCACTTCGATGGCAGGCATAGAATTGAGCGAGCTGCGAATTGGCGAGATACTCGATGGGGCAGGCACCCTTATTGCCCAGGTCAGTTATTTATTGACCGACCGACCGACAGACCGCCCAGCAATTGAGACCAGGTACTCCAGGCACAAGTAGGCGCTGATCATGGGGCGTTCGTTCCATATATGTATAGGATATAGGTAACAAGAAGATTTAGCTAATCATAAAATTACAAGCTGACCTGCTACTGCTGTTGCTGCTCTTGCAGCTGATTGCAGCTGAGGATGTGCCAAAAACAGATGGCTGGCTTATTTCCAGCCGTCTCTCTCTCACTATATACATATATATATGCATATATCAGATAATGAAGTATAAATATGCAAAGCGCGTGCTAGATCAATCAGTGCGCTCAAAGTGCTTGATTCGTAAGAGTGAACATGGCACGGATCGAATAACAACAAATCATTAGCAACATTTGACAGTTTTCTGAATTATTGTTGTAATTTGAAACTCCATAGCTGCCTGGATGAACGCTGTGATTCTCTCCCAGAAGACTAATGCAAATGGGATTTGCATTATCTCGGAGCATATACCAATTAAAAAGCCTCAACCTAGGAGAGGCGAGGTATATTTAAAGTATGTTGGTTAAAGTTTACTTTGATTAATTAATTTCCTTTTTATTTATATTATTCAATTAATTAATTTCCTTTTTATTATGTTTATTATATGGTTTATTTTAGATTTGTGGCATTTTCAGCTGGAACACTGATCAATTTGGTCTTATTATAATGGAAGCTTGAATTAGTTCTAATATTTTCCAACTATAGAATTATATATATTGAAAGTATTGGGAATTATTGAAAGGCGATCTAAAAATTATAAATTTGATATTATTGTTCGCTCAGTGAAAAAATTTCACTGAATTTATTATACTGAAAGAAAATTTGTAGAACGTTCTGGTAATCTAAAAGCCAAGGTTTGCATTTCTTAATTTCAGGTTGCATTTTTCTAGGTGTGGAAGGGTCCTTATTATTATTAAACACATTTTTTTTAACATTTTATATATTAATCACTTATATTATTAACTGTACATATGCTTATGAAATCATCTAAATATAAAAAAAAGTTACCCAAACTTATATTCGAGAAGTTTGTAAATAATAAAGATCAACATATATTATATGGAAGAATTACAGCCAATGAAAACAAAGTAAGCATACTTTCCGGCGTAGAGGATATCGATGATATATCGATCTGAAGTCAGGCTTATTAACAGGTAAGTGAGTTTTTAGCCCAGCTCAATTGGCAAACCAAGGTCGTCGGGGGAACAGCTGATAAGTGCTCGAGATGCAAAGAAAGCTAGCAATCGACTGACAGAGAGAGGGAAATATGCAGCAAAAGAAACGGAAAGAGATGCATGGAGAAAGAGAGAGAGAGAGAGAGGGAGACAGGCAGCTGTTGCCTTGGGGCAGGCGTATGGCCTCCGCACCGCTCAGGTAGATTTCTATGAGTGCACTTTGAGTGAAATCTTTTCATTGGATAAGTGGCAAATGAGCCTGGTGCCTATCAACACAGCGATGGCGACACACTCGCACACACACACAAACACACACACGCCCGGACAGGGACCGGCTTAAACAGTGCTCGACTAGCTGGTTGGTCTGCCTTGCGTTGGCGTTCGTCGTTGGTCAAAACGAGCATATTGGATGTGAGTGCAAGAAGTGTGTGCCTGAGTGTGTGCCTGCGTGTGCGCCTGTGTGTGTGTGTGTAGGATGCATATCAGGTAAACCGAATAGAGCGGGGCAGGCCCAGTCAAACACTCGATCAGGCCTGACAGGCAGGCACACAAATGGACATGGACGTTCAGGCAGCGCTGCCTCACTCACACACACACACACCCATAGAAATTCAGAATCAGAGGCCCGACTCTGCCCTGGCTTGGCCTGGCCTGGCCTGGCCTGGTCTTCAGTCTTTTTTTCTTTAACGTACCGTTCGTTTTTCACATGGTCTTTTCGCTCTGTCTCCGACTGACGTCGCGCGGTCGCTTCGGTTTCGGTTATCGTGTCTCTGGTGTGGTGCCTTGTCTGTTGCTGCCGCTGCTGCTGCTGCCGCTGCTGTCGCTGTCGCCGTTGCTGCGGCTGCCGTTTCTGTCTCTGCTGCTCAACAAAGAAAGCTGGTCGAATTCAGCGCAACTTTTGGCTCAGTTCGGTTTTGTGCCTGGACGTGAACAGTAGTGCTCGGCAGAAGTGTTCTTCAAACTCAAAGAAACAGAGATAACAACAGCAGCTCACCATCATCAGCAACTGAATATGCAATTCTGACAAAAAAAGACTAAAACAGAATACAACATTCATATTTGTTGCAAGTTTCTCAATCAATTTTTTTTTTGTTCGTGTATTTAATCCAAGTGCAACACAATTAATTAAATTAAAACCAACAACAACAACAGCAGCAGCGAACCAAAAAGAGGATTAATCTGCAAATTGTTAATAACAATTTCAGCTGACGAACTTTTCATCGATAATGCGGTGTGTGTATTAGTTTTGTTTTGAAATGATCTCTTTTTTTTTCAAAAAAGTAGATCAATTTTAATTTTATATTTTTTTAAATCATTTTTTTAACGTAATCCTTTCATTGAAAAAAAAAGCGATCAATTGAGAACTGCGCATGCGCAGAGTTTAATCCTTTGAACACCCAATTTTTTGAAGTTTGAGTTTTTGTAATATTTTTGAAATAACTCGATCTTGATCGTTTCGAAATTCCATTCAAGGTACAAATTTTCAAATTGAATCACTTGCTCAAAATTCAAAACTCGAAAATAAAAAAAAAGGAAAAAGAAATTGAAAACAAATAGGCGGTTCATTTGAACGCACAAAAATATGTTCCAGGATCCAACATTTCTGAGGTCCAAGCAAGTTGCATTTGTGTTGCACGTAACTCTTTGACCGAATCAAGTCCGGATCGATATTAGAATCCATCGCCGAGAAGAATCACTTGCCATGTTAATCACTTGATAGTCATTGTGTGTGTGTTTATTTTATTTTCTCTTTCTGTTTTTTTTTGCTTCCGAATTACTGTTTCAATCCGTTTTTTGACAAAACTCTTTTTTGGCCCATTGAACACTCACGATCAAAAATCGCAAGCAAAAAATTCCGCATAATACTAAATCATACCAAAATTCGAAATCGCAATAACATATAAATATCGTTATATATATATATATCCATCGGACAGTTGGTTGCCATTGCGCTGCAACCAAAGTTAAAGGCAACAAGACGGCAGCGCCAACGGCAACAACAAGGACACGGACGCCAGCGACGGCAGGGATAAGGGCAAGGACAACGCATATTGCGCGGCAGGACAATGCGGATATGTGGTCCACTCTGCTGTTGCCACTGCTGCTGCTCCATTTCATCCAGCTGCATGCCACGGTCGCCATGGCCACAGCCAGCGGGGGCCTCACCGTAATCGAGGGCGCCAGCACAAGCAGCAGCAGCACCACCACCACCAGCTCCACCACCGCCACAATTAGCAGTCGACACAGCAGCAGCATCGGCAACATGGCTCTCGCCACATCAGGCGCTGTTCCCGCTCTCAATCAACGGAAGCGACATCGCAAGCGCAACAGCAACTGGTACGATTATCGCAACTACAGCGAGAACAACACGGCTGTCGAGTGGATGAATCCTTGCGGCGGCTCCTACTACACACCCTCAGCCACTGAGAGTCGGCGCGCCCAGCGGCCCAAGCAGGTAAGCAATACTTAATTAAGGCTCTCCCCCTGGCTAATTAACTGAGCTTTCCTTGTTTCTTGTTTTTGTTGTGTTCTCACTTAGATCTTCAATCAGTTGAAGCGTGCCGCTGGCACGGAATACCGTGAGCTGAATAGCACCCAGGACCACAAGGGCATCGATATTGGGGACATGCAGGTGTGGTCGCTTCACAAATACAACTACAAATTTCTGCCCAAGTTGAAGCCCAATTCAACGGTAAGTTAACAATTAACACACAATTATGCATATTTCTCTCTCTCTCTCTCGATCTTTCTCGCTCTTTCTGTCTTGCTGCTGTTGCTAACAAGGTCCGCTTGCGGCATTTTTTATTATGTTTCTTCGTTCACAGATCGCCTTGAAGCGCTGGTATCGCAACATGCAAACGTATGTGGCAAGCTTTGCGTATTTGCGGCGCGTGCAAATCAACTGGGATAGGCAGAATCTGAAGCGGGAGTCCGCCATCGCCAAAGAGCTGAAGAGGCTGTTGCTCAGCTCGCGCAGCATGCTCTGCGAGCTGGAGACGGCCGTAAATCGCACATATCCGATGCCGTTGACGCTCGGCGTTTCGGCCAAGCAGCGACGCCAGCCGCAACTGCCACAAATCTCGCGAAATGACATGAACAGGCGGCTCAAGTTGCGTAGCAAGATGCGACCAGCAGCAGCAGCAGCAGCAGCAGCAGCAGCGACAACAACTGAAGCAGCATCGGTGGCAGCAACGGCAATCGGTGAGGCAGATCCGATGGATATGCGCTTTGTGAAGCATCATTACTATGAGTTTCTGCGCACCATGTGGCAGCTACTGCGACGCGACAGCAAACGCGAGCGCCAGCAGCGACGTCAGAAACGCCAGCGACGTCAGCAGCGTCAGCGAGAGCAGCAACAGCAATCGTCGTTGCCAGTCTACCAAGAGCAAGAACAGCAGCAACAGCAGCGACATCGTCAGCGCCAATGGCAGCAACAGCATCAGCGTCAGCGTCAGCAAGTGGGGCAACAACAGCGATTGCGTCAATCGCTTGACGGTGCTGGCAATCGCAACGAATTCAACGAGGTGTCCAAGCCGTTGCCCCTCGGTGTTGCAGCGGCCGCTGGCGGGCGACGTGGCAAGCGACAGCAGCCGCACTCAGCAGCAGCAGCAGCCAATCAGCGACAACTTCGCCGCGTGCTGCGCACGTGAAATAACTGCATAATAATACATTATGTACAATATTCATTCGAACCACAAACCTTAACGATCGACTAGTTTAATTAAATTACTTAATGCAGCTATTGCAGAACAAGTTTGGTCAGCTTTCTCCCTTTCTCCCTCCCTCATTGTCTGTCTCTCTCTCTCTGCCTATCTTTGCCCATGCTTAAGTATTATTGTATTGTATTAGTTATATGCCTAACAGTTATTTATTTATTGAAAACCAACAGCAACAGCAACAGCAAACACGCAACATCAAAATCATGGCTAATTAAATTATCTATTTCATAGCCCTAAGCGATTAAATTACATCTAAGCTCAACAAACAACATACAACATACAACAAACAACAACCAACACACAACACAAAACACTCTTCAGCATCAGCTCAGCAGTTGCCGTTCTAGTCACATAAGAGCAACCGTAGCATTCAGCACTTAACATTCAACAATCAACAATCAACATGCAACATTCAACATTCAACATGCAACATTCAACATGCAACATCCAACTGCAACATCCAACATACTTTTACCAATACTACATTCCTATACGTAACATTCCTAGCTATATATCTAGATATATTTGGCATCCAAACCAGCTCAAAAGTATTACAAAATGTTTTCTCAACCTAATATTTATATGCTAAATATTTTTTTTTATATATATTATTTTTGGTTTAGTTTGTAGCTTAAATGATTTATATATTTATATATACCTTATATACATATTTAGTATGCGTAGTGTGCTTAATTCTTTTTTTTTTTTTGATTAGCTTTTAGGTTATGTTGAACTGTGATATAGTCTCGAGTGTTAATCGCAAAATGCTTACCTAGTTTGTACCTTTATTTGAATACGAAATTGTAAAAAATAAGTTAAAGCAACACACACACATTCACCTTTTTTTTATATAACACACACACACACACACACATATATATATATATATATATATGTATATGTATATATAGAAGCATGATTTGATAAGCAAACAATAAATGCAAATATTGAAAAATACAATCCGAAATTGATTTTCTTTCTGCAAGCAAAAATAAAAAAAAAAAATAAAAAAATTTATTTTTGCATTGAATTTCAGCATAGATTATGCATATATGTATGTATATATATATATATGATTTGATATTTGACTACTCTCTGGATTCTAAGGACCAACTGTACTTAATACAAAATAAATATGCATCATAAAAAATAATTTGTTTGAAAATTTGACTATTTTATTTATAAAATTTGAGACTTAAAAAAATCATTTGACATCTAGAAGTTTTCCTCAACTCTTCAATACAGTCTGATGGAAATTTTCGAACGCATTCGAAACTTCTCGATTCGTCTGGAACTTGGCTTCATAACTAGTTTGTCAGTTCATTTGTTGATAGCTCCGCAGCCCAAAATGGCAGCAATGCAAACCACTTCTTTTTGTAGTCTAGCTGCCCATTTTTTATTCGCCTTAGCTCTTTTATGATCGGGCAGTTGTCTGTGCGTGTAGCGCCCTTTTGATATTTATGTGGGGTCCACTGATCGTTTTGTCTTTATGGCTGCAGTGCATCCAGCGAGCTGAGCAGCGGGTCGCCTTGCACCCGCCTCTCAATTGTTAGTTTTATGATCTTTGGCAGCGGCGTCAAACTATTAGCACGCGCACCAGCCAAGAACTGACCATCAGCAGCTGCATGGAGTCAGCTTGAGAGGAGCCTCCACCTGCCCATCACCTCTGCCTGTCCCTATGTGCATTGCACATTGGCGAGCAGGTGAGCTCAATGATACCGTCATCGGCATCGGCATCGGTATTGGCCTTGAGCCATTGTCGTCAGCATCTCATCAATGAGCTGTTGATTGCCGCCCAAATCTTGGCTTACAGCTTATAGTTTCTGATCTGAGCCAACTAACTCAATGAACTTTGGCCCGAGTGGGATGAGCTGCCTTTTAGCTGGGCTAAGTAGCCCACAAGGTAAGTGCACTTGTTGCTGGCTAAGCTCCTGGCTATATACATATATATATATATATATATATATAATACTCGAAATCCTTTACATTGTTTTAAGCGGATTTATGCAAATTTACTTTTTAATACCTTGGCTTATTGAGCCTAGTATTGAGCCAAGCTTCGTTTAGGGCGCTTAGTGGCACCTCTGAGCCAAAGATCCTTAGCAAGGATTAGCGCAAGCAAAGCGGAAGCTGTCTATCGAGTGAGCAGCTAGAAATTACAGTCTACAGTGCACTGCAACCATGTTCTGCTGACCAGGGCCAAGTGTTGACACGCAAATGGATTACAGACCGGACCTGCAACAGACAGACAGCAACGGCAACAAGCGGCCTGCCAGCAACAGAAGCAACAAAAATATTTGAATATTATGATGCTGCCGCTGTGGCTAAGCCGTTTATTGATTGCAATCGAGCAGGCCAGGAAGCTGACCGTGTTAGTTAAGCCTGGCCAAGCGCAAGAGGGCCTAAGCCGACCTGTGCTCAGTGTCAAGTGTCCCCGTTGCCCGTTGCTGGCCCAAAAGGGTCTCCTTGTCTAAAGTAGGTGTTGTTATGTTTTTAGCTGTCATAAATATTATAAAACTTGGTAAATATTTAAACAGCGTGCACAATAAAGGCAAATGGCAGAGGCTCACTCGGGTTCGGGTTTGGGTTCGAGTTTGTGTTCGAGTTGTAGTCTTCGTCTGCGACTCCTTGCTGCCCCCGGGCTCTATTGTCCTTGCCTGCCCATAACGGTGGTTTCTTTGCGGCTGCAAGGGAATAAGAGAGCGAGAGAGGCAGAGAGACTGCGAGACTGAGAGAGAAAGAATGCGCAATAGAGTAATATTTTACCTGTGTGCGTGTGTTTGTTTTACTTACTTTTGAAATTTGAATATGGTCAGGGCCATGGCTAAAGATTAACAACATTTAATAACCCATCATTTTTCGGGCCATTTTGGCTCGTCCTGGTCCTGTTCTGTTCCGTTCCGTTCGGTTCGGTTCGCTTCGGTTTGGTTCGGTGCCTTTGTGCACAATTTTTAGTGCAGATAACTGCATTTTGTGTCTTGGCCATCCTTTGTTCTCCCAAATGTCTCTATCTCTGTTGCAGTTGCAGTTTCGGCCACTTTTTGCTTTTGTCCTTTCTATTTTACAATTTCTTTTTATTTTCATTTTATTCTGTTTTCTTTTTTTTATTGTTTTGCTGCAGTTAGCATTTCCCAGAAACTTGAACACCGCCTTGGCCCGTAATGATATTAAGAGCGGGACGACATGAGATGGGCGCATCAGTTGAACAGAGATAGCCTGCGAGCCTGGTGGCAAACAGCAATTTGCTCAGTCGCCTGGCGAGTGGCAAATCAATTATCAGCTTTTCTCCGACAAACGATCAATTCGAAAATCAATCCATAATTTGTAAGCACACATTAAGTGAAATTTCAATTTTTACGCCAAATTTCCGTCAATTATATCAATGATCATTAGCAGGGCTAATGTTATTATTTGGATTATTTATCAAGAACTACTTTATAAGCCATCATTTAATTGAAATACGATTCCCGAAACACTTAGCATATGCCATAATAAACATTTTTTATGGAGAAATTGAATTTTCCCTTGCC
Source organism: Drosophila imparisetae (assembly GCA_035042265.1). Taxonomy (NCBI): domain Eukaryota; kingdom Metazoa; phylum Arthropoda; class Insecta; order Diptera; family Drosophilidae; genus Drosophila; species Drosophila imparisetae. The sequence continues at coordinate 2,110,354 of JAWNLP010000147.1, forward strand.
TTGACCAGTTTCAATTAGTTCGAAATCGATTTGTTTACGAGCTGCTTCAATTCATTTACAGTTCGTATTTTGTTTATCAATGTGCCCCAAACAGTGGCAGTAGCTGTTATATAGAGAAATAGCTTTGTTTCCTCAACAATAATCATAAATATGAATTTTCGGCTTCTGGGAGGTATCTGCTAGTCGAGCAGCTGCCATTAAGTATTGCCCGGCATTCATTTGATTGACCGTCGTGACGCAGCTATGATTATTAATGCTTTTTTTAGAGTCGAGTATCAGGCTAGATTTTTGCGTCAGCTTCGCTTATCAGCAATACAATAACGTAATAATGAATTATTGGTATAAGCGTGTGCGTTTTTTATGTTGCTGTTTTGTTCTACACCATATTATGAATAAGCTGAGTTTTTGAACGTCAGCTTTTGCGCTGACTCCGGTCCGGAGTTGGGCATGTAGCTAATGAAACTTCTCTAATTACATAATATCTGTGTGTGTGTGGTTATTTGTTGTTGTTGTTGTTGTTATTTTTTGCTTTTGGTTTTATTAACACACATTTTTATGATCGTTTATGTAATTTCATAGAGTGCGGTCACATAAATCAGAAAGCGAGTTCTCATTTAACAGTCGAAGCTTGGGAGCTTGGAGCTTGGAGCTCGCAGCTTGGGGATAGGGGGCTCGGGGCTCAGGGCTGGGGTCTCGCTGACAGGCAGACCTAACAAATTTTGCGTATGACTTAATAAACATGTCGTTGAACTGTCGCCAGCAGCACTTTGGTTAAGTTTATGGCGTAGACGCGCCTGCGTAGAAGCCAATGTGCTTGTTGCTGTTGCTCTTGTTGTTACTGGGCATTTAAGCACCTCAAAACACTTTTTAATTGTTCAAAATTGTTTTTTGTTTTTTTTTTTTTTGGTTTTTCTTTTTTAACCGTGCACATTGAACTTGAGCCGACAGCGAAAATAAAAGCAAACCAGCAACAGCGCGAGCACAAAAATTTTAATTACCATGAGTAATATTTTATTACACTTTGACACTGAAGGAAAAACTTCACAAGAACAACGGCTAAGGAGTGACAAAAAACAGAAAACAAAAAACAAAAAACAAACAGAAACAATCAGAAATAAAAGAAGAACCGACAAGCAGAGAAAGGCCAGCCAGACAATAACAACGAACTTGTTATGCTCTACAAGTACTTGAACCAGTTCTGCTGCCACATCATAATTTATAGTTAAGGCTCAGCATTGTAACTGTTATTCTATATATACATATATCAGCAAGCTGCAAGTGGAGCATATAGAACTTGTCGCTGATATGGGCAGCTGCGCAAACTTATGCAAACAACTGAAGGTTATTGGCTATTGATAACAATAAAAGAAAACTAAAGGAAAAACTAACCCAATGTGAACTGAAAATCACACAATAAAAAGTGCAACAAATTCGTAAATCTTTGCAGTACTCAGCAACACCAGGCAAAGAGCATAACAACAGCAACAACAACAACAACAACAACAGCAACAGCAACAGCAGTAGCAAAAACAACAACAACGTTGGCAACTAACTTAAGTAGCGGTAGCAACAGGCTACTAACATGTTTATGCTACTTTTATGAGGTGGCAATAAAATCGAACCAAGTACGAAAATAAAAATGAAAAAGGCAAAGGCAAGAGAGATGCGCGCCTCCACTCGCACTCAGCAGTCGGCACTAAGCAGGGCTGCGTTCCTCTCTTTCACACTTAACTGACTGGCTGGCTGACTGACTGGCTGGCTGGCTGGCTGGCTGACTGGCTGGCTGGCTGGCTGACTGGCTGGCAGGATAGCCGCACACACAATGACTTCATCGATTTATAGCGGTCACGAGTGACGACGAGTTGGTCTTGCTCTGGGTTTGCGTTTTGAGTTTTGGGTTTTCGACTGGCAACTGGCAACTGGCAACTGGTAACTGGCAACTAGTAACTGGCAACTGGTAACTTGCAACAGCAACGGCACCGGCACTCTTAGTTTTGCCTTGGTTTTTGGTTTGCACTCGGTTATGGGCGACTTGCGCGGCAATTTTATGATGATATTGTTTTGCATTTTACGCATAGGACTTTTGTTTCTCTCACACGGTTTCGTTTTCATTTCATTTGGCATCGGTGTGTGTGTGTGTGTGTGTGTGTGTGTGCGGTGCGTGGATTAAGCCACGTCTAGGAGCGACACTCAGTACACAGACACGGACCCTGCACCGAAATGCGTATTCCTGGAAGCCAACGCAGCAGCATAACTCGCGACGCCCTCTGCCGCCGCGCCTCAACCTCGGCTGCATTTTATGGTTTGTCGTCATAATCACCAGCACAGCATCTCCTCCAGCACTCAGCGCTCAGCATCGACATCGACATCGTCTTTGTGCCACTGACACACTCAATGCGACGTCATCCTTGTTGCGGCTTCTCCAAGTCTGCCACCCGCTCCATTATTCACACACAACTTGATTTAGAAATTGAAAAACTATTCTTTAATGCCTCGTTTATTATCCGCCAGCAGTGGAAGTATATCTGTATTTCCGCAATTGTTTGTTCTTTTGTTTTATATTTATTTATTAAATATATATTTTTACGTTTATTTATATTAACTTTATTGAGCAAACTTGTCCAAATGTAACTTGGCCAATAATGTTTGCCGCATTTGGGCTCAACTGGTTGTAGTTATCGAGTTACCGTTAACACTTCCGTTATGTTGTTCCTGCCTTGGACTAATTGTTGTTGTTGTTGTTGTTGTTGCAGTTGTTGTTCAGGTGTGCCGTGTAGTCCTGTGTAAGTCCTTTGTGGCAGATGCCGTTGTCAATAGAGCGTAACAAATATCAGGAAATGTCATCATTTTTGTAAAGCAGCATGGAGAATTGAATAGGACCAGGACCAGGCCGGGAAATTGAATTGAAGAAATTGCTGCACACACACACACATACACACACGCAGCATGATCGTGAGCATGAGAGAGGGAGAAAGGGAGAGGAAGGGAGGGAGGGAGGGAGGGTGCGTATGTTCGCACGCAGGACTCGCAGGACCACCGAGCCACACATGGCGCAAGTGTTGGAAAGAGAGTTGCCTGCTATGACACACACACACACACACAAACAAATACACACGTACACACACACAGCTACACGAACACAATCGCAATCACAATCGATACGCATCCACACAAAATGTCACTAACCAGCTGCGCAGTCGCCGTCGACGTCGAACAGCATCTTTCCCTCAATTTCCCCCCTGCTAGTGTTGTTGTTGTTGTTGCCTTTAGCTCGTTTGTTGTATGAGCGTCTTTTCTACTCTTGTCTTGTTTGCATTGTTCTCGCTCAACAGATTTGATCAGTTTTTAATGAACTTCATTCATGTTTGAATGACTTTGATCAGTTCCGCTTTGGCCTCGCCTTTGCCTCTGCCTTTGCCTCTGCCTCTGCCTGTGCCCTTGCCTTAGCCGCTGATGTTGCCTTTGCCCTCCATCTCATCTTTGGCTCTGACAAACAATAGCAAATACACAAACCTTTTAAACGCGTGCGGCGTTTGTCGCTTGCATGTTGTTGTTGTTGTTGCTGTTGCTGTTGGTGTTGTGACAGTGACAAGAAGATGCTGCACGCACAATGTTGTGTCTCTCTCCCTATCTGTGTGTGTGTGTGTGTGTGTGTGGGTGTGGGCCTGTCTCGAATTAGAAAGTCCAAATGGCGCACGGGTCGTATGTGCAATGTGCCTTGATCGGCTAGCCGGCATTCCGTTGTGATCCGTTCAGTCCAGGCTAATCCCGGCAAGCGTTTAAGCCGCTTTGCTCAGCCTCAGCAGACATGTCGACTAAGTCAACCTTCAGTCCGAGCGCATCATATTTATCATCATCATCACGATCTTGATCATGATCATGAGTCAAGATCAACGAGGCGTACAAAATACTTATTTTCACCAAGTGCCGACCGACGACGACGATGGCCCCAAAGAACAACAGCCACGATGAACGCCAACAGTGCCACTTTTAGTTTTGATGTGAGAGCGCGAGAGAGAAGGCGGCTAGAGAGAGAGAAAGAGAGAGAGGCAGGCAGGTGGTGGCACACATTGATTGAGGGTCCTTAAAAGGGTACAAATAATCAGAAAATTTTATTAAATGTCCCACATAATGAAATGAAAAGAGCAAGCATAGCAGCATAACAGCAATACTGACTCTGACAGCGCCGACCCCCGACCCCCGACTCCCGACTCCTGACCCTCTCTAACCATGATCATCATATTGAAATTGTTATTGTGCATGTCAGAATCCGCAGCTGGGGCAACAGAAGTAGATGTAGAAGTAGAAGAGATCTGTTAAGACGACGCGTTGAGCGTGATGATGATGATTATCATTATTGAGGCACTCTTGCTTTGATCTCTGGCAACACACTTGCGCCCAGCCCAGCCTTTGCATTTGCCTCTGGGCCCTTCCACTGATGTTGCATGCATCCATGGGCGCAGCAAGTGCAGCCGGAGTCGCCGCCAAAGTTGACGCATTGTGTCATTGTCAAGTGCTGCGCCGTGTGTCTCTCTCTCTCTGTGTGTGTGTGTGTGTGAGTGTGTTTGTGTGAGTGTGTGCGTGTGTGTGTATGGAATCTGCCTCTGCTCTATTTGTATTTATTTGATTTGTGATTAATGCTGGAGTGTGTGGCAGACTGTGAGACTTTAACAGACGACGGCCAGCACCCATAAGCACATATGTGTGCGTGTAATTGTGTTTGTGTGTGTCGTGTGTGTTGGCATGCCGCATTTAATCAGCCATGGGAACTGCCCAAGACTTTCTGCGTAAATTTCGCTATTTTCATACTCATAAATCTTTCATAAATTTTGATTTCTTCAAAGAATTTGAACAGTAACTGTTTGGTGTAAATAAACTTTATGAAACGCTCGGATTAATATCGGATATTGTCATATATTCGAGCACAGAAATCGGGATTTTGTTTATCGCTTTTATCGCACATAAACCTTGATTTCTTCTAAGAATCGTAAATAAACTTTGTGAAACGCTCGGATTAATATCGGATAACTGGCATATATTCGAGCAAAAAAAATGGGATTTTGTTTATCGCTTTTTTTCACATAAACCTTGATTTATTTAAGAATTTTAACGGTAAGCGATTAAGGAAGAGTAATGAAATGATTGCGTCAAGGGTCTGTTCACACTTGAAGCTACTAATTGCGGTCTGATATGATTGATAAACAGACTGTTGACTCACAAAAAAACAGAGAGAAGATCTATGCGAAACAATGCACAAGTTGTGAGAGTTTCTCAGCTGCTATCCCATTGCGTATACGCCATGTGAGGCCCTGGTAAAAATTACATAAAAAAAACAAATAAAAATAATAATAGAAAAGTTCGCACAATGCGAGACAACATTTCAATTTGTGCGATTGGGAATGGTCATCGAGCAGGGACACACCTGGCGCAGTGGGAGTTAATTGATGAATTGACAAACCTTGCACCTTGCTGTCTGTCTGCCTGTCTGTCTGTCTGTCTGTCTGTCTGTCTGTCTGGCTGCCTGGTATGCTGCCTAGTTGGCTATCTGCCCTGCTGCCTCGTCTCAGTTCAGCTGCTGTTTTTGCTGCAGTTGGCTGGGTGGTCCTAGGCACAACACTTTAGACATTTTGTCGTTGCCTTGCAAATTGAGCCAAGAGAGTGAGGCAGCGAGGGGCGGCAGAGGGGCGTGCCCTGCACAGCTGGTTGCCTCGCTGTTGTTGCTGTTGTTGTTGCCGACGCCGACGCAGCCGCCGTCGCCGCCGCCGCCGCTTGTGTAAATATTTCCTCATTTTATTTGTGGCACACACAAAAGAAGCAAAGCAAATGTGCAGGCGGCCTGTGCCTGGGCATATTGTTTTAACACATTAGCAGCGCAATGCAACAAATAATTTCCATAAAATGCTGCTACGACAATGACGACAACCGTCTGTAAATGGAGCGGCAAACGTCGACAGCGACGCTAACAGCGCTGCCAATAGAGTCGAAGTCAATTTCAATGCACGAAAGAGATATGTCACAGGAAGAAAATATTAGTCTTTGTCATTAGGCAAAACAAAACAAAACAAAACAAAATACGACACAACTAAAAAACACAATAACAACAACAACAGCAACAGCAACAACAACAACAACAACTCCAACACCAACAAGCCTCTAAAACACATCCATGGATGGGTTACAGCTTTGGACGCCGCACTTCGGGGCGGCCTCCGTGGCCCAGAGTCACAGAGTCAGAGTCACAGTCAGCGTCAGAGGTATGGGTATAGGTATAGCTATTGGTAGAGCTATATGTATAGGTATAGGTATAGGTATAGCTATGGCTAGAGCCTGAGTCCGGGTCTGTATGTTTGCCTGATGTTTGCCCACCAACAAAGTTAACACTGGAAATGTCCAAGAGCTGTTGTTGCCACATTCACATGATTTAAGCAGCAACAACAACAACAACAACAACTCAAGACAAAATGTTTCCCATCATAAAACTTCTTCGTCTTCATCTTCATAAAGAGTCCAAAAGTCCAAAACGAAGAAGAAGAGTAAAAAAAGCAACAACAACGAAAAAATAAACCGACTTTAGACAAAGCAAACGAAATTAAAAACGGTTCAAATGCTTTGCTTGTGTAAGCAATTGGCTTGTCCCCTCCTCCCCTCCTCCCCCTCCCCTGACCAACCCACAACCTCTCACATGTGATCTCTATCTCTCTCTCTCTCTCTCTCTTTCGCTCCATGTCTGCGCTGCGGAAATGCCACAGACCATGCACAGCGAGTGCGAGAGAGAGGGGGAGCGAAAACGTTTATTGAGCTGCGAGATCAGATTTTCTACGTACTTACTTCGAGTACTCATTTGTGCTCATCCCACAGGTGATTGGGAAAATATTGGGATTTTTCTTATAATTTTTTTTTTTTTTTGGTAGGGGGGGATGCAATTGCGCTTGGGGCCTTGACGGGTTGGGGGGTGTGGGTGTGTTTAGAAACCGATTTGTTGCGTTCTGTGGCAAAACCCAGCGAAATCTTATGTGAATTGGCACGGTTTGACGCCGTCCGTTGCATATAAATAGATTCATTAGTGAATTGCATTTGCAACGAGCAATTATTGGGCGAGGCAGCGTGGGAATCACGTTATCGCCACGCTGCCCATGGAGATACACGGATTGATGTGTGCTCACCAAACCGAGGCATTGCATCACAACAATTGTTCGTTTGTTCATTTACAAATCGATATCCCTTGGGGGATTCACCTAAATGTTTCTTTGATTAACTTCATGTACACTCAAAGCAAAAGATTTCTGCTAAAATCAAGTACGCTTGGAAATCAACCAGGAACAAGCAGCTGCTCTCCTTTTTTTTAGAAAGTGTATCTAAAATGTGGAATTTCCTGGCTTTTTTCATGAAGAGAGGATTAATTTTCCGATTTTTTCTCGATACCAGAAAAACTCGAAATAAAAACTTATATGCAAGTAAACATAAATTCTAAATAAGCTGGGAATTTTGGGGGGAATGGAGAGTTTGAAGGGTATTTGTACTTCGGCATGCAAAATTGAAAAGTAAGTAAAAATGTTGGTAAGCAGCTTAAGGTCTCAAATGTAACTGACCTTTTCGCCAAGTTGAGCGTTCGTTGCTGCTAACCGGCGTCTTCGGCACAGACAAATTTCTGTATAAATGGGGAAAGGAATTTGTAAATAAATATTTGGGCACCCCAAGTGTTGGTTGTGACGAAAACTATGCCCACTGCTGATTAGACTTATGTACATACATATATACATATATACAGTGTGTAGCTGTCAATTCTATCAGCTGGATATATTCGTATTCATCAGTTGGTTCAATAGCGACATTCTCTTTGCAATGACGGATTTGGTGGAATGTCCGGTGCAGCGGCCCACATAACTATTGGGGAACTTACCGAGTTTGTTATCAAAAACTTATTGAATAAATCTGAGGGCAGGCAATGATTTAAGGTCATGTCGTGCGTATGTATACTGCCACTTGACGTATGTAGTTCGGTTCTTCGTCGTCAGGCGACGGAAATACCAAAAATGGGTACCTGGAAACTATACAATTTGTGGTTTTTTGCCATTTCTTTTGGCATAAATAATCTGTATAGGGGCGCCTGATAAGAGCTAAACAAATCTGGCTGCCACAAATAGATCAGAATTGTTGGAAATCAGACTTGATAGCCGACAAGAATGTCTACGGCAAATCGACAAAGAACGGCAATTCAGTAAGCAGCTGTTCAACTCCCCATCGACGACAGCCAATCTTAATTTCCAAAAGAATCTTCATTAACCAAAATTAAAGTTTTTTGTTTCTCTGCAGATATGTATGAGTAAGCTTTTACTGCACAGCGTTGGCAATCGATAAGAATGAAGCTTCACAATGTGCATTAAATGCCCTTTCGCCCACTGTGCTGCGCCTTGAACTCAAACTGAAAATCAGACGGCGACGACGACGACGACTGAGAGTCGGTCTGGTGTCAGGTCCGTCATCCTGTTGATTTGTGTTGAGGAAGCAAGTGCTTATGTCTATGCTAGGTTGGCTGTGTGTGTGTGTGTGAGTGTGTGTGTGCGTGTGTTGCTGTGTGTTATGAATGACGGCGGACCTACTTAGCCAGGGTAGGCTGATGCTTTTGCTGGTGCTGTTGCTGGTGCTGGTGCTGATGATGATGATGATCATGCCGGTGCCGCAGCGCTTAGATGGATGGCCAAGAAAATTTATCATCATGTGCGCCAGAAGACAAAGTAGCGGCCAAAGCGGCCAAAAGCGTTCATGGCGCATGCGCAAGGATCTAAGAAACGGAGAGAGGCAAGAGGCAAGCGAGAAGAGGCAAGAGGCAACAAGCAAGAAGCAAGTCTCAGTCAAGGGGCACAATTAAAATGTGTGTGCAGATGCAGATGCTTCGGATGCTTTGCTTTGTTTTATATATATATTTTTTTATTCTTTTTTGGGGCCTGCTCAGTTCAGACCCCAACTCCAAAACCGTCTCTGGCTAAGGCTCCGTTTTTGCTTTTGTTTTTTTTTGCGGTTCGTTTCGAGTGTTGAAAAGTAAGGAAGCTTTAACAAATTACCGCCCAGTTGCCGGCACAACGAGCTGTTTATAAAAGTTGTAAAAATTTGCCAAGCCAACACCAAAAGCAAAAGCCATGGCCCAAACCCCAGACACACACACTCATCTCCATGTCGGCTGTTGTGCCTAGCGGCAAAGTTGGGCGCACAGCGAGCAGGGGGCGGAGGGGGTAGTTTGGGGTTAGTGGCAGAGACGAAGGCGGCTGGCATTAAAGGAGCTGCAAGCTCTACACTTGGCGCAGGCGCAGGCGCATCACATGGCCAGACAAGACGCAGGCAAAGACTGAGAGGCTGAGACTGAGGTTGAGACTGAGACTGAAGCTGAAGCTGAAGCTGAAGCTGACACAGAGACCAAGACTGAGCCCGGCTTGGACCCGCATCGCCAGTTGCCTTATAAAGTGAGCGTTGAGCGTCGAGCAAAGTTACTCATGTCATGACAGCAAACGAGCAAGCAGCAAACTTATGACTGAGTAATTGCTGGTGATATTTATGCGACGAAGCGTCCGACGATGTGACGCGCAGTAGAAGCAGCAGCAGCAGCAGCACCAGCAACAGCAGCAACATCAACTGCAGCAACAGCAGCAGCAGCGGCAGCAGCAGCGTCAACGTTGACGGTGACGCAAACTGCATCGAAGCTGCCGCCGTATCTTTAGCAGTGGTTGTTGCTGCTGCTGCTGCTGCGACTGCTGCTGCTTATTATCGCTTGCCCCACAATACGTTTCTTATGGCATATTGATTGGCTACACTCAAAGTGTGGCAGTGGCAGTCTCATTTTCCAAATTTATACTTGTCAGAGATGCAAATCAATTTGCAGTTCACATATGTGCTCATCTGAATCTGAATAAATGTTTCAAATTTGTTTTTATTTATTTATTTACAAATATTTGCAAATATTTCAAATTCGTATTTATTTATTTATTAGTTAATATGTTTTAATTAATTGTGTTGCTTTGTGCAAAATATTGTTAGCGGATTTTCAGGTTTAGTCTTAGACTTTTATCATCAATTCTAATACTATTTGTATTGTGGCTAACATATATATAAAAAAATGATATAAAGATAAAATAATATTATAATAGTTTACCAGACAAACGCCAAAACAATAAAAAAAGCAAATTAATTAAAAAATGGCAGCTGAGCTTCAAGGTCATGTTTTGGGGTACTCTTAAATTGTTGTTAACACTTCTGTAGACGAGTTTCATTGTAGGTGATGTTCAGATTCGTTGGGCTTGTCATATTTTCGAATCGTTGTGTATCACACACACACACACACACACCCACAGAAGACGCGTGTGCGTGTTGTTGGTTTGTTTTTAGTGGTTGTTGTTGTTGTTGCTGCTGCTGCTGCTGCTGCTGCTGCTGCTGCTGCTCGCATAACATCACATACCGCAAAACAGTGTGTTTGCTGTCTTTTGGAATGTAAATCATTCGCTAAGTACGCTTGATTTAGGCGACCATCACACTACATTCTTCGACGGAGTCATGCACTGAGCCGAGCCGAGCCGAGCCGAGTCTTGGATGGAGCTGGAGATGGAGATGGAGATGGAGTCTCTGCCTGTTACTGGTACTGACAGATGGCTGCTCGTATGGTACGTACGTACGTCTGCTTGTCTCTCCGTCTGTCTGTCTCTCCGTCTGTCTCACCGTCTGTCTGTCTGTCTGTCTGAATGTTTGGATGTTACAATGCAGATACATGAGTACTTTCGAAGCTGCGACGCGTCGGTGACGGCGATGATGACGATGTTGACGAGACTGTGGCCTGACGACGAAAGCAATACGCCATACATAACTCATCGCACATAATGAGACTGCAATAATTCACTTGCTCTGCATGCTCGTGATCCTCGCGGCGGCCACTGCATATAAAGACACAAGCCAGCGAGGCACTGTTATAACTACAGCAGCAGCAGCAGCAACAGCAACAGCAACAGCAACAGCAACAACAACGAGACCAAGATGGACGAAGACGCAGAGCCAGTCCAAGACCGAAACTGAAACGGAGGCCCGCCGCCTAAGCGCGAGCTGCTGAGCTGCAGAGCTGCAAGCTGCAGAGCTGCAAGCTGGATTCTTCCGCAGTTGGATCTCTTCATGCACTCCTAGTTTTCTGTAATTAAGTGTAATGAGCGTAATTGCTAATGTGTGTGGAGCGCACGCTGCTGCCACAGAGATCAGCTCCGCTGCCTGCTGCCTGCTGCCTGCCGGCTGCTTGTTGTTGGCCAGGTCTGTGTGCGATTGCGTTTGCGATTTAGTTATAGCCTCGTTCGCTTTTGCTTTAGTTTTAGTTTATTTTGCTTTGCTTGGAGTTGGAGTTGGAGTTGCTCTTGATCTTGGCTTGGTCTGGACTGAAACTGGGACTGGCTTTGGCTTTCGTATTGGCATTGGCATTGCTATTGATTGACATTGGTATCGGCTCGATTTCGTTGCATTTTACTTGGCCAGGCTTGGCTTGGCTTGGCTTGTCTGGCTTGGCTCGCTGTGCAGACTTGACTTGACTTGACTCGACTCGACTCGACTCGACTCGACTCGACTTGGCATCGTGTGCACAGCAAGTGAAATTAAAATGTATGACAAAGTGCGTGCAATAATTCGTGCAAGTTTAATGAGTCTCCGCAATGTGGACATTTGTCGTCGTCTAATTGTACTAGATATGGATATTTTAATTGAATGAGAACGATGTCTTATTAGTCGAGGGCAATTAGTCTATGTGTGTGCCTTCGTCCCAGACTGCGGACTGCGGACTTGCGGACTGCGGACTGCGGACTTGCGGACTTGCGGACGTGCGGACTGCGGACTTGCGGACTGACTGCAGCTGATTCTCCAAACTTGGTCTCCTGGGCTTGTCCACTCGTCTGGCCTTAACATTTGTTAATCAAATTGCGCATTCAATGGCCAAGCATATCGACTAACTCAGATACTTTGACTCCGCTTCATATATGTCATCAAATGAAGTCTTTCGACTTGTCGACTTGTCCGTCAATAGAATTGCCATCCTTGCATTTCAATGCCCATTCCGGGAGTGAGCTAGTTCCAGCCGACTGCTGGCTATAGTTTATTGAACTGCAACCGGCAGGACTCTGTTGTACAGATTAGCTGCTCAATAGACAAGTTGACAACAAGTTAACAAGATCATAAGATAACACCACACATTTCACACAGGCACACATTCGAATTGTTGTTGGCCAGCGTCGCGTCTCAAATTGGTCCAATGCAAATCTCAAATATTTGTGTATATATTGTATATATAAATTGCTTTGTATTTGCATTTGTATTTGTATTTGTGTGTGTGTGTGTGTGTGTGTGTGTGTGTTTGTGTTTGTATTTGTGCTTCGCATTTGTTTGCAAAGTTGTTTCGCACGTTCCCAATCCTTTCAAAAGGATTGTGTCAATGTTTGTGCAGCCACTTGTGAGGCACGTTCTCCCGTCCCGCTTTCCCCTAACACACACACTCTCTCTTTCGCTCTCTCACTCTTTTCAGTGCCTAAGCTGTGTGTGCCCCTTGACTGATTACTTGACTGTTTTGACCGATCGATTCGGTAAGGTTTGGTTTTGCTATTTGTTTTTATTTGCTTTTGTCGATGCTGAGCGCTGATAAGGCGGCTCTCGAAAGGATATCGAGAGCGCACGTTCATCAATTCTCATCGCCCGGTTTCCTGTGCGCATTTCAAATATGGCACAAAAAACAACACACATAAATTTCAAATATATACACACACACACACACATACATACACAAATCTCAGATGCAAAGTTGGGATTTGGTTCACAGGGCCCCTTGGCCGACGATTGCGTTCTTGATCCCGACGCTGGCGCCAGCCTGGCCATTAATTATAATGATTCCGTGCATTGTCACACACACACACACACACACACAGAGAAGTATGCATATGTGTATGTGTGAGGTTGATTTGTATAGAATACTCCCAAAACACGTACAAGTCAAAAATGTTTAGGTGCTTGGCTTGAGCATTTCTCACCTGGGTGGTGGGCAATTTATTTCACCTTTTCAAGCGCTGAACTGCACACGGCAATTGCACAATAACAACAGCAGCAGCAGCAGCAACAGCAGCAGCAACAGCAACACTCACAAACAATACAAAACAAGACAACCAACAACAACACGCTGGGCAGCCGCAAAAGGTCAAGGGTCCGATTCGGTTTGGTTCGATGTATGCATTCATTGACAATTAAGAACATTTTTCTGGTATTGATCACTTTATTGTCCTTGTCCTGTCCTGTCCTGTCCTGTCCTGTCCTGTACTGTCCTGTCCTATCCTGTGCACTCTCAGCTGTCGCTGTGAGCTGTTGTCCCTGTTCCTGTCCCCTGTCCTTGTTTTTTTGTGCGCTCTCAATTGAATTAAATCGCAATTGTCGTTCTGGAATTTTGAAGTGGGCGCGTCACCTTTGATCTTTGGCGAGTCCTCTCGACATTCTTTCATAATTTTTGTCACTTTATGTTGCTGCTGCTGCCAATAGCACAATGGGTCAGTCAGGGGCGGGGTATGGAGCTGGGACTGGGACTGGGACTGGGACTGGGTCAGGTCAGCAACTGCCCAATATTGTTTTGCAATTGAAACACCTTTTGCCTTATTAAGCGGAAAACTGCACACAATGAGCCTAAGCCAAACGCCCCGACTGATCCCCATTGTTAACTGAGCATAATTTATATGGGCCAAGGCGCCGCACTGACGACCCACAGTCCACAGACATTTGCGGATGGTAACTTGGCTCAGTGCGTTCAAATTCAATAGCTGCACACAATGCAGACACTTCTTCAATCAGTTTTCCTCGAGAAAGTTGCCACAAAACTCGTCGGCGGAAAAATCAACAGAAATTAATGGGGTTGAGAAAAGTTGTGTGTTGGGAAAAGTTAAAAATGCCATAAAAATACAAATTCAAAAATTAGTTTTCCTTTTTGCTGAATTTGTTACTTTTGTCTGAGATTTAGTTACAAGAGAAACCATTTAAGTAAAATCTATATACATATATATCTATATATATATATCGAATCTCTTTCACATCATGTCACAAATGTCTCAGATATTCAGTATTAAAGCAACTTTATTTTATATATATCGGTTGTCCATGTGAATGGAGTTAGAATCATCGTGTAAATGAGTTTCTCAATATCATAGTGATTTTTTGGAGCACCTTGACTGGTTGCTAGCTGGTTAGGCAATAAGACACACACCCGCACACCCGCACACCCCCACACCAACATACCCCCACTCTGCACAGTCAGCATAATATTGTCGCTCTCTCTGTCACTCTTTGAACTCAATGGATCTATACATGAATAGTTATATAAATAAATATATGTGTGGATTTTGAAAGCTGAATCTCCGATTTGATTGCTTCACAGCTGCGAGGCGGGCTATGATTCTGCGAAAGCAGAAACTGCTGAGGCTGCGCGCAAATTGAGAGATTTCAACACCTATTCCCAGGCAGCCAAGAAGTGTCAGAAGCTGAGCCAGCACTCTCGTGAGACTGTCAAAACCTAAACAAAAATCGCCAACCAAACATAAAAATCAAAAACAGTTTGCATTTTGTTTGTGGGTGGAGGGGGGGTGGTCTGTGGATGAGGGGAATTAAGTAGTCGCTGATTGCTTGGGCGACTTGAGATGCATTGGGACTTGGGCTGTTGCTCTTGGGATTTGTGTGCGTCGCATTTAGGGCCCATAAATGTAACGCCATTATCTATAAATCTGCAGCGGAAAACATAACTCAAAAATAACAAAAAAAAACAAAAAAAGTTAAAAAAAAACAAGCTAACACAGAACATAAACGAAATAAGATATTTTAAATTAATTGTCACTGAAAGAAATACATACAAAAGCAACTACTCTTTTATGAGAAGCTGCACGTGACCGCCGGCAAAACAGCAACAGAAGAAGCCACAAATAAAAAACAACAAAATTTATATATATACATATATGTATATATGTATATGTACATATATAAACTAAAAAAAGAAACCAAATAAACATTTAGATTAAATCAGTTCCAGTCAGAGTCCAAGACCCGGGCGTAAGTTCATTGAGGAACACACAGGGCAAAAAGGTTTCAGAAAGGAAAAACACAGAACGAACAAAATACAAACAAACATACAAAAAACGAGCCTAAAAAGCAACTGAATGCGGAGACAACAATTTAGACATTTCTCATAGAAAGACATAATTTTCAATTTAATAAAGGCCAACGCATGAATACGCTCGTAAAAACCTATCAAAACTTAAGATAGATGAGCGCTACGTGCACTTGCTGGAAAGTCCATTAAAACGGCGCTTCAGCAAAGGGTTGATGCTGAGTGTGTGCGACAGAGAGAGAGAGAGAGAGAGACTAATAGAGTGAGTGCGCTGATCATTATAGGTGTATCATAGGGGCAGGGGGTGGCAGCTTGAAACTGAGCGACAATGAATTTAGTGAATGGTGTGCGCCGGACGCATTGTTGCATGTCTCTCGACTCGACGCGAACCGAACGAGAGCCTTTGCTGGAGGGGAGTAGCAAAGGGGATGGATGGATGGATATGTAAGAGGCTGCATCGGGGCCCACAATAAAATCAAAACGATAAGCATCTTTACTGTTGTCCCAGGGGCACTGAGATGATCGCCCCTTGGCCCGCTGCCGCCGCTGCTGCCGCCGCTGCTGCTGCTGCTGCATATTAAATTGTTGAATCAGTCACTGAGAATCCGAGAGACAAATCGGAGCACGTACAGCGTCCGAAATTAATGACAATTGCTGATTGTGTGCGATAAGCGAGCGAGGCGCAGAGCAATAGGTGGAAACCGCGACAAACTCACACACACACACACGCACACACACACGCACACATACACGCACACTCAAATGAGGTGAAAGACATTAGTAACACACAAAGGGAAGCCCTGAGCACATCGGAGCACATCGAAACCGTCGACCAGCGACCATGGACCAAGAGCCGTGCATCGTGCATCGTGCACCGTGCAGCGTGCAGCGTGCAGCGTGCACCGTGGACGCCGTGTCGGGTCCAAGTCCAGGGTGTGCGTAGATTCCTCTGCTGCGATAAGCCCAAAAGAATCAGCGCTCCCAAAACCAAAAAAAAGACGAAAGAATCAAATATGCCGTAGCAACACCAAAACACACACACACGCACACACACAAGCACAACATTGTCGCTGTGCTCATGTCGTTAAAATGATCGAGATGGAACCCAACTGTAGCAGCAGCAACAACAATAGCAACAACAACAGCAACAACAACAACAGCAACAACAGCAACAACAACAACAACAACAACTAAGAAAAGAACCGTAAACACAGCTCAGTGCAATGCAACTGAGGAATTATTATATGGCTCATAAAATATTTATACAAGTCTATAAATGCCGCGTAATTTACTTCTAGCTGCAATTAAAAACAGTCGCCAGCAATACGAAATAAGATTGTTTCGACTTTTATCGTGTGCATACCCTGTTCGCGTGCGCCTCGCACTGGGTATATTGGTTGTGCACATATATTTACGTGCAGCTTTGTTCTTGGTGATTGATTATAATAAATAAGAATCAAAGTAAATGATCATTAATTGCTACTAGTACGACACATGCTGTACAGGGTAGCTCTCGAGCTGGCATACCCAGTTGCTGTACATACCCAGAGCTGATGTCTGATTTTGTCTGAGTGGCATAATCAACTTGAGATCGCATTGCAATCGGGCGTACGCTGCGTATGCACAATGCAGCTGCTCGCTTGGACTGTGGGAATGGATATCGAGTCACTGTAATTGATATGGCGCTATATATTTCGATTTCGAGTCGCTGTAATTGATATGGCGCTAAACAAAGGACCCCACACGGCGCTCCATTCAAATGTAAAAACGTTCAAATGATTCACTTGGCCACATTGCATGGATCAGAATCTACGAATTGCTTGACAAAATACTGTTCGTAACTTTTTGGCTGATTCATATTTGGCCAAGAAGCCATTAACGGATGTAAATGTTGAACTGATCGGTGATTGATGATGATGATTGCATGAATATCGATCTTGCTGTCTCTCTCTCTCTCTCTCTTTCTTTCTCTCTTTATCTATCTTTTTTTTATGTGATAAGTTTAAACTTTTTAGCTGTCAAATTTGGGCCAGTTTTATTGCAAATTCTGATTGTAATGATATCAGTATAAGAACACGATTTGACTATAGCTTGGGTGTTTCTTATCCGATCTTGTAAAGATCTATGTCAATACATATCTTATATCAATTGAGAGGCTCTGCCTTTCTACTATGGCAAGTCGATATTTGAACTTATCCCGATTCAGAATATATGTACGTATATAGCTTATGACATCCGAGATACTTACTTCTTCTGTTGAATACACAAGCCCATTTCGAAGAAACTAAAATGAAAACTCAGCGATTTCAGTTTGTACTAATATATATATTTATATATAATGATTAAAAAAAATCGTAATCAAAAAACATGCTTTCAAAAAAATGTAAGTACAAAATACATCTGAAATACCAGATATGTATATAGACGACTTATTGCGAAATGCATGCTTGCGTGTATGTGTGTGTGTGTGTGAGTGAGTGTGTGTGTGTGTGCGTATGTGAGGTTGTGTATACATATGTTCATAGCAACTAGTCGAGATACTTGCTTCCAACTTAGACGAGAGTAGGTACGCGTTATTGGATGGGCGTCGTTTATCAACTATTATCACAGCATTGTAATACAAGGCAAAAGTCGTGCTTCTATAGCGATTACATTCACTTTGGATCTTAGGATCTATTGGATGTGCGAATTTTTGCATGGGCGAATGGGAATGTGTTGCAAATAAATAATACGGTGAGGCAAATGTGAGTGAAAATGTCAATGTCAATGTATGTATATATCTATTCCCAAAATGAATAGAATAGCTAATTGTTTGTATGAATAATAAATAATCGATATAGATATCGTATTGATTTCTAGGCTAGAGTTGCTGGACATGTTCGATGGCGTTTCGAACTTGGCATTCGGATTCGGATTTGGATTAGTTATGTCATTCATAGCTTCTGTCTTTGAGAGGGGTTTTTTGTTCTTTCCATTATCGAAATAATAATAAATTAAATTTAAGATTAACGTGGCAACAACTCCTTGGCTGTGGCTGTGGCTGTGGCTGTTGTTCTTCTTCTTGTTTGTTCTTGTAGTTGCTGCTTTTGGACTTTGGCTAAGCGTGTCCTTTGTCATGAGAATTGGACTCGGAGCTGCAGCTACGCGCTGGACCGTTGCTTCTGTTGCAATTTCGGCCGTGGTGCCACCGTTCCGTTGCGACTCGTGCAGTTCCTTTTGCGCTGCCTGGCGAGCAGCTGCGTTATGTGCTTCAAATACTTCGTGTAGTGGTATTTGAGGAAGAGCGCATCCAGCTCAGACGGCTTGCTGGGCTGCGTCGCCGACTGATTGTTCGCCACCGACACCGCCAACCGATGCAGGTCCACCAGCGGTGTCTGGAACTGTTGCAACCGTTTCTCCATCAGATGCAGCGGCACCGTCTTGATCCGGTCTTGCGCGAGCCTCTTGTGCCGCTGCTGCTTCCGTAAGGGCGCATATAGGCGACTGGTACCATTGATTGCCTCCTCGACGAGGCACAGCACGGAACGTGCGCTCGTCCGCAAACGCTGCAGTTCCGAGGAGAGAACGCTTTGCTTCTGTATATTCTCGTAGTCCCAGTGCAGCTGGACGTGGCGCAGATAGCTGAAGGCGGCCACATAGAATTGCAGATCGTTGTGGACGCGACGCAGTGCCAGCTATAAGTAAAAAAAAGACAGAGCAAAACGCAAATTTTTGTTGCATTAGTTACAGAAGAAGTAGAAGAAGAAGAAGAAGCGCCTACTCTTTAAATAATTAAATACATTTTCATCTTTCCAATTTCGGGCAAATTTCTATTCGGTGCATAATAAAAGTTGAAGCTAAGCAAAATCATCTTAATTTTTGTATTTTATCGGTTTAAATGTGGTTTGGTTTCTAGATCGATTCGCCAGGCATAAAACTATTTGTTTAGCAGCGAACTGTAAATAATTAGTGTGTGAGAAACTGGCTGATTTCGGTTAGCAACAGAAAACCCGCCCCCACACACGCTCCCACACGCGCCCCTACGCCCACTCCCCCGACATCATTGTAATGTGCGCAAGTTGAGTGAACTCTGTCGCGTCGCACGTAGCTGATTAATAATCAAATATCAATCATACGGCGCGTCGCCTGAAAGTGAAAAGCGAACATCAATTCGCCGTATAGTTAGCCCCCACCCGCCTTCCCACTTCCCGATTCCCCCTTCACAGCACACACCACTCGACCGACCGTTTGCCTAATTGTGCTTTCGGTTTCGCAAAGTATTTCGCATTTCGCCTCGTGCTTATGAAGTCGGTCGCTCGTCGATCGTCGTTCGTCGTTCGTCGCTCGTCTCAGCTGCTGCTGTTGTTGTTGTTGCTGTTGTTATTTGCTTGTTGGTCGGTCTGCCTGTAGTTCTGTCGTTCGGTCGGTCGGTCGGTCGCTTGGTCGGTCGTCATCGTCATCTTTTTCGCCTATCGACGTTCGTTTCATTCATGCCGTCGCTTGGGGGAATCCACGGCTCGCTCATTCGCATGATTCATAAGCGCGCGCGCTTCGTATCGTTCGTATCTCTCTATCGTTCTGCCTCTGTGTGTGCGTGTGCGTGTCTCTCTCTCCCGCTCCCTCTCCCTCTCTCTGTGCATATGTGTGTGTGTGTGTCATTTACAATTTGCGAGCGCACAGATTGCTTTAGCATATCAACTTCGCACACCCCCCTCGCCAGCACCGCTGGCCCACATGAGCTTTAAATATGTGTGAAATGATTTGCTTTGCTTTGCGCTTTGCTTCAACTCTGCTGTGACGTCAAAAGGCCGCACGAGCTTAGATAAAATGCCTTATACGCCTTTGAGTTGTACTTCTTGCGATTGTTGCGGTTGCTGTTGTTGTTGTTGTTATATTTAGTGTTTTACTATTTATATATGTGATAGAGTGTAGACTTAGACCACAAAGTCCACAAATAACTTCGATATGCTGTCACACTTCTACTTAATGGAATTGTCATCGTTAATATCATGAATAACAGTAACACCTCATCATACATATCTATGTATTGATGTATGCATGTATTTGCGTACTTGCATCATTTTAATCGTTTAGCATGTCACACACAATTACCGTCTTTGCTTTGCTCAACTATTTTGCTATTTTTGGGTTTTTTTCCTATGCGCGTCTTCCTCCAGTGACGCCAATGATAAATTCAACGAAAGCTGCCCCGCACTTTGTGTTATCCCATTATAAAGCACTTATATATACACACACACACACACACAGATTTGGGCGATAATGAGACTGATGATGATGAGGTTGGCCGTCTAAGTATAGAACATAGCAAAAGCCACAGCATCACCTGTGGCAATTAGCCAACACCAGCAGCTAAGCTCAACTGAGACAGAGACAGACATACACAGTCAGATAGAGATAGATAGATAGATAGATAGAGATAGAGATAGAGAGTGTCAGCAAAGAGAGAGTTAAGCGGCCTTTGGGCGCTTCTGTTTATAATGATGAGTTGAGGCTTTTGTTTAGCGCCAAAGTCGAGGGACAGTTAAGTTAATGTAAAGCTTAACCAAGTAAAGTCCAAGTTATCGCATTTGGATTCATAGATGCAGGCCGGGTCCAAAACTATTATATTAGTCAAATTAGCATGCATTTATGCTTAATCATCGTCGCGTCTTTGTTTTACAGAAATGTATATATACTTTTTTTCTATAGTGCAATATGCAAACATTGGAAAAGTTGTGATTTATTTTGAATTTGGTTTGCAAACGACTAACATAAGAAACACATAATTTCTTGTAGCTTTGGTTGACTGGCAATTAAATTTAACTCGTGATGTTTGACAAGCTTGAAATCTAGATACAGCCGGTTGCTCATTGCGGATACGTATTGCAGATAAGCCCACTGGCGCGGCGATTGCCAGTGCTCCCCAAATGACACAATAACTGGGCAGCCCAATGTATTATTCATAATGCTCACACTCTTATCTATCTTCTAGCGTTTATTTGTCAGCATTACAATTATCAATAAACATCGCTTATATCGCATGATTCGCTTGCTTGGATTTGAGCTCATCAAGTGAATATATTGGCCGGATTGAAACTGAACTCAAAAACATACATATATATGTATATATAAATATTTCGAGTCGTTGAGAGGCACGAGACTGCTTGTTGACTCTTGTCAATTCTTGGCTGTGTGTTTGTTTATTTGGCCACGCGAATTGAGCTGATTTGTTTTCACAGCAAATTAGCCATTTAGTGGGCATATTTAGCTGGCGTCTCAGTTCTGCTCGCCTTTGACAATTTTGCTATTTTTATCAAGAGTCGCGTGCCCCATTAATTTGCGCATCTAATTTGTGGTACTTATTAATAGTTATTTTTTCTGTCAGTTTGCATGCGAAAGTTGTTATGATTGCTATAACTGCCCTCGCTATAAATATCTATTGGCAATCCAATGAGCAAACTCATATGACTGTCTCGCCTTGTGACGCTGTGTCACCTTTTCATTTTGCACCTACGCAATGACGAACGGTGAAATGGGTCCTCATGTGACCCAGTTTCAAGCAGTTGGCCATTGACTCTAATCGACTTTATGGCTTTGATACTTATATACTATATATATACTATATATAATTTACTTACTTGATGTTCGGTGGTATTGAGCCGTGGCAGGAATTCGTATTTGCTGCTGTGGACACTCCACATTCCGAATTTGGATAGGTCAATGGCCTGGTTGAAGGATGTGACCTGTGCCTTCAGCGAGTTGACATGTTGCCGCTGTTTGTTGTTGGTCCGCAGCTCGTTCAGCTCGCTGCGCGCCTTTTTCTGTAGCGTGCGAAGCAGCTGCAAAGATAACCAGAACAACAGCAATTAGTTTCAATACATTTCCTTTATCAAAATATCAACAGCATTATTATTTTTTTATTTTCGGCTATTCGCGCATTAAATATTGCCATCTCATGCCACAAGTGCGAATTGATTATGTTACGTGGCATGCAAGCAAGTACAAAAAAAAACTGCATTTGATTAATAATAATATGAATATGAATATGAATATGAATTTTAATTCGAATTGTTTGCTTGCTTCTGATATATTTTTTGTTGAATATTTGTCGAGTGCTTACCTTCTTGTGCTTGGCGCAACGGTTGTGTGGCCGCAACACGCTGTTATCCGACTCGGGACCCTGCCACTTGCCACCGCAGGCATTGCTCCAGTAGAGCTCGGTGCGCTTCAGTTCGTTGTAGAAGCGCGCCTTGATGCTGCCACCGCTATAATGGCGCTTCTGTAGACGCGTTCGATTACCCGTTGGGTCAGTGGCGATGCTCGACTTGAGCAGGTCGCCGAGTGTGGCAGCTGTGGCAGATTGCAGAGCGTGTGCAGGTGCAGGTGTAGGTGCAGCCATGCCACCGCTGACGGCGCACATTAGAGCGGCGAGCATCAGCAGGGCTGCCTCAGTTTGTTGACGTCTTCGGGCGCTGCGCGGCAATTGCGGCTTTGCCTCCGTCGTCGTCGTCGTTGTCGTTTTCGTTGTGTTGGCCGTTTTGGTGTTGTTGCTGTTGGCTGGGAGCGGGCCAACAGTTGTCTTCTGTCAATGGAGCAGGGTGGATTCCCGTTACTCAAGTCACAATACAATAAAACTTGATGACTGTGTGTGTGTGAGTGTGTGTGTGTGTGTGTGTTCAGCAGGTGAGATATGATTTGGGCAAAACGTGCCGCTTCTCGTTATCGTTATCGTTTGTTGTTGCTGCAGTTGTGAGTCGGCTGACATAATTATTTAAAATTAAAGTCTTAATTTGGCTGAATCATCGGAGCATATGCGAATCCCAACATACACTGCGCTACAAAGTCAACGAACTTAGACTGAGACCGACTTGCGCACTTTTGTGAAATTCGTCAGCCGTTCGAGTCGAATTCGAAGACGAAGTCGAAGATGGAGTCAATCGGACGTTTCTCTCTTATGACTTGTCTTGCTTCCTCTCCCTCTCCCTCTTCCTCTTTCTCTCGCTCTCTTGCTCTCTCTATCACGCTGGTCCGAACCTTGTCCATGCCAAATTGTCGACGCCGTTGCTGACGCATCGCGCGCACGCTCTGTCTTGTTGCTGTTGCCAAACAACCCAAACACCCCCCTCCCTTTCCCCCACCGCCCAGCGCCTTTTCAGCAACACAACAAAACGAAGCGGTCGAGAGCAAAAGGCAAAAAAATGAAGAAAATAAAAAAATAAAAACCGCCAACCGCCCGCCCCGAACGTGTAAATTAATTTCACATGTTTCGCTTTTGGCTTTTGATTTGAATTGAAAATGTTTTGGTAACTGCTGCGCCGGTAGCCAAGGGCCAGTATTAACTTGGCCCAGACGCACGCAGTTTGTCGCCAACTTGCATTTACAGGGTATGTGTTGGGTCATGTGTAGCTGCCCTTCAGTCATTCACATGCACATCCATTCCACTTAGCGTGTTCTCATTTCCTGAATTCAAGACTGTTTTATTTAATGCTAATTTGATTGTTTTCAAGCTTAATGCATCCAAATATGTGAATATAGTTCTAAAAACAACAACGCTCGAATTGCACACTTAACATTTACAGGGCATTGCATGGTCGAGACGCGTAAGGTACTTGTTTCCGTTAGTTGCACTGTGCATTGATAAAAACGCAACGCTTTTCCTGGAAAATGCTTTAAAGCAATCTGTTATTGCTTATGAGACTTATGTGCGCAATGTGAGGAATAGCAAATATGGGTCAGGGTTGCCAGCTACTCGGATTAATGATAATGTTTGATAGACGAAAGCTGAAGGCTGTGTGTGTAAATATATCTGCATATATTAGAGAGAACGTTCTGCGCTTGCTGGCAATCTAAAATCAAACGCTTCCCACTTAACTTGGCCAAGTTAGCGCCAGTAATCCCTTTAGCTGGTGTCAGTGTGTGTTTGTGAATTTCATCACAGGTGTGCATACTGTGCCAGTGGAGAGTGGGTGACGGGTAGTCCCACTTATCAGTAGGTTGGACACGCACCGCCTTTTTTTCCACTGTTCGCGACGAAAAAAGTGCACAACAACAATAACAACAACAACAGCGACAAGAATAATAACAATGACTGCTCGATAAGACAGGCGATTTGTGAAATTTAACCAAAAAGTGAAATAAATACGCACCATTTACACATAAACTTCAAATGAGTCCTGTGCCAATTACGCTGGGAAATTGTCTGCTTCAGCGGCTCCTCCTTTCCTTTAAGGCTTTCAGCACTTTTTTTTCCTTTTCAATTAAAACACTTCTCAATTGTGGAGCAATAATAGCACTTGCCAATGTTGCGAGTTAAATGCACTTAAAAAAAAACTATTGTCCAAAAAAAATCAAACAAAATAATAACAAATCGTATATCGAATGCCGGAGATATCTTGGAGATATATTATTGGAAAAATGTCGACGCGATGCGTTTGGCTGCCTGTTTTGATTTGATTTGAGTGGCTGTCGATCGAATTCGTTGCTTTACGAGCGGCGCTGTCGCTCCACACAAACATAGGTATTCGCCAGCTTTTTGCTTTCGCAGCAGAGAGCAGCACAGTTAACGTTTGCGGCAGCGCCAAAAGCAGAGCAGAACTGAGTTGAGCCGAGCAGAGCTGGGCAGAGCAGCGACAGCGGCAGAGCAGACCAGCAGCAGCAACAGCAGAAGCAGAAGCAGCAGAAGCAGAAGCAGGCAGACGCGAACTGAACTCTTCAGTTATTATGAGCGTACTAATGAGGAGTACGTCGAGGAGCCACTTCAGCTGCAGAAGTCATATTTGTACTATGTCTCTTCGTGCGCAGATTCGCGACCGCCTCTGCTCGTATGTGAGTGTGTGCATGTGTGTGTACGCTGAGTGAATCGACTGTCATGTTCTGTGTGTGTGTGTGTTTGCCTGTATTAACATTAGGCGCAGGCAAACGGCTTACGCTAATCATGTTGTTGTTGCGCTATTGATGACAATATTGATGAAATGAGTGAGCAAACCTTATATGGAGAGAGCGACCATCATCAACTGAGCTACTCCCCCGCTACACAGACCCGTAACCTTCATAAGAATGTGCATATTTCTCAAACTCCAAACTCTCCAGCTAAACAGCTGCTTATACATATACTAACACACACATATACACACATACACACATACACATACGAGATACGCTCAAACCTGATGAGTCCAAGCCCGAGCAGCGTCGGCGAATCGACGACAGTACCCGAACAGCTAAACAGCTGAGCGAAAACAATGAATAACTGTGTCTTGCGCTAGGCCTGATAGGCATGTGGGTGGCTTACAGTCGGGCATATCGATATCGAGATGCGGCGGCAGGCCAATGTCCATAATAGTTAATTAATTAATATTCAAATAAAATCTACCCACTCCAAGCGAAAGTCGATAACCTTACAATCGAGCATATAGAGCAATCGATAGCGTGATGCAACATGCCAATTGGTTACCATATTGTAAAGTAGCGCATTGCTGGATTCGTTCAAATGGCTGCTTAATATTTACCGCTACAAATTAGTTCTCACTCTCACTATCTCCGTCTCTCGCTCTCAGTGACTGTTTGCGAGTGTGTGTGTATGTGTAGACTAACACCTGCCGGTCGCTGAACGTATCTAACACTTACTTGTGCATTTAATATGTGTGCGTGACTTTGACTCCGACTGAGGCTCTCTTCTGATTTCTTTGCGAGTGCGCATTGACCACGACATTAATTTCGTTCCATTGCTGTTGCTGTTGTTGTTGTTCGCTTTACCTTTTATCGCTTGCGAATGACACACATACACACACACACAGACGCACACACAGAGCCACAGACACTCAAAGTGACAGTGACGAACAACGATCAGCTACAAAACACCAAAACTAACATAAAAATTATAGCAAATTATTGATAAGCCGGCACATTGCCGGCAGATATGACTTATTATCAACCCCCAGCGTGCTTTCACTACATATATATGTATAGTCATATATTTATATATATATGTATGTATATAGGAAGGGTACGTGTGCCTAGAGAATTTTTGCCATATCACTTCCGATTTTTCCAAAAAAAAAAGGCGTCAGAGGGTTGGTGTGCGAGTATTATTCATAGTCACAAGCTGCTGCCTCTGCGTGACTAGTCCATCGTAGGTTAACAATGTTGGGTCACACACACAGACCCCACGAGTGCGAAATAGAGAGCGAGAGACAGAAAGAGAGAGAGAGCAAGCTAATCAGTGTTGTCGACGTCACAGACGCTCGAATATGTTAGTTATTTCCGTTCAATTTCACAAGAATTGAGATATTACTCATACGCGCCGGTGTCTGGCATACAGCCGGTTCAGTCAAGCTCTCTCTCACGCTCTCATAGCCACACACAGACACCCACACCCACATAGAGACAGCCTTGCGGAGGTTCATTCATAAATATTTTGCACGCCGTTGCATGCGAGCGAGATAGACGCATTGAGACGGACAGAGAACGCGGATACCGTCGCAAACAGTCGAATTAAATTTCACCATGCCAAAACAAGATCAATCTACACCACTTTTTGAGCGACTGTTACTCATGGAGACGGTGCCCGCGGAGGCGACTCCGCGCTCTGCATTTTCGTCGTATGATTGGGCCAATCTATTTTTAAACTATTGTCGAGGCGTGGGCTCAAAGTTTCCATTTGGTAATTGCCGTTTTTGTATTTTTTCGCTCTCTTTACTTGAAATTTGATTGTACTGTTTGCTTTTGGGGTCGCCCAACGAGCGTCACTCGAAGTGGTGGGTGGGGGGGGACTTGTACCGCCTCCACAGCGACCTCCAATCGCATTTGGGGGATTTTTTTTGTACGAATTTAATGTGCCTATTTGGCATGCATGTGGAATCTATTTACCCGGGCGTGTGAGGTGTCTGTCAATGTATATGGCCAAATAAGCGCAATGTGTAATGCCTGGTTTATGATGCTGGCGTATGAGTAATATTTGATTGATGACAAACTGTCGCATGCCAACACAAAACGGTGCATTAGTTTTGGGTAATGCCTATGGAATGCCACAGAAATCAAGCTCAACTTTTGATTGATTATTGATAATAATGTAATTACAAGAAACAAATATATATATATATATAATTATTTTATTTAATTAAGTTATATTCATTTACTTAAGTAAAACTCAACATTAGATACAGATGCATGTAAAGCAATTACATTGTTGATGATAGTTTAATTCAGTCAACAATTAAATATATTAATTAAGTTTGATGGATTTGAATAAACAAATCAATTAAAATCAGTGGGAAAATGTAATTTGTAATAATTCCCATTTTTAGATCTGGGTTTTTTTTTAATGATACAACAATTACCGCTCAAAATTCATTAAGCAAAAAGATACAAATTGATAAACCGTATTTGTGAAAAGAGCCAACGATTCCCAGCATTATCGGCTATACACAATCAGGGGGTGCATAGCTTGAGTTTTGTGTAATATGAGTATCTATCTGCGTAACGCTGCGGTCTTTGAACTGGCTCAGCTCTGCCAGCTTTGCCAGCTTTGCCAGCTCAGCGCGTGACTGGGAGTCAAACAATTTGTGTAACCGCATAATGCTAATTTATTGTCCAATCGATTTGAAACAGCAACTAAAAATGCAGTCGAACGGCGAATGCCAACCAGTGACTCAGAAACATATTTCACGGCTAATGAATATGTATTTGCTCATCTGTTCTTTCGCTGCCGCAAAATGTTGCCAAATTGATGAGGCGTGCATTTACATTTCGAGCGGCATTTACTCATAGCTTAAGCCCAGTTGGCGCAGTTGGGGCGTATACGTAATGCGCACTCAAACTAATAAGTTAAAATATTGATTTGAACAAAAATCCGACCAAAGCCGGTCAATTCATATTTGTATTTGCTGTTGTTCCCCGTTTCACAGCATTGCTGCAGGGGTTCAGGGGAGGAATATGAGCCAAATATATATTTATATATACATATGTATATATATATATGTATATATGTATAGGGATGCTGCCCCATTAATGGCCGGTAATTTGGCGAGCGCTGTGCGCTGCGCTCTGTGTTTTCATGTTTGCCGAAACTCGAATTTAAAAGTTTCACACATAACAAAGTGCGAAGGATGCAGATCGGCAGAGCCGAGCCAAACTTAATTAGCGCCCATTGCAAAAATATTTACGGCAAAACAAAATAACACCCAATAAGGTAAAAAAACAACAACAAAATAAAAGCATAAACAGCGCTGGAAAAAAAGGAGCGCAAACGCGTGATGATCACTGGGTAACGCCCCTGACAAAGCCCAAAAGAGACTCACAGACGGATGGAGGGATGGATGGTGGGACGGAAGGGGGGCACGGCACAGGAACCGCGCTGAACAACGAGGGGCAGCAGCCAAAAACAAAGCACATGCAAGCCATATATTTTTGAGCATCAAAGGCCGCCACAGGAGCGCGCTGCAGCCTGGTCATGGGAGGTGCAAACGCCTCAGACTGAGACTCAGACTCAGACTCAGTCTCAGTCTCAGTTTCGGTCACAGGCAGAGCCAAAGACGCAGACGCAGACGCAGTCTCAATCTTGGTGTTAGGCCGGCTCATTGTCCGTTCCGGCCGCGGCCGTCATTATAAGCCGTCACCTTGTTGTGTAGACTTTGGCCATGGCCACCGCGCAAGAGCGCACAGACCGACAGACAGACAGAGAGACAAGCAGGCAGGCAGACAGACATACAGACAGGCAGACAGACAGACAGCCGCATCCAGAAAGAGCAACAACGGCAACAGACTGCTGCAAACTGCTAATCCGGTTCGGTTTCGGGTACGGCGGCAATCGCTGAAGTGAAATCAACTCGTTAACTCGTTACCAAAACTGATCCCATTTAGCGGCGCATCGCATCGCAACGCGGCGCCAGCCAGACAGGCCCAACGAATGCGCTACACTCTGCACTCTGCACTCTGGACTCTGCTTGGCTTGGAATGGAATTTGGAAATGTTCTCAAGTTGTGGGAAATTAGAACTTGCCAAAACTGTAGCTAGTGTTTTTAAGTGTGTTCGATGTTAATGCCATAATTAATTTTGCGGGTAGCGCAAACAAAGTGCGCCCTGGACGCAAGAGCAGCTGGAGCGCATGGAGGCTGGGCCAGTTTGGGGCGCATCCGCGTCATCGGCAACACCAAGAGCCAACATCAACATCAACAGCAACACCAACACCTTCATCATTATCAGTGGCGGCGGCGTCTTCGACTTGGACTTCATCTTCGGCTTCGACTTCGACTTTGAGTTGGAGCTGGAGCTGGAGCTGAAGCTGGAGTTAAGGTTGGAGCCGAGTTGCGTTGCGTTGCGTCGCCTGAGGGCCGAGGTAGTTGGCGCTGCTGCTCTCTCATTGTGGTCGGGCCCGCCAATTGCGGTGATATGCTGGCTCGTTGCGAGGTCCGAAAAGTAGGTGGTTATGATGATATACTTTGGCTGTTTGGCTTAGCTGTTGAAAGCGACCTTATGCGGCTTCCGCTGCGGCAGCAGCACCAGCAGCAGCAGCAGCAGCAGCGGCAGCAGCAGCAAGTCGATGAGTTTCACAGTCGGCAATATTGTTGCATGGTTATTGTTTCTGCTAAGGCGAGAACGGCAAAGGATAAGGATATGCCAGTCTTTGGCTTTGCCGGCGACGTCCATGTTATTAACTTATTTTCAGCCAATAAAACGGCAATGAAGCGAACGAGGCGAACGAGGCGAACAGAGGCACAAAATGCGGTTCCCACAGTTATTATTTTCATAGGCTGAACTATTTGGTGTGGAAGTAATGCGATGACGGCGGCGCTGAAGCTGATGGTGATGGTGATGGTTGGTGGTGGTGGTGGTGGTGTGCTCTGCTGTGCTGTGCTGTGGTGCCAGTGGCTTCGGTGGTGGCGACCGTTGACGATGGCGACCGATGGCGCCTCATTTAGCATTGGTGTTGATTGGCCCAGGCAAAGTGTCAAATGACAATGGCAGTGACAGAGACAAGCACACAGACGACGGACAAAGGATGAGCAGCTGCGACTCAACCAGGGAATGGGAACGGGGAACGGGGAACGGGGGGCAAAGCTGCCAGAAAAGAAAAAAAAACAAAAAAACTACAACAAAAAAAGACGAAAAAAGCAAAGGAAGCGTTGCAAGTGTTTTGTAAAAATCGTTGATGGCGCCCAGTTGAGGTTCTCTGATTAATTGCGTAGCCATTAATCTTGACCAGCCATGAAGAAGACGCACTTGCCGAAGAAGACGAAGAAGAAGAGAGTCAAATGCAGGAGAAGCTTTGACATTCAGCAGAGAATACTCGACACTTGGAGGACCACACAAAGCGGGCGCGGTAATTGCAATCCAACAAAAAACAATAAAGACAAAAAAAAAAAAAAAAATGAAAAAAACGAAGACAAAAGACAAAAGACAACTTATACCCTAAACCAGATTGACAATTATGTAGAATGATAGTTCCTTTTTGTCATTGTTGTTGCTGTAGTTGCTGTTGTAGTTATCCTCAGCGTCAGTCTTAGCCTCATTCCCATCCTCATAATCTACGTCATCCAGTTAAGCGTCGTGTGTTACACGAGACCCGGATCGCATCGCATCGGATCGGATCGGATCGGCTCGAATCGAATCTTCGTGTGTTTTTGTTTTGAAGTGTACAATTTCACAACATTTAATTCAAGATTTGACGGCAACAGGTTCGGATTCAGGAATTTTGAGCGACAGGTACACACGGACACTACACACACACACACACATGTGAGTACAGCATTTACCTTCTCCTTCATTGCATCTTCTTTGCGAGGCGCATATACACATATAAATATATATATGTATATATATCTATATATTTTACAAGACCTCCCGCACATGTAAAACATGCCGATTCATAATTCTGCATTTTATTTTTTAAGGAGGCAAAACGAGAGTGGAGTAGTTGATGATGAGCAGCCGCCGCCGCCGCCGCCGCCTCAGACGCCTCACACAAAGGTTGAATGCTTGAATGACAGCGGCGGAGAGTGAAAAAAAACATATAAAAAAAATAATACAAAAAACAAAAAAAAAAAAAACGAAATAATAAGAAAATACTAAACTGAACTGCCTCACGAGATAAACATCGGCAGAGACGACCACCCGACCGCTGGAACTTACAGGCGTAGTAGTGCCCGCTCCAGCCAGCTGGAATGACAGATTGGACCACCATTTGCACATGTGACGAGGATGAGCCTCAGCCTCAGCCTCAGCCTCAGTCGCAGTGTTAGCTTTGGGCCCAAGCAAAAGACTGAGGATGAGCCAAGCAGCTGAGGCTGAGAATGATGCGACGATTGTCGTCATCCGAGACAATAAAACACAAATCGGCGAGCGGCCAGCAAATTTCTGCTGGACATGCGGCAGCGCGTGGGTAAGCGGGGCGTGTCAACGGGGCGCAGTATTAGCAAGAGATAAATGATAGACTGGGCAGGGGGAAGACATCCTCACAGCTAGCTGCCTAGCAACAACCAAATATGTTTGCAAATCGATAGAAGACAGACGAGCGCAGAAGTTCCGCAAATTATCCAACACATCTGACTCGCCTGGGCCTATACATATCTATCTAAATTCTTTATTAGTAGCTCAATTTATCTGTAAAATAAAAAATTAGAGTTCAGACACAGTTACTTGGATTTACCTCATTATCATTTTCCTATTCTCTATGATTCAATTGAGCACTTGGGTTTGCGAGGAAAAAGCAAAAAAAAAATCAGATTTCGTCTTGGAATTGGATATTTTGATATATAATTATATTAACATATATAAAATATTTGAATATTTGAATTATTTATCTTGTCTGATAAGCTCAAGTTGTGAATTCAAATTTCGTAATTAAATTAAGCATTAATAATTAAGTAATTTGAAAACAAATGTGGCTTTCAAACTTAATTAGCGAGTTGATGATTGGCATCGTTTTCATGAATACACAAATCCTGCATGCCTATTCCCATCCCCTCCCATCACATCCCATCCCGTCCTGTCCAGTCCCATCCTTGTTCCATTCCATTCCATCACATTAAATCGAAAGACAAATGAAGCAGCATCTAAAGCAGAAATACGATAATTGAGTGCTCATTTGTCTTACACGCAGAGAGGTTGTTTCACTGGTCGCAAACCAGGTGCAGTGGAAAGGGGGGCAGAGGGTTGAGGGTTGAGGTGAGGCTGGGGAGAGACTCGAGTAAAAGAGATTCGGCCAGTGGCAGGTATAATATATAGTATGGTATCCGACTACACGCGTTTTCAAGCCCACATTGACGTGGCCCAGGGCACAAATTTTTATGACAGCGCCTCGGATTTGTAAGCTGCCCCCGTGTGCCGCTTCTCTTTCCCTCTCCCTCTACCTCTCAATCTTACTCTCTCTCTCTCTCTCTCTCTCTCTCTGGCTCAGCCCTGCATTACTGTATCGAATATCCTGGCATTTGGTATCGAGCAAACGAGTGCACTCAGCTCTGACTTCCCCCCAGCTCCCTCCACCATTCACTTATGCAATGGGACTTTTTAAGATGCATTCCACAGCCAACTGAATACCAAGCGCAATTGTTGTCGGTTGTCGGTTGTTGGTTGTTGGCTGTCGATTGGCGTTGCCTGCTGCACATGTATGTATATGTACATATGCTATGCACATATCTATTGTCGGTTGTTTGGTGCATGCTGCTGTTCGCATAATTATAGACACATCAGCTGTTTGGGCCACATGCAGTCATAGTTTAGAGCAACACTGGCCGTTGATTTGGTTTTCCTCAATCTCAATTGTTTTGTAATGCACTGAAAGGGGAACGGGGCAGCAGAGCTTGGACAGAGATTTGCAACAGCAACAGCGACAGCAGCAGCAGCAGCAGCAGCAGCAACAGCAACAGCAGCAACAACTGCCATAACTACACTCCACATGTAGACACAAATTGATAACACAGACATGTACGAGGAATTGACGAACTGACTGAGTGACTGACTGGCAACGACAACGACGATATCACTTGCCGCTTATTTGATGGCAAATTAATATAATTATCATTGCACGAACCGGAATTACACGACCAACAACAATTCTACAACAACGACAAAACAACTAAAAAACCAACTTCGACTTTGACTTCGAGTTTGACTTCAACTGCGACTCCGACTCCGACTCCAACTCCGACTCCAACTGCAACTTCGACTTCGACTGTGACTCCATCATCAATGGGAACGGCGAATGAAAACAAACAAATGAACAATCAAAGAAACAGCGAAACCCATAATTAACGCCACAAACGCAAATATTAAGCCACCGTTCAAGTCGCAGTTGCAGTCACAGTTGCAGTCACAGTCGCAGTCACAGTCGCAATCACAGTCGCAGTCTTAGTCACGTTATCGATAGCCGCAATCTGTGTGTCTTAGCTACCGTACTGCTATGCAAACAAGTATTTTTAAGATACGCATTGCATAAAGCATACAAACACACACGCACACCTGCACACACACACGCACACACACATGCACACACATATAGCAGTCATCAGAAAGTGGCGCTAGTTGCCAACTAACTGGCTTAGATAATCGCCAGATATGAGTATAATCAAGCCGCAAATAACAGTTAGAGGGCGTTGAAAGCGCGCTGCAATCACCATCTTAACGTCTTCATTATAACAGTAACTGATATACATATACATATGCATATATACCCCACTTAACAATATACATAATTAGTTCTCTTGTTTCCACATGGAATCCTTAAGCTCAATCCTTTCATTTAGCATAGGTTCAACTAGACGAAAGCTGAGGGCGAAGACAAACATGTCAGCCATTCTGTACTCATTTTAATTATTTTTTCAAGTCGAAAACCATTTTTAAAATATTAACAAAAAAATAGTAAAAAAAATTCGGCTTAAACTAATTTGAACATAGAGCAAAAATGGTGATTTGAGCAAACCTGCAAGCCTGTATGTAATCCAAGCGTATTCCGGATTAAGTTTTATATTGAATTGAGATTAAATTAAAACCAAAATAAGCAAAATCTGAAATTTAAACTTAAAATCGTTTTCACTTTTTAATATAGTTACAGTTATTTGGAGTTAGTTCAATATTGTGCGTGAAAAGTTTTGAATTCTAGTATTGGTTCAGCAAAGTCAATACAAAATTTTGAAGTGGAATTTGTCGATAAATTTCCAACGTTTAATATAATTGTAAGCAATAATATAATATCGAAAGGAAATGAATAGCCAATAGATAATATGGTTGAGTGGATGACATGTCTATATATTTTTGGATAAGCGTATGTTTATACGTATATAGAAAATACAGAGGACTTTTAATTGTGTCTATTGTGATTAAGCACTTTCATGAACATCGATTAAACTAATCTTGTTGACTTTGTTTGCTCAAGACCACCTCGATTTGGAAGCATTTCTGAAGAAAATGTTTACTCTGGTTAAGTGATAAACACCAAAATCTAACCGCAAAAGTGTGCAAACAGTTTGAGAATTTGAAAATTGTCACTCTTACATCCCGAGTGACTATTAACCAATCAGCCAAGCAGTTGGCCGGCCAGTTAGCTGGGGCCACATTTGATGGACATTATGGCCAAATGGCATTTGCGAAATGTTTAGCACTGATTGAGTTGCAACGGCTGTCAGGTTTTTGGTTTCGACCACAATTTCGGTTTTGTTTTCATTATTTTGGTTATTTTTGACAAGCAAATGCAATTAAATGTAATTAGTGCACTGCTCGAATGGCAGAACAGTTCAATTAGAGTGTTGGCTAGAGTTGAGGAGCTGAAATTTGGTTGCTAGAATTATGCGAGGTATAACAAGCAGCAACAAGCAGCAAAGTCAGCAACAGACAACTGGCCGAGGAGGACCAGAGAGCAGAGAGCAGAGCAGAGCAGAGCTGAGCTGAGCTGAGAAGTTAAGGTAGCAACAACTGCAACTGCAAGTTCTTACTGTAGAAATCGTGACTGTGGCTCGCCGATCCGATAAAGCTGGCATAAAAGCGCAAAGCATATAAGAGAAAAATTTACCCACCAGCAGGATATTTAAGATTGCCCCAAAAGACCACAAATGTGCAAAAGACGCAAAGACGACGACGACGACGACGACGACGACGACGAAAGCGATGGCGATGGCGATGGCGAAGGCGAACTCAAATGCGCAGTCAGATGCAGACCCAACGATGGCGACTCTCGCGACGCTGGTGACGATGATGATGAGGCACAAAACGTTTGCTGCGACAGTCAGTCGGTCTGGCAAGCTGGCAAGCTGGCAGCCTTGCAGTTGATTAAGCGACCGCTTCGGCGGCGGCGGCGTCGGCGCAGCAAACAGATTTGCATATTTCATTGAGCAGTTCAATCAAATGGAGGACACCAAAGCCGGGCCTGAAACAAAACGTGGACACAGTCGCGGCAAAAGGTATTTTTTTTTTGTATTTTCTTGTTTTTTTTTGTGTTGATTCTCTGGTTCTCCTTTTTGCAACATGGCGAGATGCAAGCGCTGCGATTAAGTCCGAAATAACTCATTCATACGCAGCCGTGAAGCTGGGCAGGATATGGCACCGTCACCACACCACACCACACCACACCAGTTAGCAACGTCCGTCCATTTGGCAACAGTCTCTGCTCAGTCGCTACTCACTCTCACTCTCTCTTACTACCCTACCCCACTCTCTCTCCCACTATCTCTCTCTTCCTCCCTCTCTCTCTCTCTCTCTTTCCCTCTCTGTTTGTCAGTATGTGTGCCTAATCTTTGGAATGTCATCACTGCCTGGCAGCAGCACAGAACAATGGCCAGGGCCAAATGCAAGTGGAGCCAAAGCCAAAGCCAGAGACTGCGACTGCGACTGAGACGGAGTCGGAGACCAGAGACCCAAAGTCGCAATTGACAGTCCAAGATGGCGAGATCAGCAGCCATCGCCAGCCAAGATGGCGATGTGCAGCGCATTTGCATAAAAGCTCGCCCACTCGCCAAAAAAAAAAAAAAAAAAAGCAACAACAAATAAAAGAAGAAAAAAAACAACATCTATCTATCTCAGTCGCTGGCGCTTTCTCGCTCTAGCACTCGCTGCCAGTGGGCAACTGGTGAAGCGCACTTAATGCGGGCGGACACTAAGCCACGTGTGAAATTCAATCGCTGCCTCATCTCGGCTCAGCTCAGCTCGGCTCGCCTCGGCTCGGCTTGCCTTGGCTTGGCTGGTCGCCTCACTCGCTCGCTCGCTTGCAAAGGCTCGAATGTCGTCCGCCTGGACACCTCGTTAGGAACTCCGACAACGCTGACGCCAACGCCAACTTCAACGCCGACGGTGACGGTGACTGCGACGTCGGCAGAGCGGTGTGGGGTCCACTTAGTCCAGGCGCGCTCGTTTCGGTTTCGGTTTTCATATTTTGAGGTTCACCGATGTGTTAACAGGCGGCGGCTGTCGCATATTAGGCGGCCCATGACCAGATCTCAGCTCCCCCCAACCAAACTCATTCCCATACCCATACCCATACCCATACCCATGCCCATACCCATGCCCATGTCGAGTTGGTTTAGCTGAGGCAACTGCTGTCCCAGCCAAGGCGATGTGACTGACGAATTTCGCAGGCAACTGGCTGAAGACAGTGCGATAGCAAGTGTCACGTCAAGCACATAAATTAAATGCACAACAACAACAGCAACAAAAACAACCACACCAACAACAACAACAACAACAACAACTAAAGCAGAGCAGTATATATACAAAATGGATAGTCGAATACGGATTGCTCTTGAATCGCGAATGCTGAGTCTGATGATGGCAGAGTTGGTTATTTTTTGTTCTGCGCACTTTATTGTTATTAATAAATAAATCAAAAAATACTTAAATACTTCATTAATATACATATTCAACAGCTTAATCAAGGTAATCAGTGTTGCAGTTGCAATCTGAGGTGTTGATTATTTATTTATTTATTATTATTTTTTTGTTTGTATAAACGAATAAATAACAAAAACAGCAAAATAGATATTTGAGGTTGTGCAGCGTTCAATATTTTGGCAATCGATCGAGCTGATTGGTATCATCATAAGTGTGCTGCTGGTGGCAGCAATCATTATTCAAAAGTCATGATACCCGCGGCCAAGGGCAACGCACAAAAAAAAGAGGAGCAGCCGAAGAACATGAATAAGCAGCCGATCGCAACGAGCACAAGACAAGATAAGCAGATAATTTTCTAGGCAGCAGCGAACGGCGGCCACCGCAGGCAGCAGCAGGCAGCAGGCAGAAGCAGCAGCAACAGGAGCAGCAACAGCAGCAATAGGCTGCCAATGGCAGCAGGCAGCGGGGCAAGGGCACAAAAGGGACGACGACGACGTACGGCAAAGCCTCCAAATTGGACCACAGAGGCTGTGCCCCATACCCTTAACGGCGGCGACATGATGTTTTACTAACCAGCGAACGGCAAACGGCAAGCGGCAAGCGGCCAGCGGCAGGCGATGGACAACAGACAGCGGACAATGGACGGCGGACAGGCGATGAACGAGGAGGCTGCTAATAATTTGTGTACGCGACGCCGCCACCGCCACAGCCGCCGCCACCGCCAGAGTCTCTGCCACAGCCGATGTTAATGTTGATGGCCAATGCCAATGCGAATGCGAATGCAGGTTGAGCTTTGTGGTGCTGGCCAGGCTTAAGAGGCATATACAATGGAGAAGCGCTTTTGGCACTGGCATTGGCATTGGCAGGGGCCTGGGTTCCCATTGTCGTCCTTCGTTTCATGCTAAACGTGTTGTTGCCAAATTGTGAACAAGATTCATTCATGTTTCAACACATTGAGCAACACGAGACGGCGACGGCGATTGCGATTGCGACATGGCGACGGTGACGATGACGATGACGCTGACGATGACGATGACGATGACGATGACGACGACGGGGATGGTAATGGTGATGGTGATGGTGACCAGAGCCAGGGGACTCCGAAAGACGCTGAAGATGCTTGCGTTGTCCGCAGCGCGGTGTCGTTGTCATGGCCATCAAGCGTCACCATCACCGTCCTCATCCTCATTATGAACACCATCATCATCATCAGCAGCAGCAGTTGCGGCAGCGGTCGGGGCGTGTGAACATACAATGGATCGCTCTGCTCTGCAACTTATTTAAATTTGTTGTGTTTAATGAGAGTTATTTGAACAATTTGATGTAGCTGCGGTCTATGCGGCCTATGCGGCGTATGATTAATGCAATGAATATCAATGCGGACAGACAGTAATTAGGGAATTGGAAACGCTGCCACACAAAAGCACAGTTTGACAAGGGGCATCAAATTGCTAGACACGCACTTAGTCATCAATCCAAGCAGCCAAGCAGTGAACCAGTGAACAAATCACTCAATCCGTTCTTCTGGACAAAAAGAGAAAAAATCTGAAAGCGTCAATTGCATAACTCGAGTGGTATTTGAAACCCTTTCAAACGAAATTTGGTTCAGTTTCAAGAATTTGGCAAAACGGAAATGCCAATTCACAATCACATTAGACGCATTTGGCTTATTAACTGAAAGTTGTGGCAATTGATTTTGAGCACAATTTATTCAGTTAATGACTATGTCTTCAAAGGGTATTTCCCAAAAGCAGCTTTGCAAGCGCAAAGGTTGAAGCCTCATTGACGTAGTTCGAATTCGTGTGCGATTTGGAAAGCACGGAGACACCGATAAGTGAGTTTAACAACATTCCAAAACACTTTGTATCCGCTTTGCTGACGAGTTACGAAAATTGGTGATTTTTTTCTTTTGATAGATTAATTATTTTGTATATTGTATATTGTACAGTTGGTTACACACAGGTGCACTTTTAATTACGGACGACACACAAATAATACTAAGTTATTTATTAGTCGATAGCTTCGATTATCGGTCGTCTTATCTATTGCGGTCAGTATTCCACTAGAAGTAAGTTTCCGCAACATTTGAAGGCGCCCCCAGAAAGCCGTCTAAGAGTGGAGCGCAGGCCTAACCGGAAATACCCGACATTCCACTCGCATACCAAGCCAGTGAACAATAAGAACAACAATAAAACTAATAATAAAAAAAAAACAACGACAACAACAACACACACACACACACACACACAAAGTGTCCGCCGTGGACATTGCCTGCTTTCATTTATTGTGTTTCTGAAGATGTTTCTTATTATGAAATTAGACTGAACGCCGAACAGCAGAGCACATAGAGAGACAGTGGGACTGAAGGGACAGACGAGGCCAGGGCAACAACGACAACAACGACAACAACGACAACGGCGACACTTGGCCAAGAGCTCAATGAATGAAACCGAAATGAGAAATGAATGATATCATGCGCATTGTTAGCTCACACGACAGACACGGCTGAGGCCTGCGGGTCGATCCCATGCATCCCAGCAAACGAGATCAAATGCGATAGCGCCACGAAACGAGGCGGCAGGCATCAGCCAGCAGCAGCAGCAACAGCAGCAGAAGCAGCAACAGCAGCAACAGTCTCCTGCCTCCAGAGCAACGTGTTGCTCATTTAGCTGGCAGCCAGTGCGGCCATAATTCAACGCTTTTGATAACTGCGTTAGGCACCGGCACCGGCACCGGCACCGGTACCCGGCACAGGCAACCGGCAACCGGCGAACGACACCCGGCACCCGCAATGCAGCAACGACAGCAGCAGCAGCAGCAGCAGCAGCAGCGGACCAGGATCGGCGCGCGTCGGCTCTTGGATCTGGGCAAGGGCGATTCTTCAACCCCTTTGCGCCCCTCGCACAGTGCTTAAAAATTAAATTAAATTAAAATTTGAAATAAATGTTCCAGCTGACAAATGTGCTCAACAGCTGAAAAATAAGCAGTTGAATGTGTATACTGTAATTAACCATTTATTTGTTAATCTTCTAATTGATTAACAACAAAAAAGAATATTAAAATTAGTCGCTTAAAGTGAATTCAAACTTGTTTTAACTGAATGTATAATTAGCATGGCTTTTAGCGTCCAAGAACTTGTTCAAATAAAATAAATTTAAATAAATAAAAATCAATACATATATATATATAATATATATATAATAAAACATTTAATTATTTGTTTAAACATAATTAATTCGCTAATTAAATCGGCTACACAAATTGACCAATCAAATTTGAGACAAGCTTAGCATAATTAACTTTTAAGTATATTCATTTAACAGCCAATTAAATAATCGTGTTTTTCTTCTTCTTCTTCTTTTTTTGCAGTCAATCAAATTAATAATGTTCAAAGTAATTTTAATTATTAATTCTTTAATTGTATTAATTAAGTACTCATGAGAATGTTGGATTTATTTGATTGAGTCGATTTCTGACTTGGTTCCACTGTATCGCTGTCTATGGCTTCGCTGCTGCTCCGCTGCTGCTCCGCTGCTCCGCTGCCCCGCTGCCCCTTTGCCTTGTGCTGCTGTGTTGTACAAAATGATTTTGGTGTTTGCCTGGCGATTTGTTGTGTTTGATTTGCTGCCACGTCGCCGTCTGCCTCGTCGTCAAGTTGGTGCCTTGGTTTTGGTCTTGGACGTCGAGCGACATACATAAATACACACACACGCACACACACACACACGCACACACGCACACACGTATACCGTCGCATTCCTGCGTGCCGCGCGTTTGCATTGTTCGCTTTTCGGTTCATTCAAATCCTTTCGGTAAAATTCTTTTGTTTGGTGTCAAGTTTAACAAATATTTGAACGGCCGGCAGGCAACGGCGTCTCTTGTTAGTCCCATGTTTCTTGCGTGTTGTGCTGCTTGTCATCTTGTTATAGTTCTTCTTCTTCTTCTCGTTTTTTTTTCTTTTTTTGGTCTTTTTTTTGCTTTTTTCTTCTTGCTTTGTTGCTACTGCCACGGTACATGCCTCGTTTGGCATGGGGGCGTATGAGTAATCAGCGCTGCCTGCAATTAGTTGGCCTTAGACAAGCTGAGGACGACCAAACTAGGCAGCGATTAGCTTTACTTGATTTGCCAAGTGTCGTTGCTGTGATGTTGTCTTTGTTGTTCTCATTGTTGTTGCTCTCACTGCTGGCCGGCTGGCAGGCTGGCTGGCTGGCTGGCTGGTTGGTTGGCTGGCTCCATTGTTGAGTTCTTATCGCGCCGCGCGCTTTTGTTGTGCGAAATTTTTTACGCCCCGCGGCGCATCGCACAAAATGCCACAAGAATTGCATCGTACAAAATGGCATGGAAACGAGCCAACTGATGTGAAGATCGCACGTCGCCGTTTGGGGCGCGGGTTCAACTAGCTGCGACAACAACAACTGCTGCTGCTGATGCTGCAACAAAAATAATATATATATACATATATATATATATATGTATGTACATATGGGAAAAAAATTGAGACCGTAATTGTTTGTTTATTATGGCAATGGTGGCAAGCCTTGACTTGATGTTTGCTGTTGTTGTTGCGATCGCGTGTTATTGTTGTTATTATTGTTAAATGCTAAAGTGCTACAAAATATTTATATTGGCATTGTCTGCGCACTTTTAGCCACTGCCAAGCAGTTCCGACCACTATTCGATACCGAAATGCCCTTCAAAAAATTAAAACATTTTTGAGAGAGCACTTCTTACTTGCCTAATTAATTATAATTAAACCTGTTAATTTATGTTTGAGAGTTAATATTTTAAAATTAGTAAAAATGCATAATATAATATTTAAATAAATAATGCTCATTAATTAATTTGTTAAAAGTAAATACATCAATTATTTAATGTTTGGGGACTCATTTTTTTATAATTAAAAATGTTTTTGCTGACTATGAATCCTGACAGGATTCGAAATAGATTGAAGTAAATAAATAAATATTTTAATAAATGAATAAATTTTACTTTTTTTTAAATATTTTTCGATTAATTCAAATTAGATATAGGCGTAATACGTACACTCTAAAAAAATATGTTTGATGTTGCAAATTTCAATATGCATAATTAAATATTATGCTCATTGATTAATTGGTTACAAATAAAGAGTGGTTATCAACAAATGTTGCGAATATTTGGCATATATGTCAATTACGATCTTAACTTTCCAACTTAATGAAGAGCATTAACAAATTTTGGAGGGTTGAGTCTTGGAGGAGTTTTGGCGTTGTGAGTGTGGCATTACAAGACTTTTGCTTACTTTCAGTTTTTATAGTAGAACAAACTTGCAGTGTCCCAGGTAGATAATCATCGCACACACACTGACACACACACACACACACACTCGCACACACACACGCACACTCTATGTGGCTGTGGCTCTTCTGACACTTCAATGGGGGCTTAGTCAAGACCTCGGGCACAGTGTATGCATCCTCGTGCTGCTGCTGCTGCTGCTGCTGCTGTTGCAGCTTGATGGTGTCGAGGAGTTGCCGTTGCAGTTGCCTCATGCTGTGGCGCTATGCAGCGATTATGGCAACGGATTAACTTCCTCTTTTGGTTGCTGCTGCTGCTGCTGCTGCGATTGTTGTTGTTGTCATTATTGTTATGCTTATTGTTATTGTTATTGTTGTGGTTACAATGGTGTCACTGCTGATCGTGTTGTTGTACTTCTTGTTGTTACTTCTTGTTGCATTGTGGCCGTCGGTCTCGTTGTGGCTGTGGTTGTTGCTGTGGCTGCTGCAGTTGGCACCACCCGCTGCCACTTTGTGCCGTGTCCCTTTGTTGGCTGCTGCTGATCCTGTTGATTCTGATTGCCGCATAAAGCGAACCATATTATCCACATGACACACATAGTTAATAATACTTATGTACATCACAAATACATATACATAAACTGTACATCAATTTATGTAAGGCTACTCGCTGCCAAAATGTTTGCCGCCTATTAGGCGCGGATTCGATTGTGCTTATCGCAGTATTTTGATTTCAGTATCGAGCGATAAGATGGCCAACAGAAAGAAAGTCCAAATCACGCACAGGGGGAGAGGGAGGCAGAGTCAGGGAGTGGCCACATGCGCAACCATGCCTAGAACTATGCTCTGATAAATATCAAGATGATGAAATTAAATTAAATTTGCAATGCATTAAAGGAGACACTATATATATATATATATATTCCGGATCTGCATGACTAGCTTTTTGCAGAAGGCATAGGCACACATAGTTCGGAGTCTTCCGGATCGGATATCAAATGGTGAAGTATAGATTAGTTCTTAATGGTCTTGCTGTATATAATATACATAGTTATATATATATATATATATATATATAGTAGTAATAATAATATAATAATAATAATAATATCAGGCAATTAGCTGCCTTACTGTCTGTGGATCATGAATGAATACTATGTCAATACGGGAACTTATACATATGCATGTATGTATGTATGTTTGAATAGGCGGCATAGAAATTGATAAAGTGAAAATGTTGTCTAAATGAGTTATTTATTTTGATCGATGATTAATTGGTTAACACAAATTTTCGACTGAATTCAAATTGTTTCATCTTTGGCGCGGCTCGCTCGTCAAAGATAAAGGACACACAAAGCGACACACACACACTGAGCGAAGCGAGAGAAGTGCGTGTGTAAAAGTCACGACTTACACTTACACACACACACACACACAAGCCGAACCAAACCGAACCAAACCAAACCAATCCGAACCGAACCGAAACGAGGCGAACCGAAGTGAGGCGAGCGACACTTGATCCCTTTTGCTGAATGCCTATCACCGTCTTTGTCTCGCTGGCCAACCTTAGCTGTTTCTCCTCTTGGCCGCAATTTATCAGATGCCACTTGTAGCCGGATTTTGATCTAATAAAAACTGTCAAAA
The DNA here is from genome assembly GCA_035042265.1 of Drosophila imparisetae. Lineage (NCBI taxonomy): Eukaryota > Metazoa > Arthropoda > Insecta > Diptera > Drosophilidae > Drosophila > Drosophila imparisetae. The sequence goes on from JAWNLP010000147.1 coordinate 2,154,208, forward strand.
CGTTTGCAGGACGCTGGGAAAATATTTACACGGCTCACAAAGGCCAAGATACACACACACGCAAAGACAGAGGCAGCAGGTGAGAGACAGTTAGGGACAGACAGGGAAAACAGTTATAGCTAGACAATAGCAACAGGATCAAGGATGCTGCCTAGCTGCCTAGCTGCCTGCACAGCGGCAGGTCGCTCGAGACTTGGGCGGTATGACACATCAAGAATTTAGACATTAAAGGATCTATCCTCGAACACTGACTGCTGACTGCCGACTGCCGACTGCTGACTGCTGGGCCGGTTTGGGTGTTCGCCACAGCTTGGTCGCAACGCATTGAAAAGATGAAAGTGAATTTCACTGCCAACCAGAATGATGTGCAACGTAGGCAAAAGAATGCAGCATCGGTCAATTGAAATAAAATGAGCGAACGCTGGGAAATCGAGGACAGGGCGCTTGACTTGGCTCTGTTTCTGATTCTGATTCTGATTCTGATTCCGATTCGGTTTCAGGTTGTGGCTCTGCTTGTGGCACAACGTCTACTTCTACTTCAACTTCTACTTTTAGTTGTGTCTCTGGTTCTGGTTCTGGGCGGCCCCTGCACGTTTAGCTATTTTTATGGAGTTCCACGGAATTATCGCTCACTCTGCTTCGCTCACTCAATTTTCGAAACGTTTCTATTAACACATTGTTGGACGGGCCAACATTTCGTATGTACCTCATATATATATATATATATGTATATATAAAGTATTTATAATTCTTTTAGTTCTTTTTTTTTTGTGTGAGTTTGTTTTTTCTAGTTTGCCGACAAGATTGCCGCTGGGAAAACTGAAACGTTGTCAACGCCGACGCCAAAATATTGTCCCGATAGGTTTTCTCTCGCACCATTTCTCTCTTTGTTGTTTTTGTTGTTATGGATTAAAGGATGTGCACTTGAATGCCATACAATGATTCGTTTGCTGAGCAGCAGCAGCAGCAGCAGCAGCAGCATTTCCTGTGCCCTCGTCCAGCTTGGGCAGTACACATTTCTCAATGTCAATGACTCGCGAATAACCAAAACGCAATCCGATAAACTCAAGCAAACATTGCATAAGCGCTAAATGCTAAATGTTAACCAAAAACCCTGAAACCGAAACAGCAACAGCAACAGAAACAGAAACTGACTCTGAAGCTGAAGCTGAAACTGACACAAAGGCAAAGACTCCTGCTCCGAGTCCGACAACGACGCCGGACTGACCTTGTTGTCGGTTCATTGGCAATATTCAAAAGAGATTAGCCAAAAGGTTGGCAAAATTCTTTTGCTTTCGATATTGCAGGCATAAAAATAAATGCTAAATGTGTGATTTATGAGCGTTATGTGATTACGAGCCATCATCTACTTATAGTTGCCGCCTAACGACGCATTTGCCACAGTTTTGCCAGCAGGCAGGTAACTTGGCATTGTTGCGATATCCACAAAAGTGAAATCAAAGCTGTGTGTTCATACTCCATGGGACTATGTCATCATTTAACGTTTGCGAAATTCAAATTGATATTACAATTATCAAAAATAAGTGAAATTTACATTATCCACTCCATTATCCAGATAGTTTTATGCTGTTTATTCAGATAAAGATATAATTCGAAAAATATTGTGAGATTGATTTGAAACTGACTGGTAACTATGTATGTATATCGGACGGAGTATGCTCATTCTTCCGGTGTTGCCGGGATAGTTATAGATTCGTCTCTTGTATCTGAAGCTAAGTTGTGCTATTTGCTCAATTCTATAGAGGATTAAGCTTTCTTGATGAAGAAGTGCTTTGGATATGGTCTATATTGACCTATAATTCTAATTGATTCTGTAAGAAGTGTAGTCGACTTTAAGATCGTATGTCAGCGGGCGCTTGAGGTAGAGATTAGTCAATGCATGGGGGCGGGGGCGTAGTTTCACACTCGCACTCACACTAGCACTCACACACATAGTGCCGCCAGCTGTGCACTCCAAGCCGTACAGGTTCTCTAGCAAAGCTGCGAGAGATTCGTGCCCCACAGTGAAACTTAAAAGCCGACTCGGTATTGTGTGTGTGCTGAGTGTGGCTGCTCTTGTTATTGTTATGAATAAGTTAATAATACGGCGGAAGGCGGCCTTTGTCGTGCCTCGACTGATGCGCCTCGCTTCGCCACGCCTCCCCTTGCCCCGCCACACAGCTCAGGCAGGCAAGCAGCCAGGCAGCCTGGCAGCCTGGCAGGCAAGCAGGCAGGCAGGCAGGCAGGCAGCTCTTATTAAATGATTGAAGCCTTTTGTGGCGAGCCGAGCGTCTTTTTTTTGGCCAGCCATAAAAAGGTGGAAACTTTTCGCAACGTCGAAGGCGACCACCATCAATAACTGAGCACAACGAGCTGCGTTGCAGGACAGGGGACAGCGGACCCAACAACAATATTTATGATTTGTTAAGCAAGCGGCAGTCAAACGTGCGAAAGGATAATCACAAGCGCCTGCTGGAACGCCCCCCTCAAGCAGAAGAGCAGCAAGCAGCCAGCAGCAAGCAGGCAGCAGCAAGCAGCAAGCAGGCAGCAACATGCAGCATGCAGCATACAGAAACTGGCTCCGTTCCACTCTCCGCTCTCCACTCAACACTCTCCACTCTCTGCTCATTTGCTGCACATGCCGGCCTCAGTTTCAGCTCCATCTGCATGGCCAGCATCGTGTGTGAGACATTTCCAAATTGAGTCAATGACTTTTATTTTTATGACTCTCTGCCGTTGCTCCATCCATGAGCCATCAGCCATCAGCCATCACCCAAGAGCCATGAGCCATGAGCCATGAGCCATGAGCCATGAGCCATTACCATCACCATATGCATACACATAGCTGCAGATGTGCCGAATCCAGGCCAGCAGGAGTCGGCGCATTGGCAAATTGATGGGAACTGCAGTTGGCCTGGAATACGGAACGGCGCTGCTTTTTATGACAATGCGAATTGAGCTATTAGCCAAGTGTTTGGCTGGTCCAATCCAAAACCGAGTTGAGACTTGATTTAATCAGTGGAGCATTTTATGTTTAGAATCACAATCAGTTAAAAAAAGATATAGATAATGTAAATATACTACTCAACTTGGACTAATACTCACTCTGCATTTTATTCGACATTCGCCTCGGGTCCAGCATATTTGGCTTAGCCGCCACACAATTGATGAGCTGCGTATGAAAAGATTCGTTTAGAAATGATATTCAGGTTTGGGACCACCAAGGGCGTCCTTGATTAAATGTTGCCTCCTTAATTTCTGCTCGAAGTGTGGGCGTTAAAAGGCAATAGCAACAGTAACACCAACACCAACACCAACAATGGATGAGAATCAAGAAATACGAGTCAATGATAATCGCTTCATCCATAAGCATCGGCAATCGGCATCAATTATGCACTTCAAAATTGTAGTTGTGTTGTTGCTGTTGTTGTTGCTGCTGTTTCTGTTGTTGTTGCTGCTGGCAGCAGCTGTCAATGAGCGACGACAGCAGCAGTCATGGATCGAGTTGAGAGTCGGATTTGGATTCGGGTTCGCACAATGCGCTGTCTCAGTCGAGGGCTCGAGGGCAGGCATTAATTGAGCCTGGACAGCCGCCTCATGATTAGCAGATGAATAGAATCAGCCGGAGATAAGCAAGAGCGAGCGAGAGATAGATATATATATATATATAGGTGAAGATGAAGAGGGAATGAGTGCAAGCTTGATCTGTGGTCTGTGAAATTCCTGGCTGGCAATTTAATAAGCGCCGTTATCAATGGCAAGGTTGACTTTTGGCGCTTCGTTGCTGTTGCTGCTGTTGCTGCTGTTGTTGCTGTGGCTGTTTATTGGTTGTCGGTTGATTGCTAACGTCGAGGAATAGGGATCGCTGATCACTGATCGCTGATCGCACGGATCGTTGATCGGGGGAATGGGCAGTAAAAACGTTAACAAGCTGCGTAGCGCCGTCGGCGGCGTTAATGTCGAAATTGGCGCAGGCGAACGTGTTCCTTAATGAAACAAAGCTTGAATTTTAAATGAGCGTCATAAAGAACAATGAAAATGCAAGGCACAGAACAACAACAAAGCAAAACTGAATCAAAAGCCGCTGCGGCTCAGCGAGGTGACCAAACAGACAGCAGAAAAAAACCTAAAAAAAAAATACAGATACAAATAAAGAAAAAAATAAAATAAAAGAGCAGAAATGTTAAGTAAACAATAAAAAAAAGAAGGCAAAACAAAAAGCTCCCCAACTTTGTCCCTACATCGCTAGCCATCTACATACCCTGCCCCTGCACCTGCCCCCCGCGCAGCAACCACCCTCGCATCTGACATAGAGTCTGTCAAATGTGCACGAAACGCGAATGGAAAAAGATAACCGCAACAATGCCGGTGTAGCAATAACAAGGAACTGAAAACTGAAAAAGAGAGCGAAACAAAGGACATCGACTTGCAAATACCCTAGCAAAGCGAATTGCATAATCATTCCAGATCTAAATGGAGCACAGCACTTAAACTTGCTACATGCCACCAAATTCAAATCAACAAAAGTCACATTTTGGAGAATATCAAGCGAATTCTGGCCCGGTTGAGAGATGGATCGCAAAGTCGTTAAGCTTGTGGCAAGTGTATGGAATGATAACCATATGGATGGGATGTAAAAGTTGCCGTCGCGGCCTAAAGGATCACAAATGATTTTGCGGTCAGAGATGAAATGAAAGGCGAACTAAAGCCGCGGGTGGGTCGGGGAGGGGGGGATTGCCAGAAACGTTTCGAACTCTGGTGCTGGCCATAATTGGTGCTCATCTTAATGGCATTAAAATTGCATTATCGCCGTATTTATTGAAACGGTTTGTTTTAACAAGATTAACTCGATGATACCGCCAAGCGAACCAGCAATCGAGACAGGCCCCAAAATGATTAACAGCAACAGCCGACAAACTACACAAAAAAAAAAATAAAAAATATATACATATATATACATATATATAAAAAAAAAACAGAAAGCGAAAAAAAACATGAAAAAACATCAGCAAAACGGATCGAAAATCGCGTTAAATGCGATGCTTTTGTTATTTCTTTGTTGTTGTTGCTGTTGTTGTTGTTGTTGTTGTTGTCGCTTGATTGGCACTCCATTTATTGTTGCTGTTGTTGTTTGTTGGTGTGGTCGTAAACATATTTATAACATAATTTCATATCATTTAATTTAGATGATTAGATTCAATATGCGGACCATTCACGTATGTACAGCGGCCAAGAGTAGCTAACAGATACATTTGTATCTTTAAGCCAAAGCGCCGATATCTGTAGATCTATTTATCAAAGGCGCGAGCGAACAAAGCGGAGCGTTGGCGTTGCCGTTGGCGTCACCAGTAGCGATTGCTGTTGTTACTGTTGTTGCTGTTGTTGTCTTGTTGCTGTTTGCTGCTGTTGCTTGTGTGTTGGCGTTCGCCCTGTGGCTTTTGTCATGTTAATTAAGTGTAATTAATTAACCCATTGAATGGAATCAACTGAGGTAGATTTATGGCAACTGAATAAAACGTGTGACAGTGTCTAATGCAAAATAACGGAACATACACCCCTTCACTAATGCAGACCCTTACCTCTCGACTCCCCCAAAGCCAGGCGTGACTCATCTGCCTGTCAGTGATACACTGTGATGCTCACTCTGACTTCCGATACATCCCAGTAGTCGTGTGTAAACACGTTAAGATTGATTGCAAAGCGTTAATTAGTTGGACTTGTGCATATTACATATGCTTATGCTTATTTCTTAGATCCAGCAATGGAAAAAACATCTATATATATATATATACAGAATAATATGCCAATCGATATACAAATTAAATTTAAATTTTTAATTGGAGTATCAGAAGCTAATACATCTTGTCCATCTTGCCTGTCACTTGGAAGACTTGAATAAATAAAGCCATGTCGGTATTATATTGATATCGTGTCTTCATTTTTTCAATTTCCTTATCTAATGTTAAGATGAGCCATGATTCATCAGACAATTTTTTGGATTATTTGTAATTTGCTAAGATTAATTACCAAATTCGACTAGGCCTTGTTTTCATCAATATGTCAATAATTGTATTGTAAGTTGTGTGTTTGTTCCTTGATATATCGATGAGTTTGAGTCACTCTTTAAATGTATGCCAAAGTGGTCAAAGCGTTTGTGGTTTCTTCCTGGCTGCCATTAATACGGATCGGCATCTCGAACTGATGATGCGCTTGTGCATTCTGAGAACTTAGAAACCGCTAAGCCACTTGGGGCACTTCCTTTCGATGGGCGCTTGGTGTTCTTGTGCCTGCCTGTGAGATCCTCAACATGATCCTAAGACTCATTGATGATCCAATCGCAGATCGCCAACCAAATACCCTTAGACAAAAAGTGCCGCGCACATTTCCGAGAAACGCACATAATTATTATTTATGCATACAAATTAAACGGTGCGAAATATTTGCGAAAATCCGCTCGAAGTGTTTATTTATGGAATTTCAAAGTCGCTTCTTCTTCTTCTCGCTTCTTTTATCGCTGACGTCGACCTGGAGCTGGAGCTGATCTCAGCTGGCCTCAACCAAAGCCCAGACGAAATTTGGCAAGGGTTAAATCTCCAAGCCTCAAGCTAAGTCAAATTGGATTGTTTTAACCGGAAATTAGTTCCTCATCCGTACTATAACTGGAATATTGTAATTTGGATAAGAAATACCATCGGAGTAACCTTATGCGAGTAGAGTCTTATCATCAATATTCAGCAGAAAAAAGTCGCCCTGAATCTTAGATTTGCAATAAATTTCTTCAAATTAGAAATATTCCTTGGAATAGAATATATTTCTGATATGGTAAGGTGAGTTCTCAGGTGAGAATCTCAAGAAGTGCACATCTTCAGTTACTGCATATTCAAAAGTCTGGAGCCACAATGAAGTTGAATATGAAAATGAAGGCATTAAATACTTTAATCGCTAAACAATGAATATTTATGAACTCAATAAGTAGAATATAGTAATACTATGAAACATGTGCTGCCAATGACGCACTGGCAACAATTATTGGGCCAATAAATTGCATTTCGATATGCGGTCAGTGATTAGCATTTGATATTGCAATGGACTTGCGCGCATTTGGTGCGATTAAACATTAATGCCAGATCATAAATCAGAAGACAAATAACTTAATTAAGTGGCAGACGAGCCCTCACTGATAAGAGATATGTATGTGTAGGCACACGCCTAAATATGTAGTTTGCCATGCAAATTGCTGCTAATGTTTTCACTGAACTTAATTGATCGTGCTACGTACGCTTACAGTTGGCGATGAGTCAGTGCCTCAGTCAGTTACTCAGTCAGTCGGTCAGACAGTCAGACAGTCAGTCAGTCAGTCAGTCAGTCAGTCAGTCAGCCAGTCAGTGGATCGACTTCCGGCATAGGTCGTTTATTGCCCCGCATAGCGACACAGTTCGATTTGCAATCCGATTTTAGACATAGCTGACTTTGTGGGTTGTGTGTTGCCAGTCGACACATGCGAGTCGCGTGCCTTGACGTCATTGCCACAGTCAATCAAAGGTCGCAGTTCTGCTGAAATTCGCGGTGGCCGCACTTATTAATAATGTTAGCTTCCCTTTTTCTTCTAATCAGCAACGTCGATGAAATTTATTACTTATTTTAAGAATTCCGCTGGGATTTGAATGCTCTTACAGCTCTTGTGTGTGTGTGTGTGTGTGTGTGTGTGTGTGCGTCTCATTTTTCATTCTTTTTTTTAACTTCTGACTAAAGTGTTAAACGTTGTGAAATACTCTGGGTTTTAAATAGTCTTACGCGAATTGAGTGATCTTGGATAAGCGATATTTAATTATTCGTATTACAGTTTGTACTAAAGTATTTGTCATAGCACATTCCCATTCCAAGTATTCTGAGTAGACGTATGTGCAAGTGTAAATATGTATATGCCCATGTATGTAGCGTTGTTTCACCTTGCTTAAAGTAACATTGCGAAATTACAATGCGACTGAGTTTGCTGGTTTGAAAATAGCCAAGACCTTTTGATAACCAATTGAAGATTGCGTTGCTTGCAAATGTTTGCACTGACATGTTATCAATACCAACATAAGTACCTCAGATTACTACTAAGTCAAAGTGCCTATGACAATCCAAAAAATATTGACTAATCTCTAAACCCCAATTCATGTGATTTATAACTATTGATAATAAATAATTTCAAATTTTTTTCATTTTTTCTTTCATCTATTTGCAATTTCCCATTTCATCGAATTTCCAATTATGAGCCATTTGAATCACCTTCAAAATCAGAATCAGTTAGTCCAGCATTATTATGCCGCTTCAAAGCATTTTCACTGAGTTGATTAGTTGCAATAATTAAAAGTAAATGTAACAAGTATTCCCAGAAAAATGTCAAGGCATCATTTTCCCCCATTTTCCGCACTAATGCTCATTTTACTCAGCTTTGTTTTAATAATTAATATTTGCAATTTATTTATTATTTTATTTTTACATTATGCTCGCATAACTTTGTCCTCAATTCATTTGGCCTTCGCACACAAATGTGGGGGAAAATTCATTCAAAAAACTTATTTCGCGATTTTCTGAATCGCTTCTAATAGTTGCTCCTTTTTTTGTAACTAAAGCTACTTAAATATATTGTGCAACTCAGTTGCTCTATGGGAAAGTGCACTTTCTTTCAGGGAACACGATTCCAATTATGGCAAATGTATTCGATTAAGAGCGGTACATTTTCGGCTATTAGCAGGTGTCAAATCGTTTCCGTTTCCGTTTCTTTTTAATTATTATTTTTTGTGGTTTTTTTTTTAAGCGCCAGCACTCGAAATCAGTGAGTCAAATTTTTATGATGAGTTTCAGATCGACGGCTAATCAATTGAAACTTTATTTCTGGTTATGCTTGAGGGCAAGTTTGTTGCCAACGCAACTTGTTGTTGTTGTTGATGTTTTTATTGTTATCGTTGTTGGTGTTGTTGTTGTTTATGTTATTGTTGTGCTGCTTTGCTCATTCATGCGTGGAACGCAGCTGCCTTCGCAGCATTGGCTGCCCCATCGCTGCCAATTTGGGTCATTTTGTAGGTCAGGTTGGCAACATCAGTGACGTCATTAGGACGCTGAGCGCTTAGCTTCAGGCCTGACTTGGGTATGGTCTTGCATTTCGGATTGTCTCTCTCTTTTTATCTCCCTCTCTCTGTCTCTGTCTATATCTTTCTGTCTTTCTGTCTCTTTTGTGCTTTGGCGTCACTGGCATTGAGCATGACGCATTTGGCCCGGATTCTCAGCTGCTGCTGCTGCTGTTGCTGTTGCTGGTGCTGCTATTACTGCTGCTTGGCTGGAATTTGATTATTTTGCGTAGGTCGTGCAAGCTCTAATTGGGTTATTAGGAAATGATTTGGAGCGAGGACGACGATGGCGATGTCGACGGCAACGCGACATTTTATTTATTTTTGGCATTTGCCATGATTTTAATTAGTCAAACGACTGTCGGTGCTCTGGCAGGTGATTAGCACGGTTCGCTGCCCGTTTATTGAATTAAATCTCAGGTACCACGGGTCCATGAGTCCAGCCCTTATCCGCTGATACACAGCCACAGCCACCGATAAGACGTCAGCTATCGGTGCCGTTGCCTATCAATGCTGATCAACTTTGCTGCAAGCCAGCCAGCCCGCAATGCGACAACTTTCAACCCCCCCAGCACGCCCACACACACACACACGTACACACACACACACACACACACTCTGCTAACCTCCATTGTGCCTTGAGCATGTGTCATCGACAGTTACCATGTGGGGGGTTCAATTATGCGTGGACACAGACTGCATTGACTGCATCTTCCCAACCAACTCTTTATCCCTCCCTCATATGTCCCTGCGTCCATGTCGAAGTCCATGTCGATGTCCATATCCATATCCATATCCATATCCATATCCATCTGCAGTCCGTCGCTTCTTTGCATATGCAAGCCCAGGCAGGTCGACTGAAGTTCAAGAACCTTGTGGTCGGTTTCAAAATAAATGCAACTCCAGTCCAAGTCAAAGTCCCAGCCCAAGTCCCAGTCCTCAGTCCCCAGTCCCAGTCCCCAGTCTGTGGCTGTATCAAATTTGTTTAATTGTCTGAACGTTGGCGGCATCTTGCTGTTGCTGTTGCTGTTGCACTTGCATTTGCTGCCACCTCTGGCTCTGTCTCTGTCTCTGTCTCCTCATGTGCAACATTAACATCAGCTTGAACTTCGTCTTGCGTCTGGCCAGACATGGATTCTTCAACATTGTAAGCGCTTTTGCTGCGTTAGCAGCTTGTCAACTTCTGCTTCCGATCCTCATCCTCAGCCCCATTGCCCACTGCTGCAGCTGGTTTCTGTTCCAGTTCTTGTGCTCCATTTGTTGTGCAAGTTGTTTGCACTGTAAATCGATACATTTGCTCTGGCTACTTACAACCGTCCAGTCTGTCCTAAAAGACGATCGACAACAACAAGAAGAACAACAAGAACAACATCAAAGACTCTTCAACATACCGTGGCTCTTCTTTTGGCTCACGAATGTGTGGCTGACGTGATATTTGTGCGGCTTTGACGGTGGCCATTGCATACTTACAACCAAAGCTGGACCCAACCAGCACACAGAAGCGCAGCTCTCAATGCAACACAGCCAAGTGCCGGTCACTTGCGAGGGCAGCACGTAAAGAACATGAGTGCAACCTAGTGGCTGCTCTCAATTCAGAATCACACACAACTTTAGTTGACCATTTATGCTATACAAAGATCGAATGCCATTCTATATTATTAATTTTTCATTTATCTACTCTGGCAATTAGCTGGGCTGAAACCATTTCACTGACTTGCCTGAAATCCCAGCTTCAATGTGGACTGAAGAGCCCTTAAAACAGTAATTAAGTTGCGGCATAAGGCGGCTGATATCAATTTTCAACCACACACCCCAAGCAAAGCATTAAGTTGAGCTCGCTGGAAGACCTGTTCTATTTACCCGCTTAGGCAGATCATTAGCCTTATTACATTGGCACATTGGCACAGCCGCAGCTGCAGACGCCTGCAACCACACAAATACTACTTAATGAAGAAGAAAAAGAATAATAATAAATAAATAATAGACTGGCCAATGACTGCAGCGACAATACCAAAAACAACAACAACAACAAGTGTGGGAGCCCAGACATCGACTATGGTCAGGCTTAGACTTATTGCCTTGGCCAGACCGAACCAAACCCGAACCCGAACCGCAACGTAGGCGGCTGCTGCTGAGGCAAACAGTTTCCCTAGAGAAAATGGGAACGTCTTGCAGCGTTTGGCTGCAAGTTGCCGCCCAGCACTCTCCAGTCCACAGTCTCCGCACCCGCGCTCTGATTTCTGGGTCATATTTTGCCAAACATGAAGTGCCAATTTGAGTGTGCCACAGTGACATTTGAAGCCGCCGCAGTTGCCAGTTGCAACTGGCAGTCAACAAAAAAAACCAAAACAAAAAAAAAACAACGAAAAATCAAAAAAAAAAAAAAAACGCCACTCAAGGCACAGGCTGTGGCACAAGCACGACATGGTCAAGTTGTTTTTAACTGCAAAACCCAGAGACGGAGATTTATTTTTATTTTTATGACCTGCCGTTGTTGCGCCGCATATGTAAATCAACTCGATGCGTATGGAGAGCGGCATGGAGTATAGATTATATGGGCACACACACACACATACATATATACCCTTACTTAAACACATAATACACTTATGCTCAGTACGTTTGCATATATCAGTATGGCTTATATAGTCGTAGTCTTCGCTTGGGTCTTGGTCTTGGTCTTGGTCTTGGTCTTGGTTTGGGTTTGGGTTTAGGTTTGGATCTGGGTCCGAGCGTACGTGTACGTGAAGAATCTTGAATTGCAATTTCAATAACGAGACACGAAACACTTTCAAGTCCGCTCTGCAAGCCGATGCCACTTGCACTTGAATGCTAAACTGCCACAACTGTCAGCAAACGAAAATCAACTCGACTCAACTCATTAACAAAATAAATGCCATGATACTCGTATCCAATTCGCCTCATACATGCCCCAAATAGTTATTTCTGTTTTGGGCCAAAACAAATATCAAAAAAAAACATTAACATTTAGAGAAAAAATAACTTTAAGAACATAAAATTGATATTAATGAATATATTCCGATTAATAGGTTAATGTAACAGACTCTTGGCAATATCAATAAGATGATTTGCAATATTTACAATATTTTTGAATTCGATCTATTTCAAATCTGAATCGATTTGTACAAGCAATGACTGTTTGGATATAGGCTTACATTTCTTGGATTATCTACTTTCGAATAAAACTGTTTTGAAACTTTTCGAACTAAACTTGTCGCCTCCTATCTGCAATGAATCAGTGTTTTTTTTATATATCTATTCCCTGTCAAGCTAATCCATAATAACACTGATGTATAGCGTAATAAAACAATAATTTCAGTTTGATTACGGCAAAATACAAACATTGGAAGAGTGGGTGGTGTGGTGTGGTGTGGAGTGGTGCGCTCCAAGCACAACGAAGGCAATCGGAATGCCTGGCCACTTAGCTGCAATAATTGCTCATCAATTGCTCTACACTTGAACTGACCCACACAAACCGTTTGTTGTTTGCTCCGCTCTGTTCTTCCCAGCTATAAGTGGGCCATGGCAAGGCGAGGAGCGCGGCAGGGGCTGTGCTGCTGCTGCAAAATCTATTGTTATTTTTGGCAATGCTGATCATGATCGACGATGACGTCGGTGACTCTGTTTGTGTGACGACAGCCGCATCCGCCAAAATTTAAAACGGAAGTGTTTGCACGATGTGTAAGCCTTGATAGGCCGAGCTCAAGAGAAAATTCAGATGCGATGAGTTTAACTCTAAACTTAGCGTTTCGCTCAACTTTGCCAGAGAAAACAAAAATCCATGAAAATCGCTTTCTGTATCTGTATTTGTACGTGCATCTGTGTCTGCTGCTGGAGAGCGTAGAGATATTTGAAACACACTTGCCATGCTTTCGCATAATGAGCTGTCAACTGGCTTGGCAACTGGAGCTTGGGTGTTTCAACCACGAGTAAATTTAGCAGTGATTAACAGCAAAACCATTTGCTTAATTAAAAGCAATTTACCTTTGCGGTTTTTGGATTAATGCAGATGATGCGAATGCGACTGCAGTCGAAGCAGGTGACTAACTCAGCCAGTGACACCTGTGGCTGAGGCGCACGCGACAAATGTTGACACATTAGACGCTGAAACCGCAAAAGACGCACGCAGCAGACGCACGCAGCGAGGCAGCAGCGTACATCTGGCGACACTCGACACATACGATAAAAAGTGAAGTGGCCTCACTTATCAATTAGTCATCGCAGCCGTGTCAGCCTGCAGCCCCTCACCCCGCCAAGTGCCAAGTGCCACTTGCTTGCTGCCTGCTGCCTGCTGCCTACTGCCTGCTGCTTGTTGCTTGTGGCGTCTCTTAATGCAAATGTCAAAAGGTAATTGAGCTGATTGCGCCCGTTTGTGTGTGTGTGTGTGTGTGTGTGTGTGGGGTGTCGACTGATAGGCATCGCTTTCAATTATGTTGGCAATTATTAATAATATAATCAGACAAATCGTCAAATTAAATTTACGCATTGAGGGTGCGATTTGTTCGCATTAAATGTCAACACTACACAAACAGCAACAGATAATAACGGCAATTAATGCGAATTCGCCACGCCTACGTCACAGGACGTTGCGCATACGTCACAAGATATGAGAACGCGTCGCGGCACGTCACAGCGCCCTGTGCCCTGTCTAAGCGATAAGCAGGGTGCCAGGTAGGCAATGCAGATATTTATAGATTGCCATTTGAATATGCCATGTGGCGTCTGCTGACTTTATGGCAGCGCCTCTCATCACGAACGTGTCTCAAGCCACCAGCCGCCAAGCACCACGAACCCATTCCTGCTGCAGCAGTGACTCAACCTCCGATTGGCTTTGACTTCTTGCCCACTTCGCACATTCGATTGTGCCCAACATATTCATTGTTGAACAACTATTTAGGCGTGATTTGGGTGGGTGGCAAAGGGTGTTCATTCGGTTCACGGAACGTGTGTTACTAAATAGCACCACATTAGTCAATCCCCAAGGTGATTCCCTGCTTTGAATGAGCAGACGAAGCGATAACACAAAAGGCCATCAGTCAAGCCAATATTTTGCTAAAACAATTTCAAAATTATTCATATTCCAATTATAGTGTTGAACAAAATTGTGCTATTATTAGCACTGTTATCAACATAATTGGCAACTCAGCTAACTGTTGTGTTGTACCTGCTACCCCGCACCCAATCTGGTCCCCCCATTGTCCTTGACCGGTGGGGGCCTGCCATGTGAATGGTGGCCAATAAATGTGCAAAGATATGGCCTCAACGGCGCTGTGACTCAAATTGAACTTTGATACCATTTAGAGCCATTTATCAGACGTGCAAACAAATAATTAGCTACCACAATTGAATTTACTTTTGAGCAAGTAAACACTACCAAATTAAGATCTATTTACGTTTACGGTATAATATTATTTAATACTCTTGCATCATTTACAATACGCTTCTATATCTATATCTGTAGGTGTCTACAGCTATCTGTTTGCTATCTAATCAGGTAAGAGGCACTTGCAATTTGGCCATAAATCAATTACGCCGTCATTGTGGTCGAAAATAATAGTTTTTTTTTAGCCACACTTTGCATATAATACCATAATGGATATTAATACTTTTCAATTTGAATTATGGAAAGTTTTTGGGAAAGTTCACAATACTTATCTGATATCACTTATCAGCGACGCGTCACATGCGAAAGTCTATTCAGCGAAATGGGCCATACGAGTACTCGCCTTTAAGTTATATCTATTCCTTGGGGTCTCATTTGTATAATATAATATAATATCAAGTGTTGTCATGATTATAAGCAATCGTGATGAACTCATTGAAAAACCCAGTTATATACATATATTTATTCATATATCTTTATATATAAATGTATGATTATATTTATGCGTGTCCCAGAACACCTGGTCAATTACCTCACTCCAGAATATATCTTATATGTCCAAATCTGCTCATTTCAGTTGATTCTGTTTTAAGAGTGGTTTAGTTTGAGAAATGGAGATCATATCTCTAATAAAGGTGTACTGTCAATATTTAATTGACCTAAGATTTGAATGATACCAAGCCCAATGTCAATAAAGAGCTTAGAAAGCAAATGAATTTTGATCAATGTATTTTCTCTGAGTGCATTTTCGAAATGTTTACGATAAATATTATCAAATTTGGCCTCACGTTATGAATCTGCCTGCCATTGGTCAAGTTAGAGCCGTTGGTCAGCTAATGATTTTAGTATCAACATAGCTGGCCTACTAGCCAGTTATAGTGCCCAGTGTTGGCTCAGTTCATCTATCGTGTGTGGATAACTTATTTCGTATTATTTGTTAATCTTATTTTCCGTCTGCTGACGCCGATCGAGATGAGATGAGATGCTTAAGTCATGCCTAAGAATGACGGATTTGTTTCTGATTTAAACACAATTTGAATAAAATATAAGCTGCTAAACATATCAGAATCCCATCGATGCCAGTTAATGGTTTTCGCTAAATGCTGAGAGCCTCAGAAGAGGCGTGAGTCGTGTCAACTATCTTCGGATGACTCAGAAGTTGCGAAAGTGATTCAAAGAACAATTCAATCTGGAGCAGAGCCAATAATGGAGTTAATATTAAGAATGAGCTGAACGAAGTTGGCATTGTCAGCATTGACGTAATGCTTCGCTGATAAGGCAACAGACAGACAGACAGACAGACAGACAGGCAGGCAGGCTGGCAGGCGGGGGGGCATGGAGGGAGGTAGGAGTAGGTGCTGACACCATCATCACTGGAAAGGTTCCCACAGACGTAATGCATGTCCACTGCAGATTGTGGGCAGCGTAAGGAAGCGGGGAGGGAGGAAGAAGTTCGCCTGTTGCCAGCTGATTGCCAGGCCAAAAGTGCGGTGGCCAACTACGCCAATTATTGATATGAAGCAAATAACAAACACTGTACACATATCCATATATAAGGTGGGCGGCAGGTGAGGTAAGGTGAGGTGGGGTGGTGGATGTGGATGTGGATGTGTGCGTAGGGGCTTATGCTTATGCTGTCATAAAATCAAATCAAACAATAATTATAAGCGTGGCGCAAAAATTTCCAGAGCGATTCTTTCGCACGATAGAATTGACGTCTGAGTCTCCAGCGACGCGTTGTTGTCGTCGGCAGTGGCGCCGGCTGCGACGCCGGCTGCGACGCCGTTAGCGATAGCAGCAACGGCGCGGGCCAATTGGAAACCACAGCGAACTATCAATGAAATCAACAGCAAACGGCGACTGCGTCGAATGCGCCAACGCCGACGTCGTCGTCAGCGTCGAGGTTGGCGTCTGCGTCTGGGACTGCCTTACAGGCGGCACGACGATTTTTGTATAAATATAAATTACTACGGCATGTTGGAAACATGATTCAGTCTCATTTAGACGCACGCCAATGATAATCGTCGGCTCGCGAATCCAACAACGAACCGAAACCAAGCTGAAACTGAATCTTTAAGTCTAAAACTGAAAAACACAGTCAGAATTGCATAAGCACAAAAACATCATACGCAAAAGTAATTAGCCAGTGTTCTTCCCCCGCGGTGCATGAGCACGCCTCAAACAGTATTATTAACGCTAACGCTAACGTTAACATTCAAATTAACATTAACATAAATATTAACATTCAACCAATCCGGTGCCAAGTGACTTGCCAACCGTCTGACAAAATGTGCCATAAAAGTAAGTACTACTCATCCGGTCCAAAATCCTAAAGTCCCCGAACCCCCCATCGACCCACACCCACACCCAGAACAAAAAATTAAATAATCAGCCAAAACCAACAAGAAGTCGAAAAAACCGTAGAGCCCATCATAAATTTTCACGGCCAATGCAAAATTTACGATCATGGTGAAATTTAATCATTTTTGAAGCGATGTTCTCAGCAATTGAAAACATATATATAAATATATAACACACGCAATCAATCGAAATCAGCACCAAAATTGGTAATACTTTAGCTAAGTGGAGAGGGGGTGGGGTTGTTGGTGGGGGAACCCCCCCCCCCCCCCCCAGAGTAATTAATTTATGTTTGATTGATAAAGAAGTGCAATTCAATTGAAAAAGCTATTTTAGCAGCTCAAATAGAACAGTTATCAGCAATTTAATTGCCATAATTATAATCACCTTACCAATATATTAATCTAATGGTCAAGCTACATGTTTGCTCTGATAAGGGCAATAAATTCGGTTAGTAGATGCAGGCTGGACAGCCACGTTTGTGTGTGTATATCCCACCATAATGCCCATAGATCGCGATTAATCGGTCATGAGTTAAGCGAGAACTTTCAAGAACCACACCTGCCCCACTGCAATCAGTTCAAATTCAAAATCATAATAAAAATCGTAGTCGCCACTCTTTTGACAACATCAGCAGCAGCAGCAGCAGCAGCAGCAGCATTAATGTTGCTGTTGTTGTTGTTGCCGTTTTCGTTATCGAATGCGAAGTCAAAGTCGAAGTCGCTGACCTACGACAACAACAAACGTTTGCGCTTGTGGCTTGTGTTGTTTTTGCATATAGCTGTTGTTTCTGCTCTTGTTGCTGTTGCTGTTGCTGTCGATGTCGCTGTTGTCGATTGCGATGTCGCTAGCCCGGCCGGCACGGCACGAGCGCTGGTTTTGAATGAATTTGTGATTTGTATGAATTATTCATACGTCGCGTTGCCCCGCGGCAGCCAGTTGGGCAACGATGACGTCGCTATTGCGCTCGCGACTCGTCTGTCTGGTCACCGTCTGCGTCTGCTGCTGCGGCTGCTGCGGTTGCTTCGCTTGCTGATGACGGCAAATATCTCTGACGGCTGTGAGCAAAAAAAAAAAAATCCCAAAATACTCGTACTATGAGTAATTCAAATTTCTTGTGAAATTCAAGCGCGGCACAATTTGTGTGCGATGACAAAGCCAAAAGGCCAATTTCGATAAATTGCGCTCAATTCATTTGGTCAAAATGCGAGTAGAAACTAAGTAGTTGTGCCTACGCTGTCCCTCTCTAGCTATCTCTATCCCTCTCTCTCTCTCTCTCTCTCAGTCTCTCTTCATCTCTGTCGCTCACTCAATCACAGCTTGTAAATGGGCTGCAGCCGCCGGTGCTGCTGCTGCTGCTGCTGCTGCTGCTCATCCAGCGCACTCTCACTCAATTGCGAGTGGCTGCGAGTGCGGTTGAGTGCGAGTGTGAATGCGAGTATGAGTACAAGTGCGAGTGCGCGACTGGGCAGTTGTCGAGCAGACGCCACAGAGCGCGCACGCAGTATTAACAATCGAACGAATCTTGACACATTCATTCACATTCAATACTAATAGTAACAAACACCATTTTTCCACTGAGCTCAACTCTTGTTGCCTTTCGTTAAGTGATTGTTGCTGTGTTTGTGATACGAGCGATACGTGTTTGTCTACTTTTTATTCTCATGTCCAACGGTAAAGCTCTTTAAATGGCTCAAATCAAAACTATAAATTAATTAGCTGCTTTCTTTTCTTTTTTCTTTTTGTATTTGCAGCCAAGCATTGCCAAAGCCACACACAACACAGCCAAAGCAGCAGCAGCCGCAACAAACAACAGCACAGTTGCAGCAGCCGCAGCAGCAGCAGCAGCAACAGAATTAACAGTTATACGCTCATCATGGCGCTGGCTGCATTGATGCTGCCATTGGCACACGCTCGGCATCTGCACGATCAGCGGGCGCTCGGCTTTGAGTACGATGATACGAGCAGTGACAGTTCCAGCTCCAGTTCCGAATCGCAGGCCGTGTGGCACGCGAATCCGTTTTATGGACTTTCAAAAAGCTTCGGCGATGCCGGCTACGACAGCGACGCCAGCAGCAGCAGCAGCAGCAGCTTTAGCAAAAACGGCAGCGATGCAGAAAGCGAGAGCGGCTTGGAGGAGATCACCCAAGCAGCGGTGCGTGCAGCAATGCGGGAGCTGCAACGTCAGCAAATCAGGCATCGACGCAGTCACAACCTGAAGTTCTTCAAGCCGACCGCATCTGGTGCACCCGAATGGGAAAATCCTTGCGTCGGCAACTTTGAGCCCGAAACACAAGCGAAATTCTGGGTCGGCAAGTCAGCGCAGGACTCCAAAGAAATTGTAAGCAAAACTTCAAAAAATCAATCAAAAGCCTTGTTAATAGCTGGCAAATTGAGTCAAAGTGATTATTCAGCTACTCAGCTAACCACTTCCTCTTTGGCATCAATTCCAACTAAAACTGAGACGAACCTTATCGTTATATATATAAATAAATATTTATACATTGAAGTTGTGTTGATCGCATTCTTTTTCTATTCCATTAGAAGCGGAGTGCTTTGGTAGACCTGAAGACGAACACGTTGAAAGAGTTCAAACATATTCAGTATATGAATATCAATTTTAAATCGGACAACAATACGCCTTGGCCCGATGAGTACAACTTCCTGCCAAACATGACGAAGCCCATCAAATCGGTAAGTGGGACGCAATCAATGAGCTGCACTGAGATGATGCACGATGATCGATCGGCGGGACCGGCTCCGCCCTGGGCGGCATAGACCAGTTTCCGCTCTGGCTCGCTGACTCTCCGCTCGATCGTCGCTTGAATTTGCATTTGCATTTGCCCTTTTCATTGGCACATCTCTTGCGCTCTCTCTCTCTCTCTCTCTGGCAATTGACTAACTTCTTGTTGTTTGTTAACAGTTAAAACTGAAGACGTGGTACAGCAACATGCAGGTATTCATTGGCAGCTTTGCGTTTTTGGGAAAGGCCCATTACAAGTACAGACATGTTAATCAGAAGCCACTGGACGAAACCACATATGAGCTGGACGAGTTGCTGCTTAGTGCGCGTCGTATACTCTGCGAGATCGAGACGGCCATTAATAAAACCTTTCCGAATAGCAATATCAGCAAGCTCAGTGTGATCAGCACTGACGCCATGCTGAAGCGGCTCAATTTCACTACGCCCGCCGACGCCTCCAAGGAGGCGAATCTGAGCGATGTCAAGTTCACCAAGCAGCTCTACTATAATTTCCTGAACAACTTGTGGAAGTCACTGAAAATCTGTATACGCCGGCAGGACAGGAGGAACAAGCAGCTGTCAACCGGTGGCAAGTCCGACCTCGGCTCCAATTCCGGCTCTATTTTTGACTCCAGCCAGTCTGTCAGTATGGAGAAATCTGAAAGCACAGGTTCAGCAGAGCAGCAGCGGCGCAAGAAGGCGAAGGCTTGAATTGCCAGATCGAAAAGCGATTAGCGATTAGCGATTAGCGTTTAGCGATTAGCGTTTAGCGATTAGCGCATACCCAGTATTAGCGCCGAGGACTGTTCCCACAGTTCCTCGCTGCAGTTGCAGTGGCAGCTGTAGCTGAGCGCCTAGCCAAAAAAAGAAACACACAAATATCAAAAATCAATGATGAATTTGTCGAATGCCATTTTAGAATTTAATGAATCCTCATTCCATCTCCACGTAGCCGTCTCTTCCCGCTCTCTTATCATATACGTATTAATAATTTATTTATTTATTTATTATTTATGCTAGTTCTATTTAGTATTATGTATATCGTATTATAATCATCGCTACTTCCGTCAAGCGCTTGTTTATGTTCATTCACACCAACACACACAAAAAGTATTTTATTTATTTATTACTCACGTGACCATGCCCATTTCCAGTAAATTTCTAAGTCTAAAGAGTATTTATCGCTGCTACTTAATACTTCCGAGTAGTTTGTTTAACTATTTATAGCATTTTTTTTTTTTAATAATTTATTTCTATTTATTTATTGTGAGCGAAATTAGCAAAAGAATAAGAAACAGCAAAAATCAAAAATGAAAAGAAAAGAAAAAACAAAATATAAATATACTGTGATTTATTTTAAGTAATTCTTTTTTTTAATAGTTATTAATGTTAATTATACAAATATTTATGTCATTGAAACCCTGAAACAACATCTTAAACACAAATCAAAAGAATTTGCAATTCAAATATCTGTACACAAAACCAACTTATACTATATACACAAACGAATTTGTGAAACATATTTATGCATAAATAACTTAAATGTTGAAATTGAAATTATCCAATACAAATAAATTGACGACATACAAAAGCTAAATTTGGTTTTCTATTTGCTTATAACATTTATACTTATATTACTATATATATTATAGCTCGATCGGTATTAGAAACAAATGATTTAAATGGGTATAATGAAGTTGATCTCATGAACTGATCTCAGAGACCCAAAGAGTTAGAGACATCAAATTGCAAATAAGTGCTCTCGAAAACAATTTTGAAATTTTGGCCCTTAATTCCAATGCTGAGTTGAATTGGTAAAAATGTTGTTAGCTGCTTGATTAACTAGAATCCGGAAATATAATATGGGTTCAATATCACTAGGAAGATTTCAATCTTAACTAAATTTTGGAATAATTGTCATGATGATGTGTTTGGCAATGGGTTAATATATTTTTTTTTTATTAGTATAACTTAAGTATTTCCTTATCGAGTTTGCGCAACTCTGGACTTCAAATAATCGATACCATTATTAGAAAATTCAATTGTATGTTTCCGGTTGTAAATGATTACGGATGTGCGATAACCGAAGAATGTGAACAATTATACAGTGTTTGGAAAATAAAATCGGCTCTTTGAGTCAAGTGGCCCATATCGATCATAATCGGGCCACTCAACGCGCCAAACGGTCTCATATCTTTGAGCCAGTATATAAGGGGCAAAAGCAGCAAAGTTGGAGGTGGACACAGAATTCGGGGAAAAAACACGGCCGTAATGCAACAATATCTGAGCATCTTATCAGCGTGCGAAACGGGAACGGACGAAGTGTGCTCGGTGCACGCAATGCAATGCGTTCCGAGTTATTCATGCTCCAAGTATTCTAAGCATTCGATGTATTTAATGAGCAAACAGTCGAACACTAAGTATCTCAAGTGTCTGCCTGGGATTAAAATATTAGTTGTCATAGGTCTGTAATCTCAGACAAAACAAGGCGCAAGCGGAATGCCTTGGCACACTACCAAAGCACACTTAAGGGGGGTTTACATACGCCAGCAATATCGGAAAATATTCGCCAATTGCGCCGCCAGACACCTATGCACACCTGCCATATGCTCCGCCAGAGTAAACTAGTATAGTTGCAAACATCTCGATGAACAAACTACAACTTTTATTTTCGATATTGGAACTTTGCTTTAATGTAATAAAATATCATATTTTTCCTCTCTGAAAAAACGAATTTTTGTTACACTAATAAAATTTGGGAGCTATGTGCAATAATAGACTTATTCTATTATTTATTATTCGCTCCCAGCCAACTAATCGTTCGGTGTCGTAGACCGCGAACAATTACACAAATAATATACTATGAACTGTAAAACTAACTTGGGTGAATAAAACGGTTAAACAATCAATACGCACTCCTTAGCTTGGCATTAAGTAAATAAAATATTTGGCAGCATTGGCAGCGTGTTTAAACAAGCCTTTAAGCCCACGCTCACGCTGAAGCGAGACCACCAGCCAATGTATACCAGCCATGTTCTGGGCAATCTCAGTGCATACTTTCAGGCTGTGCTTTTGAGTTGGACCATAGACCTTCTTGAGAGTCTTGGCTAAGCCATCTAACTACATTTTATCAAAGACTCAAACCAATCCAGCAAAGCTGTGTGCTTTTTTACTGTTACTTAAAATTTCCCAACGCTGCAATAAATTTCCCTTACTGTAAGTTTCTCCGTATTCAAAATCCCCAGAAAGCATTTCTGTTAGTTGCACGTATGTATATTAATTTTAGTATACCTATGCAATGTATTTTTTCATTTCTTCTTGCAATTGCATGCAGTATTTTCATGTCATATATGTATGTGCGATGCACATATGTATACACATACATTTTTTTTTTGCTTTGTACAGTCGGCCAGACGGACACGCCAAGATCGACTCGGCTGTTGATTCTGGCTAACAATATATTCACATTATGGGATCAGAGGTGCTCCCTTCTACCAAATCTCTGCATGAGATGCAGCTTAGCATGTTGTCAGCCTGATATGGGTTCCTGGTTCCTGGGCAACTATATGGCTGATGAGCTAGCTAGGAAAGGAACTCTATTACCCCTCCTCACGGGTATGCGTCTCGCAACCTGCCAGCTCAATATAAAGGAAGAAAGTAGACCCAGGTCAAATGATAAATGGCGAAACGCAAATTGCGTTCGCATATCACACCAAACATGGCCCAATATTAATACAAAATACAGTAGACAGCTGCGTAATCTCAGTCGCACGAACTGCTCTGCAGTAATCCGTGTTATAATGACTTCTGCAGAAGTTGTAAGGAAGAAAAATAAGTAGAATCTGCGGAACACTTATTCTGCTTCTGCCCGGCACTGGCCAGGAAACGTTTTCCAACCTTGGGAAGCCTAGTTTATCAGAGCTAGCGAACGTGGGACCGGCCAAGATAGCGAAATTCATAATCGCATCTGGTCAAATCTTTATCTTATGTTTTGCACGAGTATAGGTGAAATCCTGTGGCCTATCTGAATCAACCTTCGGGTCGACAACCGTTTTAACCTAATCTCACATGTGCACATAACCAATATAGGTTTTTTTTAGCGAAAAAACTCTTATTTATGTTATGTTGGAAACCGAAGAATTTCCTGTTCAAATCTGCTTAAAATTATTAGTTTTTCAAATAAAATTATATTCAAAATTAACTACTTAAGATATTTGTATATGTGTAATCTTAAAATACTAATCTAAATATTTCTAACGCTGGCGTCCGTCCAGTCAGCTGTTTAGTTTGCAACAGTTGACAGTTCAAATGCTGTGAACCTCACCATGAAGATGAATTTCGACGGGATTCGGAATCTATCGGAATAAAAATAATAAATTTTAGAAAGCTGAAGTCAGTGACAAACAAATCTCACAAAAATCAGGCTTGGAACTAATAAATGGAAAAACCCTAGTTTGTAGCAAGTCATAACCTTGCGTGTGTTACACAGGTCATATGTATGGGGTCAGAGATACCTCCCTCTATGAGTTGCAAGCAACTAAATACAAATTGAAGTTGACCAGCTTCAATGCGTTCAATGCAATTATCTAAAAGTTAGATTTCATAAAAACGTTTTATGACTTTTGTGTTGAGGAGCATGAAAAATATAAATTAAATTTTAATGTAATGGCTCACTAAGGCCACTGGCTCACACACAGACGAAACACCGACATGATACACACACTCATCGACACAAAAGTCGCAAGATCTGGCCATATTTCCAACAGGTTCACTATTCAAAAGGAACAAATTTACTCTTCAAAGTAAAAAGTTCTGCTTTGGCTAATGAATGAAATTAAAATAAAACCCGTCAACAAGTTGCAATCTACATGAATATCGGTGGATTTCTCAGTACTCTAATACCCTCAAAGAAAGTTTCAATGCATGTTTACGTCAGGAATGGGAGTGGGAGTGTTGCAAAAGTGGGCTAGGGATAGGTGGGGTGCACCATGCATCTTTCAACCTGAAACGCTTTCTATCAGCAGCTGGCAACAAACGATAACAGGCGCACAACACTGCACTGAGCTTCGCTTTTGCCGCCTCCCAAGTGCCCTACATACCACTGGTCCCTGATGCTTCTAACGATTATAATATGGTGGCGATGACGGCAGACTGCATTCTGCTTTTTCGCTTAACGTCTTTTGCTGCTATCAGTGTCAAGCTGGAAGCTGTTGTTGTCCGGGTATCGCTGGCAACGTTGGGACCATTAAAACTAACGAGGCGGTATCATTTTAATGAATATCAGTTTAATTAATATTTTATAAAAACATTGCTGATCCACCTGCTGCCCCCTATTGGCATACAAAAGCGTAGGGCAACGAAACACGTCATCAGCCAGCTGCTGGTCGCTGATACTGATACAGGCACAGGTACAGCTTAGGGTGTCATCATTGGTATGGGTACTGCTCCTGGCCCTGGTTCTGGTTCTGGGTCTGGTCAACAAATTGGGCTTTAAGACAGCCAGCAAGCTTTACTTCTTAGGGCTTTACGTTGTAATGCTCGTCGTACCCCATCAGCCGACCATCGCCGTCCTCGTTCTCGTTCTCCTCGTCGTCGTCTCATCTTTCTGGGGCTGCACTCAATAGAAATTGCATTGCATAGCAAAAGGGGCACGTACTTTAATTTTGCTTACTTCGTGAATGAGCACAATAGAAGTGAATAGAAATGCGCAAAGGCGAAACGGGAAGGGGTCAGTCAGCAGCCATCAACTCAGGCACAAGCCGAAAACTCAAAATTCCACTGAAACTCAGATGTAAATCCCTGGACAGTATTGTATATACTATTACCAAATACACACACACACACACATACATGCGTGTAGCCACATCATTTTCGACCAAGCTTCATGCGCTACCAACAAATTGAGCGTGGGCGACGAAATGACGACCAAGGAACCAAACTAACAATGATAACAACCACCACAACAACAACAACAACAGCAAACACAAATGCAACAGGATATATGACAAGCATACAAGGATTGGATGGCGTCTGCAACGGCCCTGAGGCGTATTTACATGCGAATGTGCAAAGCTCTTTAGATTATGCACATAAATGGTGCACGCTGGACTCAGCTAGCCTTCCATAAGTATCTCCATGCAACCCTCTCACCCCCCCACGACAAAGATCCCTATCCTCAATCGTATAAATTAAGTATCTGCCACACGCAACACATGGCTGCCCAATCCCTGACCTGATGCACGGCCACAGCTTAACTTACATCATTATATTTAGTAATTACAGAGCTTAAACTAACGTGTGCACCTGTATAATCCAAAAATCACCATCTTCATTGTTTAATGATTCAAATTTACTGTGGTTCCTTGCCCCTCTCAGTTGGACCACCCAGTCTTGCCTCCTGATCGTTGCTCTTCATGCTTCACATTCAGCTTTGGAGTTGCTGCAGTTTCGGTTTTGGCTATTGCGGCATTTGAAGCGCTGCCGTTCCCATTCCCCTTGCCTTCGACTGCGATGTTCCAGTTCAACTCCAACATCCCGTGAGGCGGGGGCTTCAGTATCCCAAAGGGGAAGCGTCTATTGAACAAGCTGCGCATTCGGCGGCGTGGCACGACTTCAGTTTTAGCTCTTTTTGCTGTTGCGATTTGTGAACCGCTGTCGTTCCGCTCCACAGGTGTCCCACTCCAACTGCACCGCCTCGAATGGTGGCTGTCTCCAGTTATTCATGATATCAGAAAAGAATTTTCACGTTTGCTCGATAACTTATCCATGGAGCCTAGTCTGCCGTAAGATTAATATACGACTATATAAACAAACAAAAACCCTTTGACAGTTCGCTTTCGACCTATTCATTATTTATCGATATATTTTGAGGCAGTCAAGAGCCCGTAAGTTGTTTTATTCCTTAATTATAGGTCATTTATGAAATAGATGCATTTCAATAAAAAAAATCATGACAATTGAAATTAAGTTTTATAAAATGAACAAATTCAAATATATATAATTAATCTACGACTGTTAATGGCGACATCGCTGTTGGGTGCCTTAAATATGATTCAATGGATTTCAGCTTTCAGCTTGCCCTTTGATTGGCTGTTGGCAACTCGGCTCAAAGACACATTGTGCTCGTTCTTTGAGTCTGTTTATCTTCACAAGCACTCGCGAGCATAGCAAAATAGAAGTAATGTCAGAATTGCAACCTGGCTGGGAGGAACACGGTAATCATGTTGACTACTGATGTTGTCCGTTAAGCACAGGTAAAACAACCAACTGGTTCAAAATGTCAGCAAGCAGATTCATAAAAATCCAATTAATTACACATAGATATTCAATAGAAAAAATTGTGAATCCGCGTAAGGAGCCCGTCACGTTGAAGCTGATGGAATAGATGCCGTAATTAAGTAATTAAAAGTTGAACTATGCCAGTCTTGGTATTAGGAGCAGGATATTTGCAGGATGTCCAACCCGACAGACTCTGTCAATGTTATTTTTATTTTGTTTCAAGCACAGCTAACGCATAGTTTATAGCCATCAGCTAAATTAAAATACAGCGCAGGAGCTGAGGAGCTGAGGCCCTCTGCTCGTTAAGGGTTCGCATTCGTTTAAATTTATTACATTTTATTAAGAAAATCGCTTCCCAAGAAATCTAAGATAAGATTGAGCTTGTAGCTGGTCAGGCGTGAAATGAGAAGCATTGGATAAGAGTTGGTGAGAGATAATTTTTAATTGGAAAATCAGAGTCTCTTTAGTCATTTGTTCTCAACATTTAATTGAAGCCAATCTATTAATTTAACAACGCAAAATTTCGATTAATAAACAAATTTTATATTTATTTAAAATACAATCCCAATTTGAACTTATTAAGCCGACGCAACTTTACTGCAGATAATGTTCTTAGTTGCAGCTGCCACAAACCCCTATGAGAGAGAGAGATAGATCGGGTTAGAGAAAGAGTTTCCAAAAAAAGCTTGTGAAAATTGGGTCAAGTTGGTGTTTGATGAATACGTTAGAAAAAGGCAGCCACGGCACGTCGTCACGTGAACAAAGTTGTCTGCGTGCTCATCCCAAATGTGGTCTGCCGTCTCAGACAGCTGAAAGCTGAATTATTTTGGGACACAGTCCTTTATCATCGTAAACGTGTGTGTGTTTGTGTGAGTGTATGTCTGTGTGTTTGTGTCTACGTGTGTGTGTGTGTGAGTGTCTTCAATAAATGTTCATAAAACGGACAAGGCCAGACTAGTAGTTTGCAGCGTTTGACGACCAGAGTCCAGGCACGCACGCAGATGGAGTTGGCAAGGGCAAACCAGCGCTGACCAACTGGCTAAGGTAAACGCAGAGGGAAAGACAAAGGCGTAGGGGAAGGGGAGGACGGGGGCCCAGGAACTCGTCATAGCGCGAAGTATGGCGTATGAGCGTTGCATTCTGATTAGGCAAACAAAGTTAATTGGCTGCGTCAGGGGAGCAGATTGAAGGCCAGCTAAGCAGCTTAGAGAAAGCACAACAAAGATTGTTGAGACGAGTTGTAAGTTCGTACTGACTTTATTACTTAAAATCCTAGCCTTATATAGCTAACAATGAATACTTATTTTCTAAGCAGGAGACATATCCATAACCCATGCAAGGGTTGTTATTTCTATATTTAGTCTATTTTTACTTATCATGTACTCAAGTGGATGCAAATGCCACTTGAGCCACGTTTACACATTATGTATTTTTATCTTTACTTAAACTAGTGTTCATGTGTATATATAGTGTTCATGTGTATATATAGTGTTCATTTGTATATATAGTGTTCATTTTTGAACATTCTGCCAAGGGCCGGCCGAGAGTCGGCGGTATTATTTATTTAATTATTAGGCCCGATAAACTGTATGGCTTGTAACTTTTTTCTTACAATGATTTTTCTTATCGTATATATTATTATAATTACTGCTAAAATTACTGTTATTCCTAATGACGCATGACTTGAAAGCTGATGAAATTTCAATTCCTTTAACTTGATTTCATGTTCCTTCATTTTGTTTAATTCCTTCTTTAAATTGTGGAGCTCTTCTGTATGGTTCGTAGGATGCCCTAATGGATTCCAAACTACTTCTGGCACCTCTTTAAACATTCCTATATATGGTGCTACAATTTCAAGTTGATTCTTTAAGTATATATCAAAATGTGCCACTAGAATCTTATCCTCAGTTCTACCTGTGCAGCCTGCATTAAGTGACAGTATTCCCTTTTCTGGTAGGTCTATCAATTCCTGTTGAGCACTGCCACATTGTATATTAGCTTTTGCATTTTTTGGTACCTTAAAGATCCAGCTATTTTTCTTTTCTAACTCAACCCAGTATGTTTTAGAATTTGATGCTGTTCTGTAAATACAATCTGCCAGTTTATTTGGTTTGAAAGGGGTAACCTCACAAGAACCGTCATTGGCGCTACTCCAAGGCCAACTTCCTTCGCAAATCCTCTTCTTTAACTGCCAATTGTGACAACTGTTTAAGGTTGATTCCGTCATTAAGTGATAGGAATCTATTTCGAAGTTATAAACTAAATATTCCGCTTTTACATGTGCCATTATGATTTGGTCAACATGATCGATTGGGATCGGAATTATTTTATACAACTGTGAAGGATTTCTACTAAACAACGGAATTTTAGTATTTATTATTAATTTTTTGTCAATGAATATTCCTTTTGCTGTCATTAATTTATAAATTTCCTTAAGCTCAGCGTTTTTTCCTGGAAGTACAAATGTTTCTGGTAATCTTTCTTTGATCTTTGATATCTCTACTTGCAATTGATGGGGTTTTAATATGTTTGGATTAATTCTGCCATGATTAATGTCAATAAGTAGACTTATAATTCCTGTTTGAATCTTTTCACATTCATCAATCAGGGAACCAAGTTGTTTTGTAACCATGAAGAAGTTGATTGATTCCTTGTACACAAAATAACTCTCTTTCAGAAGCTCTGTCATATTCTCTATTCTTCTATTCATGATGTTAAAGTTGGTATTTATTTCATCAGTAGATTTCTTTAATATATTTACTGTAGAATCTACTTATTGAAGTTTGTTTTTTAATTAAATCGACCGTCTTATGTTGGTTGTCTAATAGATTTCTCATGTTTTCTTCCATTTGAGTTCTATCATCGGCATCCATAATACCGAATAACATATGATGCAATGACCCAACAAAATCAAACGGTGAACGCTTAAGTCGCGACTTTTCTCTTGGCATAAAAAGCTTATTATTCTCCTCCAGTTCAATTATTTGTTTTTCTGTGTGATTAAGAATTATGTTGCATTGATCTTCAAAGCCAAGAAGCTTTACGCATACAACTCTCATTTTTCTGATTAGAATGCTACCTTTTTCAATCATTTCAAAATATGGATCCATTTTGTAAAATATAACTAAATCCCAAGAGGAGGATACTATTTCGACCTCTCCCATGGGATCCAAATATATTGCTGCTGAGTTATTTAAGTTTTCCAACGTCCATTTTCTTTTGCCACCTGGTAATGACGATGCATTTGATAATTGACAACATAGCATTAACATTATCATAACTACCATAAGTCCAACTTTTGAAATTCTACTGCTTTTCCTAGACTTATATTCTTCTCTTTCAATCTCCCGAATTCCCTCTAGAGGGCATATTTTGTGAATTGGTCTTGTAATTGAACCTTCCTGAACTTTTATTTTAACCACCCTTACTTTCTCATCCTTTCCTTTGTGTACTTGTTCAACCTTTCCCAATGGCCACCTAGCTGGGTGGCAGCTTTCATCTTTGACTAAAACTATCTGGCCTTCATTTATATTTTTTATATCCTGCTTCCATTTATATCTCTGTTGCAGCGTATATAAATACTCTTCTTTCCATTTTTGCCAGAAATCTCTCTTCATTTTTTGAATTAATTTCCATCTATCAAGATTTCCTATCTTTTCTTCTGCTATGGCTTCCACTGCCCCTAATGTTGGTCTTCCAATTAAGAAATGGCCTGGAGTCAATACTTCCTGGTCATCTATATCGTCCGCAGATGTATACAGTGGTCTTGAATTTAACACTGCCTCTATTTGACATAATAATGTTGACATTTCTTCGAATGTCAATTGAGAGTCTCCAATTACTCGTTTCAAATGGTATTTTACTGATTTTACCCCAGCCTCCCAAATACCTCCGAAGTGAGGTCCTGCCGGGGGAATAAAATGCCACTCAATATTCTCTTTTTCCAGTATCGGAATAATCTGTATATTTTCGTTTATCGCCTTCCTGAATTCTTCTCTTAATTTCCTAGAAGCACCCACAAAGTTGGTGCCATTATCTGAGTATATATTTGCACATTTTCCTCTCCTTGCTAAGAATCGTCTAAATGCAGCCAGAAATGCATCTGACGTTAAATCACTAACAACTTCTAAGTGAATCGCTTTTGTAGCCATGCAAATAAATACTGCTATGTACCCTTTATATGCCTTTTGTCCTCGGTTCTTGGAGCATTTTATATAATAAGGGCCTGCATAGTCTATTCCTGTATTTAAAAATGGATATGCCATATTAACCCTGTATTTTGGAAGATTTCCCATTATTTGTTCGGCATTATTTTGCCGATACCTTGCACAGGTTACACATTCTTTTAAATATTTTTTTAAAGAATTTCTTAACCCAAATATCCAGAATTTCCTCTGAATATAATTTCTCATTAAATTGAGTCCTCCATGCAAGGTTTCTTTGTGTGCTTTTTTTATTATAAGATAGGATAAATGACATTTATCTAAAATAATTGGGTGTTTCACGTCAAATGTTGCACTAGCGTTTTGTAATCTACCACCTACTCGAAGCACTCCATCTGAATCTAAGAAAGGATGTAAGCCCAATATTTTACTTTTGGTTTCAATTTGTTTTTTGACTGTCAAATATTTTATTTCTGTTTTAAACTGGCTGGCTTGTTGTAGCCGTATTATAATTATATTTGCTTTCTTAAGCTCTTTTACCGTTAGGTATGAGGGATATGATTTTTTGTTAATTTTAATCTCGATAAACCTCAGTATATACGTTACTATTCTTTCTAGTTTTTGTATGCATGAATATTTTTCTAATAGTTCATGTACCCGGCTATTTTCTAAATCAGTTATTCTTATATGTAAGCTTATTTGCTTGTCGTCTATTTTTCCTTTGGGCCATGCTTCTTCATTCTCAGCTAACCATTTTGGCCCTTTCCACCAACTCTCTAATTTTTTAATTTACTAGCGCAAATTCCTCTAGATGCTATATCTGCTGGATTATCTTCGGATTGTACATAATTCCATTCTGTATGTGATAGTTTCCGTATTTCGTCTGTTCTTCGTCTGATAAATTTATCTTTGCTAACTCCACTTTTAATCCAGGCTAGCGTTATTGTGGAATCACACCACGCATAAGTTTCCGATATCCCTTCTAGAGTTTCTTTAATTTTTTGTAATAATTTTGCAAGAAGATGTGCTGCGCATAATTCTAACTTCGGAATTGTTTTTCTATTTTTCTTGGGGTTTACCTTGCTTTTGCTGGCTATTATGACAACGGAATTTCCTACTTTGGCATATACCACCGCTGCGAATGCTTTATCTGATGCATCAGAAAAACCATGAAGTTGTATTAATACATTTATCTTAGTTTTTATCCATCTTGGAATTCTAATTTCTTCTAGTAATTTTAATTGGTTTTTGTATGTTGTCCATTCATTTACGACGTTATCCGATAATTCCTGATCCCAACTTTGTTCAGTTATCCAAAGCCTTTGCATTAACATTTTCCCTACAATTGTCACTGGTGATAGCCATCCTAACGGGTCATAAATTCTAGCTAATGTAGATAGTATTTGCCTTTTATTTACTTTCGAGTTATTTCCACAATTTACTTTGAATTTAAACTCATCTTTGAGCGGTTCCCATTGCAATCCTAGCGTCTTTATAGCCTCGTTCTCTTCGATACTTAGTATTTTATTTTCTCCAGTATTTTCTACAATGTCTATTATTTCTGGAGAGTTTGATATCCATTTCCTTAAATTCATACCTGCATTTTCTAGCTCAGTTAACACTAGCTTAACCAAATTTTTAGTCTCTTCCATAGTGTCGGCTCCTGTCATTAGGTCGTCCATATAAAAGTCATTTTTAATTGTTTCTTTGACTATTCTGTTACTGCAGTTATTTGCAATATCTAATAACACTCTTGTTGCTAAATATGGAGCTGATGCCGTGCCATAGGTAACAGTCGTTAATTTGTAATTTTTTATTTGTTTAGTTGGCGAATCTCTCCATAGTATGTGCAAATAAGTTTGATCTTTTTCATCAATGTTAATCTGCCTATACATCTTCTCAATATCGGCAGATACTACAAATTCCCATTTCCGCCATTTTACAATTATATCAAATATGTTCTTCTGAACTCTTGGACCCACCCACATGACGTCATTTAAACTTTTATTGTTAGATGATTTTGCGGAAGCGTCAAAAACCACCCGAACTTTTGTTGTCAAGCTTGATTCTCTTATTACCGCTTGGTGGGGTAAGTAATATTTTCCTTCTTCGTTGGATTCAACCATATGTCCCAACTCCATATATTCGCTCATGAATTTTATATATTCCTGTTTTAGCTTATTGTTTTTATCTAATTTCTTCTCCAAGTTGGCAAAACGTGCCATTGCTTGGTTTTTTGAATTACCTAGCTCTTTATTATCTTTGAATGGAATAGTGACTACATATTTCCCATTTTGATCTTTTTTTGTTGTTCTGATAAAATTTTGTTCACATGTTTGCTTTTCAATGTCTTCTGATTCATCCTCTTCTAACTCCCAAAATCTTTCTAAATCAATGTTTCGAATGGCTGTTGCTACGACTGATTTATTACTTTCCGACTTTGCACAACCAGACACTATCCACCCAAAATCCGTATTTTGACCTAGCAGTCCACCTATTTTTACTAATCCTTCCTTTAGAATATGCATATATAAATCTGCTCCAATAATAATATCTATTCGGCCTGATTTATTAAATTTGGGATCAGCTAAGACATAGCTATCCCAATCTTTGAGATTAATATTAAGCGATTCCACTGGTAAGGCCCTCATTAACCTAGGCAATACAATTGCCTCAATTTTGTAAGGTTTTTTATCTAAATTCGGAGTTTTAATGTCCAATTTTACCCTATATTTAGATGTGCTCCTCTCTGAACCTACCCCACTAATTTCGGTGATCGGTTTTCATTCTAGGTAGCTTTAGGATTTGGAGTGCTTCTTCCGAAATGATCGTGCTTTGCGACCCACTATCAACCAGTGCTCTTAATTTTTCATAACCTCCCTTTGACGACTTTACTTCTATTATTGCTGTAGCCAATAGTGCTCTTTCTTTGGTAACACATGAATTTATCCTTTCCCTATTTATATGAAGCATTGTGTTATGATTCCTATTGCATAAAGCACAAAGATCTTCGCTAATGCATCGCTTGTTTATCGTATGTTTTAAGCATCTTATGCAAATGTGCTCCTTTTTAACTTTTTCGAGCCTATTTGCCGACGTCATATTTTTAAACTTAAAACAATTAAATATATTATGTCCCGCTCCCTTGCAAATTGGACAATAATCTTTTAAATTGTTACTAGGTTTTTTAATTGTTGTTCTTGTAACTTCTTGTACAGAACTTAACGAGCTGAGTCTTTGTTCTAGGTAATCTAAGACGTCGCTTAATTGTTGAATATCTTTTGTCTTCTTGACATGATTTTCAAAATCTTGCAACGCTTCTTTACCAAATTTTCTTAATATTATTTGTGCAAATATGCAATCTACTTCATCAGTTAAATTCGACTTTAACTTAACAATGTGTATTGATTCATTAATGGAATCAATAAAAATTTTTAAATGTCTAGCTGAGTCGTTATTTGGATAAGACAACTCAATTAGACGATTCAACTGCTGAGAAAATATTTTGCGTTTGTTCTCATATCGCTTGGTTAGTAACTCCCAAGCTATATTATAATTTTCAGCGCTTCCTGTCAGCAAGTGAGACACCATGCTCCTTGCTTCTGCTCTTAAGGCAGTTTTTAAATAGTTGAATTTAAGAGATAGACTGATGTCTTCTCTTTTATGAATTATTTCAGAGAATAATTCTGAAAAGATGTCCCATTCCTTCTCTACTCCCGAGAATGTGGGTACCTCAATTTTAGGCAATGCTGGTAGTTCTTCTGAAACTACAACATTACCACCTGTTCCTTGCTCAAGTATACTGAGCATGTTCTCTACATCGAACCTTAATTCATCAACGTGACCCATAATATCCACGTTGTTCTCAGATTCTTTCGCCTTTTGTAACACTCTCCCCACGTTCTCTCCCACAGAAAATAAATTTTATTTCTGTGCAATGCTAGAATTTTAACATTGTTAGTATTTTTTACTTCCTCCTTTACTTCCATTAAATATTGTCGCAATGGATTTACAATATCCCTCAATTCTTTCTCACTGTCTTTCTCTAATGGTTTTTTTACTGGTGATCTCTCTCCTACCTCTTCCGCAGCCTTCTTCTGCAGTCGAGTGATTGTTAGTAAGGCTTGATCAAAATGCTTTGCGTTGAAGTAATCGTGGTCGATTACTCCCATTTTGACCAAGTCCCCGTTGTTATTTGTTAATTTAATTCTAATCTTCTCTACCTCCTCTGGGTTGAACTGGCTAAAATCCTGCTCTATTGTATTCAACCTATTAATTAAAACTGCCTGCTTTTTTAAGGCGTCTACCTTTCTATCTGAGAATATTTTCGACATTTTTTTTTTTAAAAACCTTAATTTATCTATATAAAATTTAAATCAAAAATATCCACTTATCCTGTTTTTCCCGTGATGTATTCCTATCCCGCGACGATGGCGAATTTTTCGTGATGAAGATTTTCTCTTTAAACTTCACTCCCACGATGAATTTTTATCCCGCGACGAGGATTTTTCCCGCGCGAGATTTTATCCCGCGACGATGGCGAATTTTTCGTGATGAAGATTTTCTCTTTAAACTTCACTCCCACGATGAATTTTTATCCCGCGACGAGGATTTTTCCCGCGATGTATTCCTATCCCGCGACGATGGCGAATTTTTCGTGATGAAGATTTTTTTCTTTTAAACTTCACTCCCACGATGAATTTTTATCCCGCGACGAGGATTTTTCCCGCGACGAATATTTCACTTCACTTCTACGATGAATTTTATCCCGCGACGAGGATTTTTCCCGCGACGAAGATATTTTCTTTTGAACTTCACTTCACCTCTACGATGAATTTTATCCCGCGACGAGGATTTTTCCCGCGACGAAGATTTTTCCTTTTAACTTCACTTATCCCGCGACGAGGATTTTTCCCGCGACGAAGATATTTTCTTTTAACTTCACTTATCCCGCGACGAGGATTTTTCCCGCGACGAAGATATTTTCTTTTAACTTCACTTATCCCGCGACGAGGATTTTTCCCGCGACGAAGATTTTTCTTTAACTTCACTTATCCCGCGACGAGGATTTTTCCATTTAACTTCACTTATCCCGCGACGAGGATTTTTCCATTTAACTTCACTTCACTACACTTTCGATACACTTCTCTATATAAATGTACAATATTACATTTATATATAAGTATTATTTGTTTAAACAATCTTTTTTTTGTTTAAACAAAATATTTGTTATACAATGCCTCTTACCACTGGTGGGGGAGCGCAAAGTTAATTTATTTTGCTACCTTTAGCTGACTAGCAGACTTTAAGGTGCTGGTTTAACTCTATGTCTCTTACCACTGGTGGGGGAAAACAATAGAGTGTCTCGAAGGACCAAATGTTTAATGCACGATTAAACCGAGTCGAGTGTAAGTTCGTACTGACTTTATTACTTAAAATCCTAGCCTTATATAGCTAACAATGAATACTTATTTTCTAAGCAGGAGACATATCTATAACCCATGCAAGGGTTGTTATTTCTATATTGAGTCTATTTTTACTTATCATGTACTCAAGTGGATGCAAATGCCACTTGAGCCACGTTTACACATTATGTATTTTTATCTTTACTTAAACTAGTGTTCATGTGTATATATAGTGTTCATGTGTATTATATATATTCATTTCATTTGTTCATTTGTATATATAGTGTTCATTTTTGAACAAAGATACAGATAACGGTGAAATGGACTGCTGCAGTTAATACAACAAACTAATCGGCGACTGATGACCACCGAGTATATATGCACTCAGAAAATACGTCATTCTGAATTTTAAGAAATCTCCCAGAATCTGGAGAGTATTTCTTGTCCCTAGAAATAACTTCGAGAATACGAAAAAAATAAGAAATTTTCTTTCTTAATAAGAGAAAAAACCAAAAAAAAAAAAAAATGTTTGTTTATGTGAAATATTAAAATACTTATTTAAACATGCCATTTGCTGGCGGCCGCCCAGTCAGCTGGAAGCAGCGGAGTTCAAATAATATAGCAGAAAAAAATATATTAAAAAAAGAAGTAAATAAATAAGAGCAGCACTGGACCAGCACTGGAGCCAGCAAAAGCCATATTTAAATTAAAAAAAAGAGATCAGATATTAAATAATAATGTAAACAACAAATAAGCCGATATTCGTTTACTGTGAGCACATGTAAAACAAATACACTGAAAAATACACACATTTATATGTGAGAGAAATTTACCACGGCATTAATAAATGAAAAACCCTGGCTCGGGGCGATTTTCATTTCGGCACATCTCGTGACAAATTATAATTATTATTAAGTACCGCGAAAATGGTGCTTACTATTTTGGATATGCTGTGCGAGCTTCAGCCATTCAACGTATATTAAGTCAATTAAAAAAGAGCACTTCACAACTGCAATTCAATCGTTTGCTGCGAAAAACAACAGAGCTAAAAAAATAAAAAATATACAAAAAAATAAACAGAAAGAAAGTGGGCTGTTACGTGGCAGTTTCAGTGCGGACTTCTCTGGTAGGCAAACAAATTGCTGTCAACGACGAAGCCCATAAAAGTAACGCAAATAAACAATTTAACTTGAATATAAAACACGAAAACAGCTGCCCGCCAGCCGTTGAGGGTGAGTCAGCGGGTTGCGGGCTGCGGGCTGCGGGCTGCGGGTGTGGGTGTGGGTGTGGTTGCGGGTGTGAATCGGTGGTGGTTGGTTAAGAAGTGTGACTGTGTCCCGCTTAGAGGCTTGATCGATTCCCAACGTGGACAATTAGTTAGTGGGCAAATTGCCCGATTCAGTGAATGAGGCAAATGGAACATGGCTAACGTCGGCCACTCAAATTAAGTGACATGGCGACCAAATGCATAATGAATTATTCCTTAAGCAGTTAACCACAGACGACAATAATGCCAGCGACGACGACAACAAAAACGACAATGGCAATAGCAAAAACGAGCGAAACTGGGTCAACTTGCGGTTAAAGCTCGGAGTGGAAACAGGAAAGGGAACTGGCTGGCTCTGGAACTGACAGTGGCACTGAGTCTGGGCCTCGATAGGGAGCGAGAAGTGAGAACTGCGATTCGTCGGATAGTCGTTAAGTAAATCAAAAACATTTGCCAACTGCCAACGGCATATGGCTGCTTGGATCTTCCATGGGGGCCGAAGGCGACAATTGTGTTTGCTATTTATCGCCCAGACTGCGAATAAAAAGCGAGGCAAACGCTTGACACTAAAATAAAAAAAGGAATATTAATAATAAAGATGGCATAGATATCAAATGAAAATTATTGACAAGCGGATGTCTTTTCAACAGTCGTATGGCAACTGTTTCAAGTTTGGATATGACGTTTGGTTTTCCCTTTTGTTGCTGTTGTTAGTTGCGCCGCTTTCCCTCCACTCTTCTGCCAGATGAGTGATGGCCAAACGCTGTGCCACGCGGCAACAATAGAGAAACGAACACTAACTGGAACTCCAACGAAAAGGGTGTATTTCATGGCTGGGCAATGGGGATGTGTGTGGGTGGGGCAACATAAGTGAAAGGCTTATAAGTAATGATGGCCATGACAACATTGTTAAAAAAAGTGCAATTCGTGAAGTGGCACAGATAAATACGAGGGTTGCCTTTTACATTTGCGCCAGATAATGGATACACCACAATTTATCATGGAGTTTGATCATTTGCCCAACAATCAACTTGGGTAACTCTGCCAAGCGATATATTAAGAAGGCTATTGCCTGTTCTCAACTATTCTCTGCCGTTCCTGCCGATGGATGACCAATCTTAGCGGTTATTTGTCTGCTTCCGAACATAACTGGCAGACCTCGAAATAATAGCTGCGCTTTCCCATACGTACATACATATATAACAAGCGCAATCAGACCAATTTGAAAAATAGTCAGTTGTCCACTACGATTTCAAATACCTTTAGGTACTCAAGTACAAGAAGCGTGCAGTGGGAAACTTGACGTTGTGAATCCTCGAAAAATGGACAAGTGATCTGCGCCAGACTGCACAGCAAATGATTTGATTTATCATTTATTAAGTGGAAGTGATATTTTGTCGTCCACTTAAACTATTATTGCTTTTCCTTAGGGCTTTAGTTTTTAATTTAAAAAAGCTTAACTAGTTTTTCGTAAGAACAGATGATTGTTTGGCAAAGTACATACTTAAAAAATGGAAACAAAAAAATAAGCATATTTTGAACAGCATTATTTGCAGAGCAAAATAGCTGGGAGTTGGTAGCACACTGTGTGAACTGACAATAAAAGAGGTTATTGTCTGTTAAGCAAGCCATTACATGACAGGTGACGTCATATGCCTTGTTTGGCTTATTTGTATACCCTAAGCCCATTCAAGTGCGTAAATATGGCATCCACGACCCTATAACACTTTTCACTAAACTGCTTAAATCGAAATTCAACCAAGGGTGGCACTTCCGATAGGTAGTGGTTTCATATTTGTTCACATATGCAACCAAATTTGTTTTGCAACTAAGTGGTATCTTCGCGTCGCCTTAACCAGGAAAAGATGCAGCATCCTAGGGCAGCATATCATGAGGCCCAAGGACATAGAAACCCTCAACCCAACAAAGATTCTAGCGTTCGTGCAGGAGTTGGGATTGATGGAAGAGCTGTTGGTTCAGTAAGGTAGACCTTATAGGTCGCAGTGCTAACTATCCCCAATTATAATAATAATAAGTGGTATCTTCTAGTCATACACTCCTTTCGCATATACAAAAATTGTTTTTTTCTAATTTGTTTTGCAAATATTTCACTTCGCTTCGCATCTTTTGAAATTATTTGATATTGTATAAATGGTATCTTCTAGTCACACACTTTTGGCTCTATTAATTTTACTTGTTTTTCGCATACATATGTTGACGAGGCATTCTTCGGGGCAAAAATCAATTACAGCTGTGCCAAAAAAACAGGCAGCAAATTGCCAGGCAGTTTTTGATTGCTCTACGCTTGTGAATGGCTTCCGACAGTGGCAGCAGGCGTCGACTTCGTGTCAATGAACTTTGAAAACAATTTTTAATCACATGCCCTTCTGGCCCGAACTCTATTTCCCGTTGCCTATTCGCTATACTCTATTCGCCACTCGCTATTTACCGTTCATGCTGTGCTCCTCGCTCACTCACAACGCACAACGCTCAACACTCAACACTCAACGCACAAAACAGGAGCACATTGACGCCGATTTCGAATTAAGTTGAATAAATCTGAGCCTACGCACCCACCTGGTAATGAAGTCCTTGCCAACTATGCCACGGTGGTCTGAAACAATCAAGTATAATATACAAATCAATCAAATCCATTTGATATTCGTTGAGATTGATTTGATTTGTTTTCTAAATGTGCTTACATGACATTTAAATCGGTTAGTAATCTCGTGTGGAAATATTTTGAATAATTATTGAATTTGAAGCGAAATCTTGTGTATCAGCATTTATTGTAAATAGATGAAGCAATTTTGCAAATAAATCAATAAATATTTGAAATAAAAATAGAAATAAAAATTGATTTATGCATTTGAGCTCATGAATATGGTGAACTGTGTCAAATTGCTCATTAGCTGGCAACTATATGTAATAATTTCAATGTCAAACATTGACGCAACATTTTTACCCAAAATCTGTGATAAATTCATAAATTCAGACAGTTAATTATTTTGTCTAAATAACTACTGCAATGTCTGCATGGGCCTGTGGGCAACTCGAGCTAAAGAACATGTCATACGTGTCATTTGGTTGGACGGGCAGGTGTTCCGTCCGGTGGAGCACTTTGATATGTGTACGCTTCAGTTGTAATGCGGCGTTGGCTCAATTGACTCAATTGGCTTGGCAGCCAATTATAATTTGAAATGGAGTCTGTTTAAATTTTGGCTATTTCAAAGTAAATGCACTTCAATAAGCTCAATTATGTGTAGTGGTTTTGGTGGTTAATGCTCTCAAAGGGCGAGCATCTGGGAATATCGTGTCGGGCCTTCAATTAGTGAGAAATACGCATATTTCACCCTTTGTGAACATTTGCCATTGTGCGACAGCAGTCAGCAGCATTCCAGCAAACAATAGCCGTATTAATTTCTCAAAGGCTGCGACACAGCTGCGCGTCGCTAAATATGCGAAGGTGAGGCAGGTGGCAAAATGCCGAGGTGGAGGTGCAAGTGGAAGTGGATGTGGAAGTGGATGTGGAAGTGCGTCAACACGCTCTGCTTGCCCACCAAAGTCGTCAGTCGGCTGTCGAGTGAGCTACCTGAGATTTAGCATGTCCTCGCTTTGGGTGGATGAAGGAAGGGCGGAGGGAGTGACAGAAATGGCAGCACCTGCGTGCCAAATGAGCGTTCGTCTTGAGCATTATCAAGACTGCTCCGAGCACACTTTTTGGGGCACTGACATGCGGTAAGGGCTCGAGGTCAATGCACGGACAATTGACTGTGGCTGTACTGCGGCCGCTGTCCGGTTTAAGTGTTACATGCTACGTGTTGTTTTTAATTGGCGAAACTAACGTAATTAAAGCACTCAGCAACCAGATTGAACCATGAGTAATCTCCAGCAACACCAGCTGCAAAAAGGTAAGGCGACGATAAGAGAACTAGCAATTAGTGTCTGTGGCTGGACCTCAGAATTGATGTTTGTATCAGTCTCTTTGTCCGTATCCGTATCCGTATCGGTATCCAAGTCCGTGGCGAGTCAGGCTCCAGCCATGCTGATGTGACTGGGAGCAAGTACGAATAGCGACCACCCGTTCATATGAGTAATGTAATTGTAACTGTCAAACCAGTCAAACCAGCTGACGTTCGTTCACAATACCAGCAAACATCAGTCGGACCTAAGAGCATAATTAATTATGCAAAAAATATAATATAAAACCAGCTATTCGAGGCATGCCAAATGCTTAACCCACTTCTGGATCGGAGTCAATATATATAAGTTGGCAAGTTGTCGCCGATTATATGTATGTGTATATATAAATACAATTTCTGTTTCACGACTGGTCGCCAACTAAATATTCCATTAATAAGAAAACTCTTACAAATGAATATCCTTTTTGTTAGCGGAACAAATCTCCTTTAAGGAATATGAGTTAACCATAAAAAATAAAATACAAATAATTAGTCATATATTTTAGTTAAGGTAAGTTTTGAATTGTATATAGAACTCAGAACTGTTGAAATTTGTGCACTTTTAGTTGACTCTTTTAAAAAATAATCAGAGCAA
Source organism: Drosophila imparisetae (assembly GCA_035042265.1). Taxonomy (NCBI): domain Eukaryota; kingdom Metazoa; phylum Arthropoda; class Insecta; order Diptera; family Drosophilidae; genus Drosophila; species Drosophila imparisetae. The sequence continues at coordinate 2,196,499 of JAWNLP010000147.1, forward strand.
ACTATTGTCTAGAAGAAAGTTCAATTTAGCTCCACTGCCTTACGCTTATGCATAAGGCAGCCCTACAGGCAAAATTTGATTAAAATCTGGTCACAATACAAATATTTCTTGGTAGCTGACAAAGGAGAGTGGGAGGGTGGGAGTGGGTAAGTCCACTAAAGGGACTATTGTATTGTGAGCTTTTTTAATTACCGTTCCTACAATCATAAATTTCATCAAACTAAAATCCCTGCACCAACAAAAATCGAGGAAAAAGTAATGCATCGGAAATTGCAATGGCTATGTAAATGGAAGGAAGACAACTATCTGCAATCGGCTTAGAGCTACGGCCAATAACCAATTTGATGCCAGTGCCTCGTGCTTGCTGCCTCTTTGCTACTTACGCCGAGAACGAGGCTGGGACTGACGCTAAGACTGCTCAGACTGAGACTGTGACTGTGACTGAGACTGAGGCTGACGAGCGCAAGGTAAGAGCATCAGCACACTATTGATTGCCATTCAAAAAAAAACCCCACACTGGGTGGGTGGGTGTCGTGCGGTAGGCTTCGGTATGCTGCGGTAGGCGAGCTAATCTATGTCGCTCAAAATGTGGAACATGCTGCGTCAAGGAATTTCCTTTATATTTTATTTTTCATGTTTGGGCTAAAGCCTGATGTGAGCGCCGAATTGAAAAAAAAAACAGAAAAAATACCACAGGCCACCGACTGAGCGCAGCTGAACTGGCACGCTATGAAGCGAACGAATGCCGATATGGATGCGCAGGGAAGTGTCAAGAAACAACTGTAACAATAATATCAACAACACCACAGCGAGGGTTGCTTATTATGTTAATATATCATCGAGTTCATGCCAATTGATAATCATTTTGTTGATAAAATGAATGCTTCGCTACTTTAGATAGATATGTAACCGATCATTGCCGATGACTCGAACGAACTAACTTGCAGAGAATGTGAATTTGTAATTAATTTGAGATTTTGCACAGATTCTACAATCGGAACTGCAAAGGTATTTACACTTACTTTTTTTTACAGAAATCATTTTTTGCTTGTGGAGGTATGCATTCACTTTTATGTACTTTTTTATTTTTTGTCTTCACATCGCTTTTTTCTGTTCAAGACTAGCTGTTGATGTTTCAACAGGGATTACGCAACAAAAGAAACTAAGTAGAAGTGCTGACAAGCTCTTGCCTTTTACCATCTTGGCCTTAAGACGATTTCCATTTGGAATTTAGTACTGATTCTACAATCATTGAGTAAAAAGTCAGACGGATTTATTTAAACAAAAAAAAAGTAGGAATGCTGTACATACTTTTGCATAACTTCAATATTTGATCAATTTTTGGGCTACAAATTGTGATTGCAAGAAAAAAAAGGTAAATATGAAATGGAAGGATAAAATGATAGGAGCAACACAGGCTGTCAATAAGTTTGTGTATGTTTTGCTGTAACACCAACGAAATTTGATTGCAAGTATTTCTTGAGTAACCCTCTGTTGTAACTGTTGAAATATTGTCACTGACCTACTTACCGAAAATGGCGGAGTCGAGCGCTGGCGTGGGGCAAAAAAAAAAAATATAAAAATTTTGTTACGGTTGGGTCTTTTGTTTGAGTAGCCCGGACATATCGATGGCGTTGCATTACACGGCGTGGACTTGTGGCTGTGACTGTGACAGTGACTGCTACTCTCGGTGTGACTGGAGGATAGCTGTGAGCTTGAAAAGTCACTGTTGCAGTACAAATCGTAAACATTGACAGACAGCGTCAGCTGTTGGCTGTAAGGTGTCAGGCCTCCGGCTCGAACAGTTGGCATGCGACACTTAAGAGGGCTAAGCTGACACCTCCAAGTGTGGCCGTCGTCTGTCAACTCCGACCGACCGAGTGGAAGATGGCGGGCAAGCAGGCAGAAAGCTTGCCGATAATCAAGAGAGCGACACGGCGCTATGCACACAACGGAAATGGAAGCTGCAGCTACTAAAAAACGACGACAATGATGACGACGACGAATCAGAAGCAGAATCAGAATCAGCAACTGAATCAGAACCAAGATCACAATGAAAATTGCAAAATGCAAAATGCAAAATGCAAAATGCAAAATGTAAAATGTAAAACGTAAAACGTATAACGTAAAACCCTGTAAATTGCTTGTAGGCAACCAAGACGACGATGACGATAAAGACGATGAAGATGACGTCGACGACAAATGACAAAAGCGAAATGCAACGACGTTTGACAATGAAAGCGGTCGACAGTCGACAGTCGACAGTCGACAGTTGAGAAAACAGGGTGAAGGACAATGCGCGTGTAGAGCGTAACGCTTATTGAAATAGTTGTGAAGTGAGCTCGACGTCGCCAGCATCAGCGTCAGCGTCAGCGTCAGCTCCGACTTCTGCCTCCGCTTGGTTGCATGTGTCTAAGTGGGCCTAAGACCCAGTTGCCATGGCTATAGCTGTGGCTGTGGCTGTGGCAGTGGCAGTGGCATCGGCGTAACCAGTGCCACTGCCATAACCATAACCCCGCACACCCCATCCCTGCCGTTTAGCCTTAGCACCCAGCAATTGTTCGACTAACAATCTGCACTAACGAAGGCAGCAACAGCAGCAGGCGGCAGCGAGGAATGCGCTTTGATGGTCTTTCTTGGCAGTGAGGAGGCCAGAAGCAGAAGCTATAAGCCAGAGGCGCACTTACAGGGCATTAAATGAGCCCACGATGTCTGAGGCACTGCAGCAGGGAATAATATAACTATCCAGGCGGCAAAAATTTCATTGATTAGCCAGCAGAAAGCAATTCTCATAATTACCAATAGTTCGCCTTTGGCTATGGCGGTGATTCTAATTTTGGCGCAATATATGACGCAGCCAAGTTTGTCGCAAATTCTACCATCAGATTCCAGTCAGATTGCGTGCCTACCACGTACATACATACATATATGAACTGACATTAGCCGCACAGAGGAAATGCATTTTCCAAAACAGCAACCAAAATCTTAATTGAAAACTGCTTGATTTATGGAATGGCAAATGTGAAATTTGAAATTTGTATCTCAAACTAAAGATTTCGTACATGAATAAAAACTATATTCTTCATTTGAAGTTGTTTTCTATATCTGTGCAGCTGTCAGAATGTGTGCAGGATGACATGCCACTCAATTAATCCACATAGACAACTAAGATGCACTTCAAGAAGAGATTGTAGTATTCGAAAATAGAAAACTTTGATTTAAAAGTTTCAATCTCAAATTCAGAGTAGCAATTTGAATCTAAGAAAGTGTTCCGTAAAATGTGAACGCAAGTGTTAACTTTGACGACACCTGACTTAATTGAGAGTTGTTTATTCAAGCTTAATCCCACACATTCCAGAAACTATGTAAGATGGACTTATGGTTTTCGAAGCTGTTTTGCTTTTACAAAAGATGATAAACTCTTGACTTTGAGATGTTTTGCTTCATTGTGCGGTGGTCAATTCAATAGCATTAAGCCCTCATTAAGCACTTAAGCCTTTCAGGTCGAGGATAAGGTACCAAAGACGGACAATTCTAATTATCGTTCGCATCGGTTACGTATTTGTATGCATTCAATTCATTTTGTTGTGAACTGTGAAATGTATTACATAAGACATCTGTGTGGCAATGCAAATTTACATCTTTTCTGTTATCTTTTTGAAACCAAAAATCGAACAAGTTCAATTTATCATAATGTCAAGTTTCTCAACTTGAAAGAAACAACTCTAAATCCGAACTGCAACTGTATTTAGTCTTCCTTTTATTTTACAGAAAACATTTCCTACTAAGGGCTCTACTTTTTTGCTTTGTTATTTATGTATTTTTTTCCGTCATCAAGCGGTGTGCTTGTTTCTGTTCAAGACTGGCTGTTGATGTTTCAACAGGGATTACGCAACAAAAGAAGATAAGCAGAAGAGCTGACAAGCTCTTGCCTTTGACCATCTTGACGATTTCTGTTTTTTTTTTTTCCATTTGCAAGCTGCTTGCCGCCTCTCCACGGGTCCAACTTCAGATACAGATACAATTTCCGCATGCAGCGTCCAAGGATCCAAGCAAGCATTGAACATCAAGTAACCAGGCTACACGGCTCCACACTTGGCATCTGCATTTGGTGCCATAACCAGTGCCTTTGCCATTGCCCATTGCCGTGTGGTATTTGTTTTGATATTGTGCTTTGCGCTGCTTGTAAACTTGTTTGCCCGTTGGTGGCTTAGAATAACGGTGCCCGCTGACCACAGCCAAGAGAGCAAGCGAAAAGGCAATAGCATTAGAGCGAGATACAACTGGAACTATAACTGAAATCGCAAATGAGACTGGCAATAAGACTCGAACGGAGACACTGGCGTCAACGGAGGTAGGAGCTGGAGACGGAGACGGGGACGAGGATGAAAACTTACAGAAAAGCGAGTCACTTGCAGGCAACCACAGCAGTGGTATATGTGTGCGCAGCTGCCTCGTCTTATACCACACACGTCCACGCCTGGTTCGGACTCCGGAATATGGTGACCAAGTCCCTGGCAGAACTTCACCCCCACTAACGATAGCTGGCCTGGATCAGAACCAGTTTCGCATTTATGGTTTATTGCTTATAACATTTGTTAATTCAACAACATTGAAGAGAACTCATTTCATTAAGTATATACAATTTTAATATGTACCCAGTTTCCGAGGCAGTCAATGCAGCAGAAAATCAACACTTGATTCGATATGTTCCTTATAACAAATTAGCAACCAACATATGTATAAATGTATATATAGGTGTGCATACCATAGTCAGAGACAATATACTCCGACTACATTTTGGCAAGGAGTCAAATGAAAATTGAACAATAATGAAGTGGCCATAAGTTCATTATTATCAAAATCCCGTTGCATGTCCCTTTGTGTTGTGATTTTCAAGTTTGCATTGTGTTATTTACGCATATTTGTGTGTTCACTTATTTGCCTTTGTAGCCTTTGTTGACATTCAGTTGGAATTTGGTTGAGTAAATTCCGAATAAGACAATTATTAATTATGGAGACTACGAATTCCAGAAGGGAGAATGTGACCACTGACGGTTGTTTCAAATTAATTAATATCCGATATAAGTGCAAATTATGATTGAAATGAACTACATTTCCCAATGATTAATAATAATAGTTTCATAATAATAATAGTAACAAACAATAATTAACAGTTTTTCTTTAGATTGGTTAATTTGTTGAAGTTTGCGAAAAACTTGAAACCAATTACAACTTTCTGTTGAGCTTTAGCAGTATGCTGGCTGAAGGGGTGCATAAGGTCTTTCCACTTAACAGCAGTGTTACAGTGGGGAAATTTGTGTTAACAGGCCAACGGAAATTTCCCACCTGCAAAATGTATAAAAGCGCGACTCCTGGCTGTGTCAAATCAGTTGCATTTGAGCAACCAAGCAAGTGAACAGGAAGGAATTGGAAGAGGAAAACCAAAGGAAAAAGCAACATCTGGAAAAGCAGAGCAACAGCAGTTTTGAATTGATTGGGCAATGGTCAGCAGTAGTTTTATCAGAAATCAGTTTCAAGGATAAAAAAAAATAATTTTTTGTTAAGTTTTTTTGTTGTTGATAAATAAAGTGTAAACAGTAAAGTGAATAACTTTTAATTGACAAAATGACGAAACCCGGAAAGAAAAATAAAGGGCAAAAGAAGTGCGTCGTTGAAAATGTCGAACCCAATTTTTGTTATGAATTCCTCATGTGGCTTTTATTTTTTTTAACACTTATTGCATTTTCATTTTATGTGTGGCAAACAAGATGGTTCCTTAACTTTTAAGTGAAAGTGTTTTGACGTGCTGTGAATCAGATTATCGCTAGACAAACAATTATTATTTGCGCGCCTAAAAGTAGACAATGGAGGTGCAACATGAAGAAGTTCACGTGCATGTTGAATGCAAGTGGTGTTTGCAACTAGGCCTGCACATATTTTGTGCATATGTGCTGGCGTGTCTGGTTTTTTTCATTTTATTATGTATTTATATGCCAAGCAAGCACTTTCCGTTCTTTGACCTAGCCAATTGTAAGCCAAATTAAGTAAAGATTTATCATTTTTGAGCAGACATCTGATAAAAATTGAGATAAGGACAAATAAACAATATAAATATCTGATATGGTTAACAAACCAACGACTTCTCACTGCCAACTGCGAGAACGCTTACTGCCAAAATAATTACTGATAGTATATAAACAATTAAAAACATTTGCATCGAGATCAACTGCCAAATCAGCATTTTCCAAAAAAGGGCAACGTAAACAACAATACTAGAACTTTGTTGTTTCAAGTTTCTTTTTTTTTGTTGAGGAAGTGCAACAACATTACACACACACGCACACATACACAAATACACATAAAAACGACAACAACGCCGAAGAACAACTCGGTCCAAAAAGCTGCCGTCGATGCTCACCGTGTGGTAAGTTGACATTTCATTTCCATTTCCATTTCCATGGCAATTTTGAGTGCATTTTCAACAGCATTTCACTTGTGGTGCTAACAAGTTACCATCGCCGCTTGACTCCTAAGTGCATCTGCATGTATGCATGTTGCCAGCTGTGTGCGTGTGTCTGTGTATTTGAATGGGGTACTGGGATTCTGGGATTGTTTGTGTGTTAGTGTGTGGGTGCCAGGGTGTCGGGGTCAGGCGCATTATTACAAGTTATGCATTGTGGCCAGGCACCAACAACAACGAGAGAAGAATCTAACAATGCCAGGCATCTGCTTCTGCGAAAACAACATCAGCCAGCGCCAGGAAAAGTCACGTTTTCAATGGCATTGAGTCAAAATTCAAAACAACAAGCAACACGAGCAAAAAGTAGTAGCAGATCTGGCATGAATAACAGCTAATTTTGGTGTTGACTCACTCCCCCAATACGAACAATGGAGCTGCTTATTATTTGGTGCCACTGGCAGAAGTGGCAAAGTTCACAAATTGCATTCTGCAGCGACGCAACTTTCATCAAATCGAGGCCAATAACTGTCGTTTGTTAATAGACTTGCCAGTTTGGTCAATAAAGTACTATCAAGCTATGTGTTTGCATTGCCAGTCACAACAAATAATAAAAATAATAATATATTTAAGACCCTAAAACAAAAATATATACAATATTGCAAGCTCTGACCATATATATTCGGCTATCTAGGTATAACTAGTCGGTCACTCCCGACATGAGCAGTTTCATTTACTCAACAGATGCAATTCATCGTTATTTATTTATTTTATTAACAATCATACATATATATATGCAAATAAGATTATAATTAATTCGGCTCTGCTCATAATAATAGTGTGCCATAGTAAATTGCAGTCCTTAATAAAATTATGTACTTTGTCGATGTTGAGAGATGAATGATAGATATGTATGTAGGATGAGCGTGTCAATTATATATTGGTATACATTTAAAGCAACACAGTGTGAAGAGCAAAGCAATGGTATGCATGAAATGCAGTTTGGACCTTGACATGGCTGGAAACTACTACAAAGATGCGTAAGCCTATTAAAACATGGTTGAACATTATTCAAGGACAGTGCTCGGAGCCTGGCCTAAGGGCCATTGCATTTTATTGACTTGTCTAAATGGCCACTGTTGGACCATTTGCGTCTGGTGCGATGGCCCAAAAATGAAAGAGAAAAACCCCCAAAATAGAAAACCAAAACAAAACAAAAAATAAAATAAAACACACAAAGGACACCAAGGACACTGCGAACACTTCGAATGCTTATCTTGGAAGCACGCAACGAACGAGGCGCCGCTAAGCAATTTTGATAACTGCGCAGCGACAACGTCAACGGGTCAGCCCAATTTATGGCTGTCAAGTTGGTTGTTGTTGTTGTTGTTGTTTTATTTGTATTGGTTGTTGTTGCGCTGCTGTGCATACAAATGTAAATTTCAATTGAGCATTAATCGGGCAGCGCAGGCGTGTCACGCATGTCGCGCGTGTCACGTGCCACACAGCACCCGCACGACCCTGAACGACTTTTGTGATGACTTTGCGATAAGCCTTCGATTAAAAAGTCGCCCATTATCAGAAATAGCTGCTCAGCAATTTTGCTCGTCCTTGCCAGCAAAGTTGCGCTGCAAGTTTTCATCTTAGTTATTTTCTTATTTTCGCTCTCTCATCCTTTCTGAAGCGGGCGCCAGCAAGTTTGCAGTTTGGCACGCGCCTGCGAGTATGCAACGCTTTTATCGACACATTTTTGGTCCGTTTCTGATTCCGTTTCGATGCTCAGGTTTTTTGTTTTTCTTAATTAAAAGCTTTATTATACGGCACACCTTAGAAATTGTATATAAAACGATTGCGTAATTAAAAGCAAACAGCGAGCAGCACACACCAAAACACAATTTGTTTATTGTCGCCTCGTTGTAGTTGTTGAAGTGTATATACATATATACATAAATATATTTTACAAATAGCTGCTAGCCAACAGTGAACGCCACTCGACTCATTGACGCCACGTGTCACCCAGCATAGAAATTAAAAAACTTAATGGTCTGACAAGCGCACAAGCACTTGGACACAAACACACTCTCGCACACAAATACGCATACGGTCCGACAAGAAAATCTGTGTCCATAAAATATAGACGAATTAGTTATGTGTAATCGCCTTTGTAGTCTTTGTGCCAAATGTCGACAGCATCATTTTTGGAAATATATCAAAAACACGCAATTTCAATGCTGAAATTTCCAAGTAAATCCATTTTAAGTTGCTCATAAATCGAATATTAAATGTCTACTACAAACAATTGTGCTAAAAATAAGGCAATAAGTTCATAAACCTAATGCAATATTATTCAGTAATGTATATTTAGAAATGCCTTAGAGAAAGTTTCTTTTGAGTGTCAGTTTGCTGTTCAATGCTGAACTTTGACAGCATGTCACACAAAACTCAAACAACAATATTCAACTGCAGTAACCGTCAAACAAACATCAATTTATTCAATAGATGGCAAGACTGCAAAAACTCCTTAAACTGATTTGTTTTAAATTTCACGAACAGAAACAAGAACTTAATCTCGCGCTCTAACTTAAAGTAATCGCTAGCATTTTCATTTTTATTTGTTGACATCTTGAAGTGATTTCCGTTCAGAGATGAGGATTTCCTACAAACTTAATTTGTGCTCGGCCAGCGTAGGAACGTCGTTTGTCCTTCGTGCGGTGGGTTGTTGCCTGAACGAGCTCACGTTGTGTGTAAATTTAAGCCAGCACCGCAATTTTGGGGACACAGTGGACAGCTACCCGCTGTCAGGCAGAACTGCACGCACTGTGGGTTGTCTAGACCAGCACATACTAGCACAGACTACCAATTACTACCACACACTAGACACACACCACACACAGACACGCCACACACAGACACACACGCCACACACACGCCACGCACACACCATGCACACCACACACACTGACGGACACACCAAAACAGATATTCATCTATGTCGCACATCGTTAAGCGCTGCCAGTTTGACTTAATTTGCGTTAAACTTTTTTGTTAAACATATCATTCGGTTAGCAGGCCCACAAATAAGAAACAAGCCACAGCAGAAAGAGAAGAAAAAAACCAATACACACCAGAAAGCGAAGCGGGAAGTATAAACAAAGGCATTAATCATGCCAACCCACAGGGAAACACACACATATTTCTATATATATATATATACATACATCGAGAGAGAGAGAGTGGAGTGTAGAGGGGGGGAGTGAGCAGGCGGAATTTAGTGAAGGAGAGAGACTGAGTTGAGGGTCCATTAAGCGTTTGTTTAGATTTCCACTGTGCATGTGTGTTATTATTGGTATTGTTGAGATCCTCACATGCTCCAGCTAAAAAGCAAAGTCATCGTCATTCACATTCACATTCACATTCGCATTCGCATGTGTGTGCGTGTGTGTTCGCATAAATGACAAACGGTTGTTGGTTAAACAGAGAGCCCCAAAAAAATTAAACTATCAAAAAAAGGAATAGTAGAAAAAATAATAAGGGAAGTCAAAAATGCCAGTGCAATAGACCGCCAAACAATTTGCAAATTACCCAACAAAAACCAAAAATGGTGCAACCCGACCATGTCGATACCCTGTCTGACATGCACTGCAAACATGACAGAATCAATGACACGTCACTCGCATCAATCTAAGCTGATCTGCAACATAAATAGCAAATGAGGTCTTCCTTGAAAAAATCAAACAATTATAAATGTGATGATTTAGATGGGGAGACGAGGTGGGCAATATGTTTGAGCAGCTTAAAGCCCATTTGCAATAGATGTAGGGCATACGTTTATTATAAAATACCACACAAGCATGACAGAGGGAGAACAAGTGAAATGTGGGATCGAATGACGTGTGGCACTGGTGAACAGGTGGATAGCTTCAATAGGTTCAGGGGTTTTTAACAAAACCGAACAGAACTTTATTTATTTACCAAATGAAAACTTTTGGCCCGAAACTAAACCGCAATAATTGTAAGTGCACAGCAAACAGAGCCACAACAACCAAAACTAACAAGCGACGCCTACGACAAGCGTACGACAAACGCCCACCACACCTGCCCGGCCTTGTCCGGATCCAACAACCCAACCACCCAGCCACCCAATCGCACTTCCTCAAATCGTTCGTGTGTGTCGAGGGCCGAGTCCTGGCTGGCGAATTATTATGATAATCGCAGGCATAAATTATGCGACATCTTCACAGCTGGCAATGCAATATGACAGTTTGCTCGTAGTATGCCACAAGCTAGAGCCGTCGATGCGTGCGACGGTGACGGCAACGGCGACGTCGACTGCGACTACGACAGCGACTGCGACTGCGAAAGGAACTGTGACTGCGACTGCTACAACGTCAAATAATGCTGTTAAAGTGCGCGCTTGCAAATGAATTGAGTTAGTCTGGTTCTCTTAGTCAGGTAGTTGTCGGCAATTTCGAGTGGCAAACGCCAGCAAGTTGCTTAGTCGCGATTTATTCACTCTTTTGCACAACCAGCCAGCCAGCCAGCCAGCCAGCCATCCAGACAGACAGCCAGCCAGCCAGCCAGCCAGCCAGCCAGGCAACCAGCTTGGCAACAAGTAAGTCCGTCAGCAACTCAGTCAGCTGGTAAGTGTGGGAACGGCTTTTATGTATATTTGCCTTGGGGAAATTAAGTTTGTGACATGTTTTGCGCCATTCAATCTCCCCTGACAACAGACGATAGACGGGTGTTGATAGTAGATTTGCACTTCCAGCCATTGCCATTGCCATTTCCATCACCTCGACCACACTGCGTATGCGTGATGCGTGTCATATGCAAATGGCAGCAAGTGTTGCGCACTTAATATTCAAGCGCGCGTGCTGCTGCAAAAGTGCAAGCTGAGCATGTTGCAAGGGGGGCACCCGGAGACACACGTATATTTCAAGAAATTACGCTCACATCATTTAGAAATGATTACGGCAAAACGCAACGGTTGCCAACTGAACGTTGACCATTACTTGGGGAATTCAAGAAACTATTCAGATATATTTTGTGGTAGGCAATCAAATCGAATGCGAAACAATTGAAGAAGAAAAAGTTATAATTATTATAGGTGTTATTAATTCTTCTTATTATTATTATGATTATTATTAATGCTTTCATTATTACTTTTATTGTTATTAACAGATTGTCAGGCCATCTCATTTGATTACTCACTTCAGCTTATTTGCTTTTTGTACATTTGGCAGCCAGGCAGGTTTAAAATGTTCGCATTAAAACACTTTATTGCTTGGTGACTTTGCTAGAAAGCTCATCTGTTGGCCATCAATATAAAGCCGGATGTACTGAGCACTCGCACATATTTCATATTTGCACAGAAGGTCCTTGGCCGATATACATTTTAATGCCTTCCATACTTATTGGCTGGCTGACTTTGTTGGCTGGCTGACTGACTTTGTTGGCTGGCTGGCTGGCTGGTTGGCTGGCTGGCTGGCTGGCTGGCTGGCTGGCTGGCTGGCTGGCTGGCTGGTTGGCTGGCTGGGTGCCTTCAGGGACTTCTGGTGGGGCAATTTATCAAATATTTTATACGAAATTCTGTCGCCTGTCAGCGTTGATTTTAGCGCTTAGCGTGCTATTTTGTGTGTGTGTGCTTGTGACTCACTGTGTGTGTGTATGTATTGTGGGCGGGGCAGGCGCGTGTTGGCTGACAGTCGCGCGTGGAAATAAAACACACCTGTTGCCAGAGTCTCGCCTACCACGTGCGACGCCAGTGGCATCAATTATTTGACACATGACGTGAGGGATGCATTAACTCAAAAGCACCCGGCCACTGTCCGAGCTCCTGCCCCCCCCCATAAATCCTGCCATTCTATCAACTGCATATAGCATACATCGTACTTTGGGGCGTCCCGTCGCTTAATAAAATACAAATAAAGAACTCATCAAACAGAAGATGAAATAAAATGAAAACCTATTTGTACTTTTCCTTTTCTAAGAACATTAATTTTATTATTTGTCATTGCAGCTCACCCTCGGAGTAGCGAAAGGCGCAACACGTGTGAGGAGCAACACGACTACGAACAACACATCCTGCACATCCGGCAGTAAAATATTTTTAAGTCAAACGCTGAAGACCGTTAGTCGCGCTTTTTGGTGGAGTTAATTCATCTCGCTGCTCAGCACAGGATCTATTGTGCATTGCCCAATATCTGCGGCAGACGTATTAACTTTTTTTTCAGTTCAGAGCCCTGCGAAATTAAAGCTATCAAGCTGCGGCCACGGGGGGCAGCGACAATTGGTAATTGAATTTAATAACAGTAAACATATTTACTCCACACACTTCACTGCATCAAATCACTGTTTAACATAATTGCTTATATCTTCTCAAATTCTACATAGCTGTGACTCTTTCAAAGGTTCACCTCAAATTTGACATCAAATGTAGTGTGCTGAATTGAATCGCTTGAATCTTAAGATCTCCATCCATCTGTCCACTTACACAGCCAAGCCAAGCCACTGAGTTGAGCATAGTATTTCAAAAAAATTCGAAATAATATATATTGTAGAGGAATATATCCGTTTCGGCAGTAATGTCTGAGACAACCAGTGGCGATAACTATTTTGTTCAATCGTTTGTTATTGTTTACGTGGAGGTTCCTCAAATCGAAGTTAGTTCATTCGCAGCATATCTACGGCCCGTAATTATTTCCAGCACTTTATTTGTATATCTGGTTGTAGTGAGTTGCATTCCATTATTATTTTTATTTTAATATTCAATTTGATTTGTTTGTGCAGACATCAATCAAAGCTTCAATTGTTACGCTTCAAGTCAGAGACCAAGAATCCAGCTTTGAGACACCTATCTGGATCCAGCCTACAACAGCCTCGACTATTTCCGCTTTAGCTGTGCGTACAAGTGTACAAGTGAACGCTTCCGTTTCCGCTTGACGCGACTGAATCGTACTTCCTTTCGGATTTATCTCTCCTTCCCATAACGTTACAGTTACAGTTACAGTTCACTCTATAATGGGCCTTATCCCTTCCATGCACATTCCCCTTACTTCGTTGGCCGGCATTGTCGATGTCGCCTCACATTCTGTGTGCAGCAACTGTGACGGTTGCTGTTTATGCTTTATTCCTGGACCTTCTGCTATTTAAATTACACGGCTTCGGCTTGGTGAGAGGAGTAGGAGGAGGAGGGTCCATTCAGCATTCATTCATCAGCTTGTTCTGCCAGCCATTTTTGCACTCAATTTCTTTGACCCGGCCGCTTGCTTCACTGGCATAAATTTAACTTGACTCTCCTTGTGGATCCTTGAAGAATTAACATCCATTGCGAGCGCCAGCAACATAACGGTTGCTCCGCGAAATATGATAACAAACCTCTACAACACCGAGGTGGATCCCGTCTATTGCTTATTCGCCTGGGACGCAAATGCAAGCGACGGGGGCCATGCCAACTCGAACTCATTGTATCCCGACGTTATACGTAATGACTGGTTTCCGGTAAGTGGCATATCTCACAATAACCCCAGACTGTAAGACGAGACGTTAGCCGTTAGCTGTTAGCCGTTAGCCGTTAACCGTTAGATTAGCATAATCAGAAAATCAAATCAAACTAACCGACAGCAAAATATTATTGCCAGCGTTTAGGCGCACGATTTCCATTGTTCAATTTGGTGTAAGGCATTTTGAGTATTATACGGCAGTAAAACAGCTTTATATTTATTCAAATTATTCTCATATTCGTGAATTGTAAAAATCCTTTCTCAAATATACTTTTTAAAGTATTACAAAACTAAAAGTAATGCTCAAAATATTGTGCAAGCTTCAATATGTATTTATAATATGGAAGAATATGATAGTAAAAAGTTATTTATGCTCATTAGGTGCAGGTTGCAGGTGGTCAGCACCGAGAAATGCTTCTTAAAATGCATTAGCAAAAATTTCGCTCGCTTTGACAAAGTTTCCTTTGAGAGTGTACTCGATTGTAATTGCATTTATGAAGTAGCAGCACACAAAAAAAAAAGGGCAGATGCCCAACTAAAATAGAATGCACTTAAAAATTATGACATGTAAGGGCCCACTTTCGATCTCTGCTAAAGCATGCCACCTGCTGTGAGCAACCGCACCAAAACTGTTGCCTACTTTTTCAGAGGCGCACTCATAACATGGTTTTGTTCGCATAGCTTATTAAACAGCAAGAGCGGGTAGGGTGGCAAACGCATGAAAATCCCATTCAAGGCAAAAGCGAAATAACTCATTTATAGCACAGTACGTGCAAAAAGTTTGCACGCAAGCCGCTGATGCTCATAGTGCTGTTGCTGTTGCTGCTGTTGCTGTTGCTGTTGCTGCTGTTGCTGCTGTTGCTGTTGCTAGTGGTGATGCTGCTGGTGCTGTCACTGTTGCTGTTGCTGGAGCCATGCAAAAGCTGCTTTGTGCGCAACTTTTGCCCAAGGCCGAAATAAGACGAACTCAAGTAAACTGGAGAAAGCAACCACTGAAAAAAGAGCATGACAACAACAGGCAAAAAGTAAAGCAAACATGCTAAAAAGCATGCAAAACATATTTACAACCCACTCAAGAAGGCATCTGAGAGAGATAGCAGTTAAGAAATGGACAAAGCGAATTTGATAAAAAGAGAAACAAAATGGGAAATGCGGGCTAGTGTGTGTGCGTGTGTGTGTGTGTGTTTAGGTGAGTGCGTGCGTGCGTGTTTGGTCATAACAAGTTACAAATAAAAGTGGCAATTTGACTATTGAATTCTTATCTGCAGCAGCCATCCAACTGAACAGCAAACAATAAGTGGAAACAATACGGAAGGCAGATAGCAGACCAAGGCGAGAAAGAGCTACAACTAGACAGAGAGTGAGAGAGAGAGAGAGAGAGGGAGAGAGGTAGAGAGGGAGACTATGACTGTGACTGAGAAAAAGTTGCATGATTTATTAGCTGTACCGTTTTTTTTTAGTTACTATCATAATTAAACGTTATTGGTTTCGCCTTTAGTCATTGCTTACACCCCCTACTATAAATTCTCTGTCTATAGCAAGATACCGAGGATTCGCGTACCGCATTGCTGCGCAAATTCTGCTACGGCTTCTTTCTGCCACTCGTTTGCGCCTCTGGCATCATTGGCAATGTGCTCAACCTAATTGTTCTTACTCGCCACAATATGCGGGGTCCATCCTACATCTACATGCGAGGTAAGTCAAAAGCTGCCCCTTGTCACCTGCAGCCGCCCCCAAACACTTGCCCAGACACTTACCCAAACACCAGACAACCTTTTCGAATTTGCTCTTTTTTGCTCTATTTTTTTGATTATACTTGGTCCATCCTTGGAAATTCATTTTCATTGACTGTATTCAAATGGCCATTTTGCTGAATAATTGCCAATTTTAGAGTGTTGAGAGTATTTCATTCACTTAAAAGCCCTTCAAATACAGGACTCAAATTGCAAATTGCATCAGAATTGGCCTTTCTCGGGTGCGACTAAAAAGAACATAAGCCAAATAAGAATCTTTCAGTAGCAAAACCAATATAATGAGCCCAACTAACGCCAGATATTGACTCTACAGCTCGATAATCGCTTGACATACAAATATATATTCACGCGTTTGTTTTCATTCATTCAGTTATTGGGTTTTGAAGGCTTCATTAGGCAATTTCAGTTTATCAAAAATCAAGTATAGCCAACATTGAAAAGTGCCAAAATCTGACGTGTATTTTGATGTATAAAGAAATCAGAATTTTTTGTTCACTGTAGGAAAACCTTTGATTATTTCCTAACAAAAACAGCAACGGCTGTTTCTATGAGAATAAATGTTTGTTTGTGTGGGGATGCCTTTATATAGATATATCTATGTGTGTAGGGACGGGCAGTCCCTGCTAACCGTATTTGATTAGGCACCATCGGAAATTTATGTAAAGCTGGCTAAGCTGACAATAAGAGTAGGGGCCGGCAGCAGAAGAGACAAAGGACTATATTACGCCACAAACAAAATAAATATAAAGGGGAAAAACAAAAAAAAAACTTTTTGAAATATATTAGACAAGATGTTAAGTGCGAGCATGTAGTATAAGTAAATTAGGTGTTTGTTTGCTTTATGGCCTGTTAATTGATTAATGAGTTGCCCGAAATGAAGTAAAAGTTGTCAACAGAGCAGCGTGTTGCCAATTCCTTAGCTTTAACTATGCCCAACACAATCCGTCATGCCGTGTGTGCCGGCAACTGGAGCCACTCAATGTATACACCAGTCTCAGTTTGAAGGGAACAGCCCTGCAAATGCGAGCATAACAAATTTAAAATGCTTTAAATGTATTGCGGCTGCGATGTGCCACCATAATTGATTGCCTTCGCCCGCTCGCAGGCTTGGCAGATGCGAGTCGGTTTGCTGCTAGCTGATAGCTGTTAGCTGATGCCGTTAGCTGGTAACTGGTAACTGGTAACTGGTAGCTGGTAACTGGCAGCTGGTAACTGGAAAGTGAAAGTGGAAAACGCTAGATGCTTGCTGCTCGCTGCTTGCTATTATCGTTTGTCTTTTATTTTTTGGCTGGGTAAATGCAAAGTAAAGCCCTTTGGCCGTTAGCTGTTGGCCGTTAGCCGTTAGCCGTTGGCCGTTGGCCGTTGCCTGTTGGCTGTTGTTGGTTGGGCTTGAAATATCACCAGTCTCATCTCAAAAACCAAGTCGAGTGGCGTGGCCGTAAATAAAAAGTTGAAGAGCTGCAAGCACGTCTGTAAAACCTGAAACGGTTTCGACTTATTGTACAAATGGCCCCAAAAATTGGAACTCTTCTTTTAGGGACTGAGTAGTAATGACCGAAATCAGAGCAGTCATTTTATTAAAATAACACACATATTTTGCTGCCAGCAGCCCTTTTACGATGCGGCCCACTGCCGTTTGTCGGTCATTGCCTTTGAATATTTGTCAGACTTTCTATTCTATATATGTATGTATGTATGTACGTATGTATGCATGTATTTATGTTTGTGTGATTGTAGGGTCCTCCAACTGCCACAAATAACAGCACCTAGTCAAGGGAGCACAGCATCGCTCTGCTAATATTTGGTGGCACTTTGTTAAGCAAAAGTTATGCACTTGGGCCTTAGCAGCCTTCAGGGGATACAATGTTTTATGGTTAACTGGGGGCTTGCTGGCCAAAGTTATTGACTGTATATTAGACAAACGAATCGCGATGAAAATTCGCTTAACAAATATAACAATTATTTATAGCTTGTTCAGATTTTCAACACTTGATATTGAGACTCGATTGGACTGTCATCACAGAATACACCAAATTATTTACAATTAGCATACATCAATTAAAATATTGTTACTTTACATACTAAAAATCTTCTTACATATCTTGCTGTTATTTTGTTAAGAATAACGAGTCCAAAACCGGCTTAGTATCGTACTAAACAAGTAGAAGAATGTGTCTATAAAATAAATAAGTGGTAACCCGTTGTTAAGTGGAAAATGGCAAATCTTGTTAGGCTCAAGTGCACACTCCATCAATTGACCTTCTTTTTAAACCGGCAATCCCTAAGGCACTCACTCAGTCAGTCAGCTAGTTTGTATGACAAACAGAACAGATTTGTATAATTTAGGCCCAAGTGCTGAATTTGATGACCGAATCCAGTGATAGAAACTTGTCAAATGTGTCGCACACAAAACTGACATTTATATTGATGTGCCCAGTAGCCAATTAGATGAACAGTCTTATACATCAACAAAGTATGAATGTGTGTGGGTATGAGTGTGTGTGTGAGTGTGTGTGTGTGTGTGTGTGTGTGTGTGTGCATCGTAGGAAGTCATACATCGAGCATTAAGCTTTGTGTGCACGACAATTTGAGACAAGATGAGCCAAGTGCGAGAGATGGACGCACACACAGACATATACACGCATACACACACACATACACATATACACGCATAGACACACACACACATATGTACATGGAAGTAATAACGTAATTATAGAGCCATAAGCAAGTCGTAAATCAATAAACAACATTCACATTCGCGTTCGCATTCAGCAGTAAATGGAAATTACATATGTATATGTATGTGAACAAAGCAAATACAAAAAATAAAAAATAAATAAAATTTATGCCGAAAAATTAGGCAAACAAGCGTCCAAGGACCAAAGAGCTGAGAGCAGGAACTCAGAGCCATTTATTCATGTGGGAAGTTGGGAGTGTTTGCCGGTTTCAGTTCAGTTCGGTTTCGCTTCCTGTCGCGGCCAGTCTGAAGCGACGCCATAATTATGCCATAAACTCAGCCATAAAACGGCTTTAATATTAAATTTACACATTTGACATTTTCCATTCGCAGCCCACTCCACAGCCGCACTGCTTGCGATTCTCTTTGCAATTCCATTCTGCATTCGCATGCTGGTGCACAAGGATCGCGGACAATGGCTGGAAATTGGGCCGGCTTTCTACACCGCACATCTGGAGCTTTTCCTTGGCAATGGATGTTTGGGCAAGTGTTTTCTTTCACAGCAACAGCTTTTGCGCTCTCTAGGGACTTAAAAGCTAAGCTGCAACCTGTTCACAAATAAAGAATTTTATTATTTTATTATTTGTATCCAAGAATCGTCCATTGAAAAGTGATACATTTTTCTTGTTTTTCTTTTTTTTTTTGTGAATTTCCGTGAATTTGGCTTACAGGTGCGGGTGTTTTGATGCTCGTGGTGCTCACCATTGAGCGCTATGTATCCGTTTGCCAGCCAGGAGCCACCCGTCCTGCTGTGGGTAGACCTGGGTGAGTATTGTTGTGGAAGATTGCGGAAAATGCGGATAACGTTTGGCTAATGTTTCGTTGCAGAGTTATCATATTTATGATTTGCATTTTCACCGTCATCTGCTACTTGCCGAGTATTTTCCGAAGTGAGCTAGTCAAGTGCATGCTCAATTCGAATGTATACGTGTACTTGCGCCGGGACAACATCACCTATCAGCAAACACTCTTTTACTCGGTGTACAAGGTGTTGGTGGAGGTCATCTTCAAGGTTATTCCTACCTTCATTGTAGCCACTCTCAACTTTCGTATTATGTGTTTCTATCGTCGCACATGCGCCCGGCGTCGCCAGATGGTGCTGCCCCGTTCCTTTGCTACAAGGAACGATGATCAACGCAGATTTTCAGATGAGCGGCGACTCTTTTTGCTGCTCGGAAGCACGTCGATCCTGTTTCTGGTTTGCATCTCTCCAATGGCTATACTCCACGTGACGATCGCCGCGGATGTGTTGCCCAGCTTCGCGTTTCAGGTTTTCCGGGCCCTTGCCAATCTGTTAGAACTCATCAACTACTCGATCTCATTCTATATTTATTGCTGGTTTAGCGAGGACTTTCGCAAGACTTTGTTACAGACCTTCAAGTGGCCGTGGCTAATGAGCAAGTGGTTCCGCCGTCAAGTCGATGAGGTGAGTGCTAGTCCGCCAGCAACGGCCACCGCGGCTCTTTGTAATCCAGTTTGCCCCACCATTCACATAGAGCACACAAACGACCCAGAATATGCCAATGGTCCATTTCGCAAAGGTCAATATGCGTAAACATCATGTCACCAGCACCACATCCGCCATTGGACGTTCCGTCTGCGTAAATCACCGGGTTTCTCCTCCCGTTTCGCCAACGCACATCTTTGACCCAGTCTAAGGGCCCCATCATCCAAGATGCTGGGAGTGTTCCAATGGTCTATTCCGCTATCATCATTTCACCACCTATACCCCGCCCACACCGAACTGTCATCCAAACGCTTAATGGCTACAAATGTATTCGACTCTTTTGTCCCACATTCAACACAATTCCGCTACTCTCTCACCATACACCAAAGTCTTGCGGACTTTACCACACACACACACACACACACACACACACATATTGACAAGTTCGCCTTGTTTGTCCCAACTTCATTATACTGTCTACCAGAAATACACCAAACACTATACGAACAGGAAAACTGACAAAATGACACGCAGACAAATGACTTTCTTTATATCGGAAGAGTTCGCAAAATTGATTAATTTTCAAGTTAATTTAAAAAAAAAAAAAAAAAAGTACTTCAGAGCAATAATTTGAAAACTGTTTTATCAAAACAAAAGAATTTACAGATTGATCGCTAGACGAGCTAAGGTTGAAGCAGGCAAGAAGGCATGTAGGCAGGTCGAAGATATCGTGCACACGATGTTTGAATGAAATGGAAAGAGCTTAGCCTAAAAGGCAGCCAAAACCAGAAACAAAATGATTCATTAATTAAGTGTCTAAGATAATAATCATGGATTTTGATTAATAAATGAAGTCCAATTTTCATTTTAATTATACTTTCGGTTACTTTATTTACTTTATGGCCATAAAGCTTCAGTTTGTTTTCATATCTATTATTTCAATGTCATCAAGAATCCATTTAAAAAACGAAGAATTTATACAACCAAATATATTTATGTAAACGTATATATGTATCTATTAATAGTAGAACTTAAGTGCGCGCAAGGATTTCTAAGTTTTAACTTTCATGTAACAAGGAGAATTTTCGTAAGACGAACAAAAAATTGTTAAATTAATTATAATATGTTAATTGTATAACATTAAGTTACACTTATGTCTAGATGGTAAAAATTAATTTATTATTAATCGAAATCGATAAGAATACTTTCTGCAATTCGGAACTGTCCTGGCCTAGGCCATGTTTATTAAGTTATCAACAATTTTAATAAGTTAATGTAAGCTAAAAAAAAAAAAAAAAAACCCGAAAAACTTGCCGCTCGAAAAAATTTCTCATAAATCTATCTGTGTATAAAAAAGACAAAAAATACAACCAAAAAAATAGCTGTGCTAAATGTTACCTACGTAAAAAAAAACTACAAACTACAGAAAATACGACACTTTACAAAATATTTCCATGTTTAACATACTCAACCAGAGATAGGCATAGCGTAATAGATATCTGAAGGCGAAGTTACCAGATAATGAATTTTTTTTGGGTGTTCCGCGGAGCACAGCTCAAATATACGACGCATAGAAGAGCGTAGAAGAGCGTAGGAAAGCATATAAGAAAGTAGAAGAATAACTTCAAACTCGACTAATACTTGCCATACTTACTATATACACATCTATACTCAATTACATACTCAACTCTACATAAACTCAACATGCAATACATACAGTCATGTCCCTACAAATACTACGAAAGAAAACAAAAATGTATTTTCCTAACTGTCTTACATGGTTTTCCCAAAGTGTTTATTGCTGTCCTGATTTTGCTCCTCTGCTTTAATCGATCATCTTGACATTTAGTAGCTACATCATTGATATATATATATATTATAATATACGAAATTGGTAATAGCTGATTTAAATCTTCGATTCTAACTCTCAACTGGCAATCGGAAGTTGTGCTCTAAAAAGGTAAATACATTTTTCTTAACTGCCACTCACAAGTCACATAGACTTGATGATTTGCTTAAATTTATTTCGACCGTCACAACGCATCAGATCTTTCCAGACGCTTTTCGTATCAACCTGCAACAACTTTTTAATGATCATAGCCGAATGCCAAAGTTCACTTTGCTTCCTTTTTTCGAATGTACTTAGATCGGTCCATGTTGCCATAGTATTGGTCGAGTGGAACCCATGGTTCCTGCTCCCTTATGAAGGGGGACTTAAAAATCCGAAGGCGCATCCTTTTAGTAGTGCTTTGTAAGTCTATCGATGGTAGGATCGGTCATTTAAGCATTGGCTTTGCTATATATCCAACTATTTTCCAGCTATACCCAAATTCTAAATAATATATGTAAAGAAAAGTCCAAAACAAGTTAATAACTCAAAAACAGAGGTGATCGAATAAAAAGTAGCATTGTAGGAAAAATAGCATAGAAATCGGAAAAGCGTATTAGCTGAATGGTACCATTAAAGAAAACTATAGGAGACTATGGCTGTAGTTAAGCAGACATAAGAATTGAAATTGTAGCTCAATGTCAGTTGTAACTTCAAGCAATTAAGACAGACACGAACTCAAATGAAACATATAGTAACCATAGCAAAGGCTTAACACTCAGTAGAATGCATGAATCATTGATAATTGATCGTGGGAAGCAAAATAGCATACGCAAACATACTCAAATTTGAATCAACTCTAAATAAAGATTAAGAAAATAAGAAACACAGAGACACATTGAAACAAAAACAACAAAGGCAACACAACATTACAGATACACAACACACAATCCACAACACACAATCCACAATGCAATATCCAAAATACACAATATACGATACATAATACACAACACACAACACAACATCCACACTTTGCAATATCCAATTCGCAATTGGCAATTTGCAAATCACAATTTTCAATACACAAAACACTTACATTGAATGTTTAGACGTAAGTTTCAATAAGTGTTAAAAAACATAACCAAAACATTTCAGTAGAAATGTCATAAAATCAAATCTGCATACCAGTATTGTCGCTGCAATTACGTTAGTTATAATATTCGAATATAAGAACTGTTCCATCTGAGGTTCGCACAAAAACAATTTCATATCAGTACCAATTTCCATTTTAGTACAATTATTTATAATTACGAAATTCGTTTTTCCCTTAAGAATACTTTATTAATATACTTTATTAAAGACTATGGTATACAGTAAAAAAAAAAGAAAAAAATATTTTGTATTATTGGAGAATGGAAGAACTACGTGAACATCACACGGCAAAGGAATATACAAGGGGCATTGCTTACAACTAACAGCTAGCTGCTAACTGCTTACTGCTAACTGCTTACTGCTAACTGCTAACTGCTAACTGCTAACTGCTAATTGCTAACGGCTAACGGCTAGTCCCAGTGCCGGTTAAGAGTGGCTACCATGGCCGCCAGACTACCAAACGCTGCTTCACCAGCTCCGCCAGTTGCCGCTGCCGCTGGCGCTTGCGCTCGAATATCTGATGGCGTATCTTTAGCAAGATGCTGTCCCTTGGTGCACCTGTGGCAACCGCTGTTGTTGTCGATGTCGATGTTGCTATTGCTGTTGATGTTGATGTTGATGCTGGCGTTGCTGTCGATTTGGTTGCTTCTGGGCCAATGGACTCAGTGCATGTGCTCAGATGCTCCATGAGCAGATCCATGTCGTGAGTAGCGTAAGTTGCCACCGTGTGTAATTCGCTGAGTGGTTGCTCCATATGCTTGATGTTGAGGCGCTGTTGCTGTTGCCGTTGCTGTTAACAAATAAATGCGATTAGTTAGGCACTTTCAATAGGCGTAAGCCAGGCTCAAGCGCACCTTTTTGCTAGCTGCATTCTCGGCAAGGAAACGGCAGAGTTGCTGCAGTTGCTGCTCGGCAATTGCATCATCGCGCTCATGTTGCTCCTGTTGCTGTTCCTCGAGGCGCTGCAACTGGCGCTGCCTGATGGCCGCCTGCACCTTGCACTTGGTCGCCGTGTTGATGTCCATGCTGATGATCTGCTTCTGCATCTGGTGCTGCTGCTGCTGCTGCTGCTGCTGCTGATGACGCTGTTGCTTTAGTATTTTGTATATGACACCCATGGCGGCTAGCTCTGGCTTATTGTAGTCGCGTCGAGCTGCTGGCAAAGACTGTCCAAATTTGTAACCATATTCAGCGTCTTATATGAGCTCCGGCCGCTGCTGCTGCTGCTGCTGCTCCTGCTCCCCGAGAGAGCTACACAGAACGAGAGTGAGAGCGACAGCGGGTGTGAGATCGCTTGCTGCGTTTTGTATTTTTGTTGTTTTTTTTTGGAAAATCTGTACCAAAAAAAGAATTACAAATAAAAATAAAACATAACGCACAATCTCTGTGCGAGTGTGTGTGTGTGTGTGTGGCACATTGCGCGCCAAACTTCAACTTGCTATTCGAGCCATTGCTCAAGTGGAGTACTATTTTGTTTGCTGCTGCTGCTCATTACAATGCCTTTAGCAACAACACATGTGGCGATCCCAAGACAGCTAATTATAGCACACAGCACACACACACACATAAATGCGTATATATATATATATATTATACAGCTGCAACACTTTCGCTGCACGGCCAGAGCATGCGGACCCTTCTCGCTACCCGCTTTCCCCTAACTCCTCACTGTGCGCATGTTTGGCGCCCATTCCAAGTGTCGACTTGTGCTGCTGAGTCCGCCTTTTCTCGAATGCTCTTCTCAACAAATGAGTGCATTGACTGTGCGGTGCATTATGGCAGGGCGTGGGTAAGTTTGAGTACCTATACCAATTTAAAAACCAAGAAATAAATATTATTCA
Source organism: Drosophila imparisetae (assembly GCA_035042265.1). Lineage (NCBI taxonomy): Eukaryota > Metazoa > Arthropoda > Insecta > Diptera > Drosophilidae > Drosophila > Drosophila imparisetae. The sequence goes on from JAWNLP010000147.1 coordinate 2,221,226, forward strand.
CATTGCGTATACCTCTAACATGTGTGTTGAGTATTCTTCATATTTATTATTTATTATTATTATTATTTACTGTTATTGTAGAAATATTTGTTTTATATGTAAATAAATCTTTTATTTTGCATTTATTTATTTAATTTTATTTTTTGTTAATGTCCAGATATATACTGTTGTTACCAGCGACATGGTATCAGTTGGCTCGCTATAAATAGCGCCTGGGAAAAACACTTTGCGGCAGACGCACTCACACATTCACACACATACGCACACACACACACACACACACACTGCCACACAGAGAAATATACAATAACAGTGAAAACACTTTTCCTGTGGGCTGCGTGTCTGTGTCATGCCATGCACTTGAACTCCACATTCACATGTTGTATGTGCGCCTATCTCTGTTCCTAACCCAAGTCCAACTCTCCCTCTTTCTCTCTCTCTCTCTCTCTCTCTCTCTCTCTCGCTCTCTGCATGTCTCTGTCTCTAAATGTTGCAATCCGAATGCCTTTGCCTGTCCCAATGCCCGTTCCTTTTCCCTTTCCCGTTCCCGTTCCCATTCTCGATCCTTTTACCAGCCCAGTCGGGTCGGGGTTTGTCATCTTATATGTATGTACATATTATCACATGCCTGTCGTGCCTCTCTGCGTTTTTTGTGCTATTTTTTGTTCTCTTTATTATTATTGATTGTTGTTGTTGTTGTTTTATTTCAGCGTCAAGATGTTTCAAAGTGCACTTCAAGTGCGTTACAATTTCGGTTTATTTTTAGCTGCTTGGGAATACGACAGATAAGAAGGCCAAGCAGGCAGGCTGGCTGACTGGCAGGCTGACTGGCAGGCTGACTGGCAGGCAGGCAAGCAGAAGGCGGACCCTTTAAGATTTTCCTCATTCTCCATGTAAATCATAACGTAGAACCCCTTTAAAGGGCAAATTAAATAATGCTTAATGAGCGACTAGTGATACACACTCCATGTTGAACTACTTATGCTTAGATGAGCGGCTGCACAGTGGATTGAAATGGCAATTACTTAACTAAATAATTTAAAATTTTTATTATAATTTATTTACTTATCTTAGTTAAGTACAAATAAAAACTGTACGAAAAGCGTGTGAGATTTAAGCATAACTTGATTAAGCTCAGACTAAAAATTGCTTTGAAATTTAAAAAAAAAACTTCCTAGATCAGAAAACACTCTGAACACTTTATAGCATCAAAAACACTCTCCTTTGGCCTGATTAATAAGGCGAGTTATCCTTGGCGCCAAAAGTATGTCCAATTTCTAAAGTGTTGAATGATAATAGTTCCATATTCGCTGAATCCTTACTTGCAACTGCAGAGTCAGCTATCAGCGATCTTTGAGCTTGGCATCACTGTTGTGAGCCGATCGTTGCAACGTGGCCTTGCCCCTTAGCTGGCTCAATTTTCAAAACGCGTGTGCGACCGCCCGTATGTCTGTCTGTCTGTCTGTCTGTCTATAAGAATGTGTATTTTCAGGGTATATGTGAATGAACGGGTGTGTGTTTAAGTGTGTTAGTTGTTCAATGTGTGTCTGCACTTGGATTTCATTTAGTGGCATGAGCATTAGCCGATGATGCAGTCGGTTCAAATGTCTTTGACAAATGTAATTTAAATATTTCAATCTTGCATTTCATGCGTCGCATTTTCAAGTTGTGCCCCTTGAAAATTGAAGCCGTTGTCGGCGGTTTTGGGGTTTCGGTGATGGGACAGCCCCAAGTGACAATTAGCTATGTGTTTGCTGGATGCAACATTTCCCACAATCGAGAAGAGAGAGAGAGAGCAGTCTCTCTTTGAAGAGTTCGACAAGCCAAGCAAGTGCAGTTCAACATTTACTCGCTGAGTGGGTAATATAAATATGCACTGTCTCCTCGAGTTTTGGTTTGGGTGTGCTCGGGAATGGTTTTCGTTCGGGTTGCCTTGAGCTAATCGATATGCATTGGAAATTTGAAATAAATGCACGATTTCCTTTTCATAATTTGTGTATTACTTTTGTTCTATTTCAGTACTTCCGCTTAAGCGAGTGTCTGAAAATTATTTTTGGCTTTTCCTTTCGCTTCTATTTTCCTCTGTGTGTAAACAAATGCAATGAAAGCTGCGTACATTCCACACGCATTAAGATCCAATAAAATTGGCTCAGTGATTAGAAGCAGCCTCGGGTGACCCACTAATAACTCAATAAGGGCGGACTGATGAGCGGACGGATGGACAATCGGTGCAGCTGAGGCGCCTGCGCGACGCCCAACGCGTTGGCCCAAATCGTTTGTGGACTGTGGCAGGAAGACGTCTCTCGGTGGGGGCCACGGCCAGAGTCACCGGCTGTTATGCAGATTGGCGGCCTGACAACTTTATGCATACAACTTATGAACATGTATGTGTACATAAATATCCCCAACGCATCTCCGCACAGGGCACAATTTCTCACGGTCTTTCGCAGCAGTTTGCCAAAGTTCGTGCGGGAATCGGAAAAGGGATCGGAATCGGAATCGGGGGCTCCAGTGTCTGACAAGTTGTCAGCAGCAGTGTTAATGAGCGTGTTGCGTGTAGGGTGAAATACAATCCAGCTAAAGTTTTTCTTTTTCGTTGTTTCAAGTTTTGCTCATTGAAGAAAAATAATTATGCCAAAGACACACACTTTTATCTCAAAGTTGCTTAACAAATTTGATATGCCTTGTTCTAAGTACATTTTGAACAAATTATGTTTTCCATCCATTCGGCATTTATTCAATTCAACTGCAATCGAGTCCACTGCATTGCATTGCCCGCTGCCTCGTGCTTAAGTAATGCGTCAGTGAACTTGCCACGATGTTATCAAACAAAGTCGCGTGTGCCGCAGATGCTTCATGCAGCTTTCAGCTAACTGCAGCATCTGTCGATATATCTGGCATTGACAGTTGCAACTGGCAAATCTGCTGCTGTTGCGTGCAGCAGTTAAAATTACAGTGGGGCAAGTTGAACGTTGTTGTTGCTGTTGTCTCGTCTTTCGTCACTCCCGCTGCCAAATGAATTTTTGAGATTGCGGCAAAGTCAAGTTTCCCACGGTCGCCAATGTTAAGGCTGTTGAAGCACCCTCTTGGAACTTGGATTTCTTGCTTTTAAATGCTCTGCTGCCCCAACACATGGCAGACTCTTTGTTTTGCCTACCATGCGGCAAGTGGGTGCCCAGCAAAATGGGCCAACTGGGCGTCTGCTCATATGTGCCTTGTTCAAAGTGCTCTGGTTTCTCTGGTTCTCTGGTTTCTCCTGGTTATTACCCAGTCGCCTTTTAGTCGTGCCCACAAGCATAGTCTTATTAGCCTATAATTAACTTGATGCTAAACACCTAAGTGTGCAAAATCAACTTGAGAAGTCTTAATAGCCTTAACGTGCAACGTGTTGCTCACACATAGACATAAACAAATTAATATTTTGCACCTATCACAGGTAAACGTACTTTGTGCTACAAGAACTTTTATTTAATCCTGAATATCAATGCTGAGAATTTGAATAGCTGCCAGGTTTACATATACATATACCTAGATGAGACTAGTGCTATTTTTAGGAGTGCTATTCAATCATAATCAACTAATAGCAAGAACAATTTGAAGTCAGCTCAAGTTTTCAATCATGCATCTGAGAGATGTTTACCTTTATGAAAAGCTCTCTCTATGAAAAGTGCCTGTGCTTAGCAAACAAAAGCTTTGCAAGCTTTGGCAGCTTTTGCCTACGACGTCAAAGCTTCTGCTGCTGGAAATCTGACGCCTTCTGCTCTGGCAAGTACAATTAAATGGAACAGCGAACATTTATAAGTTTGGAAATGGGATATAGTAGATCGATTCATTCGACTCATTCGCAACTGGCTAAGATATCTGGGAAAGTAAGAAGACTGTTCAGCAAATATCCGAACTATCGAGCAAACACAGCAGGCAGATTGCGAGCAGCCGCTCTCCAATTAGTCTTAGTGAGGAGACACTCTTCAAGCCCAGTTTGCAGCCCATCCTTTTTTATGTGTGCTGATCTCAAAGATCTCTTTCTTACAAGTGCTCCTAAAGACGTGCAAATGTATGAGACTGACAGCAGTGTGTTGGATGGAACAAAACTATCTATCTCCAAGTCGAATTCTCCCGTCTTATTTCTACCATAATTAGGGATGGGGATTTTTTATGTATATTGTGTAATGTTTTCAATAAAAAGTTTTTGGTTTTTATTTTCTCATAATAATTTCAAAAAACCTTTTATTTTCCATTCTTTTCTGTGGCGTGTTTAAAGTTGACGTGTTTAATCATGTGCGGGGCTTGCTTTTTTATTTTTATTTTAGCCAATTTCAGAGTAAACCATTTTTGGATTTATAATTGTAAGTAACAGCGCGTTGGGCTTTCATTAAATTTTAATAAACATTTGCTTAATTCATTTTAATGCTAAAAAATATTGCTTACGTTTGAATTTATAGCACAAAGAAAATATTATTTGTATCAAGTTAACACTTAGTAAGTTATTGAATAGAAAAAAAAATTCATCTCTTTGAATTATCATAAGTATAAGAGTATGTATGTATGTATGTATGTATGTATGTAGTATAATAATAGCTTTGTTAGATATTTAGGCTGTGTGATCTTGTATTTGTTGTTGTTGTTGTTGTTGTTGTTGTTCTCCTTAACTTAGCTGCTAAATTGTTCATATGTACAATTATTTTAATATTCATTGTCAAGTGTAAGAAGCGCCAAAAATTGATTGTTGCAGCATTTTCTCATTTTCATTTTTCTTCGTTTAATGAGTGTGTGTTTTTTTTTTGGTTTTCTATCCAATCGCACAGAATTTGAATGTTCTATTTGCTGTATGAATGTGTGAATATGTATCCATTAATATTTTATAGTCTATGTTAGTATCATCATAATTTTGACTTGTTCTATTCAATTGCCTCGTGTAAGCAGCTTATTTGCTAGCTAATCATATAGTTCATAACTATATATGTATATATATATATATATTTGTAATATATAAGTATATTTGCATTTGCTAAATAACTCCGGTGAAGATTAAAAGACATGCAAACATTTTGTGCCATATGCATTTGCATTTTATAGTATAACTAACTTGCATATTGGGCTGCTTAACTATTCAAATTGAAATAGTCTGGAACAACAATTCTATGCAAATCAAAAGAAAAAAAAAAGATAATATCGAATAGATCGAAGAGTAGTACGGGAAATACATATATGTACGTATTTCTATTTGGCCTTTACAATATCAATGTAATAATTATAGTGCTGGGCAATAAGTAGAGCGGATAAAGTGATAATACAGTGTGTGTATAACGGGTATCTTATATCGGAAACCTCAGCTTCGATTAATACACTAATTCAGTTTACTTTTGCAGCACTTTCACATATTGTTACAGGAAGTAAGTATTTCAGATCAGAAAAATATTTTGAAGTCAGTTTTTTTTTTGTGTTTTGGTTACATTTTCATACTTTCATTTGCCATGGCGTTATGTGTAAGGCTAAGACGCCTTCAACAATTTGCATAATTAACTTATTTTCAATTCAATTAATACATTTTAGTTTAATATAAGAAAAAAAATATAGTAAAAAAAGAAACAGATCTAACCTCTCAGCAGTCTCTGAAGGATCACTAATAAATCCTAGAAACATTATGACTATACTAGTTTCTGTATACACTGAGCGTAAAATAAACCTTGAAGAAACTTACTAACATACAGTGAGCATTCGATATCAGTAACCAGTTAATTAGTAAAAGTAATTCATTAGTTGCTAATATGCATATATAAAATGATATTCAGAAAGCACCTTAATCATATTCTATTTGTGTAAGCTAAGGTGTAAGCATAGATATAGCTTATAGTTCACTATAACCCATATCGAACGATCACTAAACGGAAAAAAAAATGCAATATCAGAAATCATGACTACGAAGCGGTCTGAATTACTGATGTACATATATGAGAAGGAGTTGGTGAATTTAGTTTTGTGTGCCAAAGAGATAACACTTAGCGATATTGACGAATAGGGGTTGATAGTTGGGGTTGAGTAAGATATAAGTATAGAATAAAGCACATTGCAACTGAAAATGCACAATCGAAGTTTTTGTTTTTATAGATCTTGTGTTTTGGTTATAACATTTTTATTTAGATACTTGAGATTTGAAACTTAGACTTTATTGATATTTTCATATGTTTACATATGAATGTAAGTATGGTTTGTATAGTTTAAGTTTGGTTTATATTATTTGATTTATTTTTGTTTTGTTTTAATAAAGCTGAACCACATATAAAATAGAAATTATTTTAGCTTGGTGATTAGATTGTTGTAGAGAAGAAACTATACGAAAGCAGAAAGTTAACGAAAAAATATTACTTGTTATGTATAGAGTGTGTATAGAGTGTGTATAGAGTGTGTATAGAGTGTACAAGGTAAAGAGTGTATAGGGTGTACAAGGGTATTGGGTGTACAGAGTGTAAAGAGTGTTTGTTTACCAGAGAGTTTCCAGAGAGGTTTGCGCGACGGTGATTGTAAAATGCGATAGTTCTTAAGGCATTCAATATATGTATATATATGCATATATATATATATATTGTATATAAATATATTGTTAAATGTTTGCATTTTTATTGAATATATTTTAGAAAGATTTTGCAAGCTCTAAGTAGTTGTGGTAAGAATGCCAAAATAAATGTAATAGAAAAATATGATATCGTTTAGTAAGGCATGCAGAAATATGTGTATAATATGTAGTTACTGGGTAAATGTATATATTAAAAAATTTGATTAGCAACATCTATGCAGTTCATTCCAGTTTTCTAGTGAACCTCGAATACCCATGAGCTGACAATTTGTGTATGCGCGTAAACAACCAATTATTGAATAGTTGAATTACTTTTTTGCAAGAACCTAATATTGTAATTCATTGAGGGATCAATTTGATTGACCTAATCTATAAACGTAATCAATAATAATCAGGGTGTCGTTTTTGATGAGAATTGTATCATAATTTTTGTAAATCGTAAAGCATACCAAAATTTGTGTAGTTCTGCACCAAATTGATTGTCTGCGCAGCAGATAGCTGCAGTGCAATGAAAATATAGCCTAGCTAGTGTACGGCTATTCCTAAATCGAATCAAATCGAATCGAATCGAATCAAATCGAATTTGCAGTTATGCAACTAACTGCACAAACAAACATACACGCAGACAGACCGAAGTAACGCACTCATGGAAACGAGTCCAGCTCTGGGGAACTCAAGCAGAAACAAAAGAAGCGACTGGGATGCACAGCTACAGTTATATATATATATATATATAGCTATATATAACAATAGCTGTAAGTACATACGGTATACTGAGTTCATGCCCCATGCAATAAGCTTCTCTTGTTCGTGTCAATGAGGTGTACAAATGGGGACTTTCCCTCATCTGCTTGGATTCGATAGTAGTAGTTGTTCAGGCATACATATGGGTATATATGTATGTGTGTATGTATGTATATATAAATCGTATATAACTAGTTTAATAAGCAGATCGAATATCAACATTATGTTGCTGCTGCAGCTGACTCAGCGAAAAGGCAAAACAATCGAGAAGAGGAAGCATCAATTAGCATATTTGGGGTTCGCCTTATACTACTAGCATATGTACGAGTATGTACGAGTATGTACATATTTCATATTTCATATTTGAATTTATATTTGTATTGTATATGTATTTGTTAAAAGCGGAAGCATTATGCTTAGGCATACACATATTATATATATAAGTATATATATATATATAATTAAATGATGCTCTCGGCGCGGTAAGCCCACAAATATCTCATTTGTATTTTTGAATCTGTGTATATATATATATATATGTAAGTAATTAGAAAAAAAAAATCCAACTATAAATTTGATTTAGTTAATTTGCTTTCGGTTGGTTTTCGTTTTTTTTTTTTGGTATTTTTGGTATTTTTTGGTATTTTTTTGTTGTTTTGCTCTCCTTTTTTCATTTTGCAAGCATTTCAATAAAAATGCCTGTACAATAGAACAAATGCCAAATGTATATTTTATATGTATATGTATGTATATATATATAGATGTATATACATATATAGATTTGTGTGTATATGGTGTATACTTTGCTTTCATCTCTTTTATACATATATACATACATGTATATGTAAGTAATATTAAAAAAGCGTTTTTTTTTATTAAATTGGTGTTTTTTGCTTTTTTTTTCTTTTTCTTTTTTTTGTTCTCTTTGCGAATTTTGCTAAACATTCCTTTGTGGATTGCATTGTTAATTGTATTTATTTATAATCTTTATCATTGTGGTATACGGTATATAATTATATTTCTGCGATTAGTTGGAGATTTACCTTAACAAAGTCAAGTTACGGTTTCTGTTTTCTGTTTATCGATATATTTTGGCCGCGGCTTTGGGGCTAATAAGCTGCCACCAGGCAAATGGCATATAATACATGTGTGGATGTGTGTGTATGTATATACATATATATATATGTATATTGGAGTAGGTGTGCTTTTGTCTGTGTGGGTTTGTGTTTGTATATAAACTTCTTGCAAATTTCCTTAACGATTACATCAAACCATATTTGATTATTGTGCACGAATTCGTTGTCTCTGCTGCATGCTTCCAACTCTTTGACAATCTCGAATTCCGGCGCAATTACAATTCTTGCGATTAATCACCACCTAAACTTAACGCCTGCACTATACGTGGATCAGCTTTACTACCCTCACGAAACTCCTCTAAGGTGAGCCGATCATCATGATTCTTATCCATTTGATCGAAGATCTTATCGACGCGCTTCTGTGGCGTGTTCTCATCCTCCGTTTGCGGCTGCTGGCCCTGCTCGAAAATGGATAATATGTTATTAATATAAATGATTAAAATATTAATTATAATTGCATCTGGGAATGAGTCTCTTTGATGTTAGATGTACGAATAGACCCTGATAAAGCAAGACTTTACAAAGCATACAAACTTACCACCATCTGATATATGGCATCAACAATGTTGTACATCTCCTCTCGAGTTATGTAGCCATCGTTGTCGACATCGTAGAGACGGAAAGCCCCTTTATAGAGTGTTCATATTTAGTTAACAGATGCATCTATTTACTGTTGTGTAACTTACAGTGCAGTTTTTCATCTAGATTGCCACGTGATGTAATGGAAAGGGCACGTATGAACTCCTCAAACTCAATGGCACCGTCCTGTGAGGATATTTGAAGGAATAACTATTGGCATCTTACAAGTAGTTTAAGGTACAAAGTATACATTACATTATTCTCATCGAAAACTCGAAATACCAAAGAGGCAAATTTACTGGGATCCCCATCCGGAAAGAATTGTTTATAAATTTTGATGAATCCCTGTGCGCAAAGATTGTTTATTAATGATGCAATAAGAGAGACACTTAACACAAAAATTAATACTATACCCAATAATTAATTAATATCAAATAATTTATATTGTTTATATGTTTAGTAAATAACACAAGCATTTAGTAAATGATTTATGTTGGCAAATGAATACTAATAAAACATATATTTTGGGTGCACACTAAGGAGAAGTAGGCTTAGGTAAATATAAATTTTGTGTTACATTCCCAATAATTAAAGAATTTTAAATTGAACTTTTGAAGACAGAATGAGATGAAAAAATGTTTCAAGAAACAAGGGATAATCTATAGTTAAATACACATTATATTATTCGATTCTCGAGAGCTGCCAGTAAATAAATATATGCTTAAGAAGGTATATATTTGAAATCGTTGCGTCATCAAATGGTTTCTAGTCTCCGTTCACCACTGTCACATAATTTGTAGTAATAGTCATAGTACTAATAAACCCATTTATAAGTCTAATTGGACCCGCAAATTCCCCAGAGACAATGCCGAAATATTGCCGGGTCTCAAACAAAAAGTGAACCGCAGAGGAAAATAGAACAAAGTTAGAAAACGCAACTAGCCAAACGACGCCCCAAAAAAATAAAAAAATAAAAATAAAAAAGAGAAAGACGGCAACAGCAAAAGCTAGAAATAGCGGCAACCCACAGTTGGCATATCAGTAAAAATTTCAGGCAGTTTAAGTGGCAGCAGCCAACAAGCCAAAAACAAAGCCACAAAAATGCGGCACCAATAATGGCGATGGCGATGGCGATGGCGATGAGTGTGGAAGGCCAAACAAACATAAAGGCAAAACATAAAATTACGAGAACAAACTATAAAATATAAAGTATGTAAATAAAAAATAAAAAAAAAAACTAAGTAGTTTTGCAGTTTTGTTTTCGGTTTCTGTTTTTTTTTTTTTTTTTTTTTTGTTGGAGAAACATTTTTGGTATTGGCCTGCATTTGTGAGGTTAGTATAGTGAAAATGAAAAAGAACAGACATTCATTATTTTTCTTGTTATGATTTGATGGTTTGGTTTTAATAGGATTCGTTTGTGGCTTAAAATAAAGTATGATGCAAACATTCTTGGCTCGTACTTACTTGTTCAGTCAGCAGACCATTTGGGCAATCTTTGAGAAAACCTTTGTGCCTTTTTTTCGTGTCGGAAGTCAAAGATTAAAATTATAGTTTTGTTTTGATAGCACAGTTTACAGATCAGTACCATAAAAAAGGAGAGAAAGAGAGAGAAAGACAAGAAGAGAGAGAAAGAGAGAGAGAGAGAGAGTTGATTCAAGATTAGCATACCGAATAGACAAACAGTTCAAGTTGTTGACCACACATTTAAAAACAAAAATAATAATATGCATACGTACATGTATATTCAACAAATAAGCAATAATAATAGTTGAAATATTCAAATTACATATATGTATATATGTATGTGTACATACATACATAGATGTAAATAAATTGGATACTGCTAGCAATCAGCACAGATGGGAAAAATGTGTATTTACATCTGTTAATGCAAGAAGAAGATTTGTGCATTTTTTTATGCTAATTAATTTGTGCAACCTCGCTCCACATTATTCACATGCTGCGGCATATTCACATTCGAACATGACCGAATCTCATTTACTGCATTAATCATTCATTTGCAAATTGGACAGCGGAGAATTCAAACGTAATTTCGAATTTCGAAAAAATGATAAGATTTCATTTTTATTGATTTCATGTGTATTATACATACTCGAAGGGAGGACAGTCTCTAGACAAACAGCATTTGATGGGTATTACCACAAAGTTCTTACCATTGACGAATTTCCTTTTCCGTAACTGAAACGAGACAAAACAAGAGATAAGTTAGACATAACAGTAAAGTTCAGTTATTAATCATATAGATGGTTAGTTAAGTCCAGTTGAGGGCATTAAATGGTTGCAATTTAATCGAATACCTCATTACTCTGACTTTTGGCCAATGTCGAAATCAGTCATTAACTGCCGGACTCATCGCATTGAGCTACTTACCTTTTGCTTTATTGCCTCACATTTCCGAAGTATGGGGCACCACCTCAATGGGTTCTACTTAGCAATGGCAACACAAGTAATTTGGCTCAGCCGCTGATTTATGGCAGCTTAGCTCCACTTCGGGCTATTTCCACTTGCCACAAAAATTGATGTTGTACCATTGACAGGCTTAGGCATCTTAACCGGCCCCACAGCAACAAAATGCCACACACACAATGGGGAAGCTGTGTGTGTAAGCAGTTGCATAAAGTGCATATCATTTAATAAATCATTTAATTTATTACCAGGCAGCAGTCACATAAACCCAACACACACACACACACCCTCACGCACACACACACATGCCTGCTTAAGCCCTGCGGTATATTCAATCGCATAAGTATGCTCTTATATATATATGTACATACATATGTATGTATCACACATATCCACAGTATACTTTGTGGCGCAAGTGTTGCATGCACGTCTGCACTTAGAGGGCGAGGCGAACGCGCTTTCCGCGTGCTACTTTACGAATGAAAATAAAAACACTGAAAAATAAGAATGATTGCTCTATGAAGAATAACAAAGATGGAATACCCTCTCGGACATACCATTGTCTAAATATGTTGTGTGTTGCAACAAGACAACAGTTCCTTGTCGAGACAAACATATGTATGTACATACCATATGAATAAGGGCAATATTTCCGCAAACATTCATCTTATGTCAGCCATTAGAAATATACTTGGTGTAAGGCAGCAGCCAAAAGGATGATGAACGACCAGTGTTTACCTCCGCTGATACATACATACATGAAACCAAATTGGCTTAGTTCATTTATTTAAAAGTTTATCAAAGAAGAAGAAAAACAAAGAAATATTGGAAATATTGATTGAATTTTCCTCTGAATGTTTAGCCAGAGTTGAAATGCGCATAAATGTTGCATTTTTGAGAACTAAATTGAAATAAAATAAAACCCAAAAATGCGAAATAGTTTCATCCGAATGTTAACCAGTTTGTACATATGTATATACATATACTTCATTCCGATGTGGGCAAAATTCGCAAATATTCACGTTCAAATGCGTGTTCATTTTTTACATGTCCATTTTTTGTATATCGGTATACGTTTCTAAGGTCCAATTATGCTGCCAACTAAAGCTGCCTCATTTGTTTTCGCATTGATGCCACTTAATCGCCAAAACTTATATAAAGTGATTATCTCTCATAAGGATATATGTACGCTCATTGAGAGTTTGCAATTAAGCTTGTTTTGTCAATTTATTGCGAAACTAAATACGGGGGAAGGCGGCTGAGATATGTGGAATATATATATATATAGTTTTAATTGGAATATTGGAATCAGCCCTTGAGCTCTTGCAATAGTATTAAGGGGTTAACCCAACCGACAACAACCAGCCACATATCCTTTGCGTGCGCTGCGCGGACATTACAACATTCACTTGGAACTTGGGGAAGGAGGCTTGGGGCAGAGTCAGAGTCAGAGTCTTTGCACGCAATGCAAGTGAGCCGCAGCCATTGAGTACAAATTGAAAAGGTCCCTGGTTGCCTAGCATCAAAATATATAACTCATTATAAGCCGCACAAGCAGAAACTGAGCCCAACCGCAACCGCAGCCACAGCCACAAACCCATTGAACCCACTAGCGCCGCTCTTAAAAGTCTACGCACGCCAACGCGTCGACCAAGTTAACTCTGGGGCATGTTGATGTCGACGTTGGAGGACTTTTACTGCGGCTACATGAATAATACATGTTGTGTGGGTATCTCCCACTGTATATGCATCAGTATGAGTGTGAGTGCGTGTCTCTGCTTGTGTGGGTATGAGCGTTTGTGTGTGAACAGTGCCGCCAGCATTAAAGCAAATTAGTTCATAGCCGGGCGCATTGAGTGCGCTACTCAAGGATCCAATTTCGCCTCCGCCCCCTATCCCCCCAAACACACACACACTCGCTTGCTGACGACCCGACCTGCTCTACATCATCTACCCATATAATCTTTGAGGCAGTACCACAAAAAAAAATAAAAATTATTTCGATTTAAATGTTTGTTTGTACAAGGCGGCATTTTTTCTCTTTATACCCTCATCGAGGGTATTACAATATAGTCATGAGACGTGAGATGTGAAAAGCCTGTACTTAATATAATAATTAATTGGGGAACCATCACTGCGACCCATATTTATATAGCTGCCTTGGTCGACAGATTCGCTCTTGTAATAAATTTACAATTTGGCAAGTTAGAAATCATTATCATCGGACAACTATATCATATAGCTGCCATAGGAACACTCGGCCGAAGACAAGTCTTAAGATATCTGTGGACAATCTACCTTTGTACCGTTTCTGGTACAATCTGAATACAAAATCGCGGAATATTCCGTTGAAATCCGCAGATTAACTCCGATTTACGAGGGTGTGTAATTTTCGGCGTGCAAGGGATAAGGGTTCTTCCTTGTTTTTTATTTCGCTGGCGGTATTTTGTCCCTTTTTGCTTCTGCTAAAAGTCATTTGTGGCTCGCAGTGTTTATTTAATCATTTTTGGCAGCTTTTTGGTTGCCTGCTGTGAACAGATCCAGCAGCAAAAGGCCAACAAGCACGGCATTTTGACTTTTTGTATTTAATTTAATTTTAAATTGATTTAATTTAACTTCCTTAAAAGCACTCACACACAAGCGCACAATCACACGCACACGCACACGCAAACGCACACTGTTACACCAAGGCGCACACACCTACGCATATACACAGCAGGAAACAAGGACTCAGCCATCGCCTGGGAGTGGCCACATGCTAATTAATGAATTGCTGCCATCATCCATACAAAAAGCAAAATCCACAAAATATAGGGAAAACACCAGCTACAATTTGCATGCGAGCGCATAAGTGATGTGTGTGTGTGTCTATGCGTGTGTGCTAGCGTGTGTGCTAGCGTGTGTGTGCGTGTGTGTGCGTGTGTGTCATGTGCGTGAGTCGGAAAACTTTTTGTAGCTGTTTGCCCTGGCCTCAGAACTTTATGATGTGTACGCCGTAAAGCTCATTTAGAATACCCTGTAAACAAACTGGGCTTAAATAAGTGGCAAACACGCCACCGAGTGGCGCAACAAATGCCCCATTTATCCTAATACCTAATTGCACTTCATCCTGACAGCCAGATAAGTGCCATCGCATGAGCGATGGCACAAACTATTGATATTGTCGATAAAAACAATATTGAAACAAATGGCATATTTGTGTGCAATCTGCGCTGAGTTCGTTGAAATGTTTATTGCTTGTCAACCTCTTTGGAAAATTGAAATATGTTTTTCGCTGACTTAAGATCAAGTGTTTTTTCTTCTATATTATATTTATATTCCCCATACATTGCGGATCCTGACGGGATGCGCCTTCAGCTCATTCAGTCTGCTGTTTAGAATGCCGACAGAATTCGAAATAAATCGGATTATTTACAACCTAAGAAAATAGGAAATTGAGTGAAAAACATACTTAAGCTATTTGAAATTTAAGAATCTGAATAGTCCTATATTGATATCTGATGATACTAACAAATATCGATGTACATGTGGAGGGTGTTGGGCACGTTCCTCAGAGTTTACCACCTAATCTAATAGTAATTAAAAAAAGTAAAAGATAAGTTCTAATAATAATATAACTGTATACTTCATGTCCACATCATGATGATGACTCGCTTATGACTCGACTCTGTGGTGCCAAGGCACAACCCTGTTGCGTTGCATGTCCATGCAACTTGGCAATCACTTAACAATGCACCAATTAATTCCCCCCGAGCATTTGTATACAATTGCTCGATGCGCCTTGGCACATTTCATGCAATTTTCATTTAAATTTTGTATGCAGCTTGTAAATGTGGCAAGTAACTAAAAGAAAACCTAATACCAACCACGCTTCAAAAGTGAAGCGTGATACGAAACACGAAGGCATAGAGAAAATGAGTGGATGCAATCTTAAGTTGCTCCTTGCTGAATAAAAAGGGAATTGGCAAAATGCAAGCTGCCCCAACTTGTCTAAAGTTTTTCCTGCTACTTTACAGTTAAGCATCGCTGAACATCATTTTAAGGCAATTTACTAATTTTCTTTCTTGTCATTTGCTTGTCAATTTCAGCGACTTCACAGCTTTCTGCCACCTACAATTCCCATCTGCTCTCATGTCTACTGCTCCTCAGCTGTATCTCGCCCTCTCTCTCTCTCTCTGTCTCTCACAGCCAAGGAATTACTAACTGACTGACTGAGACTACATATATGTATTTGTATATATACAGAGTTCCGCACATGTGTTGCTATCAGAACTATTGAGCTGAAGAACTAGTAAGTTGCAGAGCTTCAGAGCCAGTCGCTGCTGCTGCTGCTGGTGCTGGTGCTGCTGCTGCTGCTGCTGGTGCTGCTGTGCTGTAAAAGCATTAATGGCGCCATTAGCAAATTATTTACAACATGTGCATCATGTTCGAGCCAGGAACTGGTATTTGGACGGGGACTGACATTGTGACAGTGGCACGGGGACTGCAATAAAAACAGTGTCCCATCGTGTCAGGAGTTCAAGCAATACATTATCCCAAAGGCATTTGAATATTTCAATTTTTAAGTACTTTGTTCGACTCTTCAAATATGATGACATTTGTAAACATACAAACAATAAACTTATCGTCTAATCTTAATAAACAATTTGAAAGATTTTTGGTCTGATTGCGATTCTTTCCATGCTTAACCATTTTTCATTTGATTATTCCCAGATTGCATCGGGTTTCACTGGAACTTCAATTTC
Organism: Drosophila imparisetae; assembly: GCA_035042265.1. NCBI lineage: Eukaryota > Metazoa > Arthropoda > Insecta > Diptera > Drosophilidae > Drosophila > Drosophila imparisetae. The sequence goes on from JAWNLP010000147.1 coordinate 2,237,431, forward strand.
AATGATACCTTTTCTACATGGATCTGAATATATATGCAAGTAGTTAACATATCAATATACAATATGACGAGTGGGGCTAGCCTCACAGTGACATCTCATTTAATTATTGATGAGTTTAATGTGATTCAGGATTTATTACATCAACAATTAGATGTAACAAGTTTGCCGCCCTTGGCCCACTGTGCAGCTGGCGCCAGCAGGAACAAGTGCTTGAGACGTCATTGGCAAATGGTGGATGGGTGGGTGGTTGGTTTGGGTGGTTTGGGTGGTGCGGTGTTGGTGTAGGTTTGGTGGCGTTATCGGGTGCGTAGCTTGGCACATTTGAGTGCGTTTTTAGTGCTCTGGTTTGCTTGTTGCTTTTACACGTTTGATTTCCACTGCTAAATGCCAAACAAACTGTCACGACGAGACAAGCTGAGTGCCCACTCTGGCATATGCACATGTTAAGAGGGGGAAAGAGAGACAGCGAGTGATAGAGATAGAGAGAGAGAGGGAGAGATAACGTGACAATATGGCTGCCCCCCATCGAACATTGAACACAAATACAACAAGTGCAATAATAATTTCAACATCGAATTGAAATTTGAGTGCCCCAACTGACTGAATGCCAATGCGTGCGAAATGAACTGGCAGACGTTTTGGGGGAATAGGGCAGCGGACAGGGGGCAGGGGGCAGGGGGCAGGGGACAGGGGACAGGGAATATAGGATACACCCAAGAGGAGCAGCACTATTTTCTGTATGAGTGTGTTTGCATAGCAAAGAGCATGTGCCAAATGACTGCAGTTCAAATGTGACATTGCGACAGGCAGCAGGCACCAGGCACCAGGCACCAGGCACCAGTCTCGGTCTGATACTGGTTCTGGGTGTGGATCTGGGTCTGGGTCTGGGTCTAGCTCAGAGTCTGGCTCCTGCATCTGGTCTGGAATGATGCTGTCTGCATTTCAGTTTTATACGCGATTTGCTGTCGCCTTGCTGCGACTGTTTGTCGAAGTGTAACAGATACCGAAATTGACATGAAAGTGCCACACACACACACACACACACACACAGACACCCGCACACACATCTTACATTAAGTTGTAAGTGGCCTTTGCAATGGCGGCAAAAAGTAATCAAATGTTGTCCGACTGCACTCTAATGCGCCCTCATTGACTAAGCAAGGTCGATTCGCATTCGATAATCTTGCACAGAAATTTCCATACATAATTGAAGACCGATCTGGCTTATCTAACTATCTGTTATCGAAATTGAATATAGACACCAAATTTATGCATTGCAAATTGTTGTAATTCAATTGCTGGATTACACTTAGTAAGGAATATTACTTGAAACTTTGAGCGCAAGAGGGTGGAGCTTCCAGGCCAGATGTTGTTGAATCTATAAGTGCATTGCCAACAATATTTCCACTTCTAGCAATGGCCAATAAAGAATGCTTCGACAGCTTTTAGGGCTCATGAGCAGACAGCTGCAATCGAATTGCGATGAAATGTTGTCGGCAATTCGAACACTCAAAAACTTTTGCCTTGTGCAACTTGTACTTATTATACCTATGCTCGTTGCAACTTCTGCTTCTGCCACAAAGCGAAAAGCCCCACGGCAGCCAGTAAAACTGAGAAGCTTATAAAAAGGAACTCATTGCTGACATGTGGCTATGATGATGGCTGTGGAACACGAAGCATTTATCCACCAAGCCCAGAAACACAGCTAAGTCACAGCGAATACTTTCGACTTACATTTGCCAAGCATCGAATATTATTTGCCTAAATATAACCCAGCCGATTTACTATATCATGTTTGCCATTGCAAAAGTGGATCAAAATTTAATTAATATTAAAATTATCATAAATTATTGAATTTCATCTAAGTATTCAGTTAATTAATATAGATCGAATTGAGAATGTTTGCAATTGTAGTTGAAAAAATGCCTTGGAAATTTCTCATCATATTAGGGCCAATTGCTTATGGGCTGTTGCCAACTAACAAATAAAAATGTTGTCTCAATCAATTTGACCTTATTTTGTATTCCGGCTAGCTTCGTTCAGCTTTGCAACAATTCACATTTGTTGCAGCACTTAAATGGGAGTAACACTTAAATACTATAAGTCAGAAACATAATGCGCACGTTTCGGCTGCCAAAATGGCTTTCAAGAGTTTTTAATGGTCTGCACCATAACTCATGCAGAGTTCAAGGCTGGAAAGCACCCAACATGATTTGTGGCGGGCTCAAGTACGGCGATAAAGTGATACACCGGGGTACAGGGGTCTATCGCTATACTCACAGTATGTATCTGTTGTCAGACGATCAATGGTGTCCTGCTTCAATTTAGAGTTCTTCTTGCCCATTGTGTTGCCGCAGAGATTGCGTTGCTGCTCTTATGTGGGAGTGTGAGGGTGTGTGGCTGTGTGCCTGTGTGTTTGTGTGTGTGTGTGTGTGTGTGTGTGTGTGCTAGTGGTGTTTTGGTGTGCTGCCGATGGGTCAGCGACAAGCAACGAGCCTGTTAACGTCAACAGGTAATTGAAGGCGCGTGTCTTATCCCAATTTGGCTGTGGTTTGATCTGAAAGAACAACAGCGAGAGGAGATTAAAGATAGATAGATATGTATGGAAGCACACAAAAACACACACATACTATCAGCAACGAGGCAGGCACATTGTCAAGGCGAAACGTCATTCATCATGCAGCTGCCACAGCCCATGCACCTGCCACGTTCAGAACACAGTACAAGGGCTACCCCCACTGAATGCCCACAGGGCGTCGCGTTCCACTGATGAATAGCAAAAGGTACTTTGATATTTAAGCATGTCAGCGACATTTTTGTGTTGTGCCTAAGTGTGTGTAAGTGTAAATGTGTGTGTGTGTGTGTGTTTTGGTGTGCGGCCCCTACCAAAATACAACAAAACACACAGCGACATGGACGACGACAATGACTGAAGGAACCAGGGACATCTCACAATGCCAAGCCGCTGCCAAAAGAAACTGCCGGCAATCAGTCAGTCAGTCAGTCAGTCAGTCATTTTTCCTTAAGGTTTATATTATTTCTCTGCAAAAATGCTCTCATTAATATTAAAAACAAGTTGAGTTTATTTTCTTTAAGAAATTCAACTAGCATTCCTTCAGCTTATATCTTTTATAGTCTTATGAAATGGAAGGACGACAGTTTCAGAATCCTTTTATAATGATGTAAAGATGTACTAGATGTTATATATGTATGTAAATATGTGTAGTAAGAATCTATGACAAACTAGGGAAGAGCATTTGGTCGACGACTTGGTTCGCTCGTGGATTCTTTACCTTTGCGGCAACGACAGAAAATGTCGACAATGCTGATGGGATGACGAAAAGTTTGCCACAGAGTTGAGTAATGAAAATTTTAATAATTCCTCGTGAAAATTTGCGGAACAAACTTTTTTAATATCTTGTTGCAGAATTTGCGTTGGTCTTTAATTGGCTTTCAATTGGCAATTGAAACTAGCAGCTAGAAGTGTGCACGCAGATGTGTGTGTTCCCCTCTCTCTCTCTCTCTCTCGCACTCTACCTCTCTGTGTAATTAATCTTGATTGATGCACGCAACACCCATAAATTCAAAACTACAGCTATAATTAGAGGATGTCGCAGCAACTGCAGCACAAATCATAAGCATTAAAGTGAATGACAAATTAGACACAACTTGGACAACGCAATCGTAAAACCAAACTATTTCCCTCTCAGAGTTCATCTACATCTCACTCTCACTCTCACGTTCGCGCTCTCTCCATCTCTCTCTATCTATCTGTCTGACTCTTTTGTTTTGCACGCTGCCACTTTCATATTCCATTTCGCATTGGACGCTCGCCATTTTACGAGTTGCGGACAAATTTGGCGGCCATTTTCCGACATGCCGGATGCAGAATAAATACGAGCAGGAGCAGGAGCAGGAGCAGAAGCAGGAGCAGGAGGATGACGATGAGGCTGAAACGAAGCTGGTGACAACTTTTGATGAAATTTCCAGAGGCACTCTGACAACGTGTGGACACGTGAGGCACACCAACTCTGACCACAGCCACCAATTCTCCGCGGATGTGGCCCAAACTTAATAGTCGCCTTGTGGCGTTGTTTCCTTGTTTGCCAAATTGCCTATCAAGCCTACTAGTAAAAGTAAAAAAACAAAAATGAAAATACCAGATAAGGCCCATTGAAGTGTACGAAATATTTATTTAATATGTTATCTAAGCTAGCATTCTAAGCTGAGCATTCTAAGCTGCCATTTTCTCTTGAGTTTTCTTTTCAACAATAATATCATTTCAAGTTTTTCCTAACTATCATTTTATAATGATTCGAATTTTGTTTGCCAACTTTGTGGGAAATGCATCCATTAAATTCTTATTCTCATTTTCTTCGCGCATTTACTATCGATTACGGATGACATAACATTTAATCTGCACAATTAAGGACATTCCGCTTAAATAAGTGCAAATGCATTTCGTTATGCCAGCCATCAAGGATCATTAGAAATGTAGCCCCAAAGACCTCAGTGTATGTATGTATTTATTTCTGTACGTATGTATGTATGTATTTGCGCTTTTGAAACATGTATTTTTCGCTTGTCAACATACAAATAGCTGCTTGCTGCTTAGGTAAACAAAAAGGACAAATGATGCGGAACTGAGAAGGCCAGGACCGAAAACATATATACATATATCCAGCTGAGGTTGGTTGTGTTGGTTGGGTTGTTGGGTGGTTGGGTCGTTCAGCGACGGTCGGACATGACATTCTGAATGTTGTCTGTGATGCAATTGCTAACGAGCTGTCCAAGCATCCACACACACACACACACACACACCCACTCATTCAACCCCCTCCCTACCACACCACTTCGCCGTTCACATTGCTAGAGGAAGTTGTTTGTGTCAAAGGCTCTAGGCGTCTGGATCTGTATCTGTCAGTCTAGGAAATTGAAAGGAAAGAAAATTGAGCACACTTTTAAGGCCGCCGGGAACGCAATTCCAAATTGCACGTGGACTCTGAACCGAATAACTGGAATCCAAAACCTGGCTATCTTTAGAATCCGTCCATTTCTCCCTGCCATCGCCATGCAGCATGGAATTGGACGGTTGGTAGGCATTACGCGATTTCCGCTCAGCTCTAAATGCATTTCAACTTCAGCTGGCTCGTGTCTCAAAATTATATAAAATAGCCGTTGGCGGCGCCATTTAATTGAATAATTGCCAAACGAGTTGTAAACAAGTTAGAAGATACGCTCGCAACTTTCTCAAACTCGAGCTGTGAGCCAATTTGTTTTGGCTGGCCGGCCAGAGTACACACACCGCTGACGTGGTTCCCAAACTAATTGCTTGACGTTGCCACACACACAACAACACTCACACACTCACACACACACAGTCAAACTAACCTGTCTTATGCGCTGTTGCAGCTGTGTTGAGGGTTTCTCAAACGTGAACGAGGCGAAAACTGAAATGCCAACTCATTGGAACGAAATCATTACACCTGGTTAACTATTTGGATTGCATAAGAGTCACAGCTTAATTCCCTATTTATAGAATGTTAGCAGCTTTTAAGGACAGAAATAAAATCAGGAAATAACACCCAAAGATTTCATTCCCTTGTCGAACGGAGTCGCATTGCTGACATCTAAATTGCAGTATAAATTCATATTATTCCTATGAATGATATATGATATTGAAGTCAGATATTGATAGCTTATTATCCAAATATAAGGATTATTTCTATACAAGAACTCATCTTCGACCGATTGTTGCCAAGGGAGTTATATGATTTATATATACTACTAATCGTATCTCTATGATTATTTGTATAAATGGGGAAACATCCTTATATGCATATTAATCCAGTTTGGTTTGTATAACTGGCTACTCCGACACATGTCCTTCCTGAAGCAGAAAGATGGATATATGCCTAGCTTAATATATATAATCGATTGCCATTTCCTTCAATGCCTTACAAACTGCAGTGCAACATTATAATGCCCCTACAAGGTTATAATGGAAATCGAACTAGAAACTTGAATGACGTTGCAAAAATAGATGAATTAGTGCCAATGATCAAGTTATCGGTCGAGTCCTAACCAAAGTAAATCAATAATGTTTTTATATTTATCTCCCCGCACACAAGCAGCGAATCCGAGCTAATCAACAAGTTGTGAAAAATACACTTATTTATATATGCATATATATATATAGACACAACTCTTCGTGCATAATTAATAAACAGCTTGCTTAGTGGTGCTATTAACTATTTATCAACTCAATTACCCAAGGCTACAAGCGTGGTTATTAATGCTAAGCAGTCTAAGCCAAAATATCCGCTTATTTTTCGACCCTGCTTCGCTCTGAATGGAATTTCTAAGCACACAATTATTCACGTGCCCCATCTTTTCCCCCACCCCAAGCAAACTAATTGCCATTCCTAGGCACCCGCCTCCCCCTCCAGCATTTTTTGCTATCTCCAAAAGTCTTGGATTAACGGTCGATGGTGTTGGTTTTTTGTGTTCAACGGGTGTGCAAAAAGCGAAAACCAGATTTGACTTCAACTCCATATCCGGATGCGTCTCCATATCTACTCATATATCTGTAGGGCTTCCTTCATTTGATTGCTTTCCCTTAGTGAAATATTTGGCAGTGATTACACTTTAAATTTATCCATTTTTTTAATTGATTTTTCAATTTGCTATTTCTGACTCAGTTTTAAAGCAAAGTCGAGCTTATGGTCTTTAAAATGCAAGTGCTAAGGCTCTAACAACCCATAAGAACACGGCTCAAGGTAAGCCCTAGCCGAAAAACCGTAAGCGAAACAAAACGTTTACCAAAAGAGAGAAAAACAAAAGTGAAAAAGCCACGGACTATGAAATATTTCAGCACATGTGTTTGGCTATTAACTGGCGCTGTAAATTATGCAAATATCAACCACGGCAACTTTTGGCTGAAAAATAGCAGCAGCAACGGCTAGAGAAACGATTGCTGCCATGTTACTATATAAATATTCGTTGTTGGCCAGGAGAGCAACCAACAGCAGGGAGAAAAGCCAACAGCAGCAGCAGCAGCAGCAGGAGCAGCAGCAGCAGCCGCAAAGCAAGCGCGAATGAGAGAAACATTGAAGCCGACACACGTGAGCCGAAGCATTTACATAACCTCTTTCATTCTGATTTGATTATATTCATTCAATTTCGTATGCGACGCGAGCTGAGCGACCACAGCAACAACAACGATATGAAAAACAACGGCGACAATGCGCAACAGAAGTGAAAGAGCAAATAAAGTCCCAAAGACAGCATCACATTTTTTTGGCCACCTTTTGCCCTCAACCAAAAATGAAGAGAAAAAAAATTGAATATTTTATTAGACAACGCCAGTGGGTGAGTATGTGTGTGCCTATGTGTGTGTGTGTGTGTGTGTGTGTGTGTGTTTTTGTGTGTTTGTGTGTGTGTTTGCGTGTGACTGTTACCCTTTACGGCCTGGTTGGGCAGTCTATTAGGCTGCCTCTTTACTCCTACTTATTATGCAGCCAGCGCTTAGCTCTAGCTCTGTCTCTGTCTCTGTCTCACTCACTCACTCACTCAGTTTGTGTCACTCACTCGTTATATTTTTGGGCAATGTTATTTTGTTTTGTCGTACCTCTCTATTTGACTAAGTAAGTCGTTAAGTTGTCAGACTCGTTTTTCAGTGTGGTCCTTCTACAGTTTGTACCTCCTTCCCATCCTTTCGTCTATTTTCTCAATCTGTGTGTGAATGTGTGTGTGTGTGTGTGTGTGTGTGTGTATGTGGTTTCATATAGCAATATAGCTGTGTGTGTGTTGGCTTTATCAATAAAGTAGCCGCGTTCTTTTGACAGGCATCGCCTGACATCTGTATTTCAGCTGTAACACACTTGACCGACCGAACTTTATTTTGCACAAGTCACCAGACAAAAAACAAATAACTGAGCAGCATTTATGGCAACAAATGTGTAAAAAAATGGAATAAAAAATATGAAGTCAGTCAGGAATTTGTTTGAAATATATATACCTTATAGTAGTCGCTTGGAATCGAGCCACACGACACACACACAGTAATGTTAAGAGTGGCCAAAAAAAAAAACAACAGTTTTTGGTCTTAAGAAACACGCTGCATGCTGCTTGGGCGCTCGCTCTTGACTCCGCCGTAGCGCAGGACTCTTGTTCCGTACGTGGCACGGTCTGAAAATCAACTGAAAAGCTTTGGTGCGCAATCAACAGTAGGTCGAATGTCCTTGTTGATACCACCGACGAGAAGGACGACCAACGACGACGAAGCTCAGCACTCTGAAGTTGAAGAGACGCGCATCGTTACGGGCGGGTTGTGCTCCTGGAGCGAGCTTTCGAGCGATAGCCGAAAGAAAAAAACCAAAAAAAAACAAAACCCCAACCTCGCTTGGGGCACAGCAGCCGCAGTCACAGCCGCTGCCAGCGTCGCAGTCGCCGTTGCCGTCGTTGGTGTTAGCTAAAATAACATTGATATCGCCAGAATAGTTTAAATAAATAAATAAATGCGCCACAAATCTGCATGCCAAAGCATTAGTGTGCTCTGCAATTTCAGTCACTCGCCTGGTCACACTGCAAACGGACTAGAGTGTGTGTGTGTGTGTGTGCGTGACTTGCTGTGTTGTGCACAACTACAAGTCATATAACCGGAACACACAGATTTACCAAGTTAATTTGACAGCCAAAATTTGCGCTTCTTAAATAATTTGCTTTTAAGTACGATTTTATTTGTTTAATCTGTATTTTAGTTTAGGATTCGGGCAAATCGAACTATTCAAATCGACATCCAATGTCAACTACTTCCTTAATCTTTAGCCTTACCAACATATATCTAATCTTAACTAAAAAGCGAGCTTTAGCCTGCGACTACATAAGTCTCTAATATCTCAATTTATATTTAAAGTAAAATTGCATTTATAATTTAGATTATAATTAATTGTCGAAAGATGTTGGTATATTTAAATATGCTCCTTTGTTTAGTATTCAGAATGCAGAACAAAGGGTGTGCTTTATCCCAAGGGCTATGCTAAGCATTCTCTTAATCTAGTGAAAACACTTAATCACAAGCAAATATGCCCGAAAGGTGGATGTTTTCACCTGCTTGCCTGTGAGTTGAAGCCATCCGAATGCTGGCCAAATGTGGTTGTGGACTATTTGCGAGTGTAATTGTTGGTGAAAATGTAACTGAGATAATTTGTGGCCGGCAGTTGGGAACTTACATCAATTGGGTCGGCTTCAGGCTGTCTGGCATTTGTCAGCCATTTATTTCAATGCAGTTAATTAAGAGTTGAATTTAATTAGCACCTACCAAAGTGGACCAGTGTAGCGAGACGGTCACCTACCACCGGAAGACAATGCTGCTTGAATACATTATACGATTTGCCCTACTGTCATTTATCATTTTCATTAATTTCCCCAGCCCAAACACCTAGACCTAAAAAATTAGAATATAAAATTGAAGAAGAGAAAGCAAGCGCGCTATGCGGCGTATGAGTAATATTATCACATTAATATATACACGGGCCATTTGTGAGAATGAACAGTCCACTAGTGTGCGTGTGTGCGTGTCTGTGTGTGTGTGTGTGCGTTCTTTTGTTTGGGATGCGAACGTTGAGAAAAGGTACTGGCTTAAAAACACTGCACACAGACTTAGAACACAAGCAATTGACATTCGGTAGCGTCAACTCCCACGCAGTTCCACCCAAACCCACCCCTACTCCAGCAAACCTCCCTCCTCCGGCTCACTGGCACCCTTTCTATGAGCTTTCGAGCTCGTGCTCTCTCTCTCTCTCTCTCTCTCTCTTTCTGTTTCGCTCACGCTCTGTGGAATTTACTCACCACAAGCTTTTCGTGAATCGCAAGCTTTGAGCTTTCCACCGTTAGCAGTGCGGCAACATTTTTGGCGCCTGCCCTCGAGCCAGAAAAGCAAAAAATCACAAATCTCATCTATATAATCGCATCAAATCAGCAACACTCATTCCCTGGCCCAAGCTAGGGTCCGCCTCCCGCTCGATGGTTGTTATTTTAAGCCAGACACAGCAACAACGACAACAACAACGACAACAACAGCAGCAACAACAGCAACAACAACAACAACAACAACTTGCAGCAGTTACAGCTGGCAAAATATTTACCAAAGCAGAGCGTAAGAAAACTGATTCGGAGCGCATATGAAAGTCGTTAAGAGTCCAATAAATGAACTTATCTGCAGTTGGGTATAATAATAGGGCTATACAGAGGAGGCCTCAGAAATCCCCCCAAATGAAATATAGGTAGGATTAACTTTATTCCTGCCAAATCAGATGATAGTATATTTATCTTAACAGGGAGTTGGGCAGTTGGACATGGTATACAAATTTCGTAACATATTGTTCATGTGGAGTATTTATCAAGTCCTCTAAAGCAAAATGGAACGAAGCAAAAATAATACATCAAAACCATAAAAATAAACTGGAAAGTTGAGGAGCTACGTAAGAGAGCACACATTAAAGGAATGTAGTAGGAGGAGCATTGCGAGTTGTCCTTACCGAAAAGAGAAAAATGTTCATTTAAATACGGTTTCAACAGACATCTGACAGCCATCCTATAACCAAAATGCCTTCCTGTGGAGCAGCTAAAGCAACGGTCAGCGCTGCCAGTGGACAAAAATGTCCAGTTGCGTGAGCACCAGTCCCCGTACAGTGGGTGGGGGGTTGGATGCCACTGGCAACAACTGCAATGCACCGAATCCGGCAGATCCGCATCCGCATCCTGATGATGTAACCAATACTAAAGCCATGCATTTTTCAATGCATTATTTATACGCACATCTGCATAAATAATGAGGAGGGCATAAGAATCTTCAGTTTCATAAAAGATAAAATAGTTATTTAAATAACACACAGGTGCAGTGACTTGTAGAGTGTGTGTGCCTGTGTTGGTCGTTCTCGTTTCTCTAGTTGCTGGTCTTTGGTCACAGTTCTCTGGCATCTGCTATCTGATATCTGGGCTATGGGTTTTGGTCTCTGGCTGAGAGTCGCTGAATGGCCATGTTTGCGCTGTACTTGAGAAGGGTCCGCCCGGCCTGTCCGCTGGGGCGCCGTATCGTTTAGCTGGCTCATAGCCTTTGTTAATTAGTGCACCGACCTTGTCGTAATTAGTGCGCACATTGCATATTGCACACTGCACACTGCACTCGGCACATGGCCTGCACAACCATATCCCAGCTCAGCTCAGCCCAGCTGAGCCTAGCCCAGCCCAGCCCAGCACCAAAGCAGGCGAAAACCAGCCGACAAATATCCGTTGAGTTTATGGCAAACGCCGCCGGCGGCAACTGAACCAGCTACACAGCCTGAGCGATGGCAATGGGAATGTTGGCGGACGGAGGTGTTGATGTTGATGTAACTGGTGGCACTGCTGGTAATGTTGCTGGGCTGAGCTTGTAAGCCCACAAATTCCCATAATAAGTTTTGCATTAAGCGACGACGAGCAGCTTAGACTAAGGCAATGCAATTTTGGTTTGGATAATGTCAGAGAGTATGTTGGCCCAAAAGCCACTGCCACTGCCAGTGCAAATGAATGAACATGTGCATGGGCATGGGCATGGGCATGGGCATGGGCATGGGCATGGGCATGGGCATGGGCATGGGCATGGGCATGGGCATGGGCATGCGGAAGGGCTTTGCCAAGTTGGGACAGTTGTTATAACGGTCTAATGAGCAGAGAGAAAGAGACGCAGAGAGCGAGAGTAAGAGAGAGAGGGAGTGAGGGAGTGACAGCACCTCAAGCAGCCAGTTAAAGTTGCAGTACTGACGTGAGTATTATTTTTGCACCACTAATGGGTTCCTGGTGGGTGTGACTGCAGCTCTGCAGTAGCCAAAATTCAAGTAAAGCTAAAATTATGGATTTTTCCCATTCTTTGGTTGATTTTGTGAAACGCATTTGTTGGCAAAACTCGACACATTGAAGTGAAAACTTTACTTAACGTTGAACACTGATCTCTGGCTTATCCAGCAACTCAAAACAACGTAAATCACAGTTTTAGTTTTTAGAAAGCGTCAAAAAGAAAGCGACAAGTTGAATCTGCTTTGATTTGATGAACTTGCAACTTGAACAATGCCAAAAGTCACATGCATTGAACACAGAGGGATAGGAATTAGGTCATAATTGTTAGCAAAATGTCGAAACACTTAAAAAGCTTTTATGGTATAGGCCAATATAATTTCCAACTAGTTCGAGTTGGCAATTTGTGTTTTTTGTAGTTTTAAGCTTTGGTTTTTATGCTGCAAAATGAGGAGAATTTAATTCGAATACCATTATTCAACCGAAAAGACAATGCTCAAAATGCAAATATATATATATATATATATGTATATAGATGCGCAATTTAATCATCATCTGCTTAATGATCATTTAGCGTTTGTGCATCAAAGTTTGCGCACAGAAATCAATTTAGCTACAAGAGGCTTAAATGGATTTCTTAGGTCTGCTCTCACTTCACTCATATTCGATTTGCCATGTTCTTCCTCTCTCTAGCTATCCCTCTCTCTTTATCTCTGTTTCGGTTTATAACTTGCAAGCATTATTAAATGCCTGACCAGCTGTCTGCTTAACTGCCATTTCGAATTTGGTAAAATTCAAATTAAAAAACAATTAAATATTGAGAGGGCGCAGACGAACCCTCATCTTGGCCATAGACCAACCATCTTGCCATCTTGGACTCAGGGATCCAAAGAGTGAACTGTATGATACGAATTACGCCCACAAAATAATTAAGCGCATAATTATTTAATTTGTTGCGTGCGGCATGGGAATTTGCCAAATGGCTGCAAACGTATTCAATGGGCGTGGTCGCATTAGCCAACAATAATTATTTAGATATAGCTGGGTAAATGGAAATTAATTGATGGACTGGCTGCAAAGTGGTTTCAAGCGACGCTCGCACACACAAACAGACACACGCAACACACACACACACAACTGAGTGTGAACAGTGTTTTGAAGCATGCACTTACCGTGTGGGGTAGAGGACTCAACTGTCCACGGGGCGAGAGTTCAGTCGCACTCAGCAAATGGCGGTGCCAGCACGAGCCACACTTTAACACCAAGCTCAGGCGATGAGCTCAACGTGGCGTATGCGTAATATTTGACACAGACATAGTCACTGACTGAGGCATTCAGAGAGAAAGAGAGAGAAAAGGAACTGGATATGGAAATAGAGACGGAGACGGAGACAGAGACAGAGCGGCTTGTGCCATTTGCCGGCGCGTTGTTTGTTTACAGTGAGAACTGCTTTCAATTGTCACGCCCCCAATTATTTACTTGCATAACTCCCAGCCATGCAGTCAACTTTTGCACTCAAGTGCTCCTTTTGCATTTTACTGACAATAATGACTGTCGTCATTTTCAACTGATTCCTAGTGATTCAAATAATTCAAATTATTCTCTCCAGACAGTTTCTACTTGTTTAAATACCTTAGCCTAAGGCTTAGCCTGAAAGGATTTCCATAAGTATTGTCCTTATCCTCGTTTAGATATGAGGGTCTAGTTGATAGTGCTCTTATCTGTATATAAATGAACTATAGTTGATATTAAGAAATGAAAATACTTTTTTTTATATTTTCCATCAGCATTACTAACCGAGTCGATAAAGCCTTGTCCTCCATTCCGTCTGTCCGAATCGCTTAGTCTTATACTTGGTATATATCCGTCTATTGGATGTGTTCACTTATGAAGTCGGAGGTGACCGTATCAGATCACTTTATTACACAATTACCATGTGAACAATTTGTCAAAAAGAGATGTCACAAATTATACGTGTTATTCAGATCCACATATCTGAGAAATAAAAACATCATAATCTCACCACTGTATCGAATAGCTGCCATTGACACAATCTGTCGAAAGATGATGATAATAAATGATGACGATGATAAATAACCACACGAGTGTGGAATATTCACTTCAAAGCGAAATGTCAACCCGTAATTGGAATCGGAATCGGCGCCACATGATTACCCATTGATATGCAGCAGCGCAATCGGAATGTGAGTCAAAATATTAATATTATTTGTCCCGGAAGCAAGACATCATAATGGTAGATACCGTTAGTTACCGCATAAGTCTTTGATATATTTATTTGCAGAAAGCAATTATTATTTTTTTTTCTTATATGGTATCAGAGTATTCCGCATTCAGTTACGCCCGACTGAAATTTGTGTACCATTGCCATTACATGCCGGGCGCGCACCGTATAAATCGAGTTACCAATACGTAACCGATTACCGTAAAAGAGTTTGGAAAAGTATCCGGAATTTTGATACTCAAGTACCAGGATCGGTATCGAAAGCTAAATTTATGCCAAATCAAATCAAGTCCACTCGAAAGACACAAAACACGTAAATCCAACATGTTTAAAACGGTAAAAAAAGATAATAATATTTCAGCCGATTAACTCCGATCCACAAGGATAAGCGTTTCGCCGTGTTAATCCTATTTTAGTGTTTTGATTAATATACAGGGGCTGTGCGAAACTGCATGTACTAAAAGCCAGCTGTTGCGTGAACCGAAGTCACGGATGGCAACAGCGATTAGAATGCTTATAGCAAAGTCTTTCACATTTTTCAGTGTGGCAAGTGTGGCAAGTGTGGCGTTTGAGTGACCAGATGCCACCTGAGCCAGTCAATTGTGAAAGTAATCAGGCTACTTATTTAAAGTCGTGTCGTGGCGGCGTAAGTGATGCAAGAGCACAATCAATATAAGCACACATATTTATGTGCTTGTTTGTGCACACACACACGCACACTCACATACACACACATGCACACACCCATACACACACGAACACACACAAGCATGCACGCACGCACACACGTGCTGCGGGGCATAATGTGGCATCAACGAGAGTCAGTTAACAACATGTGAGCCATTTGGCACTAGCCAAAGGTGGAGGCTTTTGGAAGGTGTCTAGGAACAACAGCAGCAGCAGTGGCAGCAGCAGCAGCAGCATAAGGTAGCAAGCAGCTAGAACACTCGTTCAGCCCAGTCATCGTCTACATCTCCACCTCCACCTCCATCCCATCTCAGCCTGGTCACCCAGTCGCCCTGTCGCCCGGGCTGCCGTCTCGCCGTCTCAACCAATCTCTAACACTGTGCGTCGTTTGCTGGATGGCTGCGGGTAAACAGAATTCGAGTGTAGTGTAAACAATCATTGACCTCGTTCATATTTCTCGGGGCGCTCGCTCATTTGCCTTTGGCCTCAGTCGCAGTCACAGTCGCAGCCGCAGTCGCAGTCTCCCTCTCCGCATCCGTTCCCGTCTCCGTCGAAATCTGAGCAATAATGGCGACGATGACGGCAACTTAGCCCGGGCACAATTAAAAATTGTTGTTCAGTTTGTTTAGTTGCTTAGTTGCCTCTTGGCCAACATCATTGACAGTTTCAGTTTGAAATCAATTAGGCCTGGGCCCAGGCAGCAACTGGGTAACTTGGCCACTTGGCAACTCGGCAACTTGGCAACTTGGCAACTAGGCTTGACTTGCAGGCCGTGTGTTACACCAATGAAATTTCAATGAGTTCTTTGTTTGGCCTGTTGGCAAATGATGATGAGTACACGGCCAACACAAAGCAGCCAGGCCAAAGGCCCAATAAAAAGCATAAGAACAAAATTCCACAAAAAAAAGAGCAAAATCACGATAGTCTCACAGACAAAAAAGAAAGAAAAATAAGCAACGCTGAGCGGCTTGTTTGCAGCCGTCTCATATCCTCCTATCGTAGCAGGCAATCAAGGATAACGCGCATTATACTGCGTCCAACCTCCACCTCCCTCCCTCCCACACACACACGAACAGACATTGCTATAGATGTACATATGAGTTGGGTGTTTGCGTCGTTGCGACGCCAGCATAGCGCTGGTTTAGCATTTTTATGTGCCCCGCCCACAAGCCATGATTACGCCCCGAGCTCACCCTGGCCTACAGAGACATTATGTAGTTGGCTTTATCGCAAACGATTTGCCAAACACAATATGACGACGACCAGGACCAAATGCAAGGAGCAAGTCGAACCCAAGATGAAGATGAAGGCAATGGCACTGAGAACATTCTACAGCCACCGCAGAAGCTCGCACACCCACACACACACACCCACACACACACACACTCACACACATATTACATTGATAGTTGACAGGCGACCAATTTGTCAATTTTATATAAGAAATGTTTTCATCTTTAATCGTAATTTATAAATATTTCAACAATACAGCAAAAGAAAGAAAATGTTTAAAACGAATAAATAAAATAATAACAATAAATAAATAACTGGAAAATGCTTTAATGCGTAACTGTACTATTTGGTGTACTTTATATACGTCGAGTTTAGTGCTTCAATTCAGTTTTTACAACTCATCTCAGCTGACTAATGAATTGGCAAAATGTTCAAGTATGAGGCAATGGGATTGCTTTCGTCCAGACACAAACACAAACACATACATATGTATTTTTTTTGTGTGGTGCCCCCAAATTGTTGTGGGGCAGAAGCAGCCGTCGTCGAGGACATTTTTGTAGTCGGTGGCAGCTTTGTTTACTTGACGCCGGTGACTTTTAGGTCTACCGTTTATGTGGCGCACAAAATGCGAAACGGCAAGAACAACAATAACCCAGAGGAATGGCCGGGTCGGGAATGCTCAACTAACACATACCCATCACCTTATGCAACGCCTCCAGATCTCTGCAAGTCTTGCAGAGCCACGATATCAGGATATAGAAAATGATGTATTTTTTGATGTATGACAACCTGAACATCTGTGGGCCATATGCCCACTATATGCATTTGATGGGTAAAGGGTAGAACAACTACTACTTTTGTTCGAGCAGCCAGCAAGCCAAAACCAAGTCAGGGATTGTGGTGTTTCACCAAAGGGAGTGGGGAATTGGGGTGTCTTTTCTGCTCCTTTTCCAATGAGCATGTGTAATGACAGCTTTTGCTTGGCCATAAACCAAGGGTTAGCCTGTGTGTGTGTGTGTGTGTGTGTATGTGTATGTGTGTGGGAACTACTATGGACAACCATGCGCTCCCCATTCCATATTCCGTCTACTGATTTCACAGGGAAATTGATTTTTTGGCCCTGATTCCTTTGCCCTTAGCCAGCACATTTTTGCAAACTGCATGCGTGATTCCTCATATACATATACATATATATGTATATATAGTCAAAGTCGTATTGCATCGAATGAGATGTTAAATATGCGAAATAGTTATGTTTAGATCTGAAAGTATTATTATTCCCCCAAATGGGTAAATTTCTAACAAATAAGGCTTAGGAAATTCGAAAAATGTTTCAAATTTTGAAAAAGATCCGATCACATAGCACTGCCAGAGGTGTCAGGTGTGAGCATTAATCAAAAGTCAATTCTAAGCACTAACAATACCAATTCCAAAACAGATTATAATTCCTAATTTCTATAATTCAAATTCAACGATAACCACTCAAGGACGATTGCAATGACCAAGTTGAGCAAGCGCAAAATGCAGAGGGGATCCTCGGAAGATGTCCTTGATTTGTATGAAACGATGCTGATTTTGACGGCGGGACTGCTGATGCAGTGGAACCAGTGGCATGTGGTGCGCCTAGTCAACGACAAGAGGCTGCTCAACGAGCTGCAGGATGAGCCGGCGTTCAGTTGGTCAACCATATTCTTTGCGGGTGGCCTGCTGCTAACCTTGTCCCAGTATCGGCCGCAGTGGATCAAGCGGCGTGGTCCAGTGGTGCGGAATATGCTGCTGCTGCCTGAGCTGTTCGCCATGCTCTTTATGGTGGATTATGTGCTGCTGTCCATATGGCAACCACTTTTTAATATATTCTATCTGGCGCTGCATGCCGTGGGCCATTCCAACTGGGCGTGGCCAAGATTCATTTTCCACTACTGTCCCAGACTTTCCGCATGGCTGACCAACGATGCTTTTGTATTTATGCGCTTGGCGGCATCGTTATCGTGGTTCCTGCTCGCCATCGAGGTGGCATGTAAGTATTTGCCCAATCAGACCACCCCCACCACCCACTACATCCACCATATTTACTCTTCCACTCCACTGCAGCTCCTGGATGGCGTCTCGCAATTGATTTTATTCTGCTGGGCCATCTGGTCTAGATGAATGCAAGCGACGCAATCGTCATCTGTCCAAGCGACAACCTATCCAAAATTAAGTTTGCTTTGCTTTACGTTGCGATTCAGACAGCAACTGTGAATGCAACCAGCTACTACATCTTATTATGTTATATCAAGTTCAGGCGGGAGTTCAAAAAACTATTAACCAACGGGTCAACCCATGTGAAACGAACAAAACCACAACTCCAAAACCAAAACCAAATTAAAATTGTGTTGCAACTAATAAATGACGTGAAAATATATATATATATATATATATATAAATATATTTGCTAGCATTATTTGAAGAGTTTAAGGACAAATTGAGGTAAACTATATAATTTGGCAGGCTAGACTAGCTCAGAAATGAAAATTCCTCTGATTCTTTTCCTGTTCTTAGAAATAATTAACAGATATACGAAAAGAAATGTTCTATATTTCAGAAATATATCTTATAATATAAAATAGAAAATATTTACAAAACTAGAAATGCAAACCGTTATTTTTAGAATGAATCTTTTCTGAAATGCAATTTTCTCGACTTTAGAATTTTCGAATTTGACTGTTACCTGCCCATAAGTATCCGTGTAGCTCAGTTGACTTGAATAAGCGAATATAGTATAAGTGAAATCTGATAATACTGATGTTATATATCACTATATAATTAAGAAAAAACGATCGTTAGCATTCTATGTAAACATATAAAAAATAAATAAGACTTTGGAAAATGTACCCAAGAATTAGGAAAAGAAAAGTGATTTCTGAACAATCAGGTGAGTAACCCTTGGCGCTAAACATATGGCGATATTCTTAAGTATATGTATGTATATATGCTGAATATGTATGTGCACTATGCCAATTTGCAATCTCTTGCTCGCCCCTCGCGACCATGCCCCTCTCAATGGGCTGTGTGTTTTGGCATTTCGTGCATTGCAACAATTTTGATTGCCTGCATCATTATTTAATTATGAAATGCGCGAGATTTCTGACACCACACACACACACACACACACACACACATGCACATGGGAATATAAAATAGAAAGAGACGGAGATAGGTGGGATTATGCCTAATTTGAAAGCATATTAACATACCTGTCTGCAATTCTGACCACGCCCGTTGTTAGTGATTTGAAAAATTGCTGTTGTCGTGGCTGGCTTTAGCGCATTTTGAGGCTAAACAGTTCAATGTGATAATTGCAAAATGTTTTAATTATTTTAATTAGAAATGTATGTGAATGTGTATGTCACCAAATTAAAGCCGCGCACACGCGTTAAACGGAGTCCGCAGCTGACAGCTCTAATGTCCTGGCTTAGATGCAACAAAAAACCACCCACAGACACAGGCAAAAAAAAAAACCATTTATGGGGTTAGAGCGCACATTTAATTAGGGAGGCCACTAAACGAACTGTAAGCTATTTGCACGGCACCACAGAACTGAATGAAATTAAAACACAATTTAAACAAAAGATCGGCAAATAGCACAAAAATAAGAAATGAGCAAAAAAACTGAGAATTAAATGTACTTTAAAGTATCCACAACGCACGCGAGTTGAAAATAAAATAACAATGAGAACGGGGCAACGGTAAAATCGAGCCTCAGCATGCAACTTGTGCGAATGGCAAACGGTTGCCGAGTGCCACCCAATCTGCCAAGTGCGCCAAGTCCGCCCGGTAGCAGTTGGCAGCGGCGTCGACAGCAGCAACAGCAGCAGCAGCAGCAGCTGCGGAAGAGCTGCCACAGCGTCGACATGGGCGGAACTACAATAAGAAATTTTAGATTGAGAATTGGGAATTGAGTATTTACTTTGCATTTTTATGCAAGTGCCGACAACAATTGTTTGTGTTGCTGTTGCTGTTGTTGTTGTTGTTGTTGTTGCTCAGTGCCCAATTGCAATAAACCAACGAAACAACAATTCTTAATGAACGAAAACGCTGGCATCGTTACTTTCAATCGGGCCCGCTGCCCAAATATAGTAAATAATTAAGCCCGTACGAGACGCCCATTGTCGGAACTTTATGCTGAAAAGGCGCAACAGCAACAGCAACAGCGAAAACAGCAAAGCAATAAAGCGCAACAGATATGGCAAACCCCAAGTTTCCTTACCATAATTAGCCAATGCACAGCCAATGCCACAAAGACGAATACTGTAGACGCTACGCAACGGCAGGTGGCGCTATGTAATTGCCAAAGGTGTTCCAGCTCCAACGGAATTGGGATTTCATTAAATGTGTACATGGACTAAGGCTAAGCTAAATTTAAATTTCCTTTGCTTTATTTATATCCGTCTAATTAGTTTCACCACCTGCCATGTGCTCACAAACTACCGACCATAAATGTATACGTAGGATGATCGATCCTAACTTTTTGCCATAATATATACATAAAAATCACTTTGAAGAATATGTAGAGGAACGCTAGACATTAGCCAGCCAATTGGCAGCAATAATAAATGAGCTCATTAGCCAAACAGGTCAGAGCAAATTAATCAAATGCCAATGGCTGCTGAAAACCGCTTAAACACCAATAAATCAGATGATTGGCAGGGCATCAACAACAGTTGCACTGTGATTGATGTGTGCCGCCATTTAACTTGAGTCAATAATAAAAATAGTTGTTTAGTGTCTTAACTTAATGCTTAATTGTATTATATACATATATATATATATATATATATATATACAACTGCAACTTCAGCTGAGCTCGTGTAGCACCTTCAAAATTCGAAACGCGCCAAGAATAAATTGGACAGCAAACGACGCACCTCATATGCTGGCTGACGCTGCTGGCTGCCGCTGCTGGCTGACGCTGCTGGCTGCCGCTGCTGCTGCTGGAATGAGCGCGTCACTGAGCAGCAACAGCAACAGCGACAGCAGCAACAGCAGCCGCAGTCCGCATCGAAGCGTCGCAGTGGCAATAAACGGAAGGCATGTACGAAATGCTTAGGAATTGAACACAGCCAATTATTGTTTATTTGTTTTAGTTGAACTGAGGGTGGGACTACGGGGTGGCGGAGTGGCGGGGTGCTTGGCTGGAATTAGGTGCTTTGCAAGCAATGCGAGAAACGCTGCGCTGTAAAATTGATAATTTGAATTTCTTGTTCATCGAGGGAAAATCATGTACATGTGGCATTGTTCTGCATTCATTGTAGCCACATTTATCTGTTTCGTTTCGTTTCGTTTCGTTTCGTATCTTTTATTTGCCTGTTAGCTGAATGCTGCGGGCAGCAGCTGCTCAGCAGCCGATCTGTGGCAGCGTCAATTTTATAGATACAAATACGAAAACCATAGAAAAAAAGCTATTTTCATTTTTATTTGGCAGCCTTTTCATTATAAATAGTTGGGCTGCCTAGATAAACAGACGCCGAATGCTGCCCGCGTAACCTCACAAACAAACACACCCACACCCACACACACACACACACACACACACACAGATTGACAGAGGGAGAGAGTGCGATATTTGCATAGCTAGTAAGCATCTGACATTGTTTCAATTAGTTTATTATGCACGAGGCACGAGGCACGAGGCGGTTGCTTGTAATATGAGGCACCGCAATGCCAAAAACCGAACGCTCTGCGATTCCATTAGTATTTCATGCTCGATTTGCCAGCTCCACTGTAAACTGTAAACTGTAAACTGTAAACTGTAAACCGCAAACGCAAAAGGTAATTAAACCATCCATTTCTACACTCCAACACTCACACTCAGCGCAACCACATTCAAATGTCAACATTTTGTAACAATACACCCGACCAACAGACAGACAAACAGACAACGAGGAAAACAGGGGGGTGGGGCTATGATTTGCATATCAGTCCAATCCACCCACACATGCAGAAAGTATGCACAAATTCCACATTTAATCGAATCAAGTGCAAACGAGCCGTTTAAATCAATGACCATTGAAACGATTGAGCTGCATGTGCGAAATGAACTCGGAATGTGCTAAATACTAAATGAACTGAATGAATTGTTAAACTTGGTCCAAACCACAAATAACACGAGTCCAATGCGAAGCCACCCAGCAACCGCATAATGCGACAATGTAATGCACTTGACGCTGTTCACAAGGACTTCACTCAGCCTTGAAATTTAAGCTGCTTAAATATTATCTAAACGCAAAATAACTTTGAAGCAGGCCAGTTGCTCATTGACAATAGTTTTCCACTTCAATATACATTGAAAATGGGAAAAGCATATAACAAGCAGAAGGAAACATCAGAGCCGATAAGAACTAAAGACTTCAAATGTGAACTATACATTTTCGAATATCGTGCATATATGGAGTTCATTTCATTCGATCGATAACTTTTCCAGTTCACTACTTTAAAGATAAATCCTTCTTATCGAGACTTGCACAACCGATGACAGGTAAGTCCTGGAGTTCAGGGTATTTCCTAGTCGAGCTCCCTCGACAATTTTCACTGGTTGTTTGCTACTGCTGTCAATATAAATTCAATCAGTTTGAAATCCAGCATTCTGCAGCTCAAAACAATACAACAATTCGATATTATATTGGAAATAAAATACTTTCACTTTTGGCAATATTTGAATGGGATTTAATGTGGTATCATATTGGATTAATGTTGAAAGAGTTCGATTAAATGCCGTTTACACTCGATGTGTGTAATGTAATGCATGCAAAAGCTGATTAAAGCCATGCTTAGTAAGGCGACAGCTTCGATTTAATAACTATTTGAACTAGTCTCTGATTTGGCGTGATGTCAGGCCATTACCATGTCCTTCGTAAGTACTTACCAGTCGAGTGGCGACGCTCGTTAATTATGTAATGGCGGATTTATTATAAGCAATCCATGCGATTCGAGCTGTAATTAAGTAAAATTGCGTATACGCCGGGTAACCGGGTTGGTTGTACGTTGCTGCCCGTGATGGTCGTTAAACCGAATTAACAGAAACTGTGGCAGCTGCTGGCGGGCTGGTAGTCGGTTTACTTTGCCACTCGAGCCTATTAAAAGACCGGGCCAGTAAGTGGGCCCCAAACAGCTGTTCGGTTCGCAGGTGAGTCCTCGACAGGATTTGTGTGGTACGGCTGGCCGGATGTGTACAGTTAAAGTTGTAGATATATGCCTGCGACTTACCTTATGTGCATTTTTATGGGTAGTTGGCCGTAGTTATGCACTTAAGTTAATCGCCGTTGCTAGACCGTGGGAAAGGACTACACACAGGACACCGATTTGGCATATCGTTTTAAAATGTTTATTTGAAGTAAGTAATATTTCTGACAGTAACAAGATAAATTGTCCCTTTTTCGTTTCGTTTCCTTTCGTTTTAGTTTTTTATTACATAAAAAAAAAAAATATATATATATGGGAAAGAATTTTTGCATTTTTTTGTTGTTCTTTGTTGTGGTTTATAAGTAAGTATGTATGTGTATAAGTATGTCTGTGTATACATAATAAACATCATTCATCGTTGTAATAATAGATAACAGTAAATAGTTATAAAAATCAAATCAGAACAAAAGGGAAATAGTTTTTCATATATTTTTCTTCTTCTTCTTGTCTTTTTTTCTGTTTCTGTTTTTCTTTTTCATATCATATTTCTAGTTTTGTATTCTTAACGTTTCTTAGCAAAGAAATCAGATTTGAGTTTCTGCTAAGGAGTATCACTAAAAATGTGTTTCTTCATTTAATTATATATATATATACATATATATATATATATCTCTATATATATATATGTGTATGTATGTATTCAATGTAAATGTTGCGTTCTTATCAGACATTGCACATAAAATATCTGTTACAATATTTGATTTCTTTTACCAATTGTCAAATGTCAAATTTCTGAACTTGTTTTTGTATGTATTGTATATATATATTATTTTGTTATACAATCTTGTATATATATATATATATTAATAATTCTCATATATATGCACACACATACATACATATATATATATATATATATATTGTTGTATATTTAAAAAATATTGCTTGTGAAACGTTTAACTTGACATTCGAATATTTTCCAATGGCGTCTGCAATTGGCCAACGCTCATTTCAAAAAATTTTATTTAATATTTTTTCGTATTTTACTTCTAACTGTTTTCAAGTATTATTTGCTATTTGTTGACTCATTCTTTGTATTATTACAATTGACTTCAATGCCTTGCTGGTTGCCAATTTCGATTAGCTGCATGGCGACACAACAACAAAAAAAAAAACAATTTACTTACTTACTGATACTTAAGACCCGTCATTTTTGGTGTTAACAAACTTATATTGTAGTTCTGGGCCTTAACTAAGCCTCAGTTTATTTATGTAGCTGTGGGTGTGGGTGTGTTGTTGTGAGTGTGTATGGGTGTGGGAGTGGGAGTGTGTTGTATGTTGGCTGTGTGGCGTGTGACAGTGAATGTTTTTTGTTTGGTTTTATTTACAGCTATTTCATTCTGTATACGTCTTAGTTTTGAACAAAAAAAATGTTAAATGTTTTTTTTTTGTTTCGACTTCGATTTCGATTTCGATTTCATATAACATTTGTTACTTTATTAATTTTGTTGTATTTTCTTTAGGTTTAACTACTAAACTACAGACACATTTCATTTTTGTCAGCTATATCACTTTCGAATTATTTAATTATTGATTATGGTTGTTTTTTTTTTCGTTTTTTTTTAATTTTCCCATTTTTGTTTATTCATATACTCGTGTGTGTGTGTTGTGTGTGTGTTTGTTGTTGTTGTTGTGTATTGTATTTATTTATATGTTAGTTTATTAGTATATATATATAATTATTTCTGGTTTTCGAAGAATTTCAGTGAGGTTCTTAGAAGCGTTTGTTTTTTGTTTGTTTTTGTTTTTGTTTTTGTTTTTGTTTGTTGTTATTTGAATTTCTTTAGATTATAGTGCTTACTATAGGTAGTATATTTTAGCATGTAAGTATATATAGGTAGGTATATAGCTATATGCATATATATATGTGTATATGTATATCTATGCCGTTTTCATTATTTTTTATTTGAGTTTTTTTTAGCTTTTTTTGAGTTTAGGCGACAGTTTGCTCTTTGTTTACGGTATCTTCTTTGGTTTTTTGTTTTTTTTTTGTTTTTTTTTTTTTGTTTTTGGCGTGCGCTTAGTAAGTCGAAAAGAATTGTAAGAAAAATTAAGAAAATATTGCAGAAATTGCAGAGAAAATTGTATACGATTATTTATGCTTACAGGCATATAGGGATGTATTTATATTTGTATATAGATTCGATGCTGGTGCCGATAAAAATTTTGAAGCGATTGGACAAATGGTAAGTCAAGGCCACTCATTAAAGTAGACAAAGTTGCAAATCAAATAAAACAATGCGTGTCAGCCAAGTCCAAAAGGTATCGTATGGTATGGTAGGGTAGGGTATGGTAGGGTAGGGCATGGTAGGGTATGGTAGGGTATGGTAAGGGTGAAGTTCAAAATGTAGGTATCGTATGGTATGGTATGGTATGGTAGGGTATGGTATGTTATGGTAGGTTATCGTATGGTATGCTATGGTATGGTAGGGTAGGGTAGGTTAGGGTATGGTATGGTAGGGTATGGTATGGTATGATATGGTATGGTATGGTAGGGTATGGTATGGTAAGGTAGGGTATGGTAGGGTAGGGTTTTGTATGGTAGGGTATGGTATGTATGGTAGGGTATGGTAAGGGTGTAGTCCAAAATGTCGGTATCGTATGGTATGGTAGGGTATGGTATGGTATGGTAGGGTAGCGTAGGTTAGGGTATGGTATGGTATGGTAGGGTATGGTATGGTAGGGTATGGTAAGGGTGAAGTCCAAAATGTAGATATCGTATGGTAGGTTATGGTATGGTATGGTAGGGTATGGTAGGGTATGGTATGGTAGGGGTGTATATGGAGGTGATAACAAATATGGGCATATTTGTAGACATTACAAATCTAGGCATGTTTATTTCACTATAAATAAACTATATGCATACACATAGAGCTGTATATGTATGTATATCGGGTAAGTCATTTAAGATGTTGCTTTAATTTCAATATTTAGGAAATTGTGTGTGTGTGTGTGTGCGTGTGTGTGTTTGTTCGTTTTATACTGTCCATGTGCATGATTAGCCATAAGAAGTAGCAAATATGTATTCAAGTATATAGATATATATATATGTATATAATAGATAGATTGTAATAAAATAGTAACTGGGTTATTAAATCAATGCAATAATAAAGCTGAACCGCATATAGAATAGAAATTAAATCGCATGATGGATCTGTTTTGGGCTCTCAAACGAGGCTTTTAGTCACACAGGAGGATAGACAGAGAGAGAGAGATATAGAGAGAGCTGGATATTTTGTAGCTGTTGTTGTTGTTCTTGTTGTTGTTGTTGCTGGTTATGTGGTTGCTGTTGTTGTTCTTGTTGCTGTTGTTCTTTCTTTCTCTTTGAGCTTAGTATTCGCTTTTATTTTTATTCAAGAGCATTAAACATTTGTTGTTTGTTTCTTTGTTTGTTTGTTTGTTTGTTAAAGATGTGCGTTGGTTGGTTTGTTGTTGCTGTTTTTCTTCGGTTTTTGTTTTTGATTTTGTTTTATTGCAATAATAAACAATGTATTCAAGATTTTGCGGCTATTGTCAAATATGCGCAACAAAAAAATATAAAAGAAGAAAAACAATTTCGAAAAACATAAAAAAAAACAGAGAGGAGCATTGATTTTGTGCGCTCTCATCTCTGCGCATGTGTGTGTGTGTGTGTGTGTGTGTGTGTGTGTGTGTGAGTGTGTGTGTAAGTGTGTGTGTGTGAGTGTGTGTGAGTGTGTGTGAGTGTGTGTGTGAGTGTGTGAGTGTTTGCCTAATCGAAAATATGACGTTAAATTTGCGCGGCTTTTGCACTTGGCATTGATTAATGCCTCTTTTGTTATTTAATTAATTAATTAATTAATTGCGTTTTCTTTTTCTTTTTATTTTTATTTATTTATTTGTTCTTCTTTGCTGCTGTTGCTGCTGTTGCTGGCCGCATGTCCAAATGAGGTATATATATAGATATATATATATAATGTATCCATTGTTACTTGCTTAAGTTTCATTATTTTCATTATTTTTATTAATGTTTATAAATGTCTCGAAGGCTTCGTTCGTTAATTGTTGTTGTTGTTGTTGTTGTTGTTCTGTGTAAATGTTGTTGTTGTATTTTTTACTATTTTTTTATATTTTGTTTATAATGATTTAGATGTATTTTTTACTTTTAATTGGTGTACGCTCAAAAGTTTATTTACGTTGAATACATTTAATTTTATGTATATATATATATGTATATACATATATATATATGTTTATATATATATATATATATTTGTTATTGCTATGAACTGCGCCACGATCTAGACTGTGAGTATATTTTTATACGAATACATACATACATATGTAAATACGTACATGCATTTTTCAATTGTTTTTCCATAGCCTTATATATCAAAAAATTATTATCATTTTGAGTGTTAATCGACGCGCAAGATCGAGAAAACTGAATTTTTTTTTTTTTTTGTATTTCTTTTCTTTCTGATTGAAACTTTTGTTGTGCGATTCTGATTCTGATTGCTTTAACGGTTGTTTTCATATATATTTGTAGCATTTGTTTTAATCGTTTAACTTGTATCATTGTTATATAGGTTTTGCTGTGTAGGAGAGTGTAATATGGTAGCCAAAAAAAACAAAAGCGTTGCTTTTCTTTTTGTTGTTGCTGTTGTTGTTGTTGTTGTTTGTTTTCTTTTGTTTTGTTTTGTTTTGCTTTGTTTTGTTTTGTTCTGTTAAGAAACATTTAGCTGCGATTTTGATCTGCTCTGCTGGTTTATTAAACATTTGTTCTTGTTGTTAATGTTGCTGTTGTTGTTGTTGTTGTTGTTGCTTGTTGTTGCTGTTGTTGTTACAGGAGTTGTTGCGCGTTTCTATTGAATTGTTTAACCACCACCTAAACTTAACGCCTGAACTATACGTGGATCAGCTTTACTACCCTCACGAAATTCTTCTAATGTTAATTTGCCGTCATGATTCTTATCCATCTGATCGAAAATTTTGTCCACACGCTTCTGCGGCGTGTTCTCATCCTCCGACTGGGGCTGCTGGCCCTACATAAATAATACCATAATACCATCATAAATTGCTCAATGACCAACAATAGCAATTGACAATTGTGGGCGTGGGCGTGGGGGAGGGGAAATACTTGTGCTTATGTTTACTTACCACCATCTGATAGATTGCGTCCACAATGTTGTACATCTCCTCGCGCGTTATGTAGCCATCATTGTCGACATCGTAGAGACGGAAGGCCCCTGCATGGAATAAGAGCAAATCAAATATGTACATATGTATGTATGTATGTACGTATGCCAATTGACATTAATTGGAGGTCGAGAGCACAGTCGAATGACGACAGTGATTGCTCTCATTATCATTATTATCGAGCCAAAAACTTACATTGCAATTTCTCGTCTAGGTTGCCTTTCGATGTGACGGATAAGGCGCGTATGAACTCCTCGAACTCGATTGACCCATCCTAGCGAGCACAAAAGTAAAACAAAAGGGCGAAACGAATCGAAACGAAACGAAGAAAACAGAACAGAACAAAACAGAACAGAACAGAGCAGAGCAGAACAGAAGAGAAATATAAGGAGGAATAGAAGGAGGAGACAGAAGGAGGACAATAGCATGGCAAATCAGTGCAGAACCCAGACAACAAGTTTAGGGCGCCATCGTCACCGCCTCCACCGCAGGTCATAAATAATAAAAGTGAGTGGTGTGGTGTGGTGTTGGGGGGGGGGGGGGGGGAGGCGTCACTTTATGAGTCCCCCGAGGGGTTGCCAGCAAGAATGGGGCTCTGTACGCCCGTATATGGCTTTCTAATGAATAATATATGAACAGTTAAAAGCTGCTACGACTCCAAATCGACTTAGAACTATTCTGATTGCCTCAATGCGATAATTTGTTTGCAACCAATCGAAAAATTCATTTAACTTGTCATTATAGATTGAAGAGCATTTTCCAAGCTGTTTTACATAAATTCAACAAATTCAATATTCTCTGATTAATTTGGTTAATATTATTCTTCAGGAAAACTGAACAAGTTTCCATTGTGGGCTTATCTTTAAGAATTGGATATATATAATTCTCAGTTCACTTTAAGGGATGCATCCGTTTTATATTTAAGGATATATAATTCCTAATCTCAAGTAGCATTCTCAGCTGAAAAGGGTGTAGCCACATTTGCTTAACCATTCGCTGCCTCATTATGTAACAGCATTTTTGGCTAATTGGCTCAAATCGTCAACTTTCGCGCTCGACTTACATTAGAAATACAGCAATGTCAAGGAGGCTGCGAGGCAAGGCCACAAATTGGCTGAGTAACTGGCTGACGGCTGGGTAGGATGTGGGGGTGAGTGGGGCGCGTGCGGGGGATGGCGGTGGGCGAGGACAAGAGCTGATGGCCTTAATACTCACATTGTTCTCGTCGAAGACACGAAACACAAGCGATGCAAATTTGCTGGGATCGCCTTGTGGAAAGAATTGTTTGTAGATTTTGATAAAACCCTGGCAAGAGATGGAAAACAATTAGGGCGCTGCTGGTGAGGCTTAACTGTGTGTATATAACAAGTGTGTAAGTGTGTGTGATTGTGTGTGTGTGAGTGTGTGTGTGTGTGCTAAGAAATGTTTTCCAATGAGGCGCGCATTAATAAATTTCATTATCAACAGCAGTCGACAGCAACAGGAACAACAGCAGCAGCACCAGCAGCAGTAAGAGCAGCAGCAACAGCAGCAGCAACAGAAGCAGCAACAGCAGCAACAGCAGCAGCAGCAGCAAAATGTTGCCGTCAACACATTCGAAATGGCCTGTCATTCATTCTGGCAGAAGGAAGTTCTGCGATAGACATACAAGGATGTCGAACGCGTACAATTTGCAGGAAGTGTTGCTGTTCATGTTGTTGCTGTTCATGTTGTTGTTGTTGTTGTTGCTGTTGTTGTTGTTGTTGTTGTTGCCATTTCAACAAATTAGTGTTCACATATTGAGGCGATTAACTTAATTAACTGTATGACTTGAATGAATTGAAGCAGCTCAAGCAGATGCTTCACTTTATAAACATGACTGAGTGTGTGCCCCTCTGTATGTGTGTGTGTGTGTGTGTGAGTGTGTGTCTGTTTGAGTGTGTGTAATACATACTTGCTCTGTGAGTAAGCCATTCGGACAGTCTTTTAGAAATCCTTTGTGCCTGTATTTATCGTGAATAGAATTAATCGCAATCTCATCCCAATCACATTCCATACTCACCATTGACGTATTTCTTTTTCTGTGACTGCAAATAAATGAAATTGAAAAGAGTATTAAATATATAGATAGATAGATATATAATCTGTATAAATCGATCATCTATCTAACAGTTATACTTGGGTAACTAGCACATAACTCAAATTCTCGACAATCAAACACAATTTGCATCAAACAATTTATGTTAAATGTGGTATTAGAGTTAAAAGGAAATGGAAACGGAGCCGGAACCGGAACCGGAACAACAGCTTTAACAATTGATTAATACAAAAATTGTGTAACCGATTCGTAACACTTACTGGAACCTCAACTATACCAATAAAAACACCCGTTGTTATTATACATCCAAAAGCAACCAAATGCCGGAAGAAAAACCATGTGTGGCAAATACATAAACTTTACCGGAACTGAAACCGGAACAAATATATATTTATATAAATATACATTTCATCCACTTGCTGTATGCGATTCAAATTAATTTTAAAATAAGTTCGATCCGCCCGCTAATTTCCGCTAATTTTCCACACTCTTGCTGAATATTTGGGGTATACGAGTATTGAGCTCGGAGGAGCTCCTCAGATGCCACGTTAAGTGCCACTCGTAATACTTTCTCGCAGTCTGGTAATTAGCAATGGAAAAAGGTAAATTTAACTTATGCTTATATAAGTTGGTGTTCATTTAATGGAATTAATGACCAAGTGAATAGGTGCGCAGACCATTGCTGACCCGCCTGCTTTTACTTAAACTTCCAGAAGAGACAGCAGGACAGACACACACACACACACATAAACAATTTAAAGTAAGCCACATGCGTTACTTTCACTAATACACTCATTCACTTGCCCCTGGCACCTGACCCCCTGCAACTGGCCCTCCTGGCAAATGTGGTCTACACTCGGACAGCTTCAGTAGGCGTTTGTACTTACACTTTTTCCATTGTCTCGTGACCACGCCCAAGGCAAACAATTTTCCCTCTATGCATTAACATTTCCATATTTTGGTTAGGTTTTATGTTTTGTTCTTGTTCTTGTTTTTTCCTTCCTTTCTTTTTTGGGGTTTTTTTTTTATTATTATTATTATTTTTGGTCATGGTTGCCATCGCCGTGGCCTAATGGCCGTTTACAAAACGTTTAAGCTACGGTCTCCCGATCCCAGGCCGGCGCCCAGCTCCCATTGTGACCGTTATGAGCGTGTGAATGGCGCACATGTTGGGACGGTGCCGCCCACTCGGAGAGCGGAGCTCGGAGCTCGCAGCTCGGAGCTCCCAGCTACGTGTGGGATATGCAACGGGGGTATTCGGAAGCAAAAAAAGCAAAAGTGGTTAGGAAGTTGCGGTAGCAATGTTAGAGAGACCAAAACATAAATTCACGCAAAATTACACACATTGGAATTGCCGTTAAGCGTCGGGCCAATGGACACCACTCGAGTCCCATGGGTGATAGCACCAAAAAACCAACACCAGGCCGAGAGCAGAGGCTTACAGTATTGACTGCCTTGCACGGTCAACTGGCTACCCAAATGCCGACCACTCTGTCATTTTTCATGCCGTTATGGCACGTCCTTCTGCGTTTCTTGCGGGGCACAGCTGCAAACCATCTTCTTTCGCTGTCTTCCGCATCATCATTTTGAACATGGTTCATCCACTCAAGTGGCAACTTTTCGATGTTCTTACTATAATTAGTTGCACAGCTCCTTTGTCTTGTAGGTGTTCGTATGTATACATATGTACACAACATCCACATTCATTCACGGGGTGGCGGAAACCGACTAAAGTCAACAATTGCCAAAGCTGGTACTGAATTGATTGGTAATCGATAGCCCGTCACGGAGACAGACTAACAAACAGACACACAGAGAGATGGATAGAGTGAGGGAAAGGGATACACAGGGCAGACGGGGAGTCGGGGGAGTCGGGGCAAGTCAACAACAACTCGTTCGCATTCATCCTACCATGTGGCTTTGTGTCCGCTTATATTGCCGTGTATTATTGACGTGTGCCATGTCAAAATAAAACATCATTTACTGGCCCAATGTGTGCGTTGTGTGGATTGTAAATAAAGCGCATATTGCTCATACGACTTGTTGCCAGCGCCATCAACGACTGTTTCTGTCAGTCGATGACGCTGCTTGTGCTGTGCTATTCCGTCGCTATTTATACACACATCTCAAGATACACCTTTCAATGCTTTTGACATCAAACAGCTTTCACGCTTCCCGTTTTATACAATGTCCACAGAGTGACGTCGATTGCGATTTGTTTAATGTACTAGTGTACCAGATCGATAAACGCAAAATTCAATCAGAATAAATGTCGGCTCTCTTTCACTATCAATTAGTATGCTAAAAACTGTGCCTAAAGCGCCTGTCCAAATCGAAAATTGTTTATCATTAGAGGTGATTGCATTATTTTGTTTGAGTGCTTGCCATTTAAGGTGAATGAATTATTTATTAATTAATGCATTAAGTGCCATAAATAATGCTGCTCGAACAGTCAGTCCGACAACACGTTGATCTCAATTTAGCGGAATGCTTCAAAATATCTTCTTCGATTGATGCTCGTGCACAATGTCTGTCCATCTGCAGCTTTACTGGCAGATGTAATTTCCTATCTGCCACAATCCAGCAATCAGCCAGCCACATGCTGCACACTCAATGTGGCATCCTCGCGAATTGGAAGCAATTGTCATTGCTGCTCGAATGGAACCGTGCAAACGGCGAAACTGTGAGCCGAACTGCATTTCTGATTTTCATTTTCCCCAAATACCCACAAAAACACACACACACACACAGCTGGATGTGTGTCTCACTTCGAGGCATCCACACATACATATATAGAAATATGTGTATGTGCACATATGTATGTCGATGCTTTCAGCTGGCGAAAAACTGCCAGCACACGAGACCCTCTGGAACTCTCTGTGGGACTGCTACATGAAATATGTGTGTAATCGCTGCCATCAATATGTGTGTTTACAACGCCATTTTAATTGCATTCTGTGTGTGTGTGTGCAGCGTAAGGACTCGAAATATTTCCGATTCGGTTTCCCATTTTATACCTGAACCCATTCGTTATGGGCGAAATGGGGAATATTGAAGTTGCGCAACATGTATGTAACAGGCAGAGGGAAGCACCTCCTTCTGAGGATAATTCACATAATTACTCAGAGAGTGCATATCCAAAGCGAAAGATTGTGTCGGCAGGTAAGGTCGAGACGGCAAATTTAATTACTATTTGCTGAATTTCAGAATGGATTTTTTCGTGTTCGATGAGAAATCGATTGCCAACAGCACTAAAAGCCACAAATTTAATGAAATACCTTTTGTAATCGCCCATCTCGGATGGTAAAACGTAACTCGGTGTCTACTAGTCGAGCTCTCTCGACTGCAGCATTCTTACCTACTCACATTGCTTGCATTTAGATGCATTGACATTTGAACATCTCGGATGGTAAAGCGTAACTCGGTGTCTACTAGTCGAGCTCTCTCGACTGCAGCATTCTTACTTACTCACATTGCTTGCATTTAGATGCATTGACATTTGCACATCTCGGATGGTAAAGAGTAACTTGGTGTCTACTAGTCGAGCTCTCTCGACTGCAGCACTCTTACTTACTCGAATTGCTTGCATTTCTGTGTGATTCATTTCATTTGCAGCTGGGCAATATTTTATTGTTTTGGTTTACGGTGTGTGACTTACAAACAAATGGACATAAAAATGGCAACCATATAATAATATTTCCATTGTATTCGAGGCGACTCATGAATAATTGTTCAAAAGGTATTTCGCTTGGCAATTAAGTTATTCCTGCTGTGAATATTTGAAATGTTCCAAATGCATTTATGCCACAAATGTTATTAATTGCTTTTCAACGAATTTTACAACAGTTCGTACATCATATCGATTCAGTTTGACTTGCAACAGAGATGCATGTCCAAATGTTGAACATCATTTGTATGGGAAATGAAAATCCAAATAGTTATTGTTTTGGGACTATCATCAAGCTGCAACAACAACAACAACAAAACTAACAATTGGTATCACGAGATACTTCAAATCAATTGTGTTATGCTGGTCAAGAAGCACCCGATTGAAATGTGTGAGAACAATGGGAATCCATTGCAAATTCAAATACTCAAAGGGATTGGCAAATTGAACACAGTTTGCCCGTAAGCAAGCTGAAAAGTTATCAATTGCAAGTCAGACAAATGAGGCTTGTAATCCAATCGGTTATGCTGGTTATCCGGACATGACAATCGCCACTTGGTTGCAATCGAAGAGGAATCAGTTAAACCAATGGCCAACATAGATTATCTCTCACTTGGGCCAACTAATGATCGTGTTGTTTTATTGCTTGACAAATTGGACACATCTGGAGGTATTTATGCATGCGTGTGTGTGTGTGCGTGTGTGTGTGCGCGTGTGTGTGTCTCTGTTTGCTGAACGATTTTAAAATCAATTAAACTTGCTAATTTTCCGTCATGTAGAACATGGTCAATAGCAAACACCTGTGGACCGAGACCCCCAGAGAGGCAGACAGACAGACAGACAACCAACTAGAGTGACAAGCACGCACACACACGCACACACGCACACACGCACACATAGAGCAGACAGCATAGATTCATTTGAAACGGCCGTATATTTATAGAATATTGCGGCTACCGATGACCTAACGATGACCCCATCCCGATTGCTGCCCTTGCCCTAGCCAGCCCTGCCCTGCCCTTGCCCTGCCCTGCTCTGTCCTGCCGTGCCCTGTCTAGTGTTGACCGTAATTTGTATCTATTTTATACACACACAGTTTTGGGATTTGCATTTTATTGCTGGGGTCATTCGATTCTCGCAACCCATCCGAAACTAATCAAATTTTTTAGCTATTTATTTATTCATTCGTTGGCCTGCCATCAGCTAGAATATGTACATATGTATCATATGTGTGTGTGTGTGTGTGCACATATAAACGGTATCATTATGTAATTCCCAATTGATTGGCAAAGCGGCAAACTCAATGAACGGCCCACAATGCTGAGCCCGACTAGGTGTACCGGGGCTAAAAACTTTTCCATATTGCGTATACGAACCGATGTTTCACAGAGCTCATAAATTGAATTTCAGTTCATTTGTTTGCCGAATAAATAAAATTGAATTCACTCGTCTCTCTTCTTCTTCTTCCACTTTTTGCATATTGTTGTTGTTGTTGTTGTTGATGTTGCTAAAGCTGGTATCAGGTGCAGGCAGCAATTTCGAATTTTCAATTGATGGGCTTTGGCCAAAAGTTGTTTGCTCCAAATTGAAGGGACAAAGCCGAGGCTTACGACAAAGTTATACGGCCAGAAACCTAACCAAGAACTGCAGCTGATTGCATTTGAGTTATAATAGTCGCTAAGCTCTAATCTGAGATAATCACCCGTTAGCTGTGTATAACCATTTCTAATTATTAATGCAGAGCATTTTGTAGATTATTGAGTTTCACGGCAAAGTGGCAAATAAATTTAATGAAAATGTTGTGTTCTTAGGGCTGTGTTTACACTGCACAGACAGAGAGAGATAGACAGAGAGAGAGAGAGAGAGAGAGAGAGAGAGAGAAAGAGAGAGAGAGAGATGGATGTACATGAATCGAGAGGCGAGCATGGCCCAAGCGGCCCAAGACAAATTGCTTGGACCAGGACATTAAGAACTGGCAGAACTTGGCAGTAATCTGTCAACACTTTGAGAGCACCATCCACTGCCAACCCGAGCAGGTGCACCACCGAATGCCCCACGGCCAAGTAATTATTTATATGGCCGTCTGTTGCCTTCAACATTGGTTGCGGTCCGCAAAAGGCATCAGCGGAGCACGAAATGCGAAAAATACTTTAAAAAGCAATTAGTCAACAAAGTTGGAAGGCGAAAAGTTGCTGACTTGCATTTTTAAGTAACCCACAAGGAATATAAATAAAGATATACATAAAAAATCAGCATTTCGAATTATAACAAATGGCAAACGGAATACCCTTTACAGTCTAGTCTATACCCCATTGCAAATCAATCTAATCAAACAAGGATGTCGAACCGAATCATATTTCGGCTACGGTTCGAGTACCTCCAATTTTGGTTACACATTTTTTCGTTGTTCGGTTCCGTAATGCTGCTAAATGGACTAAACATTTCGATTGCACACGCAGAGAAAAACATTTGCCCTAAAATTAATATCGCCCATTCTTTAGTTGGATTTATTTCGTAAAAATTTATCATGTAATTGGGAAAATGAAAACACTGAAAAAAAAGAGTAAAAGTTCGAAACGAATGATTTTTGTTCAGTGTATTAACTGTTTCTCCAAAAAAATGTTAATTTTCGGTTCAAAATCGATAAAATTACGATTCCTGTTCCGGCATAACACCCTGCTTTTAATAACTTTGAAACGGTGCGGAATGGCTGGGCAAATTAACCGTTATATCCAATTAAGTATATATGTATATACCTGAATACCTTTGGGTTACAGGGTAGAATACATTAATTAAGCCTGGTAAAGTGAATGTAAGACTCTGCCCAAAATAGGAAGCGACAAAAAGGAAAAAGGGGGTCATTAGCACCATAATCAGTTTGAGTTGGTCCGAGCTGGCTTCGGGATTGTGTATGGACGGACGGACAGATGTTTTGGGAACAACGATGGCGGCGATGGGCTTGGATTTGGATTTGCGTGCCTTGTATTGTTGTCCTGATGTTATCCTGCCATGAATGATGTCGATTCAACACTTTTAGAACAATGCACAACCCGTTTCGTGTCTCCTGTTTCTGCCCCTTGTCAGCGGGAAAGGGATTGGACTTGGTCCGTGTCCTAGGCTAATTGATAAGTGCATTGCTTTTAATTGCCTCGACTGAATGCCTCACAAAGACGAGCTCTTAACGTTTCACTGCTGAAGTCCCAGCAACAATAACACTTACAATTAACATAAAAAAAGGTGGGACAAACTGTAGCAAAGCTGTTTACATTAATGACAGACTGGTTGAGTGCCTCAACCACTTTGCAACCACAGAAATGTTGCACTTTCCATATCTATTTAAATGTTGTTGTTTTTTTTATGCATTTTTATTTGTGTATTATTGAAAGTGTTTAGTTGTGATGGATTATAATTATAGAACAATATTATATTGTTGATGGATGGGTACTCACAATATGTGTCGGTTGTTAGGCGATCGATGGTATCCTGTTTCAACTTCGAGCTCTTTTTTCCCATGTTGTTGTTGCTGTTGTTGTTGCTGCTGCTGCTGTTTGTTTTTATTACTGCACCTCTTGACTACACTTGACTGCTATTGCTCTTTAGGGCCAAACTTTTAAGTTGCTTTGTTGTTGCTGTTGTTGTTGTTGCGTTGTTGCTTACAACTTTTCCATAAGTATTTTAATTTGCTTTATAATATTTATTTAAAACAAAATAAAAAAAACAACAAAAATTATGCCAATAACAACAAGTGAAACAAAGGAAAGCGCCAATTCTCACTGGCATTTGATTGCGTTCAACAAATATATTTAATTATTTTAGTTCTCACAATAGGATAGTATTCGGTTGAATGGGATATCTACGCTTACTATAGCTACGGTGGCTCACACTTCAACTCGACCATTGTCAAAGAAAAAAAGTAATTGCCTGCCATAAGCTAATCATTCATTATTTTTCAGCAAATTCCGGAACTGCTTCCACATGATAATTCCACCGGCCCAGTATCCAGATATAAATGTCATTGAGAATTGGTGGGCTGTGCTGGAAAATAACATCCGGAAGCACAGCATATCCAGCAAAGAAGACCTTAAAAATGCTCTGCGGGATGAGTGGAGCAGAATCTGCCCAGAAGCTACCAGGAAGCTGATATCTTCCATGAGGGAAGTGGTTGTATAATACTAAGTATTAACATTCGTATTTAAGTTTTTATACGGAAAATATATTACTTTATTTATACTGATCCAAATGAAACGAGCACCTAAAAGTAGGCAACATTTGTATAATCTAACCTAGCAGGTGGGGAAACGCCAATGTATTGGGGTCATATATTAATTTTGGTGGTTAATATATGTACCTACCATCGGTAGGCAATTACTTTTTTTCTTTGACAATGGTCGAGTTGAAGTGTGAGCCACTGTATGTAATTATATTCCTCTATTTTGTACATAAAGCCAAGCAAAGTCAACACGAGAGTAGGCGGCCATATAACTAGATTGACGGGATGACAGAGTCTTTAGATTGATCCATTGAGCAATGCATTTATCAAGCATAATGGATCACGATTCTCTCTCTCTCTCTCTCTCTCTTTCTCTCTCGTTGAGAGACAATTAATTTGCTCAGTTGTGCAATTTGCATGATATCCAACTCTAAGCCAACAGTCGACATTTTGATGAGTCTGGCAGAGCTTGCTTGGGGGTGTGGCCGGCTTGGCTTACTGTTCAATTTGAGAAGCAGCCTTGCCGTAACTGACATCGAATAATGAACACGACATACACCAGGACACACACACACACATACACATGCACATACACACACAGCCAACAGCTCACATTTTTCACATTTCAGGTCAACTCTAGACTCGAACTTTTCATGACAGTTGCCAGCGGCAAAAGCAACAACTAAAAATTTGCCAGAACGAGAAGCTGTTGCTAACAAAAGCGCATAAAAACTCAAACAAAAAAAGAAAGACAAAAACTTAACCCTGCATATGAAGATGAACGATAAGGGAATCGGGGTAGGACCTGGGTTACAGCAATGTTTGTGGCGTTGGTGCCTGCTGCTGCTGGTACTGCTGCTGCTGCTGCTGCCTCTCTGTTGTCTCTGCGGCTGACGCGCATCGCATAAAAATAAGTTGCCTTTGTTTTGCCTGGCACAGACACGAGTGACGATGACAATGACGTCGACAACAGCAACGGCAACGGCAACGGCAACAGCAATGTTGACAATGTCACCCGCAATGAGGCGCATAAAAATGCAATGAAATAAATGCTGTTAATTTTAGATGCAACAACAACTACACACAACTATTTTATCAAGGCTGCCACTGTGCCACTAAGTTGTGGCATGCAAAGTGTGGGCCAGCAGCCAAAAAATCAAAACCACACATTTAACCAGCCCATAAAAGTAGGCAACGCTCTTTGATGTGCCACAAGCATCTTAAGTATCTGCAGCCTCAACATATTCTTCAGACTTAACCTAAAACAAACAGTTATTTAATTTGTCTTTGGATATATTTGATATATTTTTGAATTTACACAAATAATTCTGAAGCCAAAAACCTTTCTTTTTGTAAGTATTTCAATTATCAAAGAATCTAAAATATCTGGATATTAATTGACATTTTCAAAAACTTTTAAGTTCATCTAAATACTTCATCTGCTTCTTAGTTTATTGAGTGTATGATGTTTTCTGATATAGAATAATGATCACAATAAGTAAATGAATCAAGATTGTATATACGATCTGTGAAAATTGCATTCCATTATTCTTATAGTTCATTTTGTAGCTGTTTGTTTACAAAACTGACCGAAACTGACACTAGCAACAGTAACAGCACCCTCCTGCCACACACACACCTACTCACACTCACTCCTACACACACACACACATTTACAACAACCCTAACTGATTCCCCACGGGTGACTTTGTTTTTTTGGCACACAAGGTATTGGCATTTCCGACTTACCTTGTGTGTGTGGATATGTGTGTATGTGTGTGGCTGTCCGTTATCTTGTCAGGTGGTCGTATGGTCGAGTGTGTGTGCGCGTGTGTATGTGTGTATATGTCTGTTGTCTGTGTGCGGTCGTGTGTTATGCCGTGCGAAAAGTTTTCTCAGTGTTTCAGCTCGCGCTTTCCGCTTTTACAAAATTTTTCGCACTAAAAATATTTTTACGTTTATTTTGTTCACAGTTGGCTGCTAATGCAGTGTTAGACAGAGATGCAGATAGAGGGCACCAGCACCCACAGCCCAGCAATAATCCAACCTTTCCCGCCCTCCACCCCCGCAACCAACTCAAACCGTGCCTCTGGCTGAATCGTAGGTGTAACTCGACTCTTTTATCTAAATGAATGTCTATCTAACTTTGCATGTGTATGTATGTGTGTGTGTGTGTGTGTGTGTATGTGTTTTGTACGTGGTGTGTGTGTGAGTGTTACTTTTGTTTCTGCTGCAACGTTTATTTCTCATGCTATTGCAGTTTTATTGCAGTATTTTTGTGTTCATCTACTTTGGGCGGTCCCTCAAAAGATGTGCAGCCTGAGCGTATGCTACACTTTTTTGTATTTTCTTGTTTCAGCATGTACATTCTGCACTTGCCAACACTGGTAACTCTGTCGCAATGGCGC
Source organism: Drosophila imparisetae (assembly GCA_035042265.1). Classification (NCBI taxonomy): domain Eukaryota; kingdom Metazoa; phylum Arthropoda; class Insecta; order Diptera; family Drosophilidae; genus Drosophila; species Drosophila imparisetae. The sequence continues at coordinate 2,278,168 of JAWNLP010000147.1, forward strand.
TGCTACCCCTAAGTCCCTAAGTCCCTTAGCCCCTTAGACCCTTAGACCCATAGTCCCTAAGCCCATAACCCAGCGAGTTATTTGAATTAAATGTATTGTAAATTATATTTGTGGGGCACTCGAATGGGCGACCAGTCATAACAAATGCTCGTATGAATGCGATTGCTTCTGTGAATGCGATTGCGAATGCCGTATACGCGTATTAAAGTGCTCGCCACATTTATTTGTATACCCTGTGCACATCAAAAGGCAATTCGACTTGGCCAAAATATATTCCACATAAAATATGGCCATGGTGAGAATTAAAGCAATTTTTGTAGCCAATACGCGTTCATGCCGCATGTGTATAATGGCTTATCTGAGTTACAGGGTATCTTCAAGTCGCTGACTTGTGTCGAGAGCCCCCTCGGCTATAATTTCATTTTTATTTGGCTGCTGTCATTCTTGAAATATTATGCACAGTGAAATCGTGAAGTGGGTAGTAAAGCCAGCAAATGCGCAAAACATGGGCTGAAAATGGATTGTTAAATATATATATATACATATTTATATATCTATATATATGTATATATGAATTTATGTATTTATATATATTGCACATTTTACATATTAAGGTTGAAAGACCATTGAATATATATTTAACTAAATGAAAAATTGCTATGCATTTCCAGATATTATCGTGTGCCAACGGCATTTGAGTCACTAGAGTTGACGACGAATGTCATAAGCCATAGTGGTTGACCAGCTCTGAGCCAGCTCTGAGCCAGCTTACACAAAGGGTAATCAAATTGGAGAGATTACATTTAATCGAATTAAAATTGCTGATTGGTAAACGGATTGCCAATTAACTAGCAAATTCAAAATTCAGAATGCAAAGCGATTTGCTGCACGGCCAATTGTTTAGTAATTGATGTAAATTAAAAGGGCACTCGCCGAATCTGTGGCTGTGGCATTTGTTGTTGTTGTTGTTGTTGCCACAATGGGCAGCAGTCGATTGACGCTCGGCACGCAAGCATTATGGCATCCAGCCGCAGATTGACTTGCACTTGCAACACCTACCCATACATCCAAGCCCCTTCACACCCACCTGTCTAGGCTTTATATATATAGAGATATATATATATATCTATATGTATATATATATTTTTTTTTTTTCGCTTTGTAGTTATTATGATTACTTGGCATTGGTATGGGTGATTGCACCCATTGAGGTAGAGTGCGCTGCGGGTTCAGAGGGATCATAGAGAAAAGGCAACTCATCAGAGTGACAGACTTACAATATGACAGACTGACAGGTGTACAAACGACAAAACAGACAGACAGACAGTAGCAACAGCACCTGCTGTTTGCGTGGAAGCGAATCAACTTATTTTTGTTTACATAATCCTTGCACGTTGTCTCTTTGTATGCCTGTGTCTCTCTCTCTGCATGTGTATGTGTGTGTGTGTGCGTGTATGTGTGTGTGTGTGTGTTTGTGTGTGTGTCTGTGTGCTAGCTGGCTGACTGTGCAAGTCACATCGCAGCTTCCACCTGCAGCCCGTTCGAGCTGCTTTGGCTGGACCGCACTACGTAAATTTGGGTCAAGTCTTGTAAGCGTTTCGAATGCCAACCCCTCAGAGCCATACATATATATATATATATATATATATATATATATATATATATATATACATATATATATATATACTCGACGGGGGTCCCTATTTTGTTATGTGTACAATAAAAATAAAAAAATAATCTGTCTCAGGGTTTGGCGCAGCACAGAAGCATGCAACACCAACACAAACAACAAAAAAACACACAAAAAAACACAAACACAAACAGAAACAGAAACACAAATACGTATATTAAAAAACACATATTTATCGCAAGTAACAAATAAACACTTGATGTTTTGTCCTTTTGTTTTGTGGATCGGCTTTTTCATTGCCTGCTTAGCTGCACTTTTGTTTAGCTTTTGTTATTGTTATTGTTATTGTTATTGTTACTGTTGCTGTTGCTGTTATCATTGTTGTTATTGTGAATTGTTGCTGCTGAGTGTGTGTGTGTGTTGTCTGTTTTATGTTTTCATTTGCAAATTGCAATGTTGGCATATTTTTGTTTGCTTTTGTTGTCATTTCAATTGTTTATTTTGTCAACTTTTGTTTATCTCTTTCATTTCACTTGTTTTCCTTACATTTCCAAAACTTTTTTGAGTTTTACAACAATTTCTTTTTTAAGGCACTTATTGTGCAAAAAATTGGAATTTCAGAAAAAAAAAATGTAAAAAAAAAACGATTTATATTAAATATTTTTATTATTATTATTTGTTGCTGTTTTTTGTTGGCTTATTTGTTGTTGGCTGCGTTTTGACTGCGGTTGCTGCTCTTGTTGTTTTCTTGTATACGTTCGACGTGGCACCCGCGTGTTGCGTTGCGTTTGTTTGGCGGTCAAATCAACGACTGAAAGCGTTGCCACGTTCCACGAGCGAACCAACCAGCAAACATTTAATAGTGTGCCAGATGAGAGCCGTGTGTCTCAGTTCCCAGTCTCTCAATCCTGTTCCCTCTGCGTGTGCGTGTGTGTGTGTGCGACAGCTACATACACACAGACAAGTACTGGCCCTTGCAGTATGAATGGCTGCATAGAGCTGCCAACTCAGCCTGTGGTGAATATCTATGGACATATATATGTAAGTGCTTACTGTTCTGCACGTCACATGTGGGGACAGCAGCGGGTTGCGGTTCATAGCCGACTTATATAACGCACACTAGCGCAGCCGAATGCAAAAACTCACCACACACAGAGACACAGAGACACAAGAACACACCATGGTACGAAGACATGCTGCTGGCGCGGCAAGCTTTTCACCACACTCACACAGACAGCGACAAGCTGAGAGCAGACGCATTTGGTTGAGTGTTAGCTGCGTTTGTATGCGTGTTAAAAGCTGCACCACGGACAAGAACTTACCCAACAACCAACAGCAACAATAGCAACAACAACAACAACCACAGCAACGACGACAACAACGACAACAACGACAACAATACCACAACTTCAACTACATACAAGAAGCATTGCCTAATATCAGGCGCTTAAAATTTAAAATCAGAAAAATATAAGAGAAAAAATGAGCTGAAAATATCGGAGAGAAGCGAAAAGAAAAACAAAACTCGAATTAAAACCCCATCAGAAGCAGAGAAATACGTATCTCAATGCATGTCAGATTGCTTGAATTGACTTCGCGTGCGTCAAGCATTGAGCACTTGGTCTGACGTACGCACTGCTGTCAGTCAGTCAATCAAACAACCAAACAAACAAACCAACAAACAACAACAACAACAACAACATGCAGCAGAAGCAGCAGCACTCGCGTAACATAATAATGAAAACATTTGCCTTTTGCCAAGTTGCGTGTCTTTAAATGACGTAATCACCTTCGGCAGCAGCCCCAAACACATAACGGACCACGGAACCGTCGCGACGCCCCCGCAACCGCTCCCTTTCCCCCCTTTCGGCGTGTTGGCTGCGTGTCCTGCCGCCCAGCCGTATACGGCATTCATTGAGTGTTGCTCGCCCAGTTAGGAATTTACATTTATTTTGTTTTTGTGTTTTTTTTTTACATTTGTTTTAGTTGTTGTTGTTGTTGTTTAGTTGTTTAGTTGTTGTTGTTGTTGTTGTTATTTTGGCACGCTTGTTAATTGCCCAGTCAGTTTTTATAGCTGCCGGACCCAAGCAGCCAATAAGTGTTAATTTGAAGGAGACGGCCTGAGACCAAATAGCTAGACATATCTAGAGAGAGAGAGAGAGAGAGAGAGAGAGAGAGAGAGAGAGACGGAACATCAGTAATAAAATCAACAGAATTTTGACCTGCTCACCAAGTCCCAATAGATTTTGGCAACAAACAAAATTATAATCAAAAAGATATTTTTCTCACAAATTGCGTCCACTCCCAGGCATGGAAAAAATCCATATCCCAGCAAAAATCTGAATCTTTTACGGTTTTATTTTTAGAGCTCTTCTTATTCAAGTTTTGTTTAGTGTATTTCTATTTATATATTCTACAGCTTGCTCCAACTTCTTCTTGAATATTTGTTTAGTGTATTTATATTTGTGTATATACAAATTTTGACGTCCGGAGTAGGTTCTCACAAGCCACATTTGCGCTTCCCCAGTCAAGCCACGTGCTCTGAATAAGAATTGTTGAATTTGACTGGGAGACATTTACCTCATCTAAAAGCACAAGAATAACACCTTTCCGAAAACTCACCTGGAGGCTGTGAAGCACATTGATACAACTTTAAATTAAATTCCCTTAACTCCAGTCAAAGTATTATCAAAAATTGAATCATTCATTTTTTAAATTACGAAAAGATTATTTCAAATTGATTTTGAGTCAAATGTTGAAAATACAATATTTTGAAACATTCCAAGAAATTCCGATTTGAATTCTTATTTTGAATTCTACAATCTTGCTACGCTCTCTTTGGTTTTTTATAGTCTTCGGTTCTTCAGTTTGCCAATAAACTAGAAAAATATGAAAGCATAAAATTAGAAATGAATTGCGCCATAAATTATCTTCAGTGTATCTTTTAATGAGCGCCATTCAGATTTCTTGAATGTGAATTTCACATTTGCTCTTCGCACATTTGGCTAAAATGTACAACCAAAATATCATTATTCATTAACAAATTTTTGGGATTCGTCTGTTTATTTTGTACTTGTGTTTACTCCCACAATTGATTACAATTTATCAAATTTGATTTTAAGACTGATTTAAGTTTACCACCAGCAATTAGGTATTTGAAATTGGCTCACAACAGTTTCGGCCTGTCTATCTGTGATACACTTGTGCGGGCTATACGCATCTTGTTGGTCAGCATCACAGTTCTGAGTTCAAATGGGGAACGTTTGAGTACAAGGGTATCTAAACTTCGGTGTGGCCAAGTTATTCGATTTTACATCATTGAATTAGGACTACAACGGCAAATACCAAAACTACATATCTGAAATGATGGAAATGTTTATGCTCAGGCATACAAATAGTCGAGAGAGCTCACATCATTTTGTGGAATACAGCGCTAGCTAATTTTGGTTCATCTCACTATTTATCCCATATATCATACTCGCAAAACAAACATTTCGCATCCATGGGTGCCCATCGAAATGTACGAAAATCTTAGCCATGAATGCAGCTGATTAGCTGGCAACATAAATATAAAATTATTGCTATGCAAAATAAATACTAACCCGAATAAATTCCTTCAAATCATCAGATGTATGATGAAGGGACACAAATATTTGTTGTTGTTGTTTTTATGGAACACAAAGAGTTATATTATCGTGAACCGTAGCATCCAATAGAGCTATAGCTTTGGCTAAATGACCATTTGATTCGGCTGATACAGATTCGTAGCAATCTCAGGATCAGATACTTGATCTTTATCGCGGGAATAAAGTTGCTCTCCACTTACAAAAAAAATGTACCTATAAATCTATAAAAATACATCTGATAAAATTTTTTTGCGAGTGTATAAGAATTCTTTGGAGACGGAAAGAAAAGATTAATTAAGTCTTAATTTGGCACGGCTGTTGTGGATATTTGTGCATATGTGCAGGGCAGGGGGGCCGGAAGGTCGTTTGGGCCAATAGACAGCCCAAAATTGGCAAACTGTGCGAAAGGTCGTTCCTGCTGATATATGAGCGTAATAGCAAGCCGGATAGTTTGGGAGTATTGGATGATTGCGTCATTCAGATGGGGGGCTTTAAAGTCTCCGATAGCTGGGCCAGCGACCGTTAACTGGCGACAAGCAGTGCCATCATAGATAAGAAACAGGCCGAGAATACTACAAGAAGTAAAAGAATCAGAAGCAGAAGCAGAAAAAGAAGAAGAAAGAGAAAAAGAAAAAGAAGCGAAACAAAAAACAAAGACAAAAAAAAGTAAGAAAACGTCGTGAAGTTGTCGTAAGCGCTGACTAATCAGTGTCATTATCAAAAAAGCCACGAAAGCAACAACAGCGGCTTAACAAGCGCAAAAACAATAACAGCGTGGCGAGAAGGGGGCGGCACAAAGGAGGTTCGGCGAGGGGTTGGGGGGTGTATTAGGTAAAGACAACGGAACGCAGACGTAACGTCAGCGATTATCGTTCCAGTTTCTCGGTGAAAGTGCTTTTTAATGTCTGTGAGCATTTTAAATAATTAGCTAATGTGGGCGGCAAGGGCGGCAAGGGCGGCAAGGAGGCGTGGCTGCATGGCTGCGGGCACAGTGGCTGTAATTAGCCTGGCGGCGTCCAAAGGGAGACATTTGAAAATGTTGTTGCTGCTGCTGCTGCTGCTGCTGCTGCCGTTGTTGTTTGTTGCTGATGATGAAACAACGGATTAGAAAGAGTGTTGCCAGGGCTGTTGCAGATCGGTTTATTAACTCAAGTCTCAAAAACTGAACTTGCCCCATTATTATTTTCACATGCAACTTGGCAATCGAAGGCACAATTCCAATTTTGAATTGAAACACCGTTAAACTGTAAAGGCAACTGATACCGCCAGCCCTGAGCTACACACGTTGCAAGTGTATTGTGTGTGTGTAAGTGTAAGTGTGTGTATGTGTGTGTGTGTACATATGTATGTGTGTGTAGTTTATGACCGATAAGGCGGTTCACATGGCGTATGCGCATTGTTTGCCGCATGTTGGCTTTTATGGCTTACATTTTTGGTTTTACTCGGGTGCTACACAAAATTAATTTTCAGCATATTAGGGATGGGAATGGACGATCCCGGGGAGTGGGCGGGTGTTAGTCTGAGGCAAGACCTCCATAAAAATGTAACAGGAAGACGAGGACGAAAAAATGAAATAATAATAAATAAATTCATTAACATAAAACACAACGGGTGGTTGGGTGTCTTGGATGGTTGACGGGTGGAGGGAGGGAAGAGGGCGGTGGGCGGTGGGCGGAGGGCGGTCTCCTGGTGCGTGTCGGAAGCTCTGGGCTGGCTCGTTACCTGACTTAGATTATCATCAGTGAATTGTTGTTTGTGGAGGATTTGCATTGTTGCTTTTGCTTTTTGTTTTTTGTTTTTTTGTTTTTTTGTTTTTTGCGGCCAGCGACAACGTCGGCTCGTTAGCAGATCCTCAGTTATGGATTTGGAGCAGGAACTTCAGCTTCAACTGCGGTTATTTACATAATTTTAACGCAATTTGATTTGTGTGCGTGTGCGAGTGTGTGTGTGTTTGTTTGTTGTGCTTTTCAGTTGAGTGCCTCATCAATGGGCAATCTAATCAAATATCAAGCCGTTTTGAAGGTTGACCATTTGTGGCGTCGCCTGGCATCGATTACACGCTCCACAAATGCCATTGGCATTACTATGCCACAGCAAAGGTGCCCGTCCAGCCTGGTTTAAGGGTTAAGGTTTTTATGGGTTAAAGGTTAAGCTCTTTTACGCCTCATCAACGCACTTTTCCGCTGGTTGCGGTCGTAAACTTTATTAATTGAGTTTGTATTATGTGTAAAGCGTTGGCCAAGCATATACACACACACACACACTAGCACCCACACACACATGTACAGTTTGCGAAAGTGTGTGCGGGTGTCTTACACAAAAGTGCCGCATCATTGGCCATGGGGCACTTTCAGTCAATGCTCAATGATTACTTTACACTTTACACACACACGCACACACGCACACACCCACACCCACACCCATCCAACGAAGCGTTGAAAATGTGCGCAGCGAATACCAAAGTTTATCTTATGATAATGCAAATTTGTAATAAACATTACATTCCATAAACTGTATATAGATTCTGAGTATATATTTAAGAGGTTTCAAAAGTTGTTGTTCCCCTTCCCTTTTCATGTTATGCAAATGCTTTGCTATTGTTTAGAGCAAAACCATTTAGACACATAAATACTTAATCACTATATGAGAAATCGGAAGTCGTAAATAACAGATACAGATACAGATACAAGCTTCACTCTTAACTACATTTGGATTTGGATCTCGTAAAACAAACAAGGAAAGAAACAGCCCGATTCGAATGCTATATGACTAAAGTCCACTATCATATGTGCATGCCGGGGACATGACAGTGATAAACATGTTTGCGATAAGCACGAAAGTGATTTCGTGTTTATTCCATGAATGATAGTTGATTACGGTTCTGATTGCAGTCAGCTGTAGATATGATATGATATCGCGATAATTATATATGGGGAAACGAGTGGAGACAATATACATTTACAGTTGATCTAACATATGTCTGGGTATAATCTGTATAAATTGTTAGCCTTCCTTCTTTGCAATCGATTTGTATCGATATTCGCAAATCGATAAATTTAAATTCATTTGATTTGCGTAGTCTGTGAAATGGACTTGTTCATATAGACTCGGCTGTCGATGCTGATCACGAATATATATATATACTTCTGGCTTCTGACTTTTGCTGGACTCCATTATACCATTTTTCACATTTTTAATGGGTTCGCGAAACTAACACAAATTAATATGTAAATTAAATTAACTGATTACCTTTCGCGTCATAAAGTCTGACATTCCCATATAATGGCCATGTACATGCAAACAGAAGTGAAACGTAAAAAAAAAAAAAAAAAAATTACGGAAAAAAATTGCGTGGGCGAGCACTATAAAATATTTGTGGCCTTCTATGGGGCCTATATGGTCGAAATATGCGCACTCCAGCTATGAGCTCTGTGTCCAAAATGATTTCATATGATCCCCATAAAAATCTCGCAACACTTTTCTTGATTGCCGTTACGGCAACAGCGACGGCAACAGCGACGGCAACAGCAAAAGCAGCAGCACCACAACAACCAGCAACAGCAGCCCCTGGGCAAATGTTTCCGAGTGTAACTGACATTTCTAATATGAGGGTTTGGGGATGGGGATGCGGATGCGGATGGGGCTTGTGGTTGGGGGCATATGGCGGAGGCCACAGGCAAACGTACAAGACCCGCAGCGCTACATACGGAAGTGGACAGCTATAAAATATTCGGCAGCAGCAGCAACAGCAACAAAAACCAAAAACAACAACAACCACTAAAACTTTAACCATAACAAGCTCCAGACGCCCAATGACAACAACGATGACGACGACGGCGACGAGGACGACGACGAGGACGAGGACTACAATGACGATTCTGCTTATCAGCACCCTCAGCGCTGAGCGCGCCAAAAAGTATGCTACACTCGCTATGTCTAAGTGTATGTGCGTGCGTGTGTCTGTGTGTGTAAGTGTGTTTAGAGATCCGATAACAAACTGGCGTACATAAACAATATTCCACATAAATTGCTGCGGTACTTCAATTGTCTAAGTTATCTATAACATTTCTTCCGCTCTCATTTTAAAGGCACCTCAACGTTCCTTTGCAATAAGTCGGAGATTATGTTTACCGTACACTTTAAGATATCAAATCACCTCAACCAAAATAGTCCTGTTACGGGAAATAATTTTAAAACGCAATCAAATTTAAATAGTAGTAGTTACAAATAGAGAAAATGCAAATCTCTATTTCTAGAAAAAAATACTTTTTCAAATTCAGATTTTCCATTTTCGAGTTCAGCTTTTGGTCTGCCTTAGCAGCTCAGTTTTTTTTCCTTTAATTAAACTATATAAAATTATAAATGATGTAGGATGCGATATTTTTGGCAAGTGTATTGGAGGAGCACTAGCTGCCAAGGCTTGCGGCTCAGCAAGTGGATCTATTTCGATCCCTTGAGCATATCTCAGCGCTCGTTTATTTATCAAATTATTGCAATTGCGAGATTGATATTTATATTATATATATATATATACTCTATAAAATGGTTAATATAACTCAATTAGATATCAAAATAATTGTTATCGATTTCTTTTTCCCGTTGAAGAGCATCGAGTTTGCCACTTTGTGCAGTTGAATTTGAGCTGTGTTTTTAGTGGTTTTTGAAAAACCTGCGTGCGATGTGGGCACACCTCTGGTATAGCTTATCTGTCGGCTCCATTACAGGCACCGCCGGCCCCCCCCCCCCTGCCTAGTGGCAACCAGTCATCGTTTCCCCCAATAACCCTGCCCCCAAAGGGATACCCACTCCCATTGCCTACTCCATTTTATGTAGCAGCACTAATGGCGCTTTATTATTGGCAAAGTTGCTTGGCGCGATACGGCCTGAAGCGTTGGATGCTCCACGACAGCCAATTTATATGGAAATAGATGCGCGGCCCATTTTCAATGCGGATTTTTCTATCCCAGCCAGCAATCCACTTTCGAGGCGAAAATCGATGTGGATGCCAATGAGCTTGATGGTCTGGGGCCAAAGATTGCTTTGCTTCGCTTTACTTTGCACTTGGCCACAATTTTTTTTTTATTTCGGGCTGCTTTTATTTGTTTTTCTTTTTTTCCGTCTTTTTTCCGTCTTTTCTTTGTGAATTGCGAAATCGTATTAGAACAAATTACACGGGAAGTGATGCCAAGGCAAATCAAAAAAGTCAAAAGCACAAACAGAAAGGAGTTGGCATAAGTGAAAAGGAAGGCCAAAAGGGCTACAACAAAAGTCGCTCATCGGGCAATGGTCAGAATTTGGCTGATGGTTTTTAATGGCGCCAACGCAAAGCCCTAAAAATAGAGAAAGAAATGTAAAAAAAAAAAAGGAAAATTACAATGCGTACGTGCGTGTCGTGCCTCACCTCTCCACCCCACCCCTCCCCTACCCCTACCCCTACCCCTACCAATACCCACACACACCCTACCATAGCTCAGCCGCATTGCTGCTGGTAATTGGTTTTCGTTTGGCTAGAAAATACTTAACTTTAGCCAAGACAGCAACTTTACCGAAAAACAACATGCACACACCTACACCTACACACACATACACATTTGCACTACTATCTACACTTCGATGGGCATCCTTTGTCCTTGCGTTGCCTTGCTATTGATAAAATCAATTACACAATCATATGCCAAGCTCGGCACCACGCCTCAATTACGCCCCCTTACAAGCACACCGTTTCTTTCTCAATCTCACTTTGTCTCTCTCTCTCTCTCTCTCTCTCTCTCTCTCTCGCTCTCTATTTGTGTCTTTCTCTGCCCTTATATCGACACTTGCCACGACTTTCAATCAAATCAAGCGCTCCAACAATTACCCATACACGCGCCACACTTCCCCAGCCCCCACCCGCCCCCGCACACAGTAAACAGCACCGCAGAACCCGGTGCGAACGTCTCTAACCCTCTGCCCTCGTTCCCGCTCCTAAATAGAGGTTAAATTCCCAAATACAGGGCTGCAAATCGGCTTCAAAGCAGATACATTTAACATCCCCAAAGCCTCGAGAGTAATTCGATTTATCTTCTAATTGGTCTCGATTTAAGATTCAAGTACTTCGATCATAATCATAATTAGATTGCCATCATCAATACGCGCCAATTGAAACTTGTTGCCTAATTGAAGGCACACAAAACTTAATTTGTCTCTCCCATTTCCATGTGTGTTCAGATCATAGAATATGAAATATTTGTGAGTGAACTATTTTTGAACTATTTGCTGAAAGTTAACACCGGCGATAATCCCCATCAAAATACTTCAGATCCATCAAGACACAGTTGCTGCTGCAACTACAATGGCCAACAGTAACTATATATACGAAATGTGTCAACTTCTTCGGCTAATAAACAGCTGATATCGATGATTGCATTCACTCAGCCCTGGCATACCAAGAAAAGGCAAAAATTCCTTCATTTTTTCTCTCATTCTTAACACTTGCTGCAGTGTTGCCAGTTGGCTGGCAAGGCGGCAGGATGATTGGAATGGCTGCTTGCTGCGAACATTTCAAATGAATTTTACGCTTGATTTTGGTTTCAATTTCGATTTAGCACAATGGGCAAACTGACCCAACTTGCAATTGGACTGCCAGATATATATATATATATATATGTGTATATATAAGTTAATATTGTTTCACTTACTGCAATAGTGTGGTATTTATGTACTTTCATATTTACCAATTCGTCGAATTCCTATTTCAATTGCATTGTTCGTCAGATTGCAAAGTATTATTTCTCATAAGAGGGTATTTATTCGAGTTTGCTGCTGCTCAGACTGCTCACACTGCTCAGACTGCAAATTGCAATTTGTACAGTTAACAAGATTGGTCCATTCGACCATTGTGCAGGACGAGGACAACGTGGACAACATTTCAATGGGCAGCGCCAACTTGCAGCACACAAAAGTTGCAAGTGTTTTCAAAAGGTATGTTGGCTGGTCACTCTTGCCGTGTGATGCCAGTGGTGGTGGTGGTGGTGTGGAGCGGTTGGATAAGGACAGAGGACAGAATAGTCAATAGTCAGATAGTCAGTTAGTATTGGCAACTTTAAATTGAGTGACATTTTGCCGCAATTGACTGTGCCAAAAGTTTTGTGGCAGCACCAACTGATGAAGAGCCAAAATCTAAGCTTAGTTTCTCAATTTCCCTCACCTCTCTCTCTCTCTCTCTCTCTATCTCTCTCTGTCTCTCTCTTTATTTCTCGTCCTTGTCGATTTTCGTTTTGTGGATGTTGTAAGGCTGTGAAACCTGAAGCCTTACAGGCAACGCATCCATCACTTAGCTTTGGTGTGTTGCTCAATTTGTAAGTGGGCACTGAACCAGCAGCAGTATCAAAAGCAGCACCAGCACCAGCAGCAGCAGCAGCAGCACCAGCAGCAGCAGCACTAGCAGCAGCAGCAGGACATAGACATGGACATGGACATGGACATGGACATGACTTCGAACAGTTGCAGTAACAATAACATGAATAAGGTTCAGCTGTCACTTGGCTGAGATAGGAGAGATTGTGCCATATCATCAAAAGCGCAAAAAGGATACATACATCCCTTCCCTAGAGGATGAAGGACTTTCAGTTTATTAGTCATCGCATATCAAGTTTAATCACTTAAGATCCTAGAGTTATTTACTTACTCTGCTGCTTAGTGGCCAGCAATACTCATATATACATATATATATATATCCTTATTCGAATTGAATTTCATATGCTTGCTCTACGAAAACATTAGATACAAAATATTCGAACTTTATCATCCAAAATTACATAGACACAGCTTTAGCCTGGGATACTTGACTAATGTTGTTCCTTGTCGACTGATATTAAATAGGATAAATCAATAAAAACAAATTGAACAAAATACATCAATAAATTAAGTGAAGTAAATCGATTCCAGAATGTATCTAAACAGTATTAGATACACACACACTTAGTAGGTCGTACTTCAACATAATATCTTTCCAGACCAATATTTTGCTAACAGTTGGACCGATTCGTATATTATTAACTAGAACACCGTTAGTTGGCAAACTTAAATCCAATTAATGTGCAATTAGGAACTGAAACTTTATTTGCAATTTCGCCAGCAATTTGCTTGATAAGTTTTCGTTAGCTTTTTATATGGCAGCCAAGCCCAAAAGTAAATGCCATTTCGAGTCCTGAAGCCGTTTGCGCTCAATTAAAAACAATAAAAATGGAGGAGCGTTGCCGTCGGCAGCTATACAACTGCAGAATACTCTGTAGATTCCACTCTAACCCAACGTCACTCACAAATCTCACTGAGTTCGTCTCTCAATCTATGCGCAGAAATATCACGTATCCGACGAACATCTCTTATGTCCCGTATTTATAGAGTATGCAAAACGAATTTTCAGTTGAATTTTTTCCAAATCGAATTTCATTCAGCTTTCCTTTTACTGTTGGCTGTGGTTGTGGCCATTGTTGTTGTTGCTGTTGTTGTTGTTGTTGCTGCAGTTGTGCCAATCCTCTTACGACTTTTTTTTTGTTTTTAAAATTTTGTTATGTGTTTTGTTGTTTATGTTTTTTGGGCAATTTTTCGCATTTATTGATTGGTTTTTTTTTTTTTGGTTTTTTATGGGTTTTTTTTATTTGCTGCTCGCTATGACCAGAGCCTTAGCTTTGAGGCTGTCCGCCCGGGGGTTCTGGTCCCTTTGGCTGCCCTTGACTTTTGCCTGGCGCTCACTTTGCAAATACTTTTGGCAGCCTCGTCGCCAACAACTGGCTCCTGGCGCATTGTGCTGTTATTGTTGTTATTGTTGTCATTGTTGTTATTGTTATTATTGTTGCCCTTTCCAAGTTGCCAAAGTTTGAAAATAGTTTTTGCACGTTTTGGCCGAGTGACTTCTCTTTGTATGTTTGTCGACTCTTAGGCAATTTTTCGGCTTTGTTTCCGTTTTGTTACCCGCCTTGAAAATGTTGCACTATTCTTTGTTGTGTTACTGATAGTTGTTGTTGTTGTTGTTGTTGTTGTTGTTGTTGTTGTTGTTCTTGTTGTTGTTGTTGTTGTTGCTGTGGTTGGTTGTTGTTGCCGCCTCCTGCTTTCGTATAGTCGTTAAGTTATTGGGGGCGCGTTTGCTTTGAAAAAGTGGCCATTGTCTATTTTGGACACTCTTACAAAAGTCAAGCTGAAATTTTTGGTTGTTTATGTTTTCGCATTGAAACTAAGTTTTCAGCAATGCTAAAGTCTTTGCCCCGTGGCCACAGTTGGTTCTATAAGTATGCGCACTGCAAAACTGGAACTTTTGTCTTACCATAATAATATTTAAAAGTTGTTGGCCAAAAATGATCTTGGCTTGCAGAAGCCATGAATTAAACGAATTAAATATACATTGTTAAACAGCGAAGAATCGTTCTTAAACACAATCGTTGTACGAAAACAGTTGACTAAATCAAATATATATATTATGCCGATTGTATATATATATACTTCAAGATACTTTCAAAGTTTGACTGTCCACAGATAGCAGTTGTCGCATTTCAACTGCTGACACATGATCGCAAATGCGTGTGTGTGTGTGTGTGTATGTAAAATGTGATTCTATTTAAGAAATATGTACATATGTTGGTTATATATATATATATATATATATATATATGGGTGTGTGTGTATCTATATATAAATGTAGTGGTTGCCTAACATGAAGCTGCCTTTCAAATGTTTTAAAAATTTAGTAAAACTAAAAGGCACAAAAAGCACAAAACTTTACCAAACTTGTTCAGGCGCAACTTACAACACACACACACACACAAGCTCACTTACATAGCAGTGTGCACACACATAGACAGGAACGTGTGTTGCCTCAATTAATTTGTGCCTTACTTTCGCAGTCTTTTTTTCATCATTTAATTTCAGTTTTTTTCTTTTTTTGTTGCGCTCTTTGCTTTGCTTATTATTATTTATTAGGTTTTTTGTGCCGTTTTTTTGCTAGGTTGAACTAAGTAATTATTAAGCTCATTTCTGTGGCATTTAATTATGCATCTCTGCACACACACACACACACGCACACATGGACACATAAGTAAATACGCGCGTGTGTGAATGCCATCCACGTGGCGTATGTGTAATGGCTTTACTTGCGCTGTGGGTATGTAGTGGCTGTTGTTGCTGCTGTCCGCTAGATGGCGTGCACCAATAAATCAGCTCCGAATTGGCAACATGAACTAATGCGGCCCACGAGCTGAGCACCAAAATATACCATTGGGATTGTTCTTTTCCATAATTAAGCATTTATTTGCATGCGCCCGACCTTGAGAACAATCATTTTGCTCAGCTATCTTCGACAGCGTTAACTTAGTTAAATATTAGTTTAAGCATGGCTAATTAGGGGCTCTTCTCAGCTTTCGGGTTAATTAATTTCAACTACAACTAAAGTTAAATTGTGCTTCATTTCGTAGCTAACTTTGCTCATTGTGCAACATCATTTTTGATGCAAACATATTTCGTGTGTAGTTTTTTCCTAGAGAGACTTGTCTCAGGATTAACTATTTACTTGGCAAAGTTGTCCTTGTCGCTGCTGGTGCTGCTACTGGTCCTGCTGCTACTTTCACACTCCTCTCGAGGCAAGTGGGGAGTAATGAATAAAAATGACCGCAACGCAACGTCCATTGCTTGTTTGCACTCTGTACCGCAGGGTTGCAACAAACTTTTTGCATTTGCCACATTATTTATATAGTTTAGTTTTTTCTTTTTCTTGTGGTTTTGCTTTTGCCCATTTTGCTTTGGCGACTTCTGCGCTCGTAAAGTCCTTAAGGATGGTTGGTCTTTGTCTAGGGACACGCAACGCAAGGGCTGCGCCAAAAGTTAATTGCTTAATAGTCGAGACATCGATAAATCAAAGAAATATGCGCGTAAGCATAAAGCAAAGCGGCGACAACAACGCGCACAAAGAATGCCAAAGGCAAATTGTGCGGTGGCACAGATCTCAAGAAGCAGGGGCAACTACACGCTCTGCGACTTGGCGGATGTGTGTGTGTGTGTGTGTGTGTGTGTGTGTATGCACTGTGCTGCTTGGCGGCGTTTGGCTTTCTGTGGCCAAATGCAAACAGACTGATTGATGGCGCCAAGTGATTTATTTATGTTAATGCGAGCAGCAGCAACAGCAAAAACAACAACAATAACAACGGCAGCAGCAGCAGCAGTAGCAGCAGCAGCAGCAGCAGCAGCAGCCACAAACGAAATCTAAGTAGCTACCTGAGACTTGACGCCCATTTGAGCAACGCCCAATCAACCTGCCTCCACCCACTGTTGACCTCTGTAAGCCGTTTCAGCTGCGACATTCGTTGCTGTACGTGATTTGAGGCACTTTTGTTGCTTGGGCCACAGTGATGTCTCGCTAATGCGAATGCTGCTCTTCATACTGAACATGTATGTACATGTCTTGTGCAATCACTTTGCATTCGGATCAGTATGATAACCGAAAATGTTCTCCAAACGAACGTACTGCAAATGATTATGCCAAGTCAAGTTCGGACCGCCAAGCGACTACTGTATTTGTATTTGTGTTTGTATTTGTATAGCGACGACAATTAATCAAGTTGGTGCGTGCGTGGGCGGCGTGACGGGGTGCTCGATAGCAGGCAATGGAGTCAGACGTCGTCGGGGAGCGTCCGATGGCAATCAGCAACTGCTAGCCCCGACACTACAATTGCCCTCTCCACTCTCTCGTCAACAGTGCAGACCATCCAGCAACTCCACTCCGCTCCAGACCACTCCACTCTATTCAGGATTATGAGCAATTCGTAACCCATATCGCAAGCGTTGCCCCAAAACGAACAGCGAATTGATTTCATTTATTTATTTATGCTCCGACTACCAAAAAACTTGTCTAAATACTTGAAACATTCGCTGTGCGCAGTCTTCGTTCAGCGATTCCCAAGCATTCCATCAACCAACTATCGCAAAACAACAGTAAACAGCAAGAAAAGAAATATATAAAAAAGAAGACATAAAAACAAGCAAGAAACAACTCCAGTCGCGAGTGCTGGAAATGAATATACCCTGCAGCCATAAAGTATGCAATATTAAAAGAAATAAATAAAAATACAGAATGTGAGTAAAGTAAAACTTGAATTATCAGAGTTCCATATATATCCACTTCGTAACATATTTTTTCGTTCAGTGTATTGGAGCAAAAGAAAGTGGCAGAGTAACAAAATTTGGCACAGGCGACAAGAAACGCATCAAATGAATTTTAATGCGCGCCTGGGGAACGTTCAATAATTAATCAGACAAATGGACAGAGTGAAGAATGAACTGTTGTTTCTTATACAGATTACTCCGTTTGCATTGTTATGGCTCTCTCGCCCCTCCCTCCCTCCCTATGCCTATCTCTCTTTCTTTGTCTCTTAGTTTTTCTTTTTACTACTTCTTCTGTTAGTTTTGTGAAAGGATACGAATTTTGTATTTGTTCAATTGGAGTTCTAGACTAATTAATTGGCCAGACCAGGTTAAGTTTCGTACATAAAAAGAAGAAGAAACAAAGAGTCATAAAACTAATAATACGAATGTATTGAAGCCACTTTAATGGTAGATAAGGCAAATTCTTAATAAGTTTCCTTTTATAAATACCCAACGCATAACAATCGATCGCTCTCCATACTTGAAGCAATTCAGCTGCTGCCACATAATTGGACAGGTTGCTTCTAGCTGCGTAAGAGAGAAACAGTAAACAAAATATGCAATGAAAATAAATCACTACCCTTAAGTTGTGTGCAATTGTGTACGTATTTCGATTACAGCGTTAAATAGTTTACGTAAGCAACACATTTGTCGCCTGCGCCGTTCCATTACTTTTGCCAGCTCGTTGTGCGTTTTGCCGGCGCCCTTTTGGCTACGCAGTCGAAGCAACAAAAACAAATATCAATAAGAATTTGATTGTACAAATACTATGCTGCTCACACGCCTATATATCGTTGAATGCTTGAATCACAACCATATTTTCGACAAAATAAATGATTGGAAAATAAAAAAAATAAAAAAATGTACATATAAAAAACACATAAAAACCAGATAGTTTCAAAGTGTTTTAAATGGGAAAATGATTTTAATCATCAGTTCTAATCGTGTGAATTGGTCTGTGTTTCATTTTTGCTGTTGAGCTTGCGTCGCGTTATGTTAGTTTTTGGTCCGCAGCTTATGGCACAATACTTTTTCGCGCGTCGCTGTCGCTGTCGCCGCCATTCCTTTGATTTGCCCTGCAAAGATTTTTGCTCTGCTCTGCCGTTTGCCTTTGGCTTTGCCTTTTACGTGACCTTTTGCGTCGCGACGCGCGAACGATGACGTCGCCATCGCCATCGCCGTTTTTGTTGTTGCTGCTGTTTTTTTCTTTTTGTTTATGTTGCTGTTGCTGACGTCCCGCAGCAATAAAATTGATGTCACGTTTTTATGACGACGTTGATGAGTCGTTATCTTTGATTTCGGCACGCAGCCCAGGCCGTCCCGCTCCAGGCTAACATCCCGACAGGCCGTCAAATTGTTTGTGCCCCTGGTCATGTTAAGGTATGCATGTCCTCATGTCGCAGTTGTATGTATGCTTGTACAGGTGCTGGCGCGTCTGCTGTGCTGTGGTCATTTTATTTTGCGCTGCTTCCTTTTTTTGTTTTTAATTTGCGCCGAGTTCAATTTGCGCATTTTGTTTTATCTCAAGCTCATAATTTATCGTCCTTTTTTTCCTTGCCTGGCATTTGTAAATTAATAAAAAAAAGAAGAGAAAAAAGTGCTTAATCGAGTCGAGAGTTATCGACTAGAAACTACCCTATACCCATACCAATCATACATATTCAGAAAATTAAATTTGTCACATTCTTGACAGAGCCGAGGGGAAGCATCCGATATGCAAAATATATTCATATATGCACATGCCATACAAAAATAGTGGCATAACTTTATTTTATTATATCAATCAATCAATTGAGATAAAAGAATTTTCCTATTAAATATTTTGGTGAGTGTGGAAATTAAAATGAAATACCAGCAACAACAAAAATCCGCTCTGACCTTTCGTAGCAGCAACAATAGAGCAATTTCCATCACTTAACACAACATTTTTTATTAGCACAAAAATATGCAATCAAAATGCACTTTACACTTTATTTAAAATACAAAAAATATATATATATATGTATACATATATACATATGAAATAAACATTTTCGGAGCACGCGTCACTCATTTGCAATAACAGAACAAATGTGGGCAGAAGTATGAGTTCATCTGCTCGTTAGTTTCTTCTGGCCAGAATGAGCAGCGAAAAAATGAAGAGCAGCCCAACTTGCAACCCACATTTGAGCAGAAAACACTAGCAAAACAATTACACAGCGATTGTGAGCGATACGCGAATATTCAAGTGGATCAATTTATCGCAATCTGAGTTTGATATTTACACGTCCCAATTTGGTTTTTATATTTTACTTGCCATCGATTTTTATTCTGCTCTCTTCAGTTGGTTTGTGCATTTTAGCTTTTAAAATACGGACGCAACATGGAAAGAATATACTCCCTTCGTCAATCGAGCATTTTACTGAACAGGGAAAGGACTCTGAAAGGACTGGTCGGAGATGCATTCTTCTGTTTAACTGTTACATTTATTTACACAACTTGTTAATACCCATTTCAGCTGGGTGCAGGGTATGAAAAGTTAGTGCCATGCAACCCACGCCGCACTTGTCCTTGTTGCTGTTGTTGTTGTTAGGTGCACACGAGCAATGGCCACCACCTCGTTTTGGATTAGTTTTGTTTATAGAAGCTTAAAGTCGTTTTCTTTATTTTTTGGTTGCTGTTGCTGCTCATATTTTGTTTACGACCAGTGCAGACAACTATAAAATACAGCTGCGCTGGCCCTACCACGACAAGAGCATCTGAACCATATTTCATACTTCCAGTGCGGCTTTTGCTCCCCCACATCTCACAATTGGCTCAGATCTGGTCCAGCTGTCAATAGTCGTAAATGAAAACCATATACTTTGAGCGTTATTTAAATATACTGCTCCTGTTTTAAAATGAAGAGGGAAATGAGCTGCCTAAATTTTTCAAATTTCTTACAATAAATTTGAAGACATATAAATTTCAATAATAACGACATAAAAATGCCTGTAACAACCGTCAAAAGCATATTACACAAAACCATTTTAAATTTGTTCTCTTTCTTAAATCTTAAATCTTAAATCTTAACTCTTAAATCTGTAACAACAATTTAAGTATACACATATAGAGCATTACAACAACAACAAAAATTCTTGTACCACTATTTTAGATTATTCACTAACATTTGGTTTGTGATATGACATATTATTTTAACTTATCTTCCATCAAGCTCCTGTTCGTTATTCAGTTATCATTAGAAAAATCATGAGTTGTAATTTAAATAAACCACGATATACAATAATGCAGTCATGTGTACAGCGCTGCCATTTGAATCGATATATCGCAATATGAATTTCATTTCAGTGCCATTTTGAGTAAACCAGTACCATTTTGAGTTTCACAGCGGGTATGTGGGCTAATAGTGCTCTTTTGCCATCAACCAAATTAGTTGATTTAAATGAAAAAATGATATGCTTTTTGTTAAAATTGCATAAATAACGACCTTTAGCGATTTAAATTGTTATATCGAAATATCGATAGCAGCAATAAAAGAAAAAAACCATCGATATGAACAACAACCGAAACCGCATCCTCTTCAGCTGTATGCGTGCATGTTTGTTTGAATGTGTGTGTGCGTGCGTGTGTATGTGTGCGTGCATGTGTATGTAAGCGCCTCCGTGCAATCTATGAAGTGTTGAATAGCAAATATCAATTGAATATAGAGAAGAAATCAAATGAGCGTCCGACCGCTCGCGTTCGCATCAAGCCGTTGTTGTTTTTAGTGCGATTTCCCGTTGCTGTCGCCGTCGCCGTCGCAGTCTGTGTTGTTGTTCTTGTTCATATTGTTGTTGTTGTTCTTGTTGCCGTTGTTGTTGTTGTTACTGTGTATCTGTTGACGGCAACGCGCAACGGCCAACTGATGAATTTCAATTGTTTTCATTAAACGCAACAGCAAAAAAAAGAAAAATTTATGCGCGCGCCGCACGCCCTAATCGACGCCCCGTCTCCGTCACTGCTACCCGATCCGCCCCAACCGTTAACAGTTGAAGCAGTTGAACATCAGCAACACCCGCAGAAGCAGCAGCACCTGCAAACAACACGCCCCAGTTTCTAGTTCCAGCTGCAGCCCCCCAAATCCAGTGACAAACGATGGCCACCAACAGTTTTGGCAGCATTGCTGGCACTGCAGCCGCAATGACCTCGACCTCAGTGTCTGCCACTGCCTCGGCAGCAGCAGCAGCGGCGGCTGGTGTCAATGCAGATTTGTGGCGCGAATGCGTTGCGTGGCTGGTGCGCTGCAAGGTTATACCCGCTGACCACAAGGCCGCTCTGCCCGACGCCGAGATACGCATACTGGCCATGACATTGCGCGATGGTGTCCTGCTCTGCAATCTGATCATCCATCTGGATGCCAGCAGCTTGGATGCACGCGAATTCAATCGCAAGCCCCAAATGGCCCAGGTGAATAGATATACGTCAGATACATATATATATATATATATATATATATATATACGATATATAAGAGCATTGTTTAATTATTGGTAATTGGTTGCTTTCAGTTTCTGTGCTGCAAGAATATTAAACTGTTTCTGGATGTGTGCCACAATCATTTCAATATACGTGATGCGGATCTGTTTGAGCCAACGATGCTCTACGATTTAACCAACTTCCATCGTGTGCTCATCACGCTCTCCAAGCTGTCGCAGTGCCGCAAGGTGCAGCAAATGCATCCAGAATTGCTGTAAGCTTTCATTTTCTGAGCTGGCAAATATTTAGTGTTAACTTGTCCGTTTGTATTTGCAGCGGCTTCAATTTGCAAGTGTCGCCCAGCGAGCGTTCCCATTCGGATGAGGCCATCTACAAGGATTTGCATTCCACGTAAGTTTGCTGCCGTTGCCTGCTTGCTTTCTTTTTTTTTTGCTTTTGTTATCATTAGTTCGTTTTCTATGCCACAACGTCCACGCCCCAGACCCACCGCTTACCCTGTCTGTGTCCCTCATGACGCCCTGGCACTCTGCCCACCCCGCATTCTAACTCAATCTCTTTGTCGTCTTGCAGCTGATGCAAGTTGAAATGTGTTGGTTTCTTTTTTTTTTTTTTTTTGTATTTCGCATTTCCTGTTTGAGAAGCACTTTATTCCAATCTGCAGTCTGTCCAGTCTTATTATGCGCTCACGTCTCTTCCGAGAACCCGCTTAAGCCCTTGTCTGACCGCTTATCAACAACAACAACAACACAAATAAAAAACCAACAAGAACAACAACATAATATCCATGCCCAAGCTTTATCTAACACTCTCTCTCTCTTTCTCTCTCTCTCTCTCTCTCTCTCTCTCTCTATCTGTCTCCCCCTATTTTTCTCTTTCCGCCTGTCTAAACAACTCCCTCTCTCTATATATATATATATCACTCTCACCTCACTCTCACTATCTCTGCTTTACTCACTCGCTGCCCCAAAAATTTTCACTGAATATCGCAAAACTTCCCCAACCCTCTATGTGTGTGTGCGTGTGTGTGTGTGTTTCGTTTGCTCGCACGCCTGTCCGCACCCCACCATGCCCGCACCGCGCACCACCCACCACAATCCACGGCTAGCAGCAATCAATTCAAGACAACGGGCAGTTTGGATGCAACTGGATCCTCATCGTCGGATTATTACGAGCACACCTCGCACAGCGGCTCGCTCTCCGTCGAGGATGAGAATAGCGACATAACGATCGAGAATGGCAACGAGGACATCGACGACTATATCGAGGATTCACTGTCGAACATGTGCGATTCAACAATTGATCCGGATGCCATCAACGTTGATCTTGATCTTGTGCATCGATCCGTCCAGGGACAGTTGCGCGCTCTCTCCTTCGATCTAACGCTCAGCGTGGCCAGCAGCAGCAGTACAGCCGACTGTGTCACGCCCACACCCCAAATGGACTCGCCCAGGGCCAGCACCTCAGCAGCAGCAGCGGCAGCAGCAACGGCATCCTCTGAAGCATCATCATTGGCGGGCACAAATTATAGCTTTGATGGGCGACATTATCCGTCCAGCAGCTCATCATCGTCGTCGCTGCTGTTCCTGAACGAGAGCCAGCGTTTGCAGCGTGCTGCTGCTGCCGTCTACAATTATCGTTCATCGCTGCTAATGTCCACGGAGCCGGCGCATGGAAGTGAGCACGAGTACGCCTACATCAATGACATCTACAGCGAGGATGACGAGAAGGTCTACGAGGATCTGTGCTACGTTACGTTCCAGTCAAAGGTCAAACCAGAGGTGTGCTGCCATATACTCCCTACTCTCTCTCTCTCTCTCTCTCTTTCTCTCTCTCTCTCTCACTCTCTCTGTCTCTCTTTTCATACATACTAGTACTTGGTTCTAAAACTCTGTATTCCACCAACCAACCAATCAATCAATCAATCAATCAATTAATCAATTAACCACCCATACCCACCTGTACCTGTACCTGTACCACGACCGCTTGCTTGTTACTTGCAACATGCAACTTGCTACTTGCAATTTGCAAATTGCGAACCACCTTGACTCTACTCGTATATGTATGTATGTATGCACACTGGCTATATCTGCTTCACAGCTTCACAGTTCAATATCACACTATGGCAATGCTAACGCACCCACTCCAATCACATACATATATACATATATGTACAGTGGCTCGAAGCTTATTTGGAGCAGTGTCAAAGAAAAGAAGTAATTGCCTGCCATAATCCTACCTAGCGGGTGGGGAAACCCCAGTGTATTGGGGTCATATATTAATTTTGGTGGTTAATATATATACCTACCATCGGTCTTTGGAATTTTTGAAAAATATTGAATGGTTACTTTATGGCAGGCAATTCCTGTTTTTCTTTGGCACTGCTCCAAATAAGCTTCGAGCCACTGTATATTCACACATACATACATACGTACATACCATCTCGCAAATCACAACCAAATCGACATTACTCAGTTATTAAAATCGTTAATTTCACATTCACAACTTGAAAACTGTTTATTGATTTTTATTTTGATTTTTTGGGGATGTTTTCTGTATATATTTTTGAACGTTTGAAATTTATAGAAATTCTAAAATGATATATATTCAAATGGGCAAGCATATAAAATAATTTTGAGTTCTTTTTTTGTTAGATTTAGTTTCGATTTCAAAAACTTTAAAATTTCAACTGAGCAACTGAAACCTACTACATTGCGAGCGACCACTGTACCATTCCCCATATATACCGCATATCATTTACCATATATATGCCAGCATTCACAAGATCCACCTGCACTGCTACTATATGTCGGTTTATGTTTTGGCCTTCTTCATCTTGGTTTCCATTTGCTTTTGCTTGCTCTCCATGTTTCTTTTACTCATTATCTCTTTTTCTCACTCTACCTCTTACTCGGAACGGGGACCCCATTAGCACCCCAAACGCTTCAAGCCGAATTGGCAACGTATTCCTCTTCATTATTCGAATTTATGCGAATTCCGTTAGTTTTGCTGGCCACGAATTAAGTGAGTCATCAGCGATGCAGGCGGATACAACCCAAAATCTATATCGATCCAAAATTCTGTTTTATTTTTATTTTATTTTTACCAGCTTCAGATAACAGCTAACCAAATGGGTATCTCCCATGCACCCCCTTAATATACCTTGTATCTGCCCAACTTGCATAACTGATTTCGGTTTCAACGCCAGTTCCAAATTTGTCTCTTGTTTTGAGTTGAGCTCTCAAATTTTCGAAATCTATTATTTTTTGACATATAATCTCTATTCCAAGCAAACACTTTTCCAACTCTTCCAGTAGTTTTTCAACCTTTATTATTTTGAGATCATCATTTATTAGGCACAGTGTGTATTCACTTTTCAACCATATACATAGCTATAGCATATATGATCCTAACTCAACTAATTGTGGAAACTTGTACACATCCTTAAATATCCCAAGTCCATTTCAAACATAATACATGGCAACTCTTAGAACGATCAAATACAAGTAGTTTATTGAGTAGCTCGAGCATATAACATATATGTATATATATATATATATATATCAATTATATATATCAGTGTGATAGCTAAAACATGCAATGACAAACTGCAATCGCAAAAGTCTTTTCATTTTTGCCACATCTTCAGTTTTTCAACAACCCAAATAGTTTAACAGTTAATGCAATTTTAGTTTTATTTTCTGCTGCGGCTCCCGTTATTTACATATATATTTCGTAAATGTGTCCGTGTATGTGTGTGTGTGTGTGTCTTTTTTATATAATTATATTTGTAATTTGATTTCCTTTAACAATAAGCGAGTATCTACAATAATTCCTTGTGACCTCGAGGAGATCGTACTTTGAACTATCTAGCGCTGAGCGTTTCGTGCTTTTCAAGTCTTTTCTTTAAATACAGTTCAATTTTGTAACCTGCCGTGCCCGCCTCCCCTTCTCTCCGTCTCCGCCTCCGTCTTCAGTTCCCTCCGGGTGTATCCTCTCTTTTAGGCTGAGGAACTTGCCAAACGATTCGTGTTTTGCTTTATCCATTTTAGGCTTGGGTATATATAGTGTTCTGTGTGTGTGTATGCGTAAGTTTTTACTATGTACATATTTAAACATATAGATACATATATACGTATATATGTATATAGTTTTTATATACGTATATATATATACATAGTTTTTATATATATATGGGATCGTGATAGGCGCAGAGATATACATATGATTGATTCTTAGTGAGAGGAACATGATCTGTTTAGCATCTTAAGCTTGCATCAAAATCATTTGTTGCCAACTTATTGCTGGCCATCGCTGTTATCATTGTCGTTTTCATCATCCTCGGAGTCGTCATCGCGCTCGTCACAGCTGCTCGTGCAGTTGTAGTCGCCGTTGTTATTGATATTCATTAGCAGCGGCGTCACATTCATGCCAGGCACGAAATGCTCCAAAAACTGTACGGCCACCTTGCAAAGATTGTCCACACGCAACTCCATGCGATGCTCGTAGCGGCGTCGATGTCTATAATATTTTGCCCGTTCGCTCGTTGCCTTGCGCTTTCTATTCATCGACCTGGGGTTTGCCTGATCAGCTGTTGCCCATTGTGTAAATGACCCAGATGCAGCATTAAAGTCTGCTGGTATCGGTTCCGCTGTGCTGCCCTCACTCATATCTGAGACGGATTTTGATGGCAATGGTGATCCCATGGTGGAATCTACCTCCGACAAGTCAGATTCCTCAACGGCCACCGGATCAGAGGGCTGGGAGCTCTCCTCCGACTCAGACTCGCTAAACATCGTTGATTTTATGCTCTCGCCGGCCAACGTATTGAATTCATTGTGCGGTTGCGATACTATAATATCGCCGCATGTCTTTTCCAAGTCCGGCGACTCCTGCTGCGCCTCATCCGGCACATCGAGTGAGTCCACCTCCTCCTTAATGACCACGGCAGGTTCACTCAACTCGGACTTAACAGCTCCAATCGATGCACAAAAGCTGTGGTCATTGACAACGCCCAGCATGGCCAAATTGTTGTTTCCGTTGCAATTGATGTCGTTGTCGGAGTGTTCGAGTAGCACGTTGGGCTCCTTGAGCGCATACGAGTGCAGATCGGTGGTCTTCTGATTCATGTAGGCGTGTATCTCGCCAAAGAATTCCCACTCCTCGTTGAGCCCATCGATGTACTGTTTGCTCAGCGGCGTCACCTGTATATTGGATTTTTGGACGCGGTAGCGTTGCACCATATTCAGCCACTGTTTGCGCAGCGCACGTGCACTATAATCGCCTATTTTGGCGATGTCCTTGAATTTTCTGCAAGAGCAACGAACAACAACAAGAATAACAAAGGAAACGTATGTTCTATGCATTGCAACATGTGATACTCACTTCCATGGCTCTACTTGCTTTGATGAATATTTGGAAAATAAATCTTCGGCTTCGATGCGCTTGGTCACAAGTAGACGCTTCTCTTCCACGGACCCTGCAATTGTTATTTTTACGTTTAGCCAGTTGATGCAAATGCATTTTTATTACTTACAATTCTTGGAGCCACTTTTTGCATATGTGTGATGATCCATTGCGAAGTTAGCGCTTCAAAATGCTTTCAACGCACGTGCACAATAAAATAAACGAACAAAAAAAAAGTCGAAATTTGATGCTTGGCTGCTGTTGCTGTCGCCTGCCCTGGTTATTTTCGTTGTGTGCTAAGTTAACTTGACACTGTTAATCGAGCTGCTGTTGTGCTCAAGCGATGAGGCACGTTGTGTTGTATCGACTTATCGATATTTATTTCGCTGTTTAAACGATATATTTGATTTATTGTAGACCAGTAAGCGCTAAATGATTTTAATTTGAATTTAGAAATATGTTTTTTTTTTTTGCTTACTATTTTGCATCCGTTATGAGTTTTATTTTTCGTTTATGATTTATTTGTTTTATTTTATTTTTTTGTGTTTCATATAGTACCACCGACAATATTGCATGCAATGGAACCGCTTATGATCACATCAACACAAAGGAAGAGGAGGTCTATCAAGATTTGTGTGCGCTGCACAGAACGAGTAGAGGCCAGGTAGTAATTTGGTTCAATTTTCCACATTATCATAATAGCCTGCCAAACATTGTTAAGTGTTTTGCTTTGTTGCATGACTCTTGTGACTAGGCTGTTGCCTAATCTCTGCTCAAATTGACTAACGGTTGACCATCTTTTCCCTACCCGTTCTCTTAGACCACATCGGCAACCAGCTTTGAGCAGCGCGATTATGTCATACGCGAGCTCATCGACACCGAGTCCAACTATCTGGATGTGCTCAATGCGTTGAAGGCCAAATTTATGCTGCCACTCGAACGTCATCTCCCTCAGGACGAACTGCGTCTCATCTTTCCGCGCATTCGGGTAAGCATTCGATGCTTTCATACCGTATATATAACTACAATTTATATGATTTATCTTATGCTAGGAACTGGCTGACATTCACACCAAGTTTCTGGAGAAGCTGCACGAATCGGTGGTGCCAAACACAAAGCATAAAATGGGACAGGTATTCCTTGATTTCCGCGAACCCTTTCTCATCTATGGCGAGTATTGCTCCTGCCTGCTGAACGCCATCGATTATCTGGCCGATGTGTGCAAGAAGAACCAAATAATTGATCAGCTGGTACAGAAATGCGAACGTGAATACAATGTGGGCAAGCTGCAGCTGCGGGATATCCTGTCGGTGCCGATGCAGCGCATACTTAAATACCACCTGCTGCTGGACAAGCTGGTGAAGGAGACGTCGCAATTGCACGAGGACTATCGTTCGCTGGAGCGTGCCAAAGATGCCATGATCGATGTGTCGCAATACATTAACGAGGTTAAGCGCGATTCCGATCATCTGGTCATCATACAAAAGGTCAAGGACAGCATATTTGATTTAAATCTACCGCAAAATGGCAACGATCTACTGCAGTATGGTCGCCTATTGCTCGACGGCGATCTGCACATTAAGGCGCACGAGGATCAGAAGACAAAAATGCGTTACGCCTTTGTCTTTGACAAGATTCTCATACTGGTCAAGGCGCTGCACATTAAAACCGGCGACATGCAGTACACATATCGCGACTCGCACAACCTCGCCGACTATCGCGTCGAGCAGAGTCATTCGCGTCGCACCCTTGGACGCGATACGCGCTTCAAATATCAGCTGCTACTCGCACGCAAATCGGCCAAGACTGCCTTCACCCTATACCTGAAGTCAGAGCATGAGCGGGACAAGTGGCGCAAGGCACTGACCGAAGCCATGTAAGCAAATATTAGGATATGATAACTGATAAAAAGCAGTAGCAGCAGTAGTACAAATATATCTTACCAAAACTTTATGTTTAAAACAAATATCACAAGTCTCAAGCTAATGCGTGTAGATTTTGGCAACCACTTTTAACTTAACTATTTTTTCTGTTGCAGGGAAAGCCTGGATCCGCCTGGTTGTCGCAATACGGATCATAAAATGGAAATCTACACATTTGATGCGCCCACAACGTGCCGGCATTGCTCGAAGTTTCTTAAGGGTCGC
Organism: Drosophila imparisetae; assembly: GCA_035042265.1. Classification (NCBI taxonomy): domain Eukaryota; kingdom Metazoa; phylum Arthropoda; class Insecta; order Diptera; family Drosophilidae; genus Drosophila; species Drosophila imparisetae. Next base: position 2,307,597 of record JAWNLP010000147.1, read on the forward strand.
ATCCATCAGGGCTATCGGTGCAAGGTGTGCCAGATAAGTGTGCATCGGGGCTGCATCTCATCGACGGGGCGCTGCAAACAGAATCCGGTTAGCATACCGCCGCCCGTCTGCGATCGCCAGTTGTCCGAGTTTAATTGGTTCGTAGGCAACATGGATCGCGAGACGGCCGCCAATCGATTGGAAAATCGACGCATTGGCACCTATCTGCTCCGTGTGCGTCCGCAGGGTGCCTCCTCGCCGCATGAGACGATGTATGCGCTCAGTTTGAAGTGAGTGCAAATCAGCTCAACTCAAATGCCCCATTTTATCGGTCTCTCTCTCTCTCTCTCATTGTTTTGTAGAACCGATGATCATGTCATTAAGCATATGAAAATCAATCAGGAAAACGATGGCGAGTCCATGCTGTATTGTTTATCCTCCCGTCGCCATTTCAAGACCATCGTCGAGCTGGTTTCCTATTATGAGCGCAACGATCTGGGTGAAAACTTTGCCGGGTAAGTGGGCCCTTCGCCAGTAGTTTGATTAAACAACTCGAATTAACATTGTTTCTTCCCTGTGGTATCAGGCTGAATCAGTCATTGCAATGGCCCTATCGCGAGGTCATCGCCACCGCCCTTTACGACTTTGATCCGAAGGCGGGCAGCAATCAGCTGCAGCTGCGCACCGATTGCCAGGTACTCGTAATTGGCAAGGACGGCGACAGCAAAGGCTGGTGGCGTGGTAAAATTGGTGATACGGTGAGCCCAAAAGCAATTCCATATACTATTACTACTATAATATAATACAGCTAATCTGAATGGGCTATTACGAAGTTGTCCAAATGTTTGACACTTCGTAGAAGAAGGCATTTCTAGCACCATTAAGTATATAATCTGGATTATCTATTTGTCTGTCCAAAGTTTCTTAATTGTTTTTCGTGTCAACTGATTGAATTGAACTCTGTCCATAGGTTGGCTATTTTCCAAAGGAGTACGTGCAGGAGCATCCAGCTACTAGCGATGAGCTTTGATATTACAACTATGAGGTTTACTTTGCATCAAACGCGAGCACACCGACAACGGCCATTGCTGAAATGCCTGCTGTTGTGGCAGCAACAAATGAGGAGGAACCTATGCACAACTACAGCTACAGCTACAGCAGCAGCAGCAACAAGAATACCAGGACCTGCAGTTAGGACAACAATTACAGCAACAATAAGATGATGATGATGGTGGCGACAATGACGAGGAAGCGATATTTGTTGCACTTAGTTCAAATATACAAAACAATTATATTTAATTAAATATTTTTTTTCCTATATATATGCATATATTTATATATATATATATACATATATATATATATATATATATATATATTATTATTATTATTTTTTAAGCATTTGACTTAGCGTTTCGCGCATCGTTAGTGCCAACAACAGAACAATTATGAAATGCATCCCGAAATGTTCTATAAATTTTACAAGTTTTTTTTAACTAATTGTATTTTGCAATATATATATATATATATATATATATGAATACATATATATAACGTATAACTGTATTGGCCTGTTCCAAACGGTTTCCTTTAATTAAGTTTAATGTGTCCCAAAAAATTTTTTGTTGTAAATTCCGCTGCGTGTTTTGATCGAGTGAAACGCGAAATGTAACAAAACAAACAAATCGATGAAAATAAGAATAAAAGAATGATAGAAAAACAAAAGTTATACATAAACAAATGCGCTGTGCGGCATTTCATACAAGAAGCTTTAAACTTTATATACATATACAAAAGCGCACATATACTACTATATAACGCATATATATATCTACATATATTTATACACACTTACACATGTAATGAATGAACGTTTTATGTTATACGTATATTGTATTTAATTGATGTGTATGTATAGTTCGAAATTCGGATCATCGCATATGTTAACAGGTCGAAAGCAAAGTGGCAACAAAGTGTGCGACAACAACAGAAAGCTTTAGAAAATGACGATATAACGATAAATCAACAAACAAAGAAACAATTAAACATATAATTATGTACATGCTTACCTTATGTATATGCATGCGCAGACAACAACACACATATTTTAAAATAGCATATAGTGTACCTAGAGCCAACGAATATATAGCAGAGAGTGAATGAATATTTTCGAAATGAGCATATATATATAACATATACATATACATATGCATATGCATACATACTTATGATATATTAAGAACAATATACATTATTTTCACCACCACCTTCTGACACAACAATAAGCAAATATTTACGTTCCCAACTTTTTGCACAGTGCACCACCTTAAGCAATATTAACAAAAAACTACATAAAAAAAGAAAAAGTATGATAAAAAACAACAACAACAACGACATCAACTGCCAACCAGCAGGACTTAAAATGCATAAGAATTGTTGGTTTCTCACTTTAGTAAAAGTATATTTGTTGTGAATGTGAATGTGTTTGTGTGTGTGTATGGTTTCAAATTTCCACGTGATTAACTTAACTTCTACATCTTGGTAACACCATAAACTTATTTTGTGCACAACTATTTTATTGTTAGCAAACAATTCCAATCTTTGCATTTACATACTGTTAACAGGTGTGCCAACTTTCTAGCCTTAGCTCTCTCTCTCTCTCTCTCTCTCTCTCTCTCTCTCTCTCTCTCTCTCTCTCTCTCTCTCTCTCTCTCTCTCTCTCGCATCTTTATCTATCTCATTCGAAACGATATATGTATATGAATGTTAATGTCCTGAATAAAATGTGGCAGCTGAAATAAGTTAAGGAATAATCATGTCTAATAATGTCTACGCCCCATTGTTTCGGGCTGCTTAAGTAATGTTTAAATTTAAATTTGTCGCTTCCAATTCAATGCCAATGTAACAAATGTATTAAATGTTAATAATTTTGTTTAATTACGAGTAAACGCAAAAAGCACACGCACAAAAAAAAACCCGCTAATAAAGGACTTTGTATGTTTTGTTGTTCAAATGTATACCCTGTTTTTTCATTTCATTTTACAGAGTATTAAACAAGGACATTGTATTCAGTAAAATAATGGGAAGCCCCAACTCGTCCACAGAAATCTGCAAGTACGATGTCCTGACCAAACCAAAATGATTGACACAAGATTTGGTAGGATCGGCGAGGATATGACCGAGCTGACAGACATTTTCCGTGTACTTAACTCAAATCGTTGGGCCAATTACTGTCTGTGGTCCGTGAAATCTTTCGATTTTGGTCATTATTTCTGTGGCTTTTCTCGAGTCCGGATTTGGTCCAAGCGCACATGCGCAGCGCTGCCCAAAAGCTTTGTTTGCAAGGTAAATAAAACTCGTTGCACATTGCAGTTTGGGTGGGTGTATTGGCTAAGCGATGGCGAGAACCTGGTTTCATTTTTGGCTCACCTGTTGGCTCTGAGCGAGCACTTGCTAAAAGAAAATCAAGTCCGAAGAGCGGCAGCGGCCGCAACGAGCGAGCTGGCAATGAGCGATGAGCGATGAGCGTCGCAAAAGCGTTTAGAAAGTTCGTAGCTGTTGCTGATGGTTGGACAAAGGGGTGTGGGGCAGTGAGGGGGGTACTGACTGAGTATCGGGCTGAGTATCTGACTGGGGCAGTCGTTGTTTAGTAAGCGGCGCAGAGTCAACAAGTTCGGTTCGGAGCGTTTGAGGGCAAAACCCGCGCTCGGCTAATTGCTTATCGCGCTTATTTTTGCTTCATTTTTTTCTGTAGTTTGCTTTTAGTATTTGCCAACGATCGGCGAGTGTTTTTCTTGTTGTGTTTTTTTTTGTATTTGTTTTTTTTATCGTTTAAAACAACTGCAGAAACTGCCACTGGAAACGGGTAACTGCAACAGCAACTGCAACAGCAACTGCCAAATGTAAATAAATTACTTTAGCCAGCAAGGTTGTGGCCCATCAGTATGTATGTAACTGTTGTTGCTTCAAGTGCGGCCTAAATGTATCTCAAACCAAACCAGTCGCCGTAAAACAATTGCATCTGTGGCCAAGTGTCGTGTGTACTGTGTGTTTGTCCGCCTTGTGCTGTCTCCTCCTGTATGCCCTAACATAAAGCATAATAATCGTTGTGCACAGTTTCGGCTGAGTGCTTGCAAAAACACAAACAATAAAAAAAATAAATATATATATTAATATATATACATTTGTACATAGATACATACATAGATACAAATGTATCTCGAGCGCTTTTTTCAGTGTGTGTTTTTCAATTTCTGTTGTACATTTTGGCGCTCATTTCCATGCGTTACGCTTAACTGCAATCTGTGAGACTGTGTGTGTGTGTGTGTGTGTGTGTTTGTGTGTCCAGTTTAGCTTAGCTTACAAAATGCTTGGATGAAAGCCGATGCCGCCGTAACAGCACAAAGCGAAAAAGTGATCGAAAACTGCTAAAAAACAAAAACTATAAAAAAAATATACCGAGAAATTGCAAACGAAATTGAAAGTAAACGCGGCGAAGACGGCAACATTAATGCATAAAATAACAGCAAACATACATCTACATATGCATATGTACATATATATATATATATATATTCTCCAACAGCTCCATTTATACCAAGCAAACACTGAACTGCTAACAATACATAGTGTGCCGTCATTAGTATTGGGAGGCACTGGCCGCCCAAATGTCCACGCGAAATATGTCACAATTCCGGGATAATTCATGGGTGAGTCTCAGCTCTAAATGATTGACGACGCATGCTAGCTTAATCAAACCAACAATCCAACTGATGACTAACTGACCAACTAACTAACCAACTAACTAACCAACTAACTAACCAACTAACTAACCAACTAACTAGCTAACTGCACTTACTCCAAATACTTGCAAATAAGTTATGCATGCAACCAACAATTAACCCTACTTTGCACAATTGATGACAGTTTGGGCGTGCAACGACATCTTTAACTGCTCCTCTCGCTCTCTCTCTCTCTCTGTCTCTCTCTCTCTCCCCGCCCCTCCCTTTGAGCAGATGCGCAAGTTAATTAGTACAAATCGTTAATTAACCTGTCTTGCCATCTATGACGCGATTGGCCAATTGGCCCCCACGCATCTGCATCTGACCTGCTTTGCGGATCGTCGCACGTTCCCCAAACAACAACAACAACAACAACAACAGCAACAACAACAACAATGCAACGAACAACAAACATTCAACTGATCGAAAATTGCGATAGATGCTGCTCTATGATTTATGATCCACAGCTCTGGTCGACTTTTCATTTTTTGTGTCTTTGTTTTTTTTTTGTGCGTGCCTTTAGTATTTCCATTCGCATTTGAAATTGCCGTTACGCGCACAGTGGCACGAAAGTGAAAGAACATCCACACACACACACACAAAGTGTCAAATGGTATTCTATGCAACTAATTTTGTGCTTGAATGAAATCGAAAGAGATTTTCAATACTCAAATTCAAATGCTAATCAATTTTGATTGCTCGCTGATTAATGCACAGCGAGAAATTTGTAGCTTGAGGTCACTGCATACATTAGTAATCGTAGAAATGAACAAACTTTATTTGAATACCCTAGCAGAGGGTATTATAATTTGATCATGTCCTTCTGCCCATCTCTTTCTAGGCAAACTAATGCCCCAGTTTGGAAACTGTCTGCACATAACTTGACATCCATATTTTTGGTGCAGGCAAAGACAACCGGATATAGTTACTATATCATCTAGCTGATATACGAACAATTGCTGCAAATATGAGTTCTGGCATAAGAAACTTTTTTGCATAACAAGATATCCAAACTTCTCCCAAATACGTTATACAATACAATATCCGTTTTCATAGGAATAATCGGTCGAAAGCTGAACAACTTTTGTGTATAATTAGATATCCCAATCAAATCATCGATATCGATATGCTAAAAATGACAAACGGTCGATTATGATCCCGGTGTATGCAGGTTGTGCGGATACGAGGAGGAATCCTCGACGCATCGCCTTAACCTGGAAAAGATGCAGCATCCCAGGGCAGCATATCATGAGGCCCAAGGACATAGAAACCCTTAATCCAACAAAGATCCTGGCATTCGTGCAGGAGTTGGGATTGATGGAAGAGCTGTAGGCTCAGTAAGGGGGCACAATAGACCTTATAGGTCGCAGTGCTAACTTTTTCGCCAATCATAATAATAATAATGATCCCGATCTATAAGGGTATACAATGTTTAGCAATATATATATAGTCGTTCTTTCCGGATTTGCTTTTGTTTTGAAATCGATCTTAAGTGCTGTGAGCTTAATTTTGAATAAAATGCAGCAAGTCAACTTTTTAAAGGTTATTATTATATAGATACGAGTAAATCAAGAATGACTACGGCTATATGTATGATACATATACATCTATATATATATACATATATCCAATTCTGATCGAGCTGAGTCATTTGTGCCAAATCAAACTCAGCGTGCGATTTGCTTGAAAGTTGCTAGATAATCGCATACGATTGGTAAAACGTTTGTTCAACAGTTCAATTATGTATGTGTGTGGCATGTGGCATGTGGCTTTTGTAAGCAATCAGCGCGATAAGATCTAGTTTATGTGCTGCATTCTTTCGCGTCGCTCGTCTGTCATTAACGTTGCGTTCCAAGCTCACGTATTTTTTCCTCTGCTTTTTAACCTTTTTTTTATTTGTTTTTTTTACCCATTGTCCACTGTGCCGCGTTGCGCCACTTTCTTTCCAAGTTTAGCAACAGGCAAAAAGAGGCAACAATGGGCCCACTTTCGTCTAGCTTCAAATGTTCTGCACACACATCCACACACACACACACACACACACACACACTTGTACACAAGTATTATACTCGCAATAAAGATCAAATTGCTATCTATGGGTATCCCACCCTACCCCCTTCCCCCGCCCCTTTCTAACCCATTCGCTAATCATATTATGGCTTTGGCATTTGTGATAAGCAGCACTCCTCTGACGCCCCCATGCGACTGCCGGTTAATTTCGTTAGCCGCCAGACAGACAGACAGACAGGCAGACGCATTGATTGCGCAAATGTCGTGACTGAGTTGTTGGTGGGCGCATCTTTGGTGCAGGTGCAGCTGCAGCTGCATTGCGTCCATTTGCTTCCTAGAGTCAACTTCAAGTTCAATTACGGCAAATTGTCATCAGCTTAGCCAAGCCATTGGCCACTAGCCAGCCATTGGCCAGCGGCGGGGCTATCGGCCCGGGGGCAGGCCGGGCCATGGCCAAGACAGGCAATAGTCAGAGCCAGAGCCAGAGGCAGAGCCATAGACGGGCAGCTGCTGCAACTTTCACTATGAGCATGGAACTTGGGTACGTGATCTTGGCGTATGCGTTTTTTTCCTGCCACTTGCAGCAACAGCATCACGAGTGCCAATGACGATGACGATGACGATGTCGATGTCGATGGCGATGGCGATGGCGATGGCGATGGCGATGGCGACGGCGACGGCGATGCCGATGACTTGATGATGCCTCCTCCAGCACATTTTGTCATAATTTTCAATGTGGGAAAATTTGTGGTTGTGTGTGGATACGAGTATCTGAAAACGTTTTGTGTGTGGCAGCCTCATCAACTGGTTTGCTGGGCGGGTTTCCATTTTCTGTTTTTTGTTTTTTGTTTTTTGTTTTTTGTTTTTATTATTATTATTATAATTTTTTGTTGTTGTTGTTGCTTTTTTTTTGTATATTTGGGCAGGCGTATTGCAAAATCGTTTCCACATTGTTGCTAGCTAACTAAGACAAACAACAACAACAACAACAGCAACAACAACAACAACAACAGCAACAACAACAACAACATGTGTAAACAACCACGACAATGAACTTTTAATTACGCGACTTGTTTCGTAAAGAAAAGGAAAAGATATTTAAATTACCCATTAAAAAAGAGCTTGTTGGTAAACAAACCAACAACAAAAACAAAAAAAAAACAAAAACACAACAAAAAAAAAGAGCGTGCAACAAAGAGAGTGCGGAAAACTTTGGCCACCGGATGTGCAAATGCCGATCCCACTGCCACTGCCATATGATATTTGGGGAAAGGAAGAGGAGTATCCGAAGTACTCAACGCTACCCATCCACTGATGGATATGCAATTTGACTGCCTCAAAATTGTTGCATTCCGCATGTGATTAGATAAAAAAAAAAATAAATGTGGCAAGCCAAATCGATGACTGAATTGCTGTTGCCAACTAACTAGCTGACTGTAAGTGGCCCCAAATGGAGAAATACTCGCCGTAAATTGCCAATTTTCTGTTTTGATTTCGGCGAAAATTCGAAATCAAAAATCGAATATCGAAAATGGCTTTCAGCGAGTGAATCGTAAATGCGTTCGTTGCTGCTTCCGGCATTTTTCCCTCCAATCACGAGTGGATTTTTGTCAAATGAAGAAAGTAAAATTGCCCAAAATCATTCATTTTAAGCTAATGGGCCCAAAGCGTTAACTGGATGGTTTTCGAAAGACTTAGAACTTTGCTTCTATAGATATTACTCGATATAGATAGGAAGGTTATTATTATTATTATGATTGGGGAAAAAGTTAGCACTGCGACCCCTTACTGAGCCTACAGCTCTTCCATCAATCCCAACTCCTGCACGAATGCCAGGATCTTTGTTGGGTTGAGGGTTTCTATGACCTTGGGCCTCATGATATGCTGCCCTGGGATGCTGCATCTTTTCCTGGTTAAGGCGACGCATTCTGCTAGGATGTGCGTTGAGGATTCTTCTCTTATCCGCAAAACCTGTCAATAGACCTGTGAGTATTCTGAGTCTATTCTTCCCCATGGATATCATTTGCTGAAATCGCTTTTGATTATAGCCAACTTGGAGACTTCTGGCTTGTCGGAGACATAGGAAGGTTAAAGACGGATAAAGAAAAAGAAGAACAAAGTGTTTCAGAAATATATTTCGTAATAATAGAAAATAATTTGTGAAAATATAAATGAAAACCCATAAAAAAAAAGTCTTTGTGAAATTCTCGACAGATATGTTTGAGGTTTACTTAGGAAAGACACAAAGATCCATTTTAGATATATACTTTCTGCATAATTATTTGGCTCTGTCAGTATCTGATTTCGTTGCCTCATAGCTACACATACATATACAGTTACATATGTACTACTTTAGTTGGCACTTAACTGTGGAGTTGCAAGCTGGAAGCTGGCAGCGCAAAGAAATTTTGCGACAATTAAGCAGTGAAAGTGCCAAAGTGGATCGTTGTTGTTGTTGTTGTTGTTGTTGTTGTTGTTGTTGTTTGATTACTATTTTTTTTGTCATGTCAGATTAAACAGCAAAAAGTAAAAAACGTTAACTGCAAAATGCGTCCAACACACAAAAGATGATGTGTTTGATGGGAGGAGGTGGGTTGTTGTGGCAACAACAATAAACCGAATGACAAACAACAGAAATTGTACGATAAACTGTGCGCACTCAACAACAACAACAACAGCAACAACAACTATAATTTTTTATTATATTTATACATATATATTTGCTTAAGGTTTTACGACAGAGTACGGGGAGTGCGGGGCGCATGAGCGCGGTTTTTTATCTCTTAACAAGGCAAGCAATAATAGAAATGAAGGAAAAAAAATATTAAAAAACTTTTGAATAAAAAAAAAAACAGAAAAATAATTACAGCCAAGATATGGCTGAGAGTTAAGTTAAATGGAAAGCTACTGTGGAAATCTGGCTGAAAAGAATCCAGTTATGGGTGGCCCATAAAATGCACTCAACAACGTTTTGCTTCGACCTTGAAACGGGGGCAACAGGCACACCAAGCAATAACAACAACACCAACAACACCAACAACAACAGCAGACAACAGAAATAGAAACAGACCACAGACCGAAAACCAATGACCAATGAGAGTTAAAGCCAAGTCACGTTCAATGCTACGATCAGGTCTGAATGGCCCATATACGCGTTCCACTGAGCAACAACAGCAGCAGCAACAGCAGCAACAGCAGCAGCAACTACAACAGCAACAGCAGCTTAGAGCTCCAACTCGAGTCTTGAGACACCGTGGCAACTAAAATGTTAATTGGTTTTCAAGACAGACACCAAAAATTGAAATTGAAATTGTAACAAAAACGTGCCCAGACTTAGACTTTGAACTAGGCGGCTGACCTCGTTACATGCAACATCAATAACAACAACAACAACAACAACAACAGCAACAGCAACAGATTCTTAACAATTACAATTATTAGAAATTTCTTACTAGAAATAGATCATTCCACCCGCATGAGTTGGCTTTTATTTGTATACTCTTGCTGAAGGTATTATAATTTTGACTTCAAGTGTGTAAAGTATTTTATAGACAAGTCTACGGCCCCATCAGCAATGCTGACATATGCAGATATATGTCCGATTAGATCAGAAAATCATACAGCAGAAGTCATACACAAAAATGATCTAACTAAATAGTCTTAGCAGTCCTCGTAGCAGATCAGGCAGCAGCAGTGCTGTTTGCTATTGCAACTGCTATTGCTGTAGCAAAAGAGCAATTATTTCACTTTGTTGGCTCTGCTCTAGCTCTGTTCAACTACGTAGCACTACAAACAGAGCAGATTAAACTTCGGCTTGCCCAAGATAACTTTTGTTTTACAAATTTAAAATGCAGCTTTAAGATCTAGAAAGGGTATTTCCAGAGACTGGAAATGTGTCATGCCGAATTCAATGAAATTCGCCACAATGCCGATGAGTCGATTGGAGAAGCGTTCGAGTTCTATTCAATAAGAAGCCGCTTTGTTCGGCCCACACTCATACTCATTTCGGGTTATTTGTATTTATTTTGCGTCGTTCGCCTTTTAACTGAATGGCTTTAATTGTTGCTCACGGCTGATAAACAATTGCTAAAATGGTAAACATAAAATTAGCGAAATGCTTTTTAACTCATTTGTCATACGCGCAGCAACATTTGCGGGTACATCAGCAGTTATTGCCAAGCTAAAAATTCTATTGATGCCCGCAGGGGGCGTGGCATGCAGTTAGTCACTGGTATAGCCGTCACTGACCTACATCGCTTAACAATTGTTAATAATTGTCCAACAAGTAAGTGTCGACAATAGTATACAACATGCGATGATACAAGTTTACAACCATAGTATTAGTAGAGACCCCATATATAATCAAAGTCATATCCATTTCCAAAATATCCGCCCAGGAAACAATCAAATTTATAACCAAAATCAACGGATATATATAAATTGCATTTAGTTTTCTTTATCTTTTGCACAGGGCGTTCAAATTGTTGTGTCCAATTGTGGAACGAAGATATGACTCAATATGTTAATTTTCCATTTAAGATTAAAGATTAAAGTTTATTTTGATACCCAGAACCATAAACATTGAAAAGAGTTTACAAAAAAGTGTATAATCTCCGACCCAATATAGTATATATTCTTAATCAGTATAAATATCGACGTCAATGTAGCCATGTCCATGAGCAATAAGCGCCTATAGTCGCTGAGATCGGATTTTGCATCCAGACAGACTTGGCTATATCGACTTGCCTCTTGATCAATGTTGATACAACTTGATAACCTATAGCATTGGATAGCACAAAAACATATATCTAATCGAAAATCTATTGAGAAACTCGAAACTTGTTGGTATCTGAACAGGTAAGCACTTGGGCTCAGAGTATCTCCTGGTTTTGTTTTCTGAATTTGGACTGGTGTGTAATGAAGTTCTCCTTGTGCCACAGAAGGTTTGCTGAACTTTGAATTGGTTAAGAATGATAACGATAATGTGACAATCCGATTTGAGTTCATTATTCAGCTATGCGATTGTCCGAATCGGTGATGAATCGCAACTCGAGCATTTCCCATTGCACTTTCGTTCCCCGGCCCTAATTGATTGGCCAAGTTTCATTGAGCAACATTCAAAGGCTGACACATTGAAAGCCCGGCCAAGTGGAAACTACAATGTTATTTAAACAATGCCAGCGAGGGGTGCTTATTGCGTTTGTGTGAAACAAAACGTGCATTAAAAGCCAGGCTTAAAGATCAATTTCATTGAATATTCAAATATATTGTGAACTCAGACAATCAAAAATGTGTCCAACTGGCACCTCAAACTCGCCAAAAATCGCAATTAACCTTTGGATTCAGTCTGCTTATCAAAGAACGTTAAATCAACTCTGCAAACGTGTCATCAAAGTGTCAGCACTTATCACAAAAAATATTTCGCCAATTAATAATTATTGCGAACTTTATTTAAGTCGCATTTTAATGAAAATAAATAGATTTGATGATCACAATGTAAGTTTCTAATTTGTGTCAGAGACAGGTTAAGGCTGTAATATAAGGCGAATCCTTACTTTTAGCCAAACAACAGCAATTGTTTTTGTATGGCACTTCACAAGCGACCCTCGCCACGAGTTCTTAACAAGTTTTCCGCGCCAGTTCGTCAATGACTTATTTTTGTAGTTCGCACAAAGCGTCAATTTGCGCAATACGTGCATTGGGCTTAGAGCACCGATCACCGTGCACCGATCACCGTGCACCGATCACCGAGCACCGACCACCAAGCAGAGAACACTCAGCTTCGAGCTCAATACTCAGCTGCGAGGCTTTGTCTCACAGAGTTAATTGCTGCCAATTGAAAATGTTTAATGTTGGTTGCGAGTGAATCTGGTTCTGATTCGAATGTTGCTGATTTTGGTTCTAGTTCTGTTTCTCGTACTGGTTCTGGTTCTCGTTCTGGTTAGACTTGTTCTACAAAACACCACCGTTTACCACACATACACAACTTTCTTCGATGGCGCTTAATGGTTGGCCCAGTTCAAAAGCATACGCGGCGTATGCGCAACATTTGTCATCAGATGATGCTGTTGTTGTTGTTGTTGCTGCTAAACACTTGCAAATTGTGTTGGTAAATGCGCAGTGCCTAACAAGTCATTAGCTATTTCAACTAAGCCAAGTTGCTGTGGCTGTTGATTGTTTAGTTCAATGCTTTTATCGCCACGGTAACATTTTGCAATCGCAGTCGACATCGGTCATGTGTCTATATATAGAAAGCGAACGTTGCTTGCAACTAAGCCCATTGAATCATCATTCCATGGCAATCGCAGCAGCAGCGTCCCATTCATACCCAAGACAGCAGCTGTAATTGTTGTTGTTGTTTTGACTTGTGCCGGAAGTTGGCAATGCCATAGTTTTGGGCAACGCACTTGGGTTCAGAGACACGACAACTGACACCAGTTGGACATGTCTATGCTTATATGTATCTATGGATGTATGTACATATGTACGTATGTGCATGGCAAATGCCGGCACGTCGTCAATAGAAAGTGGACAGCAGACCACTAAACAACCACCAGCAACATCCTCCCTAAGCCCATCTCTCACCTACAACTGCAACAACAATAACACTAACTAAGATGCACCTCAAGCTTTACTCATCACTAGTATATTACTCATGTATAATACTTATTACCCTAGAAATTATATGTATGATGCAATCTTAAGCAATCTCAATCTATTCAAAATGTTTTGTATAATTTCATTAGTCAAAAAGTCAACACAAATGTTTTTATTGATAGCAAAAATTTCGTATAAACACATATATATATATAATCAAAACAAAATAAACATCAATATTCGATTCTACATCAAATTGTCAATAGCCGACAAATTCTTGCTCTTTTTTTGCTGTGCTTTTTACACATTTACAGAGTACAGAAAAAAAAGATGTTTTTTTGCATTCTCTCATACTAATTAGTAATTTTTAAGTGGCAAAGTGTGCTGTCAGCCTGCACCATAACTAATTGAAAGTCGTACTCACAGATACAAAAAGGAACATCAAGCTTAACACATTAAAATTGCACCTTAGTTATTAAGTGTATGTACATATATGTATGTATATGTATGTATATATATAGTTGCCTATATATTTTGTATATTATGTAAAGATGATGATGATACTTAAATTGAGCAAACCCCGCCACACACCCTTTGCTACGTGCAAACCCAAACGTGCGCTCCCTTTCTCTCTCTCTCTCTCTCTTTCTCTCTCTATCTATCTCTCTCTCTCTCTCTGTGTCTTTCTCTATCCATCTATAAAAAGCTCGCGAATGCGCGCTCATATGGCGTGCTTAAAAGCTTGCGCTGCTCTGCTCGCTATGCAAAACGCAAATCCAAATCGGCGATCAATCTCAATGCGAATCTGAAACAAAAGCAGAAGAATCAAAAGTCACAGGAACAACAACAAGCAACACAACAACCAGAACAACAGGTGGAGGCGTTATATGCCAATGTTGAAGAGCTCATCCAGGCTGAAGTTGAAGACGATGCTCTAATGGGTAATGCGCAGGTAAGCGATGAACTCGATCTCCTTTGTCGCTTCCATACGTGTGTTCCATCACAAACTCCATACGTCGCCAACATCCAATCAACCAACCAAACAACCAATTACCATCAAACAAACATCTCAACTCAACTAAACTCAACTTCTCGTCGCGTCAATTAATGGATATTCATTTTATGATGTGTTGCCCCAGCCATCGAATCAAAACTTCCCCATACCCCCCATGGACCCCCATGCCCACCATGACAACCCAAATGTCCACCCCTGCACCGCATTCATTCTTCTCGCATTTCTTGTGTGATTTTATGTTATTTTTAAACTCGTTTGCCAGCCGGTCAGTGTTTAGCAAGTAAGTGCAACTTATTTAAAAGCAGTTCCACTCAAAGTTCGCGCTACAGATAACTCAGCACACACACACAAACATTTTACCTTGCTGTGCAAATTAATAACTTGCAAGGTCTTCTGATCGCTATTAATGACCAGCGCTAATGAGCTGTCTGCGCAGGTGTAAAACTTGAATTAAATTAGCTTAAAGCTCAACAGCGCCAATCAAGCATAAAAGCTATATTGCAAGCTTTCAATATTAACAATTCAATTGTGTAAAGCTCACCCACAGATGGCGCAAGTGTAGTAGTAGCAGTAAGTCGCTTAAATTGAACTCTTTTGAGTAGACGACCTTTATTACAGACCGGAAGTAAGCCAAAAATATAAAAGAACAGCTGTTCTGGAAATACAAAAAAATCTGATAAACGAAAGAGTCACATTAATATTCTACTTTCTTCTAAATAGTAAAAATGTAAGTAAACGAGCGTATTAAAAGGTGTATGATGATAATTATGTTCATTGAGAAGAAAGTAGATAATTTTATAAGGAAAATAAATTAGTATTATCATCAGACCTTCCATGGCTTAAAGATTCTACGCTTACATGTACTCAAGGGTGTCGGCATTGGTAATGGATTTTTTTTATCGTTTCTCTAATAACTCGCCCAATTAACATGTCTATTAGGAAACCAAAAAATATCTGAACTAATCTTTGATTTCTCTATGATTCCAGGTAAGCTCAAGTAAATACAATATCCAGTACCTTAACTCCCAGCCAAACCAAACAATGCCAGCCAAGTAAGTTGCAATGTTTAATTAAATTCTTGATTAACAGCTGATTGCCACATAAATGCCAAAAAAAAAAACGACAAACGTTGCTGCAAAGGAATTCAATAAATAAATAAACAACAACAACCATAAAAGAACAGGAAGTAAAAAAAGAACACACAATAAAAAATAAACCCGATAAACGGCTTTTTAGCCATTACCATTATTGTCACATCTGTTGGAGATGCTTGAGGAGAAGCACATAATGTTGTTGTTGTTGACTTGTGCAAGAAGCCTGCGAATCTCGGTCAAGCGGCAAGTGCAGCAGTCGCCGTCGACACCGACGTCGCTTCGTGTGAACTGCGGCTTCTGTGATAATCACGCGCTCAGTGCTAATAAAAATAAATATCTCCTCATATAAACACACACACACACACGGTGCTGCGGCTGCTGCTGCTGCGGATGCGGTTGCTAAGCTGCATAAATTTGCAGCAGTTATGCAACTGCAACTGCAACTGACATTGCCCATAATACCGGTACTTGTCAACGACGACGGCAACGGCGACGTCTGCAGCAGCACGTGCACTTAGCTGTTTAAATTATTGTAGCGTACATCGTGCACAGTGGTACCAAAATCACATATATTTTATCAATTATATAGATTATAACATTAAATTGTTCTATTGTCTGCTATTACTGTTTCAGAACTGGTTGCGCTTCAGAGTCAATCAAAGAGGTTTTCTTATCTGATCGATGCACAAATATGATATTAACAATTTACGGCTTAAAGTCCAATATGCAAAAATAGAGAAAAAACGTTTTCTAACTAATTATTATTTTGTAAAGCAATTATACAGCTGTCATGTAAAGTGATTGAACATTAGCAGCTTGAAGCCAGAGTTATTCGATCATTTGATTTGTTTTGTTTTTCGATCAATTACTTGAGTTAGAACAAATGGCTTAGCTTTGGTCGCAGTGTGCGCCATGGCGAACGGTAAATGTGCAGAGCCCAATCAGCGAGTACCGCTTTACATGCTGCGTCGACAGATGCTGGCTGCTGGATGCTGGTTGATGTACCGTAAGAGCGCACTCTCGTCCAAATATTTGGCCTACGCGTTGCCAAACATTGCAGCAGGTGTAGCAGCCGCAGCGCCAGCACCAACGACAGCGACGTCGCGTCGACGCAGCAGCGAGCAGCATCAATTCTGCAGCAGCCGGCATAATGCGCCTGCGCTTCTTACTCCATTCTCCACGCTTCGCGCTCTTTAGAACTACTCTACGCTCTCCGGGTCTGGGCTCTCAGTTTTCTATACCCGTTCACATTAGATGCTGGGGTCTGCTCGGTTCACGTAACTATAAAAACGATATATTGTTTGTATTTTTTTTTATTATTTTATTTATGTTCTATAGCGAAGTAAATGCTTAAGAAAATTAGTCACTCACAGATGGCGCCAGCAGTACAATTTTAATTTCGCTTAAATTGAAGTATTTGAGTAAAACCCCTTTTTTACAGACCAGAAGGAAAAACGAAAAGAGTGACATTAATTTTATATATTCTTATCAGATTCTAAATAAAACAAAGCAAAAATTAAATTGAGTTAAAAGGTGTGTAATAATAATAATAAAGAATAAAACTCAGTTGCATCGATCATTGATGAAACTCTGCCTTGGCAAGGGTATCTGTCAAGTCAGAACAGCTTCCTCGCCGCGTTCTCATTGTTTCTGTTTGTGTTAATCGCTGCTGCTGCTGCTGCTGCTGCTGCTGCTCCGACTGCTGTTGCTTTTGCTGCTTCAGCTGCTGTCGAGCTGGCTGCGCTTAGTCTGCCGCTGTGCGTCGTTGACGTCGCCTCGACGTAGAAATAGTAGCTGTATTTGTAGCCCGTTCTAAATTTAGTTGGGAGTAACAGTCGCCGCGAGGGGCGTAGTAAATGTCGCTCTCGCCTCCAACGTCGTCGTTTTCGACGTAAATTCTGTGTTCACTTAATTAAAATATCATTTATTTTCGGTAATTTGCTTTTACATAACGCACACACGAAAACTAATGCTAAATATATATAAATATATATATATATATACAGTTTTTTTTTTATCTTTTTTTGTTTTAATTTGTGTGTGTCAAATGTGTGAAAAAAAAACCACATAAAATTGCAAAGTGATCTAATTTTTGTTCATTGATTCGATTCGATTTCTGGCAGCCCCAAAAAACGGTGTGTTAAAAAAACAATAAAAAATACACTTGTTGCTGACACTATAATGGAATTGTGTAGATCGTGCAACTCCCTGACAATTGTTTTGTTATCTAGTGATGCACATTGTATTGCACTTGGCACTTACAAAAGAAAACATTTATGGCTACAATTCAAGGCATGTTAATAATTCCCTTTATTAACCCGCCAATGCCGCCTCTTATCGACCGTGTGCGGCGACCTTCAGTTGCAACCATCTTTCATCTTCCATCTTCCATCTTAAATGTGACATGTGACAAAATCAAACTTGAACTGGATATGCAAGCACAATGTTCATCTCTGATGGTCAACCGTGTGACAAATTACTAGATGCGTACATACATACATATAAGAGGCAGACACTCATATGCACTGATATATTTATTTTGGTGCGATCACGAATTGCAATCTGTGTATATCTAGTGTCGATCTTTTTTCTTGTTTTGTTTTTTGTTTTTGTGTTTTTGGCAGACAAATGCATTTTACGACCGCAACTTTTCCAAATGAAAATCTAAACATTTTCTCCTACTTTTTGGTCGGTTCTTGAAATTGTGCCAATTATTTTGTTTCGGTTTACGCTAAAATAGAACACAATAACACGACGCAAAAAAAAAAAGCAAAAAAAAATATTTTCATAGACGTTCTCGGGCCTCTATCTAGACAGTATGCGATCTATTCAATATTTGCTTGGCTCCCTGGCGGCCCGACCCCATTAGCATAAACACTGAGGCCCTTCAAGTTGTTGTTGTTGTTGTTGTTGCTGTTGTTGTTGTTGTTGTTGTTGTTGTTGTTGTTGTTGTTGTTGTTGTTGTTGTTGTTGTTGTTGTTGTTGTTATTGTTGATCAGTTTATTTAACGCCGTCAGCAACCGTTAGTTAATTCTTTGAGACGACCAAGCATTCTTAATTAGGAACCTCTTTATTTGTCTATTCTTTGTACGGCAAGAAGAAGAATTACAGCAAACAGCAACAAGCAACACATCAATGGCAACGACATAAATCCAGCATAGTTCTCAATCAGCAACGGCATAAGAAAACCCAAAAACAACAACAACAGAAAATCGAGCAGCATTCCAATGGGTCAACAAAGCATAAGCCGAATGCTCAATTCCAATCCAAATAAAATGCAGCCCTTTTTCTAATAAGATTGACAGCCAGACAAAGTGCCAGAGAGAAAGAGAAAGAGAGGGAGATGGAGTGGGAGTAGGAGTGGGAGTGAGAGTGTGTCACAGGAATATGCTGGCCACTCACTTCTCTCCTCATTTCATTGTTGCGTAGCAGGCAGCTTTTGTTTGCTTCTGCTGCTGTCAATGACACTTGGCCGGTAAATGATTTCAACTTCATTCAACCCCGCAGACCCCATGCAGTTGGCCCCCGTTAACAGCCCGCTCGCTTGAGTTTAATTATATTAAATGATGAATGCCTTATGCGTATGCACACACACACACACATGTATGCCAGTTGAGTTGACAATCTGAAAACAATCTTGGTTGCAGCTACTTAACTTACTTCTGCATATTCCTAGCAGGCCACAACTTTAATTGAGCATTGGCTTGGTAACATTTCCGGTACGGGAAAAACCATGTGATGCTCAGTTATCTTAGCGTAGTTAGTTAACTCACTAGATGTGCCACCATATTTTTGCACAGCTGCAAACCTGCCCGATAAAAATAAAACAAACGAAACAAAAAAAAAACGTGGCAATCTCTCGCTCACGATCTTTATCGGTGGAGCTAATCAGTTGCTTTTGTTTACGCAAGTTAGTCCAATATACTAAATGCTAGTGTTTATCGTAGTATCTGGTTCATGCCCCACTATATCACTTCTCAGCTACTTCAAATGCATTGCAAATAAACGTAACTAAATGATTCGATAGTTTCTTCAGTTACCATATTTTTGTCTTATGCCATGAATTCGCTGTCAGACAGATAGTCAACCAGGTGTAAGCTAATACCAACAGAATAAATAAAGAAAAGTAAAACTAAGTAGATCGTGACTAGTGCTCCTATTATTATCACATTGAGCAAATAATATGAATTCGGAATAACAACAATTCAACAATTAAGTGCCTCATTAGGTGAACTTTTCGCCTTGCCACCAGCCTCTCCCCGCACGACCTTTTTTCGCATTTGACGCAACATTTCAAGATAAGTTGCGAAAATATTTGTTTAAGTGAAACAGAAAGCGCCGCAGACCCAACACTCACACACACACACACACACAAGCAGATGTGTATGTACGCAAGTATGTACATATTTATGTACATCTATGTACATATGTACATAGTCGTACAAACTTGACTAAGTTTAACAACTAAATACATTCCAACGCATATAATCTAAAGCATATATATATAGTACATATATATATATATATTTATATATATAATTATATGCACATCTGTATACACTGCGAGAACAAAACAAGTAGCAAATATAATGACACATATGAAGGTAACTTAACCCCTTTTAATATATATACATATACATATATGTATGGAAATTGAGACTTTTTCAGTTAATAAATTATATCTATGAAATACTCCTTGTTTCTGGCAGTTTTTAACATTTTTGCTCAGTGTTCATCTGTCGTTTTTGGCTGTTCTTAATTTTGGCAACGGGTGCCAATTGGCCAACAAATTGTTTATCATTTACGACACTAAATGAGATAAATGCTACCCATAAACTACTGCCCTGCGGCACGGGGGGCAGCGGTGTTTCGGCTGTGCTACAACTCAACTTTTTGTAGACACAAACTGGATACGCCCTTGAACTAATGCCACACATGAAGGTGTAAGGTGCAACATAATGTGTACTTTGACAGCTGGCGACTGTTTCTTATGTAATCAATTAAAATGCCATCTCACGTTCGTGTTGATATATATACATATATATATATATATATATATATATATATATTTGAACACTAGCAGTTTCGATTGGACATTTACCCATAGCTTCCGCGTAGAGTTTCAAAGAATTTGAATGGAAATATGACTCCCACATGCAATATGAATGCATAAGTGAGGGGTTTGCTCTTGTTGCAACATGTAAACATTTACATATTGTGGCATGACATATTCAACATACATATGTATACATATATATATATATATTTATGTATGTATTTACTTGTTAAATGGTCTCAAAGAATTCGATTTGTTAATAGCATCTAACGATGGGTCTTAAATAAACTGTTTGTTGCATGCTTAACAGATGAAAAAAAACATATAGATATATATATATATATATATATATCGAATAGAAAACTGGGCCGCGCTCTTGCACCATTTGCTAAAGAAGACTGCTGGAAATAAACTTGGGGGGAATTGTGCTCTCCCAATATAGTTCTTAAAGAGCAGAGAGATCGATGCATTTATCACTTAAGCTCGTTGTATTATTATCTGGACTACATGTGAATAGTGTTATAGATAAATTTGCTTATCATATGGGAATGCCATTCGCATCGTCTGTCTAAAGCTGATTTTGTCATTTATTAATGCTTTGAAATACTTAAATACATTTATCTTCATACACCTGTCGCGGTTCTTATAGTTTTGCCATGAAATCTATAACGCAAAAAGGAAAGGTCTCCGACCACATAATGTATATATATATATATATATATGTTCTTGGTCAACGTTATAGCCTTGCTCGACGATAACCATTCTTTCTAGTTTTGCTATACGTTTAAATGTTTTCAATTTTAATTTGATATTGCAAATTTGAATGGTAAGAACTGAGCTATAAACTGACTAAATCGACATAAACAGAAAATCGACAGATAGTTGCACTCTCCAAAAAAACATGGCATCATTTGGCTGTAACCTTGCTAGCACTGATGACCTTGATATTGCGCTCCGCTTACAAATTATGGCTGCTGCCCCCTTTTTTTTTGTTGCTTATTTACTAACCATAAATTGCCATAATGGACAACAAAAAAAAGGATGCCGCTCGGCACGCACAAGCCAAAGGATTTTCAATTGTCAGATGTTGTTGGTGTTGCTCGTGTGGATGCAAGTTGCAATTGCAATCGCTGGCTATTTATAGCATGTAGCAGCCAGCGGCTCGCCGCCACTCCACTGATTGTTTTCAGATGATTTTCATTTTTTTTAACCGTCTGGCAATAATTTATGTTATTTGACTTTTAAACCCGGCTTGTTGCAGTCGCCGCCGCCGCCCATAATTGCAGGCTTCGCCGACTGCGGCAACTTCGGTGCGCCCTTTGCAATTAGCCTCCGACATTGTTGTGGATGGAGTAGTAGTGGCAGCAATCGTCGGCGTAGTAGCTTCTCAGCAGGTTCACTCGAGTGGCCCCTTCTGACTCGCTGCTTGTGGCTCAGACACAGGCTAATAAGGCGCACACTCAGATTGAGATTCAGATTCAGATTCAGATTCAGTGCGTTCATTAGTTGAATTGTTGTTTTCTGTGACTTGTCACACTCCAGTTCAAGTTGCACTCCATTAGCGTGCTACGTGACTTATCAACGCTTTTCGTTTTGCATTTCCCTCAAGTGTGTGCTTGCATGCATGCATAACATATTTATACCCCTCATTAAATCTATATATATGTATATATACATATATTTATATACTCCGCAGTACTCACGGAGTTGGCCAAATGCACACAGGTGAATGGCTAAAGGAGACATCTCTGATTAGCATCCATCCATATTCGTATCCATATCGTTCAGTCCCCAGTTGTCCCCAATGGGCTGTCAAGCACATTTGTATTGGGCCTTCTCACGTGCTCTCCTTGCAAATAACAAATGCAATTAGCTGCAAAGCAGCAACAGCAGCAGCAGCAGCAGTAAAAACAATTCGCAAAATGTAATTAAATTGTTTTACTTACTACGGTTTCACTTGTTGGCATCCGAATGGGAAAAGCAGAAGCAGAAGCAGAAGCGTAAACTGTGTTATAAGCAGAGCGCAGTTAATAACCAGACAAAACTTAGCCCGAACCCGAACCTGAACATGCACTGTACACCAATATTAGCTTACAGCGGCACAAGTAACAATAAAATTGCACACATATGTATGCGCATGTGCGTGTGTGAGCGTGTGTGTATTCACTTATGTTTGCATAATAACAACAACAAGCAGAGCGAAGCTTAATCGGACAGCAGCCTTGTTTGCTAACTTTTACTTCCCTCCCCCCTCCCCCTTCCATTCATCAGACACTTTCAATTGGAAGTTGGTCGATTCTACACATATGTATGCATGTGTATGAATGTGCACATGTATTTACATCGTGCATTAAAATATACCCTTACATACGAACATAACTGTATAGCGGGGAAAAAACACATTAAATTCAAAGAAACAAAGAAAATCTGCACTTTAAGTAAAAAAAGTAATTATCTAGACATTTATTTTACTTGGTGTACAAGTTGCAACTGAAGAGAACAATTATTAGGTTCTATAATGATATGAATGGAATCTCAGTTTCAAATACTATTACAGTGCATTCGA
This sequence comes from Drosophila imparisetae, assembly GCA_035042265.1. Lineage (NCBI taxonomy): Eukaryota > Metazoa > Arthropoda > Insecta > Diptera > Drosophilidae > Drosophila > Drosophila imparisetae. The sequence continues at coordinate 2,330,695 of JAWNLP010000147.1, forward strand.
AAGTCGCATTGGCCGATTAACAACGGGAAACAATCATCTTTGCTTAACTCAAACGTAAATAGTTCATAAATAAATGATTTCTATAATTACCCACACGGATTGCAAGCACGAGCAATGTAACGAAAATGGCTCAGAAAAAAGCAAAAATACCCTAGACAAGAGTGCACACCGCTATGAGATACCTCATACCTAACACATGGTATATATATGTATATCAAAATATGGACAAAATTTAAACTTAACATTGTTTAAATAAAACATTTTAAATCTTTCAGAATGATATCAATTTTCCATTGCATACATACAAGTGTGCACATTTGAGCATACTCAATTTTAAAGTTACAGAGTATACCCGGCTAAATTCAGAGATGAGCATCAGCTTTTTAATCTCATGCTTTCTGCGTACATACATGCACTTGTACATATATGTTTGTATGTACAAGACACAAAACAGAGACAAACAGACGACGCATCGTCGAAGGCGCTTCGGACAGTTGCTGTCAATTTTTTTGGTGCCAACGCAGCGATTCTCGGCATGCATAACAAACGCACATCACTGTTTAGCCTCGGTCGGTCTTTCTGTGCCTTTGCCTCTTCTGGCTCTTCTTCTTTGTGCCCACACGCCTATTCTTAATGCACTCTACTCTCTTGCTGTCCGTTGTCGCTGCCTTCATCGTCGCGGTTCAATAAACAAACCGTTTTGTAATCTTTACCTGCACTGAAAGTGGAGCAAAAGAACATTGATGGGGAATCGGGATCGGAGGGTCGCTGTGACCAAGCAGTGTACATGCATGAATACATACATACACACATATATGTATGTGGCGATGTTGTAATGTTTGTATGCACACATACATATGTGTGTAAGCCTTTAAATTATAAGCAGGGGTCAAATAATGCGACATTTGTTTGTAAGAAAGAGAGAGAGAGCGACAAAGTGAGTTTGTGTCGTTTTTATTGCTCTTTTTGACCGCAGCTCATTCTTGTGCCCTTTTCCCCCTTTTTCAATTGAGGTGCGTGTGTGTGCATATGTGTGTGTGTGTATGTAGGTGAGCGTCGCGACTATGTTTTATGGACTTAGAGTAGCATTGAGCGTATTAGTTTTCAAACTGACATAATGCAGAGAGTTAACTGATTATTATGTTTTGCTTTGCTTTTTAACAATGCCGACTGAACTTTAACCCAGTGCATGACTTTAGCTGAACTTATGCAAGCATACAAAGTGAAAAATGGATATTTTAGGAATTATTGCTTAAAGGGTATAGAGTTGTCGTTAGTTTGGTAACATGAAAGAACCTTCTTCTCATCCGTGGTTATTCTTCTGCTTTGGCTTCCTTCTGCCCCGTCGTCTCTCTACTTCTTCTTCTTCGTCGACGCTTGCTTATGCACTTGCCGGCAGTTCTACTTGCCTTATCCACACTCAGTTCAGTTTTCGGACAATTTACAGTGCGCACGCAATGCAAACGTTGGCAAGATTGACGCCGAGCTGCCAAATCGAATTCGAATCAAAACTTTTATCGAAATATTAATAATCTAAATTAAATCGCATAGCATGATGAATCATTTACGCGTGCACAAGTTCAAATTTGGCGGCAAGGACAATTCGGCTGTTGCCGATATCCCTACCGCCGACAACAACAACAGCATATGCAACAACAATAACAACAACAACAGCAACAATAATAATAATGGAAATATCAGCGGCAAAGGATTTCTGACCCGCATCAAGCGTTACTCGGTGCTGGGCAACAAACTGAGCCGACGCCATTTAGGCAGCATGACACTGCCGGGCGGAGGTGGTGGCTCTGGCAAAGATCGCTCCGGCTCACCCAGCAAACTGGCCACTGGCAGCTACAATATGACTGGCAGCAATTCGGAGGATCATCGTCTAGAGATTGGCGCCCCCATACTAATATCGACGACAACTCTGGACACTGATCGCTTTGGTGTAACAGAGGCACGTCTCAAACAGATTGGTGGCGGCATTGCCAAGACATCGACAATGGTGCGGACTCTAACGCCACGCAGCTCGGATGAGGAGGAGTTTGTCGATGCCTGCAGCACGATGCCCCAAATCGAGCAACAGACAGAGCCCGAAACGGAGGAAACGGAACAGTTTGTAACGCCAACGCATCAACCGGAACAGGAACCGCAACTGCAGCCACAACAACAGCAGCCGCAACAACAGCAACCACAACAACACCAACCGCAACAACAGCATCAGCAACCGCAACTGCCATCATTCGTGCCACTTGTGGAGGCACCGATGCGACGTCCACGCATTGCCCGGCAACAACAGCAGTCGCAATCCGTGCAGAATCTGCATCGCTCCGAGCTGAAAGTCTATCTGCACAAGTCACCATCGCTGACGCTCGACATGAATATGACAGCGCCGCCACAGCTTGGGCTCAATCTGCCTGAACTGCCGGAATTGTATGGCAACAGCGAGCTCAGTTTGGCAGCCAGCGATAACAAGGAGAACATGGCCAGCTCGATGCAAAGATGTGAAAAGATCGGCAAGCAGGACATTTCGCATCCGAGCACACCCATCATCTGCGGCTTTTTGGCGCAGCAGGAGCGCTTCAAGAGCATCGACTCCTTCCAGCCAATGCCCTCCAAGCGGTCATCCAAACAGAGCCTTGCCAGCTGTCGCAGCAGCAGGAGCCGAAGCAGAAGTCACAGTCGGAGCCGAAGTCAACTGAGCCACAGCCAGATTAGCATCAATGAGGAGTTTGATTATGATCTCAAATCGGTTAGCTATCAGAGCCTGAATGCCCAGAATCTCTTTGTATCGATCGATGAGCTGCAGGAGATTACCCGTCAGATCAACGAGACGGAGGATTTCAGTCGTGAAATCGATCTGGAGTACTGTACGCATCGCGATCAACTGCGTCCCAACGAGCGTCGCATCACACTGCTGAAGAACAAGAACCAGCGTCTGATCAACTTTAATCACAACAAGGAGAAGCTCCGCAAGGGCTGGCACGGCATGAAAAACTGGCTGGGCGAGGAGGGCAACAAGCTGAAGGAGGTGGTGCGCCAACAGACGCCTCTCAAACGTGTCGCTCAATCCAAAACCAATCTCAATCAGTCGATCGGCAATGCCAGCCGCCAGTCAATGTCGCCAGATCGAAGTCGTGAACGCGATCATGATCGGGATCGTGATATGACCGAAAGCTGCGAGGATGTCACCGAACGGACCGAGCGCACCGAGTATGAGCCCTCGATGTCGCAGCAGCCCAGTGATGAGGATCTGTCGCCGCACGCTAAACGCTTTAAGGATGAGGTACAGGCAGAATGCATTGTTTGGTCCACGGCTAGATCACAATTTCATAACTCCCGTTTTGTAGTGTGTGTAATCCATGTTAAGCATCATTTTAAATTGTTCTCCTTTTCCATTTGCTGGTTCTTTTCGATAGGGACAAAACGGCTTCGAGGAATTGAGACGCTACATTAAGCAGGGCGGTGACTTTAGCAAGGAACTCATTTGTGTCCTGCAGGAGCGGTAAGTTTGTATGGGTATTCCATCTAATGCGTAATCGCAGTGATTAACTTGTTGATTCAATTGTATTGCAGCGCTGACTCGGAGCTTATCTACTCCAAGTCGCTCTCGAAGTTGGCAAATAAACTAAATAAAGCTGGACGGGAGATACCTGGCAGCGTGGCGGATGCCTGGCGTGGTGTTGCTACTGAGATGGAAAGTCGCAGTGATATTCATCGCCAGCTGGCAGCCTCGCTGACCGATGAGCTCGTCAAGCCGCTAAAGACGGTTGTCGACAATCATCACAAGACGCGTAAAGTGGTAAGTTAACAACAGTCCCCCAACGAGTAATCTAATGTAAACCATTCCAATCAGGTGGAAAGCAATGTGGACAAAGCGGCCCGTGTGCTGAGTGAGTGGCGCGTGAGCGAGGCAAAGGCCAAGAAGGCATCGCACACGGCCGCCCGTGAAAATGAGAAACTGCAGGATGCAATGCTGGATGTGCGCATACAGAAGTCGCCATCGATAGCGCTGCTGCATCAGGGGCCCAACAAGCTGGCCGCCGAGAAGGAGCTCAAATCCGCCGAGAAGGATTGCGTCAAGCTGGACAACAAACGCAAGAAGGCCGAGGAGGCCGTCAAACGGGCAGACGTCGAATATTATACGCTATGCGTGCGTGCCGAGCGAGCCCGTGTCGATTGGGAGATGGCCGTGCTGCGCGGCTCCTCCCAACTCCAAAGCAGCGAACAGCAGCGTGTGGGCAACATGCACAATTTTGTGCAGCAATATGCGCGTCTTATCAACGACATGCATCCGATTTTGAGTGGTCTAGCGACTGGGTTGCAGCCGCAGCTGGATGCGTGCAATGTGGCCAAGGATATGCAGGTGGTGCGCAACATTCGGCGCAACTCCGAGGGACCCAGCGAGCAGCTATTGCCCGACTTCTATTGCGAGCATACCACGCTGGCGATGAATCGCGAGAGGCGCAAGCATTCGCTGATTAAGCTCCTTCAGCTGGTCAAGACCGATTTGGAGCGGGAGCGTCGCTCCCGGGATGGCCTACGCGGTCTATCACATTCGCTTAACAACCAGGAGCATCAGAATATCACCGATAAGCTCTACCATGTAAGCATTATGCACTGATTAATCATTACTTTAGAACTGTTTTGCAATACATCTTTGACACATCTGTGCGGCAGATTCGCTCAATGCTGACTTATTTGGAGGGTGCACGTCTGAAGCTGCACTCGGCCCTGCTGGAATTGGATCACAAGCCGCGCACAACGCATCCGCTGGCGCAGCATATACAGGTGAGATTCATATAATTGATTGAATGCAATCGATTGACTGAACTGTCATCAAATTGCAGATTACACGCGATCGAACCGGACTACAGCAGAGCATACTGAAGGTGCCCAATTGGCTGAAGAACAATGACAAGACGCCGCTATCGACGACGTTGCTGTCACAGGATGCCAGCGACATCAATGCCACCGACGAGGATGACTATTCACAGCTGCAGAGCCAGACCAACAGCTCCTGTGCGAATATTAGCGTGGTCGCCGCACCAACATCGGCGCTTCTCAAGAACTTTAATCGCAGCAAGAGCAATATTGAAACTTTTACCAGCCAACCAAAGATAATCTCGACAACGAATGCATCGCTGGCAGCAAGTGGCGGGACAGCTACTGTGGCGACAGTCAAGTCCAAGACGCTGGCCGGTGGCCAGACGAATGGTGATCGTGGCCAGGCGGATGGTGGCTCCAATCAGCAGGACTCTGACTTTGATGAGTTCAGTTCGCAGGACGAGGATGAGGCTGAGCCGCAGGCGATCACACAGAATTTCTATCAAAATGCGCAGGAGGTGCAAAGCTCATCGATGAGCTCCAGCAATTTCACCAGCGTCAGCTCCAAGGATGGCGGCCAGTGTCAAGTGCTGGGGCGCTGCAAGGCGCTCTATAGCTATACACCAAAGCTCTACGATGAACTGGAACTGAGTCCCGGCGATGTAATCGAGGTACATGCCAAACAGGATGACGGCTGGTGGCTGGGCGCCTTGCGCAATCAAATTGGCATCTTTCCCGCCACATATGTGGAGGAGTGTGCCTAGCATATCGATTCTATATAATCCACATAATTATTTAAGTGTGTGTGACTGGATACTTAAGTTTGTCTGTATGCCTGCGTGTGTGAGTCTCCGTGTGTGCGTGTGTGCCTGATATCGAAAGAATGTCATATTGTATTTAAGTCAGCTTTTTTTGCCTTTTGATAAATGCTTACAAGGAGCTTTAAAGGTCTCTGCATTAAAATATCTACCTATTAAAACAAACACATATTGTATTTAAACATTTTTTTTATTATTATTATTATTATTATTATTATTATTTATAGCGCCCCGTTGAGTCATTGCTCTTGCACACATATTCATGACTATATGTAGTTGTCATCATAAATAAATACAAATCTTGTTTATCTCATTTACATATTGGAACGACATATTACATATGTATGCCTGTATGTTTGATGTACTATACCATATACTATATATATTCAACATACAGAATCTTGCTACAAAATTTCTGATTTTTCTCTTTACTTACTTTTTTTTTTATTGTTTGACGTAATGATTTTTGTTTTGTAACTACTTTTAATATATTATGTAATTCAAAAAACAAAAGTAATATATATGTAGCATAGATTTGTGTATATATATATTTTAAAAATATATAAAAAATAATAATTGCATTTAGTTTTGATATTCATATTGCTATATATTGCTGGGTGCATTTACTTTGCTTTTGCTAGGCAGATTCACAATCAAATTTTGAAACCTGTGCTTTAGATTTTCATTGTTTTATTAATTAAGTTTGTCAAATATATTCAAGTGTATTAATTTATTATAACAGTAAATATTGCTGGTTCATACAGGCAAGATACACAAATACAATACAAACATATTTCGATGATGAAAACACTTACTCCAAAATCGTATTGAAAAGATTTTGTAAAGACTCGGCATAGTTTAGACTCGAACCAAAGAGAGCAAACCAATTGGGAATTACTCTTTCAATTGCAGTCGGATAATAATGTAATATGGATCAGAAGCATCTTTATAGGTATAGGTATAGGTATATATAAAAATAGTAGCTTATTGCATTAGCAAATTATGGGCAAAAAATACCATAAGATAGGCGAAGGCGAATGCGATTCTGTTCAACTCTGGTTGCTAATCTCTGTGGCAGTTGCAACGGCAACCGCTGGCGTTGCATTGGTGGCAGCTTTGTCCAGGCAACGCAGCTTCTGGTACATGTGTATGTAGTGGGCCTGCAGCTGCCGTTGGTAGCCAAGCACCTTGTCCTTCTCGGCACACCATTGACGCTTCTCCAGCTCGAGATTGATGCGAAAATCGTCGAGTTTCTCGCGCAGCTTGGCAATGACCTCGGCATAGGTGGTGGACTCCTCGATGAGCGTGTCCAGTGTTTGCTGTGCCGGCTGTTCCTGGTCCAGCTGCAGTCGCTTCATGATTGCATCCAGTTGCTGCTGTGGCGCTGCTGGTGGCGTCACAACTGCTGTCGCTGCCTGTGTTGTATATTTGCGCGTCTTCTGGCAGATCTCATTGAGATTGTCCAGCTGCTGCTTGAGGCGTGTATACCGGCCGCAAGGCTCCTCGCCGTATTCGTGCGCAATAGCCAGATCGGATAGCTCCTTGCGCAGCTTGGCCAGTTCGTTGGTTAACGCACCAATCACTTGATCCTTGAGCGCTATGATCTTGTTCAGCTGCTGCAGCTGTTGCTCCTGCTGCTGCTCCTGCTGTTGCTGCTGCTGCTGCTCCTGTTGCTGCTGTTGTTCCTCCGCCTGCTGCTTTGGTTGACTTTGGCATGTGGTTGTCTTACAGTTGTTGCTGTTGTTATTGTTATTGTTGTTGATATTGCTAATGTTATTGCTGTGCCTCAGGCTGACAATTGCATGATCTTTCATGTTGATTTCAATCTAAGCAAAAATAAATATGATAAATAAAATTTAAATTCACAGCGAGTCCAATTTGATGCAACTTACATGCGCCTCCTTGAGCTGCGTCTTAAGTAAAGCTATCTCTCCGTTCCGTTCACAAACCTTCCACTCGCTGTCCTCCAGCTGGACGCGCAGAGCACTTATTGTCTGATGTGCGTCGCTCAACTGCTGGTTGAGTTCCTGGGCAGAGTATTGAAGCTGCTGCTCGGAGTTCTTTAAACTCTTGTTGCTGCATCTGGTCAGGTCGAGTTGCTGCTGCAACTTGTGTAACTGCTCCGATTGGCGCAAATTGTGCTGTTTTAGCTGAAACTGTTGCATTGCCAGTAGCTGCTCCAATTTCTTGAACTTCAGCTGATACTCCCGCTGCTGGCTCTCATAGAAGAGCTTCAGGCGTTTCGTCTCGTGCTCCCAAAACACTTCCTTGTCCTAATCCAACAAAATCAACAAAAGAACAAAACATATGTCAGTGAGGCGGGCGTGGCGGTGAATTTGTTATTTAACCTTTTGGACTTTGAAAATTACTTTCTCATTCTGTTCCATTGCCTGTCGCAGATACGACAACTCCGAGTCGCGATCCTTAAGCGCCGCCTCCAGCTCCGATATGCCAGAGTCCGAGGGCGAAGGCGTCAGATCGCTGCCAGTGGCCACTGCGCTGCCTTTGCTGCAGATGATGACAAATCGATAGAGTTATTTTAGTTATCGGTTCTGCTTGGGCTGAATTTCACGCAATAAACGCTACCTGCTGGCGCCGTCTGGCCTATCATGACCAGTCAGGCAGTCCAGACCATGTCCGAGACCCAGACCTAGGCCCAGACCCAGGCCTAGGGCATCCTCGTTGCCGCTGCGCTGAACAACTCGATGGCCGCGTCTACGTGCCGCCAGGTGGCGCAGATCTGTTGTGCCTGGCAAGAGACATTCAGTTGCACCAAAAAAAACAAAAATTTAGAACAATTTACTGAATTACAAAGTTCCACAATGGAATGGTTAATGCCAGATGCAGTCCAAAGTGTGTACTTACTGCCAAACTTGTGTGTGGCCGTGGCCGTGGACAGCGGCACCAGGGAGGGTGTCGATCCGTAGCCATACCGCTCGCCGGACACTGGCTGCTGTGCGGACGCCTGCTGCTGCTGCTGCTGGGAGGCAATGCGGTAGTCCGGCTCAAACGGAATGGGCTTGAAGGCAATCGGACGCAGAAAGTTGCCACCGCCAGAACCACCGTTGACGGGCTGCAGCGAAAGGCAACGCGATATCAATCAATAACAAAAACGGGCACAGCCCAATGGCACACCTTATGCCCGACTCAATGCCACGCCTCACCTGTTCTCTGACCTCGTCCAGCTGTTGTTGCTGTTGCTGCTGCTGCTGTTGCTGCTGCTGTTGCTGCTGCTGTTGCTGCAGCTGTTGCTGCTGTTGTTGCTGCTGTTGTTGCTGCTGTTGTTGCTGCTGTTGTTGCTGCTGTTGTTGCTGCTGCTGTTGCTGCTGCTGTTGCTGCTGCTGTTCGCTAATGGCCAGACGGCTTCCGGCAACAATGGGCGTGGTCCGGCGCACCGTCTGCATCTGAGTCTGTTGCGGCTGGTTAAGCATTGTCGGCAGCGACTGCAGCACCTCCTCGGCCGGCCTGCTCTCGCCCAGCTCACTGCGACTCAGCTCGAACATTTGGCGTATATTGTGAAACTTGGTGCGCATCTGTGACCCGGTCATCGCATCATCATCCAGATTACTGTGACTGCCAAACTTCTGACTGAGGCGGCGCTGCTCCTGGCGTGACTTCAACGTGCCCGTATGCAGTGCTCCATGGCATGAAGATGGCATCTGCAGCAGCGGCGATCCCAACGCTGTCTGCCCCATACTGCTCAGGCTTGGTGTACTGCGTAGCGTTAGCGGCGCATTTGTTTCCAGCGACACGGATCGCTTGTGTCCGCGCTTGCCCAACGGCAGACCCACTCCGGACATTGGCACCACGGCATGCGCCGGTAAAGCCATGTGTGTAGTCCCAGACATCCTCGAGCGTGCTGCTGAAATGTGCAACAGATTCAGCCAATCAGTAATATGAAACATGCTTGACTTGGGAAGAACAGGCTTAGGATACTCACAGGTCTACTGACAGGACATTATGGGCTAAGAAGTCAACTAACTAAACTAGATACATATGGTAGAGAACTAGGCGGGTTTTGTGAAAGCGAGGAGAAATCCTCAAAGCACATCCTAGCAGAGTGTGTCGCCTTAACCAGGAAAAGGTGCGGCATCCTAGGGATGCATGTTATGAGGTTCAAGGACACAGCGTTCGTGCAGGAGCTGGGGTTGATGGAGGAGCTTTAGCCTTAGAAGGGGCACAATAGATCTACTAGCTCGCAGTGCAGTTACCCCAATTATAATAGTCACTCGACTTGGAGCCTAGTATTTGGACCTTTAAGAGGATTTTTGCCCCAGATCTCGATGCCTGCCTATATCAATCGACCCATTATGGACTGGTTAATGTATTTCGATTCATTATTAGACTACGGTTTTGAAACCATGGTGCAATATTAATGATCATTGGCTGAACAGCATGCATTAGTAATTATATTTTATCGATCAAAATGAAATGACACAAGACACAATTCGAAATGATAAATTACCATAAATGATTACTGCATTTTCTCTGGCATTCCCCACATTTATCGGTTATATATATATATATATATATATATATATATATTTATTTGCCAATGTTTGTTTGTTAACGGCTTGTGGCTTGCTTGGTGGTCCTCAAGCATCGATGCAATCCTCTCTATCTGGCTGCATTCAAGTTGCTGATGCCAACGGCTAACGGTATACCACTTCTTTTACTTCTTCTCTTCTCTTCTCCTCTCCTCTCTTTTCTTTCTTTTTTTAAATATTCATCTCATTTTGTAAAGTGGCGCACAGCAAACCCAAGCAACAAAACCAACCAATCAACGAACAACACCACACAAACTGATACTCTCTCGTTGTGCCACCATCTCCCCCTAACCCCTGCCCCACTCATCAAGTGTGGCACTTTCTTGTTTTGAGACTCGTCGACCTATATTCTTGCAACTAACTATAGCGCAACTATTTCTCTGGCATTGACAACACCACTGCGTCTGTCCACTGTCCACTGTCCACTGTCCACAGTCCGCTGTCCACTGTACACTGTCCACTGCCACCATCCACTGTCCACTGCCACCGTCCACTGTCCGACAACGGTGCTCAGCTTTATTGGGACCAACGCAGACACTTGTAAGGTTCTCGCAACTGGTTTGCGAAATGCCACAGTGTTTGGCAACAGGTGGCAGATCGGCCGAGTGTGCCACCTTTTTGGTTGGCCATAACATTTCGAATTTCACCCAAGGTTAGCTGCGTATTTCAGCCGAAATTATAGCCCAACCAGTACACTTAGAAAAACCAGAAAATTAACATACTCAAAAGCACATCAATTTGATATGCCTTTTTTTCTCTGTGTATGCAGCTTGAGTAATCCTAATGAAATATTCAAAGAGTTCTGGTGTTACCAATTTCAGTTAGGGCAGGTTCAGTTATAGCCGTAAGTTGGTCAAAATTCTGATTTATGTCACCTTTGATATTCCCAGCTAAACTAACGGCAACCAAAGCGTTTGTGTCTTGGCCAATCAGCGTATTGTCTTAAACCCCATCTACATATTTACCTGAGAATCATTCTTTTGTTTGTTCTTAGCCATATTGCCGTCTTTGTCAACGTTTTTATGCGTTTTTCTTTTGCTTATTTCGCTCTTCGTTGAGCTGTTCACTTTTTAGCCTGCCAAGTTTTTATTCTTTGAGTTTCTTTCGATTCATTGCTCCATCTAGATGGTAGACAACTTGCTACATGATTGGGTATTAATGTTGCCAATTCTTCTGTGCTCAACGATTGGGCCAATTAAGTATATATTATGTGGTTAAAGCCAATTACAGCTAATAAGCAATAATTGCCAAAAAAAAAACTCCAGCTAATGAGGAAGTGATCGAATATAAAAGCACTCCACTGGAATGCATTCTGGATTACTTATAAGTACTTATACTTATTACATTTCAGTTTCCTCGATCTTTAAAGGGTTTAAGCCTTGTTCAGCATCTTCAATAAGAATAGTGACTGAATAAAATGAATCTTCAAATGTGATTGCTCTGTGAAATTTGAGCTATTTTTTCCATTGATTTGTTATCACTGTACAAGGTGACCCGTTTCACTGTTTGTCAATCTGCTCAGATATCGTTCAACACTTATCTTGCTATCTATTGTGATAACGTTCTGTTTGCAAACGAGAAATACTTAATTATCTTAAGACTTGAAAGGAAATAAAACTAGTTTTTTCTATTAAAACTGGAGTATCTAAAATATTTCTGGATAAAAGTTACGTTAGGCTGTAAATAAAGCTGAAAGGCAAGTATAAAGGAGCTGGCTAATAACAACAATAAATAACGGTTATTTGAGGTAGAGTATTACCAAACATCTTATTACAGATTACATCACGTTCAGGGATGTTGGAGAAGATCATAAGCATCATACTTAGATTGTTGAGTAGATCGACCCAACTCTGCCCAAAGTCCCAGCTCTGAGTACGGATTCCCCAACTTGACTATAGCGAGTTAGATTGATGTGAAAAACTGTAAGTTGCAACTATTCAGGCTTGCACCGATTCGTATAATACTTAAACGCCTTAAGTAATCATTGATTTTGGATATAAACGTTCCCATACTAGTGATACAATGCTTCTGTACAAATCTGATCATTGAGGTCTGTAATCAGGATGAGGTAGAAGCAGTCGAACTAAATAAGGAGATGGAACCGAAGAATCAACAACTTTTGGATGAATTGTGGTGTGAAGAGACTTCTCAAACAGCCTATCTGAGTTGGTTTCAAATAAATAGCGATACGACTTCAGAAGAGAGCGAACATAATTAAGAAGTTCTGTATCAGGGAAGTGAGCTGATTGGTTGCATGATAGTCCAAATACCAAAACACATTACACTAATAAACCAGGGAACCTAATTACAGAAAAGACATTATAATAAACAAGATCTACTTTTGGAGTGAGTCCATATCAGTCTCTATCCACATGTACATTTATATACCCATTTTGCAAACTTACTAAATTGAACAGTAAATCTGTGATTAATTTGTAAGATCGAAAACAACTATTAAAGTTAATAAACAACATTCGTTTGACATTTGCCACAATTTGCGAGCACTCGATGTGGCTGGAAACTGTTGGATAACAAAGCCCATTCAAGCTCATCGAATGAATAGCGGGGCATTCATTCCGATTGACATGAGCGTCAGTTGCGGCTTGAATGCTTTCCACATTGTTTTTAATTGCATTGCAATTTATAGATAGTCGCTCACACACACACACACACACACACACACACACACACACACACACATATACAACACTTGTATTGGCACATACGTAGATGCGACTGGTGGATATCGCATATAAGTATTTCACAAGATTTTCTATTATATGCTCGCTAAAACGCACTAAACCAAGCCGGCTCCAGTGGAGCAGCTCCATTGTGGACACGTTTCGCAACGGCATTCGTAACAACAACAACAACAAAAACAACAACAGCAGCACCAGGAATGAAATCTTAGCAGAGTTTTGTAGGCCCGTCTCAAACAAAGCCGGCAACAAAGCGGACGATCAGGCGACAATTTCAACAACAATCAACGCCAGCGACGATGTCGTCGTCGTTAAACTGCCAATGTAATTTATATACTTCTGCCGATGGCTTGTGAAACACGCACACACACACACAAACACACACACAAACACATACACAACACACACACAGCAAACACACACAATCTCATAGAAGCAAACAAACACACTCTCACACATTAACTGTTCGTTTGAAGTATCTGCAAAATGTATCTGGCAAAAGGCAAAATGAATAATAAAAAAAAAAAAATAAGTCGAGACCGACAAAAAGACAGACAACTGACAACTGACAGAAAAAAAAACCCGTTCGCATTTTGGCCGCTGGCCCGTTCTCGATGACCAAAGCCAATGGCTTGATTTTTGCTTTTGAAAGTTTCCATCAATGAAAGTCCCAAAGTTTTTCGGACAGCACCAAAATCATAATATCATAAAGCAAAACACAAAAATCAAACTCGTAAACAATAGCAACAGCAACAGCAACAACAACAAACAGAGGCAACAACAACGAGAGGCAACAACAACAAGAGGCAACAACAACAAGAGGCAACGGCTCAGATCCGCATCGTTGGCCATTCAATCAGAACTCGCATTTGCATTCGATTTTGAAAAGTGTTTTGACCCTAAAACAACTGACAGCGACAATAACAATAACAATAACAACAGCCAACTCGTTGAAATAGCCGTCATTTCATGTTATGGCTTTTTGTTTGTGTGTTTTGTGTTTTTTTGGCCTAGCCAGACGGCGTATGAGTAATAAATGCGTTAACCATAAGAACTAAAACAGGCAAAATAGTCGCAGCCGCAGTCGCAGTCGCCATTGACTTGACCATGTCATCGTCGGTGGCCGGTAAGACCGGGCCCCAGACCAGCTGCCCCATCGACTTTTTTCCCACGCTCGCAGCCGCAGTTTGTTTTTTATGCACACTGAATATTAACTGCCTTCATTTGATTTGCGTTTTTCGTGCAGTCGCACAGTGCAACAAATGCAATTTGTTATGCTTGCCTCATTTTCAAGTGATTTGTGATTGTGGCAACTATCTAAAATGTTTTTATATGTGAAATTCTGAAAATTCTATTGTTTAATAACAATGTAAGCAATGCAAGAGATAATGCAAGAGTTCTGTGTACATATGTTTATGTTGGATATGTTAAGTCAGGCTTTATCAGCTGGCTTAACTTAGCCTACGATCCACATCATCTCTCTTTGCAATGCAACCTCCACACAGCGCACTCAGCGCTGTTATCAATAACATAAATGTTACAATATTAACATTAAATCAGTACCTTTTAACATATCCGCAAGACTACACAGACTACAGAAAAAAAGACATTTTTTTTTTTGCTCAATTTTAGCATGCAAAATGCAACTCTCCATTTTTGGAATATATTTTCGAAATAATTAATGTGCCATTTTTTCCTTATTGTTTATTTAATTATTTTTATTTTTTGTGCAGGCTGCGTGCACTGTGCACTGTGTGCTGCTAAATTAATATTGTTGTTGTTGTTGTTGCTGTTGCTTTTTTTCATTTAGTTTTTGCATTTGTATGTTGTATCTCAAAGTCGGAGCAAAGGCAAAGCAAATGCCGCCAAGCGGTTGAGTTAGTAATTTATTGTTGATTGTGAATTTTTAATTGAATTCATTTAGACTGTAACGATGTCGACTGATATGTTGTTGCTGTTGTTGTTATATGTTATATGTTTTCTTTTTCTTTTATCTATTTATTTGGCATCAATTATTGCACTCAAAGTCGGTGGCATTGCGCAGTCGTTGTAAAAATAAATAAAAAAATCAACTTCAAATCCGTCTTAAGAAAAAAGAAAAATAAATAAATTACCAACTAACGGCACTAAAAGAAGCATTGTATAAGCGTGACGAAAACAGCCGAAAACAACAATAGCGCACAACAGCAACAGCAACAACAACAACTGCAACAACAACAACAACAGCAACGTTAAATACAGCTAAACTTTTCTTTTATATTATTTATTTATCGCCTGGTAGTTTTTCATTTAAGCGCAATCAAAATGCATTTCAATTTCAGGTTTCGGTTTCGATTTCGGTTACGTTTTTTTTATTTACATTTTTGTTCAGCTGCGATTCAGATTTGGAAATCCGAGCCACAATTTACTTTCGTTTTGCATCACTCGAATGATTCGAATGATTCGAATGATGATTGCAAAAGGTCAACGCAGAAGTTTCTGCATGCATGCATATAACATGTATGTATGTATATATGTATGTATGTATGCATGTATGTATGTTTGTATGTATGTGTGTATGTATGTATGTATGTATGTATGTATGTATGCATGTATGTATGTATGTATGCATGTCTGTATGTATGTATGTATGTATGCATGCATGTATGTATGCATGTATGTATGTATGTATGTATGTATGTATGTATGTATGTATGTATGTATGTATGTATGTATGCATGTATGTATGTATGTATGTGTGTGTGTATGTATGTATGCATGTTTGTATGTATGTATGTATGTATGCATGTTTGTATGTATGTATGTATGTATGTATGTATGTATGTATGTATGCATGTTTGTATGTATGTATGTATGTATGTATGTATGCATGTACGTATATATGTATGCATGTATGTATGTATGTATGTTTGTATGCATGTATGTATGTATGTATGTATGTAAGCATGTATGTATGTATGTATATGTGTATGTATGTATGTATGTATGTATGTATGTATGTATGTATGTATGTATGCATGTTTGTATGTAAGTATGCATGTATGTATGTATGTATGTATGTATGTATGTATGTATGTATGTATATATGCATGTATGTATGCATGTATGTATGTATATATTAATGTATGTATATATTAATGTATGTATGCATGTATGTATGCATGTATGTGTGTATGTATGTATGTATGTGTGACGTCACTTTAATATGATTACGATGACGACGACTTTGATTTGGCCATTATGCGGCATTATGGCGGCAACGACTACTTTATGCATGCATTTATCATTTATCATTTATCATGCCACCCGATCGTCAGCACCTCAACAGCTGCTCATCAACACACTTATGCGCCTAAATGCAACCGCTTGCAACATCTGAGCCCGAAACGGCGCTCGGATATCGGAATTCGGAATTCGAGACCGCCCCAGTCGATACGATTGACATTAATGTGCGTGTGTGCGTGTGTGTGTGTGTGTGTGTATTGGCATAAATAAGCCGTGGTGAAAAGCGCCTCGCACAAGCATTCCATCACTTCCATGGGTGTGCATACTGCACCCCGCAGCTGTGTGACCAGTTGACCAGTTGACTAGATCTACTGACAGCCGCAAGTGGCCCAACATCATCATCATCAGCAGCTGCAGCAGCAACAGCAGCAGCAGCAACAACAGCGATGACCTTGGCGCTGCCTGGAGCGATTTGTGATAGTCGTGGAGGGAGGGGGATTTGGGCAGTAAGCGGCTCTATGTTCGATCCATGAAATGGGAGTGGGCCAGTAGATTGTTATGAGGCCACACTCCGTGTAAATAAATCTCTTTTTGTTCACCTCAAAATTGTGCAAATGGCAGTCGACTGCATAATCAATAATAATACCATAAATATTATTGATTACATCTGATTACATCTGATTTCATCTGGCTACATCTGATTACATCTGATTACATCTGATTACATCTAGTTTAGCTAGCTGCCAGTTTAGTCTACAGTATCCTGTCCAGAGCCCGGTCATGTTCTTCACCAAGGATTTTACTTGCTTAAATTGTTTCTGATTATAACTGCCTAAAAGATAGCTGGCTTGCCTAGACCTGGTTCCTCTGTCCAGCTCCGTTGTGCATTGTTTCTCATAATAATGCCAATAGTACTAATACCATTTGTCATTCAGTTAACCTTGAAAGCAGTGTTTAAGTTCTTTAGAGCTAATTAAATGCTCTCCAAACTCACCAACAATGTCTGATTAGAAAATGGTGCAAAACAGATTTTTAATGATCAGCTGTCTACATATATATATATATATATACTTGAATAGTCAGTCATCAGCATTGTTTTTATTGTTGTTTAACAGTTTTTGGCAATTTGGATGGCTTTTTCGGGGGGTTTTTGTTTGCCTTCCAAGCCACGCAAGTACACCCACTGGCCACAGAGATTTGAGCATCCAACTAACTGTTGGCAATAGCTTTTCGCTTTTGTTTCGCTTCCATATCTGAAACAATGAAGTGGCCCAAATTGATGCGGGCAACAATCACCGTATATGTGAAGTTTAGCGAAATCAATGAAGTAAGAATATTGTGATCGCCAGTAGATACCCTGTACAAAAGACTACGAGCTTACTAAGATTTGTTTTTCTTTTGTGTTTACCATATAAACGAAAAGATAACTTTGCTAGTAACTGAACCGATTTATGTTTGAGTTGGAACTCATCAACTTGTTGTTGACCATTTGCTGGGTATACAATAGAATGCCTATATATAGTTCAAGGCATGTAGGCATAGACAATTTAAACGCTTCAATGGTTTTTATTTTGAATTTGATTTTGATTTTGAGTTTGAGTTTGATTTTGAGTTTGATTTCGATGTTCGTTTGTATATGTATTTTGTAACGCTGTTGTGAAAAACTATTGACCTTAAATTGTCGCAAACGCGTTGGCGTAATGAGCCCAAATTCTTGCCCATGACAACAGATCAGATCAGAGCGACTATTTAAGCTGGTATTTATGGGATTTGGCTGATTTGGGTATAAAATACAAAAATATAGCAAAACTATGCAAATGACTGAGCGCAGGAAACCCGCACTAATCGTGTTGTTGTTGTTGTTGTTGTTCTTGTTGTGGTTGTTGTTACTGTCGCCGTTACTGTTGTTGCTAATGATGATGGCAATGACAGCTATGACAGTTGCGACGCATATGCAAATCAAGTTTCGGTCAATTGCATGGCCAATTAACAACAACAGCAACTCAATATCCGGGCTCGGAGTATGGCTCTGGCTCTGGCTCTGGCTCTGGCTCCGCTCAGTGGGGCAATTAAATGACCAACGCTTGAATCGGCACAACAGCAACAATTACGAATGCGGAGCAGGCAGCCGTGGCAGCCACAGCCACAGCCACATGCAACAGCGCTTTCACTGACCAGTGCCAGCTGCTGTCAGTTGCGGCACAGTAAGAAAAAAACCAAATATAAAAAAAAATTTAAAATATTGCTAGGATTAATTTAGTAATTCACATTCAAATCTTCAGCGTTTTCAGTCTCTACTCCTCATATATACACATATATATATATATATATGCAAATTTGTATTCAATTATTTGAATAACAGCAAAAACACGAGATTATGTTGAGCTATGCTGGCTGTAAAAGCAGCCAAAGAATGCCCGCTTCGAATCAAGCTATAGAAAATTTGAATTGCAATTCCTCGATTTATTTTCAGTGGTACGTTTCCAGCTGTCAGCTGCCGGTTGCAATTGGCAGTTGCGGGTTGACCAGTGCTGCTCCAAATCCAATCCTAGCCAAAGATTAAAGCGTGGGCGAGCATTAGCTTTCCCACGTTGCTGGTGCGGCTGTTGTTGCTGTTGCTGCTGCTGCTGCTGCTGCTGCTGCTGCTGCTGTCGTCTTTGGGCTTGGTCAGCCATTAGTCACGCTCGAAGTTTTGTTTATGTGGCGCATTCACCAGAATTCGCAGCATATAGACATTGTCCGTTGTCTTTGGCACAGAACAAATAAACAATTTGTAATGTTCGGCAATAACCCATAGATGTGGGCAATGTAGCAATTCCCATACTTTAACCCATTCCAAATTCCAATTCCCATTCCCAGTTGCTGCTAATGTTGCTGTTGCTGTTGCTGCTGTTGCTGCTGATGATGCGCATGTGTTGCCCCAAGGCATATTATTGTTATTGTTGCCCGTTTGTTTGCATAATAAATAAGTCAGGCTAAGAGCCAAGTTTATGCCAACATCAGCAATACGAAACAACAACAACAACACAGGCCTCTGTCTTTACTGTTGCTGCCGTTGGCGTATGTTGCTGCTGTGAGACATTTGGCGCCAATAGCAACATCCACACTTTATCGTTGTGTTAGCCAAGCAGCATTTAAGCCTCTAAAGCGGCGCAATTGTTGCACAAAAGATGGCAGCCCAGAACGTCCTATAAAGTTGTTGCATTCTCCATTCTCGCCATGGGAAGCGATGTAAGCGTCTCCGTCTCCGTCTCCGCCTCTGCTATGGAGCCAAAGTTGCAATCGGAGTCAGAGTCGGAGTCGGTGTCGAAGTCATCGGGCCATGACCAATGCGCGTTGTGTGCAATTTACAATTATTGCAAGTGGGAGCTGTCTATGCGCATCAAAAATTGCCGACACTATAATAAAGCTGTAGCTGGCGAAGGCGTTGATCATTGCTGCGCCTTTCACACACACACACACACTCACACACACAGCCAAATGTACCGGAAACGTATGGGGCTTGGCCCAAGATTTGGTTTTTAGGGTGCCAGTTTCTTCTTCTTCTTTTTGATTTTCTTTCTTTTTAGCTTAGATGTACATATGCAAGATGAGGATTGAAACAATTTCTCCATTGGGGGTTGCCCATTATTATATAAATTTATATATATAAATATCAACTGTTATCTCCTGTGAAAGTTTGATATCACTTTTGAAAAGTTAAAGTGTTGATTGAATAATCAAATTGATTGATTTCGAATGGTTAAACATTCCCAGCGCGAGTTCGGCAACAGCTTGACATTTGTTCAACAAACGAAAATATAAATTTAAAAAAAAATATATATATATATATATCTATCATTATAACACTCAACTGAGTTGCATTCGCCTCTTCAAGGCGAACTGCTGTCCTATGGACGCGCTACCAAATGGAAATGCCTTGAACCAAATTCTTTACAGGATTGGACTGCAGACTGGCACAGTTGAGTTAAGCTACTTTTAAATGGATTTGCAAATATATGTATATATAATCGCACTGGAATTCAAATTGCGTTTTCTACAAAATCAAGATTTTTTTGCTGTTACTTGTAAGTCTGTCATGACCTCGATCTATGGCTGACCAGACTCTCATCTTCTTTCATTTAAATGTATGTAGCTAAAAATATATATATATAAATATATATATATATATATATATATAGGAGAAGCTCACCTACATTCACGTGCATTCAAAATGAACAGATAGACAAGCAGAGAGAGAGAGAGAGAGAGAGAGAGACAGGCGAACTCATAAACGGACGCACTCAGCGAACAGTATCAGAAAGTGATCATAAATCTGTATAACCTGTATGTTGATTTTCACCAACTCACTCGGCATAAGCATACATACATATACACACACACACATACATACGTACATATATGTTTATATGTATGTATAGCTAGATATGTACTCGCTTATAACGATGCAGAGTTGGAGTCGCGTTCTGTGTGTGCCCCCAAACATAAAAAGTGAATTTTTGCGGCACTCGCTCCACTTCAGCCTTCGACTTGGACGCCTTTGTTTATTGTTGTTGTTGTTGTTGTTGTTGTTGTTTTTGGATGACTTTTGTACACTTTGTGCGCTGTTTTGGTTTTTGTCTTTGGCTCTCGCTTACTTTATTTTATTATATTTTATTTAGTTGTGTTTTGTTTTCTGTTTTCTGTTTTTTGTTTTGTTTCGATTCGTTTTTTTTTTTCCTTGTTTTTTTGCGCACTTGGCCTTAATTGCGCATGCGCGCACTTTCAATTCCTTAGGATGATGACGCTTCATTTGATTGGGATCGGGGTGGGGGTGCAAGGGGGCACAGAGCGTGTGTCAAATTGATGCTGTGGCAAAGTGGATTTCAAGTGATGCGACTCTGCAATGTTATAGTTCTCATCCTATCCGTGGTATGGGGCGGGGAGCATGATTGAGCGGGCGAATCCAAACGAAAATTGCTCTTAGCCAGTGCGAATCGAGTACCTGACCAGCTGGCCAACTGGCAAGTTCATGGTAACAGCGAGCTACAAGAAGACAATATGCCGAAGACTGCTTACTCTACTACTACTACTGCCATGTTGTAACTAAATTGGATTTATATTCCACATCAACTTTAGGGATATGTTTTTCAGAGTCATCATTTTTCAATGGCTGATAATATTAGAGTAATATGGTTTTATGGTTTTAATGGCACCGCGCAAAACTTATGGCTTAATCTTTGTGCTTAAAGTCAGTTCAAATAGAGTTATATTAGCCATGGCGGGAATGCCATTCATGCGTATAAAAACGCAAGGCCTGAATGAGCATGCTATGCTACCCTGATCTGATTGAAGTGTATCGAGAAATAAAAAATAAAATAACAAAAAATAAAGAGCTTTAAGATTGTCTCGCATACAGATCTGTAGAGGCTGCCAGTGGCAGTGAGATGTTTTTATTTGATATGATACATACATATATATGGATATGTATCTATACGTATATTTTATATTTCTTTCTTTTTTATTTATGTTTTTTTTTTTATTATTATTTTTCTTTTCTTTGCTACTTTGGCAACAGGTTCGCCGATGTTAAGAAAAAGTCAAACGCCTCAATAATCAGCGACGGGTCCGAGAGCAGCGACTCCAACTCCGTTGGCTGGGCACACTGGCAGCCGGATAAATTGAGGACAACAACAGCGACAACTTTAATGAGGCTATGTCTAGCTGGTGTGTATCTGTGCAAATGTATCTGTATCTGTATCTGTATCTGTATCTATATCTATATCTATATCTGTATCTGTACCTCTATCTGTATCTGATTCTTTCTATATCTGCATCTGAGTATCGGTTCGTATCCGTGTATATCTAACTGGGATAGGCCATTCGACCAGGTTTTGGATTTCCTGTGTTTTCCTTTATTATTATTATTATTTATTTTTTGTGTTTTGTTTTTGTGTGTTTGCCGAAATAAGCATAAACAAAGCAAAACAACCAAATGCAATGCATATTTGCTTACCTCTTCCTGGGCTTCAATGCCTGGCTACGAGCACTCGTAATTGCTGTTGACTTTTGTTGTCTGTTGACTGTGTTGTTGTTCAATGTTGCTGCATATTTTTGTTAGCTTTCAGCAAAATTTGCACAAAATCATCAAATTCAAAGCACACCAGCAAAATATCCAAAAAGCGTTATAAAGACCAGAACAACTCTATAAAATACGCACTTCTTCACTTCACGCCACAACGAAATAGAACCAACAAAAAAAATTAACAAAAAACGAAACGACAACAAAAACAAATCGTGGCTGGAGCGAAAAAAAACCGTTGTACGCATGCGCTTTCAAAATTGTTTTGGCAAAGCTTTTTTTTCGAAGACGCAGACGCAGACGCAGCGCCAACTTTCACGTACGAGTGTTCAAAGCAAACTGACAACGGCGTCGGCGATGGCAACGGCAACGGCTCCTCCAATACGAATTGCGACTGCGCCAATCACTGCTGCCGACGAGCAGCTCTGGCAGTCTAGCCGTTTTATGGCTAGAAAAAGCAACAAGTGCACCATTCAAAGTTGTTACATCTTGTAACAAGTTAATATCTGATAATGTAATGGATCAGAAACATATAATAATATAGTTTACTTGACATTTGTTGCGGCCAGGCCATAAATTAAAATCAGTATAAGGCCAATTGTTGAAATGCTATTTTACTCGGCCTAAGCTGCCAACACTGCTGCGCCTGTTGATTTCGCTTAGTCGGCGTTGCCACTGCGTTGCAATTACGCGACTGATTCGCTGCGACCGCAATCGCTATCTGTTGCCTATCAACGGCTTCGACGTCGACTTCGCCGCACTTGGCTGGGTGATTAGCCGCCAATGCTGCCACAGTGGCAGCCGCCTTGTCTCAGTTAATTTCCTTCAATTTTGCGGCTTTTCGCATATGGGTTAGTACACATACATACATACGTGTGTCCATGCATTATGCTTGTGTGTACGTAAGAATGATTGTACGATTATTCACTATACCTGTACAACTGTACATTCGAAATGGTCGTCCGCCAATTGACCCATAAAGTTAAAACATTGCTTTTGTTGAACACTGACTGCCGGTTGCATATTGATAAATTAGCATATCAAATTTTTAAGATTGTTATCGAAGCGTTGACCAACGGTTTATGCATATTTTCCTCCATCTAATTGTTGACATCAGCATCTTTCCCAGCAGTGCGATTAGTGTGCCTGCCTTCTAGCTAGATGGCTACTTAAATATGTACGCCCGATCGAGTGAATTGAAATGCATCAATATCATTCGAAACATAATCACGATCATGTCGTTGGCGTTGGCGTTGAGTATTCGATTAGTATGCAAACAAGGTGGCCTCCGCGAGTGGTGGCTAATTAAATCAGAACTCAAACGGAGGATACTCGCAACATAACTGATCTGAGTGCGAGTTTTGATTTTTATATTTTAATTATGATGAGTAATACATATAATATATTTATATAATATCAGACAATACTTGGATCTAAACGTTCGCCCACTAATTATACAATGCTTCTGTACAAACTTTCTAGTCTCCGGATTGTCTCTGTAATGCGGATGAGGTGTCTGTAGCAGCTGTCGAACTAAATATGACCGTGATGGATAAATTGGAGTTGGAACCGGAGAATTATCTATTTTTAAATGACTTAGACGTTGGACCGACTGCTCAAACAGCGGACGCCTCTTGACTTTAAATAGATAGCGACACGGCTTCGGAAAAGATAATAAATTTGAAGATTATGGTATGGGATCCGATGCAAGCTTGAAATCAAAATTAAAATACCCAGTTTATATATAATATATATCTATTGTTCTTTAATATATGTATTTTGTACTCATTAAATTTAGCTCCAGCATTACCGTAATCAGTTGGGTTTAACGATGTCTTACTTGGGCTTTCTGATCTCAAAGGCCTCGTAGGTGTATTGCTCAATAGCCTTCAAGTTTTTGATGATGAACTCCTTTATGGCTGCCACATATGCGCCTGCCGTGGCAATGAGATTCTTGAATTGTTCGATCAATTTGCCCTCACCTTGCAGCTGGCCCTTATAGACATCCTCCGCCTCCCGCATTATATAGCCGCGTATTCCTATAAGTCTAGCCTGAGCCAGAGCAAATAGCTCGAGCGCCTGCTTGGGCAAATTTGCACGAATCTCGTAATCGCAGGCCATAATGCCCGACTTGGATTCAGCCGGCGTCGCCATTCCCAATTGCTCGATTGACTGAATATTTGTTGTTAACTGGATTTCTAACAGATGCTGTAAACTAATTTCGAATGCCTGCTTTTCATTCACACGGAAGCCCGAAACGAATTATGAGCATTAAACACGAACGCGGCAAGCAACTCTCAGATTCTTGAGACAATCCATCTAATTGCTGCTAATTAAAGCGAACTCTAATCTTTGCAACAGATCAGCAGCTATGAAAGAGGGGCAAGAAATGGCCAAGAAAAGTCAAACAGCAGCAAAACTGGCAACGTTCACAATTCATTTTCGTTATTAATACATATTATATATTAGATAAGAATATATATATATATAATATATATATTAAATCACATCTCGGTTTTCCGTTGAGCGGTATTTGCACCTCAGTCTAAAAGCGATTTATCTCAACTTTGTTTTTCTTCGACTCTTCCGTTAAGACGGGCACCGCGGTGCGCCTGGTGGGGAACACAAGAAATGTTTATAAATTAAAAAATTGCTTACTTTAATAGCGAAGACAACGACAGCAAAAGCAAGTTCACACGCAGAGGCAACACGCACAAAAATAGACAATGCAACAAGCCAAAGTAACCAACAGAAGAGCGGCGCACACCGAGGATGAGATACCCTGATTATTGCTCAAAAATCGCACCTATGACATAAGGTTGGTTCAACTAAGCTAAACTACAAATACAAATATTCAAAAATCTGAAAAATATGTACCTATTTACCATTATCATCAATCGATTCCTCGCACGATTCCATACCCATAACTTATGAAAGATCTCATCTTGATAACTGCACATAAATAATCAAGTATTAATAATACTATGCTAGCCTCAACCAGGAAAAGATGCAGCATCCTAGGGCAGCATATCATGAGGCCAAGGGACATAGAAACCCTCAACAAAGATGCTAGCATTCGTGCAGGAGTTGGGATTGATGGAAGAGCTGTAGGCTCAGTAAGGGGGCACAATATACCTTATAGGTCGCAGTGCTAACTTTGTCCCCAATTATAATAATAATAATACTATGCTATTCGAGATCTTCACTTTTGGAGTACAATATAGGTATGAAGAGTGAGTATTTACAAGTTTGTAATGTCCATAATGAATACATCCAGGTTTTTGTTGTTTTGAAAGTAAATGGAAAAAATTGTCAACCTTTTAGGGCACTCGCTTTACACTTACACTAATATCGCTTGGCACGTGACGTCATAAACGTAATTTTCCCAGAAAGAGTCGGAAAATGACGTCATAAACGTCATTTTCCCAGAAAGAGTCGGAAAATTCGCGCCACGCAATTATGCGCAATTTTCTAGGCAGTAGAACGAACGGCAAAAATGGCGCGCAATTATTATATAAGACCGACTCCAGATGAAGCAGATAGCCAGATGCACACACACACGCACATACATATACATATAAAGGCATACACAGACATACATAGACGAGTATATATATTTAATGGATTCCAGTTAACAATTTCATATTCGATTAGCAAACGTTGTTCGTGACTGAACGGAATTAAGCTTAAGTGCTAAGTATATAGATACAAATGTTCACATATAAATTGTATTCAAAAAAATGTCATAATACACATAGGTATTACAGATTACAGATGGGTATATATATGATATTCATAAAGTTTACACAAGATTCATTTTCGCATTTTGACCCACACAGAAGCCATAAAAATTTCGATCCACAAAAAAAAAAAAAATGTATGATATATATATATACGTATATATATATATATATATATATTGGAGACCCCTTGGCTGTTTTGGTTTTTTTTTGGGGCTTACGTTCTGCAAATGGACAGCGTGTCCAGTAGAAAGACGGCACCATTGATGATCATCAACGAACCGGCAGCGATGGCATTACGCTTGCGATCCTTCAAGAAATCATACATATCATGCCACTCATCAATGACCAATGCTCCAGATGCCACAAAGAGAATGCAGCCCAGCAGCGAGATCAGCGCATTGAGGCGTTTCTCCACAACCGAACCAATCACGTGTCCTGTGCAATGGAAACAAAGAAATCAAATTGAGAATCACATTTGCGTTGGGAGTTGGAGTTGCAGTTGACGTTGCGAGTACTCACCGACCAGCAGCACGGCACAGATGATTGTGAAGCCGCCAATGGTGCCGCAGACAATCAACGGACGCTTGCTCAGATCACCCACGACCTCATAGAGCACAACGCAGGCAATGGCAATGCCCTGTGAATAATAATACAATAATCAAAACAATATCATTAATAATATGCAATTACATCTTTGGATAACTACAACAACTTGACCTGGCCAAGAGCAACATCTAAATCAAAGCTGTTACCATTTCAAAAGCTTACCGCACCAATGAGGTAAATAATGCAGAACAAATTCGAACAGTGGATTACAGGGGTTACAGTACTGCAATTAAGTTATTACAGATGCCATTTCCGTTCCCATGCTCGTACTTGCTTAAAGATAACTTCATGAATCTTGGCATACATCCGATCCGTCTTGTTACCACTTTTTACACTAAAGGAGTTATTGGTCTTGTCTTGCGGGAGTAGGTCAACATTTGTCCAAACTGAACCGTGAAAAATTCCCATTTGGATAATGGTTTCTAGATAAATAAAATATTCCTTCTTTGGAAACTCTTTATGATAGATGATGTGTGATTTTGGTAACATTTATTTGGCATGAATGACGACAAATGTGTCGGTAATAAAAATAACAGCAGCGACAATGGCTAACACTCCAGAGGCCAGCATGGCGTTATTATCGCTGGCCACCCCTTGGAAGCCAGTCCATCGATCGAGTATGATGGCGCCAGTCGCCACAAATAGCACAAAACCCGAAACGCTAAAGATTATATCGATACGCTTGTCCACTTTGGCGGCCAACAGGTGTCCTGCAATTGGAGTTGGGCATTCAGGCAATTGGCCACAATGTACAATTGGTACATTTGTTTCATTACCTATGCTGAGGGCACTACAAATGATCAGGTAGCCGGTAAGCGTTCCACAGACCAACATCGCCTGGCTGCTATAGCTGAGATCCGCCACGCTCTCAATCAAAATGATGATGCTCGCTGTGAATATCTGCGATGAGCGCACTCAAAACACCGATCAGACACAGCATCAAACAAAACAGAGAAACAGACAGTCAGACAGTCAGACAGACAGACAGACAGACAGAAGGTTGCACGGATAACTTGATAGGAGTAGGATTTGATTAAGTTTTAAGTTGAAAGTAATGTTTCATAGAAATTAGAAGAATGTTTATGGTATAAAACGACTCAACAGAAAATTATAGATAACATCGGTTATACGATAGATTTCTACAGTTCGACTTATATATAGCCACTTTGGATAGTAAACAGTGATTGTTCAAATATGAACATGTGACGCTCTCAGCTGCCGATAGCTGGCTCATGCAGCACTCTCAAAATTTGGCACTTGAGGCTGGCTTGCATGGGGTCCAGCTGTGTTCAGAGAGGTTAGAGGAGTTGGACCTGGACCTCGTCGAAACTAATCGTCGACTCCGCGCGTCTAATCTTCTTTAGACAGTGATTAATAACATATACATATATTAGCCCTTAAGCACTATTTAATATGCAAGATTCGTCACGTCAGTTGCTATTTATGGGCCATCAATAAGGTAGAAGACACATTGGCATTGCCATTTAAATCTACCAAAGTCGATGGGGCTTAACACCATACGCAATTGGCAACTCAGCGAAGGCACCCACCCGATGGGCAATGAGGTGTGGGGGGGGCGGGGGGGGGGTATGAGTTGATTGTGCCAATTTGCTTATCAAATATGAAAATTGTTTCGATATTGATAGGGGCTAAATGGGCGTAATATTGATGAGCCATTTAGCACTCAGAGTGTCAACAAATGGATCAATTCAGCTATCTGTGTGTATGCGTACATATGTATGTCTAATACAAATGAATTGCGGACGCGCCCTGACTATAATGTGGCTATAAATGTGGCAAGTATGGCATATGGTAGCCACTGCAATCAATCAATCAATTAGAAGCGCCGTTAGTCGCCGCTAATTGACAAAAGCTAAAAGGATGCGACACAGTTACGTAATACGTATCCTGTACAACAACAACAACAACAAACCCACCCACACACCAATTGTTTAATTTGTAATGCGAGCTGCTTGCAACAACAACAACAACAACGTCAACAACCATAATTATAGCAACAAAAGGTCATTAGGATATCATGTTTGGGAGCGTTCAGATAACGCACAGGCTGTCTCATATCAGTCTCCATATAGATGCAGACACACACACACACACACACATCCATACATACATACATTGTTTGCGCTGCCCCCATTAGCGGCAAATAAAATGATGAATGTCAATAACAATAATTATCAAATTTTGTTTGCATTTGCCACGCACATTTCACCTTTAAATGGGAATGTTCGCATTGCTTAAATATATATACTGCATATAGCCAATATAGATATATATATATGTATATACTTTATAGAGGCGGAAACTCGTCTTTGAAGCCTGAACAATTTACATGTGTTGAAACTCGTTACCTGGTTCACCGCCATCTCTCTGGTGCCAGGTTCAAGCACAACAGCGCAAAAAGTTGGAATTTCAAATTTGTTATGAAACCGCCCAAAACTCACGCCCCTGCGGCTGTTGGCCTAAAATTAGTCTAGCAACTTGGCCATTATCAATTTGATTTCAAATCAGGCACGGTTTGTGGTAGTTAAAGGCCTCTAGCAATTAATTATGTGCCGCTGACATGCCTTTGACATTGGCCAACATGGCTCTGTTCAAGTGCCCGCCCCCTGTCCTGCCCCCCCCCCCCCCCCACACACACCATCGCAGCCTACCCTATGCATGGGTCATTGTTCGAGTGGCGGAGAAGGGAGAGGCACTCAAAACAATAATAAAAAAAGAGGCAAACAAAAATGTCGATGTGAACAATAACAAATGCGCTGCGAACCGCGCCACAGATTCGCAGTTAAAACATTTATTAGCTCGTAAACAGATTTGCGAACGTGTTGCACAAATTGTTTTTCGGCGGAGCAAAAAGCGGCAAACTTGAAGGTGGGCCATGCCGCTGCCTCTACCAAGTCCATTCGCTGGTATATAGTTGTATAGGTATAGTTATAGGTGTACTCGGTGTATATCTAATGCAAACAATTGCTATGTGGCACCTTATCTGCAATGCTTTGAGCTCATTCCCGTGACCAGCGAGCAGGCCATGCGCCATTAACCAAAATTTAACCAGAAAAGTGGAATGGGGGTACACTTATTGTTTTTGATTCTCGGTTCCCTGATGATGAGTCAATTGCCGATAGCTGCTGCTGCTGCTGCTGCTGCTACTGTTGCTGCTGCTGCTACTGTTGCTGCTGCTCCTGCTGCTGCTGCTACTGCTGCTGCTACTGCTGCTGCTACTACTGCTGCTACTGCTGCTGCTGCTGCTGCTACTGTTGCTACTACTGCTACTGTTCAGCTCAGCTAATTAAGTGAAACAAAATTAAATATTTCTTATGCCGTTCACACCATATTTTGTTGTTGTTTTTGTTGTTTATTCAATGCAGCCCCAGCAGCGACGACCTTTGACGACTGCCCCATTGGCGCACATGGCGTATGCGTAATGTGAATCTGTTTTGCGCTCGCACTCACTCAATCATGACATCATCGTTATCATCATCATCATCATCATTATCATCAACCAGCACATCCACATCGGTTCGTGATCGAATGCCTCTGGTTACGTGCCGGTGCGACTTAAGGCGCGTCTCAGCTTACTTTGATTTCATTGAATTAGGAAACTGAAATTGCGAAGCCATCAAAAGTGCCACAAAACGAAGCTAAGTAAATACCTTTAAGGTGTGGTTCAACTCAATTGCAACAGTCAACAGTTGACATGCACAAACCCGTTTCATATTATACAAATATGCCAAAGCTAATTATCAAATTGAAAACTAATGCATGAAAATAATAATGTTATAATTTGTTTACATTTAATAATAACAATCATCAAGTCTCAAGACTCAAGTCTCAACTCGATATTAACTAGTTTTGTATTGGTTCAGAGATTGTTTAATATTGTTCCTAGTTGTTCAACAACTCAACTAGATAAGAACAACAAAGATCCAGGGACTGTGCTTCAAAACAGATGCGTTTATTTATGAGTAGAAACAGCTCAATCTGAAGTCATGATTCAAAAACAGTCAGTTAATTGATCGAAATGTTTGCACTTGGCATTCCAAGTGATTCCAAGGCAATATTTGTGTGGTTTGTGAGCAGTGAGTGATCAAAGTGACCTAATTGATGGAATTAAGTCATTGTTCCCATGAGCTGATCTCAACTCAGTGATAATCAGTGCACAGACAGTTGCATGACTCATGTTGCACTTTATGGAGAGAAAGAAGACGCTATCAGTAAGCAAATGAGAACAACAGGAATTGGCATAATAAACAATTGCAATTGCAGTTGCAATTGATAAGCTCGAAGCTGAAAACAAAAATTGCAATTTCCATTTAATAATTTGTTCAGAATTTTGCAGAAGCAAGCAGCTGATTTTACAAATGAAATAAAAAAAAAAACCAAAATACATCTATAAATCCGGTGGAGGTAAACAAACATATCTGGATGACTATGACATCATGTGGAGTGAGCGCATCATCTCGGTAAATTCGGCGGATGTCGAAACTAGTTGATTTATTCCATTATGTTTTTTGTTTTTGTTTTTGTTTTCTGTTTTATTGCTTTTCGTTGGCAGAACATGAGACAAGGCGGACAGAACAGCAATTGTTCACATCATTAATGACATCATACCGGCCAGGGGATCACAAAAGACTAATTCCAGCACGCACTTTATAACTACGCAGTTACGACTGCTAATGCCATCAAAAGGAAACACAAAGCCACCACCAAAAAAATGAAACCAAAACAAAAACCAAAAAAAAAAAAAGAAACCAAAAAATACTTCCAAAAACAGAACTTCCAATGAAGTCATGACCAATAATGAAAACGAGTCTGGCCAATGGAAACCGGTTGCTTCAAGGTAACAACGAACGCAAGGAAAGAAATGAAAGGAGCAATCATTTCCACAGCAGCCGAAGATATGAAGCCAGACATGTGAAGGGCAGAAGTAAAGGGGAAAAGGGCAAAGCGAGAAGTAGAGAAAGA
The DNA here is from genome assembly GCA_035042265.1 of Drosophila imparisetae. Lineage (NCBI taxonomy): Eukaryota > Metazoa > Arthropoda > Insecta > Diptera > Drosophilidae > Drosophila > Drosophila imparisetae. The sequence continues at coordinate 2,362,204 of JAWNLP010000147.1, forward strand.
AGGAAAGCAGCAATAGAATAACACGAACATGAGCAGCAGAGTCTGCTACGAAGCAATAGTTTACAATTTACGATTACAATACAGTACATCCAACAAAACAGGAATCAGAGCATAGATTTGTATCTGCATATGTGTGTATATTGTCACACACACACACACACACACTCACAGAATATAATATTGCTAGACAGTTGAGTTGAGTGACAGAGTTTTGCTTACCAGCTCGAGGATCTTCAGTAGCAAACGATTATTAAACTCCATGGCGTTTCCTTTAGTGACGCTTTAAATTCGCTATTCAATTGCTCAGCTTCTTAGGTTTGCTTTCCACTCACAACTTTCGTGCAGACGTCTTACCCAAACGCACTCTGAAAACTGACTAAACAGAATCGACGCCAGCGCGCGCATTCAAAGCTCAGCCGAGCAGACAGCGACGGCGACGGCGACGCTGACGCCGACGGCGACAACGCACGATGTTGACGCCAGCAACTGGTGTGCATATGTAAAATATACATATACATACACATACACATTCACATACACATACACATACACATACACATACACATATACATAACATGGTCAAGAGTTTTTTGTTATGTACAGACTCCTCACTTAATTTATGCAACTTAATATATAAGATTAATAGTTCTAAATTTTGTAGCTTAATTACAAAATAAAGATTGTTGTTTCGTCCCACAATTGGACTACTATATCAAGCAGCTTTAATAAACTTATGGTCAAATATGGGAGCATATATGGTCTTTGACGCTCATTCTTCTTCTTTTAAAGAAATCACGTTTAAAAGTAGCGCCATACCGATACACAAATCGGTAATGGCACTTTTCGATAGACATTATACAATTTCAATGCGCGCGCCCAAAAAATAGCACCTTTCCATACAATCTAAGTTTTTATATTTATAAATGCAATACGACATTTGCTTGGATAAATTGTAGTTTTACATTTTCTCATATGTTTCGGTGTAGGGGCAGTGCAAGCAGGCATGAGTGTAGCTGTCCTCCTCCTCGTTATAGCTATCTGGGCCGAATTCATGCTCGTGGACAGCCTTTGTTTTCTTTGTGTAAATGCTGCTCCTGACCTCCATGCGCAGCTGTTTCATTTGCTTGTTGTATTTGCGAGCCTTGCCTACCTCACGCTTATCCTCGCGCTGCTCGTGCTGACGCGTTAGCTCCTCCTCGCTGCCCCACACCTCCATGGCGCGCTTGACGACCTGCATATGCAAATAGAGCTTCATTTCGCCCCAGCGCACATTATGGGGATTCTTGCGACTAATATATCGCAGCATCGGTTCACGCTTATCGAAATCGCAATCTTTCAGCAGATACTCCGCCTTGGCCTCGGTGCGTGTAATTAGGGCATGGCGATCTTCGGTGTCGCGACACTTATCGCAAACACAGTGCCCGAAATTGTTAAACAAATAGGAATCGGCGAACTGATCACCGCACTCCAAGCACTCCTCGTATACCACTGGAATGGCAATGGCATCCTCGATAATTGCCACCACAGCCGCCTCTGCCTCCGAGCCTGTTGTTTTATTGGCCAGCACTGGCTGTTCCAATAGGAAGCCGCCGCCGCTATCAATATATTTGGTGCCCTGCACTTTAATCACATTATTGCTCTGATCGCCAATTGGACGCTCCTCGTTGTCATTTAAACTGTTTGTTAGTCAATTAATTATTATTGGTTTCACATTCGTTCTATTGTTTTAATTGCATTTGCTTACTTTTGTATATTGCTCTTGTAGGGATGCGAGACCAGCTTGGCTTCCCTCAGCTTTTGCGCCTTGGCTTGATTGCGTTCGATGCGTGCCTTTTGTGCATTTGTCAGCTTTGAGCTGCCAGCGGTCGATGTTGTTTCACTTACTATTTCTTCAGACATTTTTCAAATAATTTGAGCGCATAATTCATTTCATGCAGTTTTGTAAAATTCAATACACACGCTCTTCTTCTTTTTGCTTGGCCAGTTGCTTTTTTGTGTACGCGATATATATCGCTTCGATATACATATGAAAAAATACAAAATAATTCAAGTACAATTTTTAGTAGTGGCACACTTGTATTGCCTCAATAAAAATATAATAACATTTTAGTTATACGGATACCAATAATACCTTATGTCAATTTGCTCGTGAACGATATCTCGTGCTAGCGTTTCTAGTGTGCATGCGATAGATATCGCGACCATCATCATCATGTCATCGCTATTAACAAGCATCGCGCAATGTTAAAAAAACATTACAAATTGCTGCTAAAATGTGCACTCGCCATACCCATTATCCTGCTGGTGGACTTTTGTGGCATACTCACACATCTGTACGAACTGGACTTTGAGACGCACTATTACTATCCGCTGCAGAATGCGAGCGTCACGGCGTCGCCAACGTTGGACTACAAGTTTCTACAAATGCCCGCATTTACTCGGCAAACGGATCCGCCCCGACTCACGATATTGGTGAAGAGCGCCATTGGAAATCTGCAGCGGCGTCAGGCCATACGCAAAACCTGGGGCTACGAGACCCGATTCTCAGACGTCAACATTCGACGCGTCTTTGTGTTGGGCGTAAATCCCGCTGCCGGATTGGCGAGCAGCAAGGATGCAACTGCAACAGAGGCCAGACATCATGGTGACATTTTGCGAGCGGATTTTGCGGATACGTATTTCAATAATACAATCAAAACAATGATGGGCATGCGCTGGGCCAGCGAACATTTCAACACCAGTGATTACTATTTATTTGTCGACGATGATTATTACGTGTCCATCAAGAATGTGTTGCGATTTTTGGGCCGAGGTCGTCAGACGCCGCATCCGGATCGTCGTCCGCTCTTTGCCGGCTTTGTGTTCGAGACAGCCCCGTTGCGACACAAGTTCAGCAAGTGGTATGTCTCCCTCGAGGAGTATCCGTTTGACAAGTGGCCACCGTATGTGACGGCGGGAGCGTTCATCCTGTCCCGAGATGCCCTCCTCCAGATGTATGCGGTGGGACGCAGTCTGCCCCTGTTTCGATTTGATGACATCTACTTAGGCATGGTGGCGCTGAAAGCGCACATACCCGTCCATCGTTGCGATCAATTTCACTTCAGTCGGCCCAAATATTATGGACCCGATAGTTATAGCGATGTGATTGCATCACATGGCTTCAGCGATCCCATTGAAATGGAGCGTATTTGGAACGAATGCCGCTCGGCAAATTATGCGTAGCAATATATATACAGACATTGTTTAATAGTAGTGATCAATTGGCGTGTGCTATTATAGATATATATATATATATATAATTGTACATACATAACCATAACTATAAATACTGACTAAGCCTTACTATATTTAAAGAAAAAAATGGTTTCTGTATTTTAAATGTTAACGCTTTCTCTCGTTTTGTGGTTCGTGGTGAATGTCGATTACGGTAAATTACACGATCCGTGGATTCGAATTCGAAAAATTCTGTTTTCGCAAAAGGAAAATTCCTTCCAAAAAAAATCTTGTTCAAACGGCTTGCAAGAATCTTTATACTTTTTGGTGGAAATGCCTTCACTCCAATTCCGAATAATTTACATGTGAAATTTAAACCGAGCACCGATTTTTCCAAGCTACAAACTTTTTTTTTGTAACGAAATTCCAAGCTACACAAAATCACTAAAGTTAAGATCAAAGGAGAGTTTTCTTGTTGCTTTGCAGTTCGGTATCAGCAAAGCACAAAGATGAGTCAAAAATAAAACCTGAAAAAATAAATCAAGTCGTAATTGTTTTGCTGTGTGTGCAAGTTGCATAGTTTATGCCCAATTTTGGGCATTTTTGGAGTCCGCTTTGCTCTGCATAAGAATCTAGGCAATAAACGCAAATGGAACTGAGAGTTTAACTGTATAAAGGCGTTACGTTAAATCAGCAAAATATTGAAAAATAAAATCACATTAAATAAAAATATATACATATATATATATATGGGGTTGCTTCTTTTTTTTGCAAATTTTTTTTATTCTTTTTGTATTTTGGTCTGCATCTGATAAATACAAAGAATTCCTAAGGTCGATTATAAATCTGACTAATATGTAAAATGTTCCCATTCATATCGCCGCAGTTAGATCAATGTTCATGTCGACATTTTTAAATACTGTTTTTTCTCATTTTTTTAGTGCAAGCTTTTCATCGATCGCAGCTTCAAAATGTGAAATTATTACAGCTTAGCAATCGATAGTACAATTCATACCGTACGCTGCTAAGAGTTGTATAGGTCAGCCATGCGATAACAGCCGCAGGGCAATGAAAACACATTCGATAACGCCTATCGATAAGCAAAAGCAAATGCTGCGTTCATTCAAACCGCTCGAACATCATTCGTACGCCTTCATCTTTTGGATTTCAACAATTATCGCGCAGTATTAATTTGTGTGTCGTTCTGTTTGCTTGTAAGCTTTCGCGATATAGCAGTAATCTAGTAGCGAGTGTTAAATTTGCCAAGTACTGACTTTTATATATATCATAGATATATATATATACTTCCACCCAATCAGTTAACTCACCCACCCGCATTTATTTTTTGTAAAGTGCGCAATTCTTTTGCCAACAAAACCCAACTTGTCAAGAATTAAAAGAAAAAACCAACCACAGATTTAAGGTAAGTTTCAGCCTTTTTTTTCTTTCAATGTTCAAGTTTTTGCGCCGGCAATTCATTTTTTTTTTTTTTTCAATTTCAATACATTGCTACGTTTCGTTTTTTATCCGTCTTGCAGAAAGAAAGAAGGGGGCAAGCAAAAAAAAAAGAAGTCTGCAAATATAAAAACGAAAAAAAAATGTAAAGCGCGTTGCTGCAAAAGTCAACGCCAACTGGTTTTTGTTTGCGCCGTTGTTCTTGTTGCTGTTGTTGCTGATGCTGCTGTCGTTGGTATTTCTTGTGGCTGCGCTTCTCATTCATTGCAAATGGCAGATTCGTCACTTACCATTTGTTATAAATTATTTATTGTGCCGACCACGGCTCCAGCCACTAACCCGTTAGCTATTTTTCGCTCTTTTGAGCAGCTGTCAATGGCTTTAAGCTGGCTTTCTTCGTCTCTTTTCAGTTTTTTTTTTTTCTTAGAGCTTTGCCGGCCGGCTTTTTTTCGTTTTTTTTTTGCGTCTGCTGCTTGTACGTGTGCTGTGTGTGCTTGGGCGGGGCATTTGACGCTGTTACATATCCTCCCCACAATGTTTGCTTGCGCGTGCTCACAGAAACACACACATTCATGCATGCCAATGCGAGTGTATGCGTGCAGCTGTGCACTCGAGCTGCATTTCATGTATATATGTGTGATGTCGCAAAAATGATTTTTAGACGAGGGCGTGGCTCAGACACCAGTGCCAACGATTGTTATCGATAATATCCAATTGGCATTTAATTTATCGCCGCTGACGTCTTGCAGCGAATGTAAAAATGTATTTCAAATTAACAGCATGTATTTGTCATGCATGTGTGAGTGTGTCTTTTGAGTATGACTAAACTGCGCATATTTAAAATTCAGTTTGTGTCGCGGGACGCACATATTAAAATTTATGTACCAACTGCCAGACGTGCACTGAGCATGTGTGCATGCGTGTGAATGTATATGCGTGTATTTGTGCAAGTGTATGCACAACAGGAGCCAACTGCTGCTGCTTCTTTGGCGAGGGTGTAAAACGGACGTGTCTGTCATTTGTCTTCCTTCTTTTGTTCTGTGCGCTTTCGTTTGCTCTTCGCCCCTGTCCTTACCAGAGCCACGCATCAACGCTCGTCGACGTCGTAGGCGTTTTTTCAAGATTGAGCGGCCTTTTGGCTTAGCTGGCAACGACATTTTTTCAAATGGTCTAACGGCACATTTGCGGTTTGCTGGCGCCGGCCAAATGAACCCCCATCCCTTCCCTCTCCCCGCTCACACACTTCAATCACCAAAACCCCGAAAATAAACAAGTCATAAAATTAACAAAACAAAAGATAAGCCATAAAAAAAGGCAAGCGAAGTTTCGAAAAGAGAGCTCAGAGTGAAAGAAAAGAGTGAAAGAGAGAGAGGGCGTTCCAAGTGTGGGCTGAAGCGGCAAAGACGAATTTATGATTCATCGCTCGGCCATAATTCGCTCGAAGTTGGAAGTTGATTCATGGCAAACAAGGCAACAACATGCAAACTGAAAAACAGCCGCCTCACCCCCCACCAAAAAAAAAGACAAACAGCACCAATTCGCCGTATAAGTACATATACATACATGAATATGCATATGTATGTGTGTGTGTGTGTCTCTTGCTATGCTGCAATGTTCGCCTTTGTTTGATTTTTTGTTTTTGCTTGAAAAAGGAGTTACTGCAAAAATGACTAAGGCGCTAAACGGCCGCCGCTAGTAGTCAATCATCAAACTATCGGCGAGATCGGCGCGCCTTAATACCCAAATATGGTCAATATAATACAGACGACGACTAAGCGTAGCTTGAATTTTTGGTTTTTGTTTTTTATTTTGTACGTTTATGTATTTTTTTTTTTGGATCGGTTGCCGCCCTTGTAACGTTTGTTTTTTAATTTTTAGACACACACACACATGCATCGATGCACTTGTTATCGACATTAATGAAGTACTTTCTTTGTGTGGGTAGTGGGTATTCAAGGCAAACCAAACAAAGTTAGTAACAGGGGGAAAATAGAATTCGAGCGACACGACTGCAATCGATCTATTTCTTAAAAACTAAAGCAAACCAATGGAAACTTTTTAAGTTTTGATTAGTTAGCTAGAAAAAGGCACGAACAATGGACAAGTTAAGTTAGCAAGCACATTTTGGGTGTTTTGCAACTAAAAATAAACGTGATAAAATGCAGTTTATTGTTGTGTGCGACGACTAAGAAAACAAGGCAAACTACTGATAACGGTACACTCGCCTCAAGTCGCTTAGCTTGTCCAATTGGAATTTAATCTGCTGCTGCTCTTCTGCTGCTGCTGCTGCTACTGCGGTAGGTTCGCTGAACTTCTCACTCGCAGTCAGTCACGCTCTCTATCTCCCTCTTTCTCCATCTCTCTCACTCACTCTCGTATGTCTGCTGGTACTTTGATAGTCAGCGCACACACACGCATATATTTTTTGAATGCCTGTGTGTGTATGCGTCCTTGCTGTGCTGTGCATGACTCATTAGCTGCTACTTGTATGACAAATTTTAATAAGTATGTGTGTGTGCTTGTGGTTCAGCGCAATCGCCATGAGAAATCGCATAATAAACCCAACGGTAAACAACGCAAAAGCAAATGATTTCTCAACACGAAATCAAAGATGTGTGTGTGTGTGTGAGTGCCTACGTAGTTAAGCATCGTTATCGATGCTCATTTCCTCTTTATCGAGAGCTCGACATACTCACCGTCCCGTCCAGCACAGTCTTTGTTCATTGTTGCGTTATCGATATCCGGGTTTATTCTTTTTGCGTTTTCTTTTCGTTTTTTTTTATTTTGCCATGACACCGAAATTGCATTTTGTAACTGTAATTTTAATCAAATGAAAAAATGAACATTATTTATTGATAGTTATTAAAATTTCTGTTGAAAATTTGTTATACGCAATTGCTTATTAAGCTGACAGCTGATTTAAAGCAAATCCGTTGATTTAAAATGACGACAACAAGTAGTGTTATTGCCGAATACCTCTGTATATTTGTTTATTTATATTTATTAATTTTTTTTATTTAGTTATTTATTTACTTTGTTATTTACCATATTTAACCATATTTTACTAATTTATTTATTTTTATTCTTATGTGATTTGATGCAGATGGCATCCCCAGCACCAGCACTCAAGGATTTGCCCAAGGTGGCCGAGAACCTGAAGAGTCAATTGGAGGGCTTCAATACGGAGAAACTGAAGAATGCCAGCACCCAAGAGAAGATCATTTTGCCCACCGCTGAGGGTGAGAGTTTTGAGCGATAACTGATTGAATAAACTAACTAAAATAATTTGTTAATGCATGTTGCATGTTGGCTGCTGTTCAGATGTGGCCGCTGAGAAGACTCAACAGTCTATATTCGAGGGCATCACCGCATTCGATCAGACCAATTTGAAGCATACGGAGACCAATGAGAAGAATCCATTGCCCAATAAGGAAGGTGCGTACAGAGAACTAGACACACTCCTCTCAAGTCGATATCGAATCGAACAAAACCAGCTATGGCTATTTATGGCAATTGCAACTATTATTTAACAATTTAAACCAACTATTTTTCTTTCCCTCTCTCTCTCTCTTCTTGATCTCTTTCTTTCTTTTTGTCTTTGGCTCGACAGCAATTGAACAGGAGAAGGAGAAGAATCAATTCATTGCCGGCATCGAGAACTTCGATGCGAAAAAATTGAAGCACACTGAAACTACTGAGAAGAACGTGCTGCCAACCAAGGAGGTCATCGAGGCCGAGAAGAAGGCCTAAATAATAACAGAAATAACAGCAACTGCAACAGCAACAGCATATTTGGCATCCAGCTAGCATTCAAGCAGCATTTACTAACTACAACTCTTCTCATTCTCTAACTCAGTTAAAAGTTCATTTTCTTTTTTTATTTTTAGTTTTTTGAACAAATTTATTTTGAATTTTTTTTTTTTTTTTATTAAGCAACATAATATAATTGGAAACAACGACACTTCATCTCCATCCATGCAACAACAACAGCAACAACAACAACAAAATACCCACCCAACACAAGCGCAAGCAATTCAGCAAAAAAAGTCAATCAATGCCACAGCTGCAACAAAATGTTGCGCATGCGTCATTCGCGTTCTATTTAGTTAGTTTGTGGAATTGTGACTGCATTTTGTTGTTGGTCTTATTGTTGTTGTTGTTGCTGTTGCTGTTCTTGTCGTTTTATTAATATTGCCAAGTGGATTTCCAAGTCTTGTCAAATGCATATGCAATAAAACAGCGAATCAAAGCTTATTCCTACTATTTAAACAACGCATATAATAAAATCTATAATGAGAGACATGCAATACACACAACAGACACAACACAAGCGCTAAAATATTTACATTTTCATACTACTTTATCTTCTATGTACTTTTTAAAAGACAAACAAAAAAAAAAAAAAAAAAAAGCAACGCAAAAGACGTTTTAAAACACGAGAAAATAAAAATTCAAATTTACTATGCATAACTGCGACAAATGCAAACGCGAGATTGCAATTATATATAAAATGAAGAAAAAAACGAAAAAAAAGAAAGAATATTTGTAATTTTTTAAAAAACTTTTTTTTATATACTTTATATATGATATATTTATACTGGGAAAAAAAAAAACTAAATAATAAAACCATTAATGTAACATTTTATAACAAAACTTTAATTGAATTGTTCGATTTTTCGATAACCCCTATTTATGTTTACGTAATATCATCTGTTTTCTTACGTAACGATTTAGTGTTTTCGCTATACTTTACGTTCTGTTACGTTAAGATAAGCGGAGCTTTAAAAACAAGTTATTGGGAATCGAAGTTTAACAAGCTCAAATTGGCTTTGCAACTTCGTTTTTGGCAGTTTTTCAACGTTGGAAACTTTAACTTCACAATTAATGTACAGCGATGGGAAGAGTTCAGTGTGAGAAAAAGGAAAGATACATATGCGATATTATGTTAAGTTGTTCTCTTCATGAAATTGGAGAAATCCCAGAGGTGCCGTAGTAATCATGAAAATGGACCTAGCCCAAGCTCAAAATACCAAACACACTCTGACGAGTTAATTATTTATATTCAATATATAATCAATCGTTTTTATTAAGGCATTTAATCAATCACATTGCATGCTAGTTGCACGTTACTTAATCTTTGAAAAATAATATAATTAGTTTTTCAAATATCACGAACACCGATCAATGAAACCAGCTCTGCTTGCAGCTGATTAGTCATGAATTAACCAAAACATCGATAGAACATTCGGCAAAAAACTATCGATTTCTTCAAACCGAACTGCGACAGTAATGAATGTTGAATATGGAAATATTTTCAATACTTTGCCAGGCTTTTTGGGGCTCGGCATATTTTGCTATATCAGCAGAAAATGTTACTAGCTCAAACTATCGATACGCTTACTGTATTAACTGAGAAATGCTTTGAACAAGAAAAATACAAAAGTTATTATTCATAATATTAGAAGGCGTATAGTCAACGATTGATAAATAAAACGCTGCACTCGACCATCCACATCCAATTAAATGTCTTCGTCTTCTAAACCTGGGCCCTCGTTCCCATTAGGATTCACAGCATTTTCATCGATAACAGAAGTTTCCACGTCCGCCGCAGCCGCTGCTGCTGCTGCGGCTGCCTCCTTGGCTTTCTCATATTTGTTGACCTCAAACTTGGTGAGATCGGCGCCGAGCAGTCGGAGAATGTGCACGGTCTCATCGCGATCGACATAGGCCCGCAGACTGGAGGTGCCCCGCCAGCCAACAATGAACAGCGTGAATGCCTCGTCCACATACTTGAGTATGCAGCTGCCGACGCCTGCGCAAGAGGGAAATGCGAATGATAGCCAAAATGAAGACATTAAGAGTGAACTGATGACTTACCAAGTTCCTTGCAGCGCTGCTGTGTCTCCACTTGCAGGTCGAGCGTCGATGGCGGCTTCGTTGGGTCCGTGCAGTTAAGCAGCAGGACGAGATCATCGCGTTCCACCTGAATGCGACGACTTTCACCGATGAATGCATTCGATGTCTGTAATCCCTCCTGGGCCAGGCGATATGGATGATCCGTGTGCCGATTCTCGCAGCGCACAAATGTCTTCACGCCCGTATTGATGATTTTGATCGCCTTCTCGTTGTGCAGCACCAGATCCCGTATGGGTTCCGAGCAATAATAGATGTTCTTCTTGCGCTCCGTTTGGCAGCGTGTGAGGAGGCAGCGTTGGTTGAGTGTATCATTCAGTTGATAGAACTGCTTGATGGACTCGTAGTCGGCATCATCTTTCGTGAAGAAGACATACGGATCCTCCTTGTAGCCATGGAGACGACGTCGCTTGCGTTGCGGTCCCCATGGCGTCGATTTCTCCTCCACCTCCTTGTCACCCTTTGTCTTCGTCTCTGTATTCATCTTCTGCGCTTCCTCCAACACCCGCAGATCGTTCTTCTCGAAATTTAAGGCACGTCGTTTCTCAAGCACAGCGACAAAGAACCCACCGGTATCCTGCAAATGCGGCAGGACACGAATACACTTATCCAAGCCAATGCCTGAGATCTTCGCTGGCGGCAATGGGAACATTTCCGGACGTATAATAGTATGGAGATTCTCGGGCACCTCGTCAAAACTGGAAAAGACGGCGTCCACTTCTTTGGTGGCCAGCTTCCATTCTGTCATGCCCGGTTTGTATTTCAGGCCCGGCACCAGATGTGAGGCATCGACAATCTGCAAGGCGCCATCCGCATCCTTAATGATGCGCTGCAGCACCGCCTCATTCTCCATGGGATTCAGCGAACAGGTGGAGTAAACCAGTCGGCCGCCCACCTCCAACATTTCGGCGCCACGACGCACAATGCGATACTGAACGCCATGCAGATTGAATGCCTGTCCCAGATTCCATTTCGTCCAAATGTGCGGATTCTTGCGTAGCGTCCCATCCCCGGAGCAAGGTACATCGCAAAGGATTTTATCAAATTTCAATATGGATTTGCTGCCATCCAGCGTTTGGATCAGATTGGGAAAGACGCTGCTGTCGTGGTTGGTCACCAGCAAGCATGGCGAATTGAGGCGCTTGGCCTGATGCACAAGCATATAGCAGCGATTGTTGTCCACATCGTTGGCCAGCACAAAGCCCGGCGGAATTTTATGCTGATCCGGCGACGCATGCAGCGCCTCGATTAGCTGTGCCGTCTTTGAGCCAGGCGCTGCACACATGTCCAATACCTTATCCGTCGGCTGGACATTGAGCACCAGTGGCGGTATCATGGAGACCGCCTCCTGCCGGCTTATGCTGCCCGCCGTTGTCTCCACAATTAAAAAGTTGTGCAGCCGAAAGAGCGGCTCAGAGCGGCGTATATCATTGCGCGTCATATGCAGCTGATAGGCCATGCCATTGGGATACCATGGTAGGCACAATGGACGCTCTACCTGCTCGGTGGGCAATTCCTTTAGTTCGGCTACGGCACGCACATATTCCTCAAATAGCTGCGTCTTGATTATATTCAGCAGAGCCTTCGCCTCATCCTTGAATCCCGTCACACGAAATGTCGTCGGCAGATTGTCACGTACTTTGGCAAGGAACTGTGCCCACTCCTCCTCCGTGTCGCATATCTTTTGCAGATGATAGAACTTGATGAAGAACGCATTATCCCGTTCGATTTCCTTATACGGCTCGGCTCGTCGATCTGGACGGCCTGCTGCTTCCTAAAATCGAAAGACCCAACAAACAACAAAATATATATGTGAAAGTTTAACTTTAAGTTTGTAGTATTTGCCATTTACATTTGCACGCCTTTGTCGTTTTTTTGCTGCAAACGGGTTCATTGTCCCAATTAATTTGATTTGCTGCTCTTTTACAATAAAACTTGAGTCAAGAAATTTGGAAATGCCGTGCGCTGTGTTTATTGCAATAGCCGGCAACACGTGTTCTAGCTGACGCCTGGCATCGTATAAGCGCTATCGAGCTACAAATTATCGATAGTTTTGGCCATCGTTTCTGTGGCCCTGTTCATGCCTTTTGCAACCGATGCGTACTTATCGATAGCAATCGGCCATTTCGTACTTCATTTAAATCGAAATAAAGAAAAAGCACAAATTTAATTGTGTGATTGTTAGAAATCGTATGATTGCAAGAAAAATGAGCGAATCTAAGGATGGGGTCCCACTACAGGATGATATACAGTACTTGCTGCACCTGGAAGCGGTTAAGCGCTTCGTCGAAGAAGAAAAGAACGTGAAGCGCCAAGTGGAAGAGCATGCGCGCAATTATTTGGAGGCCAAGATGGAATATCAGGGCGAATTCGCGCGTCTCGTCAACTTGGTCAAACAAGTCAAGTTGTGTTCGGCTCTGGACGAACCAAAAATGCATCTCGATGTGAAGCATGCCATAAAAGTAACCGACCAGCTGTCCAAAATGTGCGAAAAGATGTCCAGTGATAAGCGTCCAACTGATCTGGACGAAGGCGCCTTCGATGAGTTTAAGCAGCACTTGGAGAAGGAGCAGCGACCTCGCACCAAGCTCACCAAACAGCAGCTCAGCTATGCCAACAATCGCGAGATGTTAAACTCATTGCGCACAATGCTCGACAAGGCGGAGAATGATTTCAAGCTGATCACACTATCAGCCATTAACCAGCTCTCAATCGATCTGCAGCCCCCGATGATGCAGCAGCAATCGCCGCAGGGCAACACTGATCTAAGCAGTTAAAGCCTAATTGTAATAATTATAATTATTAGGTTTAATACTCAAACACAAAAAAACAAAAAACCCTTAAGTATTGAATTCAATAATAATTGTTTAGTTCATTATTTCGAATAATTAAATAACTCGTAAGCATTTAAATAATATCAAAATACAATGAATTTTAAGATGTTTGAAAATAAAATATATATTAAAAAAAAGTATACACTCAAATTTTATGTTCAATACCTGAGGAAGATTAACTTGACTTTTACACCCCCCAAAACTTGGTTATTTCCGTACAAAATTGTAAATCAATATTCTCATCAAAAACAAATGGAAATAAATATTATTATTGGCTTTAAGCCAAGCCATTTTGCTTAAGCAAAGATAGTAATAAAACCTCATTTTTTATAACACCTTAACCTATGTATCTTTTATTAGTAATTAAAAATTATAAGGAACATAAGGGATCACATCTTCAGCGATATTTTTAAAAATAATATGACTATAATATGTATACAGTAGTCGCTTGCAAATTGTTTCTAAAGCTACGTATTTGTTATGAAAGTTTTTAAAACTATGACTGCATAAGGTTCCAGAATACAACATTTTAAGCTTCAGTGCGAGTTTAGATTTTTTGGCGAGTCCTCTTATAAAATACAATAAGAAAAATGAAATTGAATATTTTTGAACAGGATTTCCAAATCCATTTGTTCAAGTGATTAAATGCAATAAGAAATAATATAAAAAGTTCGAATTATAAATTCTTAAAATAAAAAAAATTAACATAATAGATTTGTCCAACTTTTCTTTTCAAGCGACTACAGTTAAATAATTAATATTAAGTATTAGAAAATATGATGTTGGTGTTGATCATGAGGACGATGCAAGCGTTTCAAGCAATCATTTATTGTACTTTCAGTTTGGAGGTTTCTTAATTAATTGTTGTTATTAATTAGCGTGTCAGGCGGCAGCATAGCGAATTCTAAGAAAGAGAAATGGCACAAATTAGATACGATACGATTCGGTTCTCTGATGAGTTCTCAGCTTTCTCCAGTTCAGAGTGCGAGAGAGAGAGAGAGCTCGCAACACATCGCAACAGAACAGAGCAGAGCAGAAAATAAGGAACAGAACAAAGTTCAGTTCGGGCATTACCACTTGGAGCGCTTCGACCAGTCTTTGGGTGTCCAGTGCAGGCACTTGGAATCGATGCGTATCTTGCGCTTAACCATCGCACGCTGATGCTGCTCGATGGTGTCCCGATTAATGCAGACAATATATTGACCCTTGTAGTAATTGATCAAATTGAGATTCTGCAGCGTGGAGATGACATCCTCCTTCTTAATCGAGGTGCACTCGCAAATGTCGCTAAAATCACACACGAGAAATCAGTTATTTTATATGGTTATATATAAATAAGTAAATGTTACAAATATACAGTACTTGATGGTTATGGTGGGCTTCTCGCCATCCGTGCTGGAATTCTGGCTGATCAAAATCTCGAGTATGGTCTGGGCCCAGTAGGAACGATAGGAGAGCAGCCCCAAATCCGACAGTGGCTTCTCCGGTGAGCCCGTCTTGCCCTCAAATTTGGACAGCTCGTAGCTGAACTCGATGAGCAGCTTGCCATATCCCTTGCGCTGATATGGCGGCATTGTCAATATACAGGCGACATTGTAATCCTCGGTGCTCTCTTTCTCCTTCGAAAAGTAGCCGACAATGTGAAAGCCGCGTGAATCGAATTCAGTCATAATATAAAATAGAAACGGATCCGTATCATAATACAACGTCTTGTGGTCCAAAAAGAGTTTCGCAAGCAGACACAGATTTTGTGCGTAAACCTTATTCTTGCGGCCATCGATCTCGAAAAAGGAATTGGTATTTTTGCGATAGATCTCATTACCAGGTGGATGGCGCAAATGGCACTTGGTCAGGTGACGCTCCAGGCACGTGCGTTCCTTGCAATACTTGAGACAGAATTCGCATATGTAGATGCAGGGCTCCTGGCACATCTCCTGCGGATATGGTGAGAAATACCACGGCTTAATGCGATGTCTGCCCAGCTCAATCATTTCCACATTCTTCATGCGTGTGACGACATCATCCTGATGTGTGACCATGCTGCCCGATTGACGCGGTGTCGCCATCTTGCCATCCTGTGAGCCATCCTCAATGGCTGTAACAACAGCTCCAGCTCCTGCTCCCATTCCACCGGCTCCTCCAACTCCTACGCCTGTGCCTGATGATGTCATGCTAACTTCCGAGTTGATTTGCATTGACGTCTGATGCGAAGGCACCTGTTGCTGCAACAACTGCTGCTGCTGTTGTTGTTGCTGCTGTTGCTGCTGCTGGTGGAGCTGCTGTGGCGTTGCCAGTTGCTGCAAGTGCTGTTGTGGATGCGACTGCAGCTGTTGTTGTTGCTGCAACTGTTGTTGTTGCTGCTGCAACTGTTGTTGCTGTTGTTGAAGCAACTGTTGTTGATGCAACTGCTGTTGCTGTTGTTGTTGATGCAACTGCAGCTGCAACTGCTGTTGTTGCGACGGCTGCTGTTGCTGCTGCAGCGCTTGTAGGTGCTGTGATCCAGTGTGCACCTTGCGACGACGATTAATGCGCTTTTGCAGCGCCGCCGCTAGCACATTGTTGCCATTTACCAGCTCTGCACCGCCACCGCTGCCACCACCCATAGCGCCACCGCTACCTGATGCTCCTCCGCCGACAGCGCTGCCCACGCTGGAGCTGCCGCCATGGTGACCCGACAGCGATTGCGGCGATGTTGGCCGTGAAACGCTCCCAGCAAGCGAATGATGTCGTTTGGGCGTCGTCACGCCGGTGCTGGTACCAGTTTGGGGGCCATCGCGGCGAGGAAATTGCACTTTGCGCGTATCCAAGTCCTCCTCGTTGACCCACTCGTCCAAGCGCTTGTTAACTGCAAAAAGTAAACAACAGGTTAACTGCAATTAACAACACTTTGGCGCACAGAACTTAAGAAGTCTCTAATAAAATTGGTAGAATTTGAATTTGATTTAACGGCT
Source organism: Drosophila imparisetae (assembly GCA_035042265.1). NCBI lineage: Eukaryota > Metazoa > Arthropoda > Insecta > Diptera > Drosophilidae > Drosophila > Drosophila imparisetae. The sequence continues at coordinate 2,378,570 of JAWNLP010000147.1, forward strand.
GAATTTCATTTTATTAAAGCCCCACTTTTATGTTTCCTTTCGATGTCTTGGATCATTTGACTACTCAACATATGTATATATGTCCGTTTGGTTTTGTTTGAATTTGTTAAGAGCTCATTGAGTAAACTATTAAAAACTTAACTTATCTGCGCATGTTGAGTAGTTACAAAATATAAAGTGGTATTTTAAAAATTATATAAAAGCTAATTTACTGCTTACGAGATGAGCTCATTAAAAAGCTTCAATACGGAGGAAAATCCTTTTTTGCAAATGCAATAAATGTTTGATTGCCAGCCACAAACTGAGAAATGTCGCCAACATCGCATTTAAAATGCCGCCACGTCTCGAAGAACAATATGTAACCAGTGAGAACATAACGAGCTACTGGAAATGTCACTTCAATAATTCAATCTACGTAAGGACACACACAAGTATGTGGACATGTGTATGTGGGGGGATGAGCTGGCTGGCTAAACGAGAAACTGTCTAACTGAACGCTGCTTGTGCGCGTTGTCACGTTTGAAGGACATGCGACTGACGTTGCAGCTTATTATTTGCACCGTGCGATGTGTGGTGAAGTTCAGGTGACCGAAAGCGTCATCAATGTGTGACCTGCGTCAGCAGACGGAGCTGCAATACACACAGCATGGCAACGCTGATAGACAGTCAAGTGCTACCCCTTTCAGGAACAGGACCAGTATGTCTACAGACAGCAAACCACACATAACACAACAATCATTGTTGCATTGTTTTGCTATCGCGAAGTTGTCTACATACTCTACTCGGCTATACTTTTTTTTTTTTTTTAAATATGCAAGAAATTTAATTAAATATATGCAAGCAATAGAGTGATTTGATTGAGATAAATTTACATTTTAAATTTACAATTGACAATGGGAAAGCTATTGAAACTATTGGTGCATTGGTGAAGTGAAGTGACTTGAAATACCAATTACAAATTTAATAATGGAAACGGTGCAGCAACTGGTAAATCTGGACACAGATTTTCGGGCAAAAAGATTTTAATTCATTTTTATGATGTGCTATCAATTAACAAAATACTTTGCAAAAGTAGGTCAATGATCTCGCCATATTTTGATTGTCGATGGAGTGATAAATACCAAATTACACCGGGTACAAGCCTTTATTCGCTTAACTAAATAATTAATTAAATGATTATATTCAATGTGCTTCAGCAACAATAAAAAGTAATTTTTTCATCAATTTAAAATTAAATTTGCTCACTAACTTAACAATTTTCGAGTTGGTTCGAAATTGTGGTTGTGAAATTCATATTTATGAAAAAAAATCATCCTACAAAATGGCGTCTCTACAAGAACAGCAATGAGTTTATCAATTCCCTTTTGCTGGCCAGAGTCAAATAATGCAGTAATTTTTTACTTACAATCTACATAGTGCACGTAGAACTGGCGCCGACCCTCCAACTCCTTGATGCTGACGATCTCCGCCAGCGGCCAATCGTCGGTTTTGTGCATGCGTACCGACAGACGACAGCCCTCAGTTAAGGCAGCCTGTTAAAACAATTTCATAATTATATAAAATTAATATACAAAAACAAAAAATGCCGGCACAAGTTAAAGAGATTTTTGTAAAGTTAATATTGTGTTTGCGTCAATTACACATGCAAGTTCATAGCTCATATTTACCGTCGATTCACAGATTGATGCAACATCGTCGTCAAATTCGTATTTGGGCTTCATTTTGTTAATCTCAAACAAATTTTATAAGCATTAAATCACATTAATTCGCACAACTTCACATAGCTGGCTTGTCACATTAACAGCATAGAATTTGGCAAGTTATCGATAGCTGTCTTAACTAGGTTACTCTGTTAAGTTGACATGTATCGATGAGCTATGTTATTGAATTAAAGTAAAAATTTAAATTAAATAGAGTCACCTCATAAAAATATAAAAGTTAGGTAAGCTTAATGCACGAATACTTGCAATGCTAAAAACAAGGTTTACATAATGTTAACGAATACGGAGCTAAAGTTGTATTTCGACACAAACTCATCCGAGTATTCGATAAGCTCATTATCGCCGATAGTGCTGTAAAAGACATGCGAAAGTGTTGTAAAGCAAAACAACTGCGCTCTAAAGTGTTCGTTCTTTTCAGAATTTTACGTTTCATTTGCAATTAACACCCAAATACCAAACTTGTGCATTTAAATTAATGACATATGTTGCATTAACTGCGTTCATAATTCGGCGTGTGTGTGAACTAACGTAAAACCGTGCAACGCGAAATGCCTATTTTCCTCACCGTGTGTAAGAGAAGGTCAGAAAAATGTACATACATATGTGTGTAGTGGAAGGTGCATAAGCAAGTGCGTGTGAGTGTGCGTGTATGTGTGCATTGCGTATGTATAAAAAAAAACAAATCGCAATGCGATTAACAACAAAATAAAACTGCAAAGTAAGCGCTGTTAGTACATATACCAAACATACACATATCTGTGTGTACATACGCATGCATTTATACATGTGTGCGTGTGCGTATACGTGTGTGTGTGAATATGAGTGCGCATTCCATGCTAATAGAACGTATTTGTAAATTTGCTACAACAACAAAAAGTGTGTGGCAAAATGACGTGTTTGCGCTAGTGTTGCCACTGACAACAGCCAGCCAGTCGACCAGGGCTGCCAACGCGTGTGCACAACCAGCTTCCATACTTCCAAGCGGCAGTTAGCTGTTGGCAATTGCTGCCCCCACCCCTCCTCTCCCAGCCCCAACACTCCAAACATTTTGTATTGTGTGACGTTGTTTTGTGATAGCAGCATATCAAAGAATAAAACGCATAATCAAACATTAAACAGTGCAGCGCTTACTGTGTGTGTATGTGCGCCCGTGTGTGTGTGTGTGTGTGTGTCTGTGCCAAAAATAACATTGGCAACTAGATATGAGAGTATGTAAATTTCGATTTTGCAGTTAGCGATGGACGCTTGTTCAGATGGCACATCTCTAAAAGCAACACTGCTGCGCGGGTTTTGCCAGGAAACTAAGAAATTTTTGTTGTGTTTTTTTTTTTGACAACTCGTATTTCATTGTAGTTTTACCATTTATTTTTTCATTGCTTTTGAATTTGCAAACTATAGACTCGGACTCTCGGTCGATGTGAGTGTTTGTAGTGACAAGGCTCCTTTCGCTTTAAAACAGTTTCACTGATTTGTCAACGATTCCGATGGATTGGGAACTGCAATCAAGGTACAAAGTCAACAACTTTAAACAAAAATAAAATAAAAACGGATAATAGAAAACAACAACGTACACATCAGCATTAAGTGTACGACGACTAACAAACAAACAATTTGCTTGCGCCAAGAAACAAGAAACAAACAATTCAGTGATTGTGCGTGAGAAAAGCAACAACAACAAAAAGATTACACCAGACACAAACCAACAGAAAAGTGCTGCAATTGGGCAACGCTTTAAGTGAGAAGAATAAGCACAACGCATGAGGAGCAACAGAAGGGAACGAACAACGAACCTTGAAGAAGCTAACTGTGCCAGGCGGCTTTGAATCGCGTCGTCGTCGTCGTCGGCGGCAGCCTTGACAGCTGATTTTCTCTAGGATATACGGATCTGTAGCGCGCAGTTAATTTTTGGGCACCCGGATTGGTAAGTAACCGTAAGCTGCGCTTCCATATGTGTGTTTTTGTTTTTTCTCTGCGTTTATGTCCGTGTCCGTATCCGTATCCCCGTATCCGTGTGTGTGTGTGCTTGTGAGAGAGAGAAAATTTGTATTACGCAGCTCATGGCTCTCTTTAAATTCTGTATTTTTCCAGGTTCTGTGTTGTTTTTTTTTTATATTTTTTTTTGTTTGTGTCGTTTTGCCAAGTTGCAAAGCTGCCAAATTGTGCGTGCGTAATAATTTTTAATGGCATTTCGTTGTTTGTTCTATGCCACAAAAGATGAACAATGAACAAATTGGCGTTTCATCAATATCATCATCAACATCCACAAAATCAACAGAAGCAACAACAACATCATCAGCAGTTGCTGCGCACTTACACCAACAAGAACAACAACAACAACAGCAGCAACTCATCAAGGCCATATCAACAGGCGCTGCCGGCGGCGTCACCGGTACCGGCAACGCCAGCGTAGACAACAACGACAAGGACTCCGGCAGCAATAGCAATATTGCCACATTGGTAACAAAAATTCAAGGGATAATTCCCGATACGCCCATCGTATCGATTGCCGCTGGCACGTTGAGTGAGAGCACCTCAACAACCACATCGACTAAGACGACACCGACGCCCTATTTCCAGGAGCATCTAGTCACCTTAATGTCGCACAATGTGAAGCTGGAGCAGCGTCCGGCCAACGACACCAGTGGCACCAACACCAACTCTCAACTGACCAACAACAATAATAATAACAACAACAACAGTGGCAACAACAATAACAGTGGCAACAGCAACAACAATAACAACAGCTGTGAAACATCAGCAGATATAGCTGCAGCCGCCACCGACTCTAGCCAGAATCATGCTTCTCCCGCAGCTGATGAGAGCCAGAACCAGAGCCCGGGCTCAAGCGCGAAATCGAACAGCTCGCCAGCTGCTGTTGCACAGCATCACAAATTGACATTGACGCCGCAGATAAGCGAATCGTCGATGGATGGAGGGCAGGCGGCAGTGGCGGCAGCGCCGCCCGAGGTGTTTGCAGCGACAACGACAAAGCCACGTGGCGCCACAGCCAAAGGCAAAACCCAAGATGACCAAAATGTGGGCCAGCGTGAAAAAAATAAAAAGGTGAGTTGTCCATATACTTATAAAATACATCAACACCCAACAAATACCACACAACCCACCCCCTACTCACCTCATCAAATATACATACAGTGTGAGAGAGGATGATGAGAGAAAGAGATGCAAACAAATGCAACAATCCATCTGTGGCAAAGTGCTAGTGCTGATACAGTAAACATTCGCTAATTAGAACGGATTTCGAACTCGCAAATAATCAACTTTTCTAACTGGACTCACTTGAAAAAAAGAGAAAAAATTGTATGTTTCATTCATTGGTAAAATGTTTAACTAAATAATTATGCACCATTGAATTTATCTCAACAATTTGGGTTCCGTTAATGTAGTTTGGAAATCTAAAATAAATTCTAAAATAAATTCCAACTTGAAATCACATTGAGTGAAATGTACTCTTGGTTGTTAAAGTTTGAGAAATTACGAGCACAATTTGAATTTTATTATTTCATATTTTAATTGACCACTTGAATGGTATTTTCGAATAGTGTTTGAATGATTTCTCAACCAAATCTATCACTCTGACAATGAATAACAATATAATTTAGTTTTTTGTGTTCTTCCTGGCCTTGGCCTTTGCTGTAAATGAACTAACTTCATTGTTTTTTAGATCCTTGTTTTTCTTTTTTTTTGTTATGCTTTGGTTATTATTTTTAATTTGATAACTTTCTACAACATTGTTATCATGTCTTTGCATGTGTTTTTGTCTATTTCTTGCGGTTATTCTGACCGTTCCCAGCGTTTATTTGCAACAATTGTACACACACCCACATATACGCATACACGCACGCACACATACATATGTACACACATACACACTAATATTTCATGGCTGAGGTCGCACGTCATATCTCAGTTTAAATAATTTTTTATAAATTACATATCCAATAAAATCGCACAAACATTCTATAAATATCGACAACATACACACAAACATAATTGTGTGAGCATACGTCATTTATGTATATACAATTTACTAAAAATCATTTGGACTTCATAGTTTTTGCTGATCATTTTCACATACACACACATATACATACAAACGTGCATACATCAATCAATCGATCAATCAGAAACTTTACAACTCAAAGTGTCGCACTTATTTGAATTCAATTTAATTGTTGCTCCTTTTTTGTTTGTTGGAAGATAAGTTATTTTGTTTTGTAGTGCTAGGTAACGCCGTCTGCAAAAATGTATTGCAAAACGGATAATTAAAGCCGTTACTTACTACCTGACGATCAACAAGAGCGGCGACCACAGTAAAGAACAGAGCAAGCAAGCACTCGTACACAAAAACAGCAAGCAATTTTAGCGCGCTGTTTTTCTTTCACTCTCGCACACTATTCTTTTTAGTGGAAAAATGCCGTTAACTCATGAGAAGCGTCATGGTTCCTTCCAATGCATTATATTTGGATTTGTGCTGTTTTAGTAGAAGTGAAGATCGGCAGGCCGAACGTGTGTTTTTTAAATCGTCATTCAATTTTCGTTTTCTTTTAATATAAATATATATATATATGTACATAATTAACAATTATTTCGTGTTCGCACTGATTAAGCCTTTGGTTTTTTGTTGTTCGGTATTTTCTTCAACTGCAATCTTTTGAGCTTGTGGAACATTTGGTTTTGTGACGCCGCCACCACCGACTCCATACAAAACTGTAAACCACACGCATAAAATGATTTAAATTTATTTATCATTTATTTATCGTCGCTCAATTCTGTTTATGTGATTTGAGCTGTGCTTAGTGCATACATACATAAATTCATAGATGCCTGTACATGTATACATATATTAGTGTACATAGATTGTTGGAAGTGAAGTTATTTTGTTTTGTAGTGCTATTCGTTTTGTAGTGTATTCGTTCACTCGCACACTGTTCTATTTAGTGGAAAAATGCCGTTAACTTCTGAGAAGCGCCATGGTTCCTGTTGTGCTGTTTTAGTTGAAGTGAAGATCGGCAGGCCGAACGTGTGTTTTTTAAATCGTCATTAAATTTTCGTTTTCTTTTAATATAAATATATATATATATGTATATAATTAACAATTATTTCGTGTTCGCACTGATTAAGCCTTTGGTTTTTTGTTGTTCGGTATTTTCTTCAACTGCAATTTTTTGAGCTTGTGGAACATTTGGTTCTGTGGCGCCACCACCACCACCGACTCCGTACAAAACTGTAAACCACACGCATAAAATGATTTAAATTTATTTATCATTTATTTATCGTCGCTCAATTGTGTTCATGTGATTTGAGCTGTGCATAGTGCATACATACATAAATTCATAGATGCATGTACATGTATACATATATTACAGTACATACATTGTTGTAAGTGAAGCTATTTTGTATTGTAGTGCTAGGTAACGCCGTCTGCAAAAATGTATTCGTTCACTCGCACACTGTTATATTTAGTGGAAAAATGCCGTTAACTTCTGAGAAGCACAATTGTTCCTGTTGTGCTGTTTTAGTAGAAGTGAAGATCGGCAGGCCGAACGTGTGTTTTTCAAATCGTGTTTAAATTTTCGTTTTCTTTTAATATATATGTATGTATATATATATATATATATACATATATACATATATACATATATATATATATACATATATATATACATAATTATTTTGTATTCACATTAATTAAGCGTTTGGTTTTTTGTTTTTCGGTATTTTCTTCAAATGCAATTCTTTGAGCTTGTGGAACATTTGGTTCTGTGGCGCCACCACCACCACCGACTCCGTACAAAACTGTAAACCACACGCATAAAATGATTTAAATTTATTTATCATATATTTATCGTCGCTCAATTGTGCTTATGTGATTTGAGCTGTGCATAGTGCGTACATACATAAATTCATAGATGCATGTACATATATACATATATTAGTGTACATATATTGTTGGAAGTGAAGCTATTTTGTATTGTAGTGCTAGGTAACGCCGTCTGCAAAAATGTATTCGTTCACTCGCACACTGTTATATTTAGTGGAAAAATGCCGTTAACTTCTGAGAAGCACAATTGTTCCTGTTGTGCTGTTTTAGTAGAAGTGAAGATCGGCAGGCCGAACGTGTGTTTTTCAAATCGTGTTTAAATTTTCGTTTTCTTTTAATATATATGTATATATATATATATACATAATTATTTTGTATTCGCATTAATTAAGCGTTTGGTTTTTTGTTTTTCGGTATTTTCTTCAAATGCAATTCTTTGAGCTTATCGTGGAATATTTGGTTTTGTGGCGCCACCACCACCGACTCCATACAAAACTGTAAACCACACGCACAAAATATTTTCAATTTATTTATTATTTATTAATCGTCGCTCAATTGTGCTTATGTGATTTGAGCTGTACATAGTACATACATACATGAATTCATAGATGCACATACATACCTATATATAAACATATATTTGTGTACATAAATTGAAACTATAAAAACTGGAGACAACTGCATTGCATGTGGTAGAATAAATATTCAAGGCGCAGCGGCAAGACGCAGAAACTAAAGCTGAAGTTTCTTAAGTTCAGCTTGCAACCAGCTCTCCTCGCCGCACTTCCTTCCCTCAAAAAACACACACTGTAAGTTATCGTTTGTCGTTGTTAAGTGTTTTGAGGTTAGATGCGAACACGCTGCTCAGTGCTTAACAAGAATTGAATTGAATTTAGACAAGAACAAACGATAAAAAAAAGCAAAAACTACCAAAGTTAAAAACACGATTATCACGATTATCAGGCAAAGTACGATGCTTGGGAGGATAGCGAAATTAATGATCTCGATGACGCATCATTGAAGAAACTACTCGAGGAGGCCTATTGGTATCGCAATCCCGGCGATCGCAAAAACAAAAGTGAGCGTTTTCTGGTAAGTATTACCTTATTTAGTTACCCACCCATAATTAATATTGTTTTGTTTGTTCCCCACAGCAAATGCTCAAAAAGGCTGAGTACGACGAGGCGAACTCTCATCGTGCACTTCATTCCAATCTAGTACGCAACACGTCCGCATCATCATCAACGTCCGGCGGCTATCACGGCTGCGTTGGTAGCAACGTAGGCAGCGGCAGCAATTTCGGAGCGCACAATAGCAACAATTATAGCAACAATTACAATAGTAGCAATAGCTATAATCGGACGACGACGACGAATCGTCACAAGCAGGGCGGTTCCCTTCAGGATCTGGTCGAGGCGACGCAGCGCAGCGAGCTGGCAACAACGTCTGCAGCGGCAGCGGCGGCAGCCCAACGTTTCAACTGTGATTATCAGCTAGGCGGTGGTAGTGGCAACGCGCGTACCAATCGACGCCAGCAGCACAGCAGTAGTAACAACCAAAACGCCACATTTGCCGGCAAGAAAAACAAGAACAGCAACAACAATAGCAACAGCTCAACGTCTGTATCGGCGCGACAGCGCGAAGGTGGCAGTTTGCCAGGCCACGTTTACCTTGAGGCAGCCAGCATGGAGGCCAAGTTGAAACTCGCATTGGGCGAGGAGATCGTTATGAACACAAATGCAGCTGCCGCCACGGCAAGTGGTAGCACCAACAGTAAGAGCTATCGTGCCAGTCGGCCCAGTCAGCTGAATGAAACGGAAACAGCAGCCGGGGCAGCAACTGGAGGTGGAGCAGTCTTTGAAATGCAGTTCGATATGGATGAACAGGATGCTGCTGGGGGTTATTCACCTGATAATGTATCTGGCGATGTCATCAAACAATATCAGATTGAACATCCGTCGGAGGTAAGCGTTATCGCACTTGGCAAATGGGATATCTTTTTGGATGAAACCAATTGTGATAAGATCAATTATGCTCACGCTTCAAATCCAAATACCGTTGAAGAAGAACTCTTGCTTAGTGAGACAACTGAGTTACAGATGGTAAAAGGTTCCACCTTTTTTTCATCTAACAAACCATCTAGCAAACTCAATTTAAATTAAATTAAATTGAATCAAGGAAATAACAAGCAAATTATTCAATGAAACTCCTAATCGTGTCTTTCACCCTATCGTTTAATACTCATCAGTTTGATTGTGCCAATCTCTTTTTAAATCGAAAGATATTTATTTGTGTTTTCATATGCGTCCTAACAATGTGTTATGTGTGTAGCAATTACGTATTTAACGGTTAAGTTGTTGTAATCAGATCACATTTGTGTGATGTGTAACGTATAGAAGAAGACATCTATCTCCGATGTTTCACCTTTTTTTTAAGAGGCGTAGTATAAATCCCATAGAGCATATACATATAAATATATATTTATATATATATATTCTTCTGTGAACACTTCGGGCTTATGGCTTCAAAAAGGGAATATAAGTTCACTTGTATTATAAGTAATCGGTAATTGTTTGCATATTGCTTGACATTTTTACTCGTTATTGTTCGCTCTCATCAGTGAAGAGTCGCTTTTGGAATTTGGTTTGTGTGGGAGACAGGCCAAGTTTAAGTCAATACATACACATTTGTGTATATATGGATATATTATTAATATATATTATTATTATCTATATATATATATAGTAATGTAATGTATATTATTATTATATAATATATTTTGTAAAAAGAGAATTAATCCAGACTCTTCTTCAATCCCTTTTAAAGAAGATACAGCTTGAATTGCTTCGTGAGGCCCGAAAGAATAGGAAGCTGCCGTCATCGAACCCATCCGTAACCCTGAAATGCGAGAAGCTGCTCGATATTCTCACCCAGCAGATGCAGAAGCAACAACAGCAGCCAGCCGACACCAAGGATGTGGGCGCAGTCAAAGAGTTCCTAATCGATGATCCCCTTCACTTTTCTGTGCTCGAGCTGTCTGCTAAGAATCAACAGCAGCAGCAACAACAGCTGCAAGATCAACAACAACAGCACCAGCTGGTGCCACAGCATAATCAGCAAACGCACTTGCAACAATATCAACACCACAACATTTACAGAGCAGCGCCGGGCAATGCTACTGGATATTCTGTTGCATTGGACGATCAGAAGCGCAAAACTGAGGTTGGCTATTTGTCACTGAATGACAGCTATACGGCCTGCTCGTCCGTCTACGGTGTTAGCGGCATGTCTAACCCGTCCACCTCGTCGTCGTCGACAAACGATGCCGGCTCAGATTTACGTCCGGCAAAGATTGGTCGCATGATGTCAGCTATTGCCAAGACCACATCGGTAAGTTTGCTATAAACAGAGCTCGAAAAAGATTTTACTTATTTGGCAGTCACATTTTGTATACGTACACATAGTTAAGCCCCCAAACCATTCAGTGAAAAATCATTTACTCTGTTTAATGTGCAATTTTTTATATTGTTATGTATATATACATATTGCTAACACTAGAACCTACGATAAATTCAAATAAAATGAATTTAGTATCACTACAGTATGCATATCGATCGATGCCTGCATGTTTCCCTGCAAATATGTCTGTCAGTGTTAAGGCTATCTTGATAACACTGAAAATCTGTTCGTCTGTCTTTCTGGGCAGGCCAGGCACGTTGTCGGAGTCCAGATCGGACCACGATATCGTTTAGCTGCCATAGAAATAATGGCGTCTAGCATAGATCTCGAACACAACCCACTCCTTAATGTATCAACCAATTCGTATCACATTTTGGTTTTTTTTGTTTGTTTTTGTGGTGATTGATTTTTCTTATTCTGCTTTTAGCGCCAGTTTGACGAGAATGGGAATGCGTTGAGCGATGGCGGCTATGCCGGCGGCAGTGGCAACAGCAGCGGCAACAGTAGCGCCAGTGGCTCATCAAATCAATTTAACTCGCTCGTTGCTAGCTCAATGGGCGGATCGCAGCAACAGTTGCCACAACACCAACAGTTGCAGCAACAACAACGCTCGAATAGCGTTTCCACATTGCTCACCACTGGTCCGACTACAACAACAACAGCGATGGCTGCCGCTGCCGTTGCTGCTTCATTCAACAGTCAAATGCAACAGGCGCCTGGTTTTGGCGGCGCCGGTGTTTCCATATCGCAGCCAGCAACTAAGCTCAAATTGAAGAAGAAGTCACAGCAGGAGCGCAATACGACCACCGTGGATGTTGAATCGGTTGCCGGCTATCGTGGCAAGGATCCCGTTGAGCAGCTGGTCAAGTACATAGAGAACGATGGCGCCGCCGGCCTGCAGCAGCAGCAAAAGAAAAAGGATCGGAAGAAGCAAAACAAGCTCAAGAAATGCAATTCTCTCGAGGAGTTGCGCAGCTGTGCCAAAATGGAGGTGGATGAGCTCAAACGACAGGCTGCAACCACCGAAATGATGCGCAACAAGAAGGGTGCTGCTGGTGGCGGTGGCAAGCACAATTCCGCCTCCGTTGTCGACATTAACAAGAACTGCAACAAGGAGCAACAGCAGCCACAATCGCATCAACAACAGTCACACTCGCAACACCATCAACAGGCACGTAAGGGGGAACGTCGCTCCTGGGGCACTGAGGAGCTACAGTATTTGGGTGAGCCGACACTGAACGATGCTGCCGCCGCCACCAGCAAATGGACCGAATCTGTTGTGGCACCATCAACACCAACGCCACCGTTAGACGAACAGGATCAGCAGTATCAACAGTTGCCGTCAACGCTGGAATCGTTGCCAACGCTGGCACGCATGTCTGAGCTGGAGGCGCTCAATACGGTGCTCAGCGAGACGGCCGAGTTTCATGTGGTGACCAAGAAGAAGAAACCAAAGAAACAACGCGCCGTCACCATGGATGATGCAGCGGTTGCTGCGGCAGCCACAACTGGCGGCAATTTGCAGCGCATGCAACAAATAACTAAATCCGCATCATCAAATATGATGTCGCAACGCTTGCGCGCCAGCATCGATTACTACAACAATAGCAACAACTATTACTATATCAACAAGCAGCAGCAGCAACAACAACAGCAGAATCAACAAATGCAGCAGCAACATCAACAGCATCAGACAATAGTTGCGGCTGCTGCCGCAACGGCAGCTGCTGCAACTGCATCACAAGATAATTCGCGTCGCAAGTCCACATCCTCAATGCCGCCATCGGAGAAGTCCGATTCCAGTGATCTCGATTCGGTGCACTCGCTGCCCATACAAACTGGCAAAAAGAAGAGTAATAACAACAAGCGCGTTGTCGTTCAAAACAAGCACAACAAGAATAACATTATCAGCAGCAGCAACAATAACAATTACAATAACAATTCACCAGCGCCCATTTCGTATGCAGATATAGCGCGCAACAAGCGCGAAGAGCTTGCCAATGCCGGTGAGGACGTCGGTCACGAATCTGCCGAGCCGCAAGCTCAAGGACAGCAGCCACAGCAGCCACAACAGCTGCAACAGTTGCCCAAGGCCAAATCTAAGCAGGCCCGACCCGATTTTCCCGAGCTGCCCAGCAGCGTCTCGACTTTTTCCACAACAGAGGCGGCAGTTGCTGCCGTTTTGATGCGTTCGTTGCACAGCATAAGCAAAAAACAATACAGCACCAGCAGCAACAACTGGGAAACGGATGCCCACAATGAGCCATCAACTTTGTCAGCAGGAGCAGCAGCAACAACATCGATAACAACAGCAGCTGGCAGCAGTGGCAGTTGTAGCTCAAGTGGAGCATCGTCTGCTGTAATGTCAGTCTCGGCGCCGCCGCCTGCATTGCAAAAGTCAAAAAGTGTGGAGCATGATGCAAGCAGTTATGTTTTTAGAAGCAATCTGGATTTACAATATCCAGCGCTGGAGAAGACAGTCAAGCGGCATAGCGTCAACTATGTGTCGCTGCCGGCCCACATGTCCACGGGCTACAATTTTGCAGCAGCTGCCAAGCAGCAGTTGCCCGACAAGTCTAGCTTAGATGCAGCACCAACATCAACAGCAACAATCACCTCAGCCAAGGCAAAGAGCAACAGCAACAACAACAGTAGCAGCAGCAGCAGCAGCAAGCCAAAGGAGCTGTCGCCAAGCAGCAGCAATAGCATTAGCAACATCAAAAAGCAAGATAAATCTTCCAGCCAAAAGCCTAGTCAGGAGGATCAATCGTCGCAATCGTCACCGCCGCCTTTGTCGCCGCCCGTTACGTATAGCAACAAAGCCACTGCAGCCACCCAAACGGAAACCGCCAAAAAGCCGAACAACACTTCAACGGCATCGGTGCAAACCATAAGCACCTTGCTGCCGCTGGGCAATCGTCCGGCTGTAATTATACTCAACGATGATCGCGACTCGGCGCTGGGCAGGCTCAACAACGAGTTCATCTTTGGCGATTTCAATGAGGACGAACTGAAGCTGTTTGACGATGCCAGCAGCGATAAGGAACAGCAGCAGTCGTCTCCCATCAGTAAAGATAAGCAAAAGGAGGAGGAGGAGCAGGAGCAGTCTGCGGCGTTGGAACCACAGCACAAAGAGCAGCAGACAACGCCAACAACTGCGACAACAGCAACAGCAACCGATGTGCAACAACAACAAGAGCAGCAACAACAACAACAACAGCTGCTCTTAAATGATTCAGGTGCTGCATCCGATGTGGTCAATAGTTCGGCCTGTTTGGATATGCTGCTGATCTCAGGGCAGGCGGCACAGTCGTCGCCCAATGCAGCATCAACCGTTAATAATTCATCCACATCGTCAACGGCATCCAGTTCGTCCTCGTGCTCCACCTCCGCGTCCTCATCGGCGCTGAGCAGTGGCAGCAATGACAATGATAACAGCAACAGCAACTTAGCCAACATGGGTGTCAGCCCAAAATTGGCCAATCAGTCCAGCGATAGCGGCATTAACATATCCAGCAGCGCTGCTGCAGCTGCATCTGCAGCCGCTGCAGCTGCCGCAGTAACCGCAGCAGCCGCCGCCGCAAGCGCTGCGGCAGCCGTCGCCACCGCTGCCAGCATCAAGGAGCAGGTGTCCAATTTTCTAAGCAAGGCCAGCAAGAGTCGCAACAATAGCCATAGCAACAGTAGCAGCTGCAGCAACAGCAGCAACCACGATGAGCAGCCCCTGGTCCCGATGCAACAGCTGGAGACGTGCAATGATATTGAGGCGGCAATCATTGCAGCCGCACGTGCCGCTGCCGCTGCCGCAGCCAATTCGTCGTCAGCATCTGCATCTGTTTCTGTATCCATCTCTGAGTCGGCCTCTGGGTCGCGCAGCGTCAGCTGCACTCGCAGCAATTCACAGGATCAGCCAGAGAAAGCATCAACTGGAGATGGAGCTGGTGGTGACGGTGGCGGTGCTTCCGTCGCTCTGGATGAAGAGGAGCAGCTGTGCGAGCTTAGCTTCATGTCCGATCTCAAGTCGGACCTAGTGGCAACAACACCAGCTGCCTTACCCGCAACAGAGATGACAGCAGGCACGCCAATATCAACACCAATCACCCCACAAATGGAAGCCTACCGACAGAGTCTCGTCGAATACATTAGCAACTGTAAGTCCGCTCTACATAATATATATAGATACTCTACTTATTATACTGCCGTCATTATCAGCAT
This sequence comes from Drosophila imparisetae, assembly GCA_035042265.1. Taxonomy (NCBI): domain Eukaryota; kingdom Metazoa; phylum Arthropoda; class Insecta; order Diptera; family Drosophilidae; genus Drosophila; species Drosophila imparisetae. The sequence continues at coordinate 2,393,807 of JAWNLP010000147.1, forward strand.
ATAACTCTTATGCAAGCTAGTCTCAATTAGAAAGCGATCGTGCTAAAGGCTGTAATTATTATGATTATTATCAATTACATGGTATTTTTAGTAGTAATTTTGAATTCGATACTCATAAATCCACTCTCCCTTTTGATTTAATTATTAGCCTGGAATGAGATAATCAATAGCAAAAACGTGCATTTCTACAACGAGCAGGACGACGATCCAGATGATTTCTAAGTGCGGCATTTCTCCTTTCGTCCTGATTGTGTTTGTTGAACACCGACAAATTGGAAACGATGCGACAGTGGGAGCACTGGGAACAATTACAATTAAAAAACGCGAAACATAAGAAAAACATAGGCTTATATTAAGTTGCTTGATTAAATGTGACATCCATTGTAGACAACACAAACAAACACACATCTGCATACAACAAAACAACATACACAAGAACATCAATCAACTACAACTACACAACTAATCAACTACAACTCAAACTACACATACAGCTACACCTACACATATATACATATAATATATATATATATATATATGTATTATATTATATTATATATCTATGTTTGCTATAACAATACGCTTTTTAAGCTAATGTAATGTTTAATTGTAATCCAACTATTGTTGAACTATTGATCACCATTGGAAGCCTCACAGAATATCAATAAACAAATAATAATACATAACAACAACAACAACAATAACAACCATAGGACATCATGTCAAGTCAGGAAAAGCGTTTAGGTTCAGTTTTTTGTTTTGGAAAGGGAACCCAATGAACGTAATAATACATGAAATGTCCTCCATACTTTATATAAATATACATAAAACAATTAATTTAAGATACCAAACAACAAATATAATATTTGATTGGATTTTTGTTATTTTTCTAGTAATAACTCGTAAAGAAAGAAAGAAAAGAAGAATTATTTCTATTTAATGTATTTATTTAGGTTTATAGTGCACCTAGTTTATATTTGAAGAAATTGAATTTTTTAATCGCATTTTGGAAGTTTTTTTTTATTTTCGTCTAGAGAGTTGTCATATATATATATATACATATTTTTTGTTCATCAACACCAATGAAGTCTAAGCATTATTATAAATAATTTTATCTGTTAGAAATGCGCATCCGTAGCTTGAGGTGCGTAGTAAACAAAATGAAAATGAGCTATATTTGTACGCCTGGAAAATGTAGTATGTTTAAAGTAAAGATTAAAAAAAAACAACCGTAAGAAAAACAAAAAGTAAAAGTCAAAAGTATGGAAAGAACACCGAGAAAAATGGTGTTTGTAAATACAAAAAGAAATTTGCGTTTATATGTATTTAAAAAAAATTTGATGTATGTATAAATGAAAAAAAAATATATGTATGTATATCTACATAAAGATATCTATTTATAGTTTGTAAGCAGGCGAAACTTGTTGCCAACCACAACAGCCATAAGCCTAATGAGAGATGCATACTATGCTATAAAAAGAGGAACCCCGCTCTTGAAGCACAGCCAACTATCCTAAATTGCCCCATGAAAAAAACAACCTCGAAAAAGGCTATAGATCCAGTAAAAAATGAGATAAAGAAAGAAAGCTAAGTGCAGCAGCAGTTCGGTGCAAAACACACACATAAATCAAAGCCTAGTGTAAGAAGCAAATTTAACATTATATTATATGACAAACAAAAAAAAAACACATTTTTTTTATAGTATATACATGTATAAATATATATATAAATAATTTATATATATTTATATATTTATATATATATATATATATATATATTATCATACGCTACCCAAACACATAAAATATAAATAATACTTAATGAATAAATACAAAACCCATTCAAAACCATGTAAAATGTAAGCAAAACTAAACACGAACGAGCTAACAGAAACGTCATTATTTTAATCAAATTCTTGAATTAAAAAAAAAAATAAAAAGGCAAAAAAAAAATGTTTAGAAAACTTAAGTGCGCATAGAGAATGTTCAAAAATTTTAAAGTATCGCAAATAAGTTTAAGAAATCGAAATACTAAATAAATATTTGATGTTCAGTGTGCTGTAGATTTGTAAAAGCTAATTAAATTCGAGCTCATTCTAACTAAAAGGAAAATTCGAAAACATCCTCGAAACACACATAGTGCTGTCTCTTTCATTTGCATGACAGCTACTCACACTCCCACGCATAGCCATGCTGCGTCTCAACCGAAAGACAATTTAAAAACAGTTGGGACAAAATTGAACAACAAATATGATTATTATTGTGCTAGGCTATAAATTCAATGTTTCTTACGTGTGTGTATTTATGTAATATATATAATATATGCATATATAATCTAAAATCTAAATGTGGTAGTTTTGTGCGTACATACAAAATATAATGCACCTAAATACAATAATACTATTTAGTCTACTTGCATGGATGTGTGTGTATGTGTGTGTGTGTGTATGTTGATTGCGAATTCCCCGTTCCTCCTTAAAATTGTGTAAATCATGTGCACAGCACCACGCACAAAAGCTAAGCGCTGTGTCACTCCCATATGCAGGGCTGTATTTTTCTGATATTACCATATAGTTCTTGATGATTATTTTTAATTCAATATGGTTATTATTATAATTATTGTGGCTCGAGCTTGAAGTTTGGCAGCTGTTGGCTAACAGACCAAAGTAGCATTATTATACATACAAATACATATGTACATATACCTCCTATATACATATGTATATGAACAACCTATATCCCAAATTTTCACCTGGGTTCAATTTTTTTTTTTCTATTTTCCATCTTGTTTTTGTTATAAACATACAATTTAAATGTATATCCATCTTGTGTGCACTTGTTAGTTTGAATAACAGTAAAGCTACTTCAAAGAGAGAAAGAGAGGGAATGGAAATATTGAAGGATAGGAAGACAGAGAGAGAGAGAGAGAGAACTATGATCATAGACATACTAAAAACTAAGTTAATTGTTAGCTAAACAAAGGAAATACTTATAATAAACAACCTAAAAGATACCAATGTAATAGTTTTAATAAAACTTGTCTGAAATTTGAATGAATGTCAATGTTTATGTGTGTGTGTGTGTGTGTGTGTGTGTGTGAATGAGTCTCCGTCTGTCTGCGTTGGGCATTAAAAGAGAAGAAGAAAAACTCGTAAATTTATATAAATGTATACTTCGATATGTACTCTACTACTTACTATTAAAATACTAACAACTACAACTACTATTATAATTACAATTACAAATACCGACTACAAATTACATTTACAAATAAATACAAGGATTACCTACAACTACTAATCGTAGACACTCCCCCAAGTCGACCCCCAAAACCCCAACGTATATTTAACTTATATACAATATACATACCAATATTTGTACATGGAGCCCCAACCAAGTGTAACTAAAAACTATCCTGAAAAAAAAAACAAGTAAAAATGCGTCGGGCATTTAGAATTTAAAATTCGTTCGGGATACATACCAATTTCAGTCTTAACTTAATGACAGTCCCAGAACTAAAAATAAAAAATACGAAAAATTAAATTATAATAAAATAACATATTTAAATATGAAAAAAAAATATATATATATATAAAAATAAAAATAATTCGGTAGTAAGTGTGCAAAAATTGCAAACATCCAAGGATATATAAAAAAAAAAACAAATTGATAAACTAAATTAAATTGAAAATGTGTTTAAAATAATACTAACGGAAATAAGTGTATTTCAATATGACGAATCGAATAAAACAAATGAAAGAAAAAATTGGCGTAGCCTTAGGCATTATTCAATTTTTATTGCATTTTCAATTTGTGTCTCTAGCGAAGCTTCTTCTGACGTACTGGGGAATATAGCTACGCCCATGGCCGGGCAAGACGTTGACCCGATGCGGAGCACGATTGAAATGCAACAACACTTTGGCCACAATCGCAATGACTTGGATCTTCCGGCCGACTTTGCACATAGTATCCAAATACTCAAAATAAGATATATAGCATTCGAATTCACTATCTTCGTTGGCCATCAGCAGGGTTTTACGATTCTTGTGAAAATCGGTAATTATTTTCAAATCAGATTCCATGTACATGCAGAATGACAAACTGCATGGCAACATGGTGCGATATAACTTGTTCAATGGATCATAGCTGAACTGTTTTATTGGCTCGTACAGTGATCCGAATATCAGTTTTGGTAATTTCGAATTTGGGTAGGTCCGGAGAATTAATGATGTATTCTGTTTATGTAGAAACGACATCTCTTCCAGATGGCGATAGTCGTCGATCAGCGATTGGCGCTCCAGTTGTACCGAGCCCAATTCTATGTCAGTGAGCTTATCCAGGTTGTGTAGTTTGGACAGTTGGCTATTGGATAACGCACAGCAGCCGATAAATTTCAATTTGTACTGGTCCGCTCCTGCCTTTTTTAATTTTTCTGAATTTGGTGGAATTTTATCAATGCCATTCACAATTTATTTGTGTGTATTGTAGCTTGTGTGTGATGAAACGTATATAAATGTCAAAAACACACTTACACTTACTTTCGTCAGTAACAAATATTTCATAGGTTACTATTCTCATAAAGTAATGACGAAATAAAATATGGCTGGCTGGCGATTGTTTACGATCGTCAATTGCTCTCATTGATCGGTTGTGAACACATCTGAAAAAACTCCGATTTCAAATTGTGACAATTTAAAATCGATTTAAACTGACCGCTTAACTGGCAGACACAATAATCGATAATTTGTTAACTAATTATCGATATATCGATGTTTTCCAGGTATTGGGAACCAGTTGACTGGTCATATCGCTATGGACGCCTATCGATATTTTTAGCAATAGCACAATTTTGTTACTATGTATAATTTTTTGTAAATTTATTTTAACTTCCATTTTAATATCAAAAATTAAAACGTTAATTTTATTATTGTTGGCAGTGTAGAGAACAGCGAAAAGGTAGACAGTACAATGAGTAGAAGGCAAACAGATAATTATATGTATATTTATTGTTTGTTTTCTTTTTGTTTGTTTTGCCGCAGTGGCACGCTGGCGGTTTTTGTATAATTTTGGTTACTTAAGGAGAGATTAGACGCGACATGTCCGAGGTACGCATACGCCCGCGCCAAGTGCTTGTTTTGATTATTGTGTTTATTGTCGTCCTTCTGATGGTGCATCGTAACGGCCAACGCATCTGTCAGGGCCCAGAGTATCTGCAGGCGATGTACTCGAAGGCCCAGGCGGACACATTGCCCAAAATCTATGCCATAACGCCGACGTATGCGCGGCCCGCACAAAAAGCAGAGCTAACCAGGTTAGCATCAATTGCATCAATTTACAAAAGTAATGAAATGCATATATAAATCAATAATTTTAGGCTTTCGCATTTGTTTATGCTGGTGCCGAATCTGCACTGGATCATTGTTGAGGATTCGAATGACACCACAAAACTGGTGCGCAATGTGCTGCTTCGCGCCGGATTGGAGAATCGCTTTGTGCAGCTAAGTATTAAGACGGCGCCGGAGTTTAAGCTTCAGGCCAAGGATCCAAATTGGATAAAGCCGCGCGGCGTCGAACAGCGTAACTTGGCGCTCTCTTGGCTGCGCTCACATGCGTCGCCCGATCGGCATTCGATTGTTTTCTTCATGGACGATGACAACTCGTATGCGGTGGAGTTGTTTGCCGAAATGGCTAAAATTCATCCAGGACGTGTGGGCATCTGGCCCGTCGGCCTAGTGGGTGGCCTAATGGTCGAGCGTCCGTTTCTCAACGACGACAACAAGGTGGTTGGCTTTAATGCCGCCTGGCGGCCGGAGCGTCCCTTTCCCATCGATATGGCCGCGTTTGGCATTAGCACGGATTTGTTCTTCAAGTACCCGCAGGCGGTATTCTCCTATAAAGTGCAGCGCGGTTATCAGGAGAGCGAAATTCTGCGCTACTTCACAACCCCGGATCAACTGCAACCGCTGGCCAACAATTGTCGCGAGGTGCTCGTCTGGCACACACGCACCGAGAAAACCAAGCTTAACGCCGAGGAGGCTCTGCAGCGGCAGAAAAAGCGATCCGATGAGGGCATCGAGGTTTAGCAACTCCGGCTACTTTGTGACGCAATTTGCGTCAATTTAGTGAATTTATATATGACTTAACTCAGTGTATTGTGTGTAATATTATTATTATTATTATACTTGTATCCTATTTGCCTCATGTCCAATTAAACGTTTAGTCAAGTGATCTATCATAAGGGTCTATACAATGTGTTCATACTACCATATACAGTAGTTTGTTTTTTCAGATAACTCACTGTTGCGAATTTACTTTTTATTTACTAAAAGCACTATGTTCAGTTAAGTGCTATTGATAAGTAATTACGTAATAACACAAGTTCTACAAGGACACAACAAATAAATGAACACTTCGTATGCCAACGCGATTTTTCTGTTGCCGGTTGGAGTGTTGGCTACTGTATGGGGTAGTATGGTAAATCAGGGGCACAAAGGCGAAGAGAAAAAGGATATTACTCTGCCAAATCCTTACAGACATTCATCGCAAATCGAAACGCAAAGGAATATGGAGTTGAAATCTCAAAATCCTTGTTTAGTCAGAAACTACTTGTAGGATTAGGATATATTTATAATGTATATGTATGTATAAATCCGTTTGTCAGAACCGTTGAATCGGTGATCAACCATCATCTAGATCCAGTGTGAATCTTCTTGGGGATGCTAATGGCACGGGTATAGTGGCGACATCAATCCTTGTAGCTGTTAGTGACATTAGCCGTTTTCGTTGAATGCGTGGCGCATCATTTTTATGTGTGTCCTCGGTTTCCTTGATGGGGCGTTTTTTGGCCATGTCTTTTGGAAATAACGGCGCAAGCCTGGTTATGGGGCGCTTGTAGATTCCTGAAGCAGTTTTAACGTCGACCACACGAATATGATTATCGTGACCTGGATATGTGTGGACAATGCGTCCCATTGGCAAACTCATCACAGGTAAATTGTCTTCTTTGACTAGAACCAGCATGCCTTCCTTGATGTTGGGGTTGACGGCCTTCCACTTATGTCACGTTGATCTGAGATCCAGAATCCAGCAAAGCCTTGAACGTAGCTTGTTGTCCATTATTTCCTTGGACTATTACTTTTGCTGTTGCAAGTAGATTCATATTCATCCTACTTGCTGATGCAACAATTGGATTTTGTTGCTCCATTGAAGAATTTTCCAAATGCAGCAGCGTATGGTGTCTTTTTTGGCACTTGAAGCATTTAAAGGGGTTTGGGCAAACCTTTGCCATGTGATCTCCTTTGAGGCACTTGACGCATAGTTTTTGTCGTTGAATCCAATTCAACCTCTCAGCGGCTGTCTTTGGACAGAAATCGCCGCACCGAAATATGAAATGATGAGACTTCTTGCAATAGGCACAATCCTTCCTTGTAGTTGAGGAGGGTGCACAAGTTGCTCCCATCGAGTCTCTTTTGGCATTACTATGTATTTTGCTTCCGCTAGCTAAAACACGAACTCTTTGTTCAAGAAACTGGAGCATGGTGTCCAGTTTTTGTATCTTCTTCGAGTTGCTTAGTGATTGCTCGTACAGCGTTTTATTTGTGCTGTCGAGCTTATTTCTTATGACCGCAATTAGAGTAGGGTCCCACGTTGAAATGTCTAGTCCCAGTCCCTTCAGAGATGCAAGGGACTCCAATGTGACTGTGTAAAGCTCCTTAAGCGATTTTACATTATCGTTAATGGCTTGCTGCATTAAAAATCGGTTCAATACCGTTGATGCAATGTCTCTTGGATTGTTGTATGCGTCAACCAAGATGTTCCATGTGTGAAGGTAGTTATCCTCTTTCAAGTCGATTTGGCGTATTAATCATTCTGCCTCACCGATCACGCTGGTTTTTAAATACCACATTTTTTGAATTGTTGGCATGTTGGTATTGTGTACCATGGACACAAACATATCGAAAAATTGTGTCCATTTTAATATATCCCCATCAAATTTGGGGATGGTTATACGAGGCAATTTAATGTCATTGGTGCACTGCTTATTGTTTCTTGAAGCTAGTGCCCTTTGTACATCTTCTTCTGCCAGAATAGTGATCTGAGTTAGGAGATTGTAGGTACCCTTTGATTGTCGCCTTATTGACAACTTCAAATATGGATTTTTGGAGGTTGGTTATCCTTTCTCGCCTAGTTGACAACTTCAGATTCCAACGTCGGGATCACCAAACTGTGTAACCATCCACGTTGGGATGAGTAAAGTGATAACCTTCACGTCGGGGTCACCAAAATGTTTGTGTAAAGGGAACTGACTACTAACTGACTACTAACAGTCGTCGCAACTAGCACATGTAACTAGTTGGACTGCCAAGAGTGAGGTCCTTCGATGCGCACAGTAAATGCGAAATAGAAATGACTGAAGCCGTCTGACGATACTGAGGCTATGAAGAACACTGACTTTATTGAATAAGATGCGTGGCTTATATACAAAATTCTTAGACTATAATATTCAAGTATGAACATGAGGGATGCTGATAGCTGCCCCATGCATTGTTCAAGTGTGAAAATGAGAAATGCTAATAGATCTAAATTTAGGCACTTGAGGCTAGCTTGAGTGATTCAAGCTATTTAGAGGAGATGTCGCTGGAGTTAGACTGCGGTCGCCTTACAAGCGGCTGCACTCGATGGATTGAGAATGCGATCGTCTTACCAACGGCTGCGCTATGCGGTGGCCTTATAAGTGGCTGCATAATATTTTCTATTTATGAATCTAAACAATATGAATCTAAACAGTCGGGTTGAAGGTTTCTATGTCTTTCGAGCTCAGACCAGCTTAGATAAGTGACTTTTATCCACATTGTCCGGTCAATAAACCGGTGAGTATCTTATTCATATACTTTCCTGTGTTTATTACCCGATGAAATCGCTAATGAATATAGCCAGCCAAAAAACATTTGGGCCCAGATCCGTTATCACCTCTGTCTTTTTTCGGTTCTGAGTAATTATATAAATACAAATAGCGTTCATTTCAATTTTTCATCTTAAACTAATTTAATTTTTATCTTAAACTAATTTAATTTTCATATTAAACTTATTTTATATCCTTGCTTGGCGGACGTCGGGGTTTGTAAGACCTTTTTGGAGGAACCGGTCCAAGGGTGATAGATGTGTTCAGCTGTATAATTTTTCCGCGTGCGGATTGCTGCAACTCTGATCCCGGCTTGGGTTGCGATTTTGCTTGCGACTTTGGCTGCGGCTTTGGTCCCTTGTACGATTTAACAACGCCACTCAGGTCAACAGATATCGGGGCGCAACCATTCGTGAATGCAGTCGACGTATGGCCGTTTTCGCACGTGGACTTCGATGTTGAAGGCTGATTGAGGAAATTCTGTAGCGGAGGTTCCTCGGGATGCTCATCAAGTGGCACTGTGTTTAGGAAGTCGATGGACTGAAATTTGCCATCCGTATCGTAAAACTTGTAGCCCAGCAGTTCCACTGCAACTTCGGTAAGTAAGTGCGACATTTTAGCAAGAAACAGAAGAAACGAATGAGCAGAAGAGCAGTTGAGCAGTATGCAACTTCAAATATTTATCGAATAAATCAGCTGTTCTTTAATTTTCGTGTCCAACAATCTGAGTATTTATGTAAATTAAACTATTCATGAATTATTTATTGCCATCCTAATCTTCCGGAACTTAATTTTAAAATGTATAATTTTTCCTTTTTTATAATTGATTTGGTTCAATTTGTCCGAATGTTGTAGTCGAATATTAGCAACTTTGTCGGTAAACGTTATAGCGATATATCGCAAAAGTGTGCCGATATCAAACATCTGTTTAACATGTTGCAGCGGGGCCGATGCTATCGATAGTTGGGGCTGCCCACAGCGGCAAACGAGTGGTAGCCCCAGGTTCAAAAGAAAGCGAGAGAATGCGCAAGCCCAAAAGCTTCAAAATAACGGAGGATTATTCGAAAGTAAATTAAAAGCATGATCGAGAATGTGATGGTCAAAGGAGAGGCAGATTGATGGTGCATCGTAACGGCCAACGCATCTGTCAGGGCCCAGAGTATCTGCAGGCGATGTACTCGAAGGCCCAGGCGGACACATTGCCCAAAATCTATGCCATAACACCGACGTATGCTCGGCCCGCACAAAAAGCAGAGCTAACCAGGTGAGCATCATTTGCATCAATTTACAAAAGTAATGAAATGCATATATAAATCAATAATTTTAGGCTTTCGCATTTGTTTATGCTGGTGCCGAATCTGCACTGGATCATTGTTGAGGATTCGAATGACACCACAAAGCTGGTGCGCAATGTGCTGCTTCGCGCCAGTTTGGAGAATCGCTTTGTGCAGCTAAGTATTAAGACGGCGCCGGAGTTTAAGCTGCAGGCCAAGGATCCAAATTGGATAAAGCCGCGCGGCGTCGAACAGCGTAACTTGGCGCTCACTTGGCTGCGCTCACATGCGTCGCCCGATCGTCATTCGATTGTTTTCTTCATGGACGATGACAACTCGTATGCGGTGGAGTTGTTTGCCGAAATGGCTAAAATTCGTCCAGGACGTGTGGGCATCTGGCCCGTCGGCCTAGTGGGTGGCCTAATGGTCGAGCGTCCGTTTCTCAACGACGACAACAAGGTGGCTGGCTTTAATGCTGCCTGGCGGCCGGAGCCATATCCCATCGATATGGCCGCATTTGGCATTAGCACGGATTTGTTCTTCAAGTATCCGCAGGCGGTATTCTCCTATAAAGTGCAGCGCGGTTATCAGGAGAGCGAAATTTTGCGCTACTTCACAACCCCGGATCAACTGCAACCGCTGGCCAACAATTGTCGCGAGGTGCTCGTCTGGCACACACGCACCGAGAAAACCAAGCTTAACGCCGAGGAGGCTCTGCAGCGGCAGAAAAAGCGATCCGATGAGGGCATCGAGGTTTAGCAACTCCGGCTACTTTGTGACGCAATTTGCGTCAATTTAGTGAATTTATATATGACTTAACTCAGTGTATTGTGTGTAATATTATTATTATTATTATACTTGTATCCTATTTGCCTCATGTCCAATTAAACGTTTAGTCAAGTGATCTATCATAAGGGTCTATACAATGTGTTCATACTACCATATACAGTAGTTTGTTTTTTCAGATAACTCACTGTTGCGAATTTACTTTTTATTTACTAAAAGCACTATGTTCAGTTAAGTGCTATTGATAAGTAATTACGTAATAACACAAGTTCTACAAGGACACAACAAATAAATGAACACCTCGTATGCCAACGCGATTTTTCTGTTGCCGGTTGGCGAAGAGAAAAAGGACATTCGTCCATCCGGATAGTCCTTCACATGGTGAGCTCACACCAAATTTTGTAATTTTTCGTTTTTTTTCTCATCTTTTCTATCGAATACGGAAAATTCTTGAATGCCATTTGTAAGTTTAAGGAACTTATGAATAGTTTTTTAGAAGTAGATCCCTCTTAAGAAGAACGGAAATAGAAAAAACCATCTTTTATTATTATTGTTTGTATGTTTAAAGGAAAGTATTCAGCACATAAACTGACTACTAAAGGCGTCGCAACTAGCACTTGTAACCAGTTGGACTACGGAGAGTGAGATCCTTCGAAGCGCACAGTAAGTGCGATGGTAGAAATCAAACTAGCGTTCTCGACGATTAGATTCGAACTGTTTGCTCTGACGAGCAGGGCTTTATTTATACATAATTCTTAAATCGAAATACATATATAAAAATACATTATTCGGCAGTTTTGTACGGCGAGTGTATCGAGTGCAGCGATCGCAATTTCCCAATATCATACCTAGGGCGACCGTTGTTGCAGCGATCGCAATATTATTTGCTGACATTTACTTATTTGCTGTGTGTCTGCGCAATTTGCAGCGCACGAACAAATAGCTTATGATTTAATTATATGAACCTAAACAATTATAAGCAATACCTTTGAGAACGTTGCAGCCGGGAGTAACCGACTGCGAAATACTCTGATACAAATAAGTTAACTAATAACAGGTGCCATAGAACAGGGTAAGTGTAGCTAGGAAACACCGATCTTCAAGATGGTTCCTGGTAATCTAAGATGCCGATCTGTGAAGGATATCACCAAGAACTTCACAATTCAATTTGGTGACTGTAGCTCTAAAAATTGTGGTAGACATGTGGCACTATCGATCTAATCGAATTCCTTGCCACTTAGCAGTTAAACTAAAAAAAATAAAAAATAAGAAATAGTTTTTAACATTTTATTATTGTCATTGAAATAGTTAACAATTATTGACTTTCATTTATTTTGTGTTTTTTATTACATATGAAAATGTATAGTTTCGTATATAGAAATACACATACCAAGTTAAACTGCAAAAGTTGCGTTATGCAATACATATTTATGAATGTATATAGAATAATATATATATAAAAAACAATTTGATTCAATTCGGTTACGCGCAATTACATCATACATAATTACATAATTAGTTATCGATTAACGATAGCCACACTGAAGCGACAAACTATAGGCTGAATACAATATGGAGTGAAGGGATACGAGACGAGTCTATGCATAATATCGAAATAGTTTGCTAAACTTTTTTCACAAAAAAAACATAAAACAAAAATTACAATTAAAATTGAGCATAACTATAATAATAATAATAAAACTTGCAGTTAGGTTTAGGTGTATCCCTGGGTGGCAATATAATATATATATATATATATATATATATATATATATATAGAGAAAGAGATATATGTAGTATGTATAACTATGACATATATTTGAAGGTTGCTCTGGCGGCGTAAAGGAACAAATGCAGCGACTATGCTGAGGCGATCTATATATATATATATATATATATATATATGTATATATGTATGTAGGTCTAAACTACAGTTAATGCTTAAGGAAACAACAAAAGATCACATACATGATGAAAAGCAGAAAGCAATTAATTTTTTAGTTTTTTTAGAATTAACGAAATCAGAAACTGTTCTAACAATTTGAATTGAATTTCTCTCGAAACTGTTCTAAAATGCAGCCACATACTATACATCTATTAATAAATACATATATGTATATATATATATACATATATATGTACATTTATATATATATATATATATATATATTTCAACATTTTGCTCTCATATATATATATTTTTATGTATTCTTATGTTTACGTTTGCTAAAAATGTCGATTTTTTTTTTCGTAACTCGCGCAAGAGAATTTTTGCATCATGTTTTGGTTTTGGGCTTTTATTACTATTTATGTATTTATGTAACACACAGGTATAACTGCTGTATTAATGTTGCAACAAGACAAATATCGAAATATATATGTATGTATGTATGCATAGGCAACAACTGCCGTTAGTTGAATATTATGTTTTTTTTTGCTGATCTTTGCTATGCTTTCTCTGCTTTTACTTCTCGTATTCGTTTTGCACGCGTTTCGAGTATACATATATGTATATATATATACACATATATATATACACATATGTATATATATATATATATATTTATCTATGTTTACATTTATAAGATGCACGGCGTGTATAGAAATTGTTTGCTCGATGAAAAATTGAACGGACATTGCTGCGGAGATTCACTTGTGTATACACATACATATATTGTAAATCTATGCCACACATACTATATAGATGCATATATGGGGGCGTGTCCAGCGATAAAACATTTAGAGAGTATGATGAACAAATGAAACAAAAGCTTGCTCGCAGCAGAGTGTCTCTCCGGTGTCCGTTGTTCAGGTGTTTTCCAGTTGTCAATTGTTGTCATTGTCAGTGAGATGTCCGTGTATTGTGGGTTTAATCGAGTGTGGGTCGATTGGCCGCTAAGTTGGCCAACTGTGCTTAGATGGGCACATAGTTGCCCTTGGGCTTGTAGAAGAGCTGTCCCCGGAATAGACGACGGCGTATCTCGCTGGCAAGCAGACGCTTCTCTTTTTGGATCTTCTTGAGCACACCCTTGTTCTCCTGGGCGCGACGCGACAAATATGGTAGCACCTCCTCAACGGGTCCGTATGGTATATACTTGTATGCCGAGTAGCCGGCTTGACCTGTGTATGAAGGAGTGAGGACATTGGCATTGGTATGGATCGATTGAAAATTTGACTTGTGGTGCTCACCCAGCGGGAAGGTGATGTAATCACACATGCCCAGCAATTGACCAAAACAGATGACCTTATCCTCCGGCGAGATACCAATGGATTTCATATTCTCGATGGCAAATCGAACAGTGTCCTCGTTGTGCGAAGCAACCATGATGCCAATTTTACGGGCATCCTCGCCGGAATCCTTAAGTACCTGTGGACAGGACAACGAATGCAACGATGCAAAAAAATTTGTTAAATTATGTCATTTGAAATGGAGATGGAGAATATCAGTTGGCTTGCCTTAATACGACGCAGGCACTCGGCTAGCGTCTTATGGTACATATCTGTGGTGGCCTCAAAGTTGGGATTCACCGGATCGGCATAGCCCAGCGCCTGGGCGCGTGCCCGTTCCTGTTCCATGTATGCACCGCGCACCAGCTTGGCGCCAAAATAGAAATTCTGTCGCTTAGCCTGCTCCAGATCAGTGCCCACCTGCAATCCGAAAGGCAAAAATTAACGGGATGAGAACTAAAATCAAAACGGTTATCAAGTGAGGTAAGGGTTAGCTGAAGATCACCTCGCGGAAGGCCTCACGTAAATAGCACTGATAGGTATTGAATACTATGGCCTTGTCCTTGTTGTACTTGCGCATCATCTCAAGCGTAATGCGCGAGATTGCTGGCTGGAAATAGGTTTGCTCTGCATCAATCATAATGCGCACATCCAGCTCAGCGGCAGTCTGAAGAAAAAGAGTTGCAATTCAACACCAGCAAATATAAACAAAGTTTTTTTTGTTTGTTACCTTTACAATTGTGTTTAGACGACGTATCATATTTCTAAACATCTCCTCCTCTTTGGGCTCTATTTGTGAGATCAGACGACGCATTTGACCAGTTATCGGATCGGGCACGCGAAATGTATCGCTCAACTGTGAATCCTCATCCACAATGCCCGACCAGGGAAACAGATGCAATATGCTAAAAAACAGAGACAAAGAGAGATATTAATAACGAAACGTATATATATATATATATATATATATGTCTATATATCGAAGCCTAAAACTAGGCCCAAGCTGGCTAGGCTGTCACATTTCATTACAAATTCTTCATAATCATGTTTCTTCAATTAATGTTGACATTCATTGCTGAATGTAATCAATCAAAATAGTTTGGAGTTTAATTACAAAAAACCTGTTAGATGATTCATACTATATAATAGCGAAATTATACTGAATGATTCAAAATGAGCTTTCAACTAACTTAAGTTAATATATAGATCTTATGACACAGCTGCTGACTCTTTCCCATATCAAGTAAGACTACATCTATATGTATATATATTTATATATACACAAAAAGAGTGTGGTTTTGGAACGCACCCCTCCTTGTCCGAGGTAACATTCTTCAAGAACGCCTGCACATCCTTGTTGTCGCCAACGCTGGCATAATACTTCTCGAGATCCTTAATGGTCTTGTGATGGGTGAGCACATTGCCCTGACCGCCAACAAGTGCCTCCATATATTTACGTGTGCGCATTATGACCTCAGATAGTTGCAACTAAAAACAAGCCATAGTTAGTGAATGCAATTAAATATCTATAGTATATATATACTATATATATATAGTAGTATATATATGTATATATATATATATGTTTATATATGGCTTACCAGCAACTGTGGACGGCCCAGTGCGGTCAGTTTGATGGCTGTGATGCCAGTTCCGAAGGTGGCGCCTGTTGTTGCAAGTTGTTGTTGTTCGGAAATGAGAAGCATTTGAAAGGTAAGTGAGTGCGTGAATGCAAGGCAAAAGCAATACGAAACGAGGCAAAGCAAGGCATGGCGTGTCGAGGCGAGGCAAGGCGTGGCATTGTCGAAGGCGCTTTAGCCAATTGATCTACTCGATACACATGCAATTGATACATCTCAGACATACACTCAGACACACACTCACACTGACACACACACTCGCAAAGTTTACACAATAAAGCAGTCTAAACAAACTAAACCAAACAAGTCAAATCAAATGAAGCAAAACGAAAACAAACAAACAAATAAATTGATTTTGACTTTGAGACTCGAGCTGTATTTCGATTTACGGTTTTAGATTAACTTTTTATTAAGCAGGCTTACCCTCGGCCGCAGCACGCGGCTCTCTGGCATCATCATCTGGCCAACACATACACACATACGCACACACACACACACACAAATTTGCACATTTAAGTTTTTGGTCAGTTTTCGAATTATTTGCATTAATTTTTGGTGTTTAGTTCCGATTCATTTCAGTTAGTTGCAGTTGCAGTTGCAACAATATTCGTTAATAGGTTTTAGATTATTTTTGGATTTGGGGATTTCGGGCCGCCGTCGGTTTTGCATTTGGTTGGCGTTTACGTAACGGTTTTCGAATAGTGAGTGGTGAGAAAGAAAGACGCATTCGGAAGAAAATTAATGAAAATTATAAACAAACGAACACATTTATTGCACATAATTCAGAGAAGTTGCAAACTACGGCTACATACGGCTAAATTACAAAAGATAACCATATATATATAATCATAATCATAATCACAAATGTAATCACCAAAAAGTGGCAACGAAAAAAAATCGAAAAATTATAATTGATATCCTTTTGCACATAGTCACACAAATAAGCTAAGCGGAATCTTACTTTTTATTGGTCCTAGCTCAATAATAATAAGGAATAACAGGAAAATAACATCCAAAGTAGTCCACGAAGTAAGATCCAACTCGGAAAACACAATAGGCTTACCCTAAGATGGGTGCCGGGTCACAGGGACATAGCGGGGAACGAAGAAGCCGATAAGCAAGCAAGAATGGGGGCAGAGAGACCCATGATAGGCCCTGAACCGTATTGTGGCGTTGGAAGACACACAATACGGCTACAAATCAGGGACGAAGAAAGACAAGCCAGAAGTCTCCTAGGTGGCTATAATCAAAAGCGATTTAAGCAAATGATATCCATGGGGAAGAATAGACTCAGAATACTCACCGGTCTATTGACAGGACATTGTGGACTGAGAAGTCTCCTAACCAAAATAGGTATTTATAGCAGCGATGTATGCAGTTTTTGTGGAAATGAGGAGGAATGCTCGACGCTTTTCCTAACAGAATGCGACGCCTTAATCAGGAAAAGATGCAGCATATCATGAGGCCCAAGGACATAGAAACCCTCAACCCAACAAAGATCCTGGCATTCGTGCAGGAGTTGGGATTGATGGAAGAGCTGTAGGCTCAGTAAGGGAGCACAATAGACCTTATTGGTCGCAGTGCTAGCTTTTTCCCCCAGTTATAATTATAAGGAATAACGGTTATCTTAGGCACGCCAAAGATGACATACAATGACCCCATGACACTTAGACATGCTGGCATATAAATGGTACTCATTATGTGACTTGACTTCGCTACGACAAACATACATATTTCTTATATATATAGCCCCGATCCGTTTTTCAAAAACTAATAATTTAAGAGTTCCCCAAAAACGCGTATAAATAATGAGTACAAACACACAAACGGACAACCTGACAAGAATATATACATATATATATATATATATATATGTTCGAATTGGGATCGGAGACAACATTATAAAAACGATGCTTAAGAAAGAAGTGTAAAGTTCGCAATAGTTGACTTTTACAGTTACCAATTAAACGAGAAACAATTCAAAAAGTGAACAAACAAAATAATGTGAATAACGAAAAAGAAAGAAGAAAGAAAGGAAAGGGTAGAGCATAATACATAGAGGGGATGCAGGCAGATGCACATGCAGTTAACTGGTTTGCTTCGAATTGGGGGGGGGGGGGGGGTTGTTCGTTTGTTCGCTTACCGGAAACCGCCTCCAGACACTTGATAAAGGTCTCCATGTTGCGCTCACAGGTGGCCTCGTTCAGATAGAAATAGGTGCGAGCGCTGCTCACCATATAACGACGATCGGCAAACGATTTGTCCACATGATATTGAGGCAAGGCGCCCGCATCCTTCACATTATCACCGGCGCTCGAAACGGAAGATCTGAAAAGAATACGTGCCACAAGAGTGTGTCATTAATGAAGTTGAATTGTCTGTGTGTGCCTCTGTATTTTGTACTCACTCAACTTCACGCTTCTCGGCCTCCTCCTGGGAGATGTCCTCTTCGACGGAATAATCAAGGATGGGCTTGACGCCAAACGAGCGAAGTCTGCGCCGGCGACGAATTAAATAGCGAAAAGATTAGAGCGAAAATTTTAGCATTAGAAATGCTGGTGGAAATTCGGGCTTTAATCGATTGCAAAACAAAACATTTGTTGTGTTGATGGAGTGTGGGGGTAGGGTGGTTGGTGGGTGGGGGGAACGCACGAATGTGGATATACATAAATATATATATATATGTCTTTAAATTACTGCTGTGTGCGTGTAAAAGTGCGTTTACAAATTACAGTACATCTTCAACATGAAGGAAAATACATTGAAAATTTTATTATCATTTTTTTTTAATTTTGCAGCCGATAATAATACGTATTTTCTTTGATGGAATTGTACATATGGGAATCGGATATGGAAAAAGCGATCCCGAAATCAGCATGCCACATGCCGCAAATGAGCGTTGCATTAGTTCAAGTTAGTTGAATCGATTCGAGTTGAGTTTAATATTATTTATTTGGAGTTTAGTCAATGTTGGTTATTATTATTATTATTGGATTATTGGATGATTAGGCTTGGGCTTAGGGTACGGATACGGTTTGGGCACCTCTCAAGCGTGGGCACAATCGTGTGGCGATTTTCGCCGGCCACAAAGTGCCCGTAAAAGCTGGACTTCATCAGCATCACAAATAGTTTGCTGCCCAGCACGGAACGAGCGATTTTTAAAAGCTTTTTTTTTTTTGTTTTTTTTTTCAAAGGGAGAAGCGTTGCACATCGGTTATCGGTTATCGGATATCAATAACGTTACAGCAGTGTCGGTTGTTGTTGGCATTTATTTGATTTGTTGCAGTTGTTTTTTATTGGTGTTTTAATATATAAATTTTTTTTTGTTTTTTTTTTAAATTTTTGGTTGGTTTTCATAGCACAACAGCAAAGCAAGAGAGACAGAGAGCGAAATGTACAATGGAGAAAAAGAAAAAAGAAGAAGAAAAATATTGCGTTAGTGCATTCAATATACGTTTTACAATTACCTTTCCAGTGTGGGTATTATTTTGATCTGATCCTCGCCAGCAACAAAATGGCCATAGAAGGATGCCTTCATCAATGCTGTAAATAACCTTTTACCCAATATTTTGTTTGCCAGTTTCAAAAGCTGCGATAATTTCGTTTTTAGACAACATTTTAAAGAAGTTTGTTTTTCGTTTTTATAAATTGTATATATAATGTTTGCATAAATTTAATTATTTTAGTTTTTAGTTAATTGCGAAATTTCAATGACTACAAACAAATACGTAAATAGAAGTGGTGGCAAATTGTGATGAGAATGGCGGCGGGCAGTAGAATTCGTCGAACAAAATGCAAATTACAAATATTCTCGATAAAATTGAACTCATGTTTTCTAACTCTAGCAAAGCAACGCAATCATTTTGAAATACATATGTCGCCCTCTCGCTCGCACACCCACAAGATGGATACCAAAGCCAAATATTGTTTTATTTGCAGCCTGTTATGGTTCAGTGTTATTGCTGTTGTTGTTCACGTTTCTACGTTCATAAATCATTTGGACGGCAGCCAAATACATATGCGAAAGCAAAGCGACAGATAGAAGAGAAACCAAATAACAAAAAAGTCGTGTGATCGTGTCAAGGCTAAGCAAGATGACAAAGCGAAAGCAAAACGAACGCAGAAGAGCGAAGAAAGTGGCGAAAGAGAGCGGAAGGGGGTCGAGCGGCAGAATGTGTGCTGTGAAGCAATTAATAAAACGTCAAACAGCTGCCAAATAAGACAAAAAAAAAGTCATTTAACGTTGTGCTCTCACAGGATCCAATATATCGAAATATCTATACAAAAAGAACCGGTTATTGAGTCAAAAGGGGGAAGAAAGGGGAGGGCAAAAAGAATCATTAAACAAGTGTATACAAACATTTCTACATGCTGAAAAACATGTGAAATTAAAAACTGGTTACATAAAATTGACAATACTTCTGTCTGCTCACAAATTCGACTATTTTTTATTTTTATTTTCATTTTGTTTGTTTTTTTTTTTTGGCTAAAGTGTCGATTGCTTAAAAACATGCAGGTGTTCGCAGTGTTGCCCCCGTCACGAGACCTGTCAGCATTCTGCCCACAGACATTAAAAGCAAATAGAACGGAATACGGCTAAAAAAGAGACACACAGCTAACGATTAAGTGTTGCCAACATACACATACACATGCATAGATGTATATAAACACAGAGATTGCTTACGCGCCTACTGCTAAATTCACTGCAATCAATTTTTTATGAAATCGATCAAACTGCAAACTGCTCGATAAGCACACACACATATACATTTCAAATAAAACGTATACGTAATACACCAATGCACTGCATGTGTATACAACATGGATTAAGAGGGAGAGAGAGAGAGCGCTGCTTCTACTATTTTTGTAGTTGCTGCGAATGGCGATTTGATTGGCGCACTTTTGGGGGCCTGCCGGCCTGAGAAGCTTACACTTACATACTTATGTATGTGTGTGAGTTTTGTCTGAACTTCTGACTAACGCGTTGGTGCTGGCGTCTACTTGACTGTCTGAGAGTCCGTTTGTCTGTCTGTCGCTCTGCTACTGCAACACAACAGCAACGGCCGCGCACAAGGTCGTTAAAATGCATATGATTTAGTCGCTCACTGACTCACACACACACAGCAGTCAAACACTCAAAAGAATCCCCCCCCCCCCCCCACCATACACCAGCCGTTGAGCACAAGCAAACACAAATTGGCGTGGCAATTAGAAGCGCATTCAAATTTTGATATGTCATTAAAAAAGCCATTAACAGAAACCGACAAAAGAGACTGGGGGTAGGGAGGAGGAGGGAAGCCAGATCAACTGACATACATAAATCAAAGAGAGCAAGGGTGGGTGGGGGATTGTGATTTCGTAGCAATTCTTACTGATCTTTGCTAAAATTCAAATTGGAAGAGAGAATGAAAGATTGCCGAAAGCAGATTCCATATAGTAGACCAAGGGGTGAAAGCGAGATGAAGAACTAAATCTGAGCATTTGCTCATGGCAGAGAGCAAGATGGAGGGGGTCCAGAAAATCACCCGCAAGCAACACACAATTGTAATCTAAAGAGAATTACTGTGTAAAAGAGAGTAGATAAACAGAGAAGAGAGCAAAATGAAAATTAATATGCGCTCTCTTCACTTACCTTCATGTTATGCTCGACGAGCTTCTCGCTCGAACAGACCATATAGACCATATAGGCACGGACGAGTTCCCACGTTGTCTTACTCTTAAATGCCGCAATTGGATCATTGAAGCTCACATCAAGTGGATCGCGTTGCGGTTGGCCTTCCTGTGGCGGTTGGACCGACTTCGCAGCACCCTTCGCTGCCCCTCGTCTGCCGCTCTCGACCGACACTTCAGCGATTGCCACCTGTGCCTGCTGTTCGCGCGCTGCCGAATGCAAGCAGCGCGCGCTGCTCACAAATTGATTCTGCCACAGCAGCAGCTGCAGCTGTTGTTGTTGCTGTTGTCGCTGCAGAATGTTGCTGCTGCCAATTCTGCTGCTGCTGCTGCATGTCGCTGTATGTAAACATCTTTGCTGATTACGTTTACCGTTGTTAACAGACCCTGCGGCGGCTGCTGCTGCTGCAAAAGTACCGTTACTGCTTCCGCTGCTATTGCGAGTGTAGTAAGCGAATTTAATTGTTGTACGTTGAGTGCTTAGCGAACGGAGTTGAGCCATTACAAACCGAGTGAGTACTGACTGCAAATTATTCTTGTTGTTGCTATTGTTGTTTTTGTCGTTGTCGTTGCTATTGTTGTTTCGATTCCTTTTTTGTCTTTTGCTGTTTGAGAAGCAGCACTCAAAACTTGTGTTGTGCGCTTCTCTTTGGATCCCAGTTTTTCACTCACTTTCGGCTCGTTGTGCTTGGTCTTTTCGCCGCTGCTGCTACTGTTTGCTTACTTCCAAAAAAGTGACGATGAAAAATGTCACAGCTGACTTAGTATTTTTCTTTTGCTTTGCCTTGATGTGCGTAACGTTGATTCATTCGAGCTTTTTTCTCTCTCTATGCAAGAAGCTGTCGTCCACATTATACACATGTGTTATACAACAATCGCCAAAAGGGGGAAGAAACAAATACAAAAAATATTAGACACTGAGAGAGCTTAGAGAGCGCACAAAACACACATAAATTTGACATACACATGCACACACACACAAATGAAGTTCTCTCACACACACACCGCCAACTAATGCTACTAAACAATGTGCACTAAAAATTAAATTAAAAACGAATTTCAATATTGGGCTGCCAAGCTTCTGCATAAATTGCTTCTGACGTTGCTTGTGTTCTGTGTTGTACCTGATTTTTTTTTACTGTTTGTCGCTGCTCTGATTTTTTTTATTGCGTTCTGCGCTACGTACGCCGAACGTTTTGCTATGGCAAAAGCACAGTTCAAACTGTCAAGACGACAGCGGCGAAATGACTAACGAAGGCGCACGAGATGAGAGTAACGAGACCGAACACGGCCAACGAGCGCACACACGAACGAACAGCAGGCAGGCAGGCGGCCCGCAATCAGGCACATTCATCCTGCGCTGCTGCCTTCGTCGCTTTTCGCTTACATAACAGCAGCTGCGGCAGTGCTGACACTTATAAACACTGAGCAAGCTAGATTTTGATGGCGAATTGAAATGTAAAAAAGCCAGTTTTAATTTTTAAAAAATTGAGATTTCACTGCTTAAAATATTGACTTTGAAATAACAGCTCTGCAATTCGGTTTCGACCCATATGTATAATTCTTTTAAAAATAATAATAATAATAATAATTTTAGCTATCTTATTAATTTAACTTTTTAAATGTTTAATAAATGTGGTTTTTATGAATTAACTAATTGTTTTGAAAATATTTAAGAATTTAATTGTCATTATAGTGTTCTCAATCAGACACACTTAATTGTTTTCGAAAAACCGAAGTTTCTGATGCACTTTTAGAAAAAGCTACATTAAATGGATATAAAATGGCGAAAGTGGCAACACTGAATGTTAAGTAGAAGCGACCATCCAAGAAACTTTGCTGCGTGACGTCAGACGCGCACAAGCCTCCTCTTTATATATATATCATATGCATATATATTTATATATATATATATCACTGTGGATGGGATTCGCTTTGATTTGTTTGGTGCTGAATTTCGATATTAATATTTCGACAAATAATAATTAGATCTGGCAGGCGTTTAAATAAAAATGTGCAACGAGAAGAGGAGGAGCGAAGACCAACAACAATTGCCGCCTGCGAGACAAACCGCTAATTGTTGTTAATTAAAAAACGTGGAAAACCCCACCACCCTCCCTACCTCCACCTACTTGTTTCTACTCATCCAATTGCGATTGTTTCTTTTAATATATTAGCGTCACGCTAAATGCAACAGCAGACAAGACGCTGCCGTCGCAACCGCAGTCAAGCAATCAAATTAAAATCAAACTTAGCGGGTTTCATTCCACACACAGATTTCATTACATTTAATTATCGATGCTGCTGAGGCGGTTGATAGATAGAGAGAGAGAGAGGCAGAGAGCAGCAGATAGAAAACGAAATGCGTTTGGCGTCGTGCAAATCGCACGAAAAAAAAATTGCTAATTCATCAAAAGAAACTTTTGTTTTTTTCTAGTTGTATTCGCTTACTAGAATCATTGCATTGCCACTTATATAACCGTTTCTCTGCTTGCTCTCGTCACACACTAACAGAGATCCTTCTCTTACGACACACACACACACATATGCATGCGTACATTGAATTTGTGCTCCTTGTGACGAGTTTGTTTTTTTTCTCTTGTGTGTATATTTCTAATGCACAGCTACCGAATTGACATACAAATTTTCGCCGCACTCTGCTCATCCAACAACACTTTCAGTTTCTGTTGCGCCTTTCTTGCCGAACACTGTCACTTTAAGCCAAACGATGCATAGACCACAATATTTTTCGTGGTGCCGATAAATAAAATAGAATTCACATTGTGAATAAATAAAATTTGACAACAAACGCAACGCAGCACAATTCCTACCTGTTTCACACAAATGAATTTATTTTGTTTTTGTTTGTTGTTGCCGTTGTGGTTGTTGATTTGTTTAAAATGTTGGTTGTTGTCGTCGGTTCGCACGAATAACGTCTGTCAACTGTAAGGGCCTGAATGTGCGAGCAAACTAAATTAAGGCCAACAACACTGAGGCAAAACTGCTGCTGGCGAAAGCTCGCGCGAAGCTTCTGAACGGGTCGAAACCGAAATCGCTTGGAGCAGTCGAGCAGCAAGTAAGGGAAACAACAGTGGCAATGGCGGCTGGCAATGCCAGCTGTTTACTGATGTCGCTGCTAACTTTTTCAATTATTTGCTTTGCACGTGAGCCGAGCGCAGTGCACGTAAATCACGCGCTCGCCATTTTATTTTGTTGCATACAGGTGTTAGAAGCACGATCCTTGATAAGTTTGTTTTTACTTGTCTTGGGTTTGTCCAATAAGAATGCTTGATCTTATCTATGCAGCAGACGGTTGGCTGGCCGCTTATCTGGCCCAGACACACACTCACACACATTCAACGCATCACCGGTAAATGGTTCACTTCTGTTGCGCATCTGGCAGCGCCAAAAAAAAAAAATACCCAATTTGACCGTACATCGACTGTTATCGATTTGTGCGCTGTTCAAAATTGAAATTTCAAAGTTGCATTCATTTTGTATGAATATATATTGTATGTATATATATATATATATATATATATTATGTTTATATGTATATGCTTACATGTTTCCAGTTTCACAATAGATAATAGATAATAAATTATAGCTAAAATGTGTATTAGAAATAAAAATAATAATATTAATTAACAGTTAATAAGCGCAGCACATATGCATATTCTCCATTATTGTTGTTGCTCTTGGTTTTTAAAACTTAACAATCAATCGTGGAGCAACAAAAACAAGTTTTCAAAAATTTAAAAAGAAAAAACATCTTTCAAAGCGGTTACAAAAAAAAAAGAAAAAGAATAATGAAACAAATAACAAATTACTAAAAATAAACCATAAGGATATGTCGCTTTTGGCATAATTCTTCAATTTTACCTTAAACATTTTTCGCTCTCTTTCTTTGCACTTAACTTTAACATTTCTGCTCGTTGTTTATACATATGTGTGTTGTTGTAGTTGTGTTTGTTGTTTTCTTATTATTGACTAAATTGTAGATTAACAAATGTCTATTAACTCTCAATGCGTGTGTGTGTGTGTTTGTGTGTGTGGGTGTCTCAATTTACAGCTACTTTTACAGTGACAGAGCGTGGCACAGGCACTTGGCGCACGATTATTACAGTCATCGCTCGCTAATTGGAACTCGTAGAAATTATTACAACTTGATTATAAAATTCCGATTTTTGATTTTTTTTTTTTCGAATATTTTACAGTAATATCATTACAAACACTTTAAAATATCGAATTTTCGTCTTTTCTTTTTATGATAAGATTAGGATTATCTACGAATAGGATGAAGTTTTATAATCGAAGTGTTCACTGTCTAAAAACTTATATTTGAACTGCATACAATTTCGTAAATTGTAACTTATGAATGCATTCTAGATTTCGAATCTATTTTTTATCTCTTGTTTTTCACACAATTTATTGTTAATTAGTGGTAAGTCACAGTGAAAACATAAATCGCTTGTGTGGCATATTCTTTGGAGGTTTTTCTTTTGTTCTTGAGAAAAAAACCTTTTTGACAATTTTGAAGAGAATAGCATAATTAATGTTATTGAAAAATAGGTGAAAACATTTCAAATTATCGTTAATTTTGGAGTGCTTTCATAAACAAAATTCATTATATAATTCAAACTATCGAGCGATCACTGTATCATCATTATCATCTTCATTAACATCTTCATTAAAGGAAGTAAAACAATAACAATTACAATATATGCATAATATATGTATGTGTGTGTGTGTGTGTGTGTGTGTTTGTATACATGTATATGCATATGTATGTGTAAATTTATATTTGTATAAGTACAGTCGCAACAAAATGATTTTTTTTTTCCAATTTGCTGCGCGCTGCGTTAACAACTAACAAGTGGGCGTTGCTGCTCCTAGTTGGACTTGGAGAGCTCGGTGCGATTGGCGGCCACTTCGGCCAGAATGAGTAGATCTGAGGTAGAGGTCGCATCATATGCGGGCTGCTCGTAGGCGGACAGCGTCAACGAGGACGATGACGATGATGATGACGATGCCGTTGACAGCGACAACGACGAGGAGGAGGCGGCCTGCTGTCCCAACGTGGCTGCTGCTCCTCCTGTTGTTGCTGCTACTGCTGCTGCTGGGTGTGCGCGTGGCGATTGCAACTGTGCCGACGACTGGGTCTGATGATTAAAGTAGTAACAGCCATTTATGGTCAACGGCAGAATAGAGGCCACCTCCTGCTCAATGGCGCTGACGTCACGGCGCGTGATGCTCTCCTTGCGCGCCTTGCGCTTTTGGCTGCCCACTGCAGCAGCAGCAGCCGCAGCAGCAGCGTGCAATTTATCCGAATCGCTTTTTGTTGCTGCTTTCTTGATGAAGCCGGATCCGGCTGTGCCTGCTCCAGCTCCTGCTACTACTGATGCTGCTGCTGTTGTTGTCATTGTTGTGTTGCTGCTGCTGTTGGAATTGGAGTTGCGTTGTTTCTTGCTGCTACTGAATTTCTTCTTCTTTTTGGTGCTGCGCTTGCGCTGCAAATACGCATCCAAGCTGAGCGCCGGCAGCTCCTTGATCTTCTCCTCCAAATCAAATTCATCGCAATTGCTGCGTCTCGTGCTCGAGGCGCTCGCTACAGCCGCCTCAGCATCCACCAGCTCCAGCTCCAGCTGGCAATCTGCAATGCCCGCTGCTGCTGCCACAGTGGCAGCCACTGCTGCAATGGGTGAAACAGGTGGCGTGCTGCTGTTCGTTGCATCGGTTGTGCAGCTGCTGCTGCTGCCACTATTAAGACGGCATTTACTCTTCTTGGCAATGGCCGCCAATTGGCCCGAATTGATTAGCTCCTGATAGATTTTGCCCTTGCAGCTGCGTGTCGATTTGGGCTTCTTGCTGGGCGTGCCACGTTCCTCCTCCTCACTTGAATTGCTTGCACTGTCCCCAGCTGGCTGCAGTCCACGTTTGTTGTTGCTGCCGCTGCTGTTGTTGTTGGGCATGTGGGCGCTTAGAAATTGTGTTGTCTCGCTTAGCGCCTGCTGCAGAGCATATTCCTTGTCACGCACATTGACCGCTTTGGCGCTGAGCAGCGCACTCAATTCACCCATTTGCGTCTCATCTGCAAATTTAAAGTAATTGCGACGCAGCAGATGCGCCACCTCATTGGGCTCCCAGTGGAGATGCCGCTGCTGTGGCTGCAACTGTTGTTGTTGTTGCTGCTGTTGTTGGTGCTCCTCGTTGGGATGTGCGGCGACGGCATTGCTGGGACGCGTGGCAAGCGTGCGCAGCGGCGGTGCGGGCAGTTTGTACCATTTAAAATTGGGATTGGCATTGAAAAAAGCATCCTTGTTCTGTGATAAATAAAAAATAAAATCAATAAAGAGAAAAAACACGAGAGATAGAGAGAGAGAGAGAGAAAATGCTACGAGCGAGCGCAAAATTTAAATTTGAATATTCAAGTGTTGCCAGATCATTGACAGCAGCTATGTAACAGCCCTAGCTGATGTACGTCAGTATTGGACACAAGCAAAATCGCTTCAAAATTTTATTAGCTATATATTTTCGTTGTCGCTATTTCCACATATCTTCTTTAAGAGATGGAAATATTATGTCCACAAAGGCTGCCAACAATTTATTTTATTTTTTTGTAGCAGCAGCAGCTGATGTCGTTTTATGTTTAACCTTTGCATTCACAATTTGAATTGGAATAATTGCTCAATATAACGTATTGAATTGAAAGCTATCTGCCAAGTGCTCCCTGCTCACCTGCTGTGCCAGTTCGGTGAAGCATTGCTTTTCCTGTTCATCCAGTGCGGCCCACCAGTCCCCGAGTATTTTAGTTATGGATCTGCCAAGTTATTCAAAATTCAAAATTGAAAAATTTGATTCTCATTTCACTTGCAGTGATTGCAGTTTCAGTGCACACCACTCACCGGTTCTCCAGGGACTTGTAGCGCTCCTTGACAATGGCACGATGCCTCTTGCAGAATATGAGAAATGCGTTCATGGGACGGCGTGCGTGGTGCTCCGGTCGCATACCCTGATCGACAATTGTTGCTGCTGACACCTGTTGCTGCTGCTCCTGTTGCTGCCGCTCATGTTGCTGCGCAGTTATTGGTGTTACAGTAACAACATCCACTTCTACATGTTCCTCGGAATCATTGTCATCATTATTGACAATATTAGGCACATTAATTTTAACGCTATTCTTCAACTGCTGTTGCTGCTGTTGAAGTTCATCCTCCTCGTCATCATCGTCGTCGTCGTCATCATCATCATCTTCTTCCTCGAACAACTCATCGCTGCTGCTGTGTGGATGCTGATGTTGCTGGTGATGATGTTGATGATGATGCTGCAGCTTTGCATAATTGTGCACATCTTCTATCTGGCGAAAGGCATTTTCTTGGTCCTCAGTTCTTTGTTGCTGCTGCTGTTGTTGCTGCTGCTGTTGTTGCTGCTGCTGCTGTTGTTGTTGTTGCTGCTGTTGTTGCTGTGGCATTGACAATACTTCAATAAAGGCACTTTTAGGTATTACTGTCGTTGTTAATTGCAACTGTTGCTTCGATTTAGTGCTGTTGCTATTGTTATTGTTGTTGTTGTTGATGGACTGAATGTTGACTTGTATAAACTGCGGCTCTTTGGTGCTTGCTGAGGTATTTACTTTTCCCGGCGACATCCACTTGAATGCGCTTCCAGCCTTCTTCTGTTGCAGTTGCTGCTGTTCTTGTTGTGGATAAGTCATTAAGAAATGCTTTGCCTCAACTTCGCTTTGTGTTATTTTAAACATTTTTGCCGTAGTTGTTGTTGTTGTTGCGGTTGTAGTTGTTGTTGATATTGTATTGTGGCTTTTGTGCTCATTTGTTGCCATGGGTGCGGGCAGAATTTTTAGGCCACTTTTGTTGCTGTTCTTGCTATTGTTGTTGTTGCTCTTGCTGTTGTTGTTGTTGTTGTAATTGAAATGCAGGGTAATCGCAGCAGCAGCACCTGTTCCTGGAGCAGCACCTGCAACACCACCAGCAGTACCTGCAGCTGAATGCGAGCTGGCAACACTAAAACTGTTGATCATATTTGTGGTCAACGCACGCGTCTCGCGTCCTGCTTAGTGGCATGGATTTTTGTGGATTTGCTGCGCGACCTGCAGAAAAAAAAGAAAAGAAAAAAATGAAGCAATCAAATGAAATAGGAATTTCACAAATGCATATATTATCACAGTTTGTGTGTGTGTGGGGGATTGTGTATACGTGTGCGCGAGTATAACCAGTGCTGCCATTGTAGCTTGAAAATGTTATACATCTGGCAGCACTGCTTGCGCTCCTTAGTTGTTTACAAAATAGAGTACCGAGAGTGGGTGGCAAGCGTACAATAAAGAGACAGAGAGAGTGAGAGAGAGAGAGGGAGAGAGTGTCGATGATATTCGCAAGAGTGTGTGTGCGTCTGGATGTGTGCGTGTGCGCGAACCACTCACAACAACACATATCAGCTGTGTGACGTTTGACGTGAATATGCACAAATGTGTGTGTGTGTTTTTGCCATTGGCACTGACGCGCCCGTTAGTCGCAAAACAAAAATAAAACACAAAAATACACACAAACATGCTAAAAAATAATGTTCACTATATATATTATAAGAATTGTTGAATCGACCAAACGAAAACAGCAAGAACTGTCAACAAGTACACAATATTGATATAACATTAATTAACTCTCACTCTCTCTTTCATTGCAAACTTTAAACAAAATATATGCATACAGAATATATACGTATTTGCACACATATATGCATGTATGGATATATGAACAAAGTGAAAAATGTATGAATGTATGTAATTAACTGGCACACGGACAAACAGTCGAAACGTCAGCGAATACATAAGCTATATGTATAAGCATATAAATGTATGTATGCACGTATGCACATATTTGCATAAATATTTCACACAGCTACTCATACACAAACATAGAAAAGCGAACGCACAATGAAACACGACAACGGGGGAAAACAGCAAAGGCAACTGCGCAGCGCGAAAGTAAAGTTTCCAATTGCATGGAATATTTTTCAACACTGTCAAATTGACAAACACTGTGCTGCTGCCAGCTAGCCAATTATATTGTATTGTAAATAACTGTTAAGTCTTAATAAGTCACTGGCTGGGGTGCCTTGTTAACTAACACAAGCGTAATTAATTATTAACATTATTTGCACTTTTTTGTTTGTTTCTCGCTCACTTTTCTCTCTAACTCTACGATTATTGCACAATTTGCTGACTTTTATTGTGACTGCCTGCCTACCGTTGGATTTCTTAAAAGAACAACAAAAAAACTACTGTGAACATTGCTACGTGTACAGCTGTGTGAACGTCCACATTCATATACAAATGATACATATGCATGCATATGTGTGTGTGCATGTGAGAGCGAGAGTGCGAATGCGCGCAGTTGCTGGTATGCATGTGTGTATGTGCGGGAGATGCCGATGCTGATGCCGTTTTTTTTTCCTTTTTTGTTTTCGTTGCGATTACTTTGAACTTGATTGTGATTGTGTGCGCGACGTACTGCGCTCAAGCACCACTGTTGTTTGGATGGGTAATGGGCAATGGATAGTGTTTATCTTATAGCTCGGTGTTCATCTCCAACAGCCGACAGCGTTGCCACTTGACGCGTTTGCAGCGTCAAAAGTGCAGTCACAGCACAGCAGCTGTCAGCTGTGGTTTCGCACTAACAGTACACGGTCAAGGCCAAAGTGAGCGGTGTCGAGGTTACCATTGATGAGACGCGAAGATTTTTAACGGAGGGGGAAAGAGAAAAACGAAAGCGGTGAGGGGACGACGGAGTGTTTCGTGGCGATGTGCCGTAACCTTCAAACAAGTTCTCATTCTAAATACACTTCTAGGTTATGTTACGTTTAGCTGAATATTAGGGGGCGATAGATAGGAGAGGGGCGGGGTAGGTATTGCTTCTGAGTGCAACAATTGTTTGCTTTTGCTGTATATTTATTTATTTGTGATGTTCCACTGCGCTCTCAATTTAATACAGCTATGTCTGTATTTTTGCAAATATATATAAAATATATACAATCAAATGCATAAGTATTTGCATCCACACAACACATACATATTTATGCACATATACATATGAATTTTACGTAGACACACTGTGATACACACACATACACAACAAGTAACCACAAGCACCAAACAGCTGATGACGTTTGTTGTTTTGTTCGCGGTGATTATTTTGCAAAAAAAAAAACGGGCAAAGAAATTCGAAAAAAAACCACAACGAAAAGTAATTTAAGGTGTTTGATAAATTAAAACTTAAACATCGAAAACGTACATATTTTAAGCACCATTTGCAATTTGATCAATGAAAAAATTTACTTTATATTTCAGCAACAATAAATCGGAGAATCGGAATCGCAATTGAACTCAAACTGCTCTTATTTTAATTAAATTTCAATGTTGATGATGTCAAATGAGAATGAAAACTGACTGTTTTTCGTGTTGTGCTGCGAACAGAGGCAACGCAATGGTGGCGTCGGCAATAGAGAAACGGAATGGAAGCTAGGCGAGACAACAGTCGGCAGTCGTCGGTGCTTCTGTTTCGTTAAATTGAGCGGCGCAGCAGCAGCGGCAGCAGCAGCAAAAACAGCAACAAAATAACGAAAATTGTTTTTGCTTTTGCTTTATGTTCGTGCTGCTCACACACATCGGACAAGCAAATGTTTATGTGAATGTGAGAAAGATAGAGCTGGTTTTTCCTTTTTGTTGTCAGTGTGTGTGTGAGTATGTGTGTGTGTGGACTCTCTTGCACTTGCGTGTGGGGCTCAGACTCAGCTGTTTGACTGGCTCTAGCTGTTTATTCTTATTTCTCTTATTCTTGTTGTTGTTGTTGATTGAAAATGTGAGTGCAGCTGATTTTCATACGGTATAGGCAAATTGGAAGGCAGGAAGGAAATGTGAATGATTTCCATGAAACATAATTGTGAACTGCGAACTGACCGCGACGAATGATTGCATATACATTAACATATACATTTACATAAATGTAATTTATTGCAATTACTGATTACCATTTGTTCTTTCTCTACTTGACATTCTTTTTTTTTTTGGCAAGTTAGAGGCTTTCTCACATTGCATAACAATTTTAGCAGTTCTGCATTTGCATTTGCTTTTGCATTTGCCCAGCGTTGTCTATACCAAAACAGACCAGCAACCAAAAAAGCAACAACAATGTTATTGTTTTTCAAGGTCACAAACACAGGCATAGCAATACAGGCGCACGCCACACCGTCCCCAACACCGTTCACCCACCCACCAATCAGTTGAGTTCAATTGTTGTATTCTTTGCAATTCGATTCGCTCTCGCTTTCTCTCTCTCTCTTTTTCTCTCTCTCTCCCTCTCTCTCTCTCTGTCTCTGGCTGCCTGTCTATCTTTGCTAGATTGTTGCGCTCTCGCAAACAAAAGTAGCCGGGAGCAAGGCACAAGCATTCAAACTTGCTATCTCACACACTAAACATATACCAATTTAATGTGTATATGTGTGTGTGTGTAGGTTTTTGTTTGTGTGGCAAGCGGAGAACGGGAGGTTACCGTTATGCAGTCAATAAATATGTGTATATAAGTGTGTGTGTGTATGTGTGAGAGAGTGTGCGTGCTCACGTATTCGTGCCCAGCATTATTCAGGGTCAGGGAAATTCGATTTTTTGTCATTGCCGTCATTGTTGTTGTTGAAAATGCTTTAAGAGAACAACGACAACAGAAATCATATTTTAAGCAAGAACATGAGACTCGTAAATAACGCTAATGTTAATGAACTGCACTAAGTACAGTGTGCACGTAATGATTTCCAGCATTTATATATATAAATAAAAATAAACTTTTATTATTGCAATAGTTTAGAATAATTTTTTATATATGTACAAAAATTGTACATTTAAAAAATTTAATACAGATCGAGAAAAAAAAACGATTACAATAATTTGTGCATTAGTTTTTCACAATTTTTCCACTTTTCATGTGGAATTTCTCTCTAAAAAAATGCAACTGTGCAATTGTTATCTAGCAGATATCTAGATAGATTATAGCTAATGTAATCTTTATTAAGACATAATGTGGTGCACTGTGCAGCAGAGCTGTAGCCAGCTGACACCGCACACTTGCTCCACGCATTAAAAACCGATAGGTACACACACACATATACATATATATTTATATATATATGTATATATTTGATTATTTTCTATTTCCAGACAAGAGAGCACATATTAATGATAAGGGGGCATTCTTGCGGTCAGTGTTATCGACCGAGAGCCGAGCCAAGTTTTGCCGTTATGCATATATTGTTATAGACGCGATAAGCGTGAATTATTCTTCTATGTTTGTTTTCTTATTGCTGTTATATCAAAACAAAACAAAAAGAGGAAAAAAATAATGATGATAATATCAATAATGGGGCGCGGGCAGCATCCCATTTCACTCACCCCAATTGGACAGTTAGCGCTTGAGCACATTGATGAAGGTCTCGTGCGGCACGCGAATGTTGGCAAACATGCGCATCTTTTTCTTGCCATCCGATTGCTGTTTCAGGAGCTTCATGCGTCGCGTCACATCGCCGCCATACTAAAGATAGATTGATAGAGACAGACACAGGATAATCGACAGGTTTATCAAGGATTCAATTATCAGTTACCAGCTTGGCCGTTACATCCTTGCGATAGGCTTTGATGGTTTCGCGAGCGAGCACCTTGCTGCCAACGCATGCCTGTATGGCAATCTGCACCATCTGTTTGGGTATGAGATCCTTGAGCTTGTGCACCATCTGACGCGCCACAGCGGTGGCCTTGGACGCGTGCACAATGCGGCATAGCTCCTCGATGGGCCGCCCATTGAGTTGGATGTCCAAACGGACGAGATTTGTGCTATGATAGCCATGATCCTCATAACTGAAACTAGCATAACCCGAGCTCAGCGATTTCAAGCGATCATGAAAATCCAAAATGATCTCGCTTAGGGGCAGGACATATTTCATTAGGATGCGCGTCTCATCGATGTTCACCGCGCTCTGCTGCAATCCGCGACGTTCCACGCACAGTCCAATTATCTGGCCAACGTACTCGGTTGGGGTTATGATGGTGCCCAGCACCAGTGGCTCGTAGTACTCGAGAATGCTTGTGGGTTCCGGCAGCAGGGCTGCATTCGATATTTCGAGAGTGTCCTTGCCATGCTGTTTGATCATCTTCGGATTGCGCAGCACAACACGATAGGTGACCGAGGGTGCAGTGATGATCGGCTCGGCACCGTGCTCCTGCTCCAATCGCTGGCAGAACACCTCCATGTGCAGCAGGCCAAGGAAACCGAGACGCCAGCCCTGGCCCAATGCTGGACTCGAGTCCACATTGACCGTCACCGCCGAATCATTGAGGACCATTTTGTCGATGGCACTGCGCAGGGCGACATGCTTGGACTGATCGACCGGGAAGATGCCGGCAAAGACGATCGGCGGTTGTGGCCGATAGCTGCCGGCCGCTGTTGCCGACTGATGCTTTAGATGGATGGTGTCGCCAATGACGGACTCTTTGCTGTTACGCATGTTGCACGCAACGAGACCCACCTGACCGGCCAACAGACTCTGCACCGCACACTCCGCTGGACGCAATACGGATAGGCTCTTCACCGGATACACTTTCTTTGTGGTCAGCGATTGAATATCCTCACCGACAGCCAATTGTCCGTTCAGCACATAGATCAGATTGAGAGCGCCGCGATATTTGTCAAACCAACTGTCAAAGATTAGCGCGCGAAATCCACTCTCCCGTTCCACACTGGGCGGTGGTATCACCTCAATGAGACGCTCCAGCACGCGTTCAATGCCTGTGCCCAGTTTGGCTGAGACGCGTAGCACCGTCGCTGGCTCAATGCCAAAGAGGAGCTGCATATCCTTGGTCACCTGATCGGGATTGGCGTGCTTGATGTCAATCTTATTGAGCACCGGCACCACGGCCAGTTGACGCTGCTTGGCCAGATGATAGTTGGCCACGGTCTGGGCCTGCACACCATGGCAAGCGTCGACCAGCAGAATAACGCCATCACATGCGGCCAGCGAGCGGGAAACCTGCAGGACGAGGTTCGAGCAACAACTTTAAGCTTTCTATTCGCATTCGAGCTGAAATACGAACCTCATTTGAGAAATCCACGTGTCCGGGCGTATCAATCAAATTGAGCAGATACAATTCGTTCTTGAAGTTGTACAATATGGATGCGGTCTGCGCTTTAACCGTTATGCCCCGCTCCCGCTCCACCTGCAGGCTGTCGAGCACCTGATGCTGGCCAGCGTTGCGGGAAATGGCACCAGTCAACTCCAGCACACGATCCGCCAGCGTGCTCTTGCCATGATCCACATGGGCAATGATGCTAAAGTTTCGTATACGATGCACTGGCATCTGGGCAAGTTGCCGCCGCAGAGCATCCGGCGACAAGGTCCCCGATTCCAAATCCAAATCCGATTCGGACTTATGCACTTCCTCCGACCTGACCAAGGTCGTGCAGATCGTACGATAAGCCGATGTGCGCTTCCATGTCCACTGGCCAGTTGTCTGCCTCAATGTCCAGCAAATAGTTTTGTACATTTTGTCCGATTTTCAATATTCATTTCATTTCTCTACTTTTTACATCAAATGGAAATCAGCCGGCACATTGAGAATGTTACCGCACAACATGTGAGTTGAGTGGCGGAACTGCCAACTCGCTCTAATTTACCCATTTGAGCACCAGCATCATTCTACTGTATATTTTGTACGTGTGGCAACGCTGTCTGCCGTTAAAAACATAAAGTTATAAAAAAAATTGACAAGCTAATCTGCTGGTATATATGATAAGAAATCAAAATCTTGTAAAGTGTAATGATCAACAATCAAAAAGGATTCTATATTTGATATTTATCAATAGATTATTCTGCTGCTCATCAAAATTATAACTATTCGATTGTCTTCTGAAAACCAAACCCAAATTGTAAAGAATCTAATATATATATATATAAATGTATATATTTATAGAGGAATATGTAAAGGATTAAATTGTTCATATACAGAGCAATAAGGATTCATTTAACATTAAATGCGTGTGATTTAGCATGAGTTTTGTTTTGTTTTTTTTTTATATTAAGCGATTGCAAACTGAGATTACTTGTAAGTGAATGCAAAATTTGCTAGAGCACTTCAAGTATTCGCACGGATAGATAATACACAAATAAAATACAAAAACGCACCTTCATACATATATATATATATATATATATATATTAGATGCCATAGTTTAACGCTCAACTTAATTTCTTAGCTTTAGTTATGGATAAACAAATGTTAGCGTTTGCGCACCTTCTAAATCATAATTATATGACTTAATATAACAGAAATGGAGGCGATTCATAGTATTATTGTTTTCATTTTTCGAGACTAATAAACAGATCAAATGTTTTAACATCGCCAAAAATTGGTATGTTGCTTACTTAACTTAAGAGCGGCACATATACAGATACAATAAAAATTACACATAATTCAATTGTTAATATCGAAGACGTCATGTCTAAATACATAATAGGAATACAGTTCGTTATTAATGTTCATTCATTTTTTTGTTTTTTATAGGAGTGATATGAAGTTTGTGTACGAGTGTGTCTATGAGAGATGCGTGTGCGTGTGAGAGTGTGTGTGTGTCTGAGTATGTGTGTGTTTCTCAGATGCTTTGAGATTTGATTTTCGATCTTGACTTGGATGCATATTGTTTTTTTTTTTTTGGCAATTGCATTTATGTATAAAAATCACTTTTGATCAACATGTATATATATATATAGTTATATATGTCTTATACATATATGTACATATACATATGTTTAGAATGTAAAATAAAAACAAACAAATAGATAGCGCTCATCGTGAAAATTCAAGCGCTGCAACTTAAAAACTGCGTACAAAAAATATATGTATATATATTTAGATTTGTATATAAATATATATATATGTAAATTGCACAAATGTGTGCTGCTCTTTCTTTCTCTCTCTCTCTCTCTCTTTCTTTCTCGCAGTGTGTTTGTTTATTTGTATCGTTCTTTCACTTTTGAGCCTGCATACGCGCCTGCATTTGGGCGAGCATCTCCTGCATGCGTCGCAGCTCCGCCTCCTTCTCCTGCAGAATGCGATCCTTTTCGGAGAAAACACTATTCACGCCCGCCTGTGTGGGCATATTATCACGATCTGATTTAATGCCATTATCCTTCACCTTGATGCCCTTGGCGAGGCGATCCGAGCGATAGTTCTCATAGTGCACCTCCTGTGTGACCTCCTGCAGGTCCTGCATATGGGTGATCAGCATGGTGCGTAGCCTAATAAAGTCACAATGGTCGGGATTCTCAACCTCAACGACGCCCCATGGATAAAGGCGGCCGCGCACCTTTTTACCTTTAACTTCGAGCAAGGTGTTGGCGCCGCAAACGGCAAAAGGCACAGCTTCCTTCAGTTGCTTCACTTGCTCCTTGTAGTCTTCGTCCTCATCTGAATCACAGTCGGGCAGTGGATAAATTTTAATGCCATGGCTCTCGATCTCCTGCATAATGCGACATTTCAGACGCAATATTTCCTTTTTCGTCAAACAATCAGCCTTGGCTATGACGGGCACAATATTGACTTTTGAATGCAGCTTCTTCATGAACTCCACATCCAGGGGCTTCAGTCTGTAATTGATAATTTTGGTAAATTAAGCTGAGATTTAGTTGAAGCAATTTTGATATTTACCCATGCCCAAAGGGCGATATAAAATAGAAGCAACAATGTATGCGATTGTCAACGATGTTGCGACGATTCAGTCCGCTCTCGTCCTGCAGAAAGCGCTCGTATTGCTCATCAATATACTCCAGTATGGCGCTAAAGCTATTCGAATTATCAATGGCATCGCCAAAGCCGGGCGTATCGACAACAGTTAGACGCAGTTTGACGCCACGTTCCTCAATCTCCACGGTGGATGCCTCTAGCTTAACAGTTTGTTTTTGTTTCTCTGTTAATACACAAATAAAAATTTGATTTGTTTTTGTTCGATTTAAACTAATTACTAACATATACATACCTATGGCATCGGGTATAATGCGTTCCGGATATAGATCGGTTAAGAATAAACTGTTCACTAGCGTCGATTTACCCAAACCCGACTCGCCCACAACCATTAGCGTAAATTCAAAGCCCTTCTTCACAGACTTGCGATGCACTTGGTTCGGCAAATTGGCAAAGCCCACATATCCGGGTGTCTCAATGCTGGAAAACTGGAAAAACAAAAAACCGATGATCATAAATAAAACGGCAGACACAAATAATTAAAATCAATTGAAATATTTATTGATAACAAGATGGGGTTGCTCGACGATTTTCTTGAATCATCAACAAGCGCCTAAATCACAAATGTTGCTGCAGTTTTTTTACTCTATTTTTGTGAGCCCAATAACAACAGCAACAACAGTAAATGATGTGCACGCCACGGGTAATAATGTCTGCGGGGGTGCGCAAAATGCCCAAGTCTAAGTCTGGCTTAAAGAAAGTGGCGGCGATCGTTTTAAATGCCAGACACGCGCGAGTTTCTCTTGCATATCTAAATTACACACACACACACACACTCGCAGGCACACATGTGCATACACGTACATGCAAACATTAATATATCTGTATGCATTAATATGCACACATGTACATATATCGAGTACTTAAAGCCAATGACACCAGTGTGTGTATGTGTGTGTGTGTTGTGTACAGGCATATATACATTTGTAGGTCACAGGCCGCAACAAAGGAAGCAACCAAAAACATGACGCCGACGCCTTCCTTTTTTTTTGTTGTTTGCCGGCTTTAGTGATTCATGCACACTTTTTGATTTGAACTCTTTCTTGAATGCGAGGCTAGTCTTAGTGTTGCACTGTTGACAAAAGTATGAATACATTTAAGTGCATTAATAAGCTACTGTGTATGTGTGTGCAAATGCATTGGCATTGGGAATGAGAATTTGCATGATAAGCCGCAAAAAAAACACACACATATACAAAACTAGAACGCCATCGTCGGAATTGAAGCGCGGATGGAAGCCGCGCCCTGTTTAACAAAAGCGTTTACAATGTGTTGGGCACACACAGACGCACACACACTCACACATTCAGTTATGTGATGAATTTGTTAAATAAATATATGATTTACTTACGCCCTTTGTATCAGCCATTTTAAAAAAACAAAAATTAAATGACGAACAAAATATGTTGCTCATGAACTGAAATGAACTAGAATCAACACACTAAACAGCGCGCAGTGTGACCAGATATTGTGTATGGTGATATTACCAAAATATTTCGCAAGACACTAATTGAGCTAATGGCCGTTATAGCGAGTGGACAGCTCTATATTTGCATGTGGCAAGTCCAACGGATTGGCAACGTTGGCAGAAGTGAAAATTCAAATGAGCATTTGAATTCAAATCTCAAATCAAATAAAATTCTGTTCTTATTGGAACGATGTAGTAAGAATGGAGCAGCGAATTTGGTATGAAGATAATTGCTTTGCTTTGTCTTTTATAACTGGTAGTATTTTATTTGTAAAACAATAAGACATTTTTATGTATGTATTATGGATCGTGACGCACATGCACTTAAATTCACTACAATAAATACATACATCGATGAAATAAAAAATACTTGATAGGTTCAGGATCAGGCCGTTGTTTAACTATGTATGTCTGTATGTATGTATATATAATTCACAATTGTTTTTTTTGTTTTCTTCTTCTCAATATGTTTGTATTTATGCGCCTGCAACTGCATCGTAAACTATTTCATAGTATACAGTTTGTATGTATGCAAATAATGCTGACCAAACCATCGACTAGAATATGCAATTATTACAAAATATTAAAAATATAAAATGAAAATAAACGTGCAATATGCGATTGAACAGCAAATATCTAAAAAAAAAAACTTAATTGCTAACGGCGAAAGGAATACACATAGATAAATATATATATATATATTTTTTTTTGGTTTTGAACTAATGCCTCATCCTTCTTCTCAGCGACGATGCACTTTTCGATCAATTATGTTATCAGGCGCGGCGCATGCAGTCCATGCACATTCTCGATAGGTGGACAATGGGTGGCGCCCGGCGGCCCCCAATCGTGCAGGCCACGCGAGTTGGCCAAACGATGCGTCAGCCGATGGGCAATACTGAATCCGCCGCTGCCCTCCAGCTGGGTGAGCACAATGATCACCTGCCTACGAAAATGATTTGGGATTAGTTTTTAGCTGGCTATTTGATTGTTAGCTGTTAGCTTTCTGCTCACCTCTGCAGTGGCGGCACAGAATCGACCGTTTTGAGCTCACCGCGCGTGGACACCACATTGTAGCTCTCCTGGCAATCGCACTTCACATGTATCCACTTGTTCTCATGGCGATTCTCCACCATGACCACCAGGCCAGCCCATCCCTACACAAAAATAGATAAATAGTGCAATATATATGGGGGGGTGCCGAGGCGAGAGTGTACCCACCTTGGTCAAATAGTAGGCAGTCATGCCCTCGCGCCCCTCATGGCGCTGTCCTTTGGTGAGCGTTAGACTGATGATGGCATCGGCCAGCAGATGGGGCGAGGGCGTTATTTGCTCGACAAGCAGCCGCTTGGAGCTGTGTATGGCCAGAATGCATTGGGGATACTGATGCGGATCCTCGATGCCCGTGTGCCAATGATTGAAGGCCAGACAGACCAGCAAATAGATGTCACGCTCCAGCATTTTGTGGCAGCCAACAAAGCCACGCACCTGGTAACAAAATGCAAAATACAAGATTAGCGATTGGCTGACTGCAGGCAGGCAGGACACCTGTATGTGTGTGTCTACCTGTCGTTTGCTGTGCTCAACAAGGCGTCCAATTTCTGGGGCGGCCGGTGAGCGGGTGCGAAATATCACAACGCAGAGATCGAGCTGAGAGCGTTGCGATTTTTCCGAGTTGCGTTGACCCTCCTGGAAGAGCGTGAACTCTGCCTCCGTCGGCTCGAGTACGGTGAGCAATACGCACGAGATTGAGCATAGGGGCTGGAGCGTGCCCTGTAGACGCACCTCGTTCCAGCCGGAGCGCACCTTGCATATGTCAATGCAATCGAAATAGTTGAGCACATCCTCGAATGAGATCCAGAAGACGCCCTCGGAGGCGCCGTGCGGCATTAGGTTATCCCGCAAATCATCTGTCCACAATGATGAATCGTCCGACCAGTCGCCACGCCACGAATAATGACCCCAAGGATTGCGTAGCTTGAGCAATCGATGTCCCTGTATATCCTTGACATCCAGCACCGAGTAGGCATGACGGGGACGCAGACCCTTATGTTGATACTCCTCCTCGTCGACCTTCATGTTGCCGCCGCCACAACTGGCGCCCATTAGGAAGCGTACACAGCGTGAGCTCAACAGCTGTGCCCAAATCAGATCCTTATCGAGCTCATCCTCGCTGGGCATGGGCAGTGAGCTGGCCTGCAGCGGTATGCT
The DNA here is from genome assembly GCA_035042265.1 of Drosophila imparisetae. NCBI lineage: Eukaryota > Metazoa > Arthropoda > Insecta > Diptera > Drosophilidae > Drosophila > Drosophila imparisetae. The sequence goes on from JAWNLP010000147.1 coordinate 2,435,831, forward strand.
CTCACAGGGCGCACCCGTTAGCGTTGCGAGTCCCTCGATGGCGCGACCGGAGACGAGCGCCTCATAGCAGCCATGGATTTTGGCCACAGCCTTCTCGATGAGTGGCACCCACAGCTGTTTGCGTTTCGCCTGCGAATAGACCAAATGGCCGCGCTTGTCGCACGGCAACAGATCATCGACAAGCACCGTTGTCCATTTGCCATCCTTGCAGAGGCGCACCTGGTAGGCGCCCTGGGCGCATATCTCTTTCGTGACCAACACCTCCTTGACCAGATCTTCGCGCTCGGCCAGCACGGCCAGTGCGCTGAGTAGCCAACAATTGCCGAGCACACCCTGGCAGATATCCGATGGCAGCGGTGTACGAAAGACCGCCCATGGCGGATACGCGCCCCCATCGCAATTAATCTCGTGTGGGCGACGCCACTGAACAACGGGATTGCCGCCATCGGCAACGCTGCTCGCTGGATTATAGTAAAGGCTCTTCGGTGCCGGCGGAAATGAATCGTCGACGAAGAGCTCACTGTTATCCCGGCAATATTGTATGATATTCTGCCATTTGGTCAACGCTTCCGTCTCCTCCAGCTGCCTTAGATTCTCCATCAGTTTGCTCTCCTGCCGTATCTCTGTGAGCGATGTGACGCGCATCGATTTGCGCGCCAGTGCATCCGTTAGCACCGCATTGACCAAACCACGTGGACTGGAACAAATGTCACACACAACGGAGGCGGCACAGTTCTCATATGTGCATGCCGGGCATTGCCACTTCTTGACCGATATCGAAAGCGGCTGATGCTGCTGCTGCTGCTGATGCTGTTGTAGATTATAGGAAGAGCTGGCTGCGGAAGATGGCATGGCCATTCCGGCGATGGATATATTGCGGGCCACGATTGAACCGCCGGTGCTGTGACGTTTCGGTATGGCACCCGAAGAGCTTCGCTGTTGCTGTTGCTGCTGTTGTTGTTGTGGTTGTAGCTGCAGCTGTTGACTGTTGCTGGCAGCAAGTGCGGGCGGAGCTGGCAAAGCAACCGCTCGGGGTGAGGGACTTCGCGAGATTCGATGCGCGACTACAGGCAACTGCAGTTGTTGTTGCTGCTGCGACTGCTGCTGTTGTGGTTGTTGTTGTGTGGGCGTCGGTGTGTTTAGCTCGCCAATCGGCTGTGCGGCGGCCGCATCCTGCTCCTCATAGGACTGGCCATCGGGTCGCTCTCGCACCGAGTCGACTGGCAGCAAACGCATCGATTTGCATGCACTGCACAATCCGACAGCGAGCGAATTCTTTAGCGTACAATGGCTGCACGTCCAGAATTCGCCTTTGCGCAACGTCATGTCCTCAATGGAGGAGATGCTCTTGAGCTTGGAGCCACCGCACACAATGCACGCCATCGCCGTTGAGTAGTTGACCAGCGTGCACTTCTTGCATGTCCAGGGCTCATCGCTGCGCGGCTCCACCGATACAGCGGCACCAACTGCAAAATGAAAGCGATCAAAAAAAAAAATGACAGTGAAATGAATTCGATTGGATTGGATTGGATTTGACTTACTACTGCTGGCGGCTGCTGTTGGATCTGCTGCTGTTGTACTGTACTGCTTGGATACCGTCTCGCACATCTCACAGGATTCGGACCAGAGACGATTGTAGGCATAGGAACATTTGCCGCATGTCCACATCTTGCGGCTGCCGTGCAGCAACATCATCGATTGTTGTTTATTGTCGTTGCGCGACGCTTGCGGAATGAGACGGCTACTGTTCGCCGGGATCGCTGGCGCACCGGGCAATCCCTCATGCGAGCTGCACACAATCCAAATGAGAAACGATTAGACAGGCAGAGTCGTTTTAAGCACACAAATCTTGCGCACTGCACACCACTAACTGTTCAAATGCAAATGTGCAAAAAATAAAAACCAAATCAATTATTACGAGATCCCAAAGGAAAAACAAGTCGGAAGCGAAAAAAGTGAGTGTTGCTGGTTGCCTGTTGTTCTAGCTGCAGCCGATTATTAATTGCCAATTCATTCACCAAAAATTACGAATGAAACAGTAACAAATAAAAAGTAAAAAAAAAAAAAATATTGTTATCTGCGGCAAGCCGAACCAATAAATACGCTTGCCGGGTCGATGGTGATTCACAGCTGATTAGGAGTTGCAATAACAAAAAAAATATGAACTGATAAGACTGAAAGATCGACGCTGTCGACCCGCAAATTCGCCAAACATAAACAATCAAATTGTCAAAGTCAAATTAAGCTTATAGATAAGCTAAGCTATACCAATATTTTTGTTGTTGTTGTTGTTAGATTCACAATTTGTTACAGCAAACATTTGAATTTGCATACAAGTATAAATTATAAATATAAGGGACAAAATAATAAAAATCGAAATGATAAATAAATAATAGTTATTAATTTTGATTTAAGTTAAAATTAGATTAGGCATTGATTAAACTTGAGTTGGCCAAGTAAAGCTATTTAAATATGTGAACCATGAACACTAACACATGTAGGCTGTCATGCATGAAGTTAATATTATGATCGTTAAACTACCAATTAAAACGCAATTCACGTTAATAAGCAGTGAGCCATTTGTGTATATACATGTATATATATGTATATATACTCAGTATATATACTCAGTATATATATATAATCAGCGTAGCATAGCATAGCATACCGTAGCAATTGAAACAATATAAACGAAATGAAGTAATCGCATATTGAAAACTGCACATACATATACGTATATATCGTATATACGAATATACATATATATATATGTATATATATATATACATATATATATTCCGTATGTCTAAGAGTCGCAGTAATCAACAGAAATTAAATTAAGCATATTAACACAAAAGCGAAATTGTTAAGTTGTTGTTATTGTTGCTGCTGGTGTCAAATGTCGCACAAAGCGCGCAACAATTACTCGACTATTGCTATTATTGCTGCTGCTGCTGCTGTTGTTGTTGTCACTTCGTTTGCGTACATTTTCGATTCAGTCGTTTTGCGGGGTCCCTTCCACACCTTGGCGTATATGGAATGCTCAGACGCATTATAAAAATCACTTATTGTTGCTGCAGATGGTCCTGTTGTTGCTGTTGCTGATGCTGATACTGTTGCTGCTGCTGCTGTGTTGGACTCTGGTTCCATGTTGTTCGATTCATTGCCAGTGTGCTCAATCGGTGCGGATGCTGCTGCTGCCGCTGCTGTTGTCTCGATGCTGTTGTCGATATTATCAAAGCTGCTGTTGTTGCTGTGACTGCTGCTGCTGTGACTGTTGTTGTTGCCAAGCTGTAATGCTGTTGTTGTTGTTGTTGTCGCCGATGTATCGTTGCTAAGTTTCTTTTTGTGCAACTTGTGCTGTTTATTAACTTGTGCATATATTGGCGCCATTGGTTCAGTTTTGATTTGCTGCTGCTGCTGTTGCTGCTGTTGTAGTTGTTGCAGTTGTTGCTGCTGTGCAATTGCAACACACTCGTTTTCATATAGTTGCTGATTCAGTTTGCTGCTGCCGCTACTATTACTGCTGCAGTTATTGTTGTTATTGTTGTTGTTGTGATTATTGTTGCTGCTGCTGCTGCTGCTATTGTTACTGCTATTGTTATTGTTGTATGTTGTATCACAGTGCTGCATGTTGGCTGCGCTTTGGTTTGGATTTCGATTGTTGCCGCTGCAGCTGCTGCTGTTAGTGTTGTTGCTGCTGCCGCGTGTCGCCGGCTCCGACCAATCGTTAACAGCAATAAAGACGCCGTTACGCGGTATAGTAAACTGCGAGCTTCCGCTTCCGCTCCCCGCCCCGTTTCTGTCCAAGTTTGGAGCGCTGCTGTTGCTGTTGCTATTGGCCTCCCGCAGCTTGGAATGCGGTTGTCGCATTGGTTTTGTTGCTGCCGCCGCAGCAGATGCAGATGCAGCTGTTGCTGTTGTTGTTGGTGCTGCAGCAGTTGCCTTGGCCGATCTTGATAGCGTTGTAATAGTGAAATTGTATTTCTTTTTGGCACAGCCCTCGCGCAATTTATTGTTTTGGTTCTTGTTGTTGTTGTTCTGCTTGCGGCGACAGAATGTATCATTGGCAATAGCAAAGCGCGAATTGCTGCAGACGACGGCTGCGGCGACAGCCGGTAAGCGATTAAATGAATCAACGACAGCAACGATAGCTGCTGGCTGAGCTGTAAATAAACCGGAGAAAATGAGCTCGCATTACGATATTGTGATTTGATGCAATTGTACAACATGGTATTGATTACTTACTGCTCTTGTGCAACTGCTGCTGCTGCTGCTGATAATGTTGTTGTTGGTAGTTGTTAAGTGGAGCGTCGATTGGAAGATTGAATATATCTTTGCTGAGATTGTTCACATAGCAAATGTGACAGCTGCGGCCCGATGATGATGAGGCGGTGGCTTGCGTTATCGCGGAGGACGAGCTCTTCTCGAAGGATGTGCTCAGGCTCTGGGTGCGTCGAAAGTAGGAAAAACGGCGCGCCCTCAAATGACGCCTATTGGAATGTTGCTGATTGTGCTGGTCTTCCGGCAGCGATTGCTGCTGCTGTTGCTGCTGCTCCGCCAGTTGATGCAAATATTGCTCCCGCTCTAGATGCTTATCCTTATCCGGTTGATCGATGCTGTTGCTGCCACTGCCAGTGCCACTGCCGCTGCTGTTGCCGATGCTGATGCTTAGCTCCGGCTGTATTGGACCAACAATGGGTGTTTGGGCCGACGCCGTCTCATGTCGTCGCGTGCATAGCGTCTCCTTGTAGATGGGTGCCAGATAGCTAACAGTATCGCAGATGACACAATGCCATGTCACCGAATTGTTATCCGTATCGCAGGCGCGACAAACCCACCGACGATTCAAAGCAGGATTCGAGAAATGGCGATACAGCTCAATGGAGCTTTTAATATATTTGCGCGTCTCCTCGCAATCGATACAATTGGCTGGCAAATTTTGGCTATTGCGTTGCGGACGCTTTAAACAGCCGCGCAGCAGCGACTTGTAAACGTGTCCCTGTTTGTTGTTAATTGTTGTTGTGTGCTCAGCTCTGCGAACATAACGGAAATGGAAAGAAGGGGAACGGAACAGCTAACGGTTAACACTTCTTTTAGCACCGACAGCAAAAGAGAAAAAAAAATGAAGTGAAAAATCGCTGTTTCCCCTGCTAAGGAGGAAAGTGCAAGGTTATTTCAATGTGGCCAATCCTTCTATTCTCGCACTTAGCCTACTTTACTTCTGTATTTAATATTTGCACTATTCTCCAATTTATTTAATTTTTTTTTTGCATTTGTTGTTATAATTTTCTATATTTTGTGTATTTCGTTATTGCTATTAGTTTTGCTTGACGAGAGCCGTGAAACAGATGAGAAATCCAACAATCAATACAACTGTAAACAAACTCGCGTTTGCTTCAAATCGATTTTACCCAAAAAACAAAAAAAGAGCAACACTTTTTTGTTGGTCAGCCTTTGATGTTGTTGTTGTTGCTGCAGTTGCTTCAATTGTTGTTGTTATTGTGTATACACTGTGTACAATACACAAAACAGAAACGCACACACACATCCACACACAGATAGATAGATAGAGTCGGATTGTGTGTGTGTGTGCTCGTGGGGAGAGACCGAGCGCAAGAAAAGGACAAACACGCACATGCAATCCGTTTTGTTTTGTGTAACGGTAAACGTTAGCTGAAGCTTTTGTGTACTCACATACACACACTCTCACATATGTATCTCATAAAAGTGTATGCATATGCGTGTATGCTCACGAATGCATGTGTGCTCATGGATGTATGTATGTATGCTTACCTGGTCACAGCTTTGTGCTTATCAACAATTGTCGCGACGTCCTCATCACACTCAGCGGCCAACTCCGCCATCCCTGTCGTCGTCGTCGTCGCAGTACCTGCGTCTAGCATTTGGTTTTCGTTCTGTCGCTGTCGATGTTGTTGTTGTTGCTGCTGCTGATGGTGATGTATCCAAGTGCCTTGGTGTCGCGGTGGCTGCTGGGACGACGAATGTTGCTGCTGGTACAATGTTGCGGTAGGACTTGGGAATACCTTGCGCACGGTGCCACAATTATAACATTTTAATGATTCGGTCGGATTGATGGTATTGCATTTGCTGCACGACCATTGTAGTACCGATGATATTGTGCCCATATTGCTGACCAATTTGAATTTAATTCAAAAGGAAATTCACATTCGATTCGCACACAATTCACGATGCTGTATGTGATGACAGTGTGACAGAGATGGAACGAGACAGAGAGAGAAAGATTGAGAGAGGGGGAGGGAGGGAGAGAAAGACAGGGGGCCGGGGCCAGTTGCTGATTGGTGGAAGGAGTATATTGCAGTTCACAGCCAGCCGACGTTGGTAATTGCATTTAACTGTCTCACGCCGCGCGCTAATTTAATACTTTGAACTGTTGCACCACAACACATATTTAGTACAATATTGTGGGCTAACCTTGTTGTAGATACAAATGCCTAAGCAACAATAAGCTAGCGCCAGCCAGCCCACCAGAACAACTGATATGCGATGGTTTAGAGACTACTAAGTTATCTACTCGTGAGAATCGCCACAATCAACTATCGCATATGATAATAGCTTGTATAGGATTCTCTCTATAAATATTACTTAAAGGATTAAATAAATGATGTAAGGATAAGTGTGGTGAGATGACCTATCATCGATGTGGAACCATTAAAACAAAATACCAGTTTTCATTTTATATGCATATTCACACAATTTTGGTGCGAGCAGGTGTCTCACGTTTAAATGGCGACCACCGCTAAGCTGTGCACAGTGTGACCATTTAAATATAGCGTACAAATAAATGCACCGATTAACGATTAACGAGTACAAATATCGTATAGCACCCATGATATTACGAGAAATTTGTGATTTGATTATTTAGCGAATTAAACTTAATACTTAATTCTGTACATGAAGAAGCAGTCACATAAATGTATTTAATTATTATATATATTTTACGCTAACAATTACGCGCAATTTGAAAAATGCAGGGAAAAATCGCTGAGGAAATACGCGATGGCGGCGTAATCGTAATATACCACACATCGATATAATTGCAGTACCCAATTCCTCGTGCAACAGTCGAGTAAACAGAACGTGTTTGGATTTTGAAGCAATTCTTAAAGCTGCGGCATGCAAAAGCAAAGACATAGAGTTTTTGGTAAACCGGAACCAAAAAAGCACAGAAATGCCAGCAGCCTCACCAAGAAGAGCTCCAAAGAGATAACGCTTTCAAAACTAGCCGCAACTGATTCGGAAATCCAGGTGTTGCGTTCCAAATACAACGACATTGATGCCAGCACTATCAAAACATTTACACAATTTCCGCTGTCACAGAAAACGCAAAAGGCATTGGCTGAGTCCAAGTTTACAACGGCGACAGAAGTGCAGCGCCAGAGCATTGGACCAGCGCTTCAGGGCAAGGATGTGCTTGGCGCTGCAATAACGGGCAGCGGCAAAACGTTGGCTTTTCTTATTCCGGTAATTATTGATGGGTCAAATTCCCAATTCATTTGTTTTAGGTTTTATTCTAAATTCCATCCGTTCATATTTTGACAGGTTGTGGAGCATTTGTATATGAATAAATGGTCACGCTCGTTTGGCGTGGGCGCCATTATTATATCGCCAACACGTGAGCTTGCGTATCAGATATTTGAGACGCTGAAGAAGGTAGGCAAACATCATGATTTCTCGGCGGGTCTCATCATTGGTGGCAAGAATTTGAAGTTTGAGCGAACTCGCATGGATCAGTGCAATATTTTGATATGCACGCCGGGGCGGCTGCTGCAGCACATGGACGAGAATCCGTTGTTCAATACAAACACCATGGAGATGCTGGTCTTGGATGAAGCGGATCGCTGTCTGGACATGGGCTTCCAAAAGACGATAAATGCGATCATTGAAAACTTACCGCCGGATCGTCAAACGTTGCTGTTTTCTGCAACGCAAACGAATACGCTGGAGGATCTGGCACGTCTCAATCTGCAGCAGCCTGTCTATGTTGGCTATGGAACAGATAATTCAATGACTACGACAACAACTACTGCGGCAGTTTTGGCTCTGCCCGAGCTGTTGCAACAGAGCTATGTGGTGCTGCCGCTGGAGGAGAAGATCACAATGCTCTGGTCGTTTATTAAGAATCATTTGAAGCAAAAGATCATTGTGTTTGTCGCCAGCTGCAAACAGGCCAAATATCTCTACGAGATCTTTTGTAAACTGCGTCCAGGCGTCGGCCTGCTCGCCCTTTACGGGACACTGCATCAGGATAAACGCATTGCAATATACGAGGAATTTCTGCGCAAGAGCCACGTTGTCATGTTTGCCACAGACGTGGCCTCACGCGGTCTGGACTTTCCCGCTGTAAACTGGGTGTTGCAGCTCGATTGTCCCGAGGATGTACCCCAGTATATTCATCGAGCTGGTCGATCGGCACGCAATAAATCGCATGGCGAGTGCCTTCTGGTCATGACGCCCAGCGAGGAGGAGCACATGATTGGCGCATTGCGCGAACAGGTGAACGTGGAGATACGATCGGTGCACATTGATCCCAAGAAGCTGTTCTCACCGCGCGTCAAAATTGAGGCGTTCCTTGCCCAGTTTCCGGAGCTGCGCGCCTCGGCACAGCGTGCTTTTCTGTCCTACCTCAAGTCGGTCTTCCTGATGCGAAACAAGCGGCTTTTCAATGTACTCAGCCTCGATTTGGATGCCTATGCGCAATCGCTGGGACTTGCGGTCACACCCCGTGTGCCTTTCATCGAGAAGCTCAAGTGGCGACAGAAGCAGCAGCAGCATAAAGAGAACGAAGATCACCTGCCGGCTCAGCAGACAACAACAAGCTTTGGCGGCGCAGCTGATCCCAGCGACGATGAGGACGATGATTTCATCAAGATCAAGCGACGCGATCATGATGTCGACGGCAAACCCGTCGACTTGGAACGACTGAGACCGCCTGCAGCGACCGATGAAGAGGATTCGGAGGCGCTAATGGTGGTGCCCAAGCGCGAGAAACTGGTTACCAAAGCGGCGATGGCCAAGAAGGCGCTCAAAAAGAATCTACAGATCAACAACAAGCTCAAGTTCGATGAGGATGGTGAAACGCTGACCGATGAGCGCAATCAGATGAAGGCGCTGACCAGCAAGACGTGGAATGAAAAGGATGAAGATGGCGGCATCAATCTAATGCTGTCCAAGGCGCTGCTCAAAGAAGAGGATCAGTATGATAAGCAGCGTTACCGAGAGCTGGTCAGGCAACGGCACAAGCTGCAGCGCGAGAAGCTACGTAAAAAGGCAAAACAAAAGCAGAGCGATGAGGAGCAGGAACCGGATCACAATGAAGACCAGCAGCCGGATGATATGGACAGCGAGTCGGAGCAGTCAGTGGACTTGTCGTGGCTGCCCGATCCGGATAAGCTATATAAAAAGCGGCAAAATGATGAAATGGCTGATCATCAAAATAAGGACAATGATGATGAAGAAAACGATGACGATGATCATGAACAAAACGATGACGATGATCATAATGACAATGATGATGATGAATGTGATGAGCCTGCACATAAAAAGTCGAAAATAACGCAGAAATTAACGCTACAGGACACTGAGGCCATAGTGACAAATTTGCTCGCCAGCCATGAGTAATTATGGAAAGATATTGTTAATTTATCCAATCGAAAAAAGTTCTAATCAATAAATACAACAAATGTAAATGCTTCACAAATATTTGGAAAATGCCCACAAATTTATTTCGCACTCCATAGCCTGACATATATGTATGTATGTATGTAGATGCATAAACATATGTATATATACATATATATAATATATACATACGTCTATGCTTGAGTTTGTTTGGGAGCCCTGGTTTCTCGACTGAGGGGGGGAGCAGGAGCAAGGTATGTGGAGCTGGGGGAGGGGGAGGAGGGGGCATAAAATTTGCTTTTAAAAATATTACACATCACGTCGAATTACATTTTGTTGAGACATTATTTGTTTGCATTTTTGTTTTTGTTATTTGTTTTGTTTTTCTTTTTAGCGTATATAAATAAATGCATACACATATATACCGTTAATCCTGCGTATACACATGCATGCATGTACATTCGTTTACAAATAATGCAATAGACACACATCTATACAAATTATACTATATATTGATTATTTTTTGTTTTTCGTTTTGTTTTGTTTTTTGTTTTCTTTTGTTTTTTGTTTTTGTTTCTCATTCTCTTCTCTCTGTGTAGCGCAACAGTTTTCGCACATGTTTTTTTTGTTGTTTTTAAAATGGTTTTTTCGTATTTCGCTTTTTGTTTTTGTTTGCTTTAAGTTTGAGGTCCGTTCAGACACAAGATACACAATTATATAATTAAGTTTATAAAAAATTAATGCTCAATTACAAGAAATAACACTTACGCTTATGTTGCCTACGGTTTTTTGTTTTCTTTCATGTTTGTTGCTTTACGCTTTCCATTTTGTTCTTTAGTTAAAAAACATATATATACATATATATACATACATAAATATATAAGTAGATATATGTATATATATATATATGAATATCATTTTTATATCAATTTTTTAATGCCTTTTGTTTTATATAATTTTTTTTTTGTTTTTATTTTTCATATGTAGAGTAGAGCACACATTTATAATAGCTGAGAGCTAGAGACAAAGAGTTTTTTTTGTTTGCTTGCAATATTGATCCTGTGAGGGGGGAGTGTACGGGGTAGGGAAAGGATATGGGGTAGGGGAATGAGGGAGGAGGAGGGTTCTCGGTAGGGAGAGTACCATAATAATTAGCGCTAATACATTTCATCTTTTAGACACAATTCTATATATATATATATATATATATATACATATACATGATGTATATATATATATAGATATATATATATGTATATATATTTATTTTCTTAGAAATAGATATCAATACACATAGAAGAACAAGCATACACACACACACACTCTCGGCACACACGCACACGCACAGACACAGTCACACGCAGGCATACGCACACACACAAAGAGATTCACATTTAGTAGCTGGAAATTGTTTTTGTTTTTGTTTTCTTTTTTCACATGTTATAATTTTAACTTTCTTTTGTTTTGCTGCTTCATCATATATGCTTATATAAAATTAGCATACATACATAAATATACGTATATATTTGTATAATCCACATGCATATACATAATATATCATTCGTAATGCAGTAGTTTACTTATTTTTGTTTTGTTTTTTAACATACACTTTAACATACAATACACAATTAATAAATTTATTTAACTTTGCGCCCTGCACCGCCCGACCCCGCCGTCGAAATACACACACACACACATGGATACACATGTGCATATAGTATATGATGAGAGCATAGATCGGGCGACGCCCGAGGACGCAAAACCCTATGCGTTTACATATATCACGGAAACACAACAAAGCCATTAATACAAAAAATAAATTGCATATCTATATATGTATATGTATACAAATAGATATAGACACATACATACATATATATAGATATACACATACATATATATAAAAAAATAAATATACCCTACTTAACTAATTGGTTTCATACTTTTTGCAATACCAAATAATTTACAGACATACACACACATATATATGGTATATATACTTATATATATATACCATGCACAACACATACACATACAGATAAATATATATATATATATACATATATATATATATATATACTGTACAAAGTATATATATTATGCATTCTCATACTGTTGCGTTTACAAAACGAGACTTGCTGCCCGGTTGCGAATTACATGCTTGCTTTTTTTTTGTTTTTGTTTTTGTTTTTCTGTTTCTTCGTTCTTTTCTTTTTGTTTGTTTTTGAATGACCTTCAAATCTTCAGATCGATGGGTTCTTTTACAATGCCTTTTCACTTCTCTGTTTTTGTGGGCGGTTCGCCTCGTTTGCCATCTATATCTAACTAGCCTAAACCATAACAAAAGCATCTTTGCCGCAGAATAGATACGGGAATTGATCGATCATCGTTTGGACAATATCCTCCAGATATGGCCGCAGCTGCTCAAAGTGTCCCATGTCCGTGAAATCAATGGGTATCAATGTGGGCCACCAGCAAATTGCCAAATTCTTGCTATCCATGCTGTTTAGCTTCGAATTGTCCGAGACGCTGAAAGACAGAAAACAAAAAAATTTAAACTTCGGTTTCTTATAAGCGTATAACAGTTGTAATTTAAAGAATAATATAGAAAGCGAATTGGTTGTTTGTATAACACAATTTTATACAGGTGATGTTGGTTTTTTTTTTATTCTATTTTTTATTGAGACACTTACTGCACAAAGTGTTGGAATATGTATTTGAGTATGGCAAAATTGATGGGTGGTAGTTTCTGTAGCAATGATTTTAAAGCTATCAAACGGCAGCTGCGATCGGTTTTCACCTCCACATTCAGTTTGGACGAGCCGACGCCCCGAGAGCCTACGAACAAAATGAAAGCAAGCTGGCATATAGCAAATATATATATATATATATATTGTGATGCAGCACTTACCGGCAATCTCCTCCAGCTCTTTGATAATATCCTTGCTGAAGAGTGGCGGCAAACGTTTCGAGAAGAAATCCTTCAATGCGGTAGCAACTGCATTCACTGGAATATCCAGCACGTCAATAATTGTATTGGTATCTATAAGAACGCAATAAATATGGATTTCAATTGATGTCCAGCAATGTGATGGATTATGGCCAATAGTGGATGGTTGCCTTACCCTCCTCGAAACGTTGAAAGAGCATGTCGACATGCGCTCTGCTGCCTGGCACACGATAAATGCCCTCGGAATCGAGACCCTCCTTTTCGATAAACTCGACGCACTTGATCAGGAATATGGGTATCTCGTCCTTATCGGATGTGATCATTAGCTTGCCAAATTGCGCCTCAGTTGTCTCGGTTAGGCCCTTGGCATTCTGTTTGAGCTTGCGCTTGAGCTTCTTCTCCTGCTCCTTTTCCTTCTCCTGCAGCTTGCGCTGGCGTGCCGCCTCTTCCTTGATACGACGCTTCTCCAGTTTCTCGAAGTCCTTGTCCTTCAAGCATTTGGCACTCATATTGTATTCGGATAAATTTTCTGCACCAAATATTCCTGCTGCTGTTATCTCCGGCACCAAAGAATACTATACAAATAATTCGAATTAAATATCGCTCTGATACGGATATACGGATGTCTAAAGGGGACTTACGTCTGGTGACTTGTCGCTCTTCATAAACTCGGCCACAACACCGGATTCTGGTTTTTCTGCATAACAAAAGGCGAACAAAGTCAGTATTTAATATATAGAAGACATCAAATGAATATACAAATTTATGACACCAAAAAATTCGACTAAAATACTTTGAAATGTTATTCAAATCGGTCGATTTTCGAATGAACAACACACGGAATGAGCATAAGCGTACCCAATTGTTGTGTGAGTTCTGAAATGCAAAATGGAATTCCCATGAATTAAGGGCGTGTTTTTTTAAAGAACCGAGTGAAAACCACAAACACTGTTGATGTGTAATGTGCGTAAATAAAAAATAAAAAATTGTTTACGAGATGAATGTGACTGACTATGCGTATACCTAACCCCAACAATTTTGAAGTAAACATCCCTTGATGGGTACTTAAAAAACAGTTTCGATTGTTCTGCAAATATCAGACTTAATGGAGGAGGTTGAGCGGGGGGCAGAACCTTAAGTTGTTGTCATAGCTTTACAAAATTACAAGTTTTTCAATACTGAAACGATTTTCAAAAGCAGCATATTTCTGAATAATGTTTTGCTGCTAGATTTAGGTTTGGACAAACGATATTCAGTTCAAATATTTTTGATTACTTTTTTGTTAGTTGGTGCAGTTAAATTAAGTGGCAAAATGATGAAAATAAAATAATTCACGACACATACTTTTCTCACCTGCCGCTGCTGCAACTGCAACCATTCGCTGATAGTGTAATGGTATTTCTGGCGGGCTGACGTATGCCCCAAACGGAGGCACGCGAGGCGTCTGCACCGGTATTGCGACCTTCTTCTTCTTGTTCTTTTTTGAGGTGGCCGCCTTCTTGTTGGCATTGTAGTAGGTGTTTTGCTGACGCACACGTCTCTCCGTTGAACTGGCACAGCTGTCCGACTCGGTGCAGTCTGCAGCAATGCATAAAAACAACAATAATAAAAATTAATTATTCAAATCAAAATACTATTTGAATTGGAATTGATTTAATTGCATTTTTTTTTTTTTTGTGGTAGGTAGGGGAAAGCTCTCAGTAATTACTTTGAATTTTGTATTTAATTTGTAATTAGTATAATTCAAGATTACTTTCTATAACTCTGCCCGCTCCACAAAGATGGAGAAACATTTATTTCCATTTTGAGGGACACCAAAATAAGTATTTATTTTATAAATATATATTTTTTCATATATATATTGTTCATTACCATGCATAGAGGAAGCAAAACGTGGAAAGCGATCGGACAATGAACACAAGAAGCTTCCTCCAGACACTAGCTGGATCTGAGCATCAAGTCTATAAGCCATATCTATCCGTATAGAAATCATTATATTTCAAATATACACTACATATTAAACAATAGTACAGAAATACATTCCTCATTTTGTTGCACAGAAGTATATATAGAGGACAATCAGAGATCGATTTGATGATTAGAAACAAATGTCTGGGAGCCGATGCGTTTCACACTCGAAATGAAACTAGATTCCTAGATTCCAATATCGATATATCCAAGAGTTGAGTGGTACGCACCTTCGTTTTCGTAGATTTGCTCGTACTCGGCCAGCTCTTCGGAGTCCTCGTCCTCGCCATCGAGCTGGGCATGATCATAGCGCTTGGCAGCATCCTTCTCGCCGGACTCACAGCCCGCCAAATAGGAGTCACCCATGCTGCCGCTGCTGCTGAAGTTCATCTTGGCAACCGCATCGCTTACCAGCTGAAAGTTCTTCATGTTCAGCTTGCCCGGTTGCTGTGTGGGTAGCGTGAATGTTGAGGAGCTCATGGCACAGTTTCGACTGGGCGCTTCACCCACCTTCAACGTTTGGCTGGGTCCCTTGGGACGTATCTTGTTCAAATTGGAATCAATGTGTCGCCGTCCCGTGGTATACGCATGCGTCGATCCGCTAAAATTGTTCCAGATCGAGTTCTTGTTCATATTGCGACGCGCAGCATCGTTCTTATCCTCCAGCCATTCTGCAATTAGCGAGAATCGAATTCATCATTTGATTGCCACTCTCACAAGGCACGCAGAGAAACGCTAAACTAGACAAAAATGCTAATTGCGAGCAGTGCAGGCCGGGTGGGGCGGGGCGGGGCAGGGCGGGGCAGGGCGTGACGCGGTGGGTGTTTGGAGTGGAGCAGGTTTAAAATATGCAACAACATTTATTATAATTATATTTTATTTTTTTAACTAGGTGCCAGGCTAGATCTAAACAAGGCAACTCTCAAGTGTATGTGTGTGGGGGAGGAGGCAAGGGATAACGGTGGAGATGGGAGGGGGGGCATGTGGTTTCTCTAATGATCGTGCAGGAGTTTTTGGTTTTGTTGTTGTTGTTGTGTGGCTAAAGAGAGGCATTGAACAGCGACTTAGATAAGAGAGCGGAACATATGTTTAACCTGCATCATGGGTGGCCAATGAATCCTTCGACCCGCTGACATCCGCTGCTTATGAAATGCATGAGTGGAAAAAAGGAAAGGAAAAGACGAAAGAAAACAACAACAAGAACAACGAAAATATAATATACGCATCAAAATCTCAACAGTTAGCGCAGCTAAGTTAGTTCAAAAAGTAACCAAAAACACATAATTTGAAAGCAAAACCAACAAAAAAAATATATACACAAAAAAAAGAGACGAAATTTATACACTATATATTACAATCGATGCCAAATGTTAGTTGGTATAATAAATATATATAGTATATATCTATGCGTGTCTGCATAGATGCTTGTGTACATATTCATAATGCATTTAATATATGTATGTACATTGTATGTGGCGGTTACAAAACAGCAACAAAAAATGAGAGAGAGAGAAAGAGAGACAGAGCGAGAGAATTCATATGAGCTGATGAATAATAATGATGATGATGATGTTGATGATGATGATGATGAATGATGATACATGTAGTATGTGGGCGGGGTGGGGGGTAGGCGGGAGATAAATACGTATATATGTATGTACATATATCAAGTATTTGTACAAAGAGAAACAAAGTGAGTGAGTGAGTGACAGAGAGAGAGAGAGAGAGAGACAGAGAGCATGAATCGAGATGGGGTTTTTCTTCTTGTTGTTGGTGGGTGGGTTCGGGTGATGGATAATGAATGATGAACGAACGAACGAACAAACATTTACAGTTTACGTTTTGGTTGTAAAACGAAGACCAAAATGAGTATAAGCACAAATAAAAGTAATAAAAGGAATATAAACGAAATTACTAAAAGTAAATTGGTATGTATATACGATTTCATACGATATAAACGAGTATATAAGAAAATATTCAATTAGTTAGATTACATGTTATTTCTTCCAAACTTGATTCTGAAGCCGAAACGAATTGACTCTTATATGTGCATGTAATGAGCTGATGATCTGGAGGGGCTGGCTCTGGAGGAGTTGTTGGAGGAGGGAATATCTGGAATCCTGTTTTTTTTTTCGGTTTTTTTTTCAGTTTTTTTTTCAGTTTTTTTTTTGTTGGTTTTGGTATATATAATAATTATTGGTATGCAATAGGCAATGACAACAACGAATACACACACACAGAGGTAAATTGATCAAAAAAAAAACAAAAGAACAATTGTTATGATTAATCATTAATATATGGTAATCATTATATAGAGCATTAAAAAGAGTATGACTGTACTTAGAATATGCGGGTCATTTTTTATATATATATATATGTATGTATATGATTTAAATTGGATAAATGTCTTGTCGGTTGGAGAGTTGTTCAATGTTGGATATTGATTTGGGTTTGGTATTTCATTTACAAGCAATGCATATGAATATAATCCTAGGAATGCTTTTGCACCGTGACTAGCCAAATACCCTGTAAACAGTTGCATGTGGCAGACAGTTGTAAAGAGTTTTCTATATGAATCAATATATATACGATGAACGCAATATTTAATTATAACTGAACTGTGCTGATCGTATCTGAGACGACCGACATTTCAACTCTGATCGTCTCTGATTGCGTCTGCTGAGCAGCTCTCACATTACGAATACGACTGCGGAACAAAGACTACTCCATTTGCCACAGTCGGGGCGCCTCCAAAGTGATCCCCTATAGTCAACAAACTTATGGGTTCTTTGAAAACTATGCAAAGTTGAGCTAAGAATAGGTAAGACCCACATTTATTGTATCATATTTGATAACGGTGTGAATTGAATTACTTTGGTTAGCTCTTGCCATATACCAGCCCGAGAATTATAAGATAAACTGTTCAATGATATATTCAAATAATGTCGTTGTTGTTGTTGTAGTTGTTCACTTTGAAAGCTCTCATTGTCCATGCCAGCAGCCCTTTAATGGCATTGATTACAGGGTACAAGCTAGCATGAAGCCTCACATAATGCACAAGTGATAAATAATCATGTACACCTCACACGGTACATATATATGTGTAAATGTTATATGTTTATATACATATGCTGCTAACTGTTTGGATTTTGATTAACGTAGTAATAGTTTATGTGATATATATATATATATATTTTTTGGCATATGGATATATATGTATGTATATATATATATATGGGTAATTGGACCTATATATGTTTTAGAGGTGTCAATTTTGTTGTTTATTTTTTTTTTTTTTTGGTTTTTTTTTTTTTGGAGCGAGCAGAGAGAATAAGGCAGCCAGGATAAAACTTACTTTGATGCAGATGTTTGGGTTTTTCGTTGTTGTCATCATAGATTTCATCTAGTGATATATCTCTTTCTTCTGCAATGAGATAATAATCGAGTGATTCGATATAAATACGAGTGCGAATATGAATTATGTTGTGTGTGTTGTAATGATTTTGATGATATCCTAACCATTTAATGAGTTGAGAGATCGTGTAGGAAGCATTTCGTAATTCTCACTGCCAGAACCATCGGTGCCGAGTGTATTCGAGAGCATATAGCTCTCATGTCGTGGCGGCGGACGCGGCATTTGATTAACCGAATTCTCGAGCGTTCCCTCGCCCGAATCTAAAGTAATTGACTCCTCCACATGCAGATTCTCCACCTCATATTTGTTGTCCCAGGCGGTTTTCAGGAATGGATTATAAAAGGCAACTGCAACGACAAATTCATTCATTTTAACATTTCAAACAAGCAAACCTTAATTAAATACATCCATATATATATATATATAGACAATAATATTGATTGTATTTGGCCAATTGCTGGACACCTACACTTGACATATTGATCGGACGAGAATGTCATAAAGCTGCCCTTGTATCGATCGGCCAAGGCATTACCCTCGGTAATGAGAAACTGGCAAATTTCGTTATTGAAGAAGGCATTGACGCCACCGCTTTCCGTGACAGCGACCAACTGCAATGGAATGTTGGCATTCTGGGCGGCCAAAATGCTGCAAGAGAATTGACAAAAGAGTGTAATTAATAAACGTGAAGTTTGAAACTTCTGTGGGATGTGCATTTGGGCTACCCACTTGAGATTGGCCAGTGAGGAGCGTCGTTTGGCTGAGTAGATATAGATGTAGCCGTGGATGAGCTCATCTCGATACTGATTGGTGCCATGATAAGACGACAATATGAACTCAACGCGCCGCTTCGCATCACCAATGAAGACATCGACAATGATGCTATGCTCATTGGCCTTGACAACCGTCGATTCGGCAATTAGGGGCTGAACAATGTTCTCAATGTCGTATTGATCGCCGCAGTAGATGCAGACAAGGATGCGGAGATCTGTGTGATTGGACGATGGATATGGCTCGTAGCTTTTCATTTCGCTTAGCTTAAGCGAGAGTATAACAATATTGAGTATATCGTAGACATATTTCTGATGATTTTGCGTATGATCGATGAAATCGCAATGCAACATTTCGGATAGACGCATGCCTTCGCTGCGCAGATATTCGATCTCGTTCTCTTTGAGATCCTGCGGCTGATAGACAAGCACAATGGGTAGATTCTCAAATTTGTCCTCCAGCTCCAGATTGCATAGGAGTGTTCGCTCCAAATTATCCTTGAGCGTCTCAAACGACTGCTGATTGGAGTACACGCAAATCAGACCTGTAACAAAATGGACAACAAAAAAAAATATATATATATAAATATATATGTGTATCAACAGTATTAAATAGAGTGTTGTGCTTACCGCTCGAATAAACATCGATGGCCTTGAAGGCCTCCATGTCGCCATTGGCAATGCGATAATTGAGATA
This sequence comes from Drosophila imparisetae, assembly GCA_035042265.1. Classification (NCBI taxonomy): domain Eukaryota; kingdom Metazoa; phylum Arthropoda; class Insecta; order Diptera; family Drosophilidae; genus Drosophila; species Drosophila imparisetae. The sequence goes on from JAWNLP010000147.1 coordinate 2,455,294, forward strand.
ATATGTTTGATTCTCGTATATATACTCGCCCTTGCTGCCCGTGCATATGCGTATATCGTTGAGCAGATCGCTGGCCAAATGCTCGGATCCAACAATGAGCAGATTCAATGTGCGATCGCTGCCATTGCCGGTTGTTTTCCAACCACCGCTAACGCCGCCCCCAACACCGCCCAGCGGCTTGTGATTGGCCGCCGTCTTGTCGGAGAGCACCTCCTCGATCAGATTATCCACACAATTGTTGAAGAACGGGCAATGATCCCGTATGGGACAATGAACGAAGCGTAAATGCTGTACGAGCATCACGCGACGCTCCTGATCGAGACGGTCGAGCATCTTGTAGCGCGAATCCTCCTGGATGACATCCGTTATCTGTCTAACATCCTCCTGTGTGATAATGTCCACATTTTTGAATTGTAGAAAATATTGCGCATGCTCCAGCAGCAACTCAACAAAATTCTGTTTGCTCTTCTCAATGATCTCGTCCTGGTGTATATCATAGATCTGCTGGCAATCGTGCTCCGATAGCGCCTCAAAGCATTCCCTACCCATAAATAGGACACGCACCTCCGACAGCTGCTTGCCGGGCGTCACAAAACCAGATTCCTCTAACAGCATCTTGAACTGCTGCTTCCAGCTGCAAAGCGATGCAATGATTAGTTCGCATATATGTTCTTTTTCAAATCGGTTTCAAATGAGACTTTCCTCATTTTTCCAACATTAACATTAACTTTATTGCTTTCTACAGCTTCCTCATACCAAAAGCAAAAAGAAAAGGAGAGGAAAATGTACTTACCCAATTTTCTTTTTATCCTGCTGCACGGAATTCAAGTAGTTACGGAACACAGTTTCCGCCTCGTTGGTCTCGAGAACGTCGAAGGGTATACGCGCCTCGTCATCAGCCTCATCCATATCGAGCAGCTCCGTCCAGGTGGCCTGTGGGCACTCGAAAAAATACTGTTCGAACTCCATGTGATTTTGGAGAAAATTGCGGGCACATTCCCACGGATCGTCATCGATAATATTGAGCACACTTATGTCGGGCAGCAGATACTCCAAAGCGAGTGCAAACTTGTCCAAATACTGATGGAGCTTCTTGTTGAGATGATCGTCGCGCAGCTTTTTCATGTGGCGACGGAATAGCTTCTGGCCGGCCTCGTGTCCAAATATGTTGAGGAACTCGTTCCATTCGCGGTACTGCGATAGCATCTTGGAGCCCTGTGACCACAATATGTGATAGTCGGTGATTTGATTACGTATTAGCCGAGTGACCGCCTCGGATCGTGTATCGAGCAGCTCCTTGCGCGACTTGGCCGACTCCTGATATGAAATAATTTTCACCCGATTCTTCACTTTGTCAATCATTTGGGCCAGCATCAGGAATGCCAAATCAATGTTGATGCTCTCATGTGACGATGTCTCGATTAGTTGCACGGTACTCTTGTAATCCTTGCGCTGACTAATTTTCTCCGCCTCGCGCACATACAGCTCATATGCGTCATCATTTTTGGTTGTCACCAGTATTAGGGGCTTCTTGTTTTTCATTATATTGGCAATGGCATTTTGGACAAATTCCACCTGCTTCTCAACGTTACGATTTGGCACGGGACTCACATCAAAGACAACGACAAAACCATCGATGCTTAAACGGGCGTCGGGCATCACCTTTTGCTCGTACTCCTTCTCGATGCCAAGCTGATTTTTGCATATATACATTAGCTTCTCGGCGGAGAAGACTTTGGTGGCGGTGCAGCGTTTCAGATACGGATCCATTTTGCCAACCTTAAAGGCCTGGAATGTGGAGTCGTCCATGAACTCGGTCTGTTCGATGATGTTGAAATTGTATTCGACACCCTCGTCGGTTGTTTTTCGCACCTCGCCCCAATACAAAAAATGATCATTGTTCACAATGCGTCCGCTAAAATCGCTCTGACTGAGCACTGATATGTGATCTATAAAATAATCATCGGCCATAGGCCGCATAAATCTGTTGCACAGGCATGATTTGCCAACGCCAACCTGGCCTCGATCCTTTTCGGTCCCGGATAGTCCAATGACCGATATATTAAATTGACGCATCTTGTTGTTGTACCTGCGTTATAAACAAAATATATAATATACACAATAAGTTGATATAAGCATCATTCATTGAAGGCAAAGTTATATCAACGAAAATTATACTTTTCGCATATTGAAATCAGTAATTCGATAATCAATTCTGGTTTACCTACAAATTGTTCTTCTTTGCTTGTTGTTTTATTTAATCGATTCAATCAGCTTCTTCAATTCTGAATATTTATTCACATTAACCTTAGACAACATATCACAGATATTAAGTTACACTCACATTATGCGAATAACTATAAATTAAAAATGAAAATAGAGATAAAGTAATACTACTATTGATTCTGGCTAGAAAATTTTGACTGTTTTTTTTTTGTTGTTCAATTTAACAATAATAGAAGCAGCAAAAATCTTAAATAATAACAAGAACAGCAACAACAACAGCAACGCAGTTTTGACTTGAGCCGCACAGGGATACATCCACGGCTGGACAATCTCCGCTGAGAGCAGAGCGGAACGGAGAGTAGAGTCTGCGCTGACTGAGCACGCACAGCCGGCGCAGCCAAATGCAAATTACCAACTGTGCCGCAACCTGCCCCCGCCCCACCGTTGCCTCCTTCACTTATGAGATTTACAAGCTCTCAAATTGAACTTTTTACTTTTCGGTAATGTTTTAAACTTGAATCTTTTCTCAATTCGACACACACACACGTACACACACCTTTAATTTACGAACATTATAATGATTTAATCGCTATTCTTTTCGGCTTTTTTTTCTTTCTCGTTTGCAAAATGTCTGCAGCAAAGTGAAAATCCTTTTTGCCTGCTGCTGCTGTTGCTGCTGCTGCGCTGCTGCTGCTGCGACAAACGCAACTAAGCAAGAAACGGAGAGCACAACTGACCAGAGTGTTTTAATGAGCGAGTGAGAGAGCCAGCGAGCGAGCGACTTTATGAGAGCGAAAGCACAGCGTGAGCGAATGAGAGTCACTTTTCAGTTATGTCAAATGTGGGAGGCTTTACATTGTTGTTGTTCTTCTTGTTGTTGTTGTGGTGCTCTGTGCATTTTTATCGCTGTTATCCTGCTCTTTTGACTGGCTCTGGCAACACAGCGAGTGTCCCACTCGCTCTCTCTCTCTCGATGGGACTGAATGAACACAAAAATCCTACAAATAGTTGCAATTGTGTGCGTGTGTGTGTGCACGTGCATCGGTGTGTGTTTGTATATGTGTGTGTGTGTGTGTGTGTATGTGTGTGGGTGTGTACTTCAATAAAAGCAACAACACTCGAAACATTAATTGAGTTTTTCCGGCTATACAAGAATTACACAAATATGCGACACACAGTTGCAGCTGCTGCTGCTGCAGAGTTGCCACCTTGTCGCATAGCACAAGTGCAGCACGCAGAATCAATGGTTCACGCTGAGATGTGCTCGAGTTTCCCAGCAACAGATTTCCTGCACAATATACACACATATATATACATATATATATATATACATATATATATATATACATATATATATATTTACATATATATATATTTTTGTATATATTCCCGGGTCTGCACAAGAACAACACAACAATAACAAAAGCAACAACTACGATATTGACTACGACCCTTGTACAAAAAACTCTATGGCTCTCTTTCTGTTTTGCTGTTGCTTTTGTTGTTGTTGTCGTTTTTGATTTGTCTCAATTGTCCATTGAAAAGAGCGTCGCAGGGCGGTACCATTGCTAGAGGGGGAGTGGTGCACCTTACAAAACTGCATGTGCAGCGAATCTTTAATGCACCGAATGACTACTACAACTGCGTTCTTAATTTACCACTTTCTTCACTGACTTCATTGAGTGGTTTTAGCCAACTTACGAGCAACTGCCGAGGAGTTCAAGTTGTCGTATATTCGAAGGGGAATGGAGGGGGGGTGGGGGATGTGATTACCTGCAGTTGCGCACAAAGAAGCGGCCGAGTGGGCAGCAAGAGAAACGAGCAAACAGACGCTGTTTAACTAATGGCCAATTCAGCGATTCCGCTTTCGATTCCCGTCGTGTGTGCGTTTTTTTTATTCGTAACTGTGGATGCTGTGAATGGCATCCAAAAAAAACAGAAAAGAATTCTTCCTCTAATACTCCTTTGGCAGCAACAGCATCCACCAACACACACACACACACATATATACACTGACACAGGACAGGCAGAGTTAAACTCACACAGAGACAGAGTCACAGCAAAGACACAGATTTTGTTATGTTTTTACTGCAATTAGGCACTATTGATGAAATCTGCAACAAATTGGACTCATACACTTTAATTATTTGCTTTAATTATTTTCCAACCAACAGCAGTTACACACAAACACACACACACGCATAGACCAGTGAGAGCGAGCGTGTATACAAGAAGACAATTACGAATCAGCATCGTAAAATATAACAAAAAAAAGAAGAAAAAAAATGAAGCGAAGAGACAGAAAGAAAACTTCCGACGCAAGTGAAAAATGTTGAGGCGTAAACGGCATACAGCTTCGAATTGTTTCGTGTTCACGTCTTGTAAACAATTACCAATTTACTCACAATTATTGCACTTGCACAGCTCCAATGCGTTTTATGAAACGTTATAAAAATGATTAAAAACTATTTTTCTTTTATATTTTCCTCATCCGAGCTTCAATCTGCAAAACAATCTGAGCTACAAATACAATCGATGTTAACTAACCGATACTATCGATATCCAGTTATATTTCACCATCTATTGCGCTGGCCATCGATGACGCGCAATCAATGTATCGATACTTATAGTTAGCAACTTGTAATTGAAATGCATAGACAGGTTAAAGGAGATTATGGTAACACTTAAGCGCTATACAAATTTGAAATCGAAAACGAATCATTCGATTTAAGTTTTCTTTTTTCTTAGTTTTTAATAAATAAACTTTAGCTGGCTTTTGACTTTACTGGTTCAAAAATGTGATAAGTCGATAGGTCAATTGTTGTGCTCAAATATTTATTTGTTGCTTTCGCATTTTTGTTTATTAATTATAAATACATTTAATAAAAAAAAAACCTAAATAATGTAACGCTTAAATGTTTTCTCTTTTTAAAGAAAGTAAAATATATGTCGTGCTTTGTCTGCTTCAATATACACGAATGCACAATAATAAGCCTTGACGTCTGAGAAATGATATCGCACACGAAATGTTGGCAGTGCTACTGCATTAAGTGTCAACTCCTAGCACTTGCGTTTGGGCGTGCGCCGCTTAACGCCGCAATTGTCAACCTTCTTATTGCCCTTGGCAATGGCCAAAAGCTTCACCAGCTTCTTGTGCGAATCACCAACGATCCAGCCATGCTTCTGATATTGTTCGCTGTCATCAAAATGCTTCGTTGGCGCCAACAGTTGTTGTTGTTGCTGCTGCTGCTGTTGTTGTTGTTGATGTTGTGGCTCATTTGTGGCAACGGCTGGAGCGGCGGCGTCTGCCTGGGCTGCCGCCTCTGCTTCCGCCGCCTCGGCATCCATATTGATGCGCCCGAATTCATCATCGCTGGAGCTGCTCCAATAATACAGCTGCTTCTCGCTCGCCGGTCGCTTCCGGCGCGCCGGCGATTGTCGATTCGATTGCGATTTGCGTTTTGTTTTCAAATTTTTGTTGCTGCTGCTGCTGTTGTTGTTGTTATTTGTTGTTGCTGTTGTTGCCGTTGCGATGCTGCCGCGATTGCTATTGTTGTTGTTGTTGATTTTAGTAACATTATTGTTACTGCTGCCGCGCGGCTTTTGCTTGACATTAACACTGCTCGCTGCCTTCTCATGGCTCTCCTGATAGTGATTCATTTCCTTCGGCTGCTGCTCCTCAGGCGCCACCTCCGCGCTTGCCTTCACCACTCGCTGCTGCCGACTGCTGCGCGTGCGCTGACTAGAACGTTCCAGGCGCTGCTGTGACACTGTCGGCGCCGTTGCAACAGCGATCGCTACTGTTGCAGGCTCAAGTTCGGGTTCGGCTTCTAGTTGCATTTCTTCCAGCTGCTTGCCACGTTTTCTGCCTACGGTAGCCGGAGTTTTGGGCGCCTTTGTGGCTTTAGCTGTCCTGGCTGCTGCCTTGCCGCGGGTCGCCTTCGTCGTTTTCGTTGGCGGTGGCGGTGGCTCCACTTGAATATCAACTGCTGCACGAAGCTGTCTGCTGCGTTTGGACGGCGCCGGCGCTGGTAGCAGTGGCTCTTGTTGCTGCTGCTGCTGTTCCACCTGCTCCTTGTGCGCCTTGCGATTCCTTTTGCCCTTAGCATTGTTCAATGGTTGCGTGAGATTCGGCCGCTCCGGCAGCAACTCCTGCTGTGAGGCCGCTTCGCTGGTTTTGCGCTTGCGACGCTGCTCCTGCTGCTCCTTTTGTTCAATTAAAGCTATTATATCCTTGGTGGAGAGGAACTCCTCGTACTCATCGGAGCTCCACGTTTCCACCAGTTTTTTGGGCCGATTGGTCGCGCAACGTCGCTTCGATTTACGTTGACCCTCATCGATGAGCTGCTCAATCTCAGCGGTGCTCATGCCCAGCTCCGATTGCAGTTTTGAGAGATCTTTGGTCGGTTTGCGTGAGGCTGTTTTTATTTTCGCCTTCGCAGTGCCAGCGGCAGTTTTCTTACGACCTGCTCCAGCAGCAGCTTTTGCTGCTTTGGTGGTGAGCTTCTTTTTGGCCGCAGCGGTCGCTTTCATTGCAGGGGCGGACGCTGCCGTTGCAGACAGAACTGGCACATCGGGCGCTAACCAAGGATCCGGAGTCGAATTGGGTGCTGGTGCTAATGCTGTTACTGACGCCAACTCAGTAACGGGCTGCTGTTGCTTGGCTGTTGCCCCACGCAGCTCATCGAAGAGCTGATCCAGCTGCGCTTTATCCTTGGGAGCACTCTTGACCGGCGTCCCAGTTACTCCAGTAGCGCCAAGCGTACCTATTGCACCTGCTGTTACTACTACTGCTGCTGCTGCTGTTGTTGCTGCTGCTGCTGTTGTTGCCTTTGCCTTTGACTTGAAGATGCGTCCCATGATTAGCGATTTGTTCTCAAACGTTTTTGCTGTGGCACGACTGGAGTTGCTGCTGCTGCTTTGCTGCGTTGAGGAGGCGGTGGAACTGGAACTGCTCGATGTGGATGATGTGGCTGCCGAGCACGCAATGACACCAGCTGTTTGTTTCAGCTGCTGTTGCTGCTGCAGCTGCAACTGTTGCCGCTGCCTCTGCTGCTCGGCAAGCTTAACCGTCTCCGCAACGGCATCCGCATCGGTTTCCGCATCCACATCGACATCCTCACAGCTGAGCGTGCCAAAATCATAATCATCGCGATCTGAGTAGCTTGCGGTGGATACACTATTGTCATCATTTAGCAGATTAACGCTTGTCTTCGGCTTCTGGAACGTGATGGGCGCCTTTTCTTCCAGCCCAATATTCTTGAACGGCCGCTCTGGTATAAAAATTCGACCCGACACCGGCGGCAATGTGGCACTGCTGGCGGCCGCTGTTGCCGCAGTTGCCTTGATGATGGAGGAGGCATGCATAATGGTCTTGGATGATGTGGAGCTCTGTTCGACACCAGTTGCTGCTACGGGCTGTAATTGTTGCTGCTGCTGTTGCGACTGCTGCAACAGTTGCTGCTGCTGCTGATGATCCTGATGCTCTGTGGCGGCAACAGCGACAGGTGAGAGAGGTGTCTGACTGGGGCTATAGTTAACGCCGGGCGGCTTCTCGCTCCCCAGCGCTATGTCCGCCAATTCGGTTAGCTTGCAAACAGCACGATTTGCCGACTTGGCCAGCTCCATGTCCAGCTCCAGATTCGTCTCGTAGCCCTTCATTGCGGCTTTGGTCTTAAATCGGGACTGCGTCATATTTGTCGCTGTCATCGATGAGAATTGCGACATTGAGTAATTGGGCGACAGACGATGCGACTGATGGTGCGACTGATGATGATGATGGTGATGATGATGGTGATGATGCTGCTGCTGCTGATGATGGTGATGATGATGTTGCTGCTGCTGCTGCTCGACATGATGATGATGGTGCTGGCTATGCTGGTTGTGGTGTTGTTGCTGATGATGATGATTGCTGCGGAGGAGAAAAATAAGACGTAAAGTTTCAAAAAATTAATATTAATTGGCAGCTAAGATAGGAGTTAAGGTCATCTCTCATCTTGACTTGTTGCCAAATATCTATATATATATATATATATATATATATACGATATTTATTGTATATATACTATAATTATTAATGGACGCATCACTTACGTAGGCATCGACGTGGGCGTCGCCGCAGGCGGATTACGAAATAGCTGCTGGATGACTGGTTGATGGAAAACTGTTGTTGCTGATGCGGAAGATGCAGGAGCTATTCGAGTTGCTGCTGCTGCTGTTGTTGTTGGCAGTGGTGATTGAGGTGGCGACGGCGAAGGAGACGGCGATGCCGGCGGCGGTGGACGTGGAGGGCGACATATGGGGGGAGACGCTGGCTCAGCCGTTGTGGCAACGGGAATCGTTAGCTCCGACAATGGTTTGCGCACACCGGCGCTAACAATCACAGAGGGAGTCGCAACTGCAATTGTGGGCATAGCAGTAGCAGTGGGCAGACGAGGAGTTTCGGCGCTCTTCAAAATGTTGCAGCACTCGTAGAAGAGACGCTCATCGGGATTGAGATTAAGGCGGGCGGCACTGTGGATTGGGCTTGAATGCTGGCTTGCATGTTGCTGCTGCTGTTGATGTGGCGGCTGCTGCTGCAGCTGTTGTTGTTGTTGTTGCTGCTGTTGTTGGTGCTGCTGATGCTGCTGCCGTTGCTGCTGCTGTTGCTGGTTGTCATGCAGGCGGAGGCTCTCCTCGGTAATGACATGACTGGGAGCTGACAATGTCACTGCGTCGGTGACTATCGTTTGCGGATGCACCACCGGCGATATGAGCACCGAGGCACGCAGCTGCTGCTGTTGCTGTTGTTGCAGTTCTTGTTGTTGCAGTGGCACCACCACCGCATTCAATTGCTGCTGCTGCTGCTGTCGCTCCGCAAGCAGTGGGGGACTTGGCGGCGCATTGCTCTTCGATTGCATATACTCCAGCTCGGAGAGTTTGGAGACGTGGGCCAGAGTCATATTGTGCTTGGAGAGAGAGGTGGATGTGAAGAAGCTCTTGCCGCACAGCTGGCATGCAAATTTATCGGCATCTTCCAGCTGCTGGCTGCTGCGCGTGGTGCGTTTCTTTGGACGGCGCGTCAATAAAACGCTGCGACGTCGCCGACGCCGTCGTCCACGACCACTGCGTCCCAAATCCTGCGAATAGCTAGTATAGACGCTCATCTCATCGTCCAGATCCATGTCCATGATCTCTGTGTTGGTATTCTCATCGTCGGAGCCGAAATTCGAGTGTTCATCGTTGAGATTTGGTGCACTGCGCACACTCATCGATGTGGGCGGACGATAGAATTTATCCTGATCAGGATCATGGGATTTATCCTGATCAAATTCATCGTGCGCAAACTCAAAGTCCTCGTTGTTTGCCGACATGATTTTGTCGTTGACATTTTTTGCAATTTCAGTTAAATAATTGTCCTCCTCCAGATCCTCTCCAGACTGTGGTTGCTGCTGTTGCTGCTGATGGTGTTGTTCATGTTGCGACTGTTGTTGTTTTTGCTGTTGGTGGGAGTGTTGCTGTTGTTGTGATTGTTGCTGCCGGTGCCCCAATTGCTCATGTGCGGCTTCCTTGTGTATATTTTTGTTTAGTCGCGGATCGCGACTATATGTGGCAACGACTGTTGTTGATGCTGTCGCTGACTGTAGCTGCTGCTGCTGTTGCTCTTGCTGTTGTTGCTCCTGCTCCTGTTGTAGCTCTTGCTCTTGCTGTTGTTGTTGCTGCTCTAGCTGTAGTTGTTGTTGTTGTTGCTTTTGCTGTTGCTTTTGCTGCTGTTGTTGTTGCTTTTGCTGTCGCTTTTGCTGCTGCTGGTGCTCCTTGGCTGCCGTGCACAGAATGCTCGGCCGCAGTATGCAGCTGGCTGTTGGCGTTGCTGCTTTAGCAGCTGCTGCTGCGGCTGCCTCCTTAGCCAGCAGCTGCTTCTCAATGCCAATGGAGAAGGACTCGAGCGAAGATTTCAACGCGCTAATATTCGTCTCAGGACCCAGGGGCGTCGCCTTGCCGCGTCCACGTTTATAGTAGCAACTCTGGCGTCGCTTGGGTCGACCACGGCCAGTTGCTGCCGGCGGCGTCTGCTCGAACTCGACTTTGCTGCGCTTCGATTCAACGGCTGCAACTGTTGCTGCTGCTGGCTGCTGCTGCAGCGTTGCATTTCGCTTCGTGCTGGACATCAGCAACATGCCGGTGAGCAACAGATCCTCGCTTTTCTCATATGCCAGATTCTCGAGCTTCTTCAAATTGTCGCGTCTCGCATTGTCGATTTTGAAGCTCTCCAGCAGCTGATCGGCAACAATTGCTGCCAGCTCGTTTTTGCGTCGACGCCGCTGCTTCTTTTTCACATCTTCTTTGGGTGGCGGTGTTGGCTCTGGCTCTGGTTCTGGTTCCGGTTCCGGATCCGGTTTGGGATCCGGTTCACGCCCAAGTTGTGGCTGCGATTCGATTTCGGGTTTGGGCTTAGCTTCGGCCTCAGGCTCGGGCTCTGGCTCGGGCTCGAGCTTCGTTTGCTTTTCCGTTACCAATTCGGGCTCCGGCTCGAGTTCAGCTTCAGCTGCTGGCGCCAGACTGTGAAAACCAGAGGATGTGTTGTTGTTGTTGTGCATGTTGCAGCTGTGCTCCTCCAGCAGCAAGTTGGGAGTGACACTTCTGCTTTTCGTTGTTGTTGCTGTTGTAGTTGGTGCGGTCGGCGGTGCCACCGAGATGACAGAAACAGCCATTGCGGGCTTCGCAGCGACCGCGACTGCAGCTGATACTTCGGCTGTTGATGATGCTGCCGCAACTGTTGCTGCTGCCGCTGCTGATGCTGCTGCTGCTATTGCTGTTGGAGCTTCAGCCACAACTATTGCAGCTGTGGTTGCTGCTGTTGTTGCAACTAATGGTTCTGCTGCTGCAGCTGTTGTCATTGGTGGCTGCAATTCTATATCTGACGCCAGCAACACTTGCTTCTGGCACAAGCTAGGCTTTTCCTCCAGTTCGGGTGCGGGCGTGGCAGCTTTTGGTGTGGGCATGGGCGACGGCAGGGGCGGCTGCTCAGCAGCTGCTTGCACTGGTTGGCCATTTGACGGCAATTGGATGCACTGCATCGCTGGCATTAATGGTAATGTGGGCGTCGGTGCAGTAGCAATAGCAGTCGGCAGCAGCAACAGTGCCGAACGGCAATCAATGGTTTTTGAGCGCATGCTGCGCTTCTTTGGTGCTGGATTGCGGGCGGGCACTGCGGCAACTGTTGCTGATGTGCTGAAGAAAATACCAGCGTTGGGCATAACTGGTGCTGACGGCAACTGTTGTTGTTGTTGCTGCTGTTGCTGCGGATGTTGCTGCTGATGGTGCTGCTGATGCTGCTGCTGATGTTGCAGCTGATGATGCTGCTGATGTTGCTGCTGATGTTGCTGCTGCTGTTGCTGCTGATGTTGCTGCAGATGCTGCTGCTGATGTTGTTGCTGATGTTGCTGCTGAAGCTGCTGCTGATGTTGCTGCTGCTGCTGTTGTTGTTGTTTATGCAACAGCAAGTGCAACTGCTGTTGCTGTTGCAGCTCCTCCTCCTCGTCCTGCGGCAGACTCGCGTGCACAGCTAGTATGACTGAATTGATGGCATCATCGATATGATTATTGATCACCTCATCCATGCGCGTGGGACACAGTTTCTCCTTTTTGCTGGCCAGCTCTGTGGCTCGTTTTTTCGCTGGCATTTTGGTGGTTAGCGGCGCCTGCGCCGCCACCACTGTTACTGCGGGCACTGCCACCGGCAACGGCAGCACCGGATTACGCACCTGCGGTATCTTCAGCAAATCCAAATTGGAATAGTAATGCGCCGGCAGTGGCAAAGGCAGCGGCATGCCCAAACCAAGCGGTAGCTCCTGGCAGCCGGATAGATTGCTGTGTGCATTAGGAACAACAGCAGCACCTGCAATTGCTGGTGGTGGCACTGGCGAAGATTTGCGCTGCGTTTTCTTGGATAAGTCCAGTGGTTGCATTTCGTCCAGTTGTAGCAAATTTCGCGCCTCAAAGCCGCAAATCGTTTGACGACGTGCGGGCATTGCGGATGTGCGTTGCTGTTGTTGTTGTTGTTGCTGCTGCTGCTGTTGTTGATGTTGTTGTTGTCGTTGCATATGTTGCTGGTATTGCTGGTGCGCATCTGTCTGCCGAACATGGCTGAGATTTAACGGCTCCATCACATAGTTGGGGGGCGCAACTGGCACTGGCACTGGCAAAAACAATGGCAATTTTGGCAGCAGCATTGCTGCTGTTACAGGTGCTGTGCCAGCAGCTGTTGCTGCCGGTGTTGCTGCTGCTGCGGGCGTTGCTGTTGCTGGCGGCACCTGCAGAGGCGGCTTAACTGGCATCGACATGGGCACAGGCAACGGCAAGGGTTGTGTCATCGGCAGCACTGGCAACGGCAATGCTGCCAACTGTTGCTGTTGTTGTGGTGCAGTCATCTGCTTTGTGGCAGCCTTGGTGGGAGTGGCACGCCGCTGGGGCGGCAACACTGGTACAAGCGCAGACACATGCACTGGCTGCTTTGGTTGCTCAAAAGCAACAATTGTTGCTACCGGTGTTACTGCTGCCGTTGCAACTGTTGTTGCTGGCATGGTTGCTTTTGCAACCATTGCTGTTGCAGCTGTTGTCGCTGTTATTGTTTTCGTTGTTGCTGCTGCAGCTGCTGCTGGCACTACTGCTGCTGGCACTAATGCTGCTGGCACTTTTGCTGCTGGCACTTTTGCTGTTGACACTAATGCTGCTGGCACTTTTGCTGCTGGCACTTTTGCTGCTGGCACTGTTGCGGCTGGCACTGTTGCGGTTGGCACTGTTGCGGCTGTCACTGTTGCGGCTGTCACTGTTGCTACTGGAACTTTTGCTACTGACACTGTTGCTGCTGGCACTGTTGCTACTGACACTGTTGCTGCCGTCACTGCTGGCGCTGTTGCCACTGTCGCTGCTGTTGCTGTCTCACTTTGCTGCTTTATTATGCGTCGGGAGATCGCTTTACGCTTGGGCGTCTTTTGCTGTGTTTGTGGTTGAAGCTGCAACTGCAATTGTTGCTCCGGCACTGCCGGCAATAATTGCTCCTTTTCCGCCGTCGGCTGTTGTTCAGTCTTAAGCTTCTCCTCCAGCTTGCCCGTCAGCATGGCAATGCAGTCGCTTATGCGCTTGCTGCGTTTAACCGGCTGCTGCTGCACCCGTTGCTGTTTGTTGACAGCAACTGTTGCTATTGGTGTTAATGGTGTTGTTGGTGTTGCTATGGGCGTTATTGCTGCTGGCGCTGGTGTTGTGGGCGGCGTGGGCATTAGCTGCTGTTTACTGCTGGGCGTGGGCGAGACTAAATGTGCTGTTGTTGTTATTGCTGCTACATCGACAACTGCAACAGTTGTCGCTGCTGTAGCTGTGCTGGCAGTGGTTAAGGTTTTTGTTTGTGTTGCTGTTGTTGTTGCACTTGATGTTGTTGAATTGTTGTCATTGTTAGACAATAGCTTTGATTGATGTTGATGCTGCTGCTGCTGCTGCTTACGACGATTGCGACGTTGCAGTTGCTTTTGCTGCTCAGTAGCAGCTGTTGCTGCTGCTGATGCTGCTGATGCTGGCTTGGCACGCACCAGACGCGAACGCGTATTGCGCAGCGCATGCTGATGATGATGATGGTGATGGTGGTGATGATGATGATGATGGTGATTGTAGAGCTTCTTGGCACCGCGAACCAACTGCTTCTTACTGGGTTTGCCCTGTTTCTTGGAGCGCTTCTTATTATCCATCGGAAAGATCTTTTTACAGACACGTTTCGCCGGCAAATTCTCCAGCATTTTACGTATGGATTCAGCTGCAAAAGGAACAAAGAAAAAGTGTATGTTTAAGAGAGAGAGAAAGAGAAAGAGAGAGAGGAAAAGAGAGAGGAAGAGAGTGTTACAACTTCCAACTTCGAAATTTCTTAGCTGCTGGTTCTAAGTGATGCAAAAATTTCTCATTTCTGAAATTGCTTTATTTTCAGATTTTCAAAATTAATTGTCCAAAATTCAATGCGAATTTCCCTGTCCTATGTCTCTAAACCTATACAATTAATTCTTATGTTGTCGATCGTAGCTCTATAAATACATATTTGAAAGATCCTTTCAGACTCACCATCGCTGGGGCGTTGACGCGGCGGCGTTTTAGTCTTATTGGAAGTTGAATTTGAATTGGAGTTGGAGCAATACGAACCGCTCTCCTCGGAAGCGTCGTTGTTGTTGGGAAGCTGTTGTTCATCAGACTGTTGCTGTTGCTTTTTAAGTTTTTTGCTATTCTTGCGAAGCAGCTGGGCAAAATGCTTGGCGGGCTTATTGCAGGCGGTGCGACGTTTTTTGGAGCCGCAATAATAACGATATTTACGCTTCTTGGCCAAAGACCAAACATAATCGCCCGAACAGTCCAACATGTGGCGATAGAGATCCATGAGGCCGCTGCACTTGCGACCGCATTTTGTGCAGCTGCTGGAATTGTTTGTGGAGCTGGAATTATAGCTGGAGCTATGGCTGTGACTGAGGCTGGCTGGTGAGCAGGAAGATTGCTGTGGAAGCGCTTTTATATCGCTGCTATCGTTATCCTCCACAGACGTTGATATTGAGTTATTGTTGCTGTTGCTGCTGCTACTGCGATTACTGCTGCTGTTCGTCGCTGTTGTACCCGCTGTCGTTGTTGTCGCTGTGAAGCAGGGTGATCCACCGACATTGGTCAGCAGGCCAAACGTCGAGGACACAGCCGAGCAATTCGATGAGCTGCTAATCGACTCATCCTCAACAACAGTCCGTTCCTGTTTGTGCAGTTGCAATTGCAACTGTTGCTGCTGCTGCTGCTGGTGTTCAGCTGCATAGTGACTGAGCGCACGCTTGGGCATAAATAGATGACGCAACAAGTTGCCAGCGAGTAGTTCACGTCCGACCAGCTCATAGTGCGTCGCATAAATATGCGAATGGCGAAACGTTTTGTGCTCTTCGAGCGCTTTGCGCTGCTCAAACTTGGCGCCACAACAAATGCATAAATATAAACGTGGACGCGCCCATTCGCCGCTTAGCACCAATGTTGTTGTTATTGTTGTTGCTGCTGCTACTGCTGTTGTTGCTGCTACTGCTGTTGTTGCTGTTGTTTGGCGTTGCTGTTGCTGTTGTCGATTGCGCGGTTGAAGCTGCAGCATCGTCAGAAAGCTTTGATCGGCAAATGTTTGCGGCAACAGGTCAGCGGGCAGCAACTGTGGATGCTGGTGTTGCTGCTGTAGCGGTAAGGATAGCAAGTGTTGCTGCTCCAACTGCTCCGGCTGCTCCTCCTTGATAATGGCCTGCTCGTTCTGTTCGAGCATTATGTGCGGCAACAGACGACGGTCGAGCAGCAAATGCAACTGCTGCAATCGCTGCTCGCACTCCTGTTGCTGATGATACAGCGCCTGTTGTTGCTGCTGCTGCTGCTGATGCTGCTGTGCCTGCTCCAGATCATGCTTCTGTCGCATTGTCAGCTGCGTCCACATGTCGAGGCGCGACAGATCGCGCAGTCCCATAAATGGCTGCTTTAGCTTTTTGACCAGCCGTCCGCCCTCATTGATGACTGTGAATTTCTTCACATAATCCCATTTCCATTTCCAGCTGTGCTTCGTGTGCGGACGTCGCGCGACCTTTGCTAGCGGCAGCTGCAGCTGCTCCAGTCCCATGCCAAAGACATCACCAAACTGTTCGGCTGTCAGCAGCGTGGGATATGTGCTGCCCAGCGACACTTGATTCATGCTGCTGGCGGCGGCAACGGAGGCGGGCGGACTCTCTGCATCGCTTAGCGGCTGTGGCGGCGCTGGACCGCTGCGCAATCGTCCATCGAGGAAATGCTTCAAATTGTGGCGCACATTGAGCACGACATCCTTGTAAAATTTGTCATCGAAGACATGACTATGGCTGGGCATGCGAAACAATGCATCCTCGACTTGCGTGGCAGCGACACAGACAGCAACAGTTGCTGCTGTTGTCGCTGTTGTTGTGGAAGTTGTTGTTGCTGCTGCGCCTGTTGTTGCTGTTGTGGCATTGCTTATTGGCGCATTTACAGCAGCTGCCTGACGCTGTGCAGCGCGACTGCTGCTTCGCTGCTGCTTTGGCGTCGACACATTGCCGTTGTCCTCCCGCTGCTGCTGCTGCTGTTGCTGGCGTGCGCTGCGATTCCGCTGCCGCTGACCGGGCAAACGATTCTGTGTGAGACCCAAACGAAACAGCACCGGCTCCTCGGCGCCAATCATTGCCGCCTGTTGTTGCTGTGGCTGAGGCTTTTGTTGTTGCTGCCGCTGTGGTGGCAACGTCGCCGGCGACGGCAACTGTTGCTGATGCGTCAGACGCATGTGGCTGTGAAATTGGGGAGCATCGTTAAACCGCAGCTGACACGGCTCGCAGCCAAAATACTTGTCCGCATGGCCTGCAATGAAATGGGCAAACAGCTGCTGCAACTGCTTGGCGGGCAGCGAGACTGGCGGCGTTATGGCCTGAGGCTTGGAGGCTTTGCTACTGCTGCTGCTGCTGCTACTGCAATACTGGCAGCCAGGAAAGTGACTGTTGCTGCTGCTGTTGGTGATGCTGTTGCTGTTGCTGATGTTGTTGTTGTTTGTGGAGCGATTGCTGCAGCGTCGCTCCTTGCGCTCCGTATGGAACTTGTCCACATGCTTTGCCTGCAGCTTACTGGACGCAAACTTCTTATCACAGTACAAGCACAAAACTTTGATAAAAGCTGTTGCTGAATATTCATCGAGTTCGCGCTGCTGTTGCTGTTGCAGCAGCTGCAGCTTTTCGACGAATCGCGGCAATCGATCCAGCGGCACACTGCAGACGAGTGAAGGCGCCTGCTGTTGTTGCCTGTCCAGCTCCAGTTCAACATCAATCAGTTCCAATTGGTGTTCGGCCTGTTGTTGTTGCTGATGTTGTTGTTCTCTGGGTAGACTGTGATTGCGCTTTTTGCGTGGCGGCGTTGCCAGCTTTTGTGTGGTTGGTCCAATTGGGCTGATCTGGCTGCTGTTGTTGTTGTTATTATTATTATTGTTGTTGTTGCTGTTCCCGTTGACCTGCTGCTGCTCCTCGGAGAATTTGAAGCCTCGGCGCAGGCCAAAGCGCGACATAGTCTTCATTTGGAAGCTGTTTTTTTTTTAGTGTTACCACTTGTACTTATAAATTTCTGTAAAAAAAAGAAGAAAAACAACAATGTACATTCAAATAAAATCAAATTTCATTCAATGCACTGCTTTCAAAAATGTGTGTGTGTGTGCGTGCGAACCTGTGTGTGTTTGCTTGTGTGTGTGTGTGTCCACAATTGCAGCAGCATCTTAAAATCAATAAAGAACAAACAATAAGGAAGAAAGCAATAAGAAAAACGCAAAAGTTAAAGCCGAGCGCACATTTTGTTGACGAATGTGCGGGAAAATGACAAACTAGACGAACAAGAGCTAAAAAAAAAATAAAAATAAAAAAAAAACAGCATATAAACAAAAACTACACGCACAAGCACTCACACACACACAATCACACACATGTACACAGTTTGCTGCTCTATGCATGCATACATACATATGTGCATACATATGTATGTGTGTGTGTGTGTGTAAAAGATGTAATGAAAATTATACAATAAACATTTTGTACACACAATACATTAGTTGGTATTATTATTATTATTTATTGTGTTTAACCTGCGTTTGACACTGCTTTTGCTGATTTGCCGCCTGCCAGCGCTGCCGCCTTCTGGGAAATTTCTTTTAATTTAATTTTCTTTTTATTTGTTGGACCTTTTGTTTTGCTGCTTGAGTGGCGCCAGTGTTTGCGTATTTATGTATTTGTTGTTTTTCGTTTTTGTTGTTGCTCTTTTTTGTACGTTCGTTTGATAATAATAATAATATTGCACTTGAATTTGTTGTTGTATTTGTTTGGCCATGTATTAATTGAAAAATGCACAGCATTTCTTTATTATTATATACTTATTTTTCCACCCTAACAACTGCGTTAGGAGGTATCTAACGTTTAGCCCAAATCGATGCGTGCGTACAGCAGAGGCAGAGACAGAGGCAGCGGCTGAGGCAGCGGCTGAGACAGAAGCAGAGGCAGAGACAGAGGCAAAAGGCAGCAACACCAACCAGAAGCAGCGGCGACAGCGACGGCGACAGGACACTGAGTTAGAGGTGGTGAACGATTTTTCTCTTGCACGAGCGTATGGGGTTTGAAACAGTCCACTGCCATTTCACTAGCCGCATTTAATGCTAACCCATTGTGTACGTGCACATCGAAATCACTAATTTTTGTTTTTGTTGCTGTTGTTGTTTTTATCAACTATCAACTATTAACTATTATTTTTAATTCTTCACGCACACACATGCATACGGCACACACACATATTTAGTTGCCCCCAAAATAAATGTGTTTTCTTATGAGAAGAATCGAAATCGCCTCAAAAAAAATGGTCGTATAGCAAGAACAGTGTGTACACACTGATACTTCAACTGCTTCATTTATCTGATTGGGTATCGATACCTGTCTGTCATAATATGCAGGCAAATACAGTAAATATATATTTTTACTACTCAATTTAGACAAATTAAATTAATCAATTAACGAGATTTATGTTTGTGCAATTGACAGTTTCGTAATTAGTGTTTTTCACACTATCATATAAAACAGTCAATATCGATAAGGCAACTATCGTTCGTACGTGCAAGGGGATATCGATACGTGCACCATCACTGCATTGGCCTTTTTTTTGACGAGTCATTTGCTTTACTCGTCTCAATTTTTTTTTGTAATATCAGCAGCCAAGCGGCATTAAAACAAGAAAAATTGCCTTCACTGCACTTGTAATAATACAATTAATAGTAGATTATGGATGTACCGATGCCTGAAAAAGTAAGTATCCTATTTAAAATAATAATACAAATAGTTATAAGGCTTAATTTAAATTACATTTTGCGATGGATGCCAGGATGAGCTCGAACTGAAGCTGAAGGACGCACACAGCTCCCTCGATGAATTGGACATGGATGATTTGTATGTGCGCTACAAGGTATCATTCACAAACTTATTATTGCCAAATCAATCGCAATTAATCACACACACATCGCATTTTATTTGAGTGTAGAAATTGCAAAAGACATTGGAATTCATTGAGGTGCAGGAGGAGTACATTAAGGATGAGCAGCGCAATTTGAAAAAGGAGTATCTGCATGCACAGGAGGAGGTGAAGCGTATACAATCGGTGCCGCTGGTGATTGGCCAATTCCTGGAGGCTGTTGATCAGAATACGGGCATTGTTGGCTCCACAACCGGTTCCAATTACTATGTACGCATCCTGTCCACCATTGATCGTGAGCTGCTTAAGCCCTCGGCATCTGTGGCACTGCACAAGCACAGCAATGCATTGGTCGATGTATTGCCACCGGAGGCGGATAGCTCCATATCGATGCTGCAACCGGATGAGAAGCCAGATGTTAGCTATGCCGACATTGGTGGCATGGACATGCAAAAGCAAGAGATTCGCGAAGCCGTCGAGCTGCCCCTGACACACTTTGAACTCTACAAACAGATTGGCATTGATCCGCCGCGCGGTGTCCTCATGTATGGCCCGCCAGGTTGTGGCAAAACAATGCTGGCCAAGGCTGTTGCACATCATACGACTGCAGCGTTTATCCGTGTCGTCGGCTCCGAGTTTGTGCAGAAATATTTGGGCGAGGGACCCCGCATGGTGCGCGACGTCTTCCGCCTGGCCAAGGAGAATGCGCCCGCAATCATTTTTATTGATGAAATTGATGCGATTGCCACCAAACGTTTCGATGCCCAAACTGGCGCCGATCGTGAAGTGCAGCGCATTCTGCTCGAGCTGCTCAACCAGATGGATGGCTTCGATCAGACGACCAATGTGAAGGTGATCATGGCGACCAATCGTGCCGATACACTAGATCCGGCCCTGTTGCGTCCCGGTCGCTTGGATCGTAAAATTGAGTTCCCACTGCCCGATCGTCGCCAGAAGCGTTTGGTCTTCTCAACGATCACATCAAAGATGAACCTCAGCGAAGATGTTGATCTGGAGGAGTTTGTGGCACGGCCCGATAAAATATCTGGCGCCGATATCAACGCCATATGCCAGGAGGCTGGCATGCATGCGGTGCGTGAGAATCGTTATATTGTCCTTGCCAAGGACTTTGAGAAGGGCTACAAGAACAATATCAAAAAAGACGAACAGGAGCACGAGTTCTACAAATAAACATTTAGTCATTAAATATTAAATACATATTTCATTTTTCGTCTGTAAACCTACCAATCTAAAAATTAATACACACAGCAAACTCAATATATATATATATATATATTAAATTCTTTGTATCTTGTTAAAAGCACGATCTTATGATTATCTCATGAAGAAGAGCGTGAGGCCAAGCCACAGCTAAAAGCAGGCAGGATGCAAGGAACACAAAAAAATCAGCAAATGTGTCGAGTAACAAATGTAAAAAGTGCATTTTTATTTAAGCGACAATATTGACAATAATTAAAAACAAAATCTAGTGTATATTTAGCATAATAAGAATTAAGTTCAGCTGCTTCGCCTGTCCAGCAGCTGCTGCTCCTCCAGTGATCCCCCCCGGGATGCGCTGTTTATTTCATTAGCGAATTGACGACGGCATTCACATTGATGGCTTTGAGGTCTGCATAGGTCTGGCCGGTGCCGACAAACACGATCGGTTGCCCAGTGATGTAGGTCATTGAGATGGCGGCGCCGACCTTATCATCAATGGTATCGAATTTGGTTAGGACAATGCCATCGATGATGTGCGGATTCTCATTTGATGAGTAATCGGCGAGGGATTGATTGAATTTCACCAGCTGATCGACGGCCTCATTGCCAACGAGTGCTTCGCCCACAAACAACACCAGATCAGGATTGTTAACCTTAATCAGTTTGGATAGCGATCGCATCAGCGGCTCATTGTCCTGCATTCGGCCGGCGGTGTCGACGAGGACCACATCGACTTTCGTATCGTTGGCAAATTTGATGGCCTCCATGGCAATGCCAGCCGCATCCTTTCCATAACCCTTCTCATACAGTTGAACCATGTTGCGATTATTGTGCTTCACAGCCGGATGCAGGGCATTCAGATGACGTGTATGGGTGCGCAACTGTTCGACGGCACCGGCTCGAAATGTGTCGCATGCCGCGATCAGCACATTGAAATCGTTCTCAATCAGCCAAAAGCATATTTTGGCCAGATTCGTGGATTTGCCAACGCCATTGACGCCGCAAAAGATGATCGTGTAGGGTCGTCCATTCCGTTTCGATTCCAATGCGTCGCGTATGATGTCGATGCGTCGTTTGGGTGACAGGATGCGGACCAGGGATTGGGTGAGCGCCTCTTTTACCATATTCGCAATGCTATCGAAGGTGCCCATTTGTTTGCCCTCCAGCGATGTGGCAACCGAATCGCACAGCTTGCCAGCAATTTCGGAAGCCACATTCTTCGATATCAAATGGTCGCGCATCTTCTCAAGCGCCGGCTGTAAATCGATCAGCGATATCGTCTTAGCGCCTACAATGCCCTTGAAATAGGAAAGTAATCCTCCAGTTTTGGGCTTCTTCTGGCTGAGCTTTCGATGCTGCTGCTGCTGCTCCTCCTCCTCCTCACTGTCAGCATCGCTGTCGTCCGCAGCCGAGTCGCTATCCACATCCAAATCCCGTATGCTACCCTGCATTGTGCCCACAAGCTGTTCGGAAAGGCAGCAAGAAGCCAACGATTAAATTCGTCTTGTAAAATGTTGTTGTTGGAAACTTACCTCATTATTGATGGTCTGCAGCTGTTGGTCCTCGGGCTCATCCTTGGAACGATCGAGCTGCTCTGCATCCTTGGAATTACCGCCCAGATCCCAGACCCTGGGCTTTTTGCCTGCCTTCTCGCGATCCTTTTCGGCCGCAACTGTGGCTTTGAAGGGCTTTGCATCCATGGCCGCTTTTTTGGTCGGCGTCAGTTTCTCGCGCAGCTTTCGTCGATTCTCCTCGATAACATCATAGTTGTTGCGTGGCGGTGTCGTTGGCTTCGATTTGTTCGGTGGCGTTGGGCTCTCCTGGATGTTCACACGCTTATCGCCACCGGCTGTTGATTTTTTATCGTCCTGCATCATTGAAGCAACCGTTTTCTTTGATTTCTGCGATTCGTTGTAGGAGCGCATTGCTTTTGGCGCCTTGCCCTGCTTAACGGATGCCTTCTCCGCGGCGCTCAACACCATCCGGAACTCCTGCTCGAATTCATAGTCAATGCCGAGGCGATCTGGGGCAGCAACGCCACCGAATTTCTCCTGGAACGCCACTTGCATTTCCGCCAGAAAGTTGTCCAAATAATTGAGCTTGATGACCTTTTGGAATACGGCCGCAAAGATCAAGTCCAGTTCATTGTCCAGCTTGAACTGCACCGCCAGATGATCATCCTCAAAGTACTTGGACTCTGTGTTGCGCTCCTAAATCAACACAACAATGATATAAATTAATACCAACAATAACATTGGAAAAGAAAAATGTTTTGGTTGACTTACCTCCAAAATGACGCCACGTATCAAACTATTGATGCACGAGGCATAGTTCTTGCCCGACTCATTTGAATTCCAAAGCACAACGCCGCCTTTTGTGAATACAACCACAAAGTCCAACATCCTATTTACAAACTAAATTAACTGCTATCAAATCCTGAGGCAAATAAACAACGACAAACGAACAGACTGAGACACTCTGAGCCAATCAAAACAGTTTCATACGCTTTCCACGTCAGAGGCACGAGCATTGTACCGATAGTTATCGATAGGCGAATATGTGCAACAATTATCCGTTCACAAAATGCAACAAGATGACGAACATGCAATACTCTGCATTATGACTATTAATAACCAATTCACAAACTGAAAATATATATAGAGTAATGTTATATACAGCAATTACAGCATACAACTTGCAAGCAAACTCAATTTGAATACTGTTTAATGCTATAAAAAACCCCATAAAAGACCATAAAACGCATAATAAAAACATTGAATAAATTCGGTAGATTTTCGATTTTTAATTGATGACGCTTATTAACTAACGTTCATGTTATTATGAATGGAATTTGGAACATTATCGCAATACAATTCACATACATGAAATGCTTGTAACAAAAACACATTCGATGAATGTACCCGTACATGATGCATTTTAACTATACAGGAAAACAAAAAAATTATAAAATATTTATAAGGTATTTTATGTGTTTCAGGTTGATGATTATTATTGTTCTGCTCCTGCTGCTGCTCCTCCTCGTTCTTTCTCTGTCTAGGACAAGTGTGATAAGATTTACGAGCCAACAATAATGTTGTTGATGGGAATGTGTATCAGTTTGACGAAGAATCCAATGAAACCCATAATGCAGAAACCAATCGCTGTGGCAATCGCAATCTTTTGGAATTCCTTGCGATCGGGCTTCGTGCAGCGTTTGACCAAACGGATCGAGTCCTTGGCGAAAGCGCGACCAGGCTCAGCGAATTTTACAACTTTATCCATAGTTAGATATTCGAGCTGCAAGCAAAGATTTTGAACAGTTTTTAATCAAATGTTAACAGTAATGTATGTCAAGCATGTTAGGGTATTATGATAAACGTCAAACAAAGTGTGCCACCCAGCAGCACTTTCTCACAACAACTACAACACACGATGCCGATGTCGGCGTCGGCGTTAACGTCACGACGACGTGGCAGCCGACGACGACGACGACAAGTAAGGCAACGACGACGGCAACGTTACAGGTGAAATTTTATTGTGGACGCTTCTGGGCAGAATAAATTTTGCCGTTGCATTTCCACAGATGAATTATTCGGTTTTCTTTTTGTTTTTTTCTTTTAACATATTTATATTATTTATTGTTCTGCACAAGCGAAACATAATTGCGGCTTTGCTAAAAGTTTCCTATGCAGCTGCAGCAACAGTGCAAAATATATGAAATCTTAAACTGAACTTATAAACTCAAGTGATTCTACACTTTTTATTAATTGAATTGTAATTTATCATTTAATGAAATAAATATTTTGTTGGTGCAAGTCAAAAAAAAAATCGCACGCAGCCCCTCTTACTTTGAAAATGTATAAACGAATGACTGCTCGCGCTGTTCGTGCGGCCTACAACGACACGAATTTGTTTTGACAACTGTCCACGTCAAAGTGTCAAAAAAAACAGAGTTGCATTGCGCAGTGTCATTGCCAGATACATAAATAGAGATGTCAGATGTCAGTTATATGTTGCCGTTCTGGCCTTTTATCGGACAGATCAATTTAAGAACATTTTTTCACAAATTTTAGCGATCCCAATAAGGAACTTATGCAAATAGTAACATATGAGTAACACCATGCCTAAAATATTGCTAAAAATGTTTTGGCAGTAAATAAAGTCGGCGATTAGAGCGCTAGCATTGGCAATATTAAATGGAGTCTATAGCTGCGGCAAAGTATAATTTTATTAGGCCTACCTGAGAATTATTGAAACTTCACAAAGGCAAGAATTCCATGTGAATAAATTAACACAGTATATATTTTTATGATAAAATTATTAACAAAGTATTCATTTCCAAGTATATTTCATATATTGCTATCCCCATTTTTGGCTTTTTATTTGTTGGGCGATTGTTCGATTATTCGATTATGGGCAACACTGGTTTTGGTGGCAACGCATGTTTAGGAAGAAATATATCAGCTGCAGCAGCAATTTGCCATCTTATTTTTCAGTCGGCATTTTTCTTGTTATTGTACCCCATATCGTATATATATATGTATATACAAGAACATAAAATTATTTTTCATCATAACCAGCAAGAAACAATGAGTGCCCAGCCGAGTCCGTGCATGAATCCACAGCAGCAACAGCAGCCCACTGAGCAGGAAAAAGTAAGCTGGCAAAATTCTTATGTTTCTAAATAAAAAAAATAAAATTAAAACAAATATATATATGTGTGTGTGTGTTTTGTAGGTTTACCAATGGATCAACGAGCTTACACACCCAGACACGCGGGAGACGGCATTGCTGGAGTTGAGCAAGAAGCGGGAAACCGATCTGGCACCGATGCTGTGGAATAGTTTTGGCACCACTTGCGCTTTGCTCCAGGAAATTGTTAATATTTATCCATCGATAACGCCGCCCACGTTGACGGCTCATCAATCGAATCGTGTGTGTAATGCTCTGGCGCTGCTGCAATGCGTCGCCTCCCATCCGGAGACGCGAACGGCATTTTTGCAGGCCCAAATACCGTTGTATTTGTATCCATTTCTATCGACCATCTCGAAGACGCGGCCATTTGAATATTTGCGATTGACCAGTTTGGGTGTCATTGGTGCGCTGGTCAAGACTGATGAGCAGGAGGTGATCACATTTTTGCTAACGACTGAAATTGTACCGTTATGCCTTACGATCATGGACAGCGGATCGGAGTTGAGTAAAACGGTCGCCACATTCATCATACAGAAAATATTGCTTGACGAATCGGGTTTGTCGTACATATGTCAAACCTACGAGCGATTCTCGCATGTCGCCATTACACTGGTAAGTCTCATACAAAAGAAGCTTTTAAGCTTTCTTTTTTTAACAGTCTACTCTCTCTCTCTCTCTCTCTCTCGCTGTTAATCGATTTCAAGGGCAAAATGGTAATACAGCTGTCAAAGGACCCGTGTGCGCGTCTGTTAAAGCACGTCGTACGCTGTTATCTACGCCTCTCCGACAATACACGGTTCGTCTAAGCGAAATGAATGACGGCTCTGTTTTCATATCATTAATTTCTATCTATCTCTCTCTCTCTTTCGCTATGATGTGCAGCGCACGCAAGGCACTTGGCCAGTGCTTGCCGGATCAGCTGCGTGATGGCACCTTTACGCTGTGTTTGCAAGATGATAAATCCACCAAGCAATGGTTACAGATGCTCATTAAAAATTTGGAGCCGGGCGCCCCACAGCCGCTGGGTGCCGATCCCCGTCAAATGGGAATGTCGCCATTGGGCCCCTGAGCCTTGTACTTTATCCGCCCCCCGCCCCCCATAATATTGCACAGGCCCTATTAATCATAAAATCTGAAGTTTAGCTATACGCACTCCTCCCCCGCTCCCCATAATATTGCACAGGCCCTATCAAGCGTAAAATATGAAGTTTAGCTATACGCACTCCCCCCCCTTCCTTCCCGACATCCTTTCTTGTTCTAGGAATATTAGTCCACTGAATGCACTGCACTCACTCTACACACACACAAAGACACATGCACATATATAAACATCATATTTCATACATATACATATTAAGAAGATAGTTAGAACCTTAAGAAGAAAAATAATTAGAATAAATCGAGTAAGACAAGCGATTGTGGAGATTATTTACCCTTGCAGGCCCAAGTCAATCCTATTTGTCATCTAAATTAATTTAAAAAAATAATAAAACCCGTTCGATTGTTCCTATGCTAAGATTAAGTATTCCGATATCAATTAAATAGCAATAATGCTGATCTGATCACTGAATATATATATCTATATGGAGGCGGAAATCCATCGCAAAATTATAGAAACCTCTGCAAGGGTATATACATAAATACATATATATATATACATACATACATAGCTATACAAATATAGAAAATAAGAAGAAAAAACCCTTACAAATTGTTACGAATTGTTTTGCTTTCCCCGAAATTTACAAGTGTATTAAAGAATAGTAATTTAAGCATATAACTAACATATACGAATATTATTAATTGATTCTAATTTAAAATAAATACTGTGAATTTGAACTTGAGAAAAGTTTGCGTCGTTTCAATTCATTGGGTTTTGTAATACCTGAAAGGCTGCGTTAGGCCCCACTCCTTCCGCTCAAGCCAAATTGTTCAGTTGTTTTTCCATTTGCTTTATTTAACAATCAAGTAATTACATTTATTTTCGGACACTTAGACATAAACATGTATATATATATATAAACAAGATTAATTACAACATTACAAATACACATTTAGTAAAGTTGTACAGTTAACAGCTAGGGGCCAAAAATATACAACAACCACTTCATTTGTTCGAAACTTACAGTGTGTTGTGTGTGCTTGAGTGTGTATGTGTGTGTGCTTGAGTGTGTGTGTGTATGTGTCTGGATGAAATCCACAAACATATACGCAAATATATGGATATATATATATATGGATATATATCACATCTTCTTCGATTTTCGTTGTTTAAAAAAACAACTTTTTTTTTGGCCTCATTTCGGAGTGCCTTTCCAAAAAAACAACAACAATTCGTTCACTTTTCTCACACTTGCACAACATTTTTAGATTAATCTTGGAATTTCGAGAGAAGTTATTCAGAAGTTATTCAAAATCAAATATGTTATTATATTACAATAAATTGGATTCGCTCTTGGAATTATACGAAAATTGAAAGTGTCAAATGCACCAAAAACAAAATGCCACTCAAAATGAATAACTTAAAAATAGAAGCGAGCGATTTTGAATTTGGAAATTCAGCATTTGGAAAGGAGCAGCGAATTTGCAAGCGATCACTGAAAATGTGAACAAAGAGTGACTTCAACCACAACTGGCATGTGGTGGATTCCACATCGACAGTTGTGAACGATAATCCCCCCCCCCAATCGCCTTTTGGATTGGGTTGGTAAACAACAAACCAAAATGTTTGTTTTCAAAGATTTTTTTTTTTTTTTTTTACTGTTGACGGTCAGCCGGTCCGGTAGCGGCGGATGCCCGTCGTCCAATTTCGGCCTTACAATTGACATCCAAACACAACGACCCAATCGGCGGTCCCTGCAACTGGGGCAGCAGGCACATCTGGTCGAGCAACTCGAAGCCGCTGCGCCAAATCAACAGATTGGCGCGCAACTTCAACTTGTTGTGATTCTTGATCAGATGCTTCTCCATTGCGAAGCCCTGGCGGGCGCAGGCAAAATCGCAGGCACGCTGTCGCAGCACCGGGCAAATATCGTTGTTGCCATCGCCCACATAAAAGACATGGTCGTATCGTATATTATACCGTAAATCCTGCTCGATGACAAAGTGCTCCAAGACGCGACCCTTGCACAAATTGCTGGCACTCAATTTGCAATCGGTTTGCTGGTGATGCGGACGCACCAGCAGCTGGCCGGTCGCACTGAACTCGGCCGGATTGGTAAAGATGCCGGTGAAGCAGTCCAACAGATTGTGGGCACGGAGCCATTCATCAATGAAAATGCTGTTCGAATCACTGATGATGATCAAATCAAAGTTTAGCTTCTTGTGCAAATGCTTGATGAGGCGCACAAATCCCGGCACTTCGGGTATGCACCGTATGACGTCACGAATGCGAGGCTCGGTTACTTGTTGCTCATGCAGCAAACGGAACACCTCGGACATATACTGCGTCCAGCAATCGTTTTCCATTAAATCGGTGAGGGCACTGGACACAATTAGATGGCTCGGCAACAAGTCGCGGACAACAGTGTCCGTATTTTGTGAGACAATTGTGTGGTCAAAATCGAAGGCTGCCAAACGGCGGCGCTGCTGCTTGCCAAGGCCACAAGTGTGGGCGACGGCTGCAGCGGACGACGTGGATGCGCCCGACATTGTTATGCGAGCGCTGCTGTTGCACTTCCCAATGCCTGATTGGCAATGCAGTTATCGCCCACCGCTCGCCAATGCTGAGTTCTGTTTGGTGTTTTTGTATGTATGTATTCGATTATGTTTAGCTTTGTGCATAAGCTTTGTGTCCATGAGCTTTATGAGTGTCGGCCAGTGTTGCCAGTCCGATTGGATTTTAAGAAACTTTTAATGTGGCGCTTGAAACGCTTTTTTTGATATTTGTGCATCGACATCAGCCGATAAGCTTCGAATGTGTGTTATCGATTGCATGTGTATTTTTAATAGCGGGCGCTTTTAATTTTTTCGATGTATTTTTTTCGATTCGTTTTACAACAAAAAAATAAAACTTCTTAAAGCAAAATCAATAAAATATGAAGTAATATCTTACATAAGCAATATAGGGCAATATTTCGGTAAGCTTTATTATTACTATTATTTGCATTGGATTGTGGCTACATTATATTTGTGGCATTGTTAGTTGGCTGTAATAACAGCAAATATCGACAAATCATTTATTCATAGTAACGAGATATCGATGTATCGATATAATATAAGCATCCCTGCATTTTCATTTCCATTTCGTCGTGACGAGTACGGTAGTGTTATATTCCAAGCGAAAAAGAAAAAAACACTGGCAGACAGCGAGCAGGGCATACATTTAATAATGAATTGTTAAAACGATAGGTGCGCGCCGAATCAGTTTGCGTATGTTGATTCGACAACTTAAATAATTAACAATTACTAATTATTTTTATAACAAATTTATGCGTCGTCGTCTTCTGCTGCTGTTCAATCGTTAAAAGTGCGTGGAAAAGTGTACGAAACCAATACACGGAAAGTGGGACAACCGAGCGCTGCGCTTGAAGATGTATGTGTACTCTGTGTGTGTGTAGTGTGTATGGTTCTGTGAGTGGTGTGTGTGCTTGCGTGAATGTGTGTGTGTGTGCGAGACGAGTACAAGTACGGATAATTTGTACGGACGACCACAGCAGTCGTCTCAGTCAATGTTTTTTCTTGTATATTAAAAAAATTGTACGGAAAAGTGCAACAAAATGTTTACAAAGTGTGCAAATAAAAACAAAACATGTTTTATGTCTTAACACACCGACAAAGACACGCGCACACAATTACACACGCGAATTGCATGCAAAGAGAAGGCGCTCAACTTCTACTCCTCCATCTTCTTTTGTCTGACGATTTGCCGCATGGTGAGTTTATTGCCTGCCTGCCTGCCTACCAGCCAGCCAGCCTGCTGTTGTTGTTGGGTCAGTTTTCGGCGTCTTTCGCTATGTAGCATCGTTTTGCTGTTTTTTTTTTCTTTCGCTGGTACTTTATTTTTTTGCACTCTTATTATTTGTTGTTGCTTTGCGGCTGTTGTTAATATATAGTTGCTGCTGTCGCCGTTAGTTGCGCGGGGGGCTCCTTACCAATGCAGATGCATGTATAAATGTATATAGCTATGTGTGTGTGTCTGTGTAAATTGTGCATAAGTACATATGTATTTTTCTCCATGCAGCGGCACGGGCGATTGCCTTTTATGCTGGTATTGGTGCGTGTGCGTCTGCGTGTGTGTGTGTATGAGCGCGCGCTTGTCTGTGCATGTCTGTATGTGCGTGTGGTTGTGTGCTGTGGTGAATTTTCAAGCTCGGGCCCCTGGTGAATTTGGCAGTGTTGCCAACACATACACCACGTCGTAGTCGTCGTTGTCATTGTTGTTGGCGTCGCTGTTGCTGTAGTAGTGCGTACCAATGTGGCGCGGTTTTCTCAATTTCTGCCTGCCGACAAAAGACAGCTGTGTGCCGCGCATGTTTCCACGCCGCTTACCCATATTATTATTAACCAAGAACGTACATATTAGCATACCTTGCTTTTTCTCCCCCATCCCCCGTTAGGGTGAGTTACAGTTTACGCGGCATTTCCTCTCCCAAAATATTCCTTGAAATAAACGAAAAAAATAATTAACTTGGCTAATTTTTAAATAAATAAATAATACAATAGAATTGCATTCGGTTTGTCTCTATCGCCGGCTTATAATTGTAATTATTGGCTTTGAGTGTTTATGAAAGCTTTCCTTACATTAACAAAATGGACTATGGAAAACGAAAACAAACCAAGACTACGCATACTCTTATGTTTATAATTGCTTCTAATCACAGGGAACTCTTTTTCAATAGCGATGCAGATGCACTCAGACACATAGAGAAAGAGATAGAGGAAGTAGGAGAACAATGGCAGATTAGTTTATTTAAATTATTGTGTGAATTATCGAGATTCCGATTGAAACCCTTCTCAGCGGTATACAAAAAAAAAAAGGAGGAATGTACACAAGGAGCAATTTTGTTGCTTTGCGTCGCTTGCGTATATAAAACATATACATATAAAACAAATACACCACATATGCTGCATGTATGAGTGTGAGTATGTGTGAGTGTGAGTGTATGTGAACCGAGTTCGCTCTTCACATTTGGCGTCAAGCGAGCGCGCTGCTGCTGCAATTATATATATTTATTTGTATTAACTCCGCCCGCGCTCAAAAAGAGAGCTAGAGAGAGAGAGAGAGGAAGAGAGCGAGATAGAGGAAGAGACAGATGCATGCGGACGAGAAACGACAATCACTTTCCCTCTTCCACAAATCAAAATTTCCTTGAATTAAAACTATGCATTTCTCCTGTCTGCTGTATTCTATTCTCAGAGTTTCTGGTTTTTAGTTTTCGTTCTCAGCTGAATTTGTGTGTTGTGCTGCCACCAAATGCTGCAAATGCAACAAGGTATCCAGCTGATCCAGCACTGAGTCCCAATAGGCATTTTCATTTCATTCAAATTGGTGTGTGTGTGTGCTAGTATAAAATAAATAAACGTGATTGTTAACAAATTTGTAAAACAATTTAAAAAAATTAAATATTAAGTGAATATTCTAGTTGAACTAACTCAGTGTGAAATCTTGGGAACTGAGACAAAACCATCGATAGTAAATTGATTAATTTTAAGTAATATGGAAAAAAGATATATATATATATTTAACATAAATTCAATCTTATCGTTTTGCAGGTAGCAGCAGTAACTGCGTTTGGTTTGGTGGAGATAAAGGAATAAAGCAATGAATGATTTACGCCAGCAGCAGGTACAGGTACAGGTAGCAGCTACATCATCCTCAGTAAGCCTGGCAGCAGCACCACTCTGCTCCAATAGCAGCTCCACAAGCAGCAGCAGCAACAACAGCAACAGCTCAAGCGCCAGCGTCAGTCCGCGATCCAGTTCTAATTCGAATTCGAGCATCGGTTCGAACGGCAAGGCAGTCATAACGACAACGACGACGACGACGGCAACGACTAACAACAACAGCAGCAGCAGCAACAGTCAGCGGCAGCAGCAACAAGAGGAGGAGGACGAGGAGCAGCAGATAGTGAGCAGCTCCACATCATCGCCGGCACAGCAGCAGCAGCGACAACAATTGAATGTGTCGACAACAGCAACTGCAACACATCGCCACTATCAACAGCAGCAGCAGCAACAACAACATCAGCAGCAGCAGCAACATCAACCACAACAACACCAGCAGCAACTGTTGCAGCCTGTGGGTCAAATAACCAGCACCACAGCATCGCCGCCGCAGCATAGCCTGCGCGACGATGCGCAGCTGCCAAATAGCCCCAGCAGCAACAACAACAGCAGCAGCAGCAGTAGCCGCACAGCAGCAACAATGGTCGCCACATCGATAGATGTTAATGGAGAGGAGAAGAACAACAGCAGCAACAGTAACAGCAGCAGCAGCAGTAGCAGCAACAACAGCAGCAGCGCAGGAGTAGGAACAAAGGGCGGCGGCAGTAGTAGCCATAAGCTGATCCTAAAGCTGTCCAAACACGCGGGCAGCAATACAAGCGAATCTCTAACGGGCAACGATGAGCGACGCGTTGAACCGCTGCGCATACAATTATCAACACAGTTGCCAACAACAACAACATCAACGACAACAACAGCAGCAGCAGCTGTAGCAGCAACAGCTAGCCAAATGGGTCAGCAGGCGGCGGCAGCAGCAGTGGTACCGAAGTTAACAATTAGACCGATAAAATCGCAAGATCTTGCTGCCGCCGCCAATTCGGATGCTTCCTCATCATCGTGTTCATCTTCGTCGGGCGCTGATGACGAGCAGCTGCCGCACATTGTGCCCAAGTTAACGATACGCTCCGCCAACGAGGAGCGTGTCAGCAGTGTGGTGCCCAAGCTCATTATTAAAATGCCCGATGCTGGTGGAGGTGGCGGCGAAGCTAACAATTGCATTAGCCCATTAAAGTCGAGTATTTCAGCAGGTGGCGGCACTGGAAGCCCAGCCCTGCCCAAGCTGACGATTAAGACGACAAAATTGGATGGCAGCAGTGGTGAAACGCAGCTAATTAGCTGCAGTCTATCGCTAGCATCGGCACCCAGCTCCTCCGCCAGCAGCAGCAGCAGCTCCTCCTACTCCTCCTCATCTGGCTGTGAACAGCCGCCCACCGTGCCCAAGCTTATGATTAAAACAACGCAGGCGGGCAGCAGTTGCATCAGCAGCAGCAGCAGCCAGGAACAACATCAACAGCAGCAGCAACAAATACCAAAGTTAACCATAAAAACGGGCGGCAATCAAGAGCATCAACAGCAGCAGCAGCAGTCACAGCATACGGTTATCATGACGCTCGACGCGAAGAATGCGCAAAGCATTCCTAAGCTGACCATTAAGACCAAGTCCATTGAGCTGGAAGATGAGGTGCAGCAGCAGCAGCAGAAGGATCAACAACAGCATCAACAGCAGCAGCAGGTGCCCAAGTTAACTATCAAATCGAGCAACTGCAGTGAGCAGCAGCAGCAGCCGATGCTCAAGCTGACCATTAAGAATCTATGTTCGCCCAAGCACAAGGTGCGCGCCGTGCTTGAGGAGAAGGTGCTGACGTCCAAGCTGACGCTGACCAATGGTGTCGACAGCGACTATCCAGATGCAACAGCAGCCACAGCTGCAGCCACACCGGATGCGGATGAGCTGCGTCGCAATTCCGATGATATGGACATTGATGATGCCTTATCCAAGGAGCATGATCCAAAAATCTTTCACAATTTGCCGCCAGCTACGAGCAGCAGCAGCAACAGCAATGGCATTGTTGCACAGCAGCAGCACAATATTGTTGATACGGTTGATCTGACTTCATCGCCCTCGCCGGGCTCCTCGCCAGCGCATGCTGTCAACAGCAACTATGCAACAGAAGCAACAGCAGCAGCAACAACAACAGCAACGGCAGCATCAATAGCAGCAACAGCAACAAATCGCAGCTTGTCAGCAACGCAATCGCAAAATTTATTGCTTGAATGTCTGCGCAACAGCAGCAACAGCAGCAATCCCGCCTCGCCCAACTCCAATATATTGCTCAGTCAGCTGACGGCACCGCCGAAAAGTTTCAGCAGCAGCAGCAACAACAACAACAGCAGCAGCAGTAGCAGCAGCAGTTTGACAGCTGCTGCAAAATATCCACAGCTAACTGAACGCCTAATGGCGAATGGTGCTGCAACAGCGTCAGTTGTAGCAGCAGCAACAACAAGCATCGCCACAGCAGCCACAACAGAGCCCATTATCGATTCCATTGAGATACTGGATACGCCCGAGGGCAGTCCACATCCACATTCACATCCGCATCCGCATACACATTCACAGCTGATGATGATGCCCCATATGCAAAGTGCCTACGAGTCGGAGACAGCAACGATGCTTCCACCAATACAACAACAACAACCACCAGCACCGCTGAGCAATCATGTCAACCATATTAATCATAATCTGAATCTAAATCACAAGCTAGACAATCAGCAACAACCGCATCAGCAGCAGCAACTCAACAACGATGAAAATCACTTGAAGCGACAGCAGCAACACCATCAACACCAACACCTACAAACAGAGGCAGAATCTCCCAGTGGCGTAAGTAATCCTTGCATTAAATTGGAGCTTGAGGGATGTGTTATTAAACCACATAACTATATATATATATTTTTCAATAGCACAGTCACTACAATCAAAATTTCGAACTCTGTCGGGGTTCCTGAAAAACGAATTCAATTCGATAGCAAATATATATATATTCTTGATCATTCATCACTGGCGCCGATTCCGATGTAGTTCCCATGCAAATTAGACAGTGCACATATGTTGAATCACTTGTGTTCAAGCCGACCGAATCGGAACGAATCAGATCACTATATCAAATAGGAACGATAATGATAACGATAGTTGGAATGATGAGTTTTTGTATGAAATTCTATTTGGGATTACCAAATTATGTCAATGAAAAGTTGAAATATTTGTTAAAAGTTTATCTTGTAATTAATTAATTGTTAATTAAATATGTTCGTTTAGCCAGAAGACTAGTTCACCCAAATTTACACAGAAAGAAACAAAAAGGAGCTTTGAATTTAATTTGGTTCCAGACGAGACCCATACAGAATTAAGATTAATTATTTTGCATTGCAATGCATTACAGTTGCCGCCGAATAAACAGCGGCGAATGGACAACAATGAAAATGAACAGCAGACGCACAATTGCAGCAGCAACGATACGGCGGCAGCAGCTGCTGTTGCAGTAACAACAACAGCAGCAGCAACAACGCCACAACAACAACAGCAGCAGCCACCGCATCGCAGCCGCAAACAGAAACACGAGCGAATACTCAACACAGAGCTGGAGGAGCCGCAACAGCAACAACTTCATCAGCAGCAACAGAAGCATTTGCAGCTGCTGCATGTGGAGCAAACGCTCAACAATGGCACATTGCTACTGGACGACGAGGAATTGGTGGATTCATCAGCAACAGGAACAACAACAGCAACAGCAGCATTCACGGCAAAGCAGCGGGACGCTCTTGTCGCTGAATTGGGGCTGGCGGTGAGCGGCAGTGGCAAACGGCGTGGTCGCCCCAAACGTAATGCGAATGAGACAACAACGCCAGCAGCAGCAACAGCAGAGCTGCACGATGCCAAGGTGGACAGTGCGGTGAAGTCGCGAAGGGTGCAGTTGTTGCGCAAGCGGCTAGCCATCGATATGGTTAGTGCCGAACAGCCGGATCTGTTAACGCCGGCGACGGTGTCGGCGGCACGGACAAACGAACTGATGCCGTCCATGCATCAAATGGATGCCACGGGGCTGATGGCAGCGCTGGCAACACCAGCAGCAACAAGCGGAGCAATAACTGCAGCAGCAGCAACAACGCGACGCAGCGAGCAGCGACCGATGCGTGCCACACGACGCAGTGCAGCAATGCCAACGGTGGCAGCACCAGCAAAAACAACACGCAAACGTCAAAGCAAAGCTGCTGTTGCTGCTGCTGTTGCTGCCGAAGCCGCTGCTGCGGTAGCTGCAACTTTAACGGCTGTGTCTGCTGCTGCTGCTGCCAAAGCTGAGCGGGATGCTGCTTTGTTCTTGTATCATTTCGATGGTGCTGCCAACGATGCAGAGAGCAACAACACAAGCAGCAGCGGCAGCAATAATAATAACAACAATAACAACAGCAGCAACAACAACAACAGCATGGCCTATGCTCTGGCAGCACAAATCGATCTGACCATGTGCTCATCCTCCTCATCCACAAGCAATGGCAGCGCCACAACAGCAACAGCAGCTGTTGCTGCAGCGGCGGCTGCGGCAGCGGCAGATGCAACATCTGCATCAATTGGCAGCACATGCTCAATGCTGCCGCCAACAAGCATATTATCGTCATCGGATCCACTGCCGGACGTCATATTTCAGCCCAATGATTTCTCATCGATAATGGCCACACAGCAGCTGCGCAACAACAACAATAACAACAGCAACAACAGCAATAGCAACAGCATCAGCGGTGGCAGCCAGCATGATTCCCATGACGAGGACAACTACGGCACACTGCTGGACAACTCGGGCGGTAAGTCAATCAGGAATCAATCATCAGTCAAATCATTCGCTTAACCAATGCCAACTTATTACAGATGAATCCTCGCAGCAGGCCAACAACAACAGCATTTTGGGCGCCTTTGCCGGCAGCAGTTCAACGGTTGTGCCCACAATTCCGACACGTGGCCGGGGACGTGGTCGCGGCTCCAGAGGCGGCGGTGGCGGCTCAACGCGTAGCGGCGGCAACAATGCCAATTCAGCGCAGCCACGTGTGCCACGGATGAGTCGCGGCGCCAGCGCCGTTGCCAAAGCCATTGCCCTAAGTCGGCCACGTTGCGTTGGCGGACTCAAGCATCAGCCCGATCCGGATCGCATCAAGGGTTTCTTCAGTCCGGTAAGTCTATAGTATATATATATATATATATGTCAAAACTGGTACGATTGAAAATGTGATTGTTTTTTGATTGTTGTTGATTGGTTGGTTGGTCTTTGTTTATATAACTTTTTTGCCGTGTTGCACACATGCTTCTCATTTACATTATAATACAAAAATAATAATTATTATAGCTATTCATATTTTCGGATGCCCAAGCCATCATAAATCACTATTATTATTATTCTTATTATTATTATCCTTAATACTATTATTAATAGTGTTATTATTATTTTTTTATTATTATATTATCATACGTATTATTAGTAATTTTGCCCCATACAGTATTCACACGTCGGCGTTCAAAGCATTTCTTATTCTCTGCTTTTTGTCATGATTCATTCAAAGGATGCCGCGCTGTCTGTGTCTATATCGCGTGCACGTGTGTGTGTGTGTGTGTGTGTGCTCTTGTATTGTAAGTTAATTTTGCTCTCTGTGTGCATTGTTTTTATTTTCCTCACTGTTTTACTATTGCAACTTGTTTATGTTTTATTACGTAAATGTTGCTCACAAGCAACCAGCTACACACACACACACACACACACACACATATATATATATATATATATATACTCCCACCCACATCCACCTACACACCCACAGGCATGCAAATTACGCGTACATGCACACACAGCTAGTAAAACAGTGTTGTGTCGTAATTAAAATCAGAGGCGTGCGCGAACTGGCTGCATTCATTGCCAACAGCTACCAAAAACGCATTCGATTGTAACAATAACAACAAAAACAACAGCACGCGACACCGCAGTCAGCAGCAGTGCAGTGCAGCGCAGCGCAGCAGCGCTTTACTTTGCTTTGCTTTTGCTTTGACGTCGTTGTCTCTTCACTTGTAATTTTAATCAGCTGAACATCGTCGTACTGGTTTTTTTTTTTTTTGCTCACGCTCTCATTGGTGCTGCATCTGTAGGCAGAGACGCTCTAAACCATCTTCACCACACCTGCTGCGTCGCTGCTCCTTGGCAGAGATAGAGAGAGAGAGCGCCGCATGTGCTCTTTTTGGCTGGCGGTTCCCCACAGTTGGATTCTTTTTTTTTGTGAATTGTTTTTTTTTCATGAATGCTGGCAATGCTGCTGTTACACAGCGCTCTCTTAATTTGTTGCGCTGCGCTCTCTTTCGAATACTCTGCTCTCTCAACCAACCTCTCTTAGCCAATTAGGACGCTGGTGCTGCCGGCCAACAAACTCAATGCATAAATTCAAATTCAAATTTATAATTATAGTTGAAATAAAAATGATGTATGTTTATTAATGTGTGGTTCTTGTTGTTGTTGTCATTGCAGGCACCCCAGGTATTTGAGGAGGACACACGCATGAGTGCGGATCTGAACAACAGCAATCAATCGGTAACCAGCATGGAGCCCCCACTGACGACACAAAAGTGAGTTTTGTTTTTCGTTTTTGATTTTGTTTCGAGTAGTATTTAAAATCACGATAATTATTAAATAGGCAACCGGACTTCCTTAACAACGAGGAATCGCAATCCTCAATGCAGAGCAGCATCAGTTTAATTGACTCAAATCAAGGTCAATCATCTGTGGATGCCATAATCGGTTCGGCGCTCAAACGCCCAAAGAAGAAGAAAATGGAGATTTGTGTGGCCGAAGAGTAAGTTTCCCCCTCTCTCTCTCTCTATCTCTCTCGCTATGTACTCTAATCGGAAATATAATTTTACACGACATACACCTTTGCAGCACGGACTTTAAGGCGGCGACCATAGCGGAATATGATTGGCCACCGCCCAAAGGCTGTTGTCCGTCAAAGAATCGCGATACGTTCATGATCCAGGAGCAGGTGGCACTCTATTTGGGCATTACAAGTTTCAAGCGCAAATATCCGGATTTGCCGCGGCGCGCCGTTGACATGGAGGAGCGCAACTGGCTGCAGGAGAAGGGACTGGTCAGCGAGAAAATGTGCGATTTGGGCATCACAGCCGTCTGGGCATCGGACATACTGGACATCATGTATACCGATTTCCATGAGAAGTATGAGGAGTACAAGGAGTACATACGCCAAAAGCATCTGCGCGACATCGAGGCCAAGCAGAAGGCGCTTGGACTTACCGTCGGCAATGGGCGTGGCCTGCAAGCACGCGATCGCGCGATGCTCTCCACCAGCAAATGGAACGGCTACTTTAACAAGACGTAAGTGGAAGCACAGGTTTTACTATATATATATATACGTGATTCTTTTGAGTTATCAGGAGCGATTACAAGCGATATTGCTCGACGGTGATTAATGAGTGCAAAGTTAGCTAGTACATAGTTCCAGTGAAATCACTTTATGGAGAATAGCAAATTTGAAGATGGGGGGAAAACTTCGCAATGGTTCATCACTAGGACGACTAAATTTAGTCGTCAACATATAAAGAATTTGCACCAATTTATTGTCCTCACACTTATTTTACTGTGGTGTGTGTACGCATATATATATATAGATGATATAGACGTCAAATCAGTTCTGTTTCACATCACATTGTGTTCTTCTTGTTATTTCGACAGTCGCAAGGAGGAGCGTTTGGCGTGCTTGGATCTGCAAACGTTCACAATGAATTTGCCCGTGGCACGAGAAGCGCCCAGTTCAACACTCTTGCATCGCTCCATCGCGAATACGGTGCGAATGGCGGCGCTGGCTGAGGATATGCCAGCGCCACCATTTCTACTGGCACCGCGCACCTTTGGTGCCGCTTATCAGCGTCCAGATTATGCCTATCCGCTGGCTCTGGTGCCCGGCCAATTTGCGTCCAACTATCGACAGCTAACGCCCGCCCAGCTGAGGTGAGTTTGCTTATAAAAAAAAAAAAAAAACATGAATACAATTGCAATTTTATTGGATTTGATTTTGCAGAGCATATCCGCTGAACACAGCGCTGGAGAAGACGCGGAAGGTAAGAATGCAGCAGCAATTCGATGCCCCTGCTGCTGTTAAAGAGGAGCAGCAGCAACTCGATGTCGCTGTTGCTGTCAAGGAGGAGCAGCAGCAACAGCCGTCGCCATCATCAAAGTTATTGGCGACGGCGCTGGCGTTGCGACGTCAGTTGCGTGTGCGACAGCAACTCGATGCCGCTGCTGCTGTTAAGGAGGAGCTTCTGGAAGAGCAGTCGCCATCATCAAAGTTATTGGCAACGGCGTTGCGGCGTCAACAGCGTGTGCGACAGCAGCTCGATGTCGCTGCTGCTGTTAAGGAGGAGCAGCAGCAACTCGATGCCACTATTGCTGTTAAGGAGGAGCCGCAGCAACTCGATGCCGCTGTCGCTATTAAGGAGGATCTTCTGGAAGAGCAGTCGCCATCATCAAAGTTATTGGCAACGGCGTTGCGGCGTCAACAGCGTGTGCGACAGCAGCTGTTGCGCAACAGCAATGATCCAGCCAAAATGTGTGCTGGCAACGTCGTCGTCTACTCCAGCGCCAGCAGCAGCAGCGACACTAGCAGCAGTGATTCTGTAAGTATTGAAATAATAATAAACCGACTGCGAAATACTTTGATACCATAAGTAATACCGGCTGATAACAGGAAGCAAAGAACAGGGCAGATGTTTTCAAGGAAATATCGACCCTTGAAGGAGATTTTTAGATCTTTATGACACCTTCGGTATCCAAAGTATAAAAACAACGCATGCAAACGCAATGCTAACATTTTTTTTCTTTGTTTTGTTATATACATAGGATAGCGATGGTGACAGCGACAGCAGCTGCAGCAGCAGCGTCAGCAGAAGCAGCAGCGGCAGCAGCAGTTCAATGAATTCCAGCAGCGAGGCTGAGCAGCAGAAGCGAGAACAGCAGGATGCCAGACTTTCGTCCAATTGCGGCGTTTGTCGGCGCAGTCAGCATAGTAATGCGAGAAACATGCCCGAGGCCTATATACGCTGCTATAGCTGCCGGCGCAGAGGTAAGTTTCGCGTTGCATAACGCACGAAAATCATTTGTGGTAAATTCATTTCTAAATAATTGAAGCACAGCCTCAGCTAATGTTGCCAGATTGCACAAATTGTTGAATGAACAAACTGTGGTGACTTTGAATAGTTCTGGCAACACTAATTTATTTTATCTCGTTATTTTGCTTGAGTTGACTTTGAATATTCGAAATTGCTTTGTTTGCAGTGCATCCCAGTTGCATTGAGATGCCACAACGTATGGTTGGACGGGTGCGCAACTACAATTGGCAGTGTGCCGAATGCAAATGTTGCATCAAGTGCCGCAGCAGCCAACAGCCGGGCAAAATGCTCTACTGCGAGCAATGCGATCGCGGCTATCACATCTACTGCCTCGGCGTCAAAACGGTGCCCGAAGGTGAATTTTACTCAATTTATAATTCATTTATATATATTTATAATTTATAAAATATATATTTATAGGTCGCTGGAGTTGCGAGCGTTGCTCGATTTGTATGCGCTGTGGCGCCACTCGTCCAGAGGGTCTGCCACAGACGGCTGCGCTGCAATTGCAATCGGCATCAATGTTGCTGTTGTCGCCAAGTGGCAGCAACGGTAACGGCAGTGTCAACATCAGCGACAAGACAATCGTCAAGCCGCCGGTCAAGCACAAAAAGGTAAAGTGGATGAACGAGTATCGCATCGATCACATAACCCAACTGCGCGAACACTGCACCATGCTCTGTGTGCCCTGTGCCCGTGCCAAGCCCGCCAAGCGCCAAACGCCACCAACAACGCCCAGCAGCAGCAATGCCACCACCTGCACGCAGCAATCGTCGCCAGCATCTCAAGCCTCATCAGTCCAGTTGCAGTTGACGTCAGCGTCGTTGTCGTCGTCGCTGCCTTATTCCATCAATGGTGGTGGCAGATGCACAACTACAACAACAACAGCAGCAGCGGCAGCAACACTTGCACTCAGTCCAAGGTCCTGCAGCAGTAGCAGTAGTGGCTTCAGCAGCAGTGGCAGTGGTACAATTTTAATGGCGCCACCTCTTGCAGCTGAGGCGGTGAATGCTGTGGGCGGTGCCACAATGCCGCACAACAACAGCAGCAACTCTGGCAAACGGATGCCAATCGGCATCAGTAAAAGTCATCCGGATATGGCAACGATGCAGTGCAGCAGCTTCAATCGTAACAGCAATGAGGATGCTGCTACATCTAACAACAATAACAACTCAGCGGCAGCAGCAACAACAATAATAACACAGGCAACAACAACTGCAGCAGCAACAACAACAACAACAGCAGCAGCAGCAGCATCTGCTGCAACAACAGCAGCAGCTGCTGCAACAACACCAACAACAATTGGCATAGCCCCGCCGCCAGTTGTTGCCTGAGTGGGGGTTATACGTTATTGTGCCAAGCGCACTTTAACGGACTTGTAGTAAGTGCGGGACGCGGCAGCAGCAGCAACAGCAACAGCAATTGTAGCAGCCCCAAACCCCCCTGCAACCCAGACCCGCTGCCGACCAGCCCACTTCCTATCACAGCACCAATACAAACACAAAACCCACACCCTCAAACACACACACGTGCATAGTATTAACAAGCAAAATATATTAAAAAACAAAATTGAATATGTATGCGGCGATTTGGCGTATGTTAATAACTATACATTATTATTACGATTATTGTATTTTTTTTTTTTTTTGTCCTATGTTTCATATATATAACTTATGCTTAAAATAATGTTACTTAAGCAGACAAGAATTGCGAGGTTTATGTTACGTTTAACACGTATTTGACATG
The DNA here is from genome assembly GCA_035042265.1 of Drosophila imparisetae. Classification (NCBI taxonomy): domain Eukaryota; kingdom Metazoa; phylum Arthropoda; class Insecta; order Diptera; family Drosophilidae; genus Drosophila; species Drosophila imparisetae. The sequence continues at coordinate 2,498,126 of JAWNLP010000147.1, forward strand.
ACAACAACAACAACAAATTATCAACAGACAACAAAATCATTGTATGCTTTTGCGCCTAAGTTGAAATGTTTATATTAGCACTTAAGTTACAATACACACACACATACACACACACACATTCACTTTCATTAGTTGCATTTTAGTTAAATTTATTATTTTTGTGTCTGTTTTAACATTTGACAATATGCCATTTTTTTTTTGTATCAGCTGTCGACACACTTGTTTTTACCGTTGCAGACGATACTTTATATGCTTGTAATTGTTAACACTGTCGTCTCTGTCTCTCTCCCTCTCTCTCTCTCTCTGTTCTCCATCCAACACACAAGCGCACACACACAAACACTCACACATCCTGCGTCTTTTGCTTATGTGTTTGTGTATCATCGAAATATTCAAATAACAAATATCATTTATGTATGTATGCCTGTATGTATGTAAGCCTAAACAGTTGTACAATACGAATAATAATATAAATAAAATGAAGATTATTTTTATTATTATTAATTTTCCTTTTTTTTTTGTTGATTATCAAAAAATTATTGTGTATGTACTTGTAATACTATTTTGTAATCAGAAAGTTTAGCCATGTAAATTAGCTAAGCGGAAAATGCAAATGCATATGTATGTATGTATACGTATATATGTATATACGTACGTACATATGCATGTGTGTGTGTATATAAGTAGTATACTGGATTTTTTCTTTTTGGTTGGGCGGCAGCTGTTTTGTGCTAGTTTCTTTTGTTGTACTGTAACAGGACAACCACAATATTTACTATTTAATTAAGCTTCAAATGTATTATACATGTAATTTATGCTAACGTACACACACACACAGGTACATATACACACATCTACATATATTTATATATATATTTTAAAAACAAGAAAAAGAAGTTAGCCACAAGCGACAACAAAATAAATAAATAAAATAAATTAACAACAAATACCGTGTGAATTAGGTAAAAAAAAAAGAAAGAACAATTCTTAAAATTTTAAGAAGATAAAAGGTGGCAACGCTTACGCTAAGAATTTAACGGTTAATCAACTAAATAACAAAAATTCGTCTACTTAAAAAACCAACAAGAAATCGCAGCAGTTGTTTGGCTGCACTTGGTAAAAATCTAATTTTCCATTGAATTTTATGCAATTAGTTCTTAATAAGTGAATTATTATAAATATGAATATATATATATATATATACGTATACATAATGATATATATATATACAACAGACAAAACAAGAAAAACAAAAATATTTTTAAGTCGAAATAAAACAGCAGCATTAATAATTTTGCCTTATCATCAAATTTATTTTTATATATTCTCTACAAATACAAATTGCAATTGGCGAATAGCTGCTGCTCGAGGTCATGCCCATCGCACCAGTGGATCACCCAGCAGCTCAACTCATCCCGATGAGCCGCCAGCTTTCCATGCAGCTCCTCCCATCGCCTAATGCAGGCGATGTCCTGCGTCCGCAGACAGCGAATGGCGCACAGATCGTTGCAGCTATCGCCCACATAAATGATGCGTTTGTATTGCGCATCCGGGTCGTTCATTAGCCTGGTCATCACACTGCCTTTGCACAGATTCTTTGGACACTGGTCGCAGTGCGTCTGCTGCTCGTAGGGTTCGACCAGCAGCCTCCCATCCTGCTGTACAAGGGCCGGATTCGTATAGATGGCATGGAATGTGTCCGCTAAGCCGTGCGCCGCCAGCCATTGCCCAATAAAATAGTGATTCGCATCGCTCACTATGCACATATGTGTGCTGGGCTGCGTCCCGAGGCGACGCACCAGTTGCAGCATGCCCGGCACAGCCGGCAACTGGCTAACATATTGACCAATTTGTGCTGCAGTCAAGCAACGATGCTGCGGCTGCTGCTGTTGCTGCAACAGTTGCAACACTCGCCGTATATACACAATCCAGCCGGACTTGTGAATAAGCGCCTGCAATTGATCGGTGCGCTGCTCCGGCGCCAGCAGATGACTGACCGCCGTGTACGAGTCTACCTCAATGATTGTCTTGTCAAAGTCAAAGGCCGCCAGCAGCCGCTTCCTGCGCAGGCAACTGCAACTGTGGAAACGCCGCAGAAACGCCACAATATGATGCATGAAGTGAAATCAACATCAAATTTTAATGATAGAAAAGAAAAGTGTTCTACGATCGAAATATATATCTAATATCGATATGCAATAAATCACTACTATTATTATTAGTATATTAGTAGTAATATATCAACAGAACCATGGTTATTGTCTGCATCTCTCCCTCTCTCCGTCTACAACATACTTTTATAAGATCCTGTTGTTTGTTTATTACTTGGCATACATACATTTATTTATTTGGGAAAACGTACAGTTAAAATATTTACAATAGCAGTTGAATGTATTTGTATTTATTATTATTCGTTTAAATTTGTTATATTCTGTTGTCTAAGCGAATTCGTAGCGAATTTAAATTTGAATTGTTTTTGCTCTTTGTTTTTTGTTTCATTTTTTATTTTATGTTTTTTATATTATTTATTTGTATTTTTTGTTACTCCGACTTGTTTGGTGTGGTGTTGTTACTTGTTGTTGCTTCAACAATGGCAATGACAATAAAATTTGCCTGCCCTCGCCTAAATTACAGAAAATAATCAATTTTGTTTTTGTTTATCGTTTTTTCTATTTTTGGTTTAACACAAAACTCTATAAATAATAATTTTCGCGCTTACTATACACGTGTAAAATAATCTGAATTTCGAATTGAGCATTTTCATTAGCTCCTATTTATACAAATCTTTTTTTTTATTAAAAAAAAAATGTAATACAATTTTTTTTTAAATATAAAAAAAAAATAATAATTAACATAAAAAAACGTTCTGAACTGGTTTGGTTTTTTTTTGTTTGTTTTTTGTCTTCATTTTCGCTGTTGATTGTTGTTTATCCTCATGTTTTGAAGCCAATCCAGTCAACAGCTGCACAACAGTTTACTTTGATGCTTCTGTCGTTGTTGCCACCTCAGCCTTGTGATTGTTCGCATTGCTGTTGACCCCCTTGCGCTGGGTAACGCCACCGGCAGCAGCACCACCAGCAGCTGAAGCAGAAGTCGCTGTTGGCGCGTTGCCCGATTTTGGCTTGATGCGCGTTGAGCCGTTGGCCACGCGCACATTCCCCGAACTGTCTGTGAGATCCTCACTATCACTGGACCGTATGTCACCGGACATCTGCAAAAAAGCACAGTAATAGATTAGTAATTATTAACAACATTTAAACTGTTTTTTTTCTAACTTTCTCTTTTTCTAATGATGTTCAATTGATGCTCATATGCACTTCCCCCCACGACATTTACCCACACTTATTGGCTGACGAACCCAGCAGCGAACTAGTGAATGACAGAAACCTCCTTACCGAATGCATTCTTCTGCATTCACTTAATGCAATACACTAGATAGTAAGGCACTTGCTTGCACAGTTTTAATGCAAGGACGAACTTGACTTGTCGAAAGCATCAGCATCTTGGTTTCTAATTTGAATAATTGCGCTGTGCGCTTGGAAAAATAAAATATTTATTCTTTAAAATTATATATTTTCGAGAATAAGTTATTAATTGTATAGGCTAATCTTTCTATGTGAGTAAATTCTTTGAATAAATAAATAAACTATATTTTGTATAAGGCACCTGCGATGCAGTAGTTTCAAATTTGGTATATATAATCAGACGATCTCCACCAAAGTATTGATTATGAATGATATTCGAAATGATGTCTTTTTGCTGCTGGGAAGTTCTACTCACTGAGCCTTGCTGTGACGTCACAACAACTCTCTCTCGTACAACTACCCACATATCAATTGAAAGCCAACCGTCATAAATCTCTCTCTCTCTCGCTCTCCCTGTCAATCTGCCACTCGGTATGTTGTATGTAGTACGACTATTGTGAATGAACGCATTATTGTGAAGGGAAACACTTACCAGACCCTTCTGCAATGAGTCAACAACAATCTTAAGAATCATATAGGTCCAGATGACGTGCAGCACGAGCAGCATCAGCAACAGCGAATTGAATATGTAATAAGCTGGGAACATTGGCAAAATGCTAGGTGCCTCCACGGATGAGCTGCAGCAATCGATTGTAAATAATAATCGATAAATAATAAGGCGAGAAATATTTGTGGGAGATGAACTTACCTGTAAATGATACGCGGAAAGAAGCCAAGACGTGTCACAATCCAGACGACAGTAAAGATGGCAAATATCGCATCGCAGAGCTTCTGATAGTTGGCATATTTGGTCAGTTTGGCTGCCTCCAAAAATATGTCGGCGCAATCGTGGACGACGAGCACCAGGGAGCCAACGCGATGCAGATTGCACACCCAGCTAAGGGACATTAGCAACAGTGTGACCATATGGTGTATAAACATTTGCCAAAAGTCCTTGCGTTTCACATCAAAGAATTGCGTTGCAGTCAGCGACCAGTAGAAGGACATCGATATCATATAATACCACCAGACATCGTTGGTCACCGACTAAATACAGAGAGACAGAGACAGAGAGAGGTAGATAATCGCGTATATATTGTAGATTTGATTTGTAAGAATCATACCTGATGGGGAAAGCCATACCAGCAGCTCTTGACATCCCAGAACCAGGGCTTGTCCCACAGCACAATCACACCGAATATAAAGCTATACAGATAATAGATGCAGCGCCATGTATTCTCGCAGAACTTCACCAGTGTCGATGGCTTGTCCTGGGCACGACGCAGACGCCACCAGCGCTCGATCTGGCGCTCGGTCATATCCGCCTGTTTGGACAGCGGTGCCAGCTAATGAATAAAAAAAAATATCTATAAAAATTATTCAATTTAAGGAATTATTTTTTATTATTGAATTTAATGGCCCTATTTTTTTTTTGAACAGTTTGCAAGAGTTATGTGTGCACTACCATTATTTTGACAACCGATCTGATCGGATCCGATGCAATTGGAAGCAATTACTCACCCACTTGTGGTCCAAATGAGTTGATTTGCAATATGCCGTCTCTAAAATAGGAACATTTGCCGCTTTCTTAGGTCTAGAGCTTCGTATGCCCAACGATTTGCCAATGGGTGATATCCAAAAGCTGCAATAATAAGCCAAGCCAACAGCAGATGCATATTGTAATTTAATTAATTATGTATTTAATTGTCAACAACAATATTCATTCAGATACAGAGAAGAGTTATAGATATAGAGTATACTCTGGAAATGTCGGTTAACTTTTTTGCATGACTACAGGGTATACAAGTATGAATGGACATTTACAGTTTGTCAACAAAGTGTTTGGACACAGTAAAAAATTCATATTTGCTCACTTCTTTTGCGAAAGATTCAATTTTATTATTGACTTAATTGTAGACAAATAATACAATGAAATAAAAGTTAGTAACAAAATACATTTTGCAATTCTAATTTTTCTTATAAGGCCAAGAGTTATTAAGCAGGCTCAATCTGGCAATTTATATGCAACAAAAAAATAAAGAAATAAAAAAAATCTAGCAGAAAGAACTCAACTTAGGCAAACCCAAACAATAAAATGCGGAAATTTTTTTTTGTTTTTATCGCATTGGAATTCCGTGCCAAAAACTACATATGGGCCTGGTGCCCCGTCTACAAAACTTGTCCGTCTGCTTGTCTCTGCTTGTCTGGCACGTGTGAGGCATGGCAACAATGGAAGACAGTTGGCAGTTGGCTAAGGCCTGGACACGCATAAGCAAGTGGGAGCAGCGCTGCTAGGCACACATCATAGCACACACACTTTTGAGTTTAGGCGACGCTTTTCGGAAGTCAATTCACTAATGAAATCAAAAATGGCCAGGCCCCAAAGATCACACAGTCCAATCCCGTCTCGTGCAGCAGCCCCAGGCCGAGACTAGCATTTAAAATCAGCTGTTATTGTCCGCTTTCCTATCTTATCTACACAAAACAGATGCAAAGCACATATTCAAATAGATAGTATAAAAATTCGGTCAGAGGCCAGCCGAAGACGTCGCTTGTCTGCTTTGCATTAGGGTGTTCCATACACAAGCCGAAATAAAAGCAACACATGACTGATAGCTGATGAACAATGGGGAGTTGACTCGAATATACCCTATGAATAGCTATATATAAATATATATACATATATATAGTCCTACATATGTATTTATTTATATTTCTGTGAGCATTTCTTTTATATGTATGTGCATTTATAGACATAAAATAGCAGCAAAGTTATTATCAACATTTGTAAAGTGATTTATTTTCAATTGAATTTTTACACTTGTGCCCGCATAATTACCCATTATGTATATTATGTATATATATATATATATACATAAGCCCGCATCTACATAAATATATAATACATCAATTCGATGGCGACAACTTTAGAATTTGTAATGCCCACAGGAAGGGAGGCATCCCAGCTGCCTTCACAATAAAGCGACTGTCAATCAATAAATTAAATTAAATCGCAGTAATATTTCGCATGCTGACCGTTCTCAAGATTCAAATACTCACATACACACACACACACAAAATATCGATAACAACAAAAGCAGCAGGCAGCAGCTGTGATACCGGCGAAAACGTACACAAAGAAACGACAGGTGGCGCAAATGTGCGCTGGACGGTTACTTGGCGCGGCTGAGCCAACAACAATCATGCTGATGTTAATGTTATGGCGCAGTCGCACCTTTTTAGCAACGAACAGAACTTTAAACATTTCATGTTCTAGATATCAGGTTTTGGCTAAGATCAGAGTATCGCTTTACAGCAAGTAAATAAATGCACACACATGCATAAATAATACAAAATAAAATTCGTGCATAGACATCGATGATATTTTGTGTGTTGGCACAGTCACTTGACTATCGATGTGCGTGCAGCTAATAACAGTTATATTTATGTATCTTACATGTATGTGTATGTGTGCATGTGCGACCAACCGCCCGATTCGTAATTAATGATAAACCCTCCAATTATCGAAAATTTTTTTGTTTTGAATGCACTTGTACATATTTACACTCATGTGTGTACATACTTCAGTAGATCGAAAAATGTACGTTGTTGTTATCAGTGGGAACATGCACATTTTATTTTTATATGTAAGTGTATGCGTGAGGAATGCCATTTGCCCAAATTACAGAGCGAGAGAGAAACACATACCCTTGTTGTTGACGATAATTCAACACGCAAACGATTGTACAAAATCGCAATAACAAAAAAGTATACATGCATATTTACACACATATATATGTATGTATATTTAAGTGATGACTCATGCATGTGTATATGTAGCATAAGCTACATTGAATAGATCCACTTTTCAGCATTTTGCGGGCGATAACATGATCATTGGAATTCGCTCTGATAATCAAACTGTTATCGCACGCTGTTAGTTAAGAAAAGAAGGGAAGAACAACAACAACAATGGTGCTAATTGACCGTTTAAGAAACACCACCTGTCCGTAAGCGTAAGTGTATGTGTGTGTTTATGTAAATGTGTATATCGGCAGCCTTCTTCTTTCAGTGTGTGTAAGCACGTGCATCATTTTTTTAGTCTGTTTTTGTCGGCGTTTTGCTGTGGCAATTGGTTGACGATAGCAACAGCGATAATCCAGCACAGAAACAAAAACTAGTTTAGATTAAGTACAAAACTCGTACACCTACATACATACATATAAATACAAATGTGTGTGCCAAAAAAATATGTTCTTGGAAATTGAAGCAACAATGCGCCAAATATCTATTGAAGAAACTGCAGTCGACAACAATTCAACTGCCGACGACCCTGATTAGATTAAACGTGTATGTGTAGCATGTGTGTGTTTGTGGGCCAATTTTAAGAACGAACTGTAAGTTGTATATCGCTTGGCTCAGCCGCGAGGTCTGTGAGCGGATCTCTCCCCTGATACGTAATCGCAGCAAAGTAATATACATATATATATATATATATATGCTAGATATGCTTGCAAAAATTCATATACTCCTACATAAGAATCTTATGTGTATGTATTATATATATGTGTGTGTGTGTGTGTGGATTTGCAGCTTTCATAACATTCCAATGTGCGGTAATTTTGGAAAAGCTTGCCGGGAATGGAACTGAACTGAGTCACTAGCGTTCCCGTTCGTTCACACAAACTACTGAATGACTCACACACGCACACCAGCATGCAAATGCATGTATATATGAGAATGTGCTGCTTAACGTAATTGCGATAGCGACCCATTATCAAATGTTGTTTAACTTTTACGTAAATCTTTCTTACAAATCTTATCAACAAAATGTACCCCAATATCGAGCACGTGGCGGCGGCAAGGGTAAATTGTATAGTGACGAGTTATTGCTCACTTGCCCACTCTTTGCTGCCGTACAAAAAAAAAAAGAAAAAATATATATATATATTCATAACTCGACGCACACACAAATTTGTTGACGACCCTGAAAGTCAATTCTCGTTTCAACAAAAAACAAAAAACGTTTGAAAACCAAATCAGAAAACCAGTAAAGTAAAAAGATAGCCTTGACAAACATTTTAGCCTAATGCGGTTAAAGTTCAATAAAAGCATTCCACCATTTAAGATTTTAGAGCGTGAAGTTGGCCGCATTACGCGAAAAAAGGAAGAAAAAATGTCGCAATTTTCCAAGCAATTGCACATATACAAATATATATGTGTGTTTAAGTGTGTGTGTTTGCTGGTGTAAACATTGTCAGCGAAATATTCACGTGAACAATTGTAATTATGTTAATTACAACATGCAAAACGCAAGCGACACGACACGTAACACAGATACACACACATGCACACATTGTATTTGTATGTGTGATTTGGTAAGCAAACGAAACGTAAGGTTAATTGGCCCCAAAAAGCGGCCAATGCTTATCTGCAGTGTGGCAAAACGCTGTAGTAAATACTATTTGGCACAGTGTGGCAAATGCTGCTAATCGTAATGCGACTCATTTGTTATAAGCCGCGAACTGCTTGCTTGATTGTTTGCAACTTTCCACTGCAATCGATTTTTGAAAATGTGGCTATATCAAAATATGCCAACAGTAGCAATTGATACAATATTTGTATTTCACTATTTTTTTTGTGGCCCCATTTGATACAGATAAAGAAAATAATCAAAAATAATGATAGATCAAATTTACAAAAATGAATACAATTAGCTCCAGTGGAAAGGTCGCAAGAAAAATGCAACGCACTATTTATGCTGTAATTGTTATGTTATATATGCTTGTGCATCCGAGTATAAAGAAATAGCAGTGTTTTTCTTGCGGTGCGAGAAAGAAAAAGGCAGCGTAACAGAGAGAGAACAGATCGTTGAGCTCTTGTGGGAATTTGAGATTCCAATGGAACGCGACGACGACGACCACGATGTCGCCACTGCTGTTGTTGAAATTGAAGAAGTGGATGAAGGAAAACATAAAGTTGCAAGGCGCTGCTGATGGCGCACTGGCAGAGGGAGGCCAACACAAACACGCACACACACCCATTCGCACAGGCATACATACAATGTTGGGCGTTTCCACGTGAGGTTATGCTTGGCTTTATGAGCAAAAAAAAAAAAAAGATAAAAAATATGCGTATGTATTTGTGGCCTGTGTCGGCGTCCGCTTACTGTACATTGCACAGCATGCAAGTGTTGTGTAGGTGTGTCTGTGTCTGTGCACACAATGTCAGTGCTCGATGCGGTCAATGGGAACATTTACAGTAAAATAAACCAGCACACACCCACACATGCCGCGTATGTTTCATGAATTGCGGCAAACACTCCAAAAAAAAAAAGGGCGTTTGTGTGTATATTCATTCATACATATGTATTTGTGCGTATATTGAAGTTTACTCACCGTTCCAGTGTGTAACGCACAAGCATAACGACAGCGGCTAACGGCACTGGCCAAATCAGATCCCGATAGTTGGCGTGAACAACATCGGGACGCGAACCGGGCGCAATATCTTCCCATGTTGTATTTGGCGGCAGCCAAATGTGCGTGCTCCAAAATGCATCGTTGATTTTATTGATTATGTCCATAATGCTTCCGTCGAAAAATCGTTTTGTTGTCTTCTGGTTTATTTTTCCCTTTGCCTCAGCTTTTTTTTTTATTTGTTTGTTTGTTGTTTTTTGTATTTTACAACAGAAAGTAATGTTAATTTCTATTTAGAGCGTAGCTTGCCCCGTTTTTGGGTTTATTTGGTGTCTTTATATGTGTTTTTGGGTTAAACTTCGAACTTTTCGTTCCAATGGAGTTGTTTTTGCTTTGATTGGTTTTTATTTAGTTCTTTTTGCTGCTAGTGTTTTCTCATTTTTTTTTGTTGTTTTTTTTTTGGAGTAACGTCAATGTCAGTTATATACATATACATATATATATGTATATATATATTGTATATTTGTTACAAATTCATTTCGGTGTGAATTTTGCTTTTGCATTTACATTAAGCACACACCAAAAAAAAAAAGGAAGGAATACAACACGCTTTGCAAGTAGCGCGTACACACACACACGCGCACACACCGATAACTAAGTGCCGAAGTAGAAGTCGACACTGCCAGCTGAGGGAAAACAATAAAATTTTCAGAGAAAAGTAAATTATTTATTGGAGTCCAGCGTGAGAGTGTTAGATGTATGTATAAATATTATCACTAAACATGTAAATTTACTAAGAAGCGCGCACTAAGAACACGAACCACTTTTTATTTGATTATTGCTCGAGTCGAATTGAGTTAAGTCGAGTCGTGTTGTGTCTTTTCGTGTCGTGCGATGGTTCGTTCTTGCTACCCGCTTGACAGCATTGCCAACACTGTGTCCAATGTTAGCAGTATTCGAGGCACATGTTGATTTGTGAGCAAATAAGAATGTTATGCTCCTCTCATTAACGTAGTGATGACCAAATCGAGCACTCCTCTTACGTGGGTGTTTTTTTTTTTTTTGCAAATGTTATCGACAACAGCTACATGCGACCGTTGCAATTTTGACAGACTCTGCGCACATTTCACAACACTGTTAACCCACACACACTATTTATGACGTTTCTTCGCTTCTGCGTTTTTTTTTTATTGTGACACTGCAAGAGGGGATAAATTGCCTGTTAATTTTAGTTAAATTCGTTTTAAGCCCATATTTTAGTTATTTAATTTATTATAATGGCCGAATTTCTGGACTCCGAAGCCGCCGAATCGGAGGTATGCATAATTTTCCCAATTGCTACGCGCGCCAAATGCGTTCTGCACTAGGCGCGCTTGTGTGTGTGTATCTGTGTTTGTGTGTTTGTAACTGTGTGTGTGTTTGTGTATGTTGTGTATATATATGTTTATATATATTTATATTTTCTCCGCCAGGATGAAGAAGAATTGGATGTAAACGAGCGCAAAAAGCTGAAAAAGTTAAAAGCTGCGGTTGTCGACAGCAGCGAGGAAGAAGAAGGTGCGTATAAGTATCAATCAATCAATTTCAATGTTGTCTACATTCATGTGTATTTCACCAGACAGTTGAGCGGTTGATTTGGCCACCCTTTCCCTTACCTCTCCAGGCACTATTGCAAAATGCAGCAGTGTGTGTATTTTAGATGTATCTTGTATATTTTGGCGCAGACATTTGTCTACGTTTTGTTTACAACTTTGAGGTTATGTTGTGTTTTTTTTTTTTTTACCTTTTTCGCGATGCAGACATGAGACTAAAGCCACTTTTCCTTAATGATAGGCCTATGGATGAGGTGGTGAATCCAGACTTCTTCTTTCTGCTGGTTTCTCTCTTCTTTTGAATTCTCCCTCCTCCTGGATTGTCACATATGTTTGCCTCTCCCATCTTCTGGCTTCTCCGTCCTCTTGACTTCTTCCTTCGCATGACTTCTTCCCCCTCCAGGCTTCTCCCACTTCCTGGCTTCTCCGTCATCCTGACATCTCCCTTGTCCTGACTTCCCCCTCCTGGCTTCTCCCAACTCTTGGATTCTTTCACCTTATTATCCAATTCCTTAATTGCTGTAGCATATGCATAAAATTCAAAATGGTGAACTCTATTTTCATGTCTAAAAAATACACTTGCTATTTATTTTTATTATACAAATTATTGATTTTTCACATCCAAGTATATGTTTATATGTATATTAATATATATATATTGTTGATGATATACGCAGATGATGACGAGCGTTTGCGTGAGGAGCTTGGAGATCTGATTGATGACAATCCCATTGAGGAGGACGATGGCAGCGATAATGATTCGGATACGGGTAGCGGCGGCGATGAGGAAGGTAGCAGTAGCAAGAGGCGAAAAAAACATCAGGACGATGATCTCGATGATCGACTCGAGGACGATGATTACGATCTGATCGAGGAGAATTTGGGCGTCAAAGTTGAACGACACGTAAATTGACCAAATTCTATTTCGACTTGTCCATTTGCAATCTGTTGTTCTGATGGTCATATTTCATTTGCAGAAACGTTTCAAGCGCCTGCGACGGATACACGACAACGAAAGCGATGGCGAGGAGCAGCATGTGGACGAGGGACTCGCCCGCGAACAAATCGCCGAGCAGCTCTTCGATGAGAACGATGATGTATGCAGTGAAATATTATTATTAATATTCTAATTGTTAAATTGTCCATCTGTCTATCTATCCGTCTGTCTTTCAAATAGAGCACCGAGAGGCGGAGCGAGCGCAGCATTCGGGAAAAGGATCCATATGATGATGAGGATAGCGAATCCGATGCAGATGATTTCATAGTGGACGACAATGGTCGGCCCATTGCCGAAAAGAAAAAGAAGCGTCGACCCATATTTACAGATGCGTAAGTATTCTGATTATTATTTAGTATTATTGTTATTTAGTCAAAGAAATAAATTCACAATACTGATTGATTGATTGATTGATTTACGTCCACACAGCTCACTGCAGGAGGGCCAAGATATATTTGGTGTTGACTTTGACTATGATGATTTCTACAAGCCCGAGGAGGATGAGTACGAGGAGGAGTCGGAGGGCGATGATTACGATGAGGATCTACTGAGCAGCGATGATTTTCGTACGGCGAAAAAGAAGAAGGCACCGAAAAAGAAATCAACGAAAAAGACAATATTCGATATATACGAGCCGAGCGAACTGAAACGTGGCCACTTCACCGACTATGACATTGAGGTACGCAAAACGGATATACCAGAGCGGATGCAATTGCGTCAGGTGCCGGTGACGCCGGTGCCGGAGGGTTCCACTGAGCTGGACGATGAGGCCAATTGGATTTATCGTTTCGCATTCTGCAAACCGACCGTGTCCGAGCAGGAGAAGGCCGACACTCGGGAGAAGTTGCGGAAACCGCAAACGGCCGTCACTAAAATAAGACAGACGCTCGAATTCATACGGAACCAGCAGCTGGAGGTGCCCTTCATTGCATTCTATCGCAAGGAGTATGTCAAGCCGGAGCTAAATATCGATGATCTGTGGAAGATTTACTATTACGATGAGCGATGGTGTCAGCTCAACGAGCGCAAGCGGAAACTGAAGCTGCTGTTCGAGAAGATGCGACAATTTCAGCTGGAGACGCTCTGCGATGATCCGGAGAAACCGCTGCCCGACGATGTCCGTTTGATGCTCGACAGCGATTTCGAGCGTCTTGTCGATGTACAGTCCATGGAGGAACTGAAGGATGTCCATATGTATTTCCTGCTTAACTATTCACATGAGCTGCCCAAAATGCAGGCCGAGCTGCGACGCAAACAGATGCAAGAGCGGCGGGAGGCACGCGCTCGCCGTCAAGCCTCAGCGGCGGCCAACAGCGATGGTGAAAGTGGTGGCGATCCCGCAGGTGCTGGCGAGAAAGCACCGGATCCAACAATCGAACTTGATGACGAGAACGAGAATGAGCTAAACGATCAATTGAAGCAGGCATCGAACGGCAGTCCGTATGCCATATTCCGTAAGGCGGGCATCTGTGGCTTTGCCAAGCATGTGGGTCTAACGCCCGAACAGTTTGCCGAAAATCTACGCGACAATTATCAGCGCAATGAGGTCAACCAGGAGAGTCTCAGTCCCACAGAGTTGGCCAAGCAGTATCTATCGCCACGCTTCATGACCGTCGATGAGGTGTTGTATGCCGCAAAATATGTTGTTGCCCGCCAATTGGCACAGGAGCCGCTGTTGCGCAAAACGATGCGTGAGGTATACTTTGATAGGGCACGCTTGGACATACGTCCGACAAAGAATGGCATGGTGCTCATCGATGAGAACTCACCGGTGTATTCCATGAAATATGTGGCCAAGAAGCCGGTCAGTGATCTCTATGGCGATCAGTTCATCAAACTGTTGATGGCCGAGGAGGAGAAACTGCTCGAGATCCAATTTCTGGATGAGTTCGAGGGCAATGCGAATGCGAATGGTCCACCTGGTGATTATATAACCGAGGCCGCTCAACTCTATCACCTGGATCAGTTTGCCAAGAATGTGTTGGACTGGAATGCATTGCGGGCGGAATGCGTACAGATGGCGCTCAAGAAATGGGTGATACCCGATCTGATCAAGGAGTTGCGTGCCACGCTGCACGAGGAGGCGCAACAGTTTGTGTTACGCTCCTGCATCGCCAAGTTGTACAAGTGGCTAAAGGTTGCACCGTACAAGCCAGAGATGCCGCATCATCACAATGTCGAAGAGTGGAGCACACTGCGTGGCATCCGTTCGCTGGGTCTCGCCTACGATCCTGATCAGTCGGTAGCCGCCTTCTGTGCGATTGCCAGCGTTGAGGGTGACATCTCTGATTATCTGCGCCTTCCGAGCATCCTCAAGCGCAAGAGTTCGCACAATCCCGAGGAGAAGGCCCAAAAGTTGGCCGATTTGCGCAAATTGCGCGAATTCATCAAGATGAAGAAGCCGCACATTATTGTGATTGGCGCCGAGTCGCGGGATGCGCAAATGATACAGACGGACATACGTGAGATACTCAAGGATCTGGAGACAAAGGAAAAATTTCCGCCCATCGCGGTGGAGATCGTTGACAATGAACTGGCCAAAATCTATGCGAACTCCAAGAAGGGTGAAATCGATTTCAAGGAATATCCACCGCTACTCAAACAGGCCGCATCGCTGGCACGCAAAATGCAGGATCCTCTCGTCGAATATTCACAATTGTGCGATGCCGACGATGAGATACTCTGCCTGCGCTATCATCCGCTGCAGGAGCGTGTACCGCGCGATCTGCTCCTCGAACAGCTTAGCCTGGAGTTCATTAATCGCACCAGCGAGGTTGGGCTCGACATCAATCTGATGGTGCAGAATTCCCGCACAGTCAATCTGCTGCAGTACATTTGTGGTTTGGGTCCGCGGAAGGGGCAGATGCTGCTCAAGCTGCTCAAGCAGAGCAATCAGCGTTTGGAGAATCGCACACAGCTGGTAACCGTTTGCCATTTGGGGCCGAAGGTGTTTATCAATGCAAGTGGCTTCATCAAGATCGATACGAGTTCGTTGGGCGACAGTACCGAGGCATATGTCGAGGTGCTCGACGGATCACGTGTCCACCCGGAGACATATGAGTGGGCACGCAAAATGGCCATCGATGCAATGGAGTACGATGATGAGGAGACAAATCCGGCCGGTGCTCTCGAAGAGATACTCGAGTCACCGGAACGACTCAAGGATCTGGATCTCGATGCGTTCGCTGTCGAATTGGAGCGTCAGGGTTTTGGCAGCAAGAGCACCACTCTCTACGATATACGCAACGAGCTGAGCTGTCTGTACAAGGATTTTCGTACACCCTACCAGAAACCCAGTACCGAGGAAATGTTCGATATGCTCACCAAGGAGACGCCCGACTCCTTCTATGTGGGCAAATGTGTGACGGCAATGGTGACCGGTTTTGCGTATCGGCGGCCACCAGATGGACAGATGGACGCAGCGGATCCCGTGCGCATTGGGGACGGGGATAGATGGCAGTGTCCGTTCTGTCACAAGGATGATTTTTCCGAATTGTCGGTTGTGTGGAATCATTTCGATGACAAACATTGTCCCGGCCAGGCGTCCGGTGTTCGTGTACGGCTCGAGAATGGCCTGCCCGGTTTCATACACATCAAGAATCTGTCGGACAAACAGGTGCGAAATCCCGAGGAGCGTGTTCGTGTCACGCAAACGATTCATGTGCGCATCATTAAGATCGATATTGATCGGTTCTCCGTTGACTGCAGCTCAAAGTCGGCGGATCTGAAGGATGTGAACAATGAGTGGCGGCCGCGACGCGATTCCTATTACGATTTTGTCACTGAGGAGCTGGACAATCGCAAGGTGACCGATGCCAAGACAAAGGCGCTGAAGCGCAAAACCTACGCCCGTCGCGTCATCGCCCATCCGAGCTTCTTTAACAAATCGTATGCGGAGGTGATTGCCATGCTCGCCGCGGCGGATCAGGGCGAGGTGGCGTTGCGACCCAGCAGCAAATCGAAGGATCATTTAACGGCCACATGGAAGGTGGCCGACGACGTCTTCCAGCACATCGATGTGCGTGAGGAGGGCAAAGAGAATGAGTATAGTCTTGGTCGCAGTCTCTGGATTGGCACCGAGGAATTCGAAGATCTCGACGAGATCATCGCCCGCCACATCAATCCGATGGCACTCAATGCCCGCGAACTTATCCAATATAAATACTACAAACCGAACACGGCCGCTGCTAATTCGAATGAACGCGATTTTATGGAGGAATTGCTACGCGAAGAGAAGACCCGTGATCCGAAGAAGATCCATTATTTCTTCACCGCCTCGAAGAGCATGCCCGGCAAATTTCTGCTCGCCTATCTGCCCAAGACGAAGGTGCGACACGAGTATGTGACGGTGATGCCCGAGGGTTATAGGTTTCGCGGCCAAATCTTTGACACGGTGTCCAGCCTGTTGCGCTGGTTCAAGGAGCACTGGCTGGACGCACCGACGACGGGCATGTCCGCTAGCACCGCTGGCTCCACACCGGGCAGCAATACGCCATCCAATTCGCACAGTTTGATGCGACCACCAAACTCCTCATCAGCGTCGCTCAGTTCGATTGGTGGTGGTGGTGCTGGTGTTGGTGGTATCGGTGGCAATTTCAGTACCTCGGGCAGCATCTCGGGCGGCACACCGCGCAGCGGCATCAGCAGCACCGATATACGCAGCTCCAGCGCCTACTCCGTAACGCATTCCATGGGTGTTGGTGGCGGTGGCGGCTATGGCAGCACTTCTGGCATTGCTGCCAATATGTCCTCGGCGGCGGCAGCTGCTGTCGTCGCTGCTGCTGCTGCTGCCTATGGTGGCAGTGGCACGCCCACATTTGGCACCCACATCACTACACCATATACGCCCAGCAGCCAGACACCGTTCATGACGCCATACACGCCGCACGCCTCGCAGACGCCACGATACGGCCACAATGTGCCCAGCCCCAGTTCGCAGTCGAGCAGCAGCCAGCGTCATCATTATGGTGGTGGCAGCAGCACAACGCCTCGCCACTATGATATGGGTGCACCCAATGCCTACAATAGCAGCGCCAGCAGTATGTCACATCATCACCATCACCATCATCACCAGCAACCGCAGCAGCATCACCATCATCTGCAACAGCAGCAGCAGCTTCATCATCATCACCAGCAGCAGCAGCAACGCGCCAAAGAGAATCACGACTGGCAGCTGGCAAATGATTCCTGGGCGCGACGTAAGCCACAACATCATCAACAGCAGCAGCAGCAACAGGGCAATGTGAGCGTGTCCAGCTCGACGGGCGGCGGTGGCGGAGGTAGCGGTGGCTATGGCTCCGGTTCGACACCCACCAATGAGTATCATACGAGCAGCTCAAATCGAAGCGCTTCAACTGCATCGGCGTCAGCGGTTGGTGGCGGCGGCGGCGGTGGCAACTCCACATCATCCAAGTCATCGGTGCGGAGTACGCCGCGGACAAACACATCGCCACACTCCATGAATATAGGCGATGCCACGCCCCTCTACGATGAGAACTAAAATCGTTTTGTGGATTTCATTATATATACATATACATATACATATACATACATATATATATTCATAAGTTTAAAAAGTACATACATTACTCTGTACCCCCCCCCCCCCCCCTTAAATCAACGCAGAAAAAAAACTAAAAACAAAAACTTAAGCATACGAAACGCATTAATTAAATAAAATACACGACAACAAGATAGTTGCTCCTAAACATGAACATTAAATGTTGTTTTCAAATCCTAAAACTAAAATCGCCACCTGCAACCTGCAACTGCATCTGCTGAAGGGAGATGTATGTTGCCGCTTGCCTCCAGGCTGGAGCAATCAGCCCAATGTCTCCGGTCACTTACTCAAAATCAGCTGCCAAAAAGGGGAAGAAAGCTTTCCTCCACCAACAATTTCCGATTATTTATTTCATTTTATTATTATTTATTTATTTATTATAATATTTCCATTTATATACATATATATATATATATATTGCTTAGTGGTTGTAGCATTTATTTATTAAGTACTTTACTGGTTTCAAATATCAACGACCTTTACAAATGTAATATCAAAGTTAACGACTTGGTTTAGAAACTATTGAATGATGGCTGCTTGCAAGGAATGAGGTAACAATCGTTGAATCGTTGTTGCATCGAATCGCATCGATTGGAATCCGTTTCTTTCGTTCGCTGTTCGCTGCTTGTTTTGCCGGCCTTAGCTCTCTCTCTATCTTTAGCTTTTGTTGGCCATGCCACGCTTGATGGCATACACGAGTGCCATGCCCAGAATGATGGCGCCGACGGCCAGTCCAATTTCTCTGCAACTGTTGCAACAAAAGTAAACAGCATCATATTATATCAAATATCTCTATATATGGTAAGCAATGCTAATATAGTTAAATGCGAATTGTTGGCAATATTAGTAGTGGATGAAATCGGTTTGGAATTGGAATTGGGATTGAGATCAGGTTTGGGTTATGGATGACTAATTCAATATGCAACCATGCTTGGGTGCAGCAGGCTCATTACTGGCATTCGCATTGGCATCAGTATCAATAGTATCAGTGGGCGTGGCACTAGTTGAACAAAAAACAAAATTTGCAATATAAAAACTGATCAGAGAGAGAAAGCAGTACAGATAGAGAGCGAGATGGCGAAAGTGATTTTTGCATGCCATCAATTATATACAATATGCTTTGTTGATAGCGTGCTGTTAATATTTATTACATACTACATTTTATATACATATGCACAGGGTTTTTTTGATGCTGTTGCTGCCACGTCTCAAATCTATTATAAATAAGTTTCAAATTGATTAAATGAAAAACTGTTTTTTTTTTGTTGCGCTTAAAACCGATCGTTTCAAAATGCAACTTTCTCTCAAAAAATAATCGTTAAATTTGCATTCTATATATATATACATATATATATATATATGAAAGATAACATATAAAGGTGCATATGTGATTTGTG
The DNA here is from genome assembly GCA_035042265.1 of Drosophila imparisetae. Taxonomy (NCBI): domain Eukaryota; kingdom Metazoa; phylum Arthropoda; class Insecta; order Diptera; family Drosophilidae; genus Drosophila; species Drosophila imparisetae. Next base: position 2,517,552 of record JAWNLP010000147.1, read on the forward strand.
GTAATTTTTTTGTTTAATTTTGAACTCACAATTTGTTATAATTTTACATGCTGGGTTTTGTAGATGATTTAGATTTTGTAGAATTTTACTTTGGTGCTGGAGAAGGACTTGAAGCTTGAAAAAGAATATATACATATATATATATGGATTGGATGAAAAAATATATATATATATATATGTAATGCATGCGGCCGGTTAGCGATAGATGTGCAGTTAAGATTGTGTATCAGTTGCCTAATTGAAATGTTAGATAATGTCGTTAGTCGTTAGATGACGCAACCGTTGCTGTTCATGCTGATGAATTGTTTGCCATATTCGATTTCAATTCGAATGATTATCACGTCGTTGCTCTAGACCACGCTGCTCGGCCGTTCGTTATTTTGGTTATGTTCTCAATTCCAGAGAACTCGGCTCTCGATTTAGCTTTAGATGCCATTATGCTTTGCTTTATGTACAAATGAGGATCGCAGTGCTGAACTTCTTTAGTTGTGCAGGGAATGCAGTCAGACAACTCACCCAACTGATGGCTTCTTTTTTATATCTTTGGCTGATAAGTTGCCAATAAAAAACTTCTTCATCACCTCACTGAAATTATATCAATTTATATATTATTTGCTGTTGTTGCTCTTACTATTCGTGACTGGCTGCTAACAATTCTTACCGTGCTTCCTGGCTGTGGCCCACATCGTTAAACTCTGTTGTGCCATCGCGACCAGCAACCGATATCAACGAATCCTCGCCGCCAGGATGCTGGATATGGGGCACACATATAATATATATAATACACATTGCAATTTGAAGACAGGGTGAACTTACTTCATTTAGGAACTTGGTCAGATCATACACACGATTGTCGATAATCACCCAGAGGTCATTTGGGCTCTTGTGCTTGTTAACTTCAGCTAAAGGTATTTCTTTAGTCATTCTGTCTACTCCCGCAAACAAATTAATTACAAAACTAAAATTATAACAAAATTGTTGAGAATGTTTGAGGCCTGAAGGGTGTATCTATAGTGTTTGTATGTGTGTGTGTCCGTTTTTTGGTAGCGAGTGTGTTGACTATGTGAACTTGACTACAGCTGTTTTGAAGTTGCCAGGCATATATCGATATTGATAAAAACATCGATATATTTTATTTGATGTATTTATTTATTTCAAAATCATTGTCCGTCTACGCACTACAACGACATTGTGCTAGTAAAGGTAAGCAAACAAGGCAAATTTAAAACTTAACTATTTATTTATTTATTACAACTTCAATAACCGGTTAACAGTAAGAACTTGCGATGATTATTTTTAACATAAGCATCCCTATTTTGATTTCAGTGACGCAAGTACATCGATAGTTTAACGTACCATCGATGGGTACAATCGATAACATTTGACTAGTGAGGCCATCGATTGTTTTATTAGCACTTGGTCCATCCGCAATTTTGGAAATAAATAAAATAAAGATCCAATAGTGCAAATGTTTCTCGATATCAATTAGTTGGCCAACGAAATGATTTGTCGCTTGTGCTTAAACGCATTGGACGAGCAGAATGCGGTGTTACTGTTCGCTGGCGCCGACAAAGAGGCCAACGAAAACAATGCAATACCGGAAAACTATTTGGTCCAATTGATATCGACGCATTTATATCTCTGTGTAAGTTAATTGCCGCCCACCTGTGCCAACCTGCATTCAACCTGTGCTTTAACAATGCCCCCGCTTTACTCTCTATCCGGCCAACGCAGCTCTCTCGCGACGATGCCATTTCCACATCCATTTGCACTGATTGCTGTGTGCGGTTGGAGAGTTTTCACAATTTCTGGAAGCTTGTGGAGCACAAACAGACAACACTCTGCAGTCAGTTCCTGGAGATTGATTGCGATGTCAACTGGTCGGAGGAGGGCGACGTGGACCAACAACAACAACAGCAGCAGCAGGAACAAGATCAACAACAGCAGTTAGCAGCCATCATTGACTTTAAGCAAGAGCCGGAGCCCGAATTGGATGCTGATGAAACGCCTACTGTCTACGATGCATTAGTTAAAGAGGAAACCGAATTTCATGAATCTTACCTTAAGGTCGATCCCAAGGCTGCTGCGGCGGCGGCGAATAAGTTCCCCTGCATGTTTTGCGAAAAGTCTTTCAAAATGCGACGCTATCTCGAGGAGCATGTGGCCACACACACTGGCGATCGGCCCATTGCTTGCGCCTATTGCAATACGGCGTTTCGCTGTCGCTCCAACATGTATACCCATGTGAAGACCAAGCACAACACCCAGTGGCAAAAGGCGCGCGCTGACCGCGAATCTGCCAAGATCAACAGCAACAACAATGTGCAAATCCAAAGAGGCGTCAATGGTGACAGCGACAAGTTTGCCTTGGATGCCATAACGTTGCCGACCAGCGAGCCGCAAACAACTGAAAAACAACAGCAACAACAACAGGATATACTAAATAAAGTAGCTGCAGCTGAGACGCCTCCTCCAGCGGCTACGCTTCCAACAATCACAGCACCTGTACCGCTGCCAACACCACCGCTCAGCATTGTCAAGTGTGAGCCAATGGAGGCCATCAATTTGACGGTGACCAAAGTGTGTCCGCCAACGATGCCAGCTAAACGAGTTACTCGCTCCAGCCGGCGTAAAACGCATTCACCCAAAAAGGTGCAACATACGGAGCGCACCACCAGCGCCAGCGAGGATAGCAGCAATGACGCTGATCTCGCTAATCTGCAAGGGAAGCGCTTGAAGACCGAGCTGCGGACGTGCAAGGAGAATGAACTCATTCTTGCCAACTATAATGCTGTGGCCGCTGTCGTTGCTGCTAATAATCAACAACAGCAGCAGCAGAGACTCTGCGCTACCATCATGCAGCAGCATCAGGAGCAGCTGCTCACCGCCATGGCGGCGGTCAGCACAAGTGCCAGCACCAGCACCGGCACCGGCACCAGCTCATTAGCAACCGCCGCAGCAGCAGCCGTTGCACTAAGTAGCCAAAGCAGGTGAGTGGATGGATGAACCAATTTCTGAATTGTTGCCTGACTTGATCTCTTTTTGTTTTTGCTTCAGCACACCAACAATAACCCCAGCGCCTGCTGCTGTTGCGTCTGCATCTGACTCTGCCTGCGCTTCCGTTTCCGTTCCGGCACCAGCATTGCCAAACGCAGAGGAGCCTTACACGTGTAGCATCTGTGGGCAGCAGCTGCGCAATCAGCGCGCGCTCAACAATCACCTGCACAACAAGCATAACACAATGCCCGAATCCAGTCCCAGTCACTCCCTGGCGTTGTCCATCTGCCCAAATTGCGGCGAGCTGCCGGGCCAGAATCATCGCTGCCACAGCAAAGCCAAATACGCCTGCGACATCTGCGGCAAGTCATTCAAAATGAAGCGCTATCTGGAGGTAAGCTCATCTTCTATATCTACGTCAATATAACTATCGAAACTCCAACAGCTACTGGACTAAGTCCTAGAACCAATCCAGGTTCCAATGCCGGGCCAGCTTATAGCTGGTTTTCAAGTATATTTTAGATGATAGATACTAATATAAATACTTATTAATTATTACAATTAAAAATGAGTTTGAAATAGGATTTAGAATTACCTTTAATATAAAATTCGATTTTGATTTGGATTTATTTCTTCATTTTTATTCACGTTTGTTTTTATGCTACATAATGATTTAAATGGTTTTTTTGTTTTATAAACATTTATAGTTAAGCTTTTATTTCGTTGCACATTCATATTTTGTTTGTATATATAATTTTACACATATATATATATATATATATATGTCCAAAACTGTCTCTGATTTATGTATATATATTTATATATGCATATATCAGAGGCAGTTTTGCTTATGAGTATTTATTAGAGGGAAAATTCAAATCATATATTTAAGTACTTGAACGATATTTGGCATAGACATTATAAGTGTGAGTATTCTGCTTAATATATATAGAATAGATATAAACACAAACATTTATTTATTTATTTAATATTTGTTTGCTGCAGGAACACTTTGCCACACACACGGGCGTCAAGCTGCACACGTGCGCCTTCTGCCCCACAGAGTTTCGATCCAAGTCGAATATGTATCATCATACGAAGCGCAAGCACAAACTTGAATGGGAACGCTCTCGTGCCAGCCGCAATGCGGCCAAATCAGCTGCCACCGTTGAGCAGCAGCCGCCGATGCAGTCACAATCACATCCGGAAGACTCAGCCACAAATTCCTAGATCAAGGAGGGAAACCGCGAAATCCAGATTGCGTTTTTTTTGGGCTTGTTGTGCCGCCGTCGACGTCGCCGCCGCCGCAGCCATTATATGTATAATCAATAGTTACTTTTTAGCGTGTCTAGCCGTACGTACTTATATGCAATGCATACAATGTGCATTCTTAGCGTATTCCGGAACTGGAAGAGGAGGCACACGACAGACGACATCCCAATCCCAGTCTCCGATGCTGTTGTATATATACTTACCTAATGCTATACTCCTCCTTTTATGCCTTAACTTACAACTAGACGTAAAGCACCGCTTAATCTCCTCCACTCGCAATTAATTTTTGTCTTATCTCATATATACACATATAAAGAGACATACATTATGCATCATTCATCTGTACATCATCATGCAATTTGAATTTCATTTCATTTCATTTTCTTCTTTATATTGGCTTGTATCTCTCAATTACATTTTTCGTCTGAATACGAATTTGCTTAAATGTTATTTAATTTATTATTATATAGTTTTTTGTTTTTTTTTTTGACTGTAATTCATTTGTTTTCATCTTTTTTTATTTTTGAATTTTGTATTTTTTATTTTTGTATTTTTTATTTTTGTATTACACTAATTGCGAGTTTCAGTTGCTCGCCTAACTCACATTAAACCACAGTGTAGTAGAATAATATGAAGAATTGAAAAATCCATTTGCTTACAAAATTTTTATGTGTTACGATGCTCCTTATACAGCTATAGAATATGAAGTGAATGGGAAAGAATCATGAAGATTTAAAATGGATACCTCTAGTTATAATAAAAATACAATAAAAATAAAAAAATTACATATGTAATAAAAATCCAGCATAACGCCATAACGTTAATTGTATTCAAAATTGGCTTGTAATCCTCAAAACTTTCTCTCCTCCGCCCGCTCTCTTTTTCCATATCGAGCTTTTTTTCTAATTTGTGGTATAAGTTGGTGATTTGGGGTATTGAGGAGATGGAATATCCCTGGCACTGGGGCGCCTGGTTGGGTGTTTGTGTGTGTGTGTGATTCAAACCGTTTGCCGATCACTGAGATTGGTGTTTCTTGCTGCTCGCCGCTGCTGCTTGATTGAGTAAACGTAAGGATTTGCGACATGTTCGATTGCTGCTCCTGCCAACACTGTTACTGCTGCTGCTGCTCCTCCTCCTGCGGCCCAGCTCGGCAAATAAATTTGCATTCGCAGTGCCGCCACTTAACCCCTACATGGTCTGTCATTTGGCATTGCTGTGCCGCAGAGTCATCGCATCTGTCGGCGACACAACGAACACAAACGAAAGGCAACCAAATCGCAACAGGCTGCCATGGGCGAGAACAGCGGTTCCCTCCCAGGCACCCGGCACCAACGGCGCACTGCTTGCCACTTGGCAGCGACACGCGTCCTTCACAACGGGCGCCAGTCTGTAATTGTTACACATACAGTGTTGATATATAGGAGAGGAGATTTGTGGGATGCTCACCTGCCGTGTCCCTCTCCCTTGGCCACATATTGCCGCTGTATGGCTCGACGCTTATCGAGCAAATCATCGACGCGTCGCTTGAGTTCCGTATCGTCGGCACGCATCCGTTTGCCAGCATGTGTGGGCGCATAATCGGCCAGATCGCAGGTGTATAGCTGGCCATTGACCTCGGTGCCAAATTCGGAATAGTTCATCAGCTCGAACGACTTGGAGAACTCATCGTAGAATATAATTGCGTGCTGTGGGGATATGCGCGAACAATAACCGATCGCCGACAGATCCACCGTTTCAATTTGCGCTAGTGTCGTCGAGGGCGTATAATGGCCACCATAGCCAATGTAAAGTGTGCGATAGCGCATAAATATCGAGTGATCCAGATCGAGGGAGCTAAACCAGCGACTATCCTCCAGCATATCGCCGAGCGGAGTGAGAACCGCTCGAGAGCGCACCTTGCACTTGAGCAGCTTCAGTTCGAGCCGCATGGCCAGCTCGTAGGCCTTCTCCGTATCGGGGCGGATGCGGGGCACATAACTTTCGGCGGCAGCATCGGCCGCCGCAATGGCAGCGGCTGTGGCTAGTGCCGGATGCAGAGCCAACATGGGATCCTCATCGGCGGCATTGCCATTTTTCTGGGCGAGTATCGACGATGTTTCGCTGGTGAACAGCAGCGAGAAGCGCCGCATATCCTCCGGCGCCAGATCGCCTTGTAGCGCTGACTCTCCGCCGCCAGCCGATAGCTGTCGCAATCGACGCGCTGCCGTCCGATTCTTGTATTGGGTAACAATCTCTGGATGCTCCTGGACGAGCTGTTGCAGACGCTGATGCGCCAGTTTCTTGATGATATCCACATCTAGGTGACACAGATCCGCATCTATAATCAGATTGGACGATTTGCAATCATCCTCATCCTCCTCGAAGCTGATCTCCAAATTCACCGGCCCATGGGAGCTGTTGTTGGGCTCTTGCTGTTGCTTCATTTGCTGCTCCGATGACGGAACCGGCGTCTTTATGGACTCGTTGCGCTCATTGGGCCCATCAGCAGGCACATCGTCCAGCGGCTTGTGGGCTGAAGCAGTCGTTAGTCCGTTGCTCGCCCGTTGTGGCTGCTGCTGCTGCAGCTGCTGTTCGGCTCCGCTTTCCGTATCGCTATCGCTAATGTTGCCATCGAGATCCGCATTGCCGTACTCCCGTTGAATCTCACGAAATTTGGCACGCGCACAGCGCAATGCCTCAATATCTTTGATCAGCGATTCGGTGACACTCTCCCTAGATATATCCTCGACAGAGCTGGACAGCTTGCGTCGCTTGACACGATCATAGCGCAACGTTTGCCGCATGGATGGCAGCAGTGCCGGCGGATGCTCGTAGTGATAGCGCACCATGGACGGCACCTCGATGTGGGCGCGCCCGCGCGTGTTCAGTTTCATGCGAAAGGGTGGATTGCGTGAATTAACGCGACGAAAGAACTCCATCTTGACGTTCTCATGATCGATCGGCTGATGGAAGCGATTCCACAGGCGCACTCGCTCCGTTGCTGAAATGCTGTTCGCCATATTGGTATCCTGCGCAAAAACCGACAATAAGCAATCAGCTTATAAATAATTCAATTCAACTTACGATAAAATTCTCGACGTGATTGGGACACATCCAGAGGCCGGCTGGCAGTGATGTCAGCGGCGGATCCAAACAGTCCTGGTGATAATACAGTGGACAATAATCGCAAGAGATGAGCGGCGCCCGCTTACAACTGCGCGTACAATAGAAACACGTCTTGGCCGGCAATGGCACCAGACCCTGGCCGTCCAGTTCAAATGGCTTGGAGTTGCGTCGCTGACTGCTCGGCTTGCGATGTCCAGTGCCACCAGTGGTACCACTGTGTGGCTGATGCACCGGTTGCACCTTGCCATGGCCAGGGAACTGGGTATGCAGCTCCAGCTCTGGTGGCAATGAGAACTGCTGAGGATTCATCATGCTGGCGGCACGTATTACATCGTCCAGTGGCGTTGGTTTTCTGTTCGGATCAAGGGCCCGCTGTATAGCTAACGGCATTTTGGCCAACAGCTTCTCTGTGCTGTTTCGGACGCTGCCGCTCCGCTTGCGTAAATTGCGTATTTTCAACGGTATTGATTCCAGATCACCGGATGAGGGTGTATGGGCGCGTGAACCGCTGCCTCCTGACGGCACACGCTCCACGGAATTGGATTTCGAGTTGGACCTGGGCTGTACGACTTTGGCCATACGACAGCTATGGCATAACCATTGACCGGCCGGTATGTCCTCCTCGTTGAGCGGCGGATCACTGAAAGGGGCACAAAAACTTATAGCTTTGTGGTTGGCTGCATTTAGTGCGCATTTGGATTTAACTTACTGGCATTGGAGGTGAAAGCTGGCGGGGCAACGGTCACAGCACAACAAATTTCCGCCCTCCTCGCAGGCATCGCACAAATCGTGGTTATGTCCGCGTCCAGGACGCCTATAATATGGATGTTTTGTATTGTTGCTACGCTGAACCAGTTTCTCATCCTCATTTGGCGGAGGCTTGATCAGTATCTTGATTTGCTGCAAACCGAACACATAAAAAAAAAAATAGTCAAATATATGAGACAAGTTTATGTATCTGTAATCTCTGCATCTATATCCATTGCGGCGACGACGGCAAGCACCGGCAGCTTGAATTGACGTAGCTCAAGAGCTAGGCAGTTTTCGGCGCATTTATATATACGCACCTCCATTATACTCAGCGAACCAATTGGATCCTGGTCGGCCTTCGACATCTTTTAACTTTTTTCGTTAACAGAAATTTGTTAGCTTCGAGTAGTTGAAACCAGAACCAATCACAGCGTTGCATTTGTGGCCAGTTGGGCTGCTAACTTAAATCGATATATATCGCTTAGAAGTGCATGCGCACGATGGAGCTGGGGCCTTATTGACCTTATTGACAAAATCATAAAGTATATGGATGCGTCAGTTCGTTACAATGAAAGCAATCGAACGAAATTTGTTGCGAAAAAAACACATTGAATCTTATTTCGTTAGTCGAAAAAAATATACCACGCTAGAAAATATTTCGAGTAAGACAACGACAAAAATCGCCCAAAGTCTTCGATTAACTCCCATTCGTTTGCCGGCGGACTAGTAAATATCGATGTATTCGTGTTTGTCGAAGCATCGATTTAAATCAGATCTTCATTGTTCTTCGTATATGTGCAATCGATAACGACACATTCATAATAATCAATACTGCACAACAAAAAGCAGCTGCTTTTGTCATAACTGCGTATAAGTGACAAATTCATTGCGAATATTGGGGAAAGCTTTTATTTACTGCATCATGTTTTCGATATTTGGCAAACGCAAGCCAGCCGAGCCGCCCACCGAAGAGGCCATTCAGGGACCGAGCGATGTGCCTAAGCAGAGCAACGGCGATGATTTCATATTTGTGGAGCGCAAAACTGACGCAGATCCCGTACCAGCGCCCGGTGGCATGATGTACCCGCCCATGCCGCAATCAGCATATGGACCGCTGCCTTATCCACCACCGCATGGTGCACGAACAGCGGTGGGTCCACACCAAAATCGAAATGCGCCAATCAGCTATGTGCAGGACATTCCATTTGAACTGGCGCCACAATTGGCCAGCAAGGATCGCTTCAGTGGCACACAGATGCAAGTGGACGGCATATTGGCAGTGTTGACGCGTCAGCTATCCGTGGATGCACTGGAAGAGTACACATTCACCCTGGAGCGTTCAGTGCAAAATGAGTCTTACTGAATCGATGACAAAATGAAGCCTATGCTAATTATATAGAATACATATATATATATAAATATAGAATAATTTTAGATTTGTTGCGATGGTAACCACCAGCGAAATAAAAAAATTAAAAGTTGTATGTTATTTTTATCGTGTGACTTCCCATTTTGGCAATATACATATACAATTAACCCTAAAAGATTCGAGCAAAAGATGGCGACACTCGTCGAAAATTTTGCCGACATTCGTTTGAAAATTCTACAAATCGAAGTCGGCTTTGGCTTTTCTCCTCGTTGTGGCTCGATTCCATAACATTTTGTTCACAATTCATTCCACGCTCGACAGCGTTACATTAAATTGCCAGTTTCAAAAAACAAAAAAAATCAATTCGAAATAATTTCGTTTTGTTTTTTATTCAGTCTATTTTTTTTGTATATTTTTAACAAAATTTTGTGTTTGAATTACGAAAAGCGCGAGTTTTAAGTCCAATAAAGCAGCTGTAGCTATGGCCAGTTCAAATGTAGCAGATTGGGATGAGGCGCTGTCCACCTCGACAACCGAAGAAGCTGAAGAGGAGGATGCCGACTATTGCAGCCCAGAGAATCGAGAGAAACGGCAGCAGGAGAATGTTGCAAAACTGCAATCCTATGTGCAAAGCATGGCCTATCAGCCGGCTCTGCCACCGAAGGCCCGAGCCTACGATATAGCCCATTCCAAACCCAAAAAGTACACACTGTTTGACAACTATGATCAGTTCAAGGATGTCTACGATCCTAAGTTACGGGCCAAACGCATCAAGCGCATGTTGGGCAAATACAATGCGATTACAACAGAGTAAGTGGTCATATCTATATATATATATATATTAGTATTATATATATATGTATAATATAATAAAATATATATACATAACTCAGGCAGCTGGAGGATGTGCTTAAGAGCACCAAGAAGAAAGAGCGTCGCAAGGAGGATTTCCTCAAGCGCAAACAGGAGATGTACTACAATATGCTGTCCAAAATGGAGCAGCAGTGTCGTTCGCAGTATCTTAATGTGCTGATCAAGAAGTTTACCAAGTTTATTGCCCATCTGGCGATAACAATGCGTATACCACCACAGCTGGTCGATCCGTATGCGCGGATGCAGCGTGGCATCTTCTGCAATATTCTGCTGGCAATTGGTGTACAGCCCACATCACAATCGGCCATCTATTATACCAGTCAGGATGCCATTGAATATAATGTGTGCCATCGATTGGCCCATGCGCTACTCAGTCTGATCATTAAGGCACTGGACACGGCTGCGGCGCGCGATCCCAACGAAGTGGCCAAGACGGCGGCAGCAACACCAGATGCCGACTGCAAAATGGACAACTACATAAAGCAGCGCCTCATGTGCGCCGCCAAAAAGAAGGTGAGGTATGAGCGGCGCAGACAAGGATCCGCATTGAACTATGATGCCTTCCGAAAATGCAGCCGTCTCGACTGCGACTAACTGGGATGCCAGTTAAATCGTAGTTACATTTACATTAGTTCTCGAAGAATCTCAAAAATTTTTTTGATCACCGGCAAATGTCGATTTGCATTCTAGAACTTCCAAGATTGGGAAAATAAATCTAACAAAAACTACAGAAAAATTGAGAAAAATCCAAAAATTTGTCTATCCGGATTTATTTGCTTAGCTTGCTGATAAAAAGGACGAGAGTCCTTCAAATATCTGATATAAAAGTATTTTTACATCAGAAAATTGGCCTTTTATCGAGCATAGCCTTGAAGGCTATGTATAATTTTTAGTGTAGAGTATTTACATAAATATTTGGTATTCCATTTAGGCAAAGGTCAGGCAGAGCCACTTTTCAGGCACCTCGAAGCTGTCCGGCGGTTGGGGCATATACGTGTCGCAGCAGGGCACGTGCCACACGTTGTTCACTTTGTGGGCACTCAGGCGATGACGAATGGGCTCCTTGACAATTATTTGACCCGTTTGCGTTTGGGTGACAAGCGAGTATTGATGCTCCTGCTGCCAGCGACGGAAGACGGCCTTAAGATCGCCGCCGAGCAGAAACGCATGACTGCGCATTAGGTCGCGCGAGAAAAAGTCCGTCTCTTGGCCGCTGCGCAGCGTTGCATACAGCAGAAATGGATCGTCATGGGAGCTGTCGGAGCAGAGTGGATATGGATTACTGATCATAATTATTGGAGTGTTGGGGAACGTGTCTGCTTACAGATTGTTCGTTAGGAAAACGCTTGCATTGCTTTGGATATACTGCCACGCTGGCTTGGACCAGTTGCGCATGTGCTGGCGGCCAAGGACAAGGACTCGCTTGCGACGTTCCTTGAAGTAACGCACCACGGTGGCCAGCAGCTTGGCCAGCTGATGCGGTGGCTTCTTGTTGCCAGTTGAGTAGGCAACGTTGAGGCCATCGATGACGCAATCATATGGCGCTGTTTGCTCCACATATTGCTTAAAGCGTGTCACCTCTTCGGGCGTGGACTTTTGGAAGACATCGTTGCGTACGAGCACCTTGGCCAGAAAGGATTCGCGCAGCTCGGCGAACTGTGCATCGCTTATGGCCACATGCTGCAGATGCTGCTGACATGTGGTGCACTTACCCATGCGATCCAGTCGAGTGGGTGCCACTTTGAACTGTTGCGGCATGCGCTGAGCCAATGCCATCAGCTGTTGAGCCACCAGATCGCTGATGAGTATGTCATGACGCTCGAGGAACTGCAATAACTGCTCTAGATTGGCAACCAGTGTGGCCGCATTCTGTGCACTGTGTGCCAAGTGCGCCAGATACACCTCACACTTGGGCAGCTTGCGTGCCAGCAGCATCTCCTCGAGCAGGCGCCAGGCCAGCTCTGGCTGTGCTGCGCTAAATGCCTTGGCTGCCAGTGCACTATAGGCGGCTACGCTGGGTGTGCTGGTCACCTTCATCATCTCAAGCAGCGGTAAAGCGCGTTGCCAGTGTTGATTGGTTGCCACCAGGCCATGGATCAAATGCTCACAGCTGCTGGCATCCAGCGTCTCATGCGCACCCTGCACTGCATCACAGATGTGCACAATTTCCGACTGCTCCGCGTCGCTGAGCGCACGTGTGTGATAGGCGGCATTGTAGACACGCAACAGGCGACCTAACGTGGCCGCATTGGGCTCGATTCGCTCTGCCTGCAGATATCCCAGATAGCTTTTGGCCAGCGGCAGCTGTTCTGCTGTGCTGCACAGACCCAAAATGACGGCGTCTACATTGCTGCTATTTATGTATTTGTAGCTGTCCGTCAGGGTCTGCCGCACACGGTGCCATTCCTCGTTGCTCAGCTCGCGACGAAGTTCGAAATAATCCCTTTTTAGCTGATGCAGCTGATCCGATTGCACTGCGCCCAGTTGGGGTCGCCGCTTATGTTGGCTAGCCAGTAGTCGACGGCATGCTGGGGCCTGTGTTAATCTTGTTGCAGTGGCTTGAGTTATGACACCATGGCGCAGTTGCCGCAGCAAACGAAAATTTAACATAATTCTGTTTCTGTTTTGTTTGCAGCCGGTTCGGCAATCGAAGGCCTATCGATAATGTTTGCATGCAGTAAATTATCGATACGATCGATTTCTCATGGTGATTGCTTCAATTGGCATATTTGTTAGCAAACAAAAGCTAAATGCTATATTGGTCACTATTTTTTTGTTGGTTGCTAAATTATCGATATTTTAGTTAGGGTCATCGTTAGCTTAGGCAATCAGTGGGAAGTGTCGCCAGCAGCTCGAGTTGCCCTCGCTCTGGAGCAAACTGCGTCGTTTGTTTATGGGCAATAACAAATCAGTAGCATATAAATAATTTACACGTGCAGTTCGACAGTGTTGATTGATATAGAATAATTCTCAATAGTCCGGTATCCATTATAACCGCTAATATGCATATGTAAAATGAATGCATTGCGCAATTTATTTACCTCGCGTACGCTAAACTATCTACGCCAAAATGGACAGAGCGCCATTATCAATGTCACTCAGCAGCCGTCGCCTGTGCCGATCTCCGATCTCGATGCGGACAACAAATCGCTGACGGCTTGTCAACGAGCAGTAGCAGCTGCAGCATCGCTCTCCATACCGAGATCGATAATAGACGCCTGTCACTTCACAGCCAAGCCGTTCGACATCAAAAATGGCCAAGGGGCGGTCAAGGCCAAGGGTTCATTGTCGCCGACAACGTTGAAGCGCTTCCGTCGCATGCAGCGACGCATGGAGATCGTGTATCTGTGCAAGTTGTGCAACACACGCAACAGGAAAACCATCAGCGAGGAGGCCTACTGCAGCGGTGTGGTTATCCTTCAATGCGATGGCTGCGCCGTCGAACATTTGATCAAGGACAATCTGGGCCTGTTCGCCCATGGCGAAAGCATTGACGAGGTGCTCTCCAAGCGGCAGGACCGCGTCCGTATCATCAAAGTGAACGAGCAGGGCGAACTTATCTAGTTCCATCGTTCTAGTCAAGACACCGACGCAGTGTCGTCGTGTCACCACCAACCGGAGCTGTCACATGCAAACAGACGGACCGAAATTGAGAAGAGCCAACAAGCGAAACAACAATTGTTATTTTCTTTTTTTGATTTTGTTTTCTTTTTGTTATGTACATAATAAGTATGAGAGCTGGCGGCTAAATATAATTTGTTATCGCTGGCCAAAACAGCCATGATTAATTCGAACAAAATTTAGTGGACTTTCATTTATCATAATCTGAATGCTTTATTTGTAGGTTTGGCCAATCGATCGATCGGTCGACTCACTGCCTGTCTATCCCCTGGCTGAATAAGGTGTGTGTTTGTCACCATTCAGCACAGTGTTCGCTCCCAAATGAGAACTATACACAGACGGAAATCGTCTATTAAAGTATTGGGTCGATGATGAGTTTTGCGAACTTTTATTTATTTAATAACAATGTATGCCAAACCAAAAGGTTCCAATTTACGAGCGATTACTGTATCGCTAAAAATATCGCACGCCAACACATACATGAACACACAAACTACGATGTATCTACGAGTACGAAAAGAGCACGCGCCAGCCACATTGCGAGTTTATAGCATACCTAAATTCTAGATTCCCAGAATGTTTATTCTGGTGCAGATATAATGGGTCACAATGCGTCAGCAATTATTTCGTCTGCTGTCTGCTTTCCGTAATCAAAACATTTGCGAAAACAAATTCAAAGTGTGCTAATGTTTGGGCATGCTAATTGGACGGTAATTATTAACGCGAATTTGAAATTAATTGATGCGCTCATTCGGTGGCAGCACCAGGAACGAAACAAAACAATATTGTCGGTTGGTCGGGTGGCAGGCAGTGGGACTTGGCCAATGAGCAAGCTCGAGCACTGCTTTACCATGTCATGCGCAAGAAGGGAGAGCTTTAAACTTGACACTTTTGGATTTTCTTTATGTTTTTAACCGAAATCATCTTAATTGCAGGTATATGCTGATATGTTCATCACAAGCAAGTCTTCACTGTTAAATCCTAACCTTAAATAAAATAATGCTATCTATATACACGCGTTTGGTTTCGGTGTTTTTTAACTCTTCGATTTTTAGCACTCAAAATCTGACTTTGGTAAAGTGAAAAGATACTCGAGAGCCTCGAAATGTATTAGTGAGGTTAGGTTTATTTCTAATTTAGTTTACACATATGCTTTTGCGTGTAGACGACAAAAGGATGTATAGATTAAAGACACATTAAATAAAATTAGTAATATTTTTTATTGAAATTTACATGTGGTAGAACTTTGGCGCCGATCATAATCTCTGTGCGCGCCTGGTTTATTTTGCGTTTCTTTCTATATATATATATATATATATATATATATATTTGTTTTTGTTTCGCAATTGTTGGTTTTATACCCTTGTAGAGCGTATTATAATTTTGCCGTCACATGTGACCACATAAAGTATACATAGTATATACATACATATTCTTGATCAGCATCATTAGCCGAGTCGAAATGCGTGTTACTATGTTCCTAAAAATTGGCTTGTATAATTCCAAGAGTTTGAAATTTTGGGAATGAGATTGGCGCAGACAAAAATAAGAAATAAATAAAACAAATGTGGAATATTTGGTTCACAGCCAGTCGTGAAACAGAAATCATATAACAAATTTGATGAACACGTACAAAAACATAATAATAAATAAATGTCGGCAGATTAACTGCAGTCTACAAGGATATGTAATCTTCGGCGTGCCAAAGATATTCATTCTTTCTTGTTTGATTTGTCTTTTCTTAAATTAATATATACATGCAGATGTTATTATATTATTAGATATATATTCATGTATTTGAATCGTTTGTAGTTGGCTTTTAATAGCTTAGGGAAGCGCACTTTGTTACGGCCTTCTTACAGCTGCTGTTAACTATTTCACAATTGTTGTTATTAAAACCATGCAAGAGTTTCAATTGATATACGCAAGTGTTTCTTATCACCTACTCTTACACGCACACACGCACGTGCGTTTGCATTTGTGTCGGTGTGTGTCAGTTAGTTCTTAAAGCATATGAGTAAGCAGAATTTTAATCAAATACTTAAATTTAGGCATGTTGGATACATTTACATATTCATCTTGTCTCTGTCAATTGTGCTAAATGAACTTATGTTTAATGCTGCATTTGTTATTCTCGTCTTATAAAAGTACATAATTATAAATATATATATATGTTTTTTTACGTAAATGCTGATGTTGTTGTTGCTGCTGTTGCACTTTTGCGTTAATCGTTTCCTTTACAGGGTGCACTCGACTGCATTTACGCAGTATCGATAATGGCGACGCGAGCAGCTGCTGTCAAGCAGTCCATAACTGCATATGTGAGAAACTATTTACAATCACGATAACGAAATATTCAAATATTGGTTTGTGTTCTCTGTGTGTGTATGGTCTGAATTTTTGAAAAGTTTGCAAATAATTGATGCCCTATAACAATTTAAAATATTTGTTTATAAGGGTTACAGTCGAAATTTGCCAAATTAATTAGGACACAAAAATAGTTGTAGATATTTGTGTAGCTGCTATAGAAAAAATATATATGGTGTCTGTAAGTTTGTCGATTACTTCTACGGCAAGCCGTAGTTAGGATTTATACATTTATATTCTGTATACCCTTGTAGCGGGTCTTATCATATTGTTTTCAAGTTTACAATGCATTAATGGAGACGTCTCCGACACATAAGGTATGCATATTTATTCTTGATCAGCATCACTAGCCCATTCGGTATTGACATACGTATTCTTTGGTCTCATATACGCAGAAAACAATGGAATACAATGTATTTGCCACTTTGCTAAAGGCAGTACAACGGACAGATATGACCGGATCGGACCAATATATCATATAGCTGCCATAGGAACAATCAGTTGAAGATGTGTTATTTTTTTTTATAGATACAGTGTGACATCTATCTGGATCTGGCAAGTTAACACACATGTGACACCTGGCGATACAATGTAAGTACAAAACTGGAGAATATTGAGTTTGTAGCATGATCGGAAATAGGAAACAAATATTCGTACAAGAACATATTTGGAACTCCGAACTATAACTTGGATGTCTGCGGATAAGCACCGGTTTACAAGGTATGCAATCTTAAGATAATCGTTCTTTCTTGTTTATGTTTTGTTTTTACACTATATATATATCTATATATATATATATATATATATATATGTAAATGTATGTGTATGTAAATGTATTTTTTCAGATTCAGTCGTTTATGTTGTTAACTAAAACTAGGTTGATGTATTCTAATTATGTTAATGCATTAGTGCTGAGCTTAAAAACTGTTATTGTTGGTTTTCTTGTTCTTGCGATTATTGATTTTAGCTGCTGTTTTTCTGATCTTGTTGTTCTGCTGGTTTTGATCTCAAATTTGTTTGATTTTTAAGACTCGCAAACGCATTTAAATAAATATAAGTTGTATGCATAAATAGTATTGTACATAGAATACTTTAAGAAATACTTGTTTTTTGACACTTATTAATCATTTAACTAATGTGGAATGTGTTTGCCTCATTGCCTCGTCGAAAATCTTAAGTCACCATTTTGATGTGCATTTTGGGGGAATGTCTTCAATATATATATATATATATATATATATATATATATATAAGTGCAGTTTTGTTTCTCTTTTGACATTGCCACCAAAATGAACTCTTGAGCTGTGCTTTGCAAGACGACGGATATATCTAAATATATATATTTCGAGTTATATATATATAAAGATATAATATATGTAAGTGTTTCAGTTGTAGCTACATTCTGGCTTAGATCTATTAAAGTTCTTGGCTTAGTTACGGACAATTTGTAAATACTCTTAAGTACAAAGGTAAAAAGCGCTCCGTGTAAATCAGAAGTGCAAATTACAAAAAAAAAAAAATTAAATTAAAATAAATTACAAATAAATTTATAATAATAATCGGAATCAATAAAGTTAATAGTTTTTATAACTAAATACACTTAAGGTCATTTAAAATAGCTACCGCTTCTTGGCATTGGAGGACATAGTATAAATAATTTAAAACTGGATTTTAACATAAGTCAGGGCTGATGGGATATCAATGGTGAAGGATCGGATCGCTCACAGTGTGGTCCGAGCAGAGCGGCCGGCAACGGAGCCCGTGCTGCCATTGGGACGATTGTGACGGCGCTTGTGTAGGTAGAGGCCAGCGGCCTGGGCAAATGCCGAGCCGCATATTTGGCAGACATAACGCTTGACCTTATCGTGGATTTGTTTATGATTCTGCAGATTCTTGGTGGACTTGAAGCTCTTGCCACAGATATCGCACTTGAACTCCTCGTTGCTGTAGTGCTGTTTCAAGTGCTCGAAGAGGCTGTGGCGCGACACAAACGATTTGCTGCACTGCGGATAGTCGCATTTGTAGCAGCGTTCGCGCTCATCCTGATGCACAATGCGATGGGCGTTGAGATGTCCCGGCGAGGCAAATATGCGATGGCACACCTCACAGGCATAGGGCTTCGATCCGTCCGCTGGAAACACGTCCTCCTCATCCCCAACAGCACCACTGCCAGCAATAGCGGCATCGCCACCAGCATTGTCAGCATCGCCGCCGGCGCTATCCAATATGCTGTGATTCAGCGCCAGCGTGGGCAGAAAGAGCTCATCATTGTGGCGACGCAAGTGCTCATCATAGTTGGACTTTTCCCGAAAGCTGGCCGTGCACAGTTCACAATTGAATTTGACCTCATTGCCGGCGCCCAAATGCAGTTTCTTGTGATTCTCAAACTCGTCCGCATTGTTGAACTGTATGTTGCACACGTTGCAATAGTAGCCACCGCCCAGGCTCGGCTGGTGGCTCAGCATGTGCAGGTCGAGTTCGCGCAACGTTTGCACAATTTCACTACAATGCTGGCACTTGAAAGGCGGTATATCATCGTCCATGAAGCTCATCTGATCATAGTAGATATAATTGGGTATAAATTTGCGTGCCATACGCTCTGCATTTAGGCGTTCCATCTTCTGTTTGGAGTAATCGAATCGAAGCTGTGAGATTCGCTTCGATATTTGTATTGTTGTCACATCGATCAGCTGCTGCAGCTCCATAGCCATCTGCTGCAGTCCCTCGCCACGTCGCTCCTTGCTGCGATAGTCCGGGTCGAAGCGATTGTAAAAGCACTGATAACGCTTCACCATCACCAACAGTTTAGCGGTCGATGTATCGTTCCATATGGCCGAGAAGCGCCGTCTGTACGATGTCTCCTATGGAATACAAGCGGGATATCAATTATATGTTCAATGTTGATTCAAACGCAAATTGATTCACTATTTTTGAACAGTTTGCGAACTGTTTTGTCAACCGAAAATATTAGTCATCAGTTTTTGCACGGCTTTACAAACTCATTAAAAACAAATTGTATTTAGTCTTAAAACGCTTAAAGGCATTTTAAAATCTGGTCGTAGACGTTCTAGATTTCATGATAAAATTCGAATACCCTTTAAAAAAGCATGAAAAACATGACTAACCTTGACAACGGCATCGGACATTTTCGAATTATAGCTATAGACCTCGTTGAGGAAGTGTAGCTCCTTGAAGTACCACAGCGTGCTGATGTTTGTCTTCTCGAGAGCCATGCGATTGCATTCGCGCTTGTAAACGGTGCGCAGATTGTCCCATTTGCGTGTGATGGCATCCTTGGCCAGTGAGATATTGAAACGGTTCTTAAACTCCAGCACAATCCAGTCAAGAAAGCGTGCACGTTTCACACGATCCCGAAACTGGGCGTGATTGTGATTCCAAAGGAAGGGATTACGTTTGTACGAATGTATCAGGAATTGTATCATCTTGCGATCCTTGATGTGCATCGTAAGCTCACGATCACGCTGAGAAAACGTTATTCAAAATAAATATATGCATTTGCTTGTTTTGTTTTTTTTTATGTCTATGAACACTTACGCCAATAAGCGTTTCCTCGACCATTTCATCGTAGCTGAGAAAATCAGATTCAGCGGCGGGCGGATTATTCCTCTGAGCATTGTAGGTGCTGCTGCTATAGTCTGGATATTCGCCCGAATTGTCGTCCACAAAGCTCTGTTCGCCATCCGCATATGCATCCAAGGAATCATCGCCATCGGCTGTCAGCGGTTCGTTCTTAACATCCAATCTGGTCTCCGTACGCCTACTAGAATATAACGGAGGTAACGTTCGTTTCATTCGTGATCTGGTGCTGGGTGTGGGCAGGTCGCTTTCAGGCAGTATAGCTTCGCTCTCGTCATCGACATCGTTACCATTGTCATTGTCAACGGGCACTGCTAAATTATCCTGGTCCTCATCGGATTCGTTATCATCATCATCACCGCTGCTTTCCATCTCTTGCAGCTCCTGTTTGATAACCATTTGGGGCTCCAGCAGGGCAGTGTCTGCATCTGTTAAGTCTTCGATCTCATCAAATTGGTGCATGCCGCCATTGCCATAATCGGGATTCGTCTCCTCATCGCAATCCTCCGTCATGGTCATCGTCATGGAGGGGCCCATGCTATCGCCCATGGTGAAGGACATGTTGCTGCCAGCGCCCGTGCCCGTACGCGGTGCATCCTCCAGATGCACAGTTTGCATGTGACCAATGAACGCATCGAAGTAGAGAAACTTCTCGCTGCAGAATGTGCAGCTCAATACAAAATACTGAAAGTCCTCGGTGGCCGTCACAACGCCACAATCCTTTATGCACTGTCGAAAAATTTCCTCATCATTTGTACGTGGATATGCCAACATACTCATTGTGCACCACGCGTGTTTGTTTACTCCCCCTCGATGTGTTTGTTTGCAATCTGAATGCGTCCCGTTGCACGCTGGTTATGGGGGAACACTACACTGTTTTTTAGTTTTTTGTGATATTTCCTTACAATAAAAAAAATTTTGTCGCCGAATTAGTTTCGTTTAGTGATGCGTGCTATGCATAAGTTTTATTTATCGTTATCGGTATCGGTGCTTTATTGATATGTCGGTCAACAGTCAACTGAGATGAAATGGTTTAACAAATATTTAAATTTATTTACATATTTATGCCATATTGTCAAACTTATTTGTCGTTTGCCAACATATACAAAGCCGACGATCTTTTATGCACTATGTTGGTGTTCTCTTATGCAAAATTGCAGTTCATTGCGAAATCTAGTAGTTTTTCATACATATTATGTATTTTTAAAATCTTTTAATATTTAATGTGATTACCGAATTTTCGGACATAAAATGCAAACATGTTTTTAGCTGGTGCTGTCCACTTGCTGGTTCAAATTTTAGATTACGCCGCTACAGCAAGTATCGATAGCTTTCATATATATAAATATATATTATATTAGCTCGATAGCCCCACCGATTGTTTTGTGATTCCTCTCCAGCATATAGTCGGCGTGTGTTTTGCTGCTGAATTCAATTATTTTCATTTTCAATTTGCTTATACTTGAAACACAGAAATGGCTGCCATCAGCTTGTTAAACCCAAAGGCCGAATTTGCCCGTGCTGCACAGGCGCTGGCAATTAACATCAGCGCAGCCAAAGGCTTGCAGGATGTGATGCGCACCAATTTGGGGCCAAAGGGAACAGTCAAAATGTGAGTAACTTCAATTAAATCTTAGTTTATAGCTCGTGGCCCGCACATCCGCAAGGATTGCAGCCCAGGCGCACTCAGCCGCGAGATTAACAAACATTTTGCGACAGCTGTGCTGTCGCCGCACAAGTGAGGTTAAATCCGTTCCGGCTGTAGTGAAGAGCGGCATGCGTCATCGCGAGACTGAGATAACAATAATATCGCATTTAGCTTAATAATATCAAATTGCATTACATTACAAGGTATGTGCTAAATAAAACTAGCGCTCCAACGATCTGCTTGGCAGACGTGCAAAAAGATTTGGCCAAATGCAAGGCTGCAAGTCGCAGACTTTTCGTTTACCGTTTTGGGCTCGTCATTTCTCACGCGCTCACGCACTCATACACTCACATATACTTACAAGTGTGTGCGTGTGTGTGTGGCTGAACATATGTTCGTATGTAGAGAGAGATGGAGTCATACGTTGGGTTTTGTTGCATTCTCGAAACTTCTCAATGAAATTGTTGCTAAGAATTGAATGATTGAACTATTGTTTATATGCGCAGGTTGGTCTCCGGCGCTGGCGACATCAAAATAACCAAGGATGGCAATGTGCTGCTGCATGACATGCAAATCCAGCATCCAACTGCATCGATGATTGCACGTGCCAGCACTGCCCAGGATGATTCGACTGGTGATGGTACGACGACCACTGTTATGCTAATTGGTGAACTGCTGAAGCAGGCCAATATCTATTTGTCGGAGGGACTGCATCCACGCATCATGGCCGATGGTTTTGAGAAGGCCCGCGACAAGGCGCTGGAGGTGCTCGACAAAGTCAAGGTGCCCGTCGAGATCAATAAAAAGAATCTAATGGAAATTGCCAACACTAGTTTGAAGACGAAAGTTCATCCGTCCTTGGCCGATCTGTTGACAGAGGTTTGCGTTGATGCTGTGCTGACAATATCCAACGAAAAGATGCTGCCCGTTGATCTGCACATGGTCGAGCTGATGGAGATGCAGCACAAAACCGACACCGATACGCAATTGGTGCGTGGCCTGGTCATGGACCATGGCGCCCGCCATCCCGATATGCCCAAGCGACTGGAGAAGGCCTACATATTGACTGCGAACGTTTCGCTGGAGTACGAGAAGGCCGAAGTGAACTCCGGTTTCTTCTACAAAACGGCAACAGAGCGTGAGGCCTTCGTGCGGGCCGAGCGCGAATTCATTGATCTGCGTGTGAAGAAAATCATCGAGCTGAAGCGTGCCGTCTGCGATGGCACCGACAAGACCTTCGTATTGATCAATCAGAAGGGCATCGATCCCATTTCGCTGGACGCTTTGGCCAAGGAGGGAATTCTGGCTCTGCGTCGCGCCAAGCGTCGCAACATGGAGCGACTGGCTTTGGCCTGCGGTGGCACTGCCATGAATTCCTTTGACGATCTGCAGGAGGAGCATCTGGGCTATGCTGGTTCAGTTTACGAGCATGTCCTCGGCGAGAACAAGTACACGTTTGTCGAGGACTGCAAGAATCCGTTGTCTGTGACGATTCTGATCAAGGGCCCCAACAAGCATACAATCATCCAGATCAAGGATGCCATTAGAGATGGTCTGCGCGCCATCAACAATACGATTGGGGACAAGGCATTAATTCCTGGCGCTGGTGCATTCGAGGTGCGTGCCTACAACGAGCTAACCCTGTTCAAGGACACCATTAAGGGCAAGGCTCGTCTAGCCGTGCAAGCATTTGCCGATGCCTTGCTGGTCATACCCAAGACGCTGGCCATCAACAGCGGTTACGATGCGCAGGACACCATTGTTAAG
Organism: Drosophila imparisetae; assembly: GCA_035042265.1. Lineage (NCBI taxonomy): Eukaryota > Metazoa > Arthropoda > Insecta > Diptera > Drosophilidae > Drosophila > Drosophila imparisetae. The sequence goes on from JAWNLP010000147.1 coordinate 2,540,918, forward strand.
CTAACTGTCGAAGATCGCCTCAGTCCGGAACTTGTCGGACTTGATCTGGCCACTGGTGAGCCCATGAAACCCACTGATCTCGGCGTCTATGACAACTATATTGTCAAGAAGCAGATCCTTCATTCCTGCTCCATCATAGCCAGCAATCTGCTGCTCGTCGACGAGGTGATGCGTGCGGGCATGACCAGTCTCAAGGGCTAGTAAACCCAGTTCGTGTCAGCTGGTGTACCGCTTATGAGTTTCATCTAATATTAACCAGGCTAACTTAAAAACACACACACACACACACCATTATACACACCTATAATACACAACAAAGTAACAACAACAACTACCAGAACTCAAATATTCACGAGTTGCCTTCAAATGGGCAATCGTCATCGCTGCCTCGATAGCTGTGTTCGAGCTGAGAGTGTCAAATGCTGCAAACTAATAATAACAACAAAAAAAAAACAATCTTATGTTCATCAAGTATTTCTATACACTTTATTTTGATATCATTAATGTTTACTTAAAAAATATATAAAACATGATTTCAACAAAACTGCCTCATGAATAAAATGAATTCTGATTGGGCGGACTGGGGAATTGTGTTGACTCCATTATTGTCCATTATTTCGTGGCTAATCAGTACTTGAAGAAGACGTCTCCAATGCTATAAAGTATATCAAGTATGCCTGATAAGATATTGTTTTAAAATTTATTAAATTTGTATTTGGTTCGATTGTGGAATGTTCGAAATAATTTTTGGAAAAAACTTTAGTTTAGCTTTTGAATAAAGACAAGATTTGTGTGTAATTTGTATAACTTATAACATTTGTGATTCGAGATTGTTTATGGATTATGATGATCTATCGAGATGGTTGGCATTCTGGTGAAAACTGCCTGCCAAGAACTCTACTTAGCCCGGAATCTAATTTCGTCTGACACGTAAGTAAGGCAAAATCCGTTCATTTTCTCCTTTTTATTTTTTTTGCTTGTTTGTTGCTTTTTTTTTGGGGTTTGACAGTGCCAAGCTAATCAGCACTTTGTGGTCGTTGCCAGGGCATTATGCAAATGTTGTTGTTGCCGGGTCGTCAATGGGGTGGGTAGGTGGACACGACACATCAAAACCGAAACTTGACCGACAGACCGGCGACGGGGGGGAGGACACACATGGCATGAAAAGGCTTAAAACAGAACGAACAGTTGACAGCAAGCAATTTCCCGGTTACACACGCACGCACACGCACACACACACACACATACACACACATGCACATACACACACAGAAAAAAGAGGTCCATAAATTGGTTTTCCATTTAAAATGAATTCTTGGTTTGGCTGTCGCCAGGCTCAGTGCTGAACATTTGTAAACTGTCTCAAAAGGATTTCTCACGTCGCCCGCAAGTGCGATATTTCTGGAAATTGATATTGAAATGTGCATGATAATGAGCTAGAAATTTGCTTCCGACTTTTCACACGTCCACAGCACAGTTCTATGCGTGCCTGTGTGTGTGTGTGTGTGTGTTGGGCATATGTATTTGACGTTCATATAATGTATTTAAATGTGACACGAATGAATTTCATTCGGTGGCGGCATCCATTAGAAACTCGTCTCCTTTGAGCATCTTCTTTGTGGTGCTCCTGAGGCTGGCCGGGATTTATGTTTCACATTTGCTATACACACCCCTGATGTGTGTACCCCCTAAAAAGGGGTATATTAGCTAATCTTCAATGTCAGTGCTGAAATATAATGTACGAACAGGAAGAGAGAAATCATTTATTATATCGAAATGCAAATGTGTTAGTGGGAAAATGCATCATTCCATCTTTCAGGGGAACTACGACTGGGAAGAAGAGAATACCATAAGCTATGAGAATAGTGAAATAAACCAACAAAAAAATGTATACCAAGTCAAGTTTGCGAGAATATCGTGATTAGATAAGTTATAATAAACAATAGGTTAATGAATGTGGAATGTTTGATTGTGTGTGTTTTAATAGGGTATTCGCATGTCAAGAAATGGACATTTGCTTCTGTTCTTTGTTACCTGCCCATTTGCAGAACTTTATTGGGTTTACGGGAATAGTTCACAGTTCGAGCATCAAATTGGCTTTTGTGCAGCTATCAAATAGATGGGGTCTGTATAATACAAATGACTGGATATTTGTAAGACGCTTGTTGGAGAGGTTGGGGGTGGTACCTGGGTAAGTGATTGTCCGCCCGGAGGCATCCGACTTGCGTTACATGCAAATTGCTGTTGCATACGCGCTGGGGCTAGTTGAAAAGTTTCCATTTCGCTGACTTTGTGCAAGATTTCTCATTTGTACGCTCCACACCCAGACCCAGACCCAGACCCACGACCACGAGCAGGCTAAGTAGCAGAGTCCGTGGGAAGCGTCAACTTTCCGGCGGCGAATTCATTACTAATGCCATGCCAAGCAAAAAGTTGTCAGCCTTCGACTTAAATGAATTTGTCGGCATTTTTGCGCAACTTTTTAGTTTAATTAATGTTAAAGCCAGTTCGTAGACAAAACATGAAAAAGACGAGGAAGAACACTTAATAGGTTTTGGATTAGACTAGCAGATACCCTGCAATGCGTGCATATCAAATTACAATTCCGCTTCGCATTTTTTTCCGATTATATATTCAACATTCTAGTTTCCAGACAATCAATACACATTCGAGTGAAGCGAACCTTTTTTTTTGTTGAAACACCATTTGAATGGCCTAAAGGGCGAAAAAAAAGAGGGAATTCACAGCTAAAAAGAATACACAAAAAAAGAGGAAAAGTTCAAATTAAATTTTATTTGCTTATTTGATTTATGCGCTTAACTGAAAAGGCAGCCAAAGTAAATAAATTAGTGCAAAAGGGATTAGACAGCGAAAGCGCACAAAGCAAGAAGTACATAGTACTATAAGCTTGGCCCCGATCCCCTCTTTCTCAGCACCACCACTCCCCCCTTCCCCTCTTCATGCCATAAATCATTCATTTCCTTTTTGCCAAAAGGCGCAAAAAGCGGGGCACGCAATTTTTTATTTAATTTATTTGTCGCTGCTGTTGGCATCGCCCATTGTGGCATACAGCCCTCAGTTCACACCCACACCCTCTCCACTCCAGTCACTCCCCTTTCACTTGTTGTCTTTTGAATTTACTTTCGCTTACTTCATTTCGCGGAATGAAATTGTAAATAATATGTATATAGGCGGAAAGGACGCAAATTGCAGGCAAATTGCATGAAAATTAGACATGAAATGCTAAGGAATAAAAAACGAAGAAAATATTAAATGTTGTCCAACAAAAAAAAGAAAAAGAAAAACCAGAAACGAAATTGAATACCCAGGCACGAAGGCTGACAATGCCATGGGGAGCGGCGCTGGGGATGGATTCAGGTGTATCGTGGATAACATTGCGTGCAAATGACTGAAATACATCCAACAAAAAGAGCAGCAGCAGCAGCAGCAGCAGCAACAACAACAAGAACAACATCTATCAACCTGCAACATGCCAACGATGACATCGCACTGTGACATCGCACTGTGACATCTTCTCCCATAGTAATAGTTGTTGTCCAAATTTGAAATCATTTATTCAACTTCATTGTTAAATAAATTCAAAATCCAACTAACAATAATAATAATGTAAAACTAACTGATTGATGTATACATACATATGTGGCAATATTATATATATTCAAAAATGTCTGGGTTAGCTTCCCCATCTCAATATGTGCTCTTCTTGGCAGATCAATGCTGATATGACGAGACATATGTAATATCAGTTTCAATATCTAATGATTCATTGAAATATAGACTAAAGAGACTTGTACAAATATTCGGATTTGGGTATTTAATATTTATATGCAGTATGCAGTCGGTCTCCCATATAGACTCATCTGAAAATATTTTGTAGTATTTTTGGGGTAAAGGCGCCACAGTGTCTGAAGGGACTTTCGTTTGTAAAGCGATTCTTTACTCTGTTACTGTAGCTGCTTTTGTTGTTGTTGTTGATATTACTGTTGTTGTTGTTATTATTGTTGTAGTTGTTATTGTTGTTGTTGTTATTATTGTTGTTTAGCATCGCGTAATTCATTTTTAAAGCACCCAAAAAGCGCGCTCGTCACTCGCAGAACTGAATGTCATAAATGTATATATATGTATGTACATAAAGGTATATGCTGTAGTACAATAGGTGCCATAAGAATACCACTCCGTACAACATGCACTCTGTGTACGTACCCCGTGTTCCCAAAAACATATTCGCCAAATGTCGCACGATGTTGATTTTAGATCAAATGAAAATGAAAAATCACTTGTATATTGTATATATATAAAATATGTTTGCAAAATGTACATTCCAAACAATGACTGATACATATGTGGTCTTTTCGAATATATATATATATATATATATATATATATATATAAGTTACTTAAATGCTAAACGTTGAAAATATGCAAGTGAATCTAGTTTTTATCTGGCCACATTTATTCAAGGCGAATAGCTGTAAACGACCATGATTAACATATACATATGCATATACATATATATATATATATATATGTATATACGCATACGTCATATGTGTATTTGTTGGCATACTTTTAGTATGTGTTGAAAGCACTTATTCTAAGTCGGCGCTGACAATCGATTAGCGATTCATGCGTCTGCGTCATATTTGAGCCACAGCTGTTGTGACTGGCATCTGTCGGTCGGGCGGTGTGTTTTGAATTATGCGACTACTTGGTTACTCCCCCCACCCCCTCCTCGAGCAGACAAATGTACAAGTTGAATATGAAATGTGTTGTGTTGGTTGGCAAATGAAATCTTAATGCAGATTTAACACAACCACAACAACAGGAACAATAACAACATCGGATATGGCAACCGGCTCGTCAGTGGCAAAGGAAAACTCAAATAAATTCTCGTCTTGGCAAACACGCGTCGAACGAAAAACGAAAAATAAAAAGGAAACACCACTCAGACTCAAAGTCAAAGTCAAACGCGACCCCACGATGTACAATTCACATATATATGTATATATATATATAAATACATTTCTATATATGCATCTATATACATATGTATATATGTTCCCGCATTTTTGTCTTCCGAGCTGCTTACACACCAACGGGTTTTTACCCTTGGCCTTTGAACACCTTTACTCCTCACATTTTAAATATATATATATATATATATATATATATATAAATTGATATAAATGTCTGTTGCGTGATAAATTTTATTTGACTTTGCATGACTTTCGTGTGTCTTTGAACTGCTTTCCTTTTTCCAAACTCAAAACTTTAAAACTTTACTCAAAAAAAAAAAAATAAATAAAAAAATCGATTTGTTCCGATTTGCAAAGGTATACGATTTTCATTATGGCTTGAGCTTTAGCCCAATAATCCATTTGAATTTGGAGACATGATTTCTTACAACAAAAAAGTGATTGAAGGAAAATAAATCGAAAATTTCATTAATCGCGGCGCCGGCTAATTAATGTCTGTTTAGGAATGGATGGGGAACGAGATACAGTTATTTGCTGCTACCCAAAACGAATATCAATATTAATGAGCTAAAAATCGTTTAATCAATATCACTTCTCCAATCAATCCAATAATTATACGCCAAGAAGCGTTTAACGCACATAAAAAAAGAAACGTTTCTGTTAACGGCATTGGAAGTCTTTAAGTTGCTTTATACTGAATGTTAATGCGCTGCCATTGAACCACCCACCACCCAGCACCACCATTTTCCCCCCCGCGTGCTGCTGCTGCTGCTGCGTTCACAAATCACCCGAACAACAGCTGACAGTTTTAACTGCGCCGCAATTGGAAATTCTTTAAGGCCATAAAAACTCGACGATACTTCTGGCCATGCCATTGACCATTAGAATGCGGCCTGGATGGGGAGCGATTAGGCAGCCACCCAATCCGAAACATATATATATATATATATGTATACATTTGTATATAAGTAAGCAAAACAAAAAAAAAAAGGGACTTGGCTCAAGGCGACCCCATGAATGGCATTTAATTAGCAATATGTATTATTAATTAGTGTAATTTCCATGCGCTGGCACACATTTGATTTATGTCAGTCTGGGGACACGCACACACACGCACACACACATACGCACACACACAAGCATACACACAATCTGATTGATATCTGTGTAAACATATCAAAGTACTTTGTCATCCATAAAAGAGCATTAATTAAAGTTAATTTCAAATTATTTTGAACTCTGATAGTTCGCGACTATAATGAATTTCAATATTTTATTTGAAGTATATTGAAGTATGGTGTCTACCGTATTGTGGCATAGAAAGACACACAATGCGGCAGCAGCTCAGAGACGAAGAAAGACAGAGGCGAAAACGGAGCTGGGCAGAGGCACCAGGACTCCGACAAGCCAGAAGTCTTTTGGGTGGCCATAATCAAAAACGATTTCAGCAGGCTCAGGATACTCACCGGTCTATTGACAGGACATTGTGGACTGAGAAGTCACCTATCTAAATTAGGTTTTGTGGAAGCGAGCAGGCACATCCTGGCAGAATGTGTCGCCTTAACTAGCAAAAGATGCAACATCCTAGGGATGCATGTAGGAATCTCTGGACATAGAAGCCCTCAACCCAACAAAGAGGAGCTGGGTTGATCACTGTGCCGTTGTTAGTCGCGTTTCTCGCACCACTTTTGTGTGGCAATGCCAACAGAATTGCAAAAGCTTGCCACGCTTCACCTCGCCTCAAATGTTTTATTTTATGGTTTTACTGCTCGTTTGTGATGTGTGAAAAGCAACAAACAAACCAACAAACAAACAAACAAACAAACAAACAGATTACACAGCTGTGTTTTCAATGGGGTCAAAGGCCAAAGGTGTTGACTTTTGGCTGCCTCAACTGTATCGCAAATGTCACAATTCCGACATTAATTTGGTGTCCTTCCATTTGGTTGCGGATGATGACAATGGCAAGGATTCCCCCTTAGAACTACAATGGCTTTGTTGTTGCTTACGTTCTCTATTTGGCCAGTGCCAGTGCCAGTGCAATCAGTCAATCAATCAATCAATCAATCAGCCAATCAATATCACTGCAAGCCATCATTGTGGATTCATAAATATGCAGGAAAACCCAGTTGTTTGTCACAACAAACTCAAATCAAATGTGGGTTTTCGGTGCCTTTCATGTCTGCTGCCCTTTATCAAAGGAATCACAATGTGTGTGTGTGTGTGTGCGTGCGTGCGTGTGTGTGCTTGTGTGGGTGTTGGGTGTTTAATATGCGCATGGCAATAGGTTTTCTGTTATCCTAGACGGCATGTTGTCCTGCCCAACCGTTGAATGCATACGCTCCAATTTGCACGCCTCTTTGTTTTAGCCTACCCCCCCCTTCCCCCCTCCACCCTGCTCGTCGGCAGGGGTCCTTTGACATGCAGTGTCCTTTGATTTGCATAACTTTACTATGCACATAAACCCAAACTAACTGCTGCACTGGCAACAACTGTGCTCCTCAATTTAATGGAGCTGCTAAGTAATTGGGAATCCTGTGCCACAATTTGAATACGTTCGAAAACGCTGGCTGAAATTTCAATTTATTTCAAATACAAACAAAAAAACACTCGATTTTCCATTCGAAACAGTGTTTCAATTCAAAAATGCCATCAAACGAGTTCAAAAACCAATTCAATTGAGATAATTGTACAGATTTCGATTTATTTTGCACGAGAATTAAGTCTTTCAAAATAAATATAGAATTCAAATCAAAATTTTATAACCTTCAAAAATGATTGATAAATGTACCGCAATATTAATGTTATCCTAAATAAATTAAATTTTAATTTTTAATTTGAATTTGTTTTACTTTAAGCCTTTTTTCAGTTTCAACTCTTATCTTTAATTGGAAACATTAACTCAAGTAGTCCACCGATTTGTGCAAAGCTCGAACGGAGCCTGGGGAGCGGGGAGCGGGGCACAGATATGACTCTTGAATAATGGCATGAAAATGGAAATTTATGGCCGACTCTGATGTGACTTTGTTGGAGGCTTGGCGGCTGAAACTCGGAGCCAGCGAAATGGGTAATTTAATTTGCATGCCATTAGCCGAAATGGTTAGCGGTATTTTACACCTGATCAGTCAGATCGGGCCTCGGCACAAATGTTCAACTTGGCTCGTTAGCAGCTGTGTAGCTTCTGACTTTTGTCTCCCTAATCCGTAATCCTTACGGCGTTCCATATGCCATATGAAAGAGACAGAGAGAGAGAGAGAGAGAGAGAAAGAGACAGAGAGAGAGAGAGAGAGAGAGAGAGAGAGAAGTCAGATGCCATAAGGTAAGTTTAATTTGCCATCTTATCGATTTGCCAAAATGGCACACAGCCGGCATTTGGGTGTGGGGGCGGTAGGCGTGGCAGTGTGTGGTACCTACCTGGCGCTTCTTTTGTCATTTACCGAATGCGTACACAAAAAAAAGACGAGCACGTTGGTAAGCGGCAGTGAAAATGGAATGGAGGGGGCTAGGGGGTCTGGTAATGAGGAACACATCAGTGGAAAGCTGGCATTTTGGCTCAGAAGAATGTTCGAAGGCACCATCAAGGCGTGCATCGACTAAACGGATACTCCTCAAGAAGTTATTATACAATTATGATTGCCGCGAATATGATTCCTGGTAGACGAATCTGGGCCAGCTCACACAGATAGCTGTGCCATAAAAGCGGAAAACTCGGAAATCTCTCAAGTCCAAAGGCCATGCAGCATATGATGACATAATGCTGGCACTTATTTTTATTGCGATTTCTAATCTCTTATGTCTGTGGGCAGAGAGACGTCAATGCTGCATCCATTTGGCCACTGGGTATACAAAGTCGAATTATTTTCGTGCACACAGTCAAGTCACAAGGGAGGAGGGGAGGTGGGCTTTGGTTGGGTTATTATGGAAGCAAAACATATCCGACAGCTGTTCATAAGCTGCTTGCTATCGGAAAACGGGGCGTAGCTGAAAGGGGAGTGCAGCTGTGGAGCTGTGGAGCTGCGGAGCAGGGGAAAATATGGCTGCGTTGTCACGATGGCTTGTACAGGATAACTTTTTACTGTACTTTATATTTTTCCGCAATTTGTTTAACATCCGCAATATCGCCAACTCACATTAAAGTTAACCAAGTATTAAGTCCTCCCCCCCCCCCCCCGCCACACTGCCGCTATGCGTTAAATTAATAATAAAGTAGCTTGTTTTATCCTCGAATGGGTGAGCAATCAGTGGAGCCACGTCTTAAGGCCTTCTACAACTTGATTAAGGTTCGAATTAACTTCTTCACTCTTAATCAATTTCTTGAATCAACTTTCTGCATCCCTTCATTGTTCTCATGTTGTGCCTTAAAGAGACGCTTCGCTGGAGTATATAAAAATAAAAACCGAAAAAAAACACAAAAAAAAACTAACAACATAAAAAAAGAAAGCAAGTCGGCTGTGTTTAGCTTCTAAATGATGACATTATTATGTTGAATCAAAAAGTACACGCAGCCGAACAAATAAAGGTCCCACATGAGGCTGTTGCGTGTCTGTGTGTGTGTATGCGTGTGTGCGTGTGTGTGTGTGTGTGCGTGCGTACGTGTGTATGTCGTCAGCACTGAGACTGAGATTACTGACAGTCAGGCCCAGGCCCAGGCCCAGGCCCAGGCGGCACTTATGTAATTACCGCATTTGGGGGCAACTATTTGACGCGTGAGAAGGAGAACAATCAGCAGTGCTCGATTTCTGATACCCTGTAACAAATTTCCTTAAACAAATTTGAATATGTCTCCAATCAATCGCATATATATCTAACGGATCTGAAACAAATCCGCTAATATTAGAAAAAATCATCTGGCCTCATGCCATCTGCTAATCCATTAAGCCAGTTGTTGAGCGTAGGGTGCACAGAAGACATTAAGCCAATCAGAGCGTGCTCAGGTGTGCTCTTGAGTATGTATGTGTGTGTATGTGTGTGTGTGTGTGTGTATCTGTCTGAAGGTTCCATAATGCGCGACGGCGTCAGAAGTCGGCAGCTCTTTTATTTCAATTACATAATTGGTGTCGGCGGCTTTTGTGATCTCTTTTCGTTGGCTGTCATTTAATTAGCCACCCAAGGATATGCACTCCATAATAACAGGACTTACAGAGATTGGCAAAACAACAAGAGGAACTGAGCTCTTTATAAATATAGTAATTCGATTTGGTTCGATCCATTCATAATACACACATATACATATGTACAAATTTACACAAGCTCAAAGACTATCGGCCAAACTGGTCTTCCATAGCTCATACTTTGACGGATTTCAAATATTATTTAGCCCAGTTAGTCGCATCGAGCAATCCATGGGGACCATGGGGTGTGTGTGTGTGTGGGGGTGTGTGTGCATTTTTCATTAGAATCTTATCTGCCTGGACAAAAGCCGCAGCATTGCCATACATTCCCCAACCAACTCTCCATTTTTTTACGCATTTTATTTTGTTGGCTCAGTTTTTTTTTTTATTTTTTGCATTTACTGCACATTATTTGCCATTGTTGTTGTTGTTGTTGTTGTTATGCATATTTTAACGTGGCGCATATAAAAAATCACGTTAATAAAATTCATATATTTTCTTGCTGAGCCTTCAGCCAATCTTTGTTGTTGTTGTTGTTGTTGTTGCTTTAATATAGCCCCTTGAAAATGGCAAAAATAAAATAAATGTAGGATAAGACTTGAGAAATATATAAAAGAGGAGAGCAGCTTATACATATGTATATCTGATGATATAGTACTTCAAATCGAGCTGATCAATCTTGATTTACCATTCATCTAATTGACTGTCTGATTGAGCTTAGTGTCCTTGCAGAATATATATATATATATGTATATATCAAATATGTTATTGACAATTTGGGCATATCTCCAATGGTATAAACCTTTTGAATATATATATATATATATAATATTATAAAAATAGGTAAATACACATATTCTCGCCCTGCTATAAAGTTGATTCAGTTTACAGGATACCTTCCAGCCACATCCGCATCAGGTTTGGGCTTGTTCTTGTTACTTTGTTGATCTTGGGCGCATTTTAATTTGGATTTTTACAACATGTTGCAACCATTTTAACGACATACAACGCAAAATCTCGTAAAATTCGGCATACACATTTTCACGTATGCCTCAATCCATAAAATTTGATTCACTCAGAGCGTACACAGCGAGGAGGCAAGTAAGCCTAAACGAATTTCTGCATCAGTAATTGCTGAAGTTATAATTTATTACCAAAATCGATTTACACTCCAGATTTTACTTGAAAAGTATATAGACGCTATAGTCAATCACTTTGAATATTGCACTTTGTGCATAGCTCTTATTAATCCAAACAAAACTGGGCGCAGAGTATCTCCCGGTCTCGTTTGCGTACAACTCTAATTGGCTTAATGTTCCGTCTTATCACAGACTCTATGTATAGTCACCACTTGCAACCCTCCCCCTCACAAACCTTCATCACACCCGCTTAATCCCCTCTTTAACCTTGCAGTTGTTTGCACGGCAACAGCTGCCACTCTTTTGGCAATTAAACGCTGATTGCTGACTGACTGACTGACTGACTGTTGCCACAACTTAGCAATAAGTCCTTCAACTAGAATCCCCAACAAACTACCACCCTATCACCCTGCCCCCTAACCCTAACCGATCCACAGTCTCCCACGCTGCGTTGCATTTTCTGTGTTATAATTGCATTTTAAGTGGCATTTGGTTTATTCAATTTATGCGAATTTAGAGAGCGATTTGTTCCATGCTCCAGCCTCGCCACACCTCTCCTCTTCTCCCCTCTTCCCTCCTCACCTCTCCTATCAGACTCTGCCTCTATAAATCTTTCACTTTGACTTGACTAGTTACCACCTTTTTTGCATACATATTAAACTTAAATGAGCGGCTTTTCCACTGTTTTGGCAGCTTGTTGCACCCTTAAAGTGGGTATTTTTGTTTTGTTGTGACGTATGCCACATATTGAATGCAACTCATAAGGTATATATGTATATTAATGAGCATCACTAGCCCAGCCGAGTTTTTCTTAATCGGATGAGCAAAATTTCCTCACTTTCTCTTGATAAAACTTGATAAATATCCAACTCCATCGAAACATTATTTTATACAGGCCGAAAGATGAGTTCCTTTATAAGAAAGGTTTGAGTTTAGATGATAACCAAACAAGTCTAGCTCAATATGCGTAATGCAACAACATTTGTAACGATCGGTCGCAAGAGTTCTTCTATGATACCAAAAACAAACTTATCCAATGTGTATATTATTATTATGTTAATCATATTTGAATTAAACAATAATCAAGAAATGAGTACGATATATATATATATATAGCTGCCATAGGAACTCATCAGAGTAAGCTATCACAATTTTAGAGTACCCTATAAGGTCACGGTTACAGGGTATGAAAACGTGGAGATTTTTGGGTGCTGAATGAAATTCAATTTGGCTGCCACAAATCGATTTATTAAAGTTTAAATTACTTGCAAACAAAGTCGCGTCTACCATGTGGCATGCCCCAAAACAGAGCTATCCCCTCCTCCTTCTGCTCTCCGAGTACGCTCCCCTCACTTTTCGACACGCTGAGCTGTTAATTTAAATGAGCTGACGACCAGCTCAGCCAGTTGATAAGAAGATTTTCGATTCCATGGATGAGTCCAAATTGCACACACAAACAGATATCCATCCATATATGCATATATATTTAAACCGTACACCGACACTCCAAAAAAACAAACATATACACCGAAAATTGGATTGAGTTCGAACCGCTAAAATAAACCAAAGGATTTAATAATAGAAATTAATTATTAAATTAATATGAATTAATTAATTAATTTTTATTATTATTGTCAGTATAATACTATATTTTGTCTGAGTGTAGAGGTATATACTTGTACATCATTGTATATGTATGTATGTCTATATGCAAATGAGTCACGCACACGCTGGCCTCTTTATATTTATTTTATATGTACATACGTACATATATATATGTATATATACATATTCATATATATATATATATATATATGTATTTATATTTTATTTTTGTTTTGTTTGAATGTTGCGCTGGTTTCCTGGCCAGCGTTAATGTTATTTTTCACAGCTACTGACAAGTAGCGTGCACTGAGGATAGGCAAAATTGAAAAGTTGTACTACGTGGGGGGGGAGGGGAGTGGGGCGAAAAGAGGCGTGCCATATGAGCACGTCGCATCTGGCAAGTAAATGATGTTAAGGCGACAACAACGACGATAAATCCCTTTAAGTAAATCCTGACCGCGCGCAAAAATTAAGCCGGAACACAAAATGAGTTCAAATGCAAAGAGAGAGCATACCAAAAAATATAGCTTTAAAATTGAGGGACTGGTTCGAATTGAAGTCGACAGACTGACCCAAACTATACCATAAAAAACTATATAAATAAATAATAAATAAATACCGATTTTGTTATTTTGTTGTTTTGTTTTGTAACAAAAAACAAACACCTCCATCAGCATAGTGCGTTCGCTACTGTGATGTTCCCAATGATTCCTCGTCATTATTCACCGGAGAAATTCCCTTATATTTGCTATTATTCCATTCTCGCTCGCATCACTGTTGCAGGCATTGCTCATCACTGATGGCTCGAGGGTTAGAGAAGCCAACATCTTGGTGGCGGCGTTGGTTCATTTCGCCTTTTGTTGCCGCTGTTTTGCTTGTTTATTTTTATTTGCTTATTTATTAATTATTTTATTTGTTTTATAAATAAATATAACACTTATTTTTTATAAATTATTTGTTCACTATATATATATACATATATATACATATATTCTGCACGCATCTCTTCTCCTTTTCTACATTCTTTTCTTTTCTATCGATGGTCTCTCATTCGATCACAAAAACCTATCGATATATTCGCCACGCTTCCTGTTGACTGCTATTAGTGTCAAACGAAAATTACAGAGGAAAGTAAGTGTAAGCTCATTCTTAAATAATTATTATTATCCTAACGGGAAACTACCATTGCAGCTATAACCAATAGTGAAGATTGAAGATGCCAGCCAATACACGCCAACAAAAACGTGCCGCGCTTCGCGACGAAGTCGATGCCGTGGGTGCCACAGCTAGCAAGACGGTCAAAGTCGCCACTGCCGATGCGTCCGCCGACGACATCAAGGCCAATGTCACTGGCCCGGACGCGAATGCTGTGGGCGATGGCGACGCCGCCATTATCAAAGATAATGGGCCTGGAATTAAAAAACCCGCAGCGGTTGATATGGTTCAGAAGAAAAAGATGTGGGCACGCCGTGCAACGATCGGCTCGCTGCAGAAAAAATAACTACAGCAACTAAAAAAATAATATTTAGTTGGCCAAAATAAAGTTTACAAAAATATATATTTTCTTTTTTCTTTATTGTGCATAACTGATGGGCAAAATGAGGATCACTGTTGCAGGCATTGCTCATCACTGATGCCTTGTGGGTTAGGGGCGATGAGCTGAGCCTTCGTGCGAATTGGCCGTTATTAATCGTTTGTTTGGTGTGTGTGTGGGGGGGAGCAAAATGCAATTGAGTTTGTCCCCCCCCCCCCCCTTCCATCAACCGAGTATTAATAATATTTTAAGTAAAAAAAACAGATTTCAATTAATATTCATTTTAATAGGCTTAGTGATGGCAAATTGCACAAATGTTGTTAGACATAAAGCACGGAGTAAAGAGTAGCACACTATGACACAAATTGCTCTCTCTGTTACTCTGTTAATCGAGTAATAGAGCAGGACAGTAGGACGATCCGATCCGCTGTTAATATAGCGAGACTACTCGTTATGTTAGGCGTGCGATATCTGTTGGCTGTGAAGCTTCCTGTCGATTGGTATCACTGTCTACTGTCGACAGTCAAACGAAAATTACAGAGGAAAGTAAGTGTAAGCTCATTCTTAAATATTTATTATTATCCTAACGGGAAACTACCGTTGCAGCTATAACCAATATTGAAGATGCCAGCCAATACACGCCAACAAAAACGTGCCGCGCTTCGCGACGAAGTCGATGCCGTGGGTGCCACAGCTAGCAAGACGGTCAAAGTCGCCGCTGCCGATGCGTCCGCCAACGACATCAATGCCAATGTCACCGGCCCGGACGCGAATGCTGTGGGCGATGGCGACGCCGCCATTATCAAAGATAATGGGCCTGGAATTAAAAAACCCGCAGCGGTTGATATGGTTCAGAAGAAAAAGATGTGGGCACGCCGTGCAACGATCGGCTCGCTGCAGAAAAAATAACTACAGCAACTAAAAAAATAATATTTAGTTGGCCAAAATAAAGTTTACAAAAATATATATTTTCTTTTTTCTTGTGCATAACTGATGGGCAAAATGAGCATCACTGTTGCAGGCATTGCTCATCACTGATGGCTCGAGGGTTAGAGAAGCCAACATCTTGGTGGCGGCGTTGGTTCATTTCGCCTTTTGTTGCCGCTGTTTTGCTTGTTTATTTTTATTTGCTTATTTATTAATTATTTTATTTGTTTTATAAATAAATATAGCACTTATTTTTTATAAATTATTTGTTCACTATATATATATACATATATATACATATATTCTGCACGCATCTCTTCTCCTTTTCTACATTCTTTTCTTTTCTATCGATGGTCTCTCATTCGATCACAAAAACCTATCGATATATTCGCCACGCTTCCTGTTGACTGCTATTAGTGTCAAACGAAAATTACAGAGGAAAGTAAGTGTAAGCTCATTCTTAAATAATTATTATTATCCTAACGGGAAACTACCTTTGCAGCTATAACCAATAGTGAAGATTGAAGATGCCAGCCAATACACGCCAACAAAAACGTGCCGCGCTTCGCGACGAAGTCGATGCCGTGGGTGCCACAGCTAGCAAGACGGTCAAAGTCGCCACTGCCGATGCGTCCGCCGACGACATCAAGGCCAATGTCACTGGCCCGGACGCGAATGCTGTGGGCGATGGCGACGCCGCCATTATCAAAGATAATGGGCCTGGAATTAAAAAACCCGCAGCGGTTGATATGGTTCAGAAGAAAAAGATGTGGGCACGCCGTGCAACGATCGGCTCGCTGCAGAAAAAATAACTACAGCAACTAAAAAAATAATATTTAGTTGGCCAAAATAAAGTTTACAAAAATATATATTTTCTTATTTCTTTATTGTGCATAACTGATGAGCAAAATGAGCATCACTGTTGCAGGCATTGCTCATCACTGATGCCTTGTGGGTTAGGGGCGATGAGCTGAGCCTTCGTGCGAATTGGCCGTTATTAATCGTTTGTTTGGTGTGTGTGGGGGGGGGAGCAAAATGCAATTGAGTTTGTCCCCCCCCCCCCCCTTCCATCAACCGAGTATTAATAATATTTTAAGTAAAAAAAACAGATTTCAATTAATATTCATTTTAATAGGCTTAGTGATGGCAAATTGCACAAATGTTGTTAGACATAAAGCACGGAGTAAAGAGTAGCACACTATGACACAAATTGCTCTCTCTGTTACTCTCTGTTACTCTGTTAATCGAGTAATAGAGCAGGACAGTAGGACGATCCGATCCGCTGTTAATATAGCGAGACTACTCGTTATGTTAGGCGTGCGATATCTGTTGGCTGTGAAGCTTCCTGTCGATTGGTATCACTGTCTACTGTCGACAGTCAAACGAAAATTACAGAGGAAAGTAAGTGTAAGCTCATTCTTAAATAATTATTATTATCCTAACGGGAAACTACCATTGCAGCTATAACCAATATTGAAGATTGAAGATGCCAGCCAAAACACGCCAACAAAAACGTGCCGCGCTTCGCGACGAAGTCGATGCCGTGGGTGCCACAGCTAGCAAGACGGTCAAAGTCTCCACTGCCGATGCGTCCGCCGACGACATCAATGCCAATGTAACCGGCCCGGACGCGAATGCTGTGGGCGATGGCGACGCCGCCATTATCAAAGATAATGGGCCTGGAATTAAAAAACCCGCAGCGGTTGATATGGTTCAGAAGAAAAAGATGTGGGCACGCCGTGCAACGATCGGCTCGCTGCAGAAAAAATAACTACAGCAACTAAAAAAATAATATTTAGTTGGCCAAAATAAAGTTTACAAAAATATATATTTTCTTTTTTCTTGTGCATAACTGATGGGCAAAATGAGCATCACTGTTGCAGGCATTGCTCATCACTGATGGCCCGAGGGTTAGAGAAGCCAACATCTTGGTGGCGGCGTTGGTTCATTTCGCCTTTTGTTGCCGCTGTTTTGCTTGTTTATTTTTATTTGCTTATTTATTAATTATTTTATTTGTTTTATAAATAAATATAGCACTTATTTTTTATAAATTATTTGTTCACTATATATATATACATATATATACATATATTCTGCACGCATCTCTTCTCCTTTTCTACATTCTTTTCTTTTCTATCGATGGTCTCTCATTCGATCACAAAAACCTATCGATATATTCGCCACGCTTCCTGTTGACTGCTATTAGTGTCAAACGAAAATTACAGAGGAAAGTAAGTAACAAACTCAATTGCACTTTGGGATGCTCCGAATCGTCTCCCGGATTTTGTGGATTCCACTCATTGGTTCTTGTTTTGTTCCAATTGTATTTTTATTTGCTTATTTATTTATTATTTTATTTGTTTTAGAAACCTATCGATATATTCGCCAACGATGGCACTGTAGTATATATATATATGTATATATTTATATGTTCATTTGTAGTTCGTTTTTCGGTACTTTAAGTATCGGTTTTGAGAATAAAAACATACGTTAATTTCAGGTTTTTTTTTTGCTGAGCATTTAGTACCTGTTCTAACCTCAAAAAATCAAAAGAATAAATGCAAATTTGACAATGTGGAATCTATGTTTTAAACGATGATTTGGAATGCATGAGTATATACGTGGACAGGGGACAGCTGCCCTCCCTTCTTCACCCAACACAACATGTGAACTTTATATACAAGCAAATTGGCTTGGATTATGAAATTTTAATTTCCCCTTTGCGAAAATCTGACTACGCCCTTGTAGCTTATCTCCGCCAGCCAGCAACATTATGTATAATAAGTGTTAGTTACACCCCACCCCCACCCCTTCCATCACCCTAGTATTAAGAATATTTTAAATAAAACGGGTTGCTATGGTTCGAAGGAAATCGATGTGAGCACGCCGTGCAACGATCACCTAGCTGAACAGAAATACAAATCAAACATCAAGCAGAAACGCATTTTCACGACACTGCTGCTTCAATCACTTTTTCGGAAAATGCATTTTGTACACAAAACTGGTTGAAATATTGCATCAATTAATTTACTATCTATATGCATCAAACATTGTATTCACACTCAACCAAAAAAAAAACTTGACAACAGCCAACATGTTACTACAAATATCTAAATAAAAATGAAGATTGCTTTCTTTAAGGCGTTTACCTTTTTGAGCTTTAACCCATCCACCCCTACACCGACGCCCCCCTCACCCTGCACCCTGCACCAAGCACCAAGCACCACGCACCACTATTTTCTCCAAGGAGCTAAGCAAATAGCGTGCACTGTTCAAATACACTTTGGCGAGTTACGTGCTGCCTTGCCGCAAATGTTTTCTTTGTTCGCCTGGGATGCTCCTTAAAGTGTAAACTCAATTTACGTGATCGAATTTTTTTCTTAGCACTTTACGTGTAATCAGATTCACAGCTTGTTTTGCTCCCATTTTTGCCATCTATATATATATATATATATATATATATATGGATATGTGCACACACTTGACTTTCTGGCTAAGGGTTGAACAAGAGCAACAACAACAACAACACTTGAATTCTAAACAACTTCGGTCACTCGGTTGTTCCAGTTGGTTCATGAGAGTTCCTCACATAAACCAAAATTACAATTTTCTCCAATATTGTTCGACTACAAGTTGTCAAGTAATTTAAGTTTTTTGTTAAAGCCATTTTGTATTTTGTATTTTACATAATGGTCGAAATCAAGTTTTTAGATTCTTACTTTCGATTTGGCTTACGGGTTTTACCGTACGTTCAGTCTCCGATGCTATATATATTTTATTTATTTTCCGGGCTTTCGTTTATCTATTGCTTGCCTGATTTGCTACTTAATGGTGCTGGCTTCTACAGCTCTTGTTTTATTGTTGCTTATACCCTACTACAAGTTTGTCGACAAGTGTGTAACCGTATCGACATAGCCATGTCCCTCAGTTTTGGAAGTGATCTGGACGGAACTTGGAGCATATCTGTATTTTTCTTGAAGTCCATAAATTACACACCGATAAAAACTCGCTCTGTAAACAAAAGACTTGGATACAGGGTATTCACCCAGTCGAGCTCGCTCCACACGAGCATTTCTAATTGTTTTGTTGTTTCCTTTGACTCGTTAACGATTTTTATTGTATTTATTTTGCACTTCATAGACGACCTGCCAGAGGCAATGGCTGGTCAATGCGTATGTGTTTGTTTGTGTATTTGAAAAGCACTCATGGGCAAAATCACACATGCACATTTACACACACACACACACACAATGGTTTATGAGACCACTGAGTAATGTGTTGAGCAGCTGCGGACAACCCGTTACTGATGCCAGGGCAGATCTCTTAATATATTTATTTGTCTGCGCTTAGCTGGCTTGTGAACAGAATGCTGTCGGGCAAAACTGTTCGACTGTCGTGTGGCAAAAGGATCGTGCAGTGTTGCATGTGTGGCAAATTTAATCAGATGACTAGTTTAAGGCCACAGCTTGTGGTATATGCGTCGCACTTGCTGTTGCCGCATTCACAACTGGATTCCCAGTTGGCAACCCAGTTTCCACTGCCCTGCCCTGTGTCTGGCTTCACGACTAATGAGCCATGAGTCATCAGAAGCGCACAGAAAGCCAACTGACAACCATTGACTCAATATACCTAACAGCTTTAGACGAAAGTCAGAGTTATATATTTATATGTGTGAGTGTGTGTGTGTGTGTGTTGTGCAGTGCTAAAATATTTATGGCATTTGCTTAAGATACACTAAAACCGAGTCGAGATTTGCCTCACACAGATTGCGTGGCACTCGCACAGCATTGGGCAAATCAATCAATTTGGTGCGATACACATGTGTGCGTGTGTATGTGTGTATGTGGGCGTGGCTGTGAGCGTGTGCGCCAGCTGGCGTCCATTGACTTTAAAATGAGATCGAGTTGTTTGAGTCGCTACCTGCCACTCTCTCGCTACACCCCTCTCGCTCACTTCTCTTTGTCACTGACACTACACTTTAGCTATCCCTCTCTCATACATTCTGAATACATATGAGTGCAAGAGTGGGAAAAGTGACAGCAGAAAAGGAAATAACTGTGATGAGCTGAAAGGAGAGAAGAGATGTCAGCTGGACAACTGTAATTTATTTTTGTTTCGTTTCTGTTGTCTTCTTCGCTTAACATGCCATTCTTAGCCGCTTGAATACTTTCAGTATGTGCCACACTTACCTCAAAGCGGGTGCACCAGATGCGCGTAGCAGTGAATTATGCTTAAAATGCACTTAAGATAATCGCAAAAATCAAGTGTACATCGAATAATTCACATGTGACACGGGCGATAAGTCGTCGCTGGCAATCGTTTAACAGCGGACCATCAAATGTGGTGCACTATAAAATATGTATACAATATGGCAATGAAAATGTTAACAGTTTGCAGTTATTTATTTAGGCTCTTATTAGTTACAAATGCCATTTGCTTTTGGCTAACAAATATGCATTTGTCAATTCCCAATCCGCCCATTTGCCGTTCGGAAACTTGCCCACTTGGAGCACTTAAAGCCTTGATAGCTATGTTTGCTCATATCTGGCAAAAACAACAAGTGGTTTGGCCAAAGATGTGTATTCTATTATGTACACTTAGAACAAAATCGGACTGAAACTGAGCAAATTGGCCTTAAATGAATATCTCCATACATATTAGACAATTTTTCTTATTTTTACAAATATTTTCTAGATATATGAAAAAAAAGACATTTTGCTTAAAATTGGAAACTGAAATCAAGAAACACAACTCAGGTTTTTAGAGAGTCACAATCTTAAAGTTAACTTATTAAATAATAAGGTGAGGAATCGTTGGCGTCAAAGTATGTCGAATTTCTAGAATTCAGGGCGATTTTTTATCTTAATATACCTATGTACATGTATGGATGACTCACTGATGAGATACATGGAGCAAGCAATGGGGCATTAGGTAGCGTTTGTCCTGTGTTGACTTTAACAACAATTTATGTTGTTTACTTCGGGAATACGCACAGAGACGTACAGGAGACGCAGAAGGAGTGATGGCAGTGGTGGGGCCAAAGCCCACAGCGGAGGCTATCACAGCGGAATCAACGGCTCAGCGGGCAACACACTTTGCAGGACTCAGCACACACAAACAGACACAGCAACACACAGACAAACACACATGCATACATGGAGCTGGGGCACTAATGCCAGTAATACATTGCGAGTGCAAATCGTAAGATATATTGAGCATTATTCTCGCATTTCTACATTCACATAATCTCTGCTTCAAAGGCAAAATCAGCGAGAACGACAACACTCCAGATTTTGGCCGGCAAAAGAAGGGGTAGCGAGTTGGGGGGGCGGGACGAGGGGAGGTGCTAGATTGTTGGTCGAGACTTCTGGCGTCAGTCATCTTGAATCAACAGCAAATCGGTTGTGTAATGCTCGTTGAATGATTTACGGGGCAGCGCGTGCACCTTCAATTAAGGAGCGATTTAGTCGAGATTTGTGCGGCTTGAAGCAGGCAACGCAATTTTCAATTTTCAATATTCAGCTAAGACCCACAAAAACAGCTATATATATATATATATTTGAATACAATGAGTCGAACTGTTTTCAATCGAGGAAAAGCCACCAACAATAATAAGTCACGAAATTTGACAGGAAAATGACATGAAAATGTGTGAAGCTGGCTTGTATTATTTTGATATTTTTCTTTGTGTCTTCCACTCAAAGAAATCCAACTGAAGGACAACACAATGTGGCAAGGTATTGGCAGGGGCAAGGCGGACAGCGAACACAACCGAATGGGGGGTAGGTGGATAGGAGCACTGACCAGGAGCAGCAAATTGCACAGTGGGCATAATAACGTCAAGCATAATAAAGCAATTTAATGCTCGAGCGGCAATGAACGGCAGCAACAATAACTTACTGCTAAAGGGGCGAAAGAGAGTGGGAGTGGGAGTGGCAGTGGGAGTGGGAGTGGGATGATGGGGCAGGAATATAGAGGCAGAGAGCTAGAGAGGGAGAGGAAAACGAAACAGTGAACGGGCAGCTTGAAGACAATTGATATTGGTGGCTCATGCATGCAGTAGTGGCTAAGGAAAAGGGGGTGGTGGGCAACGGACTCCTGGCCTTAAATACAATTTGAATATTTAATTTCAATCTCGATATCGATAATTTCAAAAATTATATTTACAAATGTTTGAGCTTTAAAAAGACAAAATTCAATTGAAACCATTTTAACTGATGCAGTCAGAGAATTCAAATTGACAGATACGTAAAGCTCGGGGCTTACTGTACATGAACAAGCATATATATATATATATATATATATATAAATAAATATCAATATGTATGAATGTTTGTATGTATGTGCATATCTATGTGATTTTGGAGAGTCGTGCTTCAAGCTTGGGCTTGGGTCGAACAATTATTTATTTATGCCCCCGTTTGCCTGCCGCTCTTTGTCCGTTTCGCAGCACCTCGAGAGGAATCAAGTCAAGGGTACCAAAAGGACGGGAGGACCAATACAACAATACAACAACGCAACGAACATAAAAATGTTTGTTGCCATTGTTCTGACTGTTGTGACACACTTTGTTGGCGTTGTTTCGGTTGCCCTGCACCCAATAAAAATTTGTAAACTGATTTTACGTTTGTATCTAAGCGAAATTCGGCACTCCCGACTGCAGCATGGAGCATTCTTGCTGTTGTCCCGTTGTTGCAACAGTTGCATTTGGCTTGCCCCAACTCCTGGGAGGTCCCGCTGCCTCACTCTTACTTGTATTGTATTATGCTGTACCACTCCAATTGGAATTGAATTTGGTGGAGCGTTGTTAGCCAAGCTGTTTCAGGCTCAGAGAACACAAATCCTTATTACAACAACAGCGACAACAACAAGAATTGTATTCAAATTTCTGTTTAGACAGTTGGGAAGTCAATTAAAGTTTATAATTTGGCGCTTCCGTTATCCTTTTGTCTGTGTGTGTGTGTGTGTGTGTGCAGAATATCCGGTGAGTCTCCTTCAAGTGTTCACTGAGCAAATCACTCAACCCAATCGCTCCCTCGTTTCTCAATGTGTGTGCAGCCAAATGGAAACCATGGAACGACATTTGCACACACTCCTCTCTATCTCCCTCCCCTCCTTTCTCTCACTCTCATTCTGTTTCTCTCGCTCCACTCGTCTTTGCCCATGCACTCCAAGTGCCAAGTCGTGGCAGTGGTTGGGGGGCATTACACAAAAGCTATCAACGCCGCTCAGGCGACTTCAGCGGCGTCAGTCATCAAGCTGACGTGCAGCCGACATTTAACTATAATAAACGATATTTCCTTCACATGCTGACAGGCCAAGCTATGGCCCAGCTCATGGGCGTAGCCAGGCTGTGGGTAAGGGGCTGCTGGTTCAATTTCCCTATTTAGATTCAAGTAGTGCCATGCTCCTTCAGAACTTGAACTCTCGATTCAAGCTCATTTAACATTATTTTAGGCTTTGCATAAGTAGCACAAATTCTTCAAGTATTTGCATATATTCCATGCGTGGGAAAGCAGTTCAAAATATCGGAGATATCTAGGACAAAATATACTGTATATGAGTAGTGAATCAAGCACTGGTTTTAGCCTTAGATCATTATTGGACAAATCACTTGAATACTTGGCTTATTGTGAAACCAACTCAGATGTTTGAATATTAAGTCAGACTTGTCAGTTTCGATAATGTACCACTCTGCTAGGCAGAGTGCTTGTGTTGTGCCCCTCTCTAGCTAATCTGATCCTGGCTATGTCCATGGTCTAGGCGCATACTCTATTGGTAATCCAATACGGCGGCAGCTTCTACCCTATGCGTGTTCTGTGCCAAACACTTTACATAATATTCTCCGGTCGTAGTTGGCCAGCGACTGACAATGGCAGAAACCAAGAAAGTCACACAAGTCCAATAAAGTCATGGATATACTCTGAGATATATATATAGTTTGTACATAAATATAAATACACATATATATATATACATATAAATCTATATATATATATATATATATATATATATATTTATTTGCAGACACACTAGCCTCAGGCTCAACGCGAAACTGGAGACAGGCTGATGTGTGTACTGGAAACGAGTCCTGTTTGGTTGCCTGTGCATTCGCCATTTGCCATTTGCCGTTGGCCTTTTGTTTTTATTATTGTATATGAACTTTGGCAATGTAAAAGAGGCAACTACTTGTACACATACCCTACATATCGAGTGCATAACTTCAAAGATTGCCAATGAGCGTGAGGCGATCATATTTTGCTTTATAAAATAGACGAGGAGTAAATCGACTCCATTGCAAACTAGGATACCAAATGAAACCAGATAAACCAGACACAAATCCACAGAACCAACCACCAACTGTCGGTTTTGATAACTTTTTGTGTGTTGACTGCGAATAGACAAACAGCTTCAATAAAATGTTAGAAATGTGATTAACCACCAAATTTGGTAAGTTGGGCAGGGTATAAGGGCCAAACGGAGCCGACTAACTAAGTGCCAAATAAGAAAATCAAATGAATGCCCCAACGACGCAGAGGAGCTGGACAGTTGTGGGATGGATAGCGGGAGAGGGGAGGGCAGCGCAGTAGATAAAAAGCCAAGCAAAAGCAAATCAAATAAATTACATTAAAAGAAAAATATGTAATAAAATAAAATGCCTCCAACACACACACACACACACAGATACACACAGTAGAGACAAAGAAAGCTGTTTGCTGTATGTTTGGGCAGAACAAAGAGCGCAAATGGACAAATGACCGAGTCGCAAGGCAAAAACCACGCACACACACACACACAGACACACACACAAGTACTGTGGTTATGCTGGTGTTGAATTCGCCATTCCACGAATTCAATTCATATTTATACTGTCAGACAGACGGACAGACAGACTTGTTACATGAAAGCGATCTGGCACCCACAAAGAATTTAATATGTGCATTTCATGTATTCCAATTGTAGCGTTTCAATTCAATACAATTTTCAATGCTTATTTCGCGTTATTTGAAACTACACTCAGCCAAAAGAACGCCGCTTATTTAAAATTAACATTTTTGTTTCTCATTTTGTGTTTTTCGATCAGAACAGAGTGCCTTTAGTATTGAACATCATCAACAGGCAGTGTTGCTAAGGCTCGCAAAATGTTCATTATACATGTATGTGTTGCGAAATGACTTCAGTTGTCTATCGATTTGGCGCAATTTATTTCTCATTCCTTATCGATTTTAAGAATAATATTCAAGTTCAATAGATATATATCTAGGCATAATTTAGAATTGAAATGTAAATGAAAAACATTATTGAGTATTGAATTGAGAACAAAATTAATTTTCTAAATATAGTTACAACATTTTGCAGGTTGGGTATTTAAATGGCCATCTGAGAACACGAGCAACATTGTAATAATCAATGAATGACCCAATGAAATCATATCTCGGCCCATTCCAACTCAGTTGGTGCCATAATTGCCTTATCTGGGACTCGCTCGACTCGGACACAATGCACAGCAACAAGCAAACAACAAACAACAAACAGCAAACAAAACAAAACATTTTTGTTTTTGACCATTTATGTGCAAATGCAGAGATAAATAATAATGTTGGCCGCAAACAAAGATTTCAGTTAAATACAAATAATATCAAAGTCAAACAAGTGGCAAACAAATAATTTCTGTATAATGCGATGCGGCTTAAAGTTTCAAGCCCTTGGCATTTAGTTTCTGGCCGTTGTTAGCTGACAATCATTGCTGCCGTCAGTGCTGTAAACGAGCGGTATTATTAATGGCCCAAAGTATCCCATACGCAAAAATGCAAAAGGCCATAAAAGACTTTTGGCCACAAAAAAAAATAACATGAAAATAGAAACTGAAAGGAAGCTGCATTCGAAAACAAACTCCATAAAACTTTGCCAAATTCATAAAAAAAAAACCTAAAACCCATCCAAAACTTTTGTTTCACATGAGCCGTGCGCAGTAACAAAGAAAAAAACAACAAAAAAAAACCAAAAAAGGTCATTTTGCGTTTTTTAGAATGGGTGGATGAGACAGCTACTCCTGGAGATGATGGGGGCCGACGAAGATTCGTTTTTTCTTATACTTATGGTGCTCAATTGAATGGACATTGTGCTGGTTGGCACAGCCAATAAATGCTCCTCCTCCTCCCCCCATCCTTTCCTTCGGCTTTTGGCGGTCTTCTTGAAATGCAGCCACCTTGGCGCGCTCATGAGTAGGCTATCAAAAGTGTATCCGCATCTCGGTTGTCGGTTGTCCTTGAGTGGCATTTAGCTAAGTCACATAATCCCATTCCCATCCCCACGCGCATTCACACACAACGCACACACACACACGTACACAATTGCGGTGTACCTATACAAACAGCGATTACAGTTACCTGAATGCTGCTCAACCTCAGGCACACAACCCACCACACACACATACACACACACACGCACGCACGCACGCTAAGAATACCCGCAACGGGTCTCAGTGACTGACAGTGCGCCGGCAAGTGGCTTAAATCCTTTACGTTATCCCACATGTAACTGCTTCTAGGCGTGCCCAAGATCCCAGAGTGTATCAGTCGCGCTTCTGTCCCTCGGGTTGCGTCGCAGGAATATCTCGGGGTTGGGGATTAAGGTTTGATGAAACTAAAAGAAACAGTTTAAAGAGCAAATTTCCCAGTGCCGAAGAGAGCAAACTGGAAGTTGACTGGAAGTCAGGCATGAATCTGCACTGACCTCAAAATGCCCTGCTGCTGCCTACTGCGGTCTGCCGAAGCTCAATGTAAGGCAAGTAATATTGGCAAAAGTTGAGGTTTCTTTACCAATCGAATAGCTGTTGAGATAAATTGATAAGTAGAACAAAACTCATTAAATAACACCGGTTTGGGCATGCAAAGCTCTTAGCGTTGCCAGCGCCACATAGAAACAAACATGCCGCGTTGCCACATCACCGAAACACGCACCTTCCAATACTGGAAGTCCAGAGAGCAGTCGGTTGGTTTGGAGAGCGTCCGAGCAGAGCGTAAGAGAAAATTGCCCAACACTAAAAGTAACCGCCAACTGTAATTCAAATCAGAAGTTAAATGTGACATTTGACATTTTGTTTGCCAAACGTAAATACGTATTTACATAAGTTCCATATGTATTTGTCAATCATTGACGACTTTTGGCCAGCTCCAAGTTCAAGTTAATTAAAAATGAAATGTCCTGCGTCCTTGCTGACCAACTCAACTCAGCTCAGCTCTGGCCTCTGCTCTCTATCGAGTAAAATGTGCATTTCTGCAGATTGTTGTCGGCGTCAATTATGCTTCAATGTTTGCAACAACTTGTAATTAATGCTCAGCTTGCAAACATTACTTTAGCTAGTTAGTTGTGACATTAAGCTACATTGTAAAGTACATTTTAAAATTGAATTGAATGCCCAGTCTGCGTTTAGACTGTTGCATTTTGTGCGCATATATCGCATATACCAGGGCTTGCTTGTTTAGCATTGTGGGTTGCCTTTCTGTGGACCCAATTGTTACCAACTTTTGTGTGGCGCACAACTGAGCAGCAGCACAGAACGTTATCAGCGAGTGTTCTAATTTTACGCTCAAGTTATCACAAATGTTTACGGGTTTCAGCACAGGGCAGAAGCCAGCAGGCAGCTGCAAATGCATCAGAAATGGCAACAGCAACAACAACAGCAACTGAATCAACAAAACAAAATGCAACAGCAACATGCAAATTAACAACAGACAATACAAATTTGAATGTAAAACTTGTCGATAGATCTGCACAGCTCTCGAACGAATGTAGTACAATCGATAGGCGCAGATGACAAACGAACTCGATACATTTACTGATCTGGATCGATTATGTTATCGATAAGTCGATCGAAGTACCAATGCAAAGATCCGAAATATCTTCAGAGTTAGGCAGACCGAAAGAGAGGGTAGACCACGCCCAATGCATTGCTTAAAATACCCTGTACCTTCCATTGCAAAGATAAATAAACACGCAAATGAAAATACACACACACACACCAATATATATATATGCATGTGTAAGGCGACATTTTTGTTGCATTTTAATGAAAAGTTTCGATGGAAGGATTATTTGCATAGTGACTTGCACTTTAGTTGCCGCCAATGTTATCTAAGCGTTGCCGACTGTTTACACATTGTTGCCTTCTCCCTCTGCCTCCTCTCTCTATTTGTCTTTGTGCCTTTTGTTTGATAAACCTGCTTTCATAAAAAAAAGAACGCACAAAAGAAGAGTCAACAATTTCTGCAAATATTTCATGCAACCAAAAAACAAACACTGTAGCTGGAGTAACGGGGCATTGAGTCAATATATGAATGAATGTTTCGAAAATAAATAATGCAAAGAGCAGCAGGCGCTTTTAAGGTTATGTAAACAATGCCATTTTGCGAGCTGCTGCAACAACTCATTCATCCATCATTCAACGCACACACACACACACACACAGCAGATGGGCAGCCCTTGCAGTGACTTTAGTCGCTCTCAATCCAACTTGGCTAGACTACAAATACTTTCCATATAGGCAGCAATTTTGTCCATCGTTTGCAGTTCAAGTTC
This sequence comes from Drosophila imparisetae, assembly GCA_035042265.1. Classification (NCBI taxonomy): domain Eukaryota; kingdom Metazoa; phylum Arthropoda; class Insecta; order Diptera; family Drosophilidae; genus Drosophila; species Drosophila imparisetae. The sequence continues at coordinate 2,569,812 of JAWNLP010000147.1, forward strand.
AATTCAAGCTGTACATGCGTATGTGTGTGAGACAGAAGCAAGGCCTGTAAGCAAATTGAGCATGCTAAAAAAAAAAATACATACACACACATAAGCACACGCACACGCACAACGCACACACAAATACAATGGAGAGCAGAAATCAACACAAAAAACCTTTCAAAAATCTAGCGAGTAACATTCGATTGGCACATTTCAATTTCCGCTTCATTTACGCTTTTTTCCTCTTCACTGATGCCTTCAGCTTGCCTACATACATATGCATTTTCATTTTCACTCCACACATCACACGCACACACACATGCACGCACATGTCGGCTGTTCATTAAAAATTTAAACAAAAAATCTAGTGAGAACGTTGCAGTCGGGCGTAACCGACTGTGAAATACTCTATTGGTTATAGTACCAATACCATCTGATAATAGGTGGTGCCACAGAACAAGAAATTCGGATTTTTAAAGGAGATTTTTAGTAATCTACCGTCTAAGTTTGCCTTTAAGATAACGGTAGTCGGTGACCACCTTTCGTTTGGTGACTGAAGGACATTGCACAACAGGCAATATGCCATGATACCTTTGGTAACAGAGTATAAACAAAAAAGAAAAAAGAAGGCTTAAATTTTACTGCTGACGGCATTATTCTGTGTTCGGTGGGCTGCGCCCAAATGCAAGCCAGGTTTAAATGCTGAACGGGAATATTGAATGTGACCTTGATTAAAGTTAACTAGTTGCTTAACGCAATTAGTTTCTTGTAATTATTTTTATCCACATTTGGCATTGACATTTGTTAAACCTTGTCATAAGCAAAATACAATTTATTTCCATGCGATTTACAGTTATTTAAATGGGTGCTGATTTTCATTTTTAAGTTTGGTTCCGCACCGTTTTCGGTCTCGAATTAGTTTGTAACTTTTGCGTGGTTTGGATACGCACTGTAAATTATGGCATCCGAAACATGAACCGGGCGAATTGGCGTTTCCCTTGCTGTGTACTAAAAATGAGTGAACTGACATCGTTGGTGCACAAACCTGCCAGCATGTGGGACAGCCAACAGCCAAGACACACACCCAGTATTTGCTGTACACGTTTCAAGAGAAGAGTATAAGAGTGAATCAGGCAAAACGCAATTATTTCTGAACAATCATTAAGGTGTATATTTTTGTGGTTGGTTTGATCGCCATTACATCCATATTGGGGAATATGCTAATGTTAATGTTAATTTTAAGCATACATATGCACAACTGACTAACGGTTCTTCTCTTCTTCTTCTGCTTCTTGTTCTCTTTTCATTTGCTTACAATACGACGATTAACATAGATTTTACTTTTATAAGTGACTTAAACTAACGGTTACTTTCTGTCCCAAAAAGTAATACTTAACAACTACATAAAAATTGTACGTACAGCTAGTTATATAACATATGTAATTTTACATAAATATACATATACATTCATTTATCATCATTATAAGTATGTGTGTTTGTGTGTGTGTGTTTAAGTACACAAATTTGCGGACTATGCCCAACGGAGGTTAACATAACCTCACTCGCACTGTCTAAACATCTACTTAATGGAGGGGGGAAAGGCGTGAGCGGGGGGGAAGAGAAAATCAAAATAGAGTTGCAGCTTCAAAATTAGAACTCTTTGATTTCAGACTTAATTCTTAGTTGCAATTAGCATTATTCAACTTGTTGTATAAAAATAAGCACTATTTAAAATTAAATAAATCTATAGAAAAATAAGCACGAAACAAAAACAATACAATAATTAAGTACTTGCATCTCTTAATGACAAACAGTTCAATTAGCGAGCGACTACTGTAGCTTGTCAACTAAAACTCAAATATGTATTTATATGGAGTGGGAGGGGGTGGGGGAGGGGGGGTGTGTGTGTATTGTTAATTACAGACTAAAAACACAATTTGCACTGGCCATTTTTTTGTTGTTTTTTTTTTGTTGCTGCTGCTGTTTTTGACTTGTGGCACGCCTAGAAACGCTGCGGCAACAGATCGTTCTTGATGCCCCTCAGCGAGTGCTTCTTCTTGCGATGTGTGGACAGATTGCAGGACTGCTTGAAGGAGGCGCTGCACATATCACAGTTGAAACGCCGCTCCTTGCTGTGCACCACCCGATGCAGCTCCATGCGCGACTTGTACTTGAACTTGATGCCACAAGTGCCATAGTCGCACACATACCAACGCTCCCCATCATCGGATGAGACAGCGCTGCTCGCGCTGGCCGTTGTGCTGTTTGAGTCCTTGGGCGCCAGCTCCTGGGCGACGGCAATCAGTGGCATGCCCAGCTGTTGCATTACCGCTGCTGCATTATTTCCACTGGCCAACTGTGATTGCTGTGGCGTTGTCACTGCTGTTGTTGTTGCTGTTGTGCTGACGCCAACAATTGTTGCGGTAGTTGCGCTGCCGGCGGCGCTGCTTAGAAAACTACTTGCTATTGTTGGTGGCGGCGGTGGCGGCGCCGGCGCCGACACTGGCACCACCTGCGACAAATGATAGATTGTCGTATTGGACGAGGCGGCAGCAGCGGCAGCAGCAGCAGCAGCAGCTGCCACCTGCATTTCGGGCGTCAGCTCCACTTTGATGTCAATGCCACCGCCAACGCTGCTGCTGTGTGCACTGCTATCACCACCACCTCCACTACCACCAGCAGCAGCAGCAGCAGCTGCGGCCGCAGCGTGCAACTCGGCGAGCTCCTTGGCGGCATCCCGCTGCTGTTGCTGTTGTTGTTGCTGCTGCTGATGAAGTTGTTGCTGATGTTGATGCTGATGTTGTTGCTGCTGCTGATGCTGTTGTTGTTGTTGCTGCTGTTGCTGCTGCTGTTGCTGATGTTGTGCTTCGTGCAATTCGACGGCTGCGGCCACATCTCGCTGCTCATCCTCAGTGTATTTGTAGAGGGCGACGGGAAAGGCCACCGTTGTCACATTGCCCGCCGTCTGCACTGAGGTGGCGTTCGATGTGACCGCCGATGCTGACTCCACGTCTGCTAGGCAATAGCTGCTGCTGCTGCTGCGATTATGCTCCTGCTGCACACACACAAAAACAACGACGAAAAATTAGTTTTGGGCGCCAAAAAAGAAAACGATCAATTTGTCAGCTTGTCAACATATGTGAAAAGTAAAGGGGGGCGTGGGGAGGGCGTTGCTTTCTGTGGGGAGAGGGGTTGGATAAGAAACGCACCTTGGCAACGCCATGCAGAAAATTATGCTCATCCTGTATGTGCTTCCAGAAGGCGTCCTGCGTTTGCAGCTCTTCCTGGCATGTGTGGCAGACGATCCAGAAACTGTCGCCGGATAAACAAAACTCGCCCAGTTTTGTATAGATCTTGTGGTTCTTGCTGAGAATGCGCGGAAAACCCATTGCGATGACGCCTTTGGGTTCGTGCGCTGCCCTTTATTATTATTATTATTTATGTGAATGTTTTGTTGGCTAGCCGAAGTACAGGGTTGCATTCGACTCCCTGTGTATTTATATGCATTTTCAGACATATCGATATATCGGCAAGCTGTGCAGCATTGGCACGCTTGGCGCTGCCACCTGTTTGAAATTATTGCCAATGCCTCCCTCCCCCCCCCTTAACATAAGAAAAAGACGTTGGTTTTTTCGTTTTTTGAATTTTATCGGTTCTTTTAAAATTTATTTCTGCTTAAATTGCTTTCTTTTGTATTTTGTTTTTTTAATTTTTTTGATTTTGTTTTTTGTATTTTCATTATTTTGTAGTTTTTAATTTCTGTTGGTTTGGCAAAAAAAAAAATAAAAATAAATGTGGCTAAACAAGAAAAGGATTCATAAATACTTTGACGGCTTCAACTAACAATAAAAATATATAAATCTCCATATATACATGTACATGCGTAGTAGGTTGCGTGTGTGTGTGTGTGTTTGTGTGAGTGTGGGTGTGAGTGTGTGGGTGTGTGTGTAGTGTAAATATACTAAGCAGCTGAAACTAAAACGAATGTAGAGACTTGCATTTCTATAAATCATTTACCCATCTAATTTAATAACAGCACAAAAATATATATGTATGTCTAATGTATACAGTTATTAATAATATAATAATAATACAAATAAATATGTTTATCTTTTTACTTATTCTTTGCCAAATAATCCATAAAACGGATATTATTTATGTAACTTATACATATGCGTACGTACATATGCGATCATATACATACATTATATAACATAAAAATTGTTAATGCCCTTGCAGTGGATATATATATATATATATATATATATATGTTTACTTGATCATATTTGGGATCGAAACACTATGGGTCCAAAGATGAGTTCCTTGGTTGAACAAATTATTTTATATATTAACATTCTGCAAAGGGTATTTTCATATTCGGTGTGCCGAAAATTCTTCAATTGTTCTTTCTCGTTTTGTATGTTTTTAACATATTTTCTTGGTTTTTGTTAAAGTTTTTTTTTTGTTTTTTTTTTTTTGGTTTTTTGTATTTTTTTTTTTAATAATTTTAAGACTTGGAAATTGTTCATTTACAAAGTACATAAGTAGTTGCTTGCTTATATGGAACATATATTGCTTGTGGCAAGTTCGGAAAAGAACTGACACACAACACAAGACGCATGAAAGTGCAAACTTGCAAATTGCATTTAGATGTTTTTCTTCTTTTGTTGTTGTTGTTGTTGTTGTTTTTTTTTGTTTTTTTGGTTTTTGTTTTTTCGATGAGTTATATATGAGTAGGATGCAAGAAATTACATTTCATTGCTAAGCATTGCAAGTTAATGACTTTATATAATTTATATGCGAAAAAATTGATTTATATAACTATGCAGTCAGTTTGACGCCGGCGAACGAGCTTTAAATGTTTTGCTATTATATTTGTTGCTGTTGTTGCATTTGTGATTGTTTTGTTTTTTGTTTTTTTTTTTTGTATTTCGAGCGGGCAGCGCGCATTGAAAACAAAAGCGAATTTTGAAAATTTTAATGTGTGTGTGTGTGTGTGTTGTGTTTGTCGATGTGTGTTCAAGTGCTGACCTTGAGAGATGTTGAAAGTTATTGTGTTTTCTTTATATATAGGTGTGTGTGTGGGTGTGTGTGTTTGTATATATATATAGTTGTGGCTTTAATGTAATCAGTTCTTTGAGTTCTCAGTGGAAAAACAGTTGAAACACAAAATTGTTTAACGAAAAGCAACAAGTTTCGTTTTCGTTTTTGTTTCTATACTTTGATACCGAAGTTCTAACTGTTCTTTGCTAGCTCTGTTAACAGCTGTCATTACCGTATGGTATCAAAGTATTTCGCAGTCGGTTTGGCCCGACTGCAACGTTCTCTCTTGTTTTGTTGTTGTTCTTGTTGTTTTTGTCAATCTGCGGACGCTGTCATCGTCGTTAGTTCGTTAACATTATCGATTACCGATTGTTTAATTGGCGGCATATGATGCCCATTGAAAATTAGTTAACCTACTTACGCGCTAAACAAAAAAATTCAAAAATAAAAATAAAGTTAAATTTAAAAAAAAAAAATGTGTACATATGTAGAAAATAACTAGTTAAGCTTAACAGTAAGTGAAATGAACCTATAAATTAACTTAGCCATATACTACAATTTACAATCATGGAGCCGCATGCTACATGATGCATGGAGCGCAATTTAGAACGGATCGCCCGCATACCAGGGATGCACCCAGGGTGTCGATGGCGGCGGCGTTGGCGGATAAATCGTTGGCGATGGCTGACCGTGTGCATGATGGTGTGCTGCCGCCGCCGCCGCAGCCGCGCCCATATGATGATAGGGCGCCGGGAAGGCGCCATAATAGGAGGCAGCTGCCAATGCGGCCGCTGCTGCTGATGCCGATGCGGCTGCTGCTGCCGATGCTGATGCGGCTGCTGCTGCCGATGATGAAGGTGACGTCGCTGCCGATGAGGAATTGGTGGACGATGCCGGCGACAGGCTGGCAATACCCGCCACTGCTGCTGCCGCTGCACAAATGCTGTGCCGTCGCTGCATGATCGCGTGTCGCTGCTGACGTTCCGCGGCCACCGCTGCAGCAGCCACAGCTGCCACTCGTGTCGCTGTCGCCGTTGATGCGCCGCCAACGTGATGATGATGTTGATGTTGCTGATGATGATGTTGATGTTGGTGTTGATGATGCCCCAGCTGCTCCACGGTCAGGGTGAGGCGTCGTGCACGAATCGGTTGGCGTTGCAATTGTGATTGTGCCTGTGTATGTGGATGTGGATGCAGCTGTGATTGCTGCTGCTGTTGTTGCTGCTGCTGCTGCTGCGGTGGCGGTGGCGGAGGCGGCGCTGCAGCATCTCTGGCCACGCTGTTGCGGCGACGTAGTGGTCTTGCGGCTGCAACAATGCCGCCACTTAACGGCGGACTCAGCATATTGGCGGCAGCCTTGCCATACAGCGTGGATAAATACGCGTGCTCCGCCTGCGCCATTTGCTGGGCAGCGATGCGACTACTGCTGCTGCTGCTGCTGACTTTACCGATGTTGCTGCTGCTGTTGTTGTTGTTGCTGCTGCTGTTGCTGATTTGGAAATGATCCACGGTTAGTCGCCTTTTTAGCAGACGCTGCTGCTCCTGTAGCTGGCGTGTTGCTGCTGTTGCAGCTGCTGGTGCTGCTGGTGCTCCTGGTAGTGCTGACAATATTTGCGCCTGAGGTTGCGGGTGCTGTCGGTGGTTGTGGGAGTACAACATTTCGTATGTGTTTCTGTTGTGTGCTTGTGGTCGATAGTGTTGTGGTTGCTGTTGCTGCTGATGAAGATGTTGCTGTTGTGTGTGGCGTTGCTGTTGCTGCTGCTGCTGTCGCGGCTGCTGCTGTGTCTGTTGTTGTTTTTGTTGTGGTGCTGGTGGCGGTGCCAAATGTAATGAGGCGGGTGTTGTTTTATGTTGTTGATTGTTGTCTGTTGTTGTTGTTGTTGTTGTTACTGCTGCTGCTGGCGCTGCAGCTGTTTGTGTCAATGTGTTTGATTTTGTTATGTAACTGTGATCTGATATTGCTGCTGCTGCTGCTGCTTTCAATGCAGTTGCCGCTGCTGTTGGTATTGGTGGTGTTGGTGTTGCTATTGTTGGTGTTGCTGTTGGTGTTGTTGGTGTTATTGTAGCTGTTGTTGTTGTTGGCAAATGTTGTGCTCCCCAACTTAAATCCTAGCTGGTGCGCGTACGCTTCGCAGGCGGCTGCTCCGGATTGCGAGTCATGAATGTCAACTGCGTCATGTATTTGATTATGTCGCGCACCTGAACCAGCGGCATATTCTCATTATAGGAACGATCGTACTCCATCAGTACTTGCACCTGTCGCCTGCGGGGGGAACAGAGAACAAATAGTCGGTCAGTAATCAAACAACAGCTAAACAAACAATTAGTCAGCGCATAATGCGCAATATGCAATAATTGTTTAGCGATATTCCCAAATATATATATATATATATAAAAGCACACATACATATGCATATATATATATATATATAAATACACACATATATCGACTTTCGTCGCTTATCACTTGTATCATGTGAATCACTAATTAATATGGATGTTTGTTGCACCACTTACCGATTCGCCTTGTAGAGCTCCACGCAAAGCGCCTCAATGAGACGCTTGCAGTGATCGAGAGCGACGGAGGGGAAGAAGTTCTTTTGGAATTCGGCTAGGGTCATTAGCTGCTCGGATTCGCTGTAGGCCTTCATGTTGATGCAGGGCACCAGATGCTTTTCGATGCACACCTTCTGCACCTTGTACGGTATTAGGTTCATGTTGCTGGTGGGTATCTCCGGTATGACGCACAGCCGTTGCGCCCCATCCCCGCTGGACGCACTGTTGACACAGGCAGCGGCCGCCAGTGCCGCCGCATGACGTTGCAGATGCATCGAGGCGCTGTTGCCGCCGCCCGAACTGCCGCCGCCGCCGGAACTGCCACCGCCACTGCCGCCGCCGCCATTGGATGAAGTGTTGACACCGGTATTGTTGCCGCTGCCACCACCACCGCTGTTGGCGCTGGAGCTGCCGCCGCTGTTGCCACCGCTGCTGCTGCTACTGGCACCGCTGCGTGTGCCACCATTCTGCATATGCTGCACAAGTGCGGTCATTCGCTGATGCTGCTGCTGGACGACCTGTTGTTGCTGCTGCTGCTGTTGTTGTTGCTGCTGCTGCTGGTGGTGGGCGGCGGCGGCCTGCTGTTGATGCTGATGAAATGCGGAGGTCGCTAGCGACCTTCGGGATGAAGACAAATCGATAACATCAGTGGGCGTTGTGCTGGGCGTAATTGTGGTGCTGCCAATGCCATCGACCAAATGGCAGCTACCGACATTAAATTGATGGCTGTGTGACTGACGACCAAAACCGCTAAGCGATTGCTTGTTACGTGTGGAACTAATACCCATTGCACCACCTACAACACCACCCCCGCTGCTAGCAGCATTTGCAGTCGAACCGCTGCTGCTGCCGGCCAAGGATAATATGGCCAATGGCAACGCATTCGCTTTCGTGGAGCAAATGACGCTCTTTTGACGCGCTGCAGTCGCACTACCAACAGCAACATTATTTGAACCACCCACACCCACGCCCAAGCCACCGCCGCCGGAGCTGCTGCTGCTGCCCAGCGGCGAGGCAGCCGTTGTGGAGGCACTCGAACTTGAGCAACTGCTGGACGGTGAGTGCAGAAAGTGGCCAGGCAATTGTGGTGTTATGGTCACATTGGGATTGGAGGCCAGCGACAAGGTGGTCACATTTGTGGCACCAATTGCCGGCGACATGGGCGGCGATATGTACGAGGTCAGGGGATGTGAATTATTTGTATTATTATTCGCATTATTATTATTATTATTCGCATTGGTCTGTATGGATGTGGAGAGATCTGGATTGGCTATCACCTTGTGTATAACGGCTCGCATCTCGTCCGTCATATTAAATTTCTTTTCAAAATCCTCCAACGCTTGCGTGGAGTTTAATGGTATTGTGGTGACAACACTACCACTACCACCAACACCACCAACACCACCACCACCACTACTACCACCACCAACACGTTGCTTTTTGCCAGTTATCTGCTGCTGCTGCTGATGGTGGTTGTGGTGGTGGTGATGGTTGTGATGATGGTGATGGTGGTGGTGCTGCTGCTGCTGCTGTTGTTGTTGCTGGTGGTGTTCATCCGATATCAGTGGCGGCACTGTGGGCTTGGTAAAGGTGCCACCAGCAGCCGTCTTACTGCTCTTGTTATGGTTCGACGTTTGCTTATTGGGATTATTGTAGTCGAGCATCGTTATCAGATCCGTGTCCAGGGGCAGTGATGGCAACGCCGGAAAGTTGCCACCTGCTGTTGCCGCCGCTGTGTTGCTGTGCGATTTCTGTGACGCATTCGCAACACTGGCGCCCTTCATCTGCTGCGTGAATAGCAATCGCTGCGTGGGCGTCAATTGATTCCACAGCGCCAGATTCGTGTAATCAGCTCGAGTCGACGGCATATTATAGTTAAAGGGACTGCCCAACAAAGCATGCATATTGGCAGCGACTGCGGCAGCAGCAGCCGCAGCAGCAGCCGATGTTGCCGAAGCTGCGGAGCTGCTGTTGCTGCTGCTGTTATTGTTGCTATTGTTGGTATTGTTGTTGTTGTTGTTGTTGCTGCTGTTGCTGCTGTTTGATGTTTGGTGGATGGAGTTGGAATTGATATTGGACGAGGACGAGGAGTTGCGCGTATTGTTGCTATTGTTGTTGTTGGCAAGGACATGGCCATGATGATGGCTACGTGGACTGTGCGTGTTTGGGGAGTGTTGTGCATGGTTGTTAAATGTGCTACTATGGTGTTGTTGTTGTTGTTGTTGTCGTTGTTGTTGTTGCTGTTGTGTCTGTTGTTGTTGTTGTTGCACCAGTGATTGCTCGACATTTGACCTAGAAACATTATATACAATACATCAGTCGCATTTAGCTTGGCTGCAAAATTTCCATTTTTTTTTTTAAATTTTTTTTTTAATTTTAATTTTATTTTGTTTTTCAAGCATTTTTCAAATTTTGTTGATATCCTTTCCTAAAACTTTGCCACGCACATATACAAATGAATTTTTATTGTATTGCCTTTATCTTCTAACAATTTGTTGCATCATTATTCGCTGCACAAAGCACACACGAAAAGTTTAAGAACAAACAACAAAAAAAAAAACAAAAAAAAAACAGTTAAAATTACTATGCATTTATCAATATTTTCTTCGTTTGCCTGCACTAATTTTCCAGCCAGTGTTGCACAAATTAATTTTCTTTTTTTTTCTTCTTTTTTTTATTATACATTTTATTATTTATTTTCATTTATTTTGATGTATATGCTTGTGTGTGTGCGTGTTTGTATGTTTACATATACATCAGAGTTTTTATGTTGAATGAATGCGATCATGTTGTGTGTGTGTATGTGTGTTTATGTATGTGTGTGTGTGTGTGTGTAAATGCTTGCAATGAATGTTTATGTATATGAAAAAAAAAATTGTTTTTCTTTTTTTGTTGCATGTTGCAATTTCACAGCTAATTTTGAATGTTTTCTCTTTGGTACAACAACTAACCTTCTTCTTCTTCTTTCTTGCTTGCTTACATCAAATTTACCAGAAGAAAAAAAAAAACAAAAAACAAAAAAAAAACTGTCTTAAGAGCCTGAAGATATATATGTACAGTACATACTTCTCTTGTATGTATATGTATGTATGTATGCATAGAGTAGTATATAAATACATTTTGCATTTGCTTGTAAGAATTTTTGTTTGCCAATTCATCAACTTGTACACGCATTATATATAATGTTATCTTGATCTCTCACTGGGTTGGGGTGGTGGGGCGTAATAGTTTCCTTATCTGATAGTATACAGATATTGATTTGATTGCGATTGTGATTTGATTTCGATTTTTGATTTCGATTTCGATTTTGATTTCGATTCATGCCTTGAGGCCGGGGTGTGGAGTTTGTGGATTGCAGTCTCTGCTATGGGGGGGAAGAAGGGTACCTGTCACCAGAATTTTGTTCTTTGTTAAAATTCCATTCTTTGTATTATGTTCATTTGTAGTTGCTTTGTTGTTGTTATTCGTCGATTTGCATAGGTCTTTAGTCATTATCTTTTTCTTTTTCTTTTACATATATATTGTTGCTACAAAAATGCATAGGGGTAGTCAGTACACACAGCCATAAATTACATATGTATGTATAAATGTTTGTTTGTATACATTCAAACAAATACAATTATATATATATATATATATATATATATAATAATCATATCGATATCAATAGCAGTAGCGAATTCATGTTTTTCAAAATATGTTGTAGTTCTTTTATCAGCGTTACGTCTCAAAATCTCATTGAATGTAAAATACACATAGGAAAAGTACCCGGAAATCTCTCTCAAAAAAAAAAAAAAAAAAAAAAAACATATATATATATATATATATATATTAATAATAATTGAAGAGATAAGCGATTCATGTTTATTGTTAATTCATTTAATTTACAGTCTAAAAGTGATTAAATAGTTGTTCGCAGCAAGCATAACAAATAAAATTGGTTTTAGAAAGCGTTCAAAGTTGAGAGCATGCAAAACTACACAAAAAATATTTACGAATATAACTGCTAAATGAATGTGTGTGGGTGTAGATGTGTGTATGTGTGTGTGTGTGTGTATACAGTATATTAGGTTTTTTTTTTCTTTTCTAATGTTCACCGTTAGTTTTTTTATTTGTATTTGTTGAATTCTAAGAGACGAGCGACGTGAGAGACGCGATATCCGATATCGATTTTTGGGCACTCGAACACCCTAATAGATGTCAAATTCTACAACAAAAATAATGTGTGGGCATGTTGTGTGTTGTTGTGTGTGTTAGTAACGCAAACGTTTTAGGCGAAATATTTTGAATTTGTATTAATTTCGTTCAGTGTGTTTTTGGTTTGAATATATTGAAAGACATAAGATGCTCTGACGACCTGAATGAAATACGTTATATTCTTCGATGAGAAAGATTGTATTTTTGTGTTCTTTTTTTTATAATTTAAACTACAACAACAGTAAGAAAAACATGAAAAGATTTTTGTTTAGATTATTATTAAAAATTGTTGATTTTTTTTTTTTGTTGTACGTGTTGGAAAAAATTACGAAAAATAATGTGGTGTGACTTTTGGGGGGAGGGGAGGGGGGGGAGGGGCAAACGAAGGGTAGCAAATAAGTTGTGCGTGTAACGATTATTTTTTCGTAATTTCATAACATATCTATCAATAATGGTAAACACATTCGAAAGTTGTATTAAAATTAAATAAAATGCGTGCACAAACGCCGATTTCGGTATTCTGTATTCTTCATTTGGTTTGTATTACAACTAAATAAGATGAAAAAAAAAAAAAAAAAAACCAATTGGTGCATAGTAGAAGAGAACCAACAAGAAAAAAAAATCGAAACTTGCTGCAGCGTTTATATGTTGCTTTTGTTTTGTTTTTTTTTTTTTTTTTCGTTTTTTTGTCATGTGGCACCCTAATGGCAGAAAAATATTCAACTTAATTTAGGATGAAAAAGTAATGTATGCATGTACACATAATAAACGAATTACAACAAAATTTGAAAAACTCAATTTCTGCGCAAAAAATGTGTGCTTGATTGATCAATCAATCAATCAAACATAAGTCATTAAATATAATATGTATATATGTAATTAGTTCATACATACGTACGTATAAAGAAAAGCAAAATCAAAGTAGCAAAAACTAATTGTAACTTGAATTGAAAATTGCTTTCATTATTATTATAACGGCGCATTTACATATCGATAGCAAGAAATGCGATATCAAATGTAATCGATATACATATGTATACATGTACATCAATTGCATCAATCATCAAACATCATACTTACATGTTATTGGCCGTCTGCCCGGCCGCCGAACGAACTAACGGCGGCGGCGCATTGGATCCACTGCTATTCACCGAGGACATGGAAATCGCCGGATTATTATACGTATACGGCTGACGACTGCTCCCAGTCAGCATCATGTTGTTTAGGTGTTCGCGGTATGTGCCTCGGTTTGCACTCGCATGCGTTTGTTGCGCCTACATGTTGCCACCAACACAGCAAGCGAGCGAGAGAAAAAAAGAAAAATAAAATAAAAAAGAACGGTGAGCAAAATTGTTTAGAAAAAAAGAAAGAAAAATAAATAAATGCCGTATGCGGGAGAATGAGGGAAAGAGAGAGAGAGAGAGAGAGAGATAAAACGTCAACAGGTTGCTATACACATACATGCACATGCACACGTATATGTGTACATAAGCATGTGTAGTACGTATGTATGCATGTGTGCACGTATGTATAGCAATAACAAACACAATTACAGAGAGAGCATCTACGAGCGACTATCTACGCATGACCCAGTTTTTGAGCTGCTGCTGCTACTGCTACTGCTGCTACTGCTGTTGCTGCGGTTGCAGCCATTGCCAGAGTGTAATAAAAAAAAAATCTGTTATACATACTAATGCACAAGCACACAAATACATACACCTAATCAGTTACATATCTATACATATATATAACACTTACTAATACTTATTTGAATTAACTTTGTCATAGTTTGCTATGTTTATTGGAGAAACTGGAGCTTAAATATTCTAGCCATTAAACTGGGGCATCAGATCGAGAGAACCTGCCACTAAGTCATATATTTATTGTATCTTCGAGTTATCTAATGGCAATGCCAAATTATCGATAGTTATGCTTATCGATATTGAAAATTGAGCAGGAAGCAGAGTGTGCAAGTAGGGAGCGGAAATTGAAATGTGTATTTGAGCTGAAGACCTTACATCTTGCACTATTACTTGTAATACCATTCTAAATACCATAATAATATTGTATTTGGGGCTCATCAGTATCAGATTTGCAGGCTTTTTAGCTAGCAGTTAGTAAAATTGCAACTGGTTACTGAATCAGTTTGTTACATGCCAAGTTTATTGGTCTTTAAATATTGTGAGGAGCCCTGGCAAATGAATACACATAAAATGTATGTTTATGCTATATGCGCCCCTCACAGTAACTGTATATCGGACCGAAATCCGGCCCTGATTGCAATTACGCCGAATTCGCTCTCTTTCGCCCTCTCTCTTTCGTACGCAGGTTGTCAGCCATATGAGCGTGTATGACACACATGCCCATCAGGACATGTACCGTTATGGTGCCGTTAAGGCAGTGGAAAATTGCCAAAGATGGATGACGCCACCGAGACGATCACGTGACCTTTGGTATAGGCGCGACAAAAGGCTGCGACGCAGGCCTATAAAAAGGGCGTCGCAGCACAGGCGGGAGGAACAAAATCTACGCGACAGCAGCGGAAGAACATAAACGGAAAGATAAACATAAAGTGAAGATACGCATAAAGTGCGAATAATACAAGTGTGACATACAACTGAGGAGGGTCAAAAGGATTGCGACACGACAAAGGATACACAGGACATTGAGGTCCTTGACATCTGGTGAGAAGTGTAAATCCTTGGCTTGCTTGAGTTGTGGTAACAGGCGGAATCCGCACAAACCAAGCGAAACAAGAGAGACTAAACCTGTGTTTAGACAGCGGAGTGACGTATGATATCGCTGTCGGACAGGCGAACGTCGCAAACTTGCCTAGTTGGTGCGCGGAGGGCCTGGAGCAAACTCTCGCGAACAGGAGTGGACAGCTGTTAACATCCAAGTGTACATCCAAATAAATGCAATAATATAAACTAAACTATATAAAACCATTGTTTAATCTATATATAAATCCATGTGTTATTAATTATCGCATCGTAATCGAATATAAATTTGTTGCTCGGACCCATAGCTCGGCTGAGTTTTAGCCCGGCTAACACAAAGCGGACCAAAAGGTTCGTTACAATATGTTTCCAACAATTGTTAACCCTTTCTAATCACATTTAAATAAAAACGGTGGGGGGAAACCCTAAAAACAACTATCGATTGTTCGCGTGTTATCGTTATCTAAATTGGATGACAACAAATTACTCACCAACATTTGTACGTGTAACTGGGGCACATTGTTCTGGCTATTCATCCAGCCACCGGTGGCCAATGCCTGCACCGTTGCCTGCGTCAGCATTCGCGTATTTCCCTGCGTCTGCAACATTGCCGCTGCATGCGTATTGAATGCGGCTGCGGCCGCTGCTGCTGCCGCCGATGGGAAATTGCCGGTGACGCCATTAGCAGCAG